>JAWNPA010000011.1:2553333-5106666 GCA_035045345.1 Drosophila hamatofila | reverse complement strand
CTGCGGGTGCCGATGTCCTACACTTCAATGACGCAGCTTCATTTACGAAGCATCTCCGTAAGGATATTCGGCCCATGTTGGTCATGTTCCATGTACCCTGGTGCGGATTCTGCAAGCGCATGAAGCCGGACTACAGCAAAGCAGCCACCGAACTGAAGACTCACGGTGGATATATAATGGCCGCCATGAATGTGGAGCGACAAGAGAACGCACCCGTGCGCAAGATTTTCAATTTAACTGGTAATTATAATTATATGTACTACAGTAATTAACTGGATTACTATTAATAACGCTTCAAATCTTTATTTCAGGTTTTCCCACCTTAATTTACTTTGAGAATGGAAAAATGCGCTTCACATACGAGGGCGAGAATACCAAGGATGCGTTGGTGGCCTTCATGCTCAATCCAAATCAGAAACCAACGCCCAAGCCGAAGGAAGCCGACTGGTCGGCTGACACAAATTCCGAGATTGTTCATCTGACTACGCAGGGCTTTGAGCCGGTTCTAAAGGATGAGAAGTCGGTGCTGGTCATGTTCTATGCACCCTGGTGTGGCCACTGTAAGAACATGAAGCCGGAATACGAAAAGGCAGCGCTCGAGATGAAGGAGAAGAATGTGCCAGGCATGCTTGCTGCCCTGGATGCCACCAAGGAGCCTGCCATTGGCGAAAAATACAAGGTCAAGGGCTATCCGACTGTGAAATACTTTTCCTATGGTGTCTACAAATTCGATGTGAATGTGCGCGAGGCGTCCAAAATAGTTGCCTTTATGCGCGATCCCAAAGAGCCGCCACCACCTCCGCCGCCAGAAAAGAACTGGGAGGATGAAGAGGACAGCACTGAGGTGATATTCCCAAATGACGAAACATTCAGCTCGATCCTGAAACGCAAGAAGCATGCGCTGGTCATGTTTTATGCTCCATGTAAGTGATTCGCATTCGTCCCAAATGGAATTTGTATTATTCTCTTGGTTTTTAGGGTGTGGACACTGTAAGCATACAAAGCCGGAATTCACAGCTGCCGCTAATGCGCTGCAGGATGATCCGCGCGTTGCTTTTGTTGCCATCGACTGCACCAAATACGTTGACCTGTGCGCCAAGTACAATGTGCGCGGCTATCCCACCTTCATATACTTTTCCTACCTCAAAACGAAACTAGACTACAAGGGCGGACGAAACAGCGAAGACTTCATAGCCTATATGAAGAATCCACCTAGCCCCAAGGAGCATAGCGAGCTGTGATCTGTCCAAACAATCCTATTTTAGAATCTCTTAAAATAATATGCATTAATTTTCTATTTACAATTGATGTCTTTCGAAACTCTTGCAAAGTATGCGAATAACCTATTTACTAGTCTTAAATGTCTCAAATATCATTGATCTTTGCTTAACAACTTTGCAAGGGTGTCCAAGCTTCGGAATGCCGAAACTAGATCTTTAAGGAATTAATGTTTACAAACTCAAGATACAAATAATCTTCTAGTTCTATGCCAATGTTAACCTCTGCCTTCAGTTGACTTTTTGTGTATTGTGTAAGTGTACTTCGTATAATTCCACTGTAATGCTGAAATATATAGATTATATGTGTAACTATTCTAGATAACAAGAGTTAAACTTACAGACTTTTATATTTATTATTTACTTCTATTTACCCTGTCAGGGATATAACTCTCGGTACAGAGTTTCAAAAGGATTTGATCACATTCCTGATAAGGAACAAAATTTGACAATCACTTACCAAATCACGGATGACAGTTTTAGATATACACAAAATGTGGACAAAAAAATCATTAGTCAATTCAAACTCTATAGATTGACGTTGTCAACTAAAAATATGTATGTTGGTTTTTCCGATTAATCAAGAGATATTTTCTTATAGTTTCCCGATACGCCCACTAGACGCAAATAGCAAATAGATAGCAATTCGAAAAATGTATTATCGGGTATGGACCTTTGTTATTTAGAGAGCTAGAGAGTTTAAGTTTGGAATACATACTCGCACTAACAATATAAAATCGAAATGATATAACGGATATATCTGCGCAAAATGTAGGCGTGACAAACAGGGTAAAACAGTATCTTCTTCAGGTTTAAAGCTAAAACCCCTCAATTTTGCACTTCAGCTAGTGTTAAGATCACATAAAAACCTATTGTTTTACAGTGAAAAACTAAAAATTTACTGTAAGCCTTCGCCTTCTCTGTGGATTATCCGAAAATGTTATGTATATTAATAAGGGCCGTGGCAAATCTAAAAATTAACTCGTAATGTCTTAGAGTGGCAACGTTTTTACCGTGAATGAGTATTCTGCAGTCGGTAGCACCCGATCGAAACGTTCTTACTTGTGTTGTATGTAAATTCTTGTGTTGTATTGTATGTAGTATCTCTTCTTAGGCATATGCATATGAATTATTGTAGTAATTTGTATTAAGACAATGTTCTGGACTTAATCAGCATGTGAATATATTTGTTTAAATTTATATGTATATGTATGTATAATTATATATATATATACAGATATATATATATCTATATATATATATATATATATATATATATATATATATATATATATATATATATATATATATATTAGATATATATATATATCGTACATATTTGTAGCTACAATTGATTTCTTTAGTGTGGCACAGAAGATTCAACATTTTAAATGCCTCCAAGTTGCGAATGGGATTTTATTGCACATTTGCATGGATGATGAAATAATTTGTTAAGGTCTATAAACTAGATGAGCCCTAATTATTCAATATTTTGTTCCTTTCTTTTTCACTTTTTTTTTTGGTGCATATATATATATATACTTATATATGAATTACAACATAATATGTGATAAGGAGCTGTATTGCTATAGTTAGCTTTCTTTTGGTTTTGGTTTTTTCTCGTTTGCTGTTTTTTTTCTTTCAATTAATTTTTCTATTTGTTATTGGTTAGATGCTCTCTGGAGGAACTGCAGCTCAGCGCAGTTGTCAGCGATCGACCTCGGGATCGCTTTTGACCTTGCGTCTGTGCCGGCTGAGGCTGCCCAGCCAGCTGCCGCGTTGCTCGTTTGCCGTATACTCATCGTTGATTATGGTAAAGCTATTGAACATGTCCTTCATCTTGATGGCTCGCGAGCAGGCATAGTTTTTGGTAGCCACATACATTTTGGTAAGGAATTCGGGCATTTGTTTTTGCGTGACCCACGACTTGATATTTTGCGGAATGGGGATGCCCGGATCGTCGTAATATGTCAGCACAAAGTGCAGTCCCGGCTCATGGAAGCCCCGAAATGGCTTAATGACCATCAGGCTCCAGTAATCGGTGACGCGCACCTTCCCCGATATAGCTGGATATGCGGTATGATTGGCAGCGCGACTGCAAATAAAGATTAATTTTTTAGCATCATCTTTGTGGTAGCGCCGACAATACACGTAGTCCCGGTTGGCGAACAGACGCGGCCACTGCATCTCCCAGTAGATGAGATGCGAATTACTGTTTGGCGCCGGATCCTCGCTAATCAGCTCGAGCCTGAGCGCCGTATCATCCCACTGCCGGCGATAGTCCAGATCCGTTTGTACATGCAAGAAATCATCGGCCGTAATATCGTCGAATCGCGCATACACCTTGTACGAGTAGAGCGACGAGTGCTCCTCGCGCCGCCAGATGCTGAACTCGTTCTTGCTGAAGTACGGCTCCCAGTTCCGCTCCTCCTGGGCCTGTATGCGTATTTGGCCCACAGGCACACGCGACTCGTATTCCATTGACTTGTGACAGTTGCTTATGCTAGCCTCATCCTTCCCGGACTTCTGGTCGGCTTTGGCCGGTGGCACGACAGCGCCGCTCTTCTTGCATCGCTGATTGCCCAGCGTGCAATAGCAGTACTTCATCTTCTTCGCCTTGCAACGCTCGCACAGCTGGTTAACAGGTAGCGTATTTATAAAATCAATATCTCGCTGGCACAAATCAAAGTTGGCCAGGGACAGCCGCTCTTTGACCCAGTCAAAGCCCTCGGCCGTGGGCCGTTTCATATTGAGGCCCACGATGCCCACTGCGCTGAGCATCATGCCGCGCAGTGGGGGCTGTATTTGACTGCGATAATAGACGCGCCAGAGCTGCTTGAGTCCTTGCGTGCCGTAGACAGTCTGATAGAACGTGAGCAGCTGTTGCAGCCGGCGCGAGCGCTGGGCGAATATCGATTCGCATTGATAGCTCCACGCGCGCAAGGTTTCTCTCGATTGATTTTTTATGGCTGAAACGAAACGATTGAGCAGCATGGCGACCGGCTAATTGATTGTTGTTGCTGCTGCTGCTGTGCTGCACTGCTCAGGTGGGGGGCTGCAGCGCTGCTTGCATAACAATCGAACAGCGACAGCGGCTGTACTGTTATTGTAATGTTGCTTGTTCCTCCGCTTCGAATTTTGACACACACACACACCTCCTGTCACATTTGTTGCCCTCGTTTTCAACTTGTATAATTTTGATTAGTTTTTTTGTTTTTGTCTTAATTGATGACAACTTTGTTTGTTATGTTATATAGATTTGCGTCGATGTTGCTTTGTTATCAAGGCGCCCACATTTTACGTTCAAAACGTGCAACCTGCAATTCGTATTTGTTGTTTTTGCTCGAACCAGTGTTGGGAAACCCTGGAAACGTGCAGCACCAATTTGAAGCGGCGCACTGATTTGTCAATATTTTCTCTCTTCGAGTCGTTTTGCAGTTGTGCGCAAAACCATTCGTATTCTTGCAGTGACAAAAAGCTCTAATTCAATCGTAATTACTTAATGAACCCGTAAAAATAAGGAGTGCAGACCCTATAAACTATACATATGCATTATTTCTGATATAAGCAATGGATTTAATATCGTGCTTGTTACCAGTATCAGAAACTCCGATATGATATTATCCAAAAAATATTCGTTAGCTTCGTGGCGCAAACTTGCAAAATATCGAACATACAATTTTTTCCATAATATTCAAAAGTAAATTTTCGAAAAATGATTTGATTTAAACGTATTTTGCTTGACCAGCATACTGTTTATAATTTTACTGAATTCCTCTTTGACGTTTCGCAACACTTTTGTGGTCAAAACTCGTGCGCTGCAAATTTACATTTGTTCCCATTGTTCTTGTCACGGCAGTTTCGCAAAGAATTTCTTTGAGCGAGTAAATGCATAATACATGTGTGTTTAATTGAAAAGTGACGCCATGTCTTCGCGACGGCAACGTATTAAGGCCACTGCCAACCTGACGCAGATCAAGCGCAAGCCGCGCAAAGAAGACGCCGATCCAGAGGCACGCGTTGAGGCTGAACCACCGAACCAACCCATTCCTTCGCCCAAGCAGGAGCATCCAGAAGACGATGCGGCTGAGGTTGCATTTAAAATGCCGGCGGCAAGCAGCGCCGGCCAGTTGGACGATGTTTTTCACTCAGACCTGGAAGACAATGTTATACAAATGGATTTGCAGAAGAGTGCCAGTGGATTTCCCATGTCCCCCAGCAAGGCACAAGCTCGCCAACGCGTTCGGCCCACTCCCGTATTTGGGCAGCGTCGTAATAGCTTTGTGGGCTCGCCGTTGGCGGCCGATCTCGATGGCGACTACCCATCGCCGGGCACGCCCACTAGGCGAGAGCGCTACTTGAGCGGCTCGTCAATGAGTGCCGGAAGTGGCATGCCGCAGCAGATGCAAGCTTCACCGAAGTACTTTCCTGGCGGTGTCATGAGTCCGGGAATGGGGCGTATACGCACGGAGTCCAGTTGCTCGGCATACTCGGACAGCGGCGGAGGTGGCGGCAAGCAGCGAAAGGGAGACGGCGACAAGGCGCAGGCCCAGGCACATCAGCGCATCAATGTAAAGCGAGATTTTGAGACGCGATTCAACAAGGGAATCCCGGATAAGTCCACATTCAAAATGTTCGACATGATCTTTTACAATCCCGAGAGCAATCCCATGGAGCAGAAGCCTCTGGTGACTACCATTAAGGCGGAGGCAAATGGCAGCAGCACTGGCAGTGTGGACGAGTCAAAGCCCACCTCGGATGAGCTGCTAGAGGCCAAGACGGAACCGCCTACCGCCATGCCTGTGCCGCAATTGAAACTGGACGCCAATGGGGAGATGATAATCGACGAGAAGACACTGGAGATTGAGACCACTGCCGAGGTGGAGGCGCGCAAGGTTTTGGCCAACTCGTCGCTCATTCTCATGGACGAGACAACTGGCGACAATGGATTCTACAAGCGGCACAAGCGTACGCCCACCTGGACGCCGGATGACACCGTACGCTTCTATCGCAGTCTCCAAATCATTGGCACTGATTTCTCGCTGATGTGCCAAATGTTCCCCAAGCGTACGCGGCGTGACCTCAAGCTCAAGTACAAGCGGGAGGAGCGCGTCAACGGGCAGCTGATCAATAAGGCGTTGCTCTACCCAAAGGCCTTCAATATTCAGGAGCTCAAGAACCAGCTCGAGCTGGAGGACCGCGAGCGCTATGAGGTGGACTGTGAATGGCAGCAAGTCGTTTCGGCCCAGGCAAAACAGCCAAGAAAGGTTTGTCTCCTCCTCCTCCTATGGCTCCATGTTTGCCCAAACTGAACTTATTCCTTTTCAGAAGCGAACCAAGTTGCAGCAGAGCAAAGCGACGCGCGCGCTCTCCGACGGCGATCTGGTGTACGAGAACGAGCACGTGACCAAGGAAAAGCTGGGCAAGCACGCGTTGGCCAAACGCCGAGCGGCACTGGAAAACCAGGGCGACCTGGTTGGAGCTGCCAAGCGCAAGCGTCATCCCTTAAAGTATCATCAGGAGCAACGGGAACAAGATCAAGTTCAGCAACAGGAGAAGCTACAAGAGAAGCTACAGGAGCAGCAACAGGAGAAGCAACAGGAGAAGCTACAGCAGCAGAAGCCACAGCAGCAACAGCTGCAACAGCAGAAGTTGCAGGCACAACATCAACAACAGCAACATCAGCAACAACAGCAACAACAGCAACATCAGCAACATCAACAACAGCAACAACAGCAACAGCAAAGCGTTAAGCAAAAGTTGCAGCAGAAAGTGCTTAAGAATATTCAACAAAATCCGAAGCAACAGGAGGAGTATTCGGATGTGGATCAGCCCGTGCCTGTGCATATTTTACGCGTATTTCCAGCGATCAAAAGAGAAAAGGAAACGGAAACAGAACAAATAAGCAGCGATCCGATAATTGAGACCAAGGCTGAGCAGCTGCAACAGGAGCTTAACTCATTGCTGGACGAGGGACACGGTGAGGTTAGGGGTAAGATGACAAGTGAAAAGGATGTCATCGATCTGGAGGAGGGTAGTCGTAACTGTGTAAGCGACATGGACACCGGCGCCAGCAGCGAAACTGTTTATTCCACCGAAACCGATGCAACATATATTGTTGATTTCATTTCGGAGCCACCTGCAACAGTAGCGGAGCAGACTCCCAGCTTTGGGGAGGAAGTGAATGAGCACGATATCGAACAAATAATAACAGAACTTTCTGAGGGCTCAATGGTGTTGGTTTCCTCATTAGATGCTGACCAGGAGGATCGCGTTGTAAATGAGATATATATGTACGATAGTCAGACGGGGGATCTGTCCGAACAGCCCTTAAAAATACCTGAGCATATTGTTCAGTGTATATTAAATGTTATGAGTTAAGCTGCGGCTGATTATTGTTAGTTTTTAATTACTTGATATTTGTTGATATATAATTTATTTAAAAAATAAAATCCTATAAAAAACGGCAGTCTGGCATCACTGCAAAACAGTGCTGCAAAACTGATTACACAAGTCGATTTACAGCACAGTACATCTGACAGCTCCCATCTCTGACAGTTGTTATTGTTGTGCTGCGAGCTACGAATTACAGATTTAATACTAGTTGAGCAACTAGACATGGCCCAAGTTCCCTTGGCTATTGTGTCGCACAAGCGCCAGGTGTGCAGCTTGTACAAGCGTGCACTGCGCAATATAGAGGCCTGGTATGATCGCCGGTAAGTTTTCGTCAAGATGCAATTGTAAACCCTTTGATTATATAATAAATTCTTCATTTTCATTTACAAATCCTCGAACACTAGTGATGTTTACCGTTATCGGGCAGTGCAAATGCGCGCTCGTTTCGATGAGAACAAGAATAAGGATCTGTCCGAGGGCATACGTTTGCTAGCCAGTGGTCAAAAGGAACTCTTTGAGTCAAAGCATTACCAGCCCCGAACCTGTAAGTGAGAGACAGAGAGAGAGAGAGAGAGAATTTCGTCAAACTGGGATCATCCAACACTTTTAATTATTTACAGTTGCCAACAGTCCTGGCGGCTGTGCTTTCGAGCGTGAGGTCATATTGCCGGATTGGGTGCTTGACTACTGGCATCCGCTGGAGAAAGCACAATATCCAGAGTATTTTGCCAAACGTGAGCAACGCAAGAAGGAATATGTCGCCTGGTGGGAGAAGCAATACGGCAAGCCGGATCCCAGCGACTTGGGACACCATTAAACTAGCTTTTAAATAAAGTAGTCAAATCCAATTTGTTTCCGAATTAAAAATACCAATGGGCAAACTAAAGCAATTCAGTGGAATATATGAATATCAAAAAGGAAATTTGTCAAAATTAATGCCAATTCAGTTATTTATGTTTTATCGTATTTATTATAAGCTTGGGATATATGTATGTATATTAATGGTAGTGGTTGCACTTAATAAGAATCGGATGTGTCTCAGTTGAGCTCGTTGGCCTCCAAGCGTGGGCGCTTTTTGCTATTGTTGCCATTTGGAGTGTTGTTGGTGTTGTTACTGCTGCCGTCGTTGCCATGCTCTCGCTTTCGCTGGAGTGTCTTTTTGTCCCACTGTTGCGTTAGATATCTCAGCAGCACGCACCTTTTGTCCATCACTATTAGCTGCGCTTGGTCGGGCGCATCCTCTGTGGGCAAATAAACCGAGGCACGCTTTTGCGAAGTTCTGATGCCATGATCGTTGCTCAGCAGTGTGAAGTTGTTCGAGTCGTAAATGGGTAAGCCCTTTATAAAATCAATGACCGACATGCTTGTGCTTGCACTTCTTTTGTTACTCGTGTGGGTAGGTGGCACGCTATTCGATGTTTCCACTTGTAGAAGTTGCTTCGTTGTGCGTTCCGTTGCAACTGCGTGCAAATGTGTCTATTGCAAATATATATTTTGAGTAAAATGTTGTGCTCTTATCTTATCTTCAGTTTCAATTTCTTAGACCTTTTTTGTTGTTGTCGCTAGTGGTTGGTGCTTGGGTGAGGTGTGACCGCATGCATTTACAAAAAATACTGAAATATTTATTTTTAAAATTACTTATAGTCAAAATACTAACTACGATTTATTAATTCGTTATAAAGTAAAGCCACTAACCATACAACACATGGTTAGTGGTAAAGCTTAGTAATTTTAAGATGTTAGCTTGTTGATTTTAAAGTTAAGCTAAGGACCAAATCGGAATTGGCTTAATACATTATTCTCTACATGGGATATTTTATTATTTTGAAATCAGGAGGTTTTCCATTTAGTATGAAAAATTAAAATCACTGATCAAATGGAAAAATTTTATTTATATTTTTGTATTGCTTATAAGAATTTATAATATTAAAATATTATTTGTAGGATTTCTAATATCGTTTATAATACAATATAATTATTGTAGTATTTTTATTTTTATATCCTTTATAATAATTTATAATATTTAAGTATTATTGGAGAGTGAATATTTCAAATTTAATGCTTGTCTTTTTAAACTTTTATCGAAATTCTCAAGCTTAATTTTATTTGCGTTCTCTCTTTAAATTAGATAAATATTATAAGCATTAAACCTTATGATCTTGAGTTCTGATCACTCGACTTCCCCTAAAAACCGGATACGAATTGAATTTAAGTTCGCAGAATGATGTTGATCTAATATTGTTATCTTATAGTTATCTCAAATAATATTGTTAATTTTCATCTTATATAGACTTAGTGGATTTTGACAAATATTTTATTTAGCTAATACAGTCAATTTCGGATTTGTATTTTGTTCTTTTTTTTCAAGGTAGATTCTACATTTAATTTTTATTGATTTGAAGCGTGGAAGATATAAAAGATGGAGTGGGCACTCTGAGTCTTTTATATATATATAAAAGTACAAAATACTTAATTTTGGTTAGTTTAATGTATATAAATGAGCTGAGTATGATAAGTAGTTTAACTACGATTATGACGATTTCCATCTCCACGACGGACCACATCCTTGTATTCATCCATGCGACGCATACGCGCTAAATACTCTGGATCATCATCCTCCACTTGAAGTTCTATAGCTGCGTTCTCTTGGTCTTCCTTCTCGTTGGGATCTTGTGCGGCAGCAATGGCCTTCTCCTGATTTATCTTGGCCATTTTTTGCTCGTCGGGAAAGATGCCCTCGTCAACGCGATTCTGGTAAAATTCATCGACGGTCATGATCGGTACACTGGGATAGCCCAAGCCGAAGACTGCCTTCTGGGTCTCATTGCGTGTTATAATAAATGGTTGTAACGCCTTTGGTTTCGGTTCCGCGTGATGATTATGGTGATGCCCATGGGAATGTCCATGTTTGCTTCCATGGTCAGCATTCGTCTGCTGACCTGCTGTAGAGTTTTCTAGTGACTTCTGCTCGCCGGCTTGCATGCGTGTTAAGCGCATCTTAACCATTTCCTTCATCATACGAAGACTGTCCAGCTCCTGCTTGGCATCCATGATGCTCTTATCCAAATATTTCAAAAAGAATTCACGCCGCACTTCCTCATCGACCGTTTTGTTTTTAACAGCATCGCGCATCCGAGCCATATACTCGTCGATTTCCTTCATCTTGCGATACTGGGCAATTTTATCATTGCGATTGTATGCAGCCTCAATCAATTCGCGTTGTTCGCTTTTCTGCTGCGCAGCATCCGTTTTACCGTCTTGCTGCGCCTTGCTCTTGGGCGCTTCACAGAGCTCGTACTCTTGGCAGCGTTGCAGATGATCTCTAAAATAGACTTCACCCAGCTCTATGGTTTCTGTACCATTTGGATTGTAGATCTTCGTGGTGAGTTTGCCCAAGAAATATGGCAAGAGCATGAAGGGCAACGAGTCCGTAGATACCTCGTCAATCAGTTCATTGGGACTGAACATGCCCACTTGATTGACGATGACAGTCGCTTGCTCAAGATAACGCATTGCTTCTTTTACTTTATTCTAAATACAATATATTTGTTAATGTTTGTAGAAAAGTTGCACTTGCCCATCTCACCTGAAATGGAGTGCCATTGAAAGGCAGCTCGGTTACCTCCAGCTCGTCAAGGAGATTCCAGCCACTTAAGAAAATATCTGAGAGTTTTTTTTCTTCGCTATCAGCGGCAACTGCATTGGCTTCAGCCATTTTCAATTAAAATAATATTTAAATACCTTTAGATTTTCCCAATTATTCGCAAGCCGCTTGTATCAGCTGATTGTTATAGTTACAGTGCTGCCAAGCTACTTATATTTCGGCAGTGTTGCAAAATGCAATTGGTTCAGGTTCACATGGAAATGTTCGGTATTCATTTAAATAATTATTTTAAAACAGACACTAAATTATATTAATTAATAATAGTTATTGAAAATCGGTAATGTTTCCATATGTTTAAAATTGTCAAAGATTCTTTTATTTATGCTTATAAAAGTTTTTGGACATTGTAAATTTGTGAGAAGCGTTGGTTGTTCCAGATTTCATTTGACTAATGGGAGGATGACTTGCAATGTTTAGCCCTTAAGCGACGCTTCAAGCTCGTTGTTAGCTAGGAGCTCCTTGATAATATCCAAGCCCCCAATAAGTTCGCCTTTTACATAAACTTGCGGATATGTTGGCCAGTCTGAGAAAGTCTTCAAACCCTGACGAACTTCTTCATCAGAAAGAATGTCAAAAGTTTCATACGGCAAACTGAAATAATATCCCAAAATTAAAAGTTACCCACCAATGTAGAATTAGCACCTACTTTGTGTCGTTAATAATAGCAATGAGCTGCTTGGAGAAGCCACAGCGTGGAGCGTTCCGATCGCCCTTCATGAATATCATGAGCGGCGCCTTATTGATTAGCGCTGTCAGACGATCTTTCAGGGTTTGTCCAGTTGCCGCGGCGCTGCTTGCACTTTCAGCTAGCTTCTTGGACTTGCTGCTGATGGCAGCAACGTCCACACCATCCACGCGATCCACAGCCGAGCCCTTGTTGAAGAATATTACCGTCGGCACTGCCTCGATCTGGAAATACTTTTTGTACCGACAACTGACGTCAGAAGTGCGGAAATGTTTACCTGATGTTTCATTGATATCTCAGGATATTTTTCAGCATTTAGCGTAATGAATTGCAACTTATCGCCCAGAATGTTGGCCAGCTCGTTGAGCACATCGGTAACTTGAGCGCATTGCTCGGCCCAGTCGGCAGCGAACAGAGCAACAGTTGTTTTATCAGCGCTGATGTATTTCTGATAGTCTTCGGAGTTTTCTACAGTTAACACAGGCATTTTGATGATGAAATTTTAATAATGTTAACTTTTTAAAGCCAATTTTGTTGAAATTGCTACTTAGAATGTCAGCTGGTAAAAAGTGATGCCCAGCAACGTTTTATTTCTTCAGTATTTAAAGCCGGTAGCAATTTTTATATGAAGGATATAAATCTTTGCAAATAAACCATTTAAAGTGATGTATATATATAAATAAAATGATTTAACTTATTTGTTTTAAGAAAATAGTTTTATTTCAATTAACAAGTCATGAATTGAAAATAGTTATCGGAAACACAAGATTTTTTATCGGATTTCTTTTAAGGCATGTGCGTACGTCATAAGTACAAACAATTATGGTTTTCTATATAAATATACAATATTTAACAGTATATTTGAAAATAGTTTTGAAGAATAATTGTAAAAAGGTAAAACACACAGTATATTAATTACACAACTGCATATTAATTATTATTACAATAAAATATATTAAATATCTATAAATAGTTTAAATCTATGAAAAACTTATATTTATTTGAATTATTTTCGATTAATATCTATATATATTTAAAATGGAAAACATTTTGCCATTTGCCATATCAAGACGTCACCACTTACTGTTGAAACAAATAGTTGAGGTTTCATCGCGCAACCTTTTAAAATTTACAGTATTGAACGCAAGCAAGTGTTGCAAAATGTGACGAACACAGCTTCAAATATTAATCGATTACTGTAAGGCCGCACAACACGTGCGCCCACCTCTCTCTCGTAGCAAGCGCGTTCAATACATACCAGCGGAATTTGAGAAAAAGTTCCTGTCGTTTTGTTAACAATCAATTATGGTCACAAAAAAGCGGCCAATAAAGCGTAGCGCTCATGTGGCTGCCATTGACAAAGGGAACGAAAGCGAAGATGACAATGGTGCATCCCAGGCTAAAGTGCCAAAGGAGTTGCTCGTGATTGCGCAGGAGGTGAAAATCGTGCGTGCCTTGGCCTGCAATGACTTAACAAAGCGCAATCGTCAGATCCGCAAACTGCGAAAATGGTTCCAGCTGCGTGCAGCCAGTTCGTTTCCCTTCACCGAGGATGATTTTATGCGGATTTGGAAAGGATTGTACTACAATGTATGGATGTCGGACAAACCGCTTGTCCAAGAGGAGCTGGCCGAGCAATTGGCTCAAATGGTAGACAGTTTCGGCGGCAACACAGCTTGCAGTCTGGCGTACTTCAGCGCCTTTATGCGCACTATGTGCCAGGAGTGGTTTGGCATTGATCAGTGGCGAATGGATAAATTTTTAATGCTTGTGCGTCGCATGCTGCGCTACATGCTACGCCTGCTCAAGAAGAGCAAATGGTCCAAGGATCTGATAGAGGCATTTAACACAAGCATGCAAGAGTCGGTGCTTGCGCCGCAGCCAAAGTCTCGTGGCATTACCATGCACTACATGGATGTGTTCTTCGAGGAGCTGGCTAAGGCCGCCAATGAGGAGATCACCGCCGAACAGGTTAACCTTTTCCTGCGGCCATTTGTACACTATGTGGGCACACAACGGGACGCCAAATTGGTGGCGCAGTGCCGCACGCGCGTCCTCTATCACTTGCTCTATCAGAGTCAATTGGGTCGAGAATATAGCGAGAAATACAAGGCATGGAAAGAGATGGGTTTTCCCAGCAGCTCCATAGACGATGTTGAGAAAATGGATTCTGGCTTCGATGAGGAGGAAGAGGAGAATGAGGAGGAGCAGCAGCAAGAAGCCACCACTCTCGATCCACGAGCAGGAAACGTAGATGTCCTGATGCCAGAACTACCGCTAAATGCCGACTGTGTGCTGGACGAGCTTCAGACACTGCTTCGCACACAGGACTACAACAGCAAGCGGCGCAAGGGACTGCGCAAGTTACTCCACATCTTTGAGACGTATGCAAGCGGCGAATTTCCATTGGGTGTGCGCAACATGCCCAAGCCCGAGGGCACACCATTTGCGGAGCTCGTGGAGCAGAAGATCCTTGAGGCCGATGAATTTGAGGAGTCGAGCTTTGGCACTGGGCGCAACCTCAAAAAGCTAAGCAAATCCAAGCGTAAGCGTATTCTCAAGTCCATCAACTTCGATGAGGTGGATGAGGACAACTTTGACGAAGTCATCAACAAAGCATTGCCGCCCAAACTACAGAAGCAGGTCAAGCACAACGAGAAGGTACGCTCCAGCATTAATAATGCCTGGGTGGTGGAGGAGGTGGATGCAGTGGAGGAGACAACGTCTACGACTACGACTACGGCAGATAAATCAGACCTAAACAAGGTTAAGAAAGTGACTAAGGAGAAGGATGAGCAGCCCAAACAAAAGCCCAAGCAGCAGACCAAGCCGCTATCCAATGAACTGCCCAAGGAGCAATTCAAGCAGCAGCCCAAGACACAGTCCAAGGAGCAGGCCAAGTTGCCGGCCATTGAGCAGCCAAAAGCAGCACCACCCAAACAGGAAGCGACCTCAAAGGAAGACACTGAAGCAGCTGAGTCCACTTTGAAGTCGAGCAATGGCTGGGACGAACCCTTGGAAGATGGTGAACAAGATTACTTTGTGCCATCGCGAAAATTGCAACTGAAGAAAGCCAACAGCAAGCTCTTGGTGAATCCGCTCGCTGTCAAAGGAACTCCCAAAACTCCAGTACAACGGCTGAAATTCGCAGCAACGCCGAAGTCGGAGAGTGGCAGCAAACGAGTGCGCATCATGACGAAGTGCAACAGCGCCTATCCCAAGAGCGACTACTATCGGCAGTTGAAGCTATCGCCGCAGCTGCCATACGATGCAAACCGGCTGCCTGGCAAAAGCGCCCTCAAGCCGCACGTGCTGCCCGGCCCCATTCATCCCAACTTCAAGAAAAGCAAACGTCTGTTCAACGATACGCTGTGACGTTGCTTAAGCTGGCTGGGACTGAGCAGGACTGCGTAGCGGAATGAATGGACTGACCGACCGGGATACATACCAGCCCCGTCACATGAGAGATTCGTGTGGGCCCAGTCTAGCGGATGATGAACTCAAGCATCGACTTGCATAGTTAATACGCTATTATGCGCATCAGATATTTTTACATAACATATACTATATATAGTATGCTTTTTTTTTGTTTTGCTTGTAGACCATATTTTATCGTTCAATATGCGACACATTTTGAATTCATATCTAAAGTGGAATAAAACTAAAATCAATATAATATATTTGCGCTATTCCTTCAATTGCATTCAGGAGACGAAATTGAACTTCTGCAAGCAGATTCCAGTACAGATCGAACATCTATATAAAAACATATAAATTGCAACAGATGGATTACTTTTTAAATCCTCAACCAATTGATCTATAAATATATTTCCTATATTATATATATTATTTTAAAGCTATATTCAATAAATTTCTATTTGTGCTATTCCTTCCATTGTATCCAAGAGACGAAATTAAACTTTGTAAGCAGATTCTATATGGCTTTTTTTAATCCTCAACCAATTGAGCTATAAATATATTTCTTATGTTATATTTTATTTTATTTTAGAGCTGCATTCAATAAGTTTCAATGGTAAACAACTACTGAAGGGTGAACAACAAACATTTTGAAGGCGAGACCTGTTCTATATTTTATTCTTTGTATCTGTAGCATACCTTGAGTTACCCAATAAGTCAGGTACTATAGATAAGATTGCCCATATAACATTTTGTTAGTCGTCAGCGGGAATGCAAAGGTACGATTGCTATAGTCGGCAGTGCCCGACTAAGAGATACCCTTCGCAGAGCAGCTATTGCAATCATGTGCTTCTTTTATGTATACGAGTGCATTGAAAACATCCCATACACTTACGCATATACACACATGCGTTCACCCATATTTAGGCTTTGAGGATTTACTATAGTAAACTCATTGCAAATATTTTGTTTTGGATCCACATTCATAATTAAATTGAGCAAGCACAAATCTACTATTTGAAATAGGCCTATTAAATTTATAGTATGTAAAATCTGAAATATTTACAGCGTATATATTGAATCCAGGAATCAACTCAATGAATTTAAAGATTAAGATATGGATCTAAAAATATAAGAAATAAAATTACTTAAAAACTCGATTTCGTAGTAAATAAGTATAAGTGCATTTTTTATAGGTCTTCCAATTTTTGATTTGTGATGATGATGATAGAGGTGTTTCTCCTTTACCTTTAAGACTTTTGTAAGACTATTTGGCTTGGAATCCACAATCTCGAGTTTCATTGCGTCGAATGGCCTGCCATTTATATAAGTCTTGGTCTAGAGAAGAGCTCAGAGGTATTTGATTGGATTGAAGTTACCGTGTCTAAAGTTCTTTAATAAAATTTATTATATTAAATAGATTAAAAAAAAAAAAAAAAAAAAAAAAAAAATATATATATATATATATATATATATATATATATTATATAAATAAAACAAGAACCTATATATTTACGTATATAATTATGTAAGATTGAAATGAAATACATTTTTCTATTTGAATTGTTTTTTATAAAGTTTACAAATATTTATACTTACCTCTTATACTATATGTACCTTGTAAGAATATAGCTTGGGATTCCCAAGTACAATTTGAATCCCAAGTTGGGATAAGCAACAACTGATTGAAAAGAAAAACTAGAAAGAATGAGATTCTAGAATATAACTATATTTTCACATCGACATTTAAGTTTTTTTATGAATTAGTTAAGCTAAGTGAAATATCCGTACAGTTTGTATCACTCAACTAAATGCTCTCGTCTCCCTTAAACCATATAGTGTCGTATGTCCAGGTCGCGCTCCCTCAACTTCTGATCAATCCAGCGCCTGTAGTACTTGATGTTTGAGTAGATGCTCAACAGTTGAGGCCCATCGCAACGGGCGGCACGGGCCAGCAGACCGGCGAGCACATAGCGATCATCGCTGCCGGAGAGAGGACACATTAGGGGTATGGCACCCATGTCGCCACAGACAAGAGGGTCCTTGTCGCCGCCAGTACAGAGGAGCGTCTCGTTCAGCGCATAGCGCCGACCCAAGATGGCCAAGCGCAGTTTGGCGCCACACTGATCCCGCGGCAGAATGTAGAGAGGCCAGCGCCTGGGCAGCGTCTCATTGGCACTGAACTCCGAGTGTCGCCAGCCGGCCACATAGCACTGGCTGTAGTTGTAGATGAGCTGCATGGGCGGCAGGCAGATCACCTGCACGTGTGGCGTTAGTTCAAATGCCGCCTGCGAGGGGAGCAGCAGCAGTGCCAGATTGTGAGCTGCGGGGGACTGAGTGTAGTTGGGATGGATTAACATCTCGGACACATTTCGCTCCTGATGTGGCAATGGCTCCAGCTCTACTGCTGCATCCCATTCGCCTGCCACAAGACGCAGATCTGTCGCCATTTGGGCCTGGACGCAGTGCGCAGCGGTTAGAACAGCAAATGGTGAGATCAGAGCCCCACTGCAAAGGTATCCATCTGCTCCATAGATCGCCACCAGCCAGGGAAACTCGCCGAACTTTGATTCGTGCTTCTTGTAGCCCATCGGACGCAGATGGAGCCAAAGATCCAGACGCCCTCCGCACTGAGGCAGGGCTGACAGTGCATCGCTATAGTTGAATGCGCTACCAACTGAAAGCTAAAATTTCCATTTTAGATGAGATCTCTGTCATAAGAGTAGTGTCTTTACCTACCGTCTCGTTAATATTGCAACACTTTTCCATATAGTGACAGTGCTGCTCGTCCTGCATAGTGCGACTGCGATCGGAGTAGAAGTGGCCATCCACGAGGAGACCCTCGTTGCACAGATCATAAGAGACGCAACTCTTGCCTGGTGCACACGATTCCGAGCTACCAAATACAGCTGGAGCGAAATATATGAAAAAAATGAGAAATACTTTGTCCATCTTATGGATCAAACTGTTGCTGGTCTCTCGGTCTAAACTTGAACTGCGCTGTGAATTGGCCTCCGGCTTTTATAGCACCCAGGCAAGGCGCTCAAGAGGTCAGGCCTGCTTCTTGATTGGGTTAAATATAGCTTAGAGCGTGACTGTGGATTCTATAAATAGACCGCTAGTCCAGTCACTTGATAGTCCGGCAATCAGTGCAAGTGTCTGGCAAATCCAAATAAATCGTTTTATCTGCTCCGCAAACGTAAGTCACTTTAGCTCTATCAAGTGCTTGGTACATAGATCTATACTATACATAGATCTATAGTATATTTCCCCTGATAGCACATGCCAACAAAATGGAGTAAGATTTAGTAAACAAGAATCGGACTCGAATCGGAAACTGAACTCGAATCGGAAACTAGATTTCGAGATATTCGAAATTTTATTTGAAGTCAAGTAATATACAAAACATTTTTTTTTTCATATTTGCTAATATATATATATTTTTAATTGTTAAAAAAAAATTCTTTAACGAGGCATCGTCTGTTGAATTTATTTTTCCTTTCCGACTATAACTTAGGACTAGACAAACGCCCTGATTAAATCTTAGTTGACATTTTAAAAGTCAAAATAAGATTTGGATTTTTAAATTTAATTAAAGGTAAATTTAGAGCTAAGAATCGAATTATAATTATGTTAACTATCTGCTAGACTTGAATATTAAAATTATATATTCGCAACATTCCTGAAAATAGTTCGAGTTTTATGATTTTCATTTATTTATATTTTTTGGATTTTTACATATTATTTTAGTGTTAGTGTAACAGGCTAGATAATATGAACAAGAGGAGGAATAATTTAAATAAAAAAACCATAAATAATTTACTAAAAAACTACTAAATATTTTGTATAATTGTATAATTAATTGAACAGTTGCATTTAATGATAAAATTAGTGTGAAGCTTAGCTATTTTAAATGAGATTAGTTCAACTTTGGCTTTATTGTGCCAATCCGTAGTGGAGTTATCCCAACTTAAGTAAAATGCCATTATTAATATTTTGTTTGGCATTGTTTTAAATTAGACATTTGCAATATCAGCCCAAACCGGTACCTAAAATAAAATAATAGTAAAATAGTGATACAGGCCTTTGATTTTTTCTTCCTAGGTATGTAGTTAACATATTTTATTTAAATTTATTTACGAGAAAGATACCATGAACAAAACTCCCATAAAAATGTACTTAAAAACTTCTACTTAAAAGCTAAACCAATGCCCATTGCCTACGTCTGTGGTAGTATTAAATATTTTGATGAATTGAATAAATATGAATATGAACACTTTATTGTGTAACTCCCATGTGGAGTAATGTAATATAATGTAGTTTCTCAAATATTCTTTTTTGCATACTTGGATTTGATGGGCATTTTAAATATCTGCCCAAGCCAGTGCCCTAAATACATATACATTTGATTTTCTATGATGAGGCTAGAGTTCCTATTCAAGAAATTAGGTTGACAAATATTTTCTATTAAACTTTTTAGTTTCATAGTAACAATTAATATAAAAACAGACAAAACAATGGCTTTCTTGGAACTATAAAAAAAAAAGAAAAGCACCTGTAGAACTCTTAATTTTGTAAATTCTTCAGAGTTATATTAATTTTTACTTTTATTTTTTTAAAATCATTGACTTAATATCTCTGATGTTATCTAAGTTTTTATAAAGTGTATTTCAGACGCAGCATAGTTATTCAAGATGGACTGAACTTTCAAGTATACAAAGATATACATTTGACATTGTATATAATTATATTTGTTGTCTCTCCAGGGTATTTTTCAATCTGATAGTAATATATATGGGGCTCTCTCCACCTTTTAATTTACTCCCCAAAAACCATATTTTATCTTTAAATTACCGCATGATATATGTCTATGTATTAATATAAAATTAAGAAATGCTCAACATTTCTATAAACCTATCCCATTATATTCACAATACATTATAATATTATGAAGGGTAAAATAAGTAAATAATATATATATGAGTGCGTATACAAGTATACTAGAATACTAAATCGTTTCAGTATTCTAGGCTTCTTGTGCCATGTCATGCACCATATGCACATTTCAGGACATTTTCTAGTCGGGCAGACCTCACTCGAAATACTTTTACTTGTGTTTTGTTTACATTTGCGACAACATCAACACGTATCCGTATCTATTACGAAGCCTTGAATGGAGGCGGAGGTGGGGCAAAAGCTGCAACTTTTGCGTCATATCTTAATGCACAATCGTCGCTTAAGTGCACGTAAATTGAATAAAATTTCGACAAGTTTTAATACACAAAATGTGCATGGTGCAAACGCAGACAATGACAGCTTGCTGAATGTGAATGTGAATACGAAGACGACTACAACTACGACTACGACTACGGATAGACGTGTATAAGTTGTGTAGTTCGATAGACATACAAAGCTTCTATACATAGTTTGTATGTCCGTCTGGGTTTGTATATGTATGTACTTATTTGGGGTCCTGGCAGCTTGTTTGACTAAGATTTACGCAACTTACAACAGATTCACATTGGGAATTGCGGGTTTCAGCACCTAAATTTTGTAGGCTTCCAGCTATACGATTTCCCATTATGTTCCGCCTGCTGTTGCTGTTGCTGTTGCTATGTTAAAGTTAATTTGCTAAAACGTTTTAACAGATGTTATCCTCAAGGAAATTAAATGTTATTGCATTTGCAAACTAAAAATTTATAACTGAATGCTGATTTATATGCTAAACGCTTATAAATATATAGATACCTATACATTTAAATAGTGTATATGTATGTGTGTCTGGTTCTTTATATGGTTTGTGGTTGAACATATTTTCAATTAATATGAAAATTTATGATGTGCCATTGTTGAGCGAATCGGAAGTTCATTTTCCATGATACAAACAATATATTTATCAAATTGAGTGCCGATTGCCTTTATTGACCTTCGGCAAATGATTGCCAACCAGCAAAAAGTATAAGTCCATTTGCATTTTGTTAACTTAAAATATGCAAATTCCAAAAAGAGAAAAAAAGACGAAAAATTGAAATCCATTTAAAATGCGAAATTTCGTTGAAGTGTAAAAAATAAACCCACAATTCTTGTTATTCCATAAAAATAGATTAAAATCAATTTTTAGCACTCTAGTTTGTAGAGGTTTATCAAAACATAATATTGAAACAAATAAAATGGACGCTGAAAAAAAACGTATCTATTATTTTTAATTCATAATATATATACATATATATATCTGTACTATATATAAAAATGTAATACAGAATGTACTAAAAAGCGAAATAATTTATATACATACTTATATTGACATAATATGTATTATTTTCAATTATACTCATAATAATGTTAGGTAGGTGAATTATGTTAGATAAATTTTATTTAAATGAGGCATATTTAATAAATAAATTCAATACAACAAAGTTAGTAATATTTACAAAAATTTATTATTATTATTTTTATTATTAATGTACATTATTATTATTAATATCTAAGTTGCAAATATGATATAAATTTCTCTAAATCTTATAATTGTTTACAGTTATTAAATTAAAAAATAAAAATTAATAAAATAATAATATTACACATTAAAAAAATAATATCAGTTAATTTATTAAAGTATTTACAATTTAATTTATACAATTACAGCAACTTTAACGGCTTTTACTATGCTGCAAACAAATATTCATTTTAATTCTTCATTCATTTTCTGAGTTCCTTCTTGAGCAATTCGTTGTCTACTCAAAAGTCCCTCTTCACATATTAACGCTCATTGTGCACTAAGCCATTTTGCACTCACATTCACTACATTGAGTGTTAAATAGTTAGTTTTTACTCAAAGCGTTGCAAGTGAGTGCAATCAGCAACTCAACGTTCTATTGCTGAGTGAGTGGAATACTCGGTCTCTCTTTGTGTATTTGAGCTCAAGTGCATGGCATGCTAGATTTCTGTTCTCACTCAAAGAGGTGCACATGAGCGCATTAAACGTTTTTGTGCTGAGTGAATGCATTGCAAGTTTGTACTCTTGTCCTTAAATGGCTCAATGAGTTGCCGATGAAAACATTTACCTACTGAGTGAGTGAAATCTCCTCTCTCTTTGTATATTAGTGCTAACGGTGCATGGCCTGGTTGCACTCTTAAATACTTTCAACTCAATTGTTGCTGAGTGCATTTACCAACTCAATGAACAATGCAACAGCTGAGTGAGTGAAATACTGTCTGTGTCTCTTCATATATTCGAGCTCAAGTGCAAGGCCTTCTTGATTTCCTTTTTTCACTCAAAGAGATGCTGCTGAGCGCATTTATAAACTCAGAATGATGAACATTATATTAGTTGTTTTGCGCTCTGCTCACAAGAGTTGCATCAAATATAAACTCAAAGTTCTGTTGCTGAATGAAATCCTTTTCACTTAAGGCTGCTTCACTTACGTACATCGAAGAGAGTTGAGTAACTTTACAGTTATGTTGAGTTGTTTTGGATATTTAATAATTGACTCAAACTGCTGCCGAGTGACTAAAATCCTCTTCACTGCAGAATGCTGATTCCACTAATTAATTAAAGGATTGTGCAGGCAGATGGCATCGACAGAAATAGTCTGGTGCATCTATCTTTAAAGCTTGCAAAATTACTTTTGTTAATATTCTCTATTAATCCATTGCTCTATTAATCCATGGGCGTGGCACGCGAATTACAATAAATTGACTCAAGCTGGAGACTTTAAATTGAAAATAAATATTCTTTTAGACCAGGGTAACAAACAAATATCGAGATCTCACATCGACAATCGAGAAAGCGGTATGTTCTATAGTATTATATTCTATAGTATATTCTAGTATTATTTGAAGAACATAAACTTTTCTGTTAAATTATTGGTATTATAGATGACAAATCGGGAATAAATTTATCTTTTTCTATTTTAAGATTACTAAGCTTCACTGGTACGGCTCAATTGACTTCCTGTAAAGATACACCCACATGTTTTAAATTTCGAATAAATGTCAAATTGAAAAATAAGAACTTTTAAATTAAATGAATTGATTGTTTGCACCTGAGTGAACGTTTTACTTGTTTTTTGAAGACTAACTTATATCTTTATTACATACCAAAATGGAAATGGATATTTTTGTGATCCGTATAGATTTAATGCTTTCAATAAAAGAAGAAGAAAGTTATTAATTGAATATATTGAACATTGAACTGAATCTAGTTAAATTTAGTGGCTCGGTCTAAAAGCTAGGAAACTGGTAAGAGTGTTCATGCCGGGAGTGCTGGACTATGAGAAACTAAATACACAATTTTCTCAATCTTAATTATGTTTATAATTTCTTAAATATATGTGTATATAAATTTATAGGCTGGTAGTGTACAATCTATTTACTCATTTCAGGAATCGTTTAAATTCGTTATATCATTTACATCAAACAGATTTTAGTTATAGCCTAAGTGTGTTAAATGGGTAAATATAATTTCTGATTTTTAAAACCCTCCATAAATCACCTCTGGAAATTCATTGTTTATTGCTTAAAAAGGTGTCCAATGAACGCAGTAGAAAATATACAAGCTCCGTTTGTTAAACAGAACTGCAGCTATCGATTGCTTATTTATAATTTCGGAACGGTCACGAAAACAATATCAGTTCTGCGAACAACAGTGTTTGAATTAGTTCGTCATATGATAGCTCCCCGTTGCGTTAATATAAATGAAGCCCAGCATTTGAGTTCGGTGTTCACTTGGAATTCAATTGTTTAGTAGAGCACAAGTTTTTCTCCTTTATTTTTTGTGTTTGAAATATGTTTGGCTGTCGCCCGTTCATTCCACTGCTCGGCTTGGTGCTGGTGGTGCGTGGGCAATTTTCCTTGTTCGGTGAACCCTACGAGGATGACTTTGTGGACGTGCAGTTCGACGGGTGTGTGCAATGTGAGCATAACTTTCGCAACATGGTCTTCTTACTAAAGAACTCCGATGAGTCTGAACAATCCGTCATTTCCATATATTCCATTGTGGTCATTATCATGTGGCTCTGCCTTGGTGTTCTGATGGCTGTGCAGCGTTGGCGAAAATTCAAGTTTGGGGCGTACCGTGCTTACGAGCTGTTGCGTTAATTGTTCTCTCAAATCAATCATTTCCATATCATCATATCATTTGAGGAATCTTCACAAGAAAGATACAATCTTTTATTCATATATAGGCTGAGCAAATTAGATAATAAATTGTAATAAAACATAAATACATTCACATATTAAGTTGTTTCCAATTTTATTTTAATGATACAATCATTATTCAAATATTCTGATTCTGATTTTGACTCTGTCTCTGGCTCTGACTCTGACTCTGACACTGACTCTGATTCAGACTCTGATTCAGACTCTGACTCTGACTCTGACTCTGACTCTGACTCTGACTCTGACTCTGATTCAGACTCTGATTCAGACTCTGATTCAGACTCTGATTCAGACTCTGATTCAGACTCTGATTCAGACTCTGATTTAGACTCTGACTCTGACTCTGGCTCTGACTCTGACTAATCACCCAGAAGTTTTTCTGAAATATTCCTCAAAGGAGAAACGCTTAAGCTAGAGTATGACCATTTGCAATCTCTGCAAGATATGCGAAAATCGGGTAGATTACTTATTAAGTGTGCGCCCGGACCAGCTGTGCGTTAACTGGCGGAATCCTTTAATTTTTCTTATTTTTTACTTTTTGGCACACATTTGTCTTGTCGCACCGGTTAACCGGTTTGTCTGCCTGTGACTGGAATCTGCCCGTCCGGAGTCGGATGTAACTGAGTTATGGCCAGTTGCTGGTCGCGCTGCTTTGCATGTTGCTGGTGTCGTCGATGGCGTCTAAATTGAAAATTGAAAAATTGCTTATTGCAATTTGTTGCCACAATCGGCTGACCAAACACACACAGAGAGAGAGAGAGAGAGAGAGAGATGGAGAGGGACAAAGAGAGAGAGAGCATCGTATCGCGGCCAATACCAATGCAGTTTGGCCCGTTTCGTATCGCAACATGCTCTTTACGCTTTTGAACTTCCGTTTGGCATTTGGCGCGGTGCACGTGCTGTCCAAGTCCTGGCTGCGAAAAGGTCCTCCTGCTGCTCCTGTGTTTCCTGTGCGAGAATTTAGCAATATATTTTTCTTATTTCGTTTGACGTTGCCCGTGCCACTATCTCTGTAGCTGCACTGGGCAACTGGCAACTGGCAACTGGCAATGGCAACTGGCAATGGCAACTGGAAACTGAAAAGAAAAACTTTTGCATATTTTGTACTTTATGCTTGAAATATTTATGATCTCATGCAATTTGTGGCTTACTTTTTGGTCGACCAACTGTCTGGCCAGCCGCCCGCTCGACGTGTCTGCCAATCTGTGAAATATGCTGCTAATGCACTTATTGCCATGGCTATTGAATTTATATGGCAAACGTCGCCGTCTCCGTCTCCGTCGCCGTCTCCGTCTCCGTCTTCATCTCCGACTCTGCAGTTGGTGGTACTTGCGGCCTTTGCTCTCTGATGCTTGCTCTGCAGCAATTTAAAACAAGTTTCCGTGGCTAAGTTCAACATGTGTCCAGCACTCAGCCTAATTGTATTTCCGGTGCAACACTCTTGAGGAGTAGGTGAAGTAGCTAAATTTATATATAGTTAGTTACATGCATACAGTTATGCAAGTCTGTTATTATTATGTATATTTAGTTTCGGTTGACCGAATAGGCGCTATAGGTAAAGAAGTCACAATAAAACGAAAACGGTTTCAGATACTACAATAGTTCTGATCTTATTGGTAAGCTTTATTATTGTAATTAAGTGTAGACTCAAATTAAGTTATTTAAATATAAACATATCAAAGTATAAACTAAAATTTGATAAAAGAATCTTTTATTTTTTTCACATTTTTGGTGAATGTAATTAAATGGCAATTTCTATTCAATACTTTAACATCTAAATGATACAGATAACTGTATCAACTGCTGAAATACAAATATCTAAAAATATATCACTCTTGCATGGTCAGACTTTAATTTTTATTGGTATTAGGCCTGGTTGATGAATCCGTAAGATAAAATATTTCATAGCTTTGCTATATAGTTTGCTTGTATTAACTGACTGTCTGATTGATTGATTAAGTGATTGGTAATGAGCTCGCGTTACATTTGCAATAATCAAGTCTGGCATTCGGCAATTTTTCCAGTAAATGTGAAAGTCAAACTCATATTAATTATAACTTTGTCTTCATCAAAATATTCACTTTTTAAATAAAAAAATATCTATCTTAATGATTAAAAGTATTGAATAAATAAAATAAATAATAATAATAATATTAACCACGAATTCAAACAAGTTATATAACTCTAGTCGAGGTACCCGACTAGGAAATCTCCTGAGCCCTGAATGAAAACATATTGTAAATTCGATTTTTAATGTACAATTTTTCAGTTAAATGTACAAATCAATGCTGTCCTCTGACCTTTGAATTTTTAACTTAGCTGGCGGCGACGTGACCTGGGCAGATTAATTGCCTCACCAGGATTTGGTCCTTGGTCCGTCTGTGGCCCGCTTGTGGGAGTGAATGGGAAATGTCGCCGCTCAGCGTATTCGAGCTTCGCTGGAGCCGTTAAAACTCGCCTGCCTAATTTATGGTCCACTAAATGAAAAAGCCCCCAAAAGTACATTTTAAGTTGCGATTCGAGTGTCGGTCCCTGTGCAGTCTCACTGCGATCCGGCCAATGCCATTAAAGCGTCCAGCCATGGCGTCAACACAGCCACAAAGGAACGAACGAGGAGCCAACGTTGTGTTTCACATTTGGTTGCATTTGGTTACCAGACTATTCGACTCGATTCTATTCGAATCGCTTTGATTCGATGAGTGTTCGTTGTTCTTTTTTTTTCTATTTCTATTTTGTCTATTTTGTGGGGCAGGCAGTTCAGATCTGGCCATGCCCATGGCTTGGCTGTGCTATTGCGGTTGAGCTTGGCCAAAGTGCTTAATCAATTGGAAATGCATGTGGGCAGGTTGTGGACGGGCTGGGCGACGCCTTTAAAGGCGCTCGCCTGCACACACTAAGTTCGCCATTTATTAGCTGCGGAAATTCTGCAACAAATTTTGGTTAGCACATTTCTCATACACTCGCATCTGACCAGCAGACACCAAGTGTTTGCTGCCAGCCTCAATGGCGATTGCCTCGGTCTGTTCTCCATGATCCGGGGCTGCAACTGCATGTGCTTCCGTTAAGGAAATTACCAAACAACGCGCGCATCCGGCTGATATGCACCGCCTGCGGTGCTGCTCCTGTCTCCTTGCTCCAGTTACTCCCTCCACTTCTCGTCCTTCTTCTGCTCAAGCTGTGCCAGACGTTCGCGTCGCCGGTCTCTGGATTACAAAAGCACAGAAATGAACTGAAATTAATGAAATGCCTAGCAGCATGCCATGTCTCTTTTCTTTCTATCTTCCTCGTCTTCTCCTTCTTCTTCTTCTGCATTTCCCACGGCTTTTATTGCGTGCCCACGAGCTGGTGTCTGGGAATTTACAATGGGCCAAGTTCTGGTAGCGAAACATAGAAGAAAAATGTTTACCTAAATTAGGTTTACATTTTTAATTGTTGCCAGCGAATATTCGGACTTGATGGTTTCATGGGTAACTAAGAACTAAACTAAGAACTATATCCATATGAATGAGATATTTACGGTTGCGTAATATATTTGAGACATAAGAGAGAGAGTGCTGGAGTCGGGAGTGCAGGACTAGGAAATACTTTGATCACTTAGCGAGCAATTTATAAGAAATTGGTCAAATTGAGTAATTTGTTCTAAAGTTTGACATAGAAGTGGGGAAGATTGCAATTAAGAACAACGCGAAGAAAATATTTTGGCTATTCAACATAAAAAAAAACTTTTAATTCATTTAAAAATACTTTTTCACAAGAGTGTACTATCCCCAATTTGGAGATATTGAAGTGTAAGGAATCGAATCAAAATACCACCTGAACAAAATAGGTACGTAACATAGGCCATCTTCTTCTTCTTAGCAAATAAAAAAAGATGGACGTTCCTCTCATCGGAGACATAAAAAACAAATAATAATACAAACTGTTTCCCACCTACTAACATACTTGCCAGTATAAGCTAATCTGTCACAGAAGAAAATGCTTCCAAAAAAACGTCTTGATTCATTCGACTCCAGATGCTGATTAAAAACTTTAGTCTTCTGTCTGTGAAATACATTTTAAGAAACCTCTTAAGTCACTCAATTTGGCAAACTAAGAAATAAAAAATACATTCAAGAAAGTTCAGATTTATTAAAGTTAATTATGGGTAAGTATAACTGACTCTGGCTGGGAGAGCAGCGACTGCTCTTAAGTTGAGCACGCTTTACTCGTTATCCAGCTCATCATTTTGGTTATTTTAATCATAATTTCAAATATAGTCGACTGCACGCGAAGTTAAGTGGCAGAGGTAAGCTGCTGCTGTGGCCGGATTGAGGGCCAAAACTGCTTTACTTTGCAAACTCATCAAAGTTGAGTTGCCTACAAGGCAAAGGCTCGATGGCGTGGACTAGGAGGGGGATGCCACTCACAGAGCATATGAACTTAGTGATACGGTTTCTATCTATACATAGGCTTATATATACATGCACATATATATACGTATATTTATGTATACATATGTATATATATAAATGAAATATATATTTTTGGCAGCCGCAACTTGCGCTGGGAATTGAAAACACAAGCAGAGAAGTTGAGAAATACTATAAGTTGTCTCGAATTTATTTGCCCTGCTGAATTTTCATTTCAATTTTGCAGCTGCAGTTTTATTTAATCTCACTTCAGGTGAAATGAATGCGTTCGAGTGTTTACCTTGTCGGAGTGCCTTTTTCCTCGCATTGGGTGGCACTAGCCTTGGCATGTGTTTACACTGTCAGTCGAATTTCGCTGAAATGTATGTGGCTTAGCTAAGACTTACTTCTTCACATCAATTCACCATTTAGCAACTTAATCCATCTATCCATTGCTACCAGCCGTCGATGTCAGCTGTCTATCACTATAATTATGCTGTCAATATACTTATAAACTGTGTAAGCGAGTCGTTTTTGGAAACTCCAAAAGTTCAATTTACAATTACTCAATCAAAATCGATATTTATACTTAATTTCTTAAGAATGACGCCTAGACTACTTCACCTATGTCATTTGATAGGTAGTTGCTCTTTACACAGGGCAACAAAACAAAGTGTTCCATAATCACACATAAATAGTTATCTTAAACTGCAATAAGTAGTCAGGATTTCTCCGGACTGCGAATCTACAATAGCGAAAATTGAGCCTATCTTTAATATCCTGTAATTTCCTTTTAAAAATGTTACCTCTTTTTTTTGAAACTAAAAACGTTATTTGTAAAGAGATACGGATATATGTGCAACTCTAAATAATATTTAAACTTTTTGAAAGTTCCCTGGTTACCACACTATATTAATATTTTGGTATTTGCGAATCTACAATAGCGAAAATTGAGCCTATCTTTAATATCCTGTAATTTCCTTTTAAAAATGTTACCTCTTTTTTTTGAAACTAAAAACGTTATTTGTAAAGAGATACGGATATATGTGCAACTCTAAATAATATTTAAACTTTTTGAAAGTTCCCTGGTTACCACACTATATTAATATTTTGGTATTTGCGAATCTACAATAGCGAAAATTGAGCCTATCTTTAATATCCTGTAATTTCCTTTTAAAAATGTTACCTCTTTTTTTTGAAACTAAAAACGTTATTTGTAAAGAGATACGGATATATGTGCAACTCTAAATAATATTTAAACTTTTTGAAAGTTCCCTGGTTACCACACTATATTAATATTTTGGTATTTGAGACGTAACGTTATTCCTAGTCGGACCTTCTCGTTTGGAACATCCTTACTTGATATTTAAATTTAAGATGATGAGGTTTCGGTTTGTTTGGTCTTTTTTAAAGGTAATTCAATAATTTGTTTTTTTCTCACATTATACTTCATATAATGAATTTAGCTACTATGTAGGATTGAAAGTATTTATTTATCACACTTGATAAATTTAATAATTTTTAATTAGATCAAATATTAATTTTGGAATATGAATGTGAATCATCTTTTGAATAAATAAAATAATATTATTGAATAATAATAGTTATATACAAAAAAACTTTCCGATCATCCCAGTCGATTTATAGTTTTCAGAGTCATATTGACGAAGCTGAATTACTATCCAACCGGAATCAGCTAGACTCGAATCACAGGACATATCAAAGTGGATTTGAGACTGGAACTTGTATTTCATTTACATTCGTCAATTAACCAATGCAGCTTAAAGAAAAATCATCCATTTCAGCATCGGCAAAATCTGTACATCTTAGTTTTGATATTTCACAACCTTTGTTCTTTAGCTGCGCTACATGATTATTTAGCTAAATATTTCATCCGCTATTTTAAAACGTTCTTTTTAAGTTCTTTTATTTTCAGCAGATTTGTGACATCTTTTGATTTAATGTTCAATATATCACAATATTTGCTCTTTAGTCTTATTTTATTTATCTTATATTTCCTCTTTGGTATTAGACTCTTTAGTTCTAGTAGACTCTCTAGAGATTGGATAGTTGCTTTGAGGTCAATTATTTTGGCAGCCTAACAACATTTTTACAATAGTCCTCAGTCATCTTCTTGGACTGCAATGGAGAAATAAATTGACTAAATCTACAATTATAAATCAGACCCATTCAGTTGTAAGGTAGAAGTTAAATTCACTGCATTTTCATCTATTGCAAACTGAAATCAATTCATACTTAATAAATATATATAGTGATATTAAATAAATATATATAGTGATATTAGACACAGTTCCTGTCTGAGTTTAAGCTATTTAAGACAAAAAAATTTTAAGGTAATTCATAACATATACTTATATTTTTGCATAAGACATACATGTTTTACAATAGTAGTAATCGTAAAATGGATTTATTTACGTTTCTTTTTATTTAGAATAACCATAAAAATCAGCTTGAAGACTTACTTGTTATACTTATTCACAAAGTGAAGAAAGTATATTGTATTATGTACATGACTAATACATCTTGTGATAAGATGTTAAAATTTTTCATATCACACACTGGCGTCATGAAATTTTTGGTATAATTATATTCAAACTTCATAAATGATATAATAGGTATAATATAATATATGATTCCTATGAATCTCAGTATTTGAAATTTTTTAGATATTAAAAAATATTATATAGTTTTTTAATTAAGCTGTTATGCGGGGACTATGAGCGAGTATTGTGCAATCGATAGTTCCCAACAGAAACTTTCGCAATTTAGTTTAAATATAACTTAAATATTTTAGGTAATGGAGACATTAATTGTTAGACATAGAGTATCTGCTAGTCGCATACATCCGACTTGATCAATTGAACTAGTTTGGCTGTCTGCTTGTGAATTTCAACATTTTGCTTTGGTTAATTTGTGGTATTTGCTGTATTCTGTGGCCATTTGTGTGTGCGTTGGTAGCTCAGCAAATTAGAAAGATATATCACATAATCTAATGCTGTGGCTGAGACTGTGGCTGCCGAGAGTCGAATGCAGCTGTGGGCCGAGATCATTTCTGGTAACTCTGGGCAATAACTTTGGCTATTACTTTGCCATTGTTGCAGTTGCAACGACAAAAGTTTAGCAAACAAAACTGTTTTTCTCAGCGCCCAGGGTCGACGTCGATGAGGATGGCTCTGGCTGCATTTCCTTTTCCGACTCCGGCTGGCTATTTGGTACCAACTGCAGTTAGGAGGCGTTGGCGTTGGCGTTGGCGTTGTCGTTGCCGTCGCAGTCTCGAGCACCTTTTTCTTTGCATATTTGTTTTGAAAACTTTTCAATTGCTTACTGGATTTTCACACAAATAAGAATGCACACACACATGAACGCACGGACACACTCACAAATGTGCAAAAGCGATGGAAAATAAAGCGGAGTAAGAGATGGGGGATAGTTTGAGAGACTCTCGTCTTGTATTTACAGTCTCTTCCCCTTGTTCTCGGCCCTTTTGGACTTTTCACATGGAGCTCGTTTTTGCCTTTTGCAATTTGTTCCCAATTGATTTCAAACACTTCAAATTTATTGGTTTTCAAAAACTTTACGAATTTTATTGTTTCCGCTAATTCCTTTGTCCAGCTCAACAGACGCAGCCGGTCAGAGACGAACAGTCAGGCATTCAACAGTCGGTCTAAACTAAAAAAAAAAAAAATAAAACAAACAAGTCGATAATGGCATTGGTGAGAGAAGGGGACGAGAGCTATTTGTGGCAAGGACCAGTGCAGGATGCGCTGTTCATCCTTACAGCATTGAAAATGGCCAAAAGATATATGCACCAAAGTTAGGCCGGATATGAAAGTCATAGAAATGAAGCACTCTATATATATGAATGTGTATGTGTGTATGTATGTATGTAGCTACTTAAGATTGGGTCTTACGTAGAATTTGTTTTTAAAGTATGTGATCTTTGTTTAACCTCATTAAGTTTTATACCAGAAACTGTAAAAATATATATTTATTATTTAATAAAAAGGAAGCATTAAAATAAATTTGTCTTTTATATATTCCTTTATTTCACATTTCCCTCTTTCCTTATAAGTATTTAAGAGTAAGTAAGTAAGATCTAAGAATAGCTTGAATAGATTGTTATACCGTTTGTAATCTGTGTATTTAAACCAGTAAGTCGTCAATGACTATCGCATAGAGCGGCGCTATTTTAAGCTATGACCACATGCACATATAAGCCTAAATGTTACATGGATGAAGAAGTATGCATGAATTAATATAGACATAAATAATGTCGATCCATGCATGTATGTATAAAGCTACGTATGATTTTAGGGCTATATGTCGTTATAGATAATATGAATTTATCTAAAAACGTATGTAAATTACTAGCATAGCTATGTATACTCACATACATATATACATATATAAAGACAAAGACACATACAATAAATACATACGTACAGAAACACATACATACATATATACATGAGCGCAATCATAATAACATACATACATACAATCAGCATAAACATACATACATAAATATCAGCAGAAATGAATGTAAGTATGTATGAATCATATTGTTATATTCATTCCCGCATATACATATGTATATATGTACATATAGACAATCATTCATTCATGTACATACACAAACATACACATTTACATGCAGAAATATATGCTTACATACACATGCTATGTCTATCTGGTCATGAGAATCGCACAGAAGAGCTGTAAGAAAATATTTGGCTTTAAAGTTTGTTTTAAAGTTTTTCTTATTGAAAATATATAAGATAAGTGATGCTTCATTCCTCTTTTCTTAAATTCGAATTCAATTTCCCAAGAAAATATATAATATGATTGAAAGAGATGGAGAATACATAGTTAGGAAAACATTTTCATTTAATTTCGAATTTAAATGCAGTTGTTTTAGCAATTCTTCAACAGTTTAGCGCGATTTTTGTTCAATTGTATCATCAGCTGTGGAAATTCTTAGGAACACAGCAACAGCTGTTTTTCTGGGTGTCCAGGCACTGCGCATGTCCTACGTCCTGTTGTTTTTTTGTTAAGCACAGCATGAGAGAGAGACTTCTGCACTAGGCTGTTTTGACAGTTGACATAACTAACCAGTCGAAAATATAGTAAAAACGTGCAAAAATTACTTAGATCTTTGTTAAAGTTAAGTGTAAAAAGATTCGGCTCATCTGTGGTGTAGTTAAGTGTACAAAGTGATTCGCGCAATGTATTAAAAGGTGAAAGATGAAAATGTGAAGGCAAAGGCCAAAGCTTGGTCACAATGAACTATTTCCTGATGGAAATATGGTCTCAGCACAGGCCGAAATGGCCATTTCCTACTTTCATTAGCTGCTGCTTCGGCAAGAAAAGTCAAAAAAAACATAAACAAATTCGCTTCAATTTAGTTGAGTTAAGCTTGAATCACAGTTCAGGAAAAGTGCTGCAAATATTTTTATTGATTTTTCCTCTTTAATTGGGCACACAAGGAAAGCTGTCAAGCTTCAGCGCTCTCACTCTCTTTTCGCTATTTCTCTCTCTCTCTCTTTCTTTGTCTCTCTCTTTCTCTCTCTCTCTCTCTCTACCTCTCTCTGATTTGTTGTCATGCACTCTTTTTGCGTTTTGTTTTGCTACGCGTATTCATTTCTCATCAGCATGTCAAATTTGTTGCCGTTTCAGTTGCCACAAAATAAGTAAATAAAAAGCCATGCCAAATACTTAGAGTCAAGTGTTAACCCATACGCCACGCCAAGCCAAGCCAACTCAAGCAAACTTCCGCAAGTGTCCAAAAATTAACCACGTACCCACTCACCCACCACCCATCTGCACTCCGTCATGGTAGGCAGCAGGAGCCCCCCAACTTACAAGCCGCTCGCATCGGGATCGGGGGGCTCCACCAGCGCCATAAGTCTCAGCTCCAGTTCCAAATCGAGCAGCAACAACTCCCACAGCGGCCATTCCTATCCGCAGGCCTACGCTGGCCACTCCCACGCCTGTTACCATCATCAGCAGCAGCAGCAGCATCATCATCAGCATCAGCATCATAGTCAAGGAAGTCGCACATCGCTAACACCAACCATGAAGCGTGGCAAGAAGAACTGGGGCAGTCGAGAGCGATCCAGCATGAGTTTTCTCATTGTCATTCTCTTTTTTGCTGTCTTTGGTCTCATCATATTGACCGAGGTAAGTTTATGAATTGGTATGAAACGTGACTTTTATCTTCTTCTTCTACTCTTGTTTTATTTATATAATCAACATAAATTCCATGACACTGGGGAAAACGTTGAATATTATGCGTTTTCTAAGTTTGCATCATTTTTAAATATTTTTCAGTGTTAATAAACAGCGTTATCCGCTGTTAATATCAGAAAAGGTCCAATTCTAGCTTAAGAACTAAGAATTAAGAATTAAGAATAGTTAAGATTTCTTGTAAATATATTATATATCCCATTTTTGTTGAGGTGAATCGCATAAAACTGATCTCGTCTATAAATGTTCGTCTTTGAAGGTCAGTTTCAAGTATAGCCAATTGTGAATGACTTGGCACTTTTATACGCTGAACTGATTGAAAATAAGAAATCAGGGTATAATGGTATATAATATATATATTCTTGATCAGCGCGACGACCTGAGTCGATGTCCGTCTGCCTATCTGTCCGTCCGTTTGCCCGTATGATTGAACGCGTCGATCTCAGAAGATATAAGAGCTAGAGTATTGAAATTTGAAATTATAAGTACGTGAATTTCACGCGCAGATTGAGTTTGTTTCCAAAAATCGATAACTGTCCCCGTTTTTTTATTATCGACTAAAAACCTTATCGAAAATCTGTTATAAAATTAAATCTAATATATCTTAAAAGCTATTTTTAATTTTATAGAATTTCGGTTTTTGTTATATTTCACCCCTACTCCTAAAATCCACCCCTTCCCAACAAATTTGCAAAAGCGTATTTCAAATATTAGAGACTTGCGCTATGGCAAGCACACATATATAAATGTTGGATTTTTTAATTTTTTTTTTTATTTGTGACTAAGACGCTGTTTGATTGTGGTGCAACTTCGAATTACGCGGAATAAGTGGATTTTTCTTGCTTGCTTATATATAATACATGTAGACAACTTAAAGTCTACCTTCAAAGAAACTTGTAATCAAAGGAACGAGTTTTGGCTCATAAAATATGCATTAAGGAATTCCAACATTGTGTTTGATCGGGGCGAAGTGTTGCGATTGCATTGCGGATGCATTAAAATTCAGCGTGCAATTAATGACGGCACCAGACGTTAATTAAAATGCCCAAAGCGCTGCTAGAAATTAGCTTAAAATTAAGCCAGCCATCGTAAATTCATCCCTGCGAACCGGCCACAGACATCCACTGACTGTTTACCTTTTTCGCCTTCAGGTTTTCATGATCGACGAACGCTCCCACAGCGGCCTGATGGCCATGAGGGCGGGCGGCGGCGGCGGAGCCAGCCTGGGCGGTCGCCTGGGCGATGCGATGCCGGATTATGATAATGTTAAGGTAAGTTTTGTTATGCAAATCTATGTGGCGCTGCCATCGCGTTGCCAGCCAAACGGTCAACAATTGTTTTTGTTGCTGCTCCACCTGGCGGGGCGATACGGGGCGTGGCAGCTTAACTATTGCGCCCATTTTTACGGGGCCCAACTTATGGCGGGCCGTGGGAAAACAAAAGATGTTGCCAGGCGCCACATTTCGCTGCATACTTTCCGGCTTGCGGGAGGCAAAGAGATTTGCATATTTAAGCAAGCAGCATAGCGCATAATGCATATGATTTACTTATCTTTTCTTTCATTTTATGCAGTTTTTTTTTCTTTTTTTTTGCAAACAAAAGCTGATTTATTTGCAGTTTTGAAATCATAAGAGCAGCATAGCCCATAAGCTGACAGTTCTCATATCCAAGTGGGTTTTATAGCAAACTCTTTTCATTTCATGCAAGAATCGGTGGCTTGGTGAGCTGAATTAAACAAACAAATGAATAAAATTGTTCAAAGTCATATAGATTCAGTTCTTAGTGTAAAGTAAATTCTGTGAAAATAGTTGAAGTTGTCAGCAATAGTTAATAATTCAGTTAAAGTTAAGTAAAAGTTATGCGCTTAGCTGATGACATTTTCTTTATTCTGAATTTCATTTATTGAATTGCATCTTTGATTTACTTTCGAATTGTGCTTGCAGGATGACTACGATCTGGACGACAGCATTCTGAGTGATAATAAATTAGGTTTTATACAGTTCCGTGACAATAAACTTAAAATTCAAGGTGAGTGGTAAATGGTAAATGGTAAATGGCAATCAGCGCCACACAATGCCTGGCGAAATGCAATCAAAGACAGAAATGTCTGAGATAACAAAAGCTATCGAATGCTGAGATGAAGCTCATGGATTTCAACAATTCACAGAAGCCGCAGGCGCCGATGGCCAACGTCCGAGGTATGCGGGCATGCTGCTCAATGGGGGCGGTGCTGGCGAGGGAAACGGCGCTGGCGCCTTTGGCGTGGGTGTTGCTGGCGCCAATCACGGGCTGAGCATGCCGCTGATACCATGGGGCCAGCTGCTGCCCGCCCAGGTGGAGGAGACGCTGCCACATTTTCCGTTTGGCACGGCGCCCGGCGATGGCGCCTGGCAGGTTGTCAATGGCACCCGCTTCAAGTTCTTTGTCTATTCCGCCTACTTCGATCGACGCGATGGAGCACGCCTTGTGCGCGTTGTTGGCGCAACTAAAACACGTGGACCAGAGCGCGTCTGGTGCAGATTCTGGTATGGCCCAACCACACACAACAGCAGCGAGGCATCCAACTCAGCAGCACGTGCCAAATACACCTCGGCCACGGTGATGGCTCGCGTTAAGGTGAGTTCAGCTAATGCCTACCATTTGTCCCTAATAACCCCACCCACTGTTAATAGTAACTCAAGGAAATGAACATGGATTGGGTGGTTCATTGCAATTGAATTAAGCTCTTGACCGGATGTGTATAAAGGGCGAAAGGAAATATCTTTAATATTCATTTTACACCTTGAGCTGGGAAATCCGGGCAAAATGGTTTTGTGAAAATGAATGTAACACGCAGAAAGAGGCGTGGAATACCCCATAAAGCATATATATTCTTGATCAGGGCGACGAGCTAGGTCGATATAGCCAAGTCGATTTCAGGACCTAAACAGATAAAGTCTTCAAGTTTTTGTAGGTCCCTGTAAAAGTTAGGTTAGTGTTTTTAATTGACTGCCTCGCTCAGACTACTGGTTAGTTTATTAGGCTTTCTATGTGGTAGTATACTACATAAATAATCTTAGCTCCTATGCATGTAAAGGCGGTTACTTCAGGGGCCGCCTTACATGTCATATCATATTTCGTCGATCTTCATAGGATCGTAAAAAAAACTCTTCTGCAAAATTTTGGTAGTCTAATATATTATAATATCTAATATATTATAATATCTAATATATTATAATATATAATATATTTTAATATCTAATATATTATAATATCTAATAATTATAAAACAATTATAAATCACATTCACAATTGTTCTTCAAGATTTTCGCCCTCATTATTCTCAATTGTCTCTATTATTATCCCTGGCAGTGATATAAACAAAATTAGCAATAGCTTTCGGATTATTTAAAAAAAAATATATAAATGCAGTTCGCACACGAATGAATTAAATTGTCAACTGAATTCTGGTAAATAGCAAAGTCAATGAGAAACTTTCAAAATTTAAATGTTTGCTATTTCCTATCATAAATGTTTCAAGTTTACCTTTCGTCGATTCGCCGAATTTGGACTTTGTACTCTTCGACTATCAATTAAAGCATATAGTTTCTATAATGTGTTTAAGACTTCTAAGCCCTCTTAAAATAAAATATGTAGTCAGGCTCGTGGATGTGTGTTTGTAAAAAATAAAGTTTTTCTGTGGCCTTTAAGCTAGTACTGAAATAATTTGTTTATGCTATGCTTGAGATATTTCAAGGTCAATTTATTATTTGAATACTTTATAGATTATCCGTGAGAACTGGAATCTGAAGTACAGCGCGTGTTTCGTGCTCTGTCCGGTGCGTGCTCCACTGTTGGATGTGCCACAATTTGTGAGCGTGGTATCCAGATTGCGAGCACCGCCCGGCAACTTGATAACGTTGCGCAACACGGATCAGGATGTGGACTTTGTTCAGCAGCCGGCGCCACCAGTGTCGGGCAACGTTAGCGCCACGGGACACAATGGAGCTACTCGTCGGCCCAATGCCCAGGCACCACCCAGTGGAGAGCAGATACCTGATAAGATGGCCGTATGTGTGAAGCCGTTTCACTTTAGCTACGATCAGGCTCTGTATCTGATGGAGTATCTGGAGTTCTATGCACTCTTGGGCGTCTCGCACTTCACTTTCTACAACCACACACTTGGTCCGCACGCCTCCTGCGTACTGCAGAGCTATCAACAAGGCCAGGTTCCTGGCAACCTGACCGCCTTCGACTGGGAGCCATTGCAGCCCGCCGAGGCAGCCAGCAACGCAACGCCACGTGTGCTCAAGTCACTGCACTACCAGCGCCCCACGGTCACCATTTTGCCCTGGAACCTGCGTATGCGCTCCCAGAAGGAGATACGCACTGAAGGGCTATTTGCAGCCCTGAACGATTGCCTCTACCGGACAATGTATCGCTACAAGTATCTGGCGCTGGTCGATCTGGATGAGTTCATCGTGCCGCGATACACGGACACGCTCAATGAGCTGTTAAGGTGAATGCAGCTTAGCTCAATAGGCATATCAGAGATGATTCACGTAATCTTTTACTCCTTCCTCGACAGCTCGCTGAACCAGCGCTTTCGCAATCGCAATACTGGCGCCTATTCATTCCAGAACGCATTCTACTATCTCCAGTTCGCAGACGATCCGCTCGCCAGTTCAGGAATTGCAGGCGGCAGTGATCAGCTAGGCAGCGTGCGTGCCTCTCTGGTAACGCAGCGCAAAACACGCAGGTGGACATTGTGTGCTTGAATCTCAAGATCGCTGAGCTAACTGTAATCCATTTCCACAGACGCTTCAAGCTGCATCCGCAAAAGCAACGCTCGAAATATATTTGCAAGCCCGAAGCAGTGGTCGAGGCGGGAAATCATTTTGTCTGGGAATTCTCCCCGGGCATGGGATCACTTAATGTGCCACCAAAGGAGGCCATATTGCAGCACTATCGGGTGAGTTGATGCTTTAGCGTGAATTCTTATGGAAAGTTTGTTTTTAGGCTGTTAGTTAATATTTCTTAAAATTATAAATTATTCATAGTATTTTTACTAGGGAAAATTAAGTCGTCTCTAGTCAGGATTGTTCATGCAGGCGGTTTTTAATTTTGTTGTCCCAGTTTGGTATCAGTCTGCAGCTTGGACATAGAATAGTTTATAATGTTATAGATCAATTAAATACACATATATCTTATTTGTTTTTTGTCAGGTTTGTGAATTCGGTGGCAACGACTGCATTAAGGCACCATCTATACTGGATCGCACCACCACCAAATACGTGAACCGCCTGGTGCAGCGCGTGGATGCTGTCTATCGGCATCTGAGACAGCGCTGCGATCTACCCGCGCTGCCAACGCTGCCCAAGCGATCGAATGCCCAGGCGGAGCAACAGCGCAACGAGAAACCCAAGTTACTACAGCAGATGCGCGAATTGAACGCGCAACAGAAGCAGAAGGAGCAAAATGATCACAAGGATCAGAATGCACCCCTCAAGACAGCAACGAGTGCCACAACGAAGCAACAGCAGCAGCAACAGCAGCAGCAGCAGCAGCTACAGCAGCAGCAGCAGGTAAAGAAGCAGACAACGACAACGACAGCCCCAATCAAGGGCAACAGCAAAGCACAGAATCCGCTCAGAGTAACCACAGTGACCCCCAGGACAACAGCAAACGATCAGCTCAAGCAGCAGCTGCCGCCGCCGGCCAATGTGCGCAAGAAACGCAAACTGATCGTCTTTGAGTTAGATGATATGGGGATACCCATAGCACGCGTCGAATACCACTGAGAAATGGCTTTAATTGGCGAAATAGTCGCTTAGGCGCTGGCCTCTTCTTGCATTTGTGCCAATTAGTTGGAGTTTTAGCAGCGAATAAAGCAGAGCTTGATTATTTTGAATAAGTTATTGACTTTCGGTTGTACATCAGTGCGGTTGTTCCAATACATTTTGCTCAATGTCATATCAAGAAATGAAAAACGAGGTTCTGTCTCATGTCTCATTGATTTCTCATGGCATTTAAAATTTATTTATATATTTAACATTAACATTTGCGAATAACATTGGAGAGTTATTTTGGTCATCCTACAAATATCTCAATATGGTATATATAACGAAATTATTCCTATTCAAAATTTGAACAAAATTCCTAAGGATAAAGTCAAACTGTTAGTGTAAGTTTAGTATAAGCGCCCAAACTTAAAAGTACTGTTAGCTATACGTATTACTTATATTTGGATATTTCAATTGCAACAATATTTACCGATCCTCAAGCTAAGCACCAAATACAACTGATAGAAACTACACTTAGCTAGTCCCTCTGGCCCGGTCTACGGAGACGGAGCTACTAATTAACTGAATAATCAACAGAACGAAACGAATTTTTAAATGCTTCAAAGTATCGCACATATTTGTATATTTTTTTGCCTTGAACAGCAAATAGCACGCAGCGAGCGTAAGATGCATCTTTTAGATATATAAACCGATATTTATACAAAGTATCTAGTCGTAATGCTCAGTAGTTGATAAGTGTCAAACATGCCTGACTATATGGCAAGTGTTTTCCAATGAATTACAGTCAATAAAATTGTGTGCAAACAAAAATAAATGAATTTCACATATATCTATTTTAAGTGGAGTTGCGGCTTGGGGACTTTGTGTGTATACCGCTCATTTTGTAGAGTGAATTCTGTAACCATATTTGGGTATAACATTGCTATAAATATAAAACTGTATAACAATATTAAAAGTTTACAAAACTGAAACTCTTATAATTTAAATCTAGTTTATAGTATAGCAAAATATCCCAAATGAATTTACAGATTATGGCTAGTATCTCAACATAAATCTGTTAGTCTGCATATCTCTGGAATTACCCACATTTCTGTTATATAATATTACAGATTTTGGCTGTGTTTGATTTGAATGCTTGTATAACAATTCGAAAAGTATGCTTCAGTTAAATATCCTAAATGCTATATAAGTTGTATAACAGCAACCTTCCACACTAGTTACAATCAAAAATGCTTAAGCATTTAAAAAGCTTTGGTAGATTGTATAAAAACCATCGGTTACGAAGCTGTGGGCTTAATAACATAAATGCAGTGCGAGCTAGTATAACAAAATAAGTTAGAGACAGCTTTATTCTGTGAGCTTGTAGCCCAAATTTGTCATTCAAGCGAAAGCTCTGAAAGCTTGTATACGACAGACTTGAGGTCTGGAAAAATTATGGCAAATAATTCTTACTACATATGTGGTGCACAGTAGCCTATTCAAATAAATGGAGAAAAGGGAACTCCGTCGGAATGTAGGGGAAATTGTAAGGGGAAACTAAAAATAATTCAGGCTTGAGTGAGTTTAATTTAATACATAACATAGATAAACTCCAACAAACAAGTGCATTCATAGTAAATATAAAAATACATATACTCTACATATATATACTTTATTATTTGTACAGTATTCCGGCAACAACTCTATACTCATTAGTGTTTAGCTTTTGCAACAGATATAATTCTATCACTTAGATTTGTAAACTCAAATATTTGCGAACGTGCGCAACACCTAAATATTTGAACAGTTGTTAGGAACTGTATTAAAGTCCGGCAATGGAAAATCAATTAATTAATGAAATGTAACCGTAAACTGAATGACTGTTTGCCTATATACCTGTAGAATATTATGATATTTATTGAAAAACACTAAGGTGACCGACCAGGAGAAGAGCTAATAGCTAAAATTAACGGCTTTGTCTTGAAATAGGTTCAAAAGAAACGAGTTACTTACATCTAAAAAAAAAAAAAAAAAACAAGATCTGCCTATTTATACACCTCATTAACTCTATAGATGGTAAACAGATACAAAATGTAAAAAATATATATAAAAGGAGAAATAGAGAAAGTTGTAATCATGGTCTTGAAAGTTCTTTAAATAACGTATAATGGGGCTAACAACAATTAGATGATTTTCTGCAAAACAATTTTCCTTTTCCAAATGAAATTTTAATTATTCTAAATTTGTTAAAGCTTATTAGACTTTGGCTAAACATTCATAATGAGTTTCAATGTAAAATAGTTATTGGTATTTTTCCGAACTGAATACAACTTTTCTTTTCTTTTTTTTTTAAGACTAATTTTGATTATTATTTATTGCAATTTAAAGCATTTCCTATATATCAATAATCCTGCAGTCGGATTAAAGCTATCTCTGGCGACTCGATCCGAAAATCAAGCATTTTCAAGCTATAGCCCGCGAGGGAAGGGGGTTACGATAGAAAGGGCGAAAAAGGAGATACCGGAAATGTAACAGGAAACAAAATGACTTAATGCGCTGAAATTGCCATAGCAATGGTCAGGCATGGCCCCGGGATACGGGAAAGAGAAAGGTGTACGGGCTAACGTTCCGGTTACGGAACATTGATGCACTTAAGCAGGCGGCGCACGTGGTGCTTGGGTCAGCGGAAAATGGCGAATGGCGAAGCGGCAAACGGTGAATGGCTTCATAATTGCAATGGAAACGAAATGGAACTGCAGATGGAAATGAATGGCTACCACATGAAGCGGGAGGAATGCAAGGAAAATGCGACATTGCATTCATAGAGTAATCGACTGATTTTTGCGTTGAGCAAAGATTTTTTATTATGCTGCTTTTAATGACCCATCACCTAGATTATAATGCTATAGTGTTTTAGGTCGGGAATTTCCCTAATTACTCAGAAATTCCACTCAATGAAGATTCGATTGACGTCTCTCATTATGTCCTAAAGATACTTCTGGCGAGACTCTTGCCACCATTAATCAGCTTGGATCCTATATTGCCAATGAAAGAGAGCTCTTTCGATGAGTCATTGGCTTCTTTGTTGCCATCCTCAGTGGGGTCCGATTTTAATTCGTTTCCAGATTCTGTTAAGTACTCGTCAATAATTTCATCAAGGTCCCTTTCAGATTCAAGCATATCCTTAGCCAACGCCTTTAGCAGAGATGCAGAATTTCTACTTGCATACAAATTCATTTTCATCAGAGCTTTGCTCTTTTCCAGCAGGACTTCCAGTTCGGTTCTGTAAATGCTTAACTTATCTACCAATTGCCTTACTTGGGCTGCGCACCAGACGCCGCTAATGCGACCGGACAGACATTGATTCATACTGTCAATCAGTGCCTTGGCGTCTTTTATGGTGTTGATAATTTGTTCCAAGAATTGCTGCTCAATCTCACTTTTTTGGAACTCCATGTCACTCAGGGCACCAATCAGATTCTGGTTGAGCGCTTCTGAGCGTTTAAGAAACTGTTGAATGATGTTGGTCGCCTTCTGAAGGCCTGCGCCATTGGTCTTATTGTTCACACGCTGCAGTTGCTCTTCTCCCCACAGCGACAGTCCATTTAGCGTGTTGTTAACCTTGCTCTGGTCACCCAATATTTTATTGCTCACATTCAGATATGCAGACTTCAACTTGATAGCTGTCGAATTAAGTTCCTTTAGCGCTGCCAATCCACCCCTTATATTCAGTTGATTCCATTCACCTTTAGTTTTCCTTTCAAGATCGGTAATACTGTCCGAAAGGTTGTCCGTAAAATCGTCTAATCGACTGATTAATGAATCGGATATTGCGTCTGATAGCTTATTTCCTAGCTGTGTAACATCAGCCAAGAACCGGCCCTTCGAATCGTGTACATCTTTCAATATGTCTTTTCCAAAGTCTGCACCGTCTGTCGTGGCACTCGAAAGTTTCTCAAAGAGATTTTTGCTGTTTTCACTCAGCTTAGATAATAAATCGGAAAAGACTAACGATGATGAGTCATCGGATTTGCCATTGGACTCTCCATCGAACGATTGTCCGTTAGCTTCAGTCCATCTTAGATTGCGGGCAAGTTTGTCATCAACATCCTCTTCGACTTTAAGCTTATTCTCGGTCCAATTCTTGAAGAACGACTCGATGGATACTGTATCTTTCACTCCCGCTTCGACCAAATTATTGCCTTCCTTCAGTAGATTCTCCAGTTCATTTTGAGCGCCGCGCAGATTCTCGATCGATTCCTCAATCTGTGATTTGCATCGATAGATGCTTATACGGCTGCAACTGTTCATGGTCTCAATCAGTTCCTTGACGTAGTCGATGTTTTCACTGATTTTGTCATTCAACTGCTGTTCAAGCAGGGTCTTTTTAGCCTCGAGCTCCTCTGCAACGGTAATTAGATCCTTGGGGACGTTTGACATCAACTGTGTAATGCTGTCTGCCGTTTGCTGCAGACCAGGTGAATCGGAACCTTTCTCCACACGAATCAGTTGTTCCTTACTCCAGTTTAGCATAAAGTTAAGTATTTCACTTACTTGACTGTTTACTTTCTTTCCGAGATTAAGATTTAAATTGGACAGTGAGGACGCCATTTCCGTAGATACTGAGCTCAGATTCTCAAGCACTTTCTGTCCACTGCTGAGAGCGTTTTTCTTTATAGGATTCTTTTCAGCAGCTACAGTTCTTTTGCTCCCAGTAATACCGGCAGTTAGGGTTTCCGATAAGTCCCTAATACCTGTCGCTAACGATTCAGATATTGCAGTGGATAGATCTTTCCCGAATTGTGATGCATCCGCTAAGAAGTTTCCATTCGCACTTTTTAGTTGGTCCAGAAGGTTTTTGTTTACGGCAGCGCCATTTAGCGTGCTATTAACCTTGGTCTGGTCACCCGATATTTTATTGCTCACATTCAGATATGCAGACTTCAACTTGATAGCTGTTGGATTAAGTTCCTTCAGCGCTGCCGATCCACCCTTTATGTTCACTTGATTCCTTTCACCTTTAGTCTTCCTTTCAGGATCGGTAATACTGTCCGAAAGGTTGATTAATGAATCGGATATTCCGTTTGATAGCTTATTTCCTAGCTGTGTAACATCAGCCAAGAACCGGCCTTTCGAATCGTGTACATCTTTCAATATGTCTTTTCCAAAGCCTGCACCGTATGTCGTGGCACTCGAAAGCTTCTCAAAGAGATTTTTGCTGTTTTCATTCAGCTTAGATAATAAATCGGCAAAAACTAACGATGATGAGTCATCGGATTTGCCATTGGACTGTCCATCGAACGATTGTCCGTTAGCTTCAGTCCATCTTAGATTGCGGGCAAGTTTGTCATCAACATCCTTTTCGACTTTAAGCTTATTCTCGGCCCAATTCTTCAAGAACGATTCTATGGATATTGTATCTTTCACTCCCGCTTCGACCAAATTCTTGCCTTTCTTCAGTAGATTCTCCAGTTCATTTTGAGCGTCTCGCAGATTCTCGATCGATTCCTCAATCTGTGATCTGCATCGAGAGATGCTTAAAAGGCTGCAACTGTTCATGGTCTCAATTAGTTCCTTAACGTAGTCGATGTATTCACTGATTTTGTCATTGAACTGCTGTTCAAGCAGGGTCTTTTTAACATCGAGCTCCTCTGCAACGGTAATAAGATCCTTGGTGACGTTTGACATCAACTGTGTAATGCTGTCTGCCGTTTGCTGCAGGCCAGCTGAATCGGAACCTTTCTCCACACGAATCAGTTGTTCCTTACTCCAGTTTAGCATAAAGTTAAGTATTTCACTTACTTGACTGTTTACTTTCTTTCCGAGATTAAGATTTAAATTGGACAGTGAGGACGCCATTTCCGTAGATACTGAGCTCAGATTCTCAAGCACTTTCAGTCCACTGCTGAGTGCGTTTTTCTTTATAGGATTCTTTTCAGCAGCTACAGTTCTTTTGCTCCCAGTAATACCGGCAGTTAGGGTTTGCGATAAGTCCTTAATACCTGTCGCTAACGATTCAGATATTGCAGTGGATAGATCTTTCCCGAATTGTGATGCATCCGCTAAGAAGTTTCCATTCGCACTTTTTAGTTGGCCCAGAAGGTTCTTGTTTACGGCAGCGCCATCCTGAGTTGCACTTCTTAGTCCTTCGACAATACTCTTGCCACCGTCCTTCAGATCGTCCCATATATCATTAAATATCTCAAAACTGGGCTTGCCCCAAATGCCACTTGCGCATAAGCACAGCGTCAACAGTAGAAAAGCTCCCTTGATCGACTGCATCTCGTTCGCTGAGCTTCCAGTTCATCGTCGACTTTTCAATTTCCGCGCCTTTTATATCGCCAGCCCGACGGCAGTGCACGGATATTTGAACACAGTATTTGCTTTCGTTTTATGATCAAATATTTAAGCAGCTGATACGAGCGACTCATTAATATTTGCCCACTATTGTCCGTTTTGCACATTGACTGTCAGCGAAATTATGCGGCAAGTGCGGAGGGTCAATGGGCGTTTACATGCGGGCGAATGTTGTGTAACACAAAACAAATGTTGATAGGTATCTATATGATAAATCTGCAGTTTAGTGAGAGCAGCAGAGTTAAGTATATGCTTGTCATAGGCAGTGGAGTTTATTACGAGCACAGCTTCAACTGAATACACAATGATTGTCTAAGGGCTTTACAACAAATTTTCTAGACTGTTTGCATTACTGGAATTACCACAAGTCTTCTCTGTGGTGTGATCGAATACATATACTTACACATGTACATATGTACGTATGTATGTCTTAAAATAAATAAAAGAACGTCTGGTTGGTTTGAATGTTGAGTTCTGCTGCTTTTTTTTTATACCCTGAACCCATTGAAAATGGGAAATCAGGGTATAATGGTTTTGTTAAAAGTATGTAACAGGCAGAAGGAGGCGTGGCAGACCCCATAAAGTATATATATTCTTGATCAGGGCGACGATTTATGTCGATTTAGCCCTGTCCGTCTGTCTGTCTGTCCGTCTGTCCGTCTGTCTGTCTGTCCGTATGTTTGAACGCGTCGATTTCAGAAGATATAAGAGCTAGAGACTTGAAACTTGACATAAATCGTCGCCCTGATCAAGAATATGTATACTTTGTGGGGTCTGCCACTCCTCCTTCTGCCTGTTACAAACTTTTAACAAAACCATTATACCCTGATTTCCCATTTTCAATGGGTTCAGGGTATCACAAGTAAGAAAGCTCTAGTCGAGACTGCTCGACAGCGAGATGCCCTGAACCCTTCCAGGAACTAATATTTCAATAATTCGTCGCTTTATTTCTACTTACACATGCACACACACATAAACAGGCACGGGCTGCAGTCTGGGCTTAATATTTGAACTTATTTGCTTAATACCTTTTTTTGTAGACGAACAATCTTCACACAACTTTTAGGCAGTGATCATAACATAAAAATGTGTGTATGTGCTAAAGCACAAGTCTCTAGTATTTGAAATACGTTTTTTGCAAACTTGTAGGGAAGGGGGTGTTTTGGGGGGTTGGGGGTAAAATATAATAAAAATCGAAATTCTATAAAATACAAAAAAAAACCTACGTTAAAAATTGAAAATGAAGACTCTAGCTCCAAAGATGTGGGAGATATAATTATATAACTGATTTTTGATAAGGTTTTTTATCGATAACAAAAAAAGGGGGGCAGTTATCGAATTTTAGAAATAAACTTGATCTGCGCGTGCAATACACGGACGTATAGTTTCAAATTTGAAGTCTCTAGCTCTTATATCTTCTGAGATTGACGCGTTCAAACATACGGACAGACAGACAGACGGACAGGGCTAAATCGACATAAATCGTCGCCCTGATCAAGAATATATATACTTTGTGGGGTCTGCCACGCCTCCTTCTGCCTGTTACATACTTTTAACAAAACCATTATACCCTGATTTCCCATTTTCAATGGGTTCAGGGTATAAAAAGGACAGTCGTACTTTGATTTTGAGTATTTTTTATTAGGCTGCCTGTACCTGTTTACATTTGCTTCATAGAATTATAAAACTATAACTATAACTAGTAAGCACCTGCAATTTCATAACACTCGCTCATGGTCCACAACAGTGCTTATCTGGACTAATGTGAAGCTGTCTTTGTTTAAGCTAGCTCTGGGCAGGTCAGGAGAAAACATTAGCCAGAGAAAAATCGTAAGAAATTTGATTGCATATCACATTCATTTAATGTGTCATCGTATGTTGACAAATTTCATAATGTGTGTTGCATGAATTGATTTAATTTGCCCAATTTAAGAATAAACTGAATGAGGGTCGGCCCTCACATGTAAACGACAAAGGCACAGACAAACTTTGCATTCATTTTGTAATTTAAGGCTCCCAAGGGGCGACCCTTACCTTACTTTGTGCATAAATAACTAAATCGGCATGCAAGGTATTCGACAAAGCCTTTATGCATGCGACGAACGACGCTCGTATTTTAAATAAAAATATGGTAATGATCGACTGCTTACTACCCTATCTCATACATTTTTAACGATTTAAATAATGAAGAAGTAATTTACAATAATGATTTAATGCAGCTTACTGCAATAGAAGAATGGTTGTTGTTACTCAGTGGATATGGGTAATATTTACAATAATATATTATATATAGTTTATCATTATATACATATAAATTTTAATTTCATAACGAGTCGAATCTATTTACTCCATTTCTTCAGTCGAAAATTTAGTCGACCACAAATGTCAGATAAAGAATATAAAATTTAGATTTCATGCAATTATTAATTTGTGAAAAATAAGACATATTTTTTTTAAAAGAATGCATAACTCGAATTGGCGTTGTAGAGTTGAAGTTTCATATATGAAACATTGCTTGTGTCGAATAATCATCGCATATACAAATATTTAAAGTTTTTTATTAAATTTTTTATTAATGACAAACGTAAGGAAAAAATATTTTCCAAATCAATGCTGCCAATGCACTGTAAATACAATTGAATTTAAAAAAAATTATAAAAGTTTTACAAATTTTCTTCTCATTTGCGGTGAGATGAGATCACATTGTAAATAAAACTGATATACCCATTTCACTAGCATTTGGCTGCAATATAAAATTATACAGTTACAGTTGTCTCTGGTCTGCATTTATCGGGCCTTTGCATGGTGCTTTTCAAGGTAGCCGTGGGCGACATACGGCATAAGCATTTTATTAGTCTGCTGTTTGTTTTGTTTAATTATGCTGTCATTAAGTTTGTCACACACACACACACACACACACACACACACACTCGCACGTTCGCACACTGGCACACACGCACACACATACAGATGAAAGGCAAGGACAACTGTTAAACAAAAGCTTACATGTCTAAACGCAATTATTGCCGAGCTGCGAACGAAGAGCAACGGGCATCAGACAGTGGAACGTTGCCCTGGGACAATACGCCCTGCATGCTTTAGCTTATATACTTTTTATGTGGCTGGATTGCGGTGGGCGAGTGGGCGGGGCTGGCTATCTAAAGTCCGGGCGTCGGACTGTCTGTCGGACTGCCCCTGTCCCGCTCTGCGACAAGTCGCACAAAGTCCGTTGGCCACTCTCGGCCAGACATTTAATTTGCATTTTCCACTAATTGGCTTGCATACGCTACATTCTCGCTTCGCTTAATTAATTTAATTAGAAATATGTTTTGGCACAAAGATAGACTCAACCATTTCCACTACTCTCTATCTCTCTATGGCTGTGTGTGTGTGTATGTGAGCTTTGGTGCGTGTGGGTGTGCGGAGCTCTGCAGAATGATAATTATCAGAGTATTTGGTGGCTTATCAGTTTATCCGCTAAAACTTTGGCAGTGAATGAGCTAAAAATGATATTTAAAGGCATGTTATTTTCAGTTTTTGGCACTAAAATATGCAATTATGAAAGATCCATAAATATGTATATAAATATATAAATGAGATAATAACTTCCGCAGAATTTAAAGATTTTATTATGACTGTCTTTACTGTATATTGAGTCATATACGCCCAATTTTAAATGTGTAAACTCTAGTTTGTTTTTTAAAACATGAAATGAACAATTTAACAATATTTTATCATCCATTGCACTTATTATTCCTTTGGTCTGATCATCATTTGCACAAATTTAAGTGAGTCTGAATGCCATAAGCTCCATTCAATTCCTAGTTTTCTTCCGTCTCCCGCTGTTTCATATATTCCATTTAGTCAACTTCGAAATAAATATTAATTATTTCCTTTTAATGATTAAAATGTTTCATGTACTTACCTGAAACTACACGCATTAAACCACCAGCCAGAGTCCTAACTTTGTGCGCAATGTCCACCTGACGTCTTATGGTGATCTTCATCAGTTGCTGAGAATTTCATGTTAAGATTGTATTCCATTAAATTGCCCGCAGTTCCCGAATAATCTTCCAATTATTTCAGTTTAAAGTGCCCTTTCCCTCCGCCGATTCTATAGCAATCTGTAGCATCGTACTTGAATATCAAAGTCCTTGAGATAAGTATACAATTCGTGTTGTTTGGATTTCGCCAATAAGTAGATTTTTTCAAGCCCCATGAAGAACTCTCCGCTCAGTTTACCGAAGTCTGATATATAGTCCTTCATAGTTCGATTAAAGTTTTCAACCAAGTTCCAACCAGAATCTACTACACTCGACTTACAAGCAACATCAAAGGGTCTCGAGCTAGGAACTTGTACTTTGTATATACCTGTTACGTTGATCTTGTTGATCTTCTAATCTTGATAGTCGCTTCGAGGTTTCGATTTTTTGCTCATAAGTTCATCGAACTGGTTTTCTTCTTAAAACATTTTTCTTGAGGCAGCATAATGCTGAAATGTATATAAATTATTTAACAATAGTATATATAATATCACATTCACAATTGTAGCTCAAGAGATTACATCATTCTCTACTACCTCACTTATTACTCCTGGTAGGGCTATCAAAAAGACTAGTAAGAGCTTTCGGAATAAATACATTTCAAATGCAAGCCACACTTGAATAATTCAAATTTTTAACTAAATTCAGATGAATAGCAATTTCAATTTCAATTTAGGCAATTTTTTCACTTTCTTATCAAATACAGGTCAATTTAGAGGTTATGAGGTTTAGGCGAATTGCAGACTACGAATCTATTTGAAACTTATAGTATTGAAAACAACAATTACAGATGGTATTGGCGTTTTTATGCTCATTCTTGATGCAAAATGAGTATATAGGTTTTGTATACTCGTTAGTGAGCCACTCTGAACGACTTTCTACCGAGTGTATTGGGTATCTCCAATGACAAACTTCTGTTTTCAAATTTTTTATATTTGTGTGACTTCTCTTTATACTCACAATAAGTGTTATTGCGCAGCTAACCTGCTCTTCAGATAAACATAAGAAACGAAATAAGCAAACAACTTAGAATTGCTTTTATATCTATTTCTTTATTTTGTTTTTTCATTATATATTATATATATTATAAATTAAAAAACAAATTAAACAATCTTTTTTTCTACACATAAATGTATATAATATATATTTACCTGCCGTTAATGGTATTGGTCTACCTGGCTGGGCTTCTTCAGTTATCCTGTATGTATTCCAGTTGTGGACCTTGCTCCACATCGGCTATGAATTCGTGGCTCTTTGTAAGTGCACCTCAGCTTCGGCGCTCTGGTGTTGGGAATGCTTTTATGTAGTTTTCTGACCTCAGGTCCAGCAGTGAATAGCCAGCCATCGAGACAGCAGCCGGGAGTTGGGGTGGTGAAGCTGCCATGGCATGGCATCGCATGGCAATCGCGGCCATTAAGTCATTTTGTTTCCTGTAACATTTCCGGTATCTTTTTAGCAACCTCTTGCCGCTAGAGGGGCTGCTCCAATGAGCTTCCCTGGAGCTCTGTAAATGCTTTTAAAGTAGGTGGCTGCTTGTTCAATTTATTGCCCCACCAAATGCATAGTTGCTGTTGTTCTCTTTGTTGTTGTCGTTCGCCAGCCAAATGCAACTGCTTTTCAAATTGCAGCACATAAAGTGTTGCCCAGAAATTAACTTGCACTCTTTATGCCCAGCACAGATAAAACTGTGGCAGAACTTAACATTAACGATACGCCTTGCATATTTAAGTGCTCGCAATGAATGTCCAAGCAGATAACATTTGCAGGGTTTTAATAATTATTAATAATAATTTGTGTGTGTTCAGCCTTAAAAGAAGTTTCAACTCAAGTAGAAAATATAATTCAATACTTAAAATGTACTCTCTCGACTTGAGCATTTAAAGCAGAGTGGCGCAGTGGAAGCGGTCTGGGCCCATAACCCAGAGGTCCGAGGAGGAAGAGCTTGCTCTGCTATGCAAAAGTTCTTCTATTTTGTTTTAAAGTTTATTGTATTTTGAAACGACAGAAAAAAAGCTAAACAATAATTTAAATTTAAGACCAAATATACTGATAGAATAATCATGTATCATATACGAGGGCAGTCCGATATGTAATTGAATTTACCGAATGATGGCGCGACTATCGCAAGAGATTTAGATATTGTTAATTGAACACTATTAATATGAGGATGGCTTGTATAAAGGTATTGAATATGATTTGCTTAATGTAGCCAGTCGAGGATCCAGTACGGAAACATCTCTAATTCCACTCTGTGTAATCGATCGAAATAGTTGCTTCCACTGGCGATCGTTATCGCAACTGATAGTGAAAGTGGAAATATAATGAACGTTAGAACGTTAGGCGCCACAGATATTTATTTTTATATCCTGAACCTATTAATAAATAAGAAAACTCTAGTCGAAACTGCTCGACTACGAGATCCCCTGAACCCTTCCAGGAACTAATATTTCAATAATTCGTCGTTCCACTTCTACTTACACATGCACACACACATACACACATACGCACGCACCTATAAAAAGGCATGGGCTTCCATGTGGGCTTACTTTGTGAACTTAATTGCTTAATAGCTTTTTTGGTAGACTGACAATCTTGATAAAACTTTCAGACCGTGATTATAACATTCAAATGTGTATATGTGCCAACTCACAAGTCTTTAGTATTTGAAATACGCTTTTTGCAAACTTGTAAGAAAGGGGGTTTTTGAGCGGTGGGGGGTGAAATATGAAAAACCGAGATTCTTAAAAATACATATGAATCTACATTTCAAATTTGGAGACTCTAGCTTTAAAGATGTGGGAAATATAATTTTTTAACTGGCTTTCGATAAGGTTTTTAATTGATAACAAAACACCGAGAGTAGTTATCGATTTTTAGAAACACACTTGATATGCGCGCTCCATATATGGACCTACGAAAAAAAATTTCAAGCCTCTAGCTTTTATATATTCTGAGATGATATGAGTGTGTGCATGTGTAAGTAGAAATGAATCGACGAATTATTGAAATATTAGTTCCTGGAAGGGTCTCGACAAGAGCTTTCTTACTTGTTTCATAATCTTATTTCTTAGTATTCATATATATCTTTATATTTATATACCGTTAAAGTCGACCCCAAAAACGTGTACTACCACGGAGTATAACTATAAAAAATAGACGATCTGGAGGATTACTGAGATAGCAAATAGTTCGTATATATGCAGACAACAGTTATGTGCTTTTATCTAACAAGGTTTTTGCATTTGTACAGCTGTGCTTTGCTCAACTTATGTAAATCAATATTTGCTATATAAATTAGATGTATGACAAACATATATATTAATATGTCAATTTCCACTGGTAGGCATTTAATTGTCTCATCCAGTTTATGTATTTATTGATTGTTTGCTGCAATATCAATATTGAAACTTTTGTATATTCTCACAAATGTTTATCCTTCAATTCTGTACACTTGGCACACTTGAAATGATGGAAAATGATATGACAAACACTTGAAGGTAGATGAAGCCGTAATATATCAATACCATCTTATATTTGATGCATGCATTTACGTCGCGATGATCATAAAATCGGTGCTATTCCCTCTGAGAGTTGCCTTTCCGCACACTCAATCACTTAAGTGGCCCAACAGCTGCAGCTGAGATCTGTTCGCACATACATTTCAGTCCAATGCCCAGATGGGATGTTTTTAGTAGCTGTTGCTGCCATCAACACTAATTTAAAAGCCTTCGTAAGAATCAGAGTGAAGTGCGTGCAGAGATTGCAGTGGAATAGTTTCTCATGCACCTTTGTCTAAGTGAATTCAGCCAACAGTAAAAATATGTGTGCATTAGTTTGCATATGCCGGAAGGCAAGCCTAAGCTGATGCCAAAGCCGAAACCCGAAACCCGAAACCCTCTGGCCTCGGGACCGGTCCGGGTCCGGGTCCAGGTCCAAAACTAAAACCAATGCAGGAGGGCAGCAGCATTGCTCATACGCCGAGTTGCTCATACGACGCGTTGGCCGAGGCCAGTGCATTCTGTGGCCCCCCTGGCGCACATGAGGCAGATTTAGTGTGCCAGGTTTTTATCTTGTCGCGATGCTATGTGCCGCTTTGCTCCCTCTGGGGATCAAGCAGCAACAGCAGCAACAGCAGCAACAGCAGCAACACAAGCAGCAACAGCAGCAGGTACGAATGGCAACAACATTTGTTCATATGAAAATGCCTGACGCGCTTTACCTTTGCCGCACAGCTCTTCTCACTGTATTGCCTGGCAATCCCATCTACAACTACCTACACTCCGGCTGCTAAATGTGTAACGGCAGTCACTTAGCGCACTCCTTCGTGCCCTTTAGCCACCGCTCCATGCGGTCGTTACTTCATTGGCACAATCCCCAGACTCTGGCTGCTTGACTGCACCGCAGTTCAGTTCGCCGTGTGTTTGGTTGCTTTCATTGTTTTGCTGTGCTTTTATATATTTTTTCTTTCTTCTTTTTTTGTGCCTTTTTATTTTTTCGCCACGTATTTCCCTTTAATGCGCTGCGGATTTGCTGTGAAATATGCCAGCACAGAGACCCAAACATACGAACCGAAACCAGTGTTTGTGTGTATGTGTGTATGTGTGTGTGTGTGTGTGAGTGTAAAGTGTGTGCCCCTATCTGAGTACAATCCCGGTTGGCACTGCGGCCCAGCACTTTTATGGTAATTAAGTTTATGCTAATTTAACTTATTGCCACTAAGTTGGCCCACATATGCGGCCAGCCGCAAATGCTGAAGTCGGATTCTCGCATTCGAAATCGCTATCCGAATATCCAGCACGTGCCGCCATCTAGCGGCTGGCATTGAAAATGCATTAAAATGCAACACTAAATTGAATCGTTCTCCATTAAATCCAAAGTAATTTATTTAATTAAAGCCAACACTCTGTAACAAAAGAAAAGTTATCAACGTCGACAACACTATGCTACAGATAAACTGATTCAGTCAGGCTTTGCAGACGGATGATACTTGTTCAAGGTTCAATATATTGAAAAATAAATGTGTATTATTATTAAAGTGTATTAGGTGTAATAGATGTAATATTCAGTAATAGTAATAGTAGTAATAACTTAGCTGTCGAATATTAGACCGTATCTTTGTGACGCCCATATATATGCATATATATGCATACTTTTATATAAAGTAGACAGATTTTATTGTGTGTTTGTATTGAATAAGCTCAAAAACTATCCTTTGATGAATATAGGCTGTATAATATTTTCAAAAACGTTAGAGATTCATATGAAAACGTGAATAATGCAAACAATAGTGAAAAAATACCATAAAATATGATTATTTAACGTTTTAAATAAGTTGGTTTAGCTTTTACATCTTTTATTTATATATTTATTTATTTTGTTTTTTATTTTCAATATTAACAACTAACCACTTTGGTTATATTGTACTTTATATGTATTTATGAAAATTTGGGTGAAATAAGAAGAATAAGTATAAGATAAGACATTTAAAACCCTGTACTTTAATAGTTCCCAAATACCAGTGGTTAATAAAAATCATAAATAGTCAAATATAGTCATTTACGATTTCTCACATATCTAGTGGACGTCTCAACAACATTTGAAACATTGAACTTCAATAGGGGCAGAATAATGATCGTGCATGCAGACGATATTAGGCAAAACCAATATATTTTTATCACTTCGTAATCGATTTTCAGTTAGAATTACTATTAGTACAATCAATATAGTTATGATACATCTTTAAAAAATATTTAATATTTACTAACGAGCAACGTAAACCAATTGGGGTGGCTGGTGTAAAGTGTATTATAATAAAGTTCCTGTTACACAGTGCGTATGCTTGACATTTAATTTATCCATTTGTTGCCCTTCATATCTGTACAGATGCAAAGAGATATCATGTATATATTTATATGTATTATGATATATACGTATGTATATAGATAGGTATATATACATATATTTGTATATTTTCGCATTATGTTTAATATTTACGACTTAAAAAGCAAACGCGTTATTCTGCTCTACCCCTGTTCTTGTTGCAGTCCGATTTTTGTGCATGTAAATTGCATTTAAAGCAATAAATCAGTTTTAATCAGCCCATGGTCCACGCAGCTGAGCCTTGCCGAACAGCAACTGCGTCTGCTCTGCACCAGATAGGCCTCTTTATAAATATGCAGACACACATACGCGCACTTATACGCATCCACATATGTGCATGTGTGTGTGCGTGTGCGTGTCGGCTAGCTGTGTGGATCTGCGACGCAGGTGATATAAGTAAACCCACTTGGTATGGACAGTGCTTCATTAAATAGTTTTTGTGTACGGGTTATTATTGAATTCGGTTGATTAAAGTGCGTGGATAAATGGAAAAGCTGTGCGGATAATCGCCTCCAATCGAACTGCGATCTTTTAATGCATTTACCTTTAGTCGACGATAAACTGATTGACTAAGTTAAAGAAATTAATAGTCAAAAGAAAAATCTGAAAAATATGTAATATATAAATATTTCACTGTATTATCTGAGATATATTATATAAAAGGTGCCTAGTATGTTTGGAATCACACTTTTGCGCAATGTTCTGGGTATCCCTTAATCGGGTACTCCCAAGTAAAGGATTCTATTTCATTTTATCTTCGCAAATACTAATCAAAGATATTAATTAAGTCGTGGATATGGTTTCATATAAAGTGAAAATTGAACCAATTCTCTAATCTCCTTTTCTATTATTCTATTATTGTTATTTCTATTCGAATGAATCATGTGAAAGGGTATCGAGAGGTTGATTGAGAGGTTCATTGTAATAAGCAGACGCTAGCCAGTTATTTATGTATAAATTAGTTAATTGAAATTATTTCAATTTCATTAACATTTTTTATATATTTAAATAGGCAGCCTGCCTGTAGTTTGAATATCAATTTATACTGCCACTAGTAATTATTTTAGGTTGTTGGCAAGGAATTCATTTGTTTACTTTTCATTTTACTTATTCAAATACTCTAATAGAGAAATGATAATGATAATTTGTATGGCTGTGTGCCATCATCGGCTTTATTTGCATTTTATTAGGATATCCTTTCGATTGACTTAAATGCGGCTTCTGTTTGTCAATGGATGTAAATTTCATTTCATTAGGCAGCAATCAACGCATATTAAAAGCCATCACAATTTATTAAAAGCCAACCAAATACAGTTAAAACCCCATTCTGGCCATTAACAATTTACGACAAACGCGCAAATTTATGGCAGGGCCACAGACAAAAGCCAACACACTACGGCCGACATACATACATATGTATATACAAAAAAGAATCAACTGAACTTTGTAATTTCACACGTTACAGCAACAACAATAAGTGGGAGCAACAAATTTGCAACTATAATAAATGCATTTTCATGTAATTGCCCCGCCCCATTGGGCGGCACATGCCAAAACCAAAAATCTCGCCCAAAAATCAAAAACTTCAATGGGCCAAAAAGTTTTTGGCATGTCAGCTAAAAATGTTTTAGGGACAGCAGCAGCAGCACCAACAACAGCAGCAACAACAACAACAACAATAGCACCAACAAGTGCCAGCCACTAAAGCGCATAAATAATAAAACATTTGAGCTATACATATACACACGCACACAAACACACACACACATACACACACACAAACATACACACACATGCACAGAGGCAGCTTTATGTGCTGCGAAACTCGTCTAGTCACGGCGACAAATAAGTTGGGAGCGGTCTACGAACATCAAACAACGCGACAAAAAACCGCAGCAAAAACAACACAGCAACAGCAACAACAACAACAACAGGAACAAAGTGGGCATATTGCGCTTGTGGGCATGGTCGAGTCGGAGCCCCTGATAAAACAAGATCAAAATCAAATGGTCTCGATCCAAATCAAATTAACTGCGCACCAATGCAAATTCCGAAATTCGAAATTTCAAATTCAAATCCGAAATCGAAATCGAATGCGAATATATGTAGTCGTAAATTAGCCTCAACCTGGGCAGACGGTGCAAAAAATGTTTTGTTTTCAGCCAAAAACGCTTTGAGCGCAAATCAGTCGCAGAAATAATTCAAAACGCACCAATTGCAACTGATAACAATAGCAGGCAGTGATAGTGAGGTAGATGGGAAGGGCGAGGGGGAGGGAGCATGGAGACGGTTGCATGTTCGTGGTCAGAAGTCAAGGGCTGTGGCAATGGCAGTGGCGTGCTGCCAGGATGCGGAACAGAACAGGGCATTGGGCAGGACAACGGAATATTTGGCATGTCAACATAATTGCCTCGAATTACTTTTAGTTTTTCCTGTTCCAATGCCAACAAACCAGCAACAGCCAACAACATGTGTATGTATGTGTGTGTGTGTGTGTGACTGTCCTGTGTGTGTGTGTGAGTGTGCATGCCATTCCAACAACTTTTACATGCTGCAAATAATTTGGCAATGCCAAAAGATTGTACGGACTTTTTTGTTGGCCAACGCGTTTTACGTTTGGTTTCCAGCTTCGTGGTCGACTGCAGAACTGCAGAAACATGAACTGAACATTTTGTAAATTTAATTAACATTTTACACGTAAGTCATCCACATATACCAAGTATATGATATCCAATATATATTCACACATTTAAATCCCATTTTAATATTCCATTCATATGTGCAAGAATTGTGCAAACTTTTGATTTATATTCATTGAATAGCGCTTTTCAATAGTTCTCCTTAATCGCATATCTAAAGTCAAATGGAAAACTTCTTTTTATACCTCCAGAATAAAGAAAGCGTAGCTCAGTGCCCCATTCACAACGCAGATATGCTGCTGGCTGGCGCATGGCCATAGATCATTATTAGGAAAAATAATAAAGTCACCTGGAGAAAATTTATCAAAATCATAAATCATAGCAAATTGCTAACATTTTCTTTTTGCATGTATGCGCGCAAGTGAGACAGAGGCAGAGAGGAGAAAGACAGAGAGAAGGAGAGGGCTGTGCAATAATTCCTCAATACATGCATGTGGACTTAAAATATTCGCAAGCTGGCGCTGAAATGTATGCAATGTAATGTATCGCTGCCTGCGATGGACTCGGTAGACCCCATAGCCCTCAGTCGAGTGAGCCGAGTGAGTCGAGTGAGTCGAGTGTGCGTAATGAGTGAGTTTGTTTTCAATTGAGTGCGAATTTAAGCGAGACTTTTAGTAGGGTACTTACAGTAAGAGAGGATTTTCTGTTTACTTAAGAGAGTTTGCCGAATGAGTGGATTGTAGCTGAGTGAAAATATAGGACTTTGTCTGTACTCTTTCTCCTTCTCTTTCTGAGTGAGATATTTGTCAATGCAAAATGTCTTAATTCGTTCTACTCAATGTTAAAAATTACGAGGAACAATTGAGACAGAGTGTGATATATTTTTATTTTGTGAATTTTCATTTAACTTGTATTGGTCGTTATTTTAGACTTCAGTTACAAATCTCTTAATAATTAAGTGAATAAATTTCAAAAAGCAACTCGAAGTGCCAATTAAGCCTTTTTAAAATATCTTAAAGCTTTGCATTTTAATTGCTTATTTAAGAGAGTTTTCAGAGAGTTTTTTTAGTGAGAATATTGACTAACTCAAAGAAATTACCTCCAATCAGACTGGCTTAAAAAATAAATCAAAATAAACAGCCAAATTTTAATGATTTAATATAATATTTTTATAAAACTATTTACCTATAATTTTTTGTATGTGTTTATTTAAAAATTACAATTTATATACTATAGTTATTATTAATTATTATTAGTTATTAATTTTTAAAGTATTTTTATTTAAAAAATAATTTACAAATAAAAAATTTAAAAAAAAAATAATAAAAAAAAATTAAAATATTATAGAATATAAATTGTAATATAAATATATAAATATATATAATTAAAAAAAGTAATATAATATTGATTGAATGCTTAAAGCATTGACCGCATTTTTTTACACTTTATAGTATAAACAGTTAAAAAACTGATTAATTAATATGAGAAAATTGAAAAGAAAAATTTGTGTACATACACGACATATTTATAATTATTATTAGATTTATGTGAAACTCCAAAGCTACAAAAATATATAAATTGCATTTTAGTCTCTTTTTTTATCAAATAAAAAGATTTAATATTTATTACATTGCCATTTTTTTTATTGCTATGTTTTATTGTAATAAACCAAAGTAATTTATTTATTAAAGTGAGACATTACCATATTTTTATGCTTTTAGTTTGTCTAGTTTTTTTTTATAGAAGTTTCCTCTGTATACATTGTAATTATCTAATTTTTGTAGAAAATGAATAGAATAAATATAAATCAGTCGACAAATAATTCTAGACATTCAGCTGACACTCACTTGGGAAAATTGTATATGAAATGCGAACGATTAGAGATTATTAATTATTACGGGAATGGGACTGCTGTAAGTAGTGAGGCATAAGTACCTGAAGAATTTTTAATTACAAATTTAATCGATCCACCCCGAACAGCAATAATCGCCAATAATCAACAGCTGCGAGCCAAAAACCACTCGATGGCATAAAAATACACTGACAACTTTTACCGTCGAGCGGTGCGCACTCAAAGGCAATGGCAAATCAACAGACCGACCAATCCGCCAACTGACCAAGCGACCAAACGACCGAGCGACGGAACGAGCAAACAACAACAGCAACAACAACAAAATGAAGCCATAAATACATTTGGCATCGTTGCGATGGCCACTTCAATGGCCGCCAATCCTCTTGCAGTGCCTGCTCCTGCTCCTGCTCCTGCTCCTGCTGCTTGCTTTACCAGCTGGAGCTGCTGCATCGTTTTGGTTCGCTTTGAGCCGTCGACTTTTTAATTAAAATAAAAATGCAACACTCACACGTACTCACCATGGAGTGGGCAGCTGGTCGTGGGGGTTGCGGGGGTCACGGCATAATGATGATGAGTGCGGGTCAATCACGACAACAATAAAAATTAACTTAAAGCGCATTTAAAATGCCAACACTCAGCGGACAAGGCATGAAATCAATGTGCGTCAGCTTAATCCAATTCACATACAAAAACACTTAACTTAACACACACACACACACACACACACACACATAGTTCGGAGTTGAGTTGAGTTTTCGCGGAGTGCGGTCGATGTTATCGCGATCCATCGTTGACATAAGCTTTTCTCTGTGTTTTCACTGTGAAAGCGGAAAGAACTTTAGTAAACGTGCATGCTGTGGGCTCAACGTACCCAGCAAACGTGAATTATTCAAAGACTTACCTTGCGGAAGTTCGCGGAGCACCCCAGAGGTCGAATCTAGTGGTGCAAGGGAGGGGGGCAATAGCGTCACTACTTGGCGTCAGGGTTTTCCTCTCTCTTTTCTTTTTGAAGCGCGAAAATCTTTTGTTTAGCACACTTGTAACAATCAGGTGCATTCACTCTAACAGCTGTTAGTAGTGCTGGAAATCGCAACGGACAATCAGCTGATCACCAAATTTGGTGAATTGCTAAGTCCTAGTGAAGACAGCAGCCTAACTTCTGCAGTGAAGTTGCAGTTCATAAAAGTAGTGCCTACTTTTGGGCTTTAATTTTATTTAGTTAGAGTTTAATCTTCTGTGGGCTCTTAACTCAAAAACCAAATAAGTCATTGACCAGTACAGGCTCCACGCCTTGGTAGTAGGAGCTAGTATGGAGGCCATGATGGTGGACGAACTGCAAGCCTTCGCGCGCCGCTCTTCGTTGCAGCGATCACCGCAGCAACAACAGAGGGCGTTGCCGCAGCCGCCGGCATCCAACCAGTCTCCTGTGGTGGAGTGCCAGGCACCGAAATCATTAAAAGAAGCGTTAGCGCAGATAGGAGTTACCCTAGAGGGTTTGTCTGCCTTATTTGGGGGTCAGCGGCATATAAATGCGCTGATGCGAGAGGAGTTGGCTAGACTGGTCAGCCTTCACAAGGCAGCCGAGAAGTTCTGCAACCGATCGGTTAAAAACTGTGAGGTGCAGACCACACCGCTAAAAAAGTCAGTTGCTGAAAAAGCTCAAATTGGGAGTACTGTTGCCTTAACAGGTAGCAATACACCCAAGCGGTCAAGGGAAGTTGCCTCTGATCAGAGGAAAACTCCCTCAAAAAAGCCGAGGCCCAATAAAAACGCAGCGATCGCAAAAGAGCCATTGGCTTTACGGTCAAAAAATCCAACCCAGGTAGGTCGACAGACTAACCTGGACAGCTGGACGGTCGTCAAAGGCCGCAAACCTTTGCAAAAACGACCCAGGTCGGACGCAATTGCAATTTCAGGCGTAGATGGCTGCAGCTACGCGGACATGCTGCGCGTTGTCAAGAACGACCCAAATTTGAAGCACCTGAGCGGTGACGTGCAGGGAATCAGGAAGACAGCTAAGGGGGACCTTTTGTTGCAGCTGAGTAGGAAGCCGGAGCATAGCGCAGAGACACTTCACGAAGCTGTAGGCAAGGCCTTGGGCGATCGAGCGGTAGTCAAAACACTTACCGAATCGGCGCATATTGAGATTCGTGACCTAGATGAGCTAGCGAGCAAAGAGGAGATTTTGGAGGCAATGAAGGTGGAGCTGAAGGATAGCTCACTCTCTATTGACTCCATCAAATCGCTTCGGCCAGCTTTTGGTGGACAGCAAAGAGCTACGGTTGCTCTTCCAGTTGGAAAAGCCAAAACTCTGCTCGAGCTGTCCAAAATTAGGATAGGATGGGTAGTATGCCGTATCCGAGCCGTGAACCAGCCTAAACGCTGTTTCAAATGCCTCGATTACGGGCATATTGCTGCCAACTGCAGTAGTGACTGTGACCTAAAGGGGGCCTGTTTCAGGTGTGGTGAGATGGGTCACAGTGCAAAGGCATGCATTAAGCCTCCGAAATGCAGCCTTTGCATCCGGAAAGGCGAAAAGCTGACGGACCACTCAGCAGGCAGCTTCAAGTGCCCTTCCTACCGTGAAGCAGCACAAAAAATGAAATGTTAAAGTTCCTGCAACTTAACATAAATCATTGTATTGCTGCCCAAGATCTTCTAGAGCAGACCATAAGGGAAAAATGTATAGACGTAGCCTTTCTCAGTGAGCCTCATCACTGTAAGACCAGCTGCCCTAGGACATGGTCCACAGATGCTAATGGCAAAGCGGTTCTGTGGGCATGTGGCAACTCAACGACAGTATTGTCAAATGTTAAGGCATTTAATGGGTTTGTACGCGCTCGTTACGGTAACATATGGCTCTACAGTTGCTACCTGGCCCCCAGCATGCAGCTCAACGAGTTCACAACAGTGCTTGACGAGCTTGCAGAGGATGCTAGGGGTAGGAAGGCCATTATAGCAGGAGATTTCAACGCATGGGCGTTAGAATGGGGTAGCCACACAACAAATGCCAGAGGCCGTATCCTACTGGAGATCTTCGCGACACTGGATGTTGCACTGCTCAACACTGGTCACGAGTTCACCTTCAGTCGGGCTGGATACGGATCTGTAATCGACATAACTTTTGTCACATCATCCCTTTTTCGGGAAGCAACGTGGAGCCATTGCGATAGCTATACGGGTAGCGATCATTCGGCACTTCTGTTCACAATTGGTGAGCCATCTGCCAGGGCGCCATCTTTGTGGAGAGAATCATATCAGCTGGATACTTTCGACCCCGCGGCTTTTTCAGAGGCCATTCAGTCGCTGGGTACAGTTGGCAATGCTGAGGCCAGAGCATGCCAAATGGTAGCCCAAATACAAAGTGCCTGCAATAGCAGCATGCTACGCCGCAAGCAGTTTACGCGACAGCAAGCGCCTATGTATTGGTGGAATGCACAAATAAGTGACATTCGACACAAATGCATTCAGGCGAGAAGAAGCTACCAACGGGCTCGCGGTAGGTCTACGTACATAGAAAAAAGACTAGCTTATCAGGCGGTTAGAAGACAGCTGAAGAAGGCCATTCGGGCAAGTAAAAGAGAATGCTTCTTAGAGTTGTGTGACTCAGCCGAATATGACCCTTGGGGCAGGGCATATAAGATGGTAGTTAAAAGACTATACGCAGGTAAACAGGTACAGCCTACGGATCGTTTAGAGCTTAAATCGATTGTGGAAACGCTCTTTCCAGAAAGATTAAGCTCCATTCACGATCCGGAGCCTGTACCTGTTAATCAGGACATGACGTGCACTGACCTTGTCTTAGTTACGGACGAAGAAATCCTAGTAGCTCTTAGAGGTCTTAGAACTAAATCAGCTCCAGGGCCGGACGGGATCCCAAATCGTGCGCTAAAGCTAGCCCTCGCCTTGCACCCAAATGCGTTTGCTGAGTTATACAGCGAATGCTTGATTCAGAAGACGTTCCCTGCTACCTGGAAAATCCAGAACCTGGTTCTGCTACCCAAGGCTGGCAAACCACCAGAGGAGCCATCCTCCTATAGACCAATCTGCCTCTTAGACACCATGGGAAAGGTGTTTGAGAAATTGGTCTGCTCAAGATTGGAGGCAGCTATCGCCAGTGCTGGAGGCCTGTCACCAAACCAATTTGGTTTCCGGAAGGCCCGGTCAACAATAGATGCGCTGGATAAAGTTGTTGGCCTGGCAACTTCCGCCATCCAAGGCACCAGATGGAAGCATGGGACGAAGCAGTACTGCATCATTGCGACTCTAGACGTCAAGAATGCCTTCAACACTGCTAGTTGGGATATGATATTTGATGCGCTGTCACAATATAATATCCCTAAATATCTAACAGAGACTGTTAAGAGCTACTTCAGAGGAAGAACACTTGTATACAACACGAGTGAGGGTCCCCAAACTCATACAGTGTCAGCTGGAGTTCCCCAAGGTTCAGTGCTGGGGCCTCTCCTATGGAATGTTATGTACGACGGCGTACTGCGGCTGGAACTTCCAGCAGGTGCGCACACCATTGGCTTTGCTGATGATGTAGCAGTCGTCTCCATAGGCAAGGAGCTTAAAGATACAGAGGATATGTGCAGCGCAAGTATCAATCGCATTAGTAGCTGGTTGTCAAGAGCAGGACTCGAGCTAGCGGCGCACAAAACGGAAGTCGTCCTAGTCAGCAGTCGCAAAAGTGTTGAAACAGCCAATATCAACATCGGCAGCGTCTCCATCGCATCAAAGAGGGCGATAAAGTATCTTGGCGTCATGTTAGACACAAGATTAACTTTCCGCGAGCACTTAGAATATGTGCATAAAAAAGCAGCTGATTCTTGTAGAGCTCTCTCAAGAATCATGCTTAATACGCGGGGACCAAAACAACAACGACGTCTCCTTCTAACGAGCGTCATTAGGTCCGTCATCCTCTATGCTGCACCAATATGGTCAAGAGCGATGGCAACTCCGAGCTACAGCCGGGGCATTTGCGCCACCTACAGACTGAGCGCAATCAGAGTCTGCTGCGCCTTCAGGACTGTCTCCGATGACGCAGCGCTCGTCATAGCCGGCATGGTGCCTCTGGAAGACCTGGTCGCCGAAGCCGTGGAGCGGAACACACACGAGCCTGCTCGACGCAACGCTATCAGGGCGAATAGCATTGCACGATGGCAAAGAAGATGGAATAGCTCTTCAAAAGGACGGTGGACGCACACGCTCATTCCGGAGCTTGAACAATGGGTAAACCGCAAACACGGGCAAATTAATTTTTATCTCACGCAGATTCTCTCTGGACACGGATGCTTCCGGAGCTACTTGAAGCGCTTTGGCCACGAAGATACCGATGAATGCCCCTGGTGTGGACGAGGCTTGGTGGAAGACGCCAAACACGTCCTTTTCGAGTGCGGACGCTTCCTAGAGGAGAGGCGTGGTCTGGAAGAGGCACTGGGCCGCTCCATTAGAGCAGACAATTTAGTCAATGCCATGCTGGAATCGGAGGTGGCTTGGAATCTAATAAGCACCTTCGCGGCCACAGTCATGATGGAGCTCCGCAGAATTGAGCGAGCACGAAGACGAGTTGTCACAGGCTAGGATAGTACAAAATGCTTGCGAAGCAATGCTTTACGGCCGTCCCGCAAGCATCGTGTACTATTCTTAATATCCTAAACACCCAGATTATGTTTTAATTTATAATTTATTGGTAATAAACGAATATAAAAAAAAAAAAAAAAAAAAAAAAACACACACATAGTTCGGTATATAAATAGAGGTATGTGTTCGACAAAGCAAGAATCGGTTATAAACATTCTCATGCACAAAGGTTGAAAATTAATTTTTGTTTTTAAATAATGGGCTTATAAAATAATTAAAAGCGAACGGCTTACGTTTAATGGCTCGGCTCAGAGAGTGGGGAGAGGGAGGTGAGTGGGGCTCGCGGTTATCCTAGGAGGGCCGTTAAAATATGAAAGCAACAAAATTGAAGCTCGTGAAATGTTTGTTGAAATATTTTGCAATTTTTTGCTCATGCTTCAGCAAGAACAACTGACAATTAATTGTTTAAAATCAATTTGCGAAACGCATGCGGTCAACTCATTTATTTGACCACCTCTTCTTTTTTTCCTCAATTTTAATTTTATTTTTTATTTTTATGTTTATTATTTTTTGCGCCCCATTTAAATGAAATGCGTAACGAGCTGAAAATATGTACGTTAAGCCATAAGTCGAGCGTGCTCTATAACAATGATACTTTAAATTCGCGCCAGCTGAATAAATCCTTCCCGTAAATGTAAATAAATGGGCGGCGTAAAAGTACGTTTCATAGATTTTATTATATCATTAAAATCGAGCTTTAAATCCAATTTGTAAAATTCCCTATGGAATGTTTAAATGCCATATACTATTACTTGCCAGGGTGAACGTGTGTATGTTTGTGTCTATATGTGTATCTTTGGTAAGCACTGATTATATGTACAATTTGAATCGAAAATATCTGAATAATCTGTATATTCACATATATCTAGCATAGCCTCAACAAGAACTGAATTAAACAAGTAAAAAAGCTCTAGTCGAGACTGCTCGACTACGAGATCCCCTGAACCCTTCCAGGAACTAATATTTTAATAATTCGTCGTTCCACTTCTACTTACACATGCACACACACATACACACATAAGCACGCACGTATAAACAGGCATGGGCTGCCATGTGAGCTTACTTTGAGAACTTAATTGTTTAATAACTTTTTTTGTAGACGGACAATCTTGATAAAACTTTCAGACCGTGATAATAACATTAAAATGTGTGTATGTATCAACTCACAAGTCTCTAGTATTTGAAATACGGTTTTTGCAAGCTTGTAGGAAAGGGGGTGTTATGAGGGGTGGGGCGTGAAATATGACAAAAACCGAAAATCTTAAAAATACACATGATTCTACATTTTAAATTTGGAGACTCTATCTTCAAAGGTGTAGAAGATATAATTTTATAACTGATTTTCGATAAGGTTTTTTATCGATAACAAAAAAACAGAAGCAGTTATCGATTTTTAAAAATAAACTTGATCTGCGCGTGCAATATACGGACCTACAGTTTCAAATTTCAAGTCTCTAGCTCCTATATCTTCTGAAATCGACGCGTTCAAACATACGGACAGACGGACAGACGGACAGACAGACAGACAGACGGACAGGGCTAGATCAACTTTTTTTGTCGCCCTGATCAAGAATATATATACTTTATGGGGTCTGCCACGCCTCCTTCTGCCTGTTACATACTTTTAACAAAACCATTATACCCTGATTTCCCATTTTTAATGGGTTCAGGGTATAAAAATCATTCACATATTTTCACTGCAATTTAAAGAATTTGTTCAAATTTATGGTCGCTATCCAAAATGTTGACTTTCCATTTTATTAAGACACCAAGACTCAAACCGAGAAATTCTCGATGAACGTTCACCTCGATCACCTCAAAAAGTCACCTCATGCTCTCATGCTAAAAAGATTGAAAAATTAAATTCTACCGACTTTGCCTCCGAAGTCGAAAGGCGCGCCTCGCCTTTAATAACAACGCCACCTCGCCACTTAAAATCGAAACGACAAAACTGCAATAAGTTGACCGCTAGAGCGCCATCTAGTAAAACTAAACTAAACTAACAGCTGAGAATTTTAACACAATAAATCGCAATTTGATTCTTAGAATATGCTAGAAGAGGTTTGAGTGTATGTGTGCACACGTATAGGAAAACTCTTTTTGCTGCTGCCACGTGCGTTTGTTAGTTGGCCAAACGTTTTGTTTATTAATTTGTGTTGACTAAACGGAATTTAATGAAACTTTTAGCATATTATGTACATATTCTATTGAATATTTTACATTTTATAAAAATGCCAACTCATTCACAATTAGCTATACATGCAACTGACCTTCAAAGGGGAGTTTGGTCACATTTGGAGCCGGTATCCAAAATATAACAAAAATTGAAATTCTGTAAAATTCATCTAAACCTATATGCAAAATTTGGAGACTCTAGCTTTAAAGATGTAGGAGATATAATTTTAAAACGGATTTTCGATAGGGTTTTTAATCGATAAAAAAAAAACGGGAGTAGTTATCGTTTTTTGGAGATAAACTCGATCTGCGCGTGCAATGCACGGACCTAACAAAAAAAATTTCAAGTCTCTAGCTCTTATATCTTCTAAGATCGACGCGTTCAAACATACGGACAGACGGACGGACGGACAGACGGACGGACGGACAGACGGACGGACGGACAGACGGACATGGCTAAATCGACTCAGCTCGTTGCCCTGATCAAGAATATATATACTTTATGGGGTCGGCCACGCCTCCTTCTGACTGTTACATACATTTAACAAAACCATTATACCCTGATTTCCCATTTTCAATGGGTTCAGGGTATAAATAGGAGACTCATCCAATAAAAAAAGTGAAAGACACTCATCATATATCAACTCATTGAAAAAAGCTCGTAGTTCCATGTTTTGAGCCCACTTAAAGAACTAAAGAAGGGGACAGTTCTTCATTGTGCCCCTAAACGAATCTTGCCTGCTGCTGGGGCTAATTGGAACACATTAACTATCTTTTCTATTAACAAGTATTAGAATATCAACCTTCAAAATCAATGTATGTAAGAGAAATGTAAGTTTGAATAGTTGAATGTAACACAATAAGTTATATAAAGTCATAGAAGAAAGATGACACATGCAACAGGTGGCAGAATAAACAGAATTCATATTCATAGACTACGATAAAAAATTCTTACGGTTGAGTTAATTAAAAAATGTTAGTTATTTGAATAAAGTTTTCAGCTATGACATCTCATAAACAAATTTGATAGTAATAATACTGATATTAATAATACCGAAAATTTCTTAATTTCTTAAATCTTTATTTCAAGAAGCTAATGCTAGTAGCTCTGCTAAACTATAATCTTTATGTATTTTGTATTGCCCATTGGCAAATATCTAGTCAAAATTGAGAGAGAACCCTCCTAAAAAGTCAAGTAGAATAGTCAATTTATATGATCTGATCCGAACAATCCAGAGAGCAGAATGTATTGCAGATATTAGGTTAACACTTGTTAGCTCACTTTTTTGATAGCTTTGTAGATTGCCTATCTAAGTAGCAATTCTATGAACGTTGATTAGAGATTAGCCAACAGCTAATAGAGTAAGTAGCATGAAAACATCATCTAAGATGTTTTTATTTAGCAAGGAAAACTGAACGGAGAAGAATGCAGAGCTGAAGGGGAGTCTTTTTATGTACTAATAATATAAATTTATATAAAATTAATAAATAAAAATATTATATTTTATATTTACTATAGTAACAGAAAATTATTTGATCAACTCTGAATAAGAACTGAACCACTTAGAAAACTCAATCATCGAGAATGGCCCTCACTTGGAACAATTAATAAATTATCTACATTTAATAAATATTTCAGCTCCATTTTCCAGCGATTCTTAAGGCAAGTCCTGGTAAAGCGGCGTCTCATTAAAGCACAATTGAGAAGCCGTGTGTTCCTTCACCTTCATCAAAGTGAAGTCTCTCGCAGAATGCGCAATGTTGGCGTAGTAATTGTTTTTGCTGTCGTTGTTGTTGCTGTTATTGTTGTTGCTGTTATTGTTGTTGATGGTGTTGCTGCTGTTGGCCATTGTAAATGATGATGATGCGTGTTGTCTGCCTTTGTCTCGTTCACATTCTCGGCGGCATTGGCATTGGCAACGTCAACGGGCTACCGCCTGCTGTCTGCCGATTGTTGGCTGCTGCCAACATTACTCATACGCCACGTTGCACCGGCCGCAGACTCGCCTCATTCATTTAGTCGTCAAGTACAAGTGCATTTGCATCGAAATTGATTGCTCACAAAACTGCCGATATGGCAAAATTGCCAATTTGATGTGAATGTGTGTGAGTGTGTGTGTCGGTGTGTGTGTGTGTGTGTGTGTGTGTGTGTGTGTGTGTGTGTGTGTGTGTGTGTGTCGGTGTGTGTGTGTATGTGAATGTGTGTGGTGCTTGGCGAAGGTGCCGCCGTTGCGCTGCTGCCTCAACAGTTTGTTGATTAAAAGGCTGCTTAACTAAAATTGAGAGCGCTTTGGTTTAAGTTTAATGCCAGTTGCCTCCACAACAACAATACACAGTGCGTGTGCGTTTGTGTGTGCCTATGCGTGTGCTTGTGCGTGTGTGTGTGTGGGGGAAAACGTTTAAAACTCGTAAATGAACAGTTTTAACAGCCAGCCGACAGGCAGCAGGAAAAGGCTGCCGACGATCTGCAATGATTGTTCCCAGTTGTTGTTGTTCTTGTTGTTATTTCCACGCCTCGTCGACTTTTCTGTTTGCCCTATTTTCCATTTTCCACTTTGTTTTTTATGCTTTTTGTACGCAACTTTGTTTTTCCGTTTGTTTTCAACTTTGCCTGCCCAAAAATGTTTCATAAACAGAAATAACAAGTAAAAAAGCTCTAGTCGAGACTGCTCGACTACGAGATCCCCTGAACCCTTCCAGGAACTAATATTTTAATAATTCGTCGTTCCACTTCTACTTACACATGCACACACACATACACACATAAGCACGCACGTATAAACAGGCATGGGCTGCCATGTGAGCTTACTTTGAGAACTTAATTGTTTAATAACTTTTTTTGTAGACGGACAATCTTGATAAAACTTTCAGACCGTGATAATAACATTAAAATGTGTGTATGTATCAACTCACAAGTCTCTAGTATTTGAAATACGGTTTTTGCAAGCTTGTAGGAAAGGGGGTGTTATGAGGGGTGGGGCGTGAAATATGACAAAAACCGAAAATCTTAAAAATACACATGATTCTACATTTTAAATTTGGAGACTCTATCTTCAAAGGTGTAGAAGATATAATTTTATAACTGATTTTCGATAAGGTTTTTTATCGATAACAAAAAAACAGAAGCAGTTATCGATTTTTAAAAATAAACTTGATCTGCGCGTGCAATATACGGACCTACAGTTTCAAATTTCAAGTCTCTAGCTCCTATATCTTCTGAAATCGACGCGTTCAAACATACGGACAGACGGACAGACGGACAGACAGACAGACAGACGGACAGGGCTAGATCAACTTTTTTTGTCGCCCTGATCAAGAATATATATACTTTATGGGGTCTGCCACGCCTCCTTCTGCCTGTTACATACTTTTAACAAAACCATTATACCCTGATTTCCCATTTTTAATGGGTTCAGGGTATAAAAATCATTCACATATTTTCACTGCAATTTAAAGAATTTGTTCAAATTTATGGTCGCTATCCAAAATGTTGACTTTCCATTTTATTAAGACACCAAGACTCAAACCGAGAAATTCTCGATGAACGTTCACCTCGATCACCTCAAAAAGTCACCTCATGCTCTCATGCTAAAAAGATTGAAAAATTAAATTCTACCGACTTTGCCTCCGAAGTCGAAAGGCGCGCCTCGCCTTTAATAACAACGCCACCTCGCCACTTAAAATCGAAACGACAAAACTGCAATAAGTTGACCGCTAGAGCGCCATCTAGTAAAACTAAACTAAACTAACAGCTGAGAATTTTAACACAATAAATCGCAATTTGATTCTTAGAATATGCTAGAAGAGGTTTGAGTGTATGTGTGCACACGTATAGGAAAACTCTTTTTGCTGCTGCCACGTGCGTTTGTTAGTTGGCCAAACGTTTTGTTTATTAATTTGTGTTGACTAAACGGAATTTAATGAAACTTTTAGCATATTATGTACATATTCTATTGAATATTTTACATTTTATAAAAATGCCAACTCATTCACAATTAGCTATACATGCAACTGACCTTCAAAGGGGAGTTTGGTCACATTTGGAGCCGGTATCCAAAATATAACAAAAATTGAAATTCTGTAAAATTCATCTAAACCTATATGCAAAATTTGGAGACTCTAGCTTTAAAGATGTAGGAGATATAATTTTAAAACGGATTTTCGATAGGGTTTTTAATCGATAAAAAAAAAACGGGAGTAGTTATCGTTTTTTGGAGATAAACTCGATCTGCGCGTGCAATGCACGGACCTAACAAAAAAAATTTCAAGTCTCTAGCTCTTATATCTTCTAAGATCGACGCGTTCAAACATACGGACAGACGGACGGACGGACAGACGGACGGACGGACAGACGGACGGACGGACAGACGGACATGGCTAAATCGACTCAGCTCGTTGCCCTGATCAAGAATATATATACTTTATGGGGTCGGCCACGCCTCCTTCTGACTGTTACATACATTTAACAAAACCATTATACCCTGATTTCCCATTTTCAATGGGTTCAGGGTATAAAAAGTGCACGCAAAAAGCAGCCAAAAAAGTTTTCAAATATTATTGCGAAAATGTAAATGAAAATTGAAATAATTACCGACAACTATTTGCCATTGCTTCTAGACAGAGTAGAAGCAAGTGCACTAAAGAACTAAAAAACAAAGACAAAAACTTTTAGTACTTGATGGTCAAAACACCTGAGTTTAATCAAGTTTCTTGCGATATATTTTATTTTGCACTTAAACACAAATAGACTTTTTAATTAAGTACAAAATTTATATGGATTGATTAATAAGAATTAGGAATAATAAATGAGACATTCAATATATTAATTATTCATAAATGCATATATAAACATATATGTTTTTTTATACTTTTTTTTTTAAATTTAAAAACAATGCTTTTCTGTTTTAAAAACTAGTTATTTATTAAATTCCTGCTACGTATTATGTAACTTTATCAAACGAGGAAGTCATTACATATATTTTATAACAATTAGAAAGATTTTATTTTAATTTTAGCGTATAACAATCACAGATCTAGCATAAAGGGAGAATTTATATATGAAGTGAATACCCAGGTGACTACATCTTGGCGTTTAAGTCTTGTCCAAGTTGTGGTGAGGGGCTAACAGATCTTTGGGCTGCAGGCCGTAGGCTGTTTTTTATTTATATCAACAATTTATTTAATAGAATATATTTTTATCACCTTATGAGGACAAGGAGACAATGATTAAAGGAAGAGCATTGAAATTCATTCAAACTTTATTCAAAGTGAAAGCTTAAAGTAAAATATTTCCATGTTCCCTACTAAAGCATTTAAGGGTTACTCAATTACGTCAAGCTCAAATTGATAAGAAATGCTACTAAAAATATTAGTCTAAATGTCTTCATAAAATTCTTGATATCTCTACGCCTCTATCTCTCTCTCTCTCTCTGCCTCTATATGACTTTTACCTAGATAAAATAAATATACCAAAACAAGGGCAATTTTAATTGTACAAGAAAGTAATTTCTCTTCAATTCATAGGAATTTTCCAATAAATAACAATTGATATAGCTTTCAAATTAAACTTCATCTTTTTAAGTCAATTTGTACCTTGAAGATTGAATTTGCCGAATCAATAAATGTCGTCTACGGAATCTCCTCAATACACAATCCCAATCATCATGACGATGATAACATTTGGAGCAATGATAGATATGGATTGTGCCAAAAAGAGACGTTTTGGTAAAACCAGCCATAAGCCATGAGTAGTTAACCAATATTTGGTAGCCTGGTTATGCGCTTCTAATTATGAGCACTGACAGCAGACATCAATCAGACGTTTGCTTTGGAAGCTGGCAGAAATAGACTACAATTTGCTTACATAATATGGCTATGCATGTATGTATAAGTATTCGGTCTGCCTCAAGGAGCAATCACGATCTGAAAACATCAATCAACGGCCCAGACGCAGGCCAGCCATTGACCTACAGTGATGAGCTCTAACTGGAAAATTCAACTTGGACTCAAGCTGAGCAGCAACAATTTTTGGCTAATAAGCCCAAACATAGGCAAAGCAGTTGTGGGTGAGCATAGATGTGTGTGTGTGTGTGTGTGTGTGTGTGTGTGTGTTGTGTATGTGTGTGTGTATACTTTTGACAGCTGCCAAACAGGCGTTGCACATTAACGGCAATTGCTCTTAAATTGATTGATTTGCTTAGCCCAGGCGCTAAGCAGCTAAGCCTGCCCTTGCGTCTTGCCCACACACACACACACACACACACGATGAGTGTATGTGTGTATTGGAACAGAAATAGGTTCGGGATGTGCGGAACTGGCATTGACAGCAATGGCTTGATTGCATGCCCACGTCCACGACAACGACCACGCCCCCCACTTCCAGTTGAGCGCCCACTCTCGCATCGTCTGCTTTTTGGGCAAACAAAATATGATTGCCTGCAATTAGGCGCAACGCTTTTGGCAGCCCTCGCGAGACCTCGTCCACTTGCGAGCGCATTAAATAAGAAATTTCACAAAATTGCCGAACAACACGCCAAAAACTAATTACACACGCGGCTGCAGCCATCGCCACTGCAGTTGCAGTTGCATTCGCACTCGCAGTCGTCGCTGTAGTTGCCTGCAGCAAAGGTGTTTGCCGTGGTTCGAGTGGTCTGGTGGTTAGCGGTTAGGCTCTAAAGCGACGCCCTAAACAATGTCTGTACCAACACCAACAGGCTGTGCAAAAGCCACTAACTAAAGTTGCCTAGTAATAATTATGCTGCTGCCAATGCGCATAATTTACTCAGTCAAATTACTTTCAAAGGTATCACATGACAGAGGTTGACTCGAAGATATTTATTTTATAATAAACCTAAAAGATGTGCGCCATTAAAAATTCTGACTGAATCATTTACCAAGTGATCAGGTGTAATAATAATTCTGCTAATAATATAATAAACTAATATATTATGATAAATTTCACTAATCATATTTATCATATGTTTACTTTTTGAGATCTTTATTGAGCTCACGTCTACGCTTGTCGACCGATTGACCAACTATCGATTAAGTTATCGAGAGCCCTAAGTATTTCAAGAGATTTCAAAGCAATTAATCAAATTTACCACAATTAAGCTAAAATCTAAATGGGACACAGAGCCGCTACAGCAATCAGTTCCCGAAAGTCTGTTCAAGACATTAAGTAAGCCATCCCGAATTTGAGCTAGGGCTGCCTCAGTCACCATATTTGCCCTTAATTAAATGCATGTATTTACTCAAAAGGTACTTGAGCTGCTATTTGCTTGCTAATGTGTTTGCAGCAAATGTCCTGTCTGCATGCCCACTTGAGATATTCGTGGAGACACAATTTGTTGCATATTTTTATGCGCTTTTCACACATCACAAAACTCGAATAGCCGGCGCAATTCATAAATGTTACAAGGCTTGGCAGCCCCAGCGTATGCTAATAAATTTCTAATTGAATAAGCCATAAGCACACAGACACAGACAGAGTCAGAGGCACAAACACAGATACATACAAATATACATACACACATACAGATAAAGACATGCTCATGCAGTATGCATACAGAGAGATGCCCACACATAACTTATAATGTCATTCGAATGGCTTAAAAGCGTTATCATTTCTTTATGTTTTTCCTTATTGCTAAGCTGCAGTCGATGCGCGGCCGTTCGAAAGAGAGAGAGGGAGAGAGAGTGAGAGAGAACAAAGGCACATGCGGGCGGTAGGATGGATGGAGGGAGGGAGGAAGGTAGGGCGGGAAAGGAAAGGGGAGTTAGCGTGTACAGAGCAAAAAATATTGTATGCATAACGTATACGGCCAACAAGCAAAATGGCAGACAGTTGGCAGGGCCAACAGGACGGACAGGCGCAGGCACAGGCACAGGCACAGGCAACAGGACATGAGCGAGTAACCAAGCAACGAACGAGCGACGGCTTCGCATTTGCATTTGCATTTTACAAACAATTGAAAAAGTAGTTAAAGTTTTTCATGCTGGCGCTGCTTTCACTTTATCACACACACACACACACACACACACACACACAAATACAAACACACCCACACACCCTGGCACAGACACCTAAAAGTATGCAACATCGTTTTTTGCTCGGACTGTGCATATGCAATGCCTCAGTTGGATTTTGTTGGCTGGGGCTTCTGTTTGGCATATTACAGTCCACAGTCAATGCCACAGAAGGAGTTCAACAAACAAAAAATCAACAAAATAATGCCAACCACGCCCCCTTAAGCCCCCTAGTCAAGGTTTTTTCTTCGCCACTTTTGCCTTGGGTGTAAAACGTGAAAGGCTGTCGCTGGTTTTTCATACTTTTAGCACTACATTTTGCACACTTTCGCTGCTCGCCGGCTGCGGCTGCTTAGCTTTTTATGGACATGAAGTTCACGTCTGCTCACCTATGCACGTGTCCAGCTGTCAACTATGAGTTGACACATTCGCTTGTCTCTTTGAGCTGCTGCTGCTGCTGTTGTTGCTGCTGCTGTTGTTGTTGCTGCTGTTGCTGTTGTTGCAGTTACAGTTGTCGCATCTGCTTTTGATTATTAAACGGATTGTGAAATAGGATGAGCTACATATAAATGATGATTCTATATGTAAACTTCTGACTGACTCACTAACTGATTTACACAAAGCTCAAATCACCTGAGCAACCTTTACAGTACTTGCTTTTGTCATGTGAATAGCTTGATTGGAAGTGTTTGACTATAATTCTGAATTTATCAAGCAAATATTGCCATTCAAATTATTTGTTGCTTTTTTCAAAATATCATTTAGAACTCTTTATAATCAATGACTTATTGGTTGTCAAGATGTGGACATGTAACTATCTCTCTCAGTTGCTAAGCAGGCCCAGTTTAAAAAGAAACATTATTTAGGATTAAACAAGCTGTGGGTTATAGAGCTGCTATAGTTTTAACTAAGCCTAAAACAGCAGCCATCGAAATATTTTTCGATTGAAATAAGAAGAATAAGTGAGATTGCCACTTTGCTGCAGCTTTGAAATGATAGTCGAAACAAATCATGTTCATTATTTGGACTATCAATAACTGATTTACATTTGTGCTGAAACTGCGCAAAATGGATTCCAACTAGCGGCCAACTGCAGGGATATCCCAGAGCAATAGAGCAACAGAGAAAGAGGGAAAAGAGAGAGGGAGAGAGAGAGAGAGAAAGAGAGACCAGGCAACATAGAGACTCAATGAAGGAGCTAATGGTTGGGTAGGAAAACAAACGCGAACTCTGAACAAACAATGACAACAAAATACGCTGCACTTGGGGGCTGCACTTAAATGAAATGCCAACAAACCAAACAGTTAAATCGGTTGGCTGGAGCTGCAAGATTAGGGGAGGGAGGAAGTGGAGTTGGAGCTGGAGCAACTGTGGCTCTCGTCTGGCCGGGGGCCCAACTGGATGAGCAGCTTCATTTCAGCGTATAATTGAGTGCTCACAAAATATGCGACAGGCGACAACTGCCTGGGCATCGTGTGGGCGTCTGGGCGTGGCAAGTGTGAGAAGGCATCTTGAGCAGCGCATTCTGCGGCGTCTACGACGTCTGCAGCGCCTTAACAAAGATTTGCGGAAGTATGAAATTTTCCTATTACTTTGTCGCACCAAATAGAGCGGAAGTCAGTCAACGAATGCAACCTAGAAGGCAGCCACTTGATTGTGTCATGTCTGTGGGCGCTTGCCTGCAGACCAGAGCGGGCTCGGCATTGTGGGCGTGGCACTAAAAGCCGTACTGCGTGCTGTCTAACTAGTAGTGCGAAATGCCATTGGCTTTTTGACGGCAATGTGTGAAGCGTATTGTCATAATATTTGTGCCACAACTATGTTTAAAGGAGGAGCAAGAGGACGGCAGGTAGCAGGTGGGTGGTGGCAGGTGGCAGCTTGACAAACTATGCCAAGTTGACAGGCGACAGTCAAGAATTATAAATATATATCAATAGGTAAGGGAGGAGCTTTAACAGAAGACATAAGCAAAGTGGAATATTTGTATGAGATTATGATTCAGAGTAAAATTAGTATTTATGATATTTATATATAGGTTTATATCTAACACATTTATCTACATATGACTCATGTGTTATATGATTTGATATTTTATTATATTCATAGAGTAATATTAAAAAAATTAACATTTATGGCATACTCGATAGTATCGATGAAATTAATCCTTAATTCCTAATTTTCTAAGTCTTTCAAGTTTTTTAAGTCTGTCAGGTTTTCTGAGAGTCTTCCTAATTTTCTAAGTCTTTCAAGGTTTCTAAGTCTTTTAAGTTTTCTAAGTCTTTCAAGTTGGAAAAGTCTTTCAAATTTTCTAAGCCCTTCTGGTCTTCTGAGTCTTCCTAATTTTCTAAGTCTTTCTAGTTTTCTAAGTCTTTCAAGTTTTCTAAGTCTATTTAGTTTTCTAAGTCTTTTTAGTTTTCTAAGCCTTCCAAGTTTTCTCAGTCTTTCTAGTTTTCTAATTCTGTCAAATTTTGTAAGTCTTGCTAATTTCCTAAGTCCTTAAATTTTTCTAAGTTATTAAAGTCTTTAACATTTTCTAAGTCTTTCTCTAAGCCTAAGTCTTTACTGCTTAGCTCAACGATTATTAACATTATCTTATGTCTACAGTTTTTCTTATATCTAATACTTAAACAATTCTTAACAATTTTTTTTAACTATTACAATGCTGCTTAAAGTACTTAGCATTATTAACACTTCAATTCACTTCACTTCAATTCACTTCACTTCACTTCACTTTACTGCACTGCACAATTCACCCCAACCGGGCCTGGACGACTGAAGAAATGCCACAGCTGCTACTCTTTATATAGGGCGACTTTCCCTCAAACTCCAAGGCGTGCTCAAATGTTGAGACTGCGTCGAGTTGCGGTCGCTGCAGTCGATCGTGAAGTGACCAATGAGAACACTCTCTGCGGCTTCAAACATTCTAAATGTAAGCAAATATTGCTGAATACATAAAGACAACAGAAATGACCTTCTGCAGCTCATTTTCGTTGTTTGCTTTGGTTAGGCAGACAGACAGAGAGACAGACAGACAGACTTAGAGATAAAGAGAGAGAGAGACAGACAGATTTGCAGACAGACATACGGTCAGATTAAAAGTCAAACAAACAGAGAAGAGTTCAAGAATATTTACCACCAATAGCCAATGAGAATATATTCTGCTGTATTAAGAGTTCTAAATAGATTTTACTTAAATATAAATATTGCTACAGGCATATAAAGGTCTTAAACTTGTCTTTTTCTATCTTACATATAGGAATTGAGTTGTTCATGCACTATCAAAATTAGAAAGCCACTCACACAGAAATCGGACAATTACACAGACAGACAGATAGACAAATAGACATACACATACAAATTTAGATATAATATATTTTGTGTGTAAGGTATTGAAATGAATGTTTAAATTTTTTACTTAAGAGTGTAGGAAACCTTAGTTCTTATATTCTTAAACATAATCATATAATATATTTTGGAAAATAATTGTATGAAATAGAAAATAAAAGATTTACTATATATACCCTAATGCCCTAATGCATACTTTTTCTTCGTCAACAAATTTTGTACTAGCTGTCCAGTCTATGTGTTGTATGGCTAGTGCTGAAGCATGTGTAGGGAAACTGATTCGATAGCGTATTGGAAAACTATATTGATAACTTTTTCATGGTATATGACTAATTGTGTAAGTGTTGGGCAGATTAATGCAAAATAATTGGATGACATCGCAAATTGCGCAAAGAAATATTTGGGTGTGTCAGCAAGTTCCGTTGAATTGATTATAAGGAAGTGCAGAAATTCCTTTAGATACAAAATAAATGGCCAGTGGTAAAAAGATCATTTGAAGCCAAGTTTTGATTATAGTATTATAATTAATTTATTAAAAATATTAAAAAATAAGTCATTTCTCAATTCATAATTAATGCAGTATTTTTAGAGATATATATTTGTTTATTTTATCTTAATATTTCTTTGCAATGAAATTTCTGTGTTGATTTTCATTCATATTAATATGCACACATAGCTTTAAAAGCTAAATGGACAGTTTTTCTATAAGCATCAGAGCTGTTAAACCTATCGAAATAATCACCAATTGTACTGATGGTTGAAACTATCGGTGTGAGACATTATCGCTGGTTTTACAGCTGTACTGTAGAGGAAATACTATAAGCTGAGAAACATCATTTCATATTCAAATAGTCCAATATTATAGAAGATGCAGGAATAAAATTCTACAAGCTCAAATCATGGTTGGATCTAAATATAGGGCTTATTGTACTTGATCATCTGTCATAAGTTGTTCTAATCAAACAATGTTTTGCCAGCAAAAAAATTAAGAAAGCATTAGTCGGGACTACTTATTTTCTACTTACACACGCACACACACACACATATAAGCAGGCATGGGCTGCAGTAGGGCTTACTATGGAAACTTGATTGTGTAATAGCATTTCTTGTAGATGGATAATCTTCATAAAACTTTCAGACCAGATATTATAATTGAAGTGTGGGTATTTGCCAATTTGAATATAATAAAAATCGAAATTCTATAAAAAGATATAAATCTACGTTTAAAATTTGAATACGCTAGCACTATAGATGTAGGAAATATAATTTTTTAACTGGTTTTCGATCATATTTTTAAACGATAACAAAAAAACGGCAGTAGTTATAGATTTTTAGAAACAAAGTCGATATGCGCGTGCTATTCACGGACCTACAATTGCAAATATCATTTCTCTAGCTCTTATATCTTCTGAGATCGACGCGTTCAAACATACGGACAGACGGACGGACGGTCCGACGGGCTAACGGACAAACTGGCGGACAGGCCTAAATCAACTCAGCTCACCGCCCTGATCAAGAATATACATATGTATATACTTTATGGGGTCTGCCATGCTTCTTTCTGCCTGTTACACACATTTAACAAAAGCATGGTATCAACAATGTGAGAAACCGTGTACCGTTCATAAAGGCTAGGAATCAAAATGGTTAAAATTGTTTTCTCATCAAAAGTCAGATTGTCATTTGTGGTAGACAACTTTGATTACGAAATACCAACACCTGAAGCAACTATGTATAACTATCAATAAACATCAATAAAGTAGCTCATAATTAAATAACTGAAACCATTTAGTTTTCATTGTAAGCCATTTGTCGACCACTATTGAGAGGCATCAGCAGACCTAGCCATTGTCATTAAGTTAGAGGACGATGATATGCATATTTCCTATTTAATAGTTAATTAGTGCCATTTGCGCAAATTGTTAATTGTTCCTGTCGTCTGCCAAATTCACTTCGCTCTGTGGCCATAATTGTTTATCGAAGCCAAATGACCGCGCAAAGGCAACGGCGCCTGCAGTCAAGTTACGCCCAGCTGCGAAATGCCAGAGTGAGCGAGAAAGAGAGAGACCCAAGGAGAGAAAGAGAGAGAGAAAGGAAGATAGTGCAGGGGGCCAGGAATAGCCAAAGATGCAGGATGCACCATGGCTGCTATGCAACGTATGTGCTCTGCGTGTCTGTTTGTTGTGTGTATACGCTGTGTGTGTATGTGTGTGTATGTGTGTGTGTGTGTTTGTTGTGTGAGTGCACATAAATTGTTGCATACCAAGCAGACGCTTTAAGGCATTCGAGCATGGCGTGTGGTGCGGTTTGAAGCCTCAATTGCATTGCAATCTCATTTTGTGTATGGCGTTTTGTTGATTGATGGTTAACCAGAAAATCAATATCAATATGCTAATGAGACACGCATAAATGTTATACGACCATGAGTCCTTGAATCGAAATCTTCTCAGATATTGGATACACTCTCAAATATTACAAATAAACCAATCGCCTTCGTCTGGCTCTAGCTGAGCCAACTCTTAATATTAAAGAACCGACAATTTAATGAAGAACACACACACACACACACACACACACACACACACACACATGCATAGCTCTTTCTCTCTGTGTGTGTTTGCACCTATTATTCAATTATTAAGTTTTTTATGTGTCGCCATTGATGCGTGACACGTTTATCGCTGGCCTCTGTCTGATTGAGCGTGCATTCGCCTGCTCCTGCTCCTGCTCCTGCCCCTGCCTCTGCCTCTGTCCCTTTGGCTTTCAGTGTTTGTCACGCATGATGCATCTATTCATACATTCAACCATTTAGTCTTGTTGCCGTTTTGTCTATTGTCAGACAGGCTGCTAATTTAATTAGATTTTAATTTATAATTGCATTTTTGTGCATGCTTCAAAAATATCCTGTCGTATTAGCGATAAGAGTTTGCTTTGAGTGAGTGGGTCAACAAAAAGATTGGTAAGTATATTTGCCTTTGAAGTCTTTGCAGCTTAAATTATCAATTTATTCTATTGTGTAATGCTTCCAGAATGGATCACTGAGGAATCTTAATTCTAATATAATCATTGCTTGAATCTCCAATTTAAAATTTTCAAATATTATATATATACTTCTTTCTAATCTATTCTATGAATTTTTTCTATTTACTACATATATACATACATTCTTTTATAAATAATAAATAAATATTCATCTTGTCTTCTTGTTTTATTTTTCCTTCTCTTTTCTTTTCATTTCATTTCTTTACTCCTCTGTCTCTTTTCTAAGTTATCTCCTCTCTATTGAGTTTTCAGTTTTCTTTTTCCATTTGAATTAGAAAAGTACGATTTTTGTTTTTTTTTTTTTCCATGTAAGCTTGTTTATAATCTTTCCTCAAGTACTTCTTGCTATCTTAAAGGATATCTGGCAAGTCGATCTGCACTTGACTTTCGCCCAGTTTTGTAAATGGCTAATTACAAAATATTGCAAATGGCGCAGCCCAATCGTGTGTTTGGCTTTCCATTAATAATAAATTGCGTTTGCATTATGTTGCATAACTTTAGGCGCTTCAATTGACATCGCTGCGTAATTGGAGAGCTTAAATGATTGTTTTTGCGAAAATTAAATTGCAGCTCACATGCTCAACTTGCGTTTATAAATAGCTGCACACGAAAAAATATGAATATGAATAAATTTGCGCATAATATTTAACAGCGCTTAATGATCTGATTTGAGTGCGGCCAATATGATATATTGCCAATGAGTTTGCATAATAAATAATCGAAGGGCGGACAATTAGGAAAAGGGGTGTAAACCAGATGTCCGTTGGCAATAGCTGGAAGGGGGACCGATTTGCATTACATTAACACAGAGTTTATCTTTTTAAATCCAAGTCGAATTTGACAATTGTGAAAGATGAATAATAATATTATAAATTAAATTATACGATAGGTTATTCACTCAGTGTTAATTACTGCTAAATTTATTTGAATATTTTGATCATCCTGATAGGCTGTAGTTGAAGGCTAAAGTCATTATTATCCATTTATCATGCCCTCACATATGTTTAGCTAGATGACCTTGATATTTTGTCTGTTCCTAGTCAAAAACGAGCACATATTCCAAAGTCTGCAGTCACATTAATTATTGTAGTCTACATTACATTACAATAGTTATAAATAAGGAGATGTTAGAGATGGTATCTCAACAACTCAAGAAGACTTAATTATAAATTTAATAAAATATGAAGCAATTTGACAATAATTATACAAGCTTGTCCACTATAGAGGTCTGTATGCATATATATAATATATAATAAAATATATATTGATGATATGTTGTATACTTGAGTATACAAAAATATGCCTCAAAATATTTAATCTTTGAATATGCTCTCTGAATCAGCTACCCAAAGGAGTATATAATCCAAATTCTAAATTGCTAGCTTCCCTAGTAATCAAATGGCAGAAGCTCATGAGACAGGCGCACAGAAGAAGACAAGGAAATTGCACTGGGAAAATATACTCTTTATATATACACTTAGCTTCGTGAGGGAAGTTGAAGAACACACAGAATAATTTTAGTTAAACAGTTATTGACTTTCGCCTCCTTCAACTCGCCCACTTCCTTACGATGTTGGCTATGCCTGAGTGGTACACCTGTAAAGGTAAATGCTTGAAGCTCTATTTAAATCAATGCGCACAGCATTTGGCTTTTATTTGTATTTAGTTTATAATTAAGCGGATTTTCACTTTAATCGGCGTTGACAGTTGGCAACCAGTTGTCAATTATAGACTGCATTTTGACTCACTTGTCGTTGACTCTGCCCCAGCCCCTCGTTGCAGCCCTTGCCTTGCTCGGCCACAGTCTATTTTTTTAAAGGCGGCTTTGGACAGTTGTAACGCACATTTTAATTATTTTGACATTTTGCCATTAGCTGTAAAATATAATTAACTGCCACAAACACGATTTAAATGCAAATTAACAAACAAAAAATATGTATAAAAAAGTTAAACAAAAATAAAAACCAAGCAAACATCTTCCTTCCCATGAAAATGGAGCGCGTTTAATTAAATGGCGACGAATTTAAAAAATTAATTGCATTAATGTGTAGCGTTAGTTGCGCAACACTCACATACATGTGTATGTATGTAGATATTGATATGAATTAATAGAGTCTCGTTGAGCGTTATATAAATGTTTGGTTTGCATCGCGCCGTAAGCGCATTAAATAATGCTGCAAAATATGTGCAAATGATATAGTCGAACAGAGCTGACAGATTTCGCGACTTACAGCATTAACTGGATAAATCCATTTGACAGCCAGCAACAACACGCGCCGCATTTATTTAACATTTCAATTTGCAAATATTTATTGAGCGTTCGATAATAATGCGAAAAACGGGGCGAGCTACGCGGTGCGAATAGTGAGAAGAGTTATGAGCTGTCAGCCAAGTTCATAGTCAACAGCAGCACAAGTCAATGGCAATCCACAATTATATGCCTGCTGCCTTTAATGAAATGAAATACAACCCACAGTGTGATAATAAGCAGCCAAACATACGATATCTATAGTCAAGTTATTATAGTCAAGTTATTAATAACAGCCAGTTATAGCAGTACTTGATAAGGCCTGCCATTTCAATATGTACATACATATCCTCTTACGCCTGCCGATTCAAATGTAAAGACTTAAAGCGCCACAAAAGAGAGTTTTTGTTTGTTTGTTGATTCTAAAATTCGATATAGTCGGAATAAATCATTATTAACTATTGAAATATTGCCAGCCAAGTCTAGCTGACAATTTGAATCTTGTATATATCTGTGATGATATGGAATTGACTACAAGATGAAACCAGAATCATGTTAATATCTTAAAGCCTTTTTAATTTATTGCAACTGCATTGCCCACTGTAACAAACATATTCCACAATATTGACTAAATACTATTTGAAAAATCCTAGAATACAAATTCAAAATATGGCATAAAGTTGATTGATTCGACAGTAAAATTTCTTGATTACATGCGGTTTTTCCATTATAACAACTAAATATATGAGAATAAGAATAACATGTATACTATATATTTACGATTTCGAGTTTTTAATAGATATGAAACACACATTTCTAAAATATCATCTTCGAGAAGACAAGTCAGCTAAACACATAGTTGTTTGCGGAAATATTATTAAGACCTCATTCATCCCATGCTATATTTATATAACAAATTATTATTAATATTTTTATCTCGTTCAGGGGTATGAAAAATTAAAATTACAAATACAATTGTGAGGGCGTTTTATAATAGTAAAATAATTCATATTGCGCTGCTTCAAGAAAAATTGATGAGCAATGCGTCAGTTTTTTCTACTAGGTAGTTAAACCAAGTCATTAGGACCCAGGTCAATTCGAACAAAGTAAATTATATTATATTATATTAATAGATCAACTAAGAAAGTGTTATATAAAATCCGAGACAAATAATTACCGAAAATTATAAGAATGCTTTCAAATAGTATTGATCGGGCGAGTTCTATATTTATCTAACTGATTTTAATAATAAAGGTCGATATGCTTAATAAAGTAAATTTAGAATTGGAGAAGAGGAGGAATAATGCTCTGGTTCTGTATGGTGACTTAAAGATTTCGCTTTCCGGTTACTCAATGAAGTATTACAAAAACTGCCTAAAATTATTAATTCTTTAAAATTGAAAGTTGTTTTATGCACATCTGGCTGCATTGGAATGGTTGAAGAACTCCTTTCAGTTAAAACGAATATCAATTTAAGTACAAATACAAATGCTTTGAATGAAAAATAAATGAAGATTTAACCTTAGAATATATTTGCTTTGTAAGTCTTTCAAGCAACTGAAAATTAATTGACTGAACACGGCAAATTGAATGCATTGGAGTTCATTGGGCATTTTGTTACAAAGTCTTGGGTCTGCCCCGAACTGAGGAGGATAATTGGTTTCTTGTGACACTCTGTGCCTGGCCTGGCTAATTAACTGTTGTGACTTCCTCTATTGGTTTAATAGCTCCAATTGGATCAAAATTTGTGCCTGCTGCAGTGCTGATGTTTGAGAATGCCTCAATGGACAATGCATATCCTGACTGCCGACCAATTTCTTTGCCCCCAAACCTACGAGCTCAATTAACAAACAAAAGTAAATTACGTTCGTCTATCAGGCGTACATATGGGTGTGGTTGTGTGTGAGCATATGTGTGTGTGTTCAATGTGTGTTTGTATTTGTGCTCTGTATATTTCTTTGAGACAAAGTCTTTGGCAGCGATTCAGTCTAATTCTGCACTTTACTTGTGCAATTTTCTGCTTGAAAAAACGTTGCTTTAGCCTGCAGGCTGCATCGGCCACGCCCATACGCCCACACTCCCAGACGCCCACACGCCCACATGCCCGCACGCCCATTCGCAAATTGGCTGACACTTGTTGCATCTTCGACTGTTTGCACAATTGCCAATGAAAATGTTCGACAACTGCACCATTTGCTTTATGCATCAGCAATCATTACACCAACGTGCATATGGCTAAATGAGAGTGTGTGCAATCAATGGTGTGTATGTGTGTTAGTGCGTGTATGTGTTTGCTTCCAATCACAACAAATGCCAATTGGCAGCAAAATATCGCAATTGCTTGCCCCAAAATGATGATAAATGAGTGAATTTTAGATTTCTCTGCTTCTGATTTAAATTCATGTTCCATACATTTGGAGCTACCTCAAATTGCGGGCGTGGCACGGAGGAGTGTGTGTGAGTGTGCAGCGAGCTTAGGCGTTTGAAAATATTAAAAATTAAAATTATATTCATGGCTCTGCTATAAAAAAGAGGTCTACTTGTAGCTTTTGTTTAGTTTTATTATACGCTTATGAAATTTATTGAGATATTGTGAATAAAATATTAATGTTTTGTTTTTTTTTTAAATTGTGCGCTTAAATTTTGCCCTCTGTTGACAAAAATAGCACATTAAATAAATCCTAGTAACAATGCTTTAGCCAAGTTTTAAACCAAAATGGACGACAGGTTCTTGCGATTTCCGCCAGAGGCGCTATACACTCAGCTTGTTCTGTGCACTGCTTGGTGCAGCTGAAATACTGCTTTCTCAGTTTGCAAATTAAAATTTAGCGCCTAACTGAACAACCATAGAAAAATAATTTATTTGTCAAATATAAATGAGTATAAAGCTTAAGTGATAAAACTTATTAGATATATTAATTAAAAATACTAACCCTAATGAAATTAATTAATTGCTAATCCTAATCAGTTCATAGTAATAATCTTACATATAATATGTTTTATTTAACCCACAAAGAAATTCATATAAATATTTACATTGTTTTCTATATTTAAGCAATTCATTTAAGCTTTTGATGTGAGCTGTCGGAAAATGTGCTTCATTTGTTTCGCCAACTTTATAAAAGATTCAGCATTTCACTGTTGTCCTTCCTGTTGTTGTTTGCTTGAGTCACGAGACAGCAAACCTAAAACTTTCTCAATTACGCGAAAAAACTTAAAAGCCTGCCCTGCAAGGCTCTGCTAATCAATTTTTAATGCAACTGCACGAGCTGCAGCACAGACAACAATCAAAACTGCCGTTCAAGAGGCGGCAATTATCCAGCCAGGACGACACATTGAAAGTGAAAGTTGCCGGGGCAGAAGGACGACTGGCAAGCAGAACTACCCCTACCTCTGCTCCTGCACCTACCCCGCCCCTGTCTCCTTGGTTGCTACCGCGACAGGTGAGCAAACAACAAAAGTGCGACGGCTTCATTTATATTCTTCTTTTTTTTTTTTTTCTTCACTGTTGCAACAATCCGCGACTTGGTTGGGGATGCTGTCAAGGTCTATTGTGCCGCTTGGCCCACAGCTCGGTAAAAGCACAGCGCAGCTTTGGCCTGCTACAAATTTCCGACTGCGACAGCAGCCATGCACCACTGCCAACAACAACAGACAACCACAACTAACCTTTCCTAATGCAAAATTATTGCAACGGCCTTCAGCCCAATGGGTCGGCAGCCCGCGCTCCAAGCGATTGCCAACTTTTGGGCTGTGCACAGTGGAGCAGATGTGGTAAACTGGCAGATATTATTAATAATATTAATAATAATATTACATTTTTTAACATATTAGATATTATTTAGATTCAAAATTAGTTATTTATAAAATTATAAACTAAATATAAAATTTATTTATAAAATATTTATTTAATAACATATTTTTAAATTTGTTTTCTAATTATAATTATCTATAAACTAAAATAATATTATCTATAAAAATAAATAATATTATCTATGAAACTAACTTGTTGGAAAGTAGAAAAGAGTAAAGAAAAAAAAATGGAAATTCAAATGATATATTCATATTATTAAATTAATTGTTTGATTTGATCCACTGTTTACAGAGAAAGCTTTACAAAAAGCTGGGCGTTATAGCTGGGAGAGCTTTTCATTGAGTACCAGCAATGGGGCGGGCAGCGCCTTCGTATCTATGTATATATGTGTGTGTGTGTGTATGTGTCAGGACAACGACGGCGTCTTTTTGGCTACCGAATATCGTCTTTTTACATGTGCAAAGTAGATGTGAAGTGAGATGAGAGTGAGAGTGAGGGATAGAGATAGAGATAGAGAGAACAATGTGCCGCTCTGAGAGCAGACGCCGCGGTGTCTGTGGGCTTAAGGATGCCTTATGAAGTCTATGGACAGCGGCTGGTCTCGAATAGTTAAGATAGGTAAGTACAGAAGAGAAGCGTTTGTATACACTTATATAATAGCGCATAGGGTAGGTCCTTTCTATATCTGTATTTAACGTTAATATAATTAATTAATTTTGAAATTGTAATTACATTGAGTAATCAGTGTTGGCGCCATCTTCTCTCATCTGCCGTTGTATAATTTAACAGTTCAGTTCTCGAACTATTGTAATCAATTTATTTTGTGTCATTTCCGACAAGTTTTGCAAAAAGTGTTTCGTCCTCATTAAACCCTTTGTTTAGCAAACCGAAGTCATATATTAAGCCATCAACTGTCTATCCTTTCATCTATCATTTATAAGCCCACCTGCCTAAGCGTCAATTCCTTCGATTAGGAACCCTGTAGGACCGCTGTAGCTGCCACCTTTGTGTGGCTTACACGACCTTTCCTTGCGTCCCCGTTGCGTCCTGTCCAACTCACCCTCAGCCTCAGCTTCAGCCTCAGCCTCTACCCTCACTCTCACTCTCTCGGTCGCGCTCACTCTTTTCTCTCTTTTTCCTTTGGGAGCTTCCACAACAAATGTTGGCAACTTCAAACCGGCTTTTTGCAAGATAACAACAACAATGAAAGTGCACAACAACCAAAAAGTGACGCCAAACACACATACACACACATTCTTACACATACACATACACATCAGGTGATGGTGACTCACGCAGACAAACGTCGTCAGCTTGGCTGGCACTGAGCACAAGAGAGCGACTTAGTGAGAGAGAGAGAGAGAAAGAGAGAGCTTTGAGAGCGGCATCTTGAGAGCGCATTTCTGTAAGTCTCTCTCTCTCTAGCTTTCTGTCTGCATACCTGCTTGTCTCTCGCTCTGTCTGGCTCAGCTGATGCGTAGCTATCGCTGGCGTCGCTGACTGTTCACGTGGTTTCCCTTCGGTTTTGCTGCTGCTGCTTTAGGCCATGTGCAGTTTCTGTCCAACAAACCTTCGTGCTCACACGCACACACACACACACACACATACACACACGCATACATAGAGAGAGAGACTGGTGCTTATTAGCGTTTGCAATTTTGTAGGCTTGGAGCGCTCGGCAGAGCCAGCGCGAGCTCAGTTGGGCGACAGACTCTGCAAACGCTAGACACGACACGAGCTGAAACGCACCGAGTGCCAAGCGCTGCAACAGAAATGAAATTGGAAATAAATTTGTGAAAATTAAATGAAATATTGTCCTATGCGACAGTCGAAAGGATTTAAGCCAACATATACGACACACCACACGACACGATACACTGTGCGAAAAAGTGCGTGATTTGTTCAGCGATTCGCTAGTTTTTCCTCGCTCTCCTTTTGCATACTAATTACAAACTATGTGCGATTGCAACAACCAACATAACAACAAATATTGCAAAAGCAATAGCAACAACTAGATAAATAACAACAATAAGCAATGCAAAGCAACGTGTTTTTGTTTATGTTCAGATTAAGTTGAGAGCTTTTCATTCGCCAGGGACTTAGCGCAACAACAGCAGCAACAGCAACAACAACAAATGTAGCAGCTAAGGTAAGTGAGGCCCAGCTCATCGATATATGAATGTTACAGGAATGTCCTTAAACACAGCAACAGCAGCAACAACAATAGCAATAGCAATATGAACAACAACGAATACAAACATTTCCCCTGCAGCTGCAGCAGCCAATCATCGAGCATTACAGAGACAGCTTTGGCATTGGCTCCTGATGTTGTTGCAGCTATTCACGTTAAATGTCAGGGGCATGTGGGCCCAACAACAATGCGGAGCCACCCAGCCAGTGGATGCCTCAATAGCACAGTTGACTTTCATTCACATTCACATTCACATTCACATTCACACTTACACTCACATTTATTAGGCGAAGTTATTCGACTTTTCTTTTCATTCCCAATTTCGATTGCCGTCTGGAGTTTTAGTTGTTCCCAGGCTCCGGAGAGTCGCGTGCGGCACGAGATTCTTTTTCGCCGGCTGCTGGCCGCCAATTAAGGCAGGCTAATTTCGAGGCTCTCGGACACGCATGAATGGCGTTGACCAACCCTCGAGCAGTTGCCACAGCAGATCCTGCTCGCAGCTGGGCAGGACATGCAGGCACTTGCATAGCCTATGTCTCAGCCTTGGGTGATTATGGCCCATAATTGCTGGTCCGTTGTCGAGAATCTGGGCAAGAAATGCCAAACGCCAAAAACTTTTAATGAGATTTTCAAGTTTTGTTTTACATTCTCGTTTCGTTTTGTTGTTTTGCTTTTTATGCGCTTCAATCGAACGCATTTTTTAGCTCGAGACGGCAATCGGCAGATGGCGAAAACTGCGCGATTTGCATGCTAAATGAAATTAGCCCAGCGGATAGCTACAAGGCAGAGCGAGAGAGAGAGAGAGAGAGAGAGGAAGGCAGAGTAAGTTAGAACCTAGCAGCAGGCAGCTGGTAATGGGGCAACAGCAGATAAGCGCATAATTACCAAGTGCGAGAATCGCGATTTTCGCCCGTTTCTCTCACTGTTTTTCTTTCATTCTTTCGATTTTTTCCACTTCGTACCTGGGCAGTCGTGAGGCGCCAGGAAATCATCTGCTTCCCCATTAAAATTAAAAATTAATGTGCACTATTAGAGAGAGTTCCGGCCCCAAGTCGAGCCCAGAGCTGTGGTAGTTAAATTTAATTTCAACGCTTGCTTTGCGATTACAATGCCTTGGCCACTCAACCGGTGGAGGCTTCTCGCCCCTGGCAAGCCGTTATCCTTATTAGCCTGAATCAACATAATCTCCCAAATAATATAATTGCATTCCAAAATGTTCAGCTTCATACCTGCTGAAACACACATCAAATGATGCTAAATTGCATTATTATGCATGCGAAATTTACTCAACTTTCTGCCTGAGTTTATTTCCATTATTAAATTATGCACTTGAGGCAATTTATATTACATGATGTAAGTTTGTAAGGAGGCTAAGCAGCCACAGTAGTGAAATGCACTGCATAGACAATTGAGCTTGTACGGATGCCTCAAATGGGACTCCAACTCAGGAGGAAGCTTGTGATGAGCATAGAAGGCTAAGATACGCATACACAGGTTTCTCTTACATTAAACTTAAATTTAGCAAAAGATTTCTGCTTTAGATACAACACTTTATATTCTACTCAGATGATTGAGATACAAACTTTATGCTTGCTGCTGTCGAAGAGCGAGGTCTTTTATGTAAAATTCTTATCTAATATCTTACATCTATTGCCATGGCTTCCCACTGCTCGTAATTTGACAAGTAGGAGACAAGTGTTTTTCGTATATCTCTAAACTCAATCGTTTTGATGTTGGCAATAGTCATAAATTCCTCAACGCTCTAACGCAGTCCATTTAACGGCGCCAGGAGGTCAATAACCTGTTCATGCTTGAACAATTAGCTTTGAGGCATTCATGAGTATTAAAAAGATGAATGAAATAAATTTTTCCTAATGCTGTAGAAATTGGTGATTAAATAAGAAAATCTTCAAGTGTTTACTATTAAACATGAATCAGATTATAATGCATTAAGAAGCTTTTGCGTGCTTCCAAATAAAATCATAATATATTTGTATATATGAATATGAGAAAAAAAAATTGAATCTATATCAATAAGCAGATGTTAGTAATATTATATATAAATCTATCATTCAATGTAAAATACATAACAAAAATCTCTAAAAATAATGTTTGCTTACAAACTTTCATAATTATATTCGTATATTAGGACGTGTTTGAAAGCTCCTACTATTTAAATTTACTCAACAGATTTATGCGGAAATATTAATGATCTAAGTGCTTTTTGTTGAAAATAAGACGCTTAAAGTTCGAGCTTAAATGTTTTCAGTTTTGCTGCAAAGTGTTTTACCTAATGCAATTTGCACGGCGCATATGCCTCCTGCTGGGCTTTGAAATCCCTGCGGCATGTGCGGGGGCATTCCTGCAACTTTTGGCACGCCTAATGCATTTTAATGGCTCGCAGATGAAGACAGGCGAAAACTAAAATAACTTTGTAAATGCGAGCGCTAAAAATCTCAACAAACGCACAGACAGAGAGCGACAGAGAGTGGGAGAGGGAGAGGGAAAGGTAGAGGGAGAGGGAGGGTGAGAGAGGCAGGACTAAAAACAGAAACCAAAACAAATTAGTGGAATGTGGAAATGCAGTGTAATGAAATTAAAATTGCATTTCATTTGAGTGGGGTGGGGTGGTGTGCGAGTGATGTGCGGGTGGTGCACAACTGTTTTCTATTGCATACTTTTGTGCGCTTGTCGCTGACGCTATTTTTGGTCTGTGTGCATCAGCACGTCCATGTCCTTGAATTCGCTTAGGGCTGCCTCTGCCGCTCTGCCACTGCCGCTCTGCCACTGCGCCTGGCTAACATAATTTAATGCCGCGCGGCGAGTGCCCGCTGCACTTGTCAGTTTATTTAGTTGATGCTGCTGCTGCGGTTTCACCTAGGCTGAGAGCAACCTGCCAGATGGCCACTGACCACTCAATTGACATCGCGCCGACCTTCGGGGGCAGCGCACAATACAAAAAAGGCAAAACACGCGACGCACGCATCAATTACGCGGCACTTTCTTTGAGAGAGAGAGGGCGAGCGAGTCGCGTCAGCTGCTCAGAGCTGCTCAGAGCTGCTCAGCTGCTCCGTTGGTATATCCCACGCGGAGCATCAGCGGGTTTATTGCTTCGCTTTAGATATAGATACGTACACATGAACATATATGCATGTGTGTGCGTGCATACATACTCGGTCGACGTAAGCACGGTTCAATTTAATTGATCCAGCGGCACCAGAGCGAGCGGCACATGGCAAAAGCATATATCAAGCCATCGATCAGCGCTCGCTGTGGCCAAGTAGACAAGTGGTCCAGGGGGGCAGGGGCAGGGGCAGGGTCAGCCAGTCTGTCTCACGGTGCCTCTCACAGTGTCTCACGGCTGGCGATCACCAGATCAATCAATGTGGCAATGTCAACGTCAGTATCGTGCGGCAAATTGCAGCAGCATGAATTCTCTGTTCCGCTTCTGCATAATTGGGCCGATTTGAATTTATGATTGGGCGGCCACTGATTCAATTGATTCAATTGAATTTAACCTGTATTCCATGCAATGTGCAAATTGAATTATGTGTCTCTGTTGATATTGATAAATGGCAATATTGCAATCAAACGATGAGAAAACATATTGGGAGGCCCCATAAAAAGTGCGTGAAATTCGCTCGCTCGCTGGCTGCCGAGCTCTTAATTGACATCAATAACTGCTCAATAATTGTCAATTCTCTACGCTATACTAAATAAAGATTTATTATTTCATATATGGAAAGTTGAGAAATTCGGGCAATTTAAAAAAAGTTAATGCGAATACCTTACAGTGGGTATAAAAATAAGCTTTGAGTAATATCATCATTGTATTTTTAGATAGCTAATTCAGAGAAATTCGAGCAATTGCAGTAGAGTATATTATTGATAGTCGTCAAGTTCGACCTTTCTCAATCTTTCGGGCCGCTTACGGAGTGTGTGTTAAAGTATTATTTCATCTTTTAAGGTGAACAGAGAAGTGAACTGCTTTTCATACAGTAGGCAAAGGCCATGGCGAATGTGGTAGAAAATTCTTTGGAAGTGTTAAAGTATTCTTTGCGGCTTTTGCCCTATGTGACCAGCGAATAAGGTCAAATAACACAGACAAAGATATACGATATGTTTTCGTGTATTAAAGACGTTTTTACAGCATTCATACGTTGCCATTGGTCAGATTTGAAATTAATGCAGGAATGATGATGAGGTAGATAGCTTATATTTATTAAGCGTTAAATAGATATAAATCAAAAGCATTATATTTACAGCACCTCAAAAGTATATATAGTTTACAACACCAAACCTCATGCTGTAGAAGAGGAATTACAAATATTCTCATATCGGAAGGGAGACTTTATCGTTTTGGCACAACACTTCCTTTCAGTAGCCTTAAAGGTCTGGCTGGGCTTAAAGCGTCTCGCCAGCATACTGCCTTGTCTAATCAGTCCATCAGTGTTTTTAGTGTCTTCCAATCTGCTCCTCCACCGTATGCTGATTCAGCTCACAATAAGGTTTGGATAATAACAAGGTGCATTTATACTCTTTTTCTTTTTATATTCATAGTATCTTAAACTATTTGTTAATTAAGTTGCTAATAATTATAGTTTGTAATTGATTTTAATAGTGGAATCAAGAGGTCAGACTCTAATAAATCTAATAAATGAGAGCCATATGTAAAGACTCCATAATGATATTCCATGTATTGTAAAATGATAGCCCATTTTATATTTTATCCATTTTATATTAATTGTTTATAATACAGAAAAGAAATTTTTATCATATAAAACATATAAATATTTTTTAAGATAAAGTGTTTTTATAAAGCTAATATTTATGTATACAGTAGTCTGATGTAGACTTAGTTAAAGCTGTAAAAATTGCTTTAGGATATCTCCAAAAGCAACAACAAAGAAGAGCTGAAACTATAAAAGGAGAGCTAGTTCACAAAAAATCTAAAAGAAAGAGAGAGTTCTTTCAATTGACATAACTATACGAGAAAGTATTTGCCTTGTTTCGTTATATCTTTAAATACATAATCACATATATATATATTAAAATTGATAAATTTGTTATGGTCATGGTCACGGCTTTTACGGTAAATAGTTGAAATATTTAAATAATGGAGGTACGATTGCGGGCAATCAATGTTTTTTTTTTCCATACTAATTACATGCCTCAATGACCTGACAGCTTTTTTGCCCACACTGCGATGAGTGTCGAGGGGCATTATGGAATCATGTGTGGTTATATTTTTGTTAATGTTCTAGCTGTTGTTTACACGTTTTAATGAACTTGAACTAGCGATTCGCATCGAAAGACATCACAGCTCCATTCACCTGTGAGACGAGTCGATAAACAACAACACAAACAATTGCAGGGCTCGAAATGCAAAATATTATTACAGCGAAACGAAATAATATAATATTAACAAAATAAATACCCCGGCCGTGTCATTTTAAAATATTTATGATAAATATTTGGTAGCTCGCAGCTAATTAACATTAAAATTGCGCCCGACTTCATTAAAATAGCATCAGCAAATGGGGCTTGACAGTTCGCATGGGTCAATGCATTTAGCGGGAAACCAGACTGCCGGAAAACCTCATTTGACATTGTGAAAGTTTTCAGCATCAGAAATTTATAGAAAATCTTAAAAACTTAAGAGCACGGCCACAAAGCCAAGACACCTGCTTGTTTAACTTGGCTTTTTGAAACAGAAATGTAAAGCAACTTTAACTCTATTGTACTTTGGCGCGTCTGGCACTTTGCCTTGCTTCGCCTGTAGAGCACGATTATGCAAAGTAAGGCGAAGCCATTTCAAGGTCTGTTCTTATTTTACTAGAGATTTTAGTGCAATTTAAATAATGGCAAGTGATCAACTAGAACATGAGTAAGTGAGTAGCTTATGAGCTTAATGCCAGACTATAAGATATTTACTCTAGACATAATCAGCTGATCAAGGCCAAAAACCTTATATTACTTTAATTCGGGGTAGAGCTTAGCGTATTCTATGAAATTTTAAGCTTATAGGCTTTAATTTAATTAATTGAATTAGTTTAATTGATGTATTATACTATTTGAATGGTTGTGCCATTCATATGATTTCTAAGTAAATTCTCAGAAAAACCAATCGAAAATATGAATTCGTATATATTGTAGTTTATTTTCATTTTACGTAAAATTTTTATATTATTGAGTAATGTTACATTCCTGTGGAACTTAATTCACTGATGTGATTAGGTAATCACATTGATTGATTGTTTTCAATCGTATATTAAAACTAAATCAACAAATATTTTCGAGTTCATTTAGAATAACAGGTTTGGCTTGGAGGCTTTCAAACTGAAGTCTGTTTCTCCCGGCTTGGTGTTTTTTGAAAGATTTAATAATAATATTAATACCAATCTTTTTTATTTTTACCGCTGTCTTTTTGTCTCACAACTCTATAGCGCTTGTTGCTTTAATCCTGAAGTAGTTAGGGCCTGTGAGCCAGTATATACATCTTTCATTTTATTTTTCAACTTGTCGGATTTCTGTGCTATACAGCAGGTGTGTCTTTTCAGTCTTGGTCTGCAATTGTTTGTTCTCTATTAGATTTTTAAAATATGCATTTAAATGTCAACTTCCTAATATTCAAGATAAATAAAAACCAATATGCTCCCTTTACTCTGTGCACACGGATATTGAAACACAAACAAAAAGCAGAAAACAAAAACAAGACGTTCTTTGTTTGGTACACACAGCTTACAACGGTCTTACATACCTGATGATATTTATTCTTTTGCGAGTGTAGCTGGAAAGCTCATAAATATTTCAATTAATGTGTTGACTACGTCGGAGAGCCGGAGTCAGGAGTCAGAAGTCAGGAGTCAGGATCCAGGAGCCAGCAGGCAGAAGTCGAGAAGCAAAAGGCCGTAATCAGAAATGCGTTCAGGCTGAAACAGTGGCAAATTGTTGTATTTATGTGCAACTTATCCTTCAGGCGCACTCATTCGCCGCTCATTTGCTTTCCGCTTTTAATGGCAGTCCCTTTTGTAGTCGACATTGTTGTCATGCCATGCGCCAGACGTGGAGCGAAAAGGGTATCCACGCAAGGTAGCGCAGTCCTTTCGCATGTATTCACAAACTACAGCTCTGGCCCCATCTAATTTGAGAATATGCCATATTTATGTTAGTTTCATTATCGTTTTGATGGAACCTGACTAAGTGCTCATATAGGGTATGCTTAAGTCGCGCTGTGGCCCTTGCTGTTGTTATGCTTTGCACACGTTTTGTACAAAATAAATATTGCATACTTTATGGCGCTGGCAGCGGCAGCGGCAGCAGCAGCAACAGCAGCGGCAACAACAACAAAGTTGACTTTTCGTCATCGCCGACGGCTTTTGTGTGTGCCCCAAGTATTTTCGCCATTTTATGACCCAAAAACAACAACAACAACAAGAGCAACAGCAACAACAATAAAGCCAGCAACAACAATGTTCATTATGTATTGTGCTGAACAAATTTTTGGCAGCCTCTGAGTTTGTGCGTGTCGCAGCAGCTATATTTGTGTATTTCCCACGATATTTAACATGTGGCATTGATTTTATGGCCTCCGCCAGTTAGCAGCCCAAAGCGTTTCGCCACTCAAGTGCTTGCCCCAAATTAATTGCCGGATAGGTGTGAAAAAGTCCACCTCGTCTGATAGGCTGCAGCTCAGGACTAGCACCATTTGTGTGCTCCATAAAGCGAAGAGCGCCAATAAAATGGAATCAAGTAAATTAAAGTAATGCGAATATAGGCGGACAGCCAGACACGCCCTTCGAATTTCAGACAGCATCAAAGAAATTAATTATTATAACAATAAAATTGCAATCTATAAATGAACACAGTTCGTATGATAAAAAAATGGTCGAAATCTGACTAAGAGAATATTTTCAGATTGATTACTGGACTGGCTGACTGCTTGAAAGGTTAAAGCTAGGTATATAAATACTGGGACGAAACTGAACTTTAGGATGGGAATTTGAAATAAATGAATATGTAAATTTATGCGAAGAACACATGTTTGGGTTATAACGAATTTTGCTGAGCTGCCCATCACTTCGGAGAACGACGCCTTTTATTTAAATTTCTTTTCAGCCAGAAATATTCATGCTATAATGGTATGCTCTCCCACGGCGAGTAATTGGAGCATACAGCATAAGTGACTTTCTCACTCCACACTCCACTCCACTCATGTTACCATAGTACACATTGAAGATATAGCCGTCAATAATGTAGATAAAGAGACACGAATGAGGTTGAGTTCAATAGAATTTTCAAGCTTCAACAACATATATGAGAACTAATACATGAATATAACTTTATTTAATTTTAAATTTATTTATTAGTAATATAAATTAAAATACCTATTTAAATAATACCAATTTCTCTTATAAATTAATGCTTCATTTATTTATATATATATAAATAAACTACAATTTGTTTTTTATACATATGCAAATTTGAAATAAAATTTAAATATTTATTAAAAATAATCTTTTTTTAAATATTTTAGTGGACAAATTTGATGTGCACATAATATTATTTTAAAGCTTCAAATATAATTTCATATGCAAAATAAACAATGCATTCGCGTCGCTTGCATATTCATAAAATATTCAATAAGTAAGCTTCTAGAGTACGAATAACTAACTAATATTTATTTAAAAGTATTGTCGGTGTATTGAAAATGGATTAACATTCATGTAATTGTATATTTTAAATTTAACTTTCCTTTAAATGCTGTTCAACGAGTATTACCTAGAAAGTGGATGTAATTTATAGCTACTATTCTTGAAAAGTATTTTATTTTTTTGGAATCCAAAAAATTTATTGTAATTTTATATTTTACCTTTAATTTTCCTTATAATACAGTTTACTCGTTCATCCTACAAAGCGGGTGTAATTTCCAGTTGCTATACTTGGAAAGTATTTCGTTTTCATTTCATTTTGAAAACGGAAATGCAAAATATTCATTGTAATTTTATATTTTAGCTTTAATTTTCCCGTGAATACAGCTCTACGCGCATTGCGCACAAAGTGGATGTAATTTTCAGTTGCCATACTTGGAAAGTATTTAATTTTATTGTCCTTTAATTCTACGGCTGGTGTTCAACCCTTCTCGTATGAGCCGAATGCAAAGGCTGTGAACGCGACACTTTGTACAGCTGAAAGCAATTAGAGATTCATTTGGTAAACATTTAGGTAGTAACAGCGGGTGCCTCCGTGTTAAGTGCAACGCAATATTATGTAATACCAGAGGAGCATTTTAATTATGCCACTGAGCCAACAATTGCGGCAGAGCTTCGATTCGGGTCATTAAATGTTGCAGCCACGCGTCTAAATGGGCTTCATCCTGCACACAAACAGATATACTTATATACTACATATACATATATTCATAAGGGTTAATCTGTCTGTTATATAATTGGCTTTAATTTGAGACTGTTTGGTTTTGTTCACGGACAGCGACCGCAAAATACTCGAAGTATCAGGCAATCAATCATGCGGTTCAGTCTTTTTTTTCTGTATGTATGTAGAACACCCGTAATTAAAACCCAATCGTATTAAATAAGGCGCACAAATTGGTCGGTTTTGCGGAAAGTACCTTGAAGCCAGCTTAAAGCGTTTTAAAATGTTCTAAAAGAAATTTAAATTGCTGCTCCGATAAGTGTAAGAGGCAGCAGCGCAAAAGTAATACAATGAAAAGCTCTTAGGTTAAATGGCTAAAAAAAAAAAAAAAAGAAATCACGTTTAAGATGGAGGCAAACAAGAGAAACAAAATGGGCCAAAATGAATGCCAATATTTTCGGGCAAGTCTCTGGGTAAAACAAATTGTGGCCTAACTCAGGAGCCAAGTTAAGGAATAGGCAAACAAAAGATAAAGAATGCTCTGCACACAAAAGTAAAGTTCATGATGGTTGAATACCCTGTAACAGGTGTGAGAAATTTATTATTGTAAAATACCAACTTACTTCTAGTAAACAATTAATCAAACATATGACCAAAGCCTAAATCTTCCATGAGAGATATAAATATATTCAGCTCGAAGTTGACTCCTTCACTTCATATACCTGAAGTCAATTTATCATCACAGCTAACCCCAACCACAAATGATTTCTTTTATTGAGCAAATTGTAAACAAATTGTGTTTATTGCGTTTGCATAGTTGAAGTTTACGCATCAACTCTTTCTATTTTCAAACTGATCTAAATGACTCTGACCTTGGTCGCCGTCATTAGCATTGCGTATACGCCATGTGAGTGCGAAGTGTTTTTAATTGCTATTTACACATTTTCTGCATGATTTGTCAATTTTAATGAGCGCTAGAAGTGCGTAGCAGATGCCAGCAGACAAGAAGTTGATGCCACGACTTGTTCGGCTGCCCAAGCAGATGGCCTGAGCCAAGGGCGAAACGCAATTGCCTAACGTTGAGTGAACTTCCTGCTACGCCTCTGTCCAGCCCAACAAGCCACACACTCACACAGACAAACCAAAACACTCACACTCATACACACAAATTCACATACATTCACGCACAGGAAGGCCTCTGCGCTTTGTCGAAATTGAATTCGCTCATGATTGATTGCGCATACGCCCTGTGCGCCCATTCGCCCATTCGCCCGCTCGCCCCATCGGTGGCTCGCTCGTTCGCTAGTTCGCTGTTGCCCAGACCCCTCGTCTGCGCTCTGGAATGTAGGCAACACTTTTTGAGTGCCGATGCTATTCGATTTTGCTACCAACATTCAATTCAACACAATTCGCTTACATTTTGTTTCAGTTTCAATTTATCAGGGTTCTCTCACCGCTTCGGAATATGTACACAGCGCATTTTTTTCAGTGCCATCCCATATTTATTGAGCTCGGAACCTGGCCTCGTGCTGGATAAAAGTGTATCGAGAGGATGTATTGAACTTTCATTGGATTATGTTTATGTTTGGAGCGTTGTGGCTTGAATTTAGTTTGATTCTGTTTGCATTATGCGCGGGCTGAAGCAGAGCTACAACGATTCACTGACAGCCACCCAGACTGACAGACTGACAGACTGACTGAGTGACAGACTGACTGAGTGACAGACTGGCTGGCTGACTGACTGACAGTATTGGATTTTTGATAAGCTTTGCCTGTTGCTTTTGTTAATTTAATTAATTCAATGTGTATTTGAATGGTGCCAACGAATTTTAATGCCATTCAAACGATGTGAGAGGCGGATTGTGTTTGTAGAGCGTGCGTTGGAGCAATGTGGGTTATCCGAAGAATTTTAATCAATTCAAATCCCACTAATGTTAAAGTGGAATTCTTTTAAACTGTATTATTCAAGCGTAAAATAAGTTTAAAGCTCAGTTTTTACGACTTATACAATGCAGAGTCAACAGCCAACAGTCAACAGTCAAGTCGCTATTAGCTCGATTATTCAGATATGGCTAAGAACTTGCGTTTCTTTGTTCATTTCAGTTGAAAAAATATATTTTTATAATATATTGGACAGCATACATGCAAATAAGTGAAAGATGTTAAGTAATTAGATGGCATAAATACTAATAAGACTTTTCTTATTAGAAAAGGTCTTTACCTTTTCTGCTAGTCCTGATTGATATGGTGGTCGGTTTTCGACCCTAATAAATTGTATGAAATAATGGTGCATATATTTTTATTCAATTAATGTTGCCGATCATATCCATTGGCATAAAATGATCGAGTTGGGCATTTACAAGAGCTAGAATTATATTCTTGTGCATAAACGTTTTTATGCTAACGAAACATTATTTCTTTTAAGATTTTATTATATGTATTTGTGTAAAGAGTCGCTATTTCTATCACTTGGTAACAACTGAAACTCAATTAAAGTTTATATAAAAATACACTCTGTTTGTTAATTATTTTGTTGTTAGGCTCCGACTGAACAATATGTTTTTACATATACTTAGCTTCAAATTGTTTTTTTTTTTTTTTGCATTTTTTGTTTGTTTGTTTGGTGATATACTAACAGATAAGTGTCCTGCTATCTTATAGAGAACTTAATATAAATAGAAATTAATTAAATTCAATGTTAAGAGCTATGAAAAATAACGAAAATAATATAGGTTAGGCAACACAGGCAAAGTTCTATAAAACTTTTGATATATTTAAAATTCTAGAGGGCTTTTGATTTTAAACTTTCAAATTATTGCTCAATTACTCTAGTTTTTTCTATGATTCTATTATAGTACACTTCAGCAATAGAAGAGCTTACTCCTTAAATTTATGTTTATTAATAAAAGTTTGAATATCTCGATTTATTCCATTCTCTGACAGTTTTTTCTGCTCTGTACAGTTTGCCCGAAGTCAAGTGCCATAAAATGTATTTTTTTGTGCTCTGCAAATTTCACAATGTGTTTTTTTTTCAGTCACTTAGCATATAAATCCTCACGCACAATTGTTTTAAAGCATTTTATTTAATAGTTTGTGTGTTTGCAAATGCATTATATTTCACATATTTTTTTCCGGCTGCTGCTGCTGCTGACTACAAATCTTTTTAAGTGTGCAAATTTCGGGCGACATTTTATCATGTTTTTTACGACGAGCATGTATAACAATTTGCAGGCAAATGCAATTTGCCACAGCGCTGTCGTGTCTGGGGACGAGCGTGTGTGCGTAACCAGCTCAGTCCTCAATGGGGCTTCCAAAGTCAGGCTGTAAGCCCCCGGGACGAGTTGTGTCAATTTTTGTTAAATTGTTTTGCAAACATGCGACAGAATGTTCCTAAATGGAGAATCAACTATATGCAGACGTTAGCTGGCCGGAATCAATACTCGATATGTGCCGAAATGTGCTGTGTGGGGTTGGACATCTAAGTGAATGCGTCTGCAAACAACATACATAGATGCTGCATAAAGTATGAATGTGTATCGTTCGATTCGTACTCCACTAAATCATAGCCCCAGCCCCAGCTACTGCTACTGCTTCTGCTTCTGCTTCTGTGCCATAATCGTTGTCAGTGCCAGTTGCAATTGCGAGAGCATTTAAATTGCATTTTAAATTGACTGTCGCAATGCAAAAAGTTTTCAGCTCAATCTGCCAGAAGCGACTGTGTGTGTGTGTGTGTGTGTGTGTGTGTTGGTTGGATACGCTGTGATGTCCTGAACTCTGGCAACATCTACCAAAAATAGCCACTAAAATCAATTTGGCAAATTTTATTGTCATCATTTCTCAGGGGAAAGCACATTATGCAGATGGAAAACACATTTGGCTGCAACCAAATACAAGTGGTTACATAATGACGATGTGACAAATAGCTCGACTTGGATGAAAACAAAATTGCATTTAGTTAAATTAATTGTTATTCGTACTCACGGCAGGTCTCACTGACGTTAGGTTGGGCAAATAAAAACGAAATCAGCTCGATTAGAATCATATTTGGATTGGAGCCAAACGAAACAAATCTCCTGGCAAAAATGCCATCTAATCCACCATCTCCAACCGCCGCTCATACTTAAGCAAACAATCACTTATTTCCGGGCTGTTGTTATTGCGGTGGGATATCCTGTTTTTGGCACTGCAAATAATTGCCCCAAAGCACAAGAGACAAAAAAAAAACAAAAACGAAAACAATCAATTGTCAGCTTATAAATATTAAATGAACTAAGAGATAGAGAGATGGAGACAAAGAAAGAAAGAGAGAGAGGAAAGAAAGCTGTCTCTCGCAGTTTCGGTTTTAATGACTCTCATAATGTTCTAGCATTCAGTTCTCAAAATAAAATTGTCTCTTTATATCGCTATAAATAAAGACAGGGTATGTTTAGCTCGCTCATGGAAATATTGCACTGTTTATGCGTTACGGTTGCATGAGTGGGGGCTCAGCACTTCTGTCTGTTTAGCACGAGTGCACTTTGGGGACTTTGGGGTCTGAGTGCAGCCACTTGAGTAGTCCGGGCTTGAGTCCAAGCAGTATCATCTTCTCCTGTGGCATTCGTCTTCGCCTTTGCCATTGCCTCTATCAATGCCTGCGCCTGTGACTTTTGCCTTTGACGAGTGACGCTTGTTTGAATTTAATTTATTGTCTTGGTTGGACAACTGTTTGCTTTTTGTGCTGTCCCGCTCGCTGGCGTCGCGCCTGTTTGTCTGCTCAAGTGTCACAACAATGTCTCAGTTTTTATTGCCAAAAATTTTTTGCGCACTTATTTGCGCTAATTTAATTTCTTGTGTAATTTCATTTTTATGTAGTCAACTTACGGCAGTCGCTCGCTGGCTGCCTTGAAACTGAGACAGCGGCAGTTGTTTGCCTTGAGGCGAACTTTGTCAACAATTCCGCGCACAGCATTGAAAACTGCTGCTCTTGCGAAAAAGGACACACGCCCCAAACGCCAAAGCGTCGTCGCCTGCCTAGCACAGGCGAGCCATCATTATGAACACGAGCTCTGTGCTCTGTTCTCTGTTCTCTGTTCTCTGTTCTCGGTGCTCTGTGCTCGGTGTTCAGTGCGAGCGGCGTGTCACTGTGTCACTTTAACGAATTTTATATATATACATATATATATATATAAGTTCATGCATACACCCATCCACATACACTCACGTACAGAGGCAGCTTCTCCGCCGGCTCAAGTGTCTTGAGGCTCTTATGCCTAAGGTCAAGCGGCTTTGTCATCTGCTGCTGCCGCTGCCTACTTTCAGGCGCATTTTTCGCCGTTTATTCCAGCAAATAAATAAATTTTAGACACACACCCGCACACACTCACACACACACACACACTCACACACTGACACATACTAAAGCGTCTGTTGGCGCCTGCAGGCGACGGCCCAGCCACTTAACATAATTCACACGGATGTCGTTAGATGGCGCCACAGCCAAAATGCAGCCGAGCTACTTGCGCCCACGACTGTCAAAGTATCATCTTCTCCTGTGGCACTTCCGGTGTGCATTTGTAGCCCCATTTGGCTGAAATTAATGTGTGCACAGCTTGCCAGCTGCCTGACCCAATGCAACCGAATAAGCAAACTTTTAGTGACCGTAATGCTAATGGCTGTAGTAATAACAATTTCAGCTGCCAATCCGATTGCAACATCAATTGGTATCCTATTGAATTCAGGTTGGCGCTGGCGCCAGAACCTAAAAAGTACAGGTGCTTGCAGCATATGCGGACTCCACGTATACGCATATGCAACAAACTACAAAATGACTCAGACTGTAATTATTTTTGTTTAAGTTTTGAAAATATCTTAGGCTCAATCTAAAGGCAAGATTAATATAAATGTACAGGAAATATTGCAGTTTATACATATATCAGTATACATATCTTATTTTCAGTTCTTTATCTTTAGCTTTATTTAAGAATTATGTAACTTCTTCTTTTCAGCTTCAATCGTGGAAAATTTTGTATTATATCTATTTTCCCACTCATTCTTTATTTATATATTTGTCGTAGCGCCCTTCCATTATAACTCTGCTTTATTTCTACGAGTTTCTAGTGTCGCTCCATTCAACTACTGTTCAAGCATGAACATGCTATATAAATAAATCCATAACATATTTTGGGCCCCTGGTAGAATGTATGTTCAAGTATGAACATGCCACATCCACGATAATTGATAACCTATCTAATACAAATCAATAAATATGTCATCGCTTAGTTGCAGCGACCAACGCAGCGGCTCCTAAAAAACGAGAGCCTAGACAACGGCTCAACTATCTAAAAAAGGGACACTTAAGTAAACATCTGTGCACTTGTGTGCATAGAAAATGTACCCTTCCAGCGATTGGAAGTAGTTTAAGATTCTCATGTTAGGTATATAAGAACTAGGATTTTAAGCAATAAACGGTTCAGTTCAAGTTCGATCTTGAATTCGTTAAATGTGGAGTTTCCTTCTACTCTAACAACTACAATGCGCTTACTTGTTTAATAGTATTTGACCAATCCCCTTTTCTGACTTCTTCTACCAGACTCTCTATTTCTAGCCGCATACTTCTTGTTTATCGAAATCATGGTGATCTTATGGGATGGACATAAGTAGTTCTCTCGCTTTTTCAGTCATTTTCTCTCTAATACCACTGCAGCAAGCAATCACAACATTAACAAACACAAGGTCAAAATATGATATTATTGATAAGTTTTGTTATTTTAGGCTATTTAATATACTTTATTAATATATAGTTTAAGTTGACTCTAGTTTTGTCAATATCTTTTTTTTTAAATAAATAATAAATAAATAAATAAATAAATATCACACCAATACGACATATTTATTTATATTTTCATTCAAATTAATACAAATTAAATGAATATTCAAAAGATAATTCAAAAATAATTAAATTTTACTTTTGACAAAATTTTTCTGTCACACAGATTTTAATGTCAAAAAGCCTTGCCTTTTTACTTTAGATATTTGAAAGCAAAAGACTTTTAAGTTAATTTAACTCTTTGTAAAAGTACAACTTAGGACGTATTGCACAGCTTTTGCACTACGGCAATGTAATGAACTAAATTGGAAACTTTGAGATCGGCTTGAAACTCATATTTTAAGTTCCTAACAATCAAAGATACACCTTTACACCTTATACATAAAGGTAATTTGGGTGTTAGATATTCTCGAGAGTAATATTTTGGCTAATATTCCTGCAGTTGTTTAGCTTATGGAACTTTCAAAAACTTACAATTGAAAATAGCATAAAATATATAATATACAGAAGCAAATATCTATATAAATTATGCATAGTTCATCAAGAGGCATCTAAAATTATAAAGAGATTATATTCAACTGCTGATAACATCGCATTTCTCCACAATCTATAAATATCCCTATGTAATGCAATAGTTCTCAAATTTAATATTTCTAATTACTGAATTTATTGGGTAGCTTTGGGGTGACCTTACCTCATGCATATACAATGCATATTATAAAAGGATAAAAGTATGTACATAGTTGGGAATTAGCTCTTCTTTCCAATTTTAATGACTAAAATAGAATTTGAAAGCTAGTTGGCTTAAAATTTTAGTTTCGGCCACGTCAGTTTATAAGCTCATGCTTATTTTAGGCAACACACAAAATGTTCGATGTTCATATTCTCGACTCGCTGGCAATGCAAAAGTTTAAGCACAGTTCAAATAATTGCCTCGGCGCTCTGGGGGCCAACGTAAAAGGCACATAGCTTAAAAGAGAGAGAGAGAGAGAGAGAGAGAGAGGAAGGGAGAGAGAAACTGAAACAGAGACATAGAGAGAGAGGCGAGGCAGCTTATAGATAGGACACCTACACGCTGCAGCTTTGAGCAATGTTTACATTAACATGCAGAAACGCATCTACCCACACTCAGGCCGGGCAGGGCAGGGTATCTGCCCACACAGCTGCACAGCTGCATGCGATAAAAGTTTGCCCAGTTTTCGTTTATTATTTTCACATGCGATGGTCGCGTTGCATTTTGGCAAGCGCTCAAAACTATGCAGCGGCAAACACGTTGCTGGCTAGCAGCATATAGAAGGAATGTGCCCTTAGGCATGTGCATGTCTGTGTGAGTGGCCATGCGTGTGAGTGCCAAGTTCTGCGTCAGATTTCGGCTACGCCGCTTAAATAGAAAACTTGCAACTTAATCTTGGCAGCCGAGTTGTCGCCAGCAAAGCCGCATTGCAGTAACTTAATTAAAAAGGTCTTGTTGACACACACACACAAACACACACATACACAGACATTTGAGTGTACACACACAAGCTCAGTCTCACATAGTCGTCCAAAGAGTAAGTCAAAAGTCAGCACGCATAAAGATCACGCGACTCACTCGCGTCAAAACCAGGTGTGGGCGGCAGTTCAAGTGGGCGTGTGCCATAGAAATTTTTTCCTGACTCCAAGACTCACACACATACACACGCACACACACAGAAACACGCACTCGCACATATACATGGCATACATTTGAACCCGAAAACGGAAATGCCTTTCGCAAAAAGGCAGCTAACAAAATGGCGACCGACATCTACAGCAGCAACAACAACAACAACAATAAGCTGCATACTTCCGCTTTTTTATTTGTATTTTCTTTAGCGTGTGTTTGTACATGTATGTGTGTGTGTCAAGCAGCGATTTGATTTTTGTTATATGTAGTTTTCATCTCAATACTTTCGCAGGTTGTATAAAGAAATGTGTTAAGTTTGTGGTATGTTCGTAAGTTCTATTGTAATCTTTTATTTTTTTCTATATCAAGAATTTTTTAGCATAGGGTTTTGAATCCATTCCAGGCAGCACACTATGCAAACTCATCTCCAAGATCCATTAACTTTAGCTTTTAATAATTAGCAGTTGGAATATTTCAACCAATATCAAATAGATATACAATATATGATTCTTATTCAAGTATTTGCACTTTTTTCATAGTTAGGTTGTTTCGAATATCGAATATGACTTTAAATTTCGTGAATTTAATTTTTTATACCCTGAACCCATTGAAAATGGGAAATCAGGGTATAATGTTTTTGTGAAAATGTATGTAACAGGCAGAAGGAGGCGTGGCAGACCCCATAAAGTATATATATTCTTGATCAGGATGACGAGCTGAGTTGATCTAGCCATGTCCGTCTGTCCGTCCGTCCGTCCGTCCGTCCGTCCGTCCGTCCGTGCGTCCGTCCGTACTAACGCAGAGATCTCCTAAACTACAAGTGCTAGAGACTTGAAATTTTACATGTCTACTCGTGTATACCATACGCAGTACGAGTTTATCATATTTTTTCGATAACTCATCACATTTCTTTTTTATCGATAACAATCGAAAATCGGACTTTGTTTTTAAACCCTAGTTTGAATACTGTTAGAGCTAGAGACTTCAGATTTACTGTGTAGATTTATGTGATGAATACAAAGATTTTGTTATTTACAGATTTTGGATGCCACGCCCCCTTCGCCCCAAATTTGAAAACGTATATCAAGTAGTAGAGACTTGTGCTTTGGCATATACACACATTTGAATGTTATCACGTTCTGAAAATTTGATGAAGATAGTCCCACTACAAAAAGATTTATTCAACAAACAAATTTTCATAATATAGCCCACCCGGCAGCCCAAGCGCAGTAACTGCGCAGTTAGCAGAGCAATTTTTTATGCGTTCGTATGGATGCATGCCTACATTTGGGGTTTATGTGTTTTTGTATATGTGCATGAAAGAAGTGTAGAATGATTGGAATCAGTACTTTGCAGGGTACAGGGTATATCCTAGTCGAGCAGTCTCGACTAGAGCCCTCTTACTTGTTTTTATTAGTTCATCATGTTCTTCTTTTGCTCGCACTTTCTGTAATATGTATATGAACATCAATTTATAAATTCAGTCAACTTGTGATAACTTATCCCTCGTTAGATTGAAAAGCTCAATAATTCGTTCAAACTGCTGTCCCATTGAATAACTGCACCAAATCGTAAAAATTGTATAAATTATGATCACCTCGTTAATTTGCTATAGTTATTGTTATGATTATTTCGTTAATTCGCATTATTCTTTACATAAATCGTTAATTAATAGTATTTTTTATCAATTAATTCATAGTATTTTTCCTTACACAAATAATATTTTACCTCTTATAAATTAATTTATTTATTTAGCTTCAAAGTGTTTTGCAATTTCTAATCCAAAGTATATTTTATGTGCTGTTAAACATTTGTTTTTTTTTCATTCATATCTCTTAATTTAAAGGTTTTTGTTTTCATAAGTAAAGTTAGTCTTACATATATGGCAAAGGTATATTATTTGCAATATTTATAAAAAGAAGTCAAGTAGCACGTGAGCGATCTGTAGGTAACTTCAAGGAGCATCAACTTTTGAGTCTTCTCTTTTTTGACAATTTAAAGTAGCTCCATCTTCAATCGTTATAGTTCTACACAAAAAAAAATCATTTAGTAAACTCAGTAATAAAAACAAACTGAGTACTATAATGTATAAAAGAATAAAATACCATGCAATTAAAAATGCTGGTCCATACTAAATAATCAGGTTTCCTTTAGATTGAAAATAAATTATTAGTTTGTTTTATTGTTTTACACTTTAAAGAAAGTCAGCCAAGATTTTCTACAAAGCTTCACCTTTATATTAAATATAATTCCTCTTGACAAAATTTGCACGTATTTGTGAACTTCATTAATATTTTACAAAACTGTAAACGCGAACACAGCTGAAGTTTCTAGCACTTAATAAATAGGTCTGTCTCTCGACGTACTGTCGAGTTGACCGCAAAGTAATTTGCCTTGTTATAATTCGACAGTTGCACGAAAGGCTGTCAGAGAACATTGTTCATAAATAAAATATAGACTGAGCAGAGCTCTGAAATACACCATGTTTAGTGAGCTGAAAGAGACAGTAAAGCGGGTACATACATTATTCAATGAGACGACTTGGTGGCTAATGTAGTCAAGTTCGTTTTAAAGTGCTCCACAAATTGTTTCTTCAGTTTTGGAAATAACTTGATCACAGTTGTGCAAGTCGAACAACTACTATATCTTATATGAGATTGCTATGAACTACTTATTTACTAAACTAGAACGATAATGAAATTGAAACTCATTGCATCAACTTTTTGAACTAGAGACATTAAATATTTTTAATATCAGCTTGATCTTAAATAACTTGTACAAATAATAATAATAATAACAATAACACTCCCATTGGGAGGATTTTTATATTCTTATTCAGGATACACAAAAGCTGTTAACTCAAAGTTGACTCTCGTTCTGTCAATCTTCCTATCAAATATACGTATAAACGAAACAAAACTTTCTTAATTTATATAAGATACGAAGGATTTATGTAAAGCCAAACTGGAGTAGAGCCACAAGGAAAACGACTTTTATATATGCATACATGTACATTTTATAGAACAGATAAAAGTTATGTAAAACCATTAATAGCTCAGCAGGTGAAAGACACAGTATGATCCAAGTTCCTTGTACAAAAATTAACATTCATCTTGCTTAGTATTTAAAGTCTCACATGAAAGCAATGGGCCATTAAGGAAAACATGTCTTTAAGAGTATTCAATTTGCGGCACTTCAAGCTTAGCTGTTCTTTATTGTGTTTTCTTATAATTTGCCTTTTTTATCGTCCTATTTGGGCATTTGTTGTGTTGTGCTGCGGCTTTGGCTTCGGCTGCGGCTGCGGCTGCGGCGCAAGCATTCCTTTTATTTTGCAAATTATGGCCGAGAACAGCAGCAAGAACAGCTAGCGCCACAGCAAATGATGTTTATGGCCCGCCATTTTGGCCACTGGACGCCATTTTATGCAATTTCTTTTGTCGCATCCAAGTCGACTTTGCTGGTGCTGGTGCTGTTGCTGTTGCTGGCTTTGGAGCCCAGAGTCTTTCAAATGCTACCCAATGATTTAGTGCTTATGGCAAGTTTATAAATTAAATTTAATGAAGCAGCAAGTCAAACTATTACCCAGTACTTTCGACTTGCCCCATTGTCCTGTGCATTGATTATGCGCCTGCCGTTCCATTATGCGCCAACACACGGCCTTAGTGTGTGTGAAATTTGATTTAGTTGGCAGAGGAGACGCCGTTCAATTGCAAATTCTAAAGTCGAGTGTTGGCCTTGCTCGAGGCAGCTAACTATAATTAACGAGCGCAAGTTTAATTGGCTCCTGTGCAAGCATTGACACTTTGGCAGATAAAGCCATTTGAAAACATATGACTGGCATTATGCAATAACAATAAGAGAGTATCAGCAACAGCATCGCAAACTCAATTGGTCCACACAAATGTCGCACACGCATCAATTACGAGTGCTCCGGCCACCCACAAAGGCCAACCAAAAAGTAATTATCGACAACTTGCGCCAACGAAGCCCCGAATACCCAAACAACAAAATGTTTTAAAATTCAATGGGCATACAAACACACACACACACACACACACACACACACACATACACACGCATACTCACATTCCAACAATAACAACAGCAACAACAATAGAACGCCTGAGCTTATGCAACATAATCCTAGTTTATGACAGTTGGGGGCTTCTCCATCTATGTGTGTGTGTGTGTGTGGGTGTGTGAGAGTTCTTATGCCCTTTTGAAACCAGCAGATGCTCAACCAACTGTACAAACACACCAACAACACTTACACAAATACACCCACACACACACCCACACATACACATACATATACATATTCTTACTTCATAAAGACACTCAGAAGACAGTGGTTCAAGTTGGCTAGAACATGGCATCAAATCGTCTCCCATGTGCCTAATTGAGCTCAGCTAACATGTGTTCAATCAATTGTAGTGTTCGTGCGTTGTATTTGGTACTCTTGCTAAGAAGCTTTGATTAAAAGAAGTAGAAGCGGCTTTAGCGTGTTATGCGCGCTTTGCGACACTGTTCAATCAAAGGCCTCACATATGTATCTACATAGATTATTTGAAAATTCCTATAGCTTTGACAAGTGTCATCAGCACAAAAGATACCCCGAGATGTGGGAGAGCCACACAATCTCCGAGTCCTTTGTGCAGGAGCTATAATTGAAGGTTTCTTTAGATTGCTCCAAAATGTCGGCAGTGGGTATTGACAATACATATGTGAGCTTCTATATGCCAGGCAGATGAGATCTAAATTGCATCGGCAATTAAAGTATAAATATTTGCCAATTGTGTGCCAGGAGCAGCTTTCCTTTTTTATGACACTGGCAGCCAAAGTTTTGAATGCAAGGTCAAAAGTGTTGAGGGCTCTCAGAAGCAAGCAAAAATTACTGGGCCTTCATGCAAATATACGGGCTCAACATGGCATGCATTGTGGGCCGTTGATTCGGAGGCCTCAACAAGCCGTTGACAGTTGTCATCGGATCCTCTGTGCTCTCTGTGTCCTAGCCCTGCTCCTGGTCCTGGCAGCTGCCATGATAAGGAAAGAGAGAGAGCTCATGCTGTGGCTCATTTGCATGCTCTTGGGCGGCTCTTCAATCTCGAGTGACCCCAAAAATGCATAATACTAAAAGTGCGACATGTGTTACCCAGTCAGCCTCCTAAACTTGCATACCCTGTTCCATTTGGCGTGCAGGGTATACGTGTGCACAGCTCACTTAAGGTTCCTTCTACACGTTTTATTTACGGCAGATCCTGTGCAGATTTAACCAACTGATTGTTGTTCCTTTCAACATGTTTTATAGCACAACAGAGACAACAAATAGTGAGAGAGCGAGAGAGAGAGAGAGAGAGAGAGAGAGAGAGAGAGAGAGATAGCAATAGGGAGGTAGGCACAAAAATCGTATAGCAATTCGCTTTGGTCTCTGGTGTGTCTGTTCGTTGTCAGTCGATGCCTTTTATTTATTCCTTCGGTTTTCGTTTTCGCTCTTTTCGTTTTTTTTTTTTTGTTTTTTTTTTTTTGTTGTTGCAACTATTCATCCATGATTTTCATCCATCCATGATTTCGAACTTCCGCTCATTGGACAAGGACGAGCTGTCGTCTGGTTGCTCGATTGCTTATCCTGTCCGGCGCTCGATATGGATATGGCTAGTTAAGCTTTAATAGCCGCACCGAAATTGATGTTGGCCATTAAATGCAGCAAAGACACTTGAGCAACATTGGAGAGCACGTGGGCGTTGACTGAAGGGCATCCGCCTTGAGTTCTCGAGCATGAATCGCGGCATCAACAGTTGCGGATTGCGGCATGTCAATAACCTCGTTCGATAGGCCCACTTCGTGTCTTTTGACATCAAAGTTGACAGCCGCATTATTAATGCCTGACTTAGACGACTGCCAATGCGATTTTCCGGCACACTTCGCAATTTTAATTGCACCTTAATCATAGGCTGCAGCAAAATGCAAAGGAGGCCAACTGCTGACATGTCTCACACAATATTTCCAACGAAATAGACATGGATTAGAGGCAGCACGATTTCAGCTCATATTTCTCAGGTCCGAATTGCTGTGCTCTGTTATATAAGCAGATTTGAATTTAATTATTGGCCAATGGCTTTCTCTCCCTCCATCTTTAGGTGTATGCAAATAAATTAAACGACCTTTCTCAATGGTGTCGTAAATATTTAAGGCCAGCTATTACTTTAACAGTAAACAATACGAAATAAATAATGTTCCTTCAGATACGTGTCAGGCGGAGCACATTGCATACCTGAAATATTTATTTATAATTAATAAACAGCTCAGCACAGGACAAACATTAATTTATTTTGAACTGGAATAATGTTAATTGATTCTCATTTTCAGCTTATGTCATGTATATTTGCTATAAATACATTTCGATTGTAATCAGTGTGAAACAGATGTGATTATATCAAGAGGTATTATGTGAAATATTTGTCGCCAGATTGCAGCTGACTGAATATACAAGTGTAGTTTATCTTAATTGTATTTACATAATTACATATACCGTCGATAAGCAATAATTTGCTCCCCGCTAAGTAGAAAATCTCAATAGCTCACAAGAATTTCTGTCCCCTTGAAAAAATGCATCTCAGTTTTTACGTGATAATTTTTCAGGCAAATAATATTTTTCCTCTTATAAATTGTAATTTTATTTCGATTGCAATTTGTTATCCAATTTGCAGTCAGTTTAACTACGTTTTGGTTAAGCAGTCAGTCTCTATTCATGCTAAATGTTTTGGTTTTCTCATTGTTTTTGGTTAGTTTAACGATTTCTTTCTGTTAAGTCGATCTGTAAAAATATCGGATCAACGTAAGCATAAAATCTATCTAAAAAGCTAAAAATCTTAACTTGGAAATGAAATCAGTCACTTAATCATTCCGGACAAACACTTCTTTATGGAAAGATTGAAAATGCTTTTGCATTTCGTCTCTTTAAATTGGTAATTCAAGCACAAAACTCAAAAGGAGGTCATATTAAACCATGCGGAAATATCAGATATTTCCACACATTTGAAAGATGAGAAAACTCTTCTACGTTGGCGCTTGAAAGCGCGTATGTGGAGCTTATAAATATTTTAAAATATTCTCGTAAAGATAAATCTTATTCATGTCTATGCTTTCGTGCATCTTTATAAGCTAGTAGGTTGTGAATTTCTTTTGGATTTATTTTATTCCTTTATTCGTGCCTTCCGCTGCTTGGAATTCAGCCATAAAAGAGTTTGACATATGTCATACTGTGAAAACTTGAAAAGTTCTCCACGAAGCTGTGACAATACCTTCATTCTGTCTCTCATTCACACAGTTTTCCTCGGGCAAGAAAAAAACAAATGCTAACATTTTTTTTTTGGCTGACGCTAAATTTTCTTGGACTGAATGTTCTCCAAACTGTCATAGAGTGGAAACAGAGAAGACAAGTGAGCGCACGGCGCGGCAGGAGGAGTTCAGTCGAGTGCTGCCTTTGTGGCTGCTCACCAAGGCAGCAAAAACCATTCTCCATTCTCTCATAACCGCACTGTCCGGCCACGCTCCCCTCTCACTATCCACTCACCTGCACATTGCGCCTTAATTGCGGTCAGCGTGGTTACGTCTTTGTCTCCGACCAAATGGCAAAAAGGAGAAATCTAAAAACTCGGCAAACAAATTTCACTGCATACTTTTAGGCGCTCGCTGCGCTTCAGGCAAATATTTTCCACGTGAATTCTATGCAGGTAGTTCCCCGTGTTGTGTTCAGGTATTTTCCCTTTAGATATTTGTTTTATTTTATTTTGTTTCGGCTTGTTTGGTTTTGTTTTGTGGTCTCGTTTTGCTCTCTTGTTCTGCACGCTGTGGCGTGCGTTGTTCTGCTTTTTATAGCGTTTTTTCTCATATATTTTGTTTATTGTTTTTTTTCCCCCTGTTGTTGCCAGCTTCAGTTTTTCGCTTCAGCTTGTTTGCATTTGCAACTAGCAGCATATTGATTCGCTGCCACTGCGACGCCGACGCCGACGTCGACTGCAACATCAACGCATTCTGTCCATTTGTCGGCCTCAGTTCATATGCTCGTCCGATTTGCTTATGTTTTTTGCTAGCTGCTCTGTGTGTTCTCTTTTCCATTCTCTGTTCATGTAATTCCAATTCACAGTGATACAAACATGATTGGAAGCTGTTAAAAAATGAAGCACTAAAAATTCTTTATATACATTGTAAGTTTATGTATGCAGAATATGGAACTGTGTACCTCAATTTTTTATTACAATTTACAATTCTCGAAATATTTGCATTTAAGTACTCCCCAATCCATATTTCATAGTAAGCCTTGCAGCTGATGTGCCACTGTGCGCTAGGACATACGGACGTCGAGTTCTGATTTTTCATTAAAATCGCTTTTCATATGCATTGATGGTTTTTTGCTTTTAATAACTGCACGCGAACACGATTGCGTGCTACCGCATTGCCACATTTTGAATTTTAAACAGCTTCGATTTCCGTTGATTTTGCATTGGCAGTTTTATCTGAATTTCGATGCGATGCGTTGAAAATCGTTTATAATTGGCATAGTGTGGCAAAGCGATACGGTGCACGTTGCGTATGCGTAATTTGCAGCATTTGCAGCTCATTATCTGAGACAGAAGCTGTATGAAACTGCAATTAAGTATTAAATTTCAAACCGAAATGCGCATAAATCATAGACTACATACACACACACACATACACAAACTCACTCACTCACACACATACTTATGCTAGCACAGACACAGATGTACGTATTACCTATAAATTAGCATATGCTCAGATGTTGCCTGGTTGCTGGGGCATCCACTTAATTGAACTTAAAGCATCTGCTTCTGATGCTAATGACGACGCCAATAATTATCATGATGACGATGACGATGGTGATGATGATGATGTGGACGCTGCTGTTGGTGCAACTGCCGCAACATTTAAGTGATTTATGAGGGTCAAACAGAGACACACACACAGACAGTCGAAGTCAAACACACACTCTCTGGCATATATATGTACAAATGTATGTATGTAAGAGAGCTCGCGCTCAGAGTTTTTTAAGTTCATGCTTTGTTTGCCCATATATCAGATACATTCCTGTGTACACTCGATGCACGTGAATGATTTTTCAAGACTGTCAACAGCTGACAAGCAACGTTCGATAAAGTCCGTTGAATACAGACGTATTCAGTGATGAATTGAAACTCGTTTGGCAGTACGAATAAACGGATGGCGCATAGACAAAATAAGGCTAAGCATCAGGAAATATATTTACATAAAATACTTATACTTATACTTATACTTATACTTATACTTATACTTATACTTATACTTATACTTATACTTATACTTATACTTATACTTATACTTATACTTATACTTATACTTATACTTATACTTATACTTATACTTATACTTATACTTATACTTATACTTATACTTATACTTATACTTATACTTATACTTATACTTATACTTATACTTATACTTATACTTATACTTATACTTATACTTATACTTATACTTATACTTATACTTATACTTATACTTATACTTATACTTATACTTATACTTATACTTATACTTATACTTATACTTATACTTATACTTATACTTATACTTATACTTATACTTATACTTATACTTATACTTATACTTATACTTATACTTATACTTATACTTATACTTATACTTATACTTATACTTATACTTATACTTATACTTATACTTATACTTATACTTATACTTATACTTATACTTATACTTATACTTATACTTATACTTATACTTATACTTATACTTATACTTATACTTATACTTATACTTATACTTATACTTATACTTATACTTATACTTATACTTATACTTATACTTATACTTATACTTATACTTATACTTATACTTATACTTATACTTATACTTATACTTATACTTATACTTATACTTATACTTATACTTATACTTATACTTATACTTATACTTATACTTATACTTATACTTATACTTATACTTATACTTATACTTATACTTATACTTATACTTATACTTATACTTATACTTATACTTATACTTATACTTATACTTATACTTATACTTATACTTATACTTATACTTATACTTATACTTATACTTATACTTATACTTATACTTATACTTATACTTATACTTATACTTATACTTATACTTATACTTATACTTATACTTATACTTATACTTATACTTATACTTATACTTATACTTATACTTATACTTATACTTATACTTATACTTATACTTATACTTATACTTATACTTATACTTATACTTATACTTATACTTATACTTATACTTATACTTATACTTATACTTATACTTATACTTATACTTATACTTATACTTATACTTATACTTATACTTATACTTATACTTATACTTATACTTATACTTATACTTATACTTATACTTATACTTATACTTATACTTATACTTATACTTATACTTATACTTATACTTATACTTATACTTATACTTATACTTATACTTATACTTATACTTATACTTATACTTATACTTATACTTATACTTATACTTATACTTATACTTATACTTATACTTATACTTATACTTATACTTATACTTATACTTATACTTATACTTATACTTATACTTATACTTATACTTATACTTATACTTATACTTATACTTATACTTATACTTATACTTATACTTAGTATGAGTAATACTCATACATATAGTATAAGTAGTATAGTATAAGTAATACTTATACATATACTTATACATGCAAATACGTCATTCGAATAAATAGAAACGTATTTTCTTTTGTACTGGTATCACATAGGACAGCAAAGAGTAAATGTAAGCTTTGCTTTGTTAACATGTTTATTAAACACAAGAAGATTATGTCGATGAGCATCAGTCAACTAACTGGGCGATATTGCAACTTTGATTAGTGGCATAGTTAGTCAAGTGGGGCAAAGAGTTTGCAGTCTTAACTATTGTCAGCGGTAAATGAAATACCGCAGACCGCAACGTGTGTGCGCTGTAAATGAAAATGGAAACATGGAAAAATTGAAAAATTGAAGGCAACACATTTAATTAAGCCAACTGGCACGACAGACCTCTGACAAGTTTCCCCTTGTGCCGCTCTGCTCGATGTCAGACAGAATCACCCGTCGGACGATGCGGTTCAGGAAGATCAACGCTCCAATTGCCGTCCTTCTGAGCCACCCAACTGCGACACGGTCATCCTGCCTCTGCTCCATCTCGTTTTACTTTCCCCTATGATAGACTCACTTTGTATGCATTTATAATATCGTATGGAAAATGGGCCCTGCCCTCCCCTTACTTAATGTAAATCATGTATTACGAGAGTAGGAGAGGAGTCAATCTTTTGATTATATGTGCAGCTACCATTAAACGTTGTCGTTAGGGTACGTTCTAGTCGAGCAATCACTTTGTATTTTGTTTCTCTCTATTTTCTTCTGCATTCTTGCACGTCATGTGCGCAGTTAATTCCCTCCAGACTGTTGCCTGAGCTCGGTGTAGGTGTAGGTGTAGGTGTTCGGGTTACATTTGTGTCTGAGGTCGGAGACTATTTGAATTGACTTTAGTAAATGGTTTGTCGTTTGCATGTTTTCTATGAATTGATCTAATATAATGCAACTATACTATTGTTGGCTTGTGTAAAAGCATTTATCTCTCTTCACAACATTGACAAAGACTTTGCTAGAAATTGTGTTGGCCCAGTGGCAAATAGGAGGAGGTTTTTGATTGTGTGTTTCATGATATTCTTCGTATTTCTATTATTCTGATGATATTTAATATGAAAAGTAATTCAAGAATAAATGGAAGGAGTATTATAACAAAAAATCTTCCTTTTATAAAAAACTTGGAGGATTATAAATGTGAATAAGTCGAAAACAAACTGAAATGTATAGGAAATGTATATCTAAATAAACATATTTATAAAAAACAGTCAAGCCAAAGAGTAAATCATAAAATCTTCAATAAAATTTGAAAAATCTGATTATAATGAGATTTCTGAAAGTCAGCTAAATCATAGTCCTTTATTCAACAGTCGTGAATGGAATCAAATGCCACACGAGCTAAGATTGATTTCTTAATAGTTTGCCAAATAGGAAACTATGTGCCGCATATTAAAATGCGCACACGATCCGGCAGAAAATGTTGCCGCAGCAGCATAAAGGAAAATAGAAAAAAAAGAAAAAAAAAACTTGATAAACTGCTGCCAAAGGGCGGCTGTGGACCCTCAAGATGCCAGAATGAAATTGAATATAAAAAGCACTCGGCGCTGGCGATGAGGAAAATATATTTCCGTTAACGACAATCGGGCGAAATGCAAAAACTGTCGCGGAAGTTGTCAAAACATTCGGGACGTAGCGATACGAAGCCAAATGCCAGATAGTAGCAGCCGCTGCCTGTTGGTCCAAACTGACAGACTGACACACACACACACGCACGCACACACACACACACATGCACATACACAGAGATATAGCGAGCAGCCAGAGATGGCGAAATGGAAAAGCTATAGAGAGAAAAAGAGTGTGCGAGTGAGGAAGAGAGGGAGAGAGAGAGAGAGCGATTGTGATGCTCGACCTTCCATGGAGGCTATCCTTCAGGCGCACCTTGAAAGGTCTTAAAGTATGTAGTTTTTCTTAGCCATACTGCCAAGCGATTGGCTTGGCATATTCTTCTTCTTCTCTGAGCCAAGTATAAATTAACTTTTATGCGCTTATCGGACTGGGAATTCATAATCTCAACCACTGGCCGCCGAGTCCTCGGTGCGAGGCTTGCCTTATTTATTGTTTAACTGCGCACACACTGATAATAAATTTCGCCTTCATTGTCGTTTTTGCTGTTGTTGTCGGTTTGATGTTGCAGGCGTGAAAAATTGTTGGCGTGCATTTTACATTCATTTCAACATTTTTTCCTTTTTCACTTTTTTTGAGCAGCCATTAAATATGCAGCCCGGGCCTTTTGCACACTCGTCTATCGGGCACTTTTTCCATTTTTTTAGGTAGGCCTTTCTTTTTCAAGGATTTTGTGACAACCTTTTAATGAAATTAATCTGGCAGCCGAAGTTGGCGGACCGCGCGCAACTGCTGCCAACAATTTTGCATATAAATTGCAATTTAAGATGACCGTTTATCAATGCTCATAACTTTCGCCGCGGAACCTCTGACTCGGGCTATCTCCGGGTGCAAGTCGTAGATTAATTTATTAAAACCGGGCAAGAGTCCGAACCGCATAAAATATATGCTGTATATTGGCTTAAGTATGCCACTAATGGTCAATTTAACCCCTTAGCGATAATTCAGGACAGTTTCATATAATCAATATTAATATTGAGTGCGGCTCAAATACAGGTTTATTCAACGACTTTTAAGAACATTTATTAGCCTATGCATATTTGTCTTTTGAAGTGGCCCTGAAAAGTGGGCTGCGGTTTGCAATTTAAGACCTTATTAAATCAAGAAAAAAACTATAGTCCTTGAGTTTCCAAACATACAGCATACCATGCTCCATATGTACACAAACACACATATGTGTAAATTCCATATATTATAATATATATCTCATATATACATATGTATATACTATATGTTTTGGAAAAAAATGTACATGCATAATTCAAGTTCTCATCACCTAACAATAACATGTTGGTCATTAAAACATATTTGTTATTAGAAGAAAAGAAGTTCACATTTCGCATTCAATTTCACGAACGTTATTAAATTCGGAGAAAAAATTAAAGCAAATAAAAGAAATTGTATAAAATTACAGGAAAATAAATATTAAATTTAAAGAATTCAGCTTGGTGGATACGAATCGTCTTTAGAGCTATTGTCTCACAATTTTGTAGATAGCTCACATATATTTTATGCGATTTCAATTTATTTTATTCAAATATTTTGGATTTTTGTATAGCTTAGTGAATTAATTGTAACAATTTGCCCGAAGTAAAGTTATTTATTATTAGTTACTACCATTATTTTTACAATGCATAGTTTTTCTTATGATTATTATTGTCATTTCCATCATCATTATTATTATGCATAAAATTATAAAAAAAAAGTTAATTTTATAGCATGCTGATTACCTTTACCTTGTGTAAGAATTTTGATAGATCAGATATGCACATGCGATAAACATATGACATGCATTTGAGTATTTGTGATGTAAACTTATTGTGATGTGAACTGCGAGTGATGCACTCAATTAAACAGTTTTTGTCAGGTCAGGTTTCTATGTCACTCAATTCTCTGACCAACCAAACAATAAGTGACATGACCTCGTCCAGGTTGGTTCTAGCTCGTCCAGGACAACTGACTGACTGACTGACTGACTGACTGTCTGACTGGCTAACGGACTGACTGGCATATGAGTAGGTGTAGCTGACATTTGCAGCTTTTGCATAATGTAAACGTAACAACAATACAAAACCAACTTGTGGCAACCATTGAATCAGTTTGTGAAGCTTCCACATGGTTGCACTCCGCTCTTCGAGTCAATTATGCAATTACAAGGATAACACACCGTTACCATTACATTTCGGGTCACTCGCAAGAAGTGGCCAAAAGTTGAGTTTAGGCCTGCTAAGCAAACATTTTCCCATGCAATACTCAGCCGCATTACGTATACGCCGCATGTAACCCACAGCTTACAACATGTATGCATCTCTGACATGTAAATAGCTCATTAAAAGTTTCATACAGACAGACACACACATACAAATAGTGGGGCCATTTATTAAATGTTGGCTTTAGTAAAATTTCATGTGGGCAAACATTTTGCTATATAAAACAAACGAGCAGCGTAGACAAGTAGACAAAAAAAGCCAAGTGCAGGGAGAGTGCGAGAAAGGGGGCTGGGCTGGGCACGGCCGTGTAACACATATACTATATATATATATATATATATATATATATATATATATATATATATATATATATATATATATATATATATATATATATATATATATATATATATATATATATATATATATAAATATATACATTTATATGTATATATATTTAGTGTTCACACAACATAGATGACATAGCATACACAGCGCTGTTTACTTCCGCCTCTCTACCCACTCCTCGCCCCTCTGTCTGTCTGTCTCTCAGTCCCTCTGTCTGTGTGTTAGTTTTTACACTGTGCCTGCAGCGCAACACTTCCTGTTTACATAAACAAACACGTCAATGCGTCTGACATGCAGCTAACCCACCAGCACCACCCAGCACCACTAGCACCAGCCACCACTCACATACAATCATTGTGGCGCTCATTCTGTCTCTCTCTCTCTCTCTCTCTCTCTCTTTCTCTCTTTGTGTGTCTCTTTCAGCCTGTGTGGGCGTCGCTGCGCCCTCACATGCATAAAAATTTTGCATTAGCTCAACAAGGATTTTGTTTTCAATATTACAACGTCACATGGAGGACAACGTTTTTGTCGGTGTTGTTGTTGTTGTTGTTGTCGCTGTCGTTGTTGCATGTCAGTGAATGCATTGAAAAAGTTAACTTTGCCTGCAGGCAGCTAAATACATTTGAGCTTGTTTTCATATTGATATTTTTAATGATTCATTGCGGGCAAACTTTTTCGATTGGTAATAGAAATATATATAAATGTATATTCAGTAAAACTTTTGGATTTACATTAGCATTTTAGTTGCCCAACTCGCTTAGCATGCACAATATTATTGTTGAATATTATAAAAGTTGGCATAACTAAGTCCTGCCTAGCAATACGAATGTATTTAAAGTTAATGTTTGAATCGAAGCTGACGTACTTTAAGCACGCCGATATTTGCAACTGTCGGAAGTATTTTGAGGATAGTTTCTTAAAAATTTCGCCTTCTGCCTGCTTGCTGGGCGTCTTGCAGAGCTCTTGGCAACATTATTGGCACAAAAATATTTTTCATTTTAATTAAATTGCATTCTCTGGCTGTCTCAGCCGAGCTCAGCCCGACATTTGGCGCCCGAGGCTAACATCCCACTTGGAATTTCAGTTAATCAAACGCAGCGCTCTGCATGAAAATGCTTAATTGTATTATTACATAACTTTGCTTTGAGTTGTCGGCACTGAGCCTGGAGATGAGTGCGTAACGCATCATGAGTCACGAGAGTAGGAACCTAAGAACGTGACCTCACGTGCAAGTGCAAATACAGCTAATAGTATATGCTTTCCACCCAAGCTCTTGAAGTGAACTTAATTTATGTTCCTTGCATGAGAGCATCTTAAATAACATTAAAAAAGTTAAATTTAAAAGTAATTTTCTATTTTCTATTGAAATGAAATGCAATACGAGACTCAGTTCAATTGAAACTCAATTTTTTCCTAGCTAAGCGGAGATATGATTTGTTTCACAGTATATGGCTAGGCATAAGTATTTGCTGAAAAGCCTTACAGTTAAAAAAATCAATCTAATTAAATGATATTACTCTATAGCTAGAAAGTCTGCTAGAACTGACCATTCACAATCTAGCGAACAACTATTATAAATTCACTTACCCATAATCGTATATAATAGATCATTATCGAATATATTATAAAATTTAATATGAATAAAAATAAAATGTATAAAATATCAAAATTAAATTCTTTTGCAACAGGTTTGGGACATAATAAAATAAGTAATATTAGTATGTGATTTATCTTAATATTTGATACCATATATTATAATTACTTTTAATTAAATCCTAAACATTTCAACTACGAATTTACTTTTACTATCTCATACAGTAAATTATTTTATTTTTTATTTCCATTCACATTTAATTATCTCAAGATCTACTGGTAGCAGAGAATATTTGTAATTTGTTAAAGTTACATTTAGCGATATCTACCCACAAAGGTGTCCCACTTGGAAATTATGCAATAATTGTATGAAGCAATTCAATTGAGTCGTGTCACGCTCACATCTCTAGACGTAAGTCAAGTTCTGTGTCAGCATTTCCAGCTGCCATAATTCATTTGGCACTCGATACAGAAGTCTTGAGCAATTAATTCACGCGCTCGCTATTGATAAATCAATGTGAGATTCGCTTTCAAAGGATAATTAATGCGTTGCACAGCAACGCGGCCTGCCTGTGACAGCGAGAGTGAGTGTGAGTGTATGCGAATGTGCGTGCGTGTGTGTGTGCGAATGTGTGTGTGCGAGAGTCTGTTGCCTAGTTTGGTAGCACATAACCAACCAATTAACGTAACGAAATACAATATTTCATGGCAAGCACTTTCTGCTAAAGCAATATTTTAAGCAGGAAAAATTACTCTTAAAAACATTATCCAGTTCCATTTGAAGCATATATAATGTATATGAATTGTCTTATAGAGTATGTGCATCCTCTTTTGTGCGCAGCCAGAGCCTTGAACAAATTTCGTTTGAGCGCATTAAGGATGTGCTCAAGCAGAGGCATCCACACGTTGAACGGGGCCGTGCTGGGCGCTGTCAGCTCAGTGCTGGCTGCTGACTGCTGGCTGTTGGCTGTTGGCTGTTGGCTGCTCGGCGGACATGTGGAGACAAGCTTTTGTAATTAAATTAGCATTAATGTTGTCTCTGGGATTGTGGACTGCCAGCACTGGCTCGATGCCATTGTCGTCATCAACGTCTGTTCGCCTTGTGCGACTTCATTAAAGATCGCTCATACGTCATGTGGAAGGACACGCCTCCTGTGCCACTCTTCACAGTTATTACGTCTTTAATTTCATTTCGATAACAATTGAAGGAAAAACTATTGCTCTCAATTGCCCACTGCAGAGTCAATTCCAAAATTCGACTATAAACAAATACCAACTACAGTAAAAGCAGATGCAGATGCAGCCGAAGTGTCCATGAAACTTTTGCAAAGATTTTATATGCTGTTCATAAATCGCAACGGGTATATTGGCTTTCCTATATGAAAATCAACGGGGCTGCTTATCTATTTGGGAATATTTTCTTCACTTCAAGTTGTTGGAAAACAAAATTTGCAGACTCACCAAGTTGAGCACTACAAAACAGTGTAGTGAGCAGTCGATGCTTTAGTTTTAGTTTTGTCAATAGAAAATGATAAAAGCATTGAGGCAAAAACTTGAAGCAAAAGTTAAGCAAAGTTTACCAAGACAAAAATGCAAAAATAGCAACCAATACAACCAAAACGAAAATTAAGTCAAGTCAAGGCAAGTATGAAAAAGCTTAAGGAAAAAGTTATTGATATTTCCTGATTGAATATTGAATACATTTTAAAGAAGGATATCAAGTTTTTGCGCAAATATATTGGACAGCCAAAAAGTAATCAGAAACCCTACAAAATATATATATCTAGCCATATCTATACTTAAGTTTTATGATTTGAATAACCATTGAGCATAATGACTATATAAAAAGCAATCAAATTTGTTGTTTTTTTTTTTTTTTTCTCAGGAAGAGCTCTTAAGTTCTTTAGAGAAAGAGAGAGATTTAGAGAGCACAGATAATGTTTATTGTCCTATTTTTTTAATATGACTATAAAATTTATTTAAAAAGGTTTCATACAAAAGAGAACTTTAAAACCAAAGAATAATAAAACATTGGCGAAGATAAAAATACAAAAATTGTGTGAGAAGATAATGAATAATGAATGAATAAAAAAATGTTATACAAAAATGTGAGAGTGAATTAACTGGCGTGGCTTAAAAGGATGGTTTGGATGAAGATTAGATAAAAGTAGAAATGAATTATAAAATAGAACAACAATCTTGAAAAGAATTCATTGGTAGGTGCAGGTGCAGGTTCCTTACAAATATTTTATTTAGTGATTTCTAAATTTATTGCAACATGCAAATAAAGATAAAATATTCTAAGCATGTTCGTAAATAAATAAATAATACAATTTAAGTAAACTATTTCTGAATAAGATTCGAATGGCTTTCTAACCTAAACGAAACTCAAATTGAATAATTTCTGCTTATGTGCTTAAATAGAAATCGAATCAGAGTCTGCAATGGAAATTCCAATAAAATGCCAATATACGAGTATTTTGGTTAACAAAGAAATTTGTAGTATTTCGTTAAAGGAAATAACATTCTCTACATTTCATTATTTGAGGGGTCGCATTACAAAACGTATTTTATGTGCCAGCTGTTGCAGTAATACACAGCACAAATGAAAGTGTTGCGTTAGAGCCAAGCAAAAACTCAAGACACTTCCGCCGGATGTATACAGCTAGCACCACTTGTGTATGAGTGTGTGTGAGTGTGTGGGTGTGTGTGTATCTGTGTGGTTGTCTGAGTGTGTCTGTGTGTGTGGCAAAGGCTTGGTATTCTTTATGCTGCCTGAAAAGTTTATGAGTGTTCTTTAAGCAAATTGCCAGTGTAAATATTGCAGCAACCAGCAGCAGCAGCAGCAGCAGCAGCAGCAGCAGCAACAGCAGCAGCCGCAGCAGCATCGACCAGCAATAACAACAAATGCGACCCTTGTCGCAGCTGTGTAAACAGCGCCAACAACAAACTAATATTGCTGACGTCAAAAGACGCACACACACACAGACACACACACACAGGACCAGTACACAGGCAAACACAGTCAAACAAAATGCATTTAGCTTGCCTCGGCTACTGCCTAACTAACGCTCGGCCTCGCTTTAACAGCTCTGTCGGGCACTTGTGCTGTTTTACGCAGACAACTCAACACAACTGAACCGAACTCAATGGCAGCGACTAACCAAAATGGCCGCACCGGAAGTAGCTGGTCGCCATTTGCTTTTGCTGCTTTGCTGCTGCCGCACGCGCAATTCAATTTGATCTGATTTTATTGCTGTTGCTGTGGCCATTATTGCTGTTGCTGCTGCTGTTGTTGCTGTTGTTGCTGGTGTTGCTGCCATTGTTGGCTGTGTTTCGTTTAATTTATATTTAAGCATTTCGTATATGTATTTCTGTTTGTTTGTCTCTGGCAAACAATGCACACAAATCATTAGCTGCTCCATTAGAGAAACCAATGAGCAAAATGGCCAACAAGGATTTGCATTAGCCGCTTTCCGCTTAATCTAGTTTCCTTATACAATTATATTGTTCTATGTGGCTTTCCCAAGCGAAAAAGTAAATAACAAAAGAAATCAGAGAATTGCAGTCGGGCATTACCGACTGTATAATACTCATTGATACTAACAGAAAAAAAGTTTGTTCAAAATGAATTAATGACTTAGGAAGTGTTCAGCATAAATAAAAAGTATTCGAATTACAAAATATAGTTTTCTCCGATTTGCCGCGCCCTTTAGGTGGCATAAATATATCATTTTTGGCATACATATAAATGGAGAAGGTCAACAGTAAATTCTTTAAGTTTTGAGTTTCATACTGTATTCGATATTCTCCGCCCCCAGTAGGCATAAATTACAGATTAGTAGACGACCCCTGTACGCTATATCCGTCCTATATTTTTGTCCCGAGTATATATTCAAAATTTTAGCTCTTTAGCACTTCAAATAAATACAGGAAATATAATTTTCCGATTTACCACTCACCAGGAAAATTATTACACTTTATCATTCGTTTAAAGTCTCTAGATTCAATAGCGGTGAAATCGATTTCGTTCACATGATCAGACGGACGACAATACGGCCATAATACAGAGCCAATATACTCTATTTCACTTCGAAAATGAGTATAACAAATATGTGTATCTCATTTTAATGGCACATGGCTATGCTACGAATATACAAAGCACGTACATACAAGGATGACTGAGTTAAGATGTTTCTTTAATATAGACATATTAAGTAATAATAATCTCATTGATTTCGTCAGCTGCCAAAAATATAAAGATCATAATAAATATTGCCTGCTTACAAATCGATAGAGGTGGCATATAAACTAATTACCGTTGAGAGAATATAAACAAATTTCACTTTCATACAACTCAACTACCCGATAGCAGTTTATCTAAAAAAAGGTATATTCACTTCATGCTGAGGAACTTATGATATCGTTAGTTACATTATTGTTTATGGGCAGCTAAGTCAATAAGACATTTCGGATTCGCTTAAATCTGCCACACTCATACATATTTGTCTGTCTATCTAATTACGTTCTGCCTGCCGATGTATGAATATCAAGAAGAGCTAAAGCATTGTTTCTGCAGGTGTTTTAAACTCTGCTATCAATATTTTTAATTCAATTCAACATAATATTTGCAGGTTTTATACTCGCTCGAAAATCAAAAAGAGATTAATGGCTTAGTAAAGTAATGTTTTCAATATTTCACTTGATAGGTTTCGAACAATAATCTGTAGTGATTAATACCTAACCATTACAGCACTGATTAGAGTTGCATTAAGCCCCATGAATGATGCCCTATTAAGAGTGATTTCCTACTAACTGGGGTCTAGCCGCTCCAGGGCCTTCTCAAAGCAAGCATAACGGGTTGTTCGTACCCTGTAGTAATATTCTTCTCACTATCACTTGCTTTCTGTCTGCGTTCATTCTCCGTTTTCTATTCAAACTAATTGGGACTGGAGTAAGTTAAGTCTTAGCAACTTTGATTCTTTTGAAACTACTTGTCTAACTTTTCATTAAAAAGATGTTGAGTTGAAGCCAGACGCTTCTATCTCTACGCATCAGGTAACTAATTCGAGGAATATTTGTTTACTCAACAAGCGCCTCGAGTGGCAATTGAAAGCCACACGGCGTATACTTGATGGCCGTCTAATTAGTGCCCTAATAGGCTGGCGCATTACTGTGGGTGCACGCAGTTGGCGACGACGTGTGAGCAGTACTTGACTAAGAGCCCGCTTTGTCACTTGTTCTACTTGCAGCAATAACTGGATTTGAGAGAGCGACAGCAACCGCAACCGCAGCAACAGATAGAGCTGAAGCAAGCCGCAGCAGCAGCACTTGTTAAGTGTGGTAGGTGCGAGGCAAAGTAAACAGCAACGCCTTCACATTGGATTACGCGCAGTTTTACTTTAGACCGGAGCCAATTAGTGGCCAACAGCAACAACAGCAACTACAGCAGCAACTAGCGCAACAGCAGACGCAGCAGACGCAACAACAGCTGCAGCTGCAGCGACAGCAACAGCAGCAAGTGCAGCAGCAATTGCTCGCCCAACAGCAGCAGCAACTGCAGATCCAACAACTTCAACAGCAACTGCTGCTGCAACGGCTAGAGCGTGAGTTGCAGCAGCAACACCACCAGCAGCAGCTAGCCCAACAGCAGCAGCAGATTCTCTACCATCAGCGACAGCACTACGGGCGACATCGTTGGCTCTCGGGCAGCAACCACTACAATTACACGCCCCTGCACCAACAGCAGCAGCACCACCAGCACCACCAGCAGCAGCAGCAGCTGCAGCAACAGCAGCAGCAACAACAACAGTACAGCTATTACTTCAGTCGCGGCAGCAGCAGCAGCAGCGGGCTGGGTCTAGGCCTGGGCTTGGGCTTGGGTTTCGGTCTGGGCAGCAGCAACCTCGCCAGCTGGTACCATCTGCCGTCGACCTCGGCGCACATTTACATCGGCAGCAGCAGCACTGGCGGTGCTCCTTATCCCTATCGGCTGGGCTACAGCGGCGGGGGCTATCCAGCAGCGGCGTTGATCAACTTTGACACGTCGCCCACACCGCTGCTATCGTCATCGGGCAGCTCGCCTGGGTACTTGCCGCCACTGCCGGCGCCGGCACTGCCACCACCACCACCGGCGCCCAGCGTAGCGACCGATTACTACTTCAGCAGCAGCAGTAGCAGCCGGGCGCCCGCTATAGTCAGAGCCGAGCCGTTCCAGGAGTACGCAGCGGCGGCAGTTGCAGCGGCGGAAGAGGAGCTACAAGCTGGCGGCTATCGTTACAAGGCAACGCCACGCCGGCGATACGACGCCTACGACAACTACGGCTACCTGCCGGGCCTTGCCAGCACAACCGAGGACGAGGACGACCTGCTTGAGGAGTGCCTCCCGGCGGCCCTGCTATCCACGGACTGCGAGAGTCTCGAGGACGTGCGCTTTCTCGAATACAACAGCAACCACCACCCAGAGTACTACGACGAGGACGACGAAGAGGCCCAGCTGGCGCACATACTCGATCTTGATCTGCCCGATTTTCTGCGCCCTTACAGCAGCAGCAGCGGCGGCGGCGGCGGTAGCAGAAACAGCCACAAGACGCCGCCACAACACGAATACCAAACGGAGCACGGCGGCGCAGCCGGAGCAGTGGCAAGCGGAGGCGGAAGCGACGGCAGCGGCGGCGGCGCCGGTGGAAGAGGCAGCGCTGCAACAGCTAGTGGCAATCAGACGCATCGCGAAACGGAACAACAACGCTACCATCACTACCAGCAACAGCAGCAGCAGCACCAACAGCAGCAGCACCAGCAGCAGCACCAGCAGCAAGGCCAATACCCACATCAGCATCAGCATCAACACCAACATCAGCACCAGCAACAGCAGCAGCTGCAGTCGCAGCAGCAACAGGCCTATCAGTCCTACCAATACCCCTCGCACGACAGCTGTGAGGGCTTCAATCAATTCGCCAACGACGCCACCAGCTGCCTGGGCAATCAGAGAATGATGGTTAGCAAGTTGTGGAATAGCTGCTTTCCGGAGTTTACGCCGGATCACGTACATCGGCATAACTTCTATCTGTGCCAGGTGAGCGAAATGGCAACAACAGCCAATCCCAACACATACACGACCTTCATATACCCTGTAAATCTATTAAATAAAACTTATTTCACTGACGTAACATACATTGCATGCAGTTATTTTAAGTTGATATTTAACATATTTGACATTTTTGAAAGTTAAAAAAATTATAGCTCTTCACTGAAAACCCCGATTTAATTGAAATTTTGTTATTCACAAAAATTAATCAATTGTGATGAAGAAAAATTTCCCCATGGTAAATTTTTATATAATAATATTTTTATTAGTTCTTCAAGAGTATATCCCTCTTCAAGAGTATCATCTGTATACATATATAAATCGTAAATCGTAATATACTAGCATTTAAAATATATATGTAACATAAATTTTTAAGTTCTATAGAATGTAACACTTACTTATTAATATATTACATTACAAAAAAAAGTAAATATAAAATATATAATTATATTATCCCTTTCAAACAATGATTCTTGACACGAGTCTTGAGATATCTTCTAGTCGGGCATATCCGATTACAGCAGCTTAGCCAATTTAATCAAATATTATCATATGAGTCCAGGTGCTTTGCATACGAAGCAGGTGAAATTGGCTTCAGTGCTCATTTCGAGAGTTATTGAACAAAGCTTATTAACATCCCACCTGATAGAGGAACTGTCTAAGGAAAGTGCATGAATGAGTGAACTTCTTGAGTGTATTAAATTGAAGCTATTCTAACTTAAGGACTGGGTTTACAAAGTATAGATACATATTTGGTTGTGGCTAGTCTAATCAATCTCAATTGGCGCAAATAGTCAGAAGAGCAACTCGAATTGACTGCAATTAGTGTTTAATTTCACACAATTTAACGTATTTTTATATTTGCTTTTTCATCCCCCACTCTTTATCCCACATTGACAAACTCCGCAGTGGCAGCGCAACACTCAGGTGCGCATTGTGTACCTGTTCTATCGCTGGATAACGGCAATAACGTGCTTGGCGGCTCTGGTCTGCTCGCTGCTGGACATTGGACGCACCGACGAGCATTTCGAGCACCACTATGCCAAATGGTGGATCTATCTGACCCACTGGGGACTGCTGTTCTGCACTGTGCAGGCCTGGCTGGCCGCCTGGATAGTCACCCAGGGCATGATGGTCGAGCGCGAGGACTTCGAGATTGTGCGGCAGGCGAAGAAGAGCCGCCTGCACCACCTCTACTGGGTGCTCTACACCTGCGCCACAGTCTACGCCTTTATTGTTACAATGTGCTACTGGCTGCTCGTCCACAATCCCGGTAAGTAAATAGTTCTCCAAATCAATATATACATGTATATAAAAATAGAAAAAAAAATAAAAAAATAGTAAGTATTCGATTGAATTCAACTTCAATTCCCTGGTCCATATGTCAGACTAATGGATCGTTTCTGACAAAAGACCGCAGACTTGCAGCTCTCAATCTCGATGGCATCGTTGGCGATGCGACTCACAACGACCAAGCCGCCCACAGTGCAGCCAAAGGCAATGTACATTTGGGCCGCCTGCTTCAGGAAGCTGTACCTCCGATAGCTCTCCCGGGGGATGGCGTGCAGCTGGAAGGCATTGTACATGGTCCAGGGTCCGAAGAACATTTCGCAAACGGTCAGCGGCACGTAGAGGTGCATGGCGAGCCTAGTGATCAAGGCCACGGCACTGGTGATCAGAACACTGATGCTCAGGAATATCAATATCCAGAGATTGACGGTGAGAAAGGCGGGCAGCCAGAGGCCCAGCGGCGTATAGATCAGCACGATGGCGATGCCGATCACAATGTAGGGCCAAGTCAGCTCCATGTCATGCGTGCACAGGCACATGACGAGCAGGGTGAGACTCTCGAACATGCAGACGAACACGATCCAGTTGATGGGCGCCGTGAGCTGCAGGCGGCGAAACCCGAAGAAGGCCAGCGTCAGATTCAGCCAGATCAGGATGAGCACGAGCACAGTGAAGTTGCGCTCCGACGCACTCATCTGCAGGCGAACGCGATAGGTGGCCGCCAGCCACTGGAGCGTGGACACGCCCACCTGGACGATCAGCAGCACGTAGACGTTGGAGAGGAAGCCGATGCGCGACGTTCGACTCTTGTGGATGATCGAATCGGCCTCGAGCGACGGTATATACTCGTTATAGTAAGGATTTGTGCTCGAGTCGTGCGATACGGAAGTATCCTCCACTCTCACGCTGGTGGTGCGCGTGTCCCTCGTGCTTTTCGAGCCCGTTTGCGTTTCCGCTGATCGCATGTATAGCTCCGGCGCTGACGCAGACTTGCTAGACATGTTGCTTGTCAAATAATACAGCTCCATTTTCCAGACTTGAACTGACAACTGGGGACAAGCAACTGGCTACACTCTGAATTAAAAAACGAAATAACGAAAAACGAACAATGAAAAAAATAACAATACGGATGAAAATAATAACAATAGTAGCACAAATCAATCGAACTTAACACACATAAAACTTGATGAGCGATCAGCCGCGCGGATTGCCGCGAAGCTTGCGCAGCTATTACCTGCAACTGTTTGGAGCTGCCCTCGCATACATCGTCTCCGCCGTGATAATGCTTCAAACGATTGATGCAACTCGTGAGCATCCCACCGAACGCAATTCCCTAGCTGCACTTATCCTCTACTCAATCGGCCTGACCTTCCTCCTCATCTATGTAAATGTGCTCTGGCTGCGTCGCAAGTATCCGGTTAATTGGGCCATTTGCTCCATTATAGCAGTGGCGCTTGGCATGGGCAATGCCTTCCTGTTGATCGCCCAGGATCCGAAGGCTTTAATCCATGTGCTGGAAGTTATTGCTCTGATGTCTATCTTTGTGTCACTAGGATCTTGGCAGCCGAAGCGCCTGACTCCCATTTGGTATGCCCTTGTCGTGTCCCTCGTCGTGCTGGTGCTGACGGCCGTTGCTCTAGTACTAGCGTACTTCCTCTCCAAGGGACGCGTTGACATAATGCTGTACCTTGTGCATGGCATCCTGGTAGTGGCAATGTGTCCAGCGATGATGTTCCAAGTGCTAGTGTTCAACGGCCTCATCTGGGGAGTTAGGCCCATTCTGGACATTCCCCTCTGCTCGGTCATCCTGCTGATCGACTTTCTGGCCGGCTATACCTTTGTGGATGCCGACGATGAGATTGCGCATGCCTTTGAAGTACTCTCCGAGTCCAATCGCCAAATGATGGGAAGAATGCTCAACATATGACGTCATCAAGTGCTTTTGTTATTATATATCTAAACTCAAAGCCCGAAGCAGCGATCGACCATGTGAAATGAATTTTCTTAGATACGCTCTGCTGGATGAATGTGATTTTGAATAAATATATGTTTTGGAAATCCATAGTGCAAATGCAGGCATACATTTTAATTGGCTAATCAATTTGATGTTTTTTGTTTAACATTGCGATAATGTATTTGAATGTACTTATACTTCATATATAATCAATCGAGCAACTATCGTTGCTGAACCAATTCCAATTCATTCGTATTGGGCTTTGATACTACTTGATTAGTAAATGTCTTATTTTCGTTACTTGTGCTCGATATGCATTGAGTGCGTTTTTATTTCAGAAGTGTATTAAGAGAATCAAAATATCAAATCAAACTAATTCGATTAATAAATTATGGACGAAATGCCCGTTTTGTTGACATAAACTATAAATATTCATTGAAAGCTTGCGCAGCCTCAATTACTTATTAGAATAATATGGAAAATGCAAAATTCATAAGCTTTTTGATGCCTACCTGAAATTGCACGAGTCGAAAAAAAAATTCAGCTACAGCTGTTTAAACAATTGTGAATGGATTGCTTGTAGGCTTAGAATATTAATTTATCATTCACAATTAAGAGGAATCTATGGTATAATAAGTATTAATTGAAAGTTGTTGAATATGTGACATTGATCGTTTATGTGTCCGATGTTGTTATCGTATTTTATTTTGAAAATTAAACAAGAGTGCTCGGGAATTGTAGAATAAAACAAACTTGGCGCTAAAAGTAAATACATATAAACATATATTCTGAAGTAAATAAAATAATATGACTTTGAAGGATATTAATTATATTTCCCAATTTTCTGCTGTAGCGTTAAAAGAAGAGAATAATCTTTTTATGAATTTTTTTTGTGGATAAAAATGCAATATTAATAAAAATGCTGATATTATTATATAAAGACATGTAGTTGCAAATATTTGATATAATATGTTCGCGCTAAAAGTTTATTATATTGGACGTTGAGGACTCGGCTATACATTTGCAAAATAAAATGGAATCTAACTCCTGGAATACCAAGAACGGAACTGAATATTGGACTTGGATGTTGCAGACTTATAGCATTGTATATTTCTGATTAATTTTATATATGATTGTAAAGTATGTCTCCAAATTTGGACTTGTTTCATCAAAATCCGCGATTGTTAAATTAACAATGTACAAATACTTACATCAAAATTTTTCAATTCTGTGCCAAACAAAATTGTGATTTTTACATAGTAGGATAGTGAAGGAGGTGAAGGCATGGTAAAATTAACAAAAATTCATAATTGTATATTGGCTTGAATACCTTTTACATAATATTTCAAATCTCTAGATCTAGATTTAGAGTTTATTCCTAAAAATAAAATTTCACCCATAATGCTTTGGCCAAATTAATCTTTTCTTGAAGAGGAAAATAATTAATTTACTTTTTTTTAGGATTTAAACAAAAACTTTTTGAGTCGCAATTCAAAATTTCAATGGGATTCGACTTATGTGCTGTATTCTAACGTATCTCATTAGCATTATTCCTTCTATTCCTTCCCGCTCTCACTGTCACTATTACATGCCCACTTATATCTACATATGCATTCCCATCTATCCACCATAGATATCCACAAGATTGACGCATTGAACATCATGGTCCACGTTTTGAACTCCATCATAATGCTCATCGATCTGGCCATTGTGGGACATCCGATTAAGATGAGCCACGCCTATTTTACAACTGGCATTGGGCTGGCGTATGCCATTTTCACTGGCATTTACTTCTTGGCCGGCGGCACAGACAGGTAAGCACATGGGAATTTCTAGCTGGAATCACATCATTGACATGTTCTCTGTGTTAAGGAAAAATCAAACTGCCATCTATCCGATGATGGACTGGACCAAGCCGGGCAAGGCCATCATTGTGACAGCTTGTGCCATCATTTTCACGTTCTTCGTGCACTTCTGCTGCTATCTGCTCTACCGGGGACGCGTCTGGCTGTTCACCAAGCTGTGCATTCGTGGCCGCCATAATCGCGATGGGGAGATGGGCGAGGGGCTCAATGATGATTCTGGCTCGCGCATGGGTGGAGGCGGCGGTGGTATTGGTGGTGCAGCTACTGTAGTGGGCGGCGGCGGCAGCAGCCAGGACTATGCCCATCAGCAGCAATATCCCATTGCGCACACGGAGCAGCCGCGGGCCATTTCACAGCAGCCGCCAGCCAGCTACCAGCTGCCTCCACAATATTCGGGCTATCTGCAGCAGCCCGTGGTGGCCGGTGTCAATGTGGGCGTGGTCAGTGCGGAAGGGGTCTATCAACCGATTGGCACGGACTCGGGCCGCACGAGCGGAGGCGGCGCCGTCGATGGCGCCAGCAAGCACAAGAGCTCTGGTTCCGGTTCCGGCGCCGGCTCCGGCTCTGGCTCCGGCGCTGGTTCGGCCTTGACACGTACTGTCGCCCATTTGGACGCGGCACAGCGGGAGCAGTTCCTCAATCCCAATAAGATCGTCGAGTATAAGATGTAAAGGCGTTGTACCCGGCACCGGTATACGTTCCGCTTGTCCATGAAGTTTCTGGAGAAGCACTGTGCGCAATGCGAGGCGGCCCGTCAGGCCGTCAGCGAGGAGCAGCGCCACCTGGCGGCGGCCGAAGCGCATGCGCACAGTGGTTAGTTTAAGATTTGCTTTTGCCGTTTGATTTCCATGCCCAGCTGCCCGCCCGCCCAGGGACTGTTGGCTGTTGGCATTGTGTAGCCTGTATTTGGTATTCGTAGACTGTAAATGTAGTTTCGTAATTTTGTAAAAGCTTTGCCAGTGTTTGTAAGCTGCAGCCTACAGTAGACATTCGTTTTGTGCGCAAGCGCCCACAACTGCGTTAGCTTGTTGCGAAAGAAACTTATAGATATATTTTAACTATTGATGTATGTAGTTGTCGTATCCTGTATAGAGTATAGACAGACTCATCGATTTTGAGCGATTTCAAATCTTTTCAATGGACTAAGTTGAACATTCTTATGTTCCAACTACACACAGACACACACACACGCACACACACTTTAACACTAACACCTAAAGAGCCAAAGAACAAACACTTTCCCTAATTTAATTAACAGCAAATTGTGTTCAGCAAATACGTAGGCAACTACAGATGTATGTAAACACACAGCGTCCATTAATTAATAATTTTGTTGGCTAAGCTATTCAAACACAACAAAAGGAAAATAAAACACATACTGCCTAAAGCCTGGCACACACATACATACACGCACACTCACACACATGTTTTATAATTTACGATCAACTTTCTAATAATCTTTTAGTTTTTGCTTTATTTAAAGACAATTTTATGTATCGGTGCAGGAGTACAACAAAAGCAAGCGCAAGCTGAGTGTTCCGAGGAGTCAAGTTTTTCGTTTGGCATTCGCTCGCATTGAGGACACTGTGCGCGTGCCTAATAAGTTTTTATCAACAGTATTTCGTGATGCATGACATAAACAAACCTCTTTTTTTATTATATAAACAAAAGTAAAGTTTAGGAGAAGCTTGACACTGCTTAGGAGTTTAACAAAATACCAAATGAATACCTAAAAGCACAGCAAAGAGAGAAAACAAAATATAAAAATAAAATATATATATTTAAATTAATTAACGAGTAAAACTAAAACAAAACAAAACAAAAAATGAGTATGTCAAAGCAATCTAACATGTTGCATAAAGAAATTGAAAAAGCAAAATAAAACAAATAGGAAAATATTAAGAATAAAAAATGCACGATATTGAAGATTATAAACAGTTATCTACATCAAATATTAAAAACATTTCAAAATTGAAAAACTAGCTTGTATGAAGTTAAAATAAATTTAAAAAAAAAAAAAAAAAACTAATTAAAACAGTATTAAATTGAGTTATGAACAATTGCTCAAAAAACCCAACAAAAAAATAAAAAAGTAAATAAAAATAGAAAATATAGCTGTACGATAGAATTAAAATATTGAACTAATTAATGGGCCTACCTTGTACCACAATTCACAATGACCTGAACACCTGGACAACAATATAAAACACCTGCAAGAATAATAAATGAATTCAAATAATACTTACTATACTTACGTCTATGTAAATATTTGTGTTTCAATGCGTTCTATATATTTATGCATATATATGCATATATGCTGTATATATACGTACATATATATACACTTACATATATTAAATCAATGTTGAGAATTAAAATCAAAAAGTCTAGTAATTACTAAATGAAATGTTAAAAAAAAAAAGAAAAACATCCGAAAAACCGAAGAAAACCAAAATCAAATGCAATGAATAAAACTCGTCAAGAGGAATGTGTTAACAAACAAATAGATACAAAAGATATTTAACTACACACACACACACACACACATACACATGATATATATAGTATATATAAATACAATAAAGAAAATAAGAAAAGAACATACAATAAATAATGGCATAGTAGTATAACATACACAATGTCTCTTAGATATACGAAATATGTGTAATTTACAATTAATTTTCGATAGATTTACATAAAAACAACAATATTAATAAACGGCACATACATAAGCATACACAGCCTATAAAACGCAAATAATAATTATATATAAACAACATCAACAAAAACAATTGAAATAAATTTTTAAAGCATAGTACTATGTGTAAATGTTAAGAGTTTTAACGCAGTTTTCCGTTGAAATTTGTCTTTTTAAATGCCCAGTGGATTTTTTGATTGTAATACGAGAAGTGCATATTCAAGTGGTTTCTCTAATTGTCCATCCGACTACACCTAAAAGTTCCTCAAAGTGACTTTCTCTCCTCAAACATCCTCAATATACAAATGATTCAAGATTTTGTTCAATATTTGCCATTAGCTCGATTCCAATTTGAATCCAATTAGCCAAGCCCAAAATGAACTTTGACAGCTATTTATGGAGTCTGCTTGGGTATTTTCTAATCTCGGTGCTCCGATGATTTATTTTTTATGATTTGTATTTGTAATCATGTTTTTTTTTAAACATATATTTTATTGATTTTGTTTTTTTTTTTTTTTTTTGTCAGGGTTTTAGCAGAACTGAAAATATGCTTCATATTTTTCATTTGCGACCTTTAGCATATATGTATAAATGTATGTTTATATAGACTGAATATTATTAAAAGAAAAATATATATATAAAACACCACAAAACACGAAACAGAAGCAAAAAATAAAGTAAATTAAATAAAGTTTAAACAAGTTATTCGGATATTAATAAAAACAGTTTTGGATTGTGTAAAATATATAAAGAAAATTGTATTAACCACAGCAACACAGAAAAAAAAAAAACAATAAGCACATATCAATAATTAACAAGAAAACAAAAATTAAAATTGAAACAAAATTTAAAAAGAAAATTAAAAATATATATATATTAAAATTATATTCTTCAAAAGAAAACTCAAAGTTGCGTATTCTAAAAACCAAAAACCAATTCAAAGTTGACCTCATCAAAACCCAAATACAACACATAACAGTAAATATTAATAAAAAATAAAAAAAAAAACTAAGAACATATTAAATGTTAAACAATCATGATAATATGTATACACATGTATGTATAATATATGCAATTAGGTTTAAGAGAGGAAATTTAAATATTATATTTTGTAGATTTTTAGTAAAGTAGCCAAAATGTCAAGATATATGGATACATATATCTATTACATATATACCTACTATAACCACGCATACATAAGTTCATTGACGATCATCTCATTTGTAGGCGAGATGAAAAATCTGTAATTGTATTCAAATTGAAATGTTCAAGCAACAAACAAGAAATGGCAAAGCTTTAAGATACTAGAACTGTTGGACGGAAACCTTTTACAACTGGATAAGTCTAAGAAATGTTTCAATTTTTAGCGAAAAGTTGTTGGCTCATCTGCTACATGTATTTCATAGTGTAGTACGCATATCCCATAAATTGCTCAACAGGCGACATATTAGCAGTTAGTGACTAAATCTATAGTTAAATCCACACCCACAAGCTTATTAAAGGAAACAAAACTTAAAAACAAACAAAGAAAATAAATTACAATTTTAAAGACCTAAAACTTGAAAGAAATGCATAGGCGTATACACAGCTGCTATACATTTCAAAATATATTTAATTGTGAAGTTTAACAAAAGCTACATACAAAAGAAATAAATTAGATCTAAAGCCAAGTGTTTACCTTTAAAGTATTTCTCCGCATTTAAGCAAAAAGAAAAACTAAAAAAAAAAACTATACGAAATTGAATGAATAATAAACAATAAAACAAAACAAAACTCTTCAAAATTATAGCACCAATTGCAAAGACCTCTCAATTGTGTTTAAAACTAAAACAAAAAATAAAACAAAAAACGTATTTCAAAGAAAGGTTTTAAAAATAGAAAAACTACAGAAGAAAATGAATAGGAAACTTGGATTGTGAACAGCATCGGTGAATGAGAAACACAGTAAGGATAGGCTTAACAAATGGAGAGCTACATGTATTATTACAACAACAAAACAACAAATTATACATACATATATTACTATATATATGTATAACAAATAAACAAATAAACAACAAAATGAACAATTAAACCCATAAAAATACCCATATATATACTATATATATGAATATATATACTTTAATAATATAAAGTATGAATACCTATTATTATGTATTTGAAAGCAAACCATTGTGAATTAGTATTAAAACAACCAAACAACAAACAAGAAAGGTGGTAAATAAAGATTGTAAACGAAATCAATAAAAATGTGTAGCAGAAATGTTATTGGTATTCGGACTGATCTCTGATCTTCGTCAGTCCCATTTATTTTTACGGGTAAGTTAAATGCACAACTCAACGAACATCAATTCCATCTTCAATCTACTATTTTATATAATGTCATATGACAGACAAACTTTGCCAAAAAAAAATATGTTTTATTGATTATCCATGAGCTATAGTCTATATGCCTATACCCATTGGAAGTGGTGCAAATCGGCAAACATTTTCTAAAGCTAGAAATTAAAAACTTAACATACTAGTTACTGTTAGTCTGATAAATTGATTTACCAAATAAAATAAAAAGCTATATCTTTTGCTAGAGCTAGAGGTGGAACTGTTAATTTTGACAGTTGGTTACTACAGACTTCTTCTTTATACTTACCACAAAAGTTTAATGACTGCAATATTTGTATTTTTTACGATATACAGTGGCATATCTGAGATGACAAATTGAAAACAAATTAAATGAATCTCATTTTAATTTTCTGCTTAAGCAATTTAACAGTATTTCAATATGCATTGCACTGGATATTTCTTTGACCTAATCATCATTTCAAGATGATTCATAGAGGACTACGATTAGATGGGAAAGTTGTAAGGCGACTTTAAAAATGATTCTTCTGATTATAATAACTGGAACCATATTTGTTATATCCACAAAGAGACTGTAAGTACTTTGTACAAATAACAGTTTCTATTTATCGTAATCTTGGTCAAGTGCTATAAAATGTTATATGTATTTAGATCATCAGTCATCACATATACAATGATCACACTATACGACTAGCAGATGGTGAGTTAGAAATAGATAATAGACTCCATAAATTAAAAGATGAACGCTGAGTCTTACAACCCAAGCGATAAGATTAGGTAAGAGACGAATGCTGAGCCTTACAAACTCAGCGATAGGTTCAGAATAAGCAAAATAGACCAATGATGAGCCTTCTTACAAAAGCAGCACTATGTACACTAGATTTATAGATTGAAACTGGGCATGAGTCTGGGTATAAAAACTTAGGCTCAGAAGAATAAAGATTAATGTCAACTGAACACCACCGCAGCTTTCATGGCTTAGGATCTTACAAACCAGAGTCAAGTGTATTCATTCAAAACCTACGGAGAGCTATAAAAAAACCTGCTTTCAATTTTCGAAAGTTCAATCTATACTTTCATAGTTTGATAGAAGCTTTCACAAACAAAAAACTCAGAGGATTTTTATTTCGCATATATTTGTTTCTCAGGCTATGCAGCTGGGGAGATTGCGATGATTAGGTTTCAGATTATATTTTCTGTGTTGGCTACTATAAATCTTTAATCTTAAGAGCAAATGTGTGTTTCTGAATCTATATTCTTTAGCTCTATATTATATTGATATATTAAACTATTGAATCATGAATTGTACTAAACTTTTTCGTCTTTGCTTTGATTCCTTTTAACAGTTTGAAATGCTAAAACACAGAAAGCACTCAATTGAAATAATTTGTAGCAGAATTGGGCTATATCTTGTCAGGAAAAGTTGAACAGTTTTCGTTTCTCGAAAGGCAGGAAAAATTTTAGTAAACTTTCAGTTGAAACAAAGATCGGTGAGGATATCGAACACATATTATAATTGATCTAGTTTTCTGTTCTAGCTAACATTGTTGAAATATATTTTTAATCAACAGAAAACTAAGTTTTCACCAAATTTATTAATATTTGCTGTGTTGTCTAACAGTTAAGCATACAAAATCTATTTGTCGTTTTCTTTATTTTCATACATTTATAATTGATTTCAGTTTTAGTTATAGATACATTTAGTTTTACATTTACTTTTACTTTATTATTAAATAATTAGTAACATAATTTGGTTTACTGCGACTTAAACATTAATCATCATTTAAATGTATACATAATCACTTTATTTTCCATTCACTTCGCTTCACTTTTGTGTAATTCAACAAATCGTACAAACAAATACAGATACATATAGGGAGACTGCGAAAGTTAAGTTATTACACTTTATATCACGTATGGGGGGATAGGGTTTTGTGTTGTTGGCTGAACATGGACATAAATAACCAAATTTTATGGGGAAACAAATCAAAACCTTTTTAGTAAATAGTCATACAAAATAAGTGCAAATAATTTAAGAAAACTAATTTTGTAACTGAAAAATTCGTCGCTTTCTCGGGTTTATTCGTATCTAAGAGAGTTTCAAATAGGATGGCGGTGAGCACTTCTTGCGTAAGAATTTGATTATGTACAGGGGCAAGCAGGAGACGACTGTAATAAGCGATACCTTCCAGAGAAAATCGTACGACCAGATGAACTCCCAATCTGAAAAATAAACGAAAGTCAAATAAGATATAACAGATAGGAATCATTATAATGCTCACCAAAATAATCGTGTAACACCGCCAGCGAGATGAGATATAGCGCCAAGCTGAACAGTTCCGCCAAGACCATGAGCCTGCATCATAAACAAATCAAGAGATAAATATAGCTTTTACAACTGATAAAGTTTGAGTCGGTCTAACCTGTGCCATGTGCGCACCGTCAACGCCACCATGATAAGCTCTGTCATAATAAGCGCTGAGAAACTGATAGCTACAATGTGTATAAACTCATCCACAAAGAGTATCAGCGCGCCGTACATGATAACGCCACCCTGGTAGATGCTGATCAACACCCAGATAAAGAATGTTTTATAGCTGAGACTACGCCCCTTCGACAGGTCCTTGTAGAGCTCCGGATATGTGACAGCTGTCTCTGATGTAATGTCCTGATCCAAAACCAGGGAAAACACAGGAAACATGGTGTACACCGTGGAGTAGCCCACCATCAAAAAGCCCTGATACAGAGCCACAGAACTCAAGTAGAATACCGCTGAGAAAACTGCTTGCAGCGTGGTAATTATCAATCCACGATGGATGACGAACTGAGAGAGAGCTGCTGAGCGCTTGTAACTGCGTCGCCCATGGATCAGCAGCAGCTTGGCAATGTGCGAGAATTGCGGAATGCTAAAGTCTCCAGCCAACGATGCCTGACGGCCTTCGCGTCCCTCGATTCCCACACCTGCGTCCGCTTGCTGGATCATGCTCACATCGTTGCCACCATCGCCCACGGCACACGTACGCTTGCGCGTGTGCTTCTGGATGAGAGACACCACCTGTGCCTTCTGGGTGGGCGAGCAGCGGCAACAGACGACTGCTGGCGAAGCGGTGGCCAGCTCCAAAAACTCGAGTCGATAATACTGTAGGCACACCTCCAGCGACTCGCCGGATATAACGAGGGCGTGGCCTTGCTTGCGCCGGAACTGATTTAGCTCCTGGTGCGCCTCCGTTCGCGTCTTGACAGATCTCAAGACGTGCAAGCCTTGATTGCGGCCAATCAGCTGTGAGGATTTGGCGATGCAGCAGGCAGTCTCCAGCTTGTCGCCCGTTAACATCCAGACACGGACGCCTGCATTGCGCAGCAGCTCAAGCGTGGGACGCACATTCTCTTGCAAGCGATCCTCGACGCCTGTGAGACAGAGCAGCTCCATTTCCCGTTCCAGAGACTCGGTAACTGCGGCCACCTTGGCCACGCGATCCGTAATGCTAAGCCGTGCAGCATTGTAGCGCATCTCAAAGTCGTTATACTGCTCGTCGGTCAACACCTTCTTGGCGACAACGAGCGTGCGCAGACCCTCTCGCGCCATGTTGCCGGACTCCTCGCTGAGCCAGTCATTGTACTGCACAATCGTCGACATGACCACATCGGCGCCCTTCAAATAGAACGTTATCTGACCCGACTTGCTCTCCCGCACAATGATGCCCATGCGCTTGCTCTCGCTCGTAAATGGGAACAGCTGCAATATCTGGTAGTGCAATAGGATGTCATCTGGGAAATAATTTATGATTAGTTATGAAGTGAATAATGATATTGGAAAATTTTCACTTACTTTCATCAGAGGCAGTCTTCACCTGCAGCGTCATGGTATTCAGATCTCGTGCAATTAGTGTCAGGCCCACCTGCTCGGTCCACTTGACCAAGGCAATCTCATCAGGCGAGGCGGCCTGATATTGGTGCTCTGTGTCAGTGCTGCCCGGTGCCTCAATGTTTATCACAGATTTGGTGGGCGAATTGTTGCCACCGGTCACCGTCGATGCAGTGGATACCGAATGATTGTCGTCATCATCGCTCACCGGCGTCACATTGTGGCACAAGGCTAAAGCCCGCACCGCCTCCCATTCGCGCCAGCCTTCGGGACGACGCATGCGATTGCCAGCAAACATGATCGGCTTAATGGATTCGCCGGCGCTGCTGGAACTGGATAGGCTGCCCTGTTGCTGCTGTTGCTGCAGTATATTTCCCGACAGTTTCTGTATGATCTGGCCAATGTGATGGAAAGTGTCCGCATCGTGTGATACGATTCCTAGATGTATCTTCTTGAAGACCATTTCGTTTTGGGTCAGCGTGCCCGTCTTGTCCGTTAGCACATACGAGATGCGCCCCAGCTCCTCGGGTATGGTGGTGGATCGTACGACGGTGCCCTTGATATTGTCATCATTTTGCATTTGCCACGAATAGAAGGCCTTGCCCATATCGAGATTCACGCGCAGACTAATCGGTATAATGTACGAGAAGAGCAGCACGAAGCGGAACATATAACGATACCATGGACCTCCGAATCCCTTTAGCATCATCATGACCAGCGAGAGTCCCAAAACGGCGCAAAATAGCACCTGTTATGAAGACAATATTTGTTATACAAGTATGTAAGAATCACCCAATTATTTACTCACCTTGGTCAGTCCGTTAATCTCCGTGTCCAGCAGTCCCACCTTGGAACGCGGCTGAGAGTTGTTCATCACGCTGCGCGTCTCACAGCCCGTGTAGATAACAATTCCTGTGGCGGTGCCGGCGGCGACAACAGTATTGGCCCAGAGAGTGTTCTCCACGCTGAGCCCGGTGTCCTCGCTGCCATCCGTCACACAGAAGGTGGCAATAAAACTGTGTATGTCATTCTGCGGCTTCTCCACATAGAAACTTGCGTCGATATTGTACAGATCCGCGTCTCGACACAGCTTTTGGGTGTAGGGCACCGCTAGGCGTGGCTTCCAGTCCGTCTCACCGTCCAGCTGGTCGGTGCGCACAAAGACGGAGCCGCTGCGATCGCTGGTGCGCAGCAGGATCAGATCCGCGGGCACTCGCTCGTTCTTTTCTACAATGATAACGTCGCCCACTTTGAGCTTGGAGCTGGGCACCATCTCGTAGCCGTTGCCATGCGCAGCCGACAGCCGCTTGTACTTCTGCGAGTTGACCTCGCGATCGCGCTGATGTCTACGCAGATCATCCACGCCTTCCCTGCAAATAGTTACCATCAGCACAAAGCCCAGCGGACCCCAGTAGGTGTACGGATAGCCGATGCGGATGTCCGGATACAATTGCGAAAGCGCCATCAGCAAAAAGTACAAGTTGAGAAAGAAGCGAAACTGCTCGAACAGCACCAGCGGCAGAAACGTGATGAAATTATACTTCTGGTTGCGTATCTCATTCGGCGGAAACTTCTCTGTGGTTGGCCTGCCCAAGTTAACCGTCCGGGCTCGGAGCTCTCGTGGCCTGAACCATTTTTTCCAGCAACTGTAAGACAAACACAAATGCATCAATAAATATGTATTCATAAAGCTACCTTCCAGTCAACTGCCAGAATTAGTTGGCCCCTTGATTACAAATCTAATCTGATGCGTACGTTTTCTTGGCTTGGCTCTGAGTTTGGTTCGAGCTTAGATCAATCAAGCAAGGCGGCGCTTGCATTCGGAGCTAACCCAATTGTAGCATTTGTAAAGGCTTTTAAAGAAAATTTTGATTAACGCGAACCGAAAAATAATTTTAATGATTCGAAAAATATTTTGTTGTGAGTAAACATAATTTTTAAAATTAATAAAAGACGTAGTTTGTGTTCTATTTTTAATTTTATATATACATATATATTTAAGAAATCTAACGAAATTCCTGTTTAATTAAAAAGTAACAGATAGTAAGTACTTGCTTTTCATAAGATTAGTTGCATATATTTACAGATTAGGAAATAAATTCAAATCACATTTAAAACCTTTTTTGAGCTATATTTCAATGCCAACTACATTATACATATATATCTTCTATAAAATATTAAAATCTTAAAATTTGTAATCATTTAATATATATTTAGGTCAAAATTTAAAACTTTTTTTTAAATTTTGTATTGAAAAATATTGATATTTTAATTATTTTTATAAAAGGTCTGAAATTATTATTTCGCAGTATTTAAAATAAATAACGATTTTATTGTGTATGAATCAGTTCCAGTAAAACGGTATTGGAACTAAACTAATTCCGCCTAAAGTTTGGCTCCAAACAAGAAATATCAACGTGGACTTCGACAGAACTTGATAAAATATTTATTGCTTTATAAACCGTAAGCTGAAGCTTTAAATTTCATAAAAGCAAGTGACCTTGGCTAAAAAATCAATAATAATAAAATCAAGTGTGCATGTGTATATATGTATGTATATGGAACCACTAAGAATAAAGTACACGCAACACATATACATACATATATATGAATGTTGTGTATTCAAAACAGACACACAAATGTATGGGGAGTCAGTAAAGAGGTTATCACAAAGAGAGTGACAAGCGAGAGAGTAGAGAACACTGCCATTTGCTGCAACGGCGCTCTGTGACATGATTCTCACTCATGCGGAGCGGGAAGGGGGCTCAACTCAATGCGAAAATGCTGATAAACCAGATTCGCCGTTAGGCGGAACTGGGGGTCATGGATGTTATGATGATTCACCTGAACGAATACCAGCGATTACGATGACGATTAAGCAGAGGAATATTCTCTCTTGTCATAGGGGCTGCTGCAGAAGTTTGCGAAGTGCCGTCATCCATTTCACCCGTTTCTTTTAATTAACAATTCACAGCCGATTTTTTATAGTTTTTATTAGCGGGGGCTGAGCTGCCTGCCTTTGGGCTTTGTTCTGGCAGCAGCAGCAGCTGGGTAATTGTTTGTTTTTGTTTTTGTATCGCTTCACACAGTAATACGCATAGTGCATGGTATTCGCTTCACTAAATGCATCTGCATGTCAATCTAATTCAATCGAATCACACTTGCAATTATTAAATGCAACCACACGAAATTCTTATGCACAAATTAACGCAAACGAAAAATTCCGTGTCAAAACTACGTCGTCTGGCATTTGTTTAACCACCCTGCTTCCTGGCGAAAAGAGAAATCAATAGAACGGCCGTACACATGCGTGTGAGTGAATACACACTATAGACATGCGCGTGATTTGTGTTGGCAGAGCGCAGCTAGCACATTCAGACCTCATTTCAAACAGTCTGGCATCACTATTCCGAAAAAGCGCGCGCTTTTTAAATTTTTTAACGTTATGAAAATGTATAATGTAAGCAATTCAGCTGACTGCGCACTTCGCTGCGTTCGCATAGCCATGTTAATTAAATAAGCTTCGTCAGGCTTTCGTTTCAGCAATATAAACAGCTTAGCGCATAACACTTCGCTAGCTGCTTATTTGCTTTTGCTCTCTGTGTAAACTTGTTTCTACTTTTATGGGGCAAATTACTGTGACTCAAGTTGCGGGCGTCAGGCGATAGGCGTGTCAACGAATTCGCCGCCTATACATATATTATTCATCTTACAAAAAAACTAAACTTTTGTCAATAGTGGCGTTGCGTTTACGGCTTATGATCTCATACTCAAAAGTTGTCCACTGAAAAAAAAAACCCATAAAAATAAAGAACGAAAAATGCCAACATGAATAACAACAACAACAGCAACAAAAACAATTATCGTTAAGCATTGACAATAAACCATACAAAAGTGAAAAAGGTTCAATGACATCAACGTGCTTAATACTGTAAAAAGCTCCAAAAATTGAGAAATGGCCAAAGACAAAGATCTCGACCAGGCCAACTCAGAGACAAAGGGTCAGCCCTCTGCTGCAAAAGTCAACTGGAGAACGTTCACACGAATCTGTCTCTCTCTCTCTCTCTCTCTCTCAACCTGTATATCATTGAGATCTGAGTCAGAGTCAGCAAATATCACATCAAAAGGCTGAGCCGCTATCGTCAGCGTTCCATTTCCTTAGCTCGTGCCCAGATAGTTTTTATATATAGTTTCTTATTTTCATTTTTTTGTTGTGCCCACTCACAATTGCTTAGCCAAGCCAAAAACGTAAACAACAATTATAAAACCTGTTTTATTTGGCATTTCCTTACCCCCGACTAATTGCAAAATGCGAAATGCACTCGCTGCATTTGCTTTCAGAAATATTATGGCACGTCGCAGAATTACGAATACCTCTATCTGTATACGAAGATCTATATGGTTATCCGAAACGTTTTGAGAACTGCCAACAATTAATATCATTGTTGTTGAAGCTCAAACATGAATTTTGCCGTTGTTAAATTGTTATACAATTTTATTTGCTGTTCCCATTAATGTGATCCACTGTTAAATACATTTACTGAGAAACCTATACTATTCTAAAGCAACAGGAACAGAAAATTCGATAAAAAGCTTTGCTCGTTTGTTTGCACTAAAAAAAATGTGTATATATAAATAATAAAATAAATTCTTGTATAACTTTTTGATTTTATATATCAAAAGCATTTACTCATTAAAAAGCATTCGTATTTCATTTATACAATATAAAATTGTGAAATAGGTCAGGTTAGTTTTTAGAATGATGTTCTCGATCTAATCTAAATCTAATCTGAATCCCATACAAATATTTTTTACGATTTGCAAGAATAGTGCAACTGTACTGCTGTCAACTAAATTTATCTTAATACAACAGAATCTATTTAGTCTATTTATCACCATCTATCCATCTATCTATAAATCTATTATACATTTATCTATCTATATCTCCAATCTATCTTTATCTTACTATCCATATATCTCTATCTATCTATCAATCTATCATATATCTATCTATCATATATATATATATATCGTCTATCTATCTATCTATCCATATAGATTTATCACATATATATATATATATATATATATATATATATATATATATATATTTATATTTATTTTTGCATTTTTAGTGTAAGTAAAGCACTTCAAAAGAAGTAAAAAAATTATCTTTTTAATTTTTACTTAATAAATATTATAATTGTATTGTATTCTAAAAGCGTATATAAAATTCCACTCGCGTAAACTTATTATTTTCTCTTTTTAGAAATCGAACTGACTTCTGAATAGTCTTATAAACCGGATTGTTTTTTTTTTTTTTTTTTGCCGAATTATTGAAAAACAAATGAATTTAAATTTGATTTAAAACAAAAATATTTGAAAGGCAGCTTTGCAAAGTTCTTGAAGCGTTAGTAGCTTAGATAACCTGTTTAGATAAACGTTTCATACAAATCTGTGCTCATTTAAGGGCCAAGCGCACATATAGTTAGCTGAAGGCCCACAAACACCTATTGAAATTCAAAAAGTGTGAATTGGAATATGGATTTCCAGCAACTACACAAAAGTCTTATGTATTATGTATATATAATAGCACAACGTAAGAAGTCGTCAAATTGTATGGCAATTGCCAGCTGGCAACATAGTTTTCCCAAGCTTTTTTCTGTTTTCTGTTTTCGTTTTACTTTTGCTGTCGCCGAGTCGCATGCAAAACAGCCCCCATGCCCGGTTCCAGTGGCAGTTCCATTTCCAGGGCCCGTCAATGGCAACCGTTAATGTTATTATTTGTGGCCCACAGCTTGGAAAAAGAGTTGGCAGCGAAACAACAAGAACAGCACATTGTTTCACCCACTGCCAGCAATGTGGGTTAATAAACAAGTCAACCAGCAGCGTACCTATTTATAGCGTCTAGTTCGTAGAACTGAACATCGCACCACTTATCATGGCCGTTCGCCTATTTGCACAGAAATCAGCCGAGCGACTCGATTCCGGGCGTGTCGAGGCGGTCCAGAGCACTGAAGGCTGTCAGGCAGAGGCAGGCAAGCAGCCAGGCAGCCAGCCCGCTTGTTGACACACAAATTGAAAATTAGCCGGAGTGGGGAGTGAGGAGTCGGAATACAACACCTCCTCCCTCAATACTCCGCTGCCTCCGGCTGGTTAGCGGTTACCGACAGGTGGATAAGTGGCGCATAAATTATGCGCCACAGTCGAGCGGTCCATCAGTCGGCCAATAGCTCATTGTCTGCTCTGAAATTAATTCCTTTGACGCGACTCGCTTCTTAAAAAAACCTATGAAAAACCAGTGAGAATGTTGCTGTCGGGTTAAATCGACTGCTCGATACTCGGGCAAGGACGACACTGAATACATTTTGTTTACAAAAATAGGTTTTTATAAATATACATTTACAGGTATATCTATAGAGGTATATTACACTTCCTGAACTTCCTAACTGAACTGTCGAAGCTGTAAGACTTTTGTAACCTCGTCACGGTCTGAGTGACTATTTTACGTCGATCTGTAGATATTGAAAACTAATCTACTCTTCTCGCTTCGTGAGCGCGTATAAAAAGCAGCTAGAGAAAATTCTCCAGTGTCTCGACACTTTTGCGGTATTTACGAGTTTGTTATGTTCGCAATTTCCAGCCAACAACAATTCTTACTTTCCATTTAGCCATTGTTGTCTTTCGCATATTATTTTCAGCTCAAGGCGTCCGCAGAAATTCTGCTTATACGTATATAGCTTAGGTGAGGTTAGTATACAGAAACTAATGGAGAAAATTATAATAGTAAACAATATGAAAACATATTTCTCAACAGTTCAACTATATCTCTATAAATACAATAATTATAGAAATTTAAATTAAACAATTAAAAGATTTGCTATAAATCAATCATAATGGTTATTTATAAATATTTTTTATTGATTGTAGTTAATCTAGGAAATGATAATGATAATAATAATGATAATGATGATATTAAAACAATTTATATATTTAAGTAAAGTATGTAATAAACTTATATATTTAATAGATGTCAAGCAAGATTTGAAGTGCTTTGCATTAAGTATTTCAATTTTTATTTTAATTACTATGAAGTAAATGAAGCATTCTTGAGTAGTTCAGCCCCTAAGCCTAAAGATATCGTGACTTTTCCTTGCCAATGTTCTATAAGTTTCAGTTATAGCTCAAAGTTAATACTAATAATATACAACAGATAATTTAATATGTTCTGTCAGTCTTCACACAAGCTTTAACCTAATCTTCAATAGAGCGGAAACGAATTTCACAATTATATCTCGCTCGGGCCAAACATCGGAACGTTATCGCATAAAGACCTCGTAATTCATTCTTTGCATGATGTTCTCTATATAAATTTCACCTAGAGCTCAATATTTATATATGTATATGAAACGTACCTTCGAAAAGCCGATAATATTCATAAGCTTCAACCTAATCTTCAATAGACCGGAAACTAATTATAGCTCGCTTAGTCCAAATATATGAGCGTTATCGCTGAAAGCATCACTTAGTTAGCTTTCGAGCTAATGGAAGCATTTGGACTAATACTCGCAATTAGACCACTACCCCGTTTAACAAGCAAAAGCCAAAAAGGAAGGCAGCTAAGCGACACGTTGGTTACACAACGTTTGCTTTACCTGAAACCAAATTGCAATTCTAATCGGCCGAAATCTTTGAGACTCATATAACAGGCAGCGCTTTGAGTTGAGCCGTAGGCGAACAAAGAAAACAAACAAACGCCAAAACGCTGTAGTTGGTCTTCAACAAAAAGTAAGCAACAGCAACAAGACCTTCAAAGCCAGCTCAAAGTGCGTTAGACTTGGCTAAAAAGAGAGCTAACCATGTTTCAAAGAAGAGAGCTACGGGCACTACAGAAATTATAATGCGCAAATTAAGTAAGCTCAGGGCCAGCATTTGAAGAGTTTTATTCACTTAATATACGAATTCGACAAGGGGCAGTAAACAAGTTATTGTCGAATCATTTATGGTGAGCATATTATATAAATTACACAACTAAAGTTTCATCATTGCAATTTGAGTTTTCAATTAGATAATTTGATAATATTAAATAACAATTAATTGCGCCCGTATTTTTCTAAGTGAAATTTCGTACTATAATGGTTAAGGACAAGACTTTATAAGGTATTACAGGGTATTTGAGCGATTTTAAAGAACGATTAATAAGAAAGACTGTGAAGAGTACCAGAGTTGCGAATAATTTATTCATTAAAGTATTTGTTTAAAGATTAAAGTATTTTATTTCGATTTGCTTACATACAATACAGATATCAGCTAAGATTATTTAATTTTTCCCCTGTATACATCGTAAGGTCAAGAAGTTAAACACTCACATTTGACTTTGTATTTTACTTTAATTTTTCAACAGGTTCTAGAGCTTTATAGCTGATTCGCTTTTTCAATTTAAAACTTAGTAAAGTCAAGAATTTATACTTTTTTGTAACACTTGACTATATACATTTCATATACTCATTGTAACTTTCAGTAGAAGGTATTTAAGCAAAAAGTATAAAAATAATTTTAAAATGTTAATTGTCACTGGTATTACTTAAACTATAAAAACCCCAATTTAAAAAGTCAGCTTTAGTTAAAACTTTGTAAGCTGACGCGCTTGCATACCTGCTGAGTTTACGATAATTTAATGGTAAAGTACACCCTTAACTATCTAGCTAATTAGGAACTAAGTGATTTTACTATAATTCATTTGACAGCCTGCTCGCTGATAAGTATTCAATTAGCTTAATGCTAGACAAGCCCTTTTCGCTTGATTTCTGATAAGAATTCCATTAGTCTAATAATAGTTTGTTTAATTACTGAACCTTTGATAAGAGTCACTAGCTTATGCAATTTGCATTTCAAATCGGGGCTTATATAATGCAATTGTAGCTAATGCATATTACGAAGTAAGCCGCATAACTTTTGTTCCACTTGCCCGAACAATGGGGCTTGATTCTCAGGCCCAGGCCCAGGCCGCTTGGCTACAGTCAGAGCTTGTTATATATGCTTGGAAATTCATCTATCATGCGCTGCTTTATTTTGTGGGCATTACTCAATTCAAAATCTCTAGTCGAGCAATGCGACGCGTTGCGGCTCTTTTTTTTGCACTCAGTTTTGCCCTCTCAGACGACGCAGCAGGCACCGAACCGAACGCTTGACCTCCTTCTGATAAGCCACGAGGGCACATAACTTTCAATTTTTGGACATGAAAAGAGCGAGGCATGAAAACTAAGCCCGTTTGGGCTGGGAACAACCCGGTAGGGAACAACTAGAGGATACTCCTTAATAAGTGACTATGTTAATATGAAACATCTACATATTATGAAAGCTAATTGAATAAGAATCAGCTTGTCAGGAGCAGGCAACTACATGATACTCTGTAATCAATTACTTTCTTTACTATGGAATTAATAATAACCATTCGTTTGACAATTGTAAATGAACGAACCTTTCAGATCTGAAATAAATCAACGAAATGCATTTACCTAACAAGTGTTTTACAATTATTCTTTGGAATGAATATAGATATTCTTAAGTTTTGTGTAAATTGAATAAAAATATCTATACTGTAACAGAAGACAGTATTTAACAGTATATTCAGATTGTATATTCCTTGATCCAAACTCAATACTTTTTAGTTTTATGTAAATTGAATTTAATACCGAAAACATCGATACTATGTATATACATTGCTACAGTATACACAGTCCACAAGATTCTATACATCTCATTGAAAGTTTGTAGCTCATAGGTTCTTTGAGTAATACTTTCTACAAATTCGATAATTTTCAGTTAGATGTAAATTAAATCACATATCAAAGATGTCTTTACACCACACTTTAACCAATGACACATGAAAACAGTTTTTGTCATTATATACAAGCAGCAGATTCTGAAAAAGCCATTGAAATTGGCACCTATTTTGATTTCTTCCTCCTGTTACATGCTAATCTCTAGAACCATTAAGCACTCTATGCAGAGTAAAAGAGAACAGGGTATGACAAGCTCGCCAAAAAGAGATATAACTAACTGGATGCGACTTTTGCTGCAGAACTCGTTTGGGTTTTAGAAACCTTGAAAAAAAACCTATCTAAGCAAACTGGTTTCGAGTTTCTGTAGTTCAGTGTTCGCTTCTTCTAAGTTGAGCAGCTGACGACACCAAAAAGCGAAAAACAAAACAAATACGATTCGCCTTTATTTCTTTGTTAGGAGGTGTTGCACGACAAAAATCGATTACATATGCAAATTCTGAGCGAGGGTCTGAGCTCTATTACAACTGGAGTCTTGCGACATGTAAAGGTCTCAGCATTTCTGTCACTAGTCGAAATTTCGCACCACTTCGCTGTGTGTGGGTGGCTCACTTCGTTGGACGCTTCCATTTGGATTTCGATTTTCGCCTTTAGCTTTTACCCGGAATGAGTGTCAGGGCGGACGTAAACACAAACAAACATTCGTGTGTTGTGATGGGCACAAACAGAACGAACCACTGAAGCTCCTCGTACTTGTGGATCACGTTTATCGATTTCGATTTCGTCGCAAATGGCAAAACAGAAAACAAAAACAAAAATGTTTTGGTTCTTTATTTATTTTCGCCGGCGGCATTCGCTGTGCGCTCTTTCTCCATTTATTTTCGTCTTGTTTTTCTTCTAATTAAGCAAATTAAAAATATATTTTTACGTCTACTTACATATATCTAGGTGTGTATCTGTGCATATGTCGAAACAATGTGTATCCCATATAATAGACTCATATATATATACGTACTATATATGTACGTACATATATCGCCTATTCGTCTACAATTTTTCTCGTGTTTCAAAACACGAACTTTTCTGCGAATCGTCTCCACCACAATTTTTTGTCTACCTTTGCAATTTACTTTTCTGTGTCTCCGCCTCATAAAACTTACTATAAATACATATACATATGCTATATACATATACTTTCAGTCAGTTTGTCTAGCTCGACGATCTACTTGAATTCATAAACTGATTTAATTTTAAGCATATTTAACTCGTGCTGTTCAGAAATCAATAATTATTATTTTTAAAAGATTCTCTGACTTGATTTAGAAATTCAGTTTGAATAAATATCGATTTTTTAACAACTGGTTTTTAGTCTCTCCCCGAGGTTTTTTTTTTCTGCTTTTAAAATTTCAATAAAACATACCTAGAAAACTTAACGTAAGTTAAGAGCGCATATCTGCAATCTCTGCCTTTCCCAGTCAAAACTAAAATATTAGAGCTTTTGAGTAATCGAATTAAAGCCTGAAGTTTCCATGTAATACTGTTGCTTATACACTGGAACACATCTAAACAGATCAAGGCTCAAAGCCAAAAAGTAGGGTATTCGATAAGCCTCCGTAGAGGGCACATGCTAGTCGAACACTCCCAGCTGGATCACCAACTTGTTTCTTTATTGCTTTCGTGTGCTTTTTGCTTAGTTTGTTGTATTTCTGTTGAACATTTTGAAATGTTTCCATTTGGTAGTTTCAATTTCAACGATTTGTTGTTGCTGCCCAGCGCAAACGTCATAATGGCAAAAAAAAAAAAGCGATAATAAATAAAGTCAGTGGAGCAGAACTTGTTACCAAGAAAGGTTTGAAGATGCAAACCCCAAGTCTGAGATAAAAAATAAAAAATATTCCGCTATGTGGCAAACGGGAAGTTCAATCAAAAGAGAGGAAGTCACTTCTCAGATCAAAAAGAACCCGAATAAAATTATTAGATTCTATATATGTATACAAAATATTCAATATGAATTATACATATTCAGATTTGTATATACATTTGTATTTAAATTCTTTAGTTTTATTGCAATTGCTCGCAAACTTTGATGGGCAAGTGTCCAACTTAGTGCGAGTATACTGTAGTATGCTGTCAGATCAGATCAAAAGAAATATAGACATCTGCAATATATAATCTCTATAGATAATGTCATCTACAATTAATTATTTATGCCTTGACCCACATTGCTAGCAAGAATTTGAATATTTCTTAGCATCTAGGCAGCATTTGCACCTCATACACAGTACACACTGTACATACGTAAGCAGTTCTGTTTGTGAATAACTAAAAAAGTGTGTTGAAGCGCGGTAATTTTGAAAAAATAAATAACTTTTATGTGGGAGAGAGAGAGAAAGGGAGAGAGAGAGAGAGAGAGAGAGAGAGAGAAAGGGAGAGAGAGAGAGAGAGAGAGAGAGAGAGAGAGAGAGAGAGAGACGGAAGACAGCTGTTCCTCTACTTTTTCTTCTGTTTTCAGTTGTTGTCTAGAACGGGCAACAGTTGGACTGTGATTGTTGACAGCAAATTTCGAGATGTGGAACATCACGTATACGCACCGATGGACAGATCAAAAAACAAATGTCTCGCCAACTGATAAATATGTCTATATACACATGCGTGACTGATGATGTAGGAATGTATGTATATACATACATATGTACACATGTATGATGTCTGTTTGTATAGTATGTATATTTGCGTACGCACCTACAGAAACACATTTTACAAACATTGGCGATGCTGCGACTTTTGCTGCGCCGGCGATTGTTTTGATAGAAGACCGTGGAGGAGCCGTTGTCGGGATCGATCACTGTGTGGGCGCCAATACCGTTAGCCGCATTAGTGTCTGTGGCCACATGTGTGGCATGTGGCGCGGAGCTATCGACGCCAGCGGCGCCCGTCTGTGTTAGTTGCGCCAGTTTCGCTGCACTAGCGCCAATCGTATGGTCGGACGTAAGGTCGCGCGAGGCGCTGCCGCTGCTGTTAATATTCGAGTGTCGGGCGCGCTCGCGGCTCCGCTCATTTCTATAACGTATCTGGCCGGCGGCTGAGCCAAGACTGAATAGATTGCCCAGAAAGCTGCCGCCAGCGCCGCCGCCGCTGCCGCCGCTAATGGGGCTGGCGATGCCGCCGATGCCGCCGTAACCAGTTGAGCTTTTGCGTCGTCTTTGCCCATTGTTGACGTTGCCTTTGCTTCTGCTTCTGCTGTTGCTATTGGCAATGGCTACGTCAGTGTGGCGTATGAGCAATTCTGTTTCCGAATCAGTCTCTTCGCTCTCTTCGTCAAAGTCACGTAGCGGCAGCTCGTTATCAGTCATGGCGTAAGAGAGCGTTTTATATTGTATACCTATATAAATACGATTTATGTGTATTTGCTGGATGAAGAGAGACAGACAGAGAGAGAGAGACCGAGAGCAAGTGAACTGGTGAGTGAGAGAGAGAGAGAGAGCGCTTTACAGGTGTGCCGTTTTTTGTATTTCGCCTAAGCTTGTACGAATTCTCTCAATGCACTTTTGCAGCTGTTGTCTTCTCTGTATTTCCGCTTTCCTTTTATGCGCTCCTTCATATAGAACTTCATCCAGCCGTCGCTTGCCACGTTTCCAGTGAACTCCACTGCAGCCAGCCGAACTTGACAGCAATTTATTTGTTGAGCAAACAGAACGTGTGGCGGCTGCTGTCTTATCAATTGACTTTATTTGGGCGCGTAAACATTTATGGGGGAGCTGAACAAACACGTCTCTTTATTATACTGAGCACACACATACAAGCACACGGGCGTTCCCCGTCGACGTCATCTAGCGGATCCGCGAATCGAACGCCTCATGCTCACTTCTATAAGTGCCAATTGATTATCAATTATTTATCAATGCCGGTTAGCAGTCCGATCGGTATCGCAATATAGTACTATAAAATATAAGGCAACAATAACAACGCGGCACTTGAAAGTTTTATTACCAATGGCCCGGGCCTCACAGTTGCACACACATACACTCACAGACTCACGCACACACTAAAAACTAAAGACATGCAATAAGAAATTCTCAACTCTTCATTTCTGTTCACATCTTGATTAAAAGCTCGATAGTTGTTTACTGCACTTGCGTAAAGGCATTCGAATAAAACTAGATAATATTTATAAACAATTTAGCACATGTTTGAGCACGTTTCCGTCTATTTACTTTTAATGTGTTGCCAGCGGCCACTGGCCAATCGTATAAATTTAGCCAAACTGGCGAACAGCTGATTTTGCAGTGTTGGAAAAAGCTGCTCTGCTTGCGTGTTAAAAAGTATTGAGCGCCACATTTTAATTTTTTAATAAATCTGTTTAGCACATTTACGGTTTGTGAAAATTTAACCAGAACAATTATTTGTAAAAAAAAAACTAAACGGACTGCTCATCAGCCAAATTAGAAAATCTGTACCAGGCAATAAAAAATTTGCCTTGGCATAGTCGCCTCCGTATATTTCCAATTGGAAATTGTAGTTAACAAATATTCTAATTTGTTTTTCTTGTCCAGATATTTAACCAAGTATTTCGGTACACGGATAGAAACATAGGTTAGTTGACTTTATTGGATTTTATTTTATTTTATAAAATGTTATTTATTAATCATTGTTCTTTTATGTATCTTAATAGTTTACCATATAAACAAAGAACGGGAATTTACAACGAGATCTTATCAAAGAAACAAGTAAATATGCACACATTAAACCAGTTTTGCCTTTGTCGCTCATCAAAAGTGTCTATAATTTAAAAATACATACACGAGTGTTTCAAGCACATAATACGTTTAAAGCGGTCTAATAAAAATATAATTTTGCTAAAACGCAACGCAACGCAACGCTTAAATATGTTGCTTTGATTTTCTTGAGGGCTTTACGTTAGTTTACATAAATATAGATAGTTGCATTATTATCATGTATACGTATTACATATAGATATTATATGGTTATATTGCTCCGCAGCGTGAGCTGCGTATTCTATCTGCGCTCCGTTTGAAGTGTTATGTTTGAGTCTGAATTTGAATAGTTCTGCTCCAGCCTGGGGCGAAAATCTTCCTCGCCATCTGAATAGGAGCCCACAGAGCGGCAGATGCTGTAAAAGGTAAATAGATAAGACTTTAATGAGGGTATATATAAGGTAAATATAGGGTGTAACTAAATTAGTATTTGTTAACATCTATCAGTGATGACTAGCAAAATGCTTTAAATAAATATGTAATCTACACCACTAATATTGACAAGAAACTTTAGCTTGAGTTCGTAGTACAATGCTTTTGATCATGGTCAAAATTCAAGTTTAAAACACTCTCACGTCTCTTAAATTAATTTGTCATACCGCTGCGTCGACGCATAACCCTCGATAGCCAGAGCTTGACTCACGCCCGAAGGCAGCAAATGCTGTAGCAATGCATCTTTAGCCGCATTTGCCGTTGTTGGCAGAGGCACATGATTCATGTCCACGGATGAATGCGATTGCGATAGTTGTGAGTTAGCCACCGCCGCGGTCAAGCCGTTGACATGTCTCGCCGCACTCGCTGGCAATTTCTCGCCGTTATCGATTTCATCGCGTTGGGTACGCTCAATGTAGCGCAGCGTATCGAACAGATCCAGCAGATTACCAAATGTGTTGCGCATATCACAGCGGCCCGTAATGTCGTGGCACAGCTGCGAAACGTTCTGTCGCAGCAAATAGATGGCGTACTTGGTTTGTTGAGATGGCAGAATGGAGCGCGTGTACAAAGGAAATCTGCAATGAAATAGCAGCAGTTAGTATTCGAACCAGGGAACTATTTGTAGTAATCTAATTGAACAGCTAGCTCACTCTCTCGTCGCATAGGTCAGTTCCTTAATCTCGTCGACGATGCGAGCACGCGACGGCTCATAGAATATGGGATTGCGCAGCGGGCGATCCATAATGAAGGCCAGCATCTGCACCAGATGCGCCACATAGCCGAGCGCTGCGCTCACCGCCAGCGGCGAGACGTTGCCCAACAGCTGCGCATTGGCTGCCTGCCGCGATTCACTTGTGTACTGCTCCATGTGGGGGAAGGCGATGCCGCAAATGCTGAACTGCTGCACACCCAAGCTCTTGATATTGTAGATCTCCTGCAGCTCTAGCACCAACGTGGACATGCGACGCTCCAGCTGTTTGGCAGATTTAGCAAAAAATAATTACTATGGACATTCTCTGAATATTCCAAATATACTTGCCTGCAGTATGACTTGGCGCTTCTGGTCGCGCTGTGCCTGCTGCTGGGGCAGCTGTTTGCGGAACTCCAGACGCTCCTGCTCCAGTTGCAGCCGCTGGTTATGCAGCTTTATCTGCAGCTCCTCTCGCTGCTCCCGCAGCAGCTGTAGGCACTCCTGTTGTCCCGCATTGCGCTCCTGGCAGGTGGAGCGTTCAGTCTGTAGCAAACGCTGCTTGCAGCGCAATGTCTCGATCTGCTGCATCAGCTGCTGGGCACTGTAGAGCGTGAGGGGCGCTATCTCATGTTGCTCGGCCAGCAGCACACTTAGCTTCCGCCCCATGGAATGATTATGTTGCGAGTGCTGACTGCCGTACGACGAGCCGGAGATTGAAGTGGTGCGCGGCTTCAGCCTGAGCTCGTTGCGTGTGATGCAGCGAACGCTGAGCCGTGCGATTTCGGTGTTCAGCTCCACCAGGTCGCCCAGCTTCTTGAGCTTGTCTCGCTGCCGCCGCTGCAGCATCAGCAGAGTCTCCAAGTTGTAGCTACGCCGCATGTTCGCCCGCTGGCAGCTTAGCTGCGCGTAGCGCATCGTGCTCATCTGCAGCACGGGGCTGCTGCTGCGACTCACGGGCGGCGAATTAATGCCGTCGTCGCTCGGCGCACTCCGTTCATTATTGTCGTAGTCGGCGTAGCGCTCGTACTGCAGACGCAGCTGGGCGTGCAGACCCTGCTCGCTGATCAGCGCCGGGGAGGTAAAGTGCTCGCCGTTTAGGTAAAAAATCAAACAGTTCGCCCGGCAGTTGGCGAAGGCCAACGGGGCCAGCGGTATTAGGCCAGAGAAGTAAACGCCCCAGCTGAACAATAGCTCCGGTGGGCGTGGCAGCGTGTGAGGCGTCAACTGCACATTGGCCAAGCGCTGCGTCAGCTGCGCACTGTAAAAATAAACAAGAGAGAGAGAGAGGGACATAAACAATAAACGAAATTCGTCACAGCTTATGATACATGATCCAATTTGAATCATGCATACCTTGGCGCCGCCTCCGCTGTCTGCTCAGTCTCGTTTGGCCCGCTGGGCCACTGGGCGGTCGGCTGGTACTGCGCCCAGACCTTCACACAGACACATTGCGCATTGGATTTGCGCCAGACGGCGTCGCCCGCACAGATTTCCGCCCACTTTTGCTGCTGATGGCGCTGCGGCAATGCCTCGCTGGTGTAAAACGCTTCACTGGCCTTATCGGCGTGCAGTGTGTAGTAGATAAGCAGCTCGTGGTCCTCGGCGGCAATGTCCTCGCCGGCGTCCAGGCTGCACTCAATGTTTACTCCTTGGATGCGCGCCAGGTTGCGGAGTCGCAGCTGTTGCGTTGCCAGCGGCAGCCATTCGCGGCAACGCGGTCGCAAATGCATTGCGGCTTCCGTTGGGCGTTACGCTGCGTAATAGGCGTTGCACATAGTAAAACTATACTAAAAAATTTTTAAATTTACTGCAAAAAATTTACTTGAACAACACTTTGGGAAAACAGCTGATTTCGCTGAACAACGGTGAATAGTGTGACCGTATTCCAACAATTTGCAACTAGCTGGCAGCACCAGCCCTCAACCACCAGCCCATCAGCGCTGCATTATGGCGGATTTTTAAAAATGTGGTTGTTATTTGAATTTAGTTTAGTTAAGCTTAAGCGTTAAGGTATTTAAACTTAAATTAGTTTAATTGTACAGTAATAGGTTTTTATATTTGTACTTTACATATGATTTGTAAATGTTATGTGTATGCCACAGGTTTTATTTAGCGGAAAATCAAGCTAAAATTGCCCTTGCTTACATTGCGCAGCACTGTTACTGCTGGATAAATTGCAAAACACTGGCAACGCTGTCGCAGAAGTTTATATTCGTGCGCGTAAAAAGCAGCTTGTTGCAAGGTTTTCCCAAACAAAGTATTATTTTATTCGACAATTCGAAATCAAATCAAATTAAAATGACTAGTTCATCATTTTTAGATGCTGAACTACATTAAGGAAGCAATCATGGCGCCGTCCACACGTAGCAGCTGTAGTAAGGTGAACCAAGCTCTGGACAAGGACCCAGATAAACATAAAAACCAAAAAGCTCCAAGCAAAATGCTAGGCTACAAAATAACAGACAATGAACGTACGCGGAAATTCGGCATTGGCGCCAATTCATTAGAAATGCTGCTACAGAAGGCACAGCTCAAATTTCCGGTAAGTGTTTAAAAATATTTGGCAAATTGCGTACCTACAAAGTGAGAAAAATACCTCGGCCCACACCCGCCCACCTATGACCCTGCCCCGCCCCTCGTCCCTGGCCATGAAGTTTCAAGGCCAATGTTTCCTTTAGCTGGCTTCCGCCTTGCTTGGCGCTCTACACGCGTCAATGTCATAAAAGACTTGTGCCCCCAATGCGCATGCCCCAAAAAAAGAAAAACAAACAAAGCATAAGCAGAGCACCTGTTGCTAACACAAATCCCCCATAGGTCAGGGTCTAGGGTATTATCAGTCAAGGGCAGTGTGCTCATGGCCTTTACGTTTGCTTACATTGCAGCTGCAGGAGTTGCACATTTATCTGGCCGTTGATGGCTTTGAAGTCTCGGACGAGGAGTATTTCAACAGTTTGCCATCCCAAACGCTCTTCATTGTGGCTGGACCCGATGCAGTCATCACAACAGGTGAGCTGATCCATAATAAAGCAATATTTCACATTAATAAATTCCACATCATTTAAAAAAAGATGCTGACTTTGAATTTGAAAAAATGCGGCAACAATCGCCGCTACTGAAGGTCGCTGACATTTTCTACGACTTCATCGAGCAGCATCCGGACAAGTTTCGGCGCATGATTACAGACTATGAGCAGCAGAAGCAACGACGGGCCTTGGACAACACCAAGGCTCATCTCAGCTTGAAGGCTGAGCACGTTGAATGGTTTGAGGGCAGCGAAGAACGCTTTCAGTCCAAAGAAGAAGCCATGGCCGTCAGGGCGCAGACACGTGTGCGTGGTTACTATTACAAGACCAAGGACGAGCTGACGCGTAATCCGCTTTACAGACAGAATGCCAAGGCCAGACAAATCATTAACTCGGTACTGGAGCAATTTCGCTATCTTCTCATTGGCTGCGATTACTTTTCCATGATGTTCAATCGAAAGTGTGAGCTTAAGCATGAGATGCTACAACAGCGTGGAGAAGAGGAGGAGCCCGATGCAGCGAGCGTGCCCAACAAGCGGCTACGGCAAGTCATTAAAGATTATACGTCGCGACATGCCATCCTCGACGAATGGTCCGTTTCGCTGTGCACAGACCTGGGCGACTTCTATTGCCAGGGCGCCTATTCGGACAATGGCAATTACTGCTCGTTGCAGCATACCATCAATCCATACGCTTCACGGGAGAATCTTATATTATTTCAAGTATGGAATCTTGACCATCAAATTGAACTGTGTCGTACCATTTTACCGGCGTTGGTGGCCAACGTCCAGGAACTGGTCACACAGCCTCAACGAAAGTGCTCGTTGCACAACAAACGCGTTGTAGACATCTCGGTGCTGGAGTATTTCCTGGAGATATTCTCGCTAAAGAACCTCAAGTTAGTCCACATCGTATGCCATGAAAAGGTGCAACGCACCAATCAGTCTAATGGGCGCCTCCTCTGCGCAGATTGCCACGAATATCGCATTGTGCAGGAGCTGATGGAGGTGCAAGTATCGGAGAACACTTCCTAGAATGCTTTAAAGAGTAATCTGCTACAGCAATATAATATACAATAATTATATACTTCGTTTTACGCAATATTGCGAACTGCTTTAACAAGATTTGGACTTATATGTGCCAAACTCAGCTGTGTATATATCAATATATGATTTAGACAATTCTCAAATGAGTTAACTCAATGTCAAATTGTACAAATCTGAAGTATCTCAAAGTTAACTATCAAAATTTAGTGTTATAATAACTGACATATTTATGCATTTAATACAAGGAAATCGTTGATCTGCATGCCCTATATATAATATACATATTGTTATTTATATATATATATACGAGTTAGCTTTAAATGTTGTTAATTGTAGTCTGCGAGTAGATGAGTTTTGAGCAGGTATATTGCCCGTTGCTTTGTTCAACATGTCCATTTTAAAATACTGTAAATCGAAATATATCAAGCCAACTTCATTGGATAAATATATATATATATATATATATATATATATATATATATATACATATACAGTTATATTTGCATAATGAATATAATTGTTCCTATCTTAACAGCGTATAGTAGATTAGTGATTTTACTGAATGCATTATTTAAGTGCAATATGAATACTACTTTAATATATACTTATATATATATATATAATATATATACTACGATCAGATATACTCTAGAATAAATTCATGCTCATGTACCTAAATACATTTGTAACTACTACAAGTACAACAGTTTTGCTACGCTCGGCTTCTCTGTACCTCTGAAGATAAAATTAAAACAATAAAATGTATCCATTGAAATATATATCTTTATTGAAAATTGACTATTGGATATTTAATTTGATCTCTGTGCTGGTTTTAAATAAGTTATGGAATAACTTCAATTTCAGTTCTCCATACTATTCTAGACAAACTCAAAGATCTATTATTTAATGTGAGATTTTGTGAAATTGTTATATAAATGGGGAAAGTATCTATAGAAACGTCTTAATCAAGAATATATTAACTCTGGACATTACAAAATCTACCAAGGAATAGCTAAATATTCATGATGCAGATTATAGTGACTATAAAATTGTAAGTAATGTCGGAGATTATAATCTATATAGCTCAAATATACTGCTAATTTGTATGACAAATTCGTGAATATTCTTCTTACATTAAAATCAGACACCATGATTAAATAACATGGCAATAAAATGCAATTCATTCAAAAGATAATCAAGCCCATAATATTGAGTCTTTTAACAGTGAGCTACAAATAACAGTGCATATTAACAGAAAGCTGTTAACAAAGATTATATCGTATGTGGGCTAAAATCTTATGGTATTAGTTAACAGCTATCTGTTGAGCAGCAATATGAAATAAATTTATCCAACATCTAACAAAGAGGATGTAGAATAAATTTAGAATTAACGCAATCAATTTTGATTGAAATCGATGGCCAATTCAAATCGCAAACTTTTGAGACTGGCTTTCCTCTTCAAATATGAATTCAATTTTACATATATAAACTAATAAACAACAAACCCAATGAATAAGTTTACTGTATACCTTTAACATCTTTATATTCAAATCATATTTCAAAATTATGCACAATCTGTTGGTTTTTTTTTTAGATATTTCTTTATTTACTTAAAATGTCACTGCATAAAAAATTATACAACACAAAAATATATATGAGTATAAAATAATAATAGTAGTCAAATAGATTTGATAACACACTCGTATGCATACGAATACCATATGTATGTATATAAGTATCTTTCTCTTGTATAAATAACTATGACATAAAGAAAGGGTCTGTTGTTAAGATGGTGAAAGAAATGAGAAACTATTCAAATCAAATCGCTGCTGGGTGAAGACGACACACAGAAAGAAACTCTATAAATTGAAATATTTATTTGTTTGTTTTTGCTTTCATTTTATTATTATGAATATTATGAATCGTTTTCAGGATGCGCTTTCGTATTATCCGGATACATTTTGATGATTTGTCGATTGCGTTGTTTTTCGTTTCGTTTTGTTATCTCAGGAGTAATTCATTCTCTCGACTTAAGAGCTATGGTTAGTAATGATTCGCTTCGCTAATAGAGTTCGTAAGTTGTGTTAGAGATTGTTGTTGTTTTGCTTCTTTTTTTTAGTGCTGCTACCAAATCGCGTTTAACAATTGAAAAAATATTTTTAAAATACGTTTTCATCTCAACTACAATGCTAAAAGTTAGTTTTATGAAATTTCACTAAAAAACTGTTCCCAAGTTAAACATCATTCTGTTTACTTTGCTGGTCCTAAGTATTTGCTGGTACTTAAGCTAGGGACAAGTGCATTAAATTGCATCGTTTGCTGTAGTCTGTTTTTTCAGCTATAATTGATTTCTATGGCTGTGAGAAACAATTATAGATCCGATTGTCCCGGTCCTGAAATACAAAGTAAAACAGATTATTAAGTAAAGTAAACAATTTTCACTACATTTAAAACATATACGAATAAAGCTAACAGTAAGTTGTGGAAAGTTCTTTGTCTGCGCCTTTTTGCTTAGACTGTTAAACTTTCAAGATATATATATCAATCCATATATATCCGTAGGCCAGACATGGGAGAAAATAAAACAACAATTACAAACAAATGAAGCGGCAAATAAAAATTTAAATAAAGCAAAAGCAGCCAACAGAACTTCGAGAGGAAACTTCACCTTAATTGTTTAGAATATTTTTTACTTTTATAATTTTTTTGTTTTTTTTTTTTAGGATAAAAAAGCCATTCATATTCATAGTCATCAAAAATAAACGATTAATTATTTTGTTATATTTTTTAATTGTGTGTAAAAGAAAAGAAAAATAAACAAGTTAATCAAACATTCAATTATGTATCGAAAACTCATGAATGGTTAATATTACGAACGACTTTTTATATTTTACAATTTAAAATCGTTGATGTTTTTTTTTTTTTAATTTTTATTTTTAATAGTTTTTTATTGTTACACTAAAAAAAATCTTCATTCGTTGTTCAGCACTTTGTTCAAGGTGGAGTTTGCTCTCCAAAATTCGTTTAATCAAAAAATAGTTTTTGGAAAGATAAAGATAATAAAATATTTGCGATAGGACATTTAGTCCAGTTTTTACTTATTTTTTTTTTTAACTTTGTTAGAAATGGGAAATTAAAAATGCTACGTAACATCTAGATGAGGTTAATGTTTAGGGCAGATCTACTGAATATTTATTGATGGGTGTTAATTGTGTAACATATTTAAATACAAACCTGGTTAATTGGGTTTAGATTTGATTTTTAATTTGCTTTTTTAAATTTACTTAGATTCAAGTACAAAATGTGACTATCGCAAATATTTGTCGTAAATAATTAGGAAATACGGCACATTTAAATAAAAAAAGAATCAAATAGCGGCAAAAATAAAAGAAATACATATAGAATAGATAGTGGGCAAATTTGAAATATATATTATATAATGAGAAAAAAAAAAAAACATTAAAGAAAAAATTAGTTGAAATTTTGGGATAGGATATACATTTTAATTGAATTTTTTTAGGTACCTTAGGATTTTGAACGAGTTTTACAAAATCATTGAGTTGATGAAATTGTTTTTTTTTTTTTTTGGTTTTTGGATTATTGTTGTGGCGATTTGATAGATTTTTTGATTTGATTTAATTTTCTGTTTTGTCTGGTTGTTGTTGTTGTAGTTGTTATTTGTTTTGATTTCGATTTGTAAATACATAAGTATGTATATGTAGTCGAATTTAGAAATGACTTTGGCGAAGAGTTTGCGCTTTTAATTGAGATAACAAACGAACGAGCGAACGAACGAATGAACGATTTTCTTTTTCTTTGGCTTCAGTTTGTTTATATACATTTCAGATTATATATATTATTTTTTATTAGATATTTAGTTATTAGTCTGAGTATTTTTTGTCATATTGTACAATGTGATCTGATGTGTTGTGATGTGATGAGAAATGCAACAATTGACTGTCCAATGAGGGCAGTGACTAGAGACAGTCGCTTGACCTAGGCAAGTATCAAGACTCAAATGCAAATACTAAAATCTATATACATATATTTAATATATCTCTATATATGTATTTGTGACCCCCTTCCCAGCTAACCCGATAGACTAAACCGACTAGACCTTACGCCAGCTGCTAACGGAGCGTTCCCTGGACTGTTGCCTAAAGCATTCGGGACTTTTGCTGCCGCGACTGCTGAGGATTTCGGGAGATTCGGTGACGCGTGCCAAGTCCCGATTGATTGTCTTCGAGCTGAGCACACGGGGACAGCGTACCGTCCAGGGGCTGCGACGCGGATCCTGTAACGCCCGAAACGCCTTCGAGGGCACGATTTCCTCACCGCCGCTCGCCTCCGTCCAGCTGTTATAGTAATCGGTATACTCCTTGTCCTGCTTGGGTGTTATCGCTGGTGTGCTGTCCAGCGAGCTGTTCTCCACCGAATCCATTTCCTCGACCAGGGCGCGCTTGGCAGCCGCCTGCAGACGTTCCATGGGCAGCTGACGCAGGTGTGTGCTGTCGCTCTTGAGCAGCAGACTCTGAACTAGCTCGTTCACCAGTTTATCGCTAACCACGCGCTGTTTGCTGGGCGATGGCCCCACAATGGGTGAAGCGGGACTGTTCGGGGTGGAAGGATTGTCCGCATCGATGCTGGTATTCTTGCGTAGGGGCAATGAGAGACGTTCGCGTCTCTGTGTCATTGTCTCGGCCTCGCTGAGCGCATTCGGATTTTGGCGTCGTGTGATGGATACATTGTGAACAATCTTGCGTCTGCTCGGCTTGAACTGAAACTCGTCCGCCTGCCCAGCCTCCAAGGCTTCGGGCAAATCGTTCTCGTCCTGCAGCAGCTTAAAGAGTCTGGAATGTGTCGCGGCGCGCTGATAGCTCGTCATTTTACGCAGCTCGGGGAAGCTTTCGGACTCGGTGTCCGTCTCGGAGAGCTGTCGATTCATGTCCGTCACGCCCGAGTCATCCTCCTCGATCTCGGACTCAGATCGCTGCGTACTGCTGTTGCGGGACAGCTGTCCCTTTCCACGGCCACTGTCCACGGACAACGATTGAATAGTCATCGGCTTGTTTGACGTGGGAGTTGAAGGCGGTGCCTCAAATACATTGATGCGATCGCGCACTGAAATTTTGGGCTCGTCGATCTTTGTCACACCAAGATCGGGCAGGCCATTGGATAACAATTTTCTTGGATATTCTGGCTCCGTTTTGGGTTCTAGTTGGGATTTTGGTTCTGGTGCTGGATCAGGTTCCGTTTCTGGTTGAACGTAAACCTCTGGCAGTTGGTTAGTTGGTGTGGTTGCACCTCGTTCCTCATCTTCTGTGTGAACGATTTGCATTTTATGTTGCTCCAGGACAACACCGTCTTCGCCTACTATTTCGTATTCACCTGGAGCACCTAGGCTAAGTTCGCTGGGTTCCTCTGACTCTAGAATGACGCTGACTCGATTGGGTTGAGCCTTCGGTTGCACTTTGTGCTCATCAATCGAGGTATTGAAGAAGGCCATAGCCTGTCGATAGTTCTGACGCTTCTGCTCAGCCTCTTCCAGCTGGTCGATCTTTGCACGCTCCTCTTCGATGTCCGCCCAAAAGTCGGGCTCATCGTTGTTCTCTGGCTCTTCATTGTTATATGAGTAGGGCGCCCAGGTGCGAACAGTGGCTGGCTCATGCATTGAGGCTAGCGACATAGTATCAACCATATTCAGATTGGTTTCGGCAGATTCTTGTGTTGTTTGCTCGATTTGTTTTGGGATTTCCTCCTCAGTTTTGGTCTCATGCTCAAGCTCGTCGTATTGGACGGCCAGCATTTTTTCCTCTTCAACAGCAGGATCAACGATCACTGGCTCCTCCCCTCGAGCTCCCTCCAATGTTGCCCACACATCGATTTCCACGGCTGGTTCGTCGGGCAGCTTGGCACGAAAGGCTTTCGTTTCGACAGGCTTGTAGGGTGTTTCTTCCACCGAGTTTTGGCGCTCCTTGCGAGCCCAAAATGTAGCTGATTTATGGAAGGTAACATCCTCATCATCTGACTTACGATTTGCTTCGATTTCCGTCCAAAAATCAATTTCTTCATCGGTGTCAACCTCGCGCGGCTCCTCAGGATATTTCGTGGGATCGAATTTAAAATCGTTTACTTTTTGGTCATTCACATCTTCTGTAGATTTTATATCCGCCCAGAAATCAATTTCCTCTTCTTCTTTTTCTTCTTCTTGGGGATTATATTCCACTGTATTTTCTATTGAGCTTTCTAGCTGTGTCTCAGTTGTTCGATCTGCCCAATAGTCAACATTCTCTGTGAATTGATTCGATTGCGTGCTTGACTCTTTCATATTATTCTCGGATTTCGCCTTGTCTACTTGTGCCCAAAAATCCTCCTCGGGCTCAGGCTCTGCTTCGACCTCTGGTAGTTCTTCCACCACGAAATGAACTTCGGCACACTGTGATTGGGGTATGTATTCTACTTTGGCTTTAAGGGTAGTCGTCCAATGCTCTACTTTGGTCACCGTCTCTTTTTGTAGTGGGGTATAGGTAACAGTTTTTTGCTTCTTTACCCATTGACTGTCTTCCTTACTCTTCTCAACGCTTGCCCAAAAGTCGATTTCTTCCTCAGGCTGCTCTGGCTCTCGAATAGGTTCAGGCTCCTTGGCTGCATTGGCGAAAGTTGACCAAAAGCTGTTCGTAGCCGCCTCCAAAGAGGCCTGAGTCTTGGTTATGTCACACGATTTAGGTCTAGGAGGTTGGACATGCTCATTGTTTTGCTTTACCCGCAGCTGAACAGTCTCTGTTTCCGGAGGTTCTTTCTTCTGTATTTCTGGCTTTGCCTCTGTCGTCTTCCAATAGTTCTTGGATTGCTCCATCATTTTCTGCGCTTGCATTTTGGTCGCCCGAAGAGTGGCAAAGAAGTCGAATTCCTCCTTAGGTTCTTCAGAGCTAGCGTCAACTTCCTTTGTGGGCTCCAATTTCGCAACGTTATTTGTTAACTCCCCACCTTGGGTCTCAGCTAAGAATTTATTGCGCATGCCCAGCGAGATGGAAGTAGATACATCTTCATTGCTCATCTTGCGACTACTTGAGAGTATTTTGTCCGGGTTACAGTTGTGTTGGTTCTCCATCGACTTATCGACGGAATTGGAACGGGACGAGTTGGACAAGCTTATGGTGACGCTAACTTCGCAGTCGTTATCGTCCTCATTATCGCTCTCTAACTTGGCAATGCTAAAGGAATTGCGTTTTCCGTCTAAGCTCTGACGCCTCTCCTCAATCTGTGTGGTGCTGCCTACCTCTAGAGTAGCTATCTTTTCGTCATTTGAGCTGCGACTGAAGGAGAAGCGCAGTGGTAAGCGAACAGTCACCGAATTGGATTCCTCGTCATCGTCGTCAGCATTCGTTTCATTCTTATCATTGTCCTCGATTTGCAGATCCAAACCGTCGTCCTCCTCGACTTGGTGATCTCCTAACGTAGCATTGCTAGCACTGGATCCATTACGATTGATAACTGTCCTGGCATAGTTGCTGCTGCGTTCCATTTCGCTTTCCTCCTCGTATATGGTGCTCAGATCCTCCTCAACGGCATAATCATCGTCCAGTTCCTCAATTAGTTCTTGTTCTTCCTCTACTTGCTCCTCCTCGTCAACCATTTCATCAGCTGTCGTCACATCCTCATCCTCACTTTCGGAGTCCAACTGCTCAATGGGCATTTTACCCAATCCCTTGTAGACCTGCACATTGGTCACCGACTTGATGGCCTGCAGCGGCGCGTGCTTGGGTGTGTCTGTGTCTTCCTCATCCTCATCCTCATCGCTGCTATCCTCCGTGTCTGTCTCACTGTCGTCATCGTCCAGCATGACTGTAATCTGCACCGGCGAAGCATTCTCGCTAGGTGAGCATGCGCCCAACTCCTTCAGCTGTTCACCCGCATAGTCTTTCTGGAGTTGCTTCGATAAATTGGCTTGAGTATTGCCTCCGGCGATTTTATTGATGTTAGCCAGTCGCTGGGTAAGCATATCGATGACCTGTTCATTGTTGTTGCAGATGTTGCGCGTCTTCGGCTGGCTCTCCACCTCCCCAATTTCAACAGAGTGCGCACGCTTGGGTGACTCACGGGGCTCCACCTTGATGTGGTGCTGCATGATGACCTTCGAGGGCGTATCGTCCGTGCTGGGGGTTATAATAATATCGGGCAATACACTGCTAGCACGACTTTCAGCTGAGCTTTGGCTAAAACTAGGCGCAACCGGATAGGGATAGGGGCCATAGGGCGGTACGAATTGTGGAAACTGTGCATCACTGGGCATGCCTGGCTGGCCATAGACTGGCGGTGGGGGTAGATAGTAGGGATAGTAATAGGGGTAGGCTTGATTCACGTCTGGCTGCTTGCCATCTACCGATGGGGGCATAGGCGGAGGTGGGTAGGGATAGGGGTAGGGCCAGTTTAGGACTTGAGGTTGCTCCCCATTTGATTGCCCTGGGGCTGGTGGGGGTGGCATATACCAGGGGAAGGGATAACCATAAGCATAGGTATATTGCGGAGGAACCGATTGCGAGCGCTCCGGTTGCTTAGATGCTGGATAAGAACTATCTGAGCTAAGGGATGAGTTGGATGAATATGAGCCATGAGAAGTGTTTGTATTTGTATCTGTGGTGGGCGGTGGAGTGGGTGTGGCTGATGTGTAACTATGACGTTTATTGATTTTATTGTTAATTTCTCGGTTATGGTTACTTTTACTGACATTATCATTATTCTCATTATTGTGATTAATAATATTATTATTATTAATATTATTATTATTATTATTATTATTGGCTTCGTTCAATTCAATATTTTCCAAATCCGAGTCCAGCTCGGTGTGAATTTTATGTTCTGAGGTCGGTTTGGTGCACGGTTATCAAAAATAAATAAAAAAAAAGAAAGAAGAAAAGATATAGACACGGTGAGAGTGCATATTATGATCAATACACCAACAATTTGGACTGTGAATGTTATACAGATTAAACGATCGAGCAAAGCCGCTAACTATATACAGGTTTCAATAGTCGCTTCTGAATGAGTGTGTGTGTGTGTGTGTGGATGACAGGGATGCATGAAGTGGATGTACATAGAGATCAGATATGAGTCGGTGTCAGATGTTCGTATTGATGATTCAGATTGGAACTCAACATGCTTCCTTCCTAAGGAAGGATCCAACAACTCGTATAGTTAAGAGTCAATGCAGAACAAAATGATTTTCAAGAAAGGTGAAATCTCTCAATAGGTAGAATACAATCAAGAACACTGTGAAAAAATAACATGATGCAAGGTATACGTACAAATGTGAATATACATACGTGTACTCAATGTGCGTGTGCATGTGTTGTGTGTGTGTGTGTGTACTTGTTAGTGAATGGCTAGAATGGCATATATACAAGTTGTGTTAGCCTAGAGGCTAAACGTTGATTGTTGATCATGTGTGCATGAGTGTGTATAAAATATTTAAAAAAAAAAAAGATAACCCCAATTTCTCGCTGTGTATTACTTTATAGAGGACTTACCGGCATTCTCTGGTGTTGTCATTGCCTGTAGAATTTTAAATGATCGACTTGGTATTGCGCTTCCGGTATATTTTTTCGGTTCCGGTGCCTGTTGCTCACTAGGTGGCACATATTGCTGTTGAGGTGTATCTAAAGAGATGAAGAAATAGAGCTTTAATAACTTCAGAAAAAGCGACTTTTCATACCCACCGTATGGAGAACGCTGTGGTGTAAAGCGGTTCTGTGTGGTTGCGCCGTTACCTGCAATCAAATAGAAATCATTTCACATCGTTTTAGTCAAGGGCTCGTTATGATTTGATAGCCAATCTATTGAGTTTAGTAGTGCTGGCAATTTTGATTCGAGTTCTAAGGCATTGCCATATATTCATGGCGGACTACACAGGAAGCGTATTAGTTTCTCTTGTTCCAAACGGTTTTGTTGTGGCTTAAAGCGTTGAATTAGTAAAAATAACCATTTCAGGATTAGACTGAGAAACCTGAGAGACCCAGACCCAGACCCAGAAGAATGGACATTGGACACCGAATCGACGAAACCTTACAACTCTCTCTCGGCAAACCTTACCCGTCCGACTCGCTGTGGAAATGGGGCGATGGGGCTCACCTTGCGGGGACCAGGCTTGTGGTGTACCCGACTGCTGATCCTGTGCGATTTGCAGTCGCCTCATTTGCTCAATGGTCGGACTATTGCGCGCCTGCTGGGCGCTCATCTGGCGAGCGAACTGCGGCCGCTGCAGCTGCGGCGTCTCCACGTCCGCTTGTGGCTGTTGCACGGGCTGTTGGCGAGACTCGACGCTGCCATCGTCCACCGTGTCGGTTATCTTTTGCAATATTCTAAACGATTTCGATTGTATGGGCGGTGAGCGTGGATCGCTGCAAGTAGATATAGGCGTATGTTAGGTTATGTTGTTGGTTAGCATGCACTCGATATTAGATGTCTGAAAACCAAGTTACATCATTTCTATGGGTTGTGAAAGCGTGGGGTTAGCTGAAACCGAATGTAGTTCGAGATCGAGAATTTTGTAAGATTGCTCGGATGTTGATGACAAGGGAATTCCCCTTGCGAGTCACAAATGAATGAATGTTATGCAAATAAGAGACGCACGCTCACAACATTTACGAACAGAATCAAGGGGATCTGGAGCAGAGTTGAGCTACTCCAAGTCCCATTTTACAGCACTAACAGTTAGAGTTTTGGACTAGTATGCATTTGTTATCGGGCTGCGACGACGACGACGACGACTGTGACTGTACTACCTGAGTCGATTCTTTCTGTAGTTTATCTCAGCCTCGAGCGGACATTGATGCACATACAAATTGTAATTGCCACTGAAAGTCGTGGTAAGTCGTTAGGTTTTGTAAAGAAGCACAAAATTTAAACGCATTAGTGCTGGGTAGTGGTGCATAACTAGTTGTTTTTAGTGTTGGTCAAGCACAAAAAATGTAGTATTGTAAACAAAGCTTTTGTTTCCACTTACTTTTGTAGCACGACTGGTGACTGGGACACGGGGCCACCGCGACCTCCCTCAATGGCAATGGGTATGATCCGTGTTGAATTGTTGCTGTTGCTGTTGCTGTTGCTATTGATGTTGTTGCTGTGATTCGAGGCAACAAAGTGATGTTGCTGCTGTTGCTGCTGCTGTGGAGTGGGCGACACTCCTGATGCCGGATAGTTGTTGTAACCTTGATCGACAAATTGATTAGCTGAGCGTATTATGTGGCCAGCAGGCGCTTTCGTAGGAAAGAAAGAGTATACATAGACACATATTGATATCGAGATGGAAAGTTACACAGTGGGACAGTAGATTGGAGCATACGGGAACAATCGTGGTATTCGTTGGAGAGTGCAAGGGTTCGCATTCGGGGTGAAGGTAGAAAGACTACTGGATACAGGGTGTGTTTAGTAACGAACATTTAGAGTGTTTAAGAAAGCGCCAGACAGGGTATTAAGAGAACACATAAAGAATACACACAAAACAAACTAAACACCAACTACAACATCTTCAAACTTACCACCGAAATTCGGCTGGGCTGCGGCATATGTTGGTGTTTGCTCCAGTGTAATGGGTATGATGCGCTCCTGCAAATAATCAAATTAGCATTTATAGCTGTGCTAGATACCCTGTAATCAGGTGAGTTACCCTGGGGCCACTCTGGGTCGCACTGCTGCTGTTGGCATTGCTGTTGTTGATCTGCAATCGCAATCCACTCTGCTGAGCTGTTGACCCAAAGTTCTGCTGAACAGCCGGACCGGGAGACGAAGCTCTTTCATAGCCATTACCTTGCATCTGCATCTGCATCTGGCTCGGCATCTGGGGCTGATAGTACGTGCTTGTGGGCTGCGCTTGCGTTGGCGCCGACGGCGAAGCTGTCTGTCGCAGCGACGAGGGCATCACATTGCCATTCTCCTCAGGGCGTGCCCAAGGCGCCTGCTCCTTGGCCGCGGACTGCGAGCTAAGCCAGCGCAGTGGCTGCCCGCCCACCTGTTGCTGTGCTGATTGCTGCTGCTGTTGCGGCTGTTGTTGCTGCGGCATTTGGCGCATGGGCGAGTCACGAGCTCCCGACAACTGTTGCTGCTGCAGCAAAAGACGCTGGGCCTGCGGCTCTGTGGGCTGCGCCAGTGGAGCGATGTAAAGAGAGCCAACGTTTGTCTGCCAAGAAAATAGTAAAGAGGCGTAAATATGCAAACTTTAAAGTTTATTTCATAATAATATTTTATATATTTAAGCAAACAAACAACTTCTGGTCATGAAAATTGAAAGCAATAGATGCTTACATATGAACACTCAAGGTATTGTCTTCATTTACCCTGTATTTATTTAAAAAAGGGTATACTGATTTGTACGCTGTTATTTGAAAAGCCAGAGTATAAACTAGTCGGCCACTTAGTCCATTTAGCATAATTTCAAATTAATGTAGATATAGCCATAATAATAAATTGGATAGTTGGCTATTTCTAATTGGATATCTTCCAACTCGCCAAAAAATGTAACCCTATACACAAAATAATTTTGTCTTATAAAAAAAAAATAATAAAAAGAAATATTCCACTTTCTGTCTGTATTTCGCACATGCTTAGAAATTAGTTGTTCATAAGATATATTCTCATTATATATATTTATATATTTTCGCAATTTATATGTATATATTTGCCAATTTTTTATTTACCCTAATGTATATATAGTTTCTTATACATAAATATATATGTATGTGTATTTATATATGTACACATAAATATATACATTATTTCTTGATATTTTCCTTATTTTCTTGACATTCAGTTAAGACATGAATCTGTATTTAACTAAATTATACGACGAAAAGTGTTCGTAAATTAATTATGTTATCATGTTATTATTTGAGCATTCTTTAAATATGTTTATACACAAATAAATCAAATTAAAACTAACATTAAAATTTTTGAAATGAGTTTTTCCTTCTCATTTCTGCCAAACAATAATTTCGTCTATCTACTAAAATAAAATAAAAATTCCAACTCCAATAAATTTCAATCTGTAAAATATAACATAATTAATAACACTTTATGTGGAAGTTCTTCAATAGTAGTGTTGGATATAAGAAATTGATCATATGGTGCACTACTATTTTAAGACGACGACTATTCAGCACTACTATTTCTATGATGGTTTGATTTTCAAATCATTTCTTTAAAATCGTAAAAAAATAAAAAAAAAATTCAGACCAAAAACAAACATTTATCTCTAATTGTCTCCTTTAAATTGTATTCTGCACTAAAAGTTGACTTCACTTTGTTTTTTTCAGCGAAATACATAAGTACTAATTCAATAAATGTTTTTTTTTAAAGCAACACTACTATTTTCATGTGTATTTAAAAAAATGTATTTGATAAGTTTCATATGTTTGAAAGTTTACAAGACTTTGCTTCCATTACATTCAATCCATTGTTCAATTACAAATATATAAATCCTATAAGTATATAAAAAATCTTATACGTTTCTAAGAAACTTACTTAAATAAATATAAATATTTAAAGATAAAACTTTATAAATGCTTGGAATTTAACTTGTTTTCAAGTTCAAAATACAGTTAATGATTAGAATATATTCTGCTTCATTACAATGGCAATGCATTTGCTGCGATTGTCAATTGCCTCAAGTTCAAAATTCGTGTTTGGCCTTTGGCAATATTTAATTTTAGATGCTGCAGCTACGAATTGCGTTCAATGTTCAACTTGCAGAGCGAAATGTGTTGCTGTTGATGATTATCTAAAAATAGATGTGAAAGCTTCCGTGACTGCGCTAGAACAAATCACAAGCATTCAACGGCAGTAAATTGTTGCTCTTGTAAAATTAGCATCATTTGTGCGCTTTATTGAATCTGTTGTAAACTATATTACTCATACGCCCCGAAAACGAATTGGTAAATATTTAGGCGAGTGAGTAAGCGTCTGGAAAGGTCAAACTATGATGCGTATTACACAGTTGTTAAACACTTACCGGCTTAACACCTTGATAGGGCGTTTGTTGTTGCTGTTGCTGCTGTGCATTGAAAGATGTTGCTGTTGCTGGCTCGACTCTGGCGGGACTGAAGACATCGCGAGATCTTTGCTGCTGTTGCACATTGTTGTAAATGGGCTGTGAATGCGTTGGCTGCTGTTGCTGTTGTGGTTGCTGTCGTTGCTGTTGTTGCTGTTGTTGTTGTGGTGCAGCGGACTGGGCACGTTGCGTACGCCAAGGCACAGTTTGAGCAGGTTGCTGCTGTTGCTGTTGCTGTTGTTGCTGTGGCTGAGCCAGCGGCGACATGGCTGGCGATGGACGTGGCTGCTGTTGGGCGAGCGGAGAAATGGCCGTGGGTGAACGCGGCTGCTGCTGTTGCTGCTGTGCAAAGCGGAAGGGACTCTCCGTGGCGCGCTGCTGTTGCTGCTGCAGCTGCTGCTGCTGTTGCTGCTCGAAGGGCGAGCGCGGACTCTCCGTTTGTCGCGTATACACATTAACAGCTGGCGACTGCGGCATGGGCACACTGCGGAACTCCTGACGCTGCTGCTGTGGCGGTGTTGCCGGTGGCGTCGGTTGCTGATATTGTTGCTGCAGTGGCGGTGTCTTGGGTGAAGGCTGCTGTTGCTGCTGCTGTTGCTGTTGCTGCTGTTGCTGTTGCTGCTGTTGCTGCTGCTGTTGCTGTTGCTGCTGTGTTGATGGTGCATAAGGACTGTAGCTATTGCTGTTGCTGTTGCCATTGCTGTTGTTGTAGTTGCCATTGTTGTTGCTGTTGCCAGCTGGCTTGTAGGCTGCAGAAACAGAGGAAGATGAGATTAGAACTGCTGTAGGTGCAATGAGAGAAAATGATTTTGTGTTTAGTGCCGTTAGTGGGGAAATGCCAATAAAGAGATGCCGCTTGATGTCTGGTGTTAGTCAGATGTGGTTTTTAAAGCACCAGATACCGCTTAGTAATTAGCCGGCGAGCGACATGAGGCGATCCGCGGGCCAAGATCTGTACCAAGAGAACTTTGGCCCACTCGAGAGTGGAGTTAGAGTGTGCCCCAAAACCAAAACCAAAAACCAAAAGCCAGCGAAATGATGCGATATCCGAAGAGTCTCTCTCTCTCTCTCTCTTTTTCTCTCACTCTGCTCACCATCAACGGCATCTTGGCTGTTGTTGTTGCTGTTGAAGTTGTTGCTGCTGTTGTTGTTGCTATTGTAGTCACCATTGCCGTTCTGAGCTGGCTCCGGCAGTGGGCTCTTGGAGCGCTCCTTGCAATACTCATCCTTCCAGAAGAAGTTCTTCTCCACTGGTGGCGGCACCTTGCGCAGCGCCGCCATCGGATTGGGCGGAATCTTGATCTCGGGCCGGAAGCCCAGCGGCGGCGGCTCGAAACGTTGCGGCGTTGGGGATTTGCGTGCCGCTGCCGGCGAGCCGGGCGCACTGACCCGGCCCGTTGGTGGTGCTAATGTGCTTTGTTGTGGGGGTGGCGGTGGGGGTGCAGCATGGTTACCGTTCTTACCCGTCTGTGACTGCGGCTGCGGCGGCGGCGGCGGTGGCAGCACCTGAAACGGCATGCCCATTGCAGCGGCGCCCATCGCGCTGGCCGCGCTGCCAGCAGTGACGCCCGGCGACGACTGAGGCGAGGGTCTGTTCTGTTGGGAGGCGCCCGTGGCGCCCTCGGCTTGAGCGTTGCGGGCCAAGCGCTTGGCCATGCGCTCCGACCGGATCTGGGAGAGATCGATGCCGCCGGGCGTGTAGGTGAAGGGCTTCTTGTCTTTTGTCATCATGGCGTTTTGCACACAGGCGGGTGCCTCGTACCCGCCGCCTGCTCCAGCGCCTCCACCGCGTTGTCCATACCTGAGGAAGAGAGTGAGAGAGAGAGAGATACATTCATTAGCATATTGCGATTGATTGTGGTCATCGAACGGTTTCATTTTCATGTAAATTTCGTGATTCTTGTTAAGTATCTTGACTTGCTTTGTACGCCTCTTCGATTTCTGGCTATTTATCATATGCTTGACTTAATCTTTTGTTATTAACTGTTTCATATTGACGCTCCATGCCAAAGAGCCCCCATTTGTCTGACCACACTTGAAGATCTTTCCGTTTTATTATTCCAAACTGCTTGACTAATGACTCGCCCCATCGACAGTTCAATGAGCCAATTTTTTCTTGGCAAATTGTGTTTTTTGTATTTATTTTTTGTCGCTGTTGATGAGCGGGGGAAAGTGAGCTGAAGATGCTGCCATTGGCATCTATAGCCACTTATTTGTCGAAGTGCTGTGCCTAGGGCCATAACGGCCAGCTGTTGAAAGTGAGAGCTTGAGAAAGATGAACGAATCGCGAGCAAAAAGGCAATTAAGAAAAATGATTAAAAAAACATTAAAAAGTAAAACTGCGCCAAAGAACACAAATTTTTACTCATTTGTGTTTTCATTTCCACAACCAAAGTACACAGATTTGTATGTGGGCGCACAGCTATTAGATCAACATATAAAAAAAATGAAAATAACAATAAATCATAGGAATCGTATATATATATATGTATGTGTAAAGAAAATAGCAAAAAGTATAAACCAAGACAAACTTTACTTGCTATTTTCTTATTATAAACTTTTAATTGGTTTCGCAACCCTTCCTATATCGCCTTCTCACTCTCTCTAACTGTTTTGAGAATAGCAAGAATGCGCTAACTTCTACTTCACATTCTACTTCTACTCTATCTTTGCTAAAATTGTATACTTCAACTATTAATCAATGTTGTTACAACAATCCATTACACTTTTAATAATTAATTATTCAATCAATGTGAAAGTCAACTCGAACTTGAAACTTGTTTAAGAGCTAATGACGTAATGCTGTCTATATTCTTTTCAAAAATAATATGTATGTAAATACATATATGTAAATTAAACAATAAAGATAAGTGAGAGCTACTATGCATCAACTCATCATTTTAGTTCTATAGTCAGCACACATACATACATTGTAGCGCTTCTAAATCGAATGTTTATAATATAAAGGTTGTTATTAAATTTGTCTGCGCATGACGTCATATTTTGGCGTGCACTGTATGAAATACACCATATGAAATCTATGGAACAGATGACGTCACACGGCCTGCAATACAATCAATTTGCGAATCTACAATACATTGCAGGCAAATACTCAAACTACTGCTTGAAATAAGCCTGAAGACAATCAAAATAAAGGACGAAACAACAAATTTTCTATAATTCTGCCTCGCTCAACTTTTCTCTTTCAGATCGAAATTTCCCTAACCCTTTTATTATAGATCATCGATCTTCGATCATATATGTCGATCGTCGATCATATATGTCTATCTACAATGCTACTCACATTTTTATTTATATACATATGTATGTATATGTATGTATGTATATATGTATGTATGTATGTATATGCAAATAATACATATGTAAATTGGACTACTAAAATATGATAATGATATATATTTATTTCTATTTTTGATACATTTTTTACGATTGGTTATAGACATTGCCAACGCATAATTTATTGGACTTGTTTATGTTGCTAAATACAAGCTCTGCCCTAACGGTATACTTTCTGCTTTGTGGTTTGCTAGATATGTATGTGTATATTCTTCAAAGTGTTTCTTTCTCTCTCTCTCTCTCTTTATTTGGATATTAACACTGTTAATAAGGTACATGGCAAAATGTTAAGACTTTCATTTAGCATTTGTAAATTAACAGAATGCTGTAATTGAACAACATAATGTGTTTTGATAACAGGCTGTGCTAAATCTGATCTCATTTGACATTAGTTCTAATAAGACAACAATATTCCAATATTAAAATAATTTAATTATATTTATTTTAGGTATTTAGGTTGTTATAAACAAAGTCAATACTCATATATATATAAAAGAAATTTTTAAATATTAAAAATTTCAAAAATAATAAAAAAAATTCGTTTTATTTATCTTCAATAATAAATTCTTTGAAATGAAACGATAAAATTGTACATGTGTAACATATGTATATTAAATGTTAAACAGAACCGTTCGATGATTAATAAATGTATTCATTCGAACTAGCTATGCTTAAGTATATATATTCATATGTAGCTATTCCATATATTGCGCGAAGTTCAGTTAGGAGGAAATGCGCATTGCATTGCACAACAATTCAAATCTGGCAGCTTTCTAGGCTTGTCAGGCTTTAATAATAATACTCATAAATGTGCTGCCTCCCCTTAAATGGCCAGGTCTACAAACATATTGACAAGCGCAAACAGTTAACAGTTTAGTAAAGCTGCGCCAAATGAGTTTCCTAGCTGGCCATAAACGTTAGGTGCAATGGACGTGAGTGGGGGGAAAGCAACAAGGGCAAACAAACAACGACCCGAACGACCTTACAATTTTGGCCTAGCCTGGAAAATGATGGAGCGTTAAACTTTGGCTAACCACTCAACTCAACTGAGCTGAAAGAGTAATCAATGGCAAGTTCAAGTTTTCGATGTCTGCCACTTGCTTCGCATAGCGCACCATAATTCCAGATGAATCTATATGGTCATTCCACACATCGCAGATGACATTTCTGCAATACTAAAATACAAATACAGAGATTGGCAACAAGTGTGCATGTGTGCGTGTCGCCTCGTATGGACTCAATTAGAGCCGACTTTGTTTGTCATCGACCGCAGGCAGTTACGTCACAATACGACTGAGGCTTGGATTTGCATTTGACATTGATGCACTCGCTCCAATTTGTATGTAAAGCGGATTGCGGATTGCGGATTGTGGATTGTGGGATTGCCGCAGTCGTGAGTTGTTGTGGGTGCTGGCTGGGCTTTTGCAATTTGCCGTCTATGTGTGGTTTGCCTTCGCATTTGCGGTTTGAGTGCTCGGAACGGGCACATGGAAAAGTGCTGGCAACACTTTTGCTATGCCTCAACCACGACCAAGCACTTGCCACTTGGCTCTTGGACAGCAGCGCAACACCTGTTCCTGTTCGCCTGACCCACTTAGCCAAGTTGTTAAAAGCGAATCATTCACGCACCGGTCATGCGTATTCTATGCCATGCTGTGACTGTATGTCTCTTGCTGTATGCGCGCATAAAAACTAATGAAGCTGACAGGCGACAGGCTAAAAGACCAGCAGACCAGTGGACCAGTGGACCAAGAGCCAAACAAACCGACAGACCAACGGACCAACCAACAGGCCAACAGGCCCGACAACTTTTCAGAACCCCAATACCAGCCAGCAAGAGAGAGAGATGCACGCACCTGGCCAACAAAGCAGCTGCCCATCACTTTCTTTTGGCCACAACTGGCTGGCCATCTGATGCTTTCTGGGCCTATGCTAACTACACACAGCCGACGACAGCATCTTTAGCATTCGCTTTTAATTAGCAAAATGTCAACGTTAAGCGCAACTAAATTAAGCAAATTATGCGGAGAAAAGTCGCAAACAAATAACTAGGCGAAATCTTATTATTTATGCTGTAAATCGAAAAGTAAATGTTTTGAAAAAATCTTACTTCAATATTTTCTTTTCGGATTTCAAATAAAAACCATGCTATACTGCTCTTAAAACAAAATGAAAGTTTTAATTGACTTGACTTGTATTTAATATAAAGAAAATGTTGGGAAATCAGAGAAATTTTAAAACAATTCTGCAGGCAATGTAGTGAGGCATCCAATCGCAGTAAAATTATGTAACTAGGGATAGGGAGCTTTACAGGAGAGATAAGAGATATGAAATTCTCACTCAATTTATTTTCATTTTGGCTTGCAAAATAAAGTCCGATCAACCAAAATGCTTTAAAATTGTAATTGAAATACGGCTTTTAAGCAAAATGAATCAACTGGAACTTTTATAATATGTAGGTCATATCCCTAAAACCTAAAATAAGAAAAAAACAAGTTAGGATGATAAAAGAAGCTACAGATGAATTCAATGAGAAACTGTTAAAAGTCTATTTATAAATGGATCTTTCCAAGTATTCAGTAAGTTGAATTTATAAAATGGACATTACCTATGTTAAGTTTTCCAGCTACAGCACTCTTTCCCTTTTAGATGCCATTTTACGCTGCCCCGAAATCTTTAATATGCGTAATCTCTTCTATTAACCAGACCCATCATTTAAAACTAATGTCGTAGAATATTGAACAAAACAGATAAGATTATACTGCTTATGCCATAGAAGAGTGTATATTCCAAAACTTGTCTTTATAGCTTTATAGCTATAGACGGATGGGCGGGCGGACGGACAAATACTTCGATGGACTGGGCTAAAAGGTCTCAGCTCGTCATCTAGACCATCTATTATTTAAAGAGGTCTACCATGCCTTCTAGTGCCTATTACACACATTTTAACAGAGCCATTATGACCTGATTCATTTCAATGAGTTTATACTATAAAGAATAGCTAAAAATTTGAACAAAACTTAAAAGTCTCCAAGAGCTTCCGAGTTAATAGGTTTAGTTGTCCTTCCCATAGAGTTGACGTCATAGTCTGCTGTTTTCTTTTACTTTTCGACTCACACGTGTGCTAACAAATCGAGACAAGTCAGTTTCTTAAAAGAAAATAATAAAAAACTTTGTTTTCGGTAGCTCGGCACTAGATGTGAAAATATTGAGAACAAAGATCGGACGACAGCGTCGTCTGATGACGTCAATCTGTCAGGAAAATGGACCAAAGAGCCAAGTTGTAGACAAGTTCAGGAAGGCAACTAGATCAGCAGCTGATTTTGACAGCAGCGGCAATTAAGATGTCAGGAAGAACCCAAAAAAGTCAACAAAGTGCAAAGTCAGTGTGGATTGGAACTAAACAAATAATAAGCTGCACGTTTCACATGATCTACTTAAAACATTTGCATATGAATCACTGGGCCAATTCTGTGACATTTGCAATTTGCATTCGTTAAAAATAGAAGCTGCTATACAAACATATATATATACATATATAATATGTATATATGGGAGGTGAGAAATATAGACCAAAAATAATACCGTATGGCATTTGGCATAGGCATGCAGAGGCCATTAGCAGCTGGCATGCGTTATATGAAAATAGCTGAAAGCCAAATGCAGAAACGTAAAAAAAGAGCAGCAAAATCATAGAAAAACATCTGTACAATTTACATTTTCACTTTTTGCTCGCATGCAAATGAGCGTGAAAAAATGTTCAATCCAAAAAAAAAAAAAAAAGAAGAAAAATGAAAATGAAACAAAAACTGGATCTGTGAGATCAGCTCCACTGGCAGTGGCCAGTTCTGTGCATATTTCAAGATCAAGGGCAACACACAGAGAGAGGTAGATAGAGAGAGAAAGAGGGACAGAGACAGAGACAGACACAACTTGAAAGCTGCCACATGCAACATGACATAATGATAGTCATTGTCCGCCTGCCTGCCAGCCAGCCAGCCAGCTAGTCAGCCCGCGACTGGGTCTATAAATAGAGTTAGAGCACTACAGGGTGCCTCGAGTGAGTTGCACATTCCACGCGCAGCTAATCTCGCCTCGACAACAAAAATATTTACATAGAAATTGTTTCAGTTTTTGCGCACCAAAAAAAGAAATTCTTATCTCGCTCTGCTGTCATAAATTGCTCTGGATTCAGTGCAGCCTCCAACCCCTAGCCTACTTACGTATCCAGGCCGCCTTTGTCTTGGCCATTCTCCTGCAGCTGGGCCAGTGGCAGCTCCAGCTGAAATCCACGATCCTCGCGCACCATATAAGCGGGCAGCGTCTCGATTATGGCATTGGCCTTATCGTTATACGAGCCCAACAGCTCCCGATACTTGGAGTAGACGATGCGTTTCAGTTGCGGGTTCTTGATCGCAGCTGGACTCGTCGTCGTCGTCGCAGTCGCACTCAACGTGGAGGTGGCCATTGTCTTGATTTATTTGTTATTTATATGGTTATTATGATTATTGTTATTGATATTGTGGGTAAACAGTCTTCAGACACTTTGCATAGCGGGCTGGGCTCTGTACGAATGAATCAAACTGCGATGTCAATCAAGCAAACGATTTTGTATACAAGTTATAAGATATTCAATATAAAAAGGAATTTGAGCAGAGGAGATCGAAGTTCGGTATAGGTATATACGTTAGATATATTTGTGAGTTCAGTTTATGCTGCTGGCTCATTCGCCGACAGATAAGCTGTCAGATACAGTGAGATATATGTAGCATAGAGTTATTAATTTTATTTTTTACTTTGTCAAACAAAGGCGCAGAGGCGAAGCAATAAGTCAGAGACCCAAGCAATGGGCAATGGGCAATGGGCAGGAACTGACTCAGACACACGGTCGATCGACCGATTGACTGGCAGCGATCTAGGCAATGCCAAGACCTTTTGATGACTCACAATCAGAACAACAACGACAACAACAACAACAGCAGCAGCAGCAGCTTTATTATGAGCATCTTTATCAACATAAAGTATGCCGGGCAGCTGTTTTGTATCTGAAAGATATGTGAGCTTAAATTCGCTCACAATCGAGCAATATTATATACAGTCATGAGCGAAAAGTTCGTTTGCTTGTTTGATTGAACATCCGTGAGATAGAACAACAGTTAGAGTTGGAGAGCTTACAGCAGTTGTTGTCAATTAGCACGCAAATACTTGGGACACACACACGCACGCACACTGTAACAACAACACCATGGAATTCTCTTCAAACACGACGCGGCGTAAAAGTATCTACAAGTTGCGATCGGAAGTATCTGTAACTGGAAGCGCACCGCGCGACTGCACACAGCAAAGGCTCGAAGCACTTTGAAGCCGAGTTCGTTCGACTCGCAACTTCGATGCCGACCTCAGCAGCGCCGTCGCTGTCACTGTCGACGTCGCAGTCGACGTTGGCGTTAGCAACTTGTTGCAGATACATTTGTGTGGTGGAGGCCGTCGTTGTAACTCTGCTGCCGCAAAAGGAAAACCGACTGCATGATAAACGTTCGGCTGGCACGCGGCGTCGACTGCGGCTGCTGTGGCTGCTGTGGTTGCTGTATCTGCAAGATACAAGATACACGGCTAGCTGGCTAGCTGGCTGCCTGCCTGGCTGTGGAGCAATTTATATGTCTGTCAATTCGCTGGCAAGTTGCTGGACAGACGATCGCCGCGACTGGCATTTCAAACGCGGCGACAAATTTAAAGCTAAACGCCAAACGCCAAACGCCAAACAGCCAACGGCAAACGGCAAACGCTTTCGACTTTTTGTCGAATATCTTGTCTCTTGTATCTTGTATCTCGGATCTTGTATCTGCGTCTGTTATCGTGCGGTTAATTGTTTACGTTTTGGTAGTCATGTCGTCTGCTTATTACTTTTGTAGCTTTTCATAATTAAAACGACATTTATCTCGGCTACCCAGCTTTTGTCTTTCCCCCATTTCGTTATCTTCCCACATTCGCCACGCAATTCGTGCAAGTTTTTGGGGCGTGTTTAGCGAAAACAAAAAAAAGAATGTCTTTATGCCTGCAGCCCTACGACATGCCTAGCCTTGAGATACAAATGTATTTGTCGACTGATAGCGCCGTAATTATTTATCACTCTGCTCTTCACCCACAAACCCACTAACTGCTTAGAAAGTAACATAAAGAGATTACAGAGACCTGGACAGATTGTACTGCGAAATTGGATCCGAGAGGGATTCCCATAAGTAAAACAGCACTTGGCATTATTAGTGTTATTACTATCTTTTCACATTATATAAGTATATAAGTGAATTTTTATATTTATTGCAATAACTTAATGCTAAGTTCGTTCAAGTTTACTAGATAAAAACAGTTGACTAAATAACTGTTAATGATATGTTATGAAAATCTAATTAAACTTTTCTTGGTTGATATTATATGCTTAAAAAAATACAAAATATTTAATTAAAGGTAGATACTTGTTAGACATAATTACCAATTTGTTTACCACTTTATAAAAGTATGCATAAAAGTGTTGTTTTTTTTTTTAGAGTTACACCAATTAAAATTTTTATAAGGTATAGAAATATATTTCAAATATCAATGCAAAAGACAGTATTGGATTGAAAATTTTATGATCTGAATGTTTGAATATGATTTCGGTCATTTCGGCAGACAATTTTTACTATCTTCAATGACCAATGACTCCAATGAGCCTATAAAGCGCATTAAAAATTTAAATTTTGCTGTGGATATAATAGATGTGCTTGCGGATTATTGTCACGTCAAATGCAACAATTCTGATTATTATCGTACCAATTAAAATGGGCTTCGCTATGTACGAACAGAACCCTTATTTTCATCAAATTAGGAAGAGTTGTTCTAGAGATAGTATTCAAGATTCAAATCTCATACCAAACTGCACCAAAAACATTTACAATTTGTCAAAAAACACTTTATACACTGTTAATGAATTACATTTTTTGACTTTTGCAATATAAATAAAAAATTTGTAATTAATAAAAATTAAAAAGTCTAATGCTAAGCTATTTAATAAGTTTTAAGTTGAATTTACTCTGCTACGTTGCTGTGGAATAAGTCTATCCATCCATCTATCAAACCCATCTAACCATAAGCAACTATCAGCTGTTCTCAAATAAAGCAGTATTGCCAACTCAAAGTTTTAAGCCTCTAAAGACACCCTTTATAATAGAGAAGCATAGACTGACAAAATAAGTGCAATAAGAAAGAAATTGCAGTAAAGTGAAAAAATATTTTTATATTTAAATATATGTATGTATGTATATCTTCAACTATTCCATTTATGATATATGTAATATTAATTTGAAAATCAGTCCGAGCTGCTGCTATGTACATATGTTTATTATTTTCTTTAACAAAAAGCGTATACTTCAGATCAAGCTGTTCGACTGTGGCCATGCACTCAAGCTATGATAACGACGGACTTCACAATGACTCACAGTTTGAGTCAATTTTATCAACAAATTTGATATGTATGATAATTATAACAGTTCAGCTCGTATATTGACAAAATATATTGATATTTATATCGTGTTTAACTCAATAAGTTTGGTTAGAAACTTCCGACTATCGATAGTAAATGAAGTTTTAGGGCTGCATCAACTGTCGTCACGAGTCCTTCGATGCAACTGTCAAATTTATAACTTGACGCAAGTTACGTTTACGATATCAAGAGTTAAAAAGTCATTAGTTTTTCACAACTTGTCAATATTTCATTTGAAAGGAAATTTACAAATATGGTAAGTTGCTTGAGCTGTCTGCTCCATCAACAACTTCCATTAGATATCCATTCGTCTAATCGCAGAATGCGTTTGCCCACTTGGACCTCTTTGATGGCATACCTGCCAAATGTCCCGTAAAGGGCTGCTATTTGCAGTTGACGCCGCAGGAGCTGCTGGCGCATGTGCTGATGCGTCATCGGCCCGAGGACTCGATGCTGGAGATCGGCGCCGACTGGCACACGGTGTACGACCTGGACCTGGCCAAGCTGGCGCCTGGCTGCAATCATGTCGTGGGCGTCATTGCGTATGCCGGCTCCAACAAAGAGAGCCGCAGCCGTCCCATCGGGCCGGAGCTGCAGCTCGTCCATCATCTGCCCATTTTACTGATGCTGTATATCAGTCCACCGGCGCACAATCTGGAGCAGATGTACGTGCTCTATCTGATCAGTCCGGTGGCCTCGCGCAGGGTGAGCGCCCATGTCAGCCTGCTGAACGGGCCAGGGGGCCGTGAGGTGCGGGGCGTGCGTTGCCTGCGTAATTTCTTGGATCCCCCGCTGCTGGACAGCGAGGAGCTGCTCCACAGCAACATGGACTACCTCATCTACACGGCAACGGACGTGTGGGAGCACTGCACCACCGGCGATCGCTGCAAGCTCCAGTTCAAGGTGGTGCTGCACGGTGAGCCGAATCTGTTCGAAGTGGAGGATGATCCGCAAGTTGAGGCCCTGTGGCACGCCACTCAATGACTCATTGCAGTCGGATGCCAAACAGCTGGCCCACAGCCCAAAAAAACAAAAAAACTATCGAATCCATTGACGCACTCTTGCGGTCTGAGTGCCTGTCAATAATGCTTTGTTGTTGTTAGTGAATGAAACGTTGCTCAGCTGTCAGAAATTGGTTTCAACTTATTCATTCAATAATTTCTTGGCTCGCCGAAAAGTGGGTCACACTCGTATGCGCCCAGCCAGACACCAGCTAGATACCAAACACAACAACAACAACACGCCTCTGGACAGCGGGCTCAACAATCAATCAACAAGGGCTACCTAATTGAATAGCCATTGATATTGACTGTGGCCGGAGTAAATCTTTTAATTTTTTAATTAGCTGCTAAATGATTTTTCTCGCTTGCCGAGCCATTTTCTTTTTAAACAAATTTTCCTACTTATTGTTGACCTAATTTGTTGTTGACTAATTCAATTCATTTTTAAATTTATAATTAGGTTGAATGAGCTCTTGGCCAACTTTGCAGAAACTCTTTCAAACTAAACAAAAATAATGAAAATATTGTATTATTTTTAAAAATATATTTATTACCAAACATCTGTTTATTTCGCTTATAAGTTTGATTTTAGAATATCGTTTATTTTTATGGTCTCCACAAAATAAGTTGAATCAGAACTGGATTCAGTCAATGCAGAAACAGCTTTTACATTTTACCTTACGCGATCTAAGCTGCAACCTAAACTTTCGTCTTCTGTCTTACTCTAATAGGCTGTTTCTTCCCGATCTTCCATCGTTAATCTATTGTAAATCAATCCTTGGGATTGGATAATCACTCCAATCTGGAGTTACGGTGTACAAATATGCGGAGTCGGCGCCAAGAGCAATACCATCAAGATCAGAACAGACTATGCGCTAAGAAGGTGTCAGTTTGAAAACCTTCCCTCCCCTAACCGAAAACAAACTCTGCTATTATAAATATATCAGTTTTTAAAATATATATTAGTCAGAAAGTGCCCTATTTTCTATTTTACAATACATTTTGAACTGATCTTCAAATCTAATCATATATATAGATGACAAATAATATTTAGAAATACATATGTATGTCTATATATGAAAATATATGCTATAGTGTACATATATTTTTCATATTATTTCATCTTAATTTATTTGAGAATCCTACGTCAAATCTTTAGTGCTTATATTCTCCATGAAATATTAATATAAATCCCATAATCAAAAATCATTCATTCAATATTATTTATATCAATGCATAAACTTAATAAATTGTTTATAATTCTTAGCAATACAAAATCATTTTTTATTTTTTACCATTTTCAATAGCTCAAATCACAACATGGATAAAAGGTAAATACATAAATATGCATCCAATTATATGTCAAATAATTAATTAGCAAAAAAAAAAGACTGAAAATTCTCAAAAAAAAAAAGAAAAAAAGAGCAAAATCAAATTATTGCGCCATTTGCCAAAAATACAAAAATAAAAAAAAAAAGGAAAAGAACTTTAGGAAAATAAAACAAAAAGGCAAAAACTAAAAAATAAACTGTGAAGGCAATAAAAAACTGTTTAAATAGACGCCCCCGCAAGAGTTAAGAGAAAGAGCAGAGGAAAACTAATAAAAACAACACGAGCAAATCCCAAGAGATGAGATTAGGGCCGATGCCCAATGATCTTATTATGTGAATCATGTGCGACCTTGAAACGGAATATCCAAAATTAAATATTAAACACGAAGACGAAACACTAAAAGGCAATTTGACAATCGGTAATCGGCAATCGGCAATCGGCAATTGAATGCGGCGCACAGAGGCCATTCATCACGTCGCTTTCTTCGGCATGCAACCCGTTTTCCATTTGTCATTTTAGGCTGGCCTGGACGCTGCGCTGATTGCATGACATGAGCACATCAGACAGCCCCCAGTTGCCCGGCTGCCCGGCTGGATTCATAATTATTTATATTAATCTGTCGGGTCACCAGCGGCGCGACTTAAGTGAAAGTAAACCTGGCGCCCAGCTCCAACTCCGACTCCGACTCCGACTCCAAGTGCAAGTCCAAGCTGAAGCCAAAGTTGCAGTTGCAAGTCTGTCGCAGGCCTGTTGCACAATAAACTGCGCTTGTATTTCTTCTTCAGGTTCGATACGAGTGTTTTTTTTTTTTTTTGTGTTTTCAAATAAATTTCCCAATATTGGCCACATGTGGCCGGGGCACGCAGGAGGCGGATAGTCAGCTGGCGTCAGCCGGGTAGCTGGCCCCGCCTCGCCTGCACTTTTTCATTTTTCACTCGTAAACAAATTGTTCAGCTCTTTGGGCCTACTGTGAAAAATTGTAGCAATATTTGGGAAAATGACGCAAGCAGCTTGTTAGAAATTCAAATGCAAATACATTCGCTCCCAGCAATTGCGGAAAGGTCACAAGGCAATAAAAGTTTAAATTAATTATTAAAGGAAGGAAGTAAAAATAGAGAGGTCAAAAGGCAATAAAAGGTAAAATTAATTATTAAGACGCATCCTTAAAAATAAATTAATATATTGTACAAAATGTACTTTCTTGTATACCCTGAACTCATTGAAAATGGATAGTAGGGTATAATGGAAACGTGGCAGACCACATAAAGTATATTGATCAGGCTTACTAACTGAGTTGATCTAGCCATGTCCCTTCGTTCGTCCGTCCGTCCGTAGGGATCCCATAAGCCCCAAGAGCTAGGGACTTTCCATTTCTTTATAATCGCTAAATTGAATATTGTTAGAGCTAGAGATTTCAGATTTGGAAAAAAGAAAAACATATTTCAAATAGAGGAGACTGTGACACTAGTTGGGTTCACAGTCCTAGCAATTTTAAACTCCGTTTCTGGAAGTGAAATCAAAGACTTTATTCAAATAGTAAGGCCATCACTACATTTTTCTTTACCTTTTTTTATGACTTTGCAGCCCTGTTTTTTCCTCTTCCCATTATATTTGGCTTTTGTTTATTTTTACCTTTTGTGGATACATAATTCACGGTCATTTCACACACACTTGAACTCAGGTGCAAATTCAAAACAACAACAACAACAGCAACGAAAAATCCCACTTAAAATTTTGTATGCAAAAATGCGTAAAGTAAATAAATTCACACCCGATTTACGTAACTCACATTAACTGCGAGCGAGCGAGAAGAAGTGTCAAAATAATTGTCGCTGACAGAAATCAACGCAATGCATCAAAAACATCATCGTAAAAACACCTTCGAAAACATTAAATTCATACTCGAATCAAGTATTGTTGTATATGTCGTATATATCGACTTAGTTCAAGTTCGCACGAAAATTAATGAATTTTGACGCGTTTCCCATTTTGTTTTTATTTTCTTCTTTTTGGTTTTTACGACGTTTACAAGTTCAGATATGAAAGTCATGGCTAACACCAGAGAGAGATTAAAATTTATGCAAATCTTTTGCTAACCATTATAATTGTTAAGAAGATGATTTTGATTAATGAAAGTTCGACTAAAATTTAAGTGTGTATGTATGTGTATAAATTATAATTATGGTAACATAAATTGGAAGTAAATATTCATAATAATGCTAAGAGAAATTCTACATATTAAAATATTATATTTATACTCGCTTACAAATGGAAAGAAGCATATTTGGTTTGTGTTATATTAGTTTCTTCTCTTTTGATGCTAGAGCACTTGAAATTTAGAATATAATTACATGTATGTGTGTTTATATGAAGTACATATGAGCTTCGTCTATCATAACATGAATTCAACTTGATTGGCTATCCAATAAGCACATTTTGTTAGCTAAGTAAGCTATTATAGACTAATATCGTTTTCCGATTAGACATTGTAAATTTCAAAGTTCTGCACATATTTTTTAGCACTTTTAAACAAGAAATCCTAGATATATTATACAATTTTAAAAAAAAAATTTTTGTCATTAATTAGAAGAAACAAATTTAAAAAGTGCTAATACTATATTTGCTTTTAATTTATATCAAAAAAACAAATTTTTGTTATTGTTATTATTATTTTCAATATTTTAGAGATAAAGTTTAGTTATATACATGAACATATATTTAATATTATTGTTAGTTTTGTTATTCATATTTTGTATATATTTTCTTATATTTACATATGTATGTATGTTATTTTTTATTTCATATATTATTTTTTATTTCATCGCATTATTGTTTTTATTTTTTGAATTAAATGTTGTAATAATATTATTTTACGTATTTTACTGTTATGATTTAATTAATATGTTGTATATTCATTTTTAATTATTATAGTATTTATTTTTATATTTATATATTTTATAGTATTTATTTTTATTTCTACTTAATTTTTAAACGTATCTTTTTGTACTTATTTTTTGTTTTCATTTCACCTTTAGCTCAGATTTTCCGACAATTTCATTCTTCATTCTTTTGCAAAAAGTGTTTTTCGAGTACATGAATTTGACCCAATTTTCATAATATACTTGTATATATGCACATATATTATACACTTTATTGTTGTTATTTTTCGCAAAGCAATTTCTTGACGGTCGTCGAGAATTTATGTGCGCCACATCAACATCAACATCAGCAGAGAAATGCAAAAAATAAATCAATTCTTTCACAGAAACCTCTAAAAAATTAAATGAAAATAAATGCATTTTGATGCCAAATTCTTGTCTATCTCGAAAGTTTTGCTTTCGTTTTATTTTCCTTCTTTCTTTTCGAGCATTTTTTGTGTGCGTGGCACGAAACTTCCGCTCCTGCTGACAGCTAAATTTTCAACACGTGTGCTAAATATAATAGTACGCAGAGCATTTGAGATAGAGAAAAAATAAGAAAATTAATTAATTAATTCGCGTGAGCGAGAAAAGCTCGAAATGAAAATGTCGCCTGCCAGCAAGCGCGTGCGGTCCCGAGGGCTGCCAAAACAAGAGCTGACAGAGCAAGAGAGACAGCAAGAGGCAGAGGAGGAGACAGAGCAAGAGACAGCGACAGTATCGCCCACCCCTCAGCCATGGGCGTGGGCGTGGACCATTGATGGCCTTCAAAATTCATATGAACCTTAATTGTATAGCTAATTCGGGTATATATCAAAAGTATCTATATGGATACCATCTATATAAATACTATTTATTTTTTTTATGAGCGTGCACATATGTTTTATATATGTATTTCAGCTAAATAAAAAAAAAAACACACAAGTTTATTACTTTTTTTTAATTTGCCGGTTGTCTTGTTGGGCAAAGGCAGCAGCAGCTGCTCTCATCTGTATAACTTGAACGCCTCCGACTAGACAAGCTGCTATACTAACAAGAAGTTTCGAAATCTTTAGAGATTTTCAAACTAGCTAAATATAAATGAAATAAAATGTATTTTAAATCCTTCTCTAAACAGCAGAAAAAAAGAATAGTAATGAACGTATATCTCAAAGTATATGGAATATTCGGTTAAAACTAAATTTAAAATTTAAAAATCGAATATTAATAATGGGTCTTTGTTTGTTGTAAACAGCTATATTTTATAAATTAAAATATTTAATAAGAGAAAATTTTCAAAAAATATATATATTTCGATAGCAAAACGTACACCAGAATTTTGGTCGAGTTGCTGTTTTTTTTTTTAACCAAAAATAATATATATTTTTATAAATTGTATATAATATACAAAAAATTATTATATCATGTTTATTTTTTAAAAGCTTTAACAGAATTTTTTATTATTTTTGTTTATCAATGTTATTCATATTACTACTAAATGTAAATTTAACTAAAATAAGTAAAATAAAATTTTAAAAAATAAAAAATTTAATCATCTCAGAATAACTTTACTATTTAAAAATATGATGAGGCAATATTTGTTATACCCAGTTTCGACTTTATGTCTTAATTCCGTATATATAAAGAGTTTAAAGATTTGGAAAAAATATATATTTTTAAAATTGAATAATATAAATTTTATATAAAATCATATGATATATTAAATTAATAAATATGCAATAAATATTTAAAATAATATATATATATGAATGAATATATAAGGCCAATCGAAGCTACTAAGTCTTGTAGTTAGTCTTGTAGACTCTATATGAACTTAAATTTAATATTCCAAAAACTAAACTAAGACGTTTTTCCTTTTCTAAAATGTTTATAAAATATTTTTTTTTAATTTTCAAACTATTTAGAACTTACCCAGAACTCATAGTGCTTTATGTTTTTTGTTTCCTGGTTGGTTTTTTGTTTTCTAAGCTAAAATTTGAGTTTTCACTTCACACAGAGACAGCTGTAAATCGTAGTCGCGGACGTTGTTGTTGCCTAATTGCACGATTTTTCAACGAAAATACAATTTATGCACATAAAAACACTGAAAATGTATGAAAAAACTTTAGAAATAGTTTCTTTTATATAGAATATACTTAAATATTGAATTTCAAATAATTTTTGGGTTTATTTTTTGCACAAAAATCACGATTTCTTATGTAACATCAAATTGAAAAGCACTAGCTCGCATTCATACACACACACACACACTCGCTCACACACACACACACACGCACACGCACATTCATACTCAGCATATAGTTTTGATAGCATATTAAGTTTTGTATATGCACATAGAGAAAAGGCCTTAGCGTCCTGGTCTTTGGGTTTTTAGCAGAGTCTAGTGAGGAAAAACCTTTTTTCACAATTTTCGCGCAAGAATTTTGTAATTTTCTATTAATAAAACGCGGCACGAACGACGCATTGCTCACTTTTGCCCGTGCTGCAGACTCAGCAAATAGATCTATATATACCGCACTCGGCTATATAGACAGCTAGCTAGATAGATGGATGAGGATATATATGCATATATATGTAAAATATATATACATATATATATGTATGTTAGTTTTTAGTTGAAGACTTCTATTTCGAATGTTTTTCTCGTTTGCAACGCGTTCAAGTTAGCAGCCCAAGTCGCACTGAATTCGCACACGAAATTTTCTTGGCCGAAAAGCCGAAAAAATCACATTTCGAAATGCTTTTCCTTTATATACATACATATATCTTAATGTATATGTATGATTCGGCCATTCTCGGACAGCTGCGAGTGTATGTATGTATGTGTGTGTGTGTGTGTGTAAAGTGCGTCTGCTTGGAAAATTCTATGAAATTTTGAGTTTATTTAAAAGAAAAATTGAGCAAGCGGCAACCAGTGGGCGATCATTGCGCGGTTGTTTGTACTATTCATTTTATTTATTTATTTATGTTTAATTATGTACAGCATAAAGAGAACCGCAAATGTTAGCCAGAAGCCCCAAGCACTATGCTGTAGCATCTACATAGATCAAGATGCAATGCATTAGCAAAGTTATCTCATTTGATATGAAATTATCAAAGTTATGAATCAATTCTCAACTGCTTGCTCAGCTTGTATTTATAAATATGACCGCGACTGTGTCCATTGGGTACTCACTCATGTTGTACATAGGCAATATGTTTTAGCTTTTTGTCAAATTGATCGGGTGCCAAAAAAGCGAGAAACCAAAAAGAAAACATGTAAACAAATAGGCGCATGCAGCTCGTGCCTGTTTGAACATTCAAGTATATAGACAAAGCATCAAATACATATACAGAATATATGTATAAGGGAAAAACTTTAGACCAACAGCCGCCAAATATCATGCACACATTGCTGACAATCAAGCAGCAAAGGCGAGTGAATGATACCAAATGGTTGGGTCAGTCAAGGCTTTTGCATAGGCGGCCACATGCTGTCATATATCATAATAAATCACACATAAATTAAGAGAAAACTAAAAGATGTTTAAACATCAGCTCCACATGTATATATACTATATAGTCGAGGCAAACATAAGCCCAGCCAGACAAACAATAGATGGCATCGGGAATATGCAATGTCTGTGGCATTAGCGATTCATTCATCTTCGTACTGAGAATCTAAAAGTCTGCTAATAGATGTATCTTATATATATAGCATTTCTATATACAGATACAAGTTAAGATGATCTGTAGTTAGTCTCTAGACCACCTGCCGCACATGCTAATTGCCTTTTCATATTGCGCACTTCTCTTTAGTGCCGACGATGAATTATGATAATGCCTCGATTATAGATCGAATCGGTATATGAATATATATAGATATATATCTGTATATAGCTGCTGCAGATGTTTATTCACATTGGCTTGTACTTTATTTTTGTGCAAAATGCGCCATTAAATCGTATAAATAGATCCCTGAACAGCGCACAGCGACTGGGTCTGAGTCAACGAGCTTCGAACATTAACCTCATTAGATGAGCGTAAAACAATTTGTTTGAATTACGAGTTTTGTGTATTTGAAACACTTGAGGCTTTCAAGTGGACCGACAGTTTGTCTATAAAATGGGCGCGGTTGTCCAAATATTGAATAACAACAACAAAAACAACAGTAAATGTGTTCATTGCAATGACAAATACTAAGGTTTATAATTATAAAATGCCCATTAGCATTAGTCATATGTAAATCAAATTGTTGTTCCCATTTATAATGGGAATTAAGAGTAAATAGGTTTTGTGAACATGTCTGTAGCATAAGGAGGCGTGGCAGAGCCCTTAAAGTATATATATTATTGAACTGGACGATGGCTGGAGTCGAACTAGCCATATCCGTCTATCTCTCCGTCCGTACGAAGAATTTTGTGAACTAAAAAGCCAGACTAGATATAGAGTATGATTTTATATATTTTCTTATTGTCGAAATGTCTTATTTTTAAAAGAAATGCATTACGCTCAAAGTTACTTTCGAAAGTGGCTATGTGGAAAAGTGCCCCATCCAACTGCATTTACTACAACAATGCTATGGACGACGCAGATCACAGTTTCTTCGACTGCAAAAGGTGGTTTCTAATTGCTAAGCAGTAATGCAGCTTGACGCATCGTTCAGACTACAACCTGACTGACGTAACTTAAACTATAATATATACTACTACTATGATTACTCTACTTCTACTATGATTAAAACGTACGATTTTGAATACTTCGAAGCTTGGATTATTGTCTCCAAAACTTGTTAAGCAATATTAAAATATCAATTCGAATAGCAAAGCCCTTAAGCAGAGAGTGTGCTTAACATTTAAAGGCGTGTGTATGATAGTCTATAATTTATGTGTATAAGAAGCGATGGAACATTCCTCGTAGCACCCTCCTCCAATTAAATATTATTCATTTTACTTTTATATAGCTTTTTTAAATTTTTTTGTAAACCAAATAAATTATTCCTAATAAAACTTTTCGTTTTTAACAGCAATATTATCATTTATATATATAATATTTTATATGTTACATAGATCATTTCGCCAACGAGGGAATAAGACAAAACATTACAATACTCGTTCTCGATTCAAATACAGCCCTAATTATTGGAAAATATGTGATTTTCAACCAAATATTTCAGAGAAGTTGAAGGTCCCTAAATATGAAAAATATAATTTCTCTTTTTTCACGCCTTACATTAGCATTATACAATCTGTTGTGGAGGACGGACGCACTACAAGGCCAATAATGAACAAAAGGCATATACTCCAAGTATGAAAAAATCAATCTAAAAACCATAGATATCGTGATTTTTTCATCAATGCGAGCTACAATAGATAAGTCCATTAAGTTAGGTTTAAACCTAATTGGAAATATTTTATTTATATGATATATAAAATATTTATATTAAATATTTGATTAATTTATTAATTATTTTAATTAATTATTAAAATTTCTTACTTAACTTAATCAAACTTTTTGCTTTGCAAGGAGATAGCCAACAATTCGTCCCGATATTAAATATTAAAAATATATTTGTCAAGGAAAATATAAATACTTACTATAAACTGATAGCTGTAAAACAACTTAATATATAATTAAATCAAAGTTGGATTATATATTTCCATAGTTAAAATCAGGCATAAAAATAGTAAAAGGTCGGAGATTTTCATTGTTCTCTTAAATATATGATTTAATTCATTATTTATTGTATAAGCTTATCTTGTTGATAAATTTTACTCAAAGCTGTTTAATTTTTGAGCCTAATGAAAAGCTACACTCAAATAAGATAAAGCAAACAAAAATGTTGTTTACTCAGAATTTATCAAACAAAAACACATTAAGGAAAAAGCAATTAAGCCCAGGAAAAATCACATAAGTTCAATGCACTCGTCGCTAACAAATACAACAGCAGCATCAAAATGTTTAAACAAATCGCTCAAACGAGAGAAAACTAAATACATGTCATGAGCAAAGCAGACACTGAAAGAAATTTCTGGTCTAATTTGATGCGCTTGAAGTTGCGCGAATTATAAAAATCATTTGCGCGTGTTTTGGACATGCAAATTGCGGGCTGTGCGTCGAATATATATTGAGAAAACAAAGCAGAAATAGAAAAAAAGATTTGCAAAAAAAAGAAAAACAAATTGTGGCCAATAAAAAAGCGTAGCATGGGCCTTGGCCATTGAAACAGACGCGTCGCAAGTGTTTCAATGATTTCTTATTTTATTTCTGTATTTGCAATTAAATTTGTTTGGCATAAAAAACCGCGTAAGTATCTCTGCATCTTGAGCTACACACAAACATACATCTATATATTTATATATATAAATATATACATTTGTTATACATCTTAGATTTGTAGTTTGGTTCTTGTGCGTCAGCGGAAATTTAATTATAGCGCAATTGAATATTTTACTTAATTAGTTGAACGTCGAGAGAAATGAGATGCCAAAAAAAAAAAAAAAAAAGAAATATACAGGAAGAGAGAAAGAAGCTAATACCAATCATATGCCGCCCGTGACACGCCCTAGATGTAGTCGTCGTCACTCTCCTCATCGGTGGGCAGGCGCACCGCCTGCTTGCTGGCGAGCCGCAGGGAATCGCCAAGCACGTCTATGGCCAATGGCTTCCGCATATCGTAGGCATCCTCGTCGGGATCGCCCGGATAGTACTCTAGCAGCACGCGGCGCAAGCAGTAGCCCAGGGCGCAATAGAGCTGGTAGGCGGGCTGATTGCTGCAGCGCAGATACAGATCCACATACCAGGCATTCCTCAGGTTCAGCACGTGCGCAAAGTGGTTCATGAGGAGCGAGGCGACGCCTAGCCGACGATAGTACGCCTCCACGGTCAAGGCGCAAACGTGGCCATGCAGGTCACCGTGATCCATGCCGGGCTGGCACTTGCCGAAAATGAAGCCAGCCAATTGGCCATGGGGCGTGAGGGCGGCCAGCGCCAGTTCGGGCCACTGGGCGAGATGGCGCATGAAGAAGCTGAGGCGATACACCTCAGTGAATGGATCGAAGACTAACGTGTTAAATTTAAACAGATCATCGAGATGCATCTCCCGCAGGCAACTCATGATGATATCGGAATACGGTAAACAGTATGTTAAACAAATAGATTTTGATCATGGCAAGTGAGTGTAGTTTACTGACTATTTATGATTTATGGCCTACACTCAAAACGCTCTGACAACATTTTCAAAGCACGTTCAATATGGCATTCTTAATCCTAACGAACAGCATTCTCAGCACCTTCACCAGCTCCTGCCCAGCGCTGTAAAATCCCTCTATAACATTGTTCTCTTCCTTCAGGCAAACACCGTCAACATCCCGTGAGAGCGGCAAGCGCATTTCATATCCATCTTCGTCGTCATAGTATTTTTGCAGTAAGTAGAACTTCTCATAGCCCAGCAGCTCATAGAACCTAATGGCGTTCAGGTTCTTGCAGCGCACAAATAGATCGATGTACCATTCCCGTTTGAGCTCCAGCTTGGCCTTGAAGCTTTCCATCAACAGCGTGCCCAGTCCCAGACGTCGGAAGCCGTTCTCAATGGACAGGGCGCTGACGTGACCATGGCTGATCATCTTATGTGAGTCCTTGCCACTTTTAACATTATCATCATTGAGGACGCGAGTACCCATGATAAATCCCATCAAATGCCCATTGGGAGCAACGGCGACTTCAGTCAGCATTGGAAACTCAAGTATTCGGTACGCGTAGAATAAGATCGAATAGACTTCGGTCAGGGGATCAAAGAGAATCCTGTTTAATTTGAACAGATCCTCGAATGCAAGCTCTCGTAATGCCGTCATTTCGCCGGCATCTGCTTTTCTATAAATTCGAGTATTAAATGTTTCTATACTAAAAGTGTGTCACAAAGTTAATAGATTCGACTTTTCAATCGTAGCCAGGCATGCCTATAAATATCATGATTCAAATAAAACCTATTTAATAGTTAATCTAAAGCAAATTGAAGTCTGAAAATAGCAATGGAAGAAAGTAAAACAGTTTTTAGCTAATAAAAGAGAGCATTGGATTTACTAATCTATCTATTAGGCTCGCTCACATACATGTAACATGTCCGATTTGAACTTACAGTATTCGAAATCAGTAATCAAAAACTATATCTTCCACAGTTTTAATCGTCAGTTCATCAACCATCCAAAAAATAGTATGCCCATGCTCAATGTGTGTGACTTACTATACAGTGTTGGAAAGCGCCTAATCACCTACTTTGTTTTAAAATAACCACTATTGGAGTTAGACATTTTAAATTTTGTATATATACCCGTGAGTGCGACCAGCACTTCAAAAGATATAGATTATATATCTTACAGGGGTCAATTGCTAAAATCTATATGTTCTAAAGATTTAGAGCTAAAAATTTAAAAATTTTATTATAGTGTTTATGTTGACAGCTCCTCTTGATGCACAGAAAATTAGGCTTCTTATCGAGCGTTACTTTTCTAAAACACTGTATTTTTATTAATCCTTAAATTTGGCAGATTCTGTTCACTCCCAAGGGTTCATTAAAATTATCCATGCCTACTGTGGGCTTCAAAAATCTGTATCACACCCAACGAATAACAAGCTAAAAGCAAATTCTTTTTTCATAACACATTCACCTGTAAACGTAGTGTTTTAGTAATGCAATCATAGAAAGCAAGCATTAAAAAGTAATTTGAGGGATTAATATTTTAAACTTACTTCAGTGGCTGTCTTGCCAATCTTGCTGTTTTCCCGCTAAGTCTAGCGTTGTTTGCGGAATAGTAGATGGAGGAAATTACAGTTGAAACCAGTGCATTTCATCTTTGGGAACATTTCTACATTAATCTTACAGTATCATACAAATCATGCTTTTGATCAAAGGCTAATTCCTGAAATTAAATTATGTCAAGTACAAATCAGTGCGATTTTAGTGCAAAAACGCAAACAATACAATATAAAACTATTTTCATTTGCTACAGAAGTGCTACCTCCATTGGATTCAACCAAACTCACAGGTTAACTAGGAGTGTTTTGGTGCTTCAAACTTTCTAGATAGTTTGAAATTTAGGTTGGTTGATAACTGTCTTGATGTCGTAATTCTCCTGTTCTGAGTGATAACAAAATTTATATCGTTTTGTCCTTATACTTGAGGCAAATATGCTTAGTATCCTGTGAAAGCGGTAAACGCATTTTATATCCATAGCCATCGGAATAGTATTTCCGTAGAAAACGATATTTCGTATAGCCCAGCAGCTCATAGAATCTAATGGCGTTCAGGTTCTTGCATCGCACAAATAGATCGATATACCAGTCCCGTTTTACCTCCAGTACGGCGGTAAAGCTCTCCATTAACAACGTTCCCAGTCCCAGACGTCGAAAGTCGTTGTCAATGGATAGGACACTGACATGGCCATGGCTGCCATCTCCAACAATTTCATCATTAATGACACGAGTACCCAAGATAAATCCAATCACCTACTCATTGGGAGCAACGACGACTTTGGCCAGCATTGGAAACTCAAGAAGTCTGAACGCGAAGAATGAAACTGCATAGGATTCCGTAAACGCACTCAAAGCCAGTTTACCGAATTTAAACAGATCATCGAATGAAAGTTCACGTAATGTTGTCATATTGCCGGAATCGGGTTTTCTATAAATTCGAATTGTCAATGTTCCTTTACTAAAATTGTGTCGCAAAATAAACAGATTATTGACAGTTGCTTGTGCATGCAGACGAAAGCTTGCTGCTATTTCCGCATATTTAAATTTAAACTATAAAAATAACTTACGTTTTAGCACATTTACCAAAGTATGTAATATTTATTATATATTTATATAAAAAGACTATTAAACCCGTATCCGACAATTAAAATGGAATCGTAATGTAAAATGTTGCTAGCGAAAACTTCAATCCTTCTGGACTTTCCCTAAATACGTGAAGTCAACTAAGCAATTGCGCTTTTAGAACACTTGGTATTTTAACAGTGATGTACAATTAGTACACGAAATCTTATCGATAGTTACGAATAAACATAAGAGCTCTGTTAAGATTTCTGGTATCGATATATGTATGCTAATTCGATAATGACGAGCCGCATGTATTTCTGCTGCTTAGCATATAATACTCCGTAACAACAAAAATGTTACGAAATTTTAGTCGAATTGGATTTCAAAATATTAAATTAAGTTTCAATGAAGTGCAGCCTGCACGTCACATGGCTGGACATTCAAAATGGGCCAACATAAAACATATTAAGGCGCAGAAAGATGGATTACGGGCAGCTATTTTCGAAAAGATTGCCAGACAACTCCGGTTGGCTGTACAGGAAGGCAAATCGGCGGATCCGGCTGTAAATACGCTTTTACGATCTGAAATTGAAAATGCACTGAAGAGAAATATGCCCATGGGAACAATTCAGAATACAATTAAGAAATGCCAGCATAACAAAGCACAGCTGAAGAAACATCGCTTCGACATAAGATATAGAAGAAAAGTCTATATGATTTGCAGCATATATAGCGATAATCTGCCTGGTGTCAAGATGGATGTGACAGCAATGATCAAAAAGTCTGGGTAAGTGAATTAATTAAACCAAAGAAGAGATTCAAATAAATTTAAAACCACACTTAAGTTAAAAATCTACTGCAGCGCTGAATTCATAGATGTGAGCCATATGTTCGAAGACTTTGGACTTATTGAAGCCCGTTACGCCACACCGTTGACCAACACTGAGATCAGCTTAGAGGAAAAGGTCACGGAAGATGCAATTCAACTAGGAGCTGAAGACGTGGAAATTGTTGATGCTGCCACGGCTGCAGTAAACGTTAGTCGTCAATGCAGATAAGTAATGCAAGACATAGATGGGATATATCTAGATTCTAATACTACTTCGTAAATATAGAAAACTTACTTTAGATGTCCCATCTATATGTTGTATTATTATATAACTAAAAATGCACTCTTTACTTATGTTTTATGTGATTAGTTTTTTTGCAGCCCGATTCATTTGAGTGGCCTGAGCAAAACTTTGGAGCAAAATGGCTATTCGATCGAGAACAGCGAGCACGTATTTACACCAAATGTAAATGGATTCCCATATCTTATTATACGATAATAATGTTAGTTTTATTTTAGAGTCTTGTACAGCTAGATGAGGACGAAAAGAAGGCATACCACGTATTTGTAAAGAAACTGCGGGATGTTCCTGGTCTGGAAGACATCTACGACAATGTTGAATAAATTCACGTCTTCAGCTATATATATATATATTTATTGTACATAACTTTCAAATATTCTATGTTCAATTGTTACATGTCTGTAAAGATGTGAATAAATATGTTATAAAATTACAAACTATCTCAAATGTGCTCGCTTGGCCTACTGGTTACAATGGAACAACATTTATACTATGAAATTTCTTATATCAAATGCTCTTTACAATGCGGTAATGGGAGTCTTTCCTTGCTTGTCTCTCATTAACAGTTATTTAACTTGAAGTTCCCTGAATAAGATCCAACCTATTTAAGAAATTTGAAATTAGTTTCTGATGCGAATAGATTTTTGCTTAGACTTACAGTTTGTGGAGGTTCAGCAGCTGAAAGCCTAGATTGTCTAAACGAAAGTACGAATTACGAAAATCTATGTAGGCGACAGAAGTTCTTAAATAGGGTTTACATAATGTTTAACACTCGTTTCAAAATTCCTAAATGATTTTAATTACATATTTGTAAATAATTTAAATGAACTGGTTGTAAATTATATAATCAATGCAGCAATACTTTTTTAACATTACAATTAATTGCATTTCAAAAAATTTCTTTTAACTTAATTTAAAATCGTTTATATAATCATAACGGGTCGATCCTCACAATTCTAGTTTTGGATTCTTACTGCCCAAAGACCATGCAGGCAGGCTCTTCTAATGCTTACAATTTCGGATTGTCGAACAGTGGACCGCGCGTTACCGTTATATCTGCGTACGGCGCGGATTGCGTTATATGCAGGGCCTTGAACTTCTTCAACACCAGCAGCGAGTAGAACTTCTGCGCCGCCTGTTTCCTCGAGTTGCGCACCGTCAGCTGCGAGAGGGTCAGGTGATCGTTGTTGTTGAAGTGAACTCTGACATCGAGGAAGAGTTGCGCCGCCCGCTTGTTCAGCACACGCTCCTCGAACTGCTCATCCGTCTCGTTCTCCATTTGTTCCTCGGCTGTGGTGTTCGGCAGACCCGCCGAGGGCGGGAAGTCGTAGTCATTCCAATCTGTTGAAATGTCGCACGACTTGTTGAAGTTGTTGCCAGCGGGCATATTCCTTCCTTCGGTCTCGTTGAATATCGAGCTGACTTGGTCTGGCGGCAGGTTTGGCATGCAATCTATGTCTCCCATTCCTCCATGATGTGGCGTCATCTGTCCATGCTCCAGGCCAGCCGGTGTCAGGTCGCCGTGATGGAAATCGTCGCCCATGTCCTGGTGGCCATCGCGCGGCGTCAGGGGTAGCTCGTTGAGATTGGAGAAGTTCTCCATGTCGTTGAACGAGAGCAGGGCAGGACTACGCATATTCTCGAAGATAGCTGCCTCATTCTGAGGTCCAAGGCTCTCCTGCTCCTTCGTGGTAATTTCTAACGATACAGCCGACACGCCCAGAGATTTCTCCTGCTCGCGAAGCATCTCCGGCGCCGCTAAGCTCTGGGTGAGTGTATTATTATCTGCACTTTGATCAGCAGCCAAGCTTGCCGACGTATCGTTCTTGCGCTTGCGTCCCTTCTTGTTCATAATTATGACCGAGCTCTCGCCTTCCTGTGCGTACAGCTCCAAGGCCAGAACGTCCATGGGCGCAATTGCTGAGAAGTCCTCCAGTGGCGTGGAATGTGATACTAATTGCCGGTTATAGTTGTTAAGTAGAACTCGAGCGGGTATCGTCCGAGAGGGCAGAGCAAACAGCTTCTCCACTCCCCCCGTTTCCTTCCAATACATCAATCTCTTTGTGGGCGGGGCCAGATCGAGAGTCGTCAGTATGTCGGAGGTGTCCGCCAGTTGGGCTTTCATTTCCTCTCCAGATATATTCTTGATCTCGTCAATAATTAGCTTTCGCTTGCGCTTGGCTTTCGTGGCGCCCTTGTAAGTGGTTGCATCAATGGGCGCCAGAGCGAATCCTTCGTCGTCATTTTGTACCAGTGTCAGGTCATTTAAGGCCGCATCCTCGCCAGCTGCATTGACATCCTCATTAAAGCTATGATCCTTTGCCTGAAAGTTGTCCTCTTTGTCCCCATCGTGTACCGAGTCGGCACAGGACGACGCCGGCGACGGAGGATTGTTGAAGTTGTCGATGCCATCGTCATCCGAATAATCTGGCGGATTGTTCGGCTCATTAATTGCAGTATTAATGCCAACTGTTTGCGGGGGTTCACCAAATAGATCGTCCTCGAATAATGCTGGCTGTCCAAAGGAATCACCAAAGCCATCGCCGTCCAGTCGATCACTCGGCATTTCGGACTGTGTTAACGTGATATTTGGATCGTTTGGCTCAACGACATTTGTGAGTACGTCATCATCAAAGAGCTGATCATTTATATTCGCCGACAAGGGGCCACGCATCATCTCGGGCGTGTCCGCCTCGAATCCAATGTCTCCAAAGCCATCATCCTGCAGAGAGAGCGACAGGCTGCCGTAATCCTCTCGCATGGTTATCTCGTCTGCTCGGGACTGGTTGACAGAGAACTGGGCCTCAATATCAATATCATTAAGTTCGGGCAAGGCTGTGTCAAAATCGTGGAAAACTTCGGGCAGCGTAATTGCATTAACATTAGCTTCTCTATGGCCCTCAGGTAAGTCCACCATTCCTGGCCTGAATGCCATTTTGATTTTAACAAACGCCTCATTGCAGTCCGCCAACAGATACTTTGCCTTTCTCGAGTAGATCCGCACAACGCCAAGCAGAAGGTGGCCTGACGTACGTAGCGCCAATTTTACTTTCGGCTGTAAAATACCCTCCACTGATTTCTCTATATTTGTTTCGAATACGTGCGCTTTTGTTATTTTCTTATCCCAATGGGCTGCTAACCAAATTCTGGCTAACGGGCCCTTTTTGGCCAATATTATGTGTTCGTAGAACATTTTTTTATTTTTGTTTTAATCTTTCAATCGTTTTAATACACAAACAAAACAGAGACGCACAAATTACTAAACAACATGGCGACCCAAATGCTGGTATAAGTTTTCGATAGTATATATCGATAGTTATATTTAATTAAAAATATAAAAAAAAGTTATATTGAACACATTAATAATATATAATATTAGTCCTTTTAAAATTATTAAATAATTTAATAAATAAATTAACTATTAAGAACGAAAAAATGAAATACTGAAAATACCGATTATTATTCAAGCTGCTGTTAAACGTTAATGCTCTGTTGGCAATTTGTTTGGAGATAATTTCGGTTTAGAGATTATTTGTCTATAACGTGTCATTAATTTAATTTATGCAAATTAAACCCCCCCAATTAAACAATTCAAATATTTAATATTTAATAAATAAATATTTTAGCTACTGTTAATTAACAGACGAGAAAGTTCTTTTGGTATTATTTTACATCTTAAGACTGGTCACATTGTTTTAACATATGTTCTCTTGTGATAAAGTGTTCTTAATTTGTATATAAATATACAAAAATAAATAAAAGACTAACAGAAAATGGCCCTTAACGGGTTTTTAGACTTCTTTCAGAAGGGAAAGGTATGCCATTGCTATTATCCTTACAAGAAAACAATATTTACAGCAATGCTTCTGTGATTAATATGAAAATGTTATTGTTTGGCTTGCAGACTTTTAGGCCAAATAAAAGATTTACGGCCGGCACCATCCGCTACTCACTTCATAAACAGGCCCAGGCTAGTTTGAACTCTGGAATCAATTTACGTCAAGTGGTGCGATTACCAGAAGGCGAGAATATGAATGACTGGTTAGCAGTGCACGGTGCGTAAATTAGACTATTTACGATGCAGTACATATACTGATGAGAGTTCCAGAACAACACAAATCATTTGGCGGCACATTCCGCGCATTATAGTATATACTCGTGTTGCTCCGATGCTTCTGTTTGTCACGCGCGCATTATTAATGTATTTTTAGATAATAATAACTATCGAGGGGTATGCGCGCAGTTACGCTCCCTTGTGCATGTATTATGCCTGTGTGTGCTGAATGTATTCTAGATGTTCCATCTATATATGGTATAATTAGTTTCATCAATAATATTGTACTCATTTTATACAGTTGTTGACTTCTTCAATCGCATCAATCTGATTTATGGCACTGTTTCTGAATTCTGCAATGAAACCACTTGTCCGACAATGTCTGGTGGTTCGAAATATGAATATTTGTGGGTGGATGGAGATATGTAAGTAAACAACCAATATCCCTATAATATAAATAATCAGATTGTATTATCAAATTATAGATACAAGAAGCCCACTGCGCTGCCTGCACAAAAATATATTGAGTTGCTAATGGAGTGGATAGAGACTCAGATTAACAATGAAGCAATATTTCCCGTTTCTACAGGTATGTATTGATTACATACACATTATGTAATATAAAATTAATGTCATTTTCTTAATTTTCAGATGTTCCTTTCCCAAAATCATTTAGCTCACTAAGTCGAAAAATTTTAACACGATTATTTCGCGTCTTTGTACATGTGTACATTCATCATTTTGATAGAATTGTGACCATCGGTGCGGTAAGTAAAGAACAATGACTAATAACAATAATGACAACTGATATACTCTAAGTAATTACATAATTTACATCTTCTTAATTGCAGGAAGCCCACGTGAATGCTTGCTATAAGCATTTTTACTACTTTGTCCAGGAATTCGATCTGATATCTGCGAAGGAATTAGAGCCGCTGCAGGAAATGACATCCAGAATCTGCAAAGATAAAGATCAATAGTTGCGCAGGCATAAAGCTAACTATTATATATATTTCTATATATATATAATTTTTAATCTCAAGTCATAATTTTATGTTGCTTTTACATTTAGTTGATATATATGTATATGATTGTGTGTTAGCTATAAGTCTGTTATGTCAAAGAGTATACAATAAAATAGATCCAGAAAGTGTGTTGCCAAACAACTTCATATTTGAAGTAAATTGATCTATTAAAAAAGCTGAAAACAGAAACAAAATTTGTTTAATTTGATTGGAAACTATTTTTGGTGCAACGATGGACGCATAGATTTGTATCGCAGAATTACTGAATTTATATAATAAATTGTTGTATTATTTATTTCCTCTTCATAAAATTACAATTTATTGTGAAAAGCAGAATAAAATTGAAAAGAATAATTGTTTAGGTAAATTTTAAACTCTTCTACTTAAATATTAGTGTATGGGCTTATAATATCATGTAGTAATAAATATAAATAGATCCAAAAGCATGTACTAAATTTATTAAATACCTCAAAATTTATTTACTAAATTTAGTAAATGAATCAAAATGCTTAGATATATGCTTTATAGCTACAAATCTATCCATCTATCTTTACACCATTATATATTTGTATATATATATATATATATATATATACCTATATGTATTTTCATTTCTATTTTCGTAAGAAATTGCTTTCCATCAAGGCATATAGATACTTCTGCTAAAATGGCTTTCAAAATTCGGAGTAATATAACCCTTGCGACGGTCTAAAAAGCGCTCTCCATCCTGATTTGTTTAGTCGCCTCTTGCTCTTTAACTAAAACCACTATATAGGCTCCATAGCCTGTGATAAAAGTGGTGTAAGATATCGAAGAGTTGTCAATTTGGAGCGTAAACTAACGCGATTGACTTTTAGTCCAGCAGCATCCGTGACCATTTCTGCTTAATATCATTCACAGGGTTTGGAGTCTGTTGAATCAGCCTACGAGAAGTTTACTCTGTGTCTCAATCTCCCACAGCCCGTGTTTAAAATTTTTAAATATAATTATTTATGCATTTAATGTACATTGCATTCCTTTGTTTGCAACTACTTAATAAAGTTTTAATATCCAGGTTATATATCAATACCATAAAGATTATTAACTAAAATTTTTGTTATTTGAGTCGGATTTGTTCACTTATTAAAACGCGATAGTTCGTAAAGAAAATAAAAACCAGACTCTGTTTATTTGACGAATAATTACATTAATAAGCCTTTAAACTACTTCGAACCAGATAAGCCGACGGTCTTGACATTAAGTTAAGTTTCCACATGCCAAAGCCAAGATACGAATATTTAAGCACTTTTAATCCACACATTGTATATGAGAGTCAGGCAATTATATACTTTTAGCTGAAATTCAATTACCAACTTAAGTGATACATATTTTGGCGAATGTTTGGGAGATATTTTCATCAATTTAATCCGGGGATAAAGTGAGAACAACGTGAAACTCCACCCACATAGGCGATTGCAAAGAAAATTATTAGGTGTTTTATACACAGTTAATGTGTATACGGGATAAAGCGGCTATAACCAATAACAGTAAAGTTGGGTTGAGCCAAGCAACCTACAACCACAACAACAACAGCCAACACGTAAAGACCAATGAGAATAAATTGAATATACATATACATATACATATACGTGTCGGACAGGGAGCAACACCTTCCACTCTACGGCTGGCTCTACGGCTCTTTAGGGGTTGTTCCGAATGGTCGATAAAGAGCGAAGCCAAAAGGGAGCGAGCAGATTTACTCAATGAGAATTGAGGGAGAAACTTCATCACCTAACTTAACTAGGAAATAAGTATATAGAAGAAATTAAATATAATTAATTTAAATAATTAAAAATAAAATAAAAATAAAAAAATTATTAAAGGTTTTTAAATAAATTTGTACTACTTTACTACTATTTACTTTACTATTCATTTATTTAATAGATTTGTTAATAATTTATTCAATTTCACCGTGATTAGCACAAAATAAATTAGATACGTTAATTAGACTTCAATTAACTAAATATTTAAATATGTGCCAAATCTCAAATGCTTGTTGATCTATGGCATTTCTATGTGTGTGTGATACTGTGTTTGTGTGTGTGTGTATTTTGCTCTCTCCCAGTGGGGGCGAAAGGTGGAAGAAGCAGCAGAATGGCATGCGCAGCCGTTAAGAGTAAAAGCGAAAAAAAAAATCAACGTAGAGAGAGAGATGTTAGCTCTATGTAATTTTTTTTCTGATATTTGAATTGGAATGGAACTGTATGGGGACCTGTAATGCTATTGGCGTTTCCTGTGAAGTAGTCGAGCGTTTTATTTTGTAAGAGCAACTATGATGCATCGGAGTGAAAGTGCTGTGAAGAAGATATCAATATTAAAAAAGCATAATTTCTAATTATAGTGAGGCAGCATGGAGCAATTAGCACAGTTTGTAAATAAATCATTTGAGTTTAATCTAACTAATAATCGAGTCAACCATTTGTTCAACTCGATGACAAGTGCGCGCATCCATAAACTGGCCGACGCCACAACAGCGGCAACAAAGTCCTTATTAGTGAGCCCGAGTGGACTGGGCAGATTATCTGTTGATAACTGTGCTAACGGTGAAGAGTCCATGGATATTGACATAACCGATATTTCGGTAGCCGAAGAGAATAGCTCGGAGGATGATACGAGTCTGCCCAAGCCCCTGTCTCTAGTCAAAATTCGTACGCTTCAACAGCAATCGATTGCAACTATTTCGGATAGTGAAGAGCTCCGTAAGACTGATCCTGCCCCAAAGCCTAAGAACTGGTTAATTTCTGATCTATTGGTATCGGATACACAATCAGAAGGTAAGCCTATTTGCCTAATTGTATAAACATGAACATAATCATTGTGATAAGACAACTTCGTTTGAAAATTATAATTCTTCAATTCATGAAGTTATCAAATATTTGAACTTGCTAAAAAGTTAGAGTGTAGAACTACTTTTTTTCGTCAAACTGAAGCATAAATTTAAACGAATATCATTATTACCTGGTAAGGATCTTTAAACAGATATAGTATATATTAACATATATCTATATATCTTACCTATATATTTCTATTCATCCACATCCCAAGATTATTTTTTTAGTTCCCTTTAATTTCCAACTCCTCTCATATAATTTCAGATGAAAAATGTGAAAAGAGATCTTCCCGTTTCGATGATTCGACTACATGCATTTCAAGCACGGCGAATAGCTCGAAACTGAGTGGTGACCTGATCGTAAAATTTCAAGATGCAGATAGTAAAACCAGTAGCAATGGCATGAATAATATGCAGGTTCCTGACATTGAGAGCTCGTCAAGTAAATATAAAAAACAATATAAATATAAATATAAAAAAAATAGAAATATATAGAAATAATAAAATAGAATTCTTCGCTCCCAATCACACAACATCAAAATTGATCAAATTAAATGAACTTTTACTAATTATTTCCTAATTTCTATATCGAGTTTTCTGGTTTCCCATGCCTCATAAGCTCATATAATTTATATATCTATCTAATAAGAAATTCTACTTTATTGTGATTCCTCACTAGCTATCGTTTATTTATGATATTTAGAGAATTCTAATAAAAAATCTGAATCTTACAATACCAATTGCTTGCGGTATTCATAGTATTTCCCCATATTCAACGCTTCGACATAATCGTAGCCGTATAAACTTTGAAACTCGAAGTCTTCACTTTTTGATAATGTTATAAAAAATATAATGATTACCGATTTATCCCCAGTGGATCTATCCAAGTAATCTGAACACCAGCTGTACAATCAGCTGTCAACCAGCTGTACAATCAGGATTTTATTCCAGTTGCAAATTTCATGTCACTAGCTGCAAAAGCACCGACAAGATTTTTTTACAAATATGTGAATAGTGTATAGTGTTATACAGTATTGAAATGAGTACTTAGTAGAGGTGTGTACAACTAGGAATAAGTGTTATATTTCTATACAAAGCAGGATTGAGCAGGATAAGAAAGGGTGTATAAATGAAGTGTATAGAAATTAGAAATGTTCGAGGTGTACAATAGTGTTATACTAAAATTGGTTGAATATGAAATTTATAATATGAGATCCACGACGTGGTTAAATGGTGTTATACAAAAATGTTATTAATTTAGTTAGAGAGTAGTAAGTAGTAGTGTTATACAATGTGTTGTGAAAACAGATTGTAGGAAAAGATGTTAAATTGCTATACAAAACACGAGAGAAAAAGATTAAAAAATTGTCATACGAATCAAGTGTGTATGAAATTAAAATTGTTTGTGTTTATTAATGGTGTGTTATAAAGAAATCGTTTGTACGTGAAGTTTGGTATACATGAATTGCGGAAAACGGTATTATATAATATATAGTGATCAATAGTGTTATACAAATCTGCATGTATGAAACGGTAGTGTATGAGATCAGTGAACAAAATTATTGTACAGTGTTATAGTAGTGAGTCATAGTGTTATACTATGCAGCCATATACGAATATGAGTAATACAATGATAATTTGTGTATTAAATTTAGAATATATGTGTCTAAATGGTTGTGTATACAGTATGAAAAGGATCGAGAAAAATTGTTATAATAAATTTTTTTTGTAATAGGGCATGTCAGTGTTTAACAAACGTGTTTACCCACATTTTTTGTATTACGGAATGAACAGAGCTGTAAATTCAGTTAGGAATATATCCTTTTGCACACATATCCATTTTTACACATACTTATGTATGTCTGAGTGTTACTGTTCGCTTAGCTTATAATCATATTTACTTATTACTAATAATTAGATATTAGTATTTAACTAAATATATTATTGTTATTTCATTTACTTTCGATGAAAACACTACAGAAACGAAAACATCTGCAACAATCACTATAAACATCAACGAATGCTCCAATGATAGTAATTCCCCTGAGCTATCCTTGCATAAGGTGGTCAGTTCTGAAAAATCTATATCGATATCGCCGGAGCCGCAGTCAAGTATAGGAGACACGAACATAGCCCGCATGGAACACTCAGGACTCAGCAGTAAACAGCGAAGATCGCGCACAAACTTTACGCTTGAGCAGCTGAACGAACTGGAGCGACTCTTCGAAGAGACCCATTACCCAGATGCCTTTATGCGGGAGGAGTTGAGTCAGCGCTTGGGACTGAGTGAGGCACGAGTGCAGGTAAATGAAATCAAATTAGAATGTTGCAGTCGGCTGCAACCTACTGTAAAATACTCTACTAAAAGAAATCCTTGGGAATTCTTGTGAAGTGTAATAGGTACGAAAGTTTAGGTATATCTATAGTGAAGGGCAGCAATCTGCAAAATTGTGCGAGATCTTTTTTCTGATTGATATATGTAAGTATATAGAATTTTGAGTCGATCCATCGAGGTGGCTAATAGTAAAAGGCTTTTTGATTTAGATGCTAGGCATAAAAAGATAAAATAAAATTTATTTATACATAAACAATAGACGTTTAGCCATATTTATTTATGTAATTTTTACGAAATATGATATATTTTTATCTAAAGATAAATTATACAAAAACAAAAAAAAAAAACAATCTCTAATAGTGCCTTAGGAAATGTCTTTTTGTTGTAATGGACAATGATACATTCCATGCTTCCAAGATAAACACAGGGTATGCACGACTATCAGTGGCGCACCTAGAACATTGAGCGCCCGGGGCAAAAAATGATTCTCTACATTGCGCGTCATCAGGATAGTGCAGCCTTCACATTCTCTGTTAACGTTGAATATTTTCTTTATTACTCGAGCTTAAATTCTACCATTTTTGTTATTTCTTCTATTCTATTATTTAAGAAAGTTATTAATATAAACAAGTAAATGTGCTCTAGCTGAGACTAATCGACTACGCGATCCTGCTTACATAGCACAGAGCATGTACCCACACGCTTAGTTGATGCAGCAACTGCGCTTTGGCTCAGGTGGACTAAATTTGTCAAACTTTTAGAAAATTATATAAATTTAAGTGTGTGTATTTGTTAAAGCAAAAGTCTGAAGTATTTGAAATAGGTTTATTTTTCAAATTTGGGACGTAGGTGGCGTGGTATCCAAGATCTATAAGTTACGACGGACAGACAGACGACCTTGGCTATATCGACTCAGCTCATCCCACTGATCAAGAATATATACACCTGTTATATACATTTTCACAAAACCATTATACATTGATTTCTCTTTTTTAATGGGTTCATGTTATAAATAACAATCATATATAAATTCTTATAATAAAGTTTTCGACTAAGATCAGTTTAGTGTCCTACGCAAAAAAAAAAAAAAATGGAAACAATGGAAACAGTTACCACATTGAGCAAGATCTTCACAATTGAAATTTTTTTGACGTTTTAAAGACAAATAAATATCTTGAATACCATTAAAAATGTTTAATGATGACGCACAGTGTATTAACATTACACAAAACCAAAATAGAACTCCTTTCATCCCTTCAACATGAGTATTAGGAACTGTCATCAAATACTTTGTACTGACAAATAGATAATGATTAATATGCAGAAGTTAGCCAAAGGCCTGGACACAAATTGAAATTCAATTGATATTCATTATAACGGTGCTTTCTACTCTATACCAAAAGTTAGTTGTGTAACAAAATTTGGCTTTGCAACCACCAGAGTTACGAAAAGAAAGATATGGGGTGTTAAGTGGTTTACGCCGCCCTTCGTTACAATTATACGGAAGTAAGAGATTCGTGGTAACAACAGGGGGCCGATTACAAGTTAAATGCTCAATCAGGGCGACTCTTAATGGACCGCTATGTGGTAATATATGAACAAGCTACTGGTTCCTCTAGCAAGTACTATAAATTACAAGTCCCGTCCTACACACGACTATTTACAATCAATTTATTCTAACTAATGGAAATGAGCAATGCCTACACTTAGAGCTCGTTAGAGTTTTTGTTTTCCTATTCCACAAATGGACTTTCGATATATGTTTGGCTAGTTTAATATTATATATGTAGCTAGAGTTTTGTAAAAGCTCTTAAATCATTAAATCTTAATGCATTAGGGTTTTGAGAAATGCAGAAAAACAAGTTATTTAGCTACAGTTTTTTAACTAGATCAATAATTATTCAGTGGTAGTTCATTTGGTACTAGTTCTAGTACAGGCAGCATATGTTCAGTTTTACATTTTTAATTCTAACTATTTTTACATGTTCTGTACGCTCCGCTAATCGTTACTAAAACATTCATTAGCATTTCCAATTTAAATCTGTAAATTAAAAAAATATATATTTTTACAGGTTTGGTTTCAAAATAGAAGAGCGAAATGTCGGAAACATGAAAATCAAATGCATAAGGGTAAGTAAATTATATTATATTATATTATGAATATCTACCTTCTTATATTTATTGACTGTCTTTTGTTCTTTAAATATCGACATCTAACAGATTTAATTTATTCCTTTATTATGAAAAAAAAAAAATCAATAGAATATCTAAACAAAATATGCATTTCAATAAAAAACCAAGCAAAAAACGACTGCGTAATACTCGTTCACATTCCGAAATAAACTAAATAAAAAATTTAAGTTTACCTATTTCTAATACTCTAAACTCAGTTCATATAACTTTTAGGTCTAACTACAGCGTAGATCATTTGATGAAGCTAGGTTTAAATCTGTACTCATAAAAAACATAGATGGGAAACAAACTTTTTGTGCATCTATTCCCATTCAACTTGGTATGTGCTGGGATACCTTAGTTTAATTCTCGATCAACAAAAATATGAGAACTCAAATTATCTTCGGGCACTCAACTAAAATGGTTGATTCTTATATGAACTCTATGCACAATTATGTATGCTTATTCTTCGCTCTCTTGCCATTCAAACATATTTGAATAATATGTAATAAATTTAAAATGGTTCACAATTTCTTTCTGAGAGAAAAGTGTACCAAAAATTATGAAAGGGTTTTCCATGCAAATGCAAAATGCTAAAATATTCTCTATTATTAGTGGGAAAGGAATAAAGGAGTTGATGCGTTCTTCATATACCATCTATATATGCGTTATACGGTTAGTGTTTAAATGTAGAGTGTGGAGTAAGTAGTTCCTTACGATTAGCCAACTATGTGTTCATATATATAACTGGATCAATCTGTAAGTGAAGTCAATTTTAATTTAGTTGTTAAGCTTTTTTTAGCTTTTCCCCTAGAACTGTGTACGATCATATCCAAAAAATACTCAAGGTAAAATATTTTATAAAACGCTGATTAAATTTCAAATCTCTAGACTCGACACTCTCCAAAAATAATATACCCTTTTCACTTAATAAACGAGTATGACAATTCAGGAAATTTGTATGTAATCAAAGTTAAAATTAAAATTATCGCTTAAAATTTGAAATTCGCATCTGCTGTGATTTTTCGAAAATCGCAACAAAATATCCCCCTTGTTTGTATATGCCATACCTATCTATGTATATAGAGCTGCGGCCTGGTGACAGCGACACAAATCATTGCCAACTTAATCAAATTAAATATTCCAGCCGTAAAAGTGGAAAATAAAAATGTTATCCGCTGAGCTGAGCTACGGCCGGGTTGAGGGGGCGTTGATGAATGAACGGGAAGGAAGCAATCAGGGATAGAAAGAGAAACAGAGAAAGAGAGAGAGTGAGAGGGACAAGAGGGTGAAGGTTTTGATATATTAATGATGATACATTTGAATAAACTGCGAAACCATGACATATTGTATTAAACAGTTGGTTAAATATTTTCACAGAGTACAGGGAACAGGCATTAAGACAACTGCGGCAATACACAGTTAAGCTGTAAACTTTCAACATTTACTTAACTAATTGCCGTGTTCTTTTAAATTTGCATAAATTCAAATCAAGTCCATGTTCGATATAGCGACGAGGAAGGATTGTGGCTTAGCACGGAATTAACGAACGTAAGAAGGGTGCAAATAGAAATTAAAGAGAAAACGTAAAAGTGGAAAAGTTTTTGGTGAGCGAGGCTTGGGCTTGAGGCCGGGCAGCCTCTTGATATAGAAAATCCCTACACACTTACAATTATTAAATTGATGTAAATTAAATTTACATGTTGCTGTCTCGCTCTTGCTTTCAGCCCCACTGTATCCAGCTGGTTTGGCAGTATGATATCTATTAATTATGACTTTATGAATTTGGCTACAGAGCACACGACGGGGACTCCGTTCTGAGACTCATTTCATTCATGGGTTGCGCAAGAGGCAAAGTTTGTTGCTCCATAACAATCATTTGATACGGCTGTAACATTTCAAGTCTTTAACTCTACTGAGCTGGGGGTGTGAAAATGTTCTTATGTGGAAGTCGATCTACGTACTTATCACAAGCAAATGAATATAAGTTGAAGAGAAAAACTGTTGTTTCTTAAATTGCTGTTGAAATTAGATTAGACAGATGATTGTAAAATACTGAGTTCAAAATTGAGTCAGGATTGTTAGATACTGAATAATGCCAAGACATATTTTAACTTACCCCAAACAAACTCTGAATTTAATTTAGTGCGATCTTTTTAAGCATTTTAATGAAAGTTACACAAATTGTTATCTTCAATTTTAAATTCAATTTTGATTTAAAAGTGTATAATATTAATCATAAATAAAAAAGTAAATTTTGAGAAATATACGTTCAGTTGGCACACATACATATATATGATACGCTTTATTAATTAATTATTTATTCAAAAAGTGGGTTGCTCTATGTTTTCATGTAGGGTAATACATGCACTTACCATTTTTTATAATATTTATATCTATAAATTTTGCTAATATGTCATTTTTATCATTCTGAACATTCGTGAGATCTCCGTTAGAATGCTCACGAAAATTCAAATATGTTTACTGTGAGCTCATCAATATTGCAAAGTCACACAAAAGTCTTCCGTTAGAACTTTAAGCACTCTACAGTAATTTAACAGTGCCTACAGAGTGTTAAACAGTGATTTCCTTTTTCGGTAACATTTAAAAGGATCTGTTTGGCGCACAATCAGTAGAGGAGCTTTTTGTTTAACAGTGGCGCCCAATCGACAGTCATTTAACAGTGAGTCGCAAATCGGATTTGCATTAAAATTCAAATATGCTAACAGAACTCATGTCAATATTCTATTATTTGACTAAGCTTTCGCTACTGCAAAAATACTTCTGGAAAAATCTACAGTCACTTAACAGTGCTCTCTTTAAATGTAATCTGTGATATATGTAGGACTACGACTGCTTTGCCACTCTAACATCCAATTATTATTTTTATTATTTTTTGTGAGCTATATTTCATAGCAACACGAAAAACTTCCATATATGTTAAGAAATAGCATTAGGGCCTACAATATATCAATGATTCAGTTTGCTCGAGTTTAACTAAAGTGCATGCGCTTGGACATAAATTGTTGAATGAAATGGATTCTTGGAGGGGAAAGAGCGTGGCGGCTAGAAGGCAGAGGAAGCAAAAATAAAGTAATCAAATTAAAATTCGAATAAAAAACACACACACAACCTTTTTTTCATACAGAGTAAGGAATCGTTTTATGGACTTATATCAATTCTCAGACTTTTTATCGCCCCAAAAGCAAAACACTGCATAAATGACGAGGCCAACCTGGTCTTGGCCTTGTACTCCCTGGAGTGTCATTTTGATATGTGTCCGTCTGGCCTTGGTCGAGTGCTGGGCGGGGGAACCCCAGCATCACCACCAGCACCACCAGCACCACCAGCAGCAGCAGCAGATTGTGGCAGCAGTAAGTGCGAGAGAATCCGGCGAATCCAGCCCTCAACTCAACTCAACTCAGCTCAGCTCAGCTCGAGGGTGTTTTCATGGCAATAAATTAGAAAATGAATTCAATTACTTGTCACGAATTTTTGTACCGATTTGCCAAATTGGGATGTTCATTTGTATTTATGTACTTGTGTTAAGGTATGTCCTTATGTAAATTATTTACACATAGAATCAAACTTACTCAAGCAGAGAAGGGGAATAGGAAATGCTATTTCGGACTGGGTTGGAATAAGCGAGCTAACATATTGTGCGGAATATTAAGCATCATGGGAAGGCATTCAGTACATACATACATATATACTTTCCTAATATTACCCTATATTCCCTTTGAGAGGTGAAAGATGTGATATACTAAGTAAGAGCACTTATGTAAAAAAAAAAAAAAAAAAAAACACCTTCAAAGCCAAACTATGTTGCGCATTTTGAAATAAAGGGTTGTGTTACTAATGTAAATAAACAAGAAATTCTTTTTTTACGAAGTAGAATTTGATTAATATTGAAAACTACATTTGATACATATAAGATATTATTATAAAGGGACTGCAAGGCTGACCTACAATTTAATTTGAATTTAGTGTATAGTGAACTGGGTCTTAAGGTAATAATGAGCTATTTATAACTTGATATTAAATCTTTACTCATATTTAGCTAACCATATTTTTGGTAGGATGAAATGTACATATTTTTTATAATTATACAGAACAGTTAGTTATTATTAATATTTTTTATTATTGACACCTATTCAACAAAGCCATATCTGCCTACATATTAATTTCTATGCAAATATGTCTAGCTTTCAAGCTCTCATTATTTTAATCGTTCACAAAGTGAAAAGGTTTTGTGCAATTTTCACTTTTGTTAATTGGCTCATGGTTGGTTACTGCGTTAACGTTTTCTATAAATAAACTAAAGAGTATCTACAACAAGTAAGAAAGCTCTAGTCGAGACTGCTCGACTACGAGATCCCCTGAACCCTTCCAGGAACTGATGTTTCAATAATTCGCCGCTTCATTTCTACTTACACATCACACACACATACGCATGCACGTATAAGCACGTATGGGCTGCAGTGAGGGCTTACTATGGGGAAGTAATTTATTTGACAACTTTTTTTTGGACGGACAAACTTAAAACTTTCAGATCGTGATTATAACATTAAAATGTGTGTATGTTCCAACGCACAAGTGTCTAGTACTTAAAATACGCGTTTTGCGTATATGGAGGAATGGGGGTTAATTTTGGGGGTGGGGGTAAAATATGACAAAAGTCTAAATTCTTAAAAATACATATGAATCTACATTTTAAATTTGCAGACTCTAGCTCTAAAGATGTAGAAAATATAATTTTTTAACTGTTTTCGATAAGGTTTTTCATCGATAACAAAAAACGGGGATAGTTATCGATTTTTGGAAACAAACTCGATATGCGCGTGCAATATACGGAGCTACGAATAAAATTCAAGTCTCTAGCTATCATATCTTCTGAGATCGACGCGTTCATACATACGGACGGACGGGGCTAAATCAACTCAGTTCGTCTCCCTGATCAAGAATATATATACGTTATGGGGTCTGCCACGCCTCCTTCTGCCTGTTACATACATTTTAACAACAATATAAAAAAAAAGTATGAAAAATCTAGTCGAGACTGCTGAACTACGATATCCCCTGAACCCTTCGAGGAACTGATATTTCAATTCTTATGGGCTGCAGTATGAGTATGGGAAGATAATTGTTTAATAACTTCTCTTGTAGATGGAGTATCTTTTTTCAAATTTTGGGTGGACTTGGGGGTGGACAAAAATCGAAATTCTAAGAAATAGATATTAATCTATTTATATTACAAATTTTGAGACCCTAGCTCTAAAGATGTGGGAGATAAAATTTTATAGCTGATTTTCGAGGAGGTTTTTAATCGATAGCAAAAAAAAAAAAAAACAGGAGCAGTTACCGATCTTTAGAAACAAACTCGTTCTACCCGTGCAATACAAGTCTTCTTTATCTTTGAAGATTGACACGTTTATAGATACAGATAGGCGGTCAGGGTTAAATCGACTCAGTTCGTCGTCCCGATCAAGATATAACTATTTATGGGCTCTGTCATGAGTTTTTCTGCCTGTTGCATAAATTTTCCCAAATCCATTATACACTGATTTTCCATTTTCAATGGATTCAAGGTATAATGATGCATTTGGAAGGAAACCCTATATCTTTAGAGCAAGAAGAGCTAAGCTGTGGAATGGGCTAACTGTAGTTTTCTTTTAAAGTTAGATTTTTACATTTTTAACCCTACCCAATGACATTTTTCTGCCTTTGTACCACAAAGAATTTTGCCGTCGGCAGCGACTGAGCCTAACGCTTTTACTTGGTAATAATGAATATATAAATGTTAATAATATAATTAATTATTATTTTTGAAGAATTTTTAATATGTTTTTGTTAAATAGTATTAAACTTTATATTTAATATGTAAATACAATAATAATACAAAACAAATAGTTTGATGAAAATATTTGAGAGTAAAGTTAAAACATTATTTTATATTTTTTATTTTTAAAACATTATTTTATATTTTTCTGAAAAGACAATATTTTCTTACTTATTTAAAGTCTTGTTCCTTTCATATTGAAATTTTAAAAATATATTCAACATTTCAGGAATTCTTTTGAGTAGTCGAAGTCCGCCGGTGTCGACGCCGCTCGAGCCTTGTCGTGTCGCACCCTATGTTAACTTGGCCAATATCCGCAACACAAATACGGCGATGATTCCCTCATCTAACGGACTCTGCAGTGTCCAGCAGCAAACCGGCGGAAAGAGCGCCGTCAATATAATTAACAAACGGCCTCCATCTCCGATATCTGTTGTAACGGCCGCAGCCGAACATTTTTCAGGCAGCGTTGCAGCAGCGGCTGCATTTTCCGCCTTCGATCCAGCTATACTCTCAGCTGCGGCTCACCAGGTAAATTGAACCTATTACTAAAATTTAAAAGTTAAAAAAAAAAACAAACATATTTCTATACCTTTTTAGTATGCAGCCGCGATAAATAATAGAAGTAGACCCGCTGGACTTTTTCCATTGCCGCAATATCCGCTTCACTTGGCCGCCTTTGCTGCAGCGCACAAAAATTCTAGCATAGCGGATTTACGTATGAAAGCGAAAAAGCACTCGGAATCGTTGGGGCTTGAAGCAGATATAGTTATTTAGTACATAATTTATGTATTTAAATTAGGTTTAGATTAGTCTAGAGTTGTCTATTTTAGGACAATTTACTATTTACATATACATACTGATACTTGAAAGAAAAATTACAATAATTACATTTAACACTATTAACATATATTTACTATCTATATGTTTCAATAAATAAATGCTTAGTTGTCTTGTTTTTTAATCTGCTTAATGTGTTCAAAATCGAGTCAAATCAAAAAGTACAACAAAAAATACCAGCATTTCATTAATAATACAAAATACCAAATGCCAACAGTTGCCACAAAAATACTTATTTAACAGAAACCCATTCTGTTAACGGGTGGAGCAGTCATCACTTAAGATTTTTCTGTACTGTTGCAAAGCTCTCGGTTAAGCCAGTAAATAAATATTTTTGGACAGAAAATATATATAAACCAATAACTAATAAGATCAATTAGCTTTTTTTGTATATAGCACTTGAACAGAAGTAAAATATTCTGAAATATTAATAAAGCCATTTGATTTATACTGAATACTAAGCATGGCTTATAATATTATCTCAGGCATTTATCGTATTGACATTTTACGGAATACCCCGACCTGCATATTTGAGCAATGGCTTAGATGAATTGGTATTTTTCTGGTAAATATTTTCGTAGCTGAATCGTACATCAGTATTTCAGTTTCGGGGGATACGGTCGCACTGCAACTTTCGCAGTGAAATTTTTTTTTATTTTTATTTAATATTTCTTTTCGTTGAAATAAAATTACTTCATTTAAAATACAATATCAATCTGATTAACAAACGTGAACGTCAGCAGTTGAATAAATAAAAATAACAATGAACAGAAAGTGATAAAATCGAGCCAACAGGCCGCTTAATCGGCCACCAAGATCCGATCTCCACCTAAAGTAATGAAACGAACATAGAGTGAAAATAAAGAAGTGACGTTTGCACTGTCTAAAATCTGAAGGTTGTTTTTACGTTTTTGTTGTTGTTGTATTTGTGATTTCTAATTTATTTTGCAAGATAATTTTCATCAACATATGTTGTGGGTGTGAGTGTATGAGTGTGGGTAATACAAAAAAATTTTTTTCTTTCGAAGTTTGACCTTTAATCTATTTTATATCCTTACTGCTTTTCTGTTGCAATTGTTAAATATTAAAAAAACAACAGTAAAAGGTAAAGTTGCCAGTTGCGCATTCGCATCCTCAACGTTAAGTGAAGCACAGGGGCTGAAATGGGGTGTAGTCGTTGGTTTTCATTCATTTGTTGCGTTTGCGTATGCGGCTGTGTGTGTGTTTCGACATACATACTTACATACATGTACATGAGAACGAATATTCATATATGAATTCATATGTACACACACGCACACACACACACACACTTTTGTATATGTATGTCCATATGTTTTATTCCATAACGCTCACTCCAATTGGCAAAATTTCCTGATGTTTGTCTCTCTCTCTCCCTCTCTTTCTCTCTCTGACTCTCATATTTTTCCCTTTTTCTATTATACGTCAACTTTTTCTCTTCGATTGGGAATGCACGTAGTGCGTTTAATTTACACTTTCTGCTTGGCTGACTCAATTAATTCTTTTAGTTAGTTACTGTCGCCGCTCTCCCACTTTTTCAGCTTACTTACGAGATACACCGCGCATTCAATTTGCGCAACAACAACAGCAGCAGCAGCAACAACAGTTAGCAATATTAGAGTCATTAGCCTTTTAAAAGCTTAACTAGCTTTATAGCTAGTTTAAAGCTTCTGCTACTCCATTAAGTCTTCAGTTTTTTACTTGTCTTTGGCTTTTTACTGCCCGTTGTAACCGGAAATTTCATTGCTTTATAATTATTATGTATTGTATTAATAGAAAAATAATAAAATAAAATAAAATATGAACCTGTTGCATTAATAACTAAAATATAATTAATTAAAATAATATAATTAATATAAAAAATATATTTATAAAAAATTTAGAAATACAGTGTATATATATATATATATATATATATATATATATATATATATATATATATATATATATATATATATATATATATATATATATATATATATATATATATATATATATATATATATATATATATATATATATATATATATATATATATATACACTGTATTTCTAAATTTTTTATAAATATATTTATATATATATATATATAAGGATCAGTGCGAATTACAGTTCATAGAAATATACATATAAAAAAAATTAAAAAATTGTTATATATCTATATAAGTAGAGAGGATAAACAGGATAAGTGCACAAAAGAGTTAACAGAAATAAAATAAAATATAATACTGTTGCAAACATAGGGAAATTTTAATTATTAAGAACATAAAACAAATATTTAAGTAAAAACAAAAAAAAAAAACACATAAATATTATATATATATATATATTTATATAATAAAAAGGATCAGAGCAATAAGACAATGAAAGCTTAAATCGTATCTGCAAATTAAGTTTAACAGATTAAATTTTTTCTTTTAGCTTAACTTCATATCTAATTATTGCATATTGGAAAAAGATGAAATGATATTGTGATGGCGAAAATGGCATCTGGTGACCTTTCGTTGACCAGCACAAGCAGTCAAGAAGGTGAGCTTACTGACTATAATTCTACAAGGATTATTTGAAGTACATTTTCTCTTTCGATTCACCATAATTTCAGAAGAAAGTTCGGAATATGTGGGCTATGATAATACACTGCGGCCGCCTTCGAACTCGAGCGGCAGTACAACGGCCGCCAATATGGCCAACAACAATGGGCCAACAAAGGTGGTCAACAACGTAGGTGGCGGCGGGGGAGTTGGTGGCAACGGAAAGAAGTACGAACTACTGCAGTCGCAGTACGAATCGGCGATGTGTGACCTGACCACGTTGCGGCATCAGCATTCGAATTCGGAGCGGCGTTGTGATGAGCTCGCCACCCAGCTAAATCTCTATCAGGAGCACTACATGGCGGATCGCAACAAGTACACGGACATTGTGGCCGAGAGTGCGCGCCTAAAGCATAAATTGATGCTGCTCGAGAATCAGAATCAAAACAATGGAAATCCTTCAGCCTCACAGCCGTCGACTCCCGGCAGCAATGCGTTTTACTACGGTAAAATGCAAACGCCCTGCGATGGCAGCTGCAACAGCAGCGAGAAGCTAGCGGAAATGAAGAAGGAACGCAATTTGATTGCTATGGAGCGAGAGAAGTACAAGAAATCCTACATTGAGTTGGAGAAGGAGCGCAACTTCTATCGCGAGCGCGGCGACGAAAATCAAACCTTAAAAGTTCTGCTGTCCAAGGAGACGAAGCACGTCGTTTCGCTGACAGAGGAGCTAAATCAGCTGCTCTCTGAGAAGGACAATGTGTTGCAGGAGCATCAAAAGATGTCGGATGACCTGGCGCTGGCCAACAAAGAGATCGAACGTCTCAAAAAGGATGAGCTCGTATACAAGACCGAATTGAAATCGCTGCAGTTGGCAAATGCCGAGCACAAGAAGAGAGATCTGCTTAAATCACGTGAAAGCAGTTGGTCCAAGGAGTTCAGCAATGACAGCAAGGAGGAGTTGGAAAAGCTACGCAAGAGCCTGGACAAGGCTCAGTCTGAAGTGGAGCGCGCACATCAAGACGCCGAAGAGGCGAAGCGCGTGCGAGACTGGGCAATCTCGCAGCGGGAGAAGATCGTGCAGGAGCGGGACTCGGTGAAGACGCTCTGCGACAATCTGCGCAAGGAGCGCGACAAGGCAATATCCGATCTGCTCATGGCCATACGCGACAGTGAGAAGATCAAGAAGCAAAAGGATGAGGCCCAGAAGAAGATCGATGCGCTGAAGGAGCAGCTGGAGAGTCAAACGATATCGACTCCAGCCACGCCTTTCGACAGCTCATCGCGTCGCAGCTTTCGTCTGAGCAGCTTTGAGAGCGGCGAGGATCTGCTGGAAATCGAGTTGTGCAACTACCACGACTCGGATCTGGGCATAATCCTTGATGATAGCAACAAGCGTCAGCTGGTCTGTGGCGTTACCAACAGCTCGTCGGCGTTTGGCAAGCTGAAGATCAACGATGTCATCTGCAAGGTGAACAACCTGGAGTGCCAGGGACTGTCGAAGCGCATGGTCCTCGACGAGATACGCGCCTGTGCGCCCCGCTGCCTGCTGCTCGTCTCCCGCACCCGGCACAGCAAGAGGCACTCGTACGCCGTGCAGCTGAAGACGAACGGCCGCGATGCCATCGGACTGCAGCTGGATATGGGCGTGTTCATAGCCAAGATCGAGCCCAATTCGCTGGCCTTCTACGAGCCGGAGCTGGATGTGGGGGATCGCGTGCTGAGTATTAATAACAAGTCAATGGACTCGCTGCAGTCCATTGATGAGGTGATGCAGCTGCTCAACACCGACACCGTCAACATATTCGCCTTGAAGTATGTGCCGGAGCAGCAGTCGGACGCCCATTGCCGCATGACCAGCTCGTCGGCCCAGACCGACAGCTCCATCGACTCCATGCAGCAGCTGAATAGCAGCAGCGGAGTGGCCAGCGGCAGCAGTGGCGCCGCCAAACATCCGTCCAAATTCGCCGACTTTCTACGCAAATTGAAGTTCAGTAAGCCGGGCACGGCCGACGACAGCTTCGAGCAGGAGCACGACGTGGCCATTGCCGCGCTCGACTCGGTGCTGAGCGAAAACAGCTCGGAGAAGAGCAAAGAGAATCTCTTCAAGCGCCACAAGCGCGGCAAAAAGGGCGAAAAGGAGGCTAAGAGCATGGGCACCTGGCCCCGCACCAACATCTCGCACGACAATCCAACGGGCACCATTGTCCAGCGCGGGGGCGAGAAGAAGCGTGCTCTCATGTCGCTCTTTACTGCCGGGCCCATCAACGTGGACAAGGACGACGATGTCGTGGAGCAGGTGGAGTCGAAGCCGCAGCTGCAGCTGCAGGAGCTGCCACCGCCGCCGCTGCCGCCGCAGTTGTCGAAGCCGCGCAATTTGAATGGCGGCGCGATTAAGACGCATCCCAATCGCAACTCAAATCCCGTTAGCAACGTGGCCTCCACACTCTTTCAGCCCGGCAGCGTGGGCGTAAATTATCCTCGCCACTCATTATATGGGGGCGTGGTCACCTCGTCGTCGGAGGACAAGCAGTCGCTGATGCAGCGACCCGCCCCGCTGATGGGCGCCAATGCCCGGGTGAAGCTGCATGGGCAAGAGCGCTCCATCCGCTCGCACAACCCACATCGGTTCTCGCTGAATATTCCGCCCAGCGGCGGGGATTTCTATCAGCCCAAAACGAGTGGGCAACAGGCACAGCAGCAGGTCGTGCCGGCAGTGGCTGCCGGTGAGTTTCCGACACGCAAGCAACAGATGTTCGACATGTTTCAGCAGCCGGCGCCCCCGCTGCCCCTCCCACTGCCCAAGATGAACGCCACCTTTATGCCGGTCCACCCGCCGCCTCGGGTTTCGGGCGGCAGCGGCTCGGCCGGCTCCAGTTCGGGCGGGCCCGTGGACATCATCTCGCTCAAGTCACAAAACTCGATTGAGTCCATGCTGTCGGCCAAGAGTCCGCCGATAAGCGAGTGCAATGTCTACAGGAAGCGCAATGTGCCGCCGATGCCGCCGAAGCACGTGCCCAAGTATCCCAGCGACAGCGAGAGCATTGGCTCCGGCATCCTGGTCTCGGGCGGACACAACTATTTGCCGCCGCATCAGGCGCACATGGCGACCGTGGGCAATCGGCACACGCAACTCTTTCCCAGTTTCCAGTCCAGCAGTCATGGGGCGCGCTACATGCGACGCTCCAGTCCCCTGACGCTGCCCTCGCCGCCGCCAACGATGGCGTCGATACCGCAGGGGCAGGGGCCGCAGGCGGCGCAGCTGGAGAATGCGAGCAACAACAGCACCATTGGCATACCCACGGATCTGGACTTTGCGCCGGGTCAGCACACGCAGCAGCAGCAGCAGAATCCACACCCACATCAGCACCTCCAGCACCCGCCGTACATCGACTACAGTCAGCCGCACTATCCGTACAGTCTCGCTGGCGTCGTGGGTTCGGGCAATGGCGTCATTTACGAGGGCGGAACCTTTCCGCGAAAGAAAGACAATCAGCGCCTGCGGATTCCGTCGAACCCCAGCGTGGCCAGCAACAGGCAGAACAGCAGCAGTCTGGTTAAGAACAGCTCTGGGTCCATTGATCATCACTACGCCACCAGCGGCAGCACAGGTGTGCCCGTCTCGCTGATGAACTCCTCGCTGCACACCAACTATGCCGCCAATGTGAGCAGCATCAATGGGGGCGGTGGCGGCGGAGGCAGTGGGAGAGGCTCGCCTATGCCGCAGGTCCACGTGGAGGTGCTAAGCCAAGGCAGGCCGAGTGGCAGTGGCAAACGCAACTCGAATGTTGCCTCGGATTTTTTATGCCCTGGAGACCTTAGAAGAGTCACGATCGATAAGCGCGATAAGTCGCTAGGTATTACCATACAGTGCAACAAGAATGGTGGCGGTATTTTCGTGTCCACCGTTGCCGACAAGAGTACCGCAATGCGTGCCGGTCTTCAGGTGGGCGATCAACTCTTGGAAGTATGTGGCATCAACATGCGGGCGGCCACCAACGAAATAGCCGCAAATGTGCTGCGACAGTGCGGTGATTCCTTCACAATGCTGGTGCAGTATAATCCAGAGAGTGAGTGAACACATCTATATTATCTATTGCTATTGCTGCTAACTGAATTATCTTGCAGAGTTTCACACAACTGAGTACGAAGGCACACACAATCTGGAACCAGAATCTCCTCACAATCATTCGGGCTCGCCGACCCCTAGAAACTCACCGCGACCGCCGGCTCGCAGTGTGCAAACGACATTGCCGATGCAGCCGCTCTCTCTGCTTCCGTCCGCGGTCTCCGTTACGCGTGCGCCGCTCTCTCATCAATCTATCAAGGATCAGAGTTTCACAGACAGTCTGGAGAATCAGTCGGATATTAGCAGTAGCCAAGATATGCCGTCATCGGCGGCTACAACCACCACGACAACTGCCTCGGCCACCTCGACTGTTTACGACGAGGACACCAAGCTCAGTCTGCCATCAGCTCCGACATCAGTGTCGACAGAAGGTTAGTTACATTAAATATAATTAGTTGATAAAATGGAAATGAACTTTTAGCTATTTATATCTCAGGTCGGGCAGTTTTATAAAAGTTCATTAAAAATTTAAAACATTAAATAATTAACTACATTTTTATTTATTATCATAAGATGGTTTAGTAAAAATAGTTTTCCTTTAATCAAACTATACTCAATTGCTAAAAACATATTGTTATAACATTATGTGAATATAATAACATTAAGTACTGTTATTAACTATTAATAGATCGTTTTGGGAAACTAATATTCATAGAATCGAACTATAATCAATTATAAAATTATATTATTTTAGCAGTCATGAATGAGGTACAAGAATTTTACCTAAATAAGTTATGTGAATATACCAATAAACCTTAACTATCATTAGCTATTAAAATATTGTTTAGTGAAACTAATATTCCCCTAATCTTATACTCAACTTTTTAAATATATAATATATGTATATATTTTTAACACTTACAAATGAGAAACTGATATGTTTTCTTAATAAGTCAATAGATAGTTTAGTGAAGCTTATATTTCGTTAATCGAGCCACACTATCTAAAGAAGCTTAATGAATATGCCATAAACCTTGAACTAAAATGTTCAATTCTGTTAACCAATTTTAATATAAAATTTGGAATTTTTCACTTCTTTTAGCTCTACGTTTTGTCACACTGCACATGGATAAGTCGAAGAACCTGGGCATTAAGCTTTTTGGCGGTAACAAGGTTGGAATCTATGTGCACGATGTGGCACCCGGTTCCCCATCCGATCACGCCGGCATACGTAAGGGAGACCTCATATTGGAGTACAACGGTGTCGATTTAAGCGGAGTTACTGCCGAACAGGCTGCGAATGAGATCTCGAAGCTCACGGACACTGTTACCATGCTGGTGCAGAACAAACTGCAAAGTAAGTTGTGTCTTTGCATAAGCCAAGTTTGCAAATTTCATTAATGGTTTCCTTAAATTTGAAGCACTCAAGCAAATCAAGGATAAACCAGGCGATTCGTTCTATATACGAGTGGGGTTTGATCGCATTGGAGAACTGAACGAGGAGGACTTGCGTTTTGTCAAGGACGAGGTGCTTTATGTGGATAATACGGTATTCAATGGAACCTTTGGTCTATGGCGCGCATGGAAATTAGATGCAATGGGACACCGTAAGGAGTGCGGCGTCATTCCAAGCCAAATGAAGTACGTGCTGCTTTAGACTGTTCGATGGTCCATTATTAACCGATTTCTCATCTCTTTAAAGGGTGGAGGAGGAGCTGCGTTCGGGCGAGGTTGTGGATTGTGATACAGGCACTGCACGACGCGGCAGCACCTCAGCTCGTCGATCATTTTTTCGCCGCAAGAAAAACCAGCGAAGCTCTTCTCGAGACTCAACAGAGATAGCAAGTTTTAGCAACACACAGTTAAGTTTTTTTCCCGACTCGGGCATTCTGAATGACGATGGCGGCGTCCTTAGCTATCAGCGGGTAGAGCTTCTAGACTGTGAGTTCAACTTTTGTTGTTAATGATTGCTTATATATCTAAATAAATTTGTATTTTATTACAGCACCAATACGTCGACCAGTGCTAATCATTGGACCACTGTCTGAGTGTTTAATAGATCGCTTAAAGATCGACTTTTCCAATTTGTTTAAGCTGTGCGAAGTAACGACCATGGACTGTTCACAGGAAGCGATGGAGGAGGGCCTCAAAGAGAATATATTCGTAGACTATCGTCGACGTGGCAATAAATTCGAATGCACCACCGTGGAAGCTATCAGTAATGCGTGCAAAATTGTAAGTCTCCAGTGAAAGGGAATTATGGAAAAATATATAATATATATCTTATACAGGATCGGCGCCATTGCATTCTGGATGTGTCGATCTCAGCGGTGGAGCGTCTGCAACGTTTGCAAATTTATCCGATTGTTTTGTTGCTACGCTTTAAGTCGGCCAAACAAATTCGCGATATCCGAGACTTTGGCACCGACAAAATATCAGCCAAGGCAGCTAAGGAGATGTACGAACGGGCATTGAAACTGGAGTTTGACTACAAACAGTATATATCCGGTGAGTTGTCAAATTATATTTTTTTATATATATTATATTATTTTAATTATATTTTCATTATTTTCATTATTTAGCCGTAATTCCTGGAGTCAGCATTAAACACATGTGCACACAGATCAAGGATGCTGTTGATAAGGAGCAAGACAAACTTCTCTGGGTCCCTATAACAAATGGCTAGCACAACTAAGCGAGTTGTGAAGTTTACTTAGACTTAAGGATTTGCAGATACATATATTATAATAGTATTGGAGTGCGTATTAATATTATACAAAGTTTTTGTATTCGTTTCGCTTAACATAGAGTATTCAATGTCGTCTATGCTAAACACATATTTTGCCCACATATTTCGTTTGCAAAAGGGCGCCGTATTCTGTATTCTGTATGTTTTTCCATGTCTGATCTAGTTTATATAATTCTTAAATACTTGTGAAATAATTGTTGTTTGTCTGGACGAGAGTTTCAAAAATTCTCACTGTAGGGTTTCAAATCAAATTGTATGCAAACCTTACTCAATTAATTCTATTGTTTAAATTATATATATTTAATTGTGTGGCAATCGAAAAATTGGATTTATATTATTGCAACCATAATGCCTTACGTAATTCAAATACTTGCAATATCAAAAAACTTTCCAAATTAAAAAGGGCCTCAAAAGAAAAAAAAGATGAAAAGAAATCAAGTAAAAATGTAATATTAGGTATAATTATTCAGATTTAAATTCTTTATTCGATGAACAAAGTGGACATTGATACAATTTTATTACTATTATTAAATCACTTAAAATGTAATTGTTAAAAACTGATACAGAAAATGCCTTTAGCGAAAATTAATGCTACATAATTCAAATATACCTAAATCAAAGTATATTATGTAAACGTATTAAATACATTATAAACGATTTTATCCATTATAATATACTTACATATTTGCGTAAGAATGTTATTACGCGTATATCTATTTTTGCAATAAATATTTTTTCAAAATTGTCTATTTTGCATCGCTTTATTTACAGTTGAAAGTATGTTTATTTATATATTATGGCCACACTTAATCATAAAATGCAATACTATTAAACGTCGCGTTGCGCTGTCGTTTAATAGATATTTCTAGGTACACTTGCTCTGTCAATGTTCGCTGGGAAAGACATTATGTTGGTCTATATATACAATAACATAATGACTTGCTTAGAATTTAGAAGTTAGACTGAAGATCTAACTATTTTAAAGACTTAAATCATAACTTGATTTAGCATAAGTTAGTTACAGTTGGTTACAGAAGTAAGTAATATTATTTTTAGATATATCTGGGGTTACGCTACTGTACAATTAGAGGGACTAGGATGAAAAGCAATATACTCAGTCGAAGACATTATTCCTTATTCGATAGATTTGTTATATTTAAGGACTCAACTATCGTATCATAACTAGCCCTCAAAGAAATCGTATTCATCGCGTGGCCGATACCACTGATCGGTCGCATGCTCATAGATGGCTCGCTGGACCTCGGTTTCGGCTGCATCAATTGGATCTAGATGAGGCTGAGGCTGGGGCTGTGACTGAGACTGAGAATGGGTTGCATCAAAGCTGCTGTCGGATCGAGGACTGCGCGAAGTTGCACGAAATTCCATTGGGATATTGTAGCACTTGCATATGCAGCTGGAGGGGAAGCGGAACCAGTCGGAGAAGATGCCGCGGCACTCGTTGTGCGGGTCGTAGGCCAGCAGACGGTGCAGTCGGTACTGCTGCTCGCAGCGACAGCCGTCACGGCAAAACATCTGCTTGAACTCCTGGGTGCACTTCTCCCAGTGCACGTACTGCTCGAAGGGGTAGAGATTGAGCAGCGCCAGGACCTCGCCACGCGTGTTGTTCGCCCAGAAGGGAGCAACCACCTCGTCCTTGACAGGACAAGCATTGCTGTAGAAGAAATGAGCATTAATGATGATGAAGTTGACTTCGATATCATGATCAATTGCACTTACACTCCACGCATATTGCTTGTGACAGCCATCGGCTCCTGCTTCATGGCATCCTGGAACAGTTGACCTCCCTCGCGCAACAGTCCAGACTTCGTAGAGCTCGCAGGTGTCGACGTTGTACTACTTCCCGGCACCGGCTTGCGCTGCTTGTCCGCAATCAAAGACGTGAATGTGGGCGAGAAGAGCGATGCAAAGCTGGCAGGTGTCGTAGTTCCTAATATCGTTTTAGTCACATTTCTGCGTGGGACTAAGCTGCTATTATTATGGTTGTTGTTGTTGTTGTTGATGTTGCTGATGCGTGTTGCAGTTGTTGCTGCTGCTATAGAAGAAGTTGGTGTTGCTGATGTTGTCTTAGTCTGTGCCGTGGTGCTGTTAACAGCTGCTGCTCCATCTATAGATGGACTTGTCGTTGTGGCACTTTCATTAACTTTTTGCCTATGACTGGGCATTGCTGTGGCAGTTGCCTTCAAAGCTGTGGCAGGTGTCACGGGCAGAGGGTTGCTCGTAGAATTGCGTAGGCCTTGATCGACTTCCAGCTGTAGGCTGTCGATATTGTTCATGTTGTCATCTGCGATCGTTTGTTTAGGCCGCGCTGTTGTTGTTGTTGTTGTCGTCGTCGTTGTTGCACTTGCTCCAGTGTCGTTGGACACCTCGTAGATACTGTTCGACTCGACGCTGGGCTGCTCCTCGCCCAGATGCACGATTGCAGCCACTGTCGGCTCAGTCGACGAGAAACTTGCTGTGGCCGGAGTAGTCGGAGTCGATGGAGTCGTCGGCGTCGCTGTTGTCGTTGGACTTGCCGTGGACACTGGCCGGAAGTGTGGCTCCATGAGCACATCATTGCCTTTGTAGTTGCTGAACTCATCTCGTTCCGTGTCCCTGCCATGCAACATGTATTTGGCGCCGCGCGGCATCTTGGAGTAGCGCTGTACTGCCTCATCCATGCTGTCCACATCGACAACTTCGTTATTCTGGATCTCATCGCGCAGTATGGAAATGTGACGCACATCGCCATACATGCGCTTCATCAGGCCCTGATTCTCGTGTACAAACCGGCGTACGGCGTGCCACGGATAAATCGAGCCCGGCAGATGACAGAACGGCTGCTTGGCCAGGTCGCATGGTATTGCCGCCAGCATCTGGGCACGCCCACGCCGTGACACCTTGCTGTTCGGGCTGCACGAGTTGGCCGAGTCAAAGCCGAAGCTGTTGCTGCCCTGCGAGAGGCTCACAATACTTATGAGCAACAGCAGCAGCAGAACATCGCACTGGAAGTGGAGGAGAAATTAAAGAGAATCATTAGTGCAAGATAAATTTGCTTTAAAAAGTTAATGCTTGTCATTTGTCCCTCCCTAATGACTTTACAATTAAATATATATTCAATTAAATCTATAGATGTGTAGGTCAACATTGCTTCAACTGCTGAACTTTGCAATTCTAACTGCTACAGCTGACATTTAAAAAAAATTTACCTTATTTATTTCACTATTCATATTACAATTTATTGTGAATTGTAAACAAAAATAGGAGTATAAGTTGATAACTGATCCTTTTCTACAAAGATATTAATATTAAAATAGGCATATAATATTATGTGGCCATTTTAACGATGAAACATGGTTTTTTAAATGATGAAAGCCTGTGAAAAAAACATTTATATATAATCTTCAGTCGATTTATAGAGTATATTCAGATTAATTCATATGACAATGTTTAGACAATACAAGTTTTCTGTATAAAATATAAAACTTTATATATTTATCCCAGACTTTGATTTTTACGACTATATGTTACAGCTATAAGTCTATTATTATTATAAATATTAGCTTCATAATATTGTTATGGTCACTTGGAGATAAAATATATGGTTGATCTGAGAAAATGAGACTGCTAAAAAATAAAATTTTATATATTTATCCCAGACTTTGATTTATACGTATATATATGTTACAGATTTTAAACTATAAGTTTATTATCATTATAAATATTAGCTTCGCTTGGAGATATAATATTTGGTTGATCTAAGAAAATGAGATGAGAGGATGAACTTGTAACTTCCTCTCCAAATATTGAGGTAATAGCTGTAGGACTGGAGGTAATATAGCTTTGATTGTATTCCATAGCTTCAAGGGGAGGTATTTCCAAATTATTCTAAGGCCTTATCCGGCTAATATACACATTAATATATAATTCAGGTATCTAGAAACAATTACGGGGAAATGATTTTCGGGTGTTTAAACGGACAGACGAACATTATATTCAAACATAAAAATATCAAATTTATTTCCAACAAGGCGAAATATTCAGTCTTAAATTTGAAGAAACAAAAGTTTTTAATAATCCATTATTTTGTTTTTTTTTTTTTAAAGACCCAATCGAGCAGTGCACTTAGCTGGCTCTCACTCTGGCAAACAATTCATGGCTAACATGACGAAAAACTTAAAAGCGGAACGGACAGAACAAGCTTTTCGCTCTCTCTCTTTCTCTTTCTCCCTCTCTCTATCTCTGTTTCTCTGTCTAGCTTTCTGTCTTTCGCTTTGGCTCAGTCTCATCAAATTTTACTTTCACGCAGTGCCAACTGCATCAGTCATGAAGCGATGATCGATGTGCATCTGCATTTGCATATGCGGGCAGCCGGCAGCCTGCGATGGCGTGCAATGGTCCAAGCATAGAGAATGATTTACAGATGCTGGATGGCCAAGAAGCGCAGTGGAGAAAGATAGAGAAAGAGAGACAGGAAGAGACAGAAAGTGGAGAAAGAAAAAGAGAGCGCAATTAACAATCAAGTAAAAGTAAAAAATCATCATCGTCTACAGTCGACCAATAATTGATCCCTTTCAACTTTCCCTTTCCCTTTCAGGAGCACTTGTCGAACTACATTTAAAATTTTTTATCAAATATTGCTCAGGTGTTGAGCTCCATTTTGGTCTCTTTTTAAACTGGTTTGTCGCCTGGCTTCGTATATTTGTTATCCATTTAGTTTTAGTTCAACTCACTCGTATGAATCACCTCTATTGCGTTTGCCGAATAGAAAGTGTTGTATGCCTTCCCAAAAATTTTAACACGTAAATGTGTCTGTGCAACGCTTTTATTGACTGGTTAGGTAATGCTGTCCCAATACGGACTTACTTAATCGCAAACGAAGCTTACAACTAAATTTATTTAAGTAATTATGAGAAATTTGACGACCTTTCAAAGAAATGGGGATTGCAAGAAACAACTTTAAAAATAATATAAATAAATAAACAAATCATAATAGTAAATAATGTAAATAACAATAAATAACAAATAAATATATGTATGTATGTAAAAATGTATATTTAAAAAAAATTATAATAATAATAATGTGAAATATTAAGTACTAGGATTAAAAATGAATAGCCGAACTAAAAAAATACATATCATATTTTAATATAACTATTATAAAATAAAATATATTTAAAAAAATATATATATACAAAAATGTATAAAAATAAATCGTAAAATCTATAAATATTCATAGTCACAATAAATAAATCAATGAATAGAAAATGATTTTTAAGAAATGATTGAATAAAAAAAAATAAATAAAAAATTCATATTTTAAAAATAAAATACCAATAAATAAAAAATATATGGATACACAAAAATGTATAAAACAGTACATAAACAATAAAATAATCATAATAAAATATAATAATAATGTAATACAAACAAACATTTTTTAAATAAGAAAAATAAAAAAGAAAAAATTTATTTGAAACTTGAGTTTGCGGAAAACTTTAGCCTATATAAAATTATATATATAATATAAAATACAAAATTATAATATGTTAAATTTCGATTTCATAAGTGGTATACACTCACTAGCCAAATTCGCTGAACTCATAACAAAAGACTTAAGGAGCAAACTTGTTTTTAAATCAATTTTAAGTAAATCAGCGAATTGGGTCAAAGCCTCTGAACTGAAATGGAAAGCAAAAGCAAAAATTGCTTTCGCTAGAGATTTATATTTATATCTATAAATCTAAGTGATTAAATTTAACTCTCTGGCCAAGAAACATTGTCATCTTTCCAAGTAAGTGGAGAAAAAGCCATGTGAAAATTGGAGCAGCAGTCAGGTGGACGGACAGCTGGGCAGCTGTCAGCGCAGTCTAACAAATCAATATGTCCAATTGGCCATTAAGTCAAGTCGCATTGAGGAAGACATTTGTCACTCCATGACTCGATTGCAGCTACTTTAATGTGTCAGTGCGATTAGGATTGCGACTTTCTAAGAAGACGCTGCCAAAGGCAGCCTCCATCAGCGCGCTGGCCGCCTGATAGATGGCTGGTTGGATAGACTCTCGTCCAGCTGAGCCAGTGGAGAAGCAGTTGAAAGACGTTTGCCGTTTATGTCTTCATTTCCCCCAAGTTGCTGTGGCCAGCACACAGACACACAAACACACAAGCAGCGGCTAAGAATGAATTATTTATCAATTCAGAATGCCAACTGCAAATGAAGTTGATGTTACATTTAACCAAATTTGGTTTCGCTTATTGCCGTTTCTGTGCTTACTAATTGCCATCTGGCAGAGATCAGGTGAGCGCAGCATCAGCAGCATCTGGTGAAACTCGAGGCTAACCAAAAAGTAAGGCCTCTCCGACTTCGAGCCTTCTTCAATTTCCAAATGCTAATTAAAAATGCTACGCCAATTCGAACATTTCAGCTGTATATATCATAATATAACTATTGCTAAATCGAAATGTCATAAATTTCACTTAACTGCCCAACCGGAAAAGCAGGCCATTATCAAAACAGTTTGTATTCAAATTTGGCAATAGTCTTTCATTTGTTTTCTTCATGCTCTTTGACGCGCTCAAAATTCAAATGACGTACAACGAAAACTAAAAAAAAATATTGTATACTGCCTAACTAAGAAATCGCTCCAAGCCGTCAACGCTCGAAGAAAGTGAAATTTTTTGTTTTTTTATTTTTATTATTTATTTTCATGTCTCCCAACCGGTAACAAAACAACAAAAGCAGCAGCGGAGCTTTTTTTTTGGTTTGTAATACTTTTTATACCCTGAACTCATTCAAAATTTATGAAAAGGGTATACTGTTTTACAGACAAGGAATGTAACAGTCAGAAGTTGACTAGAATGAATACACAGAGTCTATACAATCTTGATCAAGGCCAAGAGTTCAATTAATTGAGCTTTGTTCCCTCTCTCCCCATCTGTCCATCTGGCTGAAGTCAGTAAACATAAATATTGTAAATTCACATTCACTTTATATAATCTTGTATACCCTTCGCAGTAAAATGTAATGCATTCCTTTTTCCGTAACTCATTTAAATTTTTTCTCAATTAAAATTTCAATTTCAACCTTGTCGAGTAACTGGAAGCTTATAAAAACTAAAGACTAATTTTGGCAAGTATAACTGCATATTTATATAGATTATGGATATTTTTCGACTTTTAATAATCTCTACTTTCATCAAAATGAAAAACAATCACCATTTTAAATATGGTAATTTTGATTTCATTATTATCGTACGCCCGAATCTCAAGTTAATCAATAATTTATTTGCCGAATCGAGAGAAATGTGGTAAGAACAAGAGCAACTCTTATACGCACGTATATTAATGTATATATGTAAGTGCATGTACTACTACTGATTAGGACAGTAGCTTTATACAGGGTTCAGACAATATACTGGTTAATCATTCCCGAATAAAATACTTCTTTTATATACACATACATATGTAGATATGTATGCCCAAAGCACCTTACCTAGCAAAGAAAATACAACCGATTCGGAATATTTTGTGCTCTTTCCCCACAGTGTTCTTTTAGCTTTATACACTTTTCAATGCGATATTCTATAGCTTCTATACGATGTTTATAGTATGAGATCATTACAATTATTATTATTACTGTATGCACACAAACAATTTTATATTCCCTAAAACAATCACAAACAAATCTACGCTATGTAGGTGCATATATGCATATATCAAAGAAAAGTTAAAAACTAAAAATGTCACTTATATTCAAGGTATCAGCTGATATTAATCTAAATACCCACACCCTAAGCTCTAAGCTCAACATGGCAATCGATCAATGTCGATGTTTCTGATTACACGTTTATTGATATTTACCTTTATTAGTTTTTTAAGTTGCAGTCCTTTATTCATTTTCGTAAGATCCATTATTTACTTTCACTCTGTTTCACACACACTAACACAAACAGAATTAACGGCTTGTAGAAATTTCTGCTAAGAATTTTCAGAATGGCTCTACACTTGCCTTGGTTTTTGGGGCCTGGGCCCAATAGGTTCGCGCTGTGGATTTATCGCCAGTGTGAAGAGTCACAGGATATTATTGGCACACGTTCTCGTATATAGCTTTCGATTTGGCTTGAGATTTGTGTGAACATTATTGATATTCGTAATATTCATAATAACTAAAATAGTTGCTTTCAGTTGAATTGAATTCGGTTTTATTTCTGCTTTCAGCCACTTTTTTAGCAATCTGTCCCGCTGCATTAACAGGCGCGCATAAACCACAAGAGCGCTTTCAGAGCTGAAGCTTAAAACCAAATCACGTTTACACGCTTCGCACTCACGTTTGCAACTGCGTCAAGAGCTAAGGCGAAAGAGCCATCGCAAAGCGGAGTCGGCGAATGACGACGGCGGCGTCGGCGTCGGCAGTGCCGACCCCGCCAACCCGTAAAATCGGAACCAGACTCACGACAGAGCCAGAAAGACGGCCAAACCGCGACGCAAGCGAAAACGCTTTCTATACCCTTCATAGTACATAAACAAGAAATGGGTATGATAAAGTTATAAGAAAAAGTGACAAGCAAGCCTTAATATTATTAGTAAACTCCTCTTATTTCAAACTTTAAAAAAATTGGATAAGACACGCTTAAAATTAATAATTATATAAGTAAGAGCTTTTCACTTTATAGAGCATCAAAATACGTTTAACTATTGCAGGGTGTCGTTCAGCTGGTGTTATTGAGATGATCGTTGTTGTTATTTTTTAGCTTTTTATGGTTGTTTTTTGCGATTGCAGGAAAACTTTTTCTTATTTATTATTCGAAACGTTAGCGTCGGACGGGCGCAGCAAAGCACAACAAACATTGAAAAACAAGCGAGCGCAGCAGCAGCAGCAGCGCAAAAACAACAAAATAACAACAACAAACCACAGGCACACAAAGAGCCACACGCAATGACAAAGCTACGACGACACGACGAGAGAGCAAAGCGCAAACCCGAAGATACACAGATGGTCGACTCCGAGACGAAACGAAGGCACGACCGACCGACCAACAGACCGATTGCTACTGCGGCTAACGCCGGCTTTGCTGCCATTGTTGCTGTTGTTTTCGAGTGTTGTTGGTACTAGTACTGGTGCTGGAGCTGGTGCTGGGGCTGGGAGCTGGTGCCGAGTTTTGCCGAGCAACGAAGACGATGACGATGACGCCGCTTAGTAGGTCAGTAGTGGCCTTTAACTCTGTTGTTGGTGGTGCTGCTGCCGCTTGTTACCGTTGTTACTGTTGTTGTAGTTGCTGTTGATATTGTTATTGCTATATTTTGTTGCATTGCATGTTTGTTACTAATCAAATACAAAGCTTGCCGGTCTAACAGCTGCTAAAAACCATTAATGCTGTTAGTGGTTTTAAGATATTCACATGCTCTGCAGTGAAAATAATTGTATTCAAGCAAGTTGCGTGCAGATCTAATGTGCACACTTGCGATAGCTATCTTCGATTATCGTGTCTCAGTAAAACATAAATTAATGTGCCACTAAGATAGAATCTATAATATATCTGAATTTAATTTCAATATACATATGTACATAGATTTATGTACATAAACATTTTCATAATCTCGTGTTGTTTAATTTCTTCCCGTGAGCAGACACGACTTTAGTATATACACACCACTAAAAGTTAAATGAAGTAAAACAGTAAAGTGTATATTAAAGTCATAAAGGAAGAGGAAGAGATAGACAGAGAGGAAGGAAGGCAGAGAAATGAAGAGAGAGTGAAAGATAGTAAATTAGAGTAAGAGTTCCACCACAGATTAACTTTGTTGAATTACTATGTACATATATGCAGAAAGATAAAAATAAACTTCGATGAAAAAAAAGAGAGAGGGGAAAGGAGAGAGCGAGAGTGACAGATTGCCAATTAGATTAACACGAAATTTATTGGAATTAAAACAACTGATTGCCTAATCTTAATAAGTCAGCAAAAATATCACAAGATTGTTTACATTAATTAACTATCATTTATTGTCCTCATCTACCTATACAGACATTAATTATATTATCAATATCAACTTAACTTTTGTCATTAAAAGTCTCCCATAAGCGAGCAACTGTATGTATAAAGGGTAACTTACTGTCGAGCTTAATAATTGTTTTTATATTTTTCTTTTCACACAATGATTTCACATTTACTTCACACAACACACACTCACACACACATGCGCACCTTCAGCGTGTATATGCGAATGTATTTGTGTGTACCCACACTTCATTATATTTGGAGTAAAGTGAAAGTGTAGAAATAAAGACACGGCTTAGCTACCTTTCAAAAGCATAATCAACAAAATTATAAACAATATTTTTTTCTTTAATGCTGCAATCAGATAAAGAAAATAGAATTGTCGACGCAATGTATTGCAAGTCCTATTCTAATAATGCTTACATTAGGACCTTATCCGTTTTATCTTATTTCGGCAACTTAACCGCTGGAGTGGTTATAATTTACGATTACAGCGATATTAATGTCTCCTTTACTACACACATGCATGCATACATACTATGTGTGTACGCAGCGACGTACGACGCCAAAATGTCTGAGCTAAAGCTAATTCTGATTCTGGTTCTGACGAGATGAAAGTGCGCGACTGACTGGTTGGTTTGCTTCCCATGCAACTACAACTCAGTTCATTAGCGTCATCGTCGCGACGTTGTACTTACGAGATGCTGTGCAGATGCTGTAGACGGCGTAGACGCTGTAGACGGCGTAGACGGTGTAGACTGTCTAACATACAGATTATGTTTTAAAATTTTAGCAAATAGACAAATAAATGTTCTACTTTCACCAATGCATCAATGGTGCAGCAGACGCATGAAAACCCATAAAGAGAAATTTTCCCAACATAGAACACACACGCGAGCTGTCATTGCAAGCGAAACATAATATACATCAGCTATTAATTATTGAAAAATTGAAGGTCTATTTAAATATAAATAGCACAAAATGTTTTTTTAATTTAAACCGCCGTTAAATAATTTAAATATATGTATCAAAGCAGAAAGATATTGTCTGTCTATAAAACTGTTTAGTTATATATCGCTCAGCTTTTGTTGTTGACATGATATATCTGTTAGCTTTTGTCATGTACAATAAAATATCGATAGCTTGCGGTTATTCTTGTTATCTGGTGACCTATCGATATTAAACTGAACACAAGTAAAAATAAATAGCAAAACAATTTGATTTGCAATGGAATTTACAGAAAGTATGGATTTGGAGAATGAACGAGTGCTAAAATTAATATTCCCTAATGGAATTCCGGGTAAGTACTTGAATTTAATCAATATACTCGCTCACTGCTTAACTGGGTCTGCTCCCATTTCCAAGATAATCTGCGTGGCAATCCGGAGCTGGATAATTATTTGGCTAAACTGGGCACCTGTAAGGTGGAACAACTGAAGAAGGAGCAAACGAGGCTGGCCGACGAGACAAAGCGCATATTGGAGCAAACCCAAGAGCTGGCCATTTCCAATTATAAAACATTCATCACAACCGCTGAGAACTCTCGTTCGATATTCAATGAATTTAAAAAGGCCGAAGATCAGGTTGATACGCTCATTGGCAAATTGCCTGCGTTCAGCGCCAAGTGCGAAGAGTTTCTGGCCGAATCAGCTGAGCTGACCGAGCAGCGACGTCTGAACAGCATAACATTGCACAAAAATGCTCAGCTGCTGGAGATTCTTGAGCTGCCGCAGCTAATGGAGCGTTGCATACGCGAGGGGCGCTATGAAGAGGCCCTAGAGCTGGCCAGCTACGTCCAGCGTCTGGGCCAGCATCAAGGACATCTTATACCCGTTGTCAATGTTAGTAAGAGTATAATGATTCAATGGGCAACTGTGTAAGAAAAGGATTTCTGATCAGTATATATATATATATATATATATATATATATGCTTGCTCAGATTGGGCTGAATTCGTCTAGCCTTGTCTGTTCTACCCTTGAGGAACTAAATCAGCTAGGACCCCAGCGTATCTATTAGTCAAGTATCCCCATCAATATCGTTCTAACTTATGTTCTTTTTTTTGCAGAGTATTGTGCGCTCCGTGGAGGCTTTATGGCATACGATGCTGGCGCAGCTAGTGGCTCAGCTGCGCATGGATCTGCAGCTACCCAAGTGTCTGCAAATCGTTGGGTATTTGCGACGCATGCAGGCCTTTGGCGACAACGAATTGAAACTGAAGTTTTTACAAGCGCGTGATGCTTGGTTGACAACGTGCTTAGAGGCCATACCAAAATCAGATGGTAAACTGAAATAATTTACAAATTGAAGGCTATTATAAATATATCTAAATATAATTTTATAGCTCAGCAGCACTTGACAAAGACGATTGAAATAACGCGCATCAATCTATTCAATATTATAACTCAATATCGGGCCATTTTCCCTGAGGCGGAGCACGTCAGCAAGTCGACCCCATTGAAGCAGCTGCAGGGTGTTACCTGCAATGGCAATAGACTCTTTGAAGCCTGGCTGCATAATAAGGTAAGCTGATTTGTTTTATGAAGATTCCATACATCTTACATTTACTTATTTTAGATAAATACATTTCTGCTAACACTTGAGGAGGATCTAGAACGTGGCGTTAGCTCAATTGAAACAGTGCTGGGGCAATGCATGTATTTTGGGCTATCCTTCAGTCGCGTCGGTGCTGATTTTCGTGCACTGATTGCGCCCATCTTCGTGCGCGTGGTGCGCAACAAGTTCGAGTCGAGCATTATGCAAGTGAATGAGAACTTTGAGAAGGAGCTGGACAAGTTCACGCTGATCAACAAAGTGAGCCTGCACGCACGCAAGCAGCTCGATACGGCAGCTTTGTCTGGCAGCGAACAGGATGTGGAATCCTATGCGCCGCCCGAGACATTGCTTGACTTTTACCCACTGGCTGTGCTGTGCAATGGCTACTTGAATGCCCTGAATGAGCTGCGTCTCTGTGCGCCCTTTGCCGTTGCCACAGATGTCACCTGTTGCCTGCAGAGCTCGCTCCAGTTGGTGGCACAGCGCGTGCTCGCATTCTATCGCCAGGAGCAACAGGCCTTTACGCCCAACGAACGGGAGACCTTTGCCAAACTCTGTTCCTGCTTTGCCTACGATCTGGTGCCCTATGTGCAGCGCTGCATTCACGGCGTCTTCCCACCTCAGTCCATAACGGTGCATCTTGGCATAAGCCTGCTGCAGCTGGAGCAGCAGCAGCTGACGTTCTTGCAGCAGTCCCAGATACTGGAACCCCTGAAGCATCTACTGCCCAGCAAAGTTCTAATTCATCCGACTGCACTGGCTACCACAGAACTTACGCCGATTGCCACAGAGGGCTAAGCCATTGTCGATATCATTTACGTATATTATATAATTTATAAATTTAGATACTTCTGTGTGAGCCCTTGGCTTGATGCCCAGCAATGTGTGTGGCTGTAACTTGTTCCATTATTATATTTACATTATGAATTATTATTAACTTTTATATATGTAAATGTATATAATATAAATGTTATACATTAAAATTATTATCCAATCAATCTCTTTTGACTCATAAGGATTGGCCGATATATCCACGCGTATTGGGAGAATGGAATATTTGGAAAAACTTTGTCTTTTAATTTAAGGACTAGAGTAGCATACAGTCTAGTATAAATTATATATATATTTCCTTACTTCCTAATGATTGCAACAATTGTAAGTATATACTCGGTATGCCCTTATTTTTAGAACATAAATGGTTTTATTTTTAATTAATTAATTTATACTTACTTAATATACTACTATACTATACTACTTAATTATATGAAAGTTTTGGATATATTTATACCTACAGCAATTGGAAAATGAATAGTCAGGAATAAAACTACTTTCACTTTTACTACATTTATAAATTACCAAAGAGCTTATAAATAGTATATAAACGAGCACAAGGCTCGTGGTTAATAAGATACGAATGGCTAAAATCATCAAGTTTTCATGTCGGATCACTTTTGATATTCTCTTAAGGTGGACCTATCTGTCTTATTAGCCAATCGGCCTACCGGTGCACGCCCAATCAGAAAAGACATGAAATTTGGCTGTTTTTAAGCCGTGAACAAGTACTAAGTACTAATATTGTAGCCGACTACAATATTCTAACTTTAAACGACTAAGTTGGGTTAAGCAAAATGAGAATTTGTTAAAAGAAATGCTGACATCTTATTCTGAATAAAGTAGATCTAGCTGATAATTTGAATATGTAGAATCTGAAATTCAGCTCAATTGATATGGCTATAATTGTCGATTACGATGCTAATTTGCAGTTGGTTTTGGTTTTCTCGTAATCGAACGTAAACGCAATGAAACGAATTGCGAATTTTAGTTGGAATATGTGTGAAGCCTGCGAGAGTGGAATAATATTTTGATGCCACTTCCTGCACAATCAGAAAGTGGGGCTATTCAGTTGCCAAATCCGAAAGGGGGTGGGGCTGGTGGGTGGTGGGTGCGTAGGTGGTGCGTGAAGCGCCGACATGGCCGTTCATGGCAGATTGAGTGCGGTTAGGCGACCGGGAAACGTTTATAAGCAAATTTCGCGTACAATGACTAAATTTGGAGAAAGCCGTGCGAGTATTTTTCTTTGTTGTTGCTCTCGGCCGAATCCGCATCCGAATGCGATTGCGATTGCGAATGCGAATGCGAATGCGTATGTGAATGCACTGTGCTGAAAATTGGAAAACATGGCAACTGAATGCAAGGACATGGACGCGGACGCGGATGTGGATGTGGATATGGATGTGGATGTGGATGCGAATGTGGAAATGAACACGGTTGCGGCTTATCGTTGAACGTCAGAGGCCGGACGGACGGACGGTTTGACGACCACGGCCTTTGTGGGTGCACGGACGTTTCTGTATTTTTAAGTCCACCACTAAATACAAACGAAAGCACTCAAGCACAAGTTGGTCACGATTGGGCAACCGGGTAACAGGCAACAGACAACGGACAACGGACAACGGACATCAGAGAGTGCCACCTTTTAGGCTGCAACAAAAAGCGGCCTACTGCCAGCTGCCCAGAGCCTGATGCCCAGTGCCTGATGCCCAGTGCCTGATGCCCAGTGCCTGCTGCAAATGGAAGTTGCGATTTTGATTGCGAATCGAAATAGATTTTGTGGTATTTGCAAAGCAGTGCCAACCAGCTAGCGATTGTGTGAGTGTTTGGAATGGATGGCAGGATGGCTGGATGGGGTGGGCGGGTGGCTGGGTGGCTCTGTGGGCGGCTCTCATTTGTTACATTTGGCGCTGCAACCACGTACAACATTGCGTATACGCGTTTTTGTTCATTTATTGATTGATTGAATTGAATGAACGGTGAAGGTGGAAGGGGGAGTGGGGGGTTGTTGGTATGGGTATTTGGGGTAGAGTTGAATGTTTCTTTTACACGCTTGCTCGCTTCGTTTTGAAAAGCGTTCGTTTATTTTGCAATTTGTGTGGCCGTGTCTCTTAGTTTTTGGCTACAGCAATTCCATTCAGGTTGATTTTTGCCAAACAAAAAGAAAAAAGAAAAGACGAAATTTCTATAGTGGTTCCTTCCGTTGGCCATATTCGCATATGAGATGAAATTGTTTTTGGTATCGCAGCTAGAAATTAAATTTAGTACTTAGCGCACCTTAAGTGGCAAAGGCACTTCAGGGCTTTTTATTTGCGTCAATTCAATTTGGATACATTTTCCTATTCGGTACGCAAAAATTATTACCGCAACGCATTGGAATCTGCGAGGGCAATGACGACTTGTGGGTCTGCTCAACGAGTTGGAAAACACCCAGGGATTTCGATTTCAATAGGTTTTTTCGCTTTTCCTTCTTTTCGGCGGAACCTCGCTGCATGTGTATGTAAATTCGCATACAAATCACTTGCGTGCTCACCAAATGCCCTTAGGGGAATCCTTTAGTTATCCTTTAGCGATTTTTCAAATAAACACGAAACATACACGGGCTTTTCCTCCTGCTCCTCTTTCTGTTTATTGCCTGCGGCAAAGGAAAGTTTGACGCGCTTCTTGTCAGGGCGAAGGGCCATCAAGTATCTGATTTGCTCAAACTCAGTTTGGGCTTCGCTGGAAATTGATAAATTTAGTTATTTTTTCTGTTTCGTGTTTTTTTTTTCCTTTTTGTCTTTTTGGCATATCTGTCACTGATTTGGGTTTATTGTCGTTGTCAGCAGATATTACGAAAATGCCAATAGGCACCCTGAGGACATTGAATGGGACATATGTGTGTATGAGCAGCTTGCTCTGCTTGTATTTATACTCTGAGTCTGAAATCCTTTGGATTCTGATTTATTTAATCACAATTTTTATTAAATGTTTTCAATCAGTTTTTTAAGAAATTGGGTAACAATGAAAGGACGCTGATCTCACTCGATTATGCTAAAATTTTCAACTGGTTATAGTTTAGCAAAAATGTAAAAATAGTTATTCGAACAATTTATTATTTTTGATTGCAAACTGAAATGACAGTCCTTAAATAAATTAAAATATTTTTAGATTATTGATATTTATTATAATACTTATAATATCGATTCATAACTTCTTCACTTAGCAAACTTTGATATCTTAAAATCAATCAATATTTGATTTTATATATAATTTTATTCGTTTATTTATTATTATTATTTTTTTTTTTTGACAACCCGTCTAAATATATTGAATAGCTTTCTCTATGATTAACTTTAATGATTATTGACTACTTTTATAACTATTACGTTACGATAGATCATATCATATCATATGAGTCATATATTTTTCAGCCGTATGACCATAATGCCTATAAACATAGAATTATCAGTTATTTATTAGTTATTTTGTAGGCAACTTGTTCACGACTTGTCTGCTATTCTTGGTTTTATTTATAAAGTTAATTGAGTATATTGGTCTTTTGTCTGTCCGTAAAAACTTAGAATTAAACAGAACAAATATTAAGATATATAATGACATGATTAAAACACGTCAATAATTACGAGATCAAAGCGCATTTGAAGCTACTTAGCTAGCCCCTGATTTACAAGACCACAAAAGATGTTTTGCAGTATGCAAATGAGCTAAAATAAGAAACTTAATTGAGAAATGATATAAGACATGATTAAATAAGATTAATCATATAGTTTAATCATTTGTAATCATGTCTCATGTTTTTGCTGAATTGAGCATATTTCGTTAGCTGATTTGTAGCCTAGAAAACATTTTTTGTGTATCCATGTAACTAACTAAAATCCTCTAATGTAGATAGTAAATAATATTAATATATGCAGATACAAAGGTATATAACAGGTAATTAAATTTTTACGGATTTTTTTCTCCTTAAGAAATCGTAATTAATATTCAATTGCCATTATGACAATTGTTATTTAACCATCTCTTCCCTTATTTTCTTATCTCTTCCCTTGCTCCACCTGCATCTAATTTATTCTGCATTCTATGTAACCGCCGAATGGAATAGAATGGAATGAAACGCAGGCAGAAAAAAAAGCGTCACGTTGCAACAAAGTTGAGTAAAATTGTATTCACCATTCCATTTTTCTTGCATCACACTGATCCCCTTCGCCTTCCCTCCACGCACCTCCCTCATTTTCCCACTTCAGGCAGCACACTTTCTTCTTTTTTTTCCACGTTCACTTGACAGCAAAGCTTTTTTCCCCACATACCCTGTAACCATTAAGAGGTTTAAAGGATATGTTAAGACTGTTTAATTGTGCACATCTGAAATATATGTTCATTTATAAGATATTTGAAGATGATCAATTTATATATACATATATGTATTTATATATATTTTTTATATTTATATATGTATCTGTATAAAAGTGCCACAGCTTACTTTTTACAGGGTATTTCGAAATATACTTAACCCGAGCATCATTAAATTTTTTTCTTAGTTTTTTTCCCCTGTGATATTTTTTATATTCTCAATTTTTATATTCTACATAAGTATGTGGCAATGTCTGTATGTATGCGTGTGTGTGTGTGTGTGTGTGTGCATTTGTATGTATATTATATTATTGCGACGCGAACCAATAACCATCGACCGGGCAGCGTGTTTCAGCTTGCCATTGGCTTGTCCTCGTTCTCGTCCTGCTGCGGCAACGGCTCAAGCCCAGACTCAAAGCTACATCTCAGTCTCAGCTTTTTTTTTACCACACAACTACTGCCCACTGTGAGTGTGTGTGTGAGTGTGTGTGTGTGTATGAAGGTAGAATGACTGACCGTTAGGTGCTGCTGCTGCTGCTGCTGTCGTCTCTGACCCGATTCACCTGTCCGCCATGCGAATTTTGCTCTGTTATTTCTCTTCTTCGTCTCCTTTGTATTGTTGCCATGAGATAGTGAAGGTGCCAGCAAGTCGAGCTACAGCTTGGATGAAACACCCGGACCCCCACGCCCCACGTCCCACGCCCCACGCCCCACGCCCCACGTTGAGGTCACCTCCATTTTTTTACGATTCGCTTGGGTTTGGTTCTGGCCAAAGCAATATAATTTATTGAAGTTCTAGCATTTTTCAAAATGAAATTTTTCTTTTTTTTTTTCAGCAGCGATGATTGAACAAAGTATGTGTGTGAGTGTGAGTGTGTGGGTGTGTGAGTGTATGTGTGTGTATGCTGCAGATACGCTTGTAATTGTGTCTGTAAGCTTGGTGGCAGCCATTGTTACGAGTCCGGGTTGCGCACGTTTGGCCTGTCCATTGAACGCCATATTATTGGTCGATTGAAAAGTAAAACATTTTTTATTATCCGCACGTGTGCAGGCAGCCTCCCATGGCTCAGAGTCAGTTCAGAGTCGGCCCAGAGTCACTCTCACACACACACACCTACATACAATGTACCGTTTTATGACTACGAAAAAGGAAGACGACGTTCCATGTTGGAATGGTTGGATTTTGGTTGGGTTAGTTGGGTCACTTTGACCGCCTACCTGTTCGCTGACCATAAAACTTTGGACTTAACTACCCTTAGGTGCGGTTTGCAAGGTGAGCTCATGGCTTTTATGATGCCCCCACACACACATCTACACACACACACACACCGAACGACAAAGGCGATTCGCTTTTGTGTGTGCTCCTTCATATTTGATAAGCAAGTTTTCCTTTTTTACTTTTACTGCTGCACGCCATCAATATCCTTCTGCCTCCCTTTATCTTTGCTCGCGCTCTCTCTCTCTCACTCTGCTCTCCATCTCTTGCTCCTGCTCTCTGTCTCTCTTTCTCGCTCTCGCTCTTTTTCTCGCTCTTCTTTTCTCCTGGTTATAAAAATATTTCATTCAATTTTTTATTCCTGCCGACATTCGGTGGCTCTCGCTCTGTTGCACGTACATCATGCGAGGGGCGGGGGCTAGCTTCCCTTTTTGCTGATTTTCTGTTTCGCTTACGCTCGGTTTTTATGTCCAGCTATTTATTTGCCCAGCCAGCGGACCACATGGTTTCTCATTTTTTTCCTTCTTCTGCTTCTTCTTTCCTTCGCTTCGTTCTTTTTTTTTTTTGCTCCAGCGGCCACAGGTCGGCGACGCCATTGCCATCACCATCGTCATCGTCATCGTTTTCTTCGTCTTCTTCGCTTTCGCTGCCGTGCTGCGTCGTGCTTTAGCTTCATAATTTTTTCGCCGTGCTCGCCGTCGCTCTCGCCCCACTCTCTCTCTCTCTCTCTCTCTCTCTCGCTCGCTCGCTCGCACTCGCATCGAGTGTTTGTGCCTGGGCATTGGTATTGAGCTGCTGCTCCTCGTGTGTGTGTCTGATGCTCTGTCTCAAGTCTTTTCGGCGTCGTGGCTAGAGCGTGAGTCCCAAGTCCAAGCGAAGTTAATTTCGTTTCATTTCGCTCCCCCCCCTCCCTCTGCTTCCCCCACCTCCTTCAGCAACTGCTGGCCATGTGTTTGTTTGCACTTTTATAACAATGTTAGCGGATTGTGGGTGGTGTCACGGCAGGGCCAAATGTGGTCAAATATGTACTATCCACCCCACCCATTATGCTCTCTCTCTCTTTCTCTCGAACTGAGTCTGCGGTTGCTAACAAAATATGATGTCATGCTCTGAATAGTTCTTTGGTAATATATGGATATTGTCGCAGTATAAATATATAAACTTAATTCTATTTTCTTCCTTTTTATACGATTTTCTTAATGTCTGTCCAAATGTGTTGCATACTTCTGAGGGTTCAAGAGTAAATCATAATACCTTTGATATCGTTCTCTGGCTATCGAAGCAATTTTATAGATAATCTCATTTCAACAGTTTAATTAGTTCACGAATCGATGATTTCCAGACCCAACTACAGTAACATTTTAGCTTCAAACATTAATTTTTACTCCCCTTCAAGGAAAGTCATTTGAAATATTGTGAGTGATTGCGTTTGGCAATTTTGCTCTTGGCTAGTTTTGACCAATTTATTTGGGCCATTAAAATTGTATGATAAACCATTGGCCATTAATTGTGTGTTGTTTAATTTCCTTTTTAACGTATTTCATATCAAGACGGGGCCACAAGAGGTTGGCTCTTCGCTGGTTTACCTTCCATTCCGTCTGAGGAGGGCGCATTTCCAGTTGCTTTTTCAGCCCCGATTAGTGCTCCACATATATACATATATATATAGTTTATTTTGTCTAATGTGTTTCTATTCGCAGTAAATGTGCAAAAAATCGATAGATAAACTTGGGCGCTGACCATTTCACTCAACAAGGGGGCGCTAACACACATATACTATCCATTATTTGTTGCTGTGTAATTGCGATGGTTTAAGTGTCTCGCATATTGCGGGGGAATATCTTATGTATGTATATATGTGCGTATATATTGTATATGTATATTATTTTTCTTTATATATATGTATGTGAGAATATATTTGTGTATATATACATATATATTCCGAAACATTTGGCACGAAATTTCGATTTATGAAAGTGAAAGGAATCGGAGCTATCAAAAATTATCGTTTTCTATACTCGTTCATGCAGTGAAAAGAGTATATTAGTTTAATGTACTGATCGTCATTCTGTTTGATCGTTCATCGGATCCATTCAGCTGTACATTCGTTCGCCGTTCGTGAAATCGCCTGACTGACTCTAGATTCTAGAGTCACGCGATTTCATGTGTAATGATTTTTTGTATATAGCTATGGCATATATGTAGCTTTGGTTAAGATACCTAATGTGTTGTTAATATACTATATATAATTTAAATATTATGAAGTCAACTTTTATCTAAATGTGCTATACATTCTTGGATACAGCTATTGGAGAATGGCCAACTTATGATAAACTATATCTTTAATGATTTTCAAGCTAGAAGTTTTTAGCTTTGCAGTTGGATGGGGCTAAGATTAGATCTATACGTCATATGGCTTGCCCCTTCAAGGCGATCTACAAACTTTTTATCCTATGATCATTCAAGTTACTAAATATTAAGACGTAATTAAAGAATAGGGTAACAAATTAATCTTCCTCCTCCCTCCTTCGTTTTCTTTCTTACCTCTTCATTCTACTCTATTCTTCCTCTCTTCTATTCGTCCTCTCTTCCTCTTCTTCTTTTTCCCCTTTCATTTTCTCTTATCCTTTATCCCTCTGCTCTCTTAAGTCCTCATTAGTCTCTAGTCGAGGGTGCCCGACTAGAAGATAAATTGAGCCCCGTTCGATCTGGGTTTTAAAATATACTCCAAGCTTATATGGACTTACGTATCATTTAAAGAGAATCGCATATATATATCTGCATATACAGAAGAAAACTTCCTTATATAGGTAAAGTTCCATACAACATAAAATGAAAGAAACTACTATAGAGTATATATGTACAAGCATACATGATTTTTATTGTTATTGTTTTGTGTCTTTTATATATAGATTTCCTTATATATACACACACACACACACTCCCACCTACGATATTTGGTCGAAAGATTGAAGAAGGAAAAAAATGAAACAATAATAATAAAAGGACGAGCGCGTTAGATGGACAAGCAGACATTGGGAAGCAGACACAATCCGACTGGAAATCTATTTTCAAATGAGCTCTATCCAAGACACACACACACACCCACACACCCACATCCACACACATACAAGTATACAGCTATAATTGGGTGGCATTGACTTGGTTAGGGTGCTGTTTAGGGTGGCACTCGCCGCGCTTGCCACAGCGTTGAATTTCACCCCCAAAGCGCGTTGCATTTATCATTGCCTTCTTCTTTTGTTGATTTAAGCGCCCCCATACATACGTACACTGTGTGTGTGTGTATGAGTGTGTGTGTTTGTGTGTTGATTTTAAGGGGCTGCTGACGATGTTTCTTTTCGTATAGAATCCCCCATCCACCCATTGCCACTAAAGGCCTTCAATTCACTTATGTGTGTGCGTGTGTGTGTGTTGTGTGTGTTTGTGTGTATGCGGTCGTAATTTGTAGCCCGAAAACAAAACACAAACACGTATTAGCTTGCACATACATATATATGCTATGCGCCAGCACTTTATATAAAGTTATAGATATTGATATACATAACTTTATGTAACGAGGGCCCACCACAATTGCCTTTGGCCTCGTTTCCGGCTCTCGCATTGGTCACAATTTCATATTTCTTTGTGGTTACTTACGAAATGTGATACGCAAAAAGCCCAGGCAATCAAAATGGAGTTCATAACAAACTGGATAGAGTTTGTTTCTCGTAACGATAGATAGAGTCATAGAATGGAATGTGTTAACAGGGTGCAAAGTTTTGTAGCTCATTGAATGGAATGGGTAAACTAAAACTGAATTGAAGGTAGATATAGTCAGCATGTCTTGTCCGTTATTCCTTATATATATTTACAAATTTACGGACGTCAAATATAAATTTAGATAAAAACGCTAAGCAAAGGTTTGGGTACTCAGGCCACTAAACCAATTTAAGAAGAGATAAACCTGGAACATGTTTGAATTTTAACTTTCTTTCTAGTTAACTATATATCTATTACATATAATTAATTTTTTAAATATATTTATGCACATTAAATTCTAAAATATATTATGCAATTTCGGAACTCAGCCTTTTATGTCTTTTGTACTGCGATAAATAAGTTTTTATGATATGTACTGGAGTTTCGAAAAAGTCAGTAATGCAGAAAATTTTAATTGCAAAAAGAAACTCCCTCAAAAATATAAAATATATTTGAAAGTTGATATCAAATGCGCAAAACAATGGAAAATTTGTCAAAAGCTCAGTCAACATTTATTTCTTAGCTCTTAATTCCTTAATCTCTTATTTGACTTTTAGTTTCTTAGAGCGCACTCATTTATTCGCCCCACTCTGAATGCTCGGTAATAAAACCTTGTCTGTGGTTGAATAATAATAACGTGCGTAATGGTAAAATTGTAATTTCAGATTTCAGAACGGAAGCATAAACGTCTTCTCGGTACCTCAATCAGCATTTTGCTCACTTCGAGTTTATTCATTTTCTTAATTTACCTAAGCGTGTCTCCTTTTGGAAAACCGCTTGCTTGCGCTCCGCCGCCTTTTGACGCCGCCTCCCACTTGAACCCTTTTAGATTGATAAACACAAGGCTCACCAGTCAGTCAGCCAGCCGAACCCTTCCTCCGGCACTTGACAGGAGAGCCGTATCGCGACATAGACATCTATTAAAAGCAGCCAGGAGGCATTTTTTGGCAAATGCCAAAATTACATCAAAAAGAGATATAAGAATGTGAAAGCGAGGCGGACGAGCCACTCACAGCCAGTGCCAAGGAGAAGCTCAACTCTAGATAGATGAGCAACAATGCAAAGCGGAAAAACGAATGGAAGATTCCTGCGCGTCTATCGTCTTTGTCGACGTCGACGTCGACGTCTTCGTCTTCGTCTCCGCCTTGTATGCATAAATATCTAAATTCCGCTTTAATTGCCGGGACATTTCTTTGTATTATGTTCGGTGTGGGTAGAAATTTAACTGAGCAGTTGCTATCTTCATAATGACTTTGATGTGTCACATAATTATTAATAAGACAAGCAGGGATGTGCCCAACTTGGAAATACCCTGTACCGCGTTCACTTGATACTGTTTAGTGAGAATAGTCAAGTGGAGTAAAAATGGTGATAGAAGAGAGGAAGAAGATAGAAGTCAGAAAAGAGATAGATAGGAGGAAATGGCGGGAGATGAGAAATGAAAAATGGGATGAGATGATGGAAGTGGATCGATAGAGATGAGGAAAAAGACAATAGAGAGAAAATATGAAGGTCAAGCCCGAAGACAAAATCAGAAGACAGAAGAGAGAGTAGAGAATAGAGAAAAAATAATTAAATATGACAAATAAGTGGAGAGAGAATTAAGAAGTGAGTAATTATTATGACGATTGAGAAAATAGAACACTGAATAGGGATAATAAAGAATGGAGAATAGGGAATGGAAAATAATAGAGATTAGAGAAAACAGAGATAGGGAATAGAGGAGAATAGAGAATGCAGAAGAATAGATAATAGTAAAAACAAAGATATAGGGATAATAAAAAAATGTGATAGAAAAAAAAGATTTAAAAATAGAGAGTAAAGAAGAAAGAAATAAAAGAGGAATATGTGATTAAATAAGAAGCGATTGGGTATTCATGTGAAGAGCAGAGAAAACAAGTGAATACAGAAGGAAGAATAAAAAATAATAGTTAAGATAAAAGATATTCATGACAATACTAATTTCCTTTTTATAAGTTTGCTCGTCTATATATTTTATCTGGAGTTCGAAATACTAATTTTTGATCCCCGAACGGCAGATGCACAAGAGACTGAAAATTTGGTAAAGATTATAATCCATTTAATACAATATATATGGGGATGGAACTTATAGACGTAAGGACGGAGAGGTAAATATCGCTGTAGCTCCTGAATCTGATCAATATAATTTATGTATTATATATAATTTATGTATGTATTATTATGAGGCCATGCCTGCATCTAGCTATTACATACAATTGAATAAAAGCAGTAGACACTTTTGAAAATTTGTTTCTGGCTATAAATATAACGAAGATTGCCTTGAGTGTTATGAGAGTGGTGTAAAGTAGTATGAAAAGGCAATTTGTGCGAAAACTAAAAAGAAATCATAAAACTTTATCAATGTCCGAGGAAAATCAATTTATTCTCATGCATGTTTCAGGGCCTTAGCCGCTTGTCCGATGCTCAAAAATTTCACTTAAGTGACTTTGAACTTTTGCAAAAAGAATGCGTAAAAGTTAGTTGCGAACTTGGCTCCTGGGAGCGGCAGGGAAAATGTATTTGGAAGGGATATATTTACATGTGTGTGTGGCAGCCGTGTGATGTGGCTTACGCTTTGGGTCTTACCTCAACTGGCACCAGGACCAGCCAGCGACACTTGTCTTGAGTTGAGGGCGGAAACTCGTTTCTCTGTGAAATTTACTAAAATCAATGTTATGTGCTCATGTGACCCTATTAGATTTGCTGTTCTCAAATAAAAATGTTCCGCCACCACAGAAGCAATCTAAGATTTTGCATAAATCTCATATATAAATTGTAGTGTCCTGCCACAGGGGGCAAAAGGGAAAGGCAAAAGCTCAAGCAATCCAATTGGTCTGCGAATGTGTGGAATATCGAGTGAACACTTACATGACAAGACAATAACTTTGACTTGACCATTCGACCGTTGCTCATATCTAGCCCCACCTCTGCTCCAATCTACTCCTGGTCCATCTGGTTGCTTTCTTGTTTGCCTGTACTGGGGGCTGGTCAGGTGTCATTTGTTCTTTCGGCCTACTATACAGGTACGTCTGGCATTATGTGCATGTATCCATCTTTCATTCTTCCATTTCGGCCTGGCCTAAACAAAGAGAAATATTTATGTGTTGACCAGCTCCAGCTAGACGCCTGCAGGCACAAATGTGCTTGAAAGCCGAATTCCAAATTCAAATCCAATTTGAAATCAAAGCCGAGCCGAGCGGAGCCAGCAGCCCAACTCTTTATGATGAAAAATGTTCAAGATTCCAGCTACGGTCAGTGTACAATTGGCATTACTGTACTGCCTCACAGTCTCTGTATGCATGTCTGACTGTGACACACACATACACACAAACACACATACTCAGACACACACACATGTTGACCTTTTTGTACTGACATCGAAAGGGTCAGTCCGAGACAGGTCGACTTGAGCTCTGGCATTAATATTTAATAATACGAATTGCTGATTGAAGCATTTCCAAGTATTTTCTATGGCCAACAGCAGCATAAACAATCTGTTTGACCATGTCTCAAATATATAAAACAGGAAATACTATGATTAAAAAAAGGAGATATATAAATAAATAAGTTCTGGGAGTATTAATAAAAAAAATACATGTAAGGCTAAAAGAGGTTAGTTGAGTGCTCGTTCGTTTCCTTTTTGGCTGATTTTTATTCTGTGGGCGGTAAAATCTGTTTAAAAGACTTTTTTATAGTACTATAATATTTATATAAAATTCTATGAAATACTTATCATTTGACTGACGGAAAGTAAAACTTTCCCTAAAGCTTTCTTGGCACACAATTTTATAGCCAAATGCAGAAATAGTTAATTTAGAATACTAGGTTGAAGAAGTTATGCTGCTCAGCAGTGATTTTGATATCTAAAGAGCAAAAAAAAACTTTTAGAATCGTTGTCCGTAGAGAAAATCAGATATAAGATTCAAAATCTACAAAATGAATATTTTTTGTAATAACCAGATTTATTTACTTGCTTCATGCATGCGACTTGAAAATGTTTTCATAAATTTAAAACTAAAATGCGATTGACCTAAAACGTTTTTGGAATGTAAGGAAAAATCGTTTCACAATTCAATTGGTTCACTTTTGTGGCATAGGAAAAGTAATATACTATGGAAGTCATATATATTTAATGAGTTTACTCTAAATTAGTCTTTTGAACATACATGTATATGTTTCAATTGAAATCTGTCTTAACCTAAACAATAAGCAAATTGACTAACATAAACTATAAATTCCCGGATGGTGTCAGCTCCTGTGAAATCAATCCATATCTATCTACTATCTATATACCATATATCAACTATCTATCTACTATATATCTACTATCTATAGGAACTAATAAATACTGTTATTTACTGTGATATGTGATAAATACAAAGATTTTGTAATTTACAGATTTTGGAGACCACGCTCCTTTCGCCCCAAATTTGAAAAAAACGCATATCAAGTACTAGAGACTTGTTTTTTGGCATATACACACATTTGAATGTTATTATCACGTTCTAAAAGTTTGATGAAGATAGTCCCACTACAAAAAGGTTTATTCATATGGATGCATGCGTATGGGTGTAGAATGATTGGAATATCAGTACTTTGCAGGGTTCAGGGTATCTCCTAGTCGAGCAGTCTCGACTAGAGCCCTCTTGTTTTTATTTCGTCTTTAACGAGAGGAAGTTTTATGGGGGACATAATTGGTCATGTATCAAGGAGCACCAGTTATTGCTCTAAGTATCATAGACTGGTATTGCTGCAGAATTTCGGTGTTTGAATTCCTGGCAGTATATAAGATATGTATTGAATAATATAGGAAGTTCAGTATAATAGCAGACCAGCACAAATAAGAAGACACTGTTTGTTTGTAATTTGATGACCGCACGCACTCGTTGTCGCAACGCAACTGAACTGCAACTGAAGTGAAGATCAAAGCATAAGCACCAACAATCGAAGAAGGAGACTTCTAAAAAGAAAGTCCCGTTTGACTGTCTGCTTGCTTTGAACATAGAATCGTCTACGTGACCGATGCATGTTCAAAGCCTTGCATTTGTGTTTGTGACTTTTGCTTCTTTTCAACAATATGATTTATATTTTATATATGAAACTAGAAGAGGTTTAGTGATATATTAGAATAAACTTTTATACTTAATAAATTTGACTTCACTCAACTGCGCTGAAAAGTATGCAACATTTTAAAACGCTGAAATTGAGAAATTCCATAACTTTGTAGAATTCCGTGCGATAAAAAGTCCGCTGTCTGAAGTCCAAATGAAGCAACGAGCGATATTTTATTATATTGGTTAACTTCCGGCGCTTCGTGCTCCTCCTGCTCCTCCTGCTCCTCGGACATGTTACGAGTTTTCCTAGAACGTAGAACGATGCTTGACGCTTATTTTAATAACGTGCATGCTGTGTGCATTTAGGATAACATCTGAATTTATGTAACAGCGCAACACAAACAAAGATGGCAGCAGGCACGTCGCAAAACAGGACGTGGATGTGGACGTGGATGAAGGAAAAATATAAAAATAAAAAAGAAAAGGACAACAACGAAGCGATGTCGATGTCCTGGGGTTGCCGGCAGGACGAGCGCCACGACAGCGAGTGCCCCAACACTAAGATTCAAATGAAAACTGATGCGGATTAGTATTTAAAATAATGTCCTGCAGGGATATAATTTTTTCTGTAGCACATTTCTGTCGCATTCACTTGGCGTTATTTTGTTTTGTTTTCTCTTTATTTTGTATTTTTTTGCTTCCTTCTTGCTTTATTTATTTATTTTACATTTTTTCCATTGTCGCGATGTTTTAATTCCTTCCCTCCTCTGGGGTGGGAGAATGTTTCAAAAAATTTATATTTGCTGCTTGGTCTTGCTCTTCCCCTTGGTCTTAGTCTTGGTCTTGGTTCTTGCTCTTAGAAATTTTATTACAAGACAATTTACATATTTCACTTGTGAGAATTCCATTCCGTTCATATGAATGTTTTTCTCAACGTTTCCTTGTTTCTGTTCCAAATTAATGTTAATTTCCATTATATGCCCATTGTTTCGCAGCTTTCCTATTGACATTCAAGTTTGTTCTCTCCGCTTGCCCAGTGTCAATAAAGCTGACACAAAATGTTAAAATAGCTGCAGAAGAAACAAGAAAAACAAAAACGAAAAAAATTGTAAATTAATTCACTGCCAATCGGGAAATAATAAAAATAGAATCCTGTCGCTCTGCCACCTGCGTCGTCTGACGGTGGCCGAGCTCCCATTATGTATTCTCTAAGCAAATGCCATTAATTATTGTTATGTCCTTTTGATGGGAGGATTGGAATGTTTCCCGCTGTTTCCTAAGCTCGTCAGTCCTTGGCTGCTCTTTTCTATTAAGCAAATTTGCATGACGCTAGTGGCATCAAGTGAGTTTTTATATTCATTCACGAAGTGATATGAATATATTGGTTTTGTGCAATGTCCGTCTTGCTGTCCGTCCGTCTGTCCGTCTGTCCGTCTGTCCGTATGAATGCAATATTTTTCGCGGCTATTGAAGCTAGAGACTTGAAACTTGGAACATATACTCGTATATGTCTCCGATTTATAAAGTGTGAAAATTTTCCATATACGCCCACTAGGGGCGTGGCAAATCGGAAAATGCATTTTCCTGTATGCCAGAAATCATATTAGTTGAAGAGCTAGAGAGCTAAAATTTAAAATGTAGATTCGTGTTGATCACCCAAGATCAAAAAGATATGGCGGATATATCTACGCCCATTGGGGGCGTGGCAAATCGAGTAAAACTGTATCTTCTAAAGTTGTAAAGCTAGAATGCTGAAATTTGGCACGTAAGTAAATGTTACGATTCTATAAAGACCGAAGAAAAAACTATATATCTCCGCCCACTGGGGGCGTGGCAAATCGGATCTAAATATATATTGATTTTCCAAATTCTTCTATATTTTGAGCACTATTGATGTTAGCGACTTGAAATTTGGTATGTATACTCGGGTTGACGACCCAAGATCAATAAGCTATGGCGGATATATCTACGCCCATAGGGGGCGTGGCAAACCGCAAAAGTTTATATCTCCTACAGTTTTAGAGCTAGAAGCTTAAAATTTGGATAGTTGAGTTACTGATAATCTCCTCTATCGATGACCCAAAAATAATTGTTACGCCTCTTTGGGGGCGTGGCATATCAAAAAATACCCTGTAATTTTCACATTTTTTGAGTCTAAGCGTCCAAATTTTACAGTTACGTAGCCTTCAGCTCATTCTAAGAACTGGCCAAAAATTATGGGTCTACGACCACTGGGGGCGTGGCAAATCGGATTTTAGGCGCCCAATAGCGAAATTCATATGCGTATGCCACCTATATATATAAATATTCTTAATAGGCATTAATAATAAGGAAAGAAACATTTTTAAGTAAATTAAAAAATATAAATTAAATTAAAATGAAAAAGTTTTCCGCGGGGTTCGAACCTGCACCTCAATCAACGCCCACTGGGGGCGTGCCAAATCGACATTTGCAGCGGCCAAATGCAAAATTCATATGCGTGTGTCACTCACATATATATGTATATAAGCTTAATAGGCATTAATAAGACAAAACGAAACATTTTTAAGAAATTTAAAAAATATAAAATATATTATAACAATATAAATTTCGATTTAAAAAAAAATTCCCGCGGGGTTCGAACCTGCACCACAATCAAACAGCGTGTTTGGCAAAAAAAATAAATAAAAGAAGAGATTCGAACCGCGGACTTCTGACACAACGCGCAGAGTCTCTGCTAACAGTGCCACTGCACCGATCTTACACAATATAACTAACACGAAACTTTACAGCTACAGCACCTATAGTAAACAAAAAACCAAAGTAGCGGCTGAAAATTCAAAGACAATTCAATCGCAATTGAGATTCTTAGAATTGCTCGAATACGCATTTGAATATACATACATACATACACATTTGCACACGCGTAAAAAACGCTGGCATACTGAAATTGTGTGTGCAGACGAATACATACATTTGTAAATATGTATGTAAGTATGTACGTATAAGCATTTGTGGGTTATTTTAGCAAAAATAAAATTTAACTTATAAAAATATTTTACTAATAACAAAAATGTTATGTGTTTGTCATATAAGCTATCATTTTCCCAATAAAATAACTAATTTATAAAAAGACATTTAAAAAACTTGGCTTTAGCGAGATTAGAACCCGCGCTAATTCAGCGCAACTTGCATAGCATTTACCATCAACGTCACTGCAATATACGATAAGGCGATAGCTAAAACGAAATAGCTTCACTTCGAGAGCGTCATCTGACAAAAGTAAGCTAAAGTAACGGCTGGAATTTCATGAATCAATTCTTAGAATATGCTAGAAGACACGCTTATATATGTATGTATATACATACATACATATGCATATGACTGTATGCATAGAATAAACGATCAATAGTGCACACGTATAGGAAAAACGCTCTGCTCCGCTGCTAGCTTGCTGCTTGCAGGTGCGTTTGCTAATTGGCCAAATATTTTGTTTATTAAATATGATCTACATTTCTATTGAATTTTGGTCATTTCTTAAGAAATACCAGCTCATTCACATTGCTACATTTGTAACTAAAATTAAAAGGAGAATTCGGTAAATTTTTGAGCCGATATTCAAAATATAACAAAAATCAAAATTATATAAAATACCCATGCATCTATATGCAAAATTTGGAGAGTCTAGCTCTAAAGATGTACGAGATATAAACGGGAATAGCTCTCTATGATTCCCCACTTTTAATTAGTTCAGACCCTGCTTTATATTGATTACTATTAACGCTAGAGACTTGAAATTTAAAATATACTCGGGTTGACCACCCAAAATCAATTAGATATGTATGGCAGCGTTGGGACTGTGAATGAATATTCCGCAGTCGGTAACGCCCGACTGCAACGTTCTTACTTGTTTTTAATAGAAAAAGGAACAATTGAAAACATGAAGTTTAATTTGAAACAGGTAAATAAATAGTAAGTGCAAGTTATATGTTTCTGATAAAAATTTATGAATTAGACTTTACTTAAAAGGAAAAATTCTGCAGCTAATGGGAAAAATTAATTTTCAATTTTAAAATCAAGTAAAAATCCATTTCCGTTTATTCCAGTAGCACATAGAGACAATTTTATTTACTTTATATATTTAATTAATATTTGAAATACCAAAAATATACATATAACTTTCCACCTTTGTCTATTGGGCTGAGAAATTTATTTTATATATATAACTTTCAAATTCCAAATTAAAATCCCTCAACAAAAGTTATTGCATTTCATTTAAAACTCGTTGCACAACTTAGGCACATCATAATTAATCCCCCTCCTGCTTTACCTCTCCATCTCTCTCAGTCTCTCTCTCCCTTTCCCACTCCTACTGCTACTATTTACATGTGCATGTAGGTTTACGTGTGTGTGTGTGTGTTTGCCAGCTGCCATTGTCATATAAATTCCATAATACGACGTAATTAAATTTCCCTCGAACTAACGTCATGCGAGGCCAAACGACGTAAACGACATAACGACGTAAAGCTCTCTATAATTGAGCGACGCATATGAGGAACAAACCTCGGTGAGCTTTTTGTTGTTGGATGTTCAGAACAGAATTTCGAATGGTATATTAAGTCATAAACTAAGTGCGTAATTAAGCTAGAATAGACGCAGTACATATAGAGTGACTGGCCACACATACATACACACATACAGTCATACATACCCATTCGTTGAGAGCGACTGTAATGCAATTTATCACAGCTACTTCTTATTAAATGTTATTAAAATTTAATTGCCATGCGATGCAGAGCCCAGCTGCAAATTCCTAACATGTCAGAGACGAAATTGAACAAAGCAGCCCTTTTTTTGCTCTCCAGCAGGAGAAGGCGATGCCGAGCACATAGCTTGACCAGTCGAGACGGATCTCATTACAAAATGTTGCAGCCAACGAAAGTTGTCAGTTACACATGAAAATTGCAAAAAGCGAAAAAATGTACCGAACAGAATTCTTTGGGCCACGTTAAGCCCCGTTGTAGCTGCCTTATTATACACTTGCCAAAGGTCTTATGATTTGAGCGTGCTTTGAGTAACACTTGAAATTAAATATCTTTGGCTTAGCAATACATATTTTTACAATCAATATCTGTATTATATTATATATGTAGGTAATTTGTATTCAATATTCTATTTTAAATATTATATTAATGATGTATTCGAAATGCTTTTTCTGAAATTTCCTTTTGAAATGTTAAGATTATATCAAATTACGATAAGTTATAGATTATAGATTAGATAAAACCGGGATCAGGAATTTTTCAATAAAAATAACAAAAAATTGTTATTTCATTTAAAAGATATATTATTACCCAAGATAGAAATCAAGAGGATTTCGCTTGAAATATCATTAGTAGATGACCGATCTCATCTAAACATGGTAATTCTTGAGAAACTTTTTTGATCGTAACATTTTTATTGGAAATATCATGATTTATTAAAGAGTGCATAAGCAAGAGATTCGAAATTTTTTAATTGAGGAGAGTTTGATTATCAATATTATGGTGTTTTAGTTAAAAATAAAGTGATTTGAGTTGGAGTACCATCACTGCATATACTTAAAATCAGGAGAGATTTACTTAAAATCAAGATCGAGATCATAATAATTTCATAAAAGACTTGTTTTTTGAAACATTATAGTTTTTCAAGTTCCAAATGAATATATTTTCATCATTATTTGGAATTTCTTCATTGCACTAAATCAGAAAATATAAAAGACGATATCGAGATCGTAATACATAATATTATAATTGTTCGAGTACCAAATAAAAACAAATTGATCATTGAATATGAACTTGAAGTATTATGACTTTTAAGACATGCCTATACTCCTAACACTTCTGTAATGTAGCGACCATAACAAGAAGGAAAAAGCCTGACATTTCTGATAGAAGAGCATATCAGCTTCTGCATTTGGAAGGTAATATCCTCATTTTCATTGTTCGTTTCATTTGAGTTTTGTTGTTGTTTTTGCTACGCTTTTCTCATTTTCTTTTATTCTAATTAAATTTTTTGGCCGTGAAAGGCCTCCAACGCAGTCTCGAGCTTGGGCGGCATTGTTTTGGGTGCCAACGGAAAACAAGGCAAATTTATTCTTATGTAAAAACAAGAAAAATTACGCAAAATAAATAAATTTACATAAGCTCAGTGGAAGAAAAAAATAAACAGCTACATAACAATAAATAAAATTGCATTTTCATTCCTTTTTTCCCTTCTTTTGGGTCCAGCTTGTAAACATTTCGTTTCTTCTTTAGGAAAAAATTTAAAAAAATGAGAAGGGAAAGAAGGTTCCAAAATAAAATTGCCTGGTATTTGTTTGCTATTTGAAAGTAATTAAAAAAAGTAAACCTTTAAACCTTCAGTTCCCAGCAATATGCACACTTCCGTATAATTAACTAATCTTATGCTGACGAGCAAAAGCAATTCCATACTTCAGACAATACCCAACCAAATGTATCTCTTACCGTGTTTCTGGCAATGGAGAAACCTGTCTTTTCGAGTTTGTGATACTTTGTTACTAAGGTGCTGTTGAAATACTACTGGATCATACTAAGTTATCCGATTTTAAAATAGTAGATACTGTGCTCACATTCGATACATATTAAATACGTAGGCATTTCTTAGGCTTTTCGAAAAATTAGTTTTCCATCCGCAATTGACTATTTATTTTTGTCAATAAGACACCCGATTCTCAATCGAACTCATCTAATTTTCATTATTGCCATCGATTGACATACCAAATTTCTTAAAACTGGCAAATCTCTACAGTATAGAAGTAAATATCGGTAACGAAAGGTTAACGAACTCATGGCAGAGAGTTGCCTCGAACCATGAACGAAAAATGTCCTCTTTGAGATCTATAAATATTTTTAAAATGAGGGCTTCTTTTAATTAGATTACTGCACTGTACTTTTTTCTATCGGCCCAAGGCAGTATTCATTGCAGGCCGTATTTGTGCTCTGCTCGCAGCTAATGAATAAGGAATACAAATAGAGGCACATTTCTAGTTAAGTTCAGCAATAAATGGCATAATGAAGGAATTAATGAACAGACGAACTGGCGAGTGGCAAAACTTATGCAAATGCAAATGAAAATTAATTTAATCCGCAGTTCGACTAAATTTTTCCATTTTAATTTAATTACATGGACGCTGCCTACGTGAGCGACAGCTAACCAAAAAAACAACAAAAAAAAAACAGAAAAAATCAACAATAGAAATGACCATTTTTTTGCGACTTTTATTTCAGCTGCTTGGGCTTGGGGTTTGGGTTTGGGTTGCGGGGTTGGGGTTTTTGTTTTGTCAAAGGACATGACACAGGCTCAAACAACGGCACTTACTATGTGATTCACTTTAAGAGTCTTTTAAGCCAACTTGGCAATTATTTTTAGCCGCATTCGTAATTATTCCATTCCAAATTATGAAGGTTTTCTGCGGCTGCTGTGTGTTTGCTCTAATGAGTCCTCTCGTCAGAGGTCGCAATTAGTTTGGCCAGCTTACAGACTCTACTATAACGTCTCTCTCTCTCTCTCTCTCTCTGGCAGTCGTTTATGAAATTAAAATGCAATTTTCATTAAAATGAGAAGAAACGAGGATTTACTTTCATTTGCATCCCTCGATTTTTACGTCTGCCTTATTTAATTATACATCTTGCGCCTAGGCATGATAAAATCGCGTCCTTAATAGCAGGGGCAAAAGGAAAAAAGTTAAATCAGAACGAAGACAATGCTCGTCAGCCGAAGCAGGCTAAGACTGAGTCAAAACAACAAATTAATTAGCAAAAAGCAATTATTCGGTTCGTGCTTTGTCTCAGCTTTCGACCGATTCAAATTGATTGAACAACCAATTGAAATTTATTTTTCAATATAAAACATACTCCAGTATATTTGAATCTTTTCAATTAATCTAATATATGTATACACTATATACGAATATATATAAATGTTTTTTTCTAAAGCTTACATTTAGCGTCAAAAGTATTTTATAAGCCTCTCACGTTTCCAACCCCATTTTGTGTATGCACAAAATGTGAATTTTTAAACTCATTTATGGAGCCTGGGATGGGATTGCGCAGAGTCACACCAATTGCAAAGTGGCAGAGGCTAAATTATACAAGAACAAGTTGAAGTATTTGAGTCAACAGAGCACGACTAGAAAATACCCTGGAGTGAAATTGAAAAATGTATTCAAAAGTAAAGTATATATCTATTTAGTATCTATATATCAAATAAGACCTTTCAGTTAACAGGCAAAGCTTGAATGGCCATATAGAGAGATAAGTCTATCCTAACCTAATATATGTAATATGTATTTTTTAGATGGTGTAGAAGAATATATATTTTAAATATACAATTTCTTGCTTTCTTAAGTGCTGAGATCGCCGAGACCGTGGATAGACAAACAATCAGTACTTAATTTAGCTTTTCCTCGTCCCTCACTCTGTCTAGCATTCATTGATGCTGAGATCGATGAGACAGCTAGACCTCGCCTCGTCCATTATGCATTCTTGTATTTGCAGTAACTAAGATCTATAGATAATAGAATGACCAATGATCGGACGGACAATACTGCTTTCACCTCAGCTCATTCAAGTCCTTCGTGCTTTTGAGCTTTCCCCCCATTGCCTGTTACAAACATTTAGAGTTAAACAATATAGCCTGTATTTTTCATTGTCGATGGGTTGCAGGGTATAAAAATGCTAAATAAGCGCTTAATGCATAATCTGTTCGAGGTAGCACACACACACACACACACACATACAAAATGTGGGGAAGAAGCGTTCACATTTGTCCCAGCCCCCCCGAGGCGGACACAGCGGACACAATGGGCAAAATGGACAAAGGACAAAGGACAACGGCCGGCGGGCAGATATGGGCATAATGTATGACTGCCATTTTATATGCTCCTTTTGAAAAATGTGCTGACACTTCGAGGCCGGAATATAAACGTGGGGCGGCCGGCAGTGGCCGGTGCAGAATGATGGCGTTCGTGCGAAAGGGTTGACCCCAAACGCAATTGACCACGTGTGCTTTACCATTTTGGGGTGGTCAGCGTGTAACTGCTAACTGTGTGTGTGTGTGTATGTGTGTGTGTGTGTGGAACGTTAAAATCCTTTTATCATTTAAATGGCATATGGCAAAAGGCAGGTTTTATTTTTATAACCCTCCTTCCGAGCAACGAGCGACGAGCGACGAGCAACGAAGACGCCACACGGAAGTTGCGGATACAAAAACTCAGCGAAACATATAGCACGAAATTTGTAAATGTCTATTGTCAAGCGGTTTCCTTTTTGCACTTCTTCTCGACCATTTCAGTCCAGTCTATTTATTAATTTGCCTAGAGCCAGTGCTCCTCCGTCTATGTCCAGCAAGAACGCACTGTCATGTACTGCTCGGAAGTAAACCTAATCCCCCAATCCCCCTATATACATACTGGCCAAAGCTTGATCCTAGCCAGTGAATTGTGCGTTTATCCACGTGCCACACACACACACACACACATGCACACATTCATACAATTTACTGCACAGCAGGTGAATCTGAAACATAAGCCTATATGGAACCGGGGGGCGGAGTGGGCCGAGCGGGCGCTGGTCACTGTGTGACATAACGTAATTTTCGACTACGCCGTGATTGGCGGCCATTAAAAATTTTGCGAGTGCCTCGGCCGGGCATGTGATTGATGATGTGGACTTAATTCGCTTACAGCATTTAGATAAAGTCACAGTAAATATATATATATATACGTATGTAAGCCTATATTAAGGGTTAAAAAATATTTATAAAATTTTTAATTTATATTAAAATCTGTTACATTGAATTACTTTTAAATCCTTGAATAAATGAGCTCAGATGCGAGGTTTATATAATATTAAATTAATTTTATATGAATTCTTAAATTCTTGCCTAGAGTAAATTGAACACAGAAAATTCGTATATAAGTGCCAGGCATGAATGTTGGAAGTATCATGTATCTAAGACGACTTTAATAGATATAATATCATCATTATATTATAATTTTTAATTATATCAAAAACTAAATTAAAGTTCATGAGCACAAACATAAAAAATTTGAATATAAAATCATGGTATTTCAATTTTTCTCACCTAAATGAGCGGAAAACATATCGTATTTGTTAAATATCTATATTTTTAAAGATATGTGAAAACTTGTTCCTCATTTAAAAATAACGAAGTTGATATAAAATACAAATATTGTATTAAATCAAAATATTTTAATTTTCCGCACCTGTGCTAGCTGAGAATATATCCAATTTTTAGGTCTCATTTCTGAAAAATCCATGTAATCATAGCTATTAAGAGTCAAGATTTAATTGAAACTTAGTTTATCCAAACATGGCTCATCCCGATTCATTACAGTCTCAATGGTCGTACCTATCTGAATTTGGTATTTAAGTCAGTCAACATATTTCAGATTCATAGTTTCTCACTTCAGTACCACACCCCACTAAACCATATATTCTGTACCATATATACGAATATACATATAATGGAAACTTCTAGTCTCAAACTGATATGCAGACAATAGGACGATATATATACTCTCTTAGCTTTGTGAACTACCGAAAACTTTAACTCTTTTGTTAATGTTTGTTTTCTTTTCCAATCAATCGATGTTCAATTTTGTAATAATAAATCAAAATCATTAATGTAGACGCCCACTCCCATCTACATTAATTCAATCCAAAAGCCTAGTAGCATTGTCATTGTTCTCTCAGCATATTCCCCAAAATTTCTTCTGCCCAGCCAGTCGCTCGAAAGTAAATTTAAACAAGTAAGAGGGCTCTAGTCGAGACTGCTCGACTAGGAGATACCCTGAACCCTGCAAAGTACTGATTCCAATAATTCTACACTTATTTCATGCACATATACAAAAACACATACACACACCCGTACGCATGCATCCATACGAACGCATAAACAATTGCTCTGCTAACTGCGCAGTTACTGCGCTTGGGCTGCCATGTGGGCTATATTACGAAAATTTGTTTGTTGAATAAATCTTTTTGTAGTGCGACTATCTTCATTTTATTTTTAGAACGTAATAATAACATTCAAATGTGTGTATATGCCAAAGCACAAGTCTCTAGTACTTGATATACGTTTTTTTCAAATTTGGGGCGAAGGGGGCGTGGCATCCAAAATCTGTAAATGACAAAATATTTGTATTCATCACATTAATCTACACAGTAAATCTGAAGTCTCTAGCTCTATCAGTATTCAAACTAGGCTTTAAAAACCAAGTCAGATTTTCGATTGTTATCGATAAAAAAGAAATGGGATGAGTTATCGAAAAAATATGATAAACTCGTACTGCGTATGGTATACACGAGTATACATGTAAAATTTCAAGTCTCTAGCACTTGTAGTTTAGGAGATCTCTGCGTTAGTACGGACGGACGGACGGACGGACAGACGGACATGGCTAGATCAACTCAGCTCGTCATCCTGATCAAGAATATATATACTTTATGGGGTCTGCCACGCCTCCTTCTGCCTGTTACATACATTTTCACAAAAACATTATACCCTGATTTCCCATTTTCAATGGGTTCAGGGTATAAAAAGTCACACAGACTCAAATATCAGGGCAGATGCGTAGATAGACGCCCATGCACCTTACCATCATGCCCTAATGTCAATGACTAATGATGTGCCAACAAATTTAACGCAACCGGCTAGACTTTACCCGTTTACAAACCCCCTTCCGAAAGTCGTAACCAGACGAAGTGGACGAGTTGACTTTGTGCCCAACGCAAGTCAATAAAATGGTAAAACGCCTAATTCGCTTAACAGCAGCAACAACAACAACAACAACCCGAACATGGACAAATTTGACAATGGAAATCATATGTCATCATTATTAACAGCGAAATGATTTCGTTTCCTTACAATAGTCGGCACATATGGCTGGCTTCCACACCGTGAAACTAAGCGGATAATTTCGAAATAATATCATAATCATAAGCATGGCATCTTCTCAAACATATTTCAACCCTCTACATAGTATATAGGGTTGCTACCCACAGACCCCTGCGAGAAGTCAACCTGTCGACTGCGTTTGAAATTGCGCACTTGTGGGTCCATGGACCACCCTCGAGGCTGGTTTTAAAATCTCCACAATGAAAAGGGAAATTATGGTAAGTGAAGAAATGAAATGAAAATGAAAATATGTCAAAATGTCTGTTAACCCTCGTGACGTCCCCTTTTCCTTCTGCTTTTTGCATATTAAATTAATATAATGAATGCAATTTTGAAAGTCTTGTTGTTTACATTGTACGACCATAAAGGAATAAAACCAAACGGAACATCCCCAAAAGAAAGTCACAAATAAAACAAAGAAATTGGAATATTATGCACTTGTCCGCCTCGGAGTATGCTCTTAATAATCCAGCAAAGTGTTGGCAAAGTGTTTAGGGTGCTAGAGGGCGTGGTCGCAATTCTTTGGGGGTAGAAATTTGAATATTACTGAACTGCTTTTGAACTTAATGCTAAATGAATATATTTTTGTTATAGACATAATATATATACTTTTATTTTTTGAATAAAAATGATTTAAATAGAATAAATAGAAATATATGCACACAGTCGAGTGTGTATTCTGTTATGAAGGCTGTTGACTGATAGAAATTATACTGACAAAATAATTATTTTTGTTATATTTATTTCTAAAGAAATCAAATGTTTCTACGTAAATGGAGAACAAAAATAATTTCATGAAAATATAGAGAACAAAATCATCATAATACTATAGTTGTCCTATAGTCTATAGTCTATAGTTAATGCAGAAATGCTTAGAGGTCGGGGGATAAAGAAATACATCTGTCAAGTTGTATTGTAAGAAATAAAATAATTTAAGGAACAAATTTATAAAAGAATAAAATAAAGAGAAGTAGAAGGGAAAGAGAAAATCTACTTTTTTTGAAAGCTCTTGACTATGATTATAAAAATCAATTTTTACTGCTTTTCTAAGATTTTCTAAGCATATATGATTTAAAATTAAATATTCCTTTCAACATTATTTAAGTATTCAAAGTGTCATCAGTGATAGCTGTAAAAATTATGTCCGACTCGCATTGTTCGCTTTTATTTGATTAACTTAATACCTAAATTATTCCATTAGGGCAAACCCTGCGGCATAAAGCATAAGGCTGGAAATTGCTACTGAAAACTGAAATGAAAACCCGCCCCCAGATGAGGACCGCATTTGGTGGAAACTGCACTTGTCGAAATTCCCAAATGTCTACTTTGAAATGTGCTTGCGATTTTTAAGCTGCTTTTAATAAGTTCGACACAAAATTGAATTTTCATAACGGCTTGACCTAACACTTGTCCTTTTAACACCACCTCGGCCTCGGCCTTCGGGCATGGTCCAGGCTGTTTGGGGAAAGGGTCACTTAAAAAGTAATCCATAGGCAAAGTCACCCTAACAGACGGTGTTCGCTCGGGTGTTTCACATTTGCCTGTTTGTTTTTTTTTTCCTATGGCTATGAAGGGTGTGAACACATTGTAGAGTTACATATCAAAACTTTTGGAATAATACGATGGCAAAATGCTCGACTAAGCACAAATATCCATGTTGATATTTATATTTCCAGCTTCAAGTAAACGTACAAATATGTACATAAAGCTATTAGTTTAATTATTATTTTTTTGCATTTCATCTTTTTTTAGCTTGCAAATAAAATGCAAGCTGTTAACAATGTTCATTATTTAATAAATTTAAATATAAACTCATTTTATAAAAGTCTTAATTAAGTTTCAATATTTGTAATTTCGATATCTCTTGAAAACTGTTGAAACTAAAAATAGTGAAAATTAACTTTGTATTTAATTACCTACAAAATAAAAAATATATATATATATTTATATATATATAATTTTTTTATATTTTTTATGCCCTGAACCATTGAAAATGTATGTAACAGGCAGAAGGAGGCGTCAGACCACATAAAGTATATATATTCTTTATCAGGGTGACAAGCTTAGTCAATTTAGCCATCTCTGTCTGCCCGTCCTTATGATCGCAAAGATTTTCTACACTGCAAGTATTAGTGACTTTAAATTTTACGTAGTACGATTCAATCATATTTTTTCGATAGCTCAAATACACAAATTGAAATATTTTTATCACATTCTGAAAGTATGATATAGATAGTCCATTATAAGATTTATTCAACTACTAAGTTTTCATATATGGCTCACACTGCATCCCAAGCGCAGCCAGTGCGTCCTAGTTAGTCCATACATACAGTACATATGTGAGCATATGTATGTTGTTTGTTATGTATGCTGAAAAGAAGCATAGAATGATTGGAATATCAACTTCTTGCAGGGTTCAGCGAATCTCGTAATCGAGCAGTCTCGGCTGTAGCTCTCGTACTTGTATTTGTATTTTTCATCATCAGCAATCTTTTGATATTATCTTCATCGAAAAAGGATTGGATTATTTTTAATTATTTTCATGATATAATTAATTCATAATGATATTAAACAAATATATTTTACTTTTTCTTCTATCTGCTTTTATAATTTGTTTAATATTAGTTAGGATAAAAAATCTAATATGTAATTTCTATAATTTTTACAAAAATATCAAACATTAGATATTTCCCAATTCACACATTCGGATAATCTATAAACCTCTTCATGTTTTGATATTCAGGTTTGTCTGAAATATCAAACATCAACGAGGTAAGCCCTGCATAGAATTGGACCCAAACTCTTTGGTATATTCGCATGTCCTTTGTGTATTGTTATACTTCATCCGATACTCTTAGGCAATCTCACAAAAAATTAATGGCTATGAGTAACTGTTACGCTTATAATGATTTCGACCCCAATTTATCAAGCTATTTTCTAACAAACAAAAAAATGAGCTCAATGAAAATGAAAAGTCGCTGCGTAACTCCCAGCCCAGTGAAAGGCGGAACAAAACGAAAACGGAATGGAAGCAAGGAGAGTGGGAAAGGAAGAAAGTTTGAAATATATATGTATAAGAATAAAGCACGAGTAATCAAACAATGATGATGCGCAAGAATTCACATTTTCAAAATGGATGAACGGGCAAATGAATGAATTATATGTAAATATGCGTCAAAGACACCCCAAGTTTCGGAGTACCCTGAGAGTGGGTGGCGGCAGGGAGGTGGAGGTGGGTGGGGTCGACGGCTGCGAAGCGCGGCATGTCAAAAAGTTTCTGACTTCAGGACTTGAGGCCTGTTTGTTATCATTATCATTAGCCCGGCAAGGCGAAGCACATTTTTCACAGCGCCAGTCGCTGAAGCTGAGGCTGTAGCTGTAGCTGTAGCTGTTGCTGTCTGAAGGCGTCCTTCCTTCCTTCCTTCCAGACATCCATGAATTATCGCTTTCAGTGTTTTCCTAAGGTGGTCCTTGCTCTGCCGGAACTAAGCACTTTCATTAGCTTTAATTTTCTGGAAATATTTTCCAGCCCAAGCTCCCTTTTTTTTTGGGGTCGGCCTTCTCTTTTGGTTGCTGTGTTTTTTCTGTTGAACGCGCTCTTAAGTTCTTTTTAATTTGGTTTACAGATTATTAGCTGCTCATCGCTTAATGCAAATTCGATTAAGGAATCTTGTCTAGGTGTTGACTTTTCCCCTCTACTGCCTTTATGTTATTTCATTTTAATTTTGGTTATTGCGTGAGCGCAACGACTTTTTAATGCTGAGCCCCATAGCCCCTCTGGCTGCACGCTACGTGATGATCTTCAAAAGGCGCGATAGGTCTGCTTGTCATTTTTTTGTATGACAGACGGACAAGCGGACAACCGGAGTTCGAAGTGCCCCGCGCGTGCTGGGCTGTTATTCTCGGAATCATTGACAACAGCTCCAAACAGCGACGACATGAAACGTGTTCAGGTCCAGTTGCTCAAGCCCAACTGCAACTGGGAACTAAGTTGCGCTTATGACAAGTTACATGTACATTTAGCGCGCTCCACATACGAGGCATGCGACACATGGCTAAATATGTATTGAGGTTTTTTCTACATCATACTCGTTCATAGAGTGAAATGAGTATATGGGTTTGATGGAATGTTAGTGTTGGACCTTTGTCTATATGTCTCCAGTTTAATATTTACTGAGATATATACTCTCTTTAGATGGATATCGAGATAAGCTATATCTCGTATAAGTAGTTCTATATCTATCTATATCTATATGTATTTATATACCACTATAGGTTCTACAACCTTGAAGGTGATTCCACAACTATTTTCAGTTAGACAACTTTCGGACTTTAATTATGAGGACCCCAAGGGAGACAATGAGTCACGAACGAGTATTACGCAGTCAGTAACACCCGATGGCAGCATTCTTACTTGTTTTCTTTAAAGGTACGCACACGCACAATGTCGTTAAAATTTTCATAATTTTATCGCTTTTTCTTGTAAAAGTCGTTGAATTTTTATATGACGAACGTTCTTGAGCTCGGCTCACCCGCGCGTATGTGAAATTATAATGTGAAATAGCTATAAAAACACGTTAACCTTATCTGCTCACTTGGATTTGTTTTTTATGACTTGAATGCATAAATTTGTGGCCAAACGACGACTATTTGACCCGACAACTCAACCAACTCGACCGTGTTGATAACTTCGGCAAGGTGAAACCACGCATAGTTGTCATACTTTGTATGCCCAGTAGTAACAATTTTATATGGAATTGTGGTAATACACACACAAGTGGAAGCGTTGCTACAAATACAACACTCTACAGGCCATGTGAAGATAAGCTATTCCACATTTGAATTATTATACACACACACATACTACACTCTGACATTATAGTATAACCTACATGTGAAGCAAAAGTTAAGGAGTTACTGAAGCATGTGTGTGTAATTCAATAAATAGGCACTTTGCGATAAATACTATTCTAAATAGCATACAAAATACTAAACACAATATTATGCACAAAATGCTATACCATATACGACATACTGTACTATAAAGTAAGTCTTGAGTAATATACTAAATGCTTATACACAACATATTATACTAAATAATAAATATTATATAAATATGCAAAATACTATATTATATACTAATTACTATGCTATACTACGAAATACAAGTACATATGCAGAAATATGATTAAAATGGTTATATTTAACACTAAATACTACACAATTATTTAACATTAAACACAAATTACTGTACTAGACAAAATACTAATAGACTAAATACTCAAGTATATACTAAATATTGTACTATATAGTAAGTACTGTACTCTGTACTATACCCAAAACATAATTCTATTCTATATACTAAATACTGTAACATAAAAATATATAAAAAATGCAAATACATATATAACAAATAAGAAAGCTCAAGTCGACACTACTCGACTACGAGATCCCCTGAACCCTTCCAGGAACTAATATTTCAATAATTCGTCGTTTCATTTCTACTTACACATGCACACTCACATACGCACGCACGTATGAACAGGCATAGGCTGTTGTTTAATAACTTTTTTAGTAGACAAACAATCTTGATAAAACTTTCAGACCGTGATTATAACTTTAAAATGTGTGTATGTGCCAACGGACAAGACTTTAGTATTTAAAATACGGATGTAGGATTTCCCATTTTCAATGGGTTCAGGGTATAAAAATATACTAACTCGTATATAATATACTAAATATTTAACTATATACTAAATACTATATTATGTAGTGCACTGTACTTTACTAAGGTGATTGACGTGATGAATAATATTTTATGCCAGATTAGCAGATAATAAGCATCTCGAGATAACTTAAGTAAAGAATGCAAAATTTCCTATTTGCATTTCAGCTTCAATAGCTTCAAGGAAAAGGGTTGTAGAACAAATTCCTGAAGCTACTACACCGTAAGTCTAATATTCTTATTGGTCTTTAAGAAAAGTAAAAAAGTAAAAGTAAATTCAACAAAAGGTAACTCGCATACAAATAAAATCTATTTGTCTATCTAAGATTTTAAAGGAGTTCTTAATTATATTTTATATACCAGATTTGTTCGAAATCAATAAAACACTAGATATATCATATCAATTGTTATAAAGGTACATAACCTATCGAATTACGAATATGTCGATAGGATATGGGTTTTTGTTTCAGATTCGAATTCAATAAGCAGATATTTTTCGTAAAAGTAAACTTTATATGTTCTCTGAATTTCATTAAATTTTGTTGACATGCTAAGAAGTTTTACAATATTTGTTTTTATCACTTTTATTTACTTCATTTTAGATTTTTAAATAAGTTAAACCATCGCCACACTCAAAATATAAAGTAAATAAAAGTGACAAGTCTCCAATTACAAAGTGACGCAATGATTCTCACGCGAATCGTCGGCCCAGGGGACCTGGCTGCAATATCCAAATTGAATCTTAACAGGGACAACAATCAGTCGCTTTGCCACGCACAGAACGAACGAAGCATCAGTTTGATTAGCCAATTTATATGGCACGTTCCTCTCGGTCTGCCGTGTGCTACGAATTGTGGCTCGCTTCGGTCAGCAGCAGCTGGCCGCTTCAAGAATTTGGAGCGAGTCGGCACAACGCATGACCATAAAGTGCAAAACAGCAACTGGCGGCAAATTGTGGCAAAAATGCCAGCGCAGGCCAAGTTAGAAATTATTTCATACTCGTTGCAAGCTGCAGCTCAAAGTTCCCCGCCAAAGCCCCTCCCCCTCCCCTCAGCCCACAACTCAATGCTTGCCGCCTGTGCCCGGCGCATGTCAACATGGTTTTCATAAATGGCAGCAGCGTTCAGCGTTTTGTCAACGCTTTATGTTCTCTATTGTTGTTGCTGCTGTTGTTGTTGCTGTTGCTGCTGTCGCTTATGCCTTTTTTGCGTCATTTCGGTATTCAGTTCATTTTTTTGCTCAATTTTATTTTATTTAATTTCTGTTTCTCTTTCTGTTTTTCTTTTTTTTTCCTTTTTTTTTTTTTGGTGTGCCATTTTTGGCAACTGGTTATGAAGTCTCATTTTTGTATTTCTCTAATTAAAAACTGCACTAATTTTTAATTAGACGTATTTATATAATGAAAAGCCGTTTGTCATGCACTGCCTTTGACGCTGAGACCATTATGACTTTAATTATTTTTATTTTTATAACTAACTAACTGACATTTTTGTGCAATCGGACAAGTTAGATCAGCTCTTGAGTTTGAAAGGAAGTTAAGCTCTTAGCTCAGATCGTATGTAACATAATTAATATATCCATAATTAAGGCTAGAACAGAGAATGGGCTGTGTCCATGTCAGAATCTTTATCGTAATCATTTAACTCACTTTTGTGTTCAGTTTAACTTAATCGAAATGCAATTTTGACCGATTTGGACGTAACACGGCGCGTATGCGCAATGCCGCAATGCCGATGGGGCGACGATACATATAAATCATGTTTCCATAAATACCGAAAACAGCGAATGCGATTTCCCTAATAATAGTCAAATGTGCTCAATAAAATGATCACGTACGTAAACGATTGCTATGCCGTTGTCGCCAATTTCCAGCGATCGATTGCTGATCAGAGGTGACACAAATTTTTGTAACTTGTTTTTGATTTACTGCCAAGCCAGCCCGAATTGGACACCAGGTTTTGCAAACTGTTCAATTTATTAAACTCAAATCGATGCATCAACAGCAGCAGCGGCAGCTAGAGATACACAGATTGACAGCCCCAGCTCGGTAAGCGGTTGTAGTTTTGTTTATTGCTATCGCAGCTATTGCATCCATCCCCGTATTGTCACGCCGGCCGCACCCAGCACGTTTGTCGAAATCATTGACAGTGTTGGAGTATCTGTATCTCTATCTATATATGTGTCAGTATCTATATAAGAGTATGTATATTTAGCTATACATGTAAATAAAATAGTGTATAAGATATCTTTGTACCTGATTATAAGTATCTAAGTATCTAAGTATCTATGTCTGTATCTGTATCTGTATCTGTATCTGTATCTGTATCTGTATCTGTATCTGTATCTGTATCTGTATCTGTATCTGTATCTGTATCTGTATCTGTATCTGTATCTGTATCTGTATCTGTATCTGTATCTGTATCTGTATCTGTATCTGTATCTGTATCTGTATCTGTATCTGTATCTGTATCTGTATCTGTATCTGTATCTGTATCTGTATCTGTATCTGTATCTGTATCTGTATCTGTATCTGTATCTGTATCTGTATCTGTATCTGTATCTGTATCTGTATCTGTATCTGTATCTGTATCTGTATCTGTATCTGTATCTGTATCTGTATCTGTATCTGTATCTGTATCTGTATCTGTATCTGTATCTGTATCTGTATCTGTATCTGTATCTGTATCTGTATCTGTATCTGTATCTGTATCTGTATCTGTATCTGTATCTGTATCTGTATCTGTATCTGTATCTGTATCTGTATCTGTATCTGTATCTGTATCTGTATCTGTATCTGTATCTGTATCTGTATCTGTATCTGTATCTGTATCTGTATCTGTATCTGTATCTGTATCTGTATCTGTATCTGTATCTGTATCTGTATCTGTATCTGTATCTGTATCTGTATCTGTATCTGTATCTGTATCTGTATCTGTATCTGTATCTGTATCTGTATCTGTATCTGTATCTGTATCTGTATCTGTATCTGTATCTGTATCTGTATCTGTATCTGTATCTGTATCTGTATCTGTATCTGTATCTGTATCTGTATCTGTATCTGTATCTGTATCTGTATCTGTATCTGTATCTGTATCTGTATCTGTATCTGTATCTGTATCTGTATCTGTATCTGTATCTGTATCTGTATCTGTATCTGTATCTGTATCTGTATCTGTATCTGTATCTGTATCTGTATCTGTATCTGTATCTGTATCTGTATCTGTATCTGTATCTGTATCTGTATCTGTATCTGTATCTGTATCTGTATCTGTATCTGTATCTGTATCTGTATCTGTATCTGTATCTGTATCTGTATCTGTATCTGTATCTGTATCTGTATCTGTATCTGTATCTGTATCTGTATCTGTATCTGTATCTGTATCTGTATCTGTATCTGTATCTGTATCTGTATCTGTATCTGTATCTGTATCTGTATCTGTATCTGTATCTGTATCTGTATCTGTATCTGTATCTGTATCTGTATCTGTATCTGTATCTGTATCTGTATCTGTATCTGTATCTGTATCTGTATCTGTATCTGTATCTGTATCTGTATCTGTATCTGTATCTGTATTTGTATCTGTATCTGTATCTGTATCTGTATCTGTATCTGTAACTGCTTCTGCATATATATCTTCATCTGTTTCTTTATGTGCATATGTATCTATGTCTTTATATGTATCTTTATGTGTCTGTATCTGTAACTGTGGCAGCTGCAGTTCCACTTGCCGTGTCGTTTCCATTTCAGAACGACAGCCGTCAATCAATTTGTAAGCTTCGTCATCATAAAGCGCATTGTAGATTGCCATTAAACAAATGACGGCTGATTTCCAAATTTGTTTGAGTAATTTTACTTAATTTGTAATATTCCTTGTCTAAAGTGTGACGCGTGCTATGAAATCATGTGTGCTAAACACATTTGTACATAATAATTCAGCTTTTACACAAATGAATCAAATATTTTTGATTACTTGGGATTAGTAGTTAAGCCAAATAGTTAAAATTGCTAAGCCCTCATTTAGCCACCCTAGAGACCATCGGATGTAAACTCTCTAAAGAAAACTCTTCCTTTTGTTAACATCTTAACTTTGTGAAAAAGTGATTGCTCTGTAATTTGATTGCTGCTAAGCCAGACAATGACGTCTGTGAAAGAAAATTAATTTTAATTTCAGGAGCTGAGTGTGAACAGTGTAATAATTGTCAAAGGACAAGCGAAGAGCTCTCACACGCCGATTGCTTGAGACAATGGAAGATGACACTTGAGACGGCGCACATAAATCGCAAAAAAAAACTTTGTTGAAGGATTTTCAAAAGTTTTCTGCACTCATTGCACGGGGCTGGGGTCGTGGGTCGAGGGTCAGCACATCATCAAAACAAGTGTCAAAGCGGAACCGGAAGTGGTGCCGCTCGCTGACAACGAGAGGGATTTCTGTATAAGAATTTGATTTGTCTGAAGTCAGGCCGCAGTGAAGACAGGAGCAAAGCGTTTGAGCTGGATTCTGGATAGTGAGCAACTGGGATCTCAAACCACAAGGTTTTTCAAACTTTACTCATTTTCAAAATTACAATGTTGCCACAAGCATGCGCTTACCGCAGGAGCAGCAGCAGCAGCAACAGTAGTGGCAGTGGGAGTGGCAGTGGCAGAAGGAGGAGCACCACATTGAAGCTAGAAAAATCTAAACGTAAGCAAAGTCAATCGGAAAAGTTGTCGACGCCAACAGCAACAAAAGCAAAAGAAGGCCAAGAGCTGGCGATGTCAGGGCAGGCAGTTAAGACGGCTGGCAAAGGATGCTGCGAGGCCGGTATCTCTTATCCGCAAGATGTTTTTTTGCCCAGCTGCTTCGTCTTCCGTAGACATTTTTCTGCTTTACGAAACTTTTTGTTGGCCCAACCACTTGACGCTCGGTTATCTACCCATTACACCTCGTTCCCTCTGCTTTCAGCTACAGCTACAGCTACAGCAACGGCTTCAGTAACGGCTTCAGCTTCAGCTACAGCAGAAATAATGCACGCATCTGGCAGCCACGCAACTTGTGCGCAGAGAAGGCGCTGAGGTTGATGCGGTAAATCAATTTCTGCAAATGAGATTTTTCAATTATAAATCAATTTTCGATTAAAATTACTTTTACGCATTTTGCTTTATGCCCGGATAGATCCGGCGCCTTCTTTATGTGCGGTTAAAAGTTTCTGCGGAAATTAAGACCAGATACGACGTAGATACGAAAAGTTTCAAACTTAAATTGGAAGTCGAGTCCTAAGACAATACAGGCGACCTTTCTTATTAGACACAAACTACAATTCAACATCAAATAACTTTTATCGAGATGTGTTTTCAATCAAGATTTTTATGAAGATACCTGAAAGGAACAAAAACTATATTTGATACATCAGCAGCGAATTCGATTCGCTATCCGATGCATGGGACACTGCGATAAAGCTGCTGATGAAAACATGTACTTCGCTTTATATACGGCTCTTAATTAAATTGTGAATTATGGCCTTCGATTTGCCAAACGCCATAAAGGCCACGAAAATATGAGTCGAGAGAGAGACAGAGAGAGCGAGAGCGAGAGAGTGGGAACTGCAACTCTTGCGGCCCATAAACCTGGCAACGAGGCAAACATAAACTTTTACGATTCCCAAGTGTCCCAGCAATGCAGTGCAGCATCCGCACATGGTCCACACATCTCATCTCATCGCATCTCATCTCAACTCAACTTTACTCAGGCTGGCCATGCGGAGCAGCCATCCATCAGAGGCTGAACGATACCGACACCGGCCGTTATTAAATTATAAATGAATGAATGCAGTCGCAGTATATGACACAGTGTGCTCCAACAGTGCTCCACATAAGTATGCGAGCGTGCGAGTCTGTGCGCAGGTGAACAGGTAGATAGATCTGCAGAGAGACGAGGAATTGCATTTTTTAAACGATTCGGCGTGTAATTGTGAACTTCGAGTTATCTCTTGCTTAAGTTATGGCCATGTCACAAAATATGATGCAATACGAACTTTATTGCAAAGACAACAGAGCCCTGCACATAAATCGATAGAAAAAGCCAAATGGAAAGAGCTGAAGCAGCATGTGGTGGCAGTGGAGGACGTTCGTCAAAGGTCATAAAGCAGCTGGCTCGTATTTATGAGACTTGGCAATTAATAAATTCGTGGCTAGTTAAAAATAAATCGCAAAAAGCCAATCAAATTATTTATGGGGAAAGAAGGCCAAGAGTTTATGGTAACACCAAATCGACGCAATCGCTGTAAATTGCCAACAAGAATTCGCGCTTGTGTTCTAGGCAATAACAGTTGAGTTGAGTTGAGTTGAGTTGAATGATTGATTCCCTCAATAAAATGGTAAGCAAGAAAGGGTTTCTAGTTAGAGGCTATTCAATGGCGTGCACAGCCACAAGCCGCAGGGTGCAAAGGTCAGACGAGCCTCATACATATAATATTGAATTACATTTATTATATAAACCATATAATGCATATTCTATATACATTTAGCAATCGATCAATCACAATTCCGCCTATCAAAAGTTACTTTTTTTATGTTTTCAATACTTTTTTTTCCTTTCTCTTCTTTTTTTGATAAATGTTGCACGCGTGTCGAATGTATTTTTTCTCAACTTCCCACAAAAGTGAAAACTGTCGCATTTCCCTGAATTGAATGCGGAGTGTAGCAGCAGCGGCAGCAGCAGCAGCGGCATCAAATCTCCCAAGGATACAAAATTACACTTAGAGCAATGTGTGTCCTGTGCGCCAGCTCTGGGGGCCCTCCATTGCCCCAGAGCGATTTTTTGTTCTATTCGTATTTTTTTTTTCTTCTCTCTGCTACTTGTTTCCTTTCAGTTGCTTTGTTTTGGAGCACGTGGCTGGAGAAATCTACGCTGAGACACAGCTTGCGAGTCAAGCCTTTAATTTATGCAGCCCTGGGGAGGTTTTTGATTTTTTACGATTTGTGTGAGTGTGAGTGTGTGTGGGGGAGAAAATGCTTAAAGATTGCCTGTAATTAGCTCTAGCTCGAATAAGTCGGAATGTAATTGAGATCGCTGAGAATCGAATGCAGCTAAGGCATTTAGCTCTGCTCTCAGTACTGAATAACCTTTAAAAAACTGACTCTGTTTAATCAAGGGGAATATATGTACATTAGCGAAAGGTGGGCTGAATATACGAATATGGTAACATGTCAGTCCACTCATGTGCATGCTCGACTGTCAATTCAAGCCTCACCCACACGGCGGCTCGCGGTGGGAGCGCTCGTCACTCGCTGTCACATTAACACATCATTCATAAGGACATGTGCCAATGGCTTTGAAATATTTGCAGTAACATAGGATATCGAGCACAAAAACAAGCAAGCAAGACACGCGCCAGTTGAGAGTGCCCGACTAGAGAATACCCTGAACATACACATTACACATATAGAGTGTGAGATCCATTCCAGAGTACCCGACCATAGAATACCCTGACTTGACTAGAAAATACCTGAAAATACCCTGAACATTGATATATTATGTATATATGAAAGACAAGACAAGAGTGTCCAACTATGGAATATATCTTGATACTGAACATCAATTTAAGATAAACATATTTAAGTGAAATCAATATTTTAATATACACAATTGTTTTTATATATTATTTATACGGATTATATTCTTATAATCTCTTAGTTTCAGGTATAATTACTTAAAGCTTTACAATATGAAACGAGTTTTCTGTTCAATGTTTATACTTAAGAGCATATGTGATAGCAAAAAATTTATTTCCATTAAAAAATATTAAAAATTTGTAAAAGTCTTCAAGTTATATTTATTTCTAATATATATTTCTTTTATTTCTATTTCTATCTATAATAAAAATGAGTGAAGTTATATATAATGAAATTAGTCAGTAATTATTTGTAATATTATAATAAATAATATTTATATAAAAATATATAATAAAGTAAAGAAATATATAATAAAACATATGTTTAAAAACTCTAAATTATATAGTTTCCGAGATTAATGGACACATTCCGATGAATATGACTGATCAATTCAACTCATTGTCCCTTAAGCCCTCTTCGGCTGCCTGTTACGTATACCCTTTCACACACTCTCCATAGATATAGGGCATAATAATACGGACGATCTCCCCTGCGATTTGGCGTCCTCCTGTCGCTATTTCAGATTTAAATTTGCGTTTGCCAAAATGTCAATAAACTCGGACGGAATTTATTTTTGTTATTTTATTTATTTCTGTTTCTATTGTGTGTGTCTCTCTCTCTCTATGTATGTGTGTGTGTGTGTGTGTTACTCTATTTTTTATATGTATATATATTTTACATACAGCAAAACTTTCTTATTTTATTTTGTTTGCTGAATTTGCTTTTATTTCATGTTGACACATGCCGCTGACAAAATTTGATGCGAAACGATTTTCGCATTTTGAAATAGTTTCATAAAAAGTAAATGCCTGTCTCACAGCCACAGCCACAGCCACAGCAGCAGCAGCAGCAGCAGCAGCAGCAGCAGCAGCAGCAGCCCCCAATGCGTTTGATTTCCATTTGACATTGATGATGTTTACTTATTTTGGTGAAAATGGAAAATATACACAAAATACACACACACACAGACTTACATGTGTGTGTATGTGTGTGTGAGTGTGTGTTTGTTTGCATATCGGTACTTGGTAATTTTTCTTTGCCGTGTTTGATTTTCTAGTCATTTTTGTTATTTTTTGTTGTAGTTTGTTTTATTTTTGTTCTTTTTGCAAAACATTTTATAGTCAGGAGACATTGATGGAAGCTTATTCAGCCTGCCAGGCAGACTGTCTATATATGTGTGTGTGTGTGTGTGTTTGTATGTGTTAAGCTTCATCTTTATATTGTTTGGTCTACCGATTTCCATTTCATTTTTTTGCGCTTTGAACACACGACAAGTTTGACTTATATGAAAAAGAGATTGATTACCCATAGAGCTCATGGAGCTGTGAGTGCTTTCACATGTTCAAATGAAATATTTTTTTGGAATCTATTCGCATTCGTATTCGCATTCGTATTCGTGTTTGTATTTGTATTTGTGTTGTGTGTGTGCAAAGCCAACAAGAGCAATGGCAGTTGTAGGTGCCTTTGTGGGCTTGTGAAAATATTTAAATTTGAAATTGCAACCAATCAAACAATTTTCCAATCAAAAGCTTCTATTTTGCCAATTTTGAGTCGACGTGTGCAACTTTTAAGTTGCATAATTCAACAAAGAACGTCAAACGCACTCAATAACCCCCCCAGCACCCAGCCTCTCAGCTCCCCCAGTTACCCCAGTTACCCCAGTTCCCAGCCCAGTTACAGGCTTACCTGTGTGCAAACATCAAGCCGATTCACAGCCCAGCTCAGTGGCCTAGGCCTATGCGTTCCATCAGCAACAACACCACCTCCACCACCTCCACCACCACCACCTCCGCCGTTGCCTTCTCAATCATCCAACTATTGGCAACGAGGCAGCCGGCTACGCAATTACCATGAACAACAACGTCCGGCACTGTGCAGTGTGCACTGTGCTCTGTATCCTGGCTGTGTCTCCGTTAGAAAAGTCGTAAATATTCCAAATGTCATTTTGAAATCCTAATTTACGCTTCGTCGTTTGAAAATGCACAAGCATCCCAAAGACCGATGCACAAAACACACGCACTGCAATTTGGTAAGTTCCCCCCGGTGCTGTTCCAGTCCCTTGGCCAACATTGGGGCAATCTTCAGCGTAGAGCCAGCTCGTCGTCCTCATCGTCAACGGGATTGGCATGCCTCATCATCATCATCATCATCATCAGCAGCAGCAGCAGCAGCAGCCACGGCAATGGTCGCTTTGCATTGCCATTTTGTATCGAAACATGCAATCAAAATTTTCAAATTTTCCCTCTGTAGGCAGAGAGAAGGGAGAGAGTTAAGGGCTGGGCACAGAGCATTGGGGTACTGTGTGCACTCTTCAAACAGACACACGCACCGAATGAATTACAATCAGCACACAATTCAACGAAAAATGCCGTCCAATTTCTAAATTGTCTGCTGGCTAAGGCAACACAGCCCAATGTCCCTCGGAACAGGCCCAATGCCGAACACCCAACACCCAACGCCCAATCCCATGGGGCGCGTTAGGAAAATGAGTGCATTTTGGAGCCCAAAAACAATATGTTTTCCAAACGGCATTTCCATTTATGTATGTTGCATGTTGTGCACACATTTCCGCAAATGCAACTACCTCTACCTCTACCTCTACCTCTACCTCGACCGACCCTGCCCACTCTATGAAAGGACGCCCACACCCGACCTCGGACACACACACACACACCCACACACACACTGAAAGTTTTGTTTAGGTTTGGTATTGGGTGCATATTGAAATTGCAATGGTGCCGTTGTGCCGTGGTGCCATAGTGCAGTGGTGCAGTGGTGCGTCCCCCCTCATTACCTATTCCGTTTTTGTGGGCCCAGATTGGAACATTTCGTAACTTGATGGCCGCTCAAACCGTGAAACTGATCGAGTCAGAAGCTTATCGGCATTTGTTGGGAATTTCGCAAGTGATTTATGCAATTAAACTTCCTCTAGTTGAGCGTTTGGGCTTTTAAAAAACCCCAAATAAAATCGATTTTAAAAACTCAGCTATATTTAAAACTATTTATGTTATATATATTTGGTGTCTCAATCAGTTGTTATGACGAAATGAACTCAACTTCATAATTGACTCACGTAGCTCTAAAGTTTATGAATAACTTTGATTATAATAAATTTTGTGTGTATATACACGTGTGTTTATAGACTATGAGCAACACTGAATTGGATGTATTATAATAAAATATTTATAGGTCTAGTTATAGTTTGTATATAAACGGGCTATGCTATGTTAATATATTCACAAATATATTGTTATTAATATCGTGCTTAGAACCATTCTTATCATCATTCTAATCATCATATTTATCATTATCGTCATCATCATAATAAGCATCATATTGACCATATATTTCATTATTGTTATTATATGCACCACATTCATTAATATTACCAATATAAAAATATGCAATCGTCTTTTTCATCATTACAAATACCATTCTCATCATTATCTTAATCATAATTATCATCATTATCTTAATCATAATCATCATCCTAATTACCATAATTATAATCATAATCATCACTATTCTCATCACCATAATCCCCACAATTATCATCATCATCAACGCAATCTTCATCTTTCCAACTAACATCAGACTCATGCAATATTATTATCAAGAACATCAAACATAATTTTCTTATTATTTTTTTCATCATGATCTTTATAATATATTATATTATTATCATAATCAGCATCATAAAAAGCATCATCAATGTCATCCGAATAATATCATCATGCTCATTATAATGCTTATCATCATTCTAATCATGATTTGATTTCATCATAATAATTATAACATTCATTCATCATCATCCACAGCATCATATCATAATGAATATCATCATTCTAGTCATAATTTGCATTATCATTATCTCCATCATTGTCAATCCTTTCTATTAGACGACCATAATCCATTTACTATATTAAAAATCAATATCAACGTTATCATCATTAGCATCATCACAATCACTAAAACAATCATCATCATCATTGTCGTCATCATCATAGACAATCATCATCACGTAATAAAAGATATATTCATCATCTCATCAAGCTCATCATAATCATTCTCATCATGATTTTCATCATTGTCTTAATCATCATCATCATCAACATCTTAATTAACATTATTCTCATGCCAACTTCATATTATCAAGTTCATCATCATTTCCTCATCATCTCCATTAACATTAAAATTGTTCATCATCATTCCTATCATGATCAATCATTTCTATCTGCCTGTTACATCCATTGACACATAGCCTAAATAAGCCTATTCAACCATTTCCAGTGGGTTTGGTGGGCATCTAAACAAATTTTGGTTACGAATTCCTCCACATCGGTGGGAGCGATACGCGTCTATCTAACACCATTTTGGGTTAATAATTACCAAGAGCAATAAAATTAAAAATACATTTACCAAATATTGAATTTCAAAGTAAATAAATTAAAATTAAACAAAACCTCAGACCGAAACACACAAAACGCAAACTAAAAGCAAGAAACAAAAAAATCGAAAAATAAGACGAACAAAAATTCGCTTGAAATCATAAAAACAAAATTTGATGGCTTCGTTTCTGATGGTGAACGACTGTCGAACAGACGAACGATCTCTGGACAGCTCGCAGCATCTGAGACGCCTGAGATGGTGACTGCTGGATCAAACTTAAAATTGAAAAGAAAAACTCGAATAATGATGAATTAATTGAGTATAAAATGTTGAAAGCAAAAGGCACGACTAATAAAAACTGAAACACCACTCACACAATATCATAAAAATTATACAGTAAGCGATTGAGATACTCGCATCGCCTTGGTTCGCCTTGAGATACGCAGCTTTCACAATCTGTAAGCTGTAAATTGGTCAAGAATTTGAAAGAAAAGTGTTGATGGCCACAATTTCTAAGAATGTCGATAAGAACTTGCTATGCTAATGAGACCCCGTATTAAATCATGCTAATGGCCGCCAGCCCACCTCGATCGGGCATCCTCTCAACTCTCATTCTCTCATTCTCTCTCTCTCTCTCTCTCTCTTTCACTCCCATTCCAGTCTCCAGTTCGTTCGCTCCTTTCATTTAACAGATTAAATTGATTAATTCAATGTCGGCGGCGGGTCGTGAGCATATTTCGCTTAATTTCATTTCCGCTTCACAGCATTTGCCCCACCTCACCACAGACCGCCTCGTAGCCTCGTAGCCTCGTTGCCCCGTATAGAGCACTTGTTTGTTCCGCTCGCCCTCGAGTGACGCAATTTTTTACGCCGCTTCAAATTCGGTTTGCCGAAAGGGTTGCAAAAAAGCGACAACCTTGCACGCATTATTTCGCATTTCGGATTTCGCATTTCGCATTTGCTCGAACTGTTCGAACTGTCACCAAACTCATGCTTGAGGGTTGGCGGAGCGACAGCTAACTGAATTGCTGGCCAGGCCAAGTTATTGATCTGAATAATGCGTTGTCAATCTTGTTTGATGCATTACCGTGAACAGAAAGAGAAGAAAAACACGAGATTAATATTGCCTCACTGTGTGCAAAGAATTTCGCTAAAGGGTTTCCAGCTCGACATAGACACGTACTTAACATCATATGTATGCATGTGTGTGTGTGTGTGTGGAAGTATCTATTACACGGCATAAAGTGTTGAGTCATTGCGTGCAAAAAGCGAATTTTCATGTCAACTGTCAAAGGATTTGATGCGCGTTTTTAGAAATGCTTTTCCAATAGGCTACAGGCTCTCTTTAGAGCAGAGCAATGCCTTCCTTATGCCTTATGCCTTATGCCTGGGCTGATATTAAATCCCCGCAGCTGTTTGCCTAAAGTCCGTTACCTTGGGCCTAACAACAAGTCTGAGTACGGGTTATTCGGAAGTGCCCGACTAGAAGATACCTCAATGTGCCATGACGAAATTAAGTTTCGCCATTTTAGCTTATAGTTAACAAATCTATTCATATACACAAATGCAATTTTTAAGTCTATTGCTAACAATAAATTAGAGTGCGTTCCAGATGAAAGTGCCCAACTTGATATATGCATTGAGGAACTTCTATTTCTCGATTTTATTGTTGTTGCTATAATTCTTAAGTCCACTTATATCCATAGACGTACTTATCCATACATGTATGTATTGTTTTATTTATTTTCTAATTGAAAATCTAAAATACATTCTCCTTGAACGGTTTCAGCTCACTATTTCAGAAAATTTTCCATGGCCTCACGTAATACCTTAGCTTGCAGTGAAAAATGCAAAATTTGACATGTGAACAATATAATTCCAATTTTGTAATTAGATTTTCGTCATATATTTAAATGTATGTGTGTATGTATGCTTGCACATGCAGAAATTGAAAATTAAGCTTGGTTCTAATTGCCAGATGATTTGATCAATATAATCAGGTGTTTTATAATAATTCATACAAATGGTTATCTCTAATAAAAATTCACTATAATTATGAAGATATATATATATATATATATATATATATATATATATATATATATATATATATTTATTTATTTATTTTTATATTACAATGACATTATTTGCATACAGCAAAGACAGGTGACTAATACGTAAACAAGACTTTTGGACAAAAGTAGTGTATAAGTATGTAAGAAAATTATTAGATGGATATTCTGGAAACACATATTTTTATTAAATTTAATATAAAGGAAAGCCTTCTTTTAAAAATTAAATGTTCAGCTCATTAAACATAAAACTAGTTCTAATAAATGCAGACAAGTAACTAAATTGAAAAATATTTTGCAAACTGAATACCGAACACGAAGGATCAGATAGATGGAATGGGATGGATCAACTCAGTTGAAGATGAATAAACGTGAAGAAAGGACATACCTTGGTCGACTCAATGAAAGGAGATGGTTCTACTCAGTTGTAGATCCTAGCCCAGGATATACATATATATATAGATATATTAAATATATATAATGATAATGTCTCTAACGACTTCTTCAGTGTGTTATACTGAAATTTATATAAATATAAACATTTTACCAACTCAATTCTCACTTTCATTGCAAATTTTTGCCTGTAATCAGTTAGTATAAGATATTGTAAATGTATATTTATAGAGTTTAGTTTATCTTGCTTTTGTATTTGTGTATTTAAGTCACTTAGTGGCGGGATCAAACCCTCGTCTTTCATAAAATGCATAAATTGTTGTCATCCACTTGAGGAATAGCTGTGAGGCAGGCAGGCATCATTAGTTTCCAGTTGTTTTAGAATCAACACATTTGTAACAATATTTGATAACTAATTTTAGAAGTGAATGAATTCGAAGCAATCAGGAGATCTTTTTTGGGGAGCACAAGACATACATACATATGTGTATATATGTATGTGTGTGTGTAACATACATATAGATTGACAGCTCAAATATTTCAGTACAGATTTTTGACGTGCGCCCGTGATTTGTCATTGACATCGTTATGGTCGCTGTGAGAGACGAAGATACGGAGGGATGGAGAGATGGAGGGATGGATGGACGGAGGAACTGAGGGAACAGCCTTGTCCCCGATTGCTGCAGACAATCAGGCTGCAACACTTCAATGGGCATCGAAGCACTTCATTTGTATCGCATGGATAAACAAAGGAGGCGCATTGCCTTCTCCTGCTGCATGTTGCCTTCTCCTGCTGCCTTCTGCTGCTGCCTGCTGCCATGCGTCGCCACATTTTCTAATTGATTTCAAAATGTTTTCCACTTCTGTATAAATAATTTCGGATTTTGACATTCCCATCGCATTGTCAATTCCATAATTTCTCGGTCGCATCACCAGAATAGAACCGAATACGCCATATATAGCGCTGGGGCAGCTCGCGTCTTTGGGGAATGACCCGAGATTCTATTAAATTGCGCACTAGACACAGTTGACAGTTTGGTTAATTAAGACGGCTCATTTTGAAGCTTACAACGAAAATTTAATATTACAATAATTTAATTTATGCTTGCCATTTATTATTTTCTAAATTGTCTTGGAACGTGCCGCTGATGCTGATGCTGATGCTGATGCTGAAGCTGTTGCTTCGAACCCCCTCTGCCACTGCCTCCGGCTCTAATAAATTTCAGCAACTAATGATCACTTCTATTTTGGGGAGTGCTCTTAGATTGTGTATTTCGGATGCTGCACATCCGCAACGTAATCCTCGTTAATGTTGCTCGGCTACCCAAGAAAACTTTCAAGACTAATCCTTTTCTTTCTTTCTGCCCTCAAAATGGAGCCACATATGATCCACGTCATATTAAAAGCAAATTAATATGAATAACTTTAGCTAGGCTGTTTCCAAAGATCTTTTATTAATATGAATAAATGATCAATGTATATATATTCATATATATATGACTAGAACATTTTAAGTATGAGACAATTTTTTTTTGGTGATTAGCAAAGAAATTTATAGCAAAACAAGAAACAACCACCTCAGAAGCAAGCTGTTTTTAAAACTTTTTTAACATTACGAATATATATAACTAGAATATTTTTAATTGCAGAGTTTATTCGCCAACTTGGACTTTAATCATTTAAATAAAGGCCTTGTATCTTTAATTTAAGTAGATTATTATTTATTGATTTAATGCCATGAGTTTAGCGTTAATTAAGAAAACAATTTGTTTGTCGCGAGAATGATTACAAAGCAGCTGCGCTCTTGAAAACAATTTGTGACTAGGCAAAGAATAAAAGTTATTAGTAAAGAGTGAAGCAGTATATCACAAATATATATAGGCTCTATATGTATATGTAGGGTTTACATATGTTGAATGAGTGCATTAAGTGTAAATGACTGCGACACGGTAAGCGAGCCGATATACTTAAGATAGCTTATTAGAACAGTGATTATTAGCTGCTACGCTGAACAGAACAAAATTTTTTATTTATTTGTTATTTTGCAACATTTAGTAGGAAACTAAAGTAAAGTAGTTATACAATTAAAAGCAAGCAAAATAAATATTTGCCTTTACTTGAAGGGAATAAGATCTTGCAAAACAATAATTGGAAGAAGGCAACTTCGATCGACACAAAAGTTGTATAACAAAGTCAAGACAAAAATGTTCTTTTGCAGAATATTAGCTAAAGTTCATCAAGGATTCTCAGAACTTGCAAGATATTTGACAAGGATTCAGAGACAACTTTACTCAGTTGTAGAGTCAAATGCAAACTTCGGCAAAGAATGTTTGTATTAAAGCACTTCAGCTGCGCTCTCTCTTCACTCTCTCCCTCTCTCAATCCCTCTCTCCCCTATGTAGTAAAACATTTGGCAATTTATCTGATAGATATCCTTAACACACACACACACATAGACTCGCTTAACAGTTGCTTATATTTAAACATTGGCTTGTTTTCATGGACAGAGACAACAGAGGCGAGCATCGATTCGACTCGGACTTAGTTTTTAGGGTAGGTGAGCCACAGCAGCAGCAGCAGCAGCAGCAGCAGCCAGAGAGTGGAGCTAGAGCTAGAACTAGAGCCAGAGCTGTAGACAGTTTGTTGACCCAGCTTCCTTGCTCAAGTGATGGCATTTGAGAAGGTTCAATTGGCACCAGCGACATTTTACACCACGCTTCCTTGTTTACATGCCGCCGACCTGTGCTCAGGCGGGGGCGGAGGGGTAGTTGTCTGGGGATGGGACGAAGAGAGGGAGGGGGCGGGGGTGGACAGAGGGTAGGGGGTAGGTCGCCTGCATTTGCAGAGAAAGTGAAAGCACTCGAATAAAATGAATTCGAAATGAAAATGAAATGGCAACAGATGCGTTTGCTTGTTTGTCACATTAGAAGATGCTGCGCCAGCCGACAGAGGGGGGCACATTTTCTCTCTCTCTCTCTCACACACACACTCTCTCTCTCTATCTCAGTTTTTGGGGCACAGTTTTAGGGTCTTTAAGCTGTGCTGCGTCTGGAACCTCAGACAACATTTGCACTCGATTTGATTTGTAGCCGGCGTGTGGCCGATTCTCTTTTATTTTTTATTGCTTCCGTTTCGGGGCCAAATAAATCAGTGCTCAAAGGCTGGCGGCATTTAATAACTGGGCATTAATGGAAATATATACATATACATATATACATACATATATGTATGTGTTAATGCGAATCCTTTCTAGCAGCAAAGCCAATATTTACATTAGCCACGAAATCATTTTATTAAATCTCGCAACGCCCAGTGGCTCAGGCAGTGGCTCAGGCAGTGGCTGTTGTCGGAGTGGGCAAGTGCTTTATGTAAACATAACGCCTTCCTGCCACGTGCCACGTGCCACATGCCCCTGCTGCCCCTGCTGCTGCTGCTCCTTGTTGTCCTTGCACTACGTAACATATTAATAATGAAATCGCTCATAAAATTATAGCCACACCAAGCGCTTGCGTGTTGCAAGTTGCTGTTCGTGCAACGTTGACGCCTGTTCGCACATTGTACGAGGGGTGGCTGCAACCCCCTCTCACCTCCCCCCACTCCATATGAGTTATGAAATTATTTCCCATAATGAGCGTGTGTCCTTTTGTATCACCCCTCGTCCTGTTCCCCTTCCCTTTTTTTTTGTTAACAAGAAGTCAACATATTCTTTGTCTTCTCTTTCCCTCTCTCTGTCTGTCTGTTTGGCATATCTCAAATCGATTCTATATTCATAAAGCCGCTAGCTGCCGGAAAATGTGCGACGCGTGTCACTATTTAGCGTCTATTATCCAGCGAACATATTCCTCGTGTCCTATCTATGCGCAACATTTGGGGCGGCACAGAAAACTTTCTCTGTTTGCGCCTCCTGCTCGACTCAGCTGTTATCCTGCTGCAGTCCCCGTTTTGCTAGAATGATTTCTTTCCTTCCGGAACTGAGTCATGACATGGCAAAATATATAACCAAAAACCCTATCAATAACTGCTAAATGGGGCAATGAAAACTGAGCTCTGAAAAGATATTATATATGTATTCAATACAATTTTGATTTATGTTAACTGCTTATTTGTGTAACGATCTCGCATGACCTTCAATACTTTCGGGGTTTCTAGGTTTTCCTAGCCTTGACTGTTAAATTTCCACTCCTTTTGCCTAATCGTTCACGCTTGAGAAATTGAAAAATGATTTTCTGTCAATATTTGCATATCGACTGAAGCGTGAAGGATTTTTCTTTTTGATCATTTTCGTTGCATTCAGTTCTGGGAAACTGTCAAGCAATGTTCGTGTTCGTGTTCGTGCTCGGGACAAACGTAACGCCCACCGGCATATCCTTTGACAACAAAAAGGGTAATTGCTGCAAATCCGATGCGCTATCCTCGCTGTATGCAAATCTTGAGCAAACTTCGGACTCCAGACTGCCGAATGCAGCTTGAGGCCTGCTTAATTAGTACGCAAAATATTTGCCGTAATTGTCGTGGAAACAAACCCTAAGGCGAAGAGGAAGAATTATAATCCCTTCGATCGGATTTTCCGGTCAGTGAGCGGTCATCCTGGCCAAAGCCCTTCATTACCTGCATTTTCCTCATTTCTCATTTCTCATTTCTCGAGTCTCAAAAGGATTCTCAACATTTTGCACTAATTTTCGCGCATGATCCGCAGGATCAGAGCCAGTTTTGCTGATTGATCCTGTTTTGTGGGATGCGGTGAGGCGGCTCTAAAGGCAACAAAGGTTGCCGCCCGTTGTTGTCTAAGTCCGGGCTAGATCCAGCTGTGCCCGTCTGCGCTCGGGATTAGAAAAGAGTGCCCATTGTAGGCGTTACTATTGAGACAGTTTACACTGCATTTAGCTCGGCTTTCGATGTCTGCCCAACGGATCGACGGCAATTGATTTGTCAAATATTGTTCCGTTGACCACCTACCTGCCTACCTGAAGTCGAACTACCGCAGTCCAGTCCACTGTCCGCAGAGTCGAGCAACTCTCTTGTATGACAACTTCGCCTCAAAATAAATCAATCAATTAAATTTTTATAAAACTTCCCGCAAACAACGACAAAAAAACTTCAGTTAGTAATTAAAATTTCTGCTAATATATATCTTCAGGTAAATGTATGTATGTATGTATGACTTAATGTGTGTTTGTTTTGGGGTCCAGCGTGCGACAAGCATATGACAGCTTGACAAACGGCCGGAGACAGCGGAGACAACTCAAAGATATATAGATATATATGCAATGCAGCAGTAAATGCTGCGGGTTTTTGGAATGTCAGAAATGTCCGCTGGGGACAAAAATCATATTAACTTGGCCACATTATAAAACGAACGAACGAGTGCGCTCCAGTCCGCATAACTTATTAAAAAGTCCAGCAAAAAAGGCGAAAAATGTCCAAAAATTGTCCCGGACTTGGACTTCGTCAGCCTTCGTCAGCCCAGTCTAAGCGCCACTTAAACTTCAGCTTCGACGTCAACTGAGGCAACGGGTTTCCAGAATGTCATTTGAAAGGGTTCGGGGAGCAGGAGCGGAACAGGAGCGGAGCGGAGGCAGCGATCTCCGGGCGCCATTCATCGTCAATGTCAAGTGAATGCGGCCGAAATTGTCATTGAACTTTTCATATATATATATGTACAAAATTCTTTGCAAATTGTGCGATCGAACGATTGAAAAACCTCATTCATCTAAATTTCAGATGATCCCCAAATGAGAGCAAATTTGCGGGCAATTTTTGACAAATGGACAAACAAGTCCTGAGAGCCGAAATCGAAATATTTCTGGATCAATTTTAAGAGAATGTTGTGATAATAATTAGAATAATAAAAGTAAAATAAATTATAATCAATATAATAAATTATAAATAATGAAGAGTTATATATTGAATGCAATAATAGTTGAATATTATATATTCTTGCTATAATTTCTATGGCTTCAGGTATATCCATTGAGCACAAGCATTTCGTTTGTATGAACGTCGTAATCTCGTAAACTACAAATACTAAAAATTTGAAACATTTCCTTAGCATCGACAAATCTCAATGCTTCGACTTTGATTTTAAGGCAAAACTTGCAGTCACTTAAAGCTATATATACTTTACTATTTTTTCTTAAAGTTCCAATGACTTTTATCGTTTGTTTCATCAAATATAAAAAAAAAACAAGTAAGAAAACTCTAGTCGAGAGTGCTCGACTAGATAATACCCTGAACCAAACAAACACAAAATACATTTAATATGGTTAAATACTTAGACTTCAATATATTTCAAATATATATATATTGAAGTCTAAGTATTTAACCATATTAAATGTATTTTTTGTTTGTTTGGTTCCGGGTATTATATATATATATATATATGTATATAGTTATATATATATATATATATATATATATATATATATATATATATATATATATATATATATATATAATATAAACATATATATATATATATTTATTAAATAAAAATAATTATAAGCTTATATATCACCAAAGCTTTAAAATAAAAATATTTTTAATTTTTTTAAAAAGCCCGCCTGTTTAATGCTGCAGATCAGTGTTTAAAAGTTCATTTTAATAGTGATGATACTTTGCAGCATGTACATACATATGGATAAATTGGAACATGTATATGTAAGGGTGTATGTGTGTAACGCTCGAAAATACTTGCAATTATACATACAAACATTTATGTATATGTAGAAATGTAGGACTATGTTAGCATATACATGTGTGCATACATATGTATTGCCAAAACAAATTAATAGATGGCGCAACGCGCTTTAGTTATTTGCAATTAGAAACATTCTATATTATGAACATTATCATTTGATTCTGTTAAACTTAGCATATGCTATAAAGTTGCTTAAGATGTAAATAGAAAAGAAAATGTAAATATTTGCGTGGGTAAAAGAATTGAATAATTTATTTATTTTCAATTTATTAAAAATAAAAAATCATTCACATATTTTCACTGCAATTTAAAGAATTTGTTCAAATTTATGGTCGCTATCCAAAATGTTGACTTTCCATTTTATTAAGACACCAAGACTCAAACCGAGAAATTCTCGATGAACGTTCACCTCGATCACCTCAAAAAGTCACCTCATGCTCTCATGCTAAAAAGATTGAAAAATTAAATTCTACCGACTTTGCCTCCGAAGTCGAAAGGCGCGCCTCGCCTTTAATAACAACGCCACCTCGCCACTTAAAATCGAAACGACAAAACTGCAATAAGTTGACCGCTAGAGCGCCATCTAGTAAAACTAAACTAAACTAACAGCTGAGAATTTTAACACAATAAATCGCAATTTGATTCTTAGAATATGCTAGAAGAGGTTTGAGTGTATGTGTGCACACGTATAGGAAAACTCTTTTTGCTGCTGCCACGTGCGTTTGTTAGTTGGCCAAACGTTTTGTTTATTAATTTGTGTTGACTAAACGGAATTTAATGAAACTTTTAGCATATTATGTACATATTCTATTGAATATTTTACATTTTATAAAAATGCCAACTCATTCACAATTAGCTATACATGCAACTGACCTTCAAAGGGGAGTTTGGTCACATTTGGAGCCGGTATCCAAAATATAACAAAAATTGAAATTCTGTAAAATTCATCTAAACCTATATGCAAAATTTGGAGACTCTAGCTTTAAAGATGTAGGAGATATAATTTTAAAACGGATTTTCGATAGGGTTTTTAATCGATAAAAAAAAAACGGGAGTAGTTATCGTTTTTTGGAGATAAACTCGATCTGCGCGTGCAATGCACGGACCTAACAAAAAAAATTTCAAGTCTCTAGCTCTTATATCTTCTAAGATCGACGCGTTCAAACATACGGACAGACGGACGGACGGACGGACGGACAGACGGACGGACGGACAGACGGACGGACGGACGGACGGACAGACGGACATGGCTAAATCGACTCAGCTCGTTGCCCTGATCAAGAATATATATACTTTATGGGGTCGGCCACGCCTCCTTCTGACTGTTACATACATTTAACAAAACCATTATACCCTGATTTCCCATTTTCAATGGGTTCAGGGTATAAAAAACAAGTAAGAAAGCTTATATTTCAATAATTCGTCGTTCCACTTCTACTTACACATGCACGCACACATACATACATACGCACGCACGTATAAAAAGGCATGGGTTGCCATCTGGGTTTACCATGGGAAATAAATTGTTAAATAACTTTTTTTGTAGAAAAACAATCTTGATAAAACTTTCAGACCGTGATTATAACATTAAAGTGTGTGTATGTACCAACGCACAAGTCTCTAGTATTTGAAATACGGTTTTTGCAAACTTGTAGGGAAGGGGGTGCTTTGATGGGTGGGGGGTAAAAAATGACAAAAACCGAAAATCTTAAAAACACATATGAATCTACATTTTAAATAAGGAGACTCTAGCTTTAAAGATGTAGGAAATATAATTTTTTAGCTGGTTTTCGATAAGGTTTTTAATCGATAACAAAATAACAGGAGCAGTTATCGATTTTTAAAAACAAACTTGATATGCGCGCTTTATATACGGACCTACGAAAAATTTCAAGTCTCTAGCTCTTATATCTTCTGAGATCGACGTGTTCATACATACGGACAGACGGACAGACGGACAGACGGACGGACGGACGGACGGACAGGCGGACAGACGGACAGGCGGACAGACAGACAGACGGACAAGGCTATATATACTTTATGGGGTCTGCCACGCCTCCTTCTGCCTGTTACATACATTCACCCACAAACACAATACCCTGAATTTCCATTTTCAATGAATTTAAGGTAATTTTCAAAATGTTTTAGTTGAATTAAATAGAACTCCATATGGATCTGGCATACCTACATACACGCATAAAGACACATATTCAGCTATATCTGTCTACCTCAATGTATACACTACATCATTTTCAATCCCCAGCGATACTATATAGCGTATATTTCCACACAAATGCCATAAATATTGTGGGCGATCGAGCAATCGTGATGATGCTGCGGCCGATGATGCCAATGATGCCGATGATGACAGGGATGAATAGAATTTGTGGTCCCGCAAGCATTGGCTATAAAAATTTTTAAAAATATCATAATTTTTGATTCCGATGAATGGCAGAGGCCACGTTTGTGTCATTAAAAGGCTTCGCCTGAAGCCGTTAAATGCAACGATAAATTATGCTAAATCTAACATCAATTACGAGTCGTAAAGCGCGGCCTGTGGCAAGGTGAACTACAACTCCATCTGCAACTGCAACTGCAACTGCATCAGGAAAGGGGGCAAAGCGCAAAGGGCAAAGGCAATGATGAACCACAATTGTGTTGCATAATAAAAACGGATCATGTAGAGTCGCTCGATCCGAACACTCGTTAATAATATATATGTATATGTATATGTATATGTATATGTATATGGAATGCTCCCCCCTGGATCAATGATCCGTCTCATCATCAACTGTCATTGGTTCAATAGAAAACGCATAAAATTTGAGAAAATTGAAACAAATTTTACAGAAGAAAAACAAATCTTGATGGAAAGCGCACCCATTTTTATGGATATTTGTTTAGCGCTGGTCGAACGGCTCCCGAAACTCAGGGACGGACGGAGAGGACAGATGCAAGGAGAGACGGACGGAGGACTTGTGTCATAGGGTTGAGTTTTTATGGCTTTTCAAATGTTTCCGCAACTACACAGTTTCGGTCCCGAGGAAAAATTTCTCTAACATGATCGTAAAAATTTGATTTTTCCACTGAGAGACGCAAGATCATCCTTGGCCTTGGGACAGGCGGACGGCGGAGTTACAGACGGGTGGGCATGTTTACTAATAATAGAAAATAAATCGTCTGGTTTGCATTTAGAGCAGACATCACAATGCGCGATCAGCGACCCGGGCAACGGGTCGTAAACATTCCGTTTATTGCCGCCGGCCCTGCGATCCTTTATCCTTTCGTCGAATGGCAGGATATTGCGCGTGTTACCTGGGCACAAGCCCATCAAGTGTCTACATATTATCCTTCACACATCTCTCTCCGAGTCTCATAAAACCTACATTTATTTGTATATAGTTTATGTATAGTTATTCTAATACATGGCAACGGTATAATTAAAAGTTTTTATTGCTCTCTCAGCCTTTATCACAAATTCCCATATTGTTATCTCTTAAGAGCTGCAGCTAATTGCGACTAATTGTGCTCTAATCAATTGTCGAGCTTAATTGCTTCAAGAAAGGCGTCAAATGCACTTGATCTACTGTTTCACGTATCTTTAGAGGGTAGCACTTAGTCGCGCACTCAAAACAAACGAAACGCCCTTAACTTCGCATGGAAAAAGAATAGTTTCATTTTTTTTTATAGAAATAATAATTTGTAAGAGCGCAAATTGCGCACTCAATGGGCAAACATAAGAGAGAGCGAATCGCCCTCCACTCTTGCGCTCTTCTTCTTTTCCGTTTTGAAGTGTTTTGTGCTGCGGTTGGCCACAGAAGCAGCAAAAGCACTCGACGAGAGCTGAGAGCTGCGAATTTGTGCAAATATAATTTGCACATCAAATATATAAATGCAGCAAACGAATTAAGCGGGTGGGCAAAAGGAGAAGGAGAGCGATTGAGCTGGAGAGCGGGAGAGCTGGAGAGCGGGAGTGTGGGGTGTGGGTAAGAGAGCGAGAGGCCGAAGGCGCGCGCTAAGTGAGTGCAATTGACAAAGGAAACGTGAATTGAGTTGATGAGCCAGAGTCGAGTCGAGAGCTCTTCAGAAATTATGCGTGCATGCGAGAAGAGCTGTCAAGGCATGTTGCGGTCGCAGGCCCTCTCGCTCCCACTGCGTGGAGTCGAATGGCCAGTGAACAGTTATTGAATTACTTGTGCAGTCAATTGAGCGCAAAGCAGACAGCAAAGCAAGCAAGCAAACTAACGGTTATTAATTCCCCTCTCACAATTGCTGCGAGCTAAGCGGCGCCTCACGAACCTACAATAAGCGACATTTCCTTTCTTCTCCCCTGCGATTAGGTTTACCTGCCCGGATTGCGCAATTGCAAAGGACTCGCTGCTCCTGATCCGCATTGATATTGATCCGTAACACACCTTCATAATTTTGTCAAGTGTTGTCGCCAATCGTCTGCATTTCATTGAGAGGGCCGCTAGCCGCCGCAGGTAAAAAAAGGTAAATCGTGTGTTTTCTTTAGGGCTCGTTTTATTTTTTTGTTTTCTGTAATTATTATTTTGGAAAATGGTCAAAGGCGAAAGGAAATCCTTTTTTAATATCGTTTAAACTGCATTGGCAGCTGTGGGCAGCCGCTGGCCCAAATTTATGGCCCAGACTTGAAAAACTTGTTGACGTTTTTCTTATCTCTTTTCCAATTGTAATTTCAACCTTAAGCCGTATCAATGAAATATTGTTCGACTCGATTTTACTGTCTCTCTGTGTATGTGTGTGTGTGTATGCTTGTGTGTGAGTGTGTGTGCTTGTGCCTCTATGAAGATATCATTATGCATTTTCGTCTGAGAACCTTCGCTGCATTGATTTATGCGTAATTATTCGATTTTTTTGGTTTCCCTTTTACCTGAACCACTTGACAACAATATTTAAATTGTGTTCTATAAAAATGTTTCAGCTCGAGTTCATTAAAGGACACTCTTAGACGCCATAACTATGCTTGATTGACAGATTTATGTTGACGGTTCCTTAGCAAAACACTTAAAATAAATTTACCTTTAGCTACTGATGAACCTCACTGATTGCAGACTCCCAAATCAAAATCAAGTTAAATAATTAAAAGTGTTGTTGACTTTTCAGTTTATAACTTTACATTTGTGAATAGACATTCTCATATTAAAATTTTTTAACTCTAAATAGAGTTTTATTGGCAGAAAAAACACATTTCACTTTCAGGATTTGAACCCACATCATATGGATATGGAAATCACTTACCGACGTCTCTACCCTCAAAGCCACCTCAACACTCATAATTTGAGTGAAAAAAGAGGGAAGAAATGTCTCAGCAAAAACAAATACAATTGCTATTTTAATTCTATTAATATCAATTCCATAAAGTATTTAAATGAGTGTATCTATGTGTGCATGTATGTGCAGCAATGTATGGCAATTCCGTAAAGCATTTAAATCAGTGTATCTATGTATGTGTACATATGTATGTATATGTGTGCAAACGCATAAGGTCCAAATTAAGCTTTGATCAATATGAGCAAACGTTTTCGCTAATTACTTCTGTGTTACTTAACGGATTTAATTGAAATTTGCAGGTGTGACTAAAATGACTGTAATTCCAATGAATATGAGGAGCTCAATAAATATCTAAATAGTTATAACTATATGTGCAAAGTAAATTGAATTTGATTGATATTTTATACTATATTTTATTTGTTACAACGTGTTTTTAAAGCTCCCTCTAGAAAGAAACTCTTTTAAATAAATGCTGTTTCAGTAATAAACTTACAAAATAATATATATAATATTAAAAAATATATATATATGATAACTATAACTCTTTAAGCTCAGACAGACTCAAGAAGCTGAAGTTAGGAGTTTTTATAATTTTAAATAAAAAAAAAAAAAACTATTTACGTACATAAGCCTTAAGGCTTATACACTTGAGCTCATGAAAATAGTCGTATTGAAGATATTAATGCTGAAAATAGTAATGCTCAACAAAGTAGTGCTTAAAACAGTACAGCTTAAAATACTATTGTGTTCACTAAATTTTATGAAGACCTCAGTTGTACTACTATTTTCATTAACATAACTTTAAATACCCTACATTTATGTATATATGTTATATAGTTCTTAAGATCATCGATATATCGATAAAAATTCACATACTTGTAAATATCCTATAGGATCGGACAAATCTATTTCTGCCACTATTTTGTTATTCTGTTTATTTTAGTTCAAGATTTATTGTACAGCATATACCCTCTTTATAAGCATTGTTAATGGGTAAACTATGAATTTATTGAGGCATTGACTTGTGTCTTATTCAAATATACATATGTGTATTTCGATATGTATATATCTCATTATATATATCATTTATGCTTGTCTATATCCATAATGCATTCAATTTGTGAGGTGAAATTAAGCAAAGCTCATAAAGCAAACATTAAACGTGTTTCTCGGCAATTTAATCGAGTTCGCGCTGTTATAGAAATTTCGTAGCACTCGCCTGGAATACAAAGTAATATCTACGGGCTAACTTTGGGTAATGCCCATTAAACTCGTTTGCACATAATTCGAAATGAAGCGAAGAAGGCGGCAAAAATAGTGAACATTAAAATCAAATAAAAATTTGTTAAATTGTTAAAATTCTGTAACGCAAGCGAGCGCTAGAGACGTGGCCATAAAATGCCCCTGAAAGAAAACCCATCCATAACTCTCAGCCTGCTCAAACACCAGCCAGAAACCCATCCAAAACCCATCCAAAAACCCATCCAGTGGCACGTCTGGGAAGACGCTAAAGAGCGGCGTCTTAGAATTCTTTTTGGCATAATTTTGGATGAGGCGAACAAGTGTGAAAAACGCGGGGCGAACAAACGAATGGAAATTTGGGAAAACAATTGAAAATCCTTTAGCGAGGATCGCCGAAAATTTCGAATTCAAATTCAATGCGCATGCGCAACGAGCTGGCAATAACTTTTATTTATTTATTTATTTACTTTATTTTATTTATTTTCCTCCAATGTGAGCCGACAGCAAAAATGCTATATTCAAGTGCATCTCTATGTGAATGTATGTGTGTGTATGTGTGTGGGTGTGTGTCTAACGGCATGATATAAGGCATTGCAGATGAAGAGTAAACAGCTGCCAGTGCTGTCCATTAAATAGATCTAGCCTTTTTTCTAGCTGGCTGTCATAAGTCTGTTATGAAATATTCAATAGAAGTTTAGCTTGAATATATTTTAAAGAGGCCAACCTAGCGGTTTTTCGACAAGATGTAGCCTTTTCTGAATGCTCTCACATCATATGGGAATTTATCGGTATAGTTGAGTGTAAAATGAGTGTATCTAAGTATCTATGAGCAAGGACAACGGCAGCAGTGCAGCTAAGTTAGCATATTTTCGTTTTAGAGAGATTCAGCTTCTTTTAAATTGCAGCAGGGAGATGTGAGATGTGTAAGAGGGAGATGTGAATGAATATAGAGAACAGTCGAGAGTTTTTACCTATAAAATGGCCTAGCTATTTTAAATATTATTTATTTATATTTTAAATATTTATTATGGCTATTAAATATACATCTATTAAATATATTTTAGATTTTAAAGTATCGCAAATACATACATAATACATAAAATATACATACAAGATATATATTAAATGAAAAATGTATAATTATTATGGCTATTCAATATATGTATATTTGATCTATATTATATAGGACTCTTTGTTTTGAATAAATATGAGTATATATATCTTTATATGCTACATTTCAGAACTAACCAAACCATATGTATATTTAATTATTTTTTTATTCACTTATTCACTTTTCTTTTCTTGTTTTGATAGCTTTTTACAAGTGTTTGTGTTTTACATAGATATTTCAGAGTACAGATCTTGGACCTATTCTACTTACACAGGCATTATATAAAACCAGAGCTCCCACATATCCGTTGAGTGTTTCAAAACGTCAGAAAATAAGTATTTTATTTTGAAAACGTCCCATTGTTAAATTATATGCAATGACGTTTTTCGCAAACGACAAAGTTGGACTTTATCGTTTACTTTTTTTTTCTCATAACGTTGGACGTTGTCGTTTACTTTTTTTTTTGTTTCTCATAACGTTGCATGCACAATGCAGCAGTAATGCAGCCGCTGCTGCGCTCAAAAGCAAGCTAGATTATGGATAAAAGTTGCAAAAATTTGATAAAACTTAAGGGAAAATGCTGGAAAGCAATCTATATTCAAAAGGAAAGAAGAATATGTTACGAAAATATTTTTTTTTTTTTTTTTTTAGGTTTATTTTTTATAAATTTTATAGGCTATTCCATATTGAAATAAGCTATATCTAGCCTGAAATAGGCTAGGCTGGCAACAGACTCTTCACTGATATATGTACATGCGTTTTGCATATGCGGGGGTTGTTTTCGCTAAGCAGATCAATTGCGTCGTTGAATTGCGTTGAGGAATTTGACCTTTTTTAGTTCATTTGGTGCGTAATGTGGTTTCTTATCCATTTTGAGTAAAAGTGCATTTTTTCAGTACTTTTTGCGCGGTTTTTTGTTCATTTTGAGTAAAAGTGAGTTTTTTCAGTATTTTCCACTCGTCTTGAGGACTGACTCAGCAATAGCTTTATTATATTTTCCAGTCGACAATTAAGACTCTTTTTTTTTTTTTTGACAGAAAGCTGAATCAAAGCGTGAATCATTTGTGAGTCTTTCAGAAATATTATGAACAAATTGAAACTTTTAGCCGTTTAGATGTAGCCATAAGTTATCCCAGGATCTTAGGTACAGTTACAACTAAGCTGGGCCAGCTTATAAACGGGAATCTTTACTATTCAATCTATAATTATATCATACTTCTTAACTGCTAACTGTAAGTCTTTTTCCTTCACATATAATATTTAGTATTTTCCAATCTAACTCAGCTTCATTTATCTATTGAAAAGAAAGACAGCAATATCAGTACTAATAACTTAGCCTTTTTCAGCTACAAAATGTCCAAGAATGTCATCCGTTCCCCATATCCTTGTTTATATTTCTTCAGTGCGCAACTAGTATTCCGGTCAGGTACACCCGACTGGAGCATTTTCAATTGTTTTTATTTATTTTCCACATTTCCCTTCGGTTTCCTCGAGGCTTTGAGCGAAGACCGACGAATAAATTTCGTTTCGATCAGGCGGAAGCGATTCCGTTTTTTGGATGTTTTTTATTTCACTTTCGTTAGCATTTTGTAAATTACATATTTTATTTCACTTAACTTCTTCTTCTTCGATTTTTAATTAGGGCAACAAAGAGACCGCTTAACTCCAGATCCCGAAGCTACGATAAGGAAAAAAAAAACCAAAAACAAAGAAAAAAACAAAAAAAAAAGGGTACTTAAAATGGAGCGAGAAAATCGGATGGGTTGCCAGGCTGCATATTGATCATATAGTTTATAGATCTTATAAAGGTTGAAGAATTCCGAAATGTTGGCAAAATGTAAATTTCTATTTTTAATAAAAAAGAAAAAAATATTTTGTTTTTTTTCGCCATATAAAGTTTTTATGGCTGTCATAGAAAATAAAAAATAAGTTAATGGAATTTATAAAAAAAAGGCCAACCGAAACATCTTGAGTAATTAAAAAAAACTTCATGCCAATTCAAATACTCACACAGATACACTCACACACACACAATTCACACACATAGCTATGTACAATTTAACATTCTCTTGCTATCTTAACATTTCACAGGGGTAATCGCTAACAGCGCGCAGAGTTTTTCGAACGAACCACTTTAACAGTGTATAAGACTGACGGCTAACAGCGCATGACAGAGATCGAGAGAGTGACTGAAATAGCAGACATTTTCATTTTCGAAACTGAGAGCGTCTGTTGCGCGCTGCCACTGCCACTGTAAAAGTAAACACGAATGCGCTCAGCAGAGAGTGCAAGAGAGACAGGCGAGCAACCTGTAAGAATTCAATGAGCGTGCAACGCACGCTGTATTCCTTGTTGTTGCTGTTGTTTTCGTTATGATTATGAGAGTCTATCAAAAAACATACCGTACTATGTGTCCGCCTCGTATCTGTATTGGCGTATCAGTTTGAGTATAATGGCAGATATGAAAAGGGCAGCTACATACACGACGCTGGCAGCGGCGACTGGCGACTGGCGGTTGGCGGTTGGCTGTTGACGGCGGCGCAAAATGAGCGAATATGAGCGTTATGAATTATGTATTGGTCTGGTACATAAACAAACCCTCACACTCACACTCACTCACACACACACACACATGCACGCTAGCTGAGATATGAGTGGGCAGGAGGCGTACTGTATACATTTCGCCGCGTCTTGTTGTTGGTTTATGAGTGCGCCGTTCGCCGTTCGCCGTTTTCTGTTTTCTGTTTTCTTACTGGTGCGCAAGGTGGCGATTGGCTTTGGCTTTGGCGTCGACTTTTTTCTTTATTTCTTTTTTTTTTTTTCGCTGCTCTCGCCTCGATTTTTTTCTTTTACTTTAAGCTCAGTTCGAACTCTCTTTATATAAATGTATTCATTTTTAAACAGCTCTGCCTTGAGTTTTATTTTATATATGTATATGGTTTTTAAATATATATAAATTAAAATTAAAAATTGAATCATTTGATTAAATTGGCCATTAAACAATTAAAGTTAGTAATCAACGAGCTGCAATTCATCAATTGTTTTTAGCAATTAGTCAAAGCGCTTTGAATTGATTTTTATTGTTATTGCAATTTTTGCAGTTACCAAAAATCGTCAAAACAATAAAAATAAACAAAGAAAATTAATGTTTATATCAAAAACAGAGCTCGCCCAACTTCAACAGATGTCCGCAATTTTGAGTCACAAAAGAATTCATTCGAATTTTAAGTGCGAATTTTTGGTTGTTTCAACATTTTGTTGCAGTTAGTTTCAAACTATTCGCCAAGCAAAAACCCATAAAAAGTCTCGAGCCGAACAATAAGAATATAATAATAAAAAAAACAATAAGTGGGAGTTGCCCAAAGTTGTATAAAAAGAGCAACAACAACAACGATGCGAAACAGGAAACCAAACATTTTGATGAATGGCTCATAATACTCAGCGCACACACACATGCACACACCTGCACACACACGCACACACACATGTATGGCACACGCACACGCACAAAACGAAATTGACGAATAAGCGAAGCACCCAAAGCAGACAGGCGGACGAACGGTCCAATGAGTCGGGGGCGAACAATAGCAAAGAACCGAAAATCTTATAAAACCGAAATTAAAAAAGCAACAACAGAAACGGCGCTCATAACTGCGCGCAAGAGAGACAGAGAGCGAGAGAGTGAGAGCGCCAAAGGTGGGAAGAGTGCGCGCAACACACGAGCGAAGCGCAGGCGTGCGTGGAAGCGAGATGGCAGCTGTAAAAGGGCCGTACATTTATAAGCGGGGGCTCACACAACCAGTTGCCGGGGCATATGAATTATGATAAATTATTAACCAAGACTGTGCGAGTGCGAGTGAGAGCGAGAGGGCAGCTCGTCAGACAGCAGACAGCAGACAGCGCACCCGAGTGCGCCGAGCAGCCGAATCAATGTACATACATATGTAACTGTAGCTGTATTTGTAGCTGTTAAAAACGCCAAGAGCACGCTTACCACAATCACAAAAACAATGGCGCAAAAGGTGAGCGAGCCACAGAAGCGGAAGGAAACAGCAGAAGGAGCAGGGAGAGCGCTGCCTCTGCCTCTGCCTCGGTCTCTGCCGCTGTCGCTGCCAAGGCGAGCACCAACACAAACTTTTTTTTCTGTAACGTCAGCCGCGGCGAGTCTCTTTCGCTCTGTGCATGTGCATATGTGTGTGTGTGTGTGTGTGTCTCATAATTTTTCGAACAAGTTTCATAAATGTCCGTTCAGCAAACAGGTAAGCAGCAGCACCAGAGACTGAGCATCCTGCGCTCGTGAGCGCGACAGGGCGAGTGAGAGCGTGTGAGAGTGAGAGAGAGAGCGCGCGAGGGCAGCGAGCCGAGCAGCGGTGAGAGGTTGATGGCAACAGTAACAGTAACAGCGACCATGCCTGCTCATGGGTGCAAGCAAGACAACAAAAGGCCGACTGTCGAGCAAAATTTAATAAAAGTTATGATGAGAGGGAAATACGTCTGTGTGTGTGTGTGCGCGCTGGAGAGGGTGTGTGTGCAAGTGGGAGCGAGAGCGTTTATATATGAAAAATTATATGAAATGTGAGCGAGTGCGCGTCTGAGATATATATACGTGTGCGTGTGTGTGAGTGTGTGTGTGTGAGAGTGTATAAGGTGGGTAGGTTGAATGAATGTCAGGATAAGCCAGTTGCCCATGTTGTTGTTGTTGTTGTTGCTGTTGGTGGCAGTTATAATAAAAATGTTGCACACACACACACACAGACACGCATGCACGCACACACACGTAGCCATGCATAGGTAGAGCGCATGTAAAAATATTGATAGTAAACCGGTCGCGTCGTCGTCGTCGCTGCCCGAAGCAACAACAGCAGAAACGACGACAGCGCCGCTGCGCTCGTGTATTCGTATTCGTGTCTGTGTGTGTGTGTGTGTGTGAGTGTGTGCCTTAAAAGTATCTCAAAGATATTGTTTGTGTTTTGTGTCAGTGTTATTTTGACGCGCGTGCTGAACGTTCGTGCCGCAGAGAGACCAAGCGATTCCGCCACTGAGCTAACACACCGACCATTATTCCCGTTTCTATACAAAAAGAAAATATAATTTAGCGAGTGCGCGCACAATTTCCAAATTCCAATCAGATTGTGACAAAGTGTCCATAACAATATATCGCCCAGTCCCTATATAGTATATATCTCTCATATATTATATATCAGAGCACGCACAATAACACTTATCGGCTTGCACATGCACGCAATTCGTCGGACTTTAAGTAAAAAAAAAAAAACCAAAACGACATACTCCGATTTTGTCGTTTTGGTTTTTTTTTTTTTTCGTTAACGTCCGCGCCTTTGGCCTTGAGTGTGTTGCGTAGACGTCCGAAAATAAGTACTAAAATATGAGTAGAAAATATAAACGATATTTTTAAACGTCCGCTAATTTTTTTCCTGTTTCAAGCCAAATAAATACGGTTGAGTCCGGGCTTGACGACTCTCTAGGGACCGACGATTTTACCAAAAGGAACAAATAATAATTAATAATAAAATAAAATAAATAAAAATTTACACAAATTAACTTTTTATCTAAAAAAAAAAATATAAAAATATATATATATATATATTTTTTAATTTTTATTTATTTTATTGTATATTATTTTATATATGTATATATAATATATATATGCAAAAACATAAAACAATAATATGTTATTCATTTTATAAATTTAGGAGATAGCATAAAGGAATGCCCAAAAAGTACTGAAAAAGTTACTGAAGTAGGTCACACTTGGGCAAAATGGACAAAAAACCGCGCAAAAAGTACTGAAAAAATGCACTTTTACTCAAAATGGATAAGAAACCTCGCAAAATGCACTAAATTAGATCACATTTACACACCAAATGCACTAAAAAAGGTCAAATTCCTCAACGCAATTCAACGACGCAATTGATCTGCTTAGCGAAAACCACCCCCGTATATGCAAAACGCATGTACATATATCAGTGAAGAGTCTGTGCCAGCCTAGCCTGTTTCAGGCTAGATCTAGCTTATTTGAATATGGAATAGCCTATAAAATGTATAGGAAAAAACCTAAAAAAAAAAATATATATATATATTTTCGTAACATATTCTTTTTTCCTTTTTAATATAGATTGCTTTCCAGCATTTCCCTTAATTTTTATCAAATTTTTGCAACTTTTATCCATAATCTAGCTTGCTTTTGAGCGCAGCAGCGGAAACACTGCTGTATTGTGCATGCAACGTTATGAGAAACAAAAAAAAAAGTAAACGACAACGTCCAACGTTATTAGAAAAAAAAAAATAAATAAATGATAACGTCCAACGTTGTCGTTTACGGAAAAACGTCCGAAAATAGTACTTATTTTCGGACGTTTTACGCAAAACGTCCGAAAATAAGTACTATTTTCGGACGTTTTGAAATACTCAACGGATATGTGGGAGCTCTGTTATATATATATACGTATGTGTGTGTGCTGAGTTCGAGTTGAAGATGAAACTTGCAGTAAATTGTGATCGCAAAGCCGACGGAAAAACACAATCGTGCAAATAATTGAAACAATCCAAAAACTGACTGATCAGCAGGCTTTAACGTTACCGTTACCGTTATCGTTGCCGTTGCCGTTGCCGTTATCGTTACAATAGCTTAGCACAGTGTGACAGGGCGAGGGACCATGGGTCGAATTCCACGCGCATGACATATCATCTATATTATTTGGCCAACTGGCGCCAAAATACAGAACACACACTTCTAATTTCCACCCATTCCAACACAAGGCCTCTAAATATAATGTTTGATATGTGCTAAGCAAGGAGAAGAAGAAGAAGCCGGAGAAGAAGAAGATAAACCATAAATTAAATTAAAATTAAGCCCAAACAAAACAAAACAAAATAAACAACAAATTCTGCATTCTTGATAAGACATCACTTGCCCAAAGGTTTTTGTGTGCAATGCGTAGTGACTTCAAGGATAATCACCAGGAGACCATCAATAAAATGATACAATTTGGTACCGTTAAATATGGCATTGTCAAACAGCTGAAGGATCGCGCCAGAAGCGCAGAGAAAGGTGAGTCCCAAGAACTTTGACTATATGCCTAAATAGATAAAAGAGGTATCAAATACTTCAAATATACATATATATATATATAGCTATATCTTGTGTATGTTTTATGTTCGCATTCCTGTTTTCGACAAATTGAATCAAGTTAATTAGTTTTTATATTTATATGCTGATTCGTATGCTTTATAGATTCCATAAAAAAGCTAACTGAATGATTATGAATTTTTATTCATTTATTAGCTTTGTCTACAGCTAATGGTCACAGTTATGGCCACTACTGTTAAAGCCAAAAAAAAAAAAAAAAAACAAGCTAATCAAGCAATTTGTGCATATAAAGAATTTAGAGCTTATTTGGATATTAATGCCAAAAATCATAAGACTTACGAGACTCGTATATTTATATATGTTTATAATAGTTTCGAGTGGTTGCAGAACTAACTGTAGTTTATGAAAAACATAAATATTAATCATTTTGATTAACATAAAATTAATCAATTTGGTGTTAAATGAAGCCAAAGATTAAGTCAAAGCGAATTGCTTTAATGCGCTTGGTTATGTAAATCGAAGGGGCTTTTAAGCCAAGTCTTCAAAAAAGGCTAACAAAAAATATATACAAATATACATACATATACATATTTATATATAGCTGCATTCACTTGAATCATCTTACTTAAATCTAAATTGATTTGTAATAATAAAAAAATGAGCAAAATATATTAAAGCAAAGAGTTTGAGTGAAATGCAGAGACAAAGTTTATGTGTGTGTGCGTGAGAGAGAGAGGGAGAGAGAAAGAGAGAGAGAGAGAGTGAGAGAGGTGGAGTATGTGTGTGAGAGAGAGAGAGAGAGACAGTGTGTGTGTAAGAAATATGAAGACAAAAGAAGGCTTTCAAGGCACTTAAAAACTTTTATCGTTTCCCAAACAGAAAAAAACAACTGGAAATAAAAAAATCATTCAAATTGTAATTTATATTTTGAAAAACAAAACTGTTGCATATATTAACAACAAACGAAACACTAATATTTATTTATGTTGCGGACATTTTCTAAAAATTTTCAACACTTTGGCTACCATTTTTTTTTCCCCCAACTTCTTTTTTTTTTTTTATCGGAAAACGCTTTTAAGCCAAGTCCAAATTTCCAGTTACAGTTTTTTAAATTTATTTATTTTTTATTTTATTATTTTCTATTGTGTTTCGGTTGGTTCAAAAATGACAAATTTGTTAATTAACCCAAAACTGGTTCAGTTATTTGTTGATTCTGTTTCTTTTTTGTTTTTTTTTTTTTTTTTTTGTCAGTTTTCAGTTTTTGGCTTGGTTGATAGTAGTCGATCGACTTTCTACTTTATGATTATATAATGGACCATTAATGATAATTTAAACACACTGAAATTGTACGAAAAGCCGCCGCGCATCAATATATTATTTGACTTTTGATTAAGGGCATTTATGCCTCATTCATGGATCTATCAGACTCTCCGGGCATTATTCATATGGCTAAAAGTCTTTGGCTGCAGGTGTTTTGCTCTATGAGTTTATTCGCTGGCAAAACATGCTCATTTTGTTAAGCCTAAACTAAAGTATATAGATATTTGTTGGGATTTATCAATTTTAGCATGTGCTGTTCTACATCTATATATATGCACAGATATACACAGATATATCTATATAACATATAAATATATATTATACATGATTTGGCTAAATTCTGTTTCTGCTGAGCATTAATAAATATATTCACTCATTAGTCTGGCATCATAAATTAGACAAATATCGAAAGAACAGAAAATAGTTTGCAAAAATATACTTTAGTCGTTCGAATAGTGAAGCGGGTATATAAGCTTTCTTATTGTTGTAAACTGCAGATTGATGTATTGAAAAATCAAAATATTTAAATGTTGAGCTATTGATATATATGAGAATATTGAAATGCAGAAATATTGAAAATGTAGAAATATCAACTATTAAAATATTGTAAAACTTAAAATTTGAAATACATGGAATATTGAAATATTTATATATTGAAAAGTAGAATATGAAAAATTGAAGTATGGAAATATTGAAATATTCGAAATAAACTATTTAAATATTGAAATTTTGTAACATAAAAAAAATTATTGTTGGCAATATTGAAATTTTTGAAAAAATATATATATAATTGACATGTTCACTAATTGAAATATTGTTACATTAAAATATTGAAATATATATATATTTATTGATAACTTGAAATTTTGTAATATTTAAATATTGAAACTTTGTAATATAAATAGATTATTGAAATAATGAGGTATTTTAAAATTCAAATATTGACTTATTGACATATTTAAATATATAAATACTGAAAATATTTCCATTAGATTTTTTAAAGTCTTAAGATTCTTGCAATTTGTATCTTTTTCCTTAACATCTTTGATATTATTTATATATATAAGTTTATCATTCTCAAATACAATCTAATTGATATATAGCAAATCAAAAGTTATCCGTCAACAGCATCCGTTAGAAGAATATCTCCATCGATCTATACTCCATCTTACACCACCTTAAATCATAGCATAACAAAGTATTAAATCACGTCTAGAACTCCTCCACAGATGGATCTATAAATTCTAAGCACCGCCCCATTCAGCGCTTGACAAATCAATGCAAAAAAGAAACTTGAATTTTTCGAATTAGTTTAATGACTTTCAGTGCCTGAGCGTGTATTATGTAGTCAGTGCTCTGACTTATGATTGATATATGGATCGAGTACGGCAGAAATATGTATTCACTGTTCATATGCATTTCGTATTACTTGTTGGAGCCGAGCAAAAGTCGATGACAATTAATTATTTAATTATTTTTATTTATGCGATTCTGTTCTGTATTTTTTTATTTTTTGTGGAATTGCTTTCTGATATATTTCCATTTTGGTGCTGCTTCAAGTTCCGTAGGCCAATTTTAATGAATTCATTTGTGGTACGTCTTCTTCTTCTTGTTCTTCTGCTTCTTTTTTACTTATGTATGCTTGAAATTCATATAAATGAAATTCAATTTGAACCGAGTGTCAATTTTATGCCGAGCTCGTGGAATCCGTATCGAAATGGGCAATCGACAATGGACTTGGATATTATCAAATTATGCAGTATATGCTAGTACAATGTCTCTTGTCGCAGTTGTTGCTGCTGTTGCTGTTGCTGTTGCTTCAAAGTTGTTTTGCATTTTCTACATGGCTGCACAACGACAAACAACAAACAACAAAATAGAAAATCGTTGACTTGTTGGCTTCGTTCGTTCAGCGCCTATCTCTCTGTAGGTACGTATATACCCCGTCTTATTTGCATACTGAATATGATGATGGAATAATTGAGGCGTTCGTCAATGTAAAACGACGGACAATACATGAAAAAGTAAAAAACAGAAAAAGTATACTGAACTCTAGTCTGTTTTCCAGTACTAATATGAATTTAGCTTAATTGATTCGGTTCATGTCAAATGCGTAACTAAATATAATTTCTCAACTAATTTGAGTTGCCAAAATATTTGCTGCCTTAACAACAATTATAAATTGATGCAAACATCATTTGACACTGGGCTAAACTTTAAATCTTAAATTCTGTTTCTAGATTTTAGAAAACTTTTGTCTTTTCTCTGTTTTCTGTATTCTTTCGTATTTTATTTGAATTTAGTGCTTTGGGGGGTCGCACAAATGAATTTATGGCTTGACTTAATCCACCTTGGAACAACTTTGTGCAGCTCAATAGAATTTATGTCGTCACTACAAATTGTTTTCTCTCAAAATACATATGGATAATAATGAAATTTCATAAAAATACACAAAGGAAAATATATATTGAATATATATATGTATTTAAAGAACTTTTGACTTAGCTCTCTCAACATCTGCATGAGGAATGAATGCAGTTCGTTGTCTTGGCCAGGACAATAAACAAAATTTGTTGGCAATTGCATAAACGACTTGGCCATGTTCAATTCGATCTGTTGACAATTTTATGGGCATCATAATACGATTTGCTGTTACATTTTTATGGCCGCTTGTCAGCTGGAACAAAGCGACCGCCTCTCGATTTTACGGCGCCCATTAAACTTAATTTTAATTAATTAAAATAACATTCACTTATCAGTTATAATTATTATTATATTTTTTTGTTTGTCTTATTTCGTTAAGCATTTTCGTTTGAACCCGCTTCAAAAATAATTACGAAAATAAAGTTTAAAAAAGTATTAATATTTTTGCTTCTTTTTTCGGCACGTTAACAAGACGCGACACTCGAAATCTTTTCGCAAGTTGCATTTGGCAGGCGGCAAATCAAATACAAAATTAAAAAAAAAAAAAAAAACAATAACAAATGAAACAGAAAATGAGAATTAAAAATACAAATTCCCAAATGAGGAACAACGTTTTGAGATCACATCGTCATCGCCGTCGTCGTCGTCGTCGTCGTCGTCGTCATCGTAATATTCGCTTTAAAAATAATAATTATATTAATGCGATCGATATGCAAATCAACTGAGATAGCCAGCAGCTCAGCCGTTCAGCCGAAACGTTGCTATTGCGAGCCTGTTGTAGAAAACTCGCTCGACTCGTTTTGATTTGTGCAGAAATATGCTTTATTATAGTTTGAGTCTGAGTTTGAGTTTTGAGTGTGGCGGTTGCTGAGGCAGCAAGGCGAGCGAGGCTGCAAATGGAGATTTATCTCGTTTCGTGGCTCTGCTTATCATAAATTATGTTTTATGGCCGCTGCGCATGCGAACCAAATCTTTTTCAACTCTTTCAATATTGAAGATATAACACAGAAAAAATACAAAAACATTTGTTTCACTGCCTTTCATTGGCCTTTTTGGACCAACAAATGTCAGCTGTTTTTTGTTTTTTTGTTTTTTGCTTTCGCGCTCTGATTGAAGGCAAAAAGTTATGTTCACAACAGGTGAGAATCAGCTGGTGAACAACAGCAAATTGCTAATTGGTTTCCAAAAACACGCATTGACGAAGTGGCCAACTGGCCGACTCGGCTGCCACAAGAAATGTAATTGCATTTAGTTAGCTCCCGCTCCAAGCAGCAGCAGCAACAACATCGCAGCATTGCAATGAACAATTGCTAACGATTAAGTCATATATGCGACATTGCAATGGTCAGCAGAGGCAGCGACAGCGACAGCAGCAGCAGCAGAGCTGCATATAAAAAGGAAAACATGGGCTGTGGCAGCAGCGGGCAGCAGGTGTGGGGCATGCGGGGGAGTCTTGCAGCTAAACCAGGTAGCAGCAGCAGCAGCAGAGGCAGCAACGGCAGCATGTTGCCAACGGTCCAGGTTGCTGCCAGAGACAACAAGTTATTGCTGTTGTTGTCATTGCCAAGTGTGCACACTGGAGCAAACCATCTGCAAAATATAGCAAGAACTATTACTGAAGTAGAAGCATAAGAAACTATTTCACAGGAATTACTGTAGAAGAGAGTACGAATAGTAAGGGATTTACTAAACACAAAAGAATATTTAATTTGTATAAATTGTGAGATATCTTCATTACATAAGCTTAATTTAGATTGATTCAATTTATTTATATAAATATAATATAATATGATAAGCATCTGCAAAACAATAAGAACTATTACTGAAATCGTCATAAGAAAGTGCCTCACAGGAATTACTGTAGAAGAGTTCAGGAATAGAAAATGATTTAACGTAAAGATATATTTTATTTATAAGTATAGATATGTCTTTAGATATTGATATATCCTCATGATTAATAACCCTTCTTGAATTTTTTTGCAATTTTTATAAATAAATATTATAAAACTATATATAGCAAGAGCTATTACTCAGAAAGTATTTCATCGGAGTTATCGTAAAAGAGATTACTAACAGAAAGATTTACTTATCAAATAAATATATTTAGTATATAATAGATATATGTTAAGATATTGATATCTTCATTATATATACTCTTTCTTTTTATTGCTACAATTTATAAAAAGGTATTTATAATATATAATATAGATAAATATAAATCACAAATAATATATTTAATAAATAATAGATACCTCTTCATTTAGAGTGCTCTAATTTATATATACAAATATTGAAACAATATTTAAGAAATATCTGCAAAATATAGAGAGCTTTCATTAAAAGACATTTCACTGGAGTAATAGTAGAAGAGATTACGAATAATAAAAGATTTAGTTAACAAAAAGGCTATATATATGATATATACATATATGATACTGATATATGTACATATCTCCATCATGTATATCTCAACATTTATATAAATCTTATTTATATATAAAATAATTTACTAAGAATGTAGCTTAGCTTTAGATTTCAATCTACAATTGAATCTTCTCAATTCCTTCATTTTAACCAGGGACCGTAACAATTACAATTTTTATACAAAAAATTGAAAAACAAGAATTATTTTTTAATTTTTTTTAAATAAAATATTTTTAATTATTAAAATTAATATATATGATAAAAATCAAAAATAATTATTACACATCAATTTTTATTATAAAATTGAAAAATAAGAATTATGATTTGATTTTTTTTTATATAAAAATTAAAAATAAAAATTAAATTGCAATATCATTTGAAATAAGGGAGCTAGATCATATATAGACCTATATATATAACCTACGCATCAATACCTTTCATTTGATATGTAATATGTATGTAAATATTTACTTGTACATACACATTTATTATTTATTAATTTTATAATAAAAATTGAAAATAAGAATTATGATTTTATTTTTCTATAAAAATTGATGTGTAATAATTATTTTTGATAATTTTTTTTTAATAATTAAAAATAAATTAATAATAAAAATTTGCAAATAAAAGTTTATCCTGTTTTTGAATTCGCCGTAAAAAAATATCCTTTGTATATTTTTCCCACTCTTCTTGGAGTTTTTTTTGAGCCTCAATTTTTTTAAATTCATAATTCTTATTTGCGGTCCCTGATTTTAACATTTTTTTAATTTATAGTAGAAGATTTAGTTGACATTGATATTATACCTCTATAAAGGAGCCCTACATTTAGTCACTCCAATTTATTTATATAAATATTATAAAATAATTTATTTCAGTTCAATGAATCGTCTCTCAAATTCCTTTACATTGCATTGCTTTTATTTTCTGACTTTTTGAAGCTGTCAGTTTATTTTCAATAGATTTACAATGAAAATAAGTAAAAATAATATTTTAAAAATATATATATTTTTTTCTACTGTATTTTATATTTGTAAAACTGATGTTAATTTCCATTCATGTGTGATTTGTGTGTGTTTATTTCGGCAGACATAGCAAGTGATCAGGAGGATAATGGCGCCTGCTCGCCGCTGACAACTGCAACGGCCAGCGCCAGTCCGTTGGGCAACAGTCCGTGTCCCAGCCGCAGCAGTCCGCAGCATCGGAGCGAGGACGAGGCGGATCGGGAGTCGGCTGTGTCGGCTGTGCCGGCATCAGATAAGCAATCGGAGCTGGAGCTGGAGAAGACAGCTGAGCTCGCCACCGAGAAGCAGCTAGAAAATAATGCGTATGAGACAATCGCAGATCATAATCATAACAACAACAACAACAACAACAAAGTGGTCATGACAAAGCCGCCCATTGAGCACGAGATGGAGCCGAACGCGAATTCGAATGCCAATTCGAGCGCTTCGATGCCGAACTCACCCACAGCAGCAAGCTCCTCTCAGGAAGAGGAGGCGGCAAGAGGCCAGGCCATGTGCCCCGAGAAGGAACTGGACGTGGATGTTGAGATGCAGGAGTCGGGCGCGGCAGAGAGCAAGATCTCGAGCACGCCGCCAGCGAGCAATGCAGTGGATGCTGCCGCGGCTGCAGCAGCAGCTCAGCAATTTGGAGCCACACCTGTCACCCTGGAGGCCATACAGAACATGCAGATGGCCATTGCGCAGTTCGCGGCCAAGACGATTGCGAATGGCGCCTCTGGAACGGACAACGAGGCGGCCATGAAGCAGCTGGCCTTCCTGCAGCAGACGCTCTTCAATCTGCAGCAGCAGCAGCTCTTCCAGATTCAGCTGATTCAGCAACTGCAATCGCAGCTGGCTCTCAACCAGGCCAAGCAGAACGAAGACGAGGCCGACGAGGAGCTCGAGCCGGAAGAGCGCGAAGATGGCGAGACGGACACCTATGAGGAGGAGGAGCGCATCGCCGACATGGAGCTGCGGCAGAAGGCGGAGGCGCGCATGGCCGAGTCCAAGGCACGGCAGCATCTCATCAATGCGGGCGTGCCCCTAAGAGAACGATCTCGATCCACCTCGCCGGCAGCCTCGTCGCTCTCCACGTCGTCGTCCCTGAAGCGTCGACGCACGGACGATGGCAGCGCCAAGCCGGCCAGCGGTCAGAGTGCTAAGATATTCGGCGAGCAGGACAGCACACAGGATGCGCTCTCCAAGCTCAAGGAGATGGAGAATATGCCACTGCCCTTCGGCTCGGATCTGGCTTCCAGCATCATCACCAACCACGACGATCTGCCGGAGCCCAACTCCTTGGACTTGCTACAGAAACGCACCCAGGAGGTGCTCGACTCCGCCTCCCAGGGCATCCTGGCCAACAACATGGCCGACGACTTTGCCTTCGGCGACAAGGCCGGCGAGGGCAAGGGTCGCAACGAGCCGTTCTTCAAGCACCGCTGCAGATACTGCGGCAAGGTCTTCGGCTCCGACTCGGCCCTGCAAATCCACATTCGCTCCCACACGGGCGAGCGACCCTTCAAGTGCAATGTCTGCGGCAGCCGCTTCACCACCAAGGGCAACCTCAAGGTGCACTTCCAGCGGCACTCGCAGAAGTTCCCGCACGTGGCCATGAATGCGACGCCCATACCGGAGCACATGGACAAGTTCCATCCGCCGTTGCTGGACCAGATGTCGCCCGACAGCTCCCCGACTCAGTCGCCGGCACCGGCGCCTGGTCTGCCGCCGACGTCGACGTCCGCCTTGACGCAGATGCAGTCCTCGATGTCGTTCGCCTCGAGTGCAGCCTTTCCGGGTCTACAGGGCATGTACCGCCCGCCCATGGAGCTGCTCAAGTCTCTGGGTGCAGCTGCTGGCAGCGCGGCAGGGTTGCCGCATCCCTTCTTCCCCCAGATGCCAGGGCTGGGCGCGGCACTGAAACACACACAGCAACAACAGCAACAGCAACAGCAACAACAACAGCAGCAGCAGCAGCAGCAGCAAAATCAGGAGATGCCCACGGATCTGCGCAAGTCCTCAGGTCCCAGTTCGCCGCATGAGGAGGAGGAAGACAACATTCAAGTGGCCAATTTGCCAGTGAAAACGGAGTTGATGGAAGAGGAGAAGACGGAGAATGCAGCCGAGCAACAGGCAGCAGCGGATTGCGCCGAATCGGAGCCGGAGCCAGAGCCACTGCCGCTTGAGGTGCGGATAAAGGAGGAGCGTGTGGATGATGAGCAGGAGCAGGAGCAAGAGCAGGAGCAGGAACAGGAGCGGCCGCCCCAGTCGGAGGCACTTAGCCGTCGCACACCCACTCCCTCGGCCTCCACTGCCGCGCATAGTCCATCGCCCATGCACCATCGCCACCACCACCACCTCCACTCCCATTCCGGCGCTATGCCCGCCTACCCGCCTGTGGTGCAGCCCATCCAGCCGCCAGCCATCCTGCACGCCCACTGCTCGCCCAGCTCGCAGTCGCATCTCGATCAGCTGCCGACGCCCGGACAGCTGCCGCCGACAATGGCTCAGCGCGAGGAGTTCTTCGCGGAGCGCTTTCCCCTGAACTTCACCACCAAGACGCTGTCCCCGGAGCATCATTCGCCCATACGCTCGCCCGCCGGCCACGCCCACGCCCATATTCCGCGCTCGCCCTTCTTCAATCCGATCAAGCACGAGATGGCCGCCCTGCTGCCACGCCCACACAGCAATGACAACTCGTGGGAGAACTTCATCGAGGTGTCGAACACCTCGGAGACGATGAAGCTCAAGGAGCTGATGAAGAACAAGAAGATCACGGACCCCAATCAGTGCGTCGTCTGCGATCGGGTTCTCTCCTGCAAGAGCGCGCTCCAAATGCACTACCGCACCCACACGGGCGAGCGGCCCTTCAAGTGCCGCATCTGCGGTCGCGCCTTCACCACGAAGGGCAACCTGAAGACCCACATGGCTGTGCACAAGATCCGCCCGCCCATGCGCAACTTCCATCAGTGCCCCGTCTGCCACAAGAAGTACTCCAATGCGCTGGTCCTCCAACAGCACATTCGCCTGCACACGGGCGAGCCGACGGACCTGACGCCCGAGCAGATTCAGGCTGCCGAGATCCGCGATCCGCCGCCCTCAATGATGCCCGGACACTTCATGAATCCCTTCGCAGCGGCCGCCTTCCACTTCGGAGCGATGCCAGGAGGCGGTCCGGGCGGCCCACACGGAGCAGCTGGCATGCCCGGTGGCCCGCACAACGGCGCCTTGGGTTCGGAGTCGTCTCAGGGCGACCTGGACGACAACATGGACTGCGGCGACGGCGACGACTTCGACGATGCTTCCTCGGATCACCTATCCAACAGCAACGATCCCACAGCCGATGAACGTCCTCGCTCGGGTGACGACTTCAAGTCGCTGCTCTTCGAGCAGAAGCTGCGCATCGATCCAACGGGCGTCGTGAACATCAACAGCCATCAGCGTCCCCACTCAGCGGCCAGCAATGCCAATTCCATTGGCTCCGCCTCGGCCTCACCCTCAGCGCCAACCAGCCCCAGCTCGCAGCCCAAGCCCAGCTGCTCGCCTGTTCGCTCCATCTCGGAGACTTCGCAGGGCGCCCTCGACCTGACGCCACGCGCTGTTCCCCCGCCGGCCGCCTCTTCCAGTTCGCGCTCCCCGCTGCCGCCTCCTGCCGAGCGCAAGGAGAAGACAATCAGCCCGCTCAGCCAGCAGCCGCCGGTGCGCAGCCCGAACGGCCCCGCCTCGCTGCTCTCCTCGCAGCTGCCGCCTTCGGTGGGCATCGACTGCCTGCCGCCCGGCCTGCAGCATCATCTGCAGCAGCAGCATCAGCATCTCATGCAGCAGCAGGCCGCAGTGGCCGCCGCAGCAGCCGCCCAGCACCACCATCATCAGATGCAGCAACATGCGGCTGTGCTGCACCAGCATCAGGAGCATCTGCGTCGCGAGGCGCAGGAGGTTCAACAGAAAGCTGCTGCAGCCGCTGCCGCCGCAGCAGCCGCCGCTCAGCGTCAGGCATCGCCACAGCCCCCGCCCCGCTCCGGCGAGTCCGCCGTCAGCGGCCCACCTGCCCCACCGAATCCGCTGATAACGGCGCGGCCGCCCTTCGGCATGTTCCCCAATCTACCAATATTTCCGCCCGCCACCACGCAGAACATGTGCAATGCCATGAACCAGATCGCGCAGTCCGTGATGCCAGCCGCCCCCTTCAACCCGCTGGCGCTCAGCGGAGTGCGCGGCAGCACCACATGCGGCATCTGCTACAAGACATTCCCCTGTCACTCGGCGCTCGAGATCCACTACAGGAGCCACACCAAAGAGCGGCCCTTCAAGTGCAACATCTGCGATCGCGGCTTCACAACTAAGGTATGTACGAGATAGATAGATATCCTAGTGGGAGTTGGGATTGGGTTTGAAGTAACACTGCCTGGATGACAAGAGACCTAACACCCATCTTTCTGCTCTCTCTCTCTCTCTCTCCTTTATCGATTCTGTTGCAGGGTAACCTCAAGCAGCATATGCTGACACACAAGATTCGCGACATGGAGCAGGAGACCTTCAGAAATCGTGCAGTAAAGTATGTAAGTCTTCCAATATCACACACACACTCAATATCAATATCAATATCAATATCAATATCAGATTCCAACTGGAATTCTGACAGTAGACAAACCATGATCTCTTCACTTCTCTTCCCGTGTACTCATGCAATATTTCCCTTCGCTTGATCCTTCTGTTTGCAGATGAACGAATGGAGCGACGATCGTGAATAAGTTAATTAATTATCGATAGATTGATCAACAGTAATCCAAATAACGGCCTCTGGCCGTGAAAATAGACTCTCGCAACAATATGATCTCATGCTGTGTTGTGAAGTGCGAGTTAAGGCAAAGTGTGGATGTGGATGCGCAACGTTGACTACAGTGACTACAGTGGCTGCTAACTGCAAGCGAATAGGACAAAGTGGAGTCCTCAAGAGTAAAAGTACGAAGATCCATAGAAATGAAGAAGAGAAAAGAACTATGCGTATACAACAACAGATTTGTATTTATAAATTTTGTTGCCCACAATCAGAAAATCTATTATTTGTTTTTAGTTAGCCTAAAAATAAAGCGAGGCAGAATTAAAAGCAGGCCTTTGATCGCCTGTGATCGCCTGTGATTTTCTTTTCATGATTTCTTTTGCCATGATATCATCTCATTCATAGACATCAATATTTTGATCGATTGCAAAGCTTAAGAAATCATATTGAAACAACAGCAAAACACAAATTAACTAAAAAATGGCAACTGAAACGTATCCAAAGATGCATCAAAAGCAAATTCTCTCTAAAAAAAAAAAAGAAAAGAAAACGCCCCTGGATTGCTTTGAAATGAGACTGATAGCGTTTCAGGCTGACAACCTAATATATAACTATGTATATGTATGATATATGATATATGATATATGAAATATGATATGAAATTCGCCGAACCAGATCCGAATCGAAACCAATTGAAGGCGTAGTTAAATCAAAATTCGAATTTAAATTATACACCTAAGGTAATTGTAATCGTAACGTAATGCATAATATAAATCACATAGTACATACATTTGCGAAATGTACTCGATGCCTAAGTCCAAACATATTACATCTATATTTCAAATGTGCAATAATAATATGACACGCTATAAATTTAGTCTGGCTTTTGTTTCCTACGTTCGTAATTAATACACTTTTTTTTTTGTTCACAATAAATCCAGGCAGATATATTCAACTTGCGTTGCTTCGGTTTGTCTTGAAAAGAAAAGCAAAAAAGAAATATATTAAAAACAAAAAATTAATTATAAATAAATACAAAAAAAAAAAAAAAAACATAAATTGTGATACTAAATGTTAAATTTGTTGGCCAACTGGATAAACAGCCAAAGCCAAGTTGATGTAAAATGCTTTCCATATCACTTATAACAACTGGCAAATAATGTAAAACAAAAAGAAAAAAAAAAGAGAAAAAAGAAAAAACATTTAAATACCTAAAATTCTATATATAAATGGAGATACTATATGTAACATTCTTAGTTAATTTAGTTGGTAAAGCGCAACGTATTCAAGCAAAAAATAAAAAGTACATAATAATAAAAAATATATTATAAAATATCTTATCATTTATTAATTAACTTCGTACGTAAGTTAAGTTGATAACTGGCATAAATTACGATATATATATATAAACACACATAATTCATATAGATACAGAAATGTATCTCAATCTGTTTGTAAGCATAGTCTCGTAATTTATTACCCATGGAATAAAATACAAAAAAAAAAAGAAAAAAATGGAAAAAAAAAACAAAACATAAAGCAAACGAAATACAAATAAAAAGTATACACAAAGTAAAGAATGAAAAGAAAAAAAAAAAAAACAAATAAAAAATATGTATTTAATTTATGAAAAATTAATAAACCGACTGTGTTTTTATTTTGCCCAGTTAAGAGCAGCATTCGATACCTCTCTCTCTGTGTGTGTGTGTGTGTGTGTGTGTGTGTTGACGTCTCCGTCGCTTATCGAGATCGTGGCGAATGTTCTGGGAAAACGGAAAAAAAAAGTAAGCGTTCAATTTCGTGGTAAAAGGCCATGAACCTCCAATAATGGCCCATGAATGTTTAGATATTGTAATAAAAATGATTAGTCAAGTTTATTATCGTCATAATCTTTTAATTCGAAATCGAAACGGAATATTGATAGCCAGGCCATAGCCAGAGCCAGAGCCAGAGCAACAACTCGAAAGTGCGGAGTGGCCTCATGAGCCCGATCCAAATTCAACAAATATTTGTTGCCCAAAAAGAAAAAAAACTTTATATATCTTTATTTTTTTGGTCAGAAATTAATTTATTTTCCTATTATTTTTTGGTCTTTTTTTTTTTGCTTTTATTATTTGTTTTTTATTGTCATTCCGCAGCTAGTTGCTGCGACTCGTTAATCAATTTCTTGTTGACAACGGCATATCATATTTTTTATAAGGCAATCGCTCGTTATTTGTGTGGATGTGAGAATACTAAAAGCATCGTGGACTAGAGTTATTTAATTAATATTAATTTCGTATTTTAGTAGACTTTGGTAATTAATAATCTTTGCTTTCAGGTTCTCAAGAAAGATCGAATGAGAATTATTACATTTTTATCAGAGTTTCTACGAAAATAGATATGATAGATAGCTCATGCTTGTTTGAGCTGTGATGCTGCTGCTAAAAGAGTATAAATCTCTCAAGTTGCTATTGAATATTAACAAGAAATATCCCATTCTTATAGCCTTGTTTGGAGCCTTGTCTTTAGGGCTTTAGCCACCACGATCAATTTGCAGAATCCTTTGTATGGCCAACAAGGCCAGCTAATCATCATATCCGTCTAGTTTGCGTTTACAATTTTAAACTTGTTTACTTATAAGTGAAAACAGTTCCGATGAATGTAGTTTTTTTTCGTTTTATGGCAAGGCTTCCTAATGGATTTACCACACGAGTAAACAGTGTAAATGTCTTATTTATGCTTGCTTATAAAGCAACATAAAATTTTACTGGCAAATAAAGTTGGCAGTTTACTGGCTTAGCAACAACAGCAGCAGCAGCAACAGCAGCAACAGCAGCAGCAATAATAACAAACAACTAACAATCGCCTGATAACTATTAAGATACTAACGTTGCCTTATTTGGGTTGCGGCTCTTGGGCAAATCCTTGAAAACGCTTTGCAATAAATGCAAAAATCCTTACAAATAATATGAGAATTGCTATGGTCGCCGTTTGAGCTTATCGCAGGCATAAAAATACATACACCCACACACACACACATACACACACTCGCATATACTCACACTCGACACCATCAAAACAATCAAAACAAGAAAAATTCACAAATTGCGCGGCTTCAGTTACGCTTCTAAACAGCAACAGTAAACGCTCCCTCGATCCGACTGATTGTCAATATTGGCCCAAAGTCATCATTGCTGCCATACAGTGGGACAAAAACTATAAGTAGGCGTACAAATTATATACGTTATGCTCTATAGTAATATTTTTACAAATCATTCAATATTTGAGCCTGTTGGAATACATTCCACTTAGAAAAATTATATTATTTAATACTAGATTAAGTATTGTATAAGACATGAAGTCTGGTCACAGTTATCGATTACGATCTCTTAATCTGTAAACGTTTATGCAAATAAGACTTGGTTGCTGGTGCTGAAAAAATTTAAAGCTATTGGTTAAAAATATTTAATATAAAATATATCAAAACAGTGTTTCATTTAGTGTATATATTCAGTTTTTCAACAGAACCAAATAACAGATGTAGAATAATGTTGAAATACAAAACTTTTAAGAAAAACTAAAATATTATTTTTAAAATTGATATATTTTTTTATAGTAAACCTTTAAATGAAAATATTCTCTATATATAATATTTCTGTATAAATGTTTATTGGCTAATAACCTTTAAGAGAGGTTTATACAATTTTTAAATATATATTCTTTTTATATATATTTGTTTTACTTAATTCACAAAATATACAAATCCGAAAAATACTTGCAACATCTTATGCCCAAATATGCCCAATCATTTCCACTGTGCCACTAGACAATACAGCTCCCAACAAGCGAACATAGACAACAACACTTTAATACGAAAAATCTAACGATTTGTTTGCACTTTTATTATTTCCTGCTGCTAAAATTGTCACAAAATAAAAATAACAAAAATCAGAAGCCGAGCGGAATATGGGCTGCAGTCGGGACACCCAACACTCCCCACTGTACTGTACTGTCGCCGCCTCCTGCCACCGCAGCTGGGCTGTTAAGCTCCTTAATGGTTTTTGGGTATCTGTATCTATCTGGCAGTGTCAGTTTGGCACATCATTTGGCCGACACACAATGGCAGCGGCTGCCTCCGTTTGAGCCGCCGCCGTCGAGTTGCGCTTGCATTTTGATGGCGGCAGATTCCGAGGTATAGGCTGGGATATGGATATGCTGACCACTTATCAGGCTGCCTTGGCTCAGCATCGTCGACTCAGCTAGGCGGCGATTGACATACGCTCGCATTTATGCAACGTTATGCACAGGATTAGCTAGACAGCGTCCCATTTGACCATCTCTCTCGCACGCCCCTTAAGACTCTGTCCCATTCACAGTGGAAAAGCTGCGACCTTGTTCTCTTGGACACGTGTGTGGTGCGTGCGGGGCGTGTCATTAGCTTCTGTTTGTATTTGGGTAATTGATATGATCAAAATATTACATATTTCATTTAGTTGAGCTTGTGGTGACAAATGTGTGAAAGCCAGGACACACTTTGAAGGATCTTTCGCTAAAATCGGGGCTATATATATATCTGCTTAAGATATATTGAATAACCCCTGGCAAATGATTAGAAATAATTCAAAACGTTTGAGCCCTGCCCCAAAGGCGTTGACCAAACGAACAGATTGCCGTTGACAGTCGGACAGAGCCAGGTTCAACTAACAGTGGGGACTACGAGGCAGTTGTGATGTTGGCCAATGCGATTTGTTGCTTGGCTGCACCGCCTCAACGCCCACACATTCCGAAGGGAGGCAATGGCAATGGCGATGTGATTACATGCAAAATGAAAAGCAGAAAACAAAAACACAAAAAGCGAAGCAATTTTTGCCAGCACAGCTAGCTTTTGGGTAAAATTACTGGCGTTGAGGCTGCGATGGCATGAGATAACTAGATGCAAAGCAGCGCACAGTGTTAGATAGTGTATGTACAGTTAGGCAGCTCCAATAATACCCGCAATCCCAGCAGCAATTTTCAAAATTTCATTCCCAAGTCTCCTCGACTCCCCTCGACTCTCCGCTGCCTTCTCAATTACATTTCCAGTGATTTGTTTGCTGCACTCCGTCGGCATTTGTGGCTCTGTTGGCCCTGGCTAACTGGGTTGGCTGTGTTGGTAGCGACTGATGATGGGTCTTCCATTGAGTCGATCTAATTTCTCATGGCGGAATCATCGATTCATCGTTTTGTGCTGCACTGTAAATAACTGCAGCGAGCAACTGCCAACCCCGGATACGAATATCAATCGGAGTCGGAGTAAGAGTCAGAGTCAGAGTCGGAGTCGGAGTCGGAGTGTGTTGTTCGCCTGCCATCCAGTTGTTGATGTGTCTACCAGCAGCAGCTGAAGCTGCCTCTCTTGGCAGCCCCAGCAGCCCAATCAATCCATTTCCAAACCACTTCACTCCACTGCCAGTGCCACCACCCACAACCGCCGCTCGTGTTTTTTGATGCCAAATCTAAGCGGTTCAAATATATTTCCCCCTGATTTGGGAGCAAAAACGCGGCATAATTGCCGTTTTGTTTGCTGCGAACAGAGCAGGAGTACAAACTGACAGAACGAAAGAGACAGACAGACAAACAGAGAGAGAGGGAGAGACAGAGAGAGCGAGATAGCAAAGAGTGGCTCCCTCTCCCAAACAAAAATTGCACAATTTAAATAGCCACACATATTAGTAAGCATTTTGTGTATTTGCTTCGGCATTTGTATTTTTCTGGTTTTCTATGCTCGTTCATAAAGTGAAAAGAGCATATTCGTGTTACGGTTTAACCGTCAATATGACCATACCAATGCAAATCATTGAAACTATTGAAGCTTGAAACTGCGGCTTTTCAGTTTATTTTTATGATAATGCGGGTTTGGGGAACCCTACCGAGACTAGTAACCTAAATGGAATATGTTCTCGTGTGTAGCCTAAGTAGATAGGTATATAAACCTAACATAGCTACCTAGGATGTAAATTGATCAAAGTTGATATCGGAACGTCTATGCAGGTCAACTGTTGATCTCCTCTTTATCGGACTAAGTAGAAACTAGAGTTAACAGTATCAATACTTATTGGATTGTGTTGTTAAGCTACTAAGTTTTAATGGCATGAATTCACACCTAATAAAAACAATATTAAATGTAATAAAACAGTTTTTAGGCACTGATAGAGTATTGTTTAGTCGATTGCATCTTAGGTCGCGTCAAACAACGCAGAACAAATTAATTTGCCTAGAGCTAGTATGCTTTTTTTGCCTTAACAGTGGGTAAAGTGAAATGATATAGTATCATCATATTGGCTCAAAGGCTGAACTTATGAAATTTGTAAAAGGCTAGTGGACAAATATACATATATATATATATATATATCGTTTTTTTTTTTTTTTGTTTTTAAAAATGTTCTTAAATCTTAATTTTAGGTCGAAAGTTCCCTTCCCATTATTTTGTTGTTGGAACTCTTGAACTAAACAACATTTAGATATATTTTTTGGAAGATAAGTTAATTAATAAGATAATGAGACTTCATGAAATTGTTGATTATTTTCTTGCAAAGTACAGTTTTTACCTAATCAAAAAAAGTTGCTGCTGTACGGAGACATTATTATTACACGGTACGGGTTACGATCCACTTCAAACTACATTTTCATAAAGACTTTATATACTTTTGATAAAATGCTAATTAGTAATCTGTTAATCGAGCTATTTCCTTCTATTTGTTTGTCTATCCCTGAGTCATTAAAACATGTTTCTATAGTGTTTATATGTTATATGGATATATGGTATAAGGCGAAGTCAATTCGATTATAAGGATATACCCAGTCTAATATATTTTTTAGCTTTCGCTAAGCTTGTAAAATACTTTGACTTTCTACTTTTATAAATACTTATTTTTATACATTATATTTTATATTTTCTATATTTCCATTTTTTTTTATAGTTTGTCCCACTGTGCCCAGCGCTCTCATTCAACGTTACGTATGAGTGTTTGAATGTTTGTCAGTTACGAGTTTGCTCTGTGTGTCCAAGGCGAATTGGGTTCGCATTTGATTTTGAGCCAGAGAAACTCGGGCCACCAATCTGGGTAGAGCTTGGGCCGGCAAAACGATTCCGGGTGGAATATGCAATTATGTATTTTAAAGTTTTTGTTTTCACAATTGCAAACGTTTTTTTTTGTTTTTGCACTCGTCAACGGGCCCGTTGCGGTTGTTGTTATATTGTTGTGTTGTTGTTGCTATTTTTGTTGCTGTTCGCATTTGCGCCCAATTGCTGTAAATATAAAATTGCAGCAATTTTCAATGGCTTGGCTCGATTGGAGTCGTCGACTCGACTCGACTCGACTCGACACCGCTGCCTGCCTCTGCCTGCCTAACTGCCAGTCTAGGTTTGTGACTTGGACAGCAACTCTGGTGGTTTCAGTCTCGGTTTGTATACGGTTGCGAGAGACTAACAACCGCCCTGTGGGTGGCAGCGGGCCCAGTTATTATGAATTGCGGCAAATTGCAGCACAACGGGAACATGGCGGCGGCTTAAATTGATGTTAAAGTTCTTAGCCGAAAATTGCCAGAAAATTGTGCGGCCTTAATGGCAGATGCATATGCGCAGCCTGCCACATCGTCAATCTCGGCTGTATTGTGGCCTGGACACACCTTGCGTATAATTGCTCTCACTTCAAGCCAAGCACGCCGACTGCCTTATACGGCAATCGCTACAACATCAACAGTTAGGCATAGCAATCGGCAATTAATATAGACAGTTCATAGTTTAGCAGCAGCCACTAGCATTCAGTGTCTCCCACTGAGCTCGAAGTCTATCGCAACTACAATTGAACGCTGGCTGGCGAGGTGTGTGCGCTTTTTTGAGTGTCAACTACAAAATACCAACAAAATGTTTAACACTGTTGTTGCTGTTTATTATGCTCGTTTTCGAAATCCTGATGGAGTATATTAGTTTGGCAAAAGCTTGAAGTTTTAAATAAATATTATATATATTTAAATAATATAATATGAATTCTTAGATACGTCAAGGAAGTAACAAATATTATTATTATTATTATTTTTTTTTTTTTTGCACATAAATTATCATAATTTTGATTTAATCAAACATGGGATTATTATTATAGCTTTATTAACTCAGGTTTCATTCTATATAGAACCAAAAAACACTCTTTGATAATCGTTGACGGACAAATATAGTGATGAGAAAGAGTGTTAGATGGAGGATTTTCAGATGGAAATTTTGGAAACATGCAGTTTTATTTATTTTGTTACAATGGAACATGTCTTTCACATGTCAGTTAGAGTTTTTTAAGAATCGAAATTTATTTTTTGATTTGTAAAATGAACAACCATTGAATGGCATTTACAAATTTTGCAATTTTGGCTACCAACGCACATAACCCTTCTTTTGATCCTTTATCATTATGAATAACGTCGAGTCGACTAGAAGAAATTAATTGTTTTTGCGTTTCGAGTGACTATAATTCATTATTTTCATCCAATTTTCGTATGGCTCACCCTTTTGGATGTGTATTGATTAGGAGTATGAATTTGCTTGTAATTTTCTGTTGTAAATACCTCTAAATTAATCAAAACAAGTTCAACTCTCTGACTGGAATAATAATATATCGTAACAGATAGCTTGCACAGCTCTACATCTAAGAACAAAAAAAGGTTATTTAAAACACAGTTAGCTTAGTCTTGCTTGTATGGTCCAGCAAATTTGGACGTGAAGATTAGGAATGTTAATTCAAATCAATGGACTTTATGCAAGTGATTTGAAATCAGTTAAGCACTTTCCTTCTAATTTATATATATATATATATATATATATATATATATATATATATATATATGTATGCTTATATATAAAGTGTCCATGCCATTCAAATTATCTTATCTTATTAATACAACAAATGAAGTATAATAGACCAAGTCTCTTGTCATATGCAAGAGGACTTTAAAAGCACATTAGTGAAATGTTTTAAATTTGCAAATATGACAAAAATCACTCTCTATTAACACATGTTATTGCCCAAATGAAAGTTCATCAGGTTGCAGTTTATCATTGCTTGTTGCTCTTTAATCAAAAACTAACACGGATGCTGTGTGCTCTGAAAGAGAAAATTGACTGTTTGTTGGCATAATATTTACTTGCAATAAAAAATGCGTATACACATTCACATTCACATGTACTATATTGTCTTGGAAAGAAAATCGATTAATGATAATTGCGTGTAGTCAAATAGAAGCGGGAAATGAGACGAATTCGATGAAAACAAGAATTACTGCGGCAGCAATAATAAAAACAAACAAGAAATCGCACGTTGCAATAAAAATCGGTTCACAAATCACGATCTATATATACATACGTATACATAGACATATACATAGACATACATAGACATATATACAAGTAGAGAAATAGAAAAAATTGTGCATTCTGCAGACATGTAATTTAAATTGTATATTTGAGTTTTGTGGGCACATGCACTGTAAAATTTTCGTAATCGATTAAAATGGAATGCGCACAGAGTTCGGGTTTGTATTATTTGGGTTGATTGCCGACCCAACAACACAGTCGACAGTCGACAATCGGCAATCGACATCTACAATCAGCAGTCGAAGGTTCTGTTTGAACCAGGAGTGGAACTTTTGCATACATATGTATGGGGAATTTGATAAATTCCTAGATCTGGCCAATGGATGATTTTGCAAATTTTTGTGAATGGAACGCACAAGTCGAAAATTTGCTGAATAAAATTCTCGCGTACAATGCGAGATTTGCATGCCGAATTCCAAGCACTTGTCGAATTTCAAATGCAACTGCAGCGAAATTCAAATTAGGCGTAATTCAATACATTGGCCACCCTAATTCAATGCCTTTTTGCAAATTAGAGCCCCATGCTAAAAAGTAATTCAGTTTCGGTGAGGTTCGAGTTTTACAAATAAATACATTTTTTAAAAACAATTTTCTAAATATATTTTATTATATAAATATGCAGTTTAAATGATATGGGGTACTTCTGATTCATTTCAGACTACATTTAACTTCTGTTATTTAATCACGCTCAGTACGCAGCGAGTCGCAATATTGTGCTATTTCTTCTGTCTTCATATGTCCCTTGCACCGTCCCTCTGTTATATTGCTCATGTTCGGTTCCCTTTACCACTACAATTGTGCAACATTCTGTCGAAGCGACTCTCTCACTGTCGAACCCCGTTCTTTGCACTAATTTCACAACTCTAGAATATTAACATATGCAGTTGTTTCTGGTTCATCAGATTGAATCTATGTTTTATTTAATTCTACTCTCATTTAACAGCTCTGCAAACTATTGAAAGACTAACATTTAATGTAAATCAAATGAATCTCATTAATTAAAATATGATAAACAAATAAATGAAATGAATAAAAATAGATATATTTCATTTAATTAACTATTTTCAATTAATTTACTATATATAATATACTAGTATAATATATTAGAAAGTAGATCAGTAAAGAAGCTGAATCATTGAGAGATGCATGTCAGATTCAGAATGAGCTTAACTTTACTATTCGTTTCAACTGAGTAAGAATTTTATAGATTTAGTGCAATAAAAAAAAAAAAAAAAAAAAATAAGAAATCTAATACTGACTACCAAAATTTCGACTTTCTATATACTTTTACTTTCGCGAATGAGTATATCAACAGGATAAAGTGTTCTGCCTGCTGTAAGGAAACACTTCTAGAACTCTTTTCTAAGCTTCGGTAGATCGTTCAAACTCAATCTACTTCGAATATAACTTGTAAATTACCGTGCGACAAAATTCTCAAAACGAAGTTATCTATATAGATATATGTATGTTTACATATATATATGCCTTAGTTTTTGTTGCCTTGCTTTATCTGGTTGAAATTTTGTTATTGGTCTTCGACAACATTTCAAATTCATTTCCGGCTACATATTGGTTTGGCTTGGCTGACTTGAAGGCGACTGGGCAACTTTGTTTTTGTTTTCAGCTTCTTTCTGTTTGCTATGGGCAATAGAGGGGAGGCTGCGACTGCGACTGAGACGGCGACTGCGACAGCGACTGCAACTGCCGCCGGCACCGATAACAAATCGCAGATACATAATTAAATTACAGCGTTTTAATTTCTGTAATTAGTCACGACTTTTGTCGCAGCGGTCTCTGTGCTGGGCGGAGGGAGTTGGGCGCGCTGCTTAATTTAGACCATGGCGGCGCCAAGGAGGCATCAGCGCCAGCGTATTCAAATGAAAGCACATTTGCATCTAAGCAATCGCATCTGCATTGATTTCGCTGTCCAGGCGAGGGCCCCACTCGCAGCCCGAGCTACATTTGTTCGTTCGATCTTTGTGCGTCAGAAAACTGGATTTTTATCCTCAGTCTTTAGCAACCAATTGAATCACTCGAAATGATCTATTTAATACGAGCGTGGGCAATAAATTGTTGCTGTTGCAGTTGCAGTTGCAGTTGCTGTGGCTGCTGCAGCCAAAATATCCTATTTAGTTTGACTTTAGCTGTGCGTGTTGCAAAAATATAGCGAATTTGTTGAGCAAGGCGACTGGCAACTGGCAACTGGCAATGCGATGCGATGCGGTGCGAGTATGTGGCTACGGGGCTGCGGGGCTGTGGGGCTGCTTGAATGCGCGTGCGCATTCACATATAAATTAAAGAAATGTCACACATAACATTCACGCCACTGCCAACTTGATTCATGAAATATGCGCGAATTCAGAGGCAGCAACAAGTCTACGAAAAAAAAAGAAACCACTGCAAAGTGGCTTTAAACCGGCAGCTGGCAACAGAAGTCACATGCGCACCTTCGCCATCCTGATCATCATTGGCATCGTGTAAACTCAATTATTATGTTATATATCAACGATATATAGATAAACGATTATATGAATATACAACCATCTATGACTAAATGGAATTTCAGCTACAAGCGTAGTAATTGTAGCCTATACATAAATGTGCATATTATATGAATTAATGAAAGTTTTTCTATATCTAATATATATTTTTAGGTTTGATATTTAGTTTCAAATCGACGTTGCAGCTAACAATAGCCCTTCTAATCAACTCCCTTAAGTTTATCTTTTACTTTCATATGTCGCGCTCACCTGTACTTAGTACTCTCATACACATAAGTAAGTCTACCATACTGTATGTAATACTCGGATGTGTTTCCTACTGATAACTTCTATTCCTTGCTTTTAACTGTGTTCAAAAAATATCTCTATCTCGCTCAACAACAAATAATCATTTTTCTTTATCAGATCTTAAATCATATAAATCATTAAATCATATAATTTAATTTATGAAATTAAATTTAGCTGATGAAAAGAAAATCCCATTATTATTATTTTAGTCAGAATTGCCACAGAAGCAAGCAGATTCTTTTGCATTGAAGGTCCACGTATCTCCTAAATATAATATCTATAAATGTTCGTGCCTATGAAAGTACCGCCAAGTCTCATCTCTGCTAAAGTTACGTATGCTCGAATTCATTTCTGATGACATATGCATACCAGGGACATCAATCGGAAGCTAAGAGGCCCTACAACTGAAGTTCGCTAAGCTGCAAACTAGTAAAAAAAAAAATAACATACAACCATTTAAGCCAAGAATCTCTTAGAATCCGCTAGTTACAATTTACAAAACGAGCTTTATTAGATATACAATTTTATGTCATTAAAATTTATATAATTATATTTTATATTTATATATCATTTCGACCACGGAACACGGAAGTTAATAAACTCACAATAGATATGCATATTCAAATATAGTGTTGCGCCTAGACGTAAATTTTCCTATAACAAGTAACTGCAAACTGATTTAACTCAATGTCGAGCCTCTCTGATGTGTATGTATGGAGTGGAAATACAATAAAGCTTGAGTTGCTCAGGATTTTAAATAACAATACGTGCGTTCAGCAAATTGACATTAGTACATAAAGAGGAAGTTTATATGAGCACATGGAGTACTCATGTATTTACTCACTTTAATGTACATTATATGCTATGTCTCTGCTTATATTGCTGTACATATTGTAGTTTTGTTTGTGTTGAACGCTGAAGTTAAAGAACAAAAAGGTCAAAAGTTTCTCGATTGCAGTTAAAAGTTGTATATGCACTTTTTTCCTTTTCTTTATCAAGCGTGTTTGCTGCACACATACACACACACACACAGAGGGACGACAAGGAATTTTTAGGTATACTCAGTTACACACACACACACACACATATGTACATGCAGTGAGAGCCTTCGTCCTGGCTGCGCCTTAAGTGCGCTTTATCCTTTAGCTTCGCTTTTGCTTTTGCACCGATTTTTCTCCCCAAACGAAAATGTACTTTTCATATTTTTGGCGATAAGCAATGTGTGTGTGAGTGTGTGTGTGTGTGTGTGTGTGGTTGGCTGTGACTGTATATATGTATGTATACTTGGCACTTAACCACCACAGCGCAACAACAACAACAACAACAACAGTAGTCCAGGTGGAACCCCGCTCGCAATGGAAAACAAAGAGAAGAAAAAAGTCTCTGCTGCAAATGGCAAAGCACAAATTTACGTAAAAGAACTGTGATTTATATCGGCAACGGGCGCAAAACTTTTATTTTGGCCCACGACGATGAAGACGACTGCGAATCGTTGTTTTCCAATACACTACAAAAAAGCTATTACTACTAAAGAACTGAGTTATATACCACAAAAATGTAACGTTAGCATCTTAATTACTTATGGATTGTTGTCTTGGAATTTCAAATCTTAATAAACTTTGATTAAAGTTATGATTTTGAAAATTGAAAGAATAAATTTCAGTGTACGGCAATTAAAGCCCAGAGAAGTATGCTGTAGAGTGTTTAATTCGCTGAGATTTTGTACTTGTCCATGAAATGAAAAGGGTATATTCGTTTTATATGGCGCATATTTCATTTCTTTGTCAGTCTGAATATACTCATAGTATCTAGAAGACTGGCATTTGGGTTGTCTGCTCTTGGGCGGATCGGATCGGGCGGATGGGTCGCAAGAATTGCTCAAAACCAATATACTCTTTCACATTGTTTTGCAGTTTAATTAATGTTTTCATATTCTACAAATGAAAAAAGAACGCCCTTAGCCTTAGAAATACATAGAAGTTTGACTAAGTTTAGTAAATTTTCAGGCTCGAAAGAGTATTATGTCGTCGGTAACGCTCCTCAATTTTAATTATTTTCTCTTTTTTTTCATTAAGATATTTCTACATCTATTTTCTCTCAGTGTACGTTTAATTTATGGAATTTTAGTTAACGTTTCATTGTTGTTGTACTCGTCGCTGTCCTTGTTGTTGTTATGCCACTGAATGTGCCATGTCTGACGTGAATATGTGTGTGTGTGTGTGTCTGTGTGTGTCTGTGTGTGTGTGTGTGTGTGGCTGTTTATATGTATATGGGTTTGAGCACTGGTGGGTCTCCTTTTTAGCGAGGATGTGAAGTTTAAAGTTCTAACGCACATAAATCAGATGCACTTTCGGCATTTCCTGGCACTAAATAAAAAAAAGGAGAGGAATCCTAAAGCTGGACAACAGCCCATATAGCCCGAAATAAGCCAGTGATTTTACTGGTCGGCATACCTCAGTGGCTGCCCTCCTCCAGCCAGCCCACTGGCCGTGGCCTCAAAATGCATCGACTGCAGTTATTGCAGCCATTTGTGGATCTGTAAAGGACTTTACATCGGCCGTCGGCTGACAAATTTGAGTCATTTGCTTTAAGTATCATTTTTATACAAGCGAGCATGAAATACGGCCAACGTCGAAATTCAATTAGCCGCCTGCATCGGTTTCACTTTCACGGACTCTTCGCTCTTCACTCCTTACTCCTTCTCCTCCCTTGAGTGAGACTCAAACGCTCATAAATGATGGGCGCATGAAATATAAAGCAATTTTGCTAATTGCCATTAGGAATTTTCGTTGCAGACCCACCTAATGCGTGCTCAGTTAATTGAAAGACGTGCTCATTAGGAGGAATCGAGGAATGGAGGAGGAATGGAGCCCGGGCAGATTGGGGCGCGTTTCCAAGGTGGGCCGAGTGGAAGCAAAGCCAATGCTATAAATAACGAACATAAGCCAGTGTCAGACGTCAGAGGACGCGCGCTATCTGAAAGATACTTTTCGCTCATATTTCCTGGGGCTAAGCTAAATGAACGATTTGCGATACTATCGAACAGGAATCCAATTTTCCCAGCTACGAACTTTGCAAATCCGCTTTGATCCCCATATGAATGTCATAAAAAATAAAGGCCAGTTCCGACAAACTTCAGCCTGAGTCGCAGCCGTCGCCGTTGTCGCATCTGGTCAAATATTTTCCCAGACTTCGGCAAATACACTTGGCATAATTTCGTAACAACTTATCCCACTAAAGTGTGCATTTAATTTTGTTGAAGTATATTTTTAAAAATATATGTACATAATAAAAAATGAAGAGCGGCAAGTGGAGGACTTGCTGACAGCTTTTTGTTTGCCATTGTCTGTTCGACACGCGACAAGTGCGCACTGAAGTTCGCACCCTTCGTCGGATAGGGGTTGCGGTCAGGGGATGGTTATTGCTCGAGGGGTGTGGCAGTAGCTTATGTTGTTGCAAATCACAGTGACAAGATAATAAATAAATATCAAAATATGTCACTGAGAGATTGTCAGCGATGAAGTGCGACGAGTGTTGCATGTTGCTTAGCTGGTGTTGCAGGTTGGTGGGGGGTATATGGGGGGTGTTTGCATTCAAATTGAATGAGAAGGACAATATGAAAGAGAATAGCTATAAGATGATCTTATCCATAACTTTAATTAACTGCGAATCTTAAGTCTCATTTGATATTTTAATAACTGACCATTATTAAAGTCTCAAAAGTACAAGTTTCTTGTTTCTTGTTAACGTCTCTCCGATGACTGGGTGCCACATAACACGTCAATCTAAGTGACGGGCAACGAAGTGCGAAACAAGCTCAAATGCCACTCCGTCACTCCAGGCTGTCTATAACGCTGTATATGATTGTGGTTGTCAGCCCTAAAAGGGGTTAAGCGTTGACTCAAGCGAGGGCGACGTCAAGATATAGATACAAATATATATATATATATATATATGTATGTAGTATAGTATAGCAACCCTCAAGGACTACACACACACACACACCGGCAACAAATTGGAAATGCTTGTCATATTCTTCATTTATCTGGCTTGATACATGGATTATACATTTTTTATACATGCGAGTATTTCATAAATTATTTGTCACAATTAATTGAATTGTGTTCAACGGGTGTGTGATATTGTATAGGTTTATCAAGCGAACACCCTTCTGTATGGAACTTTTACAGACCCATTTATCCATTTTCAGCAGTTTTTGTAAAACTTTGTCACCACGAAAAATGTCCCCCGCGTGCTTTGGGTGGTTCGCCCAGGCCAGGCAGGACCTGTCGACCTAAGTGTCTGCGGACAATTGTCTAGCTGCAGTCGGAGGAATGACAAAAGGATGAGCAGCAGCAGCAGCAGCGACCAATCTGACAAATAATATGATGAGATACGACATATGTGCAAACAAGTTTCCAAGCAGTGCTTTATATAATTGAAAATCATATATGTACGCACACACATATATACATATATATGTATTATATATAGATATACCAGATACAATATTTTTGTCAATTCAACAGCTGAAGAGGGGCTGGCTCGGCGTGGCCGCTACATTTGTGGGGTAATTTAGAGGCCAATATCCTGCTGTGAAATATGCGCGGCTTTTCCGACCAGACTGTTCACTTGGCCATTGTTCGGCGTCCTTGGGTTGCATTAGGCGTTGGATTTAGCGCTCAGAAATGATTTATGATTATGACAAATTGTTTGGCAGCAAGTGAAATCAATGCGCACAACGCACAGGGTGTGCATAAGCTAAGCTTCCTCAGCCAGGGGCGATTGGGCTATTACAATGCCAATAGCGATAGAGACAGAGACAGAGAGAAACAGAGAGCTAGAGAGAGAGAGAGAGAGAGAGAGAGAGAGTGAGAGCTTTAAGATTAAGTAAAATATGTAGAGCTCTTAAGGAGTTGCTGATTTCGAAGCCCGCATTTTGTGAAAGACAGTCGTGGAGTCTTATAAGTTTGGTAGACTTTTGTAAATCACTCATAAATCGATAAGCCCAAAGTTATTTAAGTTTATTTCGAATAAATTTAGAAACTTTGATTCTGCGTTGTTTGCTAGATTTTGATACACATTCACGAAGAGAGATTAGTTTATTGGTTTCGAGCAATATCCGACTTTCTATCCGTATGAACGCAAGCGGGGGCGGAACATATCGAAAATATCATGTAATTTCCGAAGTTTTGTATTCATAGCTTCTCATTTTCAGTTATGTTTCTCTAGACTTCTTGTAAAGAAAATATATATTCACACCCACTGGGGGCGTGGCAAATCGGAAAGAAACTATATCTTCCAATGTTTTGGGCCTAGAATTTCAGAATGTAACAGTTAAGTAATTGCATATTTCTTTCTACTTAAAAACATTGCATTGCTTTCAGACCGTATATGAGTATTAAGCAGTCGGTAGCACCCTATGTTCTAACTTGTTATACACTTGATAAGTTTAAGAAAAGTAGTTTCATATCATATGCATCATTAATGGCACGAAAAAACAAATTCAAATGTTTTCAAGCTAATTCCTTTTAAGATTATCGAGGAACCAACTCAAATTCTATACAAAAGCCATACTCAATGCTGACAATAGTTTAGCTCGCCATTAAAATATTTAATTTTCGTTTTATTTATAACATTCTACTGTCGGAGTTGGCGCATATCTGATGAAATACACAGAAAGTAATCAGAATATGCTCATTAGACAACTGAAATCTGAATACCGAAAGTTGAAAATGAAATAAAATAAAAATAATAGAAATACGCCTGGGCGCATGCAATTAATGCTGATAATAATCAAATAATTAACTTTCTTAATTGAAAACAATGAAAATAGTTTTATGTCGGGGCTTGAGGTTGGCTGGGGCAGAACTGAGTCGAAGTGTTTTGGAAACATTAACACTTCACCTAGAGCCACGACAATAAAAGGGGCGAGGGTTTCTAATACCTCATACCTAATACCTAATACCTGAGTCGAGTCTATTAAAATTGCTGGTTCTTTAAAACAACATTAAAGGGACCCAAAAACAATGGTCAAAGGGCCAGGGGCAAAGGCACATGCCCCTCGATGAGCTGCCGTTTATCGCAATAGGATTTTCCGATCGCTATACTCGACAGTTTGTAATAATAAAATAGAAGAAGAATATATAATTTTATCCAAGAAAGAAAATAAAAATCGATGCCATAAGGCAGCTATGCCATAAAAATGTGACAGGGCACAGGCACAGAGACAGAGAGAGAAAGAGAGAGAGAGAGAGAGAGAGAGAGAGAGAGAACGACACATGCAACATAGTAGTCAGGCAAATGGTTGGGAACGTTGGGATATCAGCAGGACAGTGCGGTCCACAAGGAAGCAGACGCAAGCAAAAATACAATAAATTACTTGACGGAAAATATTGATAAGGTGACACACAAACCGAAAGAATGAGCGAACGAACAGCTTCAGATTCAGACCCAGACACAAGATGACACCCAGCTGATCAGAGTCAGAGTCCGTTGACGGCAGTCGGCACATAGAATTTCTGTGGCCTTGTTTGCTTTTTATAGTCTCGTGTCTCGCCAGTGTCGCCAAAGATGACGCATGTTCTTCCCGTTGACGGTGGCAGAGTAACCATCAGGCCATCAGACCATCAGACCATCGACCATTGACCATCGGACCCAAATGAAATGAGTTAAATGACGCAGGTAACTCCGGATACATGTGCCGATAAGCATTTATGGAGACAAGTCTGAGCTCGACCAAGATTCTGTGAGCCACCTTTACCACCTCTACCATCTTTACCACTAGCAGTCTAAGCTATGCCAAAAACAAAAGTGAAAGAGCTCTACAAATGATACAATAAATTGCCAGCGGACAGCTGAACGAGTTGTAATAAGCATATAATTTATAAATTCAATTTGATATTCTAGTGGCATAAAACTGCAAAAATAATTCCCATGACCGAGGCGAGGCACAAATCACCACGGCTACGGCTCTGGCTCCCACTCTGACTCCGGCTCCGGCTGCAAAGCTTTCCAAACGCCGAAGCGAACCGAAATCGAAGCCGAAAATGCAAATAAAAAGACAATTTCCCAGCACGTTCGCGCGGAGGCAAACTCATTAATTAAAGCAGTAAGCAGTATTTGAATCGCGTCAAAGAGACAAGCACACATATTTGCTTTATGGGCCTAGAATGACGAACTACTCCGACTATCACCTCGAGCACCGACAATTCTTGCAATTAAGGAAATTTATAATTCCCAAACAACGTTGGCAGCAGTGGGCAGCCAATTGGCGACAGAAACGAATTAAAATTACAGACAAACAACTCGATAAATATGTAGTTAGATGGATATGTACCCCCGACAGTGCGCCGAGGACCACAAATAAATAAAATTTCAATTTTACATCATAAAAAATCGTTAGAGACGTGATTAAAATCTTAGAAATGCTGCCCAGCCGGGCCAGCGTCTAACGGAGGCGCCTCGAGGCGACACATATCACACCACGAACGTGTCCACGTTGCGCATGCGCAGCACAGTTTGGCCGACCGAGGCCCAGCGACTCCAGCATATGTATCTCAGGGTATCTCAAACAGCATTTAAGCTAATTGAAGAAGTCTGTGCAAGACGTCGCTTGGTCGCTTGGTCGCTTGGTCGTGTATGAAAATTGTGTCGCTGCTGTCATTGTTTGCCCAGAGTCGCTGACAGCTGAGCAATAATAATTGTCAAAGCCCTGACTTAAGTTGACTTATCGCTGTGTGACTTCTTAAGGTGCTGCTTCCTCGGCCATTCGAACTCAATTAAATTGTCAAAAGTTGCCGCCGTCGCTGCCTGAACGCTTGTTTATTGGAGTCGGCGCCAATGGGCCCCAGGGACAGGGACAGTCCTCAATATCAATTAGCGCCACTTGAAAAGCATATTTAAATCGCTGTACGCACAATATTTATGCAGTCATAAACAATTTACCGGTGCCACCTCAAGTTTTTCAAAGAAGCATTCTGAAAGCTCAAGTTAAATGTGTTCATGGCTTTCCTAATATGCATTGGAATGTGAAACTACATTTTTATTATCAGCCGGCAATGGCTGACAAAAAACCACCCCGATCTGTGAATGGAACGAGCACTGACTATGCTGAAGAAAAAATGGATATATTAAGGATTTATAAGGACAGCCATGTGCATCGACACTAATTAATTGGGCTTTTCATAAAATGTCGACGCTGTATGCAGACGAAGCGAGCTGCTCACTCGCTCTATCGCTCGCTTTCTATGCACAGTTTACACATACACTGGTCAGCAAGAGTATTTGCACCAACTAAACAAACAAGTGATTTTGCATAGAAAATTAAAACGATTTTCGTTTTTTTATGTGTCAGATTTTGTTTGTATATATAGTGTAGCATTTGTGTATAACTTTAAAAAACTGGTGAGATTACAGTATCGGTAAAGAAAGTTTAGTATTTTTAGAATTTGTGTAAGCGTGGTAAGGTACAAGAAATTAATATGGAATTAGAAGTATGACTAGAATGTATGATAAATATAGAATGTATGACAGAGATGATTGCTTAATATGATACGAAATTAGTATAAAGAGTAGTGTGAAGTTATGAATATTTAAACTAGTTAATCAGAGGTGGAATACAAGGCCTTTTAATGGGTAGAGTGCAATTGTGTAACTAATCTAGCTAAAGTATTTTCATTTTTGCTATGGATGGTTAGGTAATGTCAAAAGAGAAGTCTTCGGCATATGGATTGGAGGGAGATTCATGTTTAATGTTTTGCTTAATGGATGTGTTTTTAACGTTATTCATTTTGAGGTCTGCGTTCATTCCTGGAAAAAATTAAAAATTAAAATTATGATTCAATAGATTGTTTTTTTTTAATCAGATAGGCAGCTGCTCTTCGTCAGATTGAGCATTCATTCTCTGAATTTAGTTGTAATTAATATTTTTTAAAGTTTCTATAAACAAATATTTGTTTGCTTATTTTTCAGTTTCTGTTAGGAACAAAATCAATAAGAATTCTCCAGAAAATTTCTTTATTCTTCTCTCTTTAAAGTTATATACATGCATTTTATGTTGTCAATATATTTATGCTGCCCAGTGTACATCTCGTATCTGTAACTGTATGTATCTTTATCTGTATCTACGACGACTGCGTCAGCTACCGAGCTGCTCATGTTTGCTGTTTGCTGCTGTTGTTGCTGCTGTTGTTGGTGCTGCTGCTGTTGCTGTTGCTAGCCAATGTCTTATTTGGTCCGCTGGCAGCCGGTTCGAGCCGTCGATGCTTGATTGCTAATTGCAATCCACATTGTCAACCGTCCAGGTCTGTCCCGCTGATTGCCAGCGACACAGCGACTGAGAGACTGAGCGACTGAGCAGCACAGGTTCAGGATCAGAGCTTTAGCTTTGGGCAGTGAGCCAGTTTTGTGTCGAGGTCCGGTTCCGGGACTTGGCAAATGGTAGTAAAAAACAGAAAGCACAGAAAATAATGTGTGTTACAGCAAGTGGATTAACAATTTGTGATACTTCCTGTAGTTCAATGGCTTAATAGTGAATATCCATCTATTCATGCTGCCATCATCTGTGTGTGTAAGTGTTGAAGTTCGACAGCGCACAAAAAAATCATGTCAGGCGTCAATTTGAGAATGTTTAAGTGATTTGTTTACACGCGGCAGCGTCTATTAACGAATTTATGGTAAACAAAGGGAAGTCGTTTGTTCAGCTCTCAGCTCTGTGAGCCCTGCCAGCCCCCACTCCATTGGGCAATGGACACCGTTGTATTTCGAGTAGCTCATGCTCAGCTCTCTGGCGCAGAGTCAGGCAGCAGTCAGGTACACACAGAAAGATACACTTCATAAAATATTAATCTGCTGATTTATGTTTCTATTTTCCTTTTTTATTGGAGCGCATGTGCCTGCAACAACAACAACAACAACAACAACACGAACAACAAAGATACTATATCAACTACTGAAAGTCTGCTGCTTCTATGTTGCAGCTCTGTTTATGTTTCTCCGTGTAAAGTGGCGATGCATCTAAACATGTGTAAACATCTTGTTTGTAGCGTCGAGTTCGAGTTCAGAAACTGTGCAGCTAGATTGGAGTTCTCTGATAAATATTTGAATATGAAAATATATAGAAAGAGTACAGCTTATAAAACATTTATATGTATATGATGTTAAGCTAACACGATTAGGCGTAGCGATGGTAAATGCAAATTGTTTTTCACATAAATCCAGGCGGTTAATATGGACAGGCATTACACACGGGCTACGTAATGCCAAGAAGGCCAATAATTCATCTGGCAAATTAGCAACGAATTACAAATTAATTTGTAGGCTCAGCCCGATGGAATGAAAGCCCCGCGCAAATCGAGCGAAATGAAATGAATTCAAAATTCGTACAAAATAATAAATATCGTGAAACTAATTTAACTGCCTCGGTTCCGGGTCTCAGTCTGACTCAATATTTGCATAAATTAGCGACGCTTCGTCTGATTCACGTGCGACGAGCGACGGAGCGTCAAATGCAGCCAGTGACAATTTCAATAGGTTGCCAGCATCGTCAGCATCCAGCAGCAGCAGCAGCAGCCCTCTTCTGCAAGGATGCAACCCTTACTGGAGACTTCTCGGACTTGATTGTTTATTTAAGCCATTCGCTGTTGCTGTCGCTGTCGCTATTGCTGTTGGTGTTGGTGTTGTTGTTGGTATTGCCGTGCTTTGCCAGGATGTAATCCTGCGGCAGCGTGACCAATTAATTTGATTGTAAAATGTGAAATTCGTATTAAAATCAAATACAACAAAAATGACAATGCGTATGACGGGAATATTAAAAAGTTACACACAACAGCCACCACCTCGCTGAGCCACCCCAGAGCCGACTGAAGACACACACACACACACACACATATATAGAAAGACTGAAAAGCACCCAGACTTTGTCTCATCTCATCTCGCTCATCGTTGTCGTCGTCATCTTTTGCCGACTTTAAAGTCACGCACGGAGTTTGCGCAAATTTTATGATAATTTTCGGCTACGATTGGGCTGCTGCCGCCATTGCTGTGGATCCCATGCCCGAAAGGCAACTGGAAAGGGATAAGGATAAGGATAAGGATATTTTGCATTTGCATCGCGTTTCGTTTTTTTTTTCTTTTTAATAACAATTCAAATGCGCGCGTTTTGCGCTCTGCGATCAAATCGATGAAATGTGAAAAAGGTCGTTATTCACTTAGTTTTTTTTTTTGGTTCATGGTAGCCTCACCTTTTTGAGGCTGCTTTGTCATCGCTCACGGATTTCTTGTCAATGCCAAAAGTTTACAGTCGAATAACTTATTTGCATATTCCGTAAAGTTAACGGCTTGAAAAATTGACAAAAATCTTCAAAGCGAACTGAAACGATTCGCTTTCATTTCAGTCAATGCAAATAAAGGCAAACAACATGATATTTATTCTATAATATTTGTTAGATTACCATGGATTTTCTCATCATACTTTTTACTTTTAAGGTTATATATATATTATGTTAAAACTTATATTGCATAGAGCAGGAGGCGTGGTAGAGTTCAGAAAGTATGTATATATTTGATATGGATGACGAGTTTAGTCATTTAAAAAAAATCTATATATATATATATATATATATATATATATGTATATATGTATATATATAGTATATTCATCTATATATATTCATAAATTGGGGTTCATGGCATCTCCTAGTTAAGCCAACCCGACGATAGCAGTCTGAGTCCTATATATATAATCATTTATATTTAGTTTAATATTAATTATGTTCATCTATAACTTTAAGGAAGGTCCATGGTATCTCCTCGTCAAACCAACCATAGCACCCTCAAACCTTACATATAATCATATATTTTTAAGGAGCCATAACAGTTGCTTTTTGGTTTTGTGCGCAAGTAGAAATTGGAATGAGCGAGACGTGTCTATTACTTAGAAGAAGAACTTACGACCCACCTACATATACATACATACATATATGTCAGGGCGAACCACACGAATGTGGCACATATAAAATTCAGCTTATATGCAGTCCAATAATATTTCCATTTGGCGTATGGCCATCTAAAGCGCTGCCACGTCACGCCACGCCTTGTTGCCCACTTTACATGTAGTGTAATACAACCGCTTTTATTGTGATGACTCCCAGGGGAACAGCCTCGGAACGAGCTTGAAAGCGAGCAGACAACGTTGCAAAAAAGGACTTTGGATTGCATTTATGTAGTTCTCCTTTCAGCAGGGCGGGCAGTCGTATATGATTTTATGAATGTGTCATAGGACGGACAAATGGCAACGGATAGAGACAACGGATAGCGGCATGGAATGGCGGGTGTGAAGAAATCCTTTTTGGCACTTCTCTAGGAAATTGCTCGAGAATTGTTATGTGCTCGACGTGTATTAGGGACTTACCTGAAACACATTTTCAGACTGTCCACGACTCGAGCTCAAAGTGGAATTGGACTGGAAGTTTATTGCGTCACTCAACCCCTTAGCGGAAAACCCTTCTTCCGAGGCTGCTTCTGCTGCTGCTGCTGCTGTAATTATGTCTGCGCCTGGTCATTAAATCATTCATTCCGAGCCATTTAATAATTTTTGCCAGCCACGAACAAAGGCTGGAGAAGGCGTGCGGCCCGCCCGAACATAATAATTCATTAGTGTACGAAGCAGGAGCAGGAGCAGGAGCCAGAGGCCAGCTCGGAACTGAACTCATAAATGCTATGCATCGAGACAATAACTTTAATAGAAGCAGGCTGCCTGACGAAATCCCCCAACATTGACCCACAATAGCACTTGACGGAGAGTACTCAACTCAATGTATAACGAGGGGCTGGCAAAGAGTTTCTGGCTGGCAGGACGAGGCTGAGCAGAAGGTCAAAAATGATAAACGGATATGAGGAAAGGATATTTTTCGTATTTCGTGTCCTTTTCCAATTGTTGCGAGAGCTGCCATTGTCGTTAAATAATTGCAAGTCGCATTCGGAAGGCAAGGAAATGCGACTCCGGCTCAGACTCTTTCTGATTGCCTTTCGCAGAGGAAGCGAGCACAACAATTGCGACCGAATGGCAGAAGAAAAAAGTTTAAGCTGTCAATATTTTGACTTTTTCTGCCTCCTTTTGTGAAGTGGGCGTATAATTAATGGATCGGGCGTTTGCAGCCATCAATGGCAAAATATTGCAAACACGAATGCAAAAGGGGGCCGAAAAAGGGTTCACAATAGCGATTGCGATTCGGGCGCCGACTCAAACTCGATTGCTTTATTTATGGCGAAATGAATTGAAATGTCAACCGGGTGGGTCGAATATCATATTCGAGCGACTAAAGCATAAAAGTATGAAAGCACCGCATTGTGTAAAATGGTAATTGCAAAGACGAGTGGACCAGTGGACGTTGGGGCAGTAAACAGACTCCCCTAACAGACCGAAGGATGTATACAAGTCTACGTATATATGTATATATTTATGTGGCAAGTGAGTTCCGGTCAAGGGTTCAATTATACTTTTGAACTGGTCGCCCATAAAAGTTTCAACAATAAGCCAACAGCGCGCATTGTCCTGCAGCCAAAGTGTCTTGACATTTGTATAATGTAATCGAAATAGATTGAGATGTATCGAGCAAACTCTTAACAAGATTGTCACAGACCGAAAAAAAGAAAAGACATCAAAGCTAAACAGGATATATCAAGGATTATATAATTTTCTTTATGTATTTTTTAAGTTTTCTGCTGTTATTTATTGGATTTTTTTTTTATAATAAATAGACTAACAATACATTTTGAAATGTAATTGCTATACCTTAAACTAACTGTTCATTTTTGGACTGTATTTAAAATGAGTATTTAAAGTTAGAAGTCGAGATCGGCGGGACAACCTCGTAAGACCTTGTGCGAGATGATTAGAGTGCGATGAGAACTTGCTAAGATAATTTTCCTTTGTTCCTCTATTGCCTCGCAGACTGGTAGAATGCCCCGGTGATGGTTCTCGAGACGTTCGACTGGGCTCCCTTGACAATGTCGATGATTATATAATTTAGCTATAAAATGTTGAATTTATGGATATGTAGGCTCTTTGCTCTTTGCTTGTTTGGCTAGGGCATGGCACTTATGATATATTGATTATGGCATTTGCCTTCATAAATTACAATCACATTACATGCCTCAGATACGTGGACGCGCTGTCATGTATGCACGTACTCATAACACGACAGCACACATGTCGTTGGTAAGAAGCTCATAAAGTTGAATTTCATATTTCATATTGATCGGAATTAGCATTTCGAATCACGTCGTATCGGTAGCGTCGTCGTCGAGTCCACATAAAACACTCCAACACTGCCAATCCACTCCAGTCAAGTGGGGGTGGCGGGGGTCTTGATCATAATCACGCACTTAAATCATAAATTCATGATTACTGGCCACACTATCGAATTCCAAGCAGAGTCGAGACACCGCTCCCAGCGAATAATATCGAATTGGAATTGGAATTGGAATTGAAATTGGAATTGGGCCGTGGCTTGGTTCCATAAAGCGCAATCATAACAATTTGATATATTATGCGACAAATAAAACTTGTTCGTCCCGCATGACAAGTGGCCCACATTTGGCAATTGGCTTTCTCCGGCTCTAAAGTGGAATACTCTCTTATGTTATTGATTTCCTAATCATTATTTGACTCTGTCTATGACTATAACAGATATTTATATAGATATAGCTGCATATAGTATATATTTTTGATTTGAAACATCTGCTGATTTGCTAGTCTGTGTCGACAATCGTCAACTGCTTTGCATGATAATAGATAAAGTCAGCCGTGCGGAATATTCTGTGCAAAATAGAAACATAAATGAAAATTTCATTTTTACATTGTTAACATTATTTGGCACTAATAAGCGGCTAACAGAGCCCCAGCACAGCACAATGCAGCGGCCACAGAATTGCATATTTATGAGTTACGCAGGGGGCACTTCAACGGGCTCTGCTGTATATACGTGTGTGTGTGTGTGAGTGTATATGTGTGTGTGTGTGTTGTCGCTCAACAGTTCGCACTTTGGCCAGTGTCCAGTAGGCACAATTTTTCATAACTTCACTAGGCCGTTACGAGGCCGAACAGTTTTTTTTTGCACTCTCTCTGTTCTCATACCCTATAGCCATGACACAGAAGAAGAGGTAAGAGCTTCATAGTCTGGATAACCTATATGAGTAAATAATTGTATTTATTATCATTTCCATGTAGGACATCCACAATAATCCTATGTAAATCATTTTGTACTCATTTACGTAGCTATATCCTTTAAATATTTTTATATATGGAAAGTAGTCTATAGTTTCTAAAGTTACGATAATAGTAGTGTATCTAGGAAGAATTGGTGAAATTTAAATATCAAGCCTCTAGTTCTAGGAGTTGAGAAATTGTATTATTTTATTATTATTATTCTTATTATAATTACTAGCGAGTAAGCGAAAAGTAAGTACGCGAGTAGCTGGCGAACAAGGAGAATTAAAGTGCAATACCAATCTATTTTTTCCCCAATTTATGAGCAAGTATAATTATACATAGTATAATATATATAACTAGTATAAGTAATACTGTTTTGCTATTGATAATGAAATAATTCCCTGAGAATCTTAGTATATATATATAAAAGTGTTTATAGTGTTATTCCAATGCAATGTGAGTCAAATTTAGTAATTCCTTTTTAGATTAACAGGGTATCTTCAGATCGAGCCTTCGCACATTTGAATATTTGTCAGTGGTTTTCGCTGCTGTTGCTATTGTGGTAACTTGGCTATTGTAGTTGCAACAACATGTTGCAGCACGTACTAGACGCTTGGCAAAAATGAAAAACAGAATCTGAATTGAAAATGAATTACGTTGAAATAAATGCAAAAACTTTTATCATATGGTGAAATCTATAAGCAGCACAGGCACGCACTGATTTCCCCACAACTCTTCGAGCTCCCCTCTTGCTCTACCTCTGCTTGAAGTAGGGCTTTCAAGCATAAGTTTCACTTGGAACTGTCCAATGCCAAAACAGTTGCTGGCTATCTTCTTCATTAAATTTTCTGCTAATCAATTCATATTTGTTGCAGGAAAATTTAACTAATACTTTTTTGTTATATTTGAAACTTGTCAAATATAATTAAACTGGAATCAATTTTAAGAGAAAGAGAGAAGTTTGTGCCTCTCTCTTCTTCCTCCTCGCTTTTGCCCGCAGTCGTGTTGTAATGAACAAATAAATTTACCGCATACGAGAATTTATAACGCCAACTTTTCTCATTAAATTTTATAAAAGGCGGCATATTTTAAACTTTTTCGACACTAACGGAGTTTTCTCACCTGCCGCCTGGGTCGGCTCAGTTGCGAAGGCAGAGGGCTATGCCAAAAGGCATTGCAGTAGTTTGGAAAAGCGCTCAAGCGGGAACGAAACTTAATTTCTATTCATTTGCTAAAAGTCATTCACACAGATATGTGTACATGTGTGTGTGAGTGAGTGAGTGTGAGTGTGGTATATACAAATGAGCAGAAGAATTGAATTTGTTTGGGGATGGGAATGGGGATTGGGGTATTGGGGATGGGGTTTTGGGGCTGGGGATGCTGCGCTGTCTGCAGTCATATTGGCAGCGGAAATTGAGGCGAAACTTTTGTCTTCACACACGTGAATATAATGCCACGACAAAATGCATAAAATTAAGAAAACTAAAGGTAAGCAGATTAAAGAACCTAGTCATGGATGGCAATGGGGGATCTCAAGTGAACATGGCGAAGGCAGAGCAACCGGCAAGGGGAAGCCTAGGGGGAGCCTAGCAAAAAATAGTTTTCCAATTAAACTTTATCCTTTTGCTTTAATTTACTGGTTTCATGCTTTGTCGCCTCTTTCAACCGCAGCAGCAGTCAGCAGCAATAGCAGCAGCAACAACAAAATCAGTCTGCAAAATCCCATTTTAAAGTTTTCCATTTTCCATTTTCCATTTTCCATTTAGCCTTTTAATTTTTCTGCAGCCCGACAGCGATTTCTTCTGCATTTGGTTGAGCATTTTCGAAGTTTTCTGGGCGCTGCGTCTTAGCACCAGCTGCTCAGCTGTTTTCCTCTAGAGAAAGGGAGAGAGAGAGAGAGAGAGAGAGGGAGGGAGAGAGAACAGGTAGTTGAATCACTTTGATTTTGAATGCAGCTAAGGATAAGCTGGCTAACCAAAGGCAATACGAATATCCAAAACCAGCAACTGCTCAAATTGCAGTGCGAGAGGATGAAAAGGAGGAGAAGAGAAAACAAACGAAGGCAACAAAAAGTCGAAAAAGTCTTTCCGAGGACGACGCGATGTCAGCGACGGCAACGACGACAAAAATGTGAACATTTTTCTCCCAGAATTGTTTCATGTATTCCAATATTAATTTGGTCAATTTATATTTTATTTGGAATTTTTAAATTGGTAACGTTTTTAGCCCAAAAACATATCTCGCTAACCCATCGGAAGCAGCCAGGCTTTGTCTTTATGCATGTGTGTGAGTCGTGTGTGTGTGTGTGTGTGTGTGTGAGTGTGACCGAGTGTGTTAGTTAAGTGGCTTAAATGGTGGTAAGCGAGGATCGTCATAAGGTCGAGACAAAAAGTAACAAGCGAGCAACAGTTATGCACTGAGAAAAATGTGTTGTTTTTCTTTTGATTAAAATTTAAATATAAATAGGAATCGTTGCTGGTAAAGCTAACTAATCTCTGAGCCATTTATATAGTCAAAGGTAAGAGGCACTTCAAAATGTTTCACAAATTTCTCTCAGTGTCTTTTGTCGAAATTCTCCCACACTGTGCGCACGCATATAATATATTATGATATTGTTACCGCCTCGCGTCCCAATTGTTGCCCCAGCCACAATCGCATATGAATCCATCCATGCGTCCATCCATCTAAATGCGCTCCGTTCATCCTGGCCAAGCCTCGCCAAGCAGGTCTCAAGCTTGAGCCAGGAGCAGCGAGCAGCGAGCAGCGAGCATCGAGCCAGAGGTCTCATCTGTGCTGCGTACAGTAGCATGCCAGATAAATCAATGTGTCAACACCTCTTTTTGTGCTGTCAGTTTTTTATGGTTTTCGATGATATTTCGCCTATTGTCAGTCCAACACACACGCGGCCAGTTGCCGAGCTGTCCAGTTGTCCAGCTGTCCAGTTGTCCAGTTGCTGACCACTTTTGGGGCCGTGTGTACCCATTTGGTTAAATCGCACTTGTACGTCCGATGGCGGGCAGTGGCAGCAGCCACAGCTGCTGGCTGCTGTGTTGGCCATCAGTAGTCAGTGCTTTTTGCCTCTCGGCTGAGCGCTGCTCTTTGGCTTTTTACCACAAGAAATATGGCTCTCTCCGCCTCCCCGACCATTGTTTCAGTGATGAAACATTTCGAGCGATGCGAGGCATTTGCAGCCGCTGCAAAACTGCTGCAACTGGATCAATTTCAGTGGCAAACGTGTCCTCATCAACGTCGCGCGCTCCCCTTCCGCTGAAGCAGCAGCAGCGAGGCCAGGGAGCCAGAGAGCCGAAGAACAGAGACCAAAGACCAATGCATCCGAATCCAACACATATCTGGTTATTTTTTGAATACCCTAACGCCGCATGGCTGTAAAGGGTATCACGTTTTTAGGCAAATTTATGTAAAATACAGCAAGAGCAGCTGAGTCGATTAAGATACGACTGTCTGCTTCGACTTAGTGCTATGAGATAGGAATTACATCAGACTTGAAAAAGTTTATTCAGTACTCAACTTTAATCTAAGGAAGAAACATAAATAAAGTTTTATTAAACACATAATGTAGTTCCGCTTTGATAAAGCTGGATTAATTGAAAACTTACTTTTCAAGTAAATCTGTTTTTTTTTTTTTTAATTTAACATAGTTTTGATGTAATTAGAATCACTTTAACTTCTTGTAAATAAATAATATTTCGGTAAAAGGAATTGATTCAAACTTTTATTAAATATTTTGGAATTTTGAAACTATAAAGTATATATATATATATGTGTGTTTCTTTAATTTAAAATTTGAATATTTTATTAAACACGTTTTCTGTAACCTTTAGTGACATTTAATGTAGTATAAAATATTTTGAAAATAAATATGAATAAATGATGATATTTGCTCTAAATTAATAAAAAGCAAGTATTTTCATATTATTTTAACTTTAACAGTTTCTATTGAAACAAAACAGAATAAGTCTGAGTACAAATAGAATATAAACTAGTATGGATTACAGTATATTCTATAATATTTGCAATACGACAGAAAATGTTGTATAGTAAATGATGTATTTATGTGTAAGGAATAAAACCAACTATAACTTTTCATATCGTAATTCAATATGATAGAAGTACAGGTATAACTTAGTCGAGCAGATAATACTAGAACATTTAAAGCTCTTTTTTTTCAGGAGGGCATGTGAAATTTGAATTGCCTGCTTTTTAGTGAAGATTTATGGCAGGCTCGTTAAATTTTAATATGAAATAAAAGTTTTTAGAAATCCAAGAGTCAAGCGTAGTCGCAGTCGCCGTCGCAGTCGCCGTCGCCGTCGCCGTCGCCGTCGCAGTCTTTGAGTGGAGTTTAGCGCTGTTTCTTTCGTAGTTCGATTGACATGCAAAGCGAATTAGGTGGTCATAAATCTGTTGTGAAGCAAAGCTAAAACTAAAGGCTACAATATAAAAACACATACATATATATGTATGTAAATGCAGTTATTACAAACTTACAAGTGACTAACAACCCCATCTCATAAAAGGTAAATGCCAGACTACCGAGCGAAGGCCCGTCTTGGATTGCAAATCAGAAATAGTAATTGAATCTGTAGCAATTAATGTAAGAGACTTTTATGTCTCGATTGCAGATTATATTGAGGAATTGAGGAATTGAATGGCTGGATTTATAATCATTATGGAATAGTACAGCAAAGATCCACCTTAACCAACACATATTACAGATTCCTATAGTGATAGTTACCATAAAGTCTAAGCACTTTGGCTAGAGATAAAAATAACTAAAATTACCATTTACATTAAATAAATTAATATATTTAATGAATTAAAATAGTGAAAATATTCTCTGAGCAATGTTAATTAACTCACCAGCAGACAATTTCTACATTCATGAGATAGATCCCAAAATTGTAAAATTGTACTTCCATAAGCAGTAGCAGGAGGGAGCTGAGTGAACCGAAAGTGGCCCGGCGGCAACTTCCGTTTGTACTCCAAAGTTGCTGGGCGCCGATTACCGACTCGGGCTTATAATAATTTAAAATATGTTAACAAAAAGAAGGGAGAAAAACATTAAAAACGAACATGGATATTATTGTTGGCTCGGGCCATTTGAGGCTGATAAAAGTTTTTCGATAGGGCCAGTGAAAATGCCACAAACAGCTCATTACAAGCGTCAAAACAAATTTATGCAAATAGCAGCCAACAGCAGCAGCAACAACATCAGTGACAACAACAACAACCTGTGGAAGAGAGCAAACATAGACCGTAGATCGGAGACTCCGAAAATCAGGTCCGAGCTGAGAGGCGAGCTGACGGTTTGGAGGTTGAAGCTGTGGCAATTAACATTGCGCCGTACGTTGAGCATTAATCATTTTAATCGCAATTTATGTGTCGTCGACGTCGTCAACACCACTCGACACGATAACGATGGAAGCAGCAGCCCCAGCACCACCAGCACCACCAGCAGCAGCAGCAGCAACAACAACCACAACCACAGCTCAAGCATTGCCTCGCCATTTTGGCCACAAATGAGCACTAAACGAGTAACGGCCTCGAGATTGGAATCGAATTTGGAATCGGACAGAAGAAAGCCAATTTCTGAATTGAGTTTTTCGGGGCACACTCGGGCGGTCTTTCAAAAGCCCCAACACCGTACCGCACCGCACATTCTACCACGCCCATCCCTTTGCCCCTCTGCCTGCCCTCCTTCCCTGCCATTTCCATTTCCACAGGGCTGCCGCAGAGCTATTCATCGTCTCGTCGGTGTCAACGTCAAAGTCGTCACTGAGGCATTTGCTCCGATCAAATTATGTTTCATAAACGCTCGCATTTATGGTGTCGGCAAATGGCAAATGGCAAACGGCAACGGCAATGTCCAAAGATTTGTTACATTTCTCGGGTTATTTGAACTTTTTGAAGTTTTTCTGAGTGATTGCCTGGTTCTTAAGGCCATGTTGGTATTTGGCCATGATTGCCATTAAGGTGCGCTCAAGACTTTGGGTAATTGGCTTATGGGACATAATCAATGGAAATATGGAAGCTAATTGTATTGCAATATGTCTTGCATTGAATAGCAGAAATCCATGAAGAGATTATCGAATTGTAAAGGGGAAATTAAATAAATATATACATACATACATATGCACGAACTTATGTATTGCCCACAACAGAAAGAGAGTGGAAGAAAGAGTTTTTCGTTCATAGTCATTCCTATGAGCGAAGACCCCTCTCTCTCTCTCTTCCGGTCTCTTGCTGCTCTACATATGAATAATATTGCACTCACATTATTTTTATTTGTTTTGTTCTGTGTTTGTGCTGTCTTCGCACTAAAATGCAGCGAAGAGCAGCTGAGCCTTTGCATACAGTTACGACTTATACTATCTCTTTCCTACTTAAATACAAAGTGTAGCTTAAAATGTTGTCGCTCCTTCTAATTCATTTGCTGCATTATGCATATGTGACCTACACACATGAGAGCAAAGAAGAGCGCCAAAGAGAATGTTGTGAAATGACAAGTTCGAATTCGAAATATGCAATTGTTGTTGCAACTGTTAGATCTAGAACGTAAGACGTTACACAGAGCTAGAGTTTTCGAAAAGGCAGCATAAGAAGGTGAGCTGCTATTGGCTGCAATGGCATTGAGACAATTTCGAGATCGAATTAGAGAGGAAATAAATCGTTATTGCTGTTGATCTACATATATATTTCTTGACGTCAAAAAGGAACACTAATATTCCAATTGGAAATTTGTTGCTGCGCTGAGTTAAATCCCAACTAGATGTACTCTTGCTATATTTGTAGCTGTTGCTGGTATTGTTGTTGTTGTCGCTGCTTAGCCAAGCAACATATACGAAAATTTATTATCACAATAACAGCAAAATTGAACAATAATATTTGTTAACGCTTGAATAGCGACGCACCCAATAATTTTATTGAATCTGAAATGCAAACACTCGCATACACAAGCCAACCCTAATTTCAAAAACAAAAAACAAAACAAAATAAAAAGCCAAACAAAAGTTGCAGCTACCGCTCACAACAAGATACACTGATACGTATACAGATAGAGATACATAGGTACACAGATACAGATACAGTAGCGTTGAGAGAGCGAAATTGCTTAGATTTGCTTCGCATGAATTTCGATTTATATAAAATTAATGAATATTTAAATTGTGGGCGCTGTTTCATGCAAAATGCCGCCGGAAACGCGCTTTGCTGGAGCCACCTGTATTTGTGTTTAGCTTTTTTTTTGTATTTATAGTTTTTATTGTTATTGTTGTTGTAGTTATAGTTGTTGAATATGTTGTTGCTGCTGCTGCTGTTGACTGGCCGGATATTCAAGCACTCCCACACCCTGATTGAGGCACGTTCTGATTTGCCATATAAGTGTTTTGACCATGGCTTATACTCCCAGCTGAATTCGATTGGGGTGAACAAAGAAGCTCTCTCCTCTCAATAATTTGAGATCTTGCAGATACGCATCACATTCTCCTTGACTTTCGATGAATTTACAAACGGATATTTCATTCATTTGCCTGCAGCCCACCCAGATCCCAGATGAGTAACACCGCCCCCACCATCACCTGTGTCTGTGACGTAAGATGCGAGCGGCAGGTGCGTGGCATCCGGGCGCCTGGCCAGGGGATGTGCCATGGGGATGGGGCATGGGCTGGTATGATGGCATAGATCAATTGTTGTTGTCAGTTGTTGCTCCGGCCGATTTGTTTGTTTACACATAACCCCGTATTGCTCGATCTCTTTATGAATGAATGAATGAAGCGAGTGCCCACGGCGCAGTCTGCTTTTTAGCAATTTGATGAATTAATGCCTAGACGCGCCTCTGCCATACACCTGCTGAAGCTGTTTTTCTTTTATAATCACTAAAAAGTGAAATTCAGTTTTAAGACTCTACTAACTTGAATGCCGATTGCCTCAAATCTCCTTTATTTGGAAATGAATGATGCAATTGTTGGTGCTGTTTATGGGATTATTGGAAGGTGATTACAGTTAACAACAGATAATTACTTTTATATATTATTTATTTATATTATATTAAAGATAGTCAGAAAGCTTTCTACAATTACATTAGTTAAATGACATTAAAACTTCACCAAAGATTATTATTTAAAAGTTTTCGTTAGTGATCAGGGTTGAGATGGTTATTAGAAATAAATAATAACAAGATGTATATAAATATATTTTATAAATACATAGTATATATAATATGTATAAATCAGATATAAATCGGACAATTCATCTGACTACACATCTTTCATGAATGGAGATAGCTGTGAAAATAATTTAAGAAAATAAAGGATTGCCTAGGAGTATAGCTTGCAGCTCACTCGAAGAGACTGCTTACATTTCAATCTCATTTTGCGGATATGTATTGGTTTTTATACAAAGTGGATATATCGGAATAAACTACAAACTAATAGGAGTAGCTACATAGCCTTTGTATTGGACAATAGAAAAGATACATGAGAATATTGTTAAGTAACAGACTTCAGAGTCACAAAACTCATTTACTCGTTCTTCATTTTAGGAACCAGTATTAAGGCAATAAATGCTCAAAATTATAATCAACTTATGACAATCTAAGACTTATAGCTAAAAGAAACAGTTAGTTCACAGAACGGCACTCTGACTTACAGTCTATAGAATATCCATCCAGTTCCAGTTCTCCACCCTTGATTTCGAAGGCATCGTAATATATCATTACCACAGATATCAAAGACATCAAAGCTGGCCTGGTAGACCATTACCTTAATAGTCAACTAGCCTGCTCAATTTGAGTCTCTATAGTTGATGTCAGATTGGTGACACAGCTGCCTAGCTAACTTACTGCTAATCTTCCAAATGTAATCCTCAAGTAATATTAAGTTTACTATCGGACAGCCTATAGCTTTTAACCCTTTACTTAAATTTTAAATCTGAAATTCCACATTTAATATGCTCTGTGGCTATTATTTATCCGAGCTATAGAAGCCGAATAGCTCTTCATAACTTTACAGACTTCAAACTACAGCCAGTATGCACTTTTATTTACGAAACACGAAGAAGACAAAAATTTGCCTTATTTTGCTGGCATTGCTCTGGGAGAGCTACTAATTCCCAATGCCCGTTGGTCGTGTTGTAACAATAATTGCTAAGCTGCAATTGTTTCACCTTCAGCCCTCCTCCACCCACTTGTTGTCCCTCTGCCTCTGCCTCTGCCTCTGCCTCAGCCTGGAGACAAAAACTTTTTGTTGCCGAACTGCAGCTGTAGAGGAATAGAATTGCTGTTGGGCCTGAACGATTGTTGCTGTTGTTGTTGTTGCAGATCCGTCGCTCCAAAAATGTGTGCAGTTGCTGTTGCTATTGCTGCTGCTGCTGCTGCTGTTGGCTGGGGCGACGTAGTCCGTGTCGCCAATGTCGCTTAGAGTCGCCTTCGATTGTCTTGTAGACGATGTTGTTCGAATGCAATTCACGGCTTGTATTTTGTTACGTTTCGTATCGCTGGCAACTTTTTGCTTTGTTGCATTTCTTGCCGTTTGGTATTGTTCTGTGGGCCTGGATAATAGTCGCCTACTAATGACAATCTTAAAGACGTTTCCACAGTTTGTCCAAACTGTTTGTAGCCTGTCCAAACGAACATGATTTGAACACACAATTTTTTCATTTCTTTTTCTTTTTCTTCCTCTTTTCGTTTTTCTTGTTTTCTTCTTCGCCGTTTTATTTACCTTGTAATAGAAGCTGCACAACCTTTTAACCCACTATCTTCGGGCTCTGGGCTCTAGCGATAGCGATAGCGAGTGCTTAATACTTCTCCTTGATCATGTCCTACCGCGCCACTAGCGCCAACCTGGCCAAGCTCTAGTAAATGTTGTGGCCGAGCATTTCAGGAATTTACACGAGCCGTGTACCACTGACAACAACTTCGCAGCAGCAACAGCAACAGCAACAGCAACAGCAACTGTCAGCACCATTGGTAACGGCAACCTGTTGACCTGATGCAGCAAACGCAGCTTCAGCTGAGGTGAGGCAGCGGAAATCGTCGCCGTTGGTCAACTTCAAAGCGCCCCGAGTGCCTAAGACAAAGACCATGCCCTTGCCCTTGGGCTACGCACACTGGGATCAAATCGATTGGCGAACAGTAGCCAAAAGTTGTCGCCGTCGTTCTTGTTGTTGTTGTTGTTGTTGTTGTTGTTGTTGTTGTTGTTGTCGTTGTCGCTTGCTGGACTTTGATTTGCGCCTATTTAAAAGAGTGGCTCTAGTCGGGAGTGTACGACTTATAGATACCCTGACATGATTCAGTGGAAAAACTTTAATTTTTATGCTAGACTTAAGATTACATATGTTTGTAATTTATCTATTTAACACACGAATCTATAGTCCTTTTCCTCGGAGATATTATTATTTAGGAGAAAAATCTTTCTTTATTTGCTTTTAAATTTCGCACTATATGTATATTTATAATTTACCTACTTGCCACACGAATCTATAGTCGTTCTCCTTGTAAATATCAAAATAAGATTCAGAAGAAAGATTTACTTTTATCTTACTTATCATCTTAGATAAATAAATAAATCATATTGTTCATCTTAAATATATTTTTTCCAACTTTTCACAAATCTCTAGTTCTAATCTGATGCCACTAGGTTTTATTGTCGTGAATGCCTTATTTAAATTGCGCTTATAATAAGGAAAATATCTGAAGTATCGGATAGTAGTATTAAATTGATCTGAGAGATACATAAATACATAGCTAAAGCTTTAACAATCTCACTTCTATATGCCACGAAGCCACGAATAGGCAGAAGGACGTATCAAATATAAATATACTTTATCGATTCAACCAAACCGCCTTCTGAATGCTACAAAAGTATATTTACACAAAAACAATATACCCTCTAAATCTTTTTCGATGGGCAAACGATTTGTCTTAACTTTAACACTAAGACTAAGACAACTGGCTAGATATGGTATTCCACAGGTGTTGATCAGTATTGAACATATTTCTTTCTCTAATCATCAACTCAAACTAAAATGTGCTGCTTATAATAAACTCAGGCTTTCGGCCTTTTCCTGCATGTCCTCACCAATACCAATGCAAAATTTCAACCATATTTAAATTATGGAAAACATAAACGAACATTTCTTAAGCGACAAACATGAACAAAATCAAAAATTCCAACAAGTTACAGAAATAACTCGATGCAGTATCCACTTAAAGCCAAAAGGAGCTGCTATAAAGTGCACCACCAACAGCAACAACAACAACCAGTTGCTGTGGGTCTGCGCATTGACCGAACAGGCAGACAGAAATGCAGAAGAATTCGCGCTCATTGGACAACTACAATGGACAACAGTCAGCAGAAGAGAAGAGTCGAATGAGGCATTGGATGGGCTTGAGACTAAGTCTGAGGCAGTCTGCCTCTGTCTCCGTCTCTGCCTCTCTGTCTCTGTCTCAGTCTCTCAGTCTCTCAGTCTCTGTCTCTGTTTATCTGTATCCTTGTGGCTGACTGGCCGCGACAAATGAAGCTAACAACTCGGACGGCGTCTGGCAGTCGTTGTTGGCGTTTGCGATTGGCTTTGGGTCGCAACAGCAATTGCACATAGCAGCGACCACGACAACATCGACTCAACAGCAACAACAGCAACAAGAAGAAGAACTCCGGCAAAACAGCTTACAACGACAATTATAAAATGATGACAATAAGAACAACATGCGATGATGCTGGCTAGAGGCATCCTGGACGAGCCGAATGCAATTGCGAATCACTAAGCTTGGATTTCAGCTACAGCCCGATACTCTCACGATCTAGCCGATTGCTGGAGTTCTGTGCTGGGCTGTGCTGTGCTGTGCTGTGCTGTGCTGGTCCCAAGGTCCCTGGTAATGCCGAGAATTTGCCGAAACAGCCCACGAACTGATCCCAGTCGCCGGAGATGTCGTCGTCGTCGTCGTCGTCGTTGTTGTTCTCGTTCGTTGTTGTTGTTGCTGTTGTTGCTCCTTTCCAGCCAGCGACAAATGTGTTTTCGATTGGTGGCCCTCGAACGCACACCGGCGCCAAGAGGCGGCAAGTTTGTTCACAGCCAGCCGGTTTCATCTGAGGCCCTCTTGGCCCAAAAATTAAAATTATTCTACTAGGCCCAAACAAGCCAACGATGCTCCCGCCATGCTGTTATCCCAGAGCCACATTCACTTGTCGCGATTTATCGCACAGATCGACGCTTTAGTTAATTTTTGTGTGTGGGTGGCTCCAGCCAAGCTCCAGATCCAGCAGCTCCTCCTCTCCGCGGCTCCTTCGGCCTGATCTGGTTGTGCTTAATTGACGCAACTTTTATGAATCGCCATCGGGCCGAGGGCGGAGCTACTGGATTTACATCAGTCGTTGCTAGAAATGGAGTAAGAGCTGTTTGTCTATAATTGGATAGTTTGTCACTGAAGTGAGCGAGGAAGGATCAGGGGCTCCTTGAAATGTGAGTGGATAATAAAGTCTCGCGGTGCATTGAACTGTCACAATTGTGCAAGAGAAAACGTATTAAAGCCGAGTTCGCTTTTCGGCAATAAATGAGCCGACATGCGGAGCGAAGCCTGTCTGGCAGCTACTCTGAGTATCCTTGTCCATTGATTGTTGTTTCGTATGTATAATATTTTTGGTTTATTTATTTACTTTTATTTTACTTTTTTATCAACCCGATCCCGACGACGAAAACAACAGTTGCGATCAGTGGGGGGCTGGTGCGGCGAGGCAACGCTCGACGTTGTCGAATGCTATGTTGTCACGATATCAAAGCATTTTAATTGGCCGATTTATAGATTTAATTACGTATTCATGCGAAACATCGAATCCGTGATTCGTAAAAACACACAACGCGCAACGGGTGGAAAGAGCGACAGACAGACAGTCAGAGAGAGAGAGAGAGAGAGAGTGAGAGTGGAAGAGAACACGCCAGAGATCTTTGGCTGATCACTGGCACAGCCAACGCAGTAGATCTTAACGATCTTGGAATCTCCTGGCTGGCTGGCTGGCTTAGAGCTGTCTGGAGACGAGTGCACCGGGGTGGAAGCAACAAGCCAGCGCAAAGCCAGCAACAAGATCTTCTGGCCACAATCATTACCTGCCTGCCTGCCTACCTGCCTGCCCCCCACCTGAAGACGCAGCTGCAGTTGCAGAGCGCCACACGCCGCCAGAGAGGTCCGAAATTTGTACCGAAATGGGGAAAGGGCCGTCCAATGTGAATACATATACACATCTATATACATATATAGCCATATACATATTCATTCCGGTTAGCAGTAGTTGTAGTGCATTACGTATTCGAGGCATATGCGGGGGAAAGCCCAAAGCCCAAAGCCCAAAGGCCATCCTATACGCCGGACGAGGAGGCGTGCGCAGTGCCATTTGTAAAACGACTTCGGGGCACATTTCGTGCAACGTTTTAATATCTTTATTGGTCATCATCGTTGTCATTAAAACTGAGAATAATAAAATCATAAGCAATCGTCTGTCCATCGCAGCTTTCTGATGTTGTTGTGCAAAAAGCGAAATTATTAAATTTTTCTGCGCCTGCCTCGCATTTTAAATGAGTAAACGCATTTCATTTTGGTCTCTGAGTTTGTAGCTCACGTAGCATAGCTGGGTTATAGGCCCCAAGACCGGAGGCAGAGGCTTCAGCTCCACGCTCCACGCTCCACGCTCCACACTCACACACTTAATTAGAATGAGTTCACTTTGCCGGACAGTGGACAGTGGGCAGTAGAAGAAACAGTTTTGCCATCAAGCAGACGCCATAAATTATGCATAGCAAGTGCGATCCGCGATCCACGATCCGCGATCCACGATCCACAATTCCAGTCCAGTCCATACAGAAAGAAGCCCGTGGCGAAACTCGGGCCCATAAAGCCGCCGAAATTATTCAATATGACAGCCGTACATGACAGTTGCTTTCAGAAATTTCATCATAAATGTCAAAACTGAATTGTTTTGCTCGTAGATCTTATCCATGTGTTTGCTTCGCTGATTTCAGCCGTTTCTGGGACAGAGCAATTGCCAAATGACAGCTACTGTCTGCACATACACATCACTACACACACATACATGTGTACATATGTATGCATATGAGCGAAAATATCACAGCGATTGTGCCAAATTATAATATAAACAAGAAACAGAGTGTGATATAGCCGGAACTGATGGACTACCAGATACCCCACCTCCTTGACTCCGAATATGATAATTTATCATTGAGCCAAACTGTTAATATTTAATAGAATTATCTAATAATAAAGCTATATTTTTCATAGAAGTAGAGAAAGAACCTACAAATAAAATTGATATAATTTGAGAATTGGAAAAGAAATAAATTAAATATTTTGATAATATAATAAGTTGAAATAATATATAAATCGATTGTTTCAGTCCAAAATGATATTGATTTAAGTGATATGGAATTACTTTTCAAATTTGCTTCTCTATACATAATACAGTTTCTTATATATAGATTTAGGCAATTCCGCCCGATAATCTCTCAGTCATTGACGAATGAATGGGCAGATGAACGGCTGACGATGACTAAATCATCTCGACTGTTAATCCTAATCAGTATTATATATTCTTTAATCATAGACATCAGTCAGCCACTTCTCTTTCTACCAGCTACATACGATTCGCCAAAAACAATATACCCAACTGAAATAGTTACCAGGGTATACAAACATTCGATTTATGTATTATAATTTCTGCATGCGTAAAAAGTGTCAACCAGCTGATTGTCTTAATAATTTCTCTGCCAATTTCGAAAAACACATTTCAAGGCGGAAAGAGTTATGAAAGTTCTTAATTTTGTTGTTGTGTGTTAAGGCTGCAGTCTTTGCCTACGTGATCGAAGCACCAGGTGCAACAGATGGCCATCTAGCTACACACAATGTACAATGATGAGTATATTTAGATGAAATAGAACATTCTTTTTGTATTTATTCGATGTCTGTTCGTGCATTTGTTGTGAAGTTAGCCAATGGCCATATGAAAAGTTGTTTGTTAATTGCTGGAATATGTTGTAAAGTGCTGAGCCATAAAAAAAAAATTGTAATTTTTTTAAATATTTAAAATTGTTGAGATCGAAAAGGCAAATCCGGCCAATTGGCATGTGGAATGTAAATCAGAACACTATTAATTAATTTTATTTATCTTTAAAAAACTGCTTTATGACTTTAATTTTGAAAACAAAATTTATTTCAGATAGAGAGAAAAATTTTAAAAATTTTGCCTTTGTGTTTACTCATTTGATTGAAGTGGTTATTCCATAAGCTTTATGCCCATCTGTTTCCTGTTTTAATGATTTTCTCTATATATTAAAATATTGATTGACCAAAGTGCCGTCCATGCAAGAGCTTAACAAAATATCTGCAATATAATTGATTGTAATATATATATTCTCTAGAACTTAGAATACATATACAAGAGAAAGTGACTAAGAAAGTGAAAGTGAAAATGCCTAAGAAATAGAAAACAGAATATCAAATTGTAAGTCGATTGTAATAGCTCGAGGCTAACTCAAATTATAATAATGAACTTTTGACTAAATGTAAATCACAATAAGTGCGATACCTATATATACAGCTCACAACTGTATAGTTTTTGACGACATTAAATTTCTTTTAGCTGTAGTGAAGTGTAGAAGTGTAGAAGCACAAAGAGACCCCATGCAGTTAGTGCAGCTTTTTCAATTCTCATATCTTACAAGGCTAAGGATCACAAAACTAAATTCATTAAAGTGATACTTTTTGGCAGCGCCTTAAAGCAGGAGCCGACTGCTCTGTCAGCACCTTTGAGAGGGAATTTGTGTATCGTATGACAGCAGGGAGAAGCGCTGGCAAAGTTGTATTTCCATAACCACAAGCTGCCATCCGAGGCGCTGGGAATTTCGGCAAGTTGTGGCTTCATGAGTTAAGCAGCGTTTAAGCCAATCGACCGCAAACGGGGGCATGCGAAGCTGCAGTAAAGGCATTTAGTTATTCACTCATATTAATAATGATATAATGTAATATATATAGTCAGCACAGGAAGAGAGAGACAGTGACAGAGAGAGAGAGAGAGAGAGAGAGAGAGAGAGAGAGAGAGAGAGAGAGACATGAAGCCACACACGCATTGCAATGAGCTCATTATACAATAATTACAGTTGAACTTATGTGATTCGCAGTCAATTCTCACCGTTGCGATCGATTTCAGGTGCATCCGGTACGCATCGCCCCCTGTTCGAACCGCAGAGAGTCCGAAAGCCCGTAGCCGGTCAGCGGTCAGATATATTTACAATATGCGAGTGTTGAATAGCGTTTTGTTTTTCTTTTACGATACGGATATGAATGCAATTGTTGCCCTGTTGCCCTGTTGTCCAGTTGCCCTTTTGTGTTGTCGTCGTTGCTGTTGCTCTTAATGTTTGTCGTTGCTATTGTGAATGAATATATCATATGCATCTATATCAATTGCTGGGTGCGGCCTTTAATGTAAATCAGAGCATACATTAATTTCACAACTTGGCCCCAGAAGGAAGTTAAAGACTGGATGGCCTGTAATTGAATATGATATACGGAAACACACACACACACAGACAGACAGACACACACGCAGTGAACTGGTAATGGACTCTTGGACATTGGGTTATACGAAAGGTCAACTGCTGGCAGAGACAATTGGATTCCGCACTGTGAATGGGTTAAGTATAGTTAAGCAGGGCGCGACAATTCCCAACGGAAATCAACGTCTTTGATTTCAGCATATCAATTTCGTATTGTTGCCATTTGTGAATTACATGCCTGTGACAGAGAGGGCGTGGCACACACGCACACACGCACGCACACACACACACGTAGTCAGCACAAGAGACAATGTCAAATGTTTGCATTGCGAATGTTATTTGTCAGCTACGGCGACTGGCTTTATGTCTGTTTAATCAACGACGTCAATTGCAAACAACGGTCAACAGCAGTTCTAAGAGGCCACCAGCTAAGGCAGAGTGTCACAGATACACATATACACATACACATACACATACACATGATACATGTATTCATTTATGTATATTTACTTGTTAGACGTTTGCTCATAAGGAGTGCGCTTTCGTTCACTTTGGTTGCAACAAACATCTTGGCTTTTTGAGGTTTACTAAGTACAAATATTTGTGCTCAAATAGATGCAGAAATCCAAAACTTACAACATATGCATAAATGTGCATCGACATCTTGAACTAAATGCCTTTGTGCATAGATATGAGATGCTGTTTAGCCGTGTTTTGATTTATTTGAGAGTGCAAAAGAGTATATTGGTTTGGGGCAATGTTTAGATTCATGTCAGACTAGACTGTCCATTTATAAGTCTACTGCATGAATGCGAAACTATTCGTTACTATGGCAGCTAGAGAGTTGAGTCTTCAGATTCATTAGATAGGTCCGTTGTATAGCAGGTCTTATCACAAATTACTCAATCTTTGACAACATAAAAGACTTATAATTCTAAATGTATAATAGTTATCTGAATCAAGTATGAAATTAATAATAAACATCTAAAAGATTCGTAGCTTTTGTTGAACAATTTTTATTAACTTTTTTATGGCAAAACGATATTGATTGTCGGTAGGTAGAATTGATAAATTTTGTAAGTGAAATACTTTTGATCTAAAGATTGACCAAATATTAAAATAAGTATATCCTTCACAGCTTTATAGTTAAGATCATAAAGTCTTGCTTAGCGTTTCAGGGCCTTGACTAATAGGAAAATATTGATTTTTGTATTAATATAATTAACGGGTATTTTTTAGATTTCACCCGACAATAATAAATAAAATGGTCTGTATTTAATTCACCTTCTTCACTTTATATGGGTTTAATTTCTTTGACTTTTATTCCCTGTCACATTTAAAGCTCCAAATTTATTTTTCTACCAATCGAATGCAAATTTATGCGACAATTTTTGATGATACGCTGCAACACGCAATCAAATTGCCAGTTAAAAATATTGTATTGACATCTATCTACCACTACGAGCTACGATTGAAAGCTATTTGATATCATCGGCATTTTCAGCAATATGAGTATCAGTCATAAAAACGAGAAAGAATATTAGATTCACACTCGCTCGACAATTGCTGCAATTGTTGGGCTATTACTGCTGATTGCTCCATTGCGGTCAAGCTATACGTGTGTGTGTGTGTGTGTGTGTGTGTGTGTGTGTGGGTTAGATATCCACACACAATACAATAGCAACAATAGCAGGCGACACCAATAACAATAACAACACGCATGACACAAGAAGTAGAATATTATTTGCTGGCAATAACTAATAGACACATGCAACATGTCCATGTCCATGCCCATGTCCACGTCCATGTCCATGGCCATGCCCATGTCCACATCGGAGGCCGAAGGCAGAGTGCGGGCAGCCCAACATGAATTTAATGATAAACATCACAAAGGCCAATTTCAATAGTCGTCCGATTGTAGGTAGTTAGTCCGGCTGCCAGTTCCAGCATAATGTGTGTGACATTTGCATATCGAGGCATAAGCAAATACGAGACTCACTCATTTGTGTCTCTCTGCCGTAGAGAGCTAGTTTGCGGCTCTCGAAATGTAAATTTTGATATTGACGCATTGATATAACAATCAATATTTAATTTGCCAGCCTTTGTCCATCCTTTGATCCGAAATGAACGCCAAAGTGCACGGAGTCATTTTAATATTAAATATCTGTAGTGAATTTAGGGGAGAAGCAGAGGAAAACTTTTGGAATTGCAAATGCTTAGAATATTAAAAGTTTATAATAGTCAGAAAATGGAAATTGTGAGTATTATGTAATGTTACTTAAATATATATAATGCGCAAAAGGAGGCGTGAGATTGAAGATGAGACAATTCAGCGATTTATTGTCTCTTAATGTCCGTCCGTATGAGTTATGCAATCTTGAAAGCTATGAAAGCAGTACATTTCGAATTTCAAATTCATATTGATCCTTTTGCATACTAAGCAATCCCATTTAAACCATCCTAACCCATTCCTATCATCAATTGAAATTGATATTGAACTTTGGAACCAATTCAATATACTTAAATTTTAGAGCAATTTTAGTATATAAGTTTCTGTAATGAATACAGAGAGTATGAAGAATTTCCTTGTTAATAGCATTCTTCGATTCTTCCGAAAGAAACTCAATTATATATACTTGACGATTTGGTATACGAACTTTCATACATATGAACAACATAAGTATTCTCTTAAAATTAGAAATGATTAGAATAGAAATGCAAATTTTAATTTGGATAATACTAAAACTCCTCAATGGAGGAACTTAATTGAATCACAAGCGATGCTTTTTTTGTAACATATGTGTGAGTGTGTATGTATGTGTGCTATGTGTATATAACTGTATATGTGTATATGTGTATGTATGTCTACATTAATTCAAGCGATATCTCTGTGGAGTACTCTAGGTATCCACTAGTCGGGCACACTTGACTATGTATTTTAAAAAAAATATTGATTTGACTTTCAGGTCCTTCTAAAATGAAAAAGTTTAAAGCACCTCAGCGCCCTTGGGCTAAACGCCTGTATAATTGGCAGAAAAACTGTCAATGTCATCGATATGCTTTGGCTGTGCTGGTAGCGAAATTCCGTGAGCCAACTGGCAGTTGGGAACTGGGAACTGTCAACAGGCAACTGAGTGTAACAAGCCAATTATGAGAGTTGCGTCTAATAGGCTTAAAAACGTTAAAGACCAGGCAGGGTCATGGTTGAGCAACCGTAGTCCGTAGGCAACTGCTGCAAGTGAAGAAGAAGACACGAAGACAACGAAAGAAACAGAAAGAAAATAGCTCGGCAGACAGAAGGGTTAATTAGAAGGATAATTAGTGCGTAATCCGATATGTCAACAACGGCGGAGCGAGCGAAACAGTTTCGGGTTGAGGCGAACGCCTAATGAAATTTGGCTGCCAAGCGAAAAGTTATTACACGACCCAGGCTAAGGGCCAAGGGCCAGGGGCCAAGCGACGGCTGAGTGCAAATACCTAGAAAATTATGATGTAAGTTCTGGGTAGAGCAGTTGCCTTCAGCCTGCTGCCTTCAGTCAGCCTTGGGCCCCGGAGCACGACGGTGTCTTTAATTTAAAGCTCAGATCAAATTGCATAGGTGTTTGGCTTGGGATGATGAGGATGACGATGAGCCAGCAAAATATGAATAACCATGCGCCGCAGGTGGAACTGGAAGTGGAGTGGGCAGAGCAGAGGAGCTTCAACATTTATGGCAATGGGCGCCACCCAATTAAAAGGCACTTGAAAGCCATTAAAAGCGCTGTTCCGCCAAATGTCGTTGATTCTCGCTGCCTTCTGCCTTCTGCCTGCTGCTCTTTGCAATTATAGAATTATTAAAGTGTCATTACACTGCGGGAGCTCTGCATATGAATCATGGCGTCTTTTTATGACGTCTGCCAATGCTCGTGAGTATTTATGGCTTTATGACTTCGCTGGCAGCATCAGCATCGGCATCAACTTCAACAGAGAACGAAGGATACCTTACTGAAAAGGTCTTTTGCTGCCCAAGTGTAATCCCATAGTTATGCCCAAAGTATTTGGACAAATCGTGATTTACGTTTATTTTCATCAAATATTGAAATATTATATCCATACACAATCTGGAGGCGAAGGCAAAGCTAGCGAGGAAATTGAATCAATGAATTTAGTGCGAGCATCAGCAACAAAAAATTACTTTTATGATAAAAAAGATACTAAAACCGGGACAAAGAGCAGGAAACGAAAAAGTGGCTGACCCAAGCGCATGAGAACAACCCCCAAGGAGCAGGGCAGAGCTGCTACTGCTGCTCTTCCTGCTGCTGACCAGTCCAGCTCCAGTGCGGCTATCTCATATCATAATAAGCGCTCATCAATTTCCATTAAATTTAATATGTCACTTTTGGCTCAATGGGACGTGGCACAAAGGCAAGGACATTTGGCAAACAAAGTCAGTGTCCTGCCCCTCTCGTCATCATCACCATCATCATCATCATCATCATCATTCTCGTAAAAAGCGTATGTGGCCATAAAAAAGCTTTTTCATAATTTCCTTGCCAGCTAGTGCTCAGAAGAAAGGAAGCGGAAATAAAATATGATATGAGCTTGTAATAGATTTCTATCACATTTTAAGTGCACGGCGAAGAGCGAACAGTGCCTGGACACGACTTGTAAGCAGAGTCCGAGCTCTGTGGGTGGGTGTGGGTCATTGAAACAAATGAACGTGCTAAGTGAAAGTTTTGATTTATGCTGAAATAATATACGCTTGGGACTAGAGCAACAAACTGCGACTCTCAGTGGCTCGATTGCCACTGCCACTGCAGTAAGTAGTCTTGGTTGGCCTGGTCTAATGCGCTCCACAAGCAAATTTTTGCACAAATTTCAGCTAAACATGCAACCGTAAAGCAGGAGTACTCAACCTTTATTGACTGGCTACGCCCAGCTAGTGGCCACTGGCAAATGTGAGCTGTAAACTCTCTTGACAACTCCTCAGGCTTCAAATTGGTTATTAAAGAAGGCCATTGAACAGGGCTTCGCCTCCTGCTATGACTCAGCCCTTGGTGTGGTGCAGAGTTTGAGGACTGTCGTCTGGGTGGGCTATCAGTTTATAAATCAAAATTAATTAGGCTCGCTCAAAACACGGCCAAGACTTCCAGCTGAGTTTGATTTTTGTCTCCGCAATCATTTTTGTTCTTTTTTTTTTTTTTTTTGGATTTCCATACATCAATGATTGAGGAATATCGACGCACTATCTGGCTTTCTTTAGCGGCCGGCACTCAATAAAATTTTTATTACACATCAGAAACAGCAGAAACAACAACGTCTAGCTCGCATAAACGCTGCAGATTTCCAAAGAATCAGCGATGAGTATCGCCGGCAACTTTAATGGGTGATAAGGCGGGCGGCTTTGGCACTGGCCGTGGTGCTGCTGGTGGTGCTGCTGGTGGTGCAGGTGGCCAGCGCTGCGAATGTGTTTTTCATAATTGATTAATTAATTAATTTTTGAGGCCAATTTGCGAAACGTTAAGTATGAGTCAAACGAAGTCATTCGGCTATTGCAGCTCGCGCTTTTACGACCGCAAACAAACCGTAAAAATTTGCACGGAATCTTTAGAGCTTAATCAGACAAGCATAGGAGGCTATAGATGTTGTAACGCAGATTACACATGCCAATAAAAGTGAAATTAAATTTCGTAATATCAGACTAGTATATGAGTCTGAATATTTGGTATGATTAAAGTCATGTATTAAAGTCTATGTTTCGTGTACATTGCAGGTGATGTAAGTCAATATTATATTATATATTATTCCTTCAAAACCCATTTTATATTAAAATTCTGATTTTTTTTAGCCAAGACGGCATTGCAAAGAAAAATAGTTGCCGAAAGAGAGACATGCCTCAGCATATTAAATTACCCATATTTGAGTGAAAACTAAAAATAAGTAAATAGTAGTATCAGTGGCCTAGTAGAGACTGCCCAAGTTAGAGATATTTTCCAATCATTCTATGCTCCAACTCTACATACATAGAAAACAACACATACAAGCACACCTACACACGTTTACATAGGAAAGTGAATGGTTAAATAACGATTCTTCTAAGTGGACTTGTTAAATCAAATTATTAGAGCATGATAATGATATCCGTATTTGTGTATTTACCAAAGCAGAAGTCTCTAGTTTATGTAATTCGTTTCATTTGGAAATGTATGAAAAGGGAGTTGGGAAGTATCAAAAATCCAAAAAATACATAGCTATATATATTACTACAGAAATAGGCTGTTTCCATAATCTGTGATATTCAAGCTACTATAAAAGGAAATCAAATTATTAATTTAGATGAATAATAAGGAAATTCGATGAGTTATCAAAAAATAAAAAAATTAAAAGCCTGTACTAAGTATGGTACAGCTTTAGTATCTAACTATGTCACTGCGTTCTCACAGTCGGACCTTCGAGCAGACGGATAAAGATCAACTCAGCTCGTCGTCCTCACCCCTCCTTTCACCAATTACATACATTTTCACAAAATCATGATACCCTAATTTATATAATTTGATAAAAAAAAAGTATTTAGTTATGGTTTAAGAAAATAACTAGCTGAAAGAAAGGTGTAGTTTAGCTGATGAGTAAATTCAATACTACATACATAGCTCAATTTGATTTATTTATCTATTTTTTTTAATATCAAATTATTTTCAGACACAGGTATTTAAGGTTTAAAAAAGTCTTGTTGAAAAACAGATGACTTCATAGGACAATGCTTATTTCAGGTCATCAGCACAATATAGTCAGCTCAATTTGTGAGGCGTGTGCTAAATACATATCAATATATGAACTGTGTTTAGCTGTAACTGGAAAAGAACTTTTCGCATCAATATTGATGTTTTCCGTTTAGAAGAAATGCTATGCGACACTATAACTAACTAGATTTCCCCTTGGGAAATCAATGGCCAGTTCTATGCAGTTGCCACGGCGCAGAAGACAATGCCAGAGACAAAGATGAATCTACGTGTGCTGAAATTGTGGCACTTGATATCCATAAATACGTCACAATGTGAAAGTCGCAGCGACATGCAAAGCAGTCTCAGTTTCAGCTTTTGCCATTTATGTAGAAGTCGCAGTCGAAGTCGCAGTCGAAGTCGCAGTCGAAGTCAAAGTGCTGCCGCATCTGCATTGGCAGCAATTGTTGCTGAGTGCTGCAAGTGTTGCCGAGCTGCCGCGTTGCCAGCAGATGCAAAATTGACGGCTGCAACTGCAAGTTGGCGTTGTTTGTTGCCTTGAGCGGCATTCATTCTCTTATGAAATGGATTTTGTCATTTATTTATCGCTTTTTCACATACGAATGAAATCTGATTGAAATGTGTCCCGTGTCTTAGCCTCGGCATTAGCTGCTGGCCATTGGCTGTTGGCTGTTGGCTGTGGGTGAACAACTGAGGCTGGATGCTTTTTGAGTGCTCATAGAGAGACGAGCTGTAGCTGCAACGTAGCTAGAGAAACGTGGATGCCTAATTTGGTTGCGAAAGCAGGCAACATCAATTTGGCCAATTATATTGACACTTTCGCTCGGCCATTGGCCAGAGGACACGAAGCCGTTGCTTGACCATACGGCATACGGCATACAGCTTACGGCATACGGCAATCGCATCAATTGACGGCCGCCTTTATTCTACACTCATAGCCAGAACAATGTCCGACAAGCTGTGAGCTGCCAAGGCCCAAATGGCGACAGAGAAATTGGCATATCTACGCTTGACAATCAAATCTCGGCCTTAAATAGACGCAGCTGGCGGCTCACTTACTCAAGACACAGTGTTCGGCGTTGGCTTCGGCCTCAGTCTCGGACTTGGACTTGGACTTGAACTCAAACTTCAGCTCCGTCTCCATTTCCATGTCAGCCTCCGACCCCCGGTCAACGCCTCTGGCTCTGGCAATGGTCATCAATTCGCTCGTCTGCCGATGATGTTGGCTATGATCGCAGCAGCATCAGCATCAGCAGCAGCAGGAGCAGGAGCAGGAGCAGGAGCAGCAGCGCAGCTCGTCCAGTCCCAAAAGTGCCGCGGCACAGATGCAATCTCTAGGAGATCAACCGCAGCTTTTGTGCACGCCTGCTTAGATGCAACAATGGCAGCGACGCGACGTCGATCGTGACACAAGTGTGACGCTGTAAGCGACGCGTCGCAACGCTTAACACTCAACACAGCGCGATAGGCGACGGCCGATGGCCGATGGCCGATGGCCGATGGTCGATGGTCGACAGGAGGCGACGGCGGCGGCGGTGGCGTGTCAGAGGTGCCGCCAATTTTTCAACACCAAGCCAAACACGCGGCTGCTTCCAGCCACAGGCGGGCAGATATCGCCAGATATTGCAATTCGGTTATAAAAATTCTAACTGGAGCAATTGAGACGCCGAGGGAACTTTGCCTACAAATTTGTATCGAGTGACATTTACTCTGTTCTCAGCTACATCTACTTATCTGCCATACACCGATCCTGCCCAGCCCATGAGAGACTCTCTCTCTCTCTCTCTCTCTGTCTCTCTGTCAGCTTAGCCGGATAATGATCGTGAGAGAATTCATGAGACTCTTTAAACAACTAACCTGGAATTTCAATGCAATCAAAGTGCTAATTTGTGTTTGCTAATTAATGTCACAAGTACTTCGAGAACAACAAGAACTGGATGCAGAATTGTTGAGAAAACAATCTTTGAGGCAAAAATACTATTCGCCAAAAAAAAAAAACTCTTTAAGAAAATATTATGCATTTTTTTATAAATTTTTTTTCTTGTCAGCTTACAGATTCTGTTATACCCTGCGCAAATGAAAGGTGGGAAAGCAGGGTATAATGGTTTTGCTAAAATTTATGTAACAGGCAGAAGGAAGCGTGGTAGACTCTATAAAGAATATATATATTCTTGATCAAGGTGATTTAGTTCTATTCGTAAGTCTGAATTCGTCGACTTCAGAACACGTAAGAGCTAGAGACTTGAATTTTTTTATATAGGTATCTGAATAGCATACATACATAGATAAAATTAGTATCCGAAAATCGATAACAATTTTCGTTTTAATGTTATCGATTTAAAACCATCGATGCAGTTATAAAATTATATCTCGTACGTCTTTAGTGCCGGAGTCTCTCAATTTTGCGTTTATATCTAAAATGTTAGGATTTTTTTGCGTTTTTGTTTTTTTTAGAACTTGGAAGTTGATTGTGAAAGTGTAAGCTCTAAAATGTTTAAATATTAATGCTAGATAAAGCTATAGAGTCTATTTAAAAACGCAGTCCGGACGGGGTGTAGGGTATCTCCTAGTCGGACTAGAGCTCTCATACTTGTTTTTTTTTCCCCACTCTGTATTGTATTATTTACATGTACATTGAGGCAGTCTACGTTGTTGTGACACTTAAGCTGATAAGTGCGATTTGTTCTTTGAAAACGCTGTATCCTCTAGAAGATGATGGCTCGACTTGCATGTCTGTGGTCTTGGCTGTGCCACGGCAGGCGTTGCGCATAATAAAAGTTTGAAGTTGCGCTAAATTGGGTGATAAAGTTGATCCGAGCACGATAAGCCCATTATAAATGCATTTAATGGCTAAATATTAAATGTATCTTCGTTCGTTGTCGTGCTCGACTGCCTCTCCCCACACACACACACACACACACACACACATGCTAGAAGTTAGCGGCGAGTGCCAGATCCCAGATCCCAGATCTCAGGTCCGGGTGTCAGGTGACTGTGCCCCGACTTCGCCCCGACTTGAATTTATGAAGTTGTTTGCGCTTATTAAATTTTAAGTTGAACACTTTTCGCGCCTGCAGCGCTGCACACAGAGACAGAGAGAGAGAGAGGGAGAGAGAGAGAGAGAGGGAGAGAGGGAGAGAGACAAACACAGAGACATGCAACTCCGCACTTGGCGACAACTTGGCGTTGCCACGAGATGCACAGATAAGATTTTTTTGTGACTGGTGACTGGTTCCCAAACGGGGCACTGGACTTGGCAATTAGCGCAGGCGCTTGAAATGTGTTGAAAGATATTTGATGAATGGATAGCGTGCCGAGAGGCTTTGCCCATGCGGAATGAGCGCGGCGAATATGAAACTCAAATTAACGAAATTGTATAACTTTTACATAAATAAAACGACACTAAGTAAAGTTAAGGCTAATCAGAAAATCCTTTTGGAAACTGGAAAAAAGTTAAATGATTAGTATATACATAATAGAAAATATTTAAAAAAAATTGACACTAAAGGCAGCAAAAAACTAGTTTATTAAAAATTACAAGTATATAATTTTATATAAATCAATATAGGAAAAAACCCAGTTATAAGTTAGTATGCAATCCTTTTACAGACAGCTCTTTGCGTATTTAGTATTTAGTATAAGTTAAAATAAAGATGTGAGCATAAAATGAGATTTATGCTGGTCAAAAAATCCATTAGGATATTGACAAAAAATTTTTAAATAAATAATAATATAAACTAGATTAAATTGCCCCACATGTTAGCAGAAAACTTGTTTAATAAAATGGAATTTGAAATAAAACAAAATAAAAACAAAACCATGTTACCCTGATTTCCCATTTTCAATGGGTTCAGGGTATAATAAATAAGTAAATAAGAAATACAAGCCCTGGTTAATAAGTAAGCATGTAATCCGTTTACACACAACTGTTCATGTCTGTACCTATATTCAGTTGAAACTCAAATAAAGATGTCGGCCTGAATGAATTATGAATTATATCACACGGTGGCCGATGCCAAATTTGGGCAAATCCGCAACACAAATGCCCAGAGTCGGAGTCGAAGGCATAGCCAGAGATACTTAGTGCTGGAGTACAGGAAGACAATGCCTTCTGTGTTGGCCTGGCGCTGGCCGAAACAACAATAGCGCAGCTACCAGAAATATTTGTGAAGACAACACACACACAGAGAGACAACTGCAGAGAGAGAGCCCAGGTTAGGCCAGGGGGTGGACCAAGTGGCGACGATATGCCAATGGCAACTGTGGCATTGTGTCGTCGTTTTGGATATCTTCATATGGCTATGTGGTGGCCGCCATGCCGAGCATTTAGTTACATTTATTTGTTGCTATTAACTGGCACGCTGACGCTTATCGACGCCAACTGGGCCCGAGCTTTCGACTAGACACGGAAAAGCCAAAGCGCACGCGGCGAGAACAATTGCCGAGGCAAACGATGCTACAGCCAGTGAGCCAGTGAGCCAGCCGGCCAGCCAGTTGGCCAGACAATCAGCCAGGCTAACATCCGCCCCCGCGCTGGATGCTGAATACATGTCCAGTTGGTCGTGGCGCACGTAGTATTGTTATCGGCTGGCAGAGATGGGCCTGCGAGACACAGACCCGACCAAGCCAGACCATGTGCATACTTATGCTATATTTCTGCCTCGATTCTAAGGCAGCTGGACGGACCCTGGTGCGCTCTGCGCAGTAGCTGCTGCGCTTTTCATATGGCTTTCACAAGAGACAAAAAGCAGCATGTTCATATCTCAGAATTGGTCTGCGGCCGTGCTTGGGTTTGACTGCAGCCAGTAGCCAGTAGCCATAGCCAGTAGCCCAAGCCCAAGCCCAAGCCCATGTCCATGCCCATTGCCATTGTGACCCGGCCCTGCGCCAGGCTCTGTGGTTACCTTATAATGTGCCTGGTAATGCTCATCGTAATTTTTCCACATTGACGCTGGCTTTTTTTTTTTTTGTTTTTTTTTTGTTTTTCGTTTTGCGGTTTTGGCCATCTCGCTGCTTTAATCTGCATATCTTCATTTGAGTCTGCCGCTTTTGCTCTTAAATGCCCTGCGGTGTCCCCGGTGCCAGTTGCCGGCCTCACATCCAGTTTATTCCCATTCCTCTGCTTAGAGTAGCGTTTTTAGCAAAATAATGAGAATCATGATTTCTGCTGCAGACTTCTGCAGCCTTCTTCTCAGGCTCTGCGGCTCTTCGACTCTCGGCCTCAGCGCAATTTTCAGTTTTTACGCCATTTTTGTTTGCTTTTACTTATTTTTTTATTCTGTGTACAAATTGATATGCAAATTTTTGAGTAGCACTACGGCGACTAAATGCTGCGACTCCTCCGATCGGGGCTTGCATTTATCGTAGCTAAAATGTAGCCAGAAACGAACGTTAATTAGTTCCAAAGTGTTTGGCAGCCACTGCAGCCAATGTCATCTTGTTACGTTGGCCAAGAAGAGTGGGAAGGAGGCCTGAGTCTGCTTAGTACAGAGGCACATATTGAAATTGAAATCCAGATTCATATTGTTCGTCTTTGAGTCTTCTTAATTTGCAGCACTCACTCCATTTTGATAAATCCACTTTATAGCGCTGCTGGCCATACGATGACCCAGCTGTGTTCTTGGCCTCTCAGCCGCTCAAAAACATGGCCACAATAATCTTGACTTCCTCAAGGCCCTCTCCGCGAGGCTGGCAAACAAGTTTCTGCACTCGAATAATCTGCATGAACCATAATTTTATTGAGAGCACGCCTGCCAATAAATAACTCCAACCCGCTACACCCCACACCCGCTTCTCTCTCTCTCTCTCTCTCTCTCTCAGTCTACCTCTCTCTCTCACTCTACCTCTCTCGCTCGGTTCGTGGCCATTTATTAATATGGAAATCTACAGAGAAGCCGCTCTGGCTGCTGAAAGTGCTTCTGCTTCTGTTGTGTTCGCCGTTGGCCGCTGCCCGTTGCCCGTTGGCCAAGTTGGCCAAGTTGGCCGAGTTGGCCAAGTTGGCAGTCGCCTCTCGCAGCCTAAACACATTACACGATAGCGTCAAATGGAAGCCGATGGAGCACGCCACTTGGCGCTGCCTCTATCCTGGCACCCCCTGCCACAGGGGCCTATGCTGATGCTTTTTTGTTTTTTTGTTTTTAATGCTCGGTGCCGCCATCGTCATCATTGTGGTCGTCATCCGCCTTGTTCTCATTGTTATCGGAATTCTGCTGTGCCATAAGCAACCGGCGATGCTGCGAACGCGGCTGAGCTTGAGGATGAGAATGAAGATGGGGCCATGGGCTTCAGCGTCAGCATCGACTTAAGCAGGCGGTCATCACAAAGAGCCGAACACAATTTCAATTTCGTGTTATCCGCAAAATATTCATTTTAATATCTCCTCAATCCAACGAGCGATGTGGCTGCTGCCCGCAGAACTGCAGATAAACCCACAGACACACGCATTACCCCCCCACACACACACACACACGCACACATATACATCTTTGTACACATACAGATGTTATATCATCCAGGTGCATCGTTAATAACCAATCACAATTGCTGCCCAAATGCTCAAAATGCAAATTGCTTATGTCGCGCCGCACATAACTCATTGCCTCTGGCCAAGCTCTGTGGTTGGCTATATCGGTGGTTAGGTGGGTAGGTGGTTAGCTGGAGCCTGAATGGCTGTCCGAAGTCTATGCCTCTCGGCTCCGCTTTGCAGCTTTGCATATGAAATGCTGCACGCGGCTCTAACTGCAGTCGCCATAATCCCCAGCCTGGCGCTCTAACAAAACACCCGCAGAGGCGGCAGCCAGCCCCAGCATATGCATGTGCACAGCTGCCAGTTGCATGGTGTCTCTGGAAGTGGGTGGGGACTGCTTCCATTTGGCACATTCTGGCATAATTATAATGCACGCAGCGAGTCCTGGCTCCCCTTTGGCGATGGCAATTTCTGCGCTTACTGCAACTGTAATTCTCCCAGTCAGCCACCCCACCACCGAACCAAGTGACCGCTGTGGTGCTGGCGGTTTTCATTTTAATTCAGCCAACGGATCGTCGAACATATCCACCCTCAACATTGATGGACATAATCCAGCATTCGCTAAAGGAACAAGTGGGCACTAGAGCTAGCGCTAGTCGGCTATGCTCGACTATGCGATACTCTGAATGGGATCGCTCCACTCGGAGAGACCGTATACCACTAGGAGAAATTGTTCGCAAACTAACTTCTAAATATAAGTAAGTTCTTCAAGAAATTGTTTTGATGAGATTATGACATCTGAATTTTCTAATATACGAAAGTCTAAGCTTTGATTACTGGAAAATAATGATTTCTTATCAGAAATATTTGGAATCTGTTTACTTGCACCTAATTTATTGGCAATTTAATTTATCTGCCTGCAGGTCTTCAAGTTATGCTTTAAATGCCAAGTCGATTCTTATCGCTCAATATCCTTGATATGAATATCGAAATTAAATAAACACAAACTTTAACTTTCTACGATAATATCTAACAAACGAACATAATCGCATCGGCTCAACTTGTCGATCAATCAACAATTTATATACGTCTGGCAGATCTGCCCCGCCTCCTGCTCCATGTTACATACATTAGCAAAAAATCACGACGCCCTGTTAAAACATTTTCAATATGTTTAGGGTATTCAAACACAGACTCGCTTCACTAAACGTTTCAGTCTCTCGAGCTAAAAGAAACTGCTTTAAAGCCCAGCCAAATGCGCAATCTTTAAAAGTTGATTGCAAACTGCTGTGCGTAGTTTCAAAGTGATAGAAATGAAAATTTAATTGCATAAGACAAACTCGCAAAACACATTTTGCAATTACCTTTTCCCAAATGGAAGCTTTAAGTTAGTTAAGCATTAATGCAACTAACATTTGGTAACTAGCAATTTATTAAAACTAACGTTTACTTTGTCAAATTAGAATATTATTTATTTAGAATGTAAATATGAACATCTGACCACAAACAGTGTGTGTGAGTATGCGTGTGTGAGTAAGTGTGTGTGTGTGAGTGTGTGCAAAGTGCAAACATTTAGCGACACGCACATTTATTTCCTTTTTAGGCCCTCACCAACTATGCCCCATGTAGGATGCGGGTTCGACGACGTCATTAATATTTATGCAATTCTATGGATGAGTCTGGCTGTGCTCACTTTTTGCACTAGACAGTAGAGAGTACACACTCACACTCACTCACACTCACACTCACACACACTCACACTTTCACACTCACACACACAAATTGCAACTGTGAGTACATTAGAAACGTAATTATTATTTTAATTGCACTGCAATGCTCATTTTGTTTAGTGAGTGAAGTGGGACAGGGGCAGGGGCGGGGGGCAGGGGAGCTGTGGTCTGGGGCCGGGCTTTGCTATTTGGCAGTGCCACAAATAATAAATGTCCGAAAATTTGCCTGGCTTTATCGTATCCATTTGATTTCGGTTAACCGAGTCACTGTAAATATGAATAATTTCGCATTGGCAGCCAAATTAGCATTCATCAGCCGCATCGAGTGTTGGCATTTCGAATGCGGCCGCCGATCATCAAAATGTAATTGACGGCGATGCTGAAAACTGTCAGCATATGGAGCGATTACTTATTTGGTCAGATCACATCACTTAGTGCCACGCCCCGCTATAAACAATTGGCGACTATCCAATCAGCGCTTTGGAGATCTGGTTAACAGCACCCGCCTTCGAGTTAAGCAGTTGCAAAAGATTGTTCGAACAATTTGCAAACTCAAAAGTTTTTTAAGGTATTACCCATTGAAAAATATGTGAGAAGGGTATATTGTTTGGGCCTAAAGGTATTTAGTATGTATACAGAAAGGTTTCCTTACAGAAAATGTATTTTTGATAGGGATGAATGACTCCAGAAACCCAATCTCTCTATACGTCTGACTATCTTTCGCTCATGTTAATATCTGCCTGTCAACTTTACTGTCTATTTATCTACCTGTCTGTCTTTCGTATTTATCAACACATTCTTCTGAGAATCTATAAGAAATATAGAAAATCTTGCTGGTATGATGTGTCCCATAGAACACGTATGTCAAATTGTCTTTCCGTTCATCCATCCAGTACAGTCCGTGCTTTACATTGCCTGTCAGTTTGTCTGTCTGTCCGCCTTTCCGGCCGCCACTACGTCCGTCCGACCGTCTCACCGTCACTAGGTACTTATGAAAACGTTCACTTGAGAATCTCAAAGATCTAGAGAGAGTCTTCGAGAGGTATGTCCTCCAATAGAACGATCTTTTTAAGGTAGTTACAATCTTCATTGATTCACTTTTTTATTATCTATTAAATTAATTTTATTCTATATTTGCATTCTCCTTTATAGTATACAGTTAGTATTTCATATCAAAGCTCCTTCGATTCCCAACAAAATTGGAGTAAACTACTTCTCCGTATTAGGTTTAGGGCATCTTCTAGTCGAGCACTGCCGACTATTTCCCTCTTATTAGTTTTTCACATGATTCTTCTAGCTCACATTCATTTCCATTGAACTTTTTAGTTGATTTTAATGATTACCTTTGTGCGAGGTCTCCAACTCCAGCCCATGCTCAAGTCTATAGAATTTCGTGGAGGTACAGCATCAGAAAATGATGATGCAGCAAGTGCACCGATTTGCAACCGAACTGTACAACTCAATTGGACTTACAGCTCGCCTCACTCACTCGAAGGCACTGAAGAGTCGCCATCTATAAATGGAATGCACAAACCCACAGACACACCTACATATATGTTTATATATATCTAGGTATACACGCGTTTATAGTATAGAGGGCAGTGCGGACTTTTGCGGACAGTGTAAAAATGAAACAAGAAACATAAATTCAATATGAACTTGTGAGTGGAGGAAATCCAAATCGGAGAGCGAACAACTTAAAGCTGGACTTGGGAGTCCGGTTCGCTCCACTTGTCGCCATTTGTGCTGGTGCGCATCTCGTTGCTTATTCGTCGTTGTCGTTCCTTTTAATTTCATTTATTTTGCAAAATACAATTTAATTTGATGTGAATGCAACTGACAACTGGCAGAGAAGACAGCAAAGGCAAAAAAAAAAGGAAAGAAGAAGAAGAAGAAAAAGAGGCAACGACAAAAACGGCAAGCGACTGTGATGGAGACGCCGCTTCCTCTCTATTGGCCCCAAGTTGAGGCCTCCTACCATAAGGCAAATATTGAACTACAATAATCATCAACATCGATATCGACAACTGCACCGCGGCCATATCAGCGAAATCCCCAACATCGGTCGCCATTTCGTGCCGTCGTTCTCATCATCATCATCATCATCTCCGTCGTCGTCGTCGTCGTCGACGATGGTTAACTGTGGGCAGGTGGGTAGACAGCTGAAGACAATCAAGCGCAAAACGAACGAGCAATTGTGGCACACGGATGAGCCAGGCCAATGATTGTCATGAAGATAACAAAAGTTGCCTTTTTGCATACCAAAAACATAGCCAGCAACAACTGCTGCCGAGTAACCGCGCAGCCAAACAGCAACAACAACAGCAGCAACAGCAGCAACATCAGCAACAACAACATCCACAACAGCAACATGTTGCTCAAAACTAACAAAGTATTGATTGCGCCGATTGCCAATGGATGTGGATCACTCGTCGTTGTCGTCGACAGCAACATGGATTGTCATCCAACTTCAACAGCAGCAACAGCAGCAACAGCAGCAGCAGCCAACCATCTATTGAGGCTTCAGCTACAGCTTCAACTTCAGCTGCATCCTCATCCTTCGCCTCAGGCAAAACTCTTTTTAGTTATTGTTGTTGCTGCTGCTGCTGCTGCTGAGATGCTGAGATACCCCAGTTGATGTCGACGACATTCTCATCCGCTTATCAAACTTCAAACAAATCATTTTGTTGGCGGCCTTGCAGGCCTTCTAGGTCACAATGAAAGCACTAAGGCAATAGTTAGCCATACCCTAGAGTGCTTGAAAAGAGTGAATTCCTCTTACGATTGAATATACATATACATAAATATCTGCAGTGTACATAAATATCTACTCCACTTGAACCTGCTAGCTGGCCAGTTTTCTATATGGAAGCATTCCTTTAATACCCTGTATCAAAATGTAATGATGAAGGAGGTTTGATTAAATGTAAGTAGCTGAGAGTAGGAGGCGTGGCAGAACCCATCATCTGGATGACAAACTGAGTCATTCAAACATGAATTTCCCTTCGTTTCATATAGTGATTAGATTACGAAAGCTAAAGACAAAAGATCACAAGCAGGAAAACTATATCAAAGTATTTCCGATATCTCACCCCATTTCTTACTAATCGATTAAAATCTACATTTAAATGTTGGCAGAGTTTAGGGTATTTTCTAGTCGAGCACACCCGATTGTTCTGACTAGTTCTAAAAGACAGACAGTTGCGTTGCTCATAAACATTTTGCGTCTATATTTAAACACATTGTATCTTATGGACTTGCTGCAATCATTTTATAAAGCCTGATAATATAGTGGCACCACAGTATTTCAGTGCACCACTGCACCACCACCGCATTTGCTTCGTATAGAAGCAAATGCTTGTGGCTTCTATGTAAACCATCATTTGTAATAATGAGCCCATGCCTCTGCCTCTGCCTCTGCCTCTGCCGTCAACGGAAGAATTCTCGGTTGAAATCAATTTATATAATTTGGTGAAAAATGATTAGGCCATAAGGTGTGAAAATACCTACAACAAAGCGATAGATTAATGAAGGCGCTGAAAAACTACTCTCTTAGTCAGTTTCCCTACCTCTCTCTCACTCTCTAGCTCGCTGTCTTGCCACAATTTTAGACGCATCTGAGCTGCATCATGCCACCCAAAATGTGGCAGCCAAGCTGTCATTAGCGGTATTCAAATCATAACATAAATATACTTGTCGTCTGCCAAGTGTCTGCTGCGGCTGCTGCTAATGCTGCGAGTTGAGAGAGAACTAGGGGCGCGTTTGTATTATGACAGGATGATGGAAGTGGGTGGAGGTGGAGTAGAGTCTGGCTGGAACTGGCTGACAGACGACGGCGCGTCGTCTTTGGCTGCTGGGCTGCTGGGATGCTGGGCTGGTTGGCTGGCTGTCTGGCTAAGCAACTTGTTGGCTACATATCATTTTGATAACTTGTCAAAATAATCTGTCGTCTGCAGGGCAGGCGGTGCGTATGATAAATGCGGCCAGACGCCGAGCAAGCCACTGAGTAAGTGTTGAATGTTATGCCACTTTATTATTGCCATTAAATGCTGCACACTCTTGGCTGCCTCCACACACACCTTGAATTTGCTGAATTCGGTGGCTGGAAGGCTGTCTTTATGGCTCTGCTGGGGCAGCGTGGCTCGGGGTCGCATAAACTTGTCGAGCATTGTCATAAAACTCAACCCTCTACCCCGGCCCGATATTGAACATTGAATATGGAAACACTTCTGGGACGCTCGAGTAATATCGTGCAAGTCCCTAGCGTGATTCGAGCAAAAATATTTTTCTCTCTGCAATAATTTAGCACTTACTGGACAACAAATGCTCTGCCGATCCGGTACAGTTCAATCTAAGGCTGCTGCATGCCCCTCCCACTTGACTTTGACCTTTATTGATGCCAGTTGGTTTTATGTGCTCGGCTGATTGGAATATAATATCGAAATTGTGTGTATTGCCGTCGACTTTCAGCTCACTTCAACTTCAACTTCAGCCTCAGCTAATAAAGTCTTCTGTGGACCTCTTGGCAGGACATGGCTTAATTTGTTAAACGTTATCGCTTCCGCTTTCAGCCAACTGCCGCCGCAGTGCGGCCAAACAAAATGCAAGCGAACAGCAGCAGCCTCTAGCAGGCAACTTGTTTAGCCCAAGAGGTGGCATGGTCGAGGGGTAGTGGGGGGCCGAGGGGACAGGCAAGCCTTGGCTTGGCTTGCCTTGGCCTGTGTGCAGAAGATGTTGCAGTCACGTGCATTGTGCAATAAGCCAAACTTATTTCGCATGCCATGCGATCACTTGCCTTATCGACGCGACGCTTGCGTGGCCTTGCCACAACTGAGAGGGGATCTAGTTCAGCTTTGTGTAATGTCGAAAGTCTGCCATGAATTTTATACATATATATTTTTGAATGCAATACAAGAAATTGGTATTTCTTGAAACAAGGAAAAATTGTTGAGTGAAGAGCGGAGAATAATAATATTTTATTTCCGAATTGATCAGAAACTAACTGCAAATATCTAGTAGTTCAACTTTGTGGGATATTAAGATTATAATATATTCTGACCTTCTTATTAGAATAATTAAAGAGCTAGTTTAATTTCGTATATGTCTAGTGCCCTCTATAAAGTATTCATATATACATACATATTTTAATTCAGTAAACGAAATAGGTTGATTTTATTAGGTTTCATATTTTTGTAAGTATACAAAATTATATTTCTTCGAAAACTCCAATTTGAATAAAAACATTTTTGTTATATACAAAAATCAGATCTTTGATCTTTCATTAAAATGACTATTATTTTTTTTAAACACATGTTGAAGTGTGTTTTTTTTTTTTGGCTCATCTGAATTGGTTTCTATACTAAAATTATTTAAAGAAAATGATAATAATCTAAATTACAAAGCGCTGCATAGCTCAAAACATAAAGAAGATATATATATCTATATATTGTTGTTCACCTGTGGACAATGCAAGACTTTGGTTTTATTTACATTCTTTTAATGTTCACGGACAGAGTTCAATAAATGATATATATTTTTGGTATTCAGTAAAATAATAATACTGATACTAATAGATATTAAGATATAGAATATAAATATAGTTAGCAGTAGAAAAAACTCCATTTTAGTAATATTTCATTTAAGAATCTGCCATCAATATCCACGAACAGCAAGGTGAATAATCAATTTTTTCGAGAACACTTGTACCGCCTGGCTTTGGGGCTGGGCCTAGGCGAATGCGAATGCGAATGTGAAGGCGATGATCATATGTAGATATATGTAGGAAGACTGCCGCTCGGCTCTCAATCCGGCAAGGTGTTGTCTAGATCGTGGCCACGCATGCGGCAACTGCAGAAGCCGAGTCGATGCTGCTAGAGTTGTAGGAGCATGCCGCAGAGCAGCGCAGTGCAGCGCAGCGCAGAGCAGCGCAGCTCGCCGACAACGTCAAGGTTGTCAGCGACACTAGCTCTAGAGATTAAAGATTCCACCATAAACAAACAAGCGAAATAATTGAGGCAAAATTGAAGCAAACTACTCCAACTCTCGCAGCGGCAAGGAAACAGCAACGGCAACGGCAACGGCAACGACTTGGCGATCTTGGAATACGGATATGGCCATGGCAATGGGCAGTGGATGCTGGGCGCTGGGCGCTGGCCGCTGCTGATGCTGATGCTGATGCTGATGCTGTCGATGCTGCTGCTGCTGGTGCTGCAGCAAACCAGTTGCCGGTGCAACAATTAGCACGGAATTTGTGGGTGCCATTAAACGCGCAACACGATGGCCGCATGTTGCGTTTGCTCCCATTTCCATTTTTATTTACCATTTCGATGGCCATTGCCAAAGGTGGGCGATAAAACCGCAGAGTCTATGGCGGCTTGGCCCCCATATGCTAACGGTTCCCACTACTCCCAAATTGTGGCTCTTAGCGCCAGCTAGAATACTCACACTCAATTAGGCACACTTCAAAGTTGCCTCCCGGCACTCACTGGCAGGGCAGCTAGCCCGGGATTTTTATTTATGTGGCAGTCGTCTCTCATAATTTCGCATATGCAGACGAAAATTTAATTACTCGTTGAGATCAAACAAATTGCATGCAACATAAATATGAATCGTACATAGAGCACGACGTCGGGCCACTTGGCCACGATGCTCGATGCTCGATGCTCATCGCGTAACTGGGTAAACGAACCAAATGAGGTTACGAAATCGAGAGTCTAGCAGACCTATACAGTTTATACATGTTCTTTCCACTGAATCTTGATCTTGAAATCCCCGCCTGCGTGCACTCCAGACATGTCACAATTTCTCATCGCTCATTTCGATGCAGGAGGCAACTGCGGCAGCTTCTAGCCCCATTCCCCATTCCCCATTCCCCATCCCCAATTCTGTTGCGATTTAATAGCTTGCATTTGGCACATTATAGTCTGGGGGACTGATAATAGCTCTCTGCCAAGTCGACATTGCCCTTGCGAGCAGCCCCCCTCTCCCTAGACTAGGACATAGTCTGGCACTTTACGGCCCGGTCTGGTAACAGTGTCCGTGCAGAAGCCGCATATGAAATATGTGCGTCCGTGAAATGACTAAAATTTCTATGGAAAAGCGCAACATTGTGGAAAATGGGAAATTACAAACGGCATGCGAAATGCTGCATACTGGCAGAGGTGTTTATAATAGTCGATGCAATATTTTGCATGCTACAAATCTATAAACGGAACAACGGCACGAGCAGACAACTCGCTTCATAACTCAAGTGAGTTAGCTACTATTTTGATATCCCTGAAGAGAAATCGAAAACTGATAAAAAGATGTGCAATGATTTTGTGCAAGGGTGTGGTGTGAATACTAGAATACTGTTGACTAGAAAAACTAGTTTATTGGATCCATCTAAGTCCATCTATCTGTTTATATATTCTTGTTTACCACTGTATTAGTTAATCATTCCGATTCGATACTCCAACTCATTTATATTGTTTCAATAAAAATGAAAATTTTAATTTAGTTTTTGATGCATAACTTGAAGACTCATCAAGTTAGAGGCAACTCTTGTAGAAGTCAAATGTTTGATTTTGAATATCTTACATTATTGCCACCAAATTTGAACAAAAATAAACCTAATTTTACATTGAAGAGTTTTAGTCATTGATATATACATACTTAGACATTTTAACTATATTTACGTAATATACACTTAAATAAAACACATATATAACTCAAGTAAAACACTGATATTTCTCCTTTTATAATTGCACCGTTATAAGATTGTTAAAAAACTCAAAAACTAAATTATGTAAAATCTTCAGTGATATTATTGCATCAAATAGTCAAATAATTAATAAAATAAAAATCAAAATTGAAAGAGAAAGTAACAATATTTTCTTTCTCTTTTCAACTTTTTTAATTTTATGGAATATAATAAAAGCCTTTAAGATTCTTTACTAATTATTTTATGATAACAACAACAGCATATTGACACATAAAGAAACGAAAATAAATTTAAAGGAATGATTGGGAAATCTCATGCATTAACTTATATATTATATATACAAATAAGCCCAAAAATTATATATACAAATAAGCCCAAAATGAAAGAGCAGCTTTGAAAAGTGGTATGGTGTATATACAAACCGTGCACTTCCGCCTAGTGCTCTCGTAACCTGTTGTACGGCTAGACTTGTCCGTATACTATCATATAGTGGACTATAGAGAAACATTTGCAGCTATTTATAAGTGCTTTTAGTTTATGTCACCCTCACAATATTTATGGCACTCGCTCAGTTGTCATATTTAAAATAAAAGCAAAAGGCAAATTATAATTGGCAGCGACATTAACTTTTTGTGGTCTAGAAAATATAATTTGTTACAACGAGGGACAAAGGCATTTGCCAAAAAGTGACAAAAACTTAATTAACAAGATACGAAACATACATTTATTAGACATGAAATAATAATTCAACTATGTTTTCAACAAGTCTCAAAATAAATTGCTAATTTTTTTGAGTGGAGCAAAATAATAATTAAAAGTGAATTTTGAGTGGAGAGCAGGAAAAATGAAAATTTAGAGTTAAGAGAGGCAGCCCAAATAGTAGTTAAATATATATGTATATATTATATTAATATATATATGTACCATTTTAATTGCTAAATAAAAAAACGTCATTTGAATTTTGCAATTTGCACGCACGATTTTATTTTTGATCATTCGATTTTCGATTTCGCTTTTATATGCAACTACCACAGTTTACATTACGTGTATCTACTTTTTGTATTTTGTATTTGTATTTGTTATGTTTAATGTGTGTAGCCATAAAATTAGTTAATTGTGTCTGTGTATGTGTGTGTGTGTGTTTGTGTGTGTTTGTGAGTGTTGAATCTGATTTGTTTTTGCTCACGTTTTGCAATTTATACAACTTATTGCTATACTTAATGCATTTAAATGCCTCAAAATCGCCATCAATTACTCGTACTTTAGTTTAAATATATATATATATATATATATATATGTATGTATATATATATATAGACACAGAGGATATATTCGTATATATGTGTGCTAGATCAAGCTTAGCGTAGTGTTATGCTCAAGATATGTACTCCACAAAAAACCATGTGTATTCCAAACGGCTGTAAAACTAAATATATTACAGCTACTTCTCGCAGCCCTGCGAACCGGATTCGTCAGCCCCGATTGAGGCCCCAGCCTCTGGCTCAGCATCCGCATCTGTGCCAGCATTATCCTCCTGCTCCTGCTCGCTCTGATTGCCAATACTCTCGTTTTGATTGTTCTCCATTTTGATGCTATTCAGCGGATGCCAAATGTTGCTGTTCAGAGCTCCGTCGTCTTCCCTGGAGGCTGGACTCTGCGCCGGCTCCGATGTTGGGGACTTGCTGCTACTCCTCTCCACTGCATGTGGGTATTGGTGATGCACACCAGCCCCGCCCAAGAAGTTGGGAAAGCCCAGCAGGCCAGGCGGATACGGATACTTAGCTCCATTTGCAAAGTGCGGCGGCGGAAGGTTGGCAAACGCACCTGGACTCAATTCACCGGGCTAATATATAGAGAGAGTGAGTGAGAGGAGAGAAATGATAATGTAAATGGTATTACTTTCCGTGTAAACTATAATTTTATATCTTTATACTCATTGAGAGTTTAGTGAAGTGAATAGTCACAGGTCTTAAAGTCTCTAAGTCGCTAGTCGAGAACCTACCTTGGGTGGAATTCCGTTGAAGAAAGGTGGCAAATAAGGAAAAAAGAGCTCTGGTCGACGCTGCATGAACTCCTGCTCGGCTGAGGGGGCGCCATGTGCTGAGCCCGGGCCAGGTCCTGGACGCATTGGCAGCTCCAAGGACATGCGGCGGCCACGACGAGATGTCGGATTCGTCCACATGTGCGTGCCCATATGAACCTATAGAAAGCAAAGGAGCAGGCAGAGGGGAAAAACAAACAAAGTATGAGCTAAAGAGACTTAGAGAACACCCCAACTGTAATGCACCTTCAGGTTGCCCTTGGTGGTGAAGGCCTTTTGGCAGACGTTGCACTGGAAGGGCTTGTCTCCGGTGTGAGTTCGCATGTGAATCTGCAGAGCGGAGCTCGAGCTGAAGTTGCGCCGGCAGACGTGGCAGAAGTGCTTGTTGTTCACCGGCGGATCGAGACTGGAGCTGGGAGGCCCGGCCGACATCAGGGCCTGCTGAAAGTCCAGCGGACTAGCTGGGAAGCGATGAGCATCTGCGAATGTGATCGGCGCCAATTGAATGGAAATGTCGGACGAGGGGGCAGGGGGGATATCAGACTTACGCAACTGCATCTTCATCAGCGACTGCTCCGCATCGCCGGCCGTCTCCTGCTGATAGCCGCTGGCTGTGGGAGCCGCTGCACCACTGTCGCCGCCGCCCTCGTCGACCAGCAGCTGGTCGGAGTCGGGCTCCTCTTTAATGGATGCCGCCGATGGCGTCACGGGCTCCGCTGGCGCCGGCTCCTGTGGCTGCGGCTGCGGCTGCTTCGGCTTCTTGGCAAATAGATTTGGATTGAGAGTGAGCTGAAATACACATTGAGCGTAGACGTTCGGACTTTGAATTAGGGGCGCTAATTTCTTCGCATTTGCCGGTTAATGTGGCGTTCAGATCCCACTTCGGGAAGTTCGGGCCAGACGCGATTCTTAATTATCTTATTTCGAGCAGAAGCCACCGAAAAGCAAAAACATAATTTACAATTATTCTATGCCGGCGCACGAGCATAATAATGCCAACTAATTATCTCGCACAGACTAAAACCGCCGGGTCTCATATTTTTATGGCAAAACAATTGTTTGCTGTGGACTCGTTCTGGTTGTTGTTCTTGTCGCCGTTGGCTGGCTGCTGGCTGATGGCTGATGGCTGCTTTGCTGCCTTCTGGCGGCTGACACCCCAGCCCTAGTTGCCCCACACAGATGCCACTGGCGATGTCGATGCCGATGCCGCTGCCGGCTGAGGCGCGACAAACAAAAGATTAAATAATTTTGCATAAAGCGTAACATAATTTATTTGCATTGAATGCATCGCACACACCGCCACCGATCCGGCACACAGAACGCCCCGCCCCTACTCTCCCGCCCCTCCCCATTCGCACTCCCATTCCCATCCGCAGGGCTCTGTGGCACGCGAGGCGCGCGTTGACATTCGTGCGGCATGGGCCGCAGTAGCGAGGGGGTAGCGAGGCTGCCAGTTGTCTGGGACCAGACCAACTCGTAAATTTCGCATCATCATAATGCATTCTCGTAATTACTTACAATTTTTGAATCATTTAAAAATTTCCAAGAGCAACGAAAAGCAACAGATAATGCTCAACTCTGTCTCGTGTCTCGTGTCTGTCGTAGATCATCAACAATGTGTTAAGCGACCAAAACGAAGCACGGAGTGCATAGAACACACTCAGGACTACAGTCTGGCCGCATAGCCTAACAGGGCTGATTACTACTCGAAAATGTTATGACATTTACACCGCATTCGCATTTGAGCCAAAATATCGCAAGCGACAGGAGCGCAGTGGGGCTGCAAAGGGGCCCAAAAGGCAAAAGTGCTTTAAGAGTGAGAAAGAAACGGAGAAGGTAAGAAGGGGCTAACTGTTACTCTTCTCTTCTGACTGAGTGTTTGAGGTTTATTTTCTAAATATATAAATTGGAATTATCCGTCACCATTTTCAAATAGATATTTGATTTTGAAGTTACTCTAAGAAATTTAATTATAAGTAAGAAACGGATAAGTTAAGATGAGGTTAACTCTTTCCCACTTCTTCGGATTGAGATTGAACATAGTTTCACTTATGTATACACAAATTTAAACAATGATTGCACTTTAGTTCCGTTAAGTCTTCCAAAAATTTCATTTAAAGAAACTGATAAACAGATAAATTAAGAAGTTAACTCTTCCTCATAGTCGCTTTCTTGTCTTTAAATATTCACATACATTTGGAGTTACTCCCAGAAAATAAGTTAAGAAAAGGTTAACTGTTATTCCTCTTCAATTCAGATTGCGTTTATCCAAGTTTGAATTACTTCTAATCTTTAGATCCGTCACCGTATTCAAATATTTGCTCACAATTTTGGAGTTACTCCAAGAATTTAAAATATAATGAACGATGTCATTAGTCATATGGACAATGCCAGCAGCCAGAACCACAGCCACATGAAAATGTGAACAAAACATTCTTAAATATTAATTCTTGCATTTGTGTTTAAGTTATGGCCAGACACATGGCATATAGACACACACACACACACACGTTCAGTCAGACCTTACTTGACATACTACCAGACTACTTCCCTCTCTAACTCACTGCCTCCCTCGCCTCACCCCCTCTCCCCATCTCTCTGTCTTTGTGGCATTTCTACTAGCTTCGAAGGCGAACGCACTTTAATAAATAATTGGCATTGTTGTGTGGTGTAATCCCAGCGCTTTAAGTCATGCGCAATGCTTCTGCTCGATGCGAGTTTGGATGCTTTTGCTGCTTTAGATGCGACCGCCGCCGAGCGGAACGCCAACAATTAAGGCAAACTATGGCAACGCGGCCACAATTTCTTCATAATAATGCCAAAGTCGTGAAGAACGAGATGAGCAATTAATAATAAGCTCATAATTTGTATGGTCCTGCCTAAACGGGCGCAAGCCCAGTTTCCCAGTTTCCGCACTTTCAGTCCATATTCGGGCCTGCCTCGGCCATAACAATTTCATTAATGATGCCAAGACCAGGCTTGAGGTATTTCGCAGTAAGCAACTTGTGTGCGCACAGCTGGCATTAGTTCTCATCATTAGAGCTGGCTTCAAGACCAATAATGCATTTGCTTTAAGATAAGCAGGACTGATCGAGTTATGGCACTGCTCGACTAGGAAATACCCTAAACAACATTGTTTGGAGCGATTGCATAGGAAAATGTGTCAGAGGAAAACTTTCTTATATTTGTCTGTCCTTTCAATCTTTTGGCAATGGATTGAAGAAGGCAAGCAGGAGTGACTGAATCGTGAAACTCCGACTAGAAAATACCCTGAACATCCCTGCTTGGAGTAGAGCTAGACTTTCTATATTTTGTTTTATTCATAATCAGTTAGGAAGGGAAATACAGGTGAGCACGAGTGATCGACTAGGATATGTCAGACTTGGATATATCCTATAATAAGTACCCACCCCTCGTTTAGAATCTATCAAAAGTAGCCCTCTTTTCAATCTTATGGAGAATTGACGGACAGTTGTCCTTACATACAAGTTTGTAGCTCTGATTCTAGATTTATATCATTTATTTTATCTATTTAAAAAAAGTAAAATAGATTATGATTTGAATTTTTGATGATTTGATGTTTTAAACTTGATATGCTCGAGGGATAGAACGCTATGTATGCTTTGTCTAATAAATTCCAAAATCAAATAAATACGTATAGATGTATGGACGGACGAAGAAGCGTAATTCGAGTCAGCTTCTTATACAAAATATACATACTTTAAAGATGCCTACTTTTATATAAATTTGTATATAAACATACATTTTCAATTAAAGTATATACCCAGCTTACACATATCCAATCGAATGCAGGGTACAAAGATCATAAATTATAGAAACAAGATCACAATATAACAGTTCTTCATATTTCTCTAAGTAGTTAGTCCAGACAACTTATATGCCTATATTGAGTTTGACGGATGCGCACTTACCTTAGCTCCGTAGGGCGAGACAGATTCGTTGCAATGGGCTCGGGCGGAAGGAGCCGTCATTTCTTTGGCATGTTCGCTCTGTAGATGGCTCTCCAAGGCGGCCAGGCTTGGCAGCATCTTGAAGCACAAGTTACACACATTTGGGGGCGGCTGCAGGCCTAAAGATAGACAGACAAGGAAACAACAAATTACTCAGAAAGCCCGTCATGTGATACGACATAACTTTGGACGCGTGCTGCTGCTGCTGCTGCTGCTGCTGCTGCGCGACGGAACCGAAAATTCGATATAATAAATTTCAATCAGTATAAAAATGTTGTGACATAATGACGGCGCGATCATGAAGCGGCGCGTAATTCATTGAGAGTGCCCTCCTCCCTCCGTTGCCGATCGCGATGTATTGGTATTGAAAATGTGCGAAAAGTTTATAAATAAATTTTGGAATTTGGCATAGGCAGACGTGGCATATAAACTGTGAAGTGGGATGGGGCTGTGACTGTGGATGTGCCTGTAGCTGAGTCTGTGACTGTGACTGTGGCTGTGGCTGTAAATGCTTTGTCTTGGTCCAATTGAGTTATGTCGCGGCAAGAACGCGAGATTTATCGCACAGCTACTGCGGCATGGCAAACAGCGTTCGGGTCAAAGGTGACAGACAAAGAGGCTTTGTCATCTCGCAACTGCCTGCCAACACAGGCAGCCGAGGACTGCGTACTCACCCATTAATCCGAGCGGTCCGAAGGGCAGCAGTGGAAACTTGGCATGCGTCTGGCCTAGCGCGTGCATCTCCTCGCGCGCCGCCGCCATCAGCAGCAGATTCGGCGGCATGGGCATGCCCAGCATCGGCAGAGCTCCAGTTCCACCAGCTGCTGCTGCTGAACTGTTGCCGACACCAAAGAGTCGCGCCGCAGCCGCTGCTGCCGCTGCCGCCGCAGCTGAGGCTGAGGCCGAGGCTGATGACGGGGACGGCGATGAGAGATCCATTGCGGGCATCTCGCCGCTGTTGCTTTCACGCCCACCGCCATCCAGATCCGATCTGGAGCGCTCGTCGTCGTGGCCCGGCCGTCTGTCTCTGTCAAGCAGCGTGGCTGTGGCTGCGCTTGAGTTGTCCCGGGAGTCGTCAGTGCTGTCCATGGTCATGAACTCGTCGAAGTCGCCTCCTTGCGACGACTCCGATCGCTGGCCAGAGTGGTCCGAAATCGTGGTCGAGAAGTCCAGGGTGTCCGAGGTGCACATCGACTTGTTGGAGTTCTGATCCTCGATACCCAAGCGTTCGGCCTCGCCAGCGCCTAGACCATGGCCCTGTCCCTGGCCATGCAGCTGGTTGCCGCTGCCATCGTCCATGGTGTGGATGCGAATGTGCTGCTGCAGGATGATGCCGTTGGAGAACTTCTGGTGGCACACGGGGCACTTGAACTGGCTGCGCATGGGCGGCTTGATCTTGTGAATGCTCATGTGCGCCTTCAGGTTGCCCTTGGTGGCAAACGCACGTCCGCAGATCTTGCAGCGGAAGGGTCGCTCGCCGGTGTGGGTGCGGATGTGCATCTGCAGAGAGCTCCGGCAGGACATGACCTTCTGGCAGAAGATGCACTGGTTGGGATCGGTCAGCTTGTTCTCAATGTTGTCCACCAGCTGCTGCAGCTTCGATGTCTCCGACGTCTTGTCTATCTCGATCAGATCCTCCCACGACTTGTCTATGATGCGCTCCATCTGAGCGAGGGAGTACTCGCCAGGCAGTGCAACAGCTCCGTCGCGACTTGCCGAGGAGCGACGCACCAGCTTGACCAACTGCATGTGCTCGGCCTGCTCCCGGTCCTCTCCTGGCGGGCTACCCCCATGGCTGGACTGACGCTTGCGCACGCTGCCATTGCGACGATTTGCCGTTGTGGTTGGCGGCGTCGTGGACTTGGGACTCTCCTTCAACTTATCCTTTTCCTTGCCCTCGGGCAAGGCTAAGCACGGCTGAACAGCATCCGTTGCACTCAGACTTCGGCTGCGCTCGGGCAGGGACTTGGGAGTCGGCGCAGGTTGCATGGGCGAATGCGACAACTCCCTGGTCGGCTTGCTCAGATCCTCGGCTTGCTGCAGCTGTTGTGCTGGCATTGCCAAGGCCTGCAGCTCGTGCTGCTGCTGCTCCAATGCTGTGGTGTGCTCGCTGCTGATGGGCGGAGGAGGCGGCGCTAGCGGTGCTGGAGTGGCAAAGGGTAGGCGAATGGGTGTGAGAGAGCCAAACTGCTCGGACGCAGACGGCGAGGGCTGAGCCCCATTGACCACAGGGGGCAGCAGCATGGGAGGAAAGATCTGCGTGTGGCGCTGATAGTGAACCTTCAGGTTGCCTTTGGTGGTGAACTTGCTGCCGCAGACGTTGCAGTGGAAGGGTCGCTCGCCGGTGTGGGAGCGCAGGTGTATCTGCAGGGCCGAATAGCTGCCGAAGATCTTGCCACAGTACTTGCAGCGGTGCTTGAAGATCTCGCCGCGACTCTGCGCCTCCTTGGAGGCATACTCCGAATACTCCTCCTGCATTTGGGCCGCATGCAGGCTCTGCGAGGCCGAGTCCAGCACCTCTTCCGTGCGGCGCTGCAGCATTTCGAGGCAGTTGGGCTCATTGGGCGCCGGCGGTGGGTCGTGATTGGTGATAATGCTCGATGCCAGACTGGAGCTGATGTCGCACATCAGCGGCTTATACTCACTCTCCAGCTCCTGGTCGACTTCAGCCTCGATCTCACGCTCCCGCTCAGCCTTTGACAATGCTACTTCTCGCTCCCGCTCTCTTTCTCTATTGCACTCGTTTGATATTGCCTCCCGTTCCTTGCACATCTCCTGTTCCTCAGTCTTTGAACTCTCCTGCAGCCTTTCGTGATCGATCTCTGCTGCCTCGCCATTCACTCTCGCCTGCTCTTTGGAAGGATCGGGCTGGTCCGTCTGCTCTGGCTGCTCCTCCTCCTCGTCCTCGTCGTCCTCAGGCTCGGCATAGTTCGGACCTTGCCTGCTCAGCGCTGCGACCACGCCACCCGCCCGCTTCAATTGACTCTGTAGATGCTGGATGAGCTGCAGCTGCATCAGATGCTGGCGCTGAACGTTGAAGATCGTCGACTGGACCATGGCCAGGTCGTTCGGATCGGACACCGACCCCGCCAGCGCAGTGGCCGCAAACTGAGCCACCGCCACTTTGGTATGTTGTAAAGCTTCTAGTGCCACATGCCCGCTCGTGGGCAAACGGCTGCCGGAGATTACCGACAGGTCCAGCGCCTCATTGCTGTTCTCCGGCTGTTCAGTGCCGGGCAGCGACTGCTCCGCCTCGAGCTGTCGCTCCATCTCTGCATCTGGCGTCTCGTCTGCTGCACTGCCATTGTTATTGCTGTCCGCACTCAGCTCCTTCGCCAGCAGACTGTCCCTGTCGCTCGTGGCGTCGGCGACCGACGAGCTGCCCGCACTGGATGAGCCGCTGCGCGTGCCTGTGCTCCGGTAATTGATGCGATTGCGAAATATTGAACACATTCTCCCCTGGAACGGCCGATGCCGAACGCTCCACTTCCTTTGATTCAATCTCGGTCTGGGACGCTGACTCTGGCTGCGGCTGTGACTATGGCTGATATCACTCGGATCGCTGTGGACGAAACGGCAAAGTTTTGGAATCAGATTGTGGAATTAATCAAATTTACGCACATATTCCTGGCAAATTATTTGCTATAACCGACAAGATGTCGATGCCGATGCCGTCACGTAAGGAGGCTCCGACCTGGTCAGACATATGATAAATTTTTGAATATATGAATAGCGTCATGTCGCAACTTTAGGTGATGAATAAATGAACGCATTGCATATTATTAGGGGCGTATAACTTAATTGTAACCCAGCTAACCAGCACGCCGGCCCATACATATCTATCTATCTATCTATCTATATCGAAGCAATGTTTTTTTTTCTGCTTTCTTTTTTTTCGGTGGACTTTCTGCGTGCGTGTCTCGGGATTGTGAATTATTGTAAACAGAAACTGAAAAGCTCAGCGCGATTTAGCGCTTTGCATGAGCCACTGGCTTGGGTAATTTATTGATATATTACTTGGAATCACTCAGCATAACTTTGTTTTGATCCCATTCGATTTATTCCGGCTATATCTAATTTTCTTTGCACCTAGTCCACTATACGTGCATATATATCCATCTGCATATATATCTTATAATACGGAAATGCTAAAAAGCCCTTTTTTCTCACATTCAAATGCGCAGCAAAGATTGTTGGATGAATATCGGTCAAACGCGTAATCGAACTCCTATGAACACCGAATATTTTCCGGACTATTACAGAACAGTTTTCGCTTATATGCAGAGATTTGGAATGCAAAGCGTGCTTTGTTTTTGATAATAATTTGAGAAACAGCTTATGCAAGCTATATCTGTCGCCTGTATCTCTCTCTCTAGCTATCTCTCTCTCTCTAGCTATCTCTCTCTCTAGCTATCTCTCTCTATCTGTCTGTGTTTCTATCTCTGTTTATAGATAGAGCAGCAAATCGATTTCAACATAATTCTATACGTTCGCAAATAGTCTCTAGCACCGTGAAGCGTAAGAGGAAGAAAAGAAAAGCAAATATTTCACAATAATCGATGCGCACATGAGCATAGAGTCAGTCGGTGTTGCTATACGAATCGCTCGTATTACGTTCGATTGCTTTATGATTATTTCCCGGCAATTAAGTGAATTTATTGGCAAAGGTAAACACAAGGTGTGCCCAGACGCCAGCCCTGCACCCGCCCACGCCCCCTCGATAAGATTGTTCGGCTATCCACAATTCGTGCTCAACACACATACGTTATATCGATTGGACGCTCGCTTGGAATCGTCGAGCGAGCATATCGTATAGTATTTCTATCAATGCCGACGCAGGCGAATGGTCTCATCCGAAATCAATTTGTTTAATGCAGCAACAGCCTCCACAGCGACGCACTTTTCCCATACTGAAGCTAGGGAAAGGGATGAAATGGGATGGGATGCTGTGGGTGGTTAGTTGGTTGTTTTCTTGGGCACCTACCTCTGAAGGAAAGTGTTGACCGAAGTCGAAGCCAAAGTCGGTAACCCTTGAATGGGCAGCCACAACTTATTCCACTTGAGCTGATTTCTTGAGCGATTTACGCACAGCCAAAAACATAAAACTTCCGCAATTGCTTTGCCTTCAATCTTGGCGGCGTCGAACGGTCATCACTTGACACTGAGATGCTGAGATACTCAGATGCTCAAATGCTCAAATGCTCAAATGCTGAAATGCTGAGATACTCAGATGCTCAGATGCTGGCTAGCTTTTCTCTCCTCCCTTACATTTGTCATTCACTTCGATTCGTGTGCTGTGGAGGCTCCCGAAAAAACTCACGCTTCCTGCCCAGCAGGTGGTCCGGCCCCAACTTGAGAGGAACTCTAAATCTTGCCACACACACATATATGTATATATATATGTATATATATATAGGTGCTCTCGCTTCGATCGACTAGCTGGCGGGCATGCGTAAATATTGTATCTGCGAGATACAACAAACCGTCAATCATTTGGTAGCAGCGTTAATTATGGATGTACGAGCCTCTCACGTACATTTGTTTTATTCACAGCGGATATGGATCAAAATTCTATGCAATTTGCCTGACTGATTGATGGCACACGCAGCAGCATTGGATGTACTTTCATACATCCGGACTGCATCCGAAATTTTTAGCCGAGCGAGTGAACAGCCAAAATAAACAATTGATTGAGTGATTGCTATTGAGATATTGATTAAGTTTTGACATTCCAAAAGTCAATTCAAACCAATCGAACATTGAGTTTGATTTGAATAATCGCAAGAGCTAAATGGAAAGTGATTCACCGAAATTCGCTTCACAAATCTAAGAAGTTATGTTATGACGTCTGAAAGCCTTTAATATACAAATACGATATTCATAAAATATTATTTCTTGGGATGAAGAAACGATAAGTGTAGTATTTATTAATTCAATTATCGAAAGAAATAAATCTTCATCTTATATAAGCCCACATATAAGATACGATAAAAATAGTAGTAGTTTATAAGTAAATTATAAAATAAATAGAAAATATATTTAAATATATGTATATCTTAGACAACATTACAGAAGCAATAATTGTCTTAGTATGCACATACGATATTCATACGATATTCAGACCGTACATTGAGATATATGTACGATAAGAAAGTATTTTGTAATTAAACTATCGAGAAAAGTTATAGTTCTTGAATATGTACAAACATTATTCATACGATATGCGGTCGATACGATAAGAATATAAGTAGTTTTTTAAGTAAATAATATAGATAATAATATAGATATGAACATAAGATTTGCATACAATATTCACGCTAACCATTAATTTTACATACGATAATAATAATATTTCGCAAATCAACTATTCTAAGGAAGCTAATGTTGGTCTTGACTATGCACATTCGATACACATACGATATTCAGTCTGTACTTGAAGATTGCAGACGATATGTATATCTCTAGACAACATTATTCAACTAATGCTCTCTGGAATATGCACATACGATATTCATTCATACGATATTCATTCGGAACATAAAGATTGCATCCGATAAGAACTGAGCTGAAGAAAAAAGAAATGTTTGCGCCAAATTTAATGAGCTTTGTTTTAAATATGCTAAGGTGGAGTGAGAGAGAAAGAGAGGGAGAGGCCGAGGCAGAGAGAGAGGGCATGATGCTTGGGAATTAAGCATGAAAAGTGGTTGTGGGGAGAGGTAAGCGACTCCAATAACTTGCAGTATTTAAAAGTCTAAAGACTGGAGCGCATACAATGAGTGGAACGGGCCAATGAAGTTTCAACTGGAGCTGCGACCGGACACAGAGCAGAGCAGAGCAGAGAACAAAATGTCTGCAAATTTATTAAGCTGCAGAAAAAATTTTATGAGTTGAATTGGTATAATTTTCATATAATTTTTTTTCTTTTTGAGAAAAAAAGAAGCCAAATGGAACGACGATACGAAGACGACGACGACGACGACGTTTAAAGTGCAGACGCAGCGCCGGAAGGGGCTGAGACGGGCCAGAGGGCAATCAACCAGTTGAGCAGCAGACGCCGCGGGTGCTGTCGGAGGTAGAGAGCAGAGCGGCGAGAGAGGGGGAGAGGTGGAGAGAGGAAGAGAGCGAAACGAAGTGGAGAGGAGCAACGGAACAAGCGCCACACACACCGTTCAAGCAATGGACGTTTATGTGCATGTGTGTGTGAGTGTGTGTGTGTGTGGGAAATGCAAATGTCTGCGTGTCTAAAGACGAAGGGCAGGACAGCAGTGCAAAGCGAAAGAAGAAGAAGAAGCAGCTAAAGCAGACCAATGCCAAGTGGCCAAGTGGCCGGAGCGTGTCATGGAAGGGGGAACTGGACAACACACACACACACACTCACACACACTCTACACACATAAAGTTGCTCTGGGCCTTGTAGATGAATTTGTATTGTTTTGCATTTGCTTTTGGGGCGCTACTTTGTTTTTGCTTTAGCTTTCGTTTTTATGCTTTTTTTTTGTGCTTGCCTGCCTGCTGGCCTGCCTGCTGTTGTTGTTTTTGTTCGAAAGGAATAATAAAGGCCAGTCATCCAAGCTGAAGCAGGGCGAAAAACGGTAGAATGAGGAAGCGGCTGAGGGGGTGAGGGGGCGAAGAGGGGGGCTAAAGAAGGCGCAGGAAGAGTTGTTAAGCTGCCATTGCAAACAATTAAAATCATAAGAGACGCACATAAATTATTCATGGCTTAATCTAAAGTGGACAATCTATGCAAAGTACACAGCACACACACAAACATACACATATGTATATTTATATGTATATGTATATGTATATGTGTGTATTTAAGCTGCTTTCTATTGGCAAGTTCTAAGTTAACTTTCTATGCCAACACAAAAACTCCATTTTACATATATTTTTGACTCAGTTCAAACTGAATTTTTTAATATTTTAAATATTGATATGAAACGTATTTAGAAACAATTAAAGTTCAGTTTTTATTCCTTTTATAAACTAAAATATTTAAAGATATATAAATAAAAATATTAAAATTTAATTTGTAATAATAATAAAAATTCAAAAGTTGATATGATATTAAAAAATAATTCAAATTAAATTTCTATTTCTATTTACAAATTTATATACCTACAAATATTACGTAAATAAATATATTTAATAATATATAAATTTATTAATGTATTTATATATATGTATGTGAAATTAATGTTAATAATATTATTATATTAGTTATATATTAATATTAATTAATTTCTACAGATGTTATTTTTGTTATTGATAAATATTTTGAATATGTATGTAATAAAAATGTAAAAATTTATACGCATTTAATAAAAACAGCAACCGCAATAAACTGAAAAGCAAAATTCATCGACTTATTGAAATTTATTTCGCGCTTTAGCAACAACAACAAATGCATTCTATTGTATATTTCTACACACACACACACACACACACACACACACACACACACACACACACACACACAGACACACACATTCATCTATATAAAATGTGCAAAAAACATTTGTTCATCCACATTACAAAAATTTCTATAAATTTATCGCTGAAAATAATAAAATTTTGTGGCTTTTTGGCAAATATTTGGACAGCGCAAGAAATGAAAATCAAAATCAAAATGAAAATGAAAAGGAAAATGAGAATGAAAATGATGAAAGCGCGCGCTAAGGAATTGTGAGAAATCATCTGTGTGTGTGTGTGTGTGTGTGTGTGTGTGTCTGTGTGTGTGTGATATATAGATATACAGTCAAGTGTCGACAGTTGCGATGGCTGCGCACATTTCTGTCATAACGAAGCGAAAATGAGAAATATTTTGCTCAGCTTTTCCGTCTTTGACTTTATCAAAATGAAAATAAATAAATAATAAAACTAACAAAAAGTAGAATAGGCTAAATGAAATCGCATGCCAATAAATACAAATAAATATGCGCCCGATTCAGGGCGGCGGCGCAGGGGGCGGGGCGAAAATGAAAAATAGACTCGGACGCAGAAAACGTTTCGAATTTTATATAAAATGAAATAAATGAATTTATTGTCGGGCAGCATTCGCAGACAACGGAGACACACAGAGATGACAATGATGACGATGATGATGATGATGAGGATGAAGATGACTGTGCTCATGATCATGATGAAGATCTTCATGATCAACAGTTAGCTGGGGAAATGAAATCGCGCATCTCATAAATTAATTAAGCCAATAAATGCATTAGGCAAATGCGATTGCAGCTTTTGTATCTTTGTATCTTTGTGAGTGCAAATGTATCTGTGTATCTAGTTGCCGTTGTTGTTGTTGTTGTTGTTGTTCTTGTCAGTCTCGAGTGGTCATCTTTCATATGCCAAGTCTGTAGCTTCTGCTGTTGTCATTTAACTGTTGTTTGTTTATGTATCTACAAGATAGTTTTGTATCTATGGCTAACTATGTCTAGTGCAAATTTATCTGTAGGTAGTGATAGTTGTTATTGTTGCTCTTGTCATTCTCAACTTCTATAGTGCCTCCTGAATCCATTTGACTTTTGCTTGTATAGACTATGTCTATAAGATAGTTTTGTATCTATGGCTAACTATATCTAGTGCAAATGTATCTGTAGGTAGTGCAAATGTATCTACAGCTCTATTTCTATAGTCTCTCCTGCTGACCTCTGATTATTGCTTGCATTTGTATCTATAAGATAGCTTTGTATCTATGGATACCTATGTTTTAATACAATCATCAATAATAAACAATTCTTAAATGCAAATATATCTGAATCTTGTGCAAGTTATTGTTGTTATTGTTATGCGCAAATATGCATCATACGCAGAATTCAAGTCTTAGTTCTGCTCCAGCTACTCCTGCTATCATTGCTTGCATTTGTATCTCTAAGATAGTTTTGTATCTATTGCTAATTATGTCTTATTATGATGATTAGCAATACATTGAGATTGAGTAATACATACATACATTGAATCAAAAATGTGATATATGCTAAATTGGTCAAAAGCACATGTATCTATGTATCTGCAAATGCAACAGATAATGTATTTATTTATAGCTCTAGTTAATATTCCTTCTCCTCTTAACTATCCATATTGATCATCAATCAAATCTTAGGCATTGTAAAGCCTCTACGACTGCTCTTTGACGTGCTGCAGCTATTTATGCATCTACAAGATACTTTTGTATCTCACACAGATTCCCTATTCATTTAGCCTATAAAGATGATGATGATGATGCTAATGATGATGTTCATGCTAATGATGAAGACCCCACAAGATAGACACATACAGAGGATAGCTGTTGACATGAAATGAAATCATAAATTCATTAAGCCAAACAAATGCAAAAGTGTGGCAAATGCAATTGTATCTTTGTATCTCTGTATCTACAACTGCACACATACGCACTTATATATATATGTATATGTAGATACATATTTATATGTCTATGTAGTTGCTGCTGTTGTCATGCTTAATTGCTCATCATTCAAATCTTAAGCGTTCTCTTAAGCTGCCGCTGCTGCCATTTGACTGCTCTGCGTATCTCCAAGATACTCATGTATCTGACACCTGTCATCTTTTCGTTTAACCTACGCCCCCAACCGAATCTCCCACACCTCGATAGCTGCTGTGCTAATTTTACTCATCCGACATGCGTGTCTGTATCTATGTGTGTGTGCGTGTGTGTGTGTGTGTGTGTGTGTGTGTGTGTGTGTGTGTGTGTGTGGGACTCTAGCACAACATGCGCCCACTTGTAGTGCGTGCTGTCATTCTGAAGTTGTATCTCGTGTCCATGCCGAGACGTCAATAATCTCACCTTTCGATTCGTCTCTTGTATTTATGTTTAACTTTGACATAAGTCCGACATGCAACTTTTTGTTGTTGTTCTTCTTCTTATTGTTCGGCTTGTTATAATACTCATTTAAAATGGCAAAAGGGTATATTGGTTTTGTGATAAATTCTCTGTTTGCTTGAATTTGGCATATGGAGTCAATATTAGACTCATCTTATAGGTCAAAAAGCAACATGAAAGATATAATATAGAACTCTTTATCTTATAGTTGAGCGGGGCGTGGCCTACTAGAGATTACCATATGTTTGACAGCAGCAAAGCTATTGTTTCCTACTCTCTCACTCTCTCTCTCTCTCTCTCTCTCTCTCTCTCTATTTCTCCCTCTCTCTCTCTCTCTCTATTTCTCTATTCAATCTAGACACTTATACCTATACAGTAATATATTAGGCGTGACTAATGGGTGTTAAAGCAGAAACTTTCACAGTTTTAGGGCAGTTTTGGTTCTAAGCAACATTTAGGCAAGTTGGTTAAATTGTCAACCTTCTTTATTGAGCAACTACATTACATATTTGTATTACAAATTCAAATATTTGTGAGAATCGAGAATTACTTTATATTATATTATTATATTATATTATTATATAATATGATAGAGTAATAATTTATAGATATATAGATAGATATTATATCTATCTATAAATTTTTACTCTATAATACTCTTACTTTTATATTATACTTGAAGTCTTATTGAAAAGGACAATTTAAAATATTGTATATTATTTTAGTGTAATTTGATTCGAATATAAAAGTAAATTAGAATCTATAATCTATAGCGCACATAGAGAGTATATCATATATACTGTATCTAAATGAATATACATATAATTGTATATATATATTTCATTGTTTTTTGGTCTATAAGACAAAACTTTAATAATAAACATTTAAAAAATCATTCTTCAAAAGAACCTAAAACCTTTGTATAACACTATATATATGTATATATTATAATTATTGAAATATATTCGGCTATGCCGATTTCATTGTTAAGCACAAAGCTTAAACAGTTAAGACCATTTGAGAGCTTGATAAATATGGAAAAACTATATAGCGATTTTCCGAGTTTCCATTGACTTCTCTTATCTGTGATTATATTATATATGTATGTATCTATTCAATTAGTTATAAATTAATTAGATATACATCAATTATCTATATACTATTATATATCAATATAATACAACAATTACCAATAAACAAGTTTTAGCAATTTGCCGTTAAAGTCTCAGGTCGTTAACAGTTTTAAAGCTGGAAAATCAAACCAATTGATTGGTTATTGATTTACGCTTCAATTTAGCTACAATTGTACTATAAACGAGCATTATAATGGTGGAATACACCTCATTGCATAGTTCTTAATTGTTTTTCTGCAGCAAATCCGATTACAAGCTAAGCAATCGCCAATCAAATGCATAATTGAGCTTAACAAATTTTATTAACCAAATGCAGAAAGACTTTGGCTTAAAGTCTTTAAGTCTTAGCTGCAAAACTGTTTTTTCGATCACAATTTTAAGCAGTCGTAAAAACTCATTGAATCTCAGTTGATTTTGAGTTTAATAAAGAAAACTTATATGCAAAAGAGAGAAAACAAAGCCAACAATTGTTAGTCGATTGTGTTTGATAAAACAAACTACACAATTTGTTAGTAATAATTTCAATATTGTTAAAAAAGAACATTAAAATGTAAGTAAGTATATTAAATATACTTTATATACCTAATATATGCAATATCTGCAATATGTTTTTCTCAATTTATGTTTTCTATAAATTTAACAATAGAATTCAGAGGCAAATCAAATTAATAATTGTTTTTCTATTTATTTTCTAACTTAATTTTTTGCTTCTTTATCTTAGCTTTTAATTTAGCGTTTTTTTTTTCAGCCATACTCACTTTTTTCTTTAATTTATTGAATTTCTCATATTTTATCCACTTTTGGTAAACATTTTTCAAACACTTTTTGATTTTGCTGTTTCTTTGTATTTGCTTTATTTCTTTTTTGCCGTCGGCAGGATTTATTTGGCAAATCTTCTTCTTCTGCTTCTTCCTCTGTTTCATGGACTTGCTTTTGTTGTCTTTGTTTCACTTCACGTTTTGGCCGTTTTCGCGTTTTGCTTTAACAAATTCTATTGCACATTTTTAAATTGTTTTTGTTTTTGCTTTTTTGCTTTTGTTGTTGTTGTTGTTGTTGCTGCGTTTATCATTTGCATTTTGTTTTGTATTTGCGTATTTTGTTGTTGTATTTGAATTTGTATTTATTTTATTTTATTTTATGATTAATTAAACACACGCGACCACAAAAACTTCGACGTCGGCCCCCCGCACTCTTCTGCCACATGACACGGCACGGCAGCGCTCACACCCACACACACACACAAACACACACGCACACACACACACACACTAGCAAGCACACACGCACTCACTCACACACACACACACACACTCACATACGCACTCACACTCACATACGCACGCACTTGAAGCTGGAGATGAGGCGGGAGAGGAAGAGGAAGAAAAAAAATAAGTAACGTGCGTGAGCTGCGTCGACGACGACGGCGACGGCGGCGGCGGTAATAAAAACCGTTAACTAGCCAGTGGGCGGCTGGCGCGGCTGCTGCTGCTGCTGTTGCGGCGACTGCGACTGAAGCTGAAGCTGTCAAAAATTGTATTTTTGTTGCTGTTGCTGTTGCTGTTGCTGCTTTTGTTGTTGTTGTTGTTTTTCTTTTTGGCAACAATAATTTGTTGTGATTGTGTGAATGGCAAATTAGCTGTAAACTGGCCACGGGCAACGTAGCCGCGGGCAACGTAATGGAGCAACGTAACGGGGCAACGTAACGGGGCGACACTGTCAACTGGAGGCTCTAAGGCGGCTGACCAAAAGCCAAGAAGTGGCGGCTGTTGCCTGCTGCCTGCCTCGCTGGCTGCCTGAACTGAACGCTGAACGCTGAACTGTCGCTGGCGCTGTCGCTGTCGCTATCGTTGGCGCTGCCGTTGGCCGTGGCGTTGGCCGTGACTGGAGCCGAAGCAGAGAATGTCCTTTATGGATTTAACGAGCGTGCGGCGCAGCAAGAAAAACGAGCAAACGAGAAAACGGCAACGAGGCAACGAGACAACGCAGCAACGCAGCAGCAGCGCAGCAGCAGCGAATCGAAGTGTCGCTATCCGTTGGGGGCAGATTTTCGTGTTCGGGCATTGCAAAAGCTTAGATGGCAGCAGAAGCAGCGGCAGCAGCAACAACAGTGGCAGCGCCAGTGGCAGTAACAGCAGCGAGAGAGCGAGCAAGAGAGTGGGCATTGCATGTAAAAGTGCGTGCAACATTTTCGAAATTGCGGGGAATTGGTCGTATAAGACTGTTAACACGCTGTTAATGGGCAGGTTAACAGCGGGTGCCGCTGTTAAGCAGGCAACACATTAGCTGTGCTCCTCTAACGCACGCCTTGCTGCCATTTATGAAAGGTCTTACGAGTGTGTGTGTGTGTGTATTGTATGTGTGTGTGCCTCAGCGAATGCCATAAATCAAAAAGAGACTCGCTCTGCTCGCTTGCCTGAGTGTGTGTGCGTGAGTGTGGGCATTGGCTCTTCTCTCTTGCCGGCTGCCGAGCGAGCACTCGCAAGAGCCGACGGCGCACAAATCGATACCCCCAAGCAGCGGGCAGCAAACGAAAAACTGTCCGACAGCAGACAACGTCATCTTCGGGGCAGCGCAGCGCAAAGTTTGTTTTTGCGCAGCGTCATTGTCGCTGCTGCTGCCGTTGCCGTTGCCGTTAACGTTGCCGCTGAGCCATCGGCAAATAAATAAAACGCAATGTAAAAGCAAAAACAAATTATGACAACTTTAGGCGGAGCATAACGAAAAATGTGAACGAAATGTGAAGCGCTGCCAGCGTCGCAGCGAATCTCTCATTTCTTTTCTTATATTATATTCTCAACGCTGGCAGCGCTCAATCATATTTCTGTCTGCGTCCATGTGTGTGTGTGAAGTATAGTGAGCTTATGTGTGTGTTATTCTTTATTTACTTATGTATTCTTGGGTTTTTTCATCTGCTTCTAATACTTTACCGTTGGTCCTTTGGCAGCCATTGCGAAAACAAAATGCCGTCGGTAATGAGTGAATTCCAATTGGAATTGGCGAAGCTGAATCAAAGCCATTGTAAAGAGTTAAGCGCAGCATTTCACAGCTATTTATATTAACGAATTTCAAGTCAAGTTGATTTACTTATTTTATCATCGTTTAATAACTGAAGCTTCTGATTCGATCATCTAATTTCTTAATTTCAATTCGTTCGCATATTTAAGAACTCGAATTCCATGCGGGAACCCTTCTGCTCTGAAATGCCACACAGTTGATGCAGTTGGTGGCATGAATTATGCATGCCACCAATTGCATTTCATTTGTAGATAAATACGTGCGTATCTTCTACACACATACATATACATAGCTGCGCACATACATATGTATAGGGCATACATGGTACGTAGGCTCAACCCTCTCCCATATAATCTGAAAGTATTCGTGCGGAACATCTGCCCGCTGCGTGAGTTTATGAATTACTAAAAAAAGAGAATACTTTATACAAGCAACAAACACAACAACAACAACAACAGTTACACGACTTTGGACAAATTTCAAAATGGTTTCACATTGAATGAAAAAAAAAAAATTGAAAATGAAATGAAATGATAACAAACAGCGAGAGCAAAAACAATAACAACAAATCCTCACCACCCCGAATAAAATATATTTAAAAACGTATTTCAAAATCCCTCGGCATTAGGGATCAACTAATAACTAACCCTCTCCCAGCTCAACTCAACTGAACTCGACTCATCTCTCCCTCTCTAACGCCCTTTGAAATCAGCGAACTGTATATAAATCCCAAGAAAATACCAATAAAATACCAACAGAAGAGTTTAGTTTATACATTTCCTTATAGACACAGCGTCTAGACCCGAACAAAATAATTCCCAGACCCAATGTCGTTTATCATCGTGAAACGCATCCAATCAAAAAAACAATTTTCAAAACGTGGGCAAAGATGATGGCCGCCAAAGAGTGAGAGAGCGAGTGAGAGCGAGAGAGATAGAGGAGGGAGAGGGAGATAACAAGTGGAATTTCTATGCAAATCGAAACACGTTTTCAAATTTTGATGACGCCGATTTGTCTCTCCACATTCATAAAATATAAACCGAAAAAAGAGAGGAGAAAAAGTGTTTCAAGAAAAACCTCCGCAGGAAAATCAAAGTCAAAGCGAAGCCGACCAGAACGCAGTCAACAAAGCAATAATTAAAATCGGAATAAATTATTATACACCTTTTAAAGGTAAATGCGACAAATGCCCAGAGAACCGAAACACAAACTGAATCGAGCCGAAATGTTGAACAACGTTTTTAATCATCATGAGAAACGTGAGTCGGAAATCTATTCAAGTCCATTGATTACGAATGCTTAAACTACGCTAAACAGAAGAAGCAGAACGAGAAGAAGAAGAAAACATAGTTAAAGTCACATTTTAGTAGATTATAGTTTGATTATTCATAATATTTGGGTAGAGAATTGAATGAAAAAAGTGTAAAAGGGGAAATAATATGAAGTAAAAGATACTATAAAGATTGCTCTAGGTAGGCGAGTATAACTAAAAGTTGTTATAAACACTCTGAAGAATAGTTCTAACAAATATTCTCGATTATATCTCTATAGCTTTTATCCGATATGAGAAAAATTTATATAATATTGATAGATAGTTTAATTGTATATCTATTATATGCACTGTTTATATAATTGATATACAACTACATCAGGATAGCGCATCCTTCAAATTCTCCATAAATCTTCAATAAACTCCATCTCATTCGACCTTAAGTCCTACATCATTTTTATTTTTATTCTTGTGAAAAAAAATGAAGTTCTGTGCCATTTCAGAAAAAAAGGTAAAATTTTCGACTATCTGCATCAAAAATCGCTTTAAGCTCTGACAGACTTAAAAAAGACCAAAATAATGAATAGATTTGTTTTTGAAAATTACTCATTTGCAATAATAAGAAGAATTGATAAGCAGTTCCACATAGAAGAACATCTCATTATTACTTCCAATTTCATTGATGACTTTTCGGGATTCGTATGATTTTTGTCTTCTAATTTTGTTTCCTAAGCTACAAAAATCTGATTTAGATAAGATAATTTAAGACTTAATATTTACAGCTTATAATTAATTTTTGAACTTTGAAAGACCTGGGAGCAGTTGCCGGTGTTGTATGGGTGGGTTGGAAAAGACTTTCTTGTCTCAGACTTCACACTCAAATAACTGAAATTTGATATAAAATTTTATTGTTTTCAAAGGCTATCGATATTATTTGAAGCGAGCTAAGACTGGGAGTGTTATAGAAACTGCGTGCTAGATGCTTGTTGTTACCTATAGTTAATATAGATTTACAGATAAAAGATAAGACAGGCAAAAAGGAAGATGAGCAGAGGCATGAAGCTAAAATATACTCTACTCTTACTGCAGAACTAGAATACATTTTATATGAATTCGGTCATGCCTTGTATAAACTATTATCTACAGTCAAACTTATATATTATAGTTGTATATGTATACCAAATTTATTATTTACAAAAAAGAATCATTTACTATTTTTCTTTTGAATGTCTTGTATACGCGCAGTTAAAAGAACAATTTCAGCTCAAGTTGATTTAAAGTTTCTTGTTTAGAATTTATTCTTCACAGTTTTCTTTTAAGCCTTTCATCGTAAAACAATTTGAATATCGTAACATTTTTGGTTTTCAATCAGAAAAGTTTTTATATTTATGTGAGGCTTTAATGCATTTCCCCCATTGAATCATAACAAAGCCCCGCATGCATCATCGAGCTGTAAGTTCTTCAAGTTGTTGACTAATTCCAATAGATGTAACTGTTTAAATAGGTCTTTGATTGCTAATCGAATACAAAAACTATACAAACCTCCAAATAGATGACGAGGATTTCATTTGTTTTAAACAACGAACGTAACTCGAGCTCTCAAATGGGTTTTTTTTTCTGGTACATCATAAAAATGAGGTACTTTGAACGTGAGTTGCTTGGGTAGAGGAGACGAGTCGAGGCGAGACGACGAGACGACGAGACCCAGATTTGATTTGTCCACAAAGTGATTTATGTGAACGAAACTCTTGGTTTATTACTTGCGGGATAAGATTTTCGACGAGCTAAGATTTTCAGCTATTGTATTTCTAGTAAAATGTTTTCTTTATTTGCATTTAATGTGCTTAACTTAAATTTAAGACTCTTGCGAGAACTGACCTTGGGCCGGGACCTAAAGGCAGCCCGGCTGCCCGGCTGCCCGACTCCTGCTCGGCTGGCTGGCTGACACTTTGGGTCATTTACTCGATTGCGTTTAATCGATTTCTTTGTAAACTCGAAACCAATGTCAACAGCCCCAACAAATTCACAGATACACAGACATCACAGGCACAGATACACGGATACAAATACAGCTACACAAATAAGCAAATTTCAAGTGGAAGCTAAAGAAACTTGCTTCTTTTTTTTTGGTCTCGAAGCGCAAAAACATTTACACACTTTAACGAAGCAAAAACATTTGAGCAAACGGCCAAAAAAAAAGAGAAGGAAAACAAGTGAGAGCATGTAATACTGACTGCATAATACTCGCTCATGGTACGATTATAACTAAATTGTTTTGAAGAAATCTTATGAATAGTCACGTCCCAATGTGATGTGAGATCTTACTGTAAATCTAGATTAATTATGATTCAGCTGAAGAATTTGTTCATTCCGACTTGAAGCTTTACAAAAGAAATATATATAAGAAATAAAAGAGAAGATAAATTTTAATATACATGATCTATAGATGATGATATGATGGAAATCTAGCTCTAAAGGCTAAATGATGATATGATGTAAATCCTGTTTCCAGTTTACTATATAAACCTAATATTTTTATATAAGATTGATACTGCTATACAAATATAGATATATGAAATCTTAAGTGTCTCATAGACTATAAAAAACGACTCCCGACAGACGAGCATTAAACAAACGAAATGCATATACTCTGTTTCGCTCTGGGGACGAGTATGGAAAAAGAAAAATATAAATAGAATTCAAATTGTAGGACAAAGAGTGGAGAACGCGAAGCAAGCGTCAAGGATGCAGCTGGAGCACAGGACAGGGAGGAGCCACGACGATGTTGGCTTAAATTTGCTGCCTGTCGCATAGGTAAATAAGCAACAGTTCTACACACACACACACACACACACATACTCAAGTTGTGCAAATGTGTCCATAGTCAGCATTTGCGACACAGTTGTCCTTGTTGTCCTTGCTGCTGTTGGTGACTGAGCAAAACTATGTCTAAGTCTCTGCTGCCTCTGCCTTTTGCTGCTGCGCTTTAAGTTTTCAGCAGACAAATTTCGAGATTGAGGGCAATTTTCGATTTCCCGTATTGGAAATCTCTGCCTTTCGCATCATTCAGTGGAATATTATTCCCGCTTTACGCGCAATTAACACGCCAATTTCTTATGGGAATGGGCGTTATTTGAACGCAACTTGAGTCTAAATTTATGTGGCATTGCCTTTAGTCTATAATAAGACATTGCAAGTACTCCGAGTCGACTATGGGCTGTACGGAATTTCGGCTCGTGCCGCACATCTGTGGCACAAGAATTACATTCTGGAGGGGCAACAGTTGAGCAATTTCAATATTTGATTTAATTAACCTAATTTACTGTACTGAATATATTTTTGAAAATTTCATTAACAATGTTTTCTGATCTAACATTTAAATCTATCATTCTTTAGTTTGCATCTTATATATGTTAGTCTCATGATAATTCTACAGTTAATGAACATTTTTAATGGTTACTTATTAAAAATTCCAATATAAGTCTGTAAGCAAAAATAGAAAATCATATTTTACTCGCTATAATTTAAGACATCTACTTATGAATAATCAACTCAAATTCTATCAACAATTTGTTTTTTTTTTTTTTTTTCATTTCGAGTTGTCTAAACATTAAAGTTTGAAAATGAAACTTCTATATTTGATTTTCTTGAGTTGTTCATATATATTTTAAGATACTTCAATTTCTGTGAGAAAACTTATTAATAACACAGGAAACTGAAGAAATTCTTACGATATACTAACAGCTGAATCTAAAACCCGTCGGTTCGGTACTTGCTGAATTCCAAAGCAGAGGATTTTTATGCATTCCATATTTCTCCCACACACTCTCTTCAGATATAATACTTTTCGCTATCGAAGTCGTTTTTTGAAAAATGTTTTATTTGTATATAAATTGTTTCGATTTCACTTTAGTCTTCAGTCAAATACAAATTTAGTTTAAGCATTTTTCGATTAAATGCTACGATATTCTGTCATCTTTCTATTATATTTTCAAATATATTTCAAATACTTATTCCATCTTTAAATTTCACTTTGATGACATTTATTGTACGCTTTCAGATAATTTAAATCTCAAAAAGTTTCTCAATTTTTGATTTCTAATGCAAGATTGAAAATTCGATTTCATTTGAATCTTGAATTTTCGCCGGCTTCAGGCTTCAACTCGACGCTCTCATATGGCGCTTAAAGCAACGTGAATCCAACTTTAAATGAAAATTTAATGACAATTGTTGCATTTAAATGCTGCCCAATTTCGGAGACGTCGCTTTCGAGGCCAATGCCATTTTTGGCCATTTTGGTTGGGTTGGCTGGCTGGGTTGGTTGGGTTGGTTGGGTGCTGCCTGCTGTTCGAGTTTGGGTCTACTACGGGTTCCCGAAAAAAATCGATATGCTCCCAAATAGACATGTCTGTTGCTCTCCACTTCTTCTGCACAACAGAGATGTGTGTGTGTGTGTTAGCTGACTTCATTATGGGGCAAGCAGTTAGGGGGTCTCTCTCCTGCTAGCGAAAGTGTTGCCACCAAAGTTCGTCCGTTTGTGTCGGCCCATCAATGGCCCAAATTACGCTACTGCAACCAGCATAAGTATTTATATATAGAACTATATATATATACACATACATATGTATGTAGTGTGTGTGTAAGTGTGTGTGTGTGCCACTGTTTTCGCATCGTCCTTGCCAATTTCTTCCTCTCCCACATCAAAGCCAACAACTAACTTTGCTCTGACACGCCTTCTCTTTAGCTTACGCCCCCCTTTCAACTGTCTCTCTGTCTGACTGTCTGTCTCTGTGTCTCTGTGTCTCTCTCTATCTCTCTCTGTCTGTCTGTCTGTCTGTCTGGCTGGCTTTTTCTGTCGCCATCGTCTCGCAGTTTCACTTTTGTATGTGGGCGACAATTTTCCACTTTTTGCTACTCAAATTTTCACTCGCTTCTGTAGGCGAATCGGAGTCGCTGCTTTATGTACCAAATGTCTCTGGTTTCACTAGCTACTGTGTGTGTGTGTGTGTGTGTGTGTGAATGAGTGTGTGTTTGTTTGTTAAAGCTTAAATATTCAGAAATTAGTTAGTGTAGCGATCTGTACAACAACAAAAAAGAAAACATATCAAAACAAAAACTGCGGGCTATTTTGTTTTATGCTAATCAGGTCAATGGCACGCCCTCATCTCACACTGAACGTGTCGCCCTCTGGTGTGCACTAAGTGCACTAATTTCACATACACAAATGCACATTAAGCCTGACGCCACCTACAGTGTGGTTAGCGCACTAATTTCGAGATGTCGAACAAGGTTTTTTCAACATTTCAGATTTGTGTTTTATTTTTACTAAAAATATAAAAAAACTGGAAATCAAAATAGCAAAACGTGTACTGAGCTAGAGGCTACATATATATATATTATATATATATACTTATATACGTATGTATGTGTATTGTTGAGGTCTCTTTTTCGAGCCTGTTTATTTGTTTAGGTTACGCGACATGCGAACGTAAACACAGATAGGAAAACAAACAGAAAACACAGATTGCATTGTCGTGTATCTGTCATGGCGAATATCCTTTTATGAATCTAATGCGAATTTCATATCCTGCTGCGTGATCGACTGCTCCTGCTGTTGCTGTTGCTGTTGCTGCCTCCTGCCTGCTGCCTCTTGTTGCCGTCTCTGCTTCAGTCTCTATTGCTGTCTCTGTTCCTGCCTCTGTCTCTACCCCTAATACCGTCTCCTGCTGCTGCCCCTACTCCCGTCTCCTGCGGCTGTTTGCCATGCCTGGGTTTTCGGTTCTTTTGTCTCGCTTCGGTTTTGATTTCATCAAGTTGTCAATTGAATATATATATATCTATATTTACTCAAGGCATCTTTATGGATTATCAGAAATTGAAAAGTGACATAATTAAATTATGTGGATATAAAGTTTTTATGCCCGCTATAAGCGCCATTGTTAACTTTTAGATGGCAATTTTCCGAAAGCTTTTCCAACCACCCGTGCTCGTGGCGCTCTCCTCCGCATCCACACGCACACTCTATAATTATGTATTTATGCAAATTGTTCCGGCTGCCGTGTCGAATGTTGCCTTCCATATTGTCGCATCATTTAGCATTTACGAAATTGTTTAATTCAATTATATAATTATATGCATATGTTTTCCCGTAACATGCATGACACCCTCGCAGACGCCAACAGCAACGGCAACGGCAACGGCAACACCGAGACGGAGCAGGAGACGGAGCAGGAGACGGAGACACGCACACACATTAAAAAAAGTCGCCCTCTTAGCTTGCACCACCCGCAGCACCACCCAGTGCCAAATTACGAGCGACAATAAACTTTGTCAACATTGAGGTGGCTGCCTCTGAGTGTGTGTGTTGGTGTATTGGTGTGTGTGTGTGTGAGTGTGGGTGTCTGAAAGCCTTAAGCCTGCGCAGGGGGGTGTGTGCCGTCAGCTAATTCATAAGCACTGTATATATATATACATACTGTATATATATATCCATATATAACGCGAAATTCATTTGCGTAATGCTAAGAGGGCTCTCCTGCCTCCTGCTCCCTCTCTCTCTCTCTCTCTCTCTCTCTCTCTATAAAAGGGAGCTTATATGAGATGCGGGTCGCTAGATTTGACAAGCTCATATGAAACTTTATGCTTGGATTTGCTGTGCATTTTTATCGTGGCATAACCAAAAAGAAAAAAAAAAAAAGAAAATCAAATTCGATTCCGCATGCAAATCCTTTTATGGGCAATCGGGCGACTTCCTTAAGGGAACCTTAAAAGATTTAGCCGCCGTATTTATGGCCTGCCATTGGCAAATGGGTAAATGAAAAGGAAGCCGCCCCACACCCCACACCACCCCCACCCCACTAAAGAAATGTGAACTAGTTGATGTGCCGGTTCACACACCATTAGCTCAAGCCCCACGATCCCCACCTGAACTCCACATCATTTAAATGCACGGCAAGTAATTTTGTTTTTTTTTCCTCCTCCTCCTCTCTCTCTCCCTCTCTCTCCCACTCTCTTCACAATTTTATTTGATTTTCATATAATTTGGATTTTGATTGAAATTAAAGTTTAGCTCACGTTTTGCATGCCTAATGAAAGAACAGTCAAACCAGCCAGAAAGACACACGCGCTGCGAAAACCCATCAAATTTTCCATTTTCCATTTCCCAACGCCCACGCTGCGTCAAGTCGAACGATTTGTTAGCTCTTTTTTATTATTATTTAAATGTACTCATTATCATTAATGTGCTCGATAGTGCCAGCTGCATATTACATTCGTTTTGATCTTTATATATACCCTGTAGCTAAGTGAGAATTGGGGTATTTTGATTGTGTGTATACGAATTGTATATATATAAAAGGCAGAAGAAAATGGGGCAGATCTCATAATGTCTATGCGTTAGCCATCTAGAGGAATTGCTGAATCGATTTAGATATGTCCGTCTTTTAGTCTGTAGTCTGCACGTCCCTCTATCAGTCCGTAAGTCTGTCTGTCAATCTGTATGCCCCTCTGTCTGCCCGTTGTATGTTAGTCCCTCAGTCTGTTCGTCAGTTTGCATGTCTGTATATCCGTCCGGCTGACCGTCCGTCAGCCTGTCTGCCAGTCTGCATGCCCCTCTCTCCGTCCATCTGTCCGTCCGTCTGTCTGTCCGTCTGTCTGTCCGTCTGTCTGTCCGTTTGTCCGGTTCTTTATCCGTCCGTCTATCCATACATAAGTCTGTTCGCTTCTACGAGCGGAATCATCGCTGAGAACTAAAAAATCTAGAGAGTTGTCACTTTAAAGTTTGTTCTTATATATCGATAAATATTCTTATATTATTATATATCGATTAATATTGATATCTTGACTTGGTTTTCACGCCCAACTATAGAGACTATGTAGCCATAGACATTCAATTTAAATTTATTTCGATCATGATATTTTATATTTTATAAATTTATAAAACTCTTCTCACTTCCTTGGATAAATTATAAAAATCTAATTTAAAATAATTAAGTCTTCTGCATTTGTAAAGACATCTCTATATTTATTGGTAAAATATAATACCTGAAAAAGTCATTGCATTCGATCAGCTGGAACAGTAGTTCTTTTAGGACACACTTCCTATAGTGAGAGAAATGTGGGAAGAAGAAGAACGGTTGTCGCATAAAATTCAGACGAAGCATGTATGTATGTATGTATAAATGGGCGTATGCAGTTGAGTCGATATACAATGTCTGCCTAAAATCCAGTCAGGGTATACTCTCGACTAGAGAAAAGTTCAGGATCTAAATGCCATTCGGATAGCGATATATTTTAATTTTTGTCTCATTTGTCAATTTTTGCTCATCCAAGATGTGGGAGGAAATCGATATCATGTCACTTAGCCTGAACTTTGATAGGGAAAACAGTTTTCCCGCAGAGCAGCTATAAATTCAAATGGAAAGTATCAAATTTCCACGGCTCTCAATCAAACCACACAGAAAGGAAAAACAATCATTGTAAATCAGTGGATTTATGTGTAATGCAATTTTCCAACTCTGCTATCGATACGCGGACACACGGAGATCGGGGAGATACTTAGACGACAAGACGACCGAAAAGGAGGACAGTTTCCGAAGAAAAAAGAAAGAAAATTAAATTCGATGAACAACGAGAAAGAACAAACAATGTGAAATAATTGATATGTAAAATAATATTTGATCGCTGAGCGACAAATCTCTAATGATCCTCGTCCCCGAATCGCTATTGTGCGAGGCTCTTAATATAATAATAATAATAATAATAAATCCTTAATAATTTCACAATGATCAAAAGAGCGCGACAGGCAAGGACAGATTGGTATTTAATGGAGGGAGGGTCTAGTCAGACTCGATACGGACCGGCTTAATGAACTCGAGCCCAACAAAACGCCGGTTGACAAATTCTTTGCCAACGATCCTTGCTGATCCTTAGCGAATACCCACACACACACACACACACACACACACACACACTGACACACGTGAAATTTCATTAGGTTGCACAAACAACTCATCCGTCAGCTACTCAGGTCTTATGTCTTCCCCTCGCTTTGTTTAAGATATTGCGGTTGATTGCACACGATTTGAGACTGAGCCAGAGCCAGAGACAGAGCCTCAGGCAGTGACTGCGGCTGAGGAACTGTTCCAGATCCCAGGCACTTTTAGGTAACATTTCGAGATGAGTGCTCTCCAACTGTTTTGGCCAAGCTACTGTGCGCCATTGTTTCCATTGCGATTCAGCCGAGAGGAAAATTTGTCAACACATAAACGCGGCTCGGGTCGAAATCAGTTTTTCGGAATCTTCTTAGATCTCTTCATCTCTTCAGCGCGCAGTGAGTTTGCGCCATATGCGACTTGTAAATGGAATTCGAGTTTTGGGCCCGACCGCATTTTGTATTTATTTTGTTTCGTGCTCTCTCTCCTATTTTATTTTATTGATATTTAATTTATGTTCTCTATTTGCTTCCGCGTTGCTCGCACGCATTGTTGGTCGAATTGACGACACAAATTACATATTGACACGCTGATGGTTTTTTAATATGCACACACACACACAGATACACAGATACACATACACACACATATATAGACAGACATCACCTACATAGGGGGCGGTCATCTGTCGAGGCAAAACGAGAAACAATAAAAATGAAATTCATTAAATGAAATTCATTTATACATTTAATTTATTGGCGCGGCTTTTTTATCAAAAAATTTGATAAAGCAGACAGCGGGGGTTGGGAACAAAATTGTATATTCCGTTACGATCCAGTAACAGAGGCGAGCGAGCCTATATACTCACATATATATACACATACATATATATATGTATATATATATGCATGTGCCTATACGACTCTAGCTTCATTGCACACAGCCAACGTCGACGTCGATATCGGAATCAACTTCGACGCTCCCTTTTCGCAGACATTAACAGATGCGGTTATGTTGGTTAACAAACATTTTATTGCCAGTTCAGTTTCGATTTTTAATTAAAGCCTAAAATATGGGTTCCATATGCCCATTTTTGACGGAGGGCACAAGTCTGATTCAGATACATTTTACAAATCAATTTCTAAAGGAAGTGTGTCTATCTGTGATATCTTATATCTAATATATCATATATATCAGCAAGGACAATATGAAAGTAGATTTTAGCTATCAAGCATCTAGCTGCATTTTTATCCTATCTATACATTAGAACGAAAACTTAAAAAATTTATTGCTTTGAGACCCTTTTTGAATCTATTTTAAAATTTTACGTTCTTCCTTTTTGAAGTTCTGAAGCTTTAAGTTTTTAAGTATTAACCAAGTCAAGTTTAGTCTACAAACGCTTTTATTTTACATATAATTGAAACACTCTTAAGCAGGTATTCATCTACATTTAGCTCACATACCTGAGTTGTATAATAATTCCCATTTAAGCACCTTTTTATATAAGTATTACGATAAAAAGAATTTAAGCATTTAAATTTAGGTTATTTTCTTATTGCCAGAAGAATTGACACAAATCCAATTAAAGCGACGAATGCGTTTTTGTATGCATACTCGTTCCCAAAGTGCAAAAGAGTATATTGGTTTGTACAATGCAAGTGAAAAGATTAGCAATATCATTTAAAGCGTAAGACTCAATATTTTACATTTGGGTACCGAAATTAAAATATTTGCTATATCCAGATATAAATTTTAAGTTTCAGTACTACGCTCATTGAGAGGTTCATAAGTCAGAAATGATTTTACAGCCACAGCACTTAAATTTATGGCTTGTCAAATTATAATAATATCTTTATCTAAGCTGTACAGCTAAATCACTGAAGAGCTCCTCTACAGATAAGCCATTAGATAATGTGGTTGGCTCATTGGCCTTTAGCCAATAGGAAACTTTCGATATACTTATGAATCTAAATTAATTTATATTTCGAGCTTCCTATTTTTATAACAGTAAACAGTTGCTTACGACCGATTTCAATGTGTTTACTCATTCGATTTTGCCTACAAACTATAAACACAAAACTAAATTACAGTAAAAAAAAACAAAATTGGATAACAAGAACCGCAACAATATCGATAACAACAAAAAACTAATGCACACACACACATACATACATACATATGTACATATGTATGTATGCAAAAAATTAAAAAAAAGCCTCGGGTTGCATCTTTAGGGCTTCGCACGACTGTGGATTGGCTGGGGAAGTGCTCCATTTAAAATGGATACACATACATACACACATATGCAGCGTTCTCTATTATATATAACTATTTTTCTATGCCTTGCATTAAAATACGATATAAAAGGGGATTAAAAGCAAAATACACTGAAATTAGTCAAATGAACAAATGGAAAAGCACAAACAAAGGCGTCGATACAAATACGATTAAATTACAAGCTTTCAATGCATTTGTTGTTCTTAAGAGAGACAGAGAACGGCACAGAGAGCGAGACAGAGGGAGAGAGGGAGTGTTAGAGAGGGACGTACTTAATACACATTAAACCATAGAGCACATACAATTTTCAAAGTCTGCAAAACTAACAAAAAAAGCTAGAAATAAAAAGGAAAATTAAAAATCAATAATATTAAATTCAGGCGATTCTCTGTGCTGGGCGCATATTGTAAAATGGGGCGTGGCATTACATTATGCAGTGCAATTTTTTTTTTGTGTGTTTCGCTTTACTAGTTCTTCTTATTGATGTGCTTTAGCAAAGGAAAGCAAAAAGTAAGAACTTAAGCGTATTAAATTGGATTTGCCGTTAAAGCTGCAGCAAAACATGCGACAAATGCGACACACACACACACACACACACACACATGGACACACACACATATGGACAAGAATAAGTATTGCTATGCGAGTGTGTGTGTAAATTTGCATTTGTTTATAGCGCTTACATATACAATAAAGTGTGGCAGGCAGGTCTCTCTCAAGTTCGCATTCGCCCACTTCCGTTACTCTCTCTCTCTCTCTCTCTCTCTCTCTCTCTCTTTCTCTCTCGCTCTTTACAGAGCTATTTGACAGCCTTAAGGCCGGGTGTGATCGAGAGCGAGGTCCGATGCTCTTGTTAGTGCTGTCGTTTTTGGCTCTTTTGAAGCAATCATAATTACGCTTATTTAAAATAGATTTAGCTTGTTTTCTTATTGTTTGTATTATGTATAATTTATAACGGATTTATTTTAAGTGCTTGAGTGCAATTTCGCTAAAGTCTCAAAATCTATTAATATAAAAGCTATTTTAAGTAAAGTTTATATAAATTTGACAATACATCCATCGTTATTTGTCTATATATGACGACAAAATTAATTTGGTAGATTTATATCATGCATATATTATTTATAAAAAACAAAAATTATAAAAATTGATTAGTATAAATATAGTTTCTAAGCACTAGCTTTTTTACTTCTATTACCAAATCTATTCTATTATCCTAGCTTTTGGCTATATTGCTTGCTGACCACTGCAGTGCACAGCACTGCTCACAATACCCCATTTATTTTGTTACCCACTCTCACTTCTCTCTTTGAGTAATGTATGTTTGTTTGTTTGAATTATTTGTATATTTCTAGTCTCATTTAAACGGCCCACAAAACACTTATTGATACAGGCCTTATTGTATATGTATTCATATATGAACCTGTCAGCATAAGATTAGCTATATTTCTGATTTTGCTTCACAAATAAGCCCTAATTAGCATGGTAATCTACAAATGCACTACTTCAAATTTAATTGAATCGAGCACATTCAATATGCAAAAACACTCAGACATACCAAACAGTCAATTATATTTGAATAATATTCCGTAAAACCCACCCACCACATGCCGACGTAACATCAGAATTGAGCATTGCGGATGACCCCAGAACATGGAACAATGGTGCCATCAATTTGCTGTTGACATTAGCCAAGAAGGAATTAATGGAAATGCATTAAAAATTGATTTACGACGCTATTTACGCTCATAAATTTGTAGCTATTTAGCGGTAACACACAGAAAAAACCTACAAATTGTCAACACAAACAAAACAGCAGCAGACGCTCCTCAAGAACAACAATAAGAGACGAAGCCGAAAAGAAAACGACGAAAACGACGGAAAAAAAACTGAAATATTACACTCAAATATTAAACAAACGAAGCGAAGCGGAAGCCAAGCAAAACATTTTCCAAAACAGACCAGAGAAAGGAAAGAACATAAATGAAAATAAAACATAAAAATAGAATTGACGACGCGTTGACAGTTGGAGTTGAAGGCAGAGCGTGGCATCTGGAAGGGGAACGATGGATGACGCTCAGGCTCAGCGAGCGTCTCGCCCGCAGGACATGTGCCCCCTATACGCCGGGATATTAATGTGCGACAGGCAGCGAGCACATAAGATAAATGTGGCCTCGGTCAACAATGGCATGGCAATGCGCACTTCTGTCATCGATATGACTTTTATTATTTACAATTATTAAATGTTTCATAATATGGGTTGACATACCCTACTAACCTAGAATCAGATGGGGTTTTGACTTGCTGAAAGTGAAATAGCACTTGTAAGTTAGGCTATCGTATCTTTGGGGTATCCAAAAAGATTGTAAGTATAGCTAGTAGGACTTATTCCGAACAAACCCCAAATGATACATCTCTAGTTGCAAAAGGCTTGCGGAAGGACTCGAGGGTGACTAAATTGTAAGATATATATAGAACTTAAGATGATAGGGCTAATCCACTTTTAGTTATAGATTCAGATCAATACTCACATTAACCATCGAGGGAGTATGTATAGTTCGATATTTGCTAACAACTTTTCATTATATTTTGTACACTAATGAGATTTAATTAAATATTCTTTAAATTATATATTTTAAGAATTTTCTAGAATCGTTTTTTGTTTTTTTTTTTTTTTCAAGGATACATATCTTGGTGAAAGAAACCAATGGCCTTGAGAAAAGAGATGCCGGATTTAAAGTATGTACATATATATCATGAAGAAATAGTGAAATATTGTTGACTGGTGAACTATCTGAAAGTACAACTTATTTCTATCAAAACTAATGTACAATTTTGTACAATCGATATTTCCCAACGATACATCGTCTGTTGAAAAAAAAAATCGAGACGAAGAACTTGGATTCAGTATAACTAAAACTCTCGAGAGAGTATAACCAGATACTTAATTATTTCGTTGTTCTCTCCTTCAATGAATGCACCAATCAATGTCATAAGTGCTTCTTCTATAATTATTGTTTCGATTTGAAAGTATGCTTCAAATATTGACAGGCATCTGTGGCGAAAGTTCAATACATGGCTCAGTAAACTATCTTCATTTTCCGATAACTTCAAAGTTTTTGTCAAATGCAATTCAGCAGCTCCGCCCGAGGGCTGAGTCCTGTGTCCTGTGTCCTTTCACATTTCATTGTAAAACTGAAACAAACAAAAGAATTTTTGAATCAGAAGCAATAAATTTGATGACATTTATTGGTTTTTGGCTGGGTGTCATGACCCGGCGACAAGGACGGGGCATGCCTTGCATCATTGATAGCGGGGGATGACTGTTTGTTATGTCCATCTGTGTCTCGTCTCTCCGTTCGGGTTTCAGTCTCGTGCGGGTGTCATTTTCGGACTTAGTGCCACCAGTCGAAGAGCCACTTGAAACTTTGGGCTTCCGTTGGGTCGAGCCTGATCATTAGCCTAAAGCAAAAGGCGGCAGCAGCGGCGCGTGCCAGCGTTCAACCCTCCTCCAAGCGTCAACCGTCAACCGTCAACCTTCAACCGCCAACCGCCCACCCCTGCAAATGACCATAGAAGTGCAGGGACAGTGCGAACATAAAGCCAAATAGTTCCGTTCGACAGTTGCAGTTGCCGACTGAAAACTCTCGGAATAATAACAATAACAATAAACCGAAAAGTGCAGAACAATGCGCGGAGAGACCTTGCGACCTCTGCGGCAGCCCAGCCCAGCCCAGCTCAATGGAACGGGGGTTGGGCCGGCTGGACAAAGGTCAGCAGTTTAAATTGTGTCAATTTCTGACATCTCTCTCGCTCCCAGCGCCCAGCATCCGGTTGCACATTCAAAAATTGAAATATTACACACATTTCACTTTCAAATAACAGTTATTGCCAAAAGGCCGGGACAATAAACCAACATTGACAGATGAACTCTGGAATATGCCTAGGATATGGAACATCGGCCAGCACACAGATAGATATTTTTCCTCTTTCCCAAGCATTGGCTAATGTGCCAGCTATGAGTGGGTTTTGTCACATCCGAACTTAAACTCGACTCTAATGACATCAGATCGACGCTCAAGCAAATCAACTGCACCCCACGCACAGTTAAGGCCAAATTGAAATAACATTTTTCATTAATTCAGCAAAATTCTATAAAATTGAGTCTTTACCCTGAGCACATAAACATTACTCGCATTATGGTAAATAGTAGTAAATAGAGGGAGAGAGAGAGAGAGAAAGTAAATATCGTTATTATATAAGTATATTTCAATGAAAATTCATATTCTCAAGCTTCAACTGGAAAATAATAATTCAAATTAAAGCATATATAAAGAATGATAATATTCAATATATATAGAATGAGCTCAGTGAAAAGTCGTCCAAACTTGAAAATATTCGCAAAAAGTAAATATTGGAAAGATCAACTAGTTCTACAATTAACTTAAACTTTACTATCAATTAGAGTTCGTAATAAATAACGGAAAATATATACAGAAAGTTAATGTAATGGAAAGAGAGTTTATATGAATAGCTTGGGCTTGTAAATTAATTAAAGATCATTAGAATTAATGCAGAATAAAATTTTATGCAGATCAAGTGGAAAAAAAACATTCTTTATTAAAAGAATATTATCAAAATCAATTAGAATTAGCTTTGTCATATATGCGAGGGGCGCTCCAAAAGTATGCAACTTAACAAAGTATACAAATTTGGAAAAGACAGTTCCGACATAAGTCCTAGCTTTACAATGAGAGCCATATCAAAATACCCGTTAGATGCTTTACTTCTTCATCGTTAAAAACTCAATTCCTTCTTGCATGTTTGGGAAAAGAATGTTGTCCGAAATCTCGAATTTGGTGATTAAGATTCATCAGGAAACAAAGAACAATTTTATTTCATGGATCTTATCTACCGGATTTCTGTTCTGTGAGCAATCGCAGTCTTATTGAAGGTTGGATGCTTTTTAATTTGCAAGCTTTCAGCTCTAAAGCGATTTACAGCTTTTTAGTATCAACTACTACAATCTACTAGCTCGTGAGCCTTTCATCATAATTTAATAATTTTGTCTTCAGCTCTTTTCATATCTGTCATCTAAAATTTGAATGTTGAAATTTAAATCTCATACAGCTCAGATGAAGATATTTATTTGAATTGCCGATATTTATTGAACTGCTTTTAAATTAGAGTCTTCAGCCTCCTATTAATTTTAACAAATTTTTTAATAGCGATCACTGTTGTTATCCGTTAAAATTAAGCTTCGTTGAGTTTAATGAACCATCACCGTCTATAGATTTGGGGCGACCCTCGCATATCTTCAACTTGATGTTGCACATTTCTAATCTTAATACGAATTTGAAAGCCGAAGAAGAGCTTCTTCGCCCACACATCCATTACGATTTATTAAGCTGATTAAATTGTATGGCAATTCATATTTTAGCCAATTAGGGGAAACGATCTCAATGGAGCATCGAGCAGACGGCACTAATTGGCAGGCATTTAACACTTTCCCCAACCCGACAGCTCCCAGTGAAAATGGAAGGCTGGCACTCTCGTGCCTAATCGTTTGGCTGCCATATGCTGTCTTCTGCTGCTGGTGCTGCTGCTGCTGCCACTGGGCCATGGAGATCATCAGCAGGCATTAAGCGACTGCTGCTGTGATGAAAGGGGGGAGTACATATCTGGAGAATGGAGGCATGGTAAGGGCCATGTGATTCGCCCCCACGCGCCAAACCGTTGCCGATGATTAATCGTTTTGGAAATGTTTCTCTTTTCATAAACAATTTTTTAATAGGCCCGAGCATGTCTCTCAGCTTAACACACGATGTGCATTCGATTCCGGATTCTGGGGTCAAAACGTTTGTGGGCGGGGTTAAAGAGTTCAATTTGTTTCTGTAGAGTGCAGAGTGTATCTCTCAGTGTGTTTGCTGGACTCTCGATGATGACTAGCTAGCTGTAAAAGATGTTGCCATGTTTGGAATTTAAAAAGAGTTGATAAATCAAAATGTTTTGGGGAAGCAGACGGCGGAGAAACAACAACATTAGGACGACTCCCCCAACCCCCTCCATATCAATTGATGAGGCACGCATAGCTTGTGGGCAAGCTCGCCTAGGTAGGTGTTAATTGTCAGCTATTTGAATGGGCTTTCTTCAATTTTCCCAGCTGCTTTCCTAACTGTATGTTAGAGATTCATAACACCAGAGAGAGGGAGAGAGAGAAAGAGAGAGAGGGAGTGAGAGAGGGAGTGAGAGAGGGCGAGACTTGCAGAGAATGTAAATCAGATCTGAACGTAAATAGAACTAACAAAAAATATATAAATTTAGCAGACAAAGCAAACAGAGAGGGGAGAGTTTTTAGGTTTTCCGTGACACTGAAGTGGCACGTGGCATGAAAATGAAATTTATGAAATTCTCTTCGTTTTGCCTCCAATAATTGAATATAAAAAATGCTCGCAACAGGTGAACAAAACAATTTTACGACTCGGCGACCGCCTTTAAAGTGTTTTTCAGCTTTTAAGACATATCCATATGAATTTACTAATTATATCTCTGGCATTTTATGGCATTTAAATAGCTGCCTCAAAAGCAGAAGAGAAAATCCAGTAAAGCATTATCGGCTCGACAGTAAATCATTGTCTAAGTAGAGCTGTTTAAATATTGTCAGGCATAAAAAACGAGCCAACTACCTGAGCAGCAGGTAGAGCAAGGTGCGAGTGCAGCTCGACCTCAGGCCTAATGCTCAAGGACAACACGGCATTGTCCTCTCAGCAAACGTGATTAGCTTTATGAATATGAAGCAATTATATATTTATGAAGATCATAACGAAACAATTTGATTTATGAGGTCATTTCATAGTTCTTTGTTGCTTCGAAGTTCGAACTAGAAGAATCTCAATGCTCAGCAATTGTCTCAGCCACTCCAAACTGTGGCCGCTGACAAAGACTGGTTTTGCAGGCAACTGGCTCAGAGACAGCTGTGCTCTGTACAGGTGTAAAAGGTGAGCGAGACTCTGGCTAAATTATTATGGAATTATTTATGAGTAATCAAAGCCTCGTTTCATTGACATTAAAACGTTTGCTCAGTTTTTTGTTGCAGATCAGAAATGTGCAAAAAGTTTAGGAGATGGGTGTATTTGAATATAGAATACTCGTTTAGGTTTTGAAAAGCAAATCAATTTATTCAATTAATGATAATTTCGGATATGTTTCGACTTAATGGGCGTACCGTATAATATATAGGTACATCAATATATATCAACTTTTATTAAATTTTATAGCTGTGTAATTCTCCTCTCTGAAATTGTAGAAGATATTGTTCTTCTTGAGTTAGTCATGAACCCAAAAGTAATATTTATATAATGAAAGACTCCGAGGCTCTCCAAGAAGTGCTGTAAATGCAGTCAACTTTTATCTCTATCTAGTTCCTATCTAAAACTTTTTACGATTATTAAATTTGTGTTTACTAAATTCAATTAATTTTATTGATGTATCTCTAGACTCTTCTAGAACTAAACGCTTTTCAATAAATATGTCTTATAGAAAATTCTTACTTAAAACTGCAATATTCATTTGAAATCTTATTGATATTCTGAAAAAAAAAACTTTTAAATTGTAAAATAAAAAATAAATAAATAAATAAATAATACGTTCTAAAAAACTTCAAATCATACGATATAACTTACTGCAGTTAAATGCCAGGGTATGATATTAGGTTTGACATGGAGCTGATTCTATGCTATCCTATTCTATTCTAAACACAAAATATTAGTAAAATAATTAGTTAGCGGTGCATATAGTGTCACTTTGCTTGAATTTCTGTGGAGCTACCGAATGTATGAGCTGGGAATGTTCATTCGACTTCAACCTTTCTAGTAGTAAACGTCTGGGAAAAAATTAAAAAAATAAAAACAAAAAAACATTTTAAATATATAAAAAATTGAAGATTTTTGTTTAGGCCAAAAAATATTTTGAAATGGATTACGGCAACAGTGGTGCAGAATTTAACTGGAGCTACGTGGGTGGCCAAGGCTCCAACGGCGGGCAAGGCATGTCCACCTATCCACAGGTAATTGCATAGAGCAGCAGGTATTAGTTATTGCGATCGACTTCTAATGCATCGATGCATATCTTAATAGATGGGTCAGATGAGTCATTGTGGCTATGGTGGTGGAGCTGCTGGTGGTGGTCAACAGTGGCTTCACTCAAACCAGAACAACCATAGCTACCAGAACACGGTGCCCAACTCGACTCCCCCGGCTCCATTCGAGGCGTACAACCAGTCAATGATGCGCTACCAGAATGTCCACAAAGCCGGCGGAGGAATGGGCCACATGGGCATGAGTGGAATGGGCGGCAATTACGGAGGATATGGCGCTGGGATGAATCGGAATGGTAAGACGCAATGCTAGATACTCGCGATAGCTGATCATAATCCTGTACTGTGTAACTAGGAATGGGCCATGCTGGTGGCGGTATGGGTCAAAATGCCAACAGCGGCTACTCCAGCTGGTAACGGATTGTTAGTGATTGATCTCTGCATTCACGTATATTTGCCCAATTATTTTGAAATTTTTCCCCGACTAGTTCTTTGCCACTCAAATGTTAGCCTAACTACAAATTATTCTGAAGTATACCGATTATAAAATATTAAATAAAACGTTTTATAGCGTCGATATAATATTGGCTTTTATCTTGGACAGTGTTTGCCATTGCCCATTCGACTAAGTATAGTCTCAGATCACAATCGATATTTAAATGATGATCCAGCAACTGCTGGGGTCAGCGACGTCTATTAACCTTCGATTTGACGTGTGTTGTGACCTCTGTCAGCGCCTGGGATCGCTGTGCAACAAGCAGGGGGAGGGTGGGTAGGCAGGCAGGCAGGCTGGCAGAGCCGGGCAATCCGTCCGTCCGGGCACTCGGGGTTTGCAGTGGCATAAATTACGCACTCGTATGTGTGTTTTGTCTACGTATGTATAAATTATGAAGCCTACTATTAGTTAGCATGTCATTTGGCAGCGCTGCTATAAATTACACCAGAGCAACAACTGCTCGAGTTCCACTTCCCGTGGCAAATGCAACTAGAATGGAATTATGGCACGGCATGAGCTGCTATGGGTTGCTCGATGTGTTATATGTACTAGACACGTGTATGCTGCATCGCTCCACATCCACTTATGTTTATTCTTCTCTCTACTCGCTCATGAGTCGAAGAGAGTATATCGGGCTCGTCTTCCTCGGCGTTTGTAAGCTTAAGATATTAGAGTGGTTAAGATAGATTAGGTAAGATATTGGGGTATATATATATAGAGTTAGAGGTTAGAGAAAACAGACATATATATAATCTAATGGGTCTCTTCTTCTGGTAAGATGTAAATACTTGGTGTAAATCGGAAAACATTGTTTTTACTATATCTTACAGTCATAAATCTAAACTGAAGTAGGTCTGATACTGTTGACCTATCCAACAGATTGATTAAAAATGATCACTTCTTAAAAAACGTAAAACTCTTTCTCTTTAGATAGTTTTTAGATGTTATACATAAGTCTCTTGAAAATAAGACATTATGGAGGAACTTTGACTTTCATTGTATTAAAGCCAGAATCAGCTAATTAGGCAGTTGTTTTGCTATCGACTTCCTCCACGGACTTTCTTATAAATCATATGACAAATCAAGAAAGTTACATTTTCTTCCTCAACCGCGAACGAGTATTGCGTAGTCGGTTCGTGCTTAGCCTGTTGCATTCGTAAATATGTTCTTTCTGCTTTTTGGGAGAGTTTTTATTAATAAATTTCCATAGTGAATTTTTTGGGGCTGGCGCGCGCGTGTGTAATGATCTGTCGCTCTGGATCAGGGTTGTGGATTAATGGTAAACCGAACGCATTTTTCATCGAACATACGTCGCATGCATTTGACTGAGTTTGACTGCATTTGCCTGCATTTGGGTTGTTGTTTTGTTTTTCAGGGTTTTTGGTTTTTTGTTTTTAGCGTGGAAATTTATGTTGTCGCCATTTGCCATGCGCCGCGCTTTCAGTTTTTAGTTTTCAGTTCAGTCAACTACCTAGGCGACTGCTCCAATTATGAGAGCATTCCAACTGTGCTCCAAATATTTGGACACCGTTGCCAGCAGTTGTTTCCGCAAATCGTGTCTCACACCCCGCTCTGAATGTTGCTTCAAATTCCAGTCACGTTCAATGCTCAGAGAGAGAGAGAGAGAGAAAGATAAAGTTGACTCATTAGAAGATTTTAAATACTTAGAGCATATTCAAAATTTTAAAAGCTTTTAATTTTTTACTTTTCTATTAAGGGGACCAATATTTTATTAGTTTCTATTTTAATTCATTTGATATTATATATTATTGCTAACAATATTATTTTAGTTTACAATCTCGAGAAAATTAATTGAGCAATATTTTAACAAGATATAAAATAGTTTGGTTTAATTGATGAACACTTAATATATACATACGCTTACCCTTAACTCAAAACACACTTATAGTATTATATCAAAATTCTTTTTCACACTTAAAAGGATTTTACCGAAAAATTAATGCAAAAAGGTTACAAGCTATGGAAGTCCTACGTCATACTGTTATTTCTTTGTATATAGCTGGATGGCCCACGATTATTCGTGTGGTCAAACATCTCGATGTGAATTTATTGCACCTGAGCTTGTTATGGTGATACAGGGAGGTGATCATCAGAAGCCTAAATTCAAGGTAAAAGTTGGTCACATCGAGCGAAAATGAATTTATACTAAATATTCACACGATTTTTAATTCGAATAATAAAATAAATTTATTTATATTTTTTTCTTCAATAGAGTCAAATTTTTCATTTAAGGAATGGAACAGCTTCAAACGTATTTTTTTAGATTTGTCGTATAATTTTAGCTAAAGTTCCTATATGCAAGCATATAATCTATAGATTATAATAATAGATACAGAGTGCAGCACTCTGATATTGAAATTAGTTTGCTGGGTAAGAGAAAAGAGTTTATCCTGCTATTTCTTTGGTGCTACATATTAAAACTTGATTTGTAGTATATTTTATTTCGACTGTTTAGTAGATATTACATATAGGGATGTATTTTTGATCTTGATTATCCGTATTATAATATATATATATATATACACTTCTTAAATTCAGTATTAATAGAGTATTTATATTCGATTTGGGAAAGCAACTATTCTTTCCCTGGCATTAAATAGTTTTTGATGTCGTTTAATGGGGAAGGGAACTGATTCGTTGTTTGTGCCCGGCACAATCGATCGTGCTGCCCTTTCACGTTGTGGTACTTGAAAATTTCTTGGTGTTATTTTAATTTGTGAGTTTTTTATTTCAGTTTATTGTCTGTGTGTGTCTGTTGCTTTATACGCATTTGTTTTCTATGCACTTATTTAATTGTGTTTTTATATTTATTATGTGCTTTTCTCAAGCTGCCTTTAAAGTGACACATTTACCTTAAAAATGTATTTTTAATTTATTTTTTTGTAGCTGCTTTATCGAGCAGCTCATCGGGTTCAGAGGCGGCATCGGCGATAAGCACGCACCATTTTTTTCTTCTTTTTTTTGGGGGGTTTTGGCTTTTTTGAATTTAAATTAAGTTTTTTTTTATATATTATTCGGTTTTAGTTTTAGTTGTCTTCATTGCGTTCGTTTTTAGTGCGATGTAATGAAGTTTGTTTATGGGGCTTGGGGCACATTAACATTTCGTGTAAGTCAGCTATTACTCTACATTGAGCTGTGGGTATAAACGATACATACATACATATTCGTATTTACATACGTACATATGCAGCACTAAGTGAGTGGGAAAAAAGCAGTGCACACCATGCGACAATTGTCCAGTGTGGTCCCCCATGTCGGACATCGCCATAGATTGTCTCTCTTTTTAAATGCCATATGACTGTGTGATTTCGTCGCTAAAAAACGGCGGTCGGCCATAAAATCAACACTTTGGTTAGCAAAACAAACCGTTTAATGCAAAACAAACAGTCAACAACAGCAGCAGCAACAACAACAACAACAACATCGACTATAGCTACACCTGTAGACAACTAGCGAGCATTGCATCTGTCTAGTTATAGTGTTGAAATGGGCGTGGCACTCGTATCGGCTATCACTAAATTCACAAAGTGATTGCCAACACAAAAAATATCCACAATTTGTACAAAATTTTTGCTGAAAACCGCAAAAATCAATTGCCAATTTAAGCAAACCACCTGAACGAGAGTGAGTGTCTCTGTGTGTGTGTGTGTGTGTATATGTGTGAGTGTGCCTGTGTGTGAAATTAATATGCAACACTTTTTAGTGACTTTTCTATTTGAGCGTAATTGAATCATAAAACACTCGATGGGCTGTCAATCGAATGACTTTTTGTTTTTTAATACCCTGCCACCATTGAAAGTGATACTATTGGGTATATTGATTATAATAAGGTTAACGTTACGGGCAGAAATAGGTGTATGTGAATGACAATATAAAATATATTGATTTTTGATTACGATCAACAGACGACTTAATCGAGCTTTGTCCTTATGCAATTTATTGACAGTCTGTCTATACATCTGTTCATCCTTTCGTTTATATGACAGTGTTGATCTCAAAGGATAAGTATTGCTATTTACTGTATGGTTATTGATTATTATACTGATAACTATTGTTGATGGCTTAAAATCGATAGTAATCGATGTTAACCAACAAAGAAATTTCAAATGGGCAATACTTTGATTACATTAAAATGATCAAAAGTTACTGCAATCGATAAATCAGTATACCATCATTCTAAATATCGATCAAAAATCAAATGAGCAATTATCATTTACTATTTTACAAAACTTCACAAACTTCACTTAACAGACTGAAAAGGTGGGAGGATCTACTGAGCTATCTATATATTTAATTTATCGATTAAGCTTAAAAGCACCCATATATATTATATAGCAACCATACTAATTGAAATCTTTAAAATATTATAGATTTCAAATATTAGCTTCAACTTTCAGTCAATACAATCAGCTTCAATTAATATAAGTTATATGTATCGAGTAATCGATTTCTCTCTTTTAAGAGCTAGAGCTATTCAGTATATGTTCCATCAAACTATGCACAGCTGAAGTGCTTATTGTTTAAGCACACAAATTTGTTTTCCAGGCTTAAATATACTCTTTTTAGCAATATTTATGCCCTGATTCAATTTTATGCGGTATTTGCTAGTCGAGCATTGCCTGTAGAGTTGTTTTAGTTTTTCATATGTCTATTTTTAGCTGCAATGCGAGAAACCGACAATTGAACATTTTTGACACCACTTCACTGCAGCACATTGACAACTCAATGCGCCTCTCCGCCGATGCATTTATCACTCGGCCGTGGAGGGCGGGTCCAGCCTAATCCAGCTGATAACAGCGGGTGGTGGCCCACGTCGGTGCCAGCGATTAACCCACGACCGCCAAGCGGAATGGTGTCATTTTAAAGTAGCCATTACCACGCTATTGTCTGGCCCTAATGGCGAGTCCCATGCCACACTCTGCCTGCCGGTTGGTTGGTCGTTGTCGACCCCCCGTTCCGATCCAATTTCTTAGCGTCTGATTGATATGTCCGGTCGAGAAGTTGGTTTTTTTTTTCCCAAAAGAGTGTTAGACTTTTGGTCAGCAATGGTGGACAGTGTCTTTGGGGTGTTTACGCACAGCAAAGCCAAAAACAAGTTTCTCTAATTGTAAAATATATAAAGAAATGCCAATTAAGTCCATCAAGTATTCAAGCCTTTTTTAGCTTACTATCCAGAGAAAATATTTAGATGTATTCTCAATAAGTGTTAAGGTAGCCATCAAAAGCATTTCCAAAAAGAGAGGAAATTAATTGCAACATTTCTTTAATATCTCGTATGAAGTCCGTTGTCGGTCACGCGAATTCGTAGAAATAATCAAGAAATATTTTCAATCATTTGTGATGGCGCATCCACAATCAGACAGCCAGAGAGACAGTCGGACAGACAGATAGACAGACATACGTTAAGGGCATCAATTTTATTTGTATTTTATATTGTCTTTTTTCCCTTATTTGAGTTTTAACTCGCATGTGTGTGTGTGTGTGTGTGTGTGGAGAGAGCACAAAAAGGGAGCAATGCCAACAATTGCGCTAATTTCGAAATAAATTTTTAATCTCAACCGACGGACAATTGCAATCAGCAGACGCACATCCACCCACATGGGCTTTGTCTTGACGTGGTGACGCGCCGTCTGCGGGCCACTCGGATCAGGTCAGGGGTCAGCTGTTGACCGTTGGTCAGCAGCCAAGTGTCCCACCCCCAGCGACAACAAAGGGAAACGTCAAAATTAACGAATGATTTTTGGCGATTTAACGCTCAAAAATTTCCTATACGAAGATGAAATTCGATGCTCTCTAGTTTAGAAATTGGAATTGTCTCTGTGTGTGTGTGAGTGTGTGTGTGTGTGTGTGTGTGTGTGTGTGGAGCAAAGGCAAGTTGAGGTCGAGCTGTAAGCGGATTTGTAACGCCCACAACAATTTGTAACAGGCCAGACAATACACATACACATACAAACAGGCAGACAGGAGTAGAGAGTGTGCGTGTGTGTCAAATTCCCTTTGCGAGTGTGTTTTAGGTGTCAAGGCTCGGGACCAACACCTACGGCAACAGTAGCAGCAGGCGGCCAGCGAAGGGTTCAATCCAACAATTCATGTTTCCCAGTTTCACAGTTTTTCGCTTTGTTTGCCGCTTTTATTGGTGGCTGCTTTGATGCCTAAATCCAGTTGAAAGTCATCAAACAGCCAGCCAGCCGGCCAGACAGACAGTGGACGGACTGTGTCCAGTCCCGCTCAGTCGACTCCTGCAAGGTGTTGCCTTTGTGCCAATTCATTAGTTGAGCCACTCGCTGCACCTACGCCACATGCAGGGGATCACAGGAGCAGAGATCAGCTCAGGCACCAGGCACACGGCTGTGTCACGCGCCAGACCTCAGCGTCAGCAACTATTTTGATGTTTCCATTTCGAACAATTGGCTATTGTCCGTTGGCTTTACAGACTGTCTGCATCAATTGTGAGCTGTTTTAATTGCTTCTGATTGAGTTTTATGCTGGCCAACACACCCAAACACAATGGGCCAACATTTGGGATCTACAAAGAGAATGGCTTGGCCTCAAAGTTGTTTCTGAGTGTTCATAAAAATTAATAATATTTATAGCGTTAATATCATTCATATTTCTTTCTAACTGCAATGGTTAAGACTTAGTCCGCATGCCCAAAAATAATATGAATATTCGTTCGAATTGGAAAAACCTTCCCCAAATCGTGTCTACTTGAGTCGTTTGGCAACCCTTTTCGTCGTCTGCTTCTGCTTCTGCTGCCGTTTCCTTTGGCCATAAAGCAGAAAAGTGCATAAAAACGTCAGGCAATCTCATAAACAGAGAATAAAATTGAATTGAAAATATCTCGACTCTGCTTATATCTATGCATAACTCGTGCCAAGTGCCAAGGGAGCTGGCTGAGTAACCGCAGACGTCGCCGCCACCGCCTTGGAATATCTTATTTCATAAGCAAATAAGACATAAAGTAAACGCCAAACTGAACCCTCCAAGCACGCACACACTCACACGGGTAGTATAACCCCCCGAAAGGCAAATATAAATAGTCATACATATACATAAGTATATAGAGTGATATGTATGCAGACGAACAAGCAAAGTTTACGCAGATTTTGCCACAACATCCTTTGGCTGCAAAAAGCCAGAGCCCCAGACTCCATCAAAATTCTGGCCACAGAGCAAGCCGCACAGGGCCCCGACTCTGCCAGGACACGTACATGGCCCTCGGGGGAGTTGCCGCAGCGAAAAGGGTTGCACCTTTCTGGTGGGGTTTGGGGTGGTGCGGTGCGGGGCGCGGCGGGTCGGGGCTCGGCTGGGGTTCGCCCCATAGGTTGAGTTGACAAAAGATTTTGACTCTCGCCTTGGCGCTAGTCGCGATAAACTTTGACCAAAAATATTTCAAACGGCGGAAGCCGCCAAAACGGGGTGAGTGCGTGACGCCCACAAGGATTTTGGTTTCGCTGTAATAAATACACTGAGCGAAAATGGTGGCAAGCGAAAACGGGAAGTATGATTTTGGTGTTTTATTTTTTATTTGTTTAAAATTAACTTGTATATTTTATTAAATATTACTTAAAGTATTTACAGATAATAATCAAGTATTACAGGAAATTCTATATTAATATTTTTACTTCCTAGTAAAATAGTTCCTGGTCCAAAGACTTTTTATTGGCTATGGCTGCTATTATTAGACCGTCTAACTTATCCTGAAGCACAGCACATAATGGGACATTAATTTTTTTTACAGAAGACTCAGAGCAGATCTTAATCGTCTCCGATTTGAACGGAAGACTGTTGAGAACAATCTATTTTTTGATCAAATCTAAAAGCCGATGTGTAACTGCGAACTAAAAAATCATTGCGAGTCGAAGTCGTTGTCTTTCTCTTTGATCTTAAATGAATTGGAAACGCTCAGAGCTCCATTCCCTAGCAATTGCAAATTTTGCACTTTGGCACGGGCTTTTGTTTTTTTTTTAGGAACAATTTTTGTGGAGTTTTAATGTCTACAAAAAATTACATCTATTGTTATGTATGTATTTGTTTACACTACCAATATTTTCATACGAATGGTTTATGGTTTTTAAAATATTCTATACCCTTTAGTCATCTGGGATAATGAATTATTCTAATGCTAAGATTATTTTTAAAGCAAGCAATGAAATCTTTCTCTTTATTTAATTGCATTAATAGCACAGCTATATGCATGGAATTTTTTCTTAGTGTATGTGAAATTGTGTTGTTTTTGGTGGGGTCTGCCGTTCAAGTTCTGTTTGTACTTGGCAGCCCGCAAGTTAATAAACTTGTCAAAATCCACGAGTTCACGAGTCAGCGAAGCGAGCGACGCTCACTTGGAACTGCGTCCAGCATTTGGACTTTCCTTGTGTATTGTCCCGTTGCCAGGCTTTGACCTGGCGCGACTTTTAATCGATTTCCATGACCAGCGGCTGTCACCTGCGCAGTTAACAAAGGATTACACAGACAGCGCCTGATGCATCTGCGCAAAGGGGGAACAACTGACCTCTGCCACTGCCGCTGCTGCTGCCGCTGCCTCTGCCACTGCTGCTGCCTCTTCCTCTGCTAGAGGCGTTGGCTGTGACGCCTGCGCAGAGCTGAGTCGCATAAAATTCAAATAAATTATCAACTCGTTCGTGCGAGTTCCATTTTTCATTTGTTACTTGGACATGGGCTTAGGTTTTTGTTTATGCCCAAATAGTGAGAGGGTGAGTGAGTCGAGTCACACTCCACACTCCACACTCGTTGCAGCCGTGGGCTGATCAACACTGTCTTCTTCTTCCTCTTCCTCTTCCTTTGCCTTTACCCATTTCCATACGCAATTCACAATTTCATTTTCGTTTTATTACAGCGAAACAAAGACAAATTACATAAAATACTATATGTATGCCTGTATCTGAACATCAGGCTTACTCACACACACACACACAGCACTCACACACATACTCGAGTATGTATCTTGGAGATACACTCACTCATTTGGCCCACACCTTGAGCTGCATCTGCATTTTTATGTAAATTGCGCCCTGGCAAACATATCCATTAAACAAAACCGCCGTCAAGTTGGGCTGCGTCGAGTTCATCGCGCCTGAAATTGCTAAAGGAAGTTGTTACTTTGTAATTAAAATTTGAGATTGATTAACTTATTGTTCGTGTGAGTTTTACAACCCGAAACTATTACCAGCAATTTGATGGTTTGATTTGGCTTCGGCTTCGGCTTTGGCTTTGGCTTTAGCTTTGGCTTTGATGGCCTCCTCAGCTGAGACTCCTACTTCTTACGAGTGTCGACTGTCGACAGTCGACCGACTCCCCACTCTACGACTTCTTAATGTCTTCTCGTTGGGTTATTGAACTCGGTTTAATGAGACCAGAAATCTCAACTCCCAGCTCTCTGTCTGTCAGCGTTTTTTTTCTCTCTATGTTTTTAGGTGTTGCTTTTAATTGTGCACAATTTATTGCTCGACATTTTAATTTGAATTTGAATTTGATTTGCTCTCACGGAAAAGAGCATTTTAACACCTGTCCAGAACTTAACTATCGACAGCAAACGATGATACGCTTTGAACATAACACAGGAAGAGCCAAAGACTTTGCGTGATTTCTTTTCTAAGTTTAGTCTGAAAATTGAAGAAAGTTAAAGGTTTATTACTTTAAATTTACTGGTTGATATTTTGTTTCTAAAAAATGATTATATATTTTTTCATTTTTATACACTGAACCCATTGAAAATGGGAAATCAGGGTATAATGGTTTTGTTAAAAGTATGTAACAGGCAGAAGGAGGCGTGGCAGACCCCATAAAGTATATATATTCTTGATCAGGGTGACGAGTTGAGTCGATATAGCCCTGTCCGTCTGTCTGTCTGTCCGTCTGTCCGTATGTATGAAGATATCGATCTCAGAAGATATAAGAGCTAGAGACTTGAATTTTTTTTCGTAGATCCGTATATTTGTTTGTTTGTTTTCAAGAATCGATAACTGCTCCTGTTATTTTGTTATCGATTAAAAATCTTATCGAAAACCAGTTAAAAAATTAGATTTCCTACAATTTTAGAGCTAGTGTCTCCAAATTTAAAATGTAGATTCATATGTATTTTTAAAAATTTCGGTTTTTGTCATATTTTACCCCCACACCTCAAAACACCCCTTCCCTACAGGTTTCCAAAAACCGTATTTCAAATACTAGAGGCTTGTGAGTTGGCACATACACAAATTTTAATGTTATAATCACGATCTAAAAGTTTTATCAAGATTGTCCGTCTACAAAAAAAGTTATTAAACAATTAAGTTCCCAAAGTAAACACATGTCAGCCCATGCCTGTTTTTACGTGCGTGAGTATGTGTGCGTGTATGTGTAAGTAGAAATGGAACGACGAATTATTGAAATATTAATTCCTGGAAGGGTTCAGGGGATCCGTAGTCGAGCAGTGTCGACTAGAGCTTTCTTACTTGTTTATTGTTTGATTATGAACTTTCTTCCTTTAAATTTTTTTCCCATAAACCATATTTTTTCTTTGAAATGATCACATGATATATATCAATATATTAATATCTAAGTAGATAAACTTCACTAAACAACATATAACATATCATAATATAAAACTTAACCTAATTTAGACAAATTATAAACATTATGAAGGATATTCGAGGAAATAAGAAAAGAGTTTTTATAAGTTCATAAGTTTTCATTAACCAATAATTCGTTCGACCAAGTATAAATCAATTTCAAGGCAGTAGAAGTAATAGACTAGAAAATACCTCAAACAGCGGTGCTCTTAAAAAATAAATTGTTTTCCGATATTGGGAAAATAAAGAAAAATAATTCTATATTTATATTAATACTTATTATATATATAGGATCCGAGCTCTGCTTAAATAACTATAGACTGCTAACGGAATTAATTAATTTCATGAATATGGAAAATTTTTTAGATATTTTCTAAAAATGTTTACCTACATCTGACATAGAACAGCTAAAGTAAATATTTCACTTGTATGATTAGTAATATATATATCTTATTTATATATTATGTTATCTATATCATATTTCACATATCTTTGGAATTTCTTATGTACCATATTTTATATCATATTTTATATATATCATACCTTTTATATCTCTGGGTCTTCTTATATCATATTTTATATGTTATTAGATAAATATCTTTGGGCTGGGCCATGCCTGCCTCAATATAAACATATCCTGAATTCACCATTTTTCAATTTATTCCAGACATAAATAATATGTTTCTGATATTCCTTCCATTTATTCCGCAAATATTAAAGTGTTTCCACTTTGACCCTCAATTGGCGGATTTGTGGCCTGTTCGAAACATAAAATCACTTAGCTTAAAAGCCAGGAGTAACGGCGCATAAATCTCGAGATTTATTATTCATATGAAATCATTTTTTGGTATATGCATAAATTATGTATGTGGACGGACCGCATCGGCAGCATTGGAAGCATTCAGGTTAAAATTGAATTTCAAATCAATATTTCTTCAGGGCGTAGAGCAGTCGCTGTGTCACGTACTGCCCATATTTTGGCAAATAAATGTAGTCAAGAATAAACTCGACTGGCTGCCATTGCGGGGATTATTGCTGCAGAAAACGAGAAGAGAAAAGTTTAAAAATTGATTTTCATCTGTCGAATGCTGCAATGGCAAACGCATAAAAGGATTTTTCATATGCTGCTGCTGCTGCTGCTGTTGGAGCTGTTGGTGCTGTTGGTGCTGCGCCAGGGCAACGTTTTCAATTGGAATTGATTTTTCTACGTAAATATAAATAAAATATGAACAGAGCACACTCGATAGGGTGCATCCATCCATCCATCCATTCGGCGGGATGGGCGAAGTGTTTGCACGGCAAATATTTTTACAAACTGTTGCCCTCCTCCCTGGCCCTCCTCTGTGACCGGGGGCTCATCAGCAGTCCAGTGGCGAGCTGGTCAAATAAAGCCGTTAGTAAGTATTTCATAAGTCGCTGGCCAGAAAGAGAAAGAGGAAGAGAAAGAGAAAGAGGAGGAGGAAGAAGCTGCGAGCTGGCAAACACGAACGTTCATCCCAGCCCAGCCAGATAAGCAATAAGCCCTCAGCTCAGCTGAGCTGCGATGGACAGCTCAAGTTTTCGTCTCCCAAAGAAAAGAAAAGAAACGAAACGAGACCAAACGAAACGAAGCCAAACGAAAAAAATTCATTGGCACACGTACGCCTAATACAAACAAGGACATGAGCTCGGTTCGTGACTGCGAAAGTTGTTCTGCACTCGATCCGGATGAACTTCTCGTACTTTTCGTATTTTATTTCCATCATTTTTATTTTAACTCAACGCTCGAGCGAACACGACCGTCCGAAACTTTTCCAGATAAAAATTTCTTATTTATGGCTTAAGGATTTCAAGTGAAGAGCTTTTTGGCTAAATTTGTTACCTCAGCGCACCAAAAAAATAAAAAAGAACAACTTAAATACGAAAGTTCAAATGTAATAAACATCTTTAAAATCTATTTCCCTTCCTTTTACTTCAGAATGTGGAAAACTATATATACATATACATAGAGGAAGAGAGAGACAGAGAGAGAGAGAGAGACAGAGAAAGAGAGAGATCTTTCGATTGTGCTTGCATTGTATTAATACATTGTTGTTTGTAAAATTTTTGAAAGCGACTATAAAATGCTTTTTTATAATTGCTTTTCGATTGCATTGATTGAATAAATTCTTTAGCAGTTTTTTAAGTTTTATTATAATTGAAATTCCCGAGCATCGATTAATGCCAACAACGAAAAAAAAAAAAAAAACAACAAAAAATAATTCGAAATAAATTAAAATGCAATTAAATAAATCGAACGAATCGAAACGCAACGAATCTCGCTCTCTCGAAAGGGTGAAAAATCGCAAAAATTGTAGACGTGCAATATTTTTTATGTGCTGATTAAAAAACATTCCTTGGATATTGGCCAAAATATGCAGCAGCGAGCCATTTGCATTTGCAATGCATTTATATATGTATCATGTATAACTGTATCTGTGCCTATATCTGTATCTGTATCTGTCTCTGCATCAGTATCTGTAACTGTGACTGTATCTGTATCTGTTTCATCGATTCGGATTGATGGCTCGGCAATTGTTCTTTCTGTTTTTATTTTAATGACAGCTCATTGGTCTCTTTGTGAACGGCAGCAGAGTCTGGGGCCATTGGAGGCAGTGCGGCATCTGCGCTAGTGAGTCCGCAATTAAGAGTTAAAAATATAATTATTGCAATTGCAATTGCAATTGCCGGGCGCAAACAAATCGAAGAGTTTTCGCATTTCCCAAATGATTAAAAGCGGCAAATTTCTGAGTTCGTAAATCACTTCAAAAAGTGTGATTGAAACAATTGTCAATCGACACACACACAGACACACATGTTTATCCTTACAAAAATGTCAGCTACGCCTCTCTCTCTCTCTCTCTCTCTCTCTCTCTCGCTCTGGCATAAAGCACTTAAGTATTTGCCTTCTATTTATTGCTTGCCTTTAAATGCCAAGCAGGCAGCGGCTAAGACAAGTGCTATATATGTAGAGTGGTTTTACTTTTTACATCTGTCTAGTTTCTGCTTCTTTTCTCTTAACGTGTCAATTCAAGTCTCACATTCTTTTTGGCATCGCGTTGGCAACTCGACATTTCGACTAGTCCGACAAGGTTTGTCCCTCATTGGAATATGCTGTAAGCAAAAGCAAAGCAGAAAATAAATTACAATTTCTATTTTAATTGCAAGCAAAGACAAAGATTGCAAATATTAAATACAAATTGAGAAAAATAAAGAAATAATAAAATAAGATTATTCAATATTGATAGTAGATATGAAAAAGTTGCTTTTTTAGTTAGGTTTTCCATCAAGTATAATATTAATTAAATACTCGACAATATCGACCCCATAAGGTAGAAATATGTGTCATCATGTCTATTAACAATCAGATCGATCTAGTTGTGTTTGTCCGTCTGTTAGTCCATCGGCTCGTCCATCCATTCATTCGTCTATCCATCCGTCCACCCATCTGCCTTTTGTCTTGTATGTAGGAATTTTTATAAGACTTAAAGCTCAGCTCAAGTTTGTTTTAAATCAAAAGTTATCGATGATCTATGAATAGATTTAAACTTTTATTATTGTAACATATTTTGCATACTTAAAGAATGAGATCCATGTTAAATTTTATAAAAAGAATGATAAAGAGTTAATCTTGAGTCGTTCCTTAACGTCTCCGCCATTCTCAACAAGATTAAATAAATATAGATAAATACAGACGGAGCTCTGGATATTTTCTAGTCCTCCAAGCTGAACTGAGTATATTTTATGATTAGATTTGATTTAGACCTTCTAACGTATCTTAATTGAGTAGGTTAAGTACTCAATAGAGTAAGGCTCTCAACGAGTGTGACCCCAATTTATTGAATAATCATTTCGCTTTTATTATAATCTTTTATGATTGTGCTAAGAAATTTGCAAAGCTGTGGGAAATTTACATAAACTTAATAGTCGCATGATGGATATGGGTAACTGCGGCCACACGTGGCCTGGCCAATGGCATGTGTGTTTCTAATGATGGCTATTACTGTTCCCAAGAAGAAGAAGACGAAGAATTTAACAGGTGGGGGCTAACGGTGCGTGAGTGTTTTGAAAGCCATTTGGCTGAGAGCTTGACTAAGTTGCGACGTATCTAGGCGGCTTTTCATTTTTTATTACAACTACTATATACGATACTTACATATGCATATGTATGCGTACATACATATTTTAATTTAGTTTTTTTCTTCAGTATTTCTTTTTTATTTCATTTTAGTTGGCAATAATCAAGGAAGGCGCGTTTTGCATAACAATTACGGCCAGCAATGAAACTGTCGTACCGCCGTCGACATTCCCTGCCATAATTCTAATTCTGACTTTGCCCCACACACATTCACACACACACACTCACACACACACACACACACACACACACATTGAGACATTGTGAAGCAAGCACGCATAAATATACAAATGCCAGACGCACGTTCGAATTAGCCCAATTTCGTGCGGGCAGCGGTAACAAAAACAGAAAAAAACTGAAAAAAGGAAAAAAATATGTAAAAATGTTCATAAACGACAAGTTTGGAGTTGTGTACTCAGGGGCTCTGGGCTCTGTCCATGTGGGAATGGTGGCAGCCAGCTCTCGATTAGCTACTCGAATTCGCGCACACGTAGCAGCCATAAAAAGGCGTTTCTAATCTCTTATCAAATTTTTTGACGAAATTTTTAATTAATCGCCATTTGCTGACGCCGTTCGCTGTTCGCTGTTCGCTGTTAGCTCCAGCTCATATCTTTGCCAAATATCGTGTGAAAATTTGTTGTGGATGAGTACTCGAACATCATGGCCTCGTGATTACGACTCACATCACACTTGAGAGACAATCAGAAACACTTTCCTGCGCTCCCGCTGCTCGCATTTGTGTGGCTTTCATTAAAAGAAATTTACACTCAGACGGCGAACCATTTCCGCTTACAATTCGACTCGAGTGAGGGCTGCCTTGATCACCGTCGATTCGTCAAGGTATATAAAACTGAAGAGTGTAAACCATCAAACTTATGCGAAATGTGAAAAGAGTTAAGAGCGTAGAGGAAGCTTTCTGCCCTGACTCGATATATTGAATATTTGACAAGACTCTAGAATAGTTTAGTCTATGATCAGCTCTAAACTAGCTTAGAAATGGAGTGTCCTAATACTCTCGCTTGCTTGGCAGCCCAGCTCTGATTCCTTTCATATCCGTGGGTGGCTCTGCTCAGGTGGTGCCTGGGGGCTGTTGTCGGTAGTCTGCAAGAAGTGTATCTAATTGCTGGCAAGGTGGCAACAACTCGATTCACATCAACAGCAACAGCAACAGCAGAAAACATTGACGACCACTAAAACTGCCCAGGCAGGCAGCAGGCAGTTAACCGATTTTAAAATATGTTTGGCTCGTTTTTTATGGCTCCTGAGAACAGCTGCCCAGCTGTGTGTGCAAGGACAGTAAGCTATTAACTTTAGCCTAGGGCCTACTGCATCTCCCTCTCTCTCTATCTCTCTCTCCCTCTCCCACTCTCTCCCTCTCTCTCTATCTCTTTGTCTCTCTCTCTCTGCTCGCCAAATGCAATTTCGATTATGGTCATTTGCTGATTCGGAACTAATTAGATAACTAACTTCACTAATGGGCGTGGCACATTTATGGTTTATGGTGCAGGCAGAAAAATATTTAAAAGCTTTTACATGCTCATTTTTTTGCTCATTTTACCTTCATTCACCATTCATAACTGTTTACCTGTACCTGTACCTGTATGCATATGCATATGAATATGCATTTCCTGTGAAGCACATACATATGTATACATTTTATGTATGTAACTAATTTGTTAACCCGTATATTATATTTGCAACTGTAATTAGCACATCCGCATCACTTAAGAATATATGATTTCTTATTCTCGCTCGAATGATAATGGGAATATAGGTTCTGTGAAGTGTCTGTCTTCACAAATGTTAAGCAGCTTGATGATTAAAATTTTAAATCTTAAGTATAGTACGAAGGCTTTTTGTACATGCCAACATTTAAAATTTTTTTGATCAGATTTCTTAATATTAACATTGTAATAAATATTAATTTTGTATAAATTTTCTGGGCTTTACTTTCCTTGATCTTTTTAACAATCATATAAAGCTTTTGATACAAATTTATTCTTAACAAGTGAGATATTTATAATTTTTACTGGGAATTTATATAAATATAATTTAAATTTATGTTCTAGACAGAGCTTAAAAATATATCAAATATGTAAGGACTGCTATATTCAATAACTTTTTTTTATTGCCCAATTTATATTCTGCAAAACTTAAAATTCTGGTGTGATTAGCAAGTCTACAGTGATAAATAAAATTGAAGGCGTTGATAAGTTATGATAATAAGCTGAATGATCATTTGCTTTTGGGGCATGGCTGATTACTTTAGATTAGACAGATTTTATAGCTCTGACTATCAAGATTTTAAAAAGACTTACAAACTTAGAGTCTTTCAAAACGCTAGATGAAAGAAGGCAAATGAAATGAGACTATGACTATATTAAAATTAAATTCAGATCATATTTAAATAAATAGTAGTACATTCGTATATACAAAAATATTAACTTCAAAAAAGGTAATCTAAAACTACAGATATTTTGTATAAATCTAGCTGTGAGCGAGTATTATGAAGTCATCCATAGCCAACTACAAAGCTTTAACTTGTTTTCGCTTCACTTAAGGCAATTAGACAAATTTATAATGAGACAAATTTATAATAATGAGAACCGCTCAAAACACATTTGCAAGATTCATTGGCAATTATTATTTATTTTTCAGATCATTATTTATATTATTTCTGTATCGAAACACAATGCACACTTGAGGCTTATAAATAGTTAAAGTATTGAATTTATTACCATTAGAACGCGCTTGGCATTTATGCATTTGAAATGCTGACGACAGCTGTAAATATGCATATACTCATACGGATTGTCATAACTCTTGATGTCGTAGCATTCATTGCTCACTCGGCACATGGATGGGACGAGGAGAGGGGCAAGGGGATTGGCCTCAAGGCTTCGTCACAGCTCGTCACATGCACATTGGCTGGGCAATTTATTGGCAAGCTGCATCGATATTTGCCGCTCGATAAAAACGAAACTCGGGGATAGTTCGGGGTATTTGTGGGCTAGCGACAAGTTATGAATATAAAATATGCACAAATGTGCAGCACAAACACGAATAGAGCATGTCAATGTAATAACAAAATATAATAAAGCAAATTATTAAACAAATGCAAAATGCTGAATGCAAAATGCAAAATGCAAAATGCTCAAAATGCAAATGCGTTTCTATGCACACATAACGAACGATCGCCGACTGACCGTGGACTTATCTACAATCAAAGACTAGAAGTAAACGCTCTTAAAGCTCCCGCTGCCAGTCCCTCCACATCATCAACAACAACAACAATAGCAACAACAACAGTAACTACTACTACTGCAACAACAGCAGCCCACATAAACATTTTGTCGTCGCATGCGATACGATTTCAATTTCCATTTCCATTCCAGTCTCTGAACTCGATCCACTGCATCACCAAAGTCTTTTCTTTTTCTTTTTCTTTTTCTTTTCATTTTTGTATTTGTTTGTTTTTGCCTGGGCCGTCGCTTAATTTGTTTTGGTTTTTTTTATTTTTTTCTACAAATCGTCGATGCTGAAGCTTCGATAGACTCGCCTTCTTCTGCGGCTCGGCTCGTGTGCGTCTGCTGGTTACCTGTTCGGCATGGAGTCTCGTTGAGTTTAGAGCCCTCGATGAGTGGGTGGAGCCAAAGGGCTCGGCTAGAAGAGTTTAGCTTTAATAAGAATCAAACTATATTTGCTAGAAGGATTTTGAGTTGTTGAATAGGAACTTGAATGGAGAATAAACTACTATGTCAGGTAACAAGTCAAATAATTTTGTGAGCTGTCGTGGTGAGTGTAAATCGTCCTTCTAAACTGTTCCATTTCCTTGTACGATATTATTTATAGTAATACAACAGTAATAATAATACATTTTTCACGAATATTGAATATAAAGCAAATCCTTTGCTTCAAAAATTGTTTGGTTTAATGTGCATGAAATTCATTTTCATCAATTTTAAAATTAACAATAGTTACTCCACTTAAAATATAATATTTCAAAAACTAATAGTCCGACAGGTGTTAAATTTGGACAGGTGTCTTTTGAGGGTTAAAGTTAACTAAAAATTGTTTGTATCTAATAATAATTATTAATAGTAGTAATACACGTAATATCATATGTATGTTCGCCTACAAACTTTTCAGAACAGCTGTTCTCTTTCGGGATCGTCTCTTTCTAAATCGTGGTAAAAACTAATTATTTGCTAAATATTAAAAAAAAAGTTTACCGAAACGGAGTGAAACATTCACTAAAGTTAAATATCTATTATGTAGAAAAAAATGTTTATGTATACAATACACTTTACATTTAGAAAACTAAACAAGTCACATAAAAATGGATTTTTCTTAGTTTTTAAATTTAATATTTTTAAATTTCAATTCACTAAGTCAAATCAGCTGAAATCTATTTTTTTATCACATTGAATATTATGTTTATGTTGGCATGTTCTGCTCGAGTCACGATATATTCACATACTAAAATCTTTTAATTGAGCAAAATACATTTTCAATATACTAAATATACATTCAAATCTTAATACGATAGTTTTATTCTCTTTTCTAATTTAGATTCACTAACTCAAATTAACACTCTAATCTGATTTATTTTACCAACTTCAAACACATTTTTGTTGGCCTGTGTAGTGGTCGACCAGCTATAAATATAGCCTGGAATTTCTTTCATATTAAGTAGCTTTCATTTAGATGCTTAAAAACTGAAACGTCTTGTCAAGCTTAACTTGTCTTTCCCATACTGATTTCGACTCGTTTCGTTCCGGCTGCGGCTGCGGCTGCAGCGAAAATCATATTTGAAATTTCGCATTTTTAATTCGAAGACAGAATTCCATTGATGAATTGTTGTGGATGTGTTTTTGTGGGATTTCGGCCGCTGTTTTTTGTTGGTCTTGAAAATGGTTTCGCTGGCGCCTCGACTTCGAAAAGCAAGTGGAAAGCAAGTGGCTTTCAGTCCGCTTTTTTTCTCGTGGTTCGTGCGCATTCCGCAGAATTCCGTGTCCAAATTGATGGCGCCAAAATTCAGTTGCCGGCACTGCACTGTGCTTGGCTTTGAGAACTTTGAGTTGTTGCTCATTCATACACATACTAAGGGAGTGGAGCATTTGTCCCATAAATGTCAGTGGCGACGCATTCGCATACGCATTCTGTCTGAGTTTTTCACGTCGGCGTCGCCATCGCCATCGCCATCGCCGACGTCGTCGGACTTTGAGGCCTTGAGTGAGCGGGCCTTAATTTATTCTAAACACAGCCATGGCCATAATATGAATTTTGAATATTTGATTGAAAAAGTGTAGCAAATAAAAAAGAAAATTTTTTGCACACTTTGTCGGTCACTGGGCTCGCTCGAGCAGCCTAAGACATTTGCAGCAGTCAGTGGCAGGAGGTCCGTCTGCATCTCTGTGAATCATTTATAAAAATTATGTCACAATAATCACGCCACCATGTAACCATGTAACCCAGCCCAATCTCTGATAAATTAACCGTCTCCAGGGTCTACCCGGAACCCTTCTCTTAATTACTCGCACATGTGCGAATGCTCGCTGAGGTGACAGGCCCGGGAGTTCAGAGTCAGTTATTTGAATGTCATCATTAGGCGCCTGGCCCTCGGTGGCAGACACTGATCCAAATCCGATTGTAGTTCCATCATTAATTATTTTATTACGGAAATCAAAATGTCAGTTGCTTTCAGCGCGTCGTCGCTCAAAATGTTTGCACTTCTTCTTCTTCTTCCCCTCATGTCTGTCTGGCTGTCTGTGTTTACATAATGTGGAAAATTAATGATGAATGTGTCGCCTAACTGACGGCAAATATCAAATTGTTTTTTCCTTCTTCCACCAAACAATGGTTGAGCGAAAGTTACAAAATTAAAAATTCTGACTATTTATGCCGTGAAGCAATGCAGCAGTAGCTGGAAGCAGGAGGCGTATCGGAGGTATGTGTTCCTCTATATATATTCTTACATTCATGCATTTCTCTCCGTCCGTATAATATTAATACATTTCGTAAATAAGAGATACGTGTAACTTCAATCTGGAACTAAGTATTTGTATATATCTAACATCAAGTACAGTTTAATGATATATTTTTTATACCAAGTTGAAATATCTCAATTTCAATAGATATATATAATCATAACATGAAATATAGTGAAGACAGAGCGATAGAGAGAGAGAGAGAGAGAGAGAGAGAGAGGGGGGAAATGATGAGTCTTGTAGTGAATCAGAGATCTTAAGTTTTTGAAATTTTGATTATTTTACTTTCTTCATAATTGGGAATTATAATTATTTCAAATATTACTAGTAGTGGAGACTTAAGCATGGAACGATACACTCATTAGGAAATTATTATTACATTCTCTAATTTTCAACGAACGTATATCTAGAACTAAAGTTATTCAATAACAACTTTCTCTTTCCTTAATGAGGGATCTATAGAAAGAACCAATTCAGCCGTTGCATATGTATGTGTCTGTCAAAGACTTAAGAGTCTACAGGGTATTTGCAAGTCAGGCAGTGCCGACTCGAGTAAGTTTACTGAATCTAGACAGTTTCGACTGAAGCGATCCAACTAGTTTTATAATAAACTGTTTAATAGTACCAATAGATCAAAGGCTTCAGCTTCTCCACACGGAGATACCAACTGAACAGCCTTGAAAATTCATATGCTTGCATCTTGTATGAATTGCCTTCGACTTAGTGTGGATTCATCTTAATTTGCATAAGCGCCGCGCGCAAATCCGCGCTCCAAATTCAACACGCAAAGCTGAAATGGGATCTGGAACTTGGGCACCCCGAAGCTGGGACCTGTTCGAGTCTGAGTCTGAGTTGTTGTTGATGTTGTTGTTGTTGTTGTTGTTGGTGGTGTGTCAACTGAGAAGGTATCTCGTGTCGGGGACATTCAATGTGCAGGCATAACAAATGAATTATTGACGTTTTTAAGCAATATTCGCCAATATTCGGACGAAGCCAGAGATATGAAAATTGTCAACGTGGGCTTTCATTTGCTTAATTTAATTTCGCATTTCGTATTTTGCATTTCGCATTTCGCATTTTGCATTCCCATTCGCCGTTCCCCATCGCCTTTCTGTATGTCGAGTCTTCCTCTCGCCCTCGCTCATTTGTTTTAACGAGGGGATGTGCCCAGGTAGTACCTGCAGACAGTGGATCCGTCGTGGTCGTTGTTCATTTTCGTGATGCTGCGCTGCGCCTTTTGGGACATGGGTCGAGGTCTGAGAATGACGAGCGACGTAGCGCTCGTAAAGCGATTCTCAGGTAAACATCTCTCCATATGTAAATTCAGGCCTCTCTTTGTCGTTGTTGTTGTTGTTGTTGTTGTTATTGCTGTTTGATGGTCGAAAAGAGTATGTGGCTCATTAATGAATTTAAATGGTCTCCTTAATAATATTTAACGGCTTCTTTGCAGCGCTTTATGATGACAATATTTTTTGGAGCCCCAATAGCCCGATGCCCCGATACCTCGTACCTCTTACGTCGTACCTCGTGTAGGCAGGTTATACTTATATGGGTTTCTCTTTTCTTAATGGCTCCGCATCAACATTTGACAGTTGACAAGTTCGTTCGGTGTTAGGTCAGACTGTGCCTGTACGCGAGGGCAGCGCTCAAGGCATTGAACTTATGACGGACACGCATCCTGTTCGAGTGCTTGTACACGGACTATTAATAATTCTCTTTCATATTGGGAAAACTTGGTCAATTGGCCGCCATAAGCAGTCAAATCTGTTTGGCAATTTATCTCATAAATTCCATTTGATGTACAACATTTCTCCTCCTCCCCCATCTGCTCCAGATGAGTGCCATAGACTGTTGTACAAATCGATTTTTGATTGAGTTCATTAGAGGGCAAGGCGAAGATACTATCGACTGGCAAATGGCATCTAACGTACACACACACACACACTCACACATACTCACAGACGTTAATGCATCCCAGGAGCATTTGCAGCTGGCTGGGCAATTGGGAAAATCATTTTTGTTATTAGCGAAAATCGCGCTGAGTGATTTACTTTTACTTTTGTTTTACGTGCCGGACACATCGAGGCGAATGTGCTTTGATTTGTGCACATGTCTCTCAGTAGAGAGTGGAAAGTGGAGGCGGATGGGGGAGTGGATGGAACGTTATCTTGTCTGGGCCAGGCATGTGGCATCCACATCCGCATCCGAGTGCCAAGTGGCAAGTATTTGAGCAAATCCTAATTGGATTTATGTGTAGCAATGGATTACAGCTTATGTTTTCCAAGTTTCGCTGGCATTTTCGGCATTTTCATTTAATTGGAGCTGGTGCAGGCAGACAGACGAGCGCTGAGGGGTGCAAAATCACATCAGACCTCTGGCCATATTTTCTCTAATCAGATATCGAACGCCAGGCTCGATAAGCAAGAGTATTAGTCATCATTAATGTTACTGTTACTCTTACCTAACTTTTGCCGTATGAAATGTTAATTCCGACCATCAAAAACAGAATATTGAATTTATTGTTTTCCTCTTATCTCGAGCTGAGAACTTGTTTTGGTGCATTCGACAAAATATAAACGTGAAATACTTGCACATAAACAACACAAACTTCTACGGGCCTCGAATATATCTGAAGATTATTAGCATGAATCGAAAGAAATCCAAAACGAAACCCAACTAATAAGAACGCTCAGAAATTTATGATATGATATCATCTAAAGGCCACTCGAGTTTGAGTTCTCTGTGTTTCCCAGAGACCAACTGTCTGCCTCAGTGCGATTGAATATTGATCAGAAAGAAAGAGTGGGAGAGAGAGGGCGAAAGGAGAGAGGAGAGAGGAGAGAAATATGCGACCCTATTAAAAACGAGAGATTCTCAAATCAGAACCAAGAGTTATGCCAAGCCAGAAATGAGTATATAAATATTTTTATCAACGGCCAGAAATCAGATATCTCTTTGATTCATAGATCTAATTTATGGCTTCCTTTTGTTTCTCCTATCCAACTAGCCCAGACCAACAGACACCAGAGCAGCCAGCCAGACCAGCAGCATCCCTAGTCTTCGCTCATTATGAACACACAAAAATCAATAAAAATATACATATATATGTAGATGTAGATGTGAATGTGGATGTGGATGTGGATGCCACAAACTTTGACTCGCCTCAAAGCTCACAATGGAGCGAGGCGCATTCCATCTCGGCCGCAACATAAACAACACATCTCTAAATGATTAGATGATCTACGGATTGTGCGTATGCATCTATTTCTATTAGTGAGTTATTTGGAAGGGAATATTATGCAGCAGCTACGCATATCCGGCTGATGCACATTAATGAATGAAGTCCGCGGAATCGGGCGAAATATTCAAATGGGCCAAAAAGAGTTTTTCTTCTTCTTGTTTTGCGGACATCTTTCTATGATGCAGCTTGCATCTCATTGATTTGTAATTCGCATGCGCAGCATAAATTTAACATGTGAAATCTGATAGCCGGACCAAGTTTCAAGGTCCACGTCCGCGTCGCCGTCTCCACGTATGATCATTTGCACCTCGCTTTCCGGCAACAAATCTTTGCTTTTTGCTTTTATTCAATGTGTGTGCATGCGTAGGTCGGCCCCAGAATTTGCATAAGGCTTGCTTACTGCTGCTGCTGCTGCTGCTGTGGTTGTTGTTGCTGTTCTTGGGTCTTTGCCACATTTATGAATCAACGCCAGGCTCGCCATTTCATTCAATAAAACACATTGGGCCCCTGGCACCCGGCGTTGCCTTTCCATTTGGTTTCTTTCTTTTCCTTTTGCTTTTTTGAGCAGTGTTCAATGCACGACAGCGACAACTCGTTGCTGTTGTGCTGTTTGTTGTTTGCTAATTCTCAGCGGAACATAAATATTTCGACACTTTTGCATGCGCGACAAACATGGCATAAAAATATGGCAGCTCCAGACTTGGTCTCTGCCGCGAGCTCGCCGATTTGTGGCTGATGGCCATTTAGTGTGCGGACGCGGACGCGGACTCAGCCTACAGCATCGCATCGCCTCGCCTCGCCTGGGCGTTGGAAATTTGTCGTTTCGCATATGCTCATAACTCATGCAACAAATGGACAAATGGACAAGCCTCGACCAAGCACCCAGCTTCGGCCCACGCAAATAAAAGCAAGCCGGATGCACATGCAGCCCATTCCGTTGACTGTTTTCTGTTGTCCTGCTGGGATTTGGCTGTTTGTTTGGTTGTTTTTTATTTGCAAGTGCGATGCAATTTGCGCATCGCTTTGTGTCCGTTTATCACACGATTATCAAGGATTCTGCGACGTGCGAATGACATTCAATTGTCTTCAACTTTCCGTCAATTCCAAGGAAATCTCTTGAGAATGAGTTGATTAGAGCGAAGCTAAGCTATAACTGTTCCCTGCACTATTATTGTTTTGAAATACCAAATATTTAAGTAAACAGAGATATAAATGAGCTCCTCGATTTTCTGAACATTGAATAAGTATTTTGCTATGAATTGGATGCATTGATGACTTGATTCATTTTGCAACTTCTATGCCGTTTTCGAGCATTCATGGCATATTACAAAATTTTTGTCAAAAATGGTCTCTAAATTTGACTGGAGCTTGATTCCTTCTCTTAGACTAAATGTTCATAGGATTTAAGTCTTAAATCTTAAATCAGAAATATAGATACATTTTTTATTTTTATTTGTTTCAAATAGGACACTAAATGAAAAATTTTCTATTTTTATAGCGTCTGTAGCAGTTCGATCACTTTTAAACAGTTCGATCTAAGATCATTAATTAATGCTGGCATCGAATCGTATTCAGAGCATCAAAATATAAATATTAGGCAAATTTAAAATTTTAATTTCAATCATGACCAATATTTATTTTCATACTCGACCGAGAAGAGAAAGAGAGAGAGAGAGAAATAGAGAGAGAGGATAATTAGTTGAAGTAATTAAACAATGACTTAGAAATGAAAGTATAAGAATTAATGTATTTGACCTCTTGCAGCGTGATATAATATAACATTATTATCAGACATCAAATACACAACTTACAGTTAGAGTTACCTAGATATGTGATGATGTGTGCCTAAAGTATCTCCAATCCATATTTCTCTTAGCTATATCCGTTAAAGAGAATATACTCAGTATGTACCTTTCAGTTCCAATCATCAAAACCATTGTTGAGTGTTAATTATACAGAAGATATCTGGAATGTCAATACGAACAAAGTCAACTCAACTCGGATTAGTGCGCTGAGGCTACCCATATCAGAGCTGCTTAAGTTCTCGACTGCACAACCGGTAGCGATTGGCTGCCACCGCAGGTTGCCACAGCAAACAAATGTAATAACCGATTAAAACATATTTAAACGGGTGATTAACACAGCGGGCGGTACTTAAAAAACTGTGCCTATGTCGGAGCCGAACGGAACAGAACCGGATTCGATGCCAGCAGCAGCAGCAGCAGCAGCAGCAGCAGCAGCATCACAATTTATTTGCCTTTGCCTTTGGATCTCTTACAGTCTTAGTCGGCGCCTCTGGGAGTTTACACCTTTAACTTAACCCCTGGATCAGCATCCATTCACCTTTGCTGTGCACCACATGCGGTCTCCCGGCTTCTGCTCACTTTTTAGCTTCAGATTTAGCTCCAGAAACAGAAGTCGCAGTCATCGTCAGGTGATTATTTCATAACTCACGCGAACGGAGGCGGAGGCGGAGGCTTATAAATCTCTTTAATATTATTTTGATAGGCCAACTAATTGGTGTAAATATTGTTTCTAGGCCAACTTAATGGGCTTTTCCAAATGCTCAAGCACCTTGAAATTATACGTATTTATAGGCAGCGAGTGGCGCCCGCTATCGAATTGTTTATTGTTCAACTTGTTGTTAACTTGTTTATTTGAAAAGCAATTAGAATTATTATGAACAGAATATATTTATTGCAGTCAGCCGACGCCGCCGCCGCCGCCGCTCGATGGGGCAAGACCAAAAGAGCCAAAGCCACATCGAGAACTAAACAATAAACAGACCCACTTTGCCAGGGATTTGGATTTCGGATTCCAAACAGACTCGCTTAAATGCCCACCAATTGGCCCTCAAATATGAGGATGCAGAACTTGTCTTCAGGCTGCACACTCTGAAGTTGAGCTTGCAGAGCCCTAAATTGCCGCTGACTCGACCTCAAATTATTTCCCGGTTCCTCTCAAACAGACAGGCGAACAGAGAGAAAACAGCGTGATTTTTGCTTAGTTCCCATAATTTAAATGTCAAGTTTTGTCTATATTAAAAATTATTGCATTTAGTTTCACAGTCCTCAGCTATTGGCCAGCTTAACATACTTCAACTTTCCTCTTAATCTTTGCAGTCACACGCCCTGTCAGAAGCTGATTCCCCTCTGGCTTAAATGCTATGATCAGCCACAAATTGGGCTCACTTTGTTTTGATATGAATATTTTTTATGTTGCACATAAATATATATGTATATGTACATTAACATATCTATATATTCATTCAGACGCACACCTAAACATACGTTTACTTTGGCCAGTTGCTGGACTTTTTCAAATAACTCGGTTCTAGATTTACTATTTCCATTCCAAATAGTCTAATGTTAAAAAATATTTCCTTTCATAATGGGAAATCGCAAAAACCTATATAGTATATTTTCTTCGCATAGCTTACAAGGCTCTCAAGTTATGATCCGGAAACCAAGTAAATATTTTGATTTTAACATTATTGGGTTTAACATAAGTGGGTTTCTATATCAGAAAAAGTTCCCTGTCCTTGACTAGACTATTAAATAAAATTGAAATTAAAAATAAAATAACTTTATTTTGAATATTTCAAGCAAAGCAAAAATTTCTGAGCTAGGTGAGGAGTTTGAAATTAATAAAATAAATGCTACTAGTTTCTTAAAAGTTTTAATGAGATTAACACGACTCAACTTATAAATAAATAATATATTTCAAACTTAAAGCTCATAAGATAAACAAACAATAAAATAATAATAAAATAGTTAGTATAAATGCCAAATACTATATAAAACTTGCATTTTGTAAGCTAAAATGGTTTTGGCAGGTATAAGAAAGTTTTATATGCTGTAAAAGAAGCCAGAAATCGATTTTCAGACTACTTGACAAAAACATAATACCCTAAAATCTCCTCTATAAAGGTATAAAATAAATTAATGAAAGTACTAGTATTTGAATGCTATTAGATATATGCAACGCTGACTTTTGTATTAGGAAAATTTCGAAAACTTCGTGCCTCTCAGTAATTTGCCACTCCAATTGGTTTCCAATACGCCAGCCCACGACATCAACTGCAACAGCAACAGCAACAGCAACAGCAAAAGCAACAACAACAGCAACAACAACAGCAACAACAACAGCGACTGCGGCGACCCTGTTGTGTTTGTTGTACAAGTCGGTTATTACTGATATTCTCGCACGCTGTGAACCATTGTAATTTTCATGTTGCTGTGTTACAGCTCCATGCCTGTTCAGTCAAATTAAGAGCGAGAGAGAGAGAGAGAGAGAGAGAGTCACAGTGAAAGAGATAGAGTGAGAGAGAGAGAGAGAGGGGAAGCTGACACGAATTGTATGCCAGACCGCGTTGATAATGGCAAATCAAACGATGACACATAAAACGATCGTGTTGGAAAATTGGCGACGGGCCGCAGCGAGCGAACGGATGAGGGAATGAGCGAATGATTGGCCATTTGTATAGGCGGATGGCAAGACGAAGGCGAAAGAGCACGACAATCATGAAGATCATGACGATCATGACGATCATGACGATCATGTGGAGGGGAAGGCAAGGGGCGTGCTGCTGCATTGGAAGTGCTCCAAAGGAAGTGCAACATTTGTTTGAATTACAGAAATGCCAAAAATTATTTCCACTCAAGTCGCAGTCTCGAGGGTGCTCTCAAATAATTATTTATTATATATGTATTTATAAGCGGTAGAGGCTCACGGAATTTAACTGCCTGTTAAAACGGAAAAAGATCCAAAAGCTGTTGCTGCAGCAGCTTGAACAACTGTTGAGCTGAGCTGAGCCTGGGAACTATATTCATATCGCTCATCATCTACAGCTGAACATTCCATTTTGCGACATTTTCCACATGCGCTGCCCTTAAGGATCGAGGATCGAGCATGGAGCATCGAGCACTGCGCATCGAGGCTGAGCTCAGCCTCACTCACGCTTAACGATATTCAAAATTCATTACAATTGATATTGTTTCGAATGCATAAATACAAACAAATGGGCATATGCCAGACTCACAGTCCGAAGGACCAGCACCAGCTCCAACTCCAGCTCCAGCTCCAGCTCCAGCTCCAGCTTCAGCTCCAGCTCGATATCAGCGACGAAGCATCTCTGAGCTTTACAAGAAATAACAATCTTACTAATTGGCCGACTTTAGCATAAACAAATGTATTTTAGCTCTAACTAAAGTCCAGGCAGCCAACCACAAAAGAGAGGCCAGACCAGCAGCCAGCAGACAGACGGCCAGCAGCCAGTCGGCCAGCTCCACATTGGGGCCCAATCGTTTTGTAGCTCTACTCGAACGTTTTGCATACGTGGCCGCAGCTCTTTTTGTGAATTATTCCCAGCGCTGGGAAACGGGTGCAGAACGTAGCAGATGGGCAACAGTAAGGTTGTTAGCTGAGCAGGCACCAAGTGGCATTAGAATTGGTATGCGGTCGATGAGTCCACGGCTTAGAGTGGGCATGGGGCCTATGGGGTATATCAATTTAATAAATGTTGTGGAATGAAGAGATCTGAGATCTTTCACCTTGCTTACGATCTTCATATGAAGGGGGCCATTCATAGCTGTCTTCTATCTGCTTGATCTCTAGTCATAATGAACTCTTTTTATTTTCTCACTCATAAATATTTATAAGGCAATGTAAATGCAGTCGCGGTAGACGCCGTAGCGCCACAACTTGTGGGGCCGGCTGAATTACGAATTCTGAAAGAGAGCCCAACTAAGATGTACAAAAAAGTCAAAGTCCGCTTTTGGTAAGCCACCAACTAGGCGCACAAATCACAAATCACAAACACAAACTCAGCCAAGATCATGTCACTCACTTTGCTTGAAACAGAGGGCGGTCAGGTGGGCAGGCAGGTAAGTGGGCAGGTGGGCAGGTGGGCAGGTGGGCAGGTGAGGTGGTAGCGGGCAGTTTTATGACGGCTTCAAACGGCAGCCGAACGGCAGCAAACGCGTCGCATAAATTGCAAAACGCTTTAATAATTCACCTCTGGCTGCCAATATGGTCAGTGCGGCGGCTCCATTGGTGGGACCTGGCCGTAGCCAACCACGGACAGAGTCATACAAATCACAGTTATGATTATTGCCACGATTAAAAACTGTCGCCCGCCACGACAGCAGCCGCAGTTGCCAGTTGCCAGTTGCCAGTTGCCAGTTGCCACAGTTGCCACAGTTGCCACAAATGTTGAGCCGCTGGTGGCCACTGCGCGTGCGGCACTCAATGAGGACGTCGCGACGTCCGGCTCTCCGCTGCTCTGCTGCTCTGGCAATGAGTCTATTCGACATTGATGTCGCCGCTGTCAAAGTTGCCATAAATATCATCTTTTTCGCAAATCTCCAGCTGAGCACTTGCAGTCGCAATTGCTGAGCTGAGTTTTTGCTTTTGTTTTGTTGCCCGGCTTTGCCCCAGCGGTGATTAATTAAACAGTTGCTGCTCATGATTTATAATGATGAATTTATTTAGGCCTTGTTTCAGACTGAAGCGGTTCGATTTCGCTTACTGCGTTCGGCGTCGGCGCCTTTTACTGGACTTATTCAGCTTTAATTCAATCAGCGCTGCCAACAGCGCAACAGCGAGCGACTGCCGGGAGAGGTTTCAGTTATGTAATTGAAATGAAAAGTCTAAGATCTCTGTTTACCCTAGAAGTAGAGGTACTCTACTCTTCTCTAGAGTAGTGGTACTCTACTGTATTCGACTGTAGAGTACCTCTACTCTACTCATGTCTTCTGTTCTCTTCTTTGCTCTACTCTTCTCTACTCTACTCTAATCTACTCTAGTATACTCTACTCTACTCTACTCTTCTCTACTCAACTCTACTCTACTCTACTCTATTCTACTCTACTCTACTCTACTCTACTCTACTCTACTCTACTCTACTCTACTCTACTCTACTCTTCTCTTCTCTACTCTACTCTACTTTACTGTACTCTACTCTACTCTACTCTACTCTACTCTTCTCTACTCTACTCTACTTTACTCTACTCTACTCTACTCTACTCTACTCTACTCCTCTCTTCTCTTCTCTACTCTACTATTCTGGTAGAGGTAGAGGTACTTTTCTCTACTCTACTCTACTCTTCTCTACTCTTCTCTACTCTTCTCTACTCTACTCTACTCTACTCTACTCTACTCTTCTCTACTCTTCTCTACTATACTCTTCTCTAGTATACTTTACTCTACTCTACTCTGCTCTTTTCTGCTCTACTCTACTCTACTCTATTCTACTCTACTCCTCTGTTCTCTTCTCTTCTCTACTCTACTATTCTGTAGAGGTAGAGGTATTCTAGTACTCTACTCTTCTCTAGAGTACTAGACTCTTCTTTAGAGTGGAGATAGTCTTCTCTACTCTACTCTTCTCTTCTCTACTCTAGTCTACTTTACTCTACTCTACTCTACTCTCTCTACTCTACTCTACTCCTCTATTCTTTTCTCTACTCTACTATTCTGGTAGCTCTACTCTACTCTTTTCTTCTTCTTTTTATACTCTTCTCTACTCTTCTCTACTCTACTCCTCTCTTCTCTTCTCTTCTCTACTCTACTCTACTTTACTCTACTCAACTCTACTCTACTCTACTGTACTCCTCTCTTCTCTTCTCTACTCTACTATTCTGGTAGAGGTAGAGGTACTTTTCTCTACTCTACTCTACTCTTCTCTACTCTTCTCTACTCTTCTCTACTCTTCTCTACTCTACTCTAATCTACTTTACTCTACTCTACTCTACTCTACTCTTCTTTTCTCTTCTCCTGTCTTTTCTTCTTCTCTATTGTCTCCTCTCTTATCTTCTTCTCTCTTGACTCCTCTCTACTCTTCTCTTCTCTTTTCCTCTTTCCTCTTCTTCTCCCTTGTCTCCTCTCTTCTCTTCTTCTCTCTTGACTCTTTCCTTCTCTTGTCTGCTCTCTTGCCTTCTCTCTTCTCTGCCTGTCATATTGACTGCGCACGAACAAAGAGCTGTAAATAAAATTTATTTAACTGCTATACAACAAATTGCATAGCTGTTCAGACATTTGGACTAAACTTTAACTGACATCTTACATAAGGAAAATTATACTACATAAGACTTGAAATGGGTGCACACACACACAGGCACACATTTAACTCCATTTTAATGCGATCAAGTTGCCTGAATTGGGGGTAAAGGCACTCCGGAGGGTAGGCGACCCGCTGAGCAGGCGTTCAAAGGCCCCGAAAAGAGTTAATTTGCATAATTACGTTGGAACCGGGCAGAGGCGGGCCCAGGCGGAGGTCCGGGGGCCTGACTCCATGGTGCATAGCCAGTCAGTGCTGAGGTGTCTCTTTTTCTCTGTGTGTGTATGTGTGTGTGGGTGGAGAAAAGCGAGTGTACGCGGAGGGGGGCCTGCAGAGGGAGTAGAAAATGTGCAAGGCACGAAACGAGCCACGAAATAAAAAAATGAAGTCGCTTTATCATTTTTAGCTCGCGGCGCTGTTTGCCCAAAGTGTGGAAAATAAATGTATGGAAATTTGCATACGAATTTCGAATTTCAAATGGCGTTGCCGCCGCACCGCCCCCGTATCCCCTCTCCCCACTCCTCACTCCCCCTTCTTCCCACCCCAGTTGCCGTTTCTTCCGTTCGCTCTATCCAATGGCGGCGGATGGTGCTCCGTTAGGTGGTGCCCGCCTAGCCGTGGCCACTTAAATTCCAGCCACGCCCCTCCGCTCACACATCACTTCTGGCTGGGGCTGGGCAAGCGGCGAGCCATTGACGTCATTAAATTATTTATTATTGTTATTATTTGCAAAACGGAATGAAGATGAATTGGAAATGGGATTGGAATTCCAATTGGAATCAGTATTGGTATTGGTATTGGTATTTTTATTCGAATGGGGATTGGAATTGGAATTGGCATTGTAATTGGGAGGCGGAAATATTCGTTGGTGTTGGATTATTGCGGTCTTTGTTGATTTAATTAATTAAATCGCAGTTGTTTTTTTAATTGATTGACAGATTAAAAACAAAACCAATTAACAATTTTAATACAAAATGACAACCACATAATATGCTGTAATAAAAACGGAAGGCAGCTGAAGAGCGGGAAGTGAACACACACTATAGCACATGCATACATACATATGCATACATATGTGTATATGATAAATTCGAATTGAACTGGGATGTCATAATCCGTAAATGCGCATTAAAAACAATTTTAATTACTGAACTTTGCTCAAGGGAATGGCTAATGGTGGCCAACAACTGCCAGATTAAACAGTTTCAGGGCATATAAATTTTGCACATTCATTTGGATTCCCAAATCAATAAACCGCCAATATTATTTAATTAGATAAATAATTATGCACATAGCGATTTGCAAATTGGAAATTTGCAACTTTGAAGTTCTCACCATGTCGCATCTGGCAATAAATATGGGCAAAATGGCTCTCGATTAATTAAAGTTAAGACATTAGTTTCAAAATGACATGGGAAGCACTGTTGCAGAAAATAAGACGACTTGAAATTCAGCTTAGCTTCGATCAAATTCATATTGAGCTTAACATATAAATAACTATTTTCAATTAATAGAGACAAAGCGAATCGCCGCGAACCCAAACAAAAGAGTTATGCATAACAAATGCCCTGGCGACAATTTGAATAAACATATTCCCACGAAGAGGTGGAACGCAACAGGTTCAATTCGCACGCCATAATCAGTATCGGTGGATGAACGCTTCATTTCAGATTCATAATTTCTAGATTGTGACTTAGAAACTGAAATCGAGACCTAGACTGCGTGAGTCATGAACGAGAATCGTGGCTGAGTCGCTTTCTGCTTTTTCGATAGCTCTCAGATGCGCTGTGATACATTCTCATGGCTTGGATATTTAGTGATATCGCTGGGGCAGTTGTTCTTGGCCATTTCATATGCAAAACAGCAATGGTCAATCTTCATGGCAGTAGCTGCCGAAGCTGAGAGAGACGTAGTACGCTCGAGCGCAAGACGCGCAACGAAGATGTCAATAAATCTGCCGCATTGGCCTTGTTTTGCATTTCCGCTAACAGAAACAGAAACAGCAACAGAAACAGCAGCAGAAACGAAAGCAAACGAACTGAATGGCACGCAAGCCAGGCCAGAACTGGATACAGCACAGTAGCCCCACGTCAAAATCAGGTGATTTAGAATTGTCGAATTTTATTTAAATTGGATGCAAACATGCGAAATTTATTGTAGAAAATCAATAAATAAGAAAATCACAAGCTGAAGAAACTGGATCTGAGAACGCATGTGCGTACACTTTTGACTACTACTGTCCACAGTGCCTTTTCGATTCGATTCGACTCGACTCGACTCCACTCCTTTCCGTTCCGTTCCCTTGGCATTCACAATTTGCATGCCTCGATCGTGGACTCTAGCGGCGATTACAGGTAAAGGGACGAATGCGTTACCTGAGCACGAACTTTGTTTTTGATAATTTTGTGTGTGGTGTGCAGCTCTGGCCTCTTCATTATTTTATTTCTTTTCCTTACATTTTATTTTATTTTATATCGATTTTATTTTTATTGAATCTTTGCAGTTCATTAAAATTTCGTTTTCGGCTAATAAATATTTCGTGGGTATTCAAAAAGTTTTGTTTCACTTTGCTCTTTCGCTGTTGAGGCACATGACTCAAGTGACAACTCTTGAAGTTTCCAATAAAGAATCAACTCATATTCAATGGAGTCTGCCAAGAATATAACTCAAATTGAAGACTTTGTGTTATAGAGTATTTGTCATTCGACAATTGGTTCTTGAATTCTCTCTCTTTATTTATTTATTTTTTTTTTTTGTCAAGGAATACTGGACATACTCAAAATCGATGGTAGCGATAGCATAAATGAGTCTCGAGTTGCTCCTTAAGGTCTTCGCTTCGTGTCTTGTATCTGATTGTCTTTGACTTTTAAGGTTCTCTGTTAATTAACTCCAATTAGAATTTTGCCAAAAAGAAGCAAAGCATGTTTAGTATATGGATTAATAATACTATAAGGAATACCTGATTGCCAAAAATAAATCTACAGTAGGTTTGATAACTTGTTCGACTCACTTTTTAATAGCCCTCTTTGTTAATAAATTCCAATTAGAACATTTGAAAAAATAAATAAATTGATAGACCTATGAATTAATAATACAATGAATGGACCAAAATTTTGAATTGATATTCATCTAATTTACTTTCTGTTACTTCACTCCAACTTTAATTTTGTCAAAAAACAAACATGAGTAAAACATATTCAGTCTATGCTATGATCTATAAAGAGAGTATTAAGAATTTTTGAAATTTGACTTGATTTCGCCAAATGCTAACATCGTATTAATATTATTATTATTTACAATTAAAACATTGACACAAAAACAAAAAATATTAAGATTTGATTTTTATATAAAAATTAATGTGTAATAATTATTTTTTATTTTTATCATATAAATTAATTTTAATAATTAAAAAAAAATTTTTTTTTAATAAATAAAAAAAAAATTTTTATTATTAAATTAGTTTGACGGTTGTCTATAATAATAATAAACTATAATAATTGCTTAAGAAATACTTGAATGTATAACAAGACTCTAGACAAATTATGATGTTTTTCCAGCTCACTCTCAACTAGCTTGATGACTTTAAACTTTCTTGTTAGTTACTCCAACTGGAACTTTTCCAAAAATAAAAGATGTGCACATATACATATTAATAATTCTAAGGAATATACTTATTTATCTTAACTTATCCTTGAAAGTGAGAAACCAGCCTGATGATTCTAACCCTATTGAAGTGCCTCTGCCCAAGTTACATATTAACTCGCATATAAAAGGGCATTAGCATTAGTTATTATCAAATTGGGAGCATGTGCATTGGCGTGAGGCGTCAGGCGTCAGGCGTTACCCTCACAGCTGGGTTTCCCAACTCGAATAAAAGGGAACTCTAGCTGCTTGGAGCTGAATGTAGCGAGGGTTCGTTGCATTTCTAATTAATGTGCACAACTTTAAAAGGTGTTAAATGACAAACAAACCATAAAACTCTGATAACAGTTGACACTATGCCAATGCCAGCGAGGCATTTTAAATATGCCAAACAAAAAATAAAATAAAGAAAGAAAAACAGCCCTTAAAATGATATACGAGGCAATATGTTGCCTGTTCAATGTCTTCGAACTCACCCACTAGCAACTGCGGCGGAACAGGTGCATGATGGCGAGGGATCGCACTGGCGATCAGTAGAAACGCGCAATGTGCGTTGATGTGTGCTTATCGAGTTGTCATTGTCCTGGCCACTCTAGACGCGGTCCCTGCGCGACGCGCCCAATTAATACGAAAGGATAAAGTCGACGGCGAAGTCGACGTCGAAGGCGAGTGTAAGCATGCATGAGAAATGCGCAAACATGCACTTAATTAATATGAGCCTTCGGCGCATTCACTCCAAGCTGCCCTCTCGATGTCCTTAGCAGGCACAAGGCGCAGTCGCAGTCGCAGTCGCAGTCACAACTTCCGCTTGAAGCTGCGGGCAACGTTTTTTGGCCCAGGATCAGAGTCAGTAGATGTTTATCGCAGGCTTTTTGCAATTCGCGCGCTTGTTTCGCTCTGGCAGGAACACGTGGTCAAGCCACATACTGCTACCGGCATTTAAGCCCGCTTAAGCTCTCCATCTGATTTATGGCCGACTGCCGCCAGGTACGCAGCAGGTGCTTCGCAATGCACGTAAATTGTTTTGTATCCTCGACTCAAGTTTGTTGGCCTACGCCACCAACGCTGAGAGAACAAATGACACCTAGCCCCATATCTAACAAGAAACCAACAACTTCAGCTCAGACTTCGGCCTCGGCTCAGGCTCTATCGGCATCGCCGCATTCATAAATCAAGCGCCTAATTAATGGCAATGCAACGGCTGATAAAGCACCAGAATTAGAACTCACTCGTGTTTATCAATTATATTTTCTCTACTTAATTTCTGTGCCATTTTATTTGTCGGCTGCTTTGCTCTCAACTTTCAGACTCCGGCCTCCAATCTCCTGCCTCGTCTCCTGCCTCCTCTCCTTGCTCCACTCTCCTGCCTCCAGCTCTCAGCTAATCTGCATGAGTTATTCCTGCAAATATTTTCATATCTGCATCGCTCCATTGCTTCATTGCATTCGCAACAAGTTTCTCTGTCTCGGGTTTTTAGTCTATGTGGAGTCTGAAATTCCATGATTAAATATCTACGGCAAGCAGCTCGAGAATGAATAATACGAATGTAAATGCATTTCTAGAGTGGGCTAATGAATTAAGGTAACTTACATATTCAAAGAGATCACAATTCATATGTTCGAGAGAACATGACTGAGGACTGAGAAGTCCTAATTGCATTTTATTTATATGAATGTGAGTGATTATTAAAGAGTTGTCTATTCACAAGGGAAATTTAAGCCTTACGAAAATTTATATATTCATCATTTTAATCCAATAATTGCACATCTTATTGATGGCAATAAATAAAGAAATAATAATAATAACATTTTCAAACACAGCTTCTAATTAGGCTTAAGTTTCAGTTTGTATCTTAAAGATACATACATACATACAAACATAGTTCATTTCTTGCCTCTACAGAAAGAATGCTCTCAGATTGAAAACAAACAAATATTCCATTCCTTGTTTTGGTGCCAAAGTTGCCTACGCCTTTTACATTCAATCGCTGAGTAAATGGGTTCACTTCCTAGTTACATTCTCAGTATTCATCCAATAAACCACTTACTCCATAACTTGAGCATACGAATCTGAGCATACAGAATAAGAGAAGAGAGCCGAAAGAATTCGAGCAGAAGCAGCAGCTGATTAACGTGCAAGACATGATCCATCCAAAGGCGTTGCCATAATTTGTCAACACCCCAAATACTTTACGAGCACTCATTGCAATATAATTGGGCCCCTCAACAATATCGTATTCGCAGTCGGTTGTTAGCGTTTCATTTCACATTTCGCATTATTGCGCATCATAATGGCCGCCATATGTCTGTCTGCCTGGCCGTCTGTCTGTCCGTCTGTCCGTCTGTCTGCCCCCGTTGAAGTCCCCTCTGCATTTCCACCTTGGCTTAGCTTATGTTTTATGTATCAGAGCAGGCGGCTCTGCGCTATGTGTGTAGCTAAGAGATACAGGTATGTATGTAAAAGATACAAATGTATCTATATATACATTTTAACACGCAGTCTGCCAACCCATTGTGTCAAATATAAATCAGATCATTTTTTCCGCATGAAAACCAAAAGCGACAAAAGAGGAGTAGTCTGATAGAGAGTGCCTGATGGTAAAATACCCTAAGCCCAAGGAAGCAAATAACAAATTTCTTTACTTGGTATTGTCAGAGATATGCCAAAGATTGAGTATTCATTATTCTATTCTCAACCCTTTCAAATTTCCTCTATATAATTCAAACTATCTTCCAATTAGCTACTTTCAACAGGAATACCCTTAATAAAATTAATTAATTAATTAAGAATGTATTAAGACGTGAATAATAATATCGATCGACGGACAGACAAGTATGAACCGTCTCGATTGATAATCCTAATGATATATCTGTATACTGTATGCCTCTTCATATATTTAAGCAAAACATCATACCCTAATTACCTTCTTTCAATGGGTATTCAGTATATAAAAACATATATCGAGGGCCTGAGTTTTTTTTTATCGCAGAATTGGCATAAATTTATTGCGGGCGGAGGCAAAAGCCGCTTTAAAATTTTGACAAACATTTTGGTGCGCCATAATACTCGCAACATTTATATCGGGCCAGTGATTTTTGAAAGTGTTTTGATTTCGTGGCTGTAGCTGTAGCTGTAGCTGTAGTTGTTTCTGGCTGGCTGACTGGCTGACGGGCTGATGCCAAAAATTAAAATTCAATGCACATTAAAATGACAAAAACGAATCAAAAAGCGAGTCGAGTACATTAAAAAGTCATGCCAGTATCCGAGTAACTGACAAAATGCCCGTCGCCCGAAATTAAATCGACAAATAAACCGAAAAGAGGCAACACATCAAAATGTAGATCATACGTCATTGAAGCTACCAAAAGCCCATAGTTTCGATGGCAATAAATAAATTTAACACGCTGCCAACACATCAGCATTCGAGCACTGCAAACGGGGCTCCGTATTCCGGACTCAACTGGAAAGAGGAGCAAAAAGTCACGAACAGATTTCAGAATATAAAATTATATGTTTCTATAACGGTTTAGTGCCAATTTTATGCCCTGCCAATTCGCCATTGTTCATTTGAAAATACTTGTTTTATGGACTTGGCTTATCAATTGCGTCATCTTTCAGTCTTCAAATTGAAGTTGTCATTTCAGCAGAAACATCTCTGTGGGCAAAGGAAAAAGATAAAGTATGTGAATCCTAAAGCAAATATTTTTTGTCGCAAATTTGAATTTCCAAATTTGTTGAACATATCATTTATAGGTATATCTGTGGTAAATATCAATATATATCGATATTTGGCGGTTTTAACTCTAAAACGAAGATAAATATGGGCCCCGAAGTATCACGCTCCAAATCTACGTAACTTAATTTAGAACATATATTTGTATGTCTGTTATATATACCAACATTATTATAAGACGAACTTTAATTCCTTAGCGCCACCACGCCCCTAACATACGTGGATATAACAACAAATAACACGATTTACAAGACTCCAGCTTCGATTTCCTATTGGCCTAGCCTCTACTAACAGAGATCTAAACACTTTATAAGCTAAAAAAAACCCAATCGAGTATATTTTTAAAATTTCCAGTTTTAAGAACTGTGAAATGCTTTGCATTTTTATACGCTGAAATAGTGAATATGGCTCAAAAACAATATACAATTTTCCATTCATAACCATAAATGGAATTGTTTTTAAAAGTTATGCAACTAACTATAGTTATAGCAAAGGTATTTCATTTAATCATAAATTATACGACGTCATTCAATGCTTGGACAACATTCTTGTTTCCAAATTTTTGTCAAGCAAAATCTCTTCTCAGCATGTATATTTTTGGCCAAGAAATAAATTGCGTTCCTAGCAAAAAAGAAAAATAAATATTAAAGGTTTTGTAGATAAAAAAAAAAGTTTAGTGATAAGAGCTCATCGGAATAATAGTAGTAATTTATCTAGTAATAATAGTAATAGTAGGAAATATTAATACAATAAATAGCAGAAGTATTAAAAGTATTAATGACTATTAATACTAATAGTAATACGTATGTATATACTATTATCTCTTGTATATAGTAATAGTATACAGTATTAGTATTGTATATGGTATATTGGTAATAGCAGCAGCAGTTGTTTTCTAATATAAGGAGTTTTAGTAGTTGCAATAGTAGAAATATATTTAGTAATAATAGTCGTAATTAGGATGAGGAATGTATGTAGTATTAATGAGTGTAGAGGAATATATGTAGCTATAAAATATCATATATATTTTCATATAAATACATTTCTATAGAATTCTATGTATATATATATTTAATGGAAATTTCTACAGATTTCCATGTGTAACTCCCTATATATCACCAATACTTCATTTAAATCTGCTTTCGTTTCTTTTAAATGTCTATGCCATGATGCGAGATTGCATAAAAGTTAAATTCAATTCAGTTCACCTTAAATTTCTCACACATTTTGATTAATTTTGCAGCAGAGGCGAATCCTTTACCTCACAAAGGGCATACAAAATACAAGAAGCCTTTTCAGAAATGTATTACCAGCAGAGAAAGAGACTGAGAGGGAGAGGAGGAGAGAGGGAGAGCTATAGCCTGAGCCCATTGACTACGGCTGGGCGATATGGCGGATCCTTTGACCAGATGACCGACGCGAACGACAGCGCGTCGATGGATGCGGATGCGGATGCGAATGCGGATGCGGATGCAGATGAGGCTGTGGTGCTTTCCATGTTGCCTTTTTGGCATTGGGCAGAAAGCAGAATCAATGCTTTGCCCGTGGGATACGTAATCCGGATTTTACCATTCAGAAAGTGTAAATGAAAAATCTGTTTTTGGAAGCATTTTAGCGTGAAAATGCAATATTGAATTCATTTAAATTCAGCAGCGCCTGGCTGGGCGGCGTAGGTGGCTGGCAACGCAAAAAGCAATTACATGACAGCCAGCTCCAGCCCAGCTCCTGCTCCAGCTCCAGCCGTCACGCCCACTTCCTCTCGAAACATGGTCGGTACTCAAATTTGTACACGTTGCTTATTGGATCGACGGGCGATGTCAATGTAAAGGATGCAATATATAAAAATTGTCACAATTTTTGTATGTTCTTTTCGCTTCTGCAACGCAAAGGATACAAAAGGTGAAGGGGGCCAGACGAGGCGACGCAGGGCGGGAGAGAAGTTCAAACAGGCAGCGCCGTATTGAAAAGGGGCATTAATAATAAACAGAAAATGAAATGTAAATACGGGCAGGAAATCTCAGGCAGCGACAACTCATAAATTTTGTCCACAAATCGCCGGCGAGTGCACAAAATCTGTCACCTATCAAAAATACCCTAAAAGGGCATAAAGTTCTGCAGCAGCCCACGTATCCCTCTCTCGCTCGCTCCTTCTCCATCATTCCTCGCTCGCTCGCTGTTTTTTAAGGCTTGTTGCGCGTGCGCAGACGTCGCAGCAGCCACCGTCTCTGACAATCGATGACAATCAATGTTTGCATTGCATTATTATTATTGGAATAAATGAATAAAGTATCGTGGCTCAGTGGCAGTGGCATGCAGTGACAATGGCTCTGACTACGACTCTTTGCTCTCCTCTCTCTCTCTCTCTCACATTCGGTTCCTGTTCCCCATGTTCCTCTTGTTGTTGTCGTTCTGCCTGTCTACCCCGTTGTCTCTCTTGTTTATGGGATTTATGTATGCCTCTGTTTTAGCAGTTCAAGGGAATTGTCAACGCGTCGCGTAGCAGTCAAAATCGTCGACATCAAAAATCGAGATCGGTAACAAGATCAGCAGAAGCCGCAGCCGAATACGGAATACAACAGATTCAGCTTAACCAGACGAAACCAAATCTTGCGAGTCACAGTCTCTTCCCAATCATATTTCGTGACTCTTCACGAGATTCATTTGCAGTGAAGTGACTTGGAATATTAGTCGTTAAATGAAAGTTAAATTTAAACATTATTTATAAACACATTACTAAAGGTGATTACATCCCTAGTATCAGCCCTAGTATCATTCCATAAGAGGTCTACATCAAAAAGCAAAGAAAAAGACTAGATCGATAAAAAGACAATTTTTGATAAGCATGTTTATTTTCAAAAATATATTAAAAGATTTTATTATTATATCTCTAGTATAGTATAATCTTTTTGAGGGTCTTACATACCATTGAAATTTAACTTATCATAGTGAAAGTGATAATAAACTATAAACTAACCAAATGTAAACCAAATATTGGCACATATCAATATATATATTTAGTTTCATGTGAAGAAATTATAAAGAAATAAAAAAATAAAATAAAAAAAACTTTATTTATAAACAAACCTTCTTTTATATTTCTGTATTATCTCAAGAAACAGCTTAAGCTCGCACCACTGTGCCTCTACAATTTATGTTTATCAAATAAATTCTATCCGTGTGAGAGCCAAACAAACTGCATATGATTGTGATTCGTTCACGCTGAATTCCAATAAGAAGATTCGAGCTGCGATCCTCGTTCGTCGTCTCAAATCCAAAGATTTCTATCATATTTTGCATAGAATGGTTAGATTAGACAGCTTCGAGCTCTGCCCAGTTTGGACTCGCTGTGTGTGTGTGTGTGAGTGTGTGTGTGTGTGTGTATGTCATACATATGTAGACACACGAATCGAATCGAATCGGATGCATAACACGCCTAAAGAAGATCCGATGGCATCTCATCGCGCTGTATCGACGGGGCGAACTATTTTAATATTTCACTCGGCCGCTGCAGCTGAAGATGAAATTCAAATCGCGGCTGCTGTTTTAACAAACACGTAAGCTAATAATGCGCTCGAAGACAATGCGACGCCTGCTTCGATCTCTCCTCGAGACTGTCTTCGGCCCCAGATGCCAGCAGCCCCCGAGGCAGGGCTCCCCAGACGACGCGGCCTTTGTCTTTGCCAGGGCGACAGTCCACTCGCATTGCCAGACAGCGTGTCTGTGGCAATGCCAATGCCACTGCCACTGCCACTGCCACTGCCACTGCCAGAAGCCGAGGACGTCGACGAGGCCAGCGAGGCCGCAGCTGAGGCTGGCCGCTTCATTTATGCAGCAGGCAAGTCTTTTTGCGCTCTGCCTCGGATGCTGGCTCTGCTTCAGACTCTGCTGCTGGCTCTGGCTTTGTTGTTAAACAATTTCTTCGACACCTTTTTGCAGTCACTTGAAGCGATTGAGAGCAGACAGGCGGCGACAGAGGCGAAGATCTGACTACGTCTGAGACCGCATTGCGCATATGCATCGCAGCGCTTCGCATCGCATCTGTGTGAAAAATGGAAATCCCTTTTTGGCAATTTTTGTCGCTTTTAGGAAGCGCTAAGAGCGGCCACTTTGCCGACGACAATCTCCTGGGTGAATGGCGCAGAAACCCGCCAACCCGCCAACCCGACAAACCGCCAAAGCACCCAACCGGCGAATCGTCAAAGATCGCCTTGCATATTTCCAGCACTTACATTCGATGTCCAGGTTCCTTCTGCTGCTGCTGCTGCTGCTCCTCCTCAAGCTTTGCAGCTTTGTAGGACGACGCGTCGGCTAGCAGACATCAAAAACTGAGTAATATTTATGATCATTGCGATATTTTTGTGTTTTGTTGCACTGTGTCCATCTGTCAGTTGAGGAATTGACGCTGCTCTTGCTCTTCCTCTTCCTCTTGCTCTTCCTCGGACTGCTCTGCTCTGCTCTGCTCTGCTCTGTTCGGTGCTTTTGCAGTTGCTTAATGTGCATTGGAATGCGGTTCTTGGCCTGTCGCACTGATTTACAGATATGTCATTGAGCGATTCAATGCGATTCACACACACACACACACTGATACATTGACATGTTTTTAGAACGAAAACTTATTATATATATCGTTGGGATAGTTTTGCATTCTGGAATTTAAACGATTTCCAGCTTAAACATAATTGTATGACCAAATTGATCAACATGAGAGAAGCGAAGGGAGGCCATTCTAGGAAAGCCACAAATTGGCTTAATTTGAAAACGAGCAAGATATATGATGTATATGATATTAGTACTACAGCTGGCCGATCTGGAATAAAAAATACCCCCTCGAGTTGAAATATTTTACTGTTTTTATTGCTATGAAATATCCTCGCTTACTTTTATCTTTATGTTGACACTAGTTTTGCCATTTTTTTCAAATAAATAAAATAATGAAACAAAATCTTACTCGTTCACAATATCATATATTGGGAAATTTTATTATATTGCATATCGTCATCGACAGATAGCGTTAGGCGTTCAGAACTGATATAATTATTCATTCATTTCAGTGGCTGACCTGCTTAGTAAATCAACATTAGCCCGTAACCAAGTTGAAAAGCTAGAGGAGATTTGTATTCTTTTCATTTGTCATGGATCCAGTGGGCATGGCTATATAATCTTAAAGTCCGATACAAATTACCTGATCTTTTTATAACCTGAAACCATTGACTGGGAGTTACAACGGACTCGTGAATTGTATGTTACAGAAAGAAGGATGCGTGACAGAATATATTCATGAGCAGGACGAAGCTGAGCTGAGTCTTTAATGTCCGTAAATCTCAAAAGCTAGAGTTTTTCGATAACTTATCACATCTCTTATGAGTGATCAAAATTAATAATTAAAGTTAGTTTTTAGGTGTATCTTGAATACTGCAATATATGAAAGCATCCAATTTACTAAAATTTACAGATTCTATATATTTTATATATGTTTTAGATTTTGGAGAGCTTTCACTTTCCCCCGAATTTATTTCATCATCAGAGAATTTCATTAAGAAAGTCTATCTAGACCTAAAGCTATTCAACAATTGTTTTCGTAAAAGCACGTGAATCATTAGAAACGTTGTAATTTACTTTTGCCTTACGAAAAATTTATATGAGCTATAGAACTACACCTCACTTGATTTTTATTCAACAAAGACAGTGAAGGAGAGCACTAGTCTATATAAGACTCTAGCAAACGAGTTAAATATATTGGCATTTTCCTTTTTAATTATATAGCAATTCCCAATTTACTATTTCTTTAATCAAAAAAAAAATTAAAACTTTATCAATTGAGCTTTCAAACTAAGAGCTGCTATGCCAGATGCATCTCTCTAAAACACACGTGCAGCAAGGCGAATATTACTCAAAACAAATATACTCTCTAATTTTTGTAAGCAAGTATAAAAAAATCGCATTAGAGCATTATAGATATACATAAGCCTCGAATGACAAATATCGCCCGCAGTTATTCAATTGACTTTCCTGGGACTAAAATGTCATTTACAGCACACAGCTAAACTTCGCCCGTGGCTAAATGATGTAATTTTAAAAAGCACTCCCACTGAACATACAACAACCCACACTCACACTCACATTCACTCTCACACTCACACTCACACTCGCTCACTGCGTGTGCAGTGCCAGGCCACGCCCTTATTCTATTATTTTGCAATAAACGACAGTTGGGGAGAGAATCTCCTCTTTTTTTTTTTTTTTTTTTTTGCATGCACAACGAGGACAAATGTCAAAAACAATAAAGGCAACAAACGCGAGTGGGAAAATTTTTATTGAAAATTTATAATTGAATGGGCTCAGCACACCTGAGGCCCCGGGCCATGTCGCAGCCCATCCACTAGCTGCCTGCGCCCCAGCAGCTCCTGGCAGCGTAATTGAATTTGACATTCGAAATGGCGATATGGAGAATGCGGCTGTCTATATAGGCGTGGCAAATACTCACACAGACAAACTGTATTTATATATACATACATAGCTCAATAGATGGATCCATAAGATTCGCCAGGCAAATATTTGCCAGAACAATTCCTAAACTAGCGCAGCAGAGACACGCAGCGTAATTAAGAAGAAAAAAGCTGAAGCTATCGAGATGACAATGGGAAGGCATGGTGTGGGAGGAATTAAGCTCTGTGCCCGGCCATAAGTAACAAAATAATTGAACAATTATGTCCAAATGTCCGCCTGCCACTCATTATGATAGACAAAACTCTGGCGTCCGCCTGACGGGCCTAAGACGAGCGTGGAAGGACATTTATAATTACCTCGGGGTATTTGGGGAATAATTTGCTCGTCCATCTGTCCATTCACTTCTCTCTCCCCCGCCATTGTCGTCTCAGTTTTGGGCTAATGGCTGCACAGCCAACAGCCAACAGCAACAGCAACAAAAGAAAAAAGTAAGGAGAATTTCTGGCCAGATTTGACCCACCACCCAGCAGCAGCAGCAGGTCTCTTCTCTCCTCTCCTCTCCTCTCCCAGTTGGGACAACCACAGGCCCAACACCCATGCTGACCAATCCCTCTGGCAACCGTTTCTGGCTTAATGAGCCAGATTCTGCTGGCCCAAGCCCAGGTCGAAAAGTCTGTACGAAGAAGCCATCATCAGCAGCTTTTGTCCATTTTTTCTTATTTTTCTTTTCTTTTTTTTTTTGTGTTTTTCTGTTCTCTTCTTTCGCTTTGTGCGCGTTTTTCTTGCCCTGCCAACTGAAAAATGTTATTGGCCGCAATTTATATGAAAACTGCGAACACGTACCATATCCCCAATCCTCCTCCCCTCGTCCTCCTGGAGCCCAGGCAACAATAATTTGGTATCCGCCCCGCAACGAAAATGAGCAAATTTTCTAAATGAATAAACTTTGCCCACTGCCAGCAGCTGGAGCAGGAAAACAAAGGGCGCATCTCGATGTCGCCTCGCATCTCATTGTCAGCATCTCTGATGAGGCCGAGTAGGTGGGTGCGACGAGGCCAAAGCTGGAGATAAAGAAATATTACCGGCGACGGTGGTGGACAGCGCCAAAGTGGCTACGTGCAACGTGAACAGACCAGAACAGACCAGAACAGACCAGAGCTGAGCAGAGCTGAGCAGAGCCAAGCAGAGCCAAGCTGAGCAGAGCAATGGCTAATTCTCATGACCTCGCAAAAATTAAGAAATTAAAAAATTGCTTGTGCACCATTGCTGACGGTGCGGAAAATTCACAGGGTGTTTTTGGCATTTTCCACAATTGGATGGCAGGCCGTTGAATAATTGCATTCCATAGTTTTCACAGCAAGAAAAGTGGAGACAGAAATGAGAAAGACAGAAGAAGAAAGAGAAAGAGAATATGAAATGCAAGTCAAGTCGCTTGAATTCAGAGCTTAATTAAAGTCTTAACTAATGAACAAGATTTAATATATTTATTTTTCTTACTTTGTAGATTGGATTTAGAACTCTTGAGCTCAAGGATTAAAGTCCAGCTCTTTATAAATTTAAAAAAACATTAAATATTAAACTAATTTTAAATTTTTAAAATACATTTTCTGATTATTATTGAACTGAAACAAAATAGCCATTAAAAAAAGCGGAATTAGAAAAGAAGATAGATTGGAGAAGAAAAAAAATACCATTTATATTTTTATATTTTGATACTTTTAATATATTGATATACTCCGTAAAATTACGTAAGATCACAGGAAAACATGACCAAAACAAAATACGTACTGCATAGACCACCTTTCATAGACGTTTCAGCGGTGCTGCGTGAAGAATATATGCAAATCTAGCAAAAGCAAAAAAACTATAACGTTCTCTTAGTCAGAGGTATAATAAAGAAACAATCAGCAACATATCACTACAAAGTGTACTACCTCCCAATCATACTTGCCAGTAGACTCCGCCAATGAAGAAGACTTAAAGACAAGATATACCCGCCATACTTGACATGAATGACATGAATGACATGAAATATACAAAGCTAATGATAAGAGGTCTATTAAGTATGGCGGTAAGTAACATTATAATACAAGTTGTTGCACAGCAATAACAAACTAGAATAACATTTACAAATGAAAATTAATACGGAAATTTAATTATGAATAAAAAAGGACTTAAAAGCCTAAAAGATAACTTCAAATTTAGCACACTTCATTTATAAACTAAATAAATTATTCTAGAGCGCAATTTTACATTCAAAAGACTTTTATTTATTCAATAAATAAATACAATCTAATAACTTTTCATTTGTTGCTCGAGTAACATAAGCTCACCGAACATCTGTGTTTATAATAAAACAATTTATCATTTAAATTTGATTAAGTTGTAACATTTTAATATTGTTAAAAAAAAAACATATTTATATAAACAAACCTCTTAATTCCTGAAAATATTTATTCAAACACTCGACTTGTCAAGCTGTAAATTTATTACAACATACTTTTCGGTGCTTGAAAAAAGTCGGCAGCAAATATGTAAGCACTTCAGCATTTACAACTTTTAAAATTACTGTGAGCTCACCTACAGTGGGGCCACCCTATAAACACTATGTAAACTTAGCAACGGCTATAGTGAAATATCGAAAGATTTTTAGATTTATTAAAAACTTTGACGCAATTTAAAAGTTTTTCCATTAGCAGACAACAAAGTGGGTGAATGAGCCAACATTATGCAACATAGATAGATTGGATAGGTATGCGGTATATGTTTGTATATAATTACGAGAACTTCAGTAGTCCCCACGATCGGAACAATCTAGCGAGGGTTCATCATTAAATAATAATCAGTAAGTTGCCCTGCCTGGTGCAGTTTAATGGTAATTTGTTACGCCTAAACGTGGGCACGCGTTCCCAATCTGCCCTGCACCCCACTCGCTCCCTCTCCCTCTCACACTCTCTTTCCAGCTATCTCTGTCTGTGATACCCGATACGACCAACTCATTCCCAGTTAGAAAACTAACTTTGGAACTAACCGCAGGTTGCACGCAATGGCCAAGGACGGAGTATTTCGTGACTTTATGGCTGACGTGTCGCGGTTTTGTTGAGGAATGAGCGCTGCCTGGGTCCTGTCAAGTCCTTGATTGACTCGGAACCAGAACGTGATGGTGATGGCGGTGGTGGCAGCCACCCCTTGTTTGCATATTACTTAATGGCGTTTGCATTTGAAGTGTGCCAGAAATTACCTGTCCGCCGGCAATTAACTTTTTAACTCGTTTGCTCGTTCGCTCGCTCACTGAAACTGATGTTGCTCGCCCAACCGCTCCCTACCAATTGAAGTGCCAGCTCTGAAAGTTTGGCTCATAAACGCGAGCTAATTTTTGGCAAAAAGGTTGAGGGCTTTCCAAATGGGCGGCAAGACAACGGGAACGATCAATCAGCGCAACACACAGAAAAGTCTTCAGCAACCGTTGGCTAGTCAACACTTTTTGAGGGGTTTGTGGCCAGCCACCCAACCACCGAACCGCCCAACCACCCGGCCACCCACTACTTTGCTAGGCAATCAGAGCATATGTTAATTCAAGTGGAATTAATTGTTTCCGGTGTTTAAGTTTTTCCGCAAAGCAAATTTCCAGTCACTGCTGGCGTTGAGTGGCTCCTTGGCTGCCTGTTGTGGTTAGCCGCTCCCGCAGAAAAGGAGCCAACTAAACGCGTCACGAGCACCATCAACACACACCTACACACACACACACAGACACATACCCTGCCCCTCTGTGTCCACTGCGGCTCGTCGAGCTTCGATGAATTTTTGACTTTTATATTTGATTTGAATTGTTGTGGTCGACTTTGTTTGCATTTAATGAGGTCAACCGAGTGGAAGCAATTTCCTTGGCACAGCTTTTATGTAGTACCTATGCCATGTAAGTTGGACGTAGGCAGGAGCGTTTTTTGATTACAAAATCCAAGTCGTAAATGAAAGTAGGACTGCTCGTTCGTGGGTTACATAAGACGTGAGCACACACGGATAGAGCTCCATAAGAATTGGTTCATCGGTATAAATAGATGTCCTATATACATATATGTAAATATAAGTGCCATTAAAGTGGTGCATAATAACAATAAAAATCCTTTAATCGGAATTTTAATTACTGCGAATTTTTACAAAATGCATTTACAGCTGCAGCTGCAGCTGCTCATCTCCTTTGGCCGCCTTGCCTCGCATTCCTTTTTATCCCTTTCCATTTTCGCATACAACCATTTTTATTGAGGCTTTTTGGCATTCGGAATCGGAATCGGAATCGGATCAGACGTTGGTAATTGTGATTGATTTCATTGACTGCAGTTTGATGTGCTTTTAATTAAACTTTTAGTGATATGCATAAATACGAAGCGACGTGGCGCAGTGTCGAACTGACCACGGCCAGCGATTGATTGTATCCATATCCAACTTATTCGTTCGGCATTGTGACATTTTGTATCTTGCCAAATTGCGATCGTTAAATCGTCCGTAGCAGGATTCGCAGTATCGCGAAGTCGGGCAGCCCCGACTCGTGCTCATGTTTTATTTGCATTCTTGTTTTTGTCATTACTGAACCGCTTCAGTTGCGAAAAGCGATGTAAATCTCGAACGAATTGAAGTTTTCTGACAAATGAAAAATAAACAAGTTTATATTAAGCGCGCTTCGCTGCCTGCCGCCAGCTGAGTGGAAGTGGATCATAGCTCGCGGCACCCCTTTAGGTCCAGGCACAGACACAGACACAGAGACAGACACTGACAACAACCCTCGAGCCCTGCCTACTCATTGTCATTGTCATTGTCATTGACGATCGTTGGGCATTGTCTCGTGCTTGTTTGCACACATGTCATACGGGAGAATTTTGACAAATCACTAACAAGCGTGTTAATAACTGCAGCAACATGAAAGTGACAAATATAAAAAAAAAGGATACGGCAGCCCTAAAAAGGATGTGCAGATGGATGATAACGGCTGCTTAACTAAACGGAGACATTTGACATTTCAATTGATCATCGCAGATGGGCAAATGCATTTTAAATTACAAAACAAATATGCTTTCAGTTCGCTCAGCTAGAAGGCCCCATAGGGTCCAGTTTGGTATTTATATCTGCCATTTTTTTAACTGAAGTCATTCTGCATTTGATATTCTATTTTCCAGTTTTTGTTTTCTGCTTTTCTATTCATCAAACAGGCAATATTGGTCATAGTTTAATTTAATTACATTCGCAGAAACGGTTCATCGATTGAAAAACATTTATTTTAATATTCGCAAAAAGTCGACCGGCAGCTCGTAAAGGACTTCAATCAATCCACCAGTCCAGGGAGTGGTCTGAGGCCGTGTGACAATTGCCATTTTTGCAATTTCACGAAATTGAAATGCAACATTGATTTGAACTGCAGTCTAGAGCGCGGACGAGCGGACGACCGGACGCTATTGAGGTGCAGCTTGGTCCGCCGATTTTGAACTGTGCCTCGTGTTGCACTGTCGACTTTTTATTCTCGTTTATAGCAGTTATTGACACGTACCAATTGCCCTGGCCCAACTCAGTCCACGGCACAATTCGCTCCCACATGGCCATAAAATAGAAACCAACCAACCAATCGTCCAGCCTTTGGTCTGTGCACGCAAACACTCACATAAACACATATATATAGGCATTCGTGCATATACATATGTCTATTTTTAATACTCGCTCACGTTGCTCAAAGAAGCATATGGGTTTTGAGGTATAGAATCTAGGGACTTTAAATTTTAAATATATATACTCATATTAAGCCCTCTTGCATATAGTCTAGTAAAATTCCTCAATTGTGTGGTTAAGATACCAAATTTAAATGGCATAGATGCAACACTCATTAATAAAAATAAATAAATAAATAATAAATACACACTTTATATATATTCTTATATGAAGTCTTGTCAGGCAAAATTTGAATAGTAATTTGAAAAGAAAAATCAATAAATTTATATAGAAGTTACGACTATATAAGAAAGCCGATTCTCTAGTCAGACATTCTACTGCAGACCACAACCAATGGAGATTAGATGCTTCAGCTCATATTCAGACGATACAGAGATCTAATTGTTACTAAATCATTCAGAATTATATAAACTACCTTACTTCATTCAATATATAGTCTATTTGTCTTCGCGAGAATAGGACCCAGCGCTTCTTATCGCTAGTTCAGTAGCGAGGGTGCTCTTAACTTACATATATTGATTCTGTAAACTCTCGTCATCTAAAAATTAAAAACTTGTTATATATACTGCTTATCTTTATTATTTAAATCAAAATTGCATATTTTAAACGGGACGAAAAACAATATTTCTCACAGTTTTCCAAGTTATATAATATATTGTAAATGGCTTACTGTTTAGTCTCTCTCTCTCTCTCTCTCTCTCTCTCTCTCTCTCTCTCTCTCTCTCTCACTCTCACTCTCTCTATCTCTTTCTTTGTCTATCTATCTGTCTCTCTTTCTCTATCTCTCTCTTTCTCTCTCTTTAGATTGGCCAAATATTATTTGTATACGCCTTTTTTAAGGTCAGATCAGGTTATGTCAAATCAATTCCGCAGTTTTAGAACTGGTCTCATCAAGTCAAGCAGTTAAATCCCCTACAGACACATTCCTCAGTTATATGGTTTGCCCGTTGGGATATGGCGAATCTGTAATCATTTCATATTAATATATTTAACTCTTTATATAACAATGTCATATATCATATACTCGACTCTTCTTCTAGCATGAATGAGTATTGTGCAGTTAGTTATGCACCACTGACAGCCAAATTCTTAGTTGTTTTCGTTTGGAATCGCCTGCTGCTCCAGGCTGTGTGTTAGTTCGTCTATTTTTTAGCGCTTCTGTTGCCGGCGATATTCAATTTTGTTTGACTGCTGTTGTTTTTGGCTGAACAATTTGTTCAGTTTTCGCACGATGTTTACATTGAAAAGTCGAAAGCGCGGCAATATTTCAAAACGATTTCTATGGCCAGCACAGACAGCATGAACCGACGTCAACGGGCTACGTCGTCCGTCAATCACATCTGCAGTCGTGACTCCTCGAAATTGGCAGCCTATTAGAATAATTGGAAACCGGCAGAGTCGCGTGACTTTGCCAAATTCTCGTGGCACCCTTCTTCACACATTGCGCAGCTCACGGCTTATTAGCAAAAATTATGAATGAATGAGCGGGAAAAGAGTTTAGTCGAGCTCTAAGCGGATTACCATTAGCACATTTGTGCATTTGTGCGAGCGAACGACGCTCGCTACGGCTGGTGTCTGCTGGTGTCGCATTCCTTCCGGACGTAATCTGAGGCGTAAAACGTGCCACGGCTCAGCTCTAATTATGAAATTAAATACAAATTAAAATTAAAATCGCCTTGGAAATCCTTCACGTGCCAGCCAGGTTTCAAGTGCCAAATCCTCATATTCACGTAGTCAGGATATATCCGTAGACTCCCTCTCTCTCTCTCTCTTTCTCTCTCACTCATTGAACTCATCATATGAACTGATCTGTTCTGCACCCACCAAAGGTCTCAAGGCCTGAAGAAATGAGAAAACATTTTTCAATATTTAAAGTTGAGAAACTTCGAACTTACGCTCGAATTGATCGATGACATTGAGCTCGACTGTCTCTGGTGTCTGCTAGTTGCTGGTTGCTGGTTGCAGGAAAAGAGGAAAAAAAACCAACCCTCCTTGGGCTGGGTCTGAAGCGCTCAACCACTTCGCATGATAAATTTAATTCCGCTTCTATTTTGATGGCACTTGTCAATTCAAATACTTTTGTCATTTTTGTTTTCGTTGTTGGCGAAGTGCTCTTCAGGCTGCCACGCCCACTCCGCCTGCCCTCTCGCTACACTGCCGCCCTGCGCTCATTGTGTACGCAAATGCTGCGAAAAGTTGAAGGATTTTGACGCTTTAGAGTGTTGCCGAAGGGAGGAAGAGCTCCTGCCTCAATCATGACACCCATTAGACTCGCGCACACCTGCAGGCAAATTAATGTATTTGTTATCATACTCTCTGCTCGCGCCGGAGCTGCCATTTGAGTCTGGCGAAATCCAAAAATAAAAGTAAGAAACAAAGAATCGACTTTCAATTATGCCCCCTGGGCGTGGCAACTCATCCGCTTAAGCTGCTAAGTATACTTATGAATTGATAATATATACACCATATACATGAGCTGAGAGCTCTTAGAGTTGGAGAAGTATCGATTGGGTGTAAAAGTAACTATAACAGAAAACTTGTTTAATAAAATATACAAATTTTAAATTGATAAAACCAAATTAAATTATTGTAAAATTCAAACTCTATTTTCTATTGCATACTTCTAGGTTTATCAAAGAATATATGAGTCGAGTAAAAGCATCTCCTAAGCACACTGACTTGCATAAGCTTTAAGGCCTGCCTCCAAATTTATGCTGACCTCAACTGAGGACAACTTAAGCTGAGTTCTTATTCCCCAGAGGCGTCCATCTCATCCGAGAGGGTAGACTGCGGAAAATGATGACTTAATATGGAGAAATCACAAAACTGATGGATTCCTCTAGGGTGCTTTTTAGTTGTCACAGACGCTGAGCCAGCTCGAGTGCTCGGCGTGATTTTCTATGGACCGCGGGTCAAACTGACAGCTGCAGAGTTGAGCGAAGGCCAACTACCCATTGGCTACGCTCGATGGCGTTTATTAGTTATTAAGCGTCGTGATTTATGCCGGAATATATGTATATACGTGTGTACACAAAAAAGAAACGGAAATTGGAGCCATGCTGACTCTACAATTGGAATATAATTGCGCATCTTAATGAGCTCTTCCTGCCTGACAGTGGGCAGCGAGGATGTTCAGCCAGGACATCTGTGGTCTGGGCCATGCACTTCATTAAAACGAGCATGTTAAACAGCATATGAACAAGTGAAATAAAATGAAAAGCAGACAGAAGACATGCTGCTGTCCGAAAAAAGTGAAAACTGAAAGGGGACGAGCCGCTGCTAATGGGCGGAAGCAGATCCTCGACAATGCGAAATGTCACACGCGTCTCTCGGCCAGTTAATGTCATGCAACACTTGCACTGATTCCATGGCAGAGGCCATTCAGAGGCAGAGACAGAGGCAGAGGCGGCTACTTCCCTGACCCAACTGACTGCAACAATATGCTGCTGTCTTCAATCTGCCTTTCACAAATATTCATTTTTTACCCTTTGTTTATTTCTGAACTTTAAAAAAGAGCGAACTGTATAAGCTGGCAACCCTCGGAAATGGGTTTTCGAGACACCCTGCATGGCCATTTGACTTAGCTCTAAATTGAGCTGTGACTGTGCGCTTCTATTTGTTTATACTTATTTCATTTTCACACTACCCTCAGCCAAATGCTTCATCATCACCATCACCATCATTATCATCATCCTCATCGCCATCACCATCATTATCATCATCATCATTGGCAACCATTTTTCGTTTGAACTTCATGCACTCACTCGTTGCGTCTTCTCAGGTTACTTTGTTTTCCTTCGCTCCATTGTTTGTTTTCATTTCCGTTTCACTTTTCGTTTTGAAAAATGTACTTTGCAGTTTTTTCTTACTTTTAATTCAATTGCGGACTGCCACAACCCCCACACGACACCTCCCGGAACGCTCGCAGTCACCCCTTTTTAGAGAACCTTCGCCCTTCGCCGTTCGCCCTTCGCTCAGTCCTCCCCCCCTGCGGCTAATAAAAGTTCCGTCAGCCTTTTCCGTGTCGGCAAATTATGGTTTAAAATTTAAACACAAATTTGTCAGCAAATTGACGCACGGCTGCAGCACAGCATGAAGCACAAGTTAAATTATTAACTTTGATAAGCAAACGCCGAATAGGAAACCCATTTAGAGAGGAGGCAGGCAGAATCTTAGACTGGCGGGGATAGCTGCATAATACTCGTACTACTGAAATAACTGAATATATAATATTGATATTATATATAAAAATATTCATGGGAATATATATACATATATACTACTATATAAAGAGGATATGTTTTGTTATTTATTTATACTAAATATACTTTAGAGCCTGCTGCCAATTTCAAAAATTATTTCACCGTTAGTATCTTACTTTACATCTGATGAGTATAGGATGAACAATATTTAAAAAAAAACGATAGAGATTTGTAATAACACAAAAAACTATAAAACAAACTTATACATTGAATTCACTTCAAATTCGTTGCAGCCAAAAAGTTTTCTTTAAAAACAAAACCAACATTATTTTTATAGTATTTCAAAATACCCAAGACACCAAGATCTTAACTTTCTAGAAATAATATCCAGACGATCAAAAATACGTCATCATAGAGAATCTTCATAAGAAACTGAAAATCATCTTGTAAGTCAGAAATTAAACGCATCTCAATCCCTTGGCAGAGATTTGATAGAACAAATATACGAAAACTGTCAAGTCAAGTAATCGCGTTTTTAAGATCCGAATTTTTGAAACATAAAAGCTCTCGGCTTGAGTTCGTAGTTGAGTTCTATATGAGTTCAATGAGCTCAACAGTAATAAGGTTGGCAATTTTTTTACTGGTGAATACAGAACTATGTATGAATCAGATTTTCGCTAAATATATACTATATTAATCTTTTTCCAAGCCTGTAGCTATAAGAGTGCCATTAATGATAACTATTACGCTTTGAAAGATAGAGATAGGTCTTGATTTGAGATGCCTCTAGTGAACGTATTCATACAATAATAGGATATATCAGACGATGTTACAGACGAGTATACTATATAAAATACAAGTGTCTGTGATACAAATAGAGGATCGAACACCTATACTAAAACTACTCAAAATCAATATATTATAATATTATCTATTTTCTTAATCTAAGTATTAGTAAATGACACAATTTTCCAAATTCGAAATATTATTCAGTGATAAGATCGTGTTGTGAAGGAGAGGAAAAGCCTGGCCACGCTCTTCAAACAAAACAAAACGAGGTCTGTTCAAGTTGAAGCATTCACGTGCTAGTCTCACACTTAATCCTTTTCGATATAATCCCCGACGTGCGCCCAGATTGTAGGCAGTGTTGTAAGCCTTCACTGAAAGTGCAGCGGAAACCAGAAACGATGCCGCGACGATTTGTGTTGGGGTGGAGCAATGAGCAATGGAGAGGGCGAGACAGTTGCGACCCATTTGTCATTTTCATAATGGTCGCAAAGTCAGTTTTCAGAAGGCGGAACGTGTCTGCGAGATTAGATCCTCCGGATTACCAGTGCGAAAGAGGCACGATGCACGTGCCCTGCGAGCACAAGAGAAAGGCTGTTAGAGATCGCTAACACTTGATACACGAATATTTATGTTAAATTAAGACTACGCATTAACGGAAGACAACAATCGCGCCCTAACCCCAGAGAGAGTCCTGCAAATGACACGTAAACCAAAACTTTAAGAGTGCCCAAATCCGTTTGCAGCTCGTACTCTGATTATTAAACGGAAAATTGTTGAAGATCTTTTGTAATTTATATGGGGGCCATAAGCCGACTTTCATGGGGTCGCAGCAGTGGGGGCGTCGACTGTCACTTCTAATTTTTGGGGCCATCCAAGCTAAATTGATTGATTTATTTTGGCAATTATGTGCATTTGATTAAAAAGTTCAACTCGAAGTCACGCGGTGCTCGCTAATAATATGCAGAGGACACACAGGCAATCCCCACCCCGGCCCCCTTCTTACGCCGCCCACGACTTTGCCTAGCGCTAGGAATAAGAAAAAACAGGGACAAAAACAACATAAATCCCTGAAATATCCCACGGAGCTGGGGATTACATGGCCATGAATTGAAAACCAATTGCGCTTGGAATGAAAAATCACGCTATCAAAGCACAGCGGGCAGGAGGAGGGGGAGGATGACGGGGGAGGTCTTCTTGGGGGCGCCTATGTCGGGGTTTTTTTCTTTTTTGGACAAGGGGATTTCATTGTTTTGCTGGATTTTAATTTTGAGCAACGAATAAATTAAATCGACCGACAGTCAAAATAATTGCCGGAAATTGGAGACGTTGTTGACTTTCTATTTCTATTCTATCTGACAACAAAAATCCTGTTTATATAATAAGATTACGCTAATCAAGGAACTAACAGGAATGATGGTTTTTAGCTCGTATATATATGTATTTGCTATATATAATATATATTATATGGGTCTATATACATATGACCTGATCTGTATACCAAACCAACTATTCAAAAATTCTTCTTTGAATTATGATGAGCTATGGGCAAAAAAACTTGGGGTAAACTGGGCCTTGGGCAAACAGATTATGTACTATTTTTGATTGATATAGTGGTATGAGATACTTCCGACTAATTAGCCTATACAAATTGGCTGCCTGCTTAATAATTCTAGTTCAAGAGTTATCAAGCTATTGCATTGTTAACCTCTTCACTCGGGGGTGAAAGTAACAACAAGAATTCAAGAGCTGCCCCACAGTACAATAGATCCAACATTCGTAAGGTAAATGAAAGATATGAAATAGATATACACATAATATATTACACTATTACGATTTCCCCAACTAAACCTTCACAGTTACAAAGAAACCAGAGCACTCCTCAAAACTGATGGCCAATATAATGCAGTCCATTTATAACATACTCTCACTCAGCTGCCTCGGACACTCGCACAAGTCAACAAATCAAAATTGTCTAGTAATAAATTAAACAAGCGGTAATTATTACTTCTGTGTTCAGTGTTTGCTCGCCAGCAATCAAAATATTTCAGGGCAGTGCAGAAGTTGCTAAAACTCATGCTGGGCCTAGGCCGTAGTAGGCCTGGCCTGCACCACCTTACTTAATTCAGAAAGAAAAATGTAAATGAGTCTCTAGCGACTAATAAATTCCCAATTACACGTCGACTTGACCAAGAAGCGCCGGCACATGAGGTCCCCAGCTCGACTCATAAAACTGTGCAGCACAAACCCTCCTCCAATGCCAGCCTGATGGTCAGGCAATAAACTAAAAAGCATAAATTCTTCTTTCTTTTTTTTCTGAAACGACAAATTCATGCACTACCAGGGGGTGTTAGCGACTTCCGTCCTCCGCCCCATCCCTTAGCTGTTTTCATTTCAATAATTTTTTCACGCAACGCGTCAAGTCGATGGAAATGGAAAATCAAACGGAAAACATGGAAAATCACAATTATTTGCGCCCAGACTCCGGACTTCGGAGTCCAGACTCCCGACTCCATATCCATAACATTGCACTAAGGGTCGGTCGTGGGGTCACAGAACCTGCCCACTTGAACCAATGTCCAATTATTGGTAGCGCTGATGGCACAAATATAAACATCTGTGACCTCGCCAGGCAAGCGTGAAAGGCCCTTTGGCATTCGCATTTGTTCCGTGCTCTGTTCTCGCCAAGTGCCGAAGATTGATACCCAAAATGATATCAGATGCTTTTAACGCTGCGTACAATTGTAATTGAAAGCATTATTAACGCACCGCCAGACATAAGACATTATAAAACTATCAATAGTACTAAGTAGACAATATGTTTTTGTTTTTTATAAGAACAGAAAACGAAGTAAAAAGCTACAGTCGTTGTCCGACTGGGAGATACCCTGAAACCCGACCCTGAACCTGAAGAACTGTTAAAATTTTTGGTCGGTACCCAAAACACAATTAAAAATTTAAATGGGATAAATTATACATAAAACTGAATGCAACTTAATGCACCAATAACGTACGAGATAGAAATGAATAGCTGAATTTCAATAACGCCTTTAATCGTTACCATTAAAACGGGAATAGTAATAGATTATTTGAAAAAAAAAACATGATCAGCACATTCTAAATTGCACGTCTCTTGTTCTTACAGATTCTGAGATCGATGCTTTCATACATACGGACAGGACTAAATCGACTGAGTTAGATGCCCTGATTAAGAATATATATATATATATATATATATATATATATATATATATATATATATATATATATATATATATATATATATATATATACTTTATGAGGTCTGCATCAAAACAATCAAACTCTGATTTTCTATTTTTAATAGGTGCAGGAAAAATATTTATGTCTATATAATTTAATAAAAAATTTCCCTAGTTTAAAATTAAGAATTTCCTAAAAAAATGTAATTAATGAAAAAACTTTAGGTACTGTAAATACGTTTAACAAGTTTCTTTATTTTATATATGTACATGTATATATTAAACTTTACTTTATGTAAGTATATGTATATGCATTTTGTATTTCTGCATGTAGAATTTGTTATTTTTATACATATATATACGAGTATACATATACACATATACATATATATATGTGCTGCCTTGTTGTGCCTCGTTAAAATTCCTACGAAATCACTGCGTGCAAAAAAAAAACAGAAAAAACACAAAAAAAAAAGAAATGGTTACGACTTTTCAGACTCTTCTTCATGTTTTACGATTATTCGTAACAATTTTTGGTAAGCATGTGTGTGTGTGTGTGTGTTTGTGTGTGCCAGCGAGTTTCCCAGCTCATTTTTGTGTGCAACACTCGCTGCCATAGCCCCACACTCACACTCACACACACACACTCACACACACACACATTCCCCTTCCACCCGCCATTTGCTGGTTTCTTTGTTCGTTTTATGCTATTTTTGCATACTTTATATATACACACATACACAAATATATATAAATGTATATATATATATATGTATATATTTGTGCAGAATTTATGTGCGCTATTGTTTTTATGGCATGCACCCATTTTTCCCCATATGCCCCCAGATCCAGATCCAGATCCATAGCCATGCCCATGCCCATGCCCATGCCCATGCCCATTTCCATGGCCCATTCCAATCTTCATTCCCATTTCGAAATGCTGAAACGAAATCCAAGGTTGAAAGGCAAAAAATTGTATCCTTGTTGTGCCGGTTGGCTCTTGGCTCGAATAGTATTGGGGAGTCAAGTCTCGTGTGTTTGTCTGTGTGTGTGCGAGTGTGTGTGTGTTGACTCTGCTGGCACTTTTCTGCAAATTATGGCACATGAGGCAACAGAACAGTAAAACGGCATGCCTTGTAGTCAGCATTATGCATGATCCTTTCGTTCTTATGCATATATCTATATATGTATAGCCATCTCTCTTTCGCTCCATATAGATTGGCTTACATATATATGTAACTGTGTGTGTGTGTGTGTCTGTGTTGCCACTTAAGCTGCTTATGTGGCGAATACATAAAATAAAAAGAAAATCCTCGCATAACGAGCATTTCCTTCTGCCATATTTGCGTTATTTTATTATCATTTTTCTTCGTTGTCGTCCTCATTCGCTTACACACACACACACGCACACGCACACATATGTATACACATGCACACAAAATGGCGGCAGCTAGTCATTGTTGTTATTGTTGTTGTTGTTGCTGTGTTGCTTAAGCTTTTATATCTGTCAGATATGAGCTGCCATAAACTGAAATACATATACACAAGCTATATATGTATATGTATGTGAATATATGTGAATGTAACTCTAACTGTACATATACGTATATGTGTGTGTGTGTGTGATTGTGTATATATATGTATATCTTTGATACAAATCCAATTTCTGTACGCCACAATAAAACTCAGCTCTGCTTTTGTGGGCGGGGCAGCAGCGGCAGAGGCAGAGGCAGAGGCAGCAGCTGCCGATAAGCAGGGAAAATGGCGAACTGCCTTATGAGGCGATTTAACGGGATTCCATGTGCTGATTATGGGCATAAATACAAACCCCAAAAGAAATTTAAATAAACCGATAAACGAATCCCATACTAAGCCCTCCCCGTAAAAAGCTCTGCTCTGTTGTGGGCTCTGCTTCAGCTTCTTCTTCTTCTTCTTTGGTTACTCTGCTGGTTGCATGCTTGGGAGATACAAAACTAAAGACAAGCAAACTGCTTTAATTAAACTCGCCAAAAAGAAGAAAAACAAACACAAACACACAAGCACAAAAAATAAAATGGAAAAGAAGTCGCCCAGGATCGCGCTCCACATCCACGCATCGCTTGTTTATGACCCGCAGCGGGCGCAACGATCAGATACAATATCTTCACCTGACACGGTCGCAGCCCGTCTTGGTAGCCAGCCCCAGTTGCAGTTGGAGCTGGAGTTGGAGCTGGAGTTGGAGTCGCGTCTGCCACACTCGCCACGCGGTGACAATTTATGACGTACAACATTGGCGCGCTACAAGAACAACAAACAACAGTGTCCAGCGTCGTCACGATGTGGTAGCCAGCACCAGCACCACCAGCACCACCAGCAGCAGCAGCAACCACAGCAGCAGCAGCAGCAGCAGAAAAAAGAGGACGTCGCAATGCAAATGCAGCCAATGGCCGCAACGTTTATGAAAATCATAAACATTCGCCGACGGCCACAAATGACATCGGAGCAACGAATATGCATTTTAATAAAATATCCTAAAAGCCATATAAATCACACAATGAACAGAGACTCGGCTCGTAGCCCGAGCTCAACTCGAGCTCAGCTGCCGCTTGGCCAGTTTATCGCGTGGCTTTATCCAACTTCTCTTTTTTCTTTTTTGTCACAGTTTCGTTTTAGCTCTTTTCAACTGGGCATAGACCTTGATCGCGGCATTTGTGCAAGGACTGTTCCTGTTCCTGGCACATGCAAGCCGTTACGCTAATTGAGCTTTTATCGATCAATAACGATTTGTTTTGGCAGCTAGACGTCTTCTGTGCAGCATTATAATTGATGTAATAACTAATTACAGAGGTAAGTAGATATCAAACTAGAGTTATTTTAGAGGTTTTGAGCATGCTGAATTCGAATCTGATATCAGAATATGCCAATAATGTCAGCTATTCATGATATTCTATACATTCCCTACAGCCTCTTTATACCTCTACCATTATATGTCTCATATGTTGAAGGAAGTATCTTTTAATATACGATATTTCGCTGGAATATAAAGATGAAGATGATACGAGAGTTATATTTATTTCCCTGAACTTATTGAAAAACTAGCCTTAATCGAATTGCAATACGTTTTATTACATTTAATAGATGATATTTCGATGACTTAACACAAAAATAAAATGTTTTACAAGAGATGGGTCAGGCAGTTGTTATACAATCAGATAAATTTGCTTCAGTTTACTGCACAGCTAGCTTTCATCGAATCTCTTGCCAGTCTGTTGTTGTATATTGAAATACAAATTGTGAGCTTCCTTTCCGTCACTAATTGCAATATAGTCTTCAATTTGAGCCACATTGTGCCAATCAAGTGCCAACTGTCAAATCATGAAGTCAGCTTTTGACTTTTTTAGTCTAGACTTGAGCAGCCGCAGGCGCAGTTGTTCATACTTTTGGGCCAATTATGAGGCGAGGCATCGAGGCCCTGGCGAAAGGTTCTGCTCCGGCTATAATTATGACAGTTGACGGGCAGCCGGAACCCTTGTCAAAACAAAAAAGGATAAACGAATACATATAAGCCATGTACATGCATATTTAAGTTTTAGTTTCGTGGAATATAATGGTCTTGACACATTTGAGTGCCAATTTAAAAGTCACACATGATTCGAGTTGCTGCGATTATGCAGCGCACACTCAACCTGACGCGCACACTAAATTGAACGAGAGTCAGTGTGTTCTAGTGGGCACTGCTCGACCATTAGATACCCTTAGAGCCTACAGCAGAAGTGCCAGATATGAAGATCACTCCAGAAGAGCTTGGGTTGTAGATGTACGATCTTAATTAAATTAAGTGTATACCAACTTTCAAGGCTGTACTTTTTAAAATATGTATAAATTTTTGAAGAAATTAATTTGAGGTGTCTCAAATCTTAGACTTTCATTATCCATGTTTTGTTAATGGGAAATCACATACTAAATTTTGTATATCTTGTGTTTATGCGAGAAACATATATATAATAGAAATGATATGAAATATACCCTATTCTAAAACTGAAAATAGAATTACTGACTGAAATACTTAGATCTATAGAAGAATATAGACAGATGAATAGCCAGAGGAGCGCATCTCAATCAACTCAGCACTTCAACTTCGTGATATGGAGTCGGTTACATTCCGTCTCCACAACATCAATATACCCTATTTACCAACTTTCAATTGGGCTCAAAGCATAAAAAGTGTTAGAATATCGAATAACGAATACCGTATACCAAATATATTTAGTCAGCAACTTGTGCCGCCTGCTGATATATACGTATATATATAAAAAAAAAAGAATAAAATGAAAAGTAAATACCAAAAATGCAACCATAATCAACGTGCCACAACGTGCCTTCGTCTCCCGTCGCCCTCGACGAGCAAACATTTAACGATAACACCCAAAGATATCAAAATCGAAATATCGTTAGACAACCCAGACCAAAACGCCCATCCATCCATCGCAGAACAACCCCACTCCCCCACCCCCACCCACACCCCCACCCACACCCACACCCGGCTCGCCGCATGCGTAAACTGCTTGACAAGCATAACAAACACAAAGTACACGAAGCCCCGCAACTTGACTGGATGGCTCGATGGCTGGGTGTCTGGGTGTCTGGGTCTCTGCAACGGTTTTATGGCGCTGAAAACCATCCCCCAAGTGAACCCAAAACCGAAAACCAAAGACCCAGACCCATCGCCCATCGCCCATCGCACATTCAACATGGCGACGTTCTCTGTTGTGTTTCCTTTTGCGATATAAACGAAGTTTAGCAAATAAATAAAACCGTGGCCTCCCTCCCCCTCCCCTCGTCTTATACTTACCCCCTCGCTCCCTTCGATTGTGCTGCAATATATATCGCGTACGTGCTGGAATGCCATAAATATGTGTGCGTCTGCATGAGAGCCGAACAAAAATTATATTTCTGTTTGTGTTTGCAACAATTTATTTTGACTGCGTTAACGCCCACGGACGAAGCTCGGCAGAAAGTGGACCCCGTGCTAAGATTGCCCATGGGGTAACCTGCCCCTATTGCCACAATGGCTTATGGCAGCATTTCAGTTATAGTTCAACTGAATGAAAAGCCCAGTTGGCATGTGGCTCCACCTGTCGCCAGGGCAAATGCAAATTCCTGGCCAACTAGAAGCAAAGCCACGAACTAACCACAGAGAGAGAGAGAGAGAGAGAGAGAGAGAGAAGGAGAGAGCTGCCTCGCAGCAACTGCAAGTGCAAAGGGCTTGACTGAACTACAAATAGGTGCCCATATTTGAGGAGTCCTCGTTGAAGAATAAAAAGAAAACTCTATAAATATTTACGAGCATCTTTGAAGTGGCTGCGATCTAAGCATAAGGAGTAGCCAGAGGAGGCACCGTCAATAACTCAACCAAAACAGAAATTCGGAACAGGCAATTCAATTATTTAAAAAACAAATTAAGTCCTTACTCATACCTCGCATCTAAAGTATATTTGATTAAAGCCAGCCAATGTATTGTTAGGATGAGCAGAGTATATACCTAGTTCTGTTTAGTATAGGAAATTGGCAAATTCAACAACGCCTTAGCAAACAGCAGAGAATAGTGGAGTATCAGAAATAAAAACGAATAGAAACAGTTCAATCGAGAATAGTCGACTGCGCAATACTCGCCCATTATGCTAAAACAGCACAAATTTATATGAAAAGGAGAGTATAGTTTGATTTTAAGAATAGAGACTGCTAATTCTTCTTTATCTATCTATATATCTACATACGCAGGGCTTGGTGAGAATAAATTTAATAATCTAGAATATATTATAAAGTATATAAGTATATAATATATTTATATATATAAGTATATTCAAATTTTACAAATTTACAAATTTTTCCTGTCCCAAATAATTACAGAGCATACCAATAGACAGACTCAATATCAAGTCTGGCGCTGTCCTACAATAAGGCGAACACTTAAGCACACAAAAGTAATATACCCTTATACATACATATACCTCGAGCGAGTATTTAGAAAACATGAGAACCCTTAAGCACAAGGAAAAGAAAAAGAAAAGGAAAAATAAATGGAGACTAGCCAACTAAAAATTTAAAATGTGGAAAACTTTGCACAGTAGTTGCTGGAATTGGAAAATGAGAAACGGGAAAATAGGGGGAAAACTGCGAGCGAACCGCAGCTAACTGAGCCATAGCTGGATGGCTGAGCTGAGCTAAAGAGGATAGAACAAAGTCGTCTGCGGCATTCAACGTAGCCCGTGTGTCTTTGTCTAAGAAGCGGAGGAAGGGGGCGCAAAAAGGTGCAAACACGAAGCAGGTACGAGATACGGGCAAGAGAAAGACTTGATGATGATGATTTTGATATATATATTATATATATATATAGGTATGTATATGTATATGTATCTGGCTACATCTATCTCTTTCAGCATGCCTGTATTCATATGTATGTATAGCCGCTGCTGCTGAGATTTTCTTTGTGGTTTTCCACTTCTTTTGACAAACCATTTTCATTTTTCACAAAGTGCGCTGCAAGTGAAGGCAACCGAAGTAAACTTCAAAGGACGTCCACCAAGGACTCCCCTCAAGGATTTGAGCTTGGTCGCCATTTTAGAACTCCGCCAGCATTGGTTGACGCCCACACTTGGCAGTGGCCAGCTGCTGCCACTGCTATTGTTATGAAATATGATGAAATATGAAATGATATTCCACCCCAAAGTCTGCTTGTGCGCAATCGCATAGTGAGTTAACCCCGAGGGGGCTCACTGCAACACTACCACACGAGCAGGCTGAAAGACTGAAACACTCTTGTGCCATAGCAGGAGGAGAACTCATTTCGACATGCCAATGAAATTGCGGCATAACAAATATTATCACAACAGGCCACAGAATTGATGTTCGTTTAGTAAGTCTGTGGCTCTCGGCCAACGGACTCATCAATCAAACGCACTCAGAAGCTCAACCAATCATCCAATCAAACAATCGCTCAGCCGTAATGCTCACTCCGCAGCCACAGAAGCACAACAATTTTCCAATTAAGCGACCAAAAATTTGAGCATATGATGATTATTGACGATAAGAGCTCGTAAGGAGCTCCAATCCACTCGTAAAATGTGCAAATAAATCGCACAATTGTTTCGTTGTTGGTTCCTCGTCTCTGACCCCCTCTCAATGCTGGACTATCTACGAGCATTGAAACTAAAAGTTATCTGCGGCCAAGCCAAAACAAAGAAACTTTCATTTCCAATTTTCTTGATGTATTAAATTATTTACGCCCTCTTGAGCACAGGATTTTTCGTGTGCGTGGCCAGCCATACCGACTATGATGAGGTATGTACGTTCATACACATACATATATGGCATAGTATATATGTATGTAGACTACATAAAAGCATGTGTATTTATCTTGTTTTAATGTTGTTTCACCATATATTTTGAGAGTTTTTCTGACAGTATTTGAGCATTTGCTTTTATCTTTCTTTTGTACCCTATATAGGCAGCTTTAAGCATCAAGATATAACAAAATATCAAAAGCAAATAAACTAAATATATAAAAATAAAATTTGAACATACACTTTCACAAGATTTGATATATTTAATAAGCAAGACGCAATTGACTAAGTAGAAAGTATTGAAAGTGTCTCCAACATTTTTCACCACATTAACTGTAACGATTAAGAACGTAGCAATCGGGTACAACTGACTATATAATACACGTTCACGTCACTAAAATAGTTAATCTTAGCTTAACAGAAAATAACAATATGCTTATGTTCCATGAGGGTATACAAATACATTTTATAGCATCCTAATTATTTATTTATCTGTAAGATAGATTGGCTATAATAGCCCTCTAGAGATATTCATACACATGTCATTTTTATTTAAAATATACAGAAGATCAATATCAAACCATTTTTCAAATATTTATATACTTTAAAAATATTTTTGAAATAATATTTTAATAGAAGTAGATATAAAATTATTTTATTTATATTAGTTTATTTTTTTAATTTTTTATTTTTATTTTTTTATTATAATTATTGTTGCTTATTTATTTATTTTTTTATTTATTTTTTTCTAATTTTAAATGCTTAGTTCCAACAGTGTTAAAAATATTTGGGGAAAAATAATAAAATAAATATTAGTTAGAATTTAAGTGGAGAACCAATGGGCTTTTTGCGTCATTATTTTAATTTCGATTGATATTAATATGAATTTGGATAAATAATTTGTATATAGTTCAACTTCATCGAAAGCTTAAAATATAGAGTGTGTGTTGAGCCTGTGGACTACTTGCTCAATATTTGCTTTTCATGAAGCTATAATCAAGATACTCAAGGAGTAACACTAGAAAAGATTTGATATCGTATGAAGTAAATTAATTAAGCTTATTTTTAAATTATGTTCAATGGCATATGCTAATACGATATACTATAAAGTAATTCCAAATCACTTTATAAGATGAGGGTGGCTACGTACACAAGTTTACATTCGAAATTACATATATGTAGGTTTCTTCAGGCTGTCCAAGTGCTTTGCTCAGACAGGCTTACAAACAGCCAGACAAGTTGCACAAATCCAAAACTCTCTTTTCTACTTCGTGAACGTGTATTAAAAACTGTCCCTAGTTAATAAGTAAACTTGAGTCTTCCCCTTGGGGGCCCGCTTTCATTGCTAGATTGCGGCAAGCAGGCGCTCCTAAGACACATTTCGTGCTAGCTTTTTACAGTCGCTGCGCAAGTTGGCGGCAAAGAAAAGAAAATTTCTTAACTGTACTCAACTCAATTTCACCCACCGGGGCCCACTGCACCAAATGTGCAGCCTAGCTCACAGCATCGTCGGCTTGGCGAGGCCAGCAACCCAAGCGATCCATCTTCTCACATGTGCAGCTGGCTACGCTGCGAGGGACCGTGGGCAGCTCTTTGGCTGCTTAATTGCATTATGGCACGCATCATAAAAATGCATTAGATTTTCCGAAAACTTAGAAATGCTGACCGTTTTGATTTGCAGCTCTTAAACTAGGCTCTGGCTATTTGTTTTGGTTGAAGTCCGTTCTACTAAACTAATTTCAGATCTGTAATACTTTAGCCTGAATAATTCTTTAATAAGATATGCAGTTTACAAATCAGTTGTCTATATACCCTGCAACCAAGCTGGAAAATATATACACAGGGTATTTTAGTATTTGTAGAATAATATGAAACAACCAATGACGGCGTGTTTGTCCGTATATATACATTCTTGATCAGGATCAACATCCGAGATGATCTAGCTCTTTTCGGCTCAGTCCGTTAGGCCATCCGTCTGTCTAGTCTAGACCTTAATTCTTTTAGTAATGTCGGATCCAATTCAGTGTAAAGTATACCAAGTCATCCAGCTCTATACTTTTAAAATATCAATAATGGGGCAATAAAATGCTTTAGTTCATCTATATAAACTTTTTGAGCTATATTTGAAATTCAGAAATTTTCATTACGGCATTCTCTATAGAGTTTGGGAAGAACAATCACTTAAAATATGTCAAACGGAAATCAAGGAGGTATTTCATACTTTTTCATAACTTGATGTTTAGGGTATTGTGTAGGCGAACAATCCCGACTAGAGCTTCTATGTTTTAGTTGGAATGCTTATACAAGCAATTACTCACGGGCTCAGGGCATTTCCTAGTCGATCACTCCCAACATGAACACTCTTATTTGTTTCTTCATACCTGTAATTTATTATAAATGTTTTTTCCTTAAATGTTTTTTTGAATTTACTCAGTTAAGTTTGGTGCCCTATGGCTTTAATCTTAAGACCTTATCCGTTTAATCACACATCTTTAATTATCCGACGAGGGGAAGAAAGGCCTATGGAATAAAAGCAACAGCAGAATCTAATTCATTTGGACAGCTGAGTCAGTGCAGCAGCACGAATTCGATCTGAGCATGAATGAGCAAGAGCATCCCATCCATGGGTGAGCAAGTAACGAATACATGTCAGCCCCATAACGCCAATGCCGATTATACCGATCGAAGAAAGGCAAATTTTGAAGAAGAAAAAAACAAAAATATGGCTAATTTTAATTGGCCAACACCAGTGGCAGCCAGATCTCGCCTCGTCTTTCCAACTGAGTGAACAGCCTTGGCCATGGATCGCAATTTATAAAAGCAACGAGCCGACAGCGGTTTCGCTGGAGTATCATTCGAAGATCGTTAGCGGTTGGTAGCAAGTGGAAGTGGATTTAAGTCGGAATATTAATACGATACATCAGCAATCAGAACAATGACGCGTCTCGAGTGGCTGCTGCTCCTGGCGTGTGCCGCCAGCATTGGAGCTGGAGTGGAGGCTGCCACAACCCAAATGCAGAGACGACGCCGCCATAGCATCGCTGAGAGCTCACAGGCTGCGCCTGCAGCTGCAACTACAGCTGGAACCGGCGATTGGGGATTGGGACCTGAGCTGACATTGGCTCGACGTGTTTATGACGAATGCCAGGGGAAGAACGACTTTGTCGGCTGCCTCAAGCTGAAAGCACTGCATGCCTTGTCGCGCGCCCTGGATCAGGACTCCATTAAAATTGTGGACGGTCTGGTGCTAGAGAAACAGAATCAAAGCGACACTGAAAGCATCATCGGGTCGCTGACTGATGCCAGGCAATTCGGCAGCCTATCGCCCATCGATCGCGCTCTTCTCTCCAAGGCGGACAAACTCATGCGCACCCATGCGCTCAAAGTGGACATGGACTTGGACTTAAACGTGGGCGTCGGCCGCGAGCATGAGCATAAGAAAAAGAAGCACAAAGACGGCGGGCACATCAAGTACGTCATTGCTGCACTGCTAACGGCGATGGGCATTGCCGGCCCGCTCGGCCTCAAGGCGCTCGCTGCTATTGCCGGCAAGGCGCTTGTGATTAGCAAAGTCGCCCTGACCATTGCGGGCATAATAGCGCTCAAGAAGCTCTTTTCGCACGATCACAGCGAGGAGACCAGCTTCCAGGTGCACGCCGGCGAGCACAACAGGTAACTCTGATCCTATACGCATGCCCAGACACTACAAATCCATTTCCACCAACCATTCTAGACGCAACACGTACGTCATCAGGCCCGTCTCGAAGACAAATGCTGGTGTGGGCGTAACAGCTGCCGGCGGCAGCTCCCCGGTGGATCCATATCGCTACTACTACGAGTATCAGCAGAAGTAGGCACAGAGCTCTTTGTTTCTTTGCTCAAGTTGCGTGTGCGTGTGCGTGTGGGTGTGTGTATGAATGATGCGTGCTTAAGCGTCGTCATTCTCCAAAGCCGATGCAGCTAGACTACCAAAGAATCGAGCCGATCCGAATGCAGTGAGGTCAAATCCTTACATCCTTTTGTGCGTTAAGAAACGGGCGCTAGCTCTTATTGTAGCTATTTAGTTTAAGTGTAAAATAAGTAATCTTCAAGTGGCTTGCACATAATAAACAAGTATTAAGTGTTACAACAAGTTTTAGTAAGTTCTCTCTACAATACTTTATTCGGAATGGAGTTTGAAAATGCATTGATTCGATATCTATGAAACAGTCGATCGGTAAAATATGTTTTCAGAGTATGTCAAATAGCGTTGTGTACATGAACATTTTTAGTTCTATTTTCTGAACTTATTTTAGGGGAAAAAAGTTTTGAGGATGCAGGGCTTTGATTATATACAAACTTATTAGGAAAGCCGATTGATCTACTGAAAACGATTATAACAAATATTTTCATTATTTGTAATGTTAAATATTATTAGTCGGAATCATCAGATACAACGTAGGTTACTGTTGCCTTTGTTCTACGTCCCCTATTACTGGCTTCTAAAAGCCCTTGCGCAGCGCTTGATGTATTCTGCGCGAGACAAAAAATATTGAATAACATGAATCATAGGTAGAATTGCAAAAAGAAGCTTACCTTTGTGTTGACGGACACATCTAGTTTAGATTTTGCACGAGTTGAAGCTGCACCTCCTCGACTACGAGCTCCAGCTCCTCGACCAGCTCCGCGGCCAGTAGCTTTGGCAGTGGATGTCGCTTGCACCTCAGGCAGGTCGGCATCATTACTTGTCTTGATGTTGGCAACTAAACTCTTTGCTTCTGGCTTAACGCCAAAATCATCCAACATTTTAAGCAGATCATCGGCTTTATAGCGCTGTCTAAAATTCTCTATTTCGTCATTAATATTCTCAATAGAAGGCAGCGTTTCCATTAAATGCTCGACAGCCTTTTCGTTATAAAATCTGCAATTTGAATAGTTATAAAAATAAAGTTTGTGTTTCTGTATTGGCTGAGACAAACTTGAAAATTTGGTCCGCTGCATTGTTGTCGGAACGCTCGACCATGCGATAAGTAACCTCCGCCAATGCCTTGGAGTGTAGAAGTTTAAGTGGATTTTTGTCTTTGACTTCTTCGAAGTACCGATCTACTAGCTCTTCCACGCGTGCCGTGTTCTCCACCTCCTGAAAACACAATATAAATAGTTATTACATTTGAATGATAATTTTTACTCAAGGAAGTGGCTTACCATCACGCGCTGCATAGCATCTTTATCTATATTAACCTTATCACTTTTGGTTCTTTTGATTAGCTTTTCAAACTTGACAACGTCTGCCGCATTAGCCACACGAGTACCAAAAATTTGACCGAAACGAATGGTATTGAACATGTAGGTCTCATCAGTATAGCGGAGACGGAGACGTATCAGAGGAATCGTCGGCTGCTTTGGATGCCCCGTGAGCAGAGTTTTGGCCTGCTCAATCATGTCCTCTACGCGCTTTATAGCAAAGTTATACACCTTTGTGGACGCATCGCCCTGCTTTAGACTCAGTTTGTCCACGTAGTCCTCTAGATCGATAGACTCAAAGATAAATGGACGCACAGTTTGCAGTGGCAGCGGCTTGAGATTAAATTTTGTTTTGTAAATCTCCAACAAACCCACGTGCTTTTTTAGCGATTCGCCTTTGGCCAGCGAGGTAGCCACTGAGGAGCCTGGCTGGGAAACATAAAAGTCACGTAAAGCGTTTACTTCTGGTTCAATGCGACAATCGTGCTCATGACCCCAGATTATCAAATTCAGAAATGCCGGCAGTAACTCCTCTGGCAGATAGTTCTTTGGGCCGCGATCTGCGCGATTTTGATGCACAACCATTAAATGGAACCAATCTTCCTCAGACTCATTGGGACAATTAATAGTCACTTTAAAGTCCTTAAAGATACGCACCAGGCGTGCATCATGAATGTGACTTAATCCATATAGTGCCAACTGGGTTTCGCCCTTACGAATCAAGATGGGACTTATCTCCACTTTAGTAAGATCTGTCCAGCGACCAAAATAGTTAATCAGACCCGTTGTGCTAAGCAAATCTAAGGAGCTCAACCGGCCAAAGCCACTCGGGTCGTCATGATTGCCGTGTATAGAAAATACTGGTATGGAAATATTCAAGTTGGGATCCTCGTAGTTTACCGACTGGTTGACAGCATTATAAAAGCATTGTGACTGATCACTTAGTATTTCGAGCGGCACTGGCTTGTCCCCAAACGTATAACGTCTCAGCAATTCAATGCATCTGCAAGAGAAATTTAAATTTATATGCCAATGGAATCTCTGTAACAAAAACTCGACTCACTTGTACATAGCATTCTGACTTGGCACTGAGTCGTGAAATAAGTCACCTCCAAGGAGTATCATATCCACATCCTCGGACACTGCCAGTTCCAATATTTCCTCAAACGCTGTAAAACTGTCTTCCCCGCGTACTGCGTCCTTCTCAGCATAGCCTAAGTGATTGTCCGTGGCCACCAATATGCGGATAATATTATCTACATCCTTTTCAGCTGCATCTGTGCCTGCCATATTTATTCAGCTTTATTGTATAGCGATTGCTTTCCAAAACAGAATTTCACAACTGGAGCGCGGGTAGTGCTGTAACTTATCGATAAGCCACCAATCAGCTGTTGTTTCTAAACAGAAGCGACGTCTGGCAACGCTGATTGACAAAAATATTTGATTTTCTATGGCGGAAAAAATATTTAAGTATTAAAGAGTTTTTGAGTAAGCAAAGGTAGTATTTTTATTGAATATAATTAGATTGAAGCATACAAATATTTATTTGCAACATTTTAATAAAATTAGATAAGTCGCGGAGTTCACTGCAGTGCTGAAGAGAGAAATCTCTTTCTTAAGCTTCGTGAAGAGGGTAAAACTTATAAATGCATTGCCTCACTAATGGGACGATCGGAAAACTTCGTCACAAATGCCCTAAAACCAAAAAAAAATAAAAAGAAGCCGGATGTCCGGCGGAAAACTACCGTAACAGACGATTCCCGTATAGTCACCTTGGTTAAAAAGGACGCTTTTAAGTCATCGAGAGCGATTGCCCGCGAAATGGGCAATGTGGTATCAGCACGAACTATTAGACGACGGCTATTAAGCTCGGATCTACTTGGGAGAGTTGCTCGCAGGGTTCCTCAGAAGAGGAAACATTTTGCTCAAACTCACAAGGCCTGGTGTGGCTTAGAAGAAGAGCGTGAATGGAGGAACATTCTCTGGAGTGATGAGACGAAAATAAATTTGTTTACGAATGACTCAAACAGAAATGTTGGACGCGGCATAATGGTTTGGGGCTGCTTTTCATGGCAAGGTGTTGGTCCAATTCATCGAATTGACGGCATCATGGACAGATTCCTGTATAAGGAAATATTGAGTAATGTTATGCTACCATATGCCAACGACAACTTGCCTCTAAAATGGAAATTCCAACAGGATAACGATCCTAAACATTGCTCCCGAGTAGTTAAGGACTGGTTTCATGAAAATAAAATTGATGTTATTGAGTGGCCAAGTCAGTCTGCAGATCTCAATCCAATCGAGAGCCTTTGGGGATACCTGAAAAGAGAAATTTCCAAGACTAGCTGCTCCAACAAGTCCCAATTATGGGAAAATATTCAGAAGGAATGGTACAACATTCCTGTGGAAATGTGTAGAAAGTTAATATCCTCTATGTCCCAAAGGATCGGCAAAGTCATTGCGAACAAGGGCGGCCATACAGGGTATTAACCACATTCACCTAAATATATTATAAATATTCCACAATCTAAATTTTTTTTTTTTTTTTTTCAAGCTATATTATCAGATATTATCTTGATATTATCTTATTCTTGATATTATCAGATATTGCTGGGATAATTGAATTATTTATCTAATAGAATCGACACGGCCAGAATAATAAAACAATAGCTTAACAGGCGGGTGCAACCCACTAATAACGAGAACAATAAAAAATGTAGTACTATTATCAGATATCTGTTGGTTGGTATAATCAGAGGTAACGTAGATTATGCTTCACTTTGATGTGCATTCGGAAGGAGAGAAGCGTCCAAAAGTACTTGTAGCTCGCTTGAAGACATCTGTGCAGTATACAATGAGTAACAGGAATAAAATACAACATTGAAAAGGAAATTGCTTTTGGGTTATTGCCAATCTTTAATCTTTTAGCTTAAGCACCTGCCTCTCCATCACTGCCAGAAAGTTTGTCACTTAAGTTATCATTGGCGCATCAGACTTTTCCAATTCATTAGGAACAGCGCTTTCACGATATGCTCGTATTTGTTGTATAATTAATAGGAAAAAAAATTATAAGTACAAATAATTAAACTTAAATAATTCTTTTAAAACTTGTCTGGCGAAATATATTAAAAGTAGATTGTTCACTTAAAATTATTATGTTTTGTTTGTTGATAGCCTTGATCTCCATTGTCATATCTTTGTGTTCCTTCGTATAAAAATCACTATTATTAAATTGTTCTATAAAAGCGGATCCATATAACATATACTCCTGTATATTTCTGATTACCCTTACTTAAGTCAGTTCAAAATTAAATGTTTACCCATTCTGTTCAGTTCCTTTCGAATCACAGTCTGCTTCTACTCGCTTAATCCAAATATGTTCAATCCAAATATGGCATTATAACTTCATTGATTACTCGCTTGTTCGAATGCCACTTAAGATGATGCACGAATGGCTTAACAATAATAATTAGTTTATCAGCTTCCAGTAAGGTTTTCAGTCCGATTGAGTCATTAATGTAGATTTCCCGTTTGTAAAACGGAACCACATCCAATGATTCATTGAAGTAACCAAAATGGCTGAAGGAATCATAGTTTAATAAAACAATATTTAATATCCATATTGTAGTGTTAATGTTACCTAGATTGCCATGGTGTAATAACATCATCGTTAGGCCCACCGATTAGGACAAGTTTATTCAGTCGTACCATTCCCATTTTGAACGAAGTTGAATTGGAGGTCAGCTTCTCATTGTTAATCAGTGGTAAGAATTCACTATATTTCATATATAGGTCTTGCTTATGCGGGTCGTTCCAGTATCCGCCCACGGAAGTGCGTTGCCCCACTCGCGAGTAAAATAGTTCAAATGCCGTCTTGGCCGCAAGATCCGGGAAAATTAAGTGCAAGAAGCTTGCTATAAGCATTAAGAAACTTAGACAATGCCGAAATATATTTATATATATGTTACATACTTCCATATTGTCCAGCTTGCGGTGATGATAGCGATATAAAGGTTTTTACATTGTGGTTGGGTAGACTTTGTATCGCCGCCCTCGCCAAGAGCCCGCCCTGAGAGTAGCCTGCGTAGAGGACAACAGTAATCAACAACATAATCCAAAGATATTTTCTATTACAGACATACCCAATACAATTATGCCTTCCGGGTGCAGTTTTCCAATTTGATCTAAAATTATACAGAAATAATAAGGAATATATCTTTTAAATAACATTAGCTCACCTATATAATCTCTTATTTGTTGGACTTGCCACCAGGCATTCTCCAGGCTGTACCACCCGCTGAACTTATCGCAATTGTACACGACTGTACCCGGATGCAACTAAACGGTAAACAAATGGAATTATACAATTGACTTTGAACTCGTCATTGGGCACAAATAAACAATAACAAAGAAAGGTTCTACTGTCACTTACTTTCTCGATATGTCGCACCAAAACAGTCATAGATTCAGCACCAGACAATATGCCATGGAGTATCACAACTGGCTTGTACGCCAGAGACCCAACAAAGTACATGCATAATATTAGCAAGTACTTTATTCTCATTTTTTAATTCGCTGACGATGTGCGTCCTAGCTAAAAGTTTTTTTGCGTTTGTTTTATTTACATAGCTATAATTAACCACTGTTAACGGAGGAGCGAGCATCTTAACAGAGGACCACAGCTGTTATGTTATCCGGCATTTATTGAATCAAAATTAGTAAGCAGTTCGGCGTTTGCAGTTGAAGCAAAATTTGTATTACGAAAGTTATTCGAAAACATATTTAAGGGCTCAATATCGAAAATGAACTAGTTAATATATATAATTATGTTCATTTATTCCATTCTCATCTTAGACCAATTTTGTTATGTACTTTGCACTAATGAATCTGTTCTTAAATATATATATATTTATATATGTATGTGTGTAGATGCGGCAAAACAATTAAATACATCGAACTTATGAAGCCCTTAATTTCCGTTCACTTTTAAAATTACATTTTCAATATATGTATGGATTTACATATATGAGGATGATTTACTTGAAGCTTCTTTTTAACCTTTATTTATTACTAATAATAGAAGTGCTCGCCCAGGCCGTTCGATACTTCTGCTTCAGTTTCAGTTGCAGCTGCAGCTACAGGGATTGAACTTCACCCAGCCACCTCCTCGCTGACAAAGTCCAGCTTAACAACCTCTGCGGGCAGGCACTCCTCCACATCGTTCTCCTGCACATTTATCCTATTCAGGGTCATCGACACATCTGGCCCGCACTTAAGACCAGCATTTGTTGAGCTGTTTGATGTGGTGCTCACCACGTCCTCCGCGACTACAACGGCGCCCACTGCAGTTGCTGCGACTGCCGTTGCTCCGACACTTGGCGACAATACTGAGCTGTTTGAGTTGGCAGGCACAATGATTTGCTGTGTTGCAGTTGTCGCCACAATCGGCAGCGATGTCTGCTGCATCGCTGTCGTTGACGTGGGCTGCTGTATGATGATGTTCTCTGTGATGGTTGGCGTATTGGCGGCGGCTGCTGCTGCTGCTGCAGCTTGTGCTGCGGCTAAAGCGGCAGCTTTTTGTTGTTGCATTTGCTGAAATTGTTTGATTGTCACCGTTGTTGTTGTTGTTGTCGTCGTTTGCTGGGGCTGCAATATGATTTGCTTTGCTGGCTGCTGCTGTTGTTGCTGCTGCGGCTGCTGCTGATGCTGTTGTATGATGTGGGATTTAAATACGTGTTGCTGCTGTGGCTGCTGCTGCTGGACAATGGGCAACTGTTGCACTGTTTGTATGACGTGCTGCACCTGCTGCACGGGCACTTGCTTGGCTGGTATGCCTGCATCCTCGAATGCCTTCTTCTTCAATGCCTGTCGTATTTGGGAGCTGTAAGAGGTCAGGTCGGTTTTATTGAGTGTACTGCATTTCGTATCATGTTCTCTCGCTCTTACACTGTGCGATTTTTAATGCTTAAACTGATTTTGCTCAGATCATCGGAGAAGCGCATTATGGACGAGTGTAACATGTCAATTTCCTCATCTGTCCATTTACTGTGGCATAGCGAGGGAACATGAAATTCAGTTGTGTTTCTTTTTTAGTTAAAGTTCTCTTTCATTTATAGCCGACTCTCACTTACCCAGATGGAGATTCGGCATTTGGATGCAATTGCATTGTCAGTTCGCCGAGTCTGCTGAACGCTTGGCCTGCTGCCGTGAAAATTTCCCCAACCTGCCCAAAACAACAAATATTTATACGTGTATTCAAGGCGAGTTCTTGTTTATGTTCAGCCTTAGCCTGCGTTGCAAATTCAAAACAAACGCGCCCCATGAAGCAAAACAACATTTCGCTAACATTCGCATTCGAAGGAGTGAGATGAACTGGCCGAGGGACGCTCAGCCGCCAAAAATGTTGAAGCGCACATATGGAGAGCGGCATTTCGGTTGCGAAATTCACTTGATCTAATTAAAATTAACTTCCTTCGCTTTAAACATACCTTTGTTGCCGAATTCATGGCCCACTTAAGCAGAATCACTTTTTTTTAATACAAGATTTAATATGTGTGTGGTGGTTAGTCGACACTTGCTCGATCTGCTAGCATTGCAACTCTTGTACTTTCAACTTATCGAACGTATTGTTATCGCTCATATCGATAGACTCGTTTACAGTGTTCCCATCTCACACATTTCCATTTCGCATCGTTGTAGGGCGCGCCAAAAATAAATTTATTTAAATTATGAGTGTTTCAATTTAAAATGTAAGTGGTACAAAAAATGGCACTCAATATTTTCATTCTAATAATACACTTAAATAAATATATCCTAAATATACATATAATCACTCAACGCTGTAATACTATGAAAAAATAAAAACAAACAAACAATTTATCTTGTAGATGCCACAGCATTGATGCCAGCGACCTGACGCAGTTCATCCAGCTCATCCCGTCGCATTTTAAGTGCCTTTTTAGCGATTTCATATTTGTTGGTAAGCGTAGCAATTTCTTTCTTTTGCGACTCCAATTGGGACTGTAAATGCAGAACAATTTGAATTAGTTTTTACTGGTTAAATTATTCATTGCTATAAAGAAGTCTGTCTACCTTAAGTACGCTGATTTGACCAGCTGTTTGAGACGATATATTGGAAGTATCGCTATTTTCATTTTGTCTTAACTGATTTTCCAAGTCTTTTATTTTATTGTAACGATGACGACACAGTTGCAGGCTATCATGGAACTTATCAGTCATCTTTTTTAAATCCGCCTCTAAAGTGGATTCTGTTTGAGTCTCAACCGTTTTTCCCTCAACGGGAGGTCGGCTGCTGGCCGTAATGGCTGCAGAAGCAGTGTATGCGTTTATTTTACTCATAAGTTCCGCATTCTTTTGTTTTATACGCTTGATTTCATCACGCGCCTTGGCTTGTTCATCGATGAGACGTTTCTTTAATAAAGCTGTCTCCTCCTTCAACGGATGGTTCTTCAACTCAATGTTTAAAGCAGTCACCATGCTTTCCTTTATGAACAGCTCCCGCTGACAGTCCTGCAGCTTTCGGTCAAGTTCCGTACAGTTGCAATTGTTGTCTAAATATAAGAAGTTGATTAACTGGATTGTCTAGCTGTTAATAATAGTACTGGAAACCCACCCACAGGATCCGTCATACAGCCCACATGACGCGAGTCATTCCAATAGGATTGACGTCTGCGTTCATCGTGTGTGCTGATTCGTCGATTCCTGCGCACCTCAGAGTCAATGCACATAGATTTCTATGGGTAATGTATAATAATTTTAAATACTTGCAAGTTAGGACAAAGAACTTATTACCCTGGGCTGATTAGAATCACGATCTAAACTTTTTCTGGAACCAGGCGATGTACTCGACGCGTTTGAATCAAATGATGTATTACTGCCATTGGTTTTGGCTCGTAACTCTGCCTCCAGCTTCTTGAGTATCTCAGTGGTTGTGAATAGTTTCTCCTCCAAGCTGCGCTTATCCTCCAAAAGACTAGAAACTGTATAATCCAGGCGTTTACGCTCTTCGTCAAAGATGCTCCTGTTTGCCATCTGCATTCGCACAATGGTCAGATATATATATAAATATATAACAATTAAATAATAGTAAATGCTTACCTGAGAAGAGCGAAGATTATCGATATCTTTTTGTAAGTTTTCGTTTTGCAATCGCAGTTCAGCGACATTTTTGTCGTCAGCAAGAGCAGCTGCCAGCCGCTCCTCCAGTTGAACGAAAGCTATTTTCTGTTGTTCCGAGGCTGCTTTCATAGCATCGCAGCTAGCTTCCATGGCGTTTAGCTTGTTCTGGAGTTGAGCATTAGTCTCCTGGAGGCGACTCTGCAGCTGAGCGGACGCTACTTTCTGCTGTTGCAATTCCTTCCGCAAATCATCGCAATTCGCCTCCTTAGCCTCTAATCTCGTCTGCAATTGAGAAAGATTTTCATGTAAACGACGCTCTTGATGTCTCAATTGCTTCTGCAAAGCATCGCAATATTCTTCTTTTTCCGATAATCTCGACTGAAGTTGAGCATTATCTTTTTGTAGCTGAGCAATTTCTCCTTCTAGTCTCGATTTTTCCTCTTCGAGTCTAGCGTTGATCTCTTGGAGCCTGGCGTTTTCCTGCTCGACTCGATTTTTGACTTCTTCGGCTTGACCTTTATCCACCTGAAGTAGAATAAAGCTTTCTTGAAGTCGCTCTGATTGCTCTCGTTCCTTTTTCAGAAGGTCTTGCGTATTCTGAAAATTTTTAAGCTTAGCTGACATCTGGTTGCATAAAGCATCCGCATCCAGTTTTTGAGTCATTAGAGCTTGAATCTTAACTTGCAGTTCACCCTTTGAGGCTTCAAGCTCGGCCAATTTTCGTTCAAATTCTTGAGCCTGTTCCACTATTTGCACCTCAAGATTTTGTAGTTTCTTCATTAACGTGGACTGTTCGGCGCATCTGTGTTTCAAATCCAAGTTCAGCTTGTCAACTTCCGCCTTTCGTGTTTTTAGCTCATTGTCAGCCACTGACAATTCACTTTCAAGATCTTCCACTCTATGAGCGAGATTTGTATTGAGATCGTTTGTCGCAGAAAGGTGAGATTTCATTTCTTCATGTTTTTGCCGAAGTTTTTCCAAGTCCAAAGCTTTCTGATTTGCTTGCTTGAGGTCATTTGACATTATTTCAATCTTTGCACATAAAATTTCAATTTTTTCCTCAAAGTCGTCCTTTTCATCAGCATTCGCTTTCAGCTCAGCATGCAACTGTTGCACTAGGTTCTTCTGCTGTTGCCGTTCATTCTGCTCCGTGAGCAGATCATTGTTCAAGAGTTCGATCCTCTGCTCGCTTTCATCAACAGACGACTGCAATGTGCTCTTCTCCAGCTTCAGTTTCTCCACAATACGCTCATGCTCAGCCTTCAGCTGCGCGTACTCACGTATTTGCGATTCGTATTTCTCGTGCAGCACCTGCATCTTACCATGCGAAGATGCATACTTTCTCTCTGCGTCCTGTGCCTTGCTGTTCAATTGAGCTGTCATCTGTTGGACCAGCTTCTGGCTTGCATCATACATTGATTCCAGATCTTGCTTCTCTTTGACCAATTGATCGACAGCCAGCTTATTCGCAGTCTTGACAGACGAAATCTCAGCTTCGCTATCGGCGCTCAGCTTGGCACAGCGCTCCTCAGTCGATGATAATTGCTTTTGTAGGTCCTGCAACATCGCTTCGTAACGGTCCTTGCTCTCTTCCCATTCAATATTGTATTTGCGCAGGTTTTCACGATACTCGCACTCGCTTAGTTCAATTTTCTGTAAGTACTCGAGCTGAACATTGTTCAGATGATCCTTATTCTCTTTCTCCATCAAATTCAACTTCGTTTTGGCGTTATCCAGTTCGATTTGCATCTCGGAGACACGTTTCTCGTATTCCTCCTTTAAACCCTCCAATTCTGACGCCTGTGCAAGACGCTCTTTCAATTCCGTTTTGGCGTTATCCAGTTCGATTTGCATATCGGTGACACGTTTCTCGTACTCCTGCTTTAATGCCTCCAGTTCTGTCGCCTGTGCAAGACGCTGTTTTAAATTCGAATTCAACTCTACTTTTGCGTTTTCCAGTTCGATTTGCATCTCGGTGACATGTTGTTCGTATTCCTCCTTCAAGCCCTCCAGTTCTGACGCCTGGGCAAGACGCTGTTTTAATGAATCGACTGTTTCCTCAGCCTTCAAGCTGCGCTCGAGCAGCTGTGCATTGGACTCCTGAAGTTTATCGATGCGATCTGCATCTTCCGTCAATTTGGCAGCCTGCTGCTCGATTAGTCCTTGGCTTTGCTGGGCCTTGGCCTGGAGCTCCACTTGCATCACATCCATAGATATGAAACGCTCGTTTAGCTCCTGCAGCTCAGACTGTATCTTTTCAATCAGGTCATCCTTCAGCTGGATTTGCGACTGCAGCCGAGTAACCTCGGCATTCAAGTCGGACAATTTGGTCGCCACCCCCTCGTTGCTCTGCCTCGATATGCTGTCCTCTTCACTCATCAGCGTCTGCGCACTATTCGACATGATCTGGCTCTCGTTAATAGTGTTCTCCTTGACTTTCTCCTGCAGCTCCTCGCAGACCATTGTCATTTCGGCATGCTGCTTCTCCAGCGATTCGATTTGCCGTTGATAGTCTTCAACTTTGTTGACTATCACCGACTTTTCCAGCAGCGCCGACTCCAGGTGAGTCATCTGCTCACGCATCTCGTTTATCGTGCCTTCCGTTGCATCTATAAGCATATTCTTCTCAGACACTTCGCTCTCCAGTTGAGCAATATGTGAGAGCAGCTGATCGATCTTCTTGTCCTTTTCATCGCTCTCCTTTGCCGTTCGATACTGTTGCAGCTCCGCTTGTAGCGCGCTGCACTGGTCACGGAGGCTGTCACCATCCTGCATGCTGTCAACTAGCTGATTGGACAGATCTTCGTATTCGTGTTGCATTTCATTATACTTGGTCTCCAATTGAGCTAGGTTCTCGACGAGTTCGTCATTGTGGGCCTTCAGCTGCTGCATAAGTACTGAATTATCTTCTTCAGTTGCGGTCTGCAGCAGCGTCTGTTGCACCTGCTCGAAAGATTCCTTCAACGTGCTAATTTCCTGCTGCAAGCTTTCATTTTGAAGCAACAGCTTTCGATGTTCCTCCTCTGTGGCTGCCGTTGTTTGTTGGAGCAGTTCATAATCCTGCTGAAGCTTTTGGTACTTTGCCTGTATAGCATCGTAATCGGCCTGCATCCTTCGTATGATCTCATCGTGTTGCTGCTGTGCTACCTCTAACTCATCGTATTTCTCCTGCAGCACAGTCTTGGCTTCCTCGGCGGAGATGACATCGCGACTTAGACGGTCACATAGCTCCGACTTTTCAGCCACATCTGTTGTCATCTGATTGTAGGCGCTCTGGACACTTTCCAGCTGAGCACGCGTGTTGGCGATCTCTGTACGCAGCTGCTCGCGCTCAGAGTCGATGACCTGGGCGGCATCACCGTTAGATGTTGTCTTTCTGAACTCCTCCAGCATGTGCTCGAGATCCACACACTTGTTACAGATGCGCTCGCAACTGAGTTCAATCTCCGGGCACATGGAACGCATATGATCCTCCTTACTGTTGCGTAGCACATCCTTAGATAATTCCTTGAGCGTCTTCTCCAGATTCTCTATGGTGTCCACCTTCTCAGATAGCACCGACAACAGTTCATTTTCCCGCAACTTCGACTTTGATTTATGGTTCTCGAACTGAAACTCCAAATCGACAGCAGCACGATTTTCCATCTCCAGCCTGTCAACAGTTTGCTTCAACGCCTTCAGCTGCTTCTCGTATTGCTCGATTTTCGTTTCAGCTGTTTGCTTGGACTTGGTCAGGGCATCCACCTCGGCTTGAAGGGCTTCACAGCTGAAAGAATTGCAAGCAATTAGATGTAATCAAATACTCAGATCGGATCTTAATTAAAACTGAATTCCGGGATACAAATTGTTAAAAGATCCCTCTATTACTAATTTAAGAAACGCACAACTTTTGAGTTTGGTTGGCCGTTGTGGCTGGGATCTACTTTTCCGGAACGTGCATTATTTATAGCGAGCTACCTATAAATAAAGACTGCTGCAGCTGCTTGCAGATGCTCACAGACCGTCTTCCAGTTGAGGTTGAAGCTATAACAAATAGACACAACACACACTTGCACACACACGCACATACGTATACACACACACACGAGCATATTTACAAATATAAAAAATCATTTGCTGCGCTGTTGCATTCGCTTTTACTCATGCATATACATTTGTATATATCTATATATTTACTCACACACTACTTCAGTTTGGTTGAGGGCCAATTTACTTGTGAGTTACATCAGAGAGCATTTGGGTATAGAGTAGTTATGAGACTGGCTGAAGACGTCATCGATCGATGCGCACGTCGAGCAGTAGGTGCGGCGCGGACTGTTCAACAGCTGAGTTCGAAGTAAAATTAACTTCTGGAGCAACAACATTTATCGACGACAACGACGTTAAGTGGTTTACTGTTTAGATCGTTTTTTGCTTATCGCATTCGCGCTCAGTCAAACGTCAGGGCGATCGGCTGGGCCAAAAATTATTCGCAAAACCCGCTCCCATCACCTATGTATAGGTGTAGTTCAGTGCTATCAAAACAAAGCGCTTAACAACAACACGCCGAGTGAGTGGGCTTTGCTAAGCATTTGTTTATCTTCCAGCCAGCTTGATGCGTAGCTCGTGCGGGCCTCTTGCTCACGTCGTTGTCGGCAACTGATGCAGAGAAGACGAAACCAAACGAACGCCACAAAATAGAAGAGACGCCAAACAGAAGTTCAACACGAGTTGACTTTGTGAATAAGTAATGGGGCGCACCTGCAGTGGTGAATTGAGCATTCAAATTGAAAGCCAACAGAAAACTTATAGAGGCTCGTAAAGAGAATAATTGTATTAATATCTATATAGCTGATGGTTATTGTAGTAAATGGGTATAGAAATATTATTATACGATGAGTTTAGTAGGGGATGTTTGGTGAATCAATATGTAACAGGTACATACTCCATCGAATCCATCGGAATGCGCTGAGTTGCTCTAAATATATGCTTCTTTCCAACCGTTAATTTGTCAGCTTGACTGCTGCGATAAATTTCGTAAAATATAATAGCTAGGACTTGAAATTATAAAAATAGACTTGTATGTTCGATGCTGTAGATGTTAACGTCAGTGGGATCATTATAATTTCTGTTTATAGTTGTAGAGTTGGGTTTTGAAGCATAGCTCAAAGACTACTAGTTTTAAGTGGATATAAACTATTCTCGAATTTGAATAAAAAATTTAAATAGTTCCTATTTCGAGTAGAATATTATTGGGTTTGCAAAACTTTTGAGACTCGTACTCCTAGAGCAACTTATAATAAGTTTCTCATCTTGGAAGGGAGTAGAAGGAACAAGCACATCAGAGTCATTGAGTGCGCAGAAAGCGAAGCAGGAAACGAATCGTTTTCTGTATATGCACAAATACCAGAACCCCACAGGAGTAAATTCCGAATGGGAGATATATTTCTTCTTTATATAATGACATCAAATCATTAAATAAACTCGTTTCAACTCTCTCTGTAATCGTGCTAGCTAAGATGTAACTCACCGCTGGATTAGATTGACTCTCTCAGACTGCAGCTCATCAACCTGAGCTGTAGCGACAGCAAACTTGCTATTTAGGTCTTCCCACTCGTTACCAATGTTTTGCTCTAGCTTCACGAACGTTGATAATTCCACAAGATCACGTTCGATCATTTGCTTACTATGCATATTATGATGTGTATCATGAATTGTATATGAAATGTATGAAATTATTAGTTAGATGAGATTGATGATGGAATGATTTACGCTATGGTTGGCATCACATACCTGTGTTCGCCTCCTTGAGATATGCGGGGAGTGAGGCTCAGCGGTGGAAGGATGCGGCTATTGGTCATCGGGTCTGGGACATCTCCAAAGTTGAAGCCAGCAGAGGGTTTAAATTCTTCCTCGTCGGTTACTTCCAGGGACTTCATAATGTTTATTGTTTTGGGCGCATTAAGGCCAGGTCGATGGCTCAAATACGGTGTTGAGGGATTGAAAATTGGCTTCGGCAAACCCGAAAATTTGCGCTGTCCATTGAAAAACGCAGCGTTTGAACTGGGCGCGGAGGCCTCGTCGCCGGTCGGAGCCACAGGCTGTGGATTCGATGTGGCAGGACACCAAGTGCGTCGACGATTCTTATTGCGGTTATCAGCGATTGTATTGCTGCTTATTATTTTCAACGTATCCGTCTTGATTCTTTGCTCCAAAAGCCGCACCTTGATCTGGCTCTCATTTCTGCGCTGCTCCTCAGCTAAACGATCCTTGAGCTCTTTGATTTCACGTTCTAGTCGCTTCATCATGGTCGCATCGGATACAATTTCATTCATTTGTGGTTTTGAACGGATTTTCTTGGCGCGCATTGCGAAATTCAATGTGGACTGAGATTCTTCCAAAATAGAGGGCTTGATGCTGCAGATTATGGAGGTAAATGCATTGCCACCCAACGAGGCTTGCAATATACGCGTCAGCTTCGAGTCCCGAAAACTAACATATTTATTCTCCTCGTTCTCAGCCAGACTCTTAATCACATTGCTCAGGAAATGAAGACTCTTATTTATGTGCCCGCCCTCCTTTAGACGAGCGCCACGCGCTCCTGTCTGATCAGCACGCTCAGAGCCCGCCAAATCCACCAGGTTCAGCAGACTTTGAATAACAGCATCGTCATCATTCCGATCAGTTTTGCGCGATTCAATGATCTGCAAAATCCAAACAAATATACGTTATACATGAAAATCAAGTCAAGGATTGAGGCTTACAATGCGAAATATGGCGTGTGAACGACTGGAACGTTCATTCATGTTGGTTTCCCCCACAGTGCGCTCCTTGTTGCCCATGCACAGGAACTGCAGCAGGTCGTCCTCGCTGGTAATGATGCACTCTTCACAATTGACGTGCACCATGCCGTTGCTTTCATGGATCTTGAGATCTTGATTTTTCTTATTGAGCAAATCGTAGATCTTCTCATTGTAAATCTCAATGTAACCGACCCGCAGCAAGAAGTCGCGATCGTTGTGTCGAGCAATCTGTTTGAAAATTTCCTTTGCAGCCAAGACCATTACACCTGGATTTTGCTCATCGCCCATCATTGTGTACGTCTTGCCCGACGAGGTTTGGCCGTAGGCAAAGATTGTGCCATTGAAGCCCTTCATGCAGGCTTCAATAATGTGTTTGGCCATGCAATCGAATACAATTTGATTGTTCGAGTCCTGATCGAAGACATAGTCTGCAAGAACCGATTCAGTAGAGACATCAAAAGAGAGTGCTTTCGTCTATTACTTACCAAAGACGCAGGGCTCGGCCTGGCCATCGATGACTTGAATGGTGCGATTGTCCCTCACCTGCCACAGTGTGGTCTTGTCCTGCTCGCAGGGACGCACCTTGATGCACACCTGAATGGCGCTTTTAGCAGACATGTTTAAACAAAAATACAATTAGACAATTTTTCGAGTTATTTTTAAAATAGAGAACGACACTACTAGACGCACGAACTGCTTTCACATAACTTTTCTTTACAGTTAATTCGAAACAAATGCCGCTTCCAGCTTCCTCTTTTGAGTTTGACACTCACCGTAGTAGCAAGCGTGCCTATCGAAATCGATAACATTGCGTTAACAGATTCTCAAATGTTATCGCCGGGATCGCTGCAGGGCTGCAAATCTGATCGTTCCGTTATGCTTAAATCGAAATTTGAATTAAAATAAAGAATGAAAATCAGATGGTTTGTTCTTTTCAACGCATTTTTATTGTAATTTTAATAAATATTTATAACTTTCTAAGCACATGGATCTCTACTTAAATTGCTTATGTAACTTTTATTTAACTAACTCATTTAATTCTAGCGACTTAATTGCATATTGTGTGTGAGTGTGTTGGCGTGTTCGCGTGTAGGTGTTTGTGAGTGCATTTCAGGTTTATGTATCAAAATGCATATTGCAGTGGGCATGTTTGAAATGAAACAAATATAAGCACAACCAAGGTAAATGGACAGTGAGTGAGAGATGTAAACAAATTTAACATATTTGTATTTACTTATAACTTGCTTTATTTATATATAAATATATATATAATTTATTTTCTACTCATTTTCCATATTCAATAAAATTTATGCTAAATATTTGATGACTCGTGTAATTTAGTTCAAGAAACACAATTACAATGCGACAAAAAATATATATATGTGTATATGTCTATGTATATTCAAAATTGCGCGCTTAAATAATAACATAGTTAAATTAATTGAGGTAGAAAAATTACTAAAAATTAACACATATTCATAATTATAATAAGGCAAGTGGGGGAGTTTTCAACTCTTGTAGAGTTTCGTCTTCAAACTAACAATAAAACTATCAAAATTTTGGGCATATTCAAACTAAATGTACACATATAGGAGGAAATCTGACATATAATAACATGAAGAAACCTTTCAATTTAGCTTGGTGCAATTCGAGTTTTTCCTTTATCGTTTTTCATTTTCATTTGTGCATTGTATAAATTAAGAGTGAACTGAGTATGTTGAGGTATTTGATTGAATTACATTTAACCCCAAAACAAATTGGTTTGTTATTAAAACTATGCACACATAAATAAATGTTTATATGTATATTAATGTATGTGTAACTCTCATTTGTATAAATAATATTTGAAATTTACATTGCCTGAAAATCGTTTTTATATCTATAATATTAAATTGGCTTGAGTTTTTCTAGTTTTCTTCTTCTGATCCTTTTTTTTTCTCTTGCACTCATCCAATGGAGAACCTAAAACTAGGCAGCTGTCAAGTCTGCTATGAAAGTTATATGCATGTATGTATGTATATGTATGCTATAAGCAAGTCTGACCATAACGAACGTAGAGCCATGTGGAAGATATATTGCGAATTGGATGGTTCACACAATTTCATTCAGCTGAGGTAGTTTGGTTGTTCTGCGTGTATTCCTGAGATATGATTAGCATTATAAATAGTATATATATATATATATATATATATATATATGTGCATATGTATATATATATATATATAGGTAGGCTGTGGCATGGCACATCTGAATTGTTTCTCTTTCACAATAACACACACATATACATTTCAAAAACTGAGACGGATTTTCGTAGAGTATTCAATTGGAGTATGCGTATAGTCCGCTTAAATGCTTTGCTTGCTTGCTTGCTTCTTAGCTATTTACAGAATTAAATTGCTAACACTAAATTATATATGTATATGTATATGTATATATATCTGTATATATATATACCTAGATCTAGGTTTAGTTTAGGTATTTTGGAGTTGAATTTGAAACTGTCTTGGTTCTTGCATTCCTAAACTGCATTTTTACATACACACAACAGGTACATGTGTATATATAGTTGTACATAGCATATATGTATGTATATGTTATATATGGATAAGTATGTATATAAAGTATGTGAGTATATGTATACTTATCTCTCTTCTATTCCAACTCACATACGTATTGAATAGCAATTTATTCTGTTTCTGTCTTTGAAAAGCACAACATAAATTCTACTATATATAATAAACGCAGCACATGTCATGATATTATTTCATGAACTGTTTCTAAGTCCTAGGTAACTATCGTAACTATCGTATGCATATATATTATATTGTACACGTAAACTGGTATACATGAGGATAAGGCTACTCGTTACAAATGTTCCATTTTCTGGGTATACAACTGTTCACGACGAAGACGACGAAGAGGCTGATTCTTCGAATTACGATATACGAATATCGTAATATAGTAATATCGTAAATACGTAATATCTTTTGTTCTCAATTTGCGCGACGACGACGATGCTTCTTCAAAATGCGATATGCGAATATCGTAATATCCTAATATCGTAATATCTTTTGCTCTCTTATAAACGACCCGCTCTCTTTAACTGTGTATGCGTGTTTCCCTCTCTCTCTTTCTCTCAGTGTGTTCGTGTGTGTGTGTCTGTGTGTGTGTGTATTGCCTCTAGCTTATGTATGATGCACGCCCTCATCCTCGGAGAAATTGTCCTCGGCATCCGAATTGTTTGCCTCATTGTTGCTGCCCGACTGATTGTTGTTGTCGAGTCCCAGGCCCAAGTCCATGGGCTCTGAGCCATCCCGTCGAATCTCAGCCTCAGCATCCACATCCACCTCCTCGGGCTCCCCACCCGCGCCAGCGCCCACATTGCCATGCATATGGCCCATCGAGCTGAGCCCCAACGCTCCGTTCGCATCAGGAGAGAGGCTGCTCGCGTGCTGCTGCTGCTGCTGCTGTTGGTCGCGTCTCAGTATTGGCTCGATGGAGAGACCAGCGGCGCCCTGGCCGAAGCCACTCGCTGCTGCGCCAGCCGCGCCGGCCAGCTTGCTGAGGTCGAACTGGGCTGGCAGCAGACCCGCCGGCAGCTTGTCCAGACTGTGGCCCATGGCATTCAGCTGCGCCATTTTGGCGGCATGCAGCGCGGCTGCAGCTGCATGCTCCTGCGTCATGCCCATGCCTGCAACAGAGAAATGTGATTAGTACAAGCCGGAGATCAACTCGAGCTCCTGCCACTCACCGAAAGTGTTCTCCGTGATGAACTGCAGATAGGTGTCCAACAGGGATTGCCCCGCATTGCTGCTGCCGCCGGCAGCGGCGTTGAGCTCCTTCTGCTGGCCAATGGCAGCCGCTGCAGCTGCTGCCGCCGCAGCCTCGTTCCGCATGCGCGAGATGGTGGTGTTGGCATGCCCGAAGTTGCTCAGCAGACTCTCGTGGTAGCGGCTCAGATCGTTGGCATTGTTGCCGTAGAGCACACTGCCGGTGGTCAGGTCCTCGGGGTCATCGTCGGAGTCATCGGCCTCGTCCAGGGGGCCGCCGCTGGCATTGCTCAGGTCCAGCTTCTGCGAGCCGTTGCCGCCGTTGCCGGCACCGCCGCTGCTGCCGCTGCCGCCGGTGGGCGAGGCACGGGCGCGCAGCTCAGCGGGCGATATCTTGACGCCGGCCTTGGCCAGCAGCCGCGAGGCGAGATCTGGATCAAAGGCGCTCGGCATGGGCAGCACGGGCAGATCCTTCGTGGAAATGCCGCGATGCTGCCGCGACATGTGCGAGTGCAGCGAGTTCCGCGACTTGGCCACGGTGCCACACAGCACGCACCGGTAGCCGGGGCACACCGTGTGCTTGTCCTCCAGGTGGGTGCGCAGCGTGTGGGCCGAGCGGTAGATCTTGCCGCACTTCGGGCACGGCCTCGGATCTGTGGCACGCACGCGCATCTCCAGCGAGCGACGCGAAACTGTTGATGGAACAAATACACACACATATGAATATAAATACAAAATGAAAGTATTTAATTTAATTAAATTAAATTCATTCGCTCGACTTTTCTTCGTTTGCTCTTTATTATTAAACAAAAACATAATCGCCTCATCGAGTCGTACATAAATTGAGGATACATTTCTTGCCTTTACGAGCTACGCGTTCTCCAAACAATTGGCCAAACTAAAATATATATATATATATATATATATATATATATATATATATATATATATATATATATATATATATATATATATTTATACATATATATATTCGTATGTATATAAATTATAATAGAAGTAGGAGTACACATATACACATACATGTGTATATGCATTTGTTATGGGCTACACAACTGTAAAATTGTCCGTGTCGAAATGGAATATAAGACGATTTCTTCTTCTTCATGTTCTCGTTCATTTTTTGTTTCAGTTTTTGTTTTGTTTTGTTTTAATTTTAGTTAGTTTTTCTTTTTGATTAACATTATAGGAACCTTTTTACGTATGCTTTGCTCTCTTGATGCTCTTTTGACATACTTATATACGAAACTATAAATCAAATGACAATTTTGAGCTCTTTTGAAATTTTTCTCTAATAAAATTTGCAACTTCTCACTTGTCTAAGTGTCTTTGTGTATGCGTGTGTGTGTGTCCATGTGTGTGTGTGTATTTTTCATTTTCTTTTTTGGTTTTTTATCTTGGCTAAAAATATATTACGCAGGCACATTCTATTTTGTAGTATCATTATAATTAATTATAATAACTATTTATAATTGTTTCTGCTTGGTATTCAGCTCATATTTATCTACAAATACCTTGTTTCATATACTAAATATATATAATATATATTGTTTATACGCTTATACAGTAGGTAGTATACTAGAAATTGTGTATGCAGCTCTCTTGCGCCTCGTTCCTATGTACGTATAATACTGGAGTTTAGTGGAGTTACTAGTGCCATGTAAAGCGCCATCTAGCGTGTAGTAGTACGTCTTCCAGCAGCGACTGTTACTGTTATTTCTACACCTTACTAAAAATTACATTTAACTTGCAGCTCTGCTACGCCTCAAAGGTGACAAAAGTGTGTTCGAGTGTGTTAGTGTGTGTGTGTGTTAGTGTGTTTGTGTGTGTTAGTGTGTGTGTGTGTTTACTATATATGGAATTAGTTTATTATTCATATAATCATCTCTGGGCTCTTTACAGTGTAAAACTAGCTTTGTATGTTGTACATATATAAAGTTGCACATACGCAGTAGTGGAAGTACGAATATGTACTATTTTTAATATAGTATACTATATTTTTGAATATAGGAACGTAATAATTGTTATATGCCAGCCTCAAGTCGCTTCAGCCACATTGCCAAGAAAATTCAAAAATAAATTTGAAAAATTTGCAAAATCAAATGAAACTTTCAGTTTTGTCAAACAAACTTGAAATGTAACTTTCTAAGCTCAAGTTAAGCATTAAATGAGACCCAAAGAATGTTCTTTAAAATGAAACCGTTTTTGGTAAGAAAAGCAACACAAATAGGAAAAGCTTTGAATTTCTTGGCCCTGTTAAGTGGCGTCTCTCTACTGGCTCGATCGAGTTTAGTACTACGTTTGCTTTACTTATTCTGTTGTCTTTGGCTATCTACGATAGACGCGAGTGTCCCGAGTTTGGGGCTTAGGATTATTGTCGCCTTTTGACCTGGTAGCAGCAACCTAGAGAAGCGTTTGTTGTCGCCACTAGTGCGAGTATCTGCGGGCATATTGGTTTTGGACTATTGGGCACCGGCTCGTGCCGTCGGGCGACACCAACTAGTTGGCCGCTTCGCTCTTGAATTTGAAGTCGGGTCCGCCGGCGAACGGGCCGCCGGAGGAGCGCATCGCCTTCATCTTGGCCCACTGCAGCGTGTGCTTGATGCGCATGTGGTTGCGCACCGAGTTGGGATGGGCGAAGCGACGGCCGCACTCGATCACCGGACAGACGGGACTGTCGCGCGGATAGTGTCTGTCCAGGTGCTGGCGGAAGACACGCTGCTCCAGCGGCGTCTCGCACAGCGGGCAGGGCAGCATGTAGTTGCTGCCCGCATTGCTGCTGCTGCTGTTGTTGCTGCTGCCGCCAGCTGCAGCAGCCGCAGCAGCAGCAGCAGCAGCGCCGCTAGTGCTGCTGGCCAGGGCAGAGGCTGTGGCCGAGGCAGTGGCAGTCGCTGCTGCTGCTGCTGCGGCAGCCACGGCTGCTGCCGAGGTGTTTTGAAATATGTCGGGAAAGTCGCGAGAGCGACTCAAGGCAATGGTGCGAGCCATAAACAGGTTGGCGGTCAGCTGTTGCTGATGTGACACGGAAACGGATTGCTGCAGCTCATCCAGATATTGTTGTTGCTGCTGCTGCTGCTGCTGTTGATGTTGATGTTGCTTAAGATGTGGGCGATGTTCGCTCTGCTGTTGCAGATGTTGTTGCTGTTGCTGCTGCTGCTGCTGCTGCTGCTGTTGCTGCTGTTGCTGCTGCTGCTGCTGCTGACGATGCTGTTGCAGTGTTTGGTAGAGCGTCGACTCGCTGGCCTGACAACTGCGCTTCATGGTCAGCGAAATGGCCGACGAGGCTGAGCTGGAGCGTTCGTCCTGGTTGTAATCCTGCTCCTCCTCGCTGTCGTTCCAGGAGCGCGCCGACGGCGTGGGCGATGAATTTGTCGAGCGATTCTTCTTGAACATGCGGTTATTGTTATTATTATTGTGGCTAATGGTATTGTTATTGTTATTATTGTTATTGTTGTTGTTGTTGTTGTGGCTGCGTCGCTCGAAGAGCTGCGCCAGCTGCGGCCGCTGCATCAACTTGGCCAACTTGCACGCCGCAGGCTGACGATCGGCGGCATGCGCCTCGTGCGGCTGCTCCTCGACAGCGACGTCCATGGCCTCCTGCTTGATGCTCGACTGCTGGCTGCTGAGGAACGTACCTGCAGTTGGATACAGTTTGCAGTGTTGCAGGAGGTCAATTGAGAATCAGAAATCAGTTGGGACAAAGCTAAAACATTTCGATATGCAGTTGCAACATTTTTTCATATGCGTCTCACCCAATTTAGAGTACCAGTGTGTGAGTGTATGCATGTGTGTGTGTGCTTTGTGTATGCGTGTGTGTGTGTGTGAGTGTTGTCTTCCCACTGACAGCAGTTGCAGGCATTTGGCAGCAGCAACAACAACAACAACAGCAGAACTGAATAATCCTCCTCACTGCATTACAATTTCTTTTGTTCCAATTGTATGTTATTTTCTTTCCATTGCTTATAGAATTTGTTCAATTTGTATGCGATATTAATCAGATTTGTGCCAATTGCAATTGTATTCGGTTATTCGCTTTTTGTGCTGGGGGAAACATTCAGTTCTAACAGTTCGAATTGCTTTTACTACCCGTCCACACACATTGATCGTCCAGTTATGCCAATTCGGTTCACTTAACTTAGGAGCTTTTGCGAAAATCATACTCAATACACATTCGGATAGATATAGATAGATAGATTTATATACGTTTAACAGGCAGGCAAGCAAATGTTTCTATATATCTATTGGTTTGGCAAACAGTGCAAATTACATCAATTTAAATGTATAATAATTCAAATACAGATATATTATATACAAAAATATAGAAAATCTTAAAATATTAAAAACTAACATAAATAAAATAATATATGTAGATATGTATTATGTAATAAGGCAGCGAAACTCACAAAGATTTCCATCTCAATATAATTATTCAATAAGTGAAGAGCTCACACATAGATGGTGCTCATAAAAAAATGTGATGATTTTGAGGCAGTTGCATATAAGGCCTAAGACCTAGATGGTGCTAATAAAAAAATACCATATGAATTTGAGGTAGTTGCATATAAGGCCTAAAACCTTATTTGTGGTGTGCTAATTTTTGAGGGCATCATCTAGTGGTCAGGACTTGACAGGTTGAAGCTGTCTGAAAGAATGTTTAAACTTTAAACCTTGCCTTTAGAAAAGTTTCAATGATACTGTGTCCTGTGAATATTGCGTTTATTCCCGCCCTTATAGACAGAACAAACGCATTAATTGGGTCCCAAAAAATATAAAAATATCAGAAATTTGTATACAATTAGGTTTCTCCTTGCCAATCAATGTTGACCAACAAAATCGAGCTTAGTGTTAAAATTGTTACTATGTGCTGGGACTAGAAATAATCTGACAGATTAGAAAAACGAAAATATTTCGAAGACACTTCGAAATGGAAATCAGTAAATGAAAAATATCTAAATTTGTATTATGTTGTAAATGTAGTTTTCTTCTTTCCAGATATCCATTTTAAGTGCCTTCGAATGGTTTTTGTCCAATCTATCAGCTTGCTCCTAATCCCAGCACACCCGAAAGGATTAGATCAATTTGGAGACCGTGACAAAAGCCATTGGTATAAGGGCGAACCAAAGTGTGAGTTGAGGTGTAGAAGGTTTGAGGGCACGGCATATCGCGTGCCAGGCTATCATTGCTGGATCTGGCGAACAACTCTATATATTAGGTCCGCACATGACGTGCAGGCACACCATATGCCAATTGGCGTGGGTTCCGTAAGGGGCTGATGCATTCGCATTTGTGTATCGTTTTCAATATTCGATAATAATAAATATTTGAAAAATACAAACGCAATTAAATGTGTGGAAAATTGGCAGCAGGGCGCTGCCAGACCATTTATACATATATTGAGTCAGAGATTTGCATTGCACACACTCACACACACACACACTCACACATACACACCCAGAAGCTATTAGGGGCGTGTCTCTCTGGGCGATACGCTCATATGGAAAACGCCATTTAGCCAGGGCCCAGGCCATGACGCAAGAGCGCCCAAAATGAAATCAAATTAAACAATTTACTTTTTGCCTTTGTGCGTGACAACTCAAGGGAAAATGCAAACAAAATTTGTTGCATACATAAATATATAAATATACATATACACACATGCATACATGTATGCATGCATATATTGTCTATATATCTCAAGTGAAAAATATAATAAAATTGAAAATAGAATACGATGTTATCTATATACCTGTCAGAGCCGTTGCTATATACTAATATGCATGCATATAGCATCATGCAACATGCCCCCAAATGTGGCTGCCTCATGCTGGACTTCTTCTGAGCCACTCGATTGGCTGCAGCTGAAGATGGCCCTGGCTTTGGCCTGGCTAAGCGACGCAGAGGGGATTCCTTTGACCAGCCATGCATCTAAGTGCATTTAAGTGTATGTGTGTGAGTGTTAGTATGTGTATGTGTGTGTGTGTGTGTGTGTGTGTGTGTGAGCTGCAAATGACAACGCAAGAGGCGAGCGCCATGCGAGTGGACTTTGGTTGCCGATCAAATCAGGCGAAAGATTTCCCACCTTGCGCCCCACCAACAGGTGCAATTTTTGTGCGCTTGTCTTTCACTCAGATTTGGTCGCAGCTCAGGTGCCTCGCTTCCTTTCAGAAGGTATTCAAGTGTTTGGGGCGTTCTTTTTGCAGAGACATTTCGCTTACAGTGTGCGTTGGCCTGTGCGTAATGCAGCCCCCTTCCTCGCCCTCGCCCTCGCCCTCCCCCTCGCCCTCAGATGCCTCACTGTGTGCTGTGCATAATTAATGAAATATAAAATGCAAACTTAATTTTCCTAATAGTTCTTGCACATTGCACAGCTATTTTTATTACTATTTCATATGATTAGGCAATGGAGAGATGCTAAGGAAAGGATGTCAGAGATGCAAAGAGTTCTTTGTGTTGTAAATGTATAGTAGATCAGGTAAATAGAAAGAACATAAGGTACTTGCGTTTTATTAGATAAATATCTGCAAGTATTTGTGTATTCAGAGTCTTAAAAATGATTCGTGCTGAATTTAGCGAAACTTTTCTATTTGGTTTACTCTTCATAGAGGCCTACTCTTCAATTCGGATTACTCGTTATATTGGCCTTCCTTTTTATGGGGCCTATTCCTAATATCCCTAATTTCGATTCCAAATAACCCGGGAAATATATCCACAACCTAAAACCTGTAACATTTCATAGTGAACTGAATCTATCCATTGTCAATTATGAATCAGTCTAGAAAAAAAGAGATAAAGAACAAGTAATCCTTGCTAAAAGCTCTTCAGGTTTGACAGAACTATCAGAGTTTCCACTTCATAAAAAGCTAAGATTATCCAACATTTTTCAAATAAAAAATAAAATAAAATAAAAATAAAATAAATTTTGCAATTGCAAAAGTATATGGTTTTTCTCAGCTATCAAAGCTGGAAAAATGAAATTGGCATATATGGAAGTACACTCATTTGTAACATGTATCAAACATATCTATTTCCTTACGCCTCTGACTGCATGACAAGCAAAATATCAATAAAATAAAAGCTACAGTTGATCTACATATACTCCATTTTAATATCAAGTGCTTTAGGGACGTGGAACATTAAGAGACACTGTATTTTCTCCAACTTTCGATTCCACAATTGAAAATGAATACTGCTCTAAGCATAATTTCAATGCAGATTCATTCTAGACGATATGATTTCGAGCTCAGTTTAGCTACGAAATATCGATCCCAGATATAAACATATATAACATATAGAAAGTAGTTGGGCATGGCCCACAGGGTATTGTCTAGTTGGGCATTCTCTAGCCAAGCGCTTGCACCACCTGATTCACATACTCTTCTTTACCTATGTTCAAGTGCTATCAAATAAAACTGTGCAAATTGACCAAGCTAATCACGTCAGATTGAAATAATATATGCATATGTATTAAGTGTGCATGCGTGAGTATGTGTGTGTGTGTCTATGTGTGTGTGTGTGTGTATGAGTGCTGTGCTCATATCCTGTATCTGGTGCCTAAATGACCTGGGCTTGGTGGCCCGAACTCATCAATTATAGTCGCATGCCCGTGGGCGCCGCCAAACACTTTGCTTAAGGTGTCCCACAATGGCGCAGTTCACACACACACACACACACACACACACACAAAGACACACATAAGACATTCAAATGTAGAACAATTGCATGTGGCACCCCTCGGAGCGGAACTTAATGGTTATTTAAAGTTGCCTTCGCCTCGCATTCGCCGCGAATCCGAATCCGAATCCGTTTCTGATTCTTATTCCGATTCTGATTCAGTTTTAGACTTCGACTCGCATGTCGCAGCGCTGTTAGCGTCAATAGAAATTAGCTTTATTAAAGATAGAGCCCGAGTCAAGTAACGTTTCCTTTGCCTGCTGCTATGACCTGGTCATTATTTTTAGCCCCCCTCCCCCTCCCCCTCCCCCTCCCGCCCTGTGTCGTCTTTTAGCCCAGCCATTTGCCGCGTTTTGCATTTGGTCGTCGAGGCGAGCAAATAATGAATTTTTCTATATAAATCACTCGCGTCAATGGGGCCGGGCCCATTGATATTATAGAGAGGGTTGCCCCGCCCCCTCTTCTGCGCGGTCTATTAACATTTGGTAGGCATTTTGTCAGCTGTAAGAAAGGGTTGCCTTAGGGGGGTGTGGCAGCTGGGCCGTAGGTGTGTTTAATGGTCATTTTTCGATGTCTTGCGATCGTTATCACCTTTGCTTATTATTATTATTATTATTACTAGAATGCATATTTCTCTTTCGTTTGCCTTTGGCACTGGCGGTAATTTGCTTGCCTTTGTTTTTATTGGAATTTATTACTTAATAAGTTGAAATGCTTTTGGCCATTTCATAGACCCGCCTCCGCCCCCGCCCCCGCCTGCTCTATATCACTATTCTTGGGGTTCTATATATGATATATTTGAAGCGATTTTTACGAGCGCCGCTTCAGCGAAAATTTTGTTGCTTTTGAGTTTTGAACTGGACACAGCTTAATTTCAACAAAATCTCAAAGATAATAAAACTATAAAAAGGGGTCAAAAGCTGGCTACAGAGCGACAGAGATAGAGATGGAGAGAGTGAGGGGGAGGGAGATAGAGAGTAAGAGGAAGAGAGAGTATGGGGGGTGCAGGCTGGCCTAAGCCACGCTTTTATTAATTTTTATGGGCTCGTTTTATATGCGCGCACAAGTTTATCAGAGTCTTTGCAATAAAACACATAATACATGCCGTCTCAAGTATTCCGACTGTATTCCCTGACAAATTGGCGACGCAGTTTTACGAGCGTCTGCTGAGCGCGCGCCGCTCCGAATTGTGATTGAATTATTGATAAAGTGATTACACTTCGCTGACCTCCGAGCGTATTCATAGGGCCAGGCCGTAAAAATCGTTTGACCGAATTCATTAGACGAGCATTGAGTTAATTAGCAGCAGAGGCAGCAGCAGAGGCAGCAGCAGAGGCAGCAGTAGAGGCAACAATTCGCTGCTGCTGCTGCAGCTGAATCTCAAGATTTATCGAATAACCATTTTAGATTGTCCAGATGTCAGGCGACACACGACTTCCAGCAATCCATCTCTGTATTTGTTTATCTTAGACAGCAAAAAAAGAAGAAGAAGAAGCAGAAAACTGCAAACTTTTGTGGGGGGCGGAGGGAAATGGAAATTCAAGCATCGGACGTATGGAGTAGGGTGTTCTATCCATCTATCTATGCATAGCCGGGCACGTACAACGACGGTCCAGGCTAAGTAAAAAAAAAAAAGTATAAAAACACCAAACGAAACGAAACGAAACGAGACGAAATGTTGTTTAAACTTTGCAAACAAGTTTGCTTGTTTTTTTCTTTTGTGTTACGTTTTTTTGCCCTCTCTGCGAGTGTGTGTGAGTGTGTGTGTGTGTGTGTGTGTGTGGACTCGCTCGCTGTCTCATAGATAGCATTCGAAATTGAAAGCGAAATTGCTGTTGAGCATGTGTGACAACACAACAGCAACAGCGGCAGCAGCGGCAGCAAGAGAGAAGCATTGCCTGAGCCTGTGATATATTAACTGACAGCGTCTTTGACTTCAGGGCAGCGCCAAACACTGGGCTCGTCCAGTGTGTCCAAGGGAAAAAGAATTGTAAGTGACAAACACACACACACACACACATGCATGTCTTGCCAGCCTGGGTTGGAGTTTGGATTAAACCACAGCGAGACTCGTAATTAGGTTGATGGGCGAAAGGTAGCATACTTTTTGGGGCAGACCATAAGAAATTATTATAATTGAAATAAGTGAAATATATAAATAAAAATATTTAAAGTTGATAAAATATATGTAGAGATTATAGCTGTAGACCAGTTCTCATTCGACCTACTGAGGCAAGGCATGGAAAATTATGTAAATAAAAAAAGTAATGAATAAAAATGTAAAAAAAAAAATTTGTGAATTTAAATGAAAAAATTAAAAATATTTAATAATTATATAAAATATTTATATTAATATTATATAAGCGGCAAAGAGTATAGCTGTTGAGCATTACTTTATTCGACTTTCTAAGTCTTCTAAGCATGACAAATTAGGTAAATAAAATAAAAAATATATAAAATACATATAATGCAAAAAAATATAATAGCAATAGCAACAGAAAACTCTTTGTAATATAATATACAAATTATGAAATTAAAAAAAAAAGTAATAATATATCTAAATTTATACAGCAAAGAGTATAGCTGTAGAGCACTGCTTATTCGAACTTCTGGAGGGAAGCATAAGAAATTAGGAAAATGAAATATATAAATACAAATATTTGATAATTATATAAAATATATTTAATTCAAACTGCAAAGAACTCCAAGGCAAAGCATAAACAATTATAAAAATAAGTAAAATATATAAATGAAATTATTTAATAATTATATAAAATATATTCAATTTAAATTGACTGGCTGTAGAGCATTGTTCATTCGACTTTTTTCGCATAGCTTATGATTGTTTGCCTTGGCCACTTCAAGTTTTTGGCACAGCTTCTGTTTTTTTTTTTTTTTTTTTAGTTTTTCTTTTTGACATGTGATGAATGGCGATAATGCTGTTTGTTGTTTCAACTTTGAAATGAGAAAAGTTTGGGAGAAGTCAAAAATCGAGGCAAACGATTGAAAAATTGCATATGTTGAGCGTGTGAGACAAACAAAGCAGGAAAACAGTGCATAGTTTTGGGGGGGCCGAGAAGACCGCGAAATATTGCGGCATACATTCGAGAGTTGTCCGTAAACAAAATAAGCTAACACACACACATGGCCACACACACACATACACTTACAGTTGGCTGCTTAGTTTAAACCCTGCTTAGATGATGCCCTCTTGCGGTAATAAATTAGTCACGGCAGAGATGTGGGCCGAGCGAGAACAAAAGCAACAGCAACAGCAACAGCAACAGCAATAGCAACAAACACACACGCAATACACAACACACAATACACACACACACAACATAGACAAACGGATGGGAGCCACCACATAGTATGGGTGGACAGCTGTAGCCAGGACTGCAAAAGGAAAAAGTTAAAAAGGATAAATCGCTTGTGTTCATCGCTCTTCGCACATAATAAATGTATCTTTTACTTGTGCACAGCTCGCAGCTCGCAGCTCGCTGCTCGAGAAGTTGCCCAGCGTCTACTTTGCGTGGGCGTAAGTAACTCGGCCACAGCCACCCTCAGCGAGTGCGACAGAGACGGAGACAGCTGGCGCAAAAGAGCTAGCTATAGCGGCGCCCATGTGTATGTGTAGTATATAAACTTAACAGCATTTGGCTATCTTTTTGCAATTGATGTATTACACATAAAAGTTTTCAGACCTTCCCCCCGCCCCACACCCCCCCACACATGCCCAGCGCCATGTACTCGAATTGCTATTCCTATTTCTATTGCATGCGTGTGTGAGTGTGCGAGTGAGTGTGTGACTGTGTATGTGTGTGTGTATGTACAAAAACGTCGACGTCCAAGACGGCCACGTCCGCAAACAAAACGCACGCATACAATTACAAAACTGTTACACGTATGTGCGGAGAAAACCAAGAACTACGAGAAGAATGAAGAAGCAAGTGCGAACGAACGAGATAGAGAGAGAGAGGCAGAGGCAGAGGCAGGGGAAGAAGGGGTTCAGGGGTTCAGGGCAACGGGTTCGGTTGGGTTGGTGCAAAAGGAATATTGTTAACCGACTGCAAAATAAATACAAAAACTTTTAATGCCTTCGGCTGGCGTCGCAGTCGTTGAAAAATGCTTCTGCTTGCCCCCTGCCCTCACCTACACACATACACACACACACACACACACTCACACACACATACATATTGATATGGTAGTATGGGGTAGGTAGCGTCGGACGGACAGACATTGAACGTCTTCGGACTCATTGCCACTTGCAAAATGGAACTACACACAATCACAACACACACACACACACACATACACACACATACAAAGCAGACAAGATATGCCTGTGTATGTGTGTGTGTTCGTATATGGACATATGCATGCGAATCCTCGCCCTCGTTTGCCTTCTCGCCCATAACTCATCTATCAATTTTCACGTACTTGGGCCGCAGTTGCTGTCTCGGTTTGGGTTTGGGTTTGGGTTTGAGTTTTTGTGTTCTGGTCTGGGTCTTAAGCCTGGACCTCACAACTTGAAATGTGGCGTCTTATTGCCCAAAATGTAGCCTTTTGCCTCTGGTTTTTTTACTCCCAATGCACAGTGATAAGATATGAATAAGAGTGGTGAATTTATAGAATATTTTTTAAATAGAATTTGAAATATTATTTTGAAGTAATATTAAAAAGTAAAAGTAAATAATTTTTTGAAGTACTATTACGGTTTAATCTCATAGCCACTAAACTCAAATCACACCTTTATCTGATAACTATAATCAGATATCTATAATGTTTGTCCTCAATAAGACCACAGTAAATCTTAGATCTTAGATATTCCCCTATGAACACGAGATACACTTTCTATCAAAACAAATTCAATTTAATTGTATGTATCAAAAATTTCCAGCTACTAATTTTCTATCTTCCCACGATTGCCAAAAACTGGTTTTAAAATTTTTTGTAGAATGCTACTTATGTAAATAAAATCGCTGTTATTAAGAAAGTATATATATTGCATATATATATTTAAAGGATATTTGAAAGTATGTTGCCTAGAGCTTTAGGTTTCTTTCCTGTAATTAACATCTATTTTTCCCTGCTCCCCTTTAGAATTGATCACTGTGATTGTTACTATCCACATTCCTAAGAATGTATATTCATTTATTTCTGTTTATATTGAGTTGCCTAAAAGGTAGCAGGAAACTAGTCTGTGCTAATCAGACACTAAGACGTAGTCTCCACATATTGGATTAGCAGATATAGGAATTATTTACATCTGATTTTCAAATTTAATCAGGTTTAAGAGATGATCTTCAAAGTTTAAGTTGGCTAACTTCTATTAGATATCACATAAAAAGATCTATAATATGAAGATATTTCGTCTAAAAAACATTAGAAAATTAAAAAATAAATTTTAAGATAATTTGATATGGTAAATACTTTAGATCTTTCTTTATCAAAAACATTCTGTGTAGAATTTGTTTATTAATATTTAAATATTAAACACTTAGTAATGTTTTCAAAGAGAGTTTCATCATATTTAAACTTTGTGAAATTGAGTAAAATTTTGCTTGCATTGCACCACTGTGCGGTACTCGCTGCCCAACTCCTCGCTGCTCTGTGTACTTAAAGTTTTCATCTTCACGCACACTCGTGCACTCGCATGAGTTTTGTGTGTTGAGTCGGAGGCAAGCTCAATACAACACACACTTGCACAAACACACACATACATAGACACTCACACATGCACACAGACAGACCTTACAGAGCTGGGTAACAATGAGAGCTGACAGCCCCGAAATGTCATTCTATCTTGGCGGTCATTAGAACGGAGTTCTGTCTCGGCAGACCTTGGTTTGCTGGCAGTTTGTCGGCAGCCCGGCTACACCCCCTAAACACACACACACACAGAGACACCGACATCGACACAGACACAGACACCGACAGAGACTGCGTCTAAAGATGTTGGTTCCTGGCAAGCATTTGGCCAAGATTATCTCCTTTACTTTTGGTGGCAACAACTTTTGTTGTCCTTGCCTGTCTTGTCTGCAACTGCTGCTCATCGCTTTAGCTTCTCTGCTCTGTTGTGTTGTGTGTGCTCTATGAGATATTCGGTTTTTGGCTCGGTTCTGCATGAAGTATTTTACTCTTTTTCCATACACTCTGGCACTCACACACACACACACACACACATGCTGAGGGATCCATGGATATATTAACTTGGCTATTGTTTTTGTAGTCGTTGTTGGTTTTATTTTAACACGCCGCATGCAGCCCGAACTAGGCACACACACACACACACACATCTACAGCAAGGGAGGCAAACCCTTATATGCCAATGTATGTGTGCGTGTGTGTGTGTGTGTTGTATTGATGCGGCTAGTTTGATGTATTACCCCAAAAAACGAAATGTCTGTATCGCTTATGCGGGGCCAACACAGAATAGAAATGGGCATTTTGGCATTTCGATTTAGTGGCACACACACACACACACACACACACACACACGGACACATATTTATATATACATATATACATATACGAATGTGTAGAGAGACAAACGATGATTACGCCATCGGATGCTCTCATTCTCGCACACACACACACACAAACACACACACACAGAGATCCCGGGCTTTGGCAGCTTTCCTTCTGCTGCTGCTGCTTTCCCTGCTTTCTCTGCTTTCTCGCCGTCTCGCTCATGCGGGCCTTTTTATGGGCATTTTGTATAATACATCATCGACAAACATGTTTGCAAAGTGTGTACGAATATTATATGGGAATATAACTGTTATTGTTGTTGCTGTTGTTACTGCTTTTTGCGCACGCTTTCGCTCTCGTGTGTTTGCCTCTGCCCCCCCCTCTCTGCCCCTGCTCCCTGTCCCCTGCCCATGTCCTGTCCAGCGTGTCGCTGGGGTAGGCAAGAACAATTGCAAGGACATGTGCGATGGATGCTGACGTTGACGCCAATGGTGTCGCTAATGGAATGGCAATGGAGCGAAGGGCCGAAGAGACGGACACTGATGCGGGATGCGAGAGGCGGGATGCGAGAGGCGAGAGGTGAGAGGCGAGAGGCGAGCTGTGCTTAGGCCCGGTACGGCAAACTATACTACGGCCATCTGCTGATGGGGTTGGATGGACGGACTCTGTACGGACCCTGAAATTCGTATTTCGCTTTGAATTATTCCCGAAAAATTTATATACGACATCAGCGTCAAAGCCGAAGCCGAAGCCGACGTTGACGTTGACGCTGACGCTGGCGTTGGCAGCAAAAAAGTTTGCCCAAAACTTGTTGTTGTTGTTGTTGTTGTTGGGTCGCCCATGCTGTGAGTGTGTGTGTGTGTGTGCGTTTCGGTTAGTTTGGCGTACAGTTTTGTGAATTTGAATTAAATGTACATAGTTTTAGATTGCGTAATTCATTAGTACAGTCAGAGCACTACCAACACTAACCAACACCCATTTCCCAAGCGAACCTCCCTCAAGCCCCACTCCGCCGGAAAACAGGACTAGCGCAACCCCATCCACAGCCTCCCGTCGGCACACACACGGGCAATGATGAACGATGTGGTCGTATGTGGTTAGCATAGAGTTTGGGGTAATTTAGATGGGGAAAGGGTGCCAGGGATTTGATACGGCATGTGCGTGTATGTGAGTGTATGTTAGTGTGGGGAGGGGCACATACAAGTTTTGTTGGCCGGGACGTTTGCGGGCGTGACAAAAGCAAATAAGCATAGTTCCACTAGCGGGCCACTGCCAGCAATGGGCTGATCCCTTGCGCATGGTGGTGAGAAATCGAATGCCAAGCAGCTCTTAGGTGAGCTACAAGCCAGTCCCAGATGGATCTGCAGCTGCTCCACACACGAGCAGCGAGCAACGAGCAATGAGCACAACACCCAAAAGATGAATTGCTCTACGGCTGCTTAAGGCAGCGTAGCGTCAAAAGGAGTAAACTACCAAGGGGTAGACGGTGCTAACCATGCTCCAGCCCAGACCAGACCAGTCCAGCCCAGCTCAGCTGGACGACCTTCTGTCGACTGTCCCACTCGTCGAACACTTGCGCCGCACTATTTATGGTACAATTTATTACTTTATGAGCGAAGAGGCAACGACTCGTTCCACTCGCTCCGTCCTCCGTCCTCCGTCCTCCGTCCTCCGTCGTCCGTCGTCCGTCCTGGACGAGTCGCTTTGTTTACGGGCCAGCGATTGTATTTAACATTGCGAGAGGAGGAGGAGGAGCAGGAGGCGTCTGAGTGGGTCGTCGGAATGGTGTGCGAATGAAATGCGCTGGTAATGAATGTACGAATTTAGAACGCAACTGAAAACCGGCGAGACATTCGGGCGAGATAGTTTTTGCCCACTATCTGCCAACCGATGCCGATGCCAAAGCAACATCAGCGCAGGGGGGAAGCTGATGCTGAGGGAATGGAAGTGAAGGGGCAGGAAATGAGTAGAGGAAGTTTTAGTTTCATATTCATTTGGAGGGCTGGAGAGTTGGAGAAGAAGGTTTGGGGTCGACGCTGCAGAGTTTGAGGTTTCAGCTCGGCAGAGTCATTGCGATAGCGATGTTGCCACTGCGGTTGGCAGCCGCCATGAGAGTGGGTGAGAAATACTCTAGTGCTGCCTCACTCTGGCATGCGTTTAGCTGCCCCAGAGATTGTATGTGTGTGAGTGTGTGTGTGTGTTAGAAAGTTTGAATTGTATTGAAATTGTATTTTGTTAAAATTCATGTTTGTTATTGCTGCTGTTCGTGTTGTTGTTGTTTAGACGTCGTTGGCCAACCATTTTGTCGGCCTGTCGCTCTGTATGTGTGTGTGTGTGTGTGTGTGTGTGTGTGTGTGTGAGTGCGATGACTGTGTATGTGTGAGTGCGACTGAGCGTATGAGTAATTTTATTTAACTGCTGGGCGTTATATATATGTATGCGTGTGTGTGTGTCTGTGTGTGTGTGTACGTCTCTCTGAGTATGTGTGTGTGTGCGTGTTATTTTCTCGTAACGCAACTAAAAACTCTTTTCCACATATTTTCGTACATTGAAGACCCAACGCTTTGCTGTGTCTGTGTGTGTGTGTGTGTGTGTGGCTGCTGTTTAGAATTGCGTCTGTGTGTGTGTGTCTCTGTGTGTGCGTGTCGAGTGTCCAACCAAATAAATCGCACAGCAAAATAAATACGGCAACAATAAATCAATAAGTACACTGAGAGACTTATTTAACAGAGCATTCAAATAGAAATAGAAATAGTTACACGCCTCAAATATAGTATATAAATATATATCTATTATTTTTAATATGCTAGCTTCAAATTAGAACTCTTTGTGAATTGGCGAAATTCTATGCACTGTTCCATTTCCATTGCGGGTCAACTGGACTCTGAGCGGGGGCAGAAGGCAGGTTCATGAATTGTTGCCACAAATATATATCATCGACACGTTAGCCCCCACACACACACAGAGATACACAAGTGCGTGTGTGTGTGTGTATTTGTATTGAGGTCCACAGGATTCGATCGCACAAATTGCTCATTGCTAAGGAAATATTTGCAATAAATTTAGTTTATGGCTTCGGCTGTTGGCAGCCGCCTGACTGACACCCACACCTCGTATACACAGAGACACCCACCGAATCTCCCTGTATATGTATATACATATACAGAAAAACTTCACACTCTGTCAATACCTGAATTATATGCGTATGTGCGTGAATACTTAGAAATATTAAAATGCAGCACTCATCCTCATTCAATCCCTCCCTGCCTGCTTCTCTACCTCTGACACCGCCTCTTCCGCCGCCTCTACCTCCGCCACTGCCTCTGCCTCCGCCCTCAGCTGTGGTCAAGCAGGACATTCACATATCCGCAATGCTCAGTTCGCTGTGGGGCGCTAGCCATTCGGTTTATTGATGTAATATCCTTCAATTATTATGGATATTTGGCGCATTCCAGCGTATCCGCATGTGCGAATGGGTTGAGTGCTTTGAGGGGCTGTCAGAGCGCCGGTTGTGGGCCCCGAGGCATCTGACGCCGCTTAATTAACTGACCCTAAACAGAAACCCCACGCAAAATACGCTGTCAACTAAGAAGCTAAAGTGGTTGGAGCCAAGCAGATCTGAAGGAAATGAAATGCAAACAAACCATGTGTGTGGGTGGGTTACTCTCTCTGTGGCTGTGTGTGCGTATGTGTGAGTGTGTGTGTGTGCGTAAAAGGATAAGACGAACGCAAGTGGCGGCCCAGAGTTCCAGAGACCTTCTCAAGTCGCTCGTCCAGAAACGTACGGTTGGGCGGGGCAGTAGGATAGGGGGCAACTACTTTCGCATGTGCGGCAATAATTCATCCATTAAAAGGGATATCAATGTGAGGCATTTGGAATAGGGGGGCGACGGCGATGGATGGCGACGGATGAGACACAGTAGATGCTGGAGATGAAGACGAAGTAGCAACGGGGTCAAATGGAAAAGGCCGAACGAAGCAGCCGTTGCTTGCCTTACCGTACAACTTCCGTTTGAAAACCGCACGCACACCCAACACACACACACAGGCATAGACACACACACACAGACACAAACTGGTAATACAATCGCCGGAATTTGAAGGTTGAACGTTTCGGGGCGTTTGTACGGTTGCTCATCGCCTGCTTACGGCTATCAATGGGTTCGAAAGCGAGGCAAGTAGAACTCACAGCGACACACATGTATCCATAGATACACACACACACACACACACACACACTCATACAGCCACATACAGCTTTGTGTGATAAGCAAAAATACCGAAAGGTTGCATGCAAGAGTTCGTTTCAATGCTTCGCTCGTTCGGCTCTTGTCACCGGCACGTGGCCCAAAGACGCTGGCTAAAGATGTAGGAGGATTTAGCCGGAGAGGGGCATCAAATGGACTCAGTCATACACACACACATACACACACACACACGCACACACATGGACACACACTCACTTACACTTGGACATGCGGCATCCATATGGATTTATGTAAATTCTATGCCCCAAAAATGACCTTTTTCCATGCGGCTGGCGCTGCTTGCTAGAGTACCGGAGTACCGGAGTATACCGGAGAGTTTTCGGCGTATGTGGAATGGTTTGTGTCTTTGACTTTTGTAATATTTTGTAGAAATAAATTCGCATTTGAAACGGATTCGGATTCGTAAGCGAAATGCTTAAGCATAACACCGACGACACCAACACGCACATACATCTATTTATATTTATATTTATATATGAGTATGTGTGTACGTGTGTGTGTGTGTGTGTGTGTGTGTGTGTGTGTGTGAAAGACCACTTGAATTTAAAATACGACAAGGCTGAAAGGGCTGGCCATGCCAGGCAGCCCGTAAACCCAGGGACCAACCCAAAACCAAATAGTTTCCAAAAGTTTTGCATTTGCCTGGGCTTTGTGTCTATATATCTAAAAAGAGAGGGAGAGAGTCTTAGTCTATGTATACTATGTATGTGTGTGTGACTGTGTGTGAGTGTGTGTGTGCGCATGTTAAACTCAAGTAGCAAAACAACAAAATTTTGTATAAATTTAATGTATTTTCTATGACAAACACTTGCCCAGCAACTGAGCCTTCCTCCCACGTCCATTCCCATTCCCATTCCCATTCCCTGAGCTCAACATATCGAAATTATAATCGTAATAATAATAATAATAATAATAATAATGTTCTTTTTCTAGCCTTTTCCATACCCATTACAAATGAGTATTTTTTCTCGGAAACTCTATGCTAAACTATTTCAAATGAAGTTTAAGCAGAAAATTAGAATTTTCAAGTGCTGCAATGGGCTTTCGCCTGTGGACGGTGGACGATGCCCAGATCCATGCCCCATGTGCTTGGGGTATGCTTTCAACTTGCTGTTGCTGTTGTAGTTGTTGCCTCACACACAATGACATAATCCCTCATCTACATAAACATTAGAGCGAGAATTTAACTCAAAAGTTTTTAGTTTCGGTTTCGTTTTCGGTCCACCCAGTTCCAATCCCAATCCCAATCCCACCCACCTCGTACATAGATCTTTCTCTCTCTCTGTGTGTGTGGCCGAAAGTGTCCCTGGCATTTTGTTTTTGGATATACATAGTATATAGTATATAGTTCTACACATATATATATATATATATGAGATATATGTGTATATAGGCATACATTGTAGCTATGTGCACAGCCTGTGCGGCTTCTATGTGTGACGTGCAGCAGATGCGAGTTTTTGGCGTAAATTAATTTGATAACAAATTTTTATACACGCCTACGCAATACAAAGGAGTATATTGGGGCTGAAGAGACTTTAAATTGAAAATAGTTGAATATATTCTTCTTCTTCGCTTCCTTTTTATAACTTTCCCATTTTTAATGGGTTCAGGGTTTTGCAAATAAACTTTTCCCGATTACATACTTTTTCGAAACTCCACTCCATGAAAACTAATTTATCATAGTAGAAAAGACAATAGGTCTGAGCTCTAAAATTGTAAAAATATCAAATGAATTTTATAATTAAATGTAATAAATATTAAAAAAAAAAAAATAGTTGAGATTCCTTACTATTATTGTAATGTGTAAGGCTAGAGATAAGATACTTCTAAGATATGATAAAGTATCAACTGGAAGTTATATAGCTATACCCATTAAGGAGTATGGCAAATCGCAAAATAATATTATTTTAATTTTTATTTATTAAAATTTTTTTTTGTAAAATCGGAAAGACACTATTATATTGTTCAGTTTAAAACATAAGATCTCTTTACTACTAATTGAATGTTAGCTATAGATATGCTCATGTTATAGGAATTTCTTTCACAGTATAAGACTTAAGATCTCTTTACTACTATGTTAATGTACTTCTAAAGCTATAGACAGGAATAAATCAAATCGAAAAACAGCAATATCATGCTCAATTTAATACTTAAGATGTTCAAGTTTTACTGTAAGATTTCTGGTAGCCTCCTCAGTATGTACTTGAAATTAAAAACTCGAAACATATTCATATTTCAGTCATCACGAGCGAGTATTATGCAGTCGTTGCAGCTCGACTGCAATATTGTTACATAATTTTAACTCTATTGTTTAGAAAGTGGGCGTGGCCACTTCAAGAGTCCTAAAAGCGTATTAAACTTTTTGAGTATGCAATAAAAAGTTGTGGCCAGAGACAGAGAGAGTTTTAAAAGGAATTCACAAATGCAATTGAGTTAAGAATTCTTTTTGCCACAAATTGAGTTGAGTAAGGAATTTAAAGCCTTGGCTATCTGTATCTGAATCTGTTCCGAGTATCTGTTTGTTACACAATTAAAAATCGGTAACAATTATAGACAGATACCACAGATGGCGAGTGGGTAAAGCATGTGAGGCAAGCACGCACTGATAACGTATTTCCAATAATTTTACTCATTATCCAGGGCAAAAGTTTCTTGCGCGCCTGTCTCTGGCTCCTTCATTGGGATGCAGGCGAGTGTGTGTCTGTGTGTGTGTGTGTTGGGCAAGTCAAGCTGGCCAAGTGGGTGTGGATGTGTATGTGTGTATGTATATCTATGTGTGTGCTATGGAGGGAGGTATAGCTTGCAAGCGTGTTGGCGTTAATGGTTCTTGATGAAATGAAATAATGGGTGCGTTTATTCACGTAATGTATTTGTATTTGTTACAGCAGCAACAACAGCCACAGCAACAACAGCAACAACATATTTACAATAATAACACAGCTCGTAAAACGAATGAATAACTGAATGGAATGATTGAATGCCGTATAGAATGAAAGCGGCGCCCAAGCGACGGCCACGGCAAAGGCAAAGGCAAAGGCAAAGGCGAATAGTGAACAGCGAACGGCGACGGCGACGGCAACGGCGACGTCTAACAAAACGCTTTTCGTTAGTTTTCATTATTTTCCGCATTTAAGCGTATTTATTCCGTTGTTAATCGAATTTATTAAATGCAAACACGCCAACATATATAAAAGACTGCCATCATACAACAACAACCCTCCAATCCCTACACACTCACACACACACACAGAAACACTCGTAGATGTTGGCCAACACGCACACTCACACTCACCTGGAACTGGGCGCGTTTTGTTTGGCTTGAGAAATGTTCTTCGCATGATTATTGCTGGCTGCTAATTTTATGCTTTACTTTGTGCCCATTGAATGTCTCTATTCCCCCCTCACACACACGCTGTCTCTCCTCTCTCTTTCACTCTCTCTATCTGCCTCTCTCTGTTTCTCTATTGTCCAACTATTCATAGCAAATATATATAAATATCATTCGAAGCTCCAGTTTTCGCTGGAAATGTAACTGAAAATAGTTTCCATTATTTCTGTTGCCTACGCTTAGGCGCTTCGATTGCGCTCAGCAGGTGAGAGCTCATTAAGCGATAAGTATTACAACTGCATAGCGATTTCAATCTTCTTTAAAGTCTTTCATGGTTTTATGGAAGCTTAAAGGATGATCAATTTGAAGGATAGGAAATATCGGATATTTAGGTAGATATATTATAATCTCTTCTAGACACTTTCTTTAAGGATCAATTGTTCATGTCATTTTAAGTATAAGCTAACGATATTCGGCATATAAATTAGATTTGCATTACAGATTTCTATTATCATATATGGACATCTTTCTACTGCACTTCAACTTCATTTAAATGCAACTTTCTTAAATTCTTTTTTTACTATCAGCCTCGCTTTATAATGATCAAAGTTGTTTGACTTGAATTTCTCAAATCATATATTAATACCAGATGAATTATAAATATGTGGAAAAAAAAACCTTAGGGAAGTTCCGGTTAACTGAACCTAATGTAAATCCAGAATTTCTTTTTGAAAATATCATATATTCTAACATCTACAATTTGAACAATGTTATTTCCGAAAGGTTCTAAGTAGTATAAGATAAATCTTAATATATTATTAATATATTATTATATATATATAATGTTTGACTTAGAAAAGAAAGCTTTTGAAGATATGTTCTAAATGTATTTTTTTAGATACACACTCTATGTCCTTTACTATTAGCATCTGTCTCCGCTACTTATTGAAAACATCTCTTTAAGAAATATACAACTTTTCTGACTATTTTAAAAGCGTAATAAGAATATTGCTCAACTTTACAATAAATTTGCTTACGAAATTTGGAAATAAAGTTTTGAAAAATTTGGAAAAACCCTAATAACACACATCAACAAATATTATATCATATAGAGACAAATTTCTCCATAATTTACCTTAGCTATTACTTCAAAAGATAAGATGAAAGTATGTTCAATTGAAGACAAAAATTACTTAAACATTTGAGTGTAAAAGAAATTTTTCGAATAAACTTATTTCTCAGCTTAATATATTTTGCTATTTTTTATATATCTTTGTATAAATTTATTATATGTATTACCTATTGCATATTAGATATTATCTACACTCTCATTTCACCTATAATCTAAGCAGTTGGCTCTCAGATCAAATCAAAAGCTGTCGCTTGAAAATAATGCTGAATGTGATTTTTATGCGAATGTGGTGGAAGACGTAATGCATTTCAGAGACGGAGCACAGCTGGTAAATAGAACTGAAAGAAACTTTGCGCATTAGTTGTCCAGCGCCAGTCGGTCCGGCCAAGTCCGAGCCTCATGCCTCACGTCCTCTCGCCCTAGTCCTCTTCGTGGAACTTTTGCATTTGATTTCGGCACAAGAAATGAGCAAATGGCCTTATATGTCAATGATTTTTCTTCACCCACGTCTTCTGATGGCGCCAACAACTGCACTGGCTAACAGATAACATGAGCTTGGCCTGGGCCTAGAGTGAGTGAAGGCAGGAGAGGGGGCAACACTTTCTTGACGCCTTGCAACCAACAATGGTAGCCAAACAGATGGCGCTGAATTGGTATAGGGACTCGTTGCTCTGCCAAAAAGTCCTTACCGTTTGTCTAGGGCTCTTTTTTTAATTTTCCACACACACACACACACACATGTGGAGGGACACACATTTAGATTATACACCCACACGGGCTGCTGCACCTCCCCTTTGCTGTTATTATTTTGGCTTCCATTTATTTGCTGTCAATGTTTCGACTGCCTGCCGCCTGTCCAGCCCGCCCGAGGGCTACGTCCGCTGCTCGCATTTCCTCGCTATTTTCTTATTTTCTTTTTTATTTTACTTTACTTTTTGCTATCATTTTCATTTTAAAATGTCGCTCAGAGCAACGTCATGGACGGCAACGCCTCCGAGAGGTCAGCGTCAGCTCCTACGCCTTGTTATTCTGGCCGTCCTTTTTTTTCTGCTGTGTGCTCCCAGGAGCGACGTCCCAGCGTCCCGTCACCTAGCCCTAGTCCAGGTCCTGGCCCGCTGACTGCTGCTACTTCTTTCTTCTAGACATTTTGGGGCTGGCCACTTTATAAATGTTTCTGCAACGGATTTTGCAAAGTAAACTTTTTCGCCTTTGTAGTTTTTTTGCGTCTCTCAACCACTTGGCCCGCATCTGATTGCGAGTGTGTGACACGGGAAGAAGCAGAGGACGAGGACGGGCGCAAATAATATATTAAAATGCAAACCCAACTCATATTACCGAACTGAACCAGCGCGAACTGGCCCACAAAAAAGAACTGTACTGGACTGGCTTGTTGGCACAGCTACTGAGCGGGAGTGAGGGGGAGGGGCGGGTTCTGTAGCTCTCAAGTCCTTGCGCACACATGTGCGCAATTTCCAAGTCCGTTTCGGCCATTGCCAATGTCTTCAAATAAATCGAATGCACAAAAAAGCAATAAAATGAAATAAAATCTAAATATATGTATGCATGTGTGTGGCACTGAGGAGTGTCGTCCTTTTTGTTGTTGTCCTTTCGTGTCTACTCTAAACGAGCTGCTGGAACGGAGGCGGACAGCTACTGACAAAGAACAACAAACCGAAGAAAACAGAACAAAACGAAAAAAAAAATCCAAAGAGGAGAGAAAGGAACTTATCATTTTTATCATTGCACAAAACTTTATCCTTTTCAGCTCGGGCCGTTAATATTTTCGTTTCTAAATGCGAAATGGCCAAGTCGAAAAGTCCCAGTTCCAATACCAATACCAAGTACAGCCTAGTGCCAACACGTTACCGCTGTCCGGAATTTCAAATGACTTTTTCCTCAGCGTGTGTGTGATGTGAGGGCGTGCAAGTCCGAAGCTTATTGAATGTTTATGCTTTATTAAATTTGATTTCTTTGCAACTTGGAGTCACAGCAAGCAGGGCAGCTGCGACCGTCCGACCGTCCGACCGTCCGACAGACCCATCGACCCATCGACCGACCAACTGGTTTACAAACCCATCGTCTAGTCGTTCGACCCAGCAACTAACCAAACAGCCGGTCAACATTTGCTGCAATGATCTATGTGCGCTGAATATTAAATGGCATCGCCGGCTTAGCGACGCTCTAGTCCCAGTTACTTGTATCCCTCTGCCCGCTGTAGGTGGACGATGTCTTAGGCTCAGGCTAAGGCACCATTATCATTTTAATGCGCGATAAATGCGACATTTGCGACGTTATACAAAGTGCGTGTAATGTGCTCGACTACCCAAAGGCAGAGCGAGAGAGGTAGAGGGAGAGGGAGAGGGAGAGGCAGTGCGTGGGTTGGCATTGTAGCAGCCTCGACGAATTCTTGACTTCGGAAAACGGAACGTAACGATTCATATTTGTAAACGGGTTTTGCCGCAAGCATCCGGCTATGGGTGCGACAACGCCCACGCATAATATCGAATGGTAATCATAATCATAATAATAGGAATAGTAATAGTAATAGGAATAATAATAATAATTCGAAACATTTGCACATACGTAAATGAACATTACGGCCGTTCGCCTACCCCCGGAATATGTTTATAATCACACGCCAAATGTCCTAAACAGCAGTTGTCCAGGCCAAAAAACTTTACTCGTTGCTTGGGCCTCTAATGCGACACGTGGCCCGCGCATATTTCTTCACACTCTGAGCCGATTGGCTGGGATTGGAATTTGGCATTTAGAATTGGAATGTGGCTCTCTCGCTCTTTATTGTTAGTGCTAGTTCCAAGTGGGTGATGGGTCTAATGATTGCCTCGATTCGGGTAACTCGTTAGGCGTGATATGAGCTTAATGCGTGTGTTTGTTTGTCTATTGAAATGGCCACGATAAGTGTTATCGTATTATCGCATTATCGATAGGTAAACTTATAGTAATCTCCAATATTTGTGAGTTTCGCTGCACATAACTTAAATAATAATAAACTAAAATTGAGCACTATTTGTAATAGTTTGTATGCAATATATAAGATAATGTTTAACAATAAACCGATAACAATCGATATACAGCGCACTTAACTAAACTTATCTATACATCTTTGTTAATTAGTTAATTAATTTTGATTTCACTTTTACGTTTGTCGATTTTTTTTTCTTTGGCCAATTGTTTGTCGAATTGTGAATGCTCTGTCGTTTATCGGTTTATCGATAGCTGTCGATAGATTAGTAACGAGCTTGTAGCAAATGCAAATCATACGCAAATCTCTCGCGACAAAAGAAATCATACACAAGAGGCAAATACCCAATAAGATACGAGTATACATAGAGAGAATAAAGGAAACTTCGTCCTAGGCACTTACCAAAATCATTGCCACCTAGGCCGGAAGGTCCTGGCAGCAGGCCGGGTATGCCCTGCAAGCCAAGGAATGCATTTGGAAAGGAGTGCGAGCGCTGATTGTCCATGCCATCGAGAGTGCCATCGTGGTGGCCATCGCCACGATCCGAGGGTTCCGTATCGCTGCTATTGGAGTCTTCGCCGGCACTCTGGCCGAGATCGTGTTTCTAGAATTAGATCAAAGAACACTTCCGGCTGAAAAAAGGATTTATTCTATGGAAATCAAAGCTTAACCAACCTGATTGGCCTGCTGTCCATTGCTATTCTCCAGTGCCTGACCGAGCAGAGATTCGCGCAGCTCTAAGCTGCGATCGCGATCCTTGGAGGTGTCGCGGCTGCGATTGCGCGTCAATGGATGTTGCCCCGCCACGGGAAAGTCGCGATCGATTAGCAGACGCTCCGGACTGATGCCGTGCTGTGCGCGAAACAGATCTGCGCTCTTGATGCGCTTCTGGGGAGGCGGTGTCAGGTGACTCTTGCGACTGCCCTCCATATCGCTCAGATCCCAGTGGTTGTTGCTGCTGGCCTAGAGTGGGTGAAATGCATAAAAGGAATTCGAATTGGGCAAGTTAGTTAGGATTGTGACCCGTCGCAATCGGAATGCATGCGAGCGACTTTACTTTGCTTGGATTGGGATTTGAGTTTCTTACGGGCGACGCTGCGGATGCCTTCAGTTCCTGGATGGCGGGCGTGCCGCTGCTGTTGCCGCTCTGCGAGGCGCCCGACTCCCGCTGCCCCGACTGACCCTGGCTGCTCCCGCTGCTCAGTGGCAGGTTGGCGGCGGCCGCCGCAACGGCTGCCGTCAGCGATGCTGCTGCAGCGGCGGCAGCCACAGCACTTGACGCCGACCCTGTGGCCGGCGTCTGTGGAGTGCTGAAGGTCGAGCTCTGGCTCTGGCTCTGGCTGTGGCTGTGGCTGTTGTTGGCGCTGCTGTTGCTGTTGGCGTTGGCGTTCAGGTTGGCATTGCCCAGCGCCGTGGGCAAATAGTTACTAATTTTGTTGTTGTTACTGCTGTCTGCATTGTTGTTGTTGTTGTTGTTGTTGCTGCTGCTGCTGCTGGTGCTGAGTGCAGCGGACAAAGCCTTCGAGTAGGGATAGCCGCCGTTGACATCCGCCAGGCCGCGTATCTGCAGCAAGTGCGCAGTCTTCAGAAAGTCCGGCAGCTGCTCATGACTCACATTCACCTCGCCATTGTACATGAAGCTGCAGAGAGATTTTAATTGGAATTTATAATAATGGAACAAGTAAAAGTGCTCTTCCAGTCAAGACTGCTCGACTAGGAGATACCCGGAAACCAGCAAAGAGCTAATGTTGAATAGCTTATATTGTAGACGGACTTTTCAATCAGATTTTTAGAACTTGATATTGATATTCATATGTGTATATTTTAAAAGGTATATGAATAGGTTTCTCTAGTATATGAAATACTTTTTTTCCAGCTGTAGGTAGAAGGAGGCTTCCAAAATGAGTAATTTTTAGATCTTAAGCATTTCAGGTATTTAAGTTACGATTATATATATATATATATATATATATATATATATATATATTATATGATAATAAGAAAATAGGATGAGTTATAGAAAAAATATAAAAAGCTCGTACGGCGTATGGTGTACCGAGTATACATTAAAAGTTTCAGGTCTCTAGCTTTTGTAATTTACGAGATCGTTACGTTCACACGGACAAACAGAGAGACGAACTGATGGACGTACGGACATTGCTAGATCACCCCAGCTTGTCATCTTGATCAATAATATATATACTTTATTGTTCAGCCCCACCTCATCACTGCCTGTTACATACTTATTCACAAAAGCATTCCACCCTGACTTGCCATTTTCAATGGGTTCAGGCCATAATAACTTCATCAATGTCGGAAAATTCTCAAGAATGTACTCACCTTAGCAGGTTCTCAACGTCGTCGCTGCGCACATCGCGCAATATGACAATGGGATGCTCACAGGGATTGGCCTTCAGCAGCTTGCGAAAGTAGGGACTGCAGGCGCTGAGGACCACCTTGTGTGCGGTGAAGGAGCGCTCGTCGCAGGCGAGCGTCACATCCACGAAGTCCTCCTCGTCCCGCAAGTGCCGAAACGAGCTGAGTATTGACGTTTGAAAATCATTCCATTTAAGCGCATAATGTTGCTGCTGCTGCTGCTGCTGGGGCAGTGGCGGCGTTGCAGGGGATAGCGCCGTGCCGGCGCCAGCGGCTGCTGTTGAGGCCAGGGCGTGCGTGTGCGAGTGGGTGGAGGTCGCCAGTGGCGGTGGCTCCATTTTGACCACGCCCGCGTTGTTGTTCTCCGCCGTTTGCAGCTGAGTGGACTCGGTCATTTATAGGAACTTGTGCCGTGTCCTTGACTCTTTCGTTTACTTCGGCCGCTTTGTATGTCTGCCTAATGTCCTAATGGGCTCGATCCAAGCGCGCTTTGTTGCCAAATCCTATTTCGTTTCTATTGTATTGTGAACGTATGTTTGCTCGTGTGCAGCTTTGTGTGGAGATTCGCAAATATTTACAGTGCCGTTCCGCCAATCTTGATGCTTCCTGCTGCTGCTCCAGCTGCTGCTCCTGCTCCCTTGTGCTGCTAATTGGGCGAAAGTTGTGGCAACCTCTGACGGCCTTTGTCCATTTTCACCGGACTCTCTCACTCGGTGTCTCAACCATGGACGGAACGTTTACAAAGTCGGGCCGGTTTGGGTTGAGCTGGGGGCAGCGCTTATCTCTCTCTCTCTCACTCTCCCTCTCGGCTGTAATCCAAGACTAGAAGAATGAAAGAAAAAATACTCATGAGTCTTTGGCTCATTTCAGGTTCAATTGCCACCGTCCACAGCATGAAGTGCGGCAGGTGGCCCCGCTCAGCGGCATTGGTAGCCCCATCATTAAATACTATTACCAATTATTCATACTTAAGCACCGAGACGACGACGACGCTGGCGGCTGATGGTTGCCGATTGCCTCTTACCAATTGTTTTTCAGTTGTTCAGTTGTTCGTTTGGTCAGCTCAGCTCAGTTCAGTTCACTTCAGTTCGGCGTTACAGCGGCCCTCCGCGGTGTCTAATGGAATCATTAATTACGCGAGCGCACCGAGCGGGCCACTTGTCGGGGGCATTAGACGCAAATCAATTTAATTTAACCGTTTACAAGCAGCGAACCAGCGCACTTTCCGACTCCGATCTCTACACACTTTGAGTTCGAGCTACAAGCCACAGAAATACAAATGTAATTGTATAGATCATTAGCTGTTTGCACCACGTCGCGTTGATCTACCTACAGCTGCAGGTTGTGGTACTCGCTGACTGAGAGTACGTGAACCCTCTCCCCAATAGACCAGTCTCAGACCCTGAATCAGAATCGGATTCAGAATCAGATTCAGAGAAACCTGAGAGAAAACCTGATCGATGTGCTGCCTTCATAATATTTATAAACCCATTCATCTACCCCTGACTTCGCTCACGATTATGATCTTCGGCACAATGCGAGCGGCACGCCCCTCTATCAAAATAATAATCACAGAAGCCTAATGCCACAAACTTTTCGATTGCAATTGGCGCCTGCATTTTGAGGCATGCTCATTTTTCATGCCACAGTCAACTTGGAATTTCCAACTTTGAAAGTCAGTCGTGGGGTCCTCCTGTCCGACTTTTGTTGTTTCTTTCTGTTTTTGGGGTTTCTGTGTGTGTTTTTTGACTTCTTCTTCTGTTTACATCTTCGTCGGGTGCTCGCTTGCCCCGGGACTTGATTAATGATGCGCGGCTTGAAATTCGATTACGAACATCATGTAGAACTAGATTTATGTACACCTGTCTTTGGACCCCAAAACTATTGAAGTCTAATTGAAATTCATTAAAGAAGATCAACTGAGGTACTAAGAGCCAAGCTTGCACTTTATCATATTCTAGTTTCCAACTGGCAGCTGTAACTCCAACAATATTTTCGGGGGTTTGTATGTCACTGTATTTCTCTCACTCTCCCTCCCCCCTCTCGCCCTCTGTCTCTGCTTGTGCGCTAATTTATGAAGTAACCCAAAACAATTTCATCATAACACACTTGCCGACAATTATTTCGTTTATTGAACAAACATTCGCGTCGTATCGCATAAATTCGAAAGGGCGACAGCAACAACAATAACTAAACAAAACCGACCCCATATATACAGTAGAGCTAGGAAAAAAACAAGTACGAATGTTATCGTTAAGCACAACCGACTGCAGAATATCTATTCACTTGCGGAAACATTTTTATTTAGTCAAATTAAGGGTATTCTATAGTAAAGAATTAACTAAATAAAACTTTATAGAATCTGTAAGTAAATCATAGATGAGTATCTGTATGTAGTGCCGCTCAACACTGATCCTAGCTCAACAATTGTAGCAATTCGAGTTACTTCTGATTTTTCACGCCCTCAAGAGGTGTACAAATATCAGTTTTAAAGTGACAATCGAGCAGATAAACAGCTATAAAGCTAGCTATTCAAGTTCTACATTTTATATACTTGGGCGTGCCACACCCCTAATAGATATTTCTATCTGTATATGTCTTATACGAGTTTTTAGTAAATCAAATCTAGATCAGTCCATGATTAATAGTAGATAACCTCTACGTATTCATTTACCCAAAACAAATATACCCTTTCTCCCACTGTGAAGAAGTATACAAAATAAAAACAACAACGCGCAGCCGGTTGGTAACCAGAAAAATATGTAAATGTAAACGAAAAAAAAAAACTATTTATATATATAATATTTATTATGTATACATATATAGAGGATGATATCTGCACCTGTGTGTGTGTGAGTGTGCGTGTCTGTGTGTGGGTGCAACGCAATTGCATTTCTCACGTTAGCGCAAAATTTGACAACAACAAAAACAGAAAAATGTTGCAGCTGAAATGGGAGTCAAAGCGCAATATCAATTCGCCTGTCTAAAGCAAAACATATCAAAAATTTGCGTGGAAAAACAAGAAGCCGTCCATAATAAAAAGGCCAAAAGAACAGACACACATACGCACACACACAAACACACACATGTATTTTGTGATATGTGAAGTTTGTGCAAAATAGTCGAGGAGGTGGAGGAGAGGGAGTCCTATCATAATAACAAATAAATGTAAATGATAATAGTAAATAAAAAACGAATTACTAAACAACACACAATCCGTTTCATATCCAATCATATGATGGCACCCACATACCCCTATACTCATATATATTACTATATATATATATAGACATATATGTGTACGGTGTACAGCACACGATATGCGTGCAAAGGAGTTTGGGATTGAGACAAGTAACAACAGTTGTTGTTAGACAAGCAGAGCAGGAAGCACCACACACAGAAGGATAACAACATTTATGCCAACTATTTGAGTAAATTGATACGGCGCCTTGGTAAATGAAGCAACGACCCACCAAATATAGCCAGAGAATAAATACAACGCACGACCTCCTTCCAGTACACTAAGAGAATGACTTATCTAATACGAGTCGAATTGCATATATGTAATCGTAAAAGTTCTTATAGCTACAAATATAAATAATATACTAAAACTGGATTTTATTGGTTGTAACTACTTTCATTTAGCTGTTGTTCAGGTCGGGTCTATAAGGTCTCTATCTTTGTTCACTCGTTTCTTTAAGTGTATTGACTGGTTACTTAAATATTTCTTCTATAAAAAAGCGATTACACAGGCCAACAAAATAGACTAAAGCGTGGGAGCTAAGGATATGAATTTTTTTTAAGAATTTTGAAATGCTTCAGGTGCAACTGAAACCAGCTAAAACCTCTATATGCGTATATCCATATATATATCTATTATGATATATTCCCAATATATATTGATATATATGAAGACCTATTTGAAATATATGTCAAGAGAGTTGCTGAGCTTCTCCGTCTCTTCAAGGACTTCTTAGAATACTGAGAGTGAAAGTGGTGCTGGATTCTATAATTAATTCAATTCAATTTCTTTGTTTACTCTTGAAGTTAGCTGATGATTTTGGGAAGAAAATATAAAGAAAGTAAAAAATCCGGGTGAACTTAGCTGCTTATGTAAGGTTATATTGAAACTTGAGAAGTTTTGCGATAGTCGAAATAATGCGTTATCTATCATTTCAATGTGTGCTCGACTATCGAGGAGTAATATTCAGAAGAGTTTGTATATGAGTTATATGATTATATTTTCACCGTCACCCTAATCATTTGCACTACTTGAAATAAACTCTGTCATATAAAAATATAACAACAAATTTTATTTTGACTGAATATTTTGCCGATATCTGAGCATACTCCGTAAAACGTAACTGCTAGAAAAATCTCAAGAAAAACATTTTCTTTTGCTAATTTAGCTTTGAGTTGTTATTATTAAATAGATAAAGAGAGAGCCTAAATCTATGTTTTCTTGTATCATTTGATTGTGATTGATTGTGTCATTTATATTTTCTATATATATATGGTATTGTATAATCGTAGGACAGTTTAATAGTAAGGGCATATTCTTAAATTCACATTCAGCAAGAAAAAAATCTTCAGCTCTCAGTTATCACATCCTGTTGGCTTGTGTTATCATCATTATTACGACGCTGCGTTAACGTAATCAAAGAATTATTTTCTGAGCAATTTTATGGCTCTGTTTTTATTTATTATCCGCAAATTATTTAAAGTACTAAATAAGTGAAGCAATATGAACTTAGATATTCTAAAGACGTAATTCGAAATCCTAAGCTGCAAACTTTTTCAGACTAACTCGACCAAAACATTTCCAGCTTTAAATAAATTTAAAAGCATTAAAACTGATTAGAATATTATGTCCACATAAATTATATACAATGTGTAAATTATAAGAAAGTATGCAAACACACACAAGCACACAGCCAGACAAACACACACACACACACACAAACACACCCTCATATAGGCAATTGGATTGATACTGAAAAGGGATGCAAGCAAATTAGTTAAAAACCAATTAAAATTACGCATACGCCGCATAGGCCGCATGCCCAAATTGTAAACCAGTTTAATAGTCAATGCATATATATATTTATATAATGTGATATACATATATATATATATGTATGTGCATATAGATATATCTGGGCACACACAGCCAATACACACAAATGCGTTGAGAAAATTTTTCTAAAAATCCACATTAGAATGTCAATAAAATACGCTTTTAATGAAATAATTAATTAGATTTTGCACATCAACAAACCGAGGCGCATTTCGTAAACACACACAGAACTGTACATAGGAATAATAGCATATATATAGGATATATAAATGGCTATATATTTGTGCATTCGATGTCTATTTACTTGCATTAAGCGGTCATCGCATCAGCTCACCTCGCCCTCACCTGTCGCCCCGCCCCCGCATTCAATTGTGTTTTAGATTTTCAATTTGCATGCGTTTCCAATGTTGTTTTTTTGTTGCTCTCTTCTTCTTCTTATTAGTTCTGGTTTCGTTGCGCGCGATTTATTCGATTTTCAATTATTTAAATGGTTTTCATTTCGGACCCACACACAATTCTAATTTGCATTAGGAGAGAGGAGGGAGGAGAGAGTAGAGAGTGGAGAGTGGAGAGGAGTCGCCGCTGTCTCTAGCTCCGCCCCTGGACACGCATCAAAGTGCCACTGAGTGGCACAAAAACTAAAAATGACTGAGCAGATAGATAACAGAAACAATAAGAGCCACAGCAGCAGCAACAGCAACCAGAATTGACTTTCCTAATTGCCTCTGAGAATTTAAATTGAGACATGAAATTGAATAATTCAAAATAATTAGCCAGCCAAGACAGACAGGGAGACAGTCAGTCTGTCGGGCAGACAGTCGGTCGGTCGGGCGGCGTAATTGCATTAATGATTTTGATAAATGACAATCGCCCAAAAGTCTTCTTTGAGTTTGACGCACAAAATCTTAGCACCTGGAATATGGCTCAGAAACACTTAAATATGTTAAGTACAAGCTGAAATTGAGCAGAGTCTCATTGAAGACGAATCTAATCAAAGTGAATAAAGACTGGAAGTGAAGATTTGGCAACCTCATTTGTAATTAAGGATTATTAGAATTGAATGGAAACTTGATACAGAAACATAGATTTATGAGAAATAAAGAATTAATATAAAATAATATGAAATATATAATATTATAATAGAGCTTTGAATTTAAAGTTCAATTCAATTGAAAAGCAAAGATGAAAGAGTATTAAGAAGTGAGATTCAGATTCGAACAATTTGAAAACTAAATTCAAAATATAATCAAATTGAATTAAGTTTAGAGTCAAACTTATTCGGCAAGTCAAAAAATCATGAAGGATAACTAGAATTGAGAAGTAAACTAGATTCAGGCATCTTGAAAATATAATATAATATGGAAACAGAGATCCAGCAATTTAGAAAATAGAGAGCAACGTGAATATATTCAGTAATTCTAATACTAAAATGAATGAAATTCAAGAACTAACTGAATGAAGCCTATTATAATAGTAATTTGAGAATCTGAAATATGAAACAAAAGATTCAGAAATCTAGAAAATAAAGAGAACTTTGAATATTTTCATTTATTCCGATTCTGAAATAAATCAAGAAAATCACGCTTAGAACGAATGAAGTAGGGAACTGAAACTTCAATTCAAGAACTAGAAAATCAAGTCATTCTTAGCTCGAGCTCAAAATCTCTGTTGAGATGATCCAAAGCACAAATACTTTACACATTCTACAGCAAATGCGTAAAGAAAACTAGTCTATCAACTTTGCTGTCTATCAACAATGTGCTCGAATCAGCATAATCCCAAGCAGCTGCGTGAGGGCTAGATTGCCGAGCTGTCTACACGATCCATTTCGCTGGTCGCATTTGTAGTCATAGCCAAATGATCGCAAATCAAGTCGAATCGCTCAAGCTGCTAATTAAACTAATTGAGTAATTTCAAATTTTCAAAGCCCAGCATCAAAGTACAAAATTAAATGAGCAAATAGACGAGATGCGACTAAAGATACGACGAGACATAGACTAAAACACGAGTAAACAAAGAAAAAACCTGCCTGAAGTTGTGAGGCGCAATCGAAACCTGAACTGAGTGTAGCAAATGCTCAGCTAGCAGGTGGATATGGATATGGGCTGTTAGCCTAAGACCTAAACCTAAGCCTCGATATGGATATGGGCTCTTAAGCCAAGCAGATCTCATCACAAATACTGAATCTACAGCTGTAAATCGCTATTTGAGTCTTTATAACGAGCGTCTTTGGTTTAATTGAGTATTGTACTCCTCTTTTTTGGGGTTTATGAGCACCCACACAGAGTTGAGTGGCGGAGCTTGCTTAACCTGTGCTAATTAAATTCCAACTTGGTCCAAAATGACGCTACTAATGGGTGCGGGCCATTCTCTGATAGGCATCTAATGGGCCGCAATTAGACGCGCAGCTAAGAAAACGTTTCGCATGCTTGAGACAACTAAAGACAGAGAGAGAGAGAGAGAGAGAGACAAAGAGAGAGAGTGAAAGAGAGATATGGCCAAATGTATGCAAATGCCACAGCAACTAAAAGAGTTTCCAACTTTCTTTTGACCAAATACACAAAATACAGATGCAGATACATTTGTACATTTACAGAAATCCAGATACGGATACATTTGTCGCTGCTGTGATAAATGTCAATGAACTGTGCGACGCACAACAATGAACAAATTTTAGGAGAAAAAACTAACAAAATTGTTAATATTGAGAAATTGGGAAAAAAGAGTTAGAAAAAGGTACAAAAAAAAAAACGAGTCACTAAACTAAAATCCCCCAAAAAGAGAGAAAAAAAGTATATAATATTAATAATAATAATAATATAGAAACATATGACAACAACAGCAACAACAACAAGAGCAACAACAACAGCAATAGCTGAATGGTATTAAACAAATTTACATAAATTCGCTATAAATTCAAATAGTCAGACCCGAAGCGATCGAGGTAGAAAAAGTATCTGATAGATACGTAGCTCCATCATTATTCGAATACAATTAACGCCGCGAGAGAAAGCGCCTGCGTATGTATGTCTGCCATCAACTACCATCAATGTATGTGTGGTATGTAACCATGCCCACTACAAGCTTCATTTGTTGTTTAGCTCACATATTTTTACCTTTTGGCCAGGGCAATAAAACCAAATCAAAGTGAAAGACTACACGATCTCAAAGTCATAGATATACATAAATATATATAATTTATTTAGTTTTTGATACTGACAGATGAGAGAGAGAGAGAGAAAAAGGCAGAGAAGACGATAGAGAGAGAGACAGATGGAAACTAAAATAAGTATAACTAAGAACTTTTTAGTCGTGCATATCCGACTGCTTAATACTTATTCACAGCAAATTATATTCAATTTTTGCATTGGGTGGATTGCCTAATTTATAGGACTATTTGTAGAGCAAGTCAAGAGTGATACATTTAAGCCATACAACAATGAGAAAAAGAGTTTGCTTTCCTTTTGCCTCATTTATAGCAATTTCCAGGCCAATCTATATTAGAAGTCAAATTAGTTTATTAAAACGCGCTTTAATATTGTTTCCTGAAAGCAATTAATGCGAACTCAATGCACTTCTCAGTGTGACTTGCCTAACTAGTCTACCTATTGCTGCCAATTAAGTTACTTACAGTAGAGCTCGTAGCTTAAAAGAAAATAAATAATAGTTTTCCCATGTCTGTCAGCTTTTATAGCGATTTTTGGTGCAGAATATCGAAATAAGTGTCAATCTTTGATCTTTCCGACAAAGATAAAACAAAGTATTTTTCTCTAGTAATTTTGTTTCATAAAGAACATTAATTGTGTGGGCTATACAAAAATTTGGTAGCTGTTTTCTAAATGGATTGTAATATGCAAAATTGAATCAAGCTGCGCTATCTTGATATCCAATTTTAAGCACACCTTTGGTAAGCTTTTTTCAAAATTAAAAAATATATATTTGCTGATATGATGCAGAGCACAATTAAATTGAATAGAAAAATAATTTGAAGACCTGAGTACTAAGAACATAATTAGCATTAAGGAAGAGCGCAATGCTGATGATCCGCCCTGTATCTTAAAATAGTAATTCTTTTTGGTTTTTTTTAACATTTATTCATAAATTTTGTAAAATATTTGCTTTAATGACACAGAACCCAATTTTGATTTGTTTTAAGCAGAATATAATCAATAGACAATAAAAGATAAATAGGAATTATGCCAGACAGCCATTACTCCACAACCAATATACTCTCTTGTACTTCCGTGAATGTGTATCTAAATCGTAGATATGTAAGTGTCATTGCCTTCCATCTAAGCGCGCTGCTTCCCTCTCGCTCTCCCTCTTTCGCTCTCTCTTTCGCACACACGCTAGTCGCCCGACTCTCTACAACTTATAACATTTAATACATTGTTCGGTTCGGTTTGGCTTTGGCTTTTTATGTGTTTCTCATTTCTCCCTCCCTCCCTTCCTCTCCCCCTGCCATCGCAGCTTCCCTAAGTCTCGATCGTTTTCGGAGTAACTATCTGCCCTTTGTTTGTCGCAGCTGCTGCTGCTCTGCTGCGGCTGCGCTGCCGATCTCTCGCTTCAACCTTCGCAGTGTGTGGTTTGTAATGTGCTCTGGCAATGGCCACGCGTATTGGCCAAGTTGTTGCCGCTCGCGTTTTTGTCATTAAATTTGCGTTTATTTCATTGGTTAACTTGTTTTTTCTTTTCTATTTCTATTTGTTTGTCATTATATAGCTACACTGTACTCGTGTGTGTGTGTGTGTGTGTGGACTCTGTTTGTGCTTTTGTTATTGTTGTTGTTGCTGTATTGTTTCGTTATTCAATGCTTCGTTTAACGATCGTGTTTACATCAGTTGATCCATCTACATACTTCGCCCACGGTATTCCATCTAATTATTTTTGATAGTATCAACCATTTTGTCTTTGCCGTAGCCGGATTTACTTTGGACAACCCATTTTTCGGGTCAGCAACTCGGTTTCACACGTTCTCATTTGATTTACACTTGTTTTCTTTTCTTTTTTTTTGTTTTTGAATAATTTTTATCGCTTTTGATGCTAGTTACGAAAACTGAGTCAGGTGTTAAATGATATTCGACCCGAAAAACGCTGTACAATTTTGGAATATTTATTTTAATTTGTATAAAATTGAATGCAGATTCAATCTGGAAATTATGAAGCAAAAGTGTTTGATGAATAAAATTTTTTGGGTTTTGATCGAGTTTTATTTGTCTGAAGCTAGGATCTGGGAGAAAATCAAAGATTGTTTTGAGCCCTTATGTGAATCTTTCTACTATTTAGATTTATACATTTAAAATTTACAATATTAAATCTTAGGAAAATAAAGTCTTATCAAATGTTGTTTCTTAGACAAACTTTTAATATAATTATTTTAACAATATTATTGAAATTAATATTTTTAAATTTTGGAATAATCAAAATTCTTACAAAGTGTAAAAGCGAAACTTTATAATATTTGATTTAGATAAAACGGTAAAAAGCCAAAAATACAATTCAAGTTGAATACAAATTCAGTCTAGAGTTCAACCTGATCTAATTAAATAAAATTCTTTATTTTAATAAATTCAACTCAGTTTTCAATTTCAAAAATTTATAAAAAAGAACTTTAACAATTTTTGATATGAAATTTAAAACAAATTTGTGATATAATTATAATTATAATGATATAATATAAATTATAATTCAGGTTTTTAGTCTCTGGAAAAAAAGAAGACGAAGGAAGTTAAGTAAAACTTGATCTGATTCTAAATATAAAATGGAATACAGAATCAATTGAGATGGATTTCCAAATGGATTTCCCAATAGAAACAATCTTAAGTCAAACTTTAAAGAAAACAAAAACTTAAGTAGGTTTTGGGGTATTGAGGTTGTTGAAACCACTCGCCTAGGGCATTCCATTGCTTGCTCTCGGTGTGGTCCTAAAAGGTTTATATACAATAATATTTGCGCTGCTCGTTTAGCTTCATTGGATCTGCAACTCAATCAATTGATTTGAGTCGCTAGTCAATTTGTTTCTGTTTCTCACACTGGGCCACTGCCATTAAATACATTTTATGTGTGTTCAATCGATATTCGAGCACTTGGCTTGAATGTTTTGATGTTGTCTTTTTTTCTGCTTTTTATTTTGATGTGCCGATTTTGTTGCGCGCAGTAGGTTAATTATAAAATTAACATTAAGCGATTGACAACTGGTCAGCCAAGGTTCCATACGCCAAACTGACACCACGTCCCGCCCCACCTCGCCCGGCCTCTGCTCCACCGCCTTCCCGCTCCATTTCTCTGAGCTGACAATGCCAACACATGCGCTGATTTGTGAAGCGGAAGGTGTTCGTCGCATCCAAATATACATTTACCCATACAGAGAGCGTTGTCTATATTTCCAGTTCGCCTGTGCTACCCCCCACTCTGCTCACCCTCCCCCCTCTTTAGCTCAGCAGCCACGCCCCTGGTACTCATTTGGTGTACGATAAATTTCACATGACATTATTAGGTGACTCTTTTCTTGTTGTTGTTGTAGTTGTTGTTGCTGCTGCTGCTGTTGTGATTATGTCATAATTTTAGGAAAATGAAGCGCTCAACCAAAATAAATTAAAAATTGCTTTCATGCATGAATTGGTTGCGGGAGCCAACGGAACGCGCTTGGCACCCTACAACAACAGCCGCCAGAGGAGAGCAGAGCAGGGCAGAGCAAGTACGCTGCGAATCTTGGGGCCAACCTCATTATCCGCAGTATCCAAATATAACGTCAGTTAGCTCACGTATGAATCGATCGGTAATGTACACACACACATACACACACACACACACACACACACACACACACACACACACACACACACACACACACACATCCACACACCCACTCACATGCTCACATGTGAAGCTTAAGTGTTTATGGTCGATTTGAAGTTTATAATGGATAGTTGGGAATAGCTTGACTGCTGCTCTCAAAATTCGAAATTCGAAATACCAAATTGAAATTGAAATTCAAATTCAATATTGTGTATATGAATTGAAATGAAGTGCGCAATATTCAATTAAAGTCATTGTTATTAGTAATTTCCCTTCAAGCTGATCGATCGCATTGTTCTTCATTGATTGATACTCGAGTGGCAGTCGCCGTCGTCGTCGTACCGGATAAGTTCATCAATTTTCAATTTGTGTGTATTAAGGCGACCTCACACAACCAAAGCCAGCAAACATTTCAACCCACCCACCCATCACTTGATCACTTGTACTTGTCCGACCCGATCTGCCCCATCTGCTGCCATAATGAGCCATTATGCAAAACCATATTTCGCTAATGAAGTAGAATATTTCCACGCACGGACGTCTTTATTAAAAGTAATTAAGCCTCTGTAATTTTCATTTGACGAGCAAATGACAAGCCATCACAGTTACAGCTGCTTACATACCTACAGATATCTATATATGCTATATATATGTGAGTGAACAAAGTTTCCATTTGATAGCTAAAGATGTATGTGTATCTATAAGGATCACTAGAGTACATCAATGTTTGGCGTCATTGAAGTACGTAATAATTGAGTATCTTAATGCGTACTGAGTTCATTTGAATCTTAATCAATTTTATCGTTATGACATTTGCACGAGCAATTGGTCTGTTTCTAAAAATATGCCAGCTATTGTAGGGCAGATGAAGATGCTTTCAAAGCATTTTATACCCCAAAATTATTGGCTCTTCTTCTATTGTTGTTGCTGTTGTTGTTTTAGTTGCTATTTGTGAATCTGTTTCTGTTTCTGTTTCTGATTCGGTCTCTGTTTCTGTTTCTGTTGCTGACCGAATACACGAGAGTAACAAAAATTGAACTCAAGTGCAGACAATTGAAGCTGTTTGAAAAAATCGACGCGCCAGTCTTTGGAGAGTGAGCCAAGGGGGCGTACTGTCTATGGACGCACCCCTTTGAAGCAGAAAAAAACCAAAGATGTATGAATAGCAAAAGTGCTCTCAAGTCGGGCATGCTCGACTATGGAACTGCGCTTGCTCCTTTCATCGCCTTAAATATCTTGGAATGTTTGATGTGTATTAAAAACTTTGATAATGCATATGACATCTAACTGTTTAGCTGTACCTAAGTCTAAGATTCTACTATGTGCCTAGCTCGGTTTCTTTAAGTCTTAGAGTTTTTGAGTTGTGTCTCAAAAATCTGTTGAACATTTTGTAGCCCATCATTATATTATATTATATTATGAAACTGATATGAGTTATCCCAGAAAAATAAATAAGTTGAGCTTTAGTCTACAAGAATATATATTTAAAATCTAATGTGCCTAGCATTAGTAGCTCTCGAGTTAGACTCATTAAGATGAACAGGCAGACGGACAGACTGATAGATGAACAAACCTAGATCAGCTGGGAAAACCTAGATCAACTCAGCTGTCAATGCTCATTAAGTACTTTATGCTATCGTCCACGCCTTCGCTTGTCTCTTGTACACATTTCAACAAATCTAATATACCCCATTCTCAAATAGGCCTAGGCAATACAAATTTTGCCTTTTGCCATTGGAAAATACTCTTATTTTGAACTTTTGATTCACTTTCAGATTTTTTGACAATTTGTTTACTATTTGCTGTTTGTTTTGGAAACAGTTCTGAATCGAGTCGTACTCGCGACAGTTGGTTAATTGATTTGAGCTCGTCCCGAGGTAGGGGCGCGGTGCATTCATTGCTTGCAAATATGTATGGGTTGGGTTGGGTTGGGTTGAGTACAGCAACTCGCTGGCCGTCGAGCACTGAAGAGCTTTCAGTTGTCCACAATTACGTTGAATTAAAACTCATATTGCGTCGGTCTTTGATTCTATTAAGATTATTAAGCGCTCGCTCGGCTCCCCGGTGTTTCGTACGCATTTAACGAATATCAGAAAGGAGCATTTCAATTGCGCGGCATTCAATTAGCGAATTGATTTGCCAATTCACTTGCCGCTAGCCCAAGCAGACAGCAGTTATGTCTAAGAAGGCCATAGAATACATCATATATAGAAAATACTCACATTTAGTTATCGTGTGCTGGCTGTACTTGTCGTCCCGTTGCGATCTGTAAGTGGAAAGAAGAAGGTGAAACATTAGAGCGAGATCTTAGGACTCTTCTCAACTTCTCAACTACCCCCAACGATAAAAGTGTCGAATGCTATAAAATTTATTGCCGCACGCTCGATCGCCCTAAATTCCGATTCGATATGATCGTGCCCACCTCTATAGAGAGTGCGCTGGCGGTTGCCTTTACACCGTTCTCTACCTGACTTCTGACTCTTCTAATTGCAGCCACTTAGCACTCCGTCTCACTGTCTGCTGGCTGCATTGGACCAAACATCAAAGTGCACAACAATTGCTGTTGATTTTTCCAAGATTTTCGTTACTTGCTCAACCCAAAAATAAATTTCCTGCATGACAGTGACTCTTTTTGTTTGTTTCGTAAATCCGAGCAGGATCAAGGATCCGAGGAGCATTCGAGGACCACAGACAGCTGCACTCGCTGCAATTGTTGTGACTACACTCGATTTTCCTTTGTTATTGTTATGTTTTGAGGGAACTGCACAAAGGCAGCCAATGCCAAATGCCAAATGCCAAATGCCATAAGGAACTCAATCATGGGACATAGAGCCAATGATTCTTAACCAAACTGAGTAAAGCTTTTAGCTACTTCCAATTTGTAAAACTTCAACTACATTTGCAGCAGCTCGCGTCGGCTGTTTAGCTTCATGTATTCAAAGATTCGCAGTGGAGAAAAGTTAAGAGCTGCACAACTCCCATCAAAAAACGTGAAAACAATAAGCAAACTAATTACAAATACGCGTGAAAATTTCAAAAATCTTGCCCAAGCAAATAAAAAGGGTTCACTTAGGGGGTTGGGCAGTGGAAACCCCAAATGGAGGCAGATGAAAATTATGCGCTGCAATTTTTATTGCTTCATTGTTCTTTATTTTGAATACGCTGAGCCCATGAAAATGCTCAAAGAGGGTATATTAATTTAGTTAATGTGTATGTAACAGGCAGAAGACTTAGAATTATGAAGATTTATTTATGAAGTATGATCAGTCGAGGCATTCCAGGTTTATTCTATATATATATATATATATATCTATCTGTATTCCTCGAATTTGTTAAGTCTTAGATCTAAAATCTTCCAATTTTAAATAAAATACAAGTTTCAATAAATTTTCTCTTTATTATAAGATGGATCCAATTCGATATGAAATCAGTTATTTCAACAATTTTTTTTAGCAAAATTTGTATATATTAAATTTGATATAAGATTCTCTTAGAGTATATCAAAATATTAGTCACTATTTGGTTTTTTTGCATTCTTCCTATAATCATACTTGCAATAAAACTCGCAAATTTAATTTGCTTCACATCAACAATATAAAATTATATAATTTTCAGAAAATCGACTAAAGTGTATAGTCTATAGATTTATTCCAACATATCTCAGCTTTTATAAGAGCAACAGTTACCAAATTTGGTATATAGATTCTCCCCAACCCTATACAAATATAGAGTAATTTCTTTTTTGGAAGCCTCTTCCCAAGCTGCAGAGGATTTTCAAAGATTCCAATTGACAACCACAAATCGAATTCAGCCAGGGTATCTTCTAGTCATGCACTTCCGAGGCGAACACTTTTACTTGTATTGTTACTGGCATTTGACTCCTGGCTGGGTTCTTTGCATTGTGTTTTTGGTACGCTTTTTGGGTTAATGTTAATTACCAAAACTGCTTTGGCACTTCGGCTGACCGACAGAAAAAAACAACAACCCAAAGCAATTAAAATTTTTATGACGCACTGAGTTATTACTTCAAATCCACAAACTTGAGTAATGCCAACGCCTCTGCCAAAGGACGTGAGAAATTTTCAAAAAAAAAAAAACAACAAAATACTGAAAAAGGAAAATGTACGCCCCCGAAACGAAGAAAATGTGAAAAGCAAAAGAAACGGCAGAGATATTAAAAAGATTTATTGTTTTATGATATCCAACAAGAAAAAAGAGATAGACAGACACAGAGATTGAGAGGGAGAGGGAGAGGGAGAGGGAGGAGGAGAGAAAAAAGGTAGCACTGAGTGTGCAATTGCGCCGCTACCTGTGCGGCAAGAGGTCAAAGGTTGAACGGATCGAATGTAATCGTAGTTGAAGTCATGTGTTGCCAATCGGTAGACGCTTTCCCTATTGAAATAGAAATGCTGTAATTAAAGCCTAACTGTCAAAATCCAATAAATTATTCCAATTCCAATACAATCTGAGATAGCCAAGTTCGTTGGCTTCTTGGCCATTTAATTGATCATGGCCAGAAAACAAAGCTGCGACGACTTCTTGTCTCTGCCCCTCAGTCGCTTCTTCAGCAATAATTTACATAAAACGATTCGACATTTTTACCACTGCAAGTGAAAATGTTACCAAGACGGAGAAGAAGACTGAAGATGTGAAAGTTTATTAATTAGACAAAGCCAGAAACAAGACGAAACCCAACTCTCCACCGAAAGACAATACACTTCGGATATGTAGGTCTATCACCTCGCATACTATTGATAATTCCGAAGCAATGCCTGTAATTACTGCTAATATTTATACTGAAATTACAATCTCTCTTTCTCTGTTTACCTCTCTTTCTGTTTATAGCAAAGGATTGCATGATAAGGACGCATATCAATTACAGTTACACGAGCCAAAAACTGTGCGATTAACATAAAAGGGCAGCAGAGGCAAAGTAGTTAAAAAAAAAAAACAAGTAATAGGCGTAATAAGAATAATTGGTGCTGAGCGCCAAAACCCATGTGTGCGTGTGTGTGTGTGTGTGTGTGCGTGGGTGGCTAAAGATAGGGGCAGGGGGTGGTGCTTGTCAGTGCGTGTCCTTCGACTGTCTAAGGGTTGATGGCGTTGACTTGTGACCATTTCATAAATACCGTTATAAACAAATTACGACAACAATAATGACCCAACAACAACAAGAACAATTTGCTACTAACACGGTAACTAACTAACTAACAACAACAACAACAACAACGAAACAAAAGGGCTGGCAGGATAACAGTCACAGCAGTAGGCAGCAGGAGCAGCAGCAGCAAGCAAAAAAAAACTACATGAAATTCGTTTTTTATTGCTCACATTTACACATGTACAAGTGACATCCCACCAAGCTCAGCCCCAGCCCCAGCCCCGCCCCCCGCCTCCTCCACGGACACCCACTGACCGACGCCGCCTCCTGCTACCCCTTGACCCTAACGCACACTGTGAACCTATTTATGAATTTCTAATGAAATTAAGCGTAATGGGCGCACGAAACACATGTATATAGCACATCTATGTACACTGAGAGAAACATTTTTGATTTTTCGTAATGCTCAAAAACAACTAGAAATTATATTAGTTAGGTTAATAAGCAAATGTATGAAAATAGACATATAGCACATTTATGTACACTGAAAAACCTTTTTTTGATTATATGAAGTAGAGAAAAATTATTGAAAAAAAAAAAAAACAAAGTAATTGTTTTCTCTTAAATTTGTTTAATTAGAAATAATACATGCTAAGTATTTTTAGACGAATGTATATACTTTGACATAGAACACATATAAATACACTGAGAGAAAAATGAGAAAGAAAACTTATCTGAAGAAAGAGAAAATTGTGTTTTGTATAACTAGAAAAAATATTAGTTAAGCATGACGCTACAATAGCATATAGAATATATTCACTGGGAGATAAAACTAAGTATATCACTAATCAAATAAAAATGTTGTTTAACGGCACCAAATCATCATAAAGCAGAAGTAACAGCATATATTTATAATTCAAAAAAATAAAATCATATGAAAAGACAAAGAACAAGTTTGTGTTTATTTAATATGCTTAACTAGAAATAATATAAGTTAGTGATTATTTGAGCCGGATGTCTAATGTATTATTTGCATTACTAAATCAGGTATAAATTTTGTTAAACGACACAAAATTCATATTTCAAAGATATAATAGTCAGTCATAAAATCATATATTTATTGTCCTAAGAGTTATATACATATATATCAATATACACTGAGAGGATAAACCTGAATAATCAAATTAATTTAATTACATATGCAAATAGGTAAACTACATTGTAAATTTGAAAGAAAACCCTTAGAAAAGTTGGTCATAAAAAATCATGAAAATATTCATTAACGATTATTATTCAATCACAATATTTCATGCATATTTATCATCATATTCATTTATTCATATTTCAAAATTAGTTTTTGACTTAAATGAAAACGAGACTAAATGTCAATTGGTCTCACTTAAGCATATATTATATATTATGAATATGCAGTGAATGAAAACTTAGTTATACGTGATCACAAGTCAAAAGAAAACATTCGGAATTAAATTTTCATATCAAGAACTTAGCTTTACTTGAACCAAATTAGTAGAGCCATTAATTCATAGTAGTAATAACAATAAAAACTAAACTCAAAACACAAAAATATACTTTATACATAAGTTAATGTGAATAATCAACAAATAAAAATTAAAAAAAAAAAATGAATCTTTTTTTTTTTTTTGAGTGTATTTTTATGTGTATATGAACTGACCTCCCCAAGTCTTTTGACAGGGGGCACCACCCGTCGACAGCTTGTGATATGGAGTGGGGTGTTTATTTGTCGACGGGTCGCGACTATTTAACATACACACACACCTAGACACCCACACTCACACACTCACATACACACACCTACACAGATATGCACACTTATGCGCTGGCCGAGAACAAAGCTGCTGTTGACCCTTAAGACCTGAGCGCGAACCCAAGCCGAAGTCGGCTTCGCTTGGACTGCGCCTGGAACGTACAATTAACGTTTTACCCTTCGCCTTGCACCTTTGCTTTTGGCCAGTTGCAGCAACGCACATTGTAATTTTTGGTAATAAAAAATATGGTAACTTCATAATTTGGTAGGCTGCTCTAGTCCTGGCGGGCGTGTCGCATGCCCTGCGAAACAAACACAGGATAATTGCTTCCATTTGAATATTCAGCAGTTGCGCTGCATGTTGAGACCCAAACTCAAACCACAAGTCAAGCTCGAACTCAAACTCAAACTCAAACCCAAACCAAAGCCAAACCCAATTACATTCCATGGCAATGCAAATTCGTGTGAATCACCTTCCAGTTAGGGCCAACAACTTTACGAAGTCAACTGTCCAGTTAGGCTTAAGTAGGTATTAATTTCTCCCCAGCGTCTTTTACGGCCCCCGCGATTGCACGCGGCGAGAATTTTGTGCGCTTGTGAGTCTCATCGATACGCAGCTTTTTGGCGGCGAGTGTGAGGGGGGCTGGGGAGGCTGCTAGGGTGCTGTGTGTGCTGAGCCGGCCAATGACCAGCAAAGAAACACCCAAAGTTGGCTAAAAGCCCGCTCCTCGATGCCCGTTGTCCGGGCAGTTACTCACAATCGTGTAATTAATTAAGCTCGTCAGCTGGACAATGGACAAGACGGCTCCGACCATTACGAAGGTGACGCACAGTGGGCCCGATAAGCCAAATGCAAACAAAGCAAGAAGTGAGCAACAGTTATTAACTGCATATATACCTGTAATCTTAGAATATTCTAGTTTCAATAAACAAATTCAATTCATAGTCCCTGGTTAGATTTTGCGCAGTCTGGCACCACTGTGCAGCACTTCTGGCTGTCAGTAAAGCCTCATGCTGGGCACGGGTTTATAACCTGCCCAAGGCACACCTGGGGGCGACACAGAGAGTGAGAGAGAGAGAGAGAGAGAGGGGGGAGGGGGAAAGGACACGCATTGTATTGGCCTGGCACAGACACACCTCAAATCGCGTTTTGTCCTTTATCAGGTAATTCACTTTTTAACTTGCTCTTCACATTTCATTTTGTAATTCCAGCTTTGGATGCGCGCAGCTCGTCGGGTTCTTTTTTTATTTTATTGTATTTTTTTTCTTTTTGTAATTGTTTGCCATTAATTACAGCAACAGCGACAACAACAACAAGAACCAGAGCAATGAGGCAGAAGGAGATGCGTAACCCAACAACAACGACAACAACAACAACAACACTCGAAGCGCAAATATTTCCGCTTGTGCTTGCGGTTAATTTTATTTATAAGTCGCAATGACACACCTTCCATTTCGATTTACGATCTGCCGCATTAACGGTTAATGAACAGCTTACCAAGTTCTGGCCAAGCGTGCGTTGTTGAAAGAGCGCCAGAGCGAGGAAGAGAGAAGGAGAACGGGGGGAGGGCACCGAAGGTAGTTGAAGCAATTGCCTTGGTTCAATTCTCTTATTCGGTTTGCATTGCTTCTAATAGAACTCGCCCCGATATGATTTCCTTTTCCGGCGCCTTGCCTCTCGCTCGCTCGCTCGCTTACTTCAGCCGCCCGCCCTCGCTCGCTCACACGCCCACATTCTTTCGGCGAATTCGAACAAGTTCGAAACGACACGAAGTGCAAGAAAGACAGCAACGAAGCTAGCACGAAACCAGGCAGTCAGTGTATATGTGTGTGTATGAGTATGCATGTGTGTGTGTGTGTAAGTGTGGGTGAGCGAACATTCATTCAACGATTCGCCAAGCCGGCATAACGCCAAAGGAAAACAATAACAAACCTCAGCTGAGGAAACTAGGCAAAAACTTAAGAGTCGGACTTAGCAAAAGAGAACCGATGAGCGAAACAGAAAGAGTGCAAGACTGTAAGTGCTATTGCGAGTGCGAGTGCGAAAGTGAATGCGAGCAATGCATTCAACGATTGCACAATTGGCCAAAAAAGACACCTACACACGTCGCAATGGCGGCGGCTCTTTAGGCTAGCCATAGGCAAAGGTGTTTTAATGCCGTAACATCCTCCGTAACTAGAAATATACATATACATACATATATATGTATATCTTTATATGTATATTTTTGCAAATATCTTGAGAAATATTTCAGTAAATTTGCTGTCTCTGCGCTTGGCGTTTGGCCAAAAAAGCAGCCAGTAAATCAATAATTTGCTGAAGCAAAAGAAAAAGGCACAAAAGTAAGCAAGAAATTGCAATGCGACTTGGTCAACGCATTTCCTATTGCAGCTCATTCGAATCAAGAGGCGAGGCGGGGCGGGGCCAGGTGCTAATCCCACGAGACATGCGAAGGCTAAAAAAGCGAACGGCGAACAGCGAACAACTTCATTATGAACATCATCAATAACGGCTGCAAGCTGCCAAAATCATTATGGGGTTTTCCCTGTTTTGTTCCGTCTGTGAAATGCGAAATGCGAAACAGAAACAGAAACAGCGGCAATGGCAATGGCAACGGCAACGGCAAGCGCAAGCATCAAAATCAAAAGGAAATTCACAAAAGCATAAAAATCAAATAAAGCTCAGCCAAAGCCGTGAAAAACAGCGAGCAAACGAGCTAAAGCGAACGAATTGGCGACCATGAAAAGGGAATAACAGTGAGGAAGAAGCAGAGACCAACACCAACACCAACACCAACAACAGCAGCCGCAGTCGCAGTCGCAGTCGACTGTCGTCGCAGCAGCAGCGCACCAGCAGCAGTAGCAGCAGCAAAGCGCGTGGAAAACAAAACGTCACAAAACGCAGACAGACGACTTTGACGTCGACGTCGACGCCAAACTTCGCTGGCAATGACGATGACACGTGCTTTTTTCAGCTGTTTTGTGGAAAACTGGCAAAATGTGCGAAAAAAAGGACAAAAACAAAAATCAGAAACGAGAATATGAGTGGAGATAGCAGCAAGAGCGCCAAAGAGAGAGATAGTCAGAAAGAGAGAGAGAGAGAGAGGCCAAAGCAAAATCAAACAGCAAATAAAATGGAGAAGGGGACAACCAAGCCCTGCAGGTGGCAGCAAGAATTGCACTGTGCTGTGTGAGTGTGTTGAGTGTGAGTGACTGCTTATTGAAGATGTGTGAGTGTGTGTGCGTGCGTGTGTCGCTCGGGCTGCCGACAGACAGCGAAGCTGACGGCGCTGCTGCTCGTGCAGTCTTTTTGGCGCGTGACGTCGACAACTGTGTGTAGAATGGGCAAGTAAGTGTAAGTGTGTGAGTGAGGAGTGAGCGGGTGAACGGGTGAACGGGTAAGCGGGTGCCGGGCAGCTGGCAAATTGCATTATTATGCGAGTGTCTGCAGTCTGCAGTCAGCAGTGCAGCAACAAAAACAACAACAACGGCGAACGGCTGGGGCAGTAGCACAACAAAAACAAATTGCAACAAAATACGCAAACAAAAACAAAATCGTACGATTGCTCCTCCTTCCTTCCCACTTCCCATTTCTCTTCTCTTGTCCTGCTTCATTCAGCATTCTATGGCGATTAGGCAAACTGCACGCAGCAGTAAATAGTGAAACGGTTCTAGTGTGGGTGGGAATAATGGGAGATGGGGCTGCGGCTAGGGCTGGAGCTGGGACTGGGGTGGCGGATTATTGGGGACAGACATTACATGCAGTTTTGTTCAAAAATTAATAGAATTTCATAAGCATTCAGCTCTGTCTGTCCCATTCGCATGTGTTGTGCATCGCTCTCTCTTTTTTTTGCTATTCGCTCGCTCGCTCGCTCGATTGCTCTCGCTCTCTCTCTCTCCCTCTGTCTCTTGCCTTAGCGGCACCCATTGGCTCGCTCTCTTTTGCACTCTTGTGCTTTCTCGCTCTTTCAAATGTTAATTTGAATTTTTATTAGGTTTTAGGCTTTTATTGTTGTTGGCCAAAAACTATTGCTGCTGTTGTTGTTGTTGTTGTGTGTTTTATTTTCACTTAAAACTGCAATTGTTGCTGCCGCTGCCGCTGTCGCTGCCGCAGCTGGCGTTGACGCCGTTGTCAGCGTCGAAAGTGCGGCTGCGTTAGAAAATTGCATTTGACAATAGTTGCACACACACACACACACACACCTACACACACAAACACATAGTTAGTTTTTAGGTCGTGGGTTTGGTTTTTGGCCAGCCTTTAAATAAAAAACAAATTTCTAAAATTTGCAGTTTTCCTTTTTTGACCATTTTTTGAATAGCGCTTTTCCTGTGTTTCACAGCTCTTAACTGTCTAACTGTTAAATCTGTTAACTCTTATTAAGGCCTTATCGTAAAAGAGTTGAGAAAACTTTTCAGTTAATTAATGTGGTGAAAAGTCGGCTTGGTCTATAAGGTTTGTTAATGATCAAAATGCTATTTTGATGAAAATATTAAGGGTATTCTGTACATTGTATAAATTAAAGATAATTGCAAATAAAATATATGTGTATATACATAACAAGTATTACAGTTACAAATGTGAGTCAATAACTAGATCCTTTTTCTGCTACGACCATAGATAAAGATATAAAGTTTGATAATGCTAATTTGATAGACAATAAGCGTATTCCGAATATTATAAAACTTAGAAATAACAACACAAATTATATATACATCTACATATGAATATGTATAATTTTACAATTACAAATGTAAGTCATATTTATATATTTTCTAAATTTTTTCTCAAAACGTCTGCTTTGTCTATAAGGTTTGATACAGATAAAATGAAACGGGAAGTTGAGGCAATAATATTAAGGGTATTTCGTATATTGTATATTACAAATAATTTAAAACTAAATATATGTAACCAGTATTAAAATTATAAATGTGTTTCAATAGCTATATATTTTCCTGATTTTTCCCAAACTGTAAATTCAAATGTCTCCGTTGATATTGTTACTCTATTGCAATGCCTTGAGAAATAGCAAATCATCTTCTTAGAACAATGGCAATACAATGCTCAGAACTCACAATCATCTCGAGATTCATGTGTGGAAAACATTTTCCACTGCCCAACTAAAGTAAACTCAGTAAACTAAGTGCATTTCAATTTTCAACACGGATTTGCCATTGTGTTGGCCGATCACAATTCTGCCCAGTCATGGCCAAGACGTGGAGGCGCCACTAAGAAAACAATTGTCCTTCTGGCCAGAATTTCCTTTACCTCTGCTGCAATTACCCATTTGCACCTGTGTATTTGCAGGGCAATGGAAAAAGTCATTGTCATCGGCGTCGTCGTCGTCGTTGCTGCTTCGGCCAACTCTTCATTTACCGACGGCAATTGGCCTCACGTTTTGGCCACTTTGAATTTTTCATGAGAATTTCAAGAGTTATTTGGGGGCAGCTAATGGCTAACGACAAAGACGTCTTTGGCACCCTTTTCTTTTTGCGGGCAATAAAAACATTTTCCTTTTTGCCCGCAATATAATAATAATAATAATAATAATGAATAATATCAAGAAAAATACTTCTGCTTCTTCTTCTGCTTGTTGTTGTTGGTGAAACAGAAAACGCATTAAGTGCGCGGTTTTTCCATTGTTTATAATATTTTTTGTTATTTTTCTCTTTTTATTTTGTTTCTGATTTTTTGTGTCCAGTCAAAATGGGGATAATTAAGAATGCTTATTTATCTAGAACGGCGACGAATGTGGCCCGTCGGCCCAGTCCTTGACCACAGCAGGGGGCATGGTTAGGTAGTTAAAAAAAGCTAAAAAGCCAAAAAAAAAGAAGAAAACTTTTATTTTTTAATGATAAATTGTTTGAGGCCTTGCTAAAGACACTCAAACACACACACACACACACCAACACACACTCAGAGAGTTAGAAGGCGCCTGTCAAAGGTCATATCAGTGTCCCTCTCTCCCTCTTTCTATCTACACTCTACTCTTTCTCCTTGGATGCTTTATTGCAAAATCAATAAAGGAACAAGTAAAAGTGCTGAAAACGGATGCTCACGACTTGGAGATACCGCGTACCAAGTGAGAAGCGGCTGTTTAGCTTTTATCTTAGCGCACCTACAAGCCCTAACCATACCATATGGTATCATATAGTTAGTGATACAAGAAAGGCAAAAAATATGACTTGAAGAAGTACTCCATATCTCTAAACAGTTTGGAAGCACCTGAATATAATCAATGATATAAAGTTATAAGATCGATAAGAATCTCAATAATTCAAAACTGAGTAAAGTGAAAATGGCCTCGGAAGTTCTAGTTCTTTAAAAATACGAAATTTACTCAAAATGACGATGTTCTGATATCGACTTCATAAAAATTATGTGAGGTTTCGATAATTTAAAACAGACTAGATTTCCGCTTTAAAAAAGTAAGGTATTTGATATTTAAAATGATTTACTTCAACCGGTGCTCATTACTGTGATACTCGCTTAATAAAGACTAATATACAATTTCATTTCACTATTTCAAATGATTTTACAACATATCTTACCAAATACCTTTGAAAACGTCTGTGAAAGATGAAATAACTGAAGTTTTGGTATAGAGCTCATGTAATTTGCAAAGGTTATCGATATTTATAAGCGCATTTAATCTCAGCATACTATAGAAGATGAAATTAAGAAGACTTAGAAAAACAGAGTACTAGATATTGAAGGTCAGTCTAGAGGATTCGTCTTACTAATTTTCCAATAGTAAAACATCTAGATAAATAAAAAACTGATTTCGTAATATTGATATCAATCGAGTTCAGACTGTAACGCATATACCTTATGATTTTTTCAGCTCTAAAAGCGTCAAAGTCTAAAAAACATGAACTTTGTATATCGATTTTTATCGATTTAATTTAATTTGTAAAAGTATTGATGATTCTAAGTAGACTTGATTTGAACTTGTCTCAAGTCTCTTATATTTTCAGAGATCCACAGAATGAGGAACAGATCTTGATCGCATCAACTGTCGATCCTTACACACATACACACATACATACATATATCATGACTTGTATCGCCTGCTGCATGCATCCCGACATAAACATTAAACCCTGTCTAACTCATTTTCAATGGATGTCTAAAAAGAAATGAACTGAATCATTACCTCGTCTTCTAACCGAATTCTTTACTAATTAGCTACGCAAGTTGGTGAGTTGCAAATTACAAGCGGTACGCGGGATTGAAGCACTTCAAAATTGTTGCTGTTATCGTTGTTACTGTTGTTGTTGTTGTTGCTGCTGTTGTTGTTGCAAAAGTTGCCTGTGGGGCACGCAAATCACTTGTTTTTTTGTGTAATTAGTTGGCTCACTTCAGGGCAATGGTTAGGGACGACTGCTGCAAACCCAAAAGCCAAACTCAACTTTGACTTTGAAGCGTAATTAACCGAAAACCGATCGCTGGCTTACAACAACAACAACAACAACAACTACCGCAACATACTGTGGGCCGCACCGTTTTCTGTTTGGTTCAGCCCTCAGCCTCCAGTTTGGTAGAGAATTCGCTTGGAAATCTTCTCGTTCAACGACCGATAAAATTAACTCCAACTCTCTATCCTCAGCCCGCTAAGACTCACCCCCTCCCCCTGCCCCTCTGTTGGCGTCTTGGCTGCTGCCTTTTAGCGGGTTATTGATTATTAATATAATTTTTTTATTTTGGTTTCCCAAACATTTTTTACTCAACTTTTTTTTTGTTTTAGCATTCGCTGTAATTACAGCAACGCGTTAATTGTTCAACTCCTCTGCATTCTTTTTTTTCTGGTATTTTGAGGGCCTTAACTATACACTTCTGTTAGCTAGCTTGAATGTTTTCTCTATTTGTATTTGCTTTGTTGTTGGCCCGAAAAAACAACATTAGCCGGGGCGAGAAAACTACACTTACGCAGCAGCATCAACAGCATCGACAGCATCGACATCAACGGCAGCAGCAGCAGAAGCATCCGTAACTCGACATCCATTATCTACCATTACCATCATTGTCTCTACCATTACCAGTCCCCCTCCCCTTGCCGAATAACTGCTAACTATAGTTGGCTAAAACTGTGAAGAGGTGAACTGCTTATTAAATATGAGAATTACTTCGATTTGATTGATGAAATGCAAATACAAATCACAAATGGATCCGAATACTCTAAATATTCTGTAGAATTGGGATCCACATTATATAACTTGACATATATATCATTGATCCTCTTTTTACATAAAACTCTTTTAGACTTGTATTGCATTATTTGTGAACTTCTTGTTCAAGCAAATATAGCACATTTTTTCAAATTAGCTTTTTTTCAAAATTTGTAGCAAAAGATACTTTTTTTCTCAAATTTTAATTTTCCATTTTACAAATTAAAAATTTGTTTTGACCTACGACCTACTTTTCAAACAATAATGACTATATATGTACATTAATTCCTTACCATATATATTTATCTATAACTTGTCTTTATTCCTGGAGAATTAACCTACGGTTTTCATCCTATAAAACTGAATAATTTTAACAATTATTCCTTTATTTCCATTCAAATATAATATATATTTGTATATCAAATATAAATCTATTTTTGTTATGTAACAAATATCACGTTTTTTTCTGTGTTTATAGGTAAATATAGAATTGTCCACATTTATTGAAAATAAATCTATTCTTTAGTTAAAACATTATAGTTGATCGACTGCAAATTGCTCTTTCTTGGTCTAACGAACAGCCAAAAATAGTTTCATCCATCAACTAAAACTATCTAATATAATAATATTACTATTATAACGGAGTATTATGACTAAAATATGGAAAATCATAACAGTTGTAGATCTATCTAAAGAGTAGGTCGAAACTTAAGGATCTTGGCTTAAAAATAATTTAAGCTAGAGTTTTGCCAATATGTCATACTCTCTTCAGAAGTATATACAAATAAAGAGTAGGCTCTCTAGCAAAAAACTATAGATAATAAAGCCGTTTCCGATTTGCCATGCCCCAAAGCTGTTTCTACTTACACTTCATATATTTGTACGTATCGGAAAGTTCCCTTAGGACTTAAATCGTAAAAATTTCTAACTCAAATACACTCAAATAATATTATTTATACCGAATAGGCTTCTCATACTTTAAAAGTTGCAATGAACTGTGCTCAAAACCATTGTACTATCTATCTTTCTATTGAGCAAGAAATAAAATTATTTGATTTCTAAAACATTTTTCAACATTTATAAAATTTTTCTAACTTACAGTAAATATGAAAATTAACCCTGCAAGGCCGGGTAATTATTAAAACTAAGACTTAAATATGCACTTACCAAATGCCGTTAGTTGGTTTAATGAATTTTAGTTCGGTTTAGGATAGTTAGTCCCGTTGGAACTGTGAATATTTCTTTAATATTTTTGTCTTTTTGCTGTCGCACAGAGAATTCAATTGGAAAAATCACAAATTCGGAAACTTTTTTCAATGGGATTTCGAATTTTTGGATGTTTATTTGTGGTTGGTTTTTGTTTTTCTTTTGTTTATATATTTTTGGGGGAGGCTGAACGTGTAAATTTGTTGGTCGATTTAGAATTTAGAATTTCTGTGGAGGCGCCTTATTTTTTGTTGTTTTTGTTTTTGTTTTTAGGGATGCACAAAACACCGCAAACTGCAAAAATTGAAACGAAGCCAATCAAAATCAATGAGGGGGGCCACAGTGCAGCACAGACAACAACAACCACAACAACAACAGAACCGAGAACAACGGGAACAACAACAACTACTGCAACAGCAACAGAAACAACGAACAGCGGCTAAAGCAAAGTAACTGTAAAAGATGACGCTCAGCGTAGTGCATTTGTGCGCTCTGATTTTGTTGTGATTTTATTGTTGTTGTTATTTGTTTTCTTTTTTTTTGCGCGCTTTGCTTTTGGGCTCTGTGTGTGATTTTCGCTTTTATTAATAAAATGCACAACTTCCGTTATTAATTTTGCAACAGCAGCAATTGTAGTCTATGTGTGTGAGTGTGTCAGTGTGTGTGAAGCACGGACGACAGCTACAACAGCAACAACAACAATTGCAAGCGTTGAGCGCGATGTGTCACCAAGGCGCTCGCATCGGGGAATCGCATTCGAAATCGAAATTCGCAATCGAATTGCATACGGTATATGTATAAACAATTGACAGGGCTGTAATAGGCGGGCGACGGGCAGTGAGCCGTCTAGGCTCTGCTTAACGGGCAAGGCGCGGATTACGCTGCTGCTGCGCTCCTGTGCACGCGACGCTGTCGCCGCCGCCGTCGCTATTGCTGTTGTTGTTGTTGCTGTTGTTGCTGCTGCTGCTGCATTCATTCATAAAAATCAGGTTGTAAAAAAGCAAAAACAACGCTGATTTTTATTTATTTATGCCAATTTGCCGCTGCTGTTTTCTGTTTCTGTGTGTGTGTGTGTGCGTGTTATTATGATTTTTTTTTTGCTGTTGCTGTTGCTGTTGTCATCGTTTGATGTGGCTGTTGCTGTTGTTGTTGTTGATGTTTGCCTAGCCGCAGGAGGCGAATTGTCACTGATTTTAGTTGTTGTTTATTTTGATTATTGTTTTCGCCTGCATTTGTGGCATGCATTGCAAATAAACTATCACTTGAACTATGCACATGTAGCAAGTGCACTAAATTATTATTTGTGGCTGAAATGCATTTTGATTGCTTTGATTGTATTTTGGAGCACTACAGATAGATGCATAGTTAGGTAGATCGTTCGCGTCAATTGCATCTGATTGTAAATTGTGAATGAACTGTAATTGAAATGATTATCCAATTGCAAAGCCAGTCGGCCGACTCGGCCACTCGGACTTGGCCAAGAAACCAAAACAAATCACAAATAATAAGTGAAAATAAGCCGCACTTAAACCACGACACCTGCTGCCCGTCTGATTGCTGGAAATGTACTGAGAACACCCGCGTAATTTTTTTTTACTTGCTCTTGCCTCGTCTTGTTGGACTTGCTTCGGCTTGTTGGGCCGAATGAAACACGTTCGGTAGCGCCGAACGCCGGCACACACACCAAACAAAGCGTCAAACCGAAGCGTTGCACGTCAAACCCGAACTGGTTGCAATCGAACGAGCGCCGAACCGAAGCAAATATCTAATACAATGTAATTACATTTAACAGAGAACTGTTAACAAGTGGATCAGTTTGAAATATGTCGTTAAGAAGTCATTGCAGAAATGGAGTTTTCAGGCAATTGATATAATGTTTAAGTAATTAATAATAGTTAATTAAAATTTGAAGCTAATTTAGCAATAAATATTAAGCCGAAAGAGTTGTTTATTCGTTTTATTGTTTGACTTAGGCGCAATTGGTTAACATTCTGTTAACTGTTTGGCATGCATCATCAAACATGCTCGATGCTCGCAGCTGATGTACTTTAACTGGTCAAGCCTTAATATGATGTACTTTCAAACATGTGCGATGTACATATGTAGATACAGCGTGTAATACTTTTGTCTTTGTCTGCTTATTGGCAGGTGTTTTAAACTAATTATGCTATAAATGATTTTTAAACATATTTCTATATTCATTTCTAGTATTTAATAAACTGTTTTATTTCATTCATTTATGTACAAATTCATTTCTATCATTTTAAATAGCGCAAATATCGTCATCAAGATACGCACAAGTATTTAAATAAATTTATAATCACAGCGCTCGGTACATAACAAAAACGATATAAATGTTTATAAATAAAACAAGTGAGCAAAATGCAGATACATTTGTGTGTGCGTGTGTGTGTGGGAGTGTGTATGTGTGTATATGTGTGTGTGAATTAATAAGGTGTGTGACCAAACGCTAATCTTATTAAATAACAAAGTCATTCAATTTTCAAATATGTTTTTCTGATGAAAATTTTGTTCATCACCATTTGATAAACAGTTGAATTTATACTATAATTAATAATATAAATCTAATTAATAATATAAATATTCCCCGTTTTCACATACATATATATGTATGTATATACCCGAAGCAAGTACTATCAAAAACTTGAACCTCCCACGATCTTCCGTTTCTGATTCTTCTTCCTCTTCTTCTTTGACAATTTGTGTCGAGAATTAAAACAGAAATGAAATGAAATGTACAGAAAACACTTTTTTGTTGTTGATGTTGTTGTTGTTATTGTTGTGTGCTATAAAAATATAAAATTAAAGAAAGACAGCCAAAAAAAACAAACACACGAATATTTTAATTAGAGTATAGATAAAAAATAGCAACAACAACTATATATTAAAGACAAACGCGTGAAATGAGCATCAAACAACAAAGATACAAGTAAGAGTTGGTCAAGTAGGGAGTGATCGATTGGAAGATATCCTGCAGTCTACACAGAGTTCTTTTTTCAGTTCTTATAGGCTTCACACATACATAAAACTATGTAGATACACACATACACAGCTTTATGATTTGCCTGCGCTTGTTCTTACTCGACTTCTAGATGTACGATTTGACTGAAATTTACAGGACATATGTGTGACATTCAAATGTGTGTTCATACAAAAGAACAAGACTCTACTGCATTTTATATATTTGTTGTATTTAAATTTTGAAAAAATATATAAAAGAGTCCGAATCTATCAACATATATATATTCGTCATTTCTTCGACTCTAAGATTTATATTCCACATTGGATCGATTAGTTTTTCATTTTATTGTCTCCAAATTATAGAAAAACATGATCGGTTTTTATCTATATGAAGAAAATTTATTGAGATTACAATTCAAGTTCCAGTAAATTATAATATCATACTGTTATAAGAACGGACTTATAGACAAAAGAATAAACAGAGAGACAGACAGTTAGACAGACTCGAAGCCATGCCTCTTTTTACCCGTTACATTCGCTGTCAAAAAGACAGTATACCCATTTTTGATAGCCTCAGGGTATTTAAAGAATATGAACAATAATTATACACGAAATAACAAAGACAAGCAAAAATCAGAGACACTATAGAGGCGAGATCATATGAGCTGCCTAATTCATATAAATTTCGAGCTTTCCACAATATTTATAAAAATAAAATTCCACACCCACTCGCACTCAGGGAAAAAATGAGAAAAATGAATTTAAGAAAAGTACTAACAGACCAGAATCGACCCTATCGAGGGAGGAGCACCGTCCCGCCTCCCTCCTCATCTGCTTCCATGCTGATAAAAATAAAAATTCAAATGTCGCCGGCATCAATAAGATATAAATTAAACGTGTACTACAATACCGAATGTTAATTAGAAACTCACGTTGGGAATGCTTTCGATCTACCCACTCCAATAGCCCCATAGACCAGAGACCATAGAACCCATAGAGCCCATAGAGTTCATAGAGCCCATAGACCGGAGCCCATTCCATTCCTCTCCGACTTTATGCTCGGATGGCAGCGTTCGACATGCTGTCGTGTATCTATTAGATACATTTAGCCGCTCTATGTGATCGGACTTCCATTGGAGGAGATCGCGTGATGGGAGATGGGAGTTGGGGCGCTGGAGCACTCCAACGACAATTTGATGTTTTGTGAGTTCTCGAGTGTTAGCTACACCTAAAATTTTATTTTGTTTGCCTGTGCGTGGCCTGTCACAGTTTAGCTTTTGCCTGATACCCATCGAAAGTGGTGAAGACAGGGTATAATGTTTGGCTGTAGGAGGTGTGTCGAATAGCTAAAGTATATATATTTTTAATAAGGATACAGTTATTAAAAGTTGTATATAGATTCTCAAAAGATCTGGCATTTCATCATAATGCAAAATCGAATAATTTGAAAGTTACGCTTTGACTTGTCAACTTTTGTTTGTATTTTATTAAGATCAGACTTTAGATCTTAAACGTGTTATATCCCTAAATATATCTTCTAGTTAAGCACTTCCATATGCATACCCTAAAATTTTTCATAAAGTCCGGAAAGCAATCGCCAAAGCTGTTCGTTTTATTCTGTATTCTCTATTGTTCTATTCTCATCGAGGTATCCGTAATATGTATCCTCATCGGGGTATTCTTATTGAGGAATCCCTAACGAGGTATCCCAATAAGGTATCTCCGACGAGGTAATCCCATCGAGGTATCCCTAACGAGGTATCCCAATTGAGGTCTTCTCCATAATTCATCCTCTTCGAAGTATCTTCTTCGTGCTATCTTCTTCTAGATATTTTCTTTTAGGTATCTTCTAGTCTGGCACTGCCTCCCGAAACACTCTTCCTTGTCTTTCCCTATTTTGGCAGTGGGAGGTAAACTTTATTTATGCCACCTCATGAGCTTAATGACTTCCTGCAGCAGCTAAAATTATATTCCAAAGTGGAACAATTATTGTCAGCAACAAATGTCCCAAGAATTTCATGAGCTAACAGAAAAGTGTCAAAATAGCCCAACTAGAAATAAAACTATAACAGATCCGGACTAAGTTAAAGAAGCAATTGCTGAGCGAGTGTAGAAACAATTGAAAGATGATATTATCATTAGCACTGAATATTCTTTAGGCAGAAATATTTTAAATATTATTTACTAACTGGCGTCGCTTCAAACTCGAATTCTTCAGACTGGGTCAGTTAGATAACTTTTGTTTGCGAGATCTGCTAAAAATAGGCATATTAGTTCCAAATAGGGGAATCTTATCTACATATATATCACAGCAATATATATACATATATCTTTTTATATATACACGTATAGGAATAATGATGCTGGTCGTTCGATCTGTTGTACTAAAAACACGCACGGCAAATGACATTTCATTTATCTTTCGAATGAAAGTGGAGGCGTCGTTGACACCGCTTATGGGACTGGAGATGGAGATGGAGCTGGGGCTGGAGATGGAGATGGAGATGCTGGGGCTACGTATGAGTTATTAATGCCTCGACATTGTACAAAAAAAACAACAACATGAATGCGCGAGATTTACATGAGGGCTTCAGTTGTTGGAGCTTTGCAGTTCCGGTGTGAAGTTATCAATGTGAAAAATAGAAACATGATTATGAAATTATCGAGGCGCGTGTGAGTGCGGAGAGTGTAATAGCAAAAGAAAAGCAAAACAAAACACACGCTGCACAGTGTACAGGCCAAAGATGCTCTAGAAAATGGGTGGCGCTTTCGTCAAAGTGAAATTACGCCTCGGCATTAGATTGGATGGAATTATGCTCGTGTAAACGAGCAATCAGCCAACGGAGGCGCAATTAAGACCAACGTGTGTATGTGGTAGTGTATGTCTGTGTGTGTGTGTGTGTGTGTGTGTGTGTGTGTGCGCTGTCTACCTACCTAGCTACACCTATGCCCATACAAACGCAACAACCTGACGCGGCCTACACGGGCAGCAGAGCTCAATAAAAACATATACATATACATACATATAAGAGTGTGTGTGTGTGTGTGGACAATAGAAATGATCGAGACATTCAAAGTGTACACACACACACACACACATAGGCACATACGACGACGACGCGACGACGCACACCTTGCGGCGACGTCAAACAACAACGAAAGAGCGAGTGCGCGAGTGCGTTAGAGCAAACGAACATACGAGCAGACGAGTGTGAGCAAGCGAGTGAGAGAGAGAGAGAGAGCGAGAGTAGTTGGCGTAACGCAGCGAAAGAGCGAATAAGGCAAAGAGGCAAAGAGGCAAACAGCTTTTGATTTGCGCTCATGTTGAGACACGAACCATGAATTTAATTATGATTAAAAAGAAAGAAACAAAAATGTTATTTTCATCAAACGCACGCAAATAGATATTCAAGTGTGTGTGTGTGTGAGTGTGTGGGGGTATATGTATGTATGTATGCATGTTTGTATGTACATTACATATGTAAAATAACTTGGGAAGAGTCTAAAACGATATTCGCCTCGAAATTGAGTACTCGCCGTGACAGAGTGTGTTTGTGTGTGTTAGTGTTGTATTACTGTATTAGTGTATGGCTTTTCTATTGTAGCAGCGAATTAAGTGCCGCTAGCTCAGTTTAGCTCTCAAAATGGTGTCGATCATATTGAACAAGTTCCATACTTGGAGTACAGTTGTGCTCGTGCCCACAGCGCAATCGACGCTTGAACTTAAACTTACTGTTGAGTTGAGACAAAAGCTGTATTTCTCTTGTATTAGCATAAAGACATCATAATAACGAAGTTTGCTAGCTAATTACCGAATATGGCCGTAGGTTCAAATTGGTAGAACTTCCTATATGGTTGGGCTAGAGTAAAGAATAAAAGATAAGTTATAGTTGACTCAGTTTTAATGGAATAAGAGCAGGATTGGAGCAGTTGGGTTGATCCTCAGCTGGGGAAGGTTCCCTTTGACCCGAATTCAAGAGTTGAATGACCTGCTCGGAAGCTAGGCTAAAAAGTGAAGAAAAGTTCTATTTGACTCATTGATGATGAGCTTGAAGGAGGGTTGCCTGATCAGTTATGCTGATCCTCAGCAGTTGCCATATGACCTTAAATTAGGAGTTGAATGAGCTGTTTGGAGACTAGTAAAAGCTTGACTAATTGATGGACTTAGAGCAAGATTGAAAGATCAGTAGGATCAGTAGGGAATGATTCTCACTAGTTGCCCTTCGACCTGTATTCAGAGTCAACTGATGAAAATTTGAATAACCTGCTTGAAAGTTGGTTACAAGAAGACAAATTCTAGCTTACTTATTAGTGATGAATTGGATTACCTGATCAGTTTGCCTGATCCTCAGTTGCTGCACTTATAGTTGTTATAGGTGCCCTGAATTAAAGAGTTGAATGAAGTGTTTGGAGACTCTGGTAAAAACTTGGACTCATTGACGGACTTCGATCAGTTGGGTTGATCCTCGATGGTAAATTTTTGAGCTGAATTCAAAGTCAGCTAATCAACAGTTGAATAAACTGCATGGTGGTTTGGGTAATAAATATAAACAAGTTCTGGTTTACTTATTGAATTTAACGCAGGATTTTCTGATCAATTGAATTAATGATCACTTAGAGCAGGATTGCTTGATCAATTGGAATGATCCTCAGTAGTTGCCCTTTAACCAGAACTCAAAGTCAGCTGATCAAGAGATGAATGATCTGCTAAAAAAGATAAGACTAGGTCTAGTTGCCTAATAAAAAGACTTACCTGATCACTTAGAGCAGGATCGCTTGATCAATTGGAATGATCCTCAGCAGTTGCCCTTTGACCTGAATTCAAGAGTTCAATGAACTGCTTAGAGCACTGTTTCCAGCTCATAGTGTGTCTATGTTAATTAGCTCGACATAAACGGGGTTCACCTAAGCCAAATGGCAATAATGGCTGCCAAAGACAATCAATCATTTCGCATTTTGGCCACACAACTAAAGAAGATTGGCTGAGATTGGCTTATTTAGTCATTGAGTGATTTGTAATAGTTCCGCCAGTAATCGTTGCTGATGCTCCAATTTTTCGCTGTCACAATTTACACGACTCTGCAGTTGCGGCACTCCAGAGGCGCCATGCGTCACGTCCCATCGGGCGGCCCACAGATACAGAGATACACAGATACAAAGATACATTTCATAAGCAGCTTGAGAACAATGCATTGCTTAGCGCCGCATTAAAATATCTGCAATCATTAAAACTGCGCACGCTGACATTGTTTTCCAAATCGTTCAGCTTTGTTGTTTCGGGGCCCATTCTGAGAGCTCATCTCCTGCCCCGCCTCTGCCTCTGCCTCTGCCTCTGCCTCTGCCTAGTGCAGCATCTGCCTTGATGCCATCGTCATCGGCCTTTGTAAAGCGCATCTAACAACATTTTTGGTTTTAGCCTGGTCGATTCGCTCGATACCATGGCCAAAAAACGGTAAACAATAGCTAACCCTTACAATGCAACAAACTGCATTGCGAACATATATTATAGATTTAGCTAATCTCTACACTCAAAGAAAATTACACAAAACTAGAAAGAATTGAGAATTATTTATTAATATTTCCTGATAAAATAAATATCAAAAGCAACCCAATCTAAATTTGTCTATAAAGTTTTCTATATTATATGGAATATATTATAAGGTATTTTATTAATATATTAGTTTATTATTTTGAATAAATTTAGGTACTTCACAAGTGTTGGTGTTTTTCCCAGATCTTTAATAGTAAAGGTCTCGGACCTTTTTTTCTTACACATATAGTATATGTATAAGAGGGAAAAAGATATACATAAACCCAATCCGAGTCTAAAATAGTTTGAAGAACATTTTATGTATACCGAACTCTTGAAAATGTTTAAGCTTTAAGAACTGGACAATTAAAACTTTAAATATAGACTTTTGTATATCACATGCAGTCCAAATTAATGTCTATTTCAATTATTCCTATTTTATATTGTCAATAAAAAGTATAAATAAACTTGGTCAAAATAAGCAAATAAAATTGCTAACTTGATAAACAATGAATAATCATATTATAAATTCATATTAATATTCTTCCGATATTGGATACATTCACAAAATCATTTTATAAAATGGACTTTTAGTGCACAGTCATGTTAATATATTTATACTCTGAGAATATCATTAAGATCAGACACCTAGAAGTCAAGTTATTCAAGAACATACATATTTGCTAAACTAGAGGAACTGCTGAAAGATCAAACGCAGCTACTGCATTAGGTTGTGTGTGTTTGTGAGTCTGCATGTGTATGTGTCTGCGTATGAATAAAAGAAGAATATAATGCATGCAATGGGTATTTGCTAGTTCGGCTAGTCGGGTTCCTTACTTATTTACTTTATTCAAAAATGGCATTGTATAATTTCAACCGCTTACAATGCCCAAAAGTTTAGTCAGAGATGGGTGCATATTTTACAGATTAGGCTCAGCTTTACACTTAGAGAAAACTAGTGAATATTCGATCATACATTCAAATATAATTGTAATGTTCCATTTATTTGAAAGAAAATATAAATATAAATTATTTATTATTATTTCATTTTTTAATTTTTTATAAATGTTGTAAATGAAATGCTATAAATAAAAAACAAACCATTAAAAATAGCAAAATTCTTTAAAATATATATTTTTTTATTAGTCTTGTCTTGGATTAATCTTAAAAATATGATAATAATAATAAATAAAGGAAAAATATAGTAATAAAATCTTGATAGCTATTTTATAGACTTAGCCAAACTTAACACTCAACAAATATTTGTACATCATTATTATATATATCTTGAGTAAGTTTGGACTAGATTTTATATAGATGCATTTTTAAACGTTCCATCTAAATTCTATAATATTTACAATGCACCGAACCTATGTATCATCAAATCTAAAAGCCTCCGAACTAGCAATGAAAAAGAACTAAATCTATATTCAAATATGGATGACATTATATTAAGGCTTGATCTATTAGCAGTATCAGTGAAGTTGACTTTTCTGTAAGACTATTAGGATGATATATATAATTTATGTACAGTGGTTCACAGCTTATTCAACCAGCACCTAAAAAAATCTTTGGGCACCTATAAAATCTAAACTAAAAGAGATATCAACAAAATTTAAACAAAATTTAATATAATATGTATAATATAATATGTATATGCATTTATTTAAATAAAAACTTATCGCTAAGATGAAGTTAACTTATGTTTAAATCTATCATCATATAGACTATCAGTAAAGTTAATTTCTCTGTAAGACTATCAGGACTATATATACCCACATATTTATATATATATTTCTATATATACATCAGCTAATGAGAGTAAGTCACTTTGCTGTCACGCCCACTTTCCAGCTAAGTTTGCCTCAACTATTCCACCAGCCATTGAATTATAAATTTGTGCATCTCCTCGCGCTGGGCGGGAAGCAGAGAAGAAAATTATTTGCACTTTCAGCTATTCAATGCGCAAACAAATCTGAGCCAGTGTGTGTGAGTGTGTGTGTGTGTGTGTTTGGCCTGACCCAGAAACCCATTTGCAGGACTAAAGTCAATAAAGGCGTTCTTTTGTTGTTGTTGTCGTTGTTGTTTTTGTGTTTTTGTGTTTTTGTGTTTTTGACTGCGGCCAGAACAGAGACACGCAGAGGCTTTTCCATGCACGGGCGAGAAATGAAGTTGTTTCAACTCACTTCTCATTGGCACATCGAAGCAAGTGCAGCTGCACTCAGGCGTCGATTGTCTGGCACAGAGGTTGATCCATGCGCTGCTGACTCCAATTGACACACACACACACACACACATGTGTGTATATGTATATGTGGTCAACAGTCAGTGATTTGAATAGTTAACAGCAGAGCGAGGAGCAGGAGGCGAAGCCTTGCGGGGGCTTTGACAGCTGAACTGTGGTGTGGCACGTGCTGCTGCCTTGCGCAGAATCAACATTGCGCAGTGGAAGACCGAAATGTGTCCGTGTGTGTCCGTGTGTGTGTGTGTGTGTGTGTGTGTGTGTGTGTGTGTGGAAGCCAAGCGACTGTTGGCCATGTCAAAGCTTTGGGATAGGTCGTGCCCCAAGCTCGCCAGCTGCCATTTGTGGCCACTCGAAGTGGCGTAAAGCTCTTTGTGGTTCTGAGCCTGGCTGCCTGGAATTTGGTAACTGGAAGCGTGTCTAGTGGAACCTAAGACACCCAGCAGTAGCAGCAGTAGCAGCAGCAGCAGCAGCACCAGCGTCACCCAAATTAGTTGCCAGCGTTTCGCCATCGCGTTTGTGCCTCTTGTTGTGTCCACGTAAGCGTTTAGCCCAGGGTCGAGTGGCCTGGTCCGTCGATACTGACCCGTAGCTCTCTGCTCCAGACGAGCGCGATTCCACAAGGAAAAGAGAAAAAATAAATACGAAAAAATAAATTAAAACACGCTTCCGCTTGAGCTGCGTCCAGAGTGCGAGCCCAGGTGCTCGTCGCGGCCCGCCTACGCCTACGTCTACGCCCACGCGTCTCCGTCTCCGCCTGCTCCGACTTCGACTTTAACTTCGACTTCGACTCCGATTCCGATTCCGACTCCGTGGCCGTGTCCGTGTTTTTGTGTTGTGCACTGCAAATTGCAACATACGCAAGTGTAGGTAAGCGTGTGTGTGTGTGTGTTTGTGTGTGTGTGCGTGTGTCTGTGTGTGTGTCAGGCCTCAAAAAAGAAAAAGAAGAAAAAAGAAGAAAAAGGAAAAGAAAAGAAAATAAGAAATAAAGAAAAAAGAAAATAATAATGTGGTGATAAGTGAATGTTACCGAACCCCGGGGAAATCATTAGCGAGTGGCCAGCGTTCTGCACATTCCATACGAAATGCGTTTCCTCCTGCAAGCCGTTGCTCGCCATTTAAAGCAGAGTTAGCGCGTGTCGTGACGTTTAATTATGTAAAAGCCACAGGAGCAACGCACACAAAAAAACAACACAAACAAACACACACAGACATGCTCACACACACACATACAGACACACACACACACACAGACAGAGACAGTCAGTCAGAGGCGTCACAGATACAAAAGTATCTGCAAGTTTGTCGCTCTCGCAACTCTCAGTTAACAGCTCTCAGGTCACAGCTCGCCAGTTGGCCAGCAGCTCGCAGCATGGAAATGCTTAGCACAAATCGAAATTTCATTGTTAATACAAATTGATTTTTTCTCTATTTTGTTTTTATTTTGTTTGTTTCTTCCGTTTTTTTCGTTTCGCTGTTTTGCATTGCCATTGTCGCTGGCCCATCGAGCGTATACGCAATGTGGCCATCGGCCCTTTAGCTGCACTCCAAATTTGCGAACTATGCCAGAGCCAAAGTCCTGCAATTAAAAGCCAAATTGTTTGCCAGTTATTTGTGCCGGCATGTTGTTGTTATGAACTAACAACAAGCGCAAGCAAAAGCAGAAGCAGCAGCTGAAGAAGAAGCAGTCCAATACACTCGCAAATCCAACTATATAAGTATATACATATACATATAGACATGTCCCTTTGGCATGCACGTGCTTGCCAGCAAAAAGTAATTTAAGCAAAAGGCTTCCACACACACACATAGAGAGAAGAAAACGGAAATGAAAGAGAAAAAGAAGAAAAATGAAAAATCAATGATGCTGTCAAGTAGCTCAACGGCAACAAACATATCGTAGCTCTATATGCATGTGTTCAGATATACATAGATATATAAAAATATATATATGTATAAATATATAAATATATATCTATATATAAAGATACATACATATAGGCGTACTTAGGGGCAAGCATTGCTTAAGGCTCAGTTGCTCAGTTACCTATATACAATAGATAGGTTAGGCATGCCAGTACACTCCAGACAAACAATTACACAGGCTAACAAAATTTGACTAGAATCAAAATAAAGGGTTTCAAAAATGCTCACCCAGCTGGCTTTAAATCTAATTAAAACTAGTAAAAAAGCTCTACTCGATGGTGCCCAAATAGGAAATACATTAAACACCGTCCGATCTGGGCTTTTAAATATTATGAATAGCGTGCATCTAACAAAAGCCTATATCCCACTTTAAAAATAAAATATCATGGTCATCATAAAATCAAACTATATAGATAAAAAACAGCCTTTAGGACACCAAAGTCTTAAAAGACATTTCCTGGATACCATATAGCGCATCTAAAAACACCGTCACTTCAAATTTACAAAACAAAAATTTAAATTTAAATAATTAATAAATAAGTATATTTATTTATATAAATAAGCCCCACACCGCCTGGAAGTGAGCGCAGGTTTTAAGGACGACGCATGGCGCCTCTACCAACACCGTCACTTCACGGCTCGAACGTTCAATAGTAAATTCGAAACTTAAGTAGCAGTTGTAAATTCACTACTGCGATTCTTAAAACAAACAAGACTGCTCACGTTGAAAGCTCAGCGTTGCTTGCAATGTACATTGGCCAATTGGCCAAACGTTTTGTTTAATAACTTCTGTGTTACTTAAAAGTTTGTAATGAAATTTGTAGTATATGATCTATATATGTATATAAGCTCATTTACGTATTGTAAATATTTTCTACTGATCTATAAATTAAAGAATTCAGTATAATTTGAATGTTAAATAAAATGCCATATTTGGGAACTCTTGTTTTAAGGTCATTCAAGATATACTTTTTTAACTGCAGTAACTAAGCTGTCACATTTTAAAACTCTAAATTCAAATCATTGCATGATGTAGTTTATATATATATATATATATATGTATGTATATATTCTTGGGTCAATGCTTAGAAGTTTACAGTTTAAGTTTTTGATCGTAAGGCTCCAAAACGTTCCAAAATATTGTGTATTTTTAATATGTTTGCCTCTGAAGCCGTCCGATTTATTAATTTTTTGGTATTCGATACAAGAGATCAACAATAAATCTATACTCGACTCTTAAAGTTGCTAACTCTTAAATTTTAGAAGTTATAGATTTTTGCACATTGCTACGCACCCAATGAGCGTAGCATTATCTCCTACATATTTCAGATCTTGGGTTGTCAACGCAAATATATATATTCCAAATTTTAAGTCTCAGGTACTTTTAATGATTGGATTTCTGAGATACCAGATATAGTATTTCCGATTTGAGCGTATCGGAAATATCTTAATACTTTTAGAGACAATATAATCAAATTTTTTCAGCCCTTCAATTTCAATAGCGACGAAATGTTTTGCGTTCATACGGACGGAAAGACGAATCGACGGACAGCAATATACCAATATACTTTTTCACTTTGTAAATAAATCAGCTACATTTCAGATACAATAACCTCTTGAATAATTCTTGAGCTATCGTCAATGGACAGAGACTTGCCGAAAGAGAGACAAGACCTAGGGCGATATAGCTGCAGAGGTCATCTAGCTAATACACAAAATATATTAAAAACCTGATTGGATTCCAGTTACAGCTTCAGATTCAGCAGGTCAAACACCTTCGTTGAAATAGATTCTCTGTTGCTTACTAACTAAATTCTGTTAGTCTGAGCTGTGATTTAATTATTTAGCATGTACTGTCGCTTGACTGTAAAGTATATATGCTTCCTTTATATATATATAATGTGTATATATGTAGAAGATAGTGCACGGAGGAACTTGGCTTGGTCGGAAAGCCTTTGACATTTATGAACTGGCAGCGCGTATTATAATTGTGTCACAAAGCAGACAGCAAGCGTCGTGGCTATGTTTATAATGTGTTCATTATGGGGCTCGAGTGAGTCTTGCCAAGAGTTGGCAGCTAGCCTTGACCGGATTGGTAGCGGCTTCTTGCCAAAAAGGGGAAAAGGAGCCCGCTTAATGCGGGATTGATTTGATTTGTAAATCATGTATTTGGCACAAAGACCGCTGCAGATAACCAGGCCAAAGTAAATTTGCATTGCCTGGCGTGCATTGTCGTGAACGCAATGCAGTCAACGACACCTGGTGGCCTGGGCACCTGCTCTGCCCGGCTCTGCTGTGTGCCGTGCTGCGCGGAGTTCGTGGCTGAAGGCCCTGAAGTGGGCCTGCCCCAACTCTGGTTAGCTTTATTAACCCCATTTTCATGTGCCCGCAGTCATTGTTTCAACAAGCAACTCCTGCTCCACGGCACGGCCAGATTTCTTCTGTGGCTGGGCAAAAAGCAATTCTCTGCCTCAAGCAGCGCCACCCACCCACCTGCCTGCCCACCTAGCCACTAGCCACCAGCCCATCTGGCCAAACACCTTACGCTTGGCTGGTCCTTTGCCTTTGTGCTGTTCCCGAGACGTCGTGGCGTTTGGTTAAAAAACTTTATAATGTCAAGTGGTGCTACAGAAATCAGGTTAGCCCCGCCCTTGCACCCACCACTGTTGCCACTGCTGGGACGGCTGCTTCCACACTTTGTTGCCGCATAACGAATTGCAGCACTGTTGCTCAAATAGCTTCCTCATTTTCTTCCAAGTGCTTTTCCGTTTTGGCTGCAATGCAAAGTGCAACGTGCTATAAGTGTTGAGACCATCATTAATGGTGATTCTTCAACGGTTCTACACTTGCACAAAATAGCAGCTCAAATATTATAGTACAGATTTCATTCTTGAAGTACCTTTAATTAACCGTTAAGCATTCTTGATATGCTTAAGCTTCCAAGCCTAATTGGGGTAAATAAATTATAGTTGATTATATTACAAAATTTCTAAAACTAATTTATTGAAAAATTGAAATAATGCAAAATTAAATAATAACATTAAAACCCTAATATTATTATGAATATAAGCACATTAAAGGGTAAATTAAACAAATCATAACAATATAAGAAAGAATAAAGCTATATTCATTCATATTGTTATAATTTGTTTAATTTACCTTTAATATACATAAATTAACAGTAAATCACTCTTAATATGCTAAATTTTCAGCACGTAATTTATTTTATAACAAATAAATTTATTATGTATATAAATTATTACAATATTTAAATAAATTATTAATTTTGCAAAATATGTAATTTGCAATTTTTATAATTTTTTACTCGTTTTATTTATATTTGCAAGACTTAAATAAAAAATTGTTCTAACATTATAAAGTTTTTAAGATTAATTATATTTGTATAAATTATTAATTTAATATTTATTATTTTCAACAACATCGAATACAAATAGGTTGATATTACGAAATTTTAAAAAAATTTTTCTTTTAATTTATCATTTATGAAATATTTTTCTACTTTACTTAATTTTGTTACTATACAAAATAATAGGTAAAAATATAATTTTTTTATAATTACAATAATGATGAGATGTAAGTTTTTCTGTTTTTCAAAAAAATTTCCTTATTTCTTATTTTTTTAAGTTATTTAGTTAGTAAATACAAAAATTTTAATTTTTTGGATAAATTTCATAATAATATTTATTTTTAGTTTTTTACATTATATCAACATTTGGCCTTTTACCCGATTAACAATTATCAGCAGCACTTCGCAATCACAAAAAGTTACAAAAAAGAGTTTCACACTTGAGGTTTTTTTTGGCATTTGCAGCATTTGCTTGAAGGCAACGTGAATCAATTTGTGTGCCGAAGTGTTTTTGAGTGGCTCGAAATCGCAGTTTTTCAAGTATAATATAAAGAAGAAGAAGAGAATAAATCAAACGCAAATTGTCAAATGTAAGAACATTGTGTAAAATTTCGTGTGATGAATGCGCGAAAATTGCAGGAAAGTTCCCTGTCCCATTTGGATGTGAATTACGTCAGTTTGCCGCATAGCAACGTCTTCGAGAACGACTTACAAGAAGAGGAAGAACTGGTACAGCAGCAGCAGCACCATCTACAGCTACAGCTCCAGCAACAGCAACAGGTAAGCAGTTCATCTAATCATCTTAGCTTTGTTGATGGTTTTTATCTCAATTTCTTTATATACTTGTGTATAAGCATATAGATGACGTGGGTATGTAAATGGAAACTTCTTTCATTGTAGCTGGACTTAACTTTTGTTATAGTTTGTTAGCAATAGCAATAAATTCGATTAAAGTACGCATTTATAAACGAAATTCGCTTAGCTTTCGATAAATCGTGGCTCCGGCAACGAAATTTATGCATGTTGAATCTTAATGAAGATGGGCCAATAATCATTTTTAATAGCTCTCACTATGCTAAAACTTGGCTCGGACGCAGTGTGCGAACTGAAGGCGCGGACCGTACCGCACCGTACCGCAGCCTACCGCACCGCACCGCGCCGCAATATTCAAATTTTTATTGTTTTTATTTTGTTTGTATCACTGAAATTGGCAACTAAACCGCGTCGAAAACAGTAAACACTAAACCCAAACTACTTATTTTGTCTCTGGGTGTGCTCAAAGGCTGTGGATGCTGCTTTCTGCTTGCTGCGCGACTGGCTACACAGTCCATGATATCATGATCTATTTTTAAGCAGCCGCAACTTGGCTAATAGGCTGAATTGATTTGCTAAGCAGCGACGATTGTAATTGATATTAAACTGAAGTGGTTTCATTTCGTTTATATATATTTTCTAAGCATCAATCACATTATGACGCCTATAGATGCTGATATGATATCATTATTATCCCACGTGTTGACCTCCTTTTATATGACAAACCACCTTATATTACTTTCCCTCTTGTGATATCCTCTTAATACGATTTATTCATTTTCCTATCTATTTAATCTCTTCCTAATATCATATATTTCTTATTAGATAAGCTATCATCCCCATATATCATTTCATGAAATTTGCATCACACAGTATTTTACTCTATTAAGACTCTCATATTCTCAACTTTGTATGATAGTTTTCTGATGTATCTTCCTCTTATAATGTTATTGCTTACTAAGCAATTTATACCTGTAAGGCTCTTCCCGTATGATATATATCCAAATCTATATACCCATACTCTTGTATAAGATTCTCTTCATATCTTATTTTCCTGATATGTTATAATACTCATAAAAAGTGTCGTGTGCATTCTTCCTCATATGATATATTTCTATCATGAGATGTACTATTTAAAGATGTACTCTTTATATTATATATGTTTTAAATGATAAGCCCCTTTCTTATCTTCATTAGATATCTTCGTCACATAATTTGCATTTCAAAAGATATTTTATATGAGTAAGATATCATATGTAAGTGTGAGTTTATTATTTAAGGTAGATATCATATAAAGATTACATACATTTGAAGCTATATATACATACATTTTAAGTTATATATATCATCCCTATCCCCATCTCATCCCCATCCCCATATCTTCCTCTTATCACTTCCCTCTCAAATTTACTTCTAATATGATATTTTGCTCTATGATCTCTTCCACAAAGGATGCCTTTCTCATAAGATATGCTCTCTATCTTGCTACCTTTCATATATAATACTTTGCATGAAATATTCCTCATATGCTATTAAGCCCATAAGATATGCTGGTATATGACATACTCTCACTCTCATATGATAAAAGTTGCAAGATTATAAGAAATCGGCCTTCAATGACATACTTTCCTAAACATGACACCTTCTTCATATGATATCCTCTCCACATATTATGATATGCTTCTAATACGATATACTCCTCATTTTACATACCCCCTTTATGTTATATATCTCATACTTATGTGATCCTTCTCATATGATATCCTCATCATATCACAATCTCCTCATCCTTCATATATATGCTTCTTATATGATGTCTTTCTCAGATCTCTTTCTAATATAATATGATATATGCTATCGTCCCCATGTGATATGATCCTTATATGATATATGCTACATATGATATACTCACACTCTCATAAGATATATTTACGATAACCTCCTCATATGGAGCACTTCCTCATGCTCCTCATCTAAACATTTAAAAATTGATTAACATACCAATCACTTATACTTATGAAATCTCAGAGCAAATTTTAAAAGCTCGATGACATCGTCAGGCATCAAAATCATTTAAGATGATCCAAAATGTGGCACTAACTAATGACGTTAACAATGCCGATGTTAATGGCGTTGTCTCAAGAACTCGTTCCGATCGAGCAGTAATTGCGGGCGGGTCGAGGGCGTGCCAAGCACATAACACTTCCGTAAACTTACGCTTAAAAACCAGTACAACCAAAAAAAATAAAAAATCCAAATAAGAAATAAAAACAAAATGAAACAATGATCGTAGCAGCAGTTAATATCAGACTTGTGCGCATGTCCGATGTCCAATGTCCGATCGGAGGCAAACGAGGAGGTGTATTTTTTGTCTTTTGGCTCGCAACTAAACCAGTTTTTAGTTTCAGTTGACTGTTTGAATAATATTCAATGATAACTGAATTTAGTGCAGGATAAATTTGGTTTCGGTAAACTGACGTAAAGCTCAAGCGGAGAGACAACATCACGAGCTCAAAACAGCTAGAACTAACTACCTGATACGGGAGATACGCTGGTTGGCTGAGTAGAGCCATCACAATATGATATTTTTTTAGAGAATTTATGAAAGATTGGGGAAGGTTGTACAGAATATAAAGTATTCATTAATAGTATATTCAAGTGTAGCCAAATTTGATAATATTAACTCCTTACCTCCTTCATACCTGGTTCATATTGGTTTCATATTGACTATAACCGATTTAATGAAAATGGGACAAGTTATTGAATTTATTGTGAATTAGAGTATAGGGCAGTGTCTAAGGTCAAATCAAGTTTCTTATTCTTACAATTTCCGAGATCAACTGATGAACATGGTGGAAGGACAGAGGGGAAGGACAGGCTGACGAAAATGTCTGTTTATGCTTGACTTTCTTCTTTAAACTTTCTTATTAGGAATATAAATATATTCTGGGATCAGTGCCGACTCCTTTTTCCTGTCAAAACAATATACCTCGCTTGAGCATTTGCAATGGCTACAGGGTATAACAAGACAAAGTGCTTCAGCTGAAAGTGTCTGATAGATGGATATACGAATATTTCTAGATCAGCTCAGTTTGTCATTTTGATAGAATATTTATAGGAAATCGTGCGCAGCTTCCTGTTGGCTATTCAAGCACTTGCACATATCCATTAAACTCTCTATATATCTAAAATTTAAATTCAAGAAATACTTCAAGAATGAGGTCAAACTCAAAGAATTGAAGAGACTGAATTGACTTTTTGTTTGAACTCAGATAATTTAAATTTCTTACGGCGCTCGAAGTCGAGCTAAAAAGCCTAAGCCATAAAAAAATAGATGCCCAAACTATTTCAGCAGCAGCAGCTAACTAACTCTATGAGTATATGTATTTGTCTCTGAATTTGTATCTGTATCTGTTTATATGTATCTCTATTTGTATCTGTATCTGTAAGTGATTTCAGTTATGCCGCCGGCTTCATGTTGGGTAATCAAATTAATAATGGGCTAAAAATTACATTTCAAGTCGTTTGAATAAATTAACAATTATAGTAGTATAATAGTATATAGTATGTCTATGTATATGCTTTTTTGGGATAAAACAATTTTCTATGCCAGCGACCATATGCTGTTAATTTATGCATAAACAAGTAAATGGTAAAGATATTCCGGTCGAAACTGTATCCAAAACACTGGGCACGATCATTAACGAGGGAAACGGCAGTTTACTAATGCGTTTGCTAACGTTTAATTACTTGAGTTTTGAGCGTATTTTTGGGTTTAATTCGAGACATTGTTGAATGCTAGAAAATAGTCTTGCATATTTTAAGAGCGCTAATTCGAGGGAGTCGCCTGCAGTTCTACATAAACCGAAGACTTAACCCTTAGAATAATAGTTTTGATTCATCTTTCATGGGGCATAACTTCACTTCACTGGAAGCGCCACTGAGAGCTATAACAAATTGTTTGTGGTCAAAAGTATTCAAATGAATTCTACAAAATTAATTAACTCATATACCTTCATGACTTCCGTCAGCAGCTGCAGGGATAACAATAAACAACTACTGCAGCAGCTAAGAGCATAGCCGACTACATAATACTCGTTCATGCTGCCCACAGAAAAGAGCGATATATAATTATTGATATTTTCCTCTTTGACATGCCCATTGTTATTTGGAAGAGCTGTAGGAAGAGCTTGTCGCTGAAAAAACTTGGTGGTCTGAGCTCTCAGAAGATTCTTGATTTGCCGTGTTTCTATCAGTATTTTTGTGTGATCTACAGAGAAGGTCGAAAGTTAAAGATCTATACATATGTACATAAATTCAATAAGAACTCACGCCTTGAATATTGTAATCTCTAATTGTCTTCAATACTTCCCAAGTTAGAGCTGCAATACTGTCGATAGTTGCGTCCCTCGATGGTTTCTTTCATCAATACTATCGATCGTCTTAACACTTCAACTGGGAATAACTTCTTATAGAATTCCAAGCATTTCATATTAAATTAATAATAATTAATAAATAATATTTTTTAATCATTATATCAATCTACAATCTATTAAAATCAAATTAGTAATAAAAATTATTATAATCAATACTAAAATTGCGAATTAACAAACATATATTATTTCATTTTTAAAACTAATTATGCATTAGCAAAGAATATCTAAAGTTACTTTCATGTACGCTAGTGAACCAGTTAACTTACAAGCGATTCTTCAGCTATTCGCTAAGTGTGACGATATCGATCAATCGTTAAAATGCTTGTCCATCAATACTATCGATTAGTGTCATCGATCGTTTTTCCAGCTCTATTACCAAGTTTCTCCTTTCAATAAATAACATTGGTGCTGTAAAACATATAGATATACCTAAATCATATACATAAATCATTACACAGGTATACTAAATTTATATTCTCCCTACAACCAATATACCCATCTTTATCTAGCTAAACGTGTATCGAAAAGTATAAAATGAAAATTGCACATGAAATCTGCGACCCTGAAAAACTTGACTTTAGCCACACAGCGCTTTGGGTTCGCATTTTATTCAATTTTTATTTATTTGTGTGTATTTTTTTGTATTTTGTATTTTTGGAAATTTTTAAGCACGTAGTGCATTGAGTGAGCCCGTTAATTATAGAGCCCGATCAATTATTCATTTGGGAGATTACCTGAGCGGAGCGCAAGCGTAGCACAAACTGAACTTCACTTAAAATGATTCTGCGAATTTTTGCATTCATTCGGTCGCTGCGCTCTCTGTGCCTGTCTGCTGTGTGGGGCTCATTTCAATATTTTTATTGTCTGATTGAAGTGTGACGTTGGAGCCAGCAGCTGCAGATGGAGCTGGGGTTGGAGCTGAAGCTGAAGCTGATGCTGAGTACTCTGGACTCTGGTCGGCGTTTTGCCAAAGAGATTGATTGCCGGTCGGCTGCGTGCTTTCAAGCGTTGATCAGCGCGCGGGCGGTACTTGGGGGTACCCGATCTCCGGTGATGAGGCAGAAACGGGAATTGCAGCATGCCCAACAATTTTCATTTCCGAGTTAATTGTTTGGCTCCAGAACACAAAAGTTCATCAATCTTGTACCGATACTTTAGCTAGACATAAGCCCAAAACACGCTACACAGCCGCACGCAGCATCCAATCCAATTCATCTGAATTACTGCACGGATTACCGCATTAACAGTAAATCTCACATTTTTAAGTATTTCTCCAAAAATATATAATTATCTACCCCATGTATGCTATATAATAAATCAGACTAAAAGCATAGTATTGGCAAGATATATAAATATCCAAAATATAAGTATTGAATGACGGACTATATCTTATACGATCCACAAAATATTCAAGATCAACGAAGAACTAAGGCCGAATTTATGCTGATCACGTGCAGTATATATATAACTATTACTATAGCTATACTATGTCCAATAACTCTATTTCAGCAGTTTCTTCAGCTATTATTTATATCTAGCTGATCATACAAAGTCTTAGATACAATAACAACTATGAGTGCGCTAGTTGAAAATACCCGACTAGAAAACACCCTGAACTCTGCGTAGAACTGACATTTCATTAATACTTCACTTTTTGATTGTTAAATTCATTTTATTATAAGCAATATACCCAAAATTGCTATGATAAATAAGTTTAGGGTATATAAATTTACCGGAATTCCAAATCAATTGCTAATACCCAACGTGAGTATCATTGTGAACTTGCAGCTGCACATGGCACAGACAGTACTTCGCACAGCTAAAAAGCTTAAATCTGATGACATAATATTCTACCATACTCAATGGAATGGAATTCCAAATGAAACTAGAAATAATGTAAAATCAAACACTGTTTTTATTTTCTCTAAACTTCATTTCCTACTCCTCTTATTTGGTGACTCCACATACTGAAATTTACTCTTGGAATCTGATTCATTTCTAGAGCTAGTGTAATACCTTTACCTATAGCTGTATTATATTATATAGAATAGTATATAACATTATTATATATATGTTTATTTTATTAGTATACATACTTATCCATATATCATATATGTATTATATCCATTTGGACTTTAAAGATCTTTATAGAGGAGTTTCGTTGCTTGGTTTCACTAAATTTTTTTACTTTATTCTCAAAGGGAATAAAGTATATTGGTGTTGTTTAATGTCCGTCTTGCTTCATCTGTCTATATAGATAACTAGAGACTTGAAATTTGGAGCATACATTCATGTATAACCTCATCATTTTCCCATTTTTAGTGGGATAATAAAAACAAAAACAAAGTATCTCGCAGTCGTTTGCGCCCGCTTCCCCCTTCTTACTTGCTTTTATTATTAAGTTTTATATTGATTTCTCTCAATATTAAGTTTTTATACTTTCTTTTATTATTTTTTTATATTTTCTCACCAGTTTCAATATGTCTAAAATTGATAGACTAAATCTTCTTCAATGTTCAGCTCAATCCCTAAAAATATGGCGAGTAGGTGTATCTAGAAATTAATAGGGCCTGGCCATGTAAATGCTCTCGAATTGAACGCTTCGTTGGCCGTGTTTGTAGACCAGCAACAGAGTTTGGCAGTTGGGCAGTTTGGACAGTTGACCGCGGAAATTAGACAACGCTTTCCACCTGCCTGAACTGAAACAGACAGCCAAATTTGGTGATGACGTCGGCCACCACCGGCGCAGGTGAAAATCAAGCGTTCCTGCCGCCTCTGTCACCGGCCCGCGTTACTCGTTTCTCTTTGCTCGTTCCTGTTGCGTGTGAATTTTCAGATGGTCCCAATGCCTGTGTTCAATTTCTCGAATTCGATTCGATTTCGTGTTGTTTTTTTCGTCGTGGCCCAGATGCAGCTCACACGTGTTGACAGAGACACGCAGCTAGGCCATGGAATACAGGTAGTCCTGGCCCATGGGCCATAGGCCGCAAATGAAATCATCGGACTTCAACTGTGGTCACGGCCAGTTGACATAGCCACAGGTCTGGCTGGCCTCAGAGACCGCAATTGAATTGAAAATCGATTTTGAGGCCGAACAACAACAACGACAACAACGACGATGAAAAAGGTCAAATGCATTGCACTAAGTGAAACTCGATATCGATAAGCGAGCAAATCTAAACCAAGTCCAAGCCAAGCCGAGCCAAGCTGCATCTAGTGCAAACATCCTGGACAGCTGCCGCTTGGCCTAGCCACAAGGACGAAACGCCAGCACCTCAGTCAAGGCAGAACACAGCAGAGCAGAGCCAACAAGTTAAACTGAACACCCCACAAATACCCAAACACTCTTCTAGCAGATGTTAATGTGGGGCGCCTCTAGGCACATACGAGTGTGTGCGACTGTGTATGTGTGTGTGTGTGTGTGTGTGGGAATTGTAATTAGTGGCACTTTCCCAGTTCTTTTGTTTGCGCACACTTGACACAGCAACGATTGCGGCTAGCCCAGGCTGGGACGAAGGAACCAGAGCCTAAATTGACATGTAATATCTGTATATATAAATATATATATATACAAATATGTATGTATATACAACAAATAATATCTTGGCTTAAATTTGCCCAGACAGCAGTTGCAGTCTTGGTCAAAAGTATTTACACAACATACATTTTTCGTAGACCTGAACCCAGTTTTATATTCAATATTTTATAATTAAACTATGGCTTATATAATAAATTATATTATTATAATTTTTTTATTACAAAATATATACATACATTTTTAAATTGAATATAATCTTTAATAAGTTGGATTTTGATCCACAAAGAAATTTTATTGACAATAGTTGACAGAGAAATTTCGAATACATACATTTAATTGATTTAATTTGACTAACTGAGGAAGGAAATCATAGTTGTCAGATGTATTGCCATGAAAATTAGATGGTGGGGTGACTGCATTGGTGTGGATATAAGATGAATTAGTGGAGTCATGATTGGGGAGAATATCTGAATATAGTTTTTGAATCTGAATACAGAATGGAATTTCGTAAGTTATATGCATCAATTAATTGGCTCTTATAATTGTCTTATCTATTCATATTTTGTTTAGTATTCAAACTTTGGCATAGATCAAATTATGCGACAGTTTGTGATCAACTATGTTATAGTCCTTTAAAACCGTCTATATTTAAATACCCAGGAACAAATAAGTATTACATTTATTCAATTTTTGGGGTAATAGGAGAAGGTGTTGATCTCAGGAGACTGCACAGTAACTTTATAACATCCTGTTTTTCTGACCCAACTAAATTATCGATTTTGATCGATTACGAGGAAATTAAATGAATGATAGTTAATAAGAAAATAAATACTTACATTATCAAGTGTCTTACAATGTAATATACGGGATCGGTTCTTTATAAGGGCGACCTGTTACATCTATCTACCTAAATACATTGATATTTGTAATTTGTTTACAGTATAGAAATATTCACTGTTGAACTGTATTTGAAATTCTACCAAGTACATTCTGTATTATGGACCCTCCCCAGAGTCTTCCCACTGCACAAAAGCCATATATATGAATATATATATAAATATTAAGTAAATTTACATTTAAAAAAGTTTTCTTTTAAGTTTTATTGCCAAGACGAACGACATTTGTTTTTAAAAGGTGTCGTGCAGCCATATTAAACACATCTCCACCCACATAGAATGGACGAAAGAGAGTTCCAACGCTCTTTGCCTATTGTCTAATGTTTGGCCGTTCGTTTCGTAAGTTCGCTCCACTCGAGTCACATTCATCAAAATTATTTTATATACAAATTATGCAAAGCAGTTGAACTGCACTCAACCCGAAACATGTAGGCACTTTCCAAAAGAGCTAAGATCTGGCTGGAGACCCTAAATCAACCGGCGAGAGGAAGAGAAAGAGCCGGCGCGACTAAAACTTATTTTTGGGGAATTATTTGCCATTGTTTTGTCGCAATTGTTGTCATTGTTATCGGGTAGTGGGGTTTGCGTTTCCACCATAATTCTTTTAATTATAATATATGATCTATTACATTAGGCAACTACATATTTCTCGCACACTTGTAACACATTTTAGCATATTTTATTAATTTAAATAACTCAAGTCGGCCACTCGAACAGATCTGGGCGGCACGATAAAGCGTCCGAGCTAAGCTGCACGATCCAGAGCAGAGTCTGGCTAGGTCCGAGGGCAGGTGGGGGAGTACGCCGGAATACGCGCGTTTGCTCAGCGATATGTGACGAAATGCCGGACAGCCGGTTGAAAGTCGCAGCAGAGCTGAAGACTGAAGAAAAACCCAGCGAAGCGTCCAAGCGATCGCATCCACCTTCGTTTATTTGAGTCGAGGTCGCTAATTAAATTCAGTGGAAAACAGGCGCATTTACCGAGCGACAAACGCACAAGCACAAGCCTACCACAACTATCACTTTTGAGACAAAAAACTCCCACTACTGTTCGTAATTTGTTTATTATTGTTTACCTGTACCTGTACCTGTGCCTGTAACTGGCAACAATTGAGGTTCGCCCACCTTCGCTTCGTTCATTAGTTCATTTGCTTTTCACCGGCTTCGGCATGGCATTGCGTCGACATTCTTGACATCCGTGGAACATGACTAATGGGTATCTAAGTGACGACTACGCCCCTTGGCCTATTATAAATGCTGGGAATTTCAATTTAGGAAGCCGGGTAGGCGTATATACAGTCACGTTGCTTAATAATATTATATTCTATAACTAAGACAGATCGATACGGAAGCTTCTTTCACTTCTAGTCTTCTAGAACTTCCTTTCTGCAACATTTAAACAAATAAGAATGTTACAACTCGGGCTCAATTGACAGTATAATACGTGTTCACCATTTAGGGGCAACTACCTCTTTTAAGATACAGATATTTCTTTTTATCAATCATTTACAGACCTTCTATCTGTAGAGTAGATCAATATTAATTCATCTTTAAAGCTTAGTGATCATAGCTGTAAAGCTATTGTAGATATTTAATTTCCGATTTGCTAAAACTTTTTGTGGGTTTTTTTCCGATTTTAAACACATTGATCTATTAGTAGAGGAGGTTAACTTCTAAGTAACTTACTGTGAAGCTGTAAAAGACATTTTTCTTTCTTTGTCCATGAGCCACTTTTTGTAGCTATGCAAAACAAATATCGATGGCTTATATGAATATATATTTTAAGCTTGAAAACGATATATTTTGAATTGCTTTACAAAAATACTCTTTTTCGCGGTTCTCTTGTGATGATAGTTTTTTTACTTTCTAAACTTATCTCTCTATCTTTAAAACATGTAAAAACTTCTTCCTTCCGCCATTCTAGGCACTTCTTATGTTATGACATTATATTTTAGACATTGTAGCTTCATTTCCTAAGCTAATTCTGTCAAAGGTTCAACTCAATTTGCATGTTAACCTCCCAGTACATAAATCTCCCTTAATAGCGCATAGAAAATAACGCCTTCCTTTGCGATTCTCATACCATGATAGTGCGTTTTTAGAATGACTTTCTAAACATATTCTCTAAAAAGTCCAGAGTCAATTTGCATATGAGCTTGTCAGTGCATAAATCTCTCTATCACCCAGCAGCAACGTGTCAAGTGCACACACAAAGCGCCATTAGCTCATGGGAATTTTGGATGCAGCTGCTGCTGCCGGTGCTGGTGCTACTGTTGCTGCTGCTGCTGCTGCTGCTGCTGCAGCTGGCGGGTGCCAAAAGTCAATAGACAGCATTGTTTGGCCACTGCACACAGAAGGGCTGCATAATCAAGGGCTCGATTCCCGGCTGGTGCGACGCGTCAGCGTTTATTAAATGCCGCCAATCCTTCAATGATGCAGCAGCTCGCACGTGTTAAATGCCTCAATGTCAAGTGGCTAATAGAGCAATCGACGATGATGCGCTTTGAATAATGATATCTGGCTACCGTTAACAAAACCAAATGAATGAAAAAACCCAAAGAAAAACAAAAACCGAAGCCGACACCGACACCGAAAAACTCTAACCCCAAGACAACAAGTGTCGCTCCTGACTCTGGCTGTGATCCTCACGCGCCATCAGTCACTCAAGCGCCGTAGATGTTGAGATGTTGATGTTTTGACATCACAACATCATTATCTACACATTGTCTAGCTCGAACTGAGGCTGAGGCTGAGACTGAGGCTGAGGCCGAGTCTTTGCCCCAATCAGAGGCAGACGTCATTAGAGACAGATGTGCCTCATCATCATCTTGGCGCAGAGGCTGCAATAGAAACAGAAACAGAAACAGTTGGAGCAACAGCTCTCCACCAACTGTTGATACCGATCCCATGTAATTAGGGGCCGAACCCTACAAAGTGCCCGTTCAGCCTTCGCCTCGATTTGATTGTTTCACCTAATAACTACGCACACTCTGTGAACCCATTTTGTATTTGATTTGTGTCCAACGGCTTCAATTGAAAGACCCAAGCTAATGTCACTGCGTTGCCGGAGCACTAAAGATTTCAATCACTGCACACTCGTACGTCGGACAGCCCGCTCGGCCCGATGGTAATCTGGGCGAGAATACATCTTGTTTTACAGCCCAAAAGAAAGTGTGAATCAATTAGTCTCGAGCACAGACTCAATTGTTTACTTTGCCAAAAGGAAAACCAAAAGCAATTAGACATTTTTTATAGCTACTCGATTTAACTACTCAAAGTCCAATCTTCATCATGTTCTCGTTGTTGTTGTTTTTGCTGTTGCTGTTACTGTTGTTGTTGTTGTTGAGTTCGCTGTGTCTCTTGCCCGTTGTCAAAGTGTCGTAAAAGTGTTTACTCGTTGGGTGAAAGGCCTGGCTATAAAGTCGTAAGTACACAAACTCCGATGACAACACTGTGGCATTGACAGCGATATTGCGATAGCCCAGGCCTCGTCAAGTGCTAATATACCCATGCCAGTACAGGGAATACCCATTGGAATACCCATTGGCCCCCTTTTACAACAAGAATTTGTCAAAAAGAGAAAAATTGTTGCTAAATGCGAACGCTGCGTCATCATCGTACCGTTCACAGATCGGATCGTCATCGTCATCATCATCGTCACGGTTCTTGGGGTAAGTGAGAACCACCTCAAACTCAAATCTTTGGCACGCGTTCGCTGCGGTGCGCTGCGCCGATCTATCGACTGCGACTGTGGCAGCGACGTCAACGTCGACTGCGCCAACACCAATTGAAATGATTAGTTTGAGTTGTCAGATTTTGACAAGCGGTTGTCATCTAGGCTGTCAAACATTTTGGTTTCGCTTGCCTTGGCAATGAAAAATTGACAAATTCTCTCATTTCTTTTGATACTCTTGTAGAGCATTACGATTCTATTTTATTTCACTATAAAGGTTAATGATTACAGATTGTTTGTTTTGTTAATGAAATATAATAATTTATATATAAATGAAAAATATATAGATATTTCTGATCAGAACTATTCATGTGTGACTTTAAAGTATATATGATGAAGGCCGTTCTTCGCAATTCTCATACATAAATTTAAATATATACGCTTGAGGTTCAAGATGTTAAATACAAAACCGTCATTCTAGATGATTACTATATTGAAGAAATAAAATATTCTCAGACACATAACTAAGCGTACAAACCTGAGAGTCTTTTTTAAGTCTATCTATCAATAGTATACACCTCAAGAATGAGGTAGATATTTAAGTAAAGATGTGTAAAATAATAGCAATATAAGAAGGCTGCCTTACTCTGCTCAAGTTACGCCTAAAAGATTTTAAATTCCCTTTGCCCCCAAAGAAAAAGAATCTTTGACTTACTCCCCTTATTCTATTATAAAATAAATAATCGCCTTTCCTTGCGATTCTCATGGTCACGCTTGAGCGTACAGCTTGAAGACGTTATTTTAATATTATTTTACACATTCTGACTTTACTATCAACCCCATTTTTGAGTTCTAGTCTAGTCACACACAATCAAGCTGCCTTGAATTACATTTTGTTTGATTGATAACGTCGCTCAAAAAAAACAAAACCGTCAACATTTTGACCCATCAGTGACTAAAGCAAACGTCAAAAGCAATCAAACAATCAAGGCAAGTAAAAAGTCCAAAACTGATTTCGTATAGAGTTTCGTAATTAAATGTGGATATGTAATTTCGAAGCTTTATATGTATCGTAAGCAACGATAACTGGACTTTGATCATAACTGGGCATAATTATAGTGCCAGGTCCCATAACCCGAAATTCAGTCAGAGCACACAGACTAGACACACACAAGCGCACACACGCACACCTATGCATACACTCAGGTCTACTCACACGGTAACAGAATTTTTAGAGCTTCAAAAAGATGGTGTACTATAAAAGTGCTTTATATAATTTTCCCATAGCTGACCGATGCACGGAACGAATCTTTATTTATGGCATAATGATCGCTGGACTCCCAATAGTACCCCAGCTCCCAAGTCATCTTTGCATGCAGAGCGAGAACGAGAGCGAGGGAGAGGAAGAGTCGCTACGGCTGCCCGTCTCATCGCTTTACGATCAATGCTCGTTTATATATGTATATGTGTGTGAGTGTGTGTGCGTGTGTGTATTGGGCATCATCTGGACCCGTCTCTGGCCAGGTCTTCGATAATTCTTTATTATTTCTTTAAAACTTCACCTTTAATTAAACACGAAACGAAATTATAAAATTGTACCTGCTTTAGCAGCCACCACTGTTCAAGTCCAACTCTGAGTTTCAACTTCTTCGTGCCGCTGTTGTTGTTGCTGTTTTTGTCTTTTTGTTTTTGTTTTTGTTTCAGCCCACGGGGGAATTTTTACCTGAGCCATCGAGCTGAGCGACCAGCGCACGCAGCGTCCCGCTCATCTGCTCTTCGCTCTCGCCCCGGCCTCTCATATGTGTGTGTCCCCAAATTCGATCAATTTAGATACAAACACCCATTTATGCATCAGTACCTTTTATTAAACTACTAGCATGTGTATATCTGTCTCTCTCACACAGTCTCCTTCTCTCTGTCCATGTCGCTCTGCATCTGTGTGGGTCTCAGACGCTGTGCTACGTGCTGCCTTAATAAGCCCGTTAATGGAATATTAGGCAATGGCAAAGAGTTTCAATTCGGCTCGGGGTAGACAATCAATATCAATACACTACACACATTTTGTCGATGCCACTCGCACATGGCGACACACTGCGAGTGAAAGAGACACCGGCCCAGCGGCTGGGGCTGGGGACAGAGCCAACTCCAAATTGTCGACGGCTGCTGCGGCTGCTGCTGCCGTTGACGTTGCCGTTGACGTTGCTGTTCGGCTTTAGTGACCAGCTCTGGGCATCACACGATCGAAAGATTTTAGTGCTGGAATGCAATAAAAATTTTATTTTTGTTTTGTTCGATTTGATACAAGTTTTATAGTTGGACTGCTTATTGTGTGTAGGAGATATACGTATGTACATATATGTACATACCAATATATGACAGTACACACACACACACACACACACATACACAATAAAAGTAACAAAAAACTAGCAAGACTGCTCTAGGCAAGAGTGCACCACTAGAAGATACCCTGTATTCTACACAGAACTGTTTCTTTACGAATTTCAGACTTCTTAACTACATACATACTTATGTAACATATGCACACACACATTTACTTGCACATGACACTGTTTTTAAAGAAGCTTCTACCCTAAATCTATTCCCTCAGTCCCTTCATTATGGCAAATTTGTTATTTCATAATTCAAGCTCTAAATCTATTCCAAAACACAAAACTATTCTATTTTTTTTACATTTATCACTTTTTTGGAATAAAGATATTGCAAACGTCTTAGCGCTTTACATTCTTCTTAGATATGATATATGATATCTTCACATAATATATATAATGTTGATGAAGTAGTGAGGAATAAATGTATTCAAAAAACGTCATAAAACTCTTCTATTTAAATAACTTTTTTTTTTTTCAATTTTAGAGAAAGTAAGAAAGGTATGCCAAATCAAAAAGTATTTATAATCTGTGTATTCATTAAAAGAAACTAAAAGAAACTATCTACACACCTAGATTTGGTTGATGCAGTGATAACTTAAAAATATCGATTATTATCGATAGTACGAGAGGGAATAAGATATAGAAAAAATAAACTTATATAAAAATATATATTTAATGTTTCAAGTGCAGAAATTTACTCTTAATACTTGAAAGACAAATTAAAAACATCGATTTTTATCGATAGAATGAAAAGGGAGTGAGATGTAGAAAACATTGATATTTTAAATATATTTTAAATATTAAATATTAAGTAGTTTAATAGACAGACGGGCATCATAATCAACAATGTTTGATATAGGTATGTCTTACATGTCTGTCCTACCACATATCATACACATTTCCCATTGGTTCAGAGTACACTTTTAACCAGGACTGTATTTCTATTGAAATCAAATAAAATATATATTGTGTTACAGTCCTAGCCTAGATGCTTTCAATATCATATAGTATGACGGCCTCGACTCGTTGTATTGATTAAAAATTAATATACTTCAAGAGATTTGCCACGCCCACCACAACTTGTAACTTCTATAAGCTGAAATAAAATATTCCCTATTATACCACTTTTTAGTAAGTATAGAAAAATCCAGTCTACTAATGGAATAAAACTAACTTGTCTATGATTATGATATGAATACACTGAAAATATTATCGAATGAAAAGACAAGTTTCATTCGTTTATGACCAAGAAAACTAAGACAGGATGTTAACTTAGAGAATCTTTTAATCTCTTATAATAAGTTCAATGTATAATTCAAGTAAATCCTACAGCTCTCGAAAGTACACCATGTATAAAAACGAGATAAATAAACATTCTCTATTCTCTGATATTTTCAGCTTTTTAAGTGTATTTCAAAGTTTCCGTCAGTCTGTATTTCAACTAATTCAAGTCTGTGCCATTGCACAAGGTATTAGTGTCTCTTCTCTGCTCTCTGGGGTCTTCTTCTTCTTGTTCGTTATGTATCGTTGTCGCTCTGTGGCTGTAATAAATATTTGATACTCGCACTAAACCCGAATTAACATAATTTGATCGAGCGGTTTGCCGCTGAGGGCCGCGGTCCACTGACAGCGGTGCATTTTTTATATACCCGACTGCCCGCCTGTCCGCCTGTCCGCCTGCCCGTCTGTCCGCCTGCTTGCCTGCTGCCCGCTGGACACATCGGAAAATTATTACATGGAAAACGATACCTTTTCCCCTCACACGCTCGCTCGCTTGCTTGCGCGCTGCAATAAAGAAGATGCTTTCTTTCCATCTATCGTCTAGGAGGATCTATGTATTATGATCATGCTCTCTAATGCGGCGTAGACAGAGAGACAGCCGGACAGACATAGACATAGACATACACATACACATACGTATACCAACTAGACTAATGTTATTACCACTAGAAAGAAAGAACGAAAGACGCACAGCATAGAGAAGAAGATCTGTAACTAAAATTTATTCAAAAGTGATTCGAAAAGAAAGAAACGTCGCCATCTCTCTCCCCTTTCTTCGCCGAGACTCGTTAAGAATAGATTTCTCGATTCGTGGACCATGGTAATGCGTGTGACTGCCATTAGAGCAAAGTACTTTGGACGTTTCTTACCCTGTCGCTGTCGCTAGGCCCTGTCCCTGTCCCAGTCCCAGTCCCTGTCTCTATCCCCACCTCCATTTCCCACTCCAATATCCATGCATTAGTTACCGATACAGCATCTCAGCATCAGCATTTCACTAGATTCACGTTTTCTTCGTTTTTGGCTTTCTTTCACCTACAAGATTTATCGCTTTGTATTTGTATTATTTTTAGTTGTTTTATGTCCTCCTGTCCTCCTGCCCCTCCTTCTCCCCCATTCCCCCATTCCCCATCTCCAATGCAATGCATACCTTTACATCACTTCACATGCAATCATATTATACAAAGTATACAAAGCTTTTGAGAGACGCTGCGACATTTTATTGATGCTGGATGCGCATTCAGTTCGAATAAGTTTCTTTCCTCCATACAATACCCAATGTAATATAATTAGTTTCTCTGTTTTCCTCTGATTGGGTGTGTGGATGCATCTATTTTAAGCTCTTATTGCTACGGCCACATACTCAGGGGGCGCCTGGGTAATGCTCCAAGCAGCGCGAGAGAGAACAATATTAAATATGTCACAGAATTGTCTAAAAATACACAACAATTATACAAATTTATGAAATTTGAATGCACTTTTGCTAAAAGTAAAAAGTTGTATCTATAGCGGAAATATGGAGAAGCAAATTATATTTATAGCAAATATGAACTAGTCAAGTGAAATGGGGTCAACTTTTGCAGCATCTCTCTTAAATGGAATTCTCTAAATCATCTAAAACCCAATCTACGTAAATCGCCTTCACCATTTCCCTATTTGTATTCTATATAGGAAAAAAAGTATTGTATTTGGAAAGAGCAGTTGAAGCAAAACAAACATTAATTAGCAACATTCCAATCGGGTGTAATCGACTGCATAATGCTTGTTCATATACTCACCAAAGAAATAAATTAAATTTAAGGAATTTATAGAATCCGATTTACGATTCTTTTTATAAGAAACCAGTCAATCAATAGAGTAAAAACGTACTTGAACTGATAGTCCCAGGGATTGTAGCTCTAAGACTGTGAACGATATTTCCTTTTCTGATTTTCCACGCTCTTATCAAGCGTACATACATATATAGTACATACATATATTTTTTTATAGTTTTTTGTCAATATATTACATATAGATTTTATTTATTTATCTATTCAGGAGACTATAGATCGAGTCAACAGAACTCCTACTGAAAATCCTGGTGATCCTAGCTTTGAAGCAAAATTATTTTCCAATTTGTCACATACATAGTTCATTAATATTTATATATATGGTTGTTATATATAGATTTTTCTAAATTTATGGAAGAAACTAACTATAGTTTTTCGTCTATATCCATATTTAAATTACTTCTGAACCTAGAAATGAGACTCTAAAGATTTAAAACTGTAAAAGATATAATTGTTTTTATGATTTCCCTATGAAGCGTATATATAGAGTTTCTGTACAATATATGTATATTATAAATATAATTATTGCTCGATCTACATAATAGACAACATTTTATTATTTATTTTTTATTAAGTGCTAAATCCACGTTGTTCCCATTTTGTATCCTAACAACACAATTGATAAAGTATAATAGACCAAACCTTTTGCTAAAGAGACTAAAATCATCTTCAATTCTACATTATCCAGTTCTAACTCTAAAACTGTGAAGAATATGATTCGAAACGTCCTCAAGAGAGGGATATAAATATATGTTAATCAAGGTTAACTTATAGAGAATGTCAACAGTATCTTACTGGTTAAGCTTTTTATATAATAATGATCTTTACAATTGCAAGTGTCTAGAGTTTATATTAATAAAGATATATCAGTCATAATGATTTTTTAATTGACACGCCGGCATATTCAAAATGTCTTGGCAGCTACAGGCTTATATTCATATAAGTATATGCCAAATTTAAAGTCTCTAACCCTCAGACAGATAGCATTTACAAAACCAATATGCTCTTTTGGCATTTCGGCAGCGGGTATAATTAAAGTGAAGAAAACCGTTATAGCTATGCATACTCATATATACACTACGCAGATTGAAGTTCCATTCTTTGCATATTTCGTGTCGTTTGCCATTTTCGTACAAATTTCTTTAATGATCCAGAACAAAAGGCACACGAAGTGTGCAAATCGTGTGAGGTGAGGTCAGGTGGCCCGTTTGACCTATCTGCGGCCAATCCTGGACTAGAAGAAGAACAACACGCGGATAAATAATGTCGCTTCGCTAGTTTCAAAAGAAATTATTAATTAATGTATGATTCGACTCAAGACAACTGACTCTTGGCTAGTTAGGTGGCTAACTCGGCCTGCCTTGCCCTCAACTGTTGACGACCCGAACCCGAGCTCGAACCCGAGTCTGAACCCACAGTCAGAGCCAAAGCCTAGTCCAATGTTGCGACCCGTCTTGTCGTCTAATGCTTTCGGTCATTCCCATTTCGTATATTCCAGTTCATGTTATGTTAATCGCCCAGAGAGTGACCAAAATGATGGAAGAATCTATGAGACTTTACGACATGGCCATTGGAGACATGTTCTCTGTATAAAATTAAGTATTATTTGATTGCTTTTGTCGGAAATCGCCGCTAAGAATTTGTTTAGCTGTAGTTGTGTTACTCCTATATACAAATATATATGTATATGCATATGTATATATAAATATACATTTGATTCTTTCGCTTCAGTTAATAAATACTCAAATTTAAATAGAAATTTCGGTCGCTCCAAGAGTTCATTGTACTGTGCCGAGCCATCGACGCACACACATTTGTTTTGATGACAGAATAAAGAGAGATATGCACACATTACAGATGGCAACAGTTGAATTTCTTTAAGTTATTCCCGGAAAATCGAAAGGATTTTCATTTACCTCGATTGTCACGATGTAAAATTAGTTTATGCAGGTGCTTCAATGGCCACTCCCAATTATTGCACTACATTTCGAGATGCTACGATCGATGCTGCTACGTGATTTCACACTCAAGATAGAGGCGCGTCCTTGTTAGGTTCCAGGAATGGAAATGGGATTAATTTTCCCTTGTTACTTTTTCTTACCACTTTTTGTTCGCCGCACGTTTTGGCAAAGTATTTAGCCGAAAAACTGCCTTGCCAAAGAAATTGCACGTGTGGTACTCTGTTGTAATGCCCAAACGTGAGTCTATGCCGTTGCTCAGGTTCCTTTATATAACTCAGATTACCCAACATGTGTCGTTATCAGAGCGGAGTATTGTTTCATTCAAACTTAACCTCATTTTAGTACAAGTAAATATTCTTTATAGATCCTATGAAGCATATGAAAGTATTTTTCTTACTATAAGAAATTATTTTATATGAAATTTCCTACATTAGACTTTTAGATATTTATTTATTTATTTATTTATTTATTTAGTAACAAGTTAGAATGAATATAAAATTAAATCTAACTAAGGGTTAAGCACTGGCAGCAGGAGCCTTCGGTTTGACTTTTAGATATTTAAATTCTTATCTTGGTAATAAAAAAATATAATTATAAATAACCTTGATCAGCATTAACAGCTGAGTTGATACAGTCCTATCAGTGTATATGAATATGTCGATTTCGAAACTTTGAAAACCTAGAGACTTTAAATTAATATGTAAGTCTCATTGTGTAAGTAGAATATCTGAAAAAACTGCATCATCTACAGTTTTACAGCTATTACTACTACTATTACTGTTGACCATTTTACAAAAAATATATCTCTACTTTATCCTGCAATGTCTAAAGCGGGACAATTATGTTTAATAATTTTGGATTATGATCGAGTATTATACAGTCGAATACGTCCGACTGTAAAATTGTTACTTGTTTTATAATTCTGACTTTTTTCATAACTAACGCTTTATACTTAATTAACAACAAAAATCTTTCCTATCATTATGACAGTAATATAAGATTTCTTATTATTATAATAAAAACTGTAATTTGACTACTCAACACAACTAAATATGCTTCTTCCATTTCATTTTCAGGGTTCCTCGCCTACTCTGACGCTGGTCACCTCAAAAGTAAGTAGTTCCCAGCTTGCACCACTGCATGGCTTTACCTCAGCTCGACAATGCATGACTTACATAGTTAGTAATTCGTTTAGTTTGTGATGCATCGCGGGCTGTTGCGGGCAATTAGGTTGAGTCATTGTTTGTGCTGCTGATGAATCAAGGGCGAAGACTTGGGAGCTCGCTCCTCTCCCAATGAGCAACAATCGACGTGGCTGGCATTACTTTGATCTACAGGATTTTGGTAGGCTGCTCCTCCTCTTCTGGCTCTTTAGTGACTCAGCGCAGAGTCACGTAAAGGAAATGACTCCAGGAAAGTGCAGAGCGGGGCACCGAAGTTCAAAAGAACTTGCAGCGCGAAATGTTGCACCAATAAACACACACATACAGACACACATATACACACATACAGACACTCATACAGTCAGTCACTTAAGACTCCAACTCCAACTGCGACTGGGTAAATACTTACATACATATCTTTGCAATTTCAGTGCTCGTTGCTTAAGCCGGCTGCACTCGTAAAAATTATACTTTATATGTTAAATTGGATGCACTGTCACCAGCGTGGCTTGTAATGGGCTTAGGGCATACCTATAAGGTATATTTTTAAGGTAACCGACAGATTACCTGGCAGCAGATTACAATATCACGGCATAATCGCAAAGCTGGCGTCGTTAGACCCTGAGAAATGGCCGCACACTCAGCGAAATTCTGCAGAAGAAGTTGTGGAGGCAGCAGCAGCAGCAGCAGGAGAAGCAGAAGAGAAGCTTCAGCATGCGACCTTGAAAATGCAAACTATGCCGCGAGGGCGCTACACACACACACACACACACACACAGGCAGACACTCGACAAATACCACACACAAGCAAACACACACAGACACAGATACTCACAGCAGAAGGCCTGGGAATGGGAGCTCCTCTCGCAGTCAGTCAAAGGGAAACCAAAGTGATGTGTGTGTGTATGTGTGTGATATGTTTGTCTCTCTGCGTGTGTGTTTGTTTGTCCTATGCAAGAAAACAAGTTTCGCTGCCAGCGCTCAAGCTGCATCTGTATCCCGTATCTAACAGATACGCAGATACTTCTCATGCAAACCCGAAAGACCGCAACGCAAAAGTCGGTCTTTGTGCCAATAGAACTTAGAATGCGGTAGGACGCCAAAGTCAACTTTATGTTGTTTGTGTATCTGTGTGTGTGTGTGTGTGCTTGACTTGTTGTTGTTGTCTTTGGATCGCTGTTATTATGACGCGCCACAGGAAACGGCAACAACTGCCCCCAGCTCTGGGCTTTGATCTTCAATCTGTTTTGCGTCTAAACAAAATTTTGCATGCAGCTGTATGAATATATAAATGTATGTACATGCATATGTATATATGTATGTCAGTATGTCAGCGCTGCTGCCGTTTGTCCCACTCACCAAATCGGAGTTTTTGGCGGCGATATGCAAGATTTAATTTGAGTTCAACAATTTTTTTCTGGTGTGCGACACATTGAAAAATTTAATTAAATTCATTGTTTGGTCTCCAAATTTTGACACATTTCATGCGGATTTCAATTTGATGTTGCTTTGGCTTTGGATAAATCCTTTTTATACCCTAAAGCCATTGCAAATGTGATTTCAGGGTAGAATGGTGTGAACTTCACACTGTGGAGTATGTTTTCAAACACAGATTGGGTGGGGATCAGGGTATCTCCTAGTTGGGCACTCCCGACTTTAGAATTTCTTATTTGTTCTGATTCATATAACGGATCGGTCGCTCTGGTGAAGCTTGTACGATATAATCAAATCTTTGCAATTTCTAAACATTCGAGTCGTATTTTACTCTGCTCAACCAAACCCAATTTATATGTATATGCCAAATCTGTGCAGCATTGTCCACCAGTTCTTTTTTTTTTTTTGCTTTTAGCTGATGCCACATAGATTTGTAAAGCATTCATATATGCAAGGTTTAGTGTTAAAGTCTTCTTTTAAGCCTAATTGACTCTTACTTACTCAAAAGTTACTACTAATATTATCTACCATACATCAAGAAATCCTTATTCAAGACTATGAAGACTTTTCTTAGTATATTTATTGACAAGTTCATTATATCTAAGCTTGTCAATTAATATACTGAAAAAGATAATAAAACTCTAAACAAGACATACATATTATATGTACAGAGGTTAACAGTCATATTTCAATAAAACCAAAAAAACATCAAGCAATACTCAGAAATTGGGCTCTTTGACAATTAGAACTCGAGGTTATTTTTATTCTAATCAATTGATGGTAAGATAAAATTCTTAAAGCATCAAAATAGATTACGTGAGAAAAACGTACTATAGATTCATAATCTACAGATAAAACTGTACTTAAATTCATTAAATTCATTATTGAAAAAAGATGTAAGAGCTTATATGTATATGTATATAAATTTAGGTTAATATTCTTAACATTACTGCTTGATCGACTCTATATCAATATATATGCATATATATATTATAATCGATCAAACACGTTCTTTTAAAAATATTAATCTTAATAATTAATTAATTAATTATTAAATAAAAGTATTTTAGTATTTAACAGTATAAAGACAGTAAAATTTGTTGAAATCAATCCACTTAATTCGTTTTTATCTGAAAATTAAAAAAAAAAAACCTATAAAATTTGACAATTTTACGAAACAAAAAAACTATATTACTTTTATATATTCACATTAAGTTAAATATACATTTTTGTATATTCTTATATTTTTTCCAATTAGAGCTCAGCTTTTTTCTACTATAAGTTAAATTTTGTGCAACAGTTTCGAAAAAGCATGAAATTGGTAAAAATTAAAGGACATACATAAATATTCATAAAAATATTCATAAAATATATATACATATATCAATTATAGAATTTTATTTTGAATTTGAATTAAATTTTTCCTACATTACATCTACTTTAAAAGTCACACAAAATTAATTAAATCGATTCGAAAACTTCAATCATCAAAAGCTAACAATTTGATCACTTATCGCATCTGCTGTGATATGATATCAGCTAATATATACATACATATATGCTAAATGTTGCCGTCCTCCGATCGATCCAAGCTTCCAGGAATGCATTAAGTTGGCCCTAGGCAGGGCTCTATAGCAGCCATATCCAATGACAATAATGCGTCGGAGTGCTATACATATAAAGATCAGCGTTTTATGCATCCTTAACTTACACTCTATTTTAATTGCCGAGAAATCCTCACAATCACAGTCGGTGCCTTCGGTCCAGCACACCGACCGAGGGCCGAGCTTATGTGCAATTAAACCAGAGTTGCCAAAGGCTGGGGCAGAGTGGCTGAGGGACGGGGGAATGGAGGGGTGGGGGGGGGGGGACTCGAGGCAAGGGGCACGGGCAAAAGCAAATTTACGTCCGCTGTCAAAAGGCAGCGACGTAGCGTATTTAATATTTTTCAGCGTGTTTTACCATTTCATGTTGTGTCATCATCATCGTCAGCATCAGCATCAGCATCAGCAACGGGCGCAGGCGCAGGCGCAGCTCCAGCTTGGAGTTGCTGAAAAGAGAGAACACAAGCAGAAGATACAGATACATTCGGTGCTCGGAGTGGTCAATCCTGTTCCTGGGGCTTCTGTGCGGGCATGGCAAAGGCAAGGGCAGAGGAGAGGGATACAAATTTGTACGCTCAACTACAAACTAAAAAGTCTTAAAGTCTTAAAAGCATTTGCAGAAACGAAGGCAAAGAGTAAACACAATAAAGGCATAAAAATTGCGAGTGAGCAAACAAATAAAAGGAAACAAGGCAGAGGAAGGGAGGGAGCGAGGAGGGGGGGGGGGGGATGGAGGGCATGGCAGACTGGGTATACGCGGGGTATGTTGTTTTGTATCTGTGCTGCTCATTTGCACTTGGAATACAAAAGATACATTTTCGTAAGACCATTTTGACATGACAAGATAACGACAAGCAATCCGACCAAGCGACCGGACGACAGCTCGAGGGAGCAGCGTCCGGCGGGGCGACGGCAGTTGCGCCTGCTCATTGGCTCCTTGCCGACCTTTTGCCTGAGTGTTTCGTATTTTAATTTTCATTACGGCCACACCGTCGCATTGGTAGGTTCTTGAGACGACGACGACCGCGACGGCGACCGGCAGCGCATAAAGTCAGCGCAAGGCAGCGCAAATGTGAGTATTTCTCAGAAATTGCAAATTATTTTTGAGCTGAGCGCCTGCGCCTGCGAGTTGCCTCGTCACAGGTACGAGTCGCAACTGGCGTCGCAGGCAGCAGCAGCCACAGCAACAGCAGCAGCAGCCACAGCCGCCAAAATGAGTTAGCATCCCAATCCCAATCCCAATGTATGTCCAAGTGTGTCTGTGTGTGTGTGTGTGACTTTTGCTGAGTGCCGAGCGAAACAAATGCGCAGATACTTTTGCCTGCATTGACACTCCCGCGCCTCCTCCTCCTCCTCCTCCTTGAAGTGGCAGTACAGCTTGGACTTGGGCTTGGGCCTGGGACGCGGCCATCAAGTGCTCCAGTCTGCCCTCCGCTGCCGCTGCCCTATCAAGTCGTGTTTATGCACTCTCATAAACATTTTTATTTTAATGATTTTTATTATTGCGCACATTCGTTACTTTTTATGCGAGGCAAGTAGAAAGAGAGAGAGAGAGAGAGAGAGAGATGATCAACTCACATCCATTGGCTACCCTTAAGCTCAATCGTGTCCTGATCTTGGCACTGAGTGCCCTGAAACGACATTCTGCATTTATATAAAGATCGGATACAAGAACTAGAAGCAGCTCTTACTCAATTTCTATGTACACTTTGCAATTGCATGCCACATGTTGCAGTTGTTGTTGTAGCTGTTGCTGTTGTGTGGCCAGTTGCTGTTGCATTCGACGTCTCACCCTTTTGGCACCATAACATGTAATTTACGTTCGATTGCCAAGTTTTCGCCTTGCAGTGGACAGCGCCGCCGTCGCGGATGACACATAAAATTCCACATTTACGACTCCTTAAGATTCAACTCATGTATGGCAAAAATCTGAGCAACGCTCCAAAGAGCCAAAGCCGGATTATCCATTTCGGTTTCATTAAAAAAAGAAAAGAAAAGCAGAGCTGAAACCCATAAAAAGTAAATACAGTCTGCCAGTTCAGATAACTCGAAACATACATACATTGTCTGAGCGCATAGATCCTTGCGCTCCACATAGATTACTTCAGTTTTGTTAATGCTAAATAAGCTTGTTTATTAACAGAGAGCATCTTAGATTACGTTCAAAGCGTATTTGCTGGCTATCTATGGATAAATGTCGTTTATGCTAACATTCTTACTACCTATGAGTAAAGTATTCTATATTAAAGTCACTTGGAAACGCGACCACCACCGTGGCGTGCCACAGTGCGAGGAAGCTTAAGGATATCGGCTTGTAGCTGGTAAACGCTTGTGTCCACTGGCTTGCTCTTTGCTGGAGGTGTTATTGTTAGGGGCGCGAGCGCGGGCACGGGAATAGGCGTCGGTGTAGGTGTAGCTGTGGGCATTGGTGTGGGGTTCGGTACTGCTGTGGGTACAAAAGGCAAAGCAGCGCCCTCCACGCTGGCAATGGACAAGTTGGGATGAATTTGCGGAGTAGTCACATGCACGCTGTTGGCCACAACAGCCGCTGTGGACACCACAGTGGGAGTAGCTGGAGCAACTGCAGCAGCAACTGTATCTGGACTAGTTGTCGTTGTCGCTGCAGCTAGTTGTGCCAGCCCGCGATGTGTGGATAGCAATTTCTGTAGCTTTGCTGTGGCGCTCTCGCGCTGTGAGTCGAGCAGCATACGCATGGCTTCCTGATCCTCCGACTTGGCTTTCTCCATGGAGTCCGAGCCCTCGTCTATGAACACATAGTTAATGACATGCGCATGGGTGCCTGGCTTAATCCGATAGATGGGTTGGCCCTCGCCACTGCCGGCCGCAGCTGCCAGCGAGGGTATGTCGCCCAGTTTGGCCATTTCGCCGCCCACTTGGAAAATCGATGTCTTGCCATTGACCACCAAAGGCTTGGGCATAATGTATGGTGCCGAAACAAACTGCGAGCACTTGCGCTTGGTCACTTCGACATATTTGCTCACCCGGCAGCCGCTCGTACTGCAGGCGCGCAACGGCGTTGCCATGGGCTCGCCGCCGGCACCAGCTGGAGCAGCTGCTATATTTGAGCTTGTCGCTTGCATCTGTAATTGCCATTGTTGAAATTTCAATACATTAACACAACTTTCAATTTAATCTTACATTAGTTTCAATTTGTTTTCTTTCTTGTTTGGTTTTCTACGAAGCGTCTTCGATTTTTACACGGAAACTGCTTTGCTTTATTCGGTCACATTGATTTGTGTGCTCGGAGAGAGAGAGCAAAGTCTTAGCTCACAAAATGATTGCAAAGAGCTGAACCAGTTCAAGATGTTTATTTAAAATACCTTCATATGCTATATATCATTATTGTATCAAAGCATATAACAATTTAAAAATAATTAAATAATTTTATAGTGATTTTAGATGTAAAATATGCATATGCCAACGTTTTTCTATAATAATAATAATAATACAATTAAAACAGTTCATAGTCTAAAGAACTTGCTCAAATTCAAAACGAACCAATTGACTCACAGGCAGCGCGCATGACTAGTTATCGATTGTGACAGCGGTCGATAACATGTTTGGCAGATGTTTGGCGCTAACTAAATAAAATTTAAAAGTAATAAGAAAATTTACAGACACAAAATATATGCAAAAGATACAATTTCAAAAAATAAGTTTTTATTATTGTTAAATGAAAGTCAATACCAAGAGAAACTGAATATTCGCTTATGCATATACATGTATCCAGCTGTAGTTTCTATACTGCAACAGTAAAACTGTGGCCGTGACCAGTCCGTTGTGAAGTGCAATGACCCAAAAGACCTCGAAATACAACATTTTGAGCAGCCGTAGCGAAGTGCAGGCGCGACAGACACCCGCTTCATTTACATTCCCGAGTACTTTACAAATGGGCTGGCAGCGCCAAAGTTGAGTCGTTAAAAGCACTGAAAGCGTTTATCATGAGGCGGTTCGCAGACCAATGCCCGGTCCCGATGCCAGCTTCTTTAATTTTCACGTCCATCTCTCGGCAACAGTCGCTCAAAGCGCTCGAACGGACTTGCAGCCTCATTGTTGGCTCAAATGAAATAATTACTTTAGCACACGTTGACTGACTGACTGACTGACTGCATGTTATATATACATATATACATATATGGTATGTATGGGAGTGTGTCTCTGTGTGTGTGCATCCTTAGTCATGACCAATATATCGACTCGCATTAACAACAACAATGCGAGCCACAGCCGCAGTTGCAATAAAAATCTTCGGACATATCCACGTCGCGCCCAGTCCAACAATAATAAGAAATGAAATGCCATTTATTAAGCATTAATAAGTGCGAGCGTCCATGTCCATCCATCCATTTGCGCTGCACTTGGCTCGAACCGCAACCGGCTCTCGCACTCCACCTGGCCTGGCTGCTCTGACTCAGTCGTTCAGTCGCTCAGTCTCTCAGTCTCCTGTTCTGACGATGCCTGTAGCCCAGGCGGGCTCTTCGTGCTTTCTGCCTGCTTGGAGCCTCGAACTTGACTCGTGTTGGGTCAGCTTGTCTGTCGATTTATGTTTGTATGAATTTGAGATATTCGAACAATAAAATATCTTGAAAGTTCTCTGCAATTGCTGGGCATTACATTAATATACTTTAAATGACTTTCATTTGACTATAAATTGATATTGTTTTTTCTTCTTAATAGATGTATATTAAAAATTCATTCCACATGGAGAACAAAATAAGTTGATTTAATATAATATAATATAGAAAGAGACAAGAAAAGAATAATATTCCATATTCTTCGAGAATACAGATATACTTACTAGGTATATTTTTCTCTCTCGTACTGATCCCAATGAAAGCAGCAAATTTAATTAGTTTCATAAAAGCGAAGACTGCTTAAAATTCACATTGAGTAGCTGGGAACAGCCCCCAAAAATTGTTGCTTTTAGTCTTTGAGCTGTTTTTAGTGTCGGCAACATGAGAAAATTCCATTGCCATTGGCTCTTCATAACAAAAATCTGCAATTATGAAATATGAAGCGATTTGCTCTTAAAATGAAGAATCGTGGAAGCCAGAACAAGGCAACGAAAACGGAAATGTGTTTTCGACTTAAACTCAAATTCGGAAAGACTTATTGAAGGGCAAGAATTGATTTTGAGTAATGTTAACACCAGGAACGGAAAATAAGAGATATTGGAATAAGATGTAAATAAAGATTGGATTATTATATTATCTAGATAAATTATCCACAAAGACACAAGGATCGACAAGGTCTTCTAATAGAGCTAATCGACTTACAGACTTCGGGGTAATAGGCATTAAGGGCAGTTTTAGAATAAAACTTAACATTTTTTACGAGACTTTAATGGAAATTTTCTCAAGTTGTAATAATGGGGACATTTTCCGAGCAGTGGTAAATCGACTTAGCTATTGATGCTGATCAAGAAAATATTATTATATATTATTTATTCTTTATACGAAAAGACTCTGTAAAAACATTATCAAATTTTTATTGGTTAAGACATAAAAAGTATATTTTCCAATATTATTACTTTAGTTCTTAACTAAGAATTTTGTTGATAAAAGTTTTAGATATAGATTTTTAGTGATTACAAAATAATATTTATATAATCAAATTTACTTAGTTCTTAAAAATATATTTGTAATTCGCAAGTCTTATTAAAAATAATGAAGTACATAGCTGAAGCTTGAATACATGAAATGAGCTAAATATGAGAGCTTTTAATTATTTGAACTAGGAGTTAGTTATAAGAAATATGAGCTGATATAATATGCATTCAACTATGAAATGGATCAATACATTATAGAAAAAGTGGCAGCAGGACTACAATTGAAACAACCGCTAAGCGAAATTGGTAGTACACCTAGCTGCTGGCTGGCATCTGATGAGTCTTCTGTCTGCTGGATATTTGCGCCTGCGCTGCAAAACAAGTCGCATTTAGTTGAGTTTCGCTCGTTTTTGGGTAAGCAGGTTTCGCAGCAGAAGCAGAAGCAAAATGAAAAAGAAATTGGAATTCCTTGTCTGGGCAGACACCCAAACAGCCGAAGTAAACCAACCAAAACAAGCAGCCAGCACACACATGGCATTCAGTTCTCAGTTCTAGCAGCAGCCAGAATAACCACAAAAAGCAACAATAAACCCAAAATGCCCTCGGGCGCTGTACTTGTGCTTGATCAAGTGAACAGCAGACGGCAGACGGAAGACGGAAGACAGTCGACATCCTCGTCTGGCCTCCACTGCGCATGCTTAGCTGTTAGATACGCGCAAAAGATACAGATACAGCTACAGCTATAGCAACAGCTACAGATACAGATGCAGATGCAGATACAGATACATAAGCACGTGCAAGCGTTGGAAAGGGAAACCGAAAAGGCAGCGCAAGAAATAATAAAAAGGGAGCCAAATGTTTTACTTGACCTTGACTGTGAATTGCTCAATGCAAAAGTCAAAATAAAATAAATATATATAAATACACATACTCACTCACACACACACACACGCACTCACACTCTTTAAAGTATCTGTTACTTTTGGCTCTGTAGTTCTGCCTTTTTTCGATTTGCAGCTTTACTAATTGTATAAAGCTCAATTGTTCATGAATTCAATATAGCCTATACATATATACATACATACATACATATATATTCTCATACTGTAGATCTTTGCCCGATTTTCTAGTAATCAAAACTCAACGATTTCTTGTTACCTTTTCAGATGAGTGCAGCTCCACCCTGCACATAGCTCAATTCTTTTCCAAAATTCAGCTGAATGCAGTTGCCAGTCAAGCAATAATCCCATCCAATATAACCAATATGAGCACATAGAAGACCCCACACTCACACACATACACACTTACACACACACACTATATATATATATATATATATTTATATGTATATATATGTGCTGTAGACAATACGTGTACAACTGAGCACTGAGAGCAGCAGTTTTGTAACCCCCAAGAGAATTGCGGAACCAACAGGTACGCCACAAGTCTAAATATATTCTATAGCTATCAAAATATAATATATTTATGATCAAACACGTATTTATATCAACTATACCATAAGAAATCATACTATTTCTAATCGAAGACATTTAAGCTATAAAGTTTAACATGTTATGCATTATATCGAATTCGAATCTTAATTTGACTAAGCTAGAACAATTATAAAAGTTATAATTGATAATGCAGATGTCGAAATCCATTCACTTTGAGTTCTTACAGTTGACAGTCTGACAGTTGAAATATTATATAAAAATTTTCAAAATTGGAACATTTTTTTGGAATTCGAAAAGTTACCTAACCTATTTTAACGAATTATATTTAATGAAAGCTTTGAAATGGGGGATATAAGTAGATTAAGTATCCATGCAACCAAAATCTTGCAATCATAATCAACCTCGACCAATATTCAAAAATCCACAGTAATCCTTTTGAATTGGAAAAGTTTTATTTTAATCTTTTTTACTTTACTTAACCGGGTTTTTTACAATTTCAACAATTGAAAAATCTTATATGAGTCAGAATCGAATTATCTGTATGATAAGCTTGTAAAGATTTCTAAATTTATTCATATAATTTGCTATTCAACAGCCATGATTCGTTTAAACTCATATTAAAAAAAAAAAAAAACAACATATTTTCAATGACAAAAAAATTGTTTGAATTGTGGAAGAAAAAAGAAGTTATCGGTCCATTTAGACGATCAGAATGCAATCTGATAGATAACTTGGATTAGGTTTCGAAATTGATTCATATAATTCAACAGAAAGAAGATTCCGTTTCTATCTTTTGTGTCTTTCAACCAAATAAGTGGGTTTTCTAATGTATTTTGTTAGCTAAATTATAAATTTGATGAATGTGGCGCAAGGCGCAAATGATTGCCTTGTGTCAGAAGTCAACTTATGGTGGGGTCTGCAGGACGCAGAGCCAAGAGCAGTTGAATGTGAACCGTGACGCTGTTCCCCATTCCGATTCTGATTGCTGTGCAGCGCAGGCGACGTAGGCGGGCGATGGAGCCTTTTGCAGCTGCCACTTGGCACACGACAAAAAGTCCTTTGGGCTTGAGTTGTTGCTGCTGCTGTTGCTGTTCCTTTTCGGATGTCTGCTGCTCTGCTTGTTAGCCGGAAAGGTGTTGCCTCAGACAATAAACTAATTAAATTTAATTTAAAACAGTTGGTGGCATTTCATCAGACCAGCCAAAAATGTTTCATATTTAATTGGCCGGCGGCCGTTGCCGCTGCTGTTGCTGTTGCTGTTGCAGTTGCAGTTGTTGCTGTTGGTGGCATGCGACGAGTGTCCTAAATTACCCCAACGCAGAGCTGACCAAATTAGAAGCAATAAAAAATTGTCTGAGTTGCGTGAGAGGGGCAAGTGTCCGTTAAGCCAAGAGGCGGACTTGGGCCAAGTACCGCGACATGTTCTCCGCTTGTTCTTATGCCCGATCATGAAGTGAAAAGGAGTGAAAGGAGTATATTGGTTTTGTGCAATGTCTGGCTTACAGCCTATCCATATGGGGGCAAAGTTATTCGTTGCTATTATTGCGAGGAAAAAGTCAATATATTTAATATTGATTAATTAGTATATGAGTGCTAGGATTAGAATTATGCATTCAGATAAGCTATATCTATCTATATCTACATTCGTATATAGTATATAAGCTCTTGTATAGCTCCAATGTGTATAAGCATAGCATATCGAGAATCAGTTACCATAACTATTGGAGTATTGAAATTTGTCGTACAGATTGCATTATTGATTACACCTTCTACAGCTAAGCCCAAAATTAAAATTCAATGCCTGCTGGAGGAGTTGCATAGCGGAAAAAAACGAAATTCTTTTAAGATTTGAGAGAGAGAATCAAAAGGTGTTGCATATTGATTACTGTTGAGTCCTACACAAATACCCCCTCTCGATAATGTCATCTTAAAATATCAATATTTTAATAAATTTAAATTTGCTTGTATCCTGAACGAGCATTATGCAGTCATGCATGCAACCGAAGACCTTATTCTAATTTGTAACTTTTGGTTGCTGCAGTTGCAGCTGCTACAGCAGCACGCTTTGAAATGCCTCTAAGCATCCAGCAGGTGTCTGATCTGAGCAGATGCCAATGGACGCAGTGTCAGCGGCCTCCATAAAGCAAAGCTCGATTAAGGAAAACTTTTAATGTGACTTTTCCTATAAGTTTTCTTTTTCCAGTTGCAAATGCAAGCACGCACACAAACACACGCTCGCTCACTCATACACACACGCAACTAAGGCAAGGTGAGGCCAATGTAGTTTGGTTTACCGTTAGACAGGCAATCAAAACGGCTTTGTGCGCTACCTGGTCTCGTGCCTGTGCCCTACTGCCAAGGCCAACACACACAGAGTGTATAACCCATCATTATTTCTGAAAATTAAAGTCTCGAATTTGGAGCAACCTCTCGAATCTGGATCTGCATGCAGATAATTATGGGCGTGGTCCAACGATCCGACGATCCATCGATATAAAATAAATTTAGATTTACCCGCAGTCTTTGGAAAAATATTAACTTAGTTTTACCTGCCGCTGCAACATGCTGCAGGCACTTTCTGTGTGTTTGTGCCCCATTTGAATGGGCTTTCGTTTCCAATTCAAATTTACGATCAATTGCCTTTATATACAGATATTCAATATACAAATAGGGTAAAGGAAGTCGAGCAATAGAGAGAGGGAGAGAGAGACCAATTATAGTTGCGATCTGTGCTGTCAAATTCTATTCAAATCAATTGTGAATTATTACTGACAAACGTGAATTCATTTCTAATTGATTTATATTCTGCATAAATCATTTGCATATTTGCAAATCGAGATGGAAAAGACCGTTATGTTGAATACAAAGGAACCTGGCTAAAATGACTAATTAAGCTACATACAAATAAAATACGTTTAATAGAATGTTTTGTTTGAGAGATCCACAGCCTTCTCACTTTGTCTTACGAAGACTCTAATTTAGATCAGTTTAAGATCTGTTTCAATGTGATTGACTTTGATCTTATATACCCGATCTTGGGATGGACTACCTTGGAGTGGTGACAGTTGGTGACAATTCCGTAGACTTGTCAATCATAGCGCCAGCTATGCAATTGCAATGGATAAGAGCTCATTTGTACATCACGGAATCGAATTTAAGAAAAATTTTAAACACTTTCGAAAGTTGTGAGCGTGACAAATTGTAAATAAACTTTGATAAATTCCATAGATTTTCAATAAAAAGCAAAAAAAAAAAATTAAAATTAGTAAATCTGTGTCAATTTGTGCAAATCTACAGAATATTCAAATGAAGTAGGATAATCATTTATCGTGAATGCAGGGCAAGCTAATATTATTGAACTCAGTAATAATGGTTTTGAAAGATCCTTTGCATGGGATAAATATTTCAGTGGAATAGCGCATTCAGTGTAGGCAACTTTGCAGATCAAAAAAAAAATAATAATAATAATAATAAATAAATAACAAGTAAGAAAGCTCTAGTCGAAATTGCTCGACTACGAGATCCCCTGAACCCTACTAGGAACTAATATTCCGATAATTCGTCGTTCCACTTCTACTTACACATGCACACACACATACACACATACGCATTTACGTATAAGCAGGCATGGGAAATATAATTTTTTAACTGGTTTTCGATATGGGTTTTAATCAATACCAAAATAACGGGAGCAGTTATTGATTTTTGAAAACAAAATTTATATGCGCGCTCTATATACGGACCTACTGTTTTAAACAGACAGACGGACAGACATACAGACAGACGGATCAAGAATATGTATACTTTATGGGGTCTGCCACGCCTCCTTCTACCTGTTACATACTTTTAACAAAACCATTATACCCTGATTTCCCATTTTCAATAGGTTCAGGGTATAAAAATAATAATTTTATCGAATACGTGCATATAATATAGTTTAAAAAAATTCCCAGCCCTAGAGTATGCTACACAAAATAGTTCAATTATTAAAAAGTATGCAACAAAATTTGGTTTGACTTGTCTTCTCTACCAAATTCTTGCCTAATAAAAAAACTAAGAAGAAAAAAGTTCAATTTGTTACGGCGTATTTTCTAGCATACTTCATTATGCTGTTAACACTTAATGATAATAAAAAGAAAAACTTATTGTCTTAGACTCTATAGCGCATTTAGGTCTAAGCCTTAGCTAGGGATTGAGCCTGTAGCTCATCTTAAATCTAGTCCCAATTATTTTTTATTATACCCTGAACCCATTGAAAATGGGAATTCGGGGTATAATGTTTTTGTGAAAATGTATGTAACAGGCAGAAGGAGGCGTGGCAGACCCCATAAAGTATATATATTCTTGATCAGGATGACGAGCTGAGTTGATCTAGCTATGTCCGTCTGTGCGCAGTTAGCAAAGCGCATGTTTATGCGTTTGTATGGATGCATGCGTATGGCTGTGTGCGTGTGCTTTTGTATGAAAGAAGTGTAGAATGATTGGAATATCAGTACTTTGCAGAGTTCAGGGTATCTCCTAGTCGAGCAGTCTCGACTAGAGCACTCTTACTTGTTTTATTCTGTTCCAAAATATTTTCTGGAGCTCAGTGAGTTTTACAACTATAAGAATCGCCAGATCCTTATGTTGCACCTTCCAAACCAGTCAGCTACGGTCTATTTTCGTAGCACTTTATTTTTCAATTTTGTTGATTGAATATCACTTCGCAGAGCCCAATAGAGGTATTCCATATCGAAAAGCTTGGATGACTACAGCCCTGTAAAAGGTGGCTTTGCTCTTAATTGAAGAACTCAATTTTATTGATATGAAAGCAGTGAAAATTATATACCCTTATCAAATACTTGAAACTTTACTTTTGAATAAGAGATAAATGAGTATACAATATATTACATCTCTTTTATATGGTTATATTCATTCGTATATTTATTGACCATCTAGAAAAATGTTTGATAAGTATTTACATATTACATATTGGAATAAGAAATATCCATACCTTCTTTAAAAGAGTATAATTAGCAAGAACTTTTTTTGTCTGGGTGCTGCAAAATGTTTACACCTCTTCGTACAACAACTTGACAACATGTACACCTAAAACTACACCTGAACTGACATATACACATACATATATATATATATTTATACGTAAATATTTCACATTTACATTTTATGTGCGCTCAGCGAAACAATTCGAAATTGCGTACATTGCAATTCGATTAACTGTGGCACCTATAAAAAGTGTAGGGAAAATATGGTCGATTGTCAGTTCATTTATTATCTGTCAAAGTTCCAATAAGAATCAATCACTGACTATGGAGTTGTTTGGCGCATTCTTATTTCTGCTACTCGCAGCATTTGCAAGCTCATCCTGTCCGGGTATAGCATCGCCGCCTTGTCCACAGAACTATCTGTTTAGCTGCCAGCCGAATCTGGTGCAAGTTCCATGTAATTCATGTGGCCCTGCCGCTCCTGGCTACGGTTCGGCAGGTGCATACACGGATCAGGTGCCCGCATACGTCTACCTTGGCCATAATCTGCAGGGACTGGAGTATCAGTACTAAGAGTGGATACAATCGCCGGACTGGACTAACCGTACCATTAGTGACTATAGATACCTCTGCCTCTGATTAACGACGTACGATGACAATGACTATATAAAATATATGTCTTATATTTATATTTTATATATTGCGATGATAATTTACCTATTATACGAATACAAATTGAATTCACTATATAAAAAATATTAAAAACAGATTTGTTATTCTTCTACTCAATGAGAGCGATTTATTTGTACCTTGTGTTTATTTATAGTAGGCGAATTTAGGTTATACTGATCGAGAGATTTGTTAATATTCTAATAAGAATCATATGTAAAACGATTATAAAAACGGTTTTGGTTTTCTACTCTTATAGTCAAGGTTTGCTTAAGGCAAAAAGATCGCCAGTAAAACTATTTGAGAGACTGCATATCGACTGTCGCATTGAATTCCAATAAGATATAAAATAACTCTTATAACGATTATTAAAATTGATTGGCTACACTTAAACTCCATCTAAATAGAGCAAGTGAATGACCTGAACTATCAGTACTGTATTGTAGGTATGATGCGTTTAGGCTTTGGTTACTTCCATAATAATAGCCCCTAGGAATTTAACAATTTGTAAATATGTTTTCTTTAAGATAGTCTGAATATTTTTTGAATGAGACAGAAAGGCCATCCATAACAAAATCTGTCAAATAAAAATATATACATATATATGATATTGTTGCTCCTAAAATATTATATATTATACCAATTCAGCAAATCACAATTGATCTGAAAATTTTTCTGATCCTATACTTATATTCTTTGCTAAATAGCATTAATATGTCTTAGATTTGATATCAACTATTTGAACTTATAATAGATTCATATAAATTTTCTTTAAGGTAGTCAGAACATTTTATGCATGACTGAAAAGGTTTATTACTTTATGATTTATTGTCTTTGATTTCTCTATGATTCATAGATATGCTACTGACAACACACAAGGGACTCTCTATTTATTTTCAAATTCTTTTGACCTATGCATAGATTTATAAAATCGAAAATTCGTCTGCAGTATTTGCTAAATTGCACATTTTTGATTAGCACAGATTTTATACTAGCTACAGTGCGCTGTGACTCTGATGAATTTTGTAAAGCATACGTATGGGAATTTCCCACATTTCAAGAATGAATACAAATACTTTGGTTAAGTATGTTATGAATCGACAAAGTATAACAATTTGTTCGCTTGCCCTTCGACTCCATAATGTCTTAAGACTCCCCCAAATTTGTATCGTCATACGTCAGCTCGTTGAGATATTAAGTTGATTTGTGGTTAATGATTTGCCGATCATCTGCCCAGCATCAGCAGCTGTGGCTCATCTGCCCCTCCCCCGCCCCGCCTCTCCGGCTGCCCCTGTAGAGAGGCGTCGGCTGCCAAAAATAATGTCGCCGTGTGCCTCCAATTCGGCATTTAGACATACATCGTTGTCCACATACAAATATACATATATATACATATGTATATCTGTGAATTCGGTTCCACTTAGCCACAGTCGGAATTGTTGTCTTTGCGTCTGTGGTCGGTCGCAGATCGTTTGTCGCCCATCTATAAAAAAAAATAAAGAGAATCGAAATCCAATTCGAAATCCAAAAAACAAAGTGATGCTACAATTTACATAAATATACAGAAATTGTGATATATTCATTGGAAATTCAACTTTAAAAATGTCACGTGCCGCAGTGCGATCCTAACTAAAAGATACTCGGAAGAGTTTCACCCAGTTTCCTGATCCCAAATAGTCTTGGAAGTGTTTTCGCCAAGATGTTTGTTTATATTTGATGTGATTTATTTGTGTTTTATATTTGGGATTGCATAATTTATACGGGGACAGTGCCAGCATCGAGTGCTTCTCTGCCTCTAGTGATTAGCTGGCTCGTTTTATCCATTGACACCCATCGGTAATCGTACGCTCCACGATGAAGAAACTACATTTAGGCGCCAAGCACAAGGCCAAGTCGTATAAACCCTTTCGGAATAAAAACCGTCGGGTAAGTGTAAGCACGGACCCAGATCCGACAATACACCCATTGGCCCACCCCTTCACTGGCCCGGTTTGGTTATTTTTAAACACTTGCTCTCGACGTGGATCTTGCAGTGCTCTTAAACATTCCGCTCACTTGACCATGCTGAATATCACTCTTTCCGCTCGGCTCTTTCTGTTTATTTCTGCTCAAAATTGTGGCACAAGTAATGCAAAAGGCATGCGAAATGAGGCCAAAGACTCGGAGAAGGCGCAAAGCAATCCCTGAAATGATGGCGATTGCAGTTTTAAAGAGGCTTAAAGAACTGGGGAGAGGTCTTACGAGTGGTGCGGCAAGTTCATTACTCGTTTGGGTCACATTTGGAATTAGCGGAAAAGGTAAACAATAATTCGACACACACTTACCTTCGGCCAGAGTATCGCGAAAGGGGGCAAATGACATTCGCATTTCTCTCTGGCATTGGTTTACACGCAACAAAACAATGGGACAAAACACAAGAAGAAGCACCAGCGAAAAAAGAGAGCGCTTTTCGGCGCATGCGCAGTTTGCGAGTGTAGAGTTTTTCTTTACAAAACACCCATCTTCTCTCTCCCACCCATTCATTTGATTACTCTCAGACTCTCTGTGTGTGGGTATGCGCTCATCTGGAAATGCTTCCTTCCTCTCTGTCTCTCTCACGCACTCGATGATGGACAACATAATGTTTACGTTATAATGCACATTGTGTTGGCATTTTAGAATTAGGTGGAATCCAGTTGATGCTGAAATGATTTTGATAAAAATGGTTTTTTTATGTTTTATATACTGAACATAAATCTAAAGATTTTTAATAATTGAGTTTTTTAATTTAATGGAATTACTCCTGTCGCTGGAATATTTCTTATTATATTTTAATAAGAAACAATTTATCCAAATTTATATATTTTATATTTCCTAGTCATGGAATTTATGATTTCACGATAGTATTTTTTATATATAATACATATTTGATTAAATATTAAAAAGTTAACTTTAAACTTATCTAAAAAATTCTTTAGCCAGCATGAACATAATTAAAACATTCTCACACTTTCACTCAGAGCAGCTCTAAATTTATACCCCCCACTGTGCCCTCTTACACATTGTACATGTACACATTGTACATACATACATATGTGCATATATGTACATGTCTGTATATGTGTTTAGGTGTGATAAACGTGGCTTGCCAACAGGTGGACGACCCTTTGCTTAATTTAGACAAATATCGATTTTCCACACAGCAAAAAACTCTTGGTAACTATTTAATGTTTTTTGCAGCAGCAAGCCAATAAAATTGCTTAGCTAAAAAGTTTAAACAATTTTCTTTTATAAATTCACGCTACATTTGCATATGCATGGGCATTTGTACATATAATGATGTATGTATGTATGTATGTATGTGTATTATGGGTACGCTTGTAGCAAAAGTGTTGCCATTGCACTTGGACTTCCATTTCCAGTGAACTTAAATGAAAAGAGAATTTTGTTTACATTTCATATTGGCCAAGTAAAAGTGTGTGCATTTGCATTTGTATTCGAATTGAAAGCACGTAGTAGTACGTAGTACTCGCAATCGCACTGGCAATAGCAATAGCAATAGCAATCGCACTCGCACTCATTGAAGCGCCTCTACGTAGGTAGAGTGGAAGGACAGTGCAGCGGGGCAGCGTTGCGGTGCACACTCCCAACAACATTTACGCACTGGAAGTGAGGGAAACTCTACACAAGTGCTTTTTTTCTCCCCAAAAACGAAGCATTCATGAACACATTTTTCGTTTTCCAAATACAGAAACGATTTAGTTTGCGTGCGGAATTGAGTTCGAGTGAATGTTGAATACGAATGCGAAAGTGAATGTCTTGGGCAAAGTGCGCGGGGAATGGTATTTGAAACAAAATATGAATCGAATGAATCCTAGCTCGAATATAACTCTAAGAAAATCACTTCAAATCCATCTCTAACAAAAGCAAACGCACAAAATGCCACAATAAAAGTGATAAAGCAACAACAAAAAATAGCAACAAATATATAAAAGAATTTTCTCTCAGCGGGAGAGTTCCCAAAGGCATTTACAGCTTGGGGTTTTCCAGTAAATTTATGTGTGTGTGCATATACAAAAAAAAAAAAGTTAAAACAAGCAGATTATCGGCTTGCCGCGGGTCCAACTAAAATGCCAAATACCTATTTTTAAATCACAACAAGTAATCTTCGAGAGATGCGAATACGTTAAAACGGTTGCGGATACGGCGTAGAAAACGCGTTGCAAGAAATAAAATAAAATATTTTTAAGATTTCCGTACCGGGGGGAAGTTGCCCAGTAGTTAGTAGAAGAAGAAGAAGCGGCGCGAAGTCAGCGTGTGTGCCTTTCCAGTTACATTTACCATTTACCATTTGCCATTTACCATTCACCGTTTACATTTACTGTGTGTGCCTGTCTGCCACTGGCTTCCAGAGTTCGTTATCTCGCTCGCTCGCCCGCCTTCGCTGTCACTCTCGCTCTCGCTCCCTCCCTCGCCGTATCCGTCTCCCCTTTCTCGAACTGCCAATCGCCTAATGTGGATTGCAGATTGTCGCCTGGCGTCCGAGTTCTGAGCAACCAGTGGGAGAGTGGATGCGGCGACCATCGCTATTTTCACTTCCTTAACGTTCCGCGGACACTGCGTGTTGTGGCGCGTCACTCGGTGCTTCTCGAGCGTCATCGTCATTGACATCGTCATCGCTATCGTCACTGGCATCGCCATCGCCATCGTCATCAATTGCGTCCGTTACTGTGGCATTGGCAGCTCCAATTGCGGTTGTTGTTGGGCCATTGGGTCGGTAACATCATCAAAATATCTTCATTCGAAGAAGATTATCGGGCTGACAGGCCCATGGTGCAGCGTGCATCCTCCTCAGATGCTCCCTCAATTCAGGGCGGCCAACATCGAGAATCTCGATTTGGCCTTGGATATACATCATACCAAAGCGGATACAATAAGCTATTCACACAGGTGCTGAATATTCAAGTACAATAATTAAAATTATCTAGTTCTACAGTCCCGATACCACGTCCCTTTGATCTTACACAAATATTTTGATCTATGATCTCACTGAATTCTCTAGATGCTATCTATCCACAGCCTCTGGCAAGTAGCCAATATAATTACTTATGGAGAAAACATTGAATTGTTATTATATGTATATAAGCATATACATATATACATATATAGATAAATGTTTATTGTGCACATTGCCCTCATTAACAACATGATGTGTTTTTGATTTTCCAGGGTTCTGCCGACTCGAACTACTCACAACCGTCATCCGATCTGTCGCTAGACGAGGAAAAGGAATCGCTTCGGCGAGAAAAGGAACGTCAGGCCTTAAGCCAGTTGGATAAAGCGAGGGTAAAATCTATCAATAATTAACTTTGATAAGCTCCTATTAATATCGATATCCTCTCCTTATAGAGTAAACCTGTAGCGTTCGCTGTGCGAACCAACGTAGCATATGATGGCACAATCGACGATGATTCACCCGTGCAGGGCGGTGCAGTTTCATTTGAGATCCGGGAGTTTTTGCACATCAAGGAGAAGTATGACAATAACTGGTGGATCGGCAGACTGGTTAAGGAAGGCTGTGATGTGGGCTTCATACCCAGCCCCGCTAAGCTAGACAACATTCGTATGCAGGTGCTCAACTGAATATTATTTAATAGGTGAAATAATTCAAAACTAATTGAATATTTAATGTTTCTGTTACAGAATCAAACTAGACCCTCAAGACTGTACGGCACAAAGGGCTCATCAAGTGGCAATTTAGGTGCGGGACAAGCAGGTGCGGAGCCATCACGAGGTAGCACACCCCCCACACCTGGTATGACACACATTTCATTCTCCTGATTTCTTTTGGGCGAGGTTTTATTTCGTATTTCGTAATATCAATTTGATTTCTAATCAAAATCTTTTCTGTTGTACGAGTGTTTCAATGTAATATTTACTTTTCGTATTTATGTCGTATAAACTATCTTCGTCGTCGTCGTCGTCGTCGTCGTCGTTAATATTGAATATCTAACGACCATCTCGTAAACAAAACGAGTGACCATTTAACATAACTTGTAATATTCCACATAAGTACTACGATTTATATATCTAAGTATATATGAACATGGGAGTGACTGGGTCAGTACAACAACCAAGGTACTCCAAACCCGATTGGCATCAATTCAGGAATCAATCCAGGACACAATTGTCACTTTCGAGAGCTGAATCCGTCAGCAATCAGCTAAGATCGTCCGATATGATTTGCACTAACATCAAATGTAGTTTATCGCGTACCGTTTTGAATTATCATTTAGAGAAACCTAATATCTGGCAAACACTGGGCTCCAAAATTGTTGTAATTTCGTACATTTTGTGTTATATATATTTATATCATGCGACCTCCATTATAAAACTGCAATAAGGAATTATATAAGTCATCAGCATTTGTCAAATGGTCCAGTCTATAATTATACTGATGTAGATATCTAACAACACTATTTTCTGCATGACAACAACCACTCAACGAATTGGTCCAGAACGCATACCTTTCTCTTCCTCTCTCTCTCTGTCTCTCTCTGTCTGTCTCTCTTTTCAACACTCTACACTCCACACGATCTTAAACTCTAAGCTTTCTTATAGAGAACAACTAACAGCACGCTCCTTATCATATGCTCGTACTTTCTTAATACTACAAACTATATGAAAGTCTAGCAAAATAAAATCCTATTAACTGCACTTAACTCTCTTTTACCTCACACAACAACAACAACAACAACAACAACTATCACTAACAACCACCACCAACACAACGACAACAACTATTATAACATCAACTTTGTGTGTGATAAAAACCCGTGTTCCAAAGACCCCTATAGTACAACACCACGCAAGAAACAAGGTTTGTCGAATGTCTCTCATCTGGTAATCAGAAAACTTCATTTTCGAAATCTTATGTTCGCCATGCTAGAAATATCTTTAGCTTTCTTTAATCAATCGCAAACGAAAATCGTAATTCCCATCTAGAGTTGGGCAACTAACCATACAACATGTATTGTATGTGTTGTATGGTTAGTGGTTGGGCGATAATAAGAATTATTTAAAATCTTTATTAAATTGATACTCGGATAAGATTACTATAGTCGATAATTATAATACACAGATATTGAATGGGTTTTCCTGCACTTTCACTCGGATTTCTGTACAGCTCTTCTCTAGATGGGCAACTCTCTTAGCCACTCACTTCATATATCCTTAGACTTAAGATATGCTTTAGACTGAATCTCACCCTCGAGTTGGCATTTCAACAGCATTTTAATATCGCGTGGTACGGTTGCAAATTATAAATCAAATTCGAACCCCCCAAATTGGATACCACACACATACAATCAAATACACACACACACGCACACAACGAAAATTTTTTGATCTTTCCAATTGAAATTTATTGTATATATAAATTGTATATAAAGCTAATATTTGGTAAAGAAAAAAGAACTCTAGTTGTAAATTGGCTTGGCAACTCGTAGCGCTCGATCGTCGTATGTAGAAATCATAAAATCGCTCATCCGTTGCCATTATCTCTTCTCTCTGGCTATTCGAATATGATACTAACAATCAGGTGACGAATCAGATTCCATGGGACCAGGACGTCATGGCAAGACACCGTTAGCAACGCCGCCCAACAAGGAGAAGCGCAAGCCATTTTTCAAGAAACAGGAGACAGCCAGTCCGTATGATGTGGTGCCATCGATGCGTCCTGTTGTTTTAGTGGGTCCAAGCCTTAAGGGTTACGAGGTAACCGACATGATGCAAAAGGCGCTGTTCGATTTCCTCAAGCATCGCTTCGAAGGACGCATCATCATCACGCGCGTTATGGCCGATATATCCCTAGCGAAGCGATCGATCATGAACAATCCATCGAAGCGTGCCATCATGGAGCGTTCCAGCAGTCGGTCGGATTGTCTGGGCAAGGTCCAAGAGGAAATCGAGCGCATCTTTGAGCTGGCCCGTTCCCTGCAGCTGGTCGTACTCGATTGTGATACAATCAATCATCCGTCACAATTAGCAAAAACTTCATTAGCGCCAACAATAGTTTACTTAAAGATTAGTAGTAGTAAGGTAAGTAAATAACTCATCTCAGATAAGTCACAGAAAGTAGATTAACTAAATTTATTTTCAGGTTTTACAGCGTTTAATCAAATCACGTGGCAAATCGCAAGCTAAAAACTTATCCGTACAAATGGTTGCCGCTGAAAAATTAGCCCAATGTCCACCCGAAATGTTCGATGTAATTTTAGACGAGAACCAATTGGAAGATGCCTGCGAGCACATAGCTGAATACTTGGAGGTAAGTTCTGAACATATATCTTCTATATACCAGTTTTATTCACCTATCTGACTTCTGTAGACATATTGGAAAGCCACGCATCCAGATATACGCGCTGGGTCCACTGTACCGGCCATTGCCAGGCCGATACCGTCCCAGGAGGTGTCGGCGTCGCCCTCCGCCGATCAGGCGCGCTTGGGTCCAACACCACCAGGTAAAGTTGCAGCTGCTGTAGGATGTGTTCATTCAGTGAGCGCATTGTCATCTTCATACGTGTATCGTATCCCCTTTTCGCAAGAAAATAAAAAAAAGAAAAAGTCGTGAACTATATTCAAGAAATCAATTCCGATTGCCCACTCTATATATCCACTGTCTCATTCACAAATCCGTTTTGGCAATTGAAACTCATCGAAAAAAGAAAAAGAAGTCACAAATTGATCTCAGATCTGATCAGTTCAACTAGATATGCATTTATGATTTAAATTAATTTATTTTTGTTTTTGATTTCGACATAATACAAAACAGTATTCAACTTACATACAATATAAGAATAACATACAAAATACTCATATCCACAATTGCAAAACACGAATATTCACAATTTTAATCAAATCACATACTCGAATATTCTCGTACAAAAATACAATTCTAAAATTTGTCTTTCTCAAATTCAAATTCCCATGACTGTACCGATAAACAAAAAAACAAACCAATCGATGCTTCTTCTTGCTCTCTCTCCACATTCGCGTGTCTGCGCGAGTAGTCGATGGCGAGGAGTTTGACGAGCACGAGCCACGAATGGCGAGTGCCGAACGTGAGGGTAGTCGGGATAGGGATCGGGATCGGGAACGGGAGCGAGAGCGTGGCAGTAGGGAAAGAGAACGGGACAATGAACGCGACTACTGGGACAGGGAATTCAACAGAGATCGCAGTTCGAAAGACAGAGAGCGGGACATGGAGTGGGAGCGCGAGAGAGCACGCGAGTGGGAAAGAGAGCGAGAAAGGGATTGGGATAGAGAGTTCGATTGGGACCAAGGTAAATTCTAATGTTATTTTTCATTTGGTTATACTATAATCGCATAATTTTGAACAGCAAATCTATACGTAATACTTTCTCAAATAGCGTTAAACTTCATATACATGCATAAATACCAGTATTCTTATTGGTGACTTAGTTGAACATGTTGTTTATTATAAAACTATATTTGCCATAGAGTTTCCATGTCTCACCTATAGATATATCGTATACCTAGCTCAGCTTTTCTAACAGTATATACTTAACACTTTGATATTTTGCTATTTGCAGATACTTTTATTTATTCATATCCAACTATGTATATTTTATATCAAGTTAACTATTATGTTACAAGATTATCTCAATCCCGTTATTTATGATTTTAGATTTTGTAGACCGTGGGGCACCTAAAGATTCATAATATACCATTACTTAGTCTGTTATCTTGATGTTTTCATGTACACTATCAATAATTTTAACTGTGTTCTTCTATCTACTTGTTTTCGACTAGAGTTTAAGATTCTTAACCCTTGAGTTTCCGTTGGTTTCTTATTTATACATGTTCTTTTATGCCAAACACTTCACAGCATTCACAGCACGAGACATACCCGGTTCCTTTACAACAATGCTATAATTTCAATCCAATTACAATGATCGACACAAAATCAAAAAGAATGCGACATCAACAAAAAGTACAAAGAAAATGACAAATAATTATCCAAATGAAAGAGTCGGTTCCAGTTTTCGCTATCGAATGCCCCCATCCACGATGATCAACAAAGAGATATGAATACGACTCGAACTAGAGCTCGAGTTCTAATGAGGTGCACAGCTCCGCAGGAAGCGTTCTTTCTATCCCATATATACATATTTATAGGGCGCATTCCGTAGCCCCCTTCTTGATCACTAAAAACCTACTAACCATAATATTTAAGATTGGTTCTATACTCTTTCTATAGTTTCTGCTCGAGTTCTGCTAACAACTACTAAACCGTGACTCATTCGAATCTCTGTGCTTCCTCCAATGCATTAACCATTATTCATAGAGTCCACAGATGCGACTCGGTATCAACGTATATATTTTGTAATTGTCTAAATTTGCATTTGCCATGTTTTGTACTCGTTTCTAGTTACTCCTGGCGTCGTGCGCCTCTAGAGTCCTCTCGTCCTCGTCCTTCTACTCGATTCCTACATTGCTCGGGTCCAGTCTATCAGGCTCAGCAAATCAACTCAGTTTAATATCTTGTGTTTGTTTGAGTTCAATACTTTTATTGCCGTTCGTCATTTCGAGTTAGTTAAAAATCAAAAAGAAACAAAGTTAATATTCGTTATTTTAGACACACAAAAGGTTGGCTTAGTGAGTATTTCCTAACCCAAACAAAGGCTTTTAGTTATTCTGTTTAATGTTACCCCATCCAGATTTATATTATATTATTGGCTATGTACCACATTTTCCCAACTCCTCCATTTTAACTACTCCGAATGCTTTCGTTTTAGTTGCATAATTTCCATCATTAGTTCATAGAGCAAGATGAGGAAATCTGCTAAAAATACAATTTATAATCTAGTATTTTTCCAGTATTTCTTATATTTTATTTCTAAACTACAGAGAGTAACACATAAACTTTTAAACCCATTTTTGTACAAGATTATATTATGAATAATTTAAGAAACTTATTTTTCGGCTAGCTTTGCTTTACGAAAATTCTAATCCACCACCAAAAACAAAAGAAATTCCCAGTGAATCAATAATATTACTAACTTAAGGGAGATGACGATTGAATTGCAATACGACTATATATATAGTTAGAATACCACGCAAACTATATGCACTCTCCCGTGTTACTAAAACCTCAAGTGACCTTTGAAGAATTTTACCTTTGCCAATTGATGCGTTCGAATGCTTTGCTTTTCCGTTTTCTTTTTAGTTTGAGTTTGGTTTACTTATGCGTTGAATTCAATTTGATTTTGCCTGATGGAAAGCTCGGTACTAACGAATCTGTGTGTTAACCATTTTGCAGGAGGTGCCTCTTATCATCACAGTCGTCGTCAGATCTCTGGACGGCATCAGGAGCGCGGCAGCGGGGGAGTCGGCGTCGGCGTCGGCCATGCCGCTGGCTACGAGCGGGACAGAGAGCGATACGAGCGACAGGAAAGGGAGCGACTTCACGCCAGGGATCGTGATCTGATGCATTACGATCTGAACAGCGATGAGATGCTGGACGAGCGCAACTTTGAGTACCCGGCAATGCGCAGCGGGCCTAGCGGCGCCTCCCACCATGGCCACCTGTCGCGCGGCGGTCGACTGCTGGACGATACGGACTTTGAGCGCGACGATCGATTGTTGGGCAGCTCAAGAACACGCTATGGACCCGGACCATCGACACGCATCGACGATCCCCGGGACATGCCACGAGCAGCCACTGTGGTCGATCGCGATCGCGATGAATACAGTCCGCACAGAGGTGGTGGAAGTAGTAGGAGAATGCTGAATGCCATGTAGGAATCGTGGATATAGGGGTGGGATCAGATCGATTCGAAAGCGCCAGGTTTGATGGAAGCACGTGACAATAGTTTTGATCTTGACATGATACACAAACCGAAACCCAAACCCAAACCGCTGCTCAGACAGCACTCACAATCCCACTATCAGCCTCAGACTCAAACTCAGTCTCAGTCTCAGTCTCAGTCTCAGCCTCAGACTCAGACACAGTCTCAACCTCAGCATCAATCTCAATGTCTAACTCAGACGCATCAAGCATATCCTTCGCAACATTCATTCCTGGCCAGGCAACGCAGCGGCGGCCAGTGGCTGTCATCCCCGTCGTTCTCCCTGTCGCAGGCCTCGATCAGTCAGCCCAGGCCCAGCGAACACTTTCCGTTGCGACACCAGCCACTGTCCTACCCGCAGGCACGACCACACAGCCAGAGCCAGCATCAGCAGCCACACTCGTACACTTCCAGTCGCTCACACCCACACACATCCCAATCGACGCGCTCCCAACTCTATCCCAGCGACACGTTCCAAAGCACCTCATTTAGTCACCCGCCGTGCAGCGACAGCGACGTCCATCGAAACCGAAACAGAAACAGACCAAAAAGTTCAGCCGCGGAATATGATTGGAGATCGTCATCCTTCTCGCAAATCGATGCAGTCACCCACGCAATACGTAATAAGATTATTGTTGAGGAGGACGAAGAGGATATACTGACCCCAGATAGGTTTTATTGAAGAGATTTCAGCGAGACACCAGGCACAAAACCAAAGGATATTTTGAAAGGAATGGGGGCATTGCACAATATGTTTACGTAGTAGGTTTTCCCTAAAAATTTAAAAAGAAGAACAATTTTGAAAAGAACCGTATATATACATATATATGTATGTATATATAGCGATATCCATTCACACGTAGAGCATACTTATTTCAGTGCCAAAACACATTTGTACATTTCCATCGGGAGACGGGAGAGGGCCATTCGAATTTCCTAGCGGAAATTGGCTGGATGGAAATACTTACATAGTTAATGATGAATAGCACAATGCTAAGTACAGCCTTATGTGTCTTAAATACTATATGTAGCTAAGTGTAATGAGATTTTATTTAGCAAGCCGTATTATATATATACATATGTATGTTATATATGTATATATATATATATATATGTATGAATTTAATGAGAACTAAGCATAAGATTTACACCTAAACAACATTTGTTGATGCATTTCGCCACATCAATTTTTTGGGGGGAGGGCGGGAATGTATAGTGGGAGGGAATCATAGTAGTTATATATTATATATATATAAACACACAGATACACACAAACATATATATATATATATATATAAATATATGTATATATGTACATATTTTTATGCAAGAAAAAGAAGAAGATAAACTAAGTGGCAGCTTTAATAATTTAGTGAACATACTACTATATATTAATCTCTAAGTAAATGCAGAGGAAAGAGAGAGAGAGGTACATACACACACACACACACGCAAGCATACACACATACATTACAACAAATCGAATGAAATCTCTTTAATAAAACAAATCTAAATTTGCTGAAATGTCTGCGAAATGTCTTTAATAACTATGCTATTCGTAATCGTATGCTATTCGTAATCTATATCGAAGTCCACTTCCTATATTTCTAGCTAATCTTCTCTAATTTAGCTCTTAACTTAGTTCTTGTTATTGTAATCTCTTCTCGCTTCTTTTTCTTACAATCTTTCCAGCTTTCCAGCTTTTAGTTAGTTGCTTGAGTACAGCAATTACTATACTACCAGTGCCTTAACAAAAAGAAAACCATTCAAACAAAACAAACACTAATAGATACACTATATTATATATTGCACTTGAGCTTTTGATTTTTGATTTTTTGTATATACAATTTTGTTTTTGTTTATATTAAAACTTGTATTCCCCATTGCCCTCGCTGCTTATTACGTTGTTTGCGTGCTTGGCAATTCGTTGCGATTCAATCATTAGCCATCATACAATACTATTATGGAGAAACTATTGTAAGTATGTTTTTTGATCTGGCCCATTCCAAACGAGCACTCTTTATACAATTCCAACCACCTGTACGAATTGATCAAAGGTTTTCAACAATTTCAACACTGAATTCAAATCGATCGCGACTTTAATGGGAGTTCCAAACTTCCCAGAACTTCCAGTGTTAACTTGTTTACCGCTAAGTAGCCGTAACTTCCACACCTGTAATTAAGACCATTTTTGCCAAGCTACCTTTACGAAAGCCTCGCAATAGATTGTGCTTAAAGGACGGGGGCGGGGGTAGGGAAAACCTGACGACAGGCGAATTATTGATTGATCACTGCACTCCCTATAAAATTAAGTGAGAATATGGCATAAGGGCGACTTATTTTTCTAGCAAAAACAAAAAATATCTTGTCTCAAGTATTTATCATCTCTTACATTCAAGATCTTTAACTCTTCAAGTTGTGATATATTTCCATTTCCAATTCTGTTTGAATTGGTTTCAACTTTTCAAGTCGCCCTTACCAAATTGATGAGAAAACCTACAATGGAGCATTTTGAGCTAAAGGAACTGGCTTTAAGAATACCAAAAGAAACTAAAAGAAAAATAATGTAAAATCGGTGAATATAAGTTATATACAATACATGAGGGCTAATGGAAATATTGACCTCTCAAAAAACTGACATTTTGATAAGAACTGTATTAAACAAAAACAAAAAGAAGCAAACATAAAAGTGAAAGCAACTATTGGGCAAAAATTTGTTAAGTGTTCAACCCATACAAAACAAAGAACTTGTATAAAAAAGCGATAATAATAATATGAATGAACGTGTTTAGATTTTAATATTGGTTTTTTTAATTGATCCATATAGTACCGAAACAAATCATAATACATAAGTATCCTAATGAAAGAGCCTGGTATAACACGTAGAACTTCAGGACTATGCTCAGCTTATAAATAACAAGAAAAAAAAAAACAAAAACAAAAAACATGAACAATATTACATATACCCATATACATAGTACACGCATATTCGAACATACTTAATAGACCTGCACTACAAAGCATTTGTATCACTTGAATATAGAAGAAAGCAAGTAAAAAAAACATTGCAGTCGGGCGCCACCGACTGCCCAATACTCGTTCACGGTCAAAAAACGGTTGAGCTGCAAAGATATTTCAATATTTTCCGATGTGTCAGATAAGGAATAGGTCTCTGATAGAAGAGGTCAACAGTGATATAATTGAAAAACTTGGTATATCTAGTTCTTAAACTGAGGGAGATACTTTTAAATGATATGACCAGATCCTAACAGATCTATACAATCAACCCTCAGTATCCGTATCCAATAAAACTTTCAGCTTATTAGAAGATAAGAATAAAAAGCCAATATACTCTTCTGCGCATCGTGAATGAGCATTAAAAAAAATGTTAAGAGACCAGTTCATTTCGCAATAAAAAAGCTTACAATTTCCACACTGAATGGAACGGGACGATCGTGGAGTATGGGGCAAATGCTAAAGCCATATGCATATACATATATATTATATTATAAAATAAAATTAATAAAGAAATAAATGAAATTATAACAGTTCTTGTACAAAGTGGCAACAAATTTATTTATTTAGCTATAATTAAATATATTGAAAAATTACTTTTTAATATTAGCTTGAAGTTCAAGGAGCAAACAAGAACGGAGGAGAAATACCTAAATAAGTAAATAATATTTAAAGAACACAACACCCACACAAAAATGAAAAACAAAACAAAGTATGATATACAACAAAAAACAATAGAATAAACATATACTAAGTATGGAATATACATACAGACACATGTAAATTATACAAAAAAAAACTTATTCATATGAATAATTCACAGAACTGGTAACTCACAATAAAGTTAAAAGATATATATATATATATATATATATATATATATATATATATATATATATATATATATATATATATATATATATATATATATATACATGCATATATATAAATATGTAAATGTATTCTGCTATAAATAACAAAATTTAAATAAACCACTTTACCAATAGTACTATAATTCAAATACTTTTGCATAATACTATAATAATGAAATACAAATAAACATAAAAAAATGTTAAAAGGATTTATTTTGAATATTGCAAAATTGTTTCAATCTAATCCAAAAACAAAAATAAATTATTATCAATACAAATATTATAATTCGTTGACTTACTCTTACACACACACACACACACACACACACACACACACACACATACAAACACAAGCAATTTTTATAGCGATAATACCTGAGAGGTATTGCAAAACATATTTCAGACACACAAATACGAGATTCATATTTCATCATTCAAACACAATTTTGCTAAAGAGAACTCCATTTCATTTAAGCCAATCTAATAAATGCAAGCATTATTTTTTTAACAACAGTAAATATATGCAAATAAATTTATATTACAAAATAAAATTAAAAATATAAAATAAAAGTAAAGTAAAGGAAAGCACGCCTGAGGTTCCGTATTCGAAAAAATTCTAATTCAAATTATAATTAAAAACCAAAATGGGTGAAAAGAAAAAAAAAACAGAAACAAAAAATACCAGAATTTGAAAATTATCAATCCAAATTTATATAGAATATTTTTTACGTATACATATATATATTGTAAAAACCGATAAATTTACCATAATCGTTTGTAAATAGTTAACGATATCTGAATTTCCTTATATGTATATGGTATGCTCTGAATTCCATATTGAAATGGAAAGAAAATTGCAATCTACCCTAGGTTCGTATGGTTTCCGTTGTTTTGTTTGGAAAAAAACTATAAAAATACTAAAAGTATGATTTAAAATGAAAAAAAAAAAACCGAAAAGATACGAGTATGTAGTTAAATGAATGCTAAATTGCAAATAAAACCAATTAAAATAAAACGAAACTTGAGCATTATTTATAGAAATTCTTTTCTTGCAGCCAAGTACAATGTGAAATATATAAAGTGTTGCTCTAATCTAATCAAAAGTTCAGTAGACAACATCTGATATTGATACGAGTGTTTACTTCCCTCATAAATGTTTCCTATATCAACAAATGAACTTTCCATCGTCTGACAACATCCATGACGTAGCTAATCTGAGATACTGTGCCGGCTTTTAACCCATGTAACCCACAATGGGTTAAACTTGCTTTCGCGCAGTCAAGAATATTCGCACAAGTACACGAAACATATGCACATGCCTACGCAAATTCTACGTATGTATGTATGTGTGTAAGCTTGTTTACTTCATTAACCACGCTGAGCTGAGTTGCGAATATCGGTGAGCAAGAAGAGAGCAGACGCCGGTGCTGCCTCTTATCGGCACTGATCAGAGCTCATACCGACGCAGTCACTCGACGCTGACTGCGCAGTCACCGTCGCAATTACTCTCCAGTTGTTTCGCCGCCTGTTCACTCTCATACGCCGAATCAGTTGACTTATTAAGCTCAGTGCGACAAGTGCAGTGCGTGTGAGGCGCTCCGAAAATTGTCTTTGTATTAGTTTCTTTTAAGCCCACCAGTGCAGTGCGTGTAAGCTCTCCAAAGTGCTTCTGTATTAGTTTTTTTTCAAGCATTTTACAAGACTTTTGTTCTTTTTTCTGCAATTATGCCGCTGAAAATTAAAAATGTTCTGGTTTGCGATGCAGTCGACAAGGCGTGTGTTGAGCTCCTAGAGGAGCATGGCATCAATGTAAGTCCATAAATATGATACATATGTATATGATACACACACATGTATACATATACACATATGTACATATGTATGTGTATATACGTATATATGTATATGATAAAAGTGATTATATATGTATTATGTTTATGGTTTGCGCTTTTATTTGCTCAGGTTACATACAAGCTGAAACTGCCGGTGGATGAGCTCTGCCAGGAAGTAAAGGTGATTATATAATACTTGCAATCATACATGTACGCATGTATTACATGTTTTAAAGCTTTATATCAAATGCCTTAACAAGCACACACACACACACATATGTATGTATGTATGTATGTGGGTGTGTGTGTGTGCAAAAGGTGCTCCTCTGTCGCCAACACGTGTGGTTAACCATATTAATTATACATACAAACATATGTACATACATACGTCGCTGTTGTCAAGCCTGTTGCACTGTGCAAATATTTCCATTGATAACGTTTGCATAAGTATTTTGCTGCTTATTAAATTTAATTCTATTTACATATTTCTTGACTTAAAGATAATTTTTGCATAGCAAATTTATTATTTAAGGATAACAAATATAATGAATGAATATAATGAATGTAGTATATTTGTATGCGTGTATGTATGTATGTAGTTATGTACATATGTATGATCTTATCTGTATAAAGTTTGACCTTTTATGTGCCTAGCAAAATAGTGAAAATGTAGCATATTACTGTTATTTCTATTGTTTCGATTGTTTATTTTTTTATTTTAAAATTAAAATGATTACTTCTTGAATACATATGTATATTATATATTATAATCCACTCGCTTTATTCTTATCAGCTTCTTTGTTGATTTGTTTTGTGTGTTCAATGAACTTTTGTTTGGAAAAGCACCGTTAACTAATGTTTGAGCACTCGATTCAAGCGCTTGTTCCAGTCTTTGGGGCTCCACCGCAAATGGGCGGTATCAATGCGTATTTTGCATTTTTCCATGGCAATGCGATGGTGATCAATGGCATCCTGACTGATGCAGACTATGGGCTGACCCCTGCAGTAGGTCAGGAGATTAAGCCGTTTCAATGTGTAGATTACATCATCTTTTTTGATAGCCGTCTGCTCGCAAAGATCGTTGATGGTTGTCGAGGGTCGCACGCCCTCGGTCGCTGATTGCTTCTGCTGTAGCAGCTGCTCGAGAATGGCCTGAGCCCAGAAGGAGCGATAGGACAGCAGACCCAGATCGGAGAGCGGCTTCTCTGGTGTTCCAGTCTTTCCCTCGTATTTGGACAGCTCGTAGCTGAACTCGATGAGCAGCTTGCCGTAGCCCTTGCGCTGATACGGCGGCAGCGTCAGGACGCACGCCAGGTTGTACTCCTCGACGCTGATCTTCTCCTTGGAGAAGTAGCCGACAATGTGGAAGCCACGAGAGTCGAACTCCGTCAGCACATAGAAGAGAAACGGATCTGTGTCAAAGTCGACCATCTTGTGGTCCAGGAACAACTTGGCCAATAAGCACAAGTTCTGGGCGTACAGCTTATTCTGGCGGCCGTCGATCTCGAAGAACGAAATCGAATCCTTTCGATAGATCTCGTTGCCAGGTGGATGCTTCAAAGTGCACTTGCTTAAGTGACGTCCCAGGCACAAACGACTTTTGCAATACTTCAGGCAAAACTCACACAAGTAGATGCAGTCCTGGTGGCAGAGCTGCTCGGGATATGGCGAAAAGTACCAGGGGGTAATACGATAACGCCCCAACTCAATCATCTGCACATTCTTGATGCGGGCCACAATTTTATTCGCATGCTTCAATTGACGCAACTGTAGCAACTTACTATTCTCCTGGCCAGCAACTACATTGCTTTCAATTTGATCTACCAATTTGACGCGCCTGCGACCCCTGGCCCTTCCTTTGGACGTAGTTGCTCCCGTCTCTGGCTGATCCTGTTGTTGTTGAGGCACTTTGAGCTCTGCCTTCCTGCCGATCAGCGAAGATTGACGCTTGGAGAGTGCGACGCTAGCTAAAGTTGAGATTTGCTGGCTAACACGTGAAGCGAACTGCACGCAGCTCAGATCCAGATCATCCTCATTAAGCCAGTCATCGAGGCGCTTATTGCAGTCCTCGTAGTGCACATAGAACTGACGCCGACCCTCGCCCAGCTCCCTGATGCCAACAATCTCAGCCATGTGCCACGAGCCATCGTCCGTAGTGCGCATGCGCGCCTTCAGGCGACAGCCGACCGAGAGAGAGGCAGCCGATTGCCATTTGAGTATGGAGCTCATCGTTGGCTTATCAAAGATTCGGTAATAGAGCAATTAGTTATGCTGTTGGTAGCACAATCGAGATAATAAAAGCACACGCTGGAACTGGTTCGCACTGGACTCAAGTGAACGTTTGCCATTCAAACCGGAAACGTTTATCAGCTAACAAGTTGTTTTAGGTGCGAATGTCAATAGACCGCGATTACGATAAAGCTCGCCTATTCATTCATAAGTAGGTCATATAGTTTATAGGGTAACAAATAAATGAGCTGGAATATAGTTGATTATCAATCATATATCATAAGTTAAGGATACTACCTCCAAAATTAGAATAATATAATAAATATAATGAACTTGCGGCGTGACTGGTTCCATTAATAATTACGTAATTAATCCCATAATTAATATATCTTCTTAATCAGTAATCGACTCGATCACAATCGGTTCATCCGTCTATCCGCAAAGGCTTTAAAGCTTGTAATTGTACTTCTATAGCATTATGAGTTTCAAATTCCTTTTAAATAATCATTATGTTTATCGTTTCTCAGAAATCGATTTTAATGATATCAAGCTTCATTTGAACAAAAGGCACCCGATATACACACATACATACATACTTACATAGATTCATTTTACATACTTAGAGCTTTCCCTAACTATATATAGTATAAACAACGTGTAGCCCAGTTGTTGGATACCTCTCCTATTCCCTAAGTCATATTGTGATTGGTGTTCATATAGACTCAAATATACGTGGATTATACAGAAAATCTATCGCCGTAATTGTGCACAATAAATTATTTCTCTGTATCCGCACAATATGTATATGTATACAGTGTAAACAGTGTATCAATAATGTCTTCGTACAGCTGCAAGTTTTTTCTCTGGGAATGAATAAAACACAAATATATACATATTTACATGATTTATGTTAATTCTACATACAAAATGATGTTACTTACAACTATAAAATCATGAAAAGACACGCTTTTAGTTCTTTGTAAAGTAAAAGTATGTATATAAAGTACATGCTTAGGGTCATTCACTTGGTGAAAATAAAACCTCCTTAGTAAACCGAACTCTCTCTTCAGTGTGCAACTATAGAATGATTAAGTATGAATGGGTATCTGCGGATTGGATACTCCCGACTCAGCCACTCAAACTTGTTAAAATATTAAAGACAATTACGACAATTATTAAATATTACACGATAACTATAGACTAGTTTGTCGTTAAATTGTCTTTAACAATTCCTCTTTCGATGACTGCTCTTATGAACATGGTATACGGAGAGTGTTTTGGATTGACACCCAAATATATATGTACATATGTACATACGTTCGACATGTTGCAAATGCATTTCTCATACCAACTAACCATCTATTTAACATAATCTCTCGAACAGAACTTCGATGCTGCCATCGTGCGTTCGGATACGAAAATAACAGCGGAAGTGCTTGCGGCTGGAGCTGGTAGCCTAAAGGTCGTGGGACGAGCGGGGGCTGGAGTGGACAACATCGATGTGGCTGCAGCGACGACGCATAATGTCGTTGTCCTTAAGTAAGTAAATGTTGCCCGTGAAAGAGAGCAAAGGCACAAGAACAAGAACAACATTGGCTAAAGGCAAATATGCACGAAATATGTCGCATCGAATGCTTTGGCTGCTCGGGTGGTGTTATATTGAACGATGTGACGGGTCATATTAGGCTGCTTGCCACGCATAATTAGACGGCGCGCATATTTTGTGAAGCGGAGTTCGGGCTGGGCTGGGGGTGCGGTGGGTGGATGTGGAGTGCTTTATTGCCATTGAGCCGCCTGGATTGCCAAGGATACTGGGCGAATACGCGATATTTTAGACATTTGCATAACGCTGTCTAGTCACAACAAGTGCCTCCCCGCACCCCTCCTTGGGAGACCTAATGCTTAGTGTGCTTTACTTTCAGCACACCAGGCGGCAATTCTATTTCGGCTTGTGAGCTGACGTGCATCCTAATTGGCGCTCTGGCGCGTCCCGTCGTGCCAGCCGGCCAGAGCATGAAGGAAGGACGCTGGGACAGGAAGCTCTACAGCGGCAATGAGCTCTATGGGAAAACCCTCGCCGTGCTCGGCCTGGGCCGCATCGGACGCGAAGTCGCCATACGCATGAAGGCCTGGGGCATGAGGGTAACGCCTATCAGTTCAATCAATTCGCTCAGTTTTGGCTAATCTAAATTCCTACGCTTAAATGTTAGATAATTGGCTACGATCCCATTACCACGGAGGCCGAGGCCAAGGCTGTTGGCATTGAAAAGCTTACCTTGGAGCAGATCTGGCCCATCGCAGACTACATCACTGTGCACACCCCATTGATACCGGCCACCAGAAGTCTGTTGATTAACCTGTCCCACAACAAGACAACGACTAACCCTTTCTCTCAACAGATCTCATCTCGACCAAGTCCTTGGCCAAGTGCAAACAAGGTGTGAAAGTAATCAATGTGGCACGTGGCGGCATCATCGACGAGCAGGCTGTGCTCGATGCACTGCAGAGTGGCAAATGCGCTGGCGCCGCCTTCGACGTCTACCCGGAGGAGCCACCCAAGTCGGAGGTCACCAAGGCGCTCATCAATCATCCCAAAGTCGTGGCCACGCCCCATTTGGGAGCCAGCACGGCAGAGGCACAAGTGCGTGTCGCCGTTGAGGTAGCTGAGCAATTCATCGCGCTGAACGGCTCCTCGCCGAAGTACACCAGCTACGCAGGAGTCATCAACAAGGATGCACTGGCTCATTACCAGTAATTCCGACGAATTTATTTGTCTTAGTTTATAGCTGATTCAATTACACTCACATTCAAATTAATATCGTGTTTTTCTTTCGCAATTCACTGAGCCGTAACCCGATTCAGTGAGCCTACATGTGAGGCTAATATAATGTACTTAAAAGTCCCCTTAGACGCATGTGATGACATTAATTTGGCGCGATACTTGAAGCTAAGTCAATTAAACTCGGGAAATGCCTATGTCAATTGAGTCCACATTAGGCACTCGACTCAATTCACTGCGTAGAAGAAATGAAAACCTGAGCCGACCCGAAACCCAGACAGAAAATTCTTAAAAATAACTTCAAATGCGATATGGAAAAGATGCTAATGTGAAATTTTTAAAGTCGTAAAAGAATTCAAACAACGTAGTTACAGTCTCGTACAGTCTCGGGCCCCCTCATCTAGTTAATCCCCACCAACTGACCCTGAACTAGACTAAATGATATGCATTGTTATACAAATAGACTTGTGTCCAAGCTGAAGCACGTGTGGCAGATGGAGAGGATTAGAGAGCAACTGACAATGGAGGATAAGTGGAGGGAAGAGGAGAACCCTCTATGACACCTATGGCTGCACGCCATACAAATTATATTCAGTCGAGTTCAATTTAACTCTTTAACGAATTGAAAAACAAAAATGATTTACCATTAGGTCACTCTTAATTAAAATTTCGACTAAGCAGTACATGTTTGTATTTTGGGTGTTATTTGATGTCGCCCAGGTCCTCATGCGACACCCACGCAAAACACGAATCTCGCCACAGCGGCCGCTGTCAGTCATACGACGTTTAATTTTGGCGCGTAGAGCGACAGCCAGAGCCAGAGCCGTAGTCGTAGCCGTAGCCGTAGCCGTAGCCGTAGCCACATACGCAGCCCCCTTGTGTTTGTTGCCGGAACCGAAAGGAAACGGCGCCCCCACGAAGCTGACGGCATAAAAGGACCCAGCAGCCAGCAGCCGAGCAGCAGTCTCATTGGATACACGGTCGAACAACAACGAGCAACGCACAACGCACTTCACGCCACGGACAACGCAACAAGTGAAACAAGTGAAAAGCGGAGTTTTGAAACTGAATGCCCTCAACTAGCAGGTTGAAGGAAATGCAGCTCCCGTGTTCAGTGTTCAGTGTTCTTGACTCGTAAACCCTTTAGAGTTTCCGCGTAGGTGTTCCGAGCGGCTTACAAAAAACTTTACTGCCATTAACTTTGCGCTATCGCCACTGAAATGGTTCCGGTTAACATGACACGCAATCGCATTTCTCGCAATATCCGCCTCATCCTTGTGGCCGTTGCAGCGCTGTCCTCCTCGCCGCGCAACTGCACATCAGCCGCAAAAGACACAATAAATATTGGATTCCTAGCCGAATACTCTCAGATGCGGGTGAGTCGCGTTCTCAAATTAAGCCGTAACTCAATATCGTAATAAAATATGCAAACCTCGACTAAAATCCACAAAAATAAAAAATACAACCTAAAAGTGTTTAAAATAAGAAGTTAAATTTTGAGCTCTATTATTTTTATTGCTAGTACGCAATATACATAAATACAAAATTCTTTTACAATAACAATATACAAACTAAAAGATATAGAAAAGTAAATAAATAAAAAATTATAAATAGTATTATTACTCACAGTATTATTCAATGAATTAATTTCAGAAATTATTACAAAAAATACTTTTCACCTGGACAGTAAAATGCTCAGACAAATATAACTAATATATAACTGAAAAACAAAATAAAAATATTTTTTAGTATGAGTTTATTATTCGTTCTTCTATCAAAAAAATATATACATATAATTTTACATATATAAAATAAATCTATATATAAAAAAAAAAGTGAAAATAGAAAATACAATCAAAATATTATATTAATATAATATTATTCCTTTTATTAACAACAAAAATTAAATTTATTTATACTCTAGCTTTCATAAAATTAATATGTTTAATGAATAAATCCAAACTTTATTTTAATATATGATTTTAAAATAATATATTAAAGAATAATTTAATGAACGTAAATTTTTAATAAGAATAAAAAGTAAAGTGCACTTTAATAATTCAGTTTTTGGTCTTATTTTTAATTTATTTTAAATAAATTAATTTATTTATAATTTTATCAATTTATTTTAATATTATTATTAATTAAGCAGAATGTGACTTCGTGTTAAACAAATTTTGAGGAGACTTAATTTTCACGTTTTGTATATGAAGTAAAATGCTATTAATACAGACCGACAACTGCAATAAACGGTAGAAGCAATGTCTAGTAGTTGGACGTGGCAGTCTCATTGACAGCCATATATGTATACATATATTATATAATATATTGCTATCAATGGTTGTGGATAACGTTTCCCTTTGATAGTTTTGATAGGCTTGATTGTAGAATTTTGTCTTCGACTTTCTGTGCTTTGATTATTGGTGTAAATTCCATACAGAAATCCGTCCCGGTTTGTCTTTGGTCTTGTAAAATAAACATTAATCGTCATCTTGGTAAAAAAATTTGGTTTAATCTTATATGAAATACATTTACTTTGGTTTTAGTATTAACCAACTCTACTTATAGCCAATTAACCTTGAAACTGGTCAGCATTTGCTAATGCAGAGTCTCAAAACTTTACTTATTCAAGCTTATTTTTCTGGCACAAAGATTCCATTTCATTTAATATATAATTATGTAGCATTTATAGAACCTATACAATTTCGTAATGCATATATGGAGACATAATATAAAAAGCTGATATATGTATCTCAATTAAAGCTGAATATTACATATTATTAAATTATATATGTATATAAGAATATAAAATTTGTCATCAATTGATTTCGCTTTGTCAAATTTAATCCACTTTGTAAAGCGCTGCACAGAAGTGCAGTATGAAGCTCGTTATGCAAGCTTTAATTTATCTTCAAGTAGAGTTTGATATAAATGTGAAATTGTAATGGAATTTCAATTCGATGGCATGTGCGTGATTTCCTGTAAGCAGATTGGCATTTCAATGGCCAGTAAATGGGCCAAGTGTGCATTTTTCATTTTCTGATTTCGTCAATCAAATTATAAATGAGCACAATCGAGACACCACTTACACATGCACACATTATGAGAGATGGGGAATTAAAGGAATAGACTAAAAGTGAAATTTGCATGACGAACTACACTTTATGGATAAATTGTCATGACAACGATGCGTTCCCAGCCAGCCTCACCTGTAACAGCGCCGAAGGACGACGGGGAGAATGAAAGCTGTGCTTAGTGTTGCTGGACTGTCGGGTGCACTCGACTGCATAATACTTGTGCACGTTAAAATCTAATGAAAATTTCAACATTTTCGGATTTTGACACACTCCACTGAGTTTATTTATAATTTATGGCTTTTTGCTGTAGAGGATGATAATAAAAATTTAACTGCTTATAAGCTTTGCTCAGCATTTAAACAAATTTTAATATTCTTTAATTCATATTCCATCAATTTGCTTTGTAAAATAAGAAACATAAAAATATCAATATTATTTACGGAATATATTTCAAAACAGCAGAAAAGCTCAGGCTGTTGCCTTTACAAAGTCATTCACAAAGTGAAAGAGTATATTGCTTTTCGTCAATGTTCGCCTAGCTGTCCGTCCATCCGTCCGTTTGTACATATAAACGCAAGCCATTTCACAGCTATTAAAGCTAGAAGCTTGAAATTTTGAATATATACTCGTGGGTACTTTCATCTTCTATTTACCCGCTACGCGTGTCAGGGAAAAATTGTTTGTAATATATCGTAAACCTTATTATTTAAAGTACTTGAAGCTTGAAATTCGTATATACTCCCATTGACAACCTAAAACACAAAATATACAGTGGATGTATTTATGCCCACAAGAGGCGTGGGATATTTTGATCCCTTTTAATTATACTAATTAAAATTTTAAATAAATATATGATAACACAATATCAAAAAGATATATTGGATATATCTACTGCCATTAGAACCCTAAAAACTATTAAATCTATTAATGACCTAAAAACAATTTTTACGCCTATTTGAGGACCCTGTATTACCCTGTATTTCCAAAATGAAATACCCTGTATTTCCACAGATTTGAACAGTAGGTCCCAAAAATTGTGCAGTTTAATTCTTTTAGACTCCCCAGGATGGGTCGAAAATAATATCTCCACGCCCACTGAGGGCGTTGATAATGTGTAAAACAGTCTTTTTTACACTTCTACAGTTGGAATCTGAAAACTTAACGAATAAGTTACTGTTGACCGCCCCTATGAAAAAGGTTTGTTACAGCAGGCTTCTTCTGAGCTCTATTGCCGAAAAAGATGAAACTATGAATGGGAATTCTGCAGCCGGTAGCGCCCGACTACGACGTTCTTACATGATTTCATTTGAAAAAAAAACGCATACTTCCACTGAGAAAACAAACCTTTTGCATTCGGGTCAAATTTAGGCGCGTCTCTCTCTAAAGCTTATTGAGTGCTGTTTTTTATGCCCTGAGCCCATTGAAAATTGTAAGTCAAGGTTTATTGTTTTTGCTTTTTTTCAATTTTTGCCCCTTTAGAACGTTCTGTTTTTCTAATCACTAAGCTCGCATTTTTTTTGGCAGCCTAGTCGTGCATTTAATATCCCACCCGCTTTAGAGAGTACTAGACCCTATGAAACTGTTTCCCTAGTATATCCTATTCCGAAAAAATGTAGATAATTTTTTCAGTACCTTTGACATTGGATTTTTCCTTGATTTTGGCAGCGGAGTCGAGCGATTTAAATCTATCTACTTTGAAGAACACCATGAAATTATTTCCCTAGTATTTCCTATTTTGAAAAAATATAGATAAAACATCTGTGCCTCTCAGTTTTTAAGTAATTTTATCGTCTACACATTTTAAGCGTTAATGTTAGGCAAATAATTGATTAGTTCACAAAGTGAAAGAAATAACTAAAAATGCATTTGAATGCCTTAATCTGATTGCTTTTCTGTCGGAAATATTTAATATAAAATATTCAATACAAAATAATACAAAAATAAACAGGAAAACTTATTAAAATTACAATCAAGTAGTAGAAAATAAAATATAGAAATTATAAACAACACGCTTTTTTCAAATCCAACTTGATGGCTGCCCAATTTATTCTCATTATTCTCAGTTGTCGAGTACAAAAAACGAATAGGCCCCCTTTTCATTTCATAAGTGAGCATAAGAACTGCATTATATATGAGAATAACTCGCATTGCAGCGCAACTTTTTAAATATTAATGCCAAAGCCCGCGAGAATTTTCATATACATATTTTAAGTGTTGCGCTCAGCGAGTGAGAAGTGACAAAGCCAAAGCAAAAGCAAAAACAAAGCCAAAGCTTTTCATGTATTGTGTAATAAGAGTGTATTAACTAACATATTCTCATATATAACTTTTTCTTAATGAGAAACTAACTCATATTCACATTTGGCTACTCCAATTAGGGAGAAATTTCTTTCGCCTCCCTCCAAAAGAAACGGCAATCAATCAACTTCGAAACTTGAATTAATCATCTGTTTTTAGATCTCAGAATTCCTAGTATGCTCTAGTAGTAATCGATTAAGCCTTCAGAAATCAGTTGTGAAATAAGGAAACCTTTTCAAGAAACTCTATCATGCTAAGCAGATTCAGGAACATTTTATATGCGCTGCGGGCCAATCGCCTCCTCTTGATATTTGTGCTACTCGAGACAAGTCAGCTCCTGGGCGTGATTCAGGTTGACTATCGGCAGATGCCATACGAGCTGCTCTGCAGTCTGATCTACACAGTCTTCTCTCTGAGCTGCTGCTTCTATGGCTACGGCATTGTCGGATTGCGCAAACTGGGTCCACTGGGAAAGTTTCTGTGCAGTCTCTGCGGCGCGAGCATGAAGCTCTGGCATCGTGTGAGCCTGCTGATGCTGCTGCCTTGGAGCTGGAAGATGCTGCAGCAGATTGAGCAAACTGCAAGCTATTACCTTGGGAACGAACAACTGTCGGACTTGAAGCTGCTCTCTGGCTTGACGATCCTAGCCTTACAGCTCACACTCTTCGCCGCCACTGAAATCCTAACTCTTTGTCAACACAGGAAGCTGAAAAGTGCCTTGAGATTAACCCAATATAGTGTAAATCATGAGATTCGTAACTACGCTCAGGCTATAAACAATTCATTTGGTTTCGATATGTTCGAAATTGGAGACGTGCAAAATTGAAGCAAGTTCTATTTATACTCAATAAAATTGTGAAGTAAAGCACAGACTTTTCCTGTTCTCCCTTTGCCAACAGGTCACGCTTGGCGGCCTGCCCCTCGCCGTGGAGGATGTCAATAAAAATGTTAATTTGCTGCCAGGGAAAACACTTACCTTTACACCGTTTGACTTGGGACACACGAGCAGCGCATATCGACTAAAGCCATTGAGGTATATTTTAATTAATTTTTAAGGTTTTCCGCCATAAACCACTTTTCTCGTTTCACCCCATTTCAGACTCATGACCGAGCTGAGGGAGCAAAAGGTGAACGCGTTCATAGGGCCCGACGAGAGCTGCACGACGGAGGCCTTGCTGGCCTCTGCCTGGAATACGCCAATGCTATCGTTTGTCAGTACAACTAAACTTAATATATACTAAATTTAAATAATTCTTTTCAAACTTCACCTCCCTTAGAAATGCTCCGATTCAATTGTTTCCAATAAGACCACATTCCCCACCTTCGCACGAACTCTCGCACCAGCTTCAAAGGTAGGTCTGAAGAGGAGGCGTTAAAAAAGTTTCCACACAACAAAGACAGGAAAAAATATATTAAAAATATATAAAATATTATTTGTCAACAGTCAAAAGTCTTCATGTAATTCCAGTTTCTTGTAGCTTTTTATGGTAAGAACTGTCTCAGCAGCTTCATTGTTTGTTTCTTCATTGTTGTAAGAGCAAAGCCATTGCTTATTCACTACTACTTTTGTGTCCAAGTATTAGCAATCGGGTATATCCGACTGCAACCTGCTTAGTGAAACTAAATAATTATAGGAGACGTAGATTGGACAATATAAAAGATGAAAAAAAGGCAAATGGGAAGGCCTTTTGAGACTACTTTATATATAATATATATTTATACGAATTATTATTATCAAAATATTAATATATGATATTAACATTTGCTTAAAAATACTCCCACAGGTCTCCAAGAGTGTGATAAGTCTCTTGAATGCCTATGATTGGAAGAAATTTGCTATAGTTGTTAGCTCAAAGCCCATTTGGGGCTCAGATGTGGCCAGCGCCATACAGGTAAACAAAGAAATATTCTTATGTTGGCGAAACTTTAATCTTTTTAAACTTTAATTTCTTACACATTAAACCAAACCACAGGAACTGGCTGAATCGCGAAACTTCACCATAACACACTTTAAATACATATCCGACTATATACCCATTAAGAAAACATTGTCCCAAATAGAGAACATCATTGAGGAGACCTACAGAACGACGCGCAGTAAGTTATTGAAAACATTGAGTTAAGATCAGTTATAACCGAATATGATATATCACTTAGTCTATGTGTTTATTGGGGAGCATATTGCCATGGTGGACTTTGTGCGCTGTTTGCAGAATCGTGGACTCCTCGAGAGTGGGGACTATATCGTTGTGTCGGTGGATGATGAGATCTATAATTTGAATCGGCGTGTCAACATCATGGAACGCAGTAAGCTGAACCCATTTGGGCCAAGTCAATTGATTTCCCGCTTGGGGTCTTAATGCATGCAACATCTTATTGCAGATTACTTAGATCCTTATATTAGAAAAGAAAAGAGCAAATCACTGGATAAAATCTCATTTCGTTCAGTTATCAAAATAAGCATGACATATCCACAAAATCCTCATATTCGGTAATTTTCTACTCTAACTCGAGCTATAAAACTTTTGTATATATTTTCTTTTCTTTTCTTTTCCATATACCCTGCATGTATAAGATGTACAGGGTATCAGTGAAACTGTATCTAAAATTATATTATATCTCCATATATAGTTAATCTCTTTCTTTATACAATTATACTTATATCAAGTTGGTATAGTCATTATTAAATTAATGTAAATTTTTATATTTCCAGGGACATTTGTACAAAGATCAAGGAATATGCACGTAAAGCTCCATTTCGTGTGCCCTATCATCAGAGAGTATTCGAGAATATTTCGGTGTGTCTGAAAGAGGGTTTCAGTCTTGATTTTCTAATTATTCCTTTTTATACTCATATATAGGTGCCAATATATGGTCTGCATCTGTATGATAATGTTATGATCTATGCACGCGCCATTACGGAAATACTCCAGCGTGGCGGCGATATAAATGATGGAAGTCTAGTTATGAGTCGTATTTTCAACAGATCCTATCATTCCATTCAAGGTTTTGATGTAAGAAGTCTAAATCGAATCTAAAAAGTTTTACAGTATTATAAATTTGTTATTAACTTGAATTAATTTGTTTGGATTAAAAGAAGGGTGCAATGACTATGTATATATATATATATATATATATGTCTATATCTGTCTATGAAAGAGTCAGAAAGAGATGTGTAAAGAACATACATACCATATGAAGTAGATACATTCTTGATAAGGATCTAGGCATTTCCGTTTGCTAGCCATTCTCATTGTCCCTCCATCCGACGATCCCTTAAATCATAAGAACTAAAGACTTTAAATTTTAAATATCTATTACTGTAAGCCGTTAACATTGCAAGTCTAACTTCCTGATACTCCCTTAATATTGATATAAAACGAGGTTGTTTTTAAAGCATATCTTGCAACCGCCAGGAAAGCTTCATATCCTGAACCCTTTGTAAAGGCAAATTCTTGTCATAATCTCTTTGTCGATCAAGATACGCGATCTCTTAATCCATGAAAGCTAGAAACTTAAAATTTCAACTAAAGTGTATATATTTTTGTAGTCTTCATATTCGAAACTTATCCAATTTCCATAGATAACTGTAGACAACCAAAGATAACTGTAAGTTATCGATTTTTGGATTTAGCTTTCATTAGGCAATACCAGAAGGCCATAAAAGTTGTCATATGGTTTTCTCTGAGGAAGTAACTGATTATTAATGTTTCGGACTTGGCATATCTTATAGTAGAGTATTCACTCTGACTTGTTTATCTTAGGTATTCATCGATTCGAACGGCGATGCTGAGGGCAATTACACAGTGATTTCGCTACAGAGCGATGCAAACGCGGGATCTGGAAATTCTTTAGCGCAAATGTCGATGCAGCCAGTTGGATTCTTCGTCTACAACAAAGATTCCATGATACCAGTAAGCAGTTGAGCTATGAATTGATAATGATGGAATCTAAATTGTATATATTATTTAAGGAATTTCGCTATATCAAAAGTGGCCGCCCTATACAATGGTTAAACGGTCGACCTCCTCTGGCAGAGCCAATGTGCGGCTTTCACGGCGAACTGTGTCCACGCAAGAAACTAGATTGGCGTTATCTCGTGACTGCAGCACTTTTTGCCTTTGTTCTGATCGCTGCAATCGCACTTCTACTCAAGTAATGCCAAGATCTCCATCCAAAATTTACCATACATATATCTAATATTAAATTTATCCCCATAGACATTATCGCTATGAACAAACTTTGGCTGGCTTGTTGTGGAAGGTGGACATGAAAGAAGTCACCGTGATTAACCTGGGCGAATACAATAATCCAAGTCACAAGAATATTGTGCGTAAGACCCAAAAAATTTAACTATAACTCATTTCATCTGATTCGATCTGTTGTCAGGTGCAAATTTGTCGTCAGAGCATTCTGATTGTCGGCGAGCCTAACAAGAGATCGTTCACAAATATTGGTAGGTCGCAAATAATTATATAATATAGACATATACTTCATATACTTAATCATCCATCACCCAGCTCTTTTCCGAGGTAATATTGTGGCCATGAAGAAGATTCACAAGAAGAATGTGGACATAACACGTTCGATTCGCAAGGAATTAAAACTGATGCGTGAGGTGAGCGAGCCTATGGAACTATATTAACTAGTCCTATATGAGATGGTATTACTGTAACTCCGATTCAGGTGCGACATGAGAATATTATCAATTTTATTGGCGCATCGATTGATCATGGATCCGTCATAATCTTCACAACATATTGTGCGCGTGGGAGTCTGGAGGATGTGCTAGCCAATGAGGACTTGCACTTGGATCACATGTTCATATCTTCATTGGTTTCGGATATACTTAAGGGACTCATCTACTTGCACGACTCCGAAATCATATCCCATGGCAATTTGAGATCCAGTAACTGTCTCATCGACTCACGATGGGTTTGCCAGATTTCTGACTTTGGACTGCACGAACTTAAAGCGGGGCAGGACGAGCCAAATAAGTACGAATATTATATATAGTATACTTATATAGTCAACTTTAACTTAATTTTATTATCCTCATTCCAGAACGGAACTGCATCTAAAGCGTGCTCTGTATATGGCTCCCGAACTTTTGCGTGATTCGTTTCGACCAGGTCGTGGATCGCAGAAGGGAGATATATACTCCTTTGGCATTTTACTGTATGAGATGATAGGGCGAAAGGGACCCTGGGGTGAGACAGCATATAAGAAAGAAGGTATAGAAATATAGCAATATATCGAATTTCTAATGTTAGTCTTCTAATGCGGATTTTCCTTTTGCTGCCTATTAGAGATAATCGAATTCGTAAAAGATCCAGGTCTGCTGCAGCATGGAGTATTTCGGCCAGCACTCAACTTCTTGGATATACCCAATTATATAAGAAATTGCCTGCGACTATGCTGGGACGAAGATCCCGAAGTACGTCCCGACATTCGACTCGTACGCATGCATTTGAAGGAACTGCAAGCTGGATTGTATGTCAGAGAAGAGTTAGGTCAATATGAGATTCAATTGAAGTATTTTCAGAAAACCAAACATATTTGATAACATGCTGGCTATAATGGAGAAATATGCCTATAATCTGGAAGGCTTGGTGCAGGAGCGAACAAACTTACTCTACGAGGAGAAGAAGAAGACCGACATGCTACTGTATCAAATGCTGCCAAAGTAAGAGAATTTGGAATATGACAATATTATGTATAAAATATAATTTGAATTCCTCTTAATCTTAGAACTGTTGCGGAATTGCTCAAGAGCGGAGATCCTGTCAAGGCCGAATGCTTCGATTGTGTAACGATTCTTTTTAGCGATATTGTGGGCTTCACTGAGCTATGCACAACGAGCACTCCATTTGAGGTTGTCGAAATGCTAAATGATCTGTATACATGTTGCGATACCATAATATCCAATTACGATGTCTATAAGGTAAGCTACAGATAACCTTCACAGAGTAAAGTCTATATAGTCATAATTTCAATTTGAGGTGGAGACGATTGGAGATGCTTATATGGTTGTATCGGGACTGCCTTTGAAGAATGGGAATCGTCATGCTGGCGAGATAGCCTCTCTGGCACTTCACCTGCTCGAAACTGTGGGAAATCTCAAGATTCGACATAAGCCAACGGAGACGGTGCAATTTCGCATTGGGATACACTCAGGTCCCTGTGCAGCGGGTGTCGTTGGACAGAAGGTAAACTTGTTGAGATTTGCTTAGACTATGCCTCTTAAGCTATACTTTAATAGATGCCTCGGTATTGCCTCTTTGGGGACACGGTCAACACGGCCTCGCGCATGGAGAGCTCAGGTGCCGCCATGAAGATTCACATATCGGAGGAGACCTACCACCTGCTACAAGAGGTCGGTGGTTACATATGCGCCGAGCGAGGACTGACCAACATTAAAGTGAGGCATTGACAATGCAAGCTGGGATACTTAAATTTAATCCTTTTACTTCCAGGGCAAGGGTAACATGCGCACCTACTGGCTCATCAAACGAGTACAGCCGGAAATGCGCGCTTTAATGGTCAATGATTGGGCGCCAGATCTCATCAGTACTATGGAAGCATCCAATGGATGCTGCCCGAAGCCGAGAGCTGACGATTTGCCCTTGCTGAAGTTCCAAAACCTGCCCATGAGCATTCGGGCGGGCTCCTGTAACTGTGCTACGAAGTGCATATATAGTCGTCGATCGGATGACAATGTGACCACCTCCCACAAAGCAGCCGCCGCAGCAGCTACAGCCGTAGGCCTGGTGAAGGGCACGGAAACAGTTCAGATCAATTGCAATCAGCTGTGCGTCTGTCGCTTGAATGGCAGCCAGGTGTTGAGCAATCGAAGTCCACGCTCCGCTCCCAGCATTTCATTCAGGCTTTAGACCTGAGTCGATTCAAGCGCTTGCTTTCCATGGTTGTCTGCTATTCATTTATTATTGCAAACCTACTTAAATAAATGTTAGCCTTAGTCCCTAAACCGTCTATGTCTAACTACTCAATTGTCCAATTTAAAGTTGTTCTTGAGCGCCTGCCAGCATTCGTAGTACTTTGCATCCAGCTTCTGGCACGTCTCAGCGCCCCATTTGGTAACAGCCAGGCTAAGCGACGACTCGAACATGAAGGCCTGAAGGAAGTGAATGAGGGTTATGGAATGCAAGGATAGACTAGGGTAAATCGACATACTTGAGTGCCATCGGCAATGCGTTCAGGCTTGAGTTCAGCCTTGGAGGCACCCTCAAAGCAATTGACATCCGGACCGTGGGGCGTCATCATCGAGTGTAGTGTAGCTCCACCAGCTGCAAAGCCCTCCTCCTTGGCTTCATAGCGACCGAGTATGAGGCCCATGAACTCACTCATGCAGTTTCCTTTAAGATGAATGCTATATAAATATATGCATATATCTATTATATAGTTGAGCTCACTGTGATAATAGGGCGGACGGAATGTGTGCTCCTGCACAGACCAGCGTGGCGGGAATATGACAAAGTCGGCTATGGCTGTACCTGGCCTTAGACTCGGGCAGGTGAGCACCGTGAAAATGCTGGGATCGCAATGATCGAAGCTAACTGAATTAATGACCATAAACTTCGACAGATCGTATTTGTAGGGCACGTAATTGCCGTGCCAGGCAACTACGTCGAAGACGCTGTGCTTTTGCTTAGCCACAAATAAGCTGCCTTGGTACTTGGAAATGACATGAAACTCTATAAGAAATGAGATAGAAAGTCAGTTTAATTCAAATACGGAAAACATGAACCCACCTTTGTATGTCTCACTATCAAACCAAGCGACTGGTGTCTCAAAGTCTCTTGGATTGGCCAGACCATTGGCCCCAATCGGACCCAGATCGGGCAAGCAGAAATGTCCATCGAACACTTCGAGGACGTAGCCCCTAAGAAATAAAAATTCTTAAATGAACTATTGTTTATTCTGAGTTTATATTCAATGGACGTTTACCTGCACGGTGTCTTCAGCTTCACGGCAAAGCGAATGCCTTGAGGAATGACACAGATCTCATTTGGAGCCACCGTCATGCGGCCTAGTTCCGTGACGATATCCAGAGCTCCCTCCTGTGGCACTGAGCAGGGATTCAGTTAGTATCATTATAGCTAACCGTCCGCCACTTACCTATGAGGAAATCGCCGTCGCTGTTGTAGAACGCCGAGTCGTCCATGGAGGCATTGCAGAGATAGATGTGCACGGCCAAGCCATGACGAGCTCTTGCATCGCCAGCACCACAAACCGTGTGGAGTCCGTCGACAAAAGTCACGCTCTCCTGATTTGCTCCAGGTATATCGAATGGTTTCCAACGCATCTGCATATTTGATATAATATCAAGTAACTAAAGTATCTTTGGGGTCGACTTACTTGATTTGGATTGGGCGGCTGCTCATCCCAGTTGTGGCTCAAATACTTGGCCCCTAAGTACGGCAGAAAAGGCGTGTGAACAGCGCTGGGCAGCTTCCTATATAGCCATGTGCGCACGTTCTCGGAACGTGGCGCTGTGAAAGCGGAACCGGACAACTGCTCGGCGTAGAGGCCATATGGGCATTGCTGTGGCGAGTTCTGTCCCACGGGCAGAGCATTGGGGCAGCGCTCATCCTCGGACGAGAAATGGCTGCCAAAACCGGTTAGATACTAAAATATGCAATTCCGATAGGTATTTAAATTCTATCTATTTCAAAAACATATTTTTTAAATATTCCAGTTCATCTTCTGTTATTGACCTTACCTTATATTCCGACATGTGTTTAAGCGAATCGAGATAGTAACAGACTGAGGTTTCTCGAGCACAGATCGCTGGTATTTATATGAGCTGTGTGGAATAAGTCCGTTTGCCTCTTTTACCCTATAAACAGAATCATAAACAGCGCATACTCAGCTACAACTATAAGATGTCAAGCTATACTGACTTGTGAGCATATTTAATTTAGCCCAGGTAGTATCTAGTTGACCACGTTTTCAGTGGGAGATCTCCTTTTTACAATTCCTTAACCCCTTGAAAATGGAAAATCGGGCTATAATGGTCGTGTGAAATTCTATGTAATAGGCTAAAGGAGGCGCGGCAGAAGTGTATATATATTGTTGGTCATGATTAGTATTAGATTAATACATATACCCATGTCCAACTATCCGTTTGTCCATCCTTATGAACGCCGAAATTTCGTAAGCAAAAAAAGTTAGACTTGAAAATTTTAAATATTCACTTGTATATACCAATCACAGTACGAGTGTTACTGTGTAGGTCTATGTAACGAATACCACGCCCTCTTACCCCCAATTAGCAAAAAACTTTTTTTTAAATACTAGGGTCTTGTGCTTTAGCAAATATGTACATATGAATGCCATCCGTGTTCTGAAAGCTTTATCGAGAAAGTCTATCTACAAGAATAGTTATTCAAAGCCAATGCCGCACCGCTGCTTCAACTGCGCAGTTGGCAGAGCACGTCACGAGAAACACAAAATTATTAGAGTATTAACTCTTCGTAGGATTCAGGGTATCTCCTAGTCGAGCAGCCTCGACTAGAACACTTTTACTTGTTTTTTCTTTTTAGATATCTTGTTGTTTTCATTATTTGCTGGGGGAACTAGTCGACGCGATAAGCCGGTCCCCCACAAACAGCTAAACGGCACGTAAACACCTGCTCCTAGTTGCCTATGCATCATTATCAGTGCCACGCTTCAAAATGATGTTGTTGTTGTTGCTATGATCTGTCAACAACAGCAACAACAACAAGTTAATCATATCATATTTTGCATAGCAGTTCAGCGGGTTCTGGGCTTCATTCAAATGGATCAAAACAAAAATACGAACCGGTATTCGACCGGTAAAGTTAAAACAAGATCGTAAGATCTATGGCATATATGTATGCCATATGATTTAGCCAGTATTTATTATTTAATATTGTAAACTAAATACCTAGTTTATATACTTTATTGCGGCAAAAGTCAATTTCAAATTATGCAGTATTACAGTTAATAATAAATGTATGTTTGTTTGTTTGCTTTTCTGTTGCATGTATGTATGTATATGTATGTATGTATGTATGTACTATTTTAAAATACTTAAAGTACCTTTGTGCAGTAATTAAACCTAAAATAGTTTATAAATAATATGCGTTTAAGACATCAAGCGCTCAAGAAACTCTCAAACATTCCAATTGTAGCCAAACAATCAACAATATTATTATTATGTATATTGGACTGACTGCGCACATTTATCTACATTTCTGTTGGGTTTTCATTTCATTTTAAAAACAAGTTTTATAGTTATATAAAAATTTGTTACGATGATCAGCATTGCAGTATGTGAATGTCATTAAGTGTTCTTCTTGATTTAATATCAATTGATATACATATATGTATATATATATATATATATATTTAGTTGCCATAAAAGTAAGTTCTGTAATGCAGAAGTTCTTTTAGAAAAGTTCTATAATCTTTCGAACTCAACCCTCGAAATACTGAACTCTTCCTGTACCCTGCTCTAATTCTATTCCATTGTACATACAATCTCCTGCAGTCAACAATCTCAATTAGCATAGGATTGTGGCTCAACTCGGATGTTTACAGTGACAATTATATATCATATATGACTTTTACTTGGAGCTTAGGAGATTCGGGTGACATACTATAGATATATCCATATATATATAGTGTTATATATATTTATAATTGAATGCTCTGCTGCGCTAAGGGTAGATACTGATAAGGAAATACTGCATTAACTGGGACATGGGCTCGATAGGGTTCAGGTCCGCAGGCAGTGCCCTAGTCGCCTCTCCTAATCGTGTGATAAGTTCAAGACATCGTCGCCCACATTGTTTTTGGGGATCTTCGCTGGCGGCGGTGCAGCCAGATCGGCCACCGAGGCGAACTCCATGCGCTTCTTGGGCATCGCATTTCCCAGCAGTGCGCCCGGCGGAGCCAGTTCGCTGTAGAGGCGACTCAGGTCGGGCGAGGGACGCCGATGTGAGGAGCCGCTGCTGCCATCGGACGGCGCCGGGGATGGCGTATTCGAGGGCACGCTTGATATGGCCAAGTCCACGGCACTGAAATTGTATTTGCTGCCGGAATTGGAGCTGCCACCACCTGCTCCACCCCCGCCGCCTCCGCCTCCGCTGATGGACTTGGTGGGCGTGAGGCGTTCCAGGGCCGGCGAGGCCGACGACTCTCTTGTGCGCGCCGATGAAGGCGTCGTCGACTTTGGCGGCTTCATCATCATAGCCGACAGCGACTCCTGCTGAATCTTAAACAGAGCCGACGGCGACATGAACATATTGTTAGCTGCCAGCGTCGACTTTGACAATGGATCCGGTATCCCGTACTTTCCATGTTGAAAGAATGCCGCGTAATCCTGCATCTTCTCCTGCGCCAAGGCATTGTAGTAGGCGGCCGAGTTGGTCAGCGTTGACGAAGATGGAACGCCTGTGGACATGGCTGCCGACGCTCCGCTGTTGCCTGCTTTTGAGGCACTGCCCGCAGCAGCTGCCACAGCAGCAGCAGCGCCCGATGGCGTTGCAAAGAGCGCATCCAGATCGGCAGCTGCCTTGTTCTGACGATACAACAGCGCCTTGATCTCCGAGTCCTGCTTCTCCAACTGCAGCAGCTGATTGAGCATGTCGGACTGCATGTCCTTCTGCTTCTGCTTCAAGCTAACTGCACTGCCGCCGCCAGATGGCGCCAACCCGCCAGCACCAGCAGCAAGCAGAGCGGACAACTCGTTGTGAGCTCCGCTCATGTGCTTGCTGCCCGTCGAGGCCATGGCGGCAGCAAACTGGTTATTCGGATCGAATAGCTTTGTGTAGGTCTGCAGCAGAGCTGTGTAGTCCGCCTGTGCTGCCGATTGCTGTTGTTGTTGCAGCTGTTGCTGCTGCTGCTGTTGTTGCTGTTGCTGCTGTTGCTGCTGTTGTTGCTGCTGCTGCTGCTGCTGTTTCTTCGAACTGCTGCTGCTGCTGGCCACAGGCGGCGGCGGTATCGATGCAGCCGCAACTGCAGCCATTTGCTGCTGTAGGAACACGTTTAGGTCATTGCTTTGCTTGCTCTGCTGCTGCATGTAGGAATCGTAGCCCAGCAGCTTGGACGCTTGGATCAGATTGTTGTAGTCGGCGTTGAGCGCAGCTGCAGCTGCTGCTGCCGAAGCTGACGACGATGTGGCCGATGTTGACTTTGAGGACTTGCTGCTGCTTGGATTCGCAACCTGCTGATTGCCTGTCAGATAATTCAGGTCGGAGCCAAAGCCCAGAGTGCCCAGCGTGGTGGCGCCCAGTGCCTCGGCCTGCTGCAGCAGCAGCGCCGCATACTCAGGCGACCGGATGAGTTCGCTCATCTTCAGTGGATCGTTCTTGAGCTCGTCCAGCTCCTTCATGAGCTTTGTCTTGTACGAGTTCGACGATGAACTGGAATTGGACGAAGATGAGGAGGCCGATGACTTGGAGCGATCCATCTTTGATTTGCTGCCGCTGTTATTATTGCTGTTGTTATTATTGCTGCTGCTGCCGCCGCTGCCGCTGTTGTTGCTGCCAGACGGCATGGGCATGTTGAAGCTGTTCGAGTAGGCAGCCACTGCGGCCGCCACATTGGGATCACTCAGATTGCCCAGCCCCGCGGCCACAGTGCTGTTCTGCTTGGAGCCACCCACTTTGGCGGCCGCAGCAGCCAGCTGATTGAGTGAGGAGCTGCCGTAGTCTTTGCGCTGCTGCTGGAACAGCGAGGCCAAGTCGGCCTGCAGAAAGTTGGGCGGCAACTGGCCGGCCAGCTGGGCCAAGCTGGCGGCCATCAGATCATTGGCCGTGGGCAAGCAGGCTGCCGACGGCGGCACCAGCGGCGTAGTCAGATCGTATTTGTTGGGCGTGATGCTTGGGCTATTCCTCGCAATATCGCTGACGCTGAACTTGCCCGGACTGGGCGCGGGCGAGTTGCGGGTGCGTGAGGTATGCGACGAGGCATCCGATTTGGCCGGCGAGGGCGAGGCACGCACCGGCAACTCAAACTTGGCGGGACTGGCGGCATTCGACTGCAGCTGGATGCTGGTTGGGCTGTCCCGCGGCGATGCCGACTGCACGGCAGCAGCAACGGGTCCGCTGTTCGTGCTCACTACTGGCGTCTGTGGCGGTAGGAGTTGACTCACGGCCGCCGCATTCAGTGGCATGGCGGGCACCACTGGGACTGTTGCTGCTGCCGCTACTGGCGTCGTATTTGTGGGGTTCGGAGTGGCCAGCGGAGACAGCATGCGAACTGGATTCATGTTGAGTCCCGAGGGCATGCAGAGTTGCTCCTGCAACGACATTACTTTCAGTTCGCTGGCCTTCTGCTCAGCTTGCAGCGAGGTTTCCTCCTCCGTTTTGCGTGCCATGTCAACGGCAGTCAACTGAAGAGACTCGCCCAACTGCTCCTCCTTCGGCTGTTGCTCCAGTTTAATTTCATTTGCCAGATCAGTTTGGGGCTGCGTCTCTGTTTTTACTACAACTTCATTGTCTTTTTCATTGTCGATAATTTTAATGGTTTTCGGTGGTATAAAATCATCCTCCTGCTCACAGTCCAGGACGGCACAGAGCCAATTCCACAGCGCCTTATCACTCTGCTTCGATGGAAATTTCGGATAGAGCGTGTTCTTTAACTTCTCATTGTAGGTCACGTCATTGTTGTAGATATTGCGAAACTTGACAATTTCGCCGCGAAACTGAGTATAATAATCGACGCAGGACTGTATTTCCGTGCGCACCTCCTCGGGTATCTCTTTATCGGGCAGCACAGAGTATTGCATTAGCATCGGCCGTCCATACTCCATTGATTGTTTATTTTCATTTGGGGGCACAATCCAAATACACTTGACCACCGATTCCAGGGTGGGATTCTCCTCATAATAGGGAGCTGTAAAGGCAACGAGAGCAATTAAACTATATGTTACAATATATATATAAGAATAACTCACAAATAATTAATGAAACACATGGCGTATATGTCAGATCGCTAACGCCTCGCATTCGTATCTGATAGTCGAGCTGTGCATCGCAATCACGCAAAGTGGGTTCGGCCTGAAATTTGGGATGTGAGTGATACCAGCCGACGAGCAGCACTTGATCCTGTATCATCATTTTCTGTATATCCCGCTCCACTTCCGCGGCTCGTTGTCGATCGAAGCGCGTACTGCGACACGGATATGTTTTCGTAATTGTCAATGCTGCAAAGACAAAGATCAGTTTAACGTGACACTAAACACAGGCAAGTACAATTCTCGAGGCCGGACTCACTGTGTGTGTTCATATCCCAGGTGCCGCCTAGGTAACCGCACACCTCGCGCACCGTCAGATGACAGTGGAAGTCAGCCAACAGCAGGGCGGAGGAGGTGATGGTCAACAGAAACGGCTGCAGCTTGCCAACCGATGTGAATGGAATGGCCTCGATCATCATATTGGCATCACTGCAAGTAATACGCTCATTAAATCAGACGTAAAAAGAACCTTTTTAGCAACTTACTGAATTATATTGCGATTGGCAACCGTATTGTGGGGAAATACCGTTCGTTTGACAACAAGATCTGGCGAATCCGTCTTGCGTTCTGTGTCTAATTAAAAAATATATATAAATTAGCATTTTATTAGACTATTAAATTGGACTATCTCCTATAAAAGACTAGACTAAAGCTACTGTGATTTATCGATGGTATTCTAAGCTCATAGTTTTATATAGAACTAAAGTCATCTACAAGCCTGGGCTCGATCCCAGACAAGGCCCTGAGACAATTCTTCTAGACAGCTATCAAAGTTTTCATTATATATGCAATGAAAAGTCATTATTTATCTATTACCTGGATCACCGTCCTCTGGCGTCGACTCCTTTTGTAAAGCACACTTTCTCAAATAGGTATTTTTATATGCATCTAGTTTCTTGCCCTTGTACTTCACGGATGCCCAACCGCACCCGCTTTTCTTTTCGGGATTGATAATGCGCTTGCAGTGCATGGCCCAGGCGCTGGGCGTTAAGAATATGGTTTCAGTCTCTTGAGATTTAATTTTACCGTCCGATAGCAAATCGCCCACGAATTTTTGTCCTAGATAATCAATAGTCATCAACGATTTTCCTGGCTGCAAGACATTTGCTGCCATGAGCGTTTGCAAAGTGACTGTGCGGCCAGTCCCATTGAATCCCTCATAGTTTTCTTTCGCCTGTGCCGAGGAAAAAGCACCATTATTATAAATATAATAAGCATTTGAATCATTCCATTTGTCACAAGTGACTCTCACCTCGTCATCATTCTCGTCGTCGGGCCCATCACTATCCACGTCCTTTTCGCACAGACTGTCCTCCAGGATGGATATCCGGCAGGATGCACTATTTTCAGCTGGAGCTGCTTCTGTTTCTGCTGCTTCTGCTTCGGCTTCGGCTTCGGCCTCAGCTGCATCCGACACAGACAAATCGCGCTCCCCATCCACATCGCCGTCGCTTACATCGTCATTTGTTGTTTGTGGCGGCTGAGGCGTCGAATCGCCCTCGCCTTCACCCTCGCCGTCTGTGCTGCTGCCCATTTGATTTTCACGCGCTCCTAGTGGCTCGCCGTCGGGCAGTAAACCATTTTCCACACCGTTTTCCATACGCTTATTGTCTAGCCTTTAAAAAAAAAACTATTAAAAAAATCACGATAAGCCGCAGCAGCCGCAGAATTTATGTATGTATTCCACGACTTTGCTTCTTCTTCTTCGTGCCTCAAACGCAGATTGTTGGACTTCTGTTAACTTAACATTTGCCAAAAGTGTTATCGATAACTACAAGACAAAATATTTTAAAATGTAAAATAATTAATGAAAAAGTCTCTTTAAATAGTGAATAGCATTATTTATAATGATTTAAGAGTATTTAATATCAACCATCTGACTTAATAAGTGCAAATAGGTATTTTTTCATAAATTGTAAATTAACATCTACTAATTGGTTACCAATCGCTGTCTGCAACAATTTAATAACATAACTATTAATGATACAGCTGTTTTAAACATTTATCGATAATTAGTTTTGTTTTGCACCACTAAATAAATTGTACAAAAATATAGCAAAAAGAGCGCTGACCACTTAACCACTTGTATATAATATACAAAATAAATTTTAAAAAAACACAGTTCGTTACTTAACTGTAAACCTACAAATAAATAATTCATGTTCGTGATGCTGCCAATAACTCGTGCTACAATAAACAACTTCTGCAGAGCATGCCTACAAGATTTGGATAAATCAAAAATCACACAACCGCAACATAATTTAAAAAAGGATATGAAACTCTTACGCATTGTGGAATTATTGGCAGATGGAAAACAACCGATGACAACAAGAATTAATTTGGCCATGCCAACTTGTCTCTGCCACAACTGTTATACAAAAATTGGCATATTTTGCAAATTTGCAGAGATGTCCATCTGTTCGAAAATTGCTCTAAATGAAATAACGGCAGAACATCTCGATATAACGGAAAATACTAAATTTAAAATGATATGCGCTACATGCTTTAAAATTAAGTCGGACAATTGTGCTTTTCCACCAGAGCTGCAGAATCTGATTCGACTCATATTTACCGGAATTAGGCATAAACCGTCACCAGCCAGAAGTATATGCAAAAACTGCACTCAAAAATGTAAAACATTTCTTGAATTTCAAAAGATACTGCAAGAGAATCAACAATATCTCAAATCTACTATAATGTCAAAGGCAATAGATATGATGGGACTAGATGTGATACTAAATAGAAAAAAACACTCGAGCATTGAAAATGGCACCGAGGGAAATGAAGACAATGTAAGATACCTGGTGAACATAATTTACAGGGTATTTTAAAATTTTCAGTAAAAAAATATTTAATATATTTCTTAGATAACCAACAAAAGAGCACTGGATATTTTCGACATTGGGAGTGATCCTGAAACAGATCACATTATAATAGACTCATCCAAGGCATTAAATCAATGTCCATATTGTCAACGAGAGTTCAAGCGTAAGACGCACTTAAATGACCATGTGAGATTGGTCCACGAAGGCCTCCGTCCACATAAATGTGATTTTTGCGAACGCTCATTTGGATTGCCCAGAACCTTACGCATCCATAGAATGGGACATACGAAAGAGCGTCCCTTTGGGTGCAACATTTGCCAGAAATCGTTTCGGCAAAAGACTGAATTGAATCTTCATATGAATAACCATTTGGCGAACTCGCAATTTCGATGTCCAATTTGCTCGCATGATCGAATCAGCCAAGAGGACCTCGAGTCCCACATGTCTCGGCACAATAACAAGGAGGGATATCAGTGCAGCACGTGTGGACGGAAATTTAAGAAACTTTGTCATCTAAAAGAGCACGATGATGCAGTGCATCTAAAGCTGCGTCCCTTTATATGCACCCATACTAACTGTGGAAAGGCATTCGGCGCACGTAAAACACTCTACACACATCAAAGGACGCACACGGGAGAGCGTCCATACAAGTGCAATATGTGTAGTAAACAGTTTTCGAGTAAAGCAAGTCTTTCACGACATGTCCGCTCTCACAATGAAACGCTCGTGAAAGAAGAGCTTGTTGAATAAATATATTAGACAACAAAAATGGTACCATTTGTTTGCATTATTTTATTTTGAAATTCCCGCCAGTTTGAGACATCAACGCTACATATCGATAATTGTACATAAGAAGTATATCGACACAGCTATCGATTGACTATCGTAAAAAAGCGCGCACGCACAAGGAAAGCCGGAATACATTTCGACTCGTTCTGTAAAGTGTTAAATAAAAAGCTTTAATGGCACTCTGGGTAGACAAATACCGGCCCCGTGAATTATCCAAATTGGATTATCATAAGGTAAGCATGCATTCTGTGTGGTGCGCAATTCTTCGACTGATATTTGTGATATTTTAGGACCAGGCTGAGAATCTACGCAATCTATGCAAACAAAGTGATTTTCCACATCTCATGTTCTATGGACCATCCGGAGCTGGCAAGAAGACCCGGATAATGTGCCTGCTGCGTGAGATGTATGGTGCCGGAGTGGAGAGGCTGCGCAACGAAACAATGAACTTCACAACGCCATCAAATCGAAAGATTGATATAATGACAGTTGGCAGCAATTACCACCTGGAGGTGAATCCCTCCGATGCTGGCATGTACGATCGCACTGTTGTCATAGACTTGATCAAGCAGGTAGCGCAAACGCATCAAATAGACGTCAACGGCCAGCGCGAGTTTAAAGTAATTGTTATCTCTGAAGGAGATGAGCTCACCAAAGACGCCCAGCATGCGCTGCGTCGCACCATGGAAAAATACGTCGCTACATGCCGCATTATACTCTCGGTCAACTCCACATCTCGCATCATTCCGGCCATCCGCTCTCGTTGCCTGGGCATCCGAGTGCCAGCACCAAACGAGGCGGAAATGACGACCATCCTGCAAAACACATGCAAGCGCGAGGGCCTTGTTTTGCCACCGGAGTTGGCCAAGCGTGTGGTCGAGAAATCCGAGAGGAATATGCGAAGAGCACTGCTCATGCTGGAGGCCTCCAAGGTGCAGCAATACCCGTTCACAGCGCAGCAGCAAATCGCCGAGCTGGACTGGCAAGTGTATCTGCGAGAGACGGCAGCCCAAATTGTGAGCGAACAAACGCCAGCTAAGCTGGAAAAGATACGAGATCGTCTGTACGAGCTGCTGTCGCAAGGAGTGCCGCCAAATCTCATCTTTCGCGGCCTCGTCGAGCAGCTGGTCAACAATTGTGATATGTCCATCAAGGCCAAGACATTGGAGTATGCCACACAATACGAGCATCGCATGCAGAACGGAGCAAAGCACATTTTCCATTTGGAGGCATTCGTGGCTCAGTTCATGAACATCTACAAAAAGTTTCTCGCCGAACTGGTGATGACTGATGATTTTTAACATAATTATAATATAAATATATACTTTCTCTATGAAACCCACAAAATACATCTGAAACTCTTAACCGAAAATTTGCCGCTGCTGTCGATTTTGTCTATCAGTTAATATGGCTAACTTCATTTTATCGTCTGTGGTGCGTTTCACGGTCTCAATATATCGGGCAACCTCTTCCTCCAGCTTGGCATGTGCCTGCAATTAATAAATAGCAAATGTTATACGGGAACTACAAATATGATTGGGGTCATTTACCACTTCGTACTCGATATGCTGACTGCCATTGACATGCAAGCCGTGCAGCAGTAGATCAATTGTGTTGATGGGGAACGCGAGCTGTGGACTCGTCACGTTAACCGAATGCTGGAAGTCGAAGTATTCGCTGCCTGCTCCTAGCATGGCGCCAATCATTTCGCATGCCAAATCGGCTGCGTCAAGCAAGCGATTATGCTTCACCAGCAAATGGAGTAGCTCCCGGGAGTTCGCCAGCTTGTAGGAGTCGTACAGCCATTGGGGCAGAAATGCATTCAAGTTAAGTATGCGGTTAGCGACGCATTTGCGTATTGAGGTCGACTCATTCAGCTCATTGTCGACCACTAGTTTTTGCAGCAATGACCAAGCCATGTCCGCTGCACTGCTGCGATGAGCCAGATCTGAAAAATAGTTATATTTATATATTTTCCATTTTTCCATTCGATCAATTCAATCATTTATACCGGCTAAATCATTGTTCTGCAACCAGCACCAAGCATCCTTAGTCTTATCCTCAGAGGTGCTAACACAGGCAGCCGCCAGACTCTCGAATATAGGCAGCACCGAGAACGTATGGCCCCTTGCCAGCTTCAGTGCTGCTGTGTATAGACCACAAGTGGCCAAAAGATAAGATAGCTCTTCAGCGTCGGCCATTTCATAGGCGCCGACATCTTTGCGATGTTGCGCCAGCTCTCTTAGAGCCTCTGCGTGCAGCAGTTCTCGGCGAATATCGCTCAATTCAAGCACAACGACTTCATGGACTCTTTCATCATTCTCCTGTAAGTAGTCGTCGTTATTGGACATGTCCATGGCCCCCTTATCGTCGCCAATTGTGGGTTTTGCAATCCACCTATAACGACTATCAACCAAATACAGCGAATTTATGCAAACCAACAACGACGAGCATCGTTTCTGGAGCGCATCGGGTGCATCGCTGTCCACATGCAGACGCATGGCCTGCTCATACATGACAGTCGCAGCTGTGAAAGCAAACATTTATATAATTAATCCACTTTTTTATATATATATATTTAAGCAGATCATTTACCTTTACGCATATTTCCTTTGTTGGCATGAAATGCGTATAGAAAATTATAGACCTCGTTCTGATCGATACTCAGCGATCGTGCACGAGATTCAACAATGTTCTCGAATTCCTCTTGCAGGCCATTATAAGGCAGTTGCATGAGCAGATCAAAGCGTTTGCATTGGAATAGCATTATGACCAGTTGACGTAGGCAATCCTTTCGCCGCGACGTATCAGCATTATAGACCAAAGCATGATATGCCTCCTCGTAGTGGCCAAGTTGCAAATGGTTATTAAATACTATCGACTGGAACATTGGCAACTGATGATCATCCACAGTCAGCTTGTTCATAGCTACATGGGCCAGTTGAATAATGAAATCATATGCCGAATGCTGTTCAAATAGCTGAATAACTTTTAGGTAATAATGTACCAATGCCTGTTTGGCTTCCGATTTTGTTGGCACTATTTTCTGTCGTTTAAGAACGTTTGAAAGCGTCGAATAGAGTGGAGTGTTTTTCAGAACTTGCTCAAACAAAAAGGGCTCCTTGAGCTCACTCTCTTGAATTCGCTCGAACAGATTCATTGCTTTTTGTGGTTCGCCACAATCCAAAAGCGAAACTGCCAGCATGAAGCTTCCTGAAAGCAAATAATAGTTAGCAACGGAATATAAGAATCTTCAATATATGTTTTTACGTGAATCAGCTTTCTCGCCACACCAGCCCGACAACAGGCGCTCATAGTCCTGAATGATGATATGATGGCATGTGCCAAAAAGCCACTCAGGGAATATATCATTCCATGCCTCTGGCCAGCTGCAATGATAAGCTTATTATAATAAAAAACAGAATCAAAGTTTATTTACTACTTACAGCATCTGATTGATGCAGCCAACCAGCTGTAGCAGGATTTGACGAATCGACAACTGCTGCACAAGTGCATTGGGCTCTTTCAACAGCATCGAGAGTGCGCTGAATAGGCCCTTTGATTGCAAGAACAAGCAAAGCAGCGTTGTTTGATTGTTCAAATATATTTTGCTCGAATAGGGTCTCGTATATCCGCTGAAGAGCTGTGCACGAGTCAGGCGCTGAATGGAAACCTCACTTTACATGCAAAAGACAAAAAGTTAAAGAAACAATTTTCAACTTAAACTAGTTAGTTGTGTCTTACAAGTTAACAGGCGTATTGAGGGAAATTGGTGTCTCGGAGATCCATACAAGTGTGAAGTAGGAGTTCAGGAAATTGACATTAGTTGTAAAAGTATAATCGCTCTTGGAAGCGCTTCCATATAGAATGTACTGAATAATCAAAAGATTTCGGCAAACAGCAAAGCTGAGAAGTAAAATAAAAGATATTATTTATATATTTTATCAAACTGTAATCCATTTCCTACCGTATCATTGCCATTTGCTTGACAGTCTCAGCGAGAATGGAAATTCCATATTCGCTGCCAAACAATGCTCCTGTCGACTGGAGAAAACGTGTTGACTTCGAGTAACCGCCTGCGGAGTCTGGATACGCATCTTCGTCAACGATCGCAAGGAAATCAAGCAGCATATTAATGGCTGCATCCACGATCGTGATCGATTGCAGCTTCTTCCTGATTTGCTCAATGTACGCAACTGGCAGTGCGATTCCATCGTTATCATCATTATTTTCATCAGGCTTGGTAACTTGAACCAACAATTTCGAGAAAACTTCATCGTCGCGTTGGTAGATTTTCTTTTCCATCTCGATTTTAATATCTTCGCTCAAAATCTTTTCCAATTGGTTGATGACTTCCATTAGTTCAATGAACCCGTGGGCAGCTACAATATCGTTTTGGCAATAAGGTGCCACAAATGATGCCACATCCTTGTTTTGTTCCCCGACTAGCATTAGATGCTCGAGCATTTCACAAGGACGCAGCAACGCAAAGGACTGCCTACGAATAATGCAAACAGCATCCATGGCACCCAGAACGGATAAACCAGTTGGTTCAGAGAACTTGACGTGATATTGCTCGCAACAGGAGTAGAACCGATCCCAGAGCCTTGTCGCAATCTCCAAGTACTCATCGTCGCTGACAACGAAGTCTTTCAGTTCATTTTGTATCTCATCCTCGACCGTCTGACAGACCTGCTCCTTGAGCATAGCCATGGTTAGTTGCTTAATATCAAACTGCATGTTAACGCGTCTGAGCATCTGTAAAGAAAATCAATGTAATTAATTTTGCATCATAAGATAAATCCATTGGGGAGCTTACATAAAGTGCCTTGGCAATCACGTTACGATCAAATCGACCCGGATGAAATATATAGGAACAATATGCTTCTCGTGGATCGACACCCTGCTCTATAGTGAGACAATATCGATCCGGTGGCGGCTCCAATGCAGCGGACACCCATTTAATTGATTTGTCGGCATCTAAGAAAATTGCCGACACATTGAATTCACCCTCAGCATTGCTCCACAGTGTCCAAATATGCGAGCAAGTGGCATCGAAGTCAACTAAATCCATTTGAGGAGCAGGCACCTTGTGGCACAAGGTCAAGCCCACAGTTTTGGTGTTCGTGTCGCTCGCTTGATTGCAAACAATGCTTAAGCAAATAAATTCCGACTCCTTTTCATGCGACAAAAATACACAGAAATTGTGGTCATCTATTTTGCGCAGTAAACTGTTTTGTGCTAAGTAAATAAATAAATAGATAAATATGATATGACGATTTAAGATTAGACCTTGCAAAACTTACGACCCTGAGCGCCTTGAAACTCGACACAGGCATAAGATGCAACACTCTGTAAAGTGGCCACCGACCACAATCGAAGCTCGTTATTTCTATAGAGAACCAAGAGAAACATTTCGCCTTCGATACGACTAAATGCCATTGAGATAGCTCCTTCCAAATTTTCGCCTCGTCCACTGCAATAGAAATTAATCACTATTTGTTTAATAAGCTATCTACTTCAAGACTTACGTCAGGGCGCCTTTTAGGTTGGTCAAAAAACGCGGCATCAAATACGACTCCTTGACTTCGTGCGAAACTGTGCCGCCCGTTCGACAATTCATAATATAGAGCATAAGCTTTGAATGATAGTCGACTGCAAAGAAGGCCTCTTCTCTGTCTTCCGACATATCGGAGGTTGCAAGATGTGGCACACTGATAGCCATGGTTCCATCTAGCACATAGAATGTGCTGCGATCCTTCAAGAATGCGGAAGCATCATAAAATATGGAATTCTTTTGCGAATCAACTGAAGCAACAGATGATTTTGCATTATCCGTGTGCAACGGAAACACAATCCTATGAATGCTGCTCACGGTCACCGCCAAAAGGGTCACTGTGTCTCCGTGCTCGGAGAGCGAGACATTTAGAACCGCGGAGTCCGTAAACCGTAAACGAAGATGGTTTCTCAGAAGCGATACATCTAAACTTACTTCAGATAGTTCCAAGATATCTTGATATGTACGCCTTGAATAATTTCAATCTGTTAGTCAATGATATACACATATACGTATGTATGTATCGAGCAATGCTTACCAATAAATAAAGCGATTCCTATTTTGGCCATTGATCAAACAATTGTAGCAATAGCTACCTGACTTGCTAAAAGTCTTAATATCCTGCAGCGTACTTTGTGTACCTATTTTATTCAGGAAAAATATAGATATTTAGCAATATTTACAAAAACCTTTGCAAGGCTAACAAATGGAGTTGGCAGATGATACCACACAACGCACCTGTATTTATTTCTACTTCTATCCACTCCTCGGGGTTTATATTTCTAGGTATAACCTCTCGATAGCTCATATTAGATTTTGTGCCCATCCTGAGTTACAGATGTAATGCCAAATATTGTAAATATCTCGCAATTTTTCAGCAGCCGGCGAAAAACACGCGCGTCTTATCGTTTGTTAATGTTATCGATTGCGTTAGTGATGACAAGCTGTCATCAATGATTCAATTAAGTTCGATTTCAATAATTGTCGATTCAAACAAAGTTCCGCAGTGTTTCATTAACTTCGAATACATGTATGGAAAATAAAAATATACAAATTATTGCTTTCTGAGATTTATTGTATTAAAAAATATACATTTCGCTATATTCGATATATTGTTCATTATGGAACTAGTAGCCGTTACTATTAAAGCAACACTGTGTTCAATTACGAGTAAACACTGTTAATTACAGTGCTCGAAATGTTAGCAAAAACTCCAAAACATGTGCCGACTTGTTGAAAATCGTTTTTATTATTATTATTATTAGTTTTTGATCTGATGAAAACATGACAGAAGAGAGCAGGAATATGGATGCTTCACCTCAAAATGAGGATGACATGCTCATTTGTCTGCCTGGAGACCGTTTGTGTCGCGTGGAGGACAACATCGTTGTGGGTCAAGGCACCTACGAACAAGGCGGCTATATTTACGCCAGCAAATCGGGAATCATAAATATTGACGAATCAAGTGAAAAAGTAAATTTTGATATATTGTACGGGTATAAATCTAATCTATATTCATTTCAGTGCCAAATTGTAAGTGTACACAAGCCTGGCTTCCATTTGACCATTCCGGCAACAGGAGACGTCGTCACAGCTCGGGTTCTAGTGACGACACCGAAGTTCGCAAAGTGTGCGATATTTTGCGTGAGGAACGTGTTACTTGAGAGTAGTTACCGCGGTCTGCTGCGCAAGGAGGATGTCCGTGAAACAGATAAGGATCGTGTGGATATTTACAAATCATTCAAGCCCGGCGATGTCATATTGGCGCGCGTTGTCAACCAAATGGAGCAATCCTTTATGTTAAGCACTGCGGAAGCAGAACTCGGCGTGGTGGTTGCCTATGCCAGTGATTTTCGAAAGAATCGAATTCCCATGGTGCCCATTGGATGGGGCGAAATGCAGTGTCCGCAAACGACGATTAAGGAACCAAGAAAAGTGGCAAAAGTATTGCCCGAAAGTACAATTAAGTCTGAAAAATAAAACAAATATTTCTGAACTAAAAATATCTCTAGTTGTAAAGGAAAATACCGTCATCTTAATTTTAAACCAACATCTTGCTTTTCTTTCTCTTTAAATTTAGAAACTATATTAAGTTATTGAAATTATTTGCATATGTGAACGATTTTTGTATGCAATTGAAGAATGAAAACTGATTTTTGGATCTTCACTTTAAGCAATGCTTCTTGCATTCCTTTTCGGAATCAAACAGATTTTTTGTGCCTTGGCAGCCTCCATAAATAAAAGATTCGCAGAGTTTCTTTGCCTTTATAAAACGCCACATTGTAAACATCGCTCTACAGGGACCTGTACTACTTGGATGGTCGTCGCACAGCTCTGATAGATATAACAATTATTTTAGTGGCCGTTAGCTGAATTGAGTGGCTTACTTACTCGCATTGTAAGAGTAAGAAATATGAATAAGAAGTAGAAGAACTCCAATAATGGGCCAAATGTAGAACCTCATTTCAATTTCAAAAGCAAATTTTCTGGAATTTTTAGTTCTAGATTAGCTGGCAAAACTTGTTTGCCTCCTGACAAGCGATTGATAGAAACTGATGTTTTCAATGTTCATATAGGGTTATATACATACCAAAGCCTTACCGTTCTAGTAGGCCTGATGAACCATGACGTATATAGAATTACTTTTAATAATTAAGTGCCAAGTTTTCTACTCTATTCATCTTGAGTTCTACCCTATTATTAAACAAAGTCAATTACGATTTTTTTAATTTTGCTAAGAATATTAGTTAACAGTGGAGTAACATTATGTAAATATATTTATGTTAGTTAATAGCTCAACTAACATGGTTTACTGCGCCGAAACTATTTACAGCATTTTAGTTTAAAATTATGAATGCCAAATGGTCGCATATGTAAAATTTGGAGGCTCTGGCTCTAGAGATGTACGAGATATATTTTTATATCTGAATTTTGATAGGGTTTTTAACCGATAACACTAAAACTAGAATGTTTATGTCGTTTTAGGAACAAACTCGATCTACAAAAAAAATTTAGTTCTCTAGCGTTCTGAGATCAGACAGACGGACTCGACTCGGCTCGCCGCTCTGACCAAGAATATACACATGTATATACTTTATGGTGTCTGCCACGCCTCCTTCTGCCTGTTACATACATTTTAACAAAACCATTATACCCCGATTTACCATTTTCAATGGTAACAGGGTATAAAAACCATTTATATTTCTAGAAAATTACTTTAGAAATGGTGATTAAAATATTGTCATGGGGCTTTTTCCTCACATTTGGTTTCTCCCCAATAGTCATTAACTTTAAGTTACTACATATGCCCATACACTAATATTTCAGTAAAAAAGGTTAAAGCTTAAAAATTTACAATAAATTTTAATATTAACAAGTAAGAAAGCTCTGGTCGAGACTGCTCGCTTCGAGATCCCCTGAACCCTTCGAGCAACTGATATTTCAACAATTCTTGGCTTCTTCTTTGCTTACACAAGAAATGAAACATGCACACACATACATACATAGACAGTGTGTGCAGCTTACTATGGGAAATTAATTGTTTAATAACTTTTTTTGTAGACGGACAATCTTCATAAGACTTTCAGACCGTGGTAATAGCATTAAAAAGTACGTTTTTTACAAATTTGTTGGTAAAGGGGTGGATTTGGGGGTGGGGGTAAAATATAACAAAAATAGAAATTCTATAGAATACAAATGAATCTACGTTTAAAATTTGGAGACTTCAGCTCTAAACATGTAGGGAATATAATTTTTAAACTCGTTTTCGGTAAGTGTTTTAATCGAAACAAACAAACGGGAGTAGGTATCGATTTTTAGAAACAAATTCGAAATGCGCGTACAATATACGGACCTTCAAACAAAATTCAAGTCTCTAGTTCTTATATCTTCTGAGATCGACGCGTTCATACATACGGATAGACAGACAGATGGTCAGGGCTGAATCGACTCAGCTCGTCGCCCTGATCAAGAATATATATACTTTATGGGGTCTACCACGCCTCCTTCAGCCTGTTACATTCTTTTAACATAACCATTATACCCTGATTTCCCATTTTCAATGGGCTAAGGGCATATAAAGAGTGAACAGAAATAGAATAATATTTTCTATTATAAACGGATATTATTATAAACCCAGAACCTATTTTCATACCCTGAAACCATTGATAATGGGAAATGAGGGTATAATGGTTTTGTTTTAAACTAGATTATTTATTTAGTGTATATTCTATTAAAAAACCTTAAATTTTATTTTGATTCATATCTTGATCATTTTTATTGTACCTTGAATTGATGAATCCGTCGTTAATCGCCTAGTCAAACTTTTGTTATATTGACAACCATAATCAATTAGTTGCCAAATTTAATGGCCTTTTAATTCGACTGTCTTGATTGTTTTTCAGAAAAGGACAATTTATGGGGCAAAGTTATAAATAGCTCTCGTGCAGAGCATAAAACAAATACCATTAGGAATTTGTCAATTCGGTGCTAAACGCAATAACAACACAAATTATGCTGCCAGCCAAAATGGAATTGGAAATGGAATCGCGTGTTCAGGCATTATAGATGGCTATAACTAATTCAAGCCTTGTATCTCATCGCAGGTAAGTAGGTCCGCAGGGTCAATGACTAAGTTGATGCCAGTGTTACAGGTGTGTGCACAACAAAAAAGGGCTTAAATATACACACACACACTCTCTCTCTCTCTCTCTCTCTCTCTATCTACCCCTCTCTCACTCTCTCTTTAACAAATATGTTGCAATGGACAGGGAAATGGACAGACAGCCAGCCAGCCAATCATTGTTTGATCAATAAGCAGCACAACTTGTTTTGGCCATTACGATGCCGGTTAATATTCAATTGAAAATAAATAAAACCAATGTGATATTCAAATGAATCGCTCGGCAGTCAGTAGACAGTGTCTTAGCCTTCCAAATGATACTGGGGGGCTACAGTCAGGCAGGCTGATATATTGCCTGGAAACTGCTCATTCAGAATACAACTACAGAGAGGGCAACGACAACGACAACGAGAACGGCAGCTCCGAAAAAATGGTTCAGATATCCCAAACTGAGGAGGATATTAAAATCTCCATTGAGTTGAACAGGTTGGTCACTCGGAAGCCAGATGTGGTGCTCTTGCCGCAGTACATCAAGTTCAACAATCCGCCAATATTCTTTGAGCGGCATCTGGCACAGGAAATCGATGAAATGGCCAGCTACTGTCGCATCTTCAAGCATGAGGCGCGCATTGTACTCATCAAGAAGCACATGGGGATCTGGCCGGAACTCTTCCAGAAGCTGGACAAAGAGGCGTTGATGAAGAAGCGCCTGGAAATCGCCGATCTCATTGTGGAACGCAACAAGAAACGTGACGAGATGGCTTCGGAGCGCTACGAGAACAAGCGACGCGCCGAGATCGAAAAGGAAGTCAAGCGTGAAGGCGACATGAGGGATCGCGTCAAGAAGTTCCAGGAGACCTCGCGCCAGGAGGCGCTCATGGTTGGCGTGCGTAAGGAAACGCATCTCAAGCCCAACAGCTCGCTGCTTGGCAACAGCTCCGCTGACAACGGCAACAACAAACAGCAGCCGGCTGTGGACGTGCGCCAGGCGACGCCGGTGGTGCGGTATCAACCACCACTCGCAATGTCAGCGGTGCGTGGCAATGGACGCATTAGCGTGAGCTTCTCCAGTCAGCATAAGATGAACACGCCGAAGCGAGAGTCCCAGGAGGGAATCCAGATGCCGTTCACCATACACGATAAACTAAATGGCAATCCGCCCACTCGAGAGAAAACTCCAATGGAGACGCTCGACGAGTGAAGCAGCATTTAAAGTTACAAATTATAGATGTGTGTGTGGGTGTGTGGGTGGGGGTGTGAGCTTGAGCGGGGGTTCATGTGTGAGTGGGTGTGTATATGTGTGTGTGTATTTAACATTTCCAATTGATAAACTGAGAATAAATGTGCATTTTATGTCATAGATGTCAACTATTGCCGTTTAAAGGGAAGACTAACTAGATCAAATACAGCTCACTTTATACAGAGGAATATCAGTTTCAGCTTGAGTCTAGGAATGTACTCGTTGTTAGTTTAAATTGGAATACTTTTATTTTAAATTAGATAAAATATACAACAATTATTACATATGCATATCCATTATACTTTTTAATAAGCTTTTCAAACAAAAAATAATTATACACGTTCGCGTACCTTTTCATTAGAGTGTTTCAGTATAGATTATTATTTAGAAAATATTTATATATACTTGCATATAGATAGATTAACGGTATATACTTTATATATTGCAATTTCATAGCGTGTGTGTAAAATGCGTTCGACTTTGCTTGCAGTTATTTATATGACTTAATTTAATTTCTATATTTACAAACTTTTCAATTGTCATTTTGTTTATTGTTGTTTATTATCGTTTTTGTATTCGAGTTATATAGTGTTTATATATCGGTTTAATATCCAAAAAAGCAAGTCAATATCATCTACTTTATTTTATGTTTCTTTCAATTTCCAATTTTCATTTTTCCAATCAACTCCCATACCATCGAAGATGAGCGCGTATGGAAACGAATTGAAGACAAGATTTAGCAATAATTATCCTTATTGGCATCCTGCATCAACGACACGAGTATTAATTCCCTCACGAGGCTTAGGCTTAGCCATGCTACGAATACGAATCCATACAAATACCTTTATATATAATATATATAAATATGTTAATTGAAATCAAATAAGATCTCAATAGCGATTACATATATGTGTGTATATATCCATAATTACTCTTGGTATGTGTATATATGCGTGTAAATATGTACAATTCGATTTAAATTTTGATTTAAGGTTTAGTATATAGTAGATAGGTATGTACGCATATCGGGATACTCTTATAAAGTATGGTAAAAAAAAGCTTTGGCGCTTCGTAGTAATCCAACTGGGTGTCCATTCATAACACATCCTGCAACAGTTTTCTTTGGAATTACTTTTTCTTCTTGTTTTTAGCAATTTTATCCGGCTTAACCGAAGCCATCAGGGATCAAGCAGAGGTTTCATTAGTTTCCATCCAACCCTCGCTGTCATCCTCACTGTCGGAATCTTCCGACTCCGACAGCTCAATGGCCACTCGCCTGGCCAAAATCGATGCCACATCCAACATTGCTGTATTGCGTTCAATTTCCTTCAGCTCCGACTTTTCCACCTTTCGCAATATAATGCCTGAAATGGAACATATTCGTTTAGAAGAGTGTCTTAAGAACTGTAAGTTCTATGCTGTTACCATCTCGAATAGCTTTCATCAAATCGTTGCGTGGATCATGGAATGGCGCCTGTATCTTTTTAGCACTCACAATGTGTGAGCCACCATTTGGCTGACAAAGCTGCAGTTCCCCATTGGCCAATGCCTTGGGCATAATTTGGTGTGGATGCGGCTGCATTTGTACTGCACCGAGGCCACCTTCGTCCACTGGCGGTGGTGGTGGTGGCGGCGGTGGCGCTACATTGGGTGGCGACATTTTTGGTGAGTGCTAAAAGAGAGAAAATAAAACACGATTTAAGACAAATCTTGACTGATATATAGAAGAGTACACCCACCTGATCGGGCACTGGCGGTGGTGGGGGCAAATCGCTCAGCGAGTTCAGCTGATTGCTGTTTGTGATGCCCATGCTGTTGAAAGTGTTGCTTAACTGCGCCATCACCATGTCGTTGGCATTCTGGGCACTGTTGCTGGGCGCCATCTGCGGAGAGCCAGCTCGCGATGTGCTGTTGGTGCGACCCAGTAGCTTAGCTGCCATGTGACCGCCGGCCATGCCGTTCATGCCCGACATCGGCGACACCACATCCGGCACTGGCGGCGGCGGTGGCAGCGCGTCCCGACTCGTCGACATGCTGCGTCCCCGCGTGGGCGTATTGGCATTCGATGCAGTGGGCGTGCCCCCGCCACTGCCATTCGATGGTGGTGCTGGAGGCGGCTGCGATGGTCGTGGCTTGGTGCGCGATGGCGTGCCCGGTCCATAGATCTGCTCCGGCGACATTGCGCCCTGTCCGCCCTGGCCATAGATCGCATGCGACTGATGGTAAAGAGAGCTGTCGTACAGCTGTTGTTGCTGCTGCTGTTGCTGCTGCATGTGCATGTGCGAGGCAGCTGAAATGCCATTGGTGCCATACGCAGCCGCGTATTGATTGGCCGCTGTCTGTGGTGTGAGTGGCTCGTAGCCACTGCCGTCGATCTGCTCCGACTGGTAGCTGCGCCGCAGCTCAATTGAATTGGGCCGCAGAGGGCGACTGTCGTAGATGCCCATGTCTGAAAAGTAGCCCAGCATTAATACACTCGATTGCTAATCAAAGTCAAACATATATGATATCGATATATATATATAAACAATAAAAAACGAGAAACTCCAATGGAAACGGATAAAAAGTATTAAACGTATTAAGGATACACATAAAAAGGCAAAAGAGAAAAAAATTAGGGCAAGCAAAATCTGTATTTTTGTGAGTCTGCGAATAAAATGAGCTGCGTATTAATTAAAATTAGTTGAAATGATTAACGCACAGAGTCAATGAAAGTGCGTTAACTAGATAAGATCAAAGAGCAAGGCTGGGAATTGTTAGCTTCAATAATTTGGAAACTTGCTAAATATATATTTATATTTCTTTCTTCTTTTATTTACAACTCCCAGCCCCCTTTTTGAGTCTTAAAGTGTAAAGAGAAAGAAAAATTACAGAATTAGAAAGATCTTCCATTAAGTAGAATAGCTAATATGCCCAGCTGATGGGCAGGAAGGTAGGGAATTTGTATGCATATTTTAGTGTAGGATCAGAGGAAATTCTAAAAAAAACTTAATGCTAATAGTGGCATTGCTAGCTATGGGAGCCTACAGCGTGTTAATGTTTACAGTTCTCTAATAAGTATCAAATTTTGCAATTGCTTGGCCAATGGGTGATCTTCGATACTACTATTATTAAGTGATTACCATAGATAACAGCTTAGTAACAGTAGTAGAAAATAATTTGTTGCTTTTCCTATTAACTTGAGGATATGAATCCTGAATAAAATTATAAATGTTCATATATGGTGCTTTTTTTCTTGTTTAACGTTGTTGTTGTTGTTGTTGCTATTGTATATCTGCGAAACCTATAATCAAAATGCCTAGACAGAGCAAGCTAAGTACACACGGAATGTACACAAAGTAAAGATAAGTACATAAAGGGAGACTAAAGTGGCAAGTGATAGTAGTTAGGTACGATAGAAGTAGATGAAGGAACATTTATACATACAAACACAATCGATGTGGTTGTGTTTCGTATTTAATCTGTTGATCTGACCTGTTATAGCGATAGCCGTTTGTTTTGCTAGATTACTGTTATTCTCCAAATGTGAGAGCATATTATAGGGCTTAACAGAATCTGGAAATGAGATGATCATGCGGTGTTTCGTTTAAGCTACTTTAAGTACAAATATGTATACACAGACTATATAGTTACAACAACAAATGAGGTTAAAACATATAAAAACGGGCTCGATAATGAATCGATTCAATTGGGTTCTTAGCCATGATAATGTCTGAGCTCTGCTTCATTCGAGAGAGCTCCATCGATCGAAAGGTCTATTTAATGTATTGCATTTTGTATGTGAGCACAATGTGAATCAATTATTGTTGACAGATGAAATTTTGTAATATGTATTATTTCTGCAAAAGCTAGATTCTAGAAAATCCGGACAGCTAACAGTGGATTATAAATTCTTTAGCCAATTTTAATAATAGCAATTGAGGCATTTATGTTACGGTTAACAGCAAATTGTTAGAATTCGACATCAACAGTAGCTTGGTACGTTATTTTCTTTTATATTGGTTGCGCCAAAATGTGTCATTAACATTTGCTTGCTATGTTTAATAGCATGTAGCAGTGTATGCTAACAGTCGTCGTTAGCATTACAGATTATTTACAGTGTATGTTAAGAGTAGTCATTTACATTTTTTTACTGTTACATAAAAAACGGTGTCTAGTAAGGACTCGAAATCAATATTAGCTTGATTTGTTAATTAACATTTACTGTGTATGTTATTAATATTTAATATCATACTTATTTGCTATATACTATATTAAATATAAGTTATAGTGAATGCTAAGAGCTTGATAGCTCATTTACAATGAATGTAGTTAAGTACGAGTAGTTAACATTTGCGTACTATGCTAAAAAAGATTCATAGCTAATGTTATGATTCGTCATTACCATATTACTTTGGCAATATCTCGTCAATATCATTTGATTGGTATATTAAATAACACACAGCGTCTCTTATGATGTGTAATCACCATTTGCTTGATATTTTAACTAACATGTATGTTAAGACACGTCATTAACATTATTATTACATGGTAATTAACGTTTATGATGTCAATAACTTCGCGTGGTATTTTTAATAACATATACAGGTCTGTTAAGACTTGTAATTAACATTAGGTTTACAAGTTAAATAACATGTACAGTATATGCTAAGACTCGTCCTTAACACATCAGCATAATATGCTAATTAACATTTATTATGTATGCTAAGACTCGACCTAACATTTGCTTGCTAACATACGCAGTGTCTGTTAAGACTCGTTCTTTACTTGGCTTGGTTTGTTAAATTGCATTATTATTGTGCCATTAGTTGATCAAGAGTATAAAATAGTCAGTCCTCTTTGTTTTTATAATGATGCTGGGTAGATGAAGTGATCAGAAGAAGAAGAATAATAATGTACTCTATTGTGGCGCAGATGTTTGGAGAAATGTACAAATGAATGAATCATATCGATTTGGAAGCTCTTGGCAAGCTTTGCAAGTAGCAAGCGATTGCAGGAAATTCAAATTACATGAAAACTCTTTAGAGGTACATACAAATTTGGATTAACATTTTGTGAATATTAAAACCAAAACGAAAGCCAAGAAATGCGCGCAGTCGGTGACGTTTCGAGCTTCGATCTGCGGGACTTTGATGTACCGTACCTACTTGATATACACCATTGATATTCGCCGGCTGTTGTTGTACGTTGTTGTACCTTCGACGCGCCAGCGTTCCCAGCTGAATATCGCAGTCAGCGTTTACAGTTTGGATTTCGATTAGCTGAGCTATATGTGCATACAGTAATTGGGCGTTAATCAATATGATTGATATGATGTGGGCATAATTAGAGCAAGTACGTAGTCAATACGCACACACTTCAATATATTGCGTTCATTATATACACTCACTGTTAAGTAACATATCATTTACACAATAACATTTGACATGTTAAGTGACATAACAGTGGCCGTTAACATATCGAACATTTCAAGTTACATCTGCTACAATTGAAATAGTAGAAGTGCAGCAAATAAATGCAATTTTTTCATATTGAAACAGTTCTTTCAGATTCTGACTTTTGACTTAGACGCCTACACCTACGCCTACGCCCAATATTAATTTGGAAGTTTTATGGAAAATGCGTCTACTTACTGCCATATCCGGCCTCTTCATTTGGCATTGCGTTGGGCGTGCGATAGATGACATTGTTGGGCATCAGAGTCTCGCCATGGCCCAAGGCGATTTGCCGCTGCTTTTCTCGTGTATTGTGTGGAGTTCGAACACGTTTGTTGTGTCGATTGTTTTGGCCACCGCCAGCGCCTTCTTGTCGTGGTCGATGCGTCTTCTTGCCCTTGTCGTGCATCACGCGCTCCGTATCCTTGAGCATCTCCTGTCGCCACAGCTCGAAGAAGTAATCGGGATCCGTGTAAAACTTGAGCCCGTCTTTGCCATCGTCACGATAGACGTTGAGCTTGTCCAGTGGCGGCGGCTTGTCGCACTGGGCATATGTCTCCAGCATGAGGGCGGGCATTGTGGAACGTGAGAAGATCTGCTGATCGAATATCTTCGCCGATTTGAACGCCTTCTTACGCGTTATATCGGTGAGAGGTACTTCCTCCACGGTGCTATCCAGCTGGGTCACCTTTATAGCCAGTCGATCAATGCGTGCCTGCAGGGAATTGGCTCGATCTCCAATATTGCCCACATCTCGCGCCAGTTCGCCGAATACGTCCTCCGCATGCTTTGACAGCGACGACAACTGCCGTATTATGTTTGTAAGCGTGGTATTTGTGACTGTCTCCAATTCCACGGACTGCAGCTCATCCTGCTGGTAAACGGATCGCGCTACATGCACGGGCTCTATGGAACGCTTGGGCAACGGCATATTTATCAGCTAGATCCGCAAAAGTCCTACAACTAAGCAGCTTTGGCTTGGGCTAATGCCTTTTCATCGACTGCAAAATAAGGATAAATTATATGTATTAGTTGGAGCAATTAAATCAATGCCTAAACATACGAATATATATATATGCAGTCAAAATAGTAGTAATGATAAACTTAATATTTATCATTATAATATATTAATATATTAATATATTAATATATAACGAATGTTAAGATTAACGTTCATTGTTATTAATTTAGATGTTTATATTGAGTTTATCACTAAGTTTTTCACTAAAACATTTACTGCTCAGCGGCACTACTATTTTTATGAAAACAACTGTATATATGTATATATAACATATATGTATATTAGTTAATTTTATAGTAGATAAAAGTTCAATCGCAAGTCGTGTCACTGCCAAAACAATTCAATTTATACATATTTCTAAATCAGGGCACGTGTTCACCTGGTGTTGAGATAAACAAGCTCTATTTCTTTCTTTTACTTAATTCTGTTAGGTTACACGAAAAAGCCGCCCCTTTGTTCTTAGCCAGAACTGCAGTCCCGACTTATTGCACGCAAGCTTTTTTTTTTTTAGTTCGTCACGGTCCATGGAGCTAACCAAGTTTCTTAACTGCAACTGAAGCAAACAAAATTCATAGTAAAGAAAAACTAGGGAAAACTATTATTTTATTTTATTTCATATTTCAAATTAAGTGTGATTGGCAAAATCAGATGTCTAAAAATCAATTAACCGGATAATACATTTTCTATTTTTATATAGACATTTAATCTTCATATTACAATACCTAAATATATATAATATATATTTACATCAATATTATATATAACACTATATAAACTTATTTGTCATGTAATGTTCGTTTTACTGCACCATTCGTGATTCGCTTTAACACCGGGCCAAGGTGTTTTGCACAGGCCAAGACACCCTCCTATGTGTGTGTGTGCTTGTATGCGTATGTGAGAACTTTAAAGCATATTCAATTGTAAATTTGCCAGCTAAAAGAGCCAATCGTCATTTGGCGTGGACCACACCCACAAGATATGAACCGAAATAGTGATAAGCCCACGACAAGCACTCATTCCTTCAGCATATAATAGAGTATTATAATCGCAGACTGCTTGAGAATGCTTCAGTTGCTTTTATCATTCGTCACTGCCACCAAAAAAAAAAAAGTTGTTGCTTTAATGCCAACTGGAGCCCAAGTTGTCAATATGTCTCAGTGTGTGTGTGTGCACATGCATGTACATACATTATACACTCACTCATACGTAGTTGTCAAACGAAGGCTTCACACAAAACATTTGGATTGAAATTCGCACACACACACGCATACGCGCGCACAAAATTGTATATATTACTTTCAAAAATTATCAATTTCCTTTGCACAGTGGCAAGTCGTTAAACTAGATAGCACTAAATTTCATTTGGTCTCCGTCATCCCCTCTCAACTCACCTCACGTCACGCACACTTTTCACTCACTGCACAGCAATATTGGTTTCGGCCTTAACGGTAACATACACTTCTATTATCTTGATGCAATTTGTGAAAGTTAATTGCCTTTTATTTTACACTAAATATGTATATTTTTATTTTTTCACTTTTTTTGTAAATTTTTGGATTTCCACACCTTTATTGTAGTGGTGCACAATTGCATTAGCACTGGATTAATCGATGTGCAATCGAATAGATGGGACGAAATTTCAAGTTGGAATTACAGGGCTGCGTTTCGATAACTATAATCAATAATTGTGCACTTGTAGAAATTTAAAACTAAGCTATAAGTAAAATAGAATAAATTATTTAAAAAAGAAAACAATTTAAAGTCTAGTATAGTTTAGTATATATGTGTACATTCTCATTTTAAAGTCTCATCGTTATCAATAATCGATATCGCAATAATGAACGAGCAGAACGACCCTGTTTCATTGCATTCTTAAGACGTAAGGTGTTCACATATTCCTGCAAAATTTTATAGCCGCGTAATACATAAAATATTTTTTGTAGATTAAAATACAATGGCTAGCGTTGCGACAAAAGGATCCAGTCTCATTAACAGTAAGATTATGACTCCAGCAGAGATTTATTTACTATCTTACAAATTTCGGAAATTATGTAATGTTTCATTTTAACAGGGCTGCTTGTGCAAGCAAGACCACAGTTGGACGTCTTCTTAAAATACGCCAAAGTGGAACTAACTCCACCAACTCCAGCCGATATTCCAGCTATTCGCCAAAGCATTGGTAATATAGTCAAGGGTGCAAAGACTGGATCTTACAAGAACCTATCGGTCAAGGAAGCATGGCTTAACACCCTTGTTACTGCTGAGGTTATCTTCTGGTTCTACATTGGCGAGTGCATCGGCAAGCGTCACCTCGTTGGCTACAAGGTCTAAATTTACAGTTACGAAAAATTAGCGAATGACAAATGAATTGTCATCCCTAACGATTATGTATGTAAACGAATAAAATTTCAAAATTAAATGTATTAATAGAGAAGTTATTAATTCGTGATTCAATTGGTCCAATTTTGGAAGCCGCACCAACTTGTAGGACAAATTTGCCGCATGTATAACATAATTTTGTGTAAATTATATAAATTTAAGGTATTGCTCAAACTGAGGAGGTTCATATCTACTTGAAATATTTAACATAATGACTACCCATTAATCTGAATTAAGTTTCTCTTAATAGGAAAAATCCAAAATATATTTTCAGCTCATCGAATAGTTCCGATCAGCCATACGAATGTAGTCGCAAAAGTCTTTGAACTGTCAGAAAAACAACCTACTTTATGTTTTGCTCAATTTCAATTTCTTGTATTCACTTAAATTTCTGAATAGTTAGTTAAATGTGTTCTTGATGGAATGTTAATAGCTTCCTTTAACGAATAAATGTAATTTGAAACAATAATTTTAAAGTAAACTTTTCAAAAAAACAATTTAAGTATCAATTCTTGATAAAGTCGTAATCAAAATAAAAAATTAGTGCTTAAACAGAAGATTATCCCTAATAATTCAACGCTGGTTAATAATATAATGAAAGTTAAAGATAGTAGAATTTCTTCTCCAGTGCATTCTGTGGTATAGCATGCAGATGAGTGCCAACAAGCGTTGCCAATTTCTTAGCGTATTGGCAAACAGATGGGACTCGAGTGGTACCCGACCAGTTGTAGTACAAATGGCACATTTTGTACGTTAGCTTTTGCACCTTATCGGGACTAAGGCCAATGTTGCTATACAGCACATTGTAATTAGTTGGCGAGACCGTCCCCTGACGCACCGTCTGCGACACAAGGTAAAAATCGTAACGTTCGGGCAACGTGACTACATCGTCAACGACAGTTCCTGGTGGCGGATTGTTTCTATTGTCGAGGAAGAATCGTGTATTGGATGATTTAGTAACCACAACGTATGCGAGCATCGGAGGAGTTGATGACACCTTCTTGTATTCAATGTTAAGCTTCTCGACAACATCTTTGACCTCGTACTCGAACAGTTGTTTCAAGGATCCCGAACTAACACCATCGCGATAAAACAGAATCCGATTGGGTAATTTCTGATGCTCCAGTTGATATTGTCTTAAAGCTTTCAATATCATAGGCCATAAATTATTAGCCAGAACATCATAGGCACTGCACTCGGCAACTGTGCTAAAGAAAGTCGAATTCCGCTGCAAGTCCATTGAGGCCACCAATGCTCCATAGGCCTTCTTAGGATCCATCGAGGATTTGGCTATATCAAATCCCATTGTCATTAGGCCTGACAAAGGCAGCTCGATCATCCAAGGGGTATAACCGAGCTTGCAATTTATTTGTATTGCAATTTTGGTGGCAATACTCAAACCATTCTTGTTACACCTTTTGGTTACCACTTGTGTGGGCACAGCTCTATCCACACAGCCTCTCTTCTTTATCGCCTTGTACCTAAACGGAATATAGACGTATATCAATTTAAGTAGTTTGAGATGAGTAAGTGTAGAAATTAAAGTGCGCGCTATGTAAGTCCTACCTTTCTGGGTTGTCGTTTGGAACAAGGCATAAAACCAGTTTTGGATCTCTTGTCGTACAATCATCCAGAGCTTGAATATAGCTGCTTGTGCGATCATCATAAATCATAACTCTGAAAAAAAAATTAAAATATGCTGTAAATAAGGTATCAAGGGGATGTAGTGTATATCTGGTTACTCTCTAGGACAACTAATATGAAAGCCCATCCCACTTGCAGCACGATTCAGATTTGATAGCAAAGTTCTCAAATCCGATGAGCAGTGTCTCGGTGCAATTACAGCCCAACGATCCAAACCGTCTCTAGGAGTTGTCAGCATCCGTTGATTACGAAAGTGCCGTGTCCAGTCAGCAACATCCCCAGCAGATAATCTAGCCAAAGAGGAGTATTTCTTGAATTGACAGCACTGAATATAATTGTAAATTACAAAAGCCTAACCGCGCATCATTATGGAATACAATCTTTTGCGGTGAAAGCACACGCCCCTGGACTTCGACAAGCTTTTCATCCAGTTTCATATTCCAATCGGTCAACACCTTCACACTTTCCGCTGTGGTATGCAATCTTCTGTTGAACGTTCTCAAACGTTCGATTCGCCTTTCTGGATTCATTCGAGTATGATTCGACATAGCACGCATGAGACTGCAAACGAATTGAAATATATGTATTAAAAAATTTTATTTACTTATCAACAAAGACTTACTTATTATTGGAACGCATATTATCCGTGAGTCCAGTTACGCGGCAAAGCTCGGGAATAAGGATTACAACTTCATTGGCGTTGCTTTTTTGAGCTTTGTCCCTATTTTTAGATATAAGCAGGGGCTGATTGTGATCCCTTATGCGAATATTGTATTTCTAAAAAATATGTACATATACATTATAAATTTAAGGCTGTTATTTGCTATACCTACCGTAAGATAGTAATCTATAAAAGTAATATCCTTTCCCTTGCAGCTGAATGTGGCACGTGGGCTTTGTGCAAAGTCCACATCGTTAATGCGATAAGTTTTATTATTATAGTCTGTGAGGACAATTAATCCAAGTACATTCTTGCGAAATTCTTCCTGATGCCGTTCAGGTTTGCTCGAGGTCCTGCGTAGGATTTCGTAAACGGTTTCTCTGCGCATTACCTTATGTGTAATCTCGGCGCAAACCAGGATATCCTTCTCATGCTGTCGAATTGAGGTTTCGTAACCAGGCCAAAGTTCAATCGAGAACTCACCCAAAGAAACCTAGTATTTTGATTAGTTTAGTTCGCTTTACAGAGCCGATTGGCTATTCGCTAATAACTTACTCGTGCATGAGGATCAAAGAGATTACGGCCGACCTGCTCCAAATTGAGACCCTTCATTGAGCGACGCAATATCAAATTTAAGACTTGTAGAAATCGTGGTTCAGCTGCTGATATATAACCCACGCACTTGATGGTGATTGTGTAATTGACGCCCTGCTTTGAGGTCGCCTGCAGTACAGTAACATCCTGGTCGAATTTCTTCGTCGTGAAGAGCTGATTGCCATCAAATAGGTAGCCTGTACCTAAGCTTTTTGCATGCTCCGATAGCACGCCGCAGCGCACACGCACTAGCTCGATCTCTGGAGCAAAGTCAACATGATAGTGGACAATGCGCCATTGCGGCTTCGTATTAACACGGTAATAATTTGATAGCAATTTAATTTGCTTGCCATCTGAGCCTTGTTTGGTTACCACATCTGCAGGCCTTGTATTAACAATTTCAAAGCGATCAGCGCGTCTGCGATCCGATTTAGGCCCACCTGGGCCACCAGGGACAGATAAAGAAGCTCCGACTGGATCACGAGAGCCACGAGATGTGGTAGCTGCATGAGATGTTGAGGGTGCATGGGACCTAGAAGACCCACGCGAAGACGAAGCCTCTGATCTATCTCTATCACGAGAACTATAAGCATCCCCACGAAAAACTTTAGGGCGCTGTTTAAAAACGTCATAAATTAGAAGTGTATATACATACAAATATTTTATTCTGACTTTTGTACAATCAATATTACACCTATTTAATTAATCCTAAAAGGTGCAGAATTAAGCGACCGTTAAATTTATAAGGTGAAGAAAATGATTTTTATTACCAGTCTGGCAACTTTGGCTTTTATATGCGATGGGTAAAAAAGTCGATAAGTTTCGATAATATTGAATGTAAGAAATCGTTGATTTCAAAATCATAAAGCTACTAATGTGTACATAATACACATACATGAGTTTTAAGCATACACAATAGTTAGTCGGATATAAAACACAACATGCAGAAACAATCTTTAGTATCCATACATACAAACATATATAATTTATGTATGTATGTATAAACATACAAATATATGTATGTATGTATATACATACATATGTATGTATGTAAGTATATACGCATCAATCTGACCAGTCAGCTTTTGGAGTTGATACAAAGTAGAATATGGTGCAACATTTTTTTTTGAAATTGTTTCTCTTTTTTTCGTTTTTTTATTTCATTTCCTTTATGAATGATAATCACTGATAAAATTGTTTTTAGAATAATAATTGTTAGAAGCTTACGCTTACAGAAACGCAGTCATTTCTAAACTATTTCTATATAAAATTAACATTCCTTTTCACGGAGCTGTCCGTTCGTTCGCAGATTCTTAATATTTATACATACATACAGTATATTCCAAGGACGCTTTTTTTTCTTTTATTTTACATATACGCCACACAATATTGTTCACACACGAATATGCACACACACAACTGTAAAATGGCCGCATCAGCAAATTTAACTCAAGTGGACAAACTTTATGCTTTTGAGTCCGAGTGCAGATAACGGAATTCTGAGCGGGTAATGCGACGATCGTGCTTGTATAAGTGTGTGAGTACAGAATACAGCTACATAATACAAGCCGCATCAAATTTGAATACTGAATTATGAGAACTCTATATATGTATGTATGTATGTATGTATATACATACATATATACATGTATAAATTTATATACTGTTTATATTGTAAATAGGTTTATACTAAAGGAAGTTTAGAAAACTTACCGGCTGTTGTACTGATTCAGGACTAATGTCGGAATCGTTCAAGGGACGGCGACGACCCCTTTCTTGATCACCCATTACGTTCTTTTTTTATATTTATTACAAAAATACTACGATATTAAGAAAACGAGACCCTTCTCACAGAACACTAGAGATCCGAATGATTTGACGATCTTATTCCTAAAACTCATAGCACTAATCGATTATGATGCCGATATCAACTTTAAGATTGTCTTACCGATTGAAGCCCGATAACGATATATTAAGTTGCCGATTACATATATGAGCAATTATAATAAGAATATATTTTTCTTTAAAATTAATAAATATTAGTCATTGCATATATCTTAGTTTTTAATTAATTTAAATAAATAAATTTTGTATTCGATAACAGCTTTTTACGATTCTAAGGAATTGCTCTGATTTTAATAGCATGCTTTTAACATGTTATTTTTACAGATTCTTAACATATTTCTTCTTCTTCCAAACTAAGAAAAAGCACAATAGGAAAGAGAAAGTGAAAATCAACAATCTATTTTCATGTAAAATGGATGATATTAAAGTATTTCAACGTTTTCTCAAAGATGTAAGGCATTTAAAGGATTTTAAACACTTTCAACATCTGGATCATAATAAAATCATTCTAAATAAAAGAAGAAAAATATGTAAAGTAAAACCCAGACGTCCGCGTTTCAACCCAATGGAACAAATGAATGAAATAGAATTTCGAAAAAAATACCGATACACAAAAGAAAATATGAGGCGGATTATAGAAATTGTGCGAGATGACTTAGAAGTTGACTATTATGAGCCAATGAAAAGAAATCAAGTCCCAATAGACTTGCAAATTTTGTCGGCCATTCGATTTTTCGGCGGCACTGAGGTAATGTATGCTTATATACATATATATGTATGAATATACATAATTAATTAATTAGATATGTATGTCTTATAGCATCCACAACTTACGGCTATGGCCCATGGCGTTAGCCTGCATACAATGGCAAAGATAACGCGTCGTGTAGCTGCCGTGTTATCATCAAAAGCGTCGCGTTATATTCGGATGCCCGCAACACTGTCCGAAAAGGAACGAATGATGCGTTCTTTTCAATCCCTTTCCAATATGCCCCAAGTAATTGGCGCTGTAGTGCAAACCACGGTACGGTTGCAATTGGAAAGTAGGAGCAGCTATAGTGGAACCGAGCTAGCTGTTACAAATGAGGAGCTTGTTCATTTGCAACTGGTTGCAGATGCCGAGCATAAGATTAGGGATCTGGATATACGTCTCTCTGAGGAACTAGATCAAAACACAGCACCGGAATTGTTTTCGTTATCTCGGATCAAGGAACGATTTGAACAAAATGAATTCCGTGGTCGCATACTGCTTGGCAATGACTCCCTCTCTTGTTCCCACTTTCTCTTTACTCCAGTTCAAAACCCTAAAAATAAATCGGAAGATCTCTATAATCATGCCCATTCTGCAACCTTTGCGCCGGCAATCAAGTGTCTCAACTATTGGATACGCCGCTTCGGGATTCTCAGTAGTGAGCTTTTGGGGACATTTGGTTCAGCAAAGCATACAATAACCGCTTTGGCTCTACTTCATAATATGGCAATGGAGTGGAATGATCCTTCTATAGGTATTTCCATTGAATAATTCAAATTTAAATAATTCAAATTTTGTTTTATAGATTCCGACAGTTCTCTGTCCATATACAAACCAAACTTTTTATGCTATACCAATGGTGCACCGATAAGCGAAGAGCAACGCAATCGAAGCGAATTTATTAAAACTCATTTTTCTAGCAATTGAAAAGTATTGATATAAGAAGCATAGTAAGCATCATTAGACATAATCTAAACTATTTAATAAAAGACAAAATTGCTTCAAAATATTATTATTATTCATTAAAATTGTCAATATTTTTTCATCTTTGTAGAAAAAATCAAACAAGCACGCTCGCTGTTAATAAAATGTTGAATTAACAGCGGTGAACTATACTTGTTCTTGTTGTGTATACAGTGTTCGGGGCAAAGAACCACATTTATAGTTCACAACTGAACTACACGTGTTGAGGTTGCAGCAGGTTTTAAGAGTGTGTTTTGTTTTGTTTGCTCTATCTACAATTGATATTTACATCAAAATTAAAACACAATATTTCATAGTTATAAGTGGCACATTAAATACACACACAGTTAAGCATCTACGTATACAAATTTAACACAATTACATTGATTTGGCCCAAGAAATAAAGTTATAAACAGCGGTTAAAAGTAGTTATTGTGCGTTTGTTCGGCATTCAACTTAAAACAAAACTTAAAAAGCCTTCCTTTTGATTAACGTTGAGATTTGGACTTGTAATCCAAGTCACAACGTTTTATTTTGCGATTGGAAATTTAGTGATTGCCCCCAAAAAGAAGACCATCAGCAACATAGTGTGCAAAGGAGTTACAACACCTTGTCTGAGGACATGTTTGTGACCTAAATTCAACAACCCCCCATACAACCAGCTGATACCTACTTGCAAAAAGTAGCACAAACCATAAAACGATAAAAAAAAAAGACGTGAAGGTCATCAGAATTTTAACGCGGTAAGTTTAAAATATATATATTGTGTGTATAATCGGACTTCAGTATTTAGGAAGCACCAACTATTTCGACATTGAGTAAGAAATAAATAAATCCGTTTCGTTTACAGTAGTTCAGGATGAATCGTAAATGTGCGAGGGGGGGAGTTTAAGAAGTCTGTTTGAAATTAAAAATGACTTTAAGTACTTGAATTGATGGCGTATTTTGTTTACAGAAAAAAAATAGTGACCAGGTTATTTGTAGCCAATTACAGAAATACTTGTATATATTGATGGTAAGCTACAGCTAAAGATTTTCAATATATGTATAGAACAACCCCCTGTCTTGATCACAGCATACGCGGGTGGCTTAAAATTTTTTTGCAGACAATAGTTAATTATTTACAAATCTTTGTATGATAGAGCTATACTATATCTAATTTAACAGAAAAACGTCTATAGAGTAACTCTAAATTCAATTGAATTTCATTAATAAAAGCTCAGTATCAAACAGTAGTTTGTTAAGATATATGATATATCGAACGATATATATGACAGCCTGGCTTAAATATAAATATTTATCTGAAATCAGATATTACAAATTTTGTGCTCTTCTCTATTTGTCTCTCTCTCCCTCTCATCTCTCCTTTATCAGCAGGTGCGTTCTTGTTTGTGTGTGTGTGTGTGCGTGTGTGTATTTGTATATATGTATGTGCTTTGCTGTAGATTGATTAAGACATAAATAGTATGTTCATGTATAACGGTTCAGAAGTTTATGGAAAATCGCCCGAAATGCACCAGTCCAATCAATATTTGAATGACAACGGAATTAATAGCAGCAACAACCGCAACCACAACCACAACAACAACAATAGCAACGGAATCATCAACAATGAGCACAATTTGAGACATTGCAATAATGACAATGCATTTACCTACTTTAAGAACGGGAGTGTAAATGGTCCCATCTGGAATTTAAAGAGCCCAATTCGTGCATCCAATCGAAGTCCAGCGAAAAATACGAAAGTGTCAAGACAAATAAATAAAACCTACTATGCTGTACCTGTAACGGAACAAGGACCGTATGCCAATGCATATCCCAATTCGTTCGCACCGCGAAAGTCGACGACGACGACGGCCAACAACAATAGCCTCGCCTACCAGCCGCTACGCCAACAACCCGCAGAGTATTATAAGGGACCCGTCCAGCAAAAGGCGCGACATGGATATGGGCACAGTAATAGTGCGCCCAACCATCACGAATTGGCACACTACACGCAGGCATCCCTTGAAAAGGATCAACTCAAGAGGCAGCTAACGGCTCGAAGTACCTGCGAATATCTGGATGACGATTCAACGTACTCCCACAGTCATAGAGCTGCAGCCCTGGACCAAAAATGGGATAATATGATGTAATTCTGCACAGGCAACCCTAATCCCCAATGCTTTTATATCCTTATACATATAAATATTAAGTTTTTAAACTTTAATTGTAGACAACACTAGCCACAATTTTTTTTATATATATATTATTTTTCATTTACTTTATTAGTTATATTTTATTTGTATATTAGATGTAATTTATAATTTTTTACACACAGCCACATCCTAAGTTCTATTTTGTTTGTTTGTTGCATTCAAAATAGTTCTTTTTCAAATAATGAAAACCCTTTTTTTTCTTTCTTGTTCAGCCCTGAACGTCAACGTTTTCAGTCAGCCGATCAGCACTACGAGCATTACTTCTCGTATTTTTACAATCGTGGTCCAGAGAAGTTGCAAAAATCAAAAGCAAATACGATACGTTCGTATCAAACCCCAATGAGCTTAGTCCAGGAGACAACGGGTAAACGCGCGTCAAGAAGGCCCGGAGCCCACAATGATAATAATCAAAATATAGAATACGATAGTTATTTATTGAAGGAGAATAATGAACTGCCATTTGGCTACAATGATAGTGATTGGATTGACTTCCCCGTAGAAGGGATGGATAAATCTGCAATTAAAATAGTTAATGCTAAAGACATCTATGAGTCAACAGCTCTCAACGACGAGCCGCCGTATATCAACAATGAAAGTATATCAACCCCGCGTCGGTGCGTCAAACTGGGTGATATACACGAAATAACCAATACGGGTGAGTCCGTGACAATTAAAAGCAATTTTGCAAAGAAAACCCTAAAAGCCACTGAGCCGCTGCCGTTGCCACGTCTGCCACTGACGCCCAAGAGAGGTCGAGGCGGACAAACAGCTGCTAAGAAGGTGTTGCCCACTGTCCATCGCGTCCTCTTGTACAATAGTCAAAGTCCACGCTCGGCACGTAAGCATCACCAGTCGTCTAATTTACGCAGCCTAAACGTAAAGCCCAACCCTCAACCCAAAGGTCAAACTGCAGGTGCCGATCAGATCACGAACTATATACTGGAAGAAACTGATGAAAAGAACCGCGAGTTTCGGGATGCTGATTTCGATAATGATGATGATTTAGATAACAGTAAGTTTCATTAGCCATTCACCTGCGAAATCGAATTGAATTTACTTAAATTTCAGTCTCGAATTTCGATGAGAGCGACACAGTCAGCATAAGCTCTGATACGGAAGATGGATATAGGGCGCATGCGTATAAGCTGACACACTCGAGCGATCGTTTATTATCTTCACCAAAAGACTCTTCAACTCTGGTTTTTTCTGGGTCTTCCGATGATGATCTTTGCAATCCAGAATCCGTCTTAGTCTCCAGTCTATTTCCTTATGTGCCGCCCTATCTATCATTTTCATCGAACACCAAAAAAGGACCCAATGTTCCGCCAGAGTTGCACAGAATCCTGAAATGGCGTGTGACAAGCATAATGCCAAAAGTTGTTCGGTTGATATTGGCAAACAGTGGCATGCGCATGCTAAAAAGTAATTCATCGAATATATGAATTAATGCTGTTAAATTTTAATTGAACATATTTATCTATCATAGAAACGAACGACTGGATGGGCGTGTGGGGCAAGCATTTGAAGTCGCCCTGCTTCAAAACGATTCGCTCCTATCAGAAAATAAACCACTTGCCTGGTTCTTTTCGCATTGGACGTAAGGATTCATGCTGGAAGAACTTGCAGAGGCAGATGAGGAAACATAGCAACAGGGAGTTTGGCTTTATGCCGCGCACCTATGTCATTCCCAATGATCTTTGTGCTTTGCGCAAACGTTGGCCGAAATATGCGCAACGTAACACGAAGTGGATTATAAAGCCACCGGCAAGTGCACGTGGTGCCGGCATTCGTGTGGTATATCGTTGGGGTCAAATACCCAAGCGACGACCTCTCATTGTGCAGAAGTGGGTGAAAGATTTAATTGCATTATATGTAAATATATAACAATTTATGATATTACTAGGTATATTGAGCGTCCCCTACTTATTAACGGCAGCAAATTCGATTTGCGCCTTTATGTTCTCGTAACCTCTGTCAATCCATTGAGAGTGTTTATGTATCACAATGGCCTTGCGCGTTTTGCTTCTGGTAAGATTTAAATTTTCAATGTATTCATATATGTAATATTTAATGGTGTCCAATCCACAGTAAAATATAGTGCCAAGGCGGATACGTTAAATGATCGCTGCATGCATTTAACCAACTATAGCATCAACAAATTTTCGTCGAATTACTCCAAGAATGAGGATGTGAATGCGTGTCATGGCCACAAGTGGACCATTAAGTCGTTATGGACATATTTGGCTAACCGTGGTGTTCGCACCGATGGCCTCTGGGAAGCCCTAAGGAGTCTGGTATTGCGCACCATTCTGGCTGGAGAGAATGGCATTAACAGCATGATAAGGGCAAATGTTGAGTCCAAATACAGTTGCTTCGAGCTGTTTGGATTTGATGTAATATTAGATTCAGATCTGGTACCTTGGCTACTGGAGGTGAATATCTCACCTAGTTTACATTCCGAATTGCCACTGGATGCCCACGTTAAGGCGCCACTAGTCCAAGGTGTACTCAACACTGCCCTCTACAATGTAAGCTGACCAAAATCCTATTGTAGACCATATACATATGTATGTAAAATACTTTACTCCATACATTCGCAGATACCACCAAAACTGAGCCAGGAAAAGCAAAGGGAATTAGCCGCTGAATTTTGTTTCCCAGCTGGCACTCAAATGTGCTACGATAAACGAATGTACATTAATTATTTGTCTCGTGAAGAGAAAAACAAGCACAACACTTTTACACGGAAAAGCATAGAGCATCGAGAGGAGGTATATCACACAAAATTTAAAAGATCCTTCCACAGAGCTTTTCTAACATACGAGTTTTGTATATTTCAGTACATCGATGCGATTCTCGATAAATTGACTCCCGATGATGTACGCTGCCTAATTATCGCGGAGGACGAGCTTGCACGATGCACACCACTTGAACGCATCTTTCCTACAGATCAAACATATAAATATCTTAAATACAATGACACTCCACGCTATTATAATCGTCTATTAGATGCTTGGGAGTCACGTTATGCTAATAATCGTACAGAAGGCATTGCCTTACTGCGTGACTATTGTCAAAGTAAATATCACTTGGAAGTTCCAGCTCCTCCTGCCAAAAAGGTAAGTTTCAAACTGACTTATAGCAGCTATACTCCTTTTATGGAATACACCACTCAAAACCACCCACACTTCATTTACACCCTACACATAAGAAAACCAACTGAAAGAGGCTTGCTTAAGATATAAACATATATACAAAATACATATACATCACCTATATATAACATATTATATTCATGATGAATATAAAAACAAATGCTTAAAGTACGAAAGTTAAAAACTATTTAATTACAAAAAATATTTGACTTGATTCTTGATTCTATTGAATTTTGAGGGCTGTTGGCGAGCTATTCAATCATTTTATTGGCGCTGTCGTGCTCTTTATTGTCGTAAGTTCTATCTGTTGACCCCATCATAGATACTCTCTCTCTCTCTACAAGTTGCAAATCCACAAATGTATAACAATTTTAGGTAGAATCGAATTGTTCTCTATAATATTGATATTATATTGTATGTGTAGAGGCATTTAACCGAAAATATACTGACTATATATTAAACGTTTATACTCATAAGTCGTATATTGTGTACTTAAGTATTATATTATTAACAACTAAATTAGGTTTGCGATTACTGGATTATCGACTTAATAGTTTGTTTCCAGATAAAAAAAAGATAGTCTCTATAACAGCTCTATTAAAAAGTAACCCGTTTGTTAATTGAAGAATAGAGCTTGGCGAAATAAAAACGTAAATACTAATTTTATTTTCTTTATATACCCTGAACCCCCATTTAAAAGTAGCAAATGTCTCCCTGCAAAAGGTATGCAGTAGAATACGGTACTGAGCCCCCAATCCTCTACGATATGATGTCGCAGCCATGTCCGATTGTTCGTTCGCAAGAGTGCTATGATCTCGTGAATTACAAATATCATTTTTATTGAATTTTCCATTTGTGCATATGAAAACAGGAATTATTTTGGTAAACAGTTTTTTACTGGGTTCATGGTATCTACTAGTCGTGCACTCCCGACTAGATCGCTCTTACTTATTTGACTTTTGTTAATTTGATGTATAGGTGAAACGTAACGATTAAAGTAAGAAACGTAATTCAGTTGCAGTTGTTCTCCAAATAAATACGACTTAAAGAAGTACGAGTAATCAATTGGCACTTAGTAACTAACACTAATATTGAATAACATACTAGCTATAAATGATTTGGATGTGTTTTTTATTTATTTAAGTAGAGATAGGTCCGCGTTGGTATAAAACAAAAATTTATTACATACTAAAAACTAAATATATATTCATGTTAGTTAGCTAGTAAGTAATTAAACTTGTTTTGAGAAAGAAACTAATAAAACTACACTGAAATGGCTTTTAAATCATAAAGACAAGTTTAGGATTTGAAGGACACTGTTTTCCAGGTCGGAATCGGTATAAAAAATTTCATATAAATATTTAAACTCTTTTTCGAAAACTTACTCACATTCTTAGTTGTGGTACTTAGAATCTAGTTTTCGACCCACACATTATACTCAACAACTACACTTTAAGTATCTTAGATTTTCCACTTTTATAAACTAAATCACAAACATATATACTAAAAATCATTATTGAAAAAATAATTATCTTTGTACCTATTGCAAGGCTGCAAATCATAAAATTCACTTTCTTTTACATTATCTTACTAATAGTTCGGAAGTTCTTCATATATATACTTAGGGGTACAGCTTTATGTATTAAATAAACTAGTTTTCAATTTTCATTTTCATTTTGTGAAAATGTTTTCAGCATTTAAAGCTTTGATATAGACTGAACTTCCAAATACATAATTTTTCCAGTTAGTACGACGAACAGTTTAAAAATTTCAAGTTTACCATTTCCAACTTATGGGATCATTAAAATCGAATCACATTTAAAATATTAACTCCTAAATTAAAAATTTGAAATTTTTGAAAAGAATCTTTCTAAACTGTGTAGAGAATTTCCAGAACTTAACTTGATCTTTATTTTAGATTTGCAGCCTTGTTAAGTAGTTCTCTTTTACCCTCCCCAGCTCCACTTAGTTACACTTTTGGAAACAATTTGTACTTGAAATGTAATTTTGATCCATTAATTCTTATCATTTCCAATTCTTATCATTTCCAACATTTCTGGCTATTATCGACTTTCTTTATGATTTTCACACAGTTCGTTACCAACAAAATTTACTTTCAATCAACTTTCTATCAATGTTTTGTGATTGTAAAATTGCAGGACTACTTCATCAAATTAATGAGATGGATTTTAAAGTGATAAACGCTGCAATCGGCATTTGATATTGGTCTTTTAGTAATTAAATAGAAATCGTTTTTTCTTTTTTGACTCGATCTGCATGTGTATATATATATTTGTGTATATATACAAACTATTTTACGATAGTGTTAAGCCAGTAATACCTGTAATATTTTAATTATAAAAATCAATTTTTTTTTTAGATTTCAATTGAGCGTGTATCAAAAACATATACTTATATATATATTTATAGTCACGATTTTAAATTGTTGGCAATTTAGTTAAACGTTAATGTTTATTATATGCGCAGATATTGTGCATACGACTGTTCCAAATTCAAATTACATACAGGGTCGATATATACATCTACATATATATACATAATTATTGATGAAAATTGTTATTTAAGAAGCAAACCTGTGATTTGATTTAATTTGTTGAGGAGATTATGCACCAGGCCCTCGTAGATAATAAGTATAATAACATTAGACAAATTTTATTATGTTAACTGTCCTATATTAGTATTCCCATTCATTAAAATATATATTAACATTAATATCCGTTCCCATTTTTGGTTACTTCCTGTTCAAACCAATTTTTCTATTAATTTAAAAAAGGTGAAATAATTCGGAGTCTGAAAATCTCTTTTTAAGCTGATCTGTAGTCAAATTTAATAATTATATGATCCACTATCATTAATCTCGATCTTTATACATACATTCCATAGAGGCAAGTCAAAAATCATTTTTCTCAAAGGTCGCAAGAAATATAGCATCCGAATCCTTTAATATAAGTTCATAATATTATTCGCTTTTTTATTATGAGTAAAAGCAATGTTAAAATCTATTAACTAAGGGTCAAGCAAAATTACATTTTTAATATTTTTTTGGATGAAATCAAGAAAATCCTGAAATGCTTTAGTAATATTTATTACTGCTAGCTAACAAAATATAAGTATTAACTGATGCTACTTGGGTTTATGGAAAATATATATACATATATAGTCATACTTTCAGTGCAGTAGTGTCTCAAATTATGAAGAACATTGGATTTCAGGTTCGAAATCTATAAAATTTTATTACCGAATCAAATCACTTATATCACATATTCGAATTGCTTCCAATTTGAATATTTCGTATTCCTTTCCTAACACTCTATTTTCTATTCATTTTTATATTATTATAGACACTAAAGAGAAATATCCACCATATGTCACACTTGAATTTACTAACTAAAAAAGAAGACACACAATTGTAATGTAATATTTAGACGTTTTTCCTTTTTAGATAATAAATGAATATGAAAAACTTGTTATTGTCACCTAGTAGAAGTGATACTGAAGTACAACCAATATTATATTATATTATATTATCTTATCAGTAGATATTCTAGCCATCAACAAATTAACAATAATTTAATATTTGTTTAGTTTTGATGTGAATATTCTATACATTCTACATATATTTATATAAAATAATTATTTATAATATACGATCCAGAAAGCAAAGAGAAATTTTTGGTTTGAGTGTATGAGCTCATCTATATATGGATTGTATTTTGAGAGCTATAAAAAAGCATGATTTTCGAGGGACTAAAATGTGTGAAAAATATCAGTTTAGCATTGTTCTATGATAGATGTAGCTAAAAATAATAAATTTCAAACCAGACAAACTCTAGCTCAAGTTAGTTCCTTTTAACCTAAGATTTCGTGTTTGAAACAAGAATTAAAAACGAATATTTTAATGTTGTATTAAATAGAAATTTCAAAATATATTTATTATATACAAAAAAAAAAAAAAACAACAACAAAAAAACAATTAAGTATAGAGTATTTAGTTAAATTGATTTTATAGTTAATGTTTCGATTTACCTTTCGTTGTAAACTAAGATATATTATATATATCATTGACTTGGCTGTTAGAATTAGAGTTTTGAAAACAAAATAATTTAAGAAAGAAAAAAAAACATAAAAACAGTAAAAACATAAATAAAAAATCATGTGCAAATTTTGTATTGTTACAAATTCTATAATAGTCTCAGTGAGATGCTTTTGATTTAGATACATAAGTATTTTGTACGATATCATCCATGTACTTATCATATTTGCCAGCTTATCTACAAAGTACATATATACTGCGTTTATAACCTCGAGATCAGTATAAGCGAGAGTTCACACAAATCTATAAAATCTATTTATTTTTAAAGGTTATGATTAAATTTTGATTATCTTCACTTCTTAATAACACTGCTGTCAGGAGCTACCGACGGCTTAATATTCGTTCACGGTCCAAAAGCTGTTTAATTTAGATTTTTTTAAAATTAAAGATGATCTACCTTTAAAGCTAGTAAGCTATCGTAGCCTTAGAATTGTGAAAGGTGTATATATATATAAGCCACTTACCCAATGCTAACAATCTTACTGCAAATGGTATGGTGTTTTCCGAATTTCCGCAAAGACTGTCTAAGCATTATTGAAATTTATTTAGTAATTTGCAATCTCTTTTGTCCCTATATGTATATGTATATCATTTAGCAATCTATAGAAGATATCGGCGATAAACCAATTCTTAAATCTTGGGAGGTTGAGTAGTAAAACTGTAGACGATGTGTAGTTCAATAAATCCGTTTAACTTGTCGTGAACGAGTATAGAAATATTTCTTTCTTTATGATATATTGTAATGTGAACGAAACGCTTTTATTGATTAAAAATTGTAATAAGGAACTTCGTATAAACGGACTATATGTGTAAGGTAAAATTTGACAAATATCCATTTATATTTCTTTCATAATTGAGTTTTGGTGTTTTTGTTGTTTTATTCGCTCTCTCTCTTTCTCTCTCTATCTACCTGTCTCCCCCATTCATTGTTCTCATAATGCAATTTTTATCAACGTATACTAATCGAAACTCTAAAATATAGGACTTGAACGTTAGCCCTGCTCCTGAGGAGACCATCGTTAAAAACGTGATGTCTGAGCCCGCAGAAGTACTAGAAGCATAAGATAGCTGGATTCCTACTTTTATTACAAAGGCAATCACAACAAATTTCGAACATCTATAGAGAAACAAAAAAATCTGCATCAAACACACTGTTAAGGTAAGACGAGGGATATTTCCCCTTTTCTCCCCCAAGCACCATTCCCAAAGTAACGTATTTCACATTTTTTTCTTCCAGATTCACTTATTGTTCATCTTGCTATACAAAAAGACTGAACACTTGATGGGTCATTATACATTTCTTGAGACACTTAGAAGTAACTTGTCATCATACATCGATGCCGGTCTATCAATCAACTACATTAGATCTAATTTTAAAGCTGAAAGCGTATTCAATGTGTTCGTTAACCAAGTAAAATTTTATGTATTATTCAATAATAGGATCCAAATTTCATTGTACGCCTAATAAATTTATAATAGAATGCTACAGAATTAACAAATAAATAAATAATAAATTGAAGTTCCTTATAATTTGAATTAATCATTTTATAAAAAAAAATGCCGCTCATTGTGCATGACTGCCAGTTAGAATCAGATATATGCATGTATTTTTAAATGAAAGTAACGGACAAATCAAAGTGCATACATTTACATAAATTTTTTTGTATGTATTTAACATAAATATGTACATACATGTGTAAGTTTGCACACTTGTATGCCTGTTATTTACTATTTTAATACATTAACAGTTGCATTGGAATGAGAGAAGCAAGAAGAAAAGACGCTGCATAAAAGCATCGATAGATTCCAGAAAGTACTATGCGATATCTGTAAGTAATTTAGTTCTTAAAAAACTGAATAATCAATTAATGAATAATTGTGAACGCTGTAAATAACAATAACATTCGAACTTGTCAATGACAACGATACCATTTCAGCATTTTTTCCCGCCAGATCTGGATTTTTTCAAAGTTGGATTCGGGAATAGTATTTTTCAGAAATTTAAAAAGGTTTCTATATTTCCTTAGTTTTGTTTTTTGTTTGTATCAGAAATTACAAAATGAAAAGTACAAGCAAAAAAAAAAAGTTAAGCAAATGTACAGATGTAGACTATTCATAATATGCGTAATATGCATAATATGCATAATAACAATAATGTGTAGGATCACAATTCAGCTTTTTTTGGGATTCCTTTCTAGCTAAATCTAGGTTATTATGCTCGGTACAACATGGCAACACTGCTTGTCATGTTAACAGATGAACGAAAAGACTTCGCCGAAAGACTAGCCGAAGTTCGAGTGTTCTTCGTTTTCGAAAGATATATTGCCTTCACTTCATTTGTGTTCGCCTCATTTGTGTTCAGACCTCTGAAGTGTAAGGATGGATAACCTTCCGGCAAATACAGGATATTCACGTGGACGTGGACGTGGTAGTAAACGTAATGAAGATTTGAATCGTGGACCGGCACGCATGTTGGTATGTGAAAAAATTAATTAATTTGAAGTAGATTTTGTGTTTGATTCCACTATAAAGTGTTAGATTCACATAGTTTATGTCTCTCTCTCTCTCTCTAAGTACATATGTAAATACAACTTTTGTGAAATTGTTTCTAGATGGCTATTCTCTGGAATATTTTTTTTTACGTTGATTCAAGGCCTTTTTTGACGTCTGTATTAGTGAATTTTGTCTAGATGCGCTTGCATTTTTGCCATTTTTGCTGAGCTTCTGTAGTAATAAATGTGTGTATGTGTGTGTGTATTCGTAATGAATACAGGAGGAGAGACAAATAAGAGAAATGTGCAAGACGTAAAGTATTAGAAAACGAAGCAGCTATTGCTCGACGTCAAAACGTAACGGAAATTTTTCGCCTTACGTTTTTTTTATGTGTGCATCTTCGCGTTTGTCATGCGCGCGTTGCTTACGATTGTTAGCGTTTTTAACTTATACTTGAAATATCAATGTGAAATTATTTATGAATATGAAATTCATTATACAAATATGTATTTATCGCACTATAGGGTCAACCAGTACAGAAACTATTGTGTTCCACGTCCGAATCGAGTGGTCAGCAGGATGACATCAGAAAAGTAAATCTGTACTCAGAGGGGGCCGAAGGTAAAATGTTCGACTTAAGATATCGAAAATACAATATAATTAAAAATTTTCGGTAAAGCAGGTGATGCTCGTGGTTCGGTTCGCGGCCGTCGCATACTAACCGACGTGGTTCACTCTCGACCAAGTGGACTGGTTACCAAAGCTGGCTTTACTGGTCGCAAAATCACTGTGCAAACTAATTACTATAAAGTGCAGAAGCCACCCAATTGGACTATTCATCAGTACCGGGTGGACTTTTTCCCAGATATTGATAATACGAGACTGCGTCGTGGTCTGTTGAGTGAGCATCGTAAACTTCTTGGCGGCTATATATTCGACGGAACTGCTTTGTTTTGCACCATCAAGTTCAAGGAACTACCAAACTCACCAAATGTCTTGGAGCTGCTGACTGTAAATCGTGCCGGTGAGAATATACTGATCAAAATCAAGCATGTGGGCACTGTCGAAGCTGCTGATAGTCAGCAATTTCAAGTGCTCAACTTGATCCTAAGACGCGCCTTGGAGGGTCTACAGCTGCAGCTGGTATCGCGTAACTTTTTTGATCCACAAGCAAAGGTAAGACTTCGTTAACTATATACATATGTAAGTGTACGTGAGAAATTTTTGAAATCGTCAGGTATCGCAAATAAGAGTTATAGATTTAAAAAAAAAATTGAGGAAATACAAGTTATTTTTTTTACAGCAAATTCAAACGCAGGATAACCTTTTAGTTACAATTTTTAATTATAAAAATTAGTTTATATGACTTAATTTATTTATTTTTTTAAATTGAAAAATCTTTTGAAACAAAGGAGATCATATATGACCAACGCATTAATTCTTTCAATTGATCTATAATATGTATGTATATTTAAAGATTTTTTATTTTTATTATATAAGCTAATAAAAATTTAAAAAAAAGTTTTGAATTAAGAATTTTAATCAAGAATTTATTTTAAAAAATTCTAATCGCTACGGTCCCTAAAATTTATCATTTGTCAACTACAAAAAAAAAAAAATTATAACAAAAGGACTAAGTTAATTCGGAGAATATAGAGCTGCCCGCTAAGAGTGATTTTATTAAAGTTAGTGCACCCATTAATGCTTTTTATAATAATCTTAACTCTATCATTATTGTTCTGTATAAAAGATTGTCTTGGATAGATTCCGTGTCGAGCTATGGCCTGGCTATACAACATCCATTCGTCAACACGAATCGGACATTCTCTTGTGTACTGAGATCACCCACAAGGTGATGAGAACAGATAGCTTGTATCACGTTCTGTCGAAGGTTATTCGCGAAAGCGACGACTATCAAGCGGCCTTCAGGCGTGAAGTAATTGGTAAATTAAATTGGACGAAATTTTATCTAAAAATATTCATTGTAATAAATTAAATAAATTTTGCTTTAGGTGTGATTGTTTTGACCGATTACAATAATAAAACATATCGTGTGGATGATGTGGATTTTCAATCGTCGCCCATGTCGACATTCAGTACCAAGGATGGGGACATTAGCTATGTAGAATACTACAAGAAGGTGAGCTTTATATAACTATATTTCAAATAGTAAGCTAATATCGTTATTTTTCATAAATTACTATATAGCGTTATAACATCACTATTCGCGACTACAAGCAACCGCTGCTGGTGTCTCATCCCACCGAGAAGAATATTCGCGGTGGTGTTAACCAATTGATCATGTTGATACCGGAGCTGGCACGCGCCACGGGACTTACTGATGAGATGCGCTCAAATTTTCAGTAATTTAAGATTTCTATGTAGTTTGTAGTCATTACATCCTCCTAAACCGTATAAATTCTAGATTAATGAAAGCCATGGGGGAGCACACGCGTCTCATGCCCAATCGTCGCATTGACCGCTTGCGCGTCTTTAATCAACGCTTGCAGCAGTCCACGCAGAGCATTGAGGTGTTGAAGTCTTGGAACATCGAATTGGACAAGTGTTTGGTGGAGATACCCGGACGTGTTTTGCCCTCAGAGAAAATTGTGTTTGGCAATCAGAAGCGCTATTTGTGCGATGCACGTGCTGATTGGACATTCGAATTTCGCAATAACTCTATGTTCAGTCATGTAGACGTCAGGCGTTGGTATGTAATAACCCCACGTCGCAGCATTCGGGAGACTCAGGAGTTTGTGAAACTCTGCATGCGTGCAGCAGCCGGCATGAAAATGCACATTTCCGAGCCAAGATAGTACGTAACACTGACTCAAGCTAAACAAGTTAAGTAAAGTAACCATTTGTACCTATTGCACAGCGATGAAATGCCAGACGACCGTAATGGCAACTATTCGCAGGCGATTGATAATGCCGTCGCTCAGGATCCGCAAATTATTATGCTGGTTATGAAGTCAAGCAACGAGGAGAAGTAAGTGCTTAGCCAAATATTAGTTAATTGGAAATACTGACTAGTCATTGGCATTTGTGTGTAAACAGATATAGCTGCATCAAGAAGCGTACTTGTGTCGATCGTCCGGTGCCCTCGCAAGTGGTCACACTTCGCACGATTGCTCCGCGCCCTGAACGCGCCAGTGGTCTGATGTCGATTGCAACTAAGGTTGTTATCCAAATGAATGCCAAGCTAATGGGCGCTCCTTGGATGATTGAGCTGCCGCTGCGCGGATTGATGACTGTTGGTTTCGATGTCTGCCACTCGTCGAAGAATAAAAACAAGTCTTATGGTGCCCTGGTGGCCACAATGGATATGAAGTCATCTACTCGTTACTACTCCTCGGTTACGGAGCATCTGAAGGGCCAGGAACTATCCGATCAAATGTCCTTGAAAATGACGTGTGCCCTAAAGGCATATCGCGAGCACCATGGTGCCCTGCCAGAGCGCATATTATTCTTCCGTGATGGCGTCGGCGATGGACAGCTTTTCCAGGTGGTTAACACGGAGGTAAAATTCCTGAAAGGCCAGCTGGATAAGATATACTGGTCCGCAGGAAAGGAGGAAGGTTGTCGCATGGCTTTCATTGTGGTCACTAAACGGATCAACACACGCTACTTTGTCAACATGCGCAATCCCGAACCAGGAACAGTTATTGACGATATAATTACTTTGCCGGAACGCTATGACTTCTTCTTGGTATCGCAGGCTGTGCACCAGGGCACTGTCTCCCCGACAAGCTACAATGTTATCCACGACAACATGGGCTTGAACGCGGACAAGCTGCAAATGCTGTCCTATAAGATGACACACATGTATTACAATTGGTCAGGCACCTGCCGGGTGCCTGCAGTATGTCAATACGCACATAAGCTGGCATTCCTAGTTGCTGAAAGTATTCATCGATCTCCCTCGTCTGGCTTGGAGAATCAGCTATACTTTTTGTAACACTCTAACACACTGACTAACAATATATACTTAAACCACCCAAGTTGAAGCCAGCTTTAAGTAAGACATGGGAAACTAACTTGTCAGTTGAAGCTGGTTTCAATTTTTACTATACCTATTTACATTCATATGTGAAATAGTTGACAATTAACATACATAATTATTCGAACAATTTTGGAAAAACAAAATTATTCGCACAAAATTGAAAAACCCGCAAAAAATTTTTTTGAGTGGTATTGATTAGTTACTTCTAGTTATTGAACTATTTCTTTGTACAATTTATTTCGCTTTAATTTATTGTATTGAAATGTTTTTAACTAAATAAACTTGATTTCCACTCTATGTCTTGTTTTGGGTTTTAAATAAATTGTTTTAGTCTACTTTTGTGCGGCACACGAAGACACGCTGCCTAACAAAGTTTCTAAATAAACTATTTAAACTACACAATGTTGGTTGTAAAGTTTACATCAGCGCTTTCATTTATTAATTAAAACTTCCAATTGAAGCACAATGCGGATTTCATTAAGACTCCACCTTCACAACGGTCGTCTTCTCCGACACGTACAGACCGTCCAAGAACTTACGAATATCCTTGTTTTTAACGGTGGTCGATTGTTGGATGAGTGCCGCAGAGCCGGAGACAGACTCGATGTCGTTGCCTTCGACGATGAGCTCATCCTTTTGGGCTGTTGAGTTGACAACCGTTACGCCGGGAGCCATCACGACACGACGAATGTACTTCTCACCCAAGAAGTTACGGATCTCAATAACCGTGTTCTGCTCGGAGGTAACGCAGTTAATGGGGAAATGAGCGTACACAGCACGCATTTTGTACTGGAAGCCGAATGTCACGCCTAAAATTAGAAATATAACAAATTACATTAATTAATTATCCAACCATTTCCGTTAGGCTTCGCTTCGAGTTACCCTTGATCATGTTCTCAATGTGGCTGCACACTGTGCGGACGGCAGCGAGCTCCTTCTTTGTGCCGAACCATTTCTCGACTTTCAGGGTGCGTTTGTCCGACATGTACATGTCCAGAGCCAGATGCTTGAAGCTACGCTTCAGGGTGCCTCTGGTGCCGGTGATCGTGACCACACGCGCCTTCACGGAGGCTTTGATATCCTTGGGGATCTTGACACACTGATTCGAGTTGATCGTTCGCATTTTGGCGACACTGCAAAATGGTAAACAAATATTTGAGTGAGTAACATTTGTGCAAGTAAATAAATGCATACATTTATAGCAATCCCAATGAACACAGATTCGTGTGGTAAGTTTGCTTGTATTCAATAAATTACACACTTCTAGCTGCTCTACGCGTAAACAAAACATTTCAATAAGCTAGGTATCATTATGAATTTACAGATTACTATAGTTTTTTTTTTGTATGTATCGCATATGTGGTCAAATATATACATATTCAACAAACTAATTCATTTGTCACTCGCCTAACACACTTAGCGATTGAGCAAGCATATCCATTTTGTTGATGTTTTAAAATTCATTTTGTACACAATTTGTTAAGAAACTTACACACTGCAGACCAACCGGAAAGAGGCTGGAAAAAGAAAGGAAATATTTGACGTTTCATTTAGGGCTGCCGTATCGATCAAACAATGAGGGATATTTTGAGGGAAATTATCTGATACTGCCAACCCAATTGAATTACAGTGTTGATATGAACAGCTGATATGTAAATTGTCTGTATTAGCACTGCTATTTAATTTTTTAACAGCTGTTGATTTTGTATGTTTTGCAAGAAGCGAAGTTGGTTGTATGGGAATTTCGTGGAGATTAAAGTATTATTGCTTTGTGATGTCGACCACTTTTAGTAAATGAACTGAAACTATACAGAAATATTAACAGAATGAAACTATAGTAGCGTGCTGTTAATAACATAATTTCTTTAACATGCGATTTTAACAGAGGAACGAGACAAAAAATTAATGGCGGGAGCTGTCTGGCGTGGGCAAATTACTCTCTTTTCCAACCGGCGCTAGTTTGCAAAATTATAAGTGGCTGAACGCTTAGCCGAAGGGAATATACAATAAATAATATTTAATTAATTTGGTTAGTGTGCATAAAAGAGTTGATAAATATGAATAACACAGCGTCGCCACCAGATGTCCTACAGACGGCGGGCAATATGCTCGAATGTTACGACTTTCGAGACAGACATAAGCCGGAACTTTTAGAGGTAAAGAAGCAAGTCAAATGAAACAAAAGGGCGTTGCTTAATGGCGCAAACTAATATTTTATTACTGAATAGCTGACAGGCATCAGCCAGCATGGAAGAGCAACAATGAGCGGCCTCAACGATTATGACTACCAAACGCTGGGACAACTGACCTCCGGCGACACACATAACCTACAACAGCTTCGGACGCTCACGAAATGCGGAATACCCAATGAGGTCCTGGAGCACTTCAAGCGTAAATAGTTTGTGCAGTGCAATCAATAGCTGTGATTTAATGATTATCTTCATTTAGATATCAAATGCCACTGCATAATGGGTTTATTTCCGGCCATTGGACGCGCCTGGCTGACAATCGATTCGGATATATATATATGGACGTATGAGCAGACTCGAGACGTGGCCTATTACGATGGCCTAACCCATTTAATTCTGAGCGTTGGCTTGATAAAGCCAAAGGCAGGTGTTTTAATCAACGACGTCAAGTATTTGCTATTGCTGACGACGCCCATTGAGGTGATTGTCCTTGGCGTTACGTTCGAAGAGCAAAAGGATTCTAGAGGGTGCACAGTGAAAAGCAGCCGAATGCAGCTATTGAATAAGCCGCTTTTCGTTCTTAGTACCGATAATGTAACCATTAACGTTATCGAGGGCACAAAGGACGGACGCATCTTCTTGGGCGGTCGCGATGGCTGTCTGTACGAAATTGATTACCATTCGGAATCAAGCTGGTTTGGCAAGCGTTGCAAAAAGATAAACCATTCGCAGGGACTCGTCTCCTACATAGTGCCAAGTTTTCTAAAAGTATTCTCGGTAAGTAATGAGAAAAGCATAAAAGAATTTAATACTGACTATTTGACTTACAGGAGGTCGATCCTATTGAGAAAATCGTCATTGACAATCGGCGTAGTTTGCTTTATGTTTTAACTGAAAAGAGTTCCATCGAAGCCTGGCACATTGGCACAAACTTTGCGTCCGTGCGAAGGCTGGGCAGGATTACACAAAATGATATAGCCTGCCAGGCGGTTAACTTGATCAAGTATGTGAACAGACAATAGAAATATGTAGAAGAATACTAATTATTATTTGTATCTGCAGAACTGTGGATCCATCCATCTTCAAGAGCGTAAAAGCCATCTGTCCGCTCAGCCCAGACAATTCCAATTTCTTGCACCTTGTTGCTGTCACGCAATGCGGCGTGCGTCTCTATTTCTCTACCACGCGCCTAAATGTACAACAGCAGAATTTGAACTATGTGCCGGACAGCTATGGCATGGCCAACAATCCAAATAATCAATTAACAATGATGCAAGGAGATATGGACACATCAAGAGGAGTTTATCTATTGCATGTTCGGCTGCCACCTGGTTACACGCCGAATGCAACAACCAATAAGCCGAAGAAAGTTCATGCTGCATTTTACAGCGAGGATACAATGTTAATGATCACTACTCAGCAGCAGGAACAGGACTTGCTCTGGTCCATTAGCTCTGCGCCGTTTACCAATTTTTCGTACCTCGTTGAGTCGACAGCATTGGAGAATCTGGATGGCATCGTTTGGAGCATTTCAGAAGTCAAGGACTCTGTTTTAGACAACACGAGCTCCTTACTATATAATGCGCGCACCTCGCGCAGAATCATTTTGCTTACCAATCAAGGTACACACATCGTCGAGTTGATGAAGGCCGCCCACATTCTTCAGCAGTTATTAATAGCCTGCAAGGGTCCACACAATGAGGCTGTGAAATTGTTCTTTCAGACGCAGAATGAACGAGAGGCTTGCTTTACTGCGTTGCTGTTGGCCACCTCGGAGCTGCTACGTGGCAGCGATATTGCCTTGTGGGCGACTCAAGCATTTATGCTGTACGGCGGAGAGCCTTGCTATCAACACTATTTAAATTCAACCAATCGCAATTTGCACAATAGCACCATCAATACAAACCCCGGCCTGCCTGGTAGAGATCGGGCACCTCCGATGTTCATGTCTACACCCATGCCAAATGCAACAAATATAGGTGCAATGACTAGTCAATACAATCAGCCAATTAGTCCTAGTAAGTGAGCATTATGATCAATATCTTATCTAATTCGCAGTGCTCAGTATATGAGTTGGCTAAGTGGATCTATTAATTTTGATAACTTTAACAACGGGTGCGCAGAGTCGAATGTTGATAGTTAATAACTTTGTTGATTCTAAAACATCCCCTGAACTTCTATTTACAGTTTCAGCTGCACAAACCACACAGCAGCAGCAGCAACAACACTTCGCACAAAAGCAACAACAGCACTCTATGCCCAGCAATGAGAACTCTCCAATTATATATTCAGCGAAACATGATGGTCTTTTTTTGTATGTGTCGCGCATGCTGCGCTCCATTTGGCAATCACATTGTGTTGACGAGAATCTGTGCTCGAAGATCAATTTTGCCGATTGCTCGATGATATTATCCGAGCTGCGTGCATTGCGCATGTTTTTGGACAAACACTCAGTCCATGATCTTTCAGGTAAAGGAACTTTGATTTGAACTAACGTCTGTCAATAATTGCCTATTATTATTATTTATAGTAACAAGACGAATGCCGTATGACAGTCATTTGGGTAGAACAAATGCTGTCCTGATGAACAGCACTCAGATGCCGATAAATGAACACCGCAACCTTACCGAGCAGGCGCAGATTGAGGAAAAACGTTCGCTGTCAACTCTAAATCAGTTTATCAGTGAGTAAAGATAGTAGCGGCGAAAAACGGCTCTAATACTTCTCACAATTTTTTATAGAACATGCCTGTGAGGTAATGTCGCTGTGGAGCATCCTCCTTGATCATCAGTTTCAATTGCTGTGCCAACAATTGTCGCCGGAGCATCAGAAAATGTTGAGATGTTGCACATTCCGGGACCTGTTAATAGCACGCTCTGAGGTGTGCGCTTTTCTGATTATTGCGCTCATCAATCTATACCTGAAAGATAAAGCCGATGTCGCAGAGGTGTCGGCCTCCTTGCGCTCACTGTGCCCGAATCTCTACAGACATGAGGATGAGGTGACCTATAAGGCCACCGAAATACTGATGAGCGCCAAGAGCTGTAAGTCGGCTGCGGACAAGCAACAAAAACTGGCCGTAACATTACGAATGTGCTTGGAGGCGGCGCCAACTCTGCCACTGCACAGTATATGCCAGCAATTCATTTCGGTTGATTTCTTTGAGGGAGTCGTTGAGCTAGCTGCGACGTGTGCATCGAAAATGGATCCAGAGGAAATCGGTATTCATTACTATAATAACAACGAGCCAGCTGAGGACCACGAGGGCTACGCATGCTTTGTAACACGGTAAACATAGATGAGCTCTATTCTATATGATAAGCTCCAGTCAAACTTAAATATATTGAACTTTTCTTGCAGTATGAACTATTACAAGGAGGTGCAGAATATGCTGGACTACGCCTACAACACGGTTCGCAACAGCAAATGTGATCAAGATCAGAGTCGACTATTTCAGCACAATTACGAAGAAACTCAGGATCAAAATGATATGGAAAGCAGATCAAAACAAATTATTAAAAAGATCACAAGCCAGGCACTTCGAAAGAAAGATCCTCTAATGCATGTTGCGATCTATGAGTGGCTGCTCACCCACGAAATGAACAGCGAGTTATTGGATTTGGCTGAGCCATCGTTGGGCGAGTTCTTACGGCGTAGTGTTAGTCGCAATCCGGAGAATGTTAAATTAATTGACTTACTGTGGAAGTATTACGAGAAAAATGGACATCATCATCAAGCAGCGAAGATTCTCGACAACCTGGCCATGACGAGGACTGAGAACATATCTTTGGATGTGCGCATTGACTACCTGGTGCGCGCTGTCATGTGTATGCGCAATGAAACTGTTGGCTCATCCGTGACCAACGGCATATTCTTGAAAGAGTTGGAGGATAAGGTCAGCAAACGAGCTCTTTTCCAAATACATGTGCATATTAATATTTATACTCTGTATCTGCATATATCTAGTTGGAAATTGCGCGCGTTCAAAAGTCTGTGCTTGCAGCAATGTCCTCGCTTGTACCTACAAATGACGCTGTCAGACAGGCTGTGAAGGATTTGAATATTGCACTCTACGATATCACACAACTGTATCAAAACTTCGCTGATCCATTCAATCTGTGGGAGTGCCAGCTGTCCATTCTCAATTGCTCAAATCACAATGATCCCTTGTTGATTGAGTCCGTATGGGGAAACATAATCAATAGCGCCGTCGAAGGTCCTGGCACAGCACAGGAACGCAGTGCACAACTCTTTACAAAAATTGAACTGTTGGTTCGAGAGTTTGGTGAATCCGGGCCATGTTTTCCATTTGCTTTCCTCATCAGGGAGCTGGAGATAAAAGCCTGCCAACTCAATTTGCCTGAGGGAACGGTGCCAGAAAAGCTATTCGCCATGAAGCTGGACATTGAACTACTCCTAGAATATTACTCCAGGTAAGGGGATGATGGACGATGTGATTCGTGCACAGCTTTACTAATGCCTTTCTCTCTCTAGAATGATTTCCATGAATGAGCGCATTTGGGCGAACGAAGGCAACGAGTGGCACTTGATACAGTCCGCTATTCGCGTTGTTACACTGCTAGCTGATAATGCCCAAGCAATTTGGTACCGGTCAAAGTAAGACTCATTGTACAACAATTTAGTTGAATAATTAATAATAATATGACATAATATGACTGTTTATTGCAGGCGACGGATATTGGGCAAGGCACAGGACATAGTCGCGGCTTGCTTGACCATTTGCTATCAGAAGCCGGACACCAATCGCCTGCAGCACTCTCTCAAGGAGCTCCAATGCCGTTTGCAACGGCTTTTAGGTTAATGTCTCTGACAGTAGTTATTTTCAAATGATATATATTTTTTAGAGCAAAACAATAATGGTATAGCTGTGAAGTTTGACTGAGGTATAAGCTTTGTACGCATTTTTTATTTACTGTCTAACACACAGACTGAGCTACGAAACTATGTTGTGTCCATCATCTTGAGGTGCGCTTCCGTAAGTATGCATTTCGTCATGTGGCATGAACAGGGAACGGGATGTTCTTCTACATTCGGGTCGAGCAGCTCGACTTCCAAATTGTACTTTCTCGCATCATTCGCGCTGCGTTTCATTAGGATTTGAAAGGCCACAGGAGATTTCTCATCTAGAGTTTCACAATTTTCTTCCGGGAGCACTACGACGCACTGCTTCCAATGGGTTTCAGGGGCCAGAGGTGATGTGCTAAGCACAACAGATTCTTCACCAGGAAATCGCACTTCGAACCATATGCAGAAGCCCTGATGCTTACCCGGAATTTGAGTGGCGACGACTTCTTTGAAGCGTATTTCATCCAGCTCCTGGGCGCTAACATCGAGCAAACTCATCCAATGAAATACAATGCCTTCGTGGAGCAAATCTTTTGGCGTTAGTTGTGTAATTTCTGGTCTCGTTGATTTTTGTAAACGCAGTTTGCTAGCGAACTTTTCCATGTTGACTCCATCAACATTTTGCCAATAATCATACAGGGATGGGACAGAGCACGGAGCCACAAATATCGTGCACTCACTGGGGAACAAAAGGCCATCTGGCTTTAGGAAGTTATCCCTGGCAAAGAGAACAGAGTCCAGCATGCCTTCGTGAAATAGATAAAATCCCATCCACTCTGAGATAATAATGTCCACTTTTTCAGCCGAAGTGGGCAGCACGAATTCCTCGATCTGGGAATGAATTACTTTGACAATGCTGGTGAGACCATTTTCTTCAATAAGATCTAATGCAACCTTAGTTGCAAGATTGGATGCTTCTATAGCATAAACCAATCGGGCACCGGCTTGCGCGCAGAATGCAGAAAGTATTCCTGTACCAGCGCCCACATCCATCACAACTTTATCCTTAAATAATTCTTTATTTTTCATAATGGCATTATAATAAGCTTCTTGTCTTGGCCGATCTCTTAACATGAGCTCGTGGACCTGCAAGGATATAACTCATTTATAATAAATATGTACATCTAATTATGTGGTGTATCTGACTGGTTACCTCTAAATTTTCATATTCCGTAAAATACGTATCCATTTGAGGTGCACTTATTTATTTTTGCAAAATAAAATTGAATAAACTACAAACGGATCTTTATAGGTTAAATAGAATGGTCAACAGAACTGTTATTTAACATAGCAGACTATTTAACATGTTGAGATGGGCTCAGCTGTTTATTAACAGTGACCAAAACCTTAAGAAGTAACAGCCAAAAATGCAATTTTTACCACTATACAAATATAAGGATCTACGAGGATATTATTCAATCACTAGTTTTGCGAATTCAGAATTGATTTACAAACAATAATTGTTCGCTGTTAGTAACATAAAATGCTAAGAGATGTCATATGTTTGAAACACAAGGAACTAAATGAACGAACTGGTTAAGGGAACAATTGCTTATTTCTTTAGTCGGCCACGTAAAATCTATAGTAAACAACTGTTTGGCCCTAATAACTAGAATTTGTATTTCTTATGTCTACATTCAAAAATAATTATTCCAAATGGATATGAGTAAATTAGATCTAAGCGAAATGATCCGCACTTGGGATATAAGTACAACGGAAAAGGTGGATGAAAGCCTCAAGCGTATTGCAGAAAAAGAAGTAAGTAATATTCCGTGCTCAATTTTGACAATTATTACGGGAACGAATTTTTGTAGGCAGACGTAAATGCCAAACTGGAAGCTGCTTTATCCAAGCAATGTCAGATAGACGCAAAATTAAGCGGCATCGGTCGAGCTATGGCCACTCTAATTACCGTGGAGAGCGATTCCAATAAGCTGAACATGCAAATCGTAAACACAGCTAAACTTGCTGAATCCGTCAGCGCTAAGGTGCGTCGCTTGGATCTGGCAAGATGCCGGGCCTCCGAGTGCCAGCAACGGGTGCACGACCTGATCGACCTACAATTGTGTAGCCAGGGCGTGGTGAAGGCCATTAGTGAAGAGGATTATGAAAAGGGAGCGGGACATATCGCTCGCTTTCTGGCAATGGATCAACAGCTCTTGCAGCGTACAGCGGATGATGTCCAGGGTTCCATCACCTCAGTGAGCGATGCTGTGCACACACTGGAGGAAGCCACTGAAAAGATAAGGGAATTGATTTCCAAGCGTTTTGATGAGGCTGTCCAACAGGATGATTTGGCATCTGTGGAGAGGTTCTTTAAGATATTTCCTTTAGTTGGTTGCCACAAAATCGGCATTGAAAAATTCTGTGGCTACATTTGCCAAAAGCTGTCGGCCAAGGCCCAAAAGGAGCTACGTAATGCTCAAGATATTGCAAAAGCTGAGCGTCGTCAACATTTGGCCTATGCCGATCGATTGACTTCGATTTTAGAGAACTTTGCACGCGTCGTTGAAGTCAATCAGCCGATTATAGAAGCATTTTATGGTCAAGAGTACGTACACAAATGTCATCAATTGAGAGCTAGTATTATCAAATTTTATTTATCGTATCTAGATCTACTTCATTGGTTGACATGGTGACCATCTTGCAAAGAGAATGTGATCTCGAAGTTAAGAGTTTACTGTTGGAATTCAACAAAAATCGCCAAATTCAATATCGCATTAAACAGGTCAACGATAGCAGTCAGCGTCCAAACAGCTTGAGTATGGCTAACAGTGGTATGCAGTCCTTGGGACACTATAGAAAACCTTCGGGTGGTTCTATAGATAAATTGAACCCAAAGGATATAGATGCTATCATAGCTGAAATTACAGTGATGCACTCAAGAATAGAGTTATACTTTCGATTTATGCGTCGCCGTTTACAGGTAATATTTATTTACCGAAGTTAATCAATATCAAAGTAAATTAAAATAATCTATCGATAGGCCAATGCTGAGACATGTTTGCAAGATAAGGAAGCACAAAGCTTGATACTAAAGCAGTATGAACGGGTTGTGAAGCATTGTGACTTAAGTCGCCACATGCAGGAAATTCTTAGCACATACTTACTATTTGAAAGGTAGACATTTGAATATTTAAGCTGTGCCTCAACTCTAATTATGTTTGATATATTAGGTATTTCATGGAGGAAAGTGTTATGAAAGCCATTGGACTAGACACCTATGAAGTTGGTCAGCAATGCTCGTCTATCGTGGATGATGTCTTCTTTATATTGCGTAAATCGATACGACGGGCCTTGACAACACAATCGATCAATGGCACCTGTGCCGTAATCAACAATGTTGCAACCTGTCTTGATGGTGATTTTGTATCTGCTTTAAAAGCACCTTTAAAAAATGGATATCCTTCGGGCTATATTGATTTGGCGCAGGCTTACAATGCAATACAAACGACCTTGCAGCAGGGCAAACTGCATTCGAGTGACGCCGATCGTGTTCGAACAAATTTCATAGTACAGTTGAACAATGCTGATATGTCAACGGAATATATTGAAACGCTATGGCAAACAATGGAGCAGGAGATAGCCGGTACATTCCCTAATATATCCCCACTTGAGAAGCAGTTATTGGACAGCTGCTTGACAGAGCTTAAAGCCATTCGCGATGCATTGAAGGCAACCGTTGACTTTGGCATACAGCAGCTTAGGTCGAGCGCGATAAGGCCACGCTTAAATCCCTGGGTGGATGAATTCCTTAATTATAGCCATCATCTCACAGAGGTAACTATATACTAATAATAATAACTAATCATATATAACTAATCATAACTAATCATATAGGAGGAATTGTCCGCTTACGAGGCTGGGGAAACATTTGTTCAGTATTTCATTGTACAATTAGATGGACTATTAAATTCATTTAAAAATGCATTAAGTCCGCGTAATTACGACGCGCTCGTCAGTATTTTGGCTACTGAAGTGACCAACCGCTTGGAACGCGCGATTAAGAAAAGCACATTTAATCGGGTAATATTTAAATATTTTTTTATATGACATAATTAATCGTTTCGATTTGTAGCTCGGTGGACTTGTTCTCGATCAGGAAGTACGAGCCCTTGGTACATATCTTACAGGTGCAACTTCCTGGTCAGTGCGCGATAAAATGACGCGTCTAACACAAATTGCAACGCTTTTGAATTTGGATAAGGTTTCCGAATTGGCTGAATATTGGAATCCCGAAAATAATAGCGACATGCCATCTTGGCGACTGACACCTAATGAAGTGCGCACCATTCTGGCACTACGGTAAATTAATATGTTTCAATACTTTCATACGATAGATATTTTATTCCTGTTCTCTTTGTAGAAGTGATTTCCGTATGGAGGACATTAAACGTTTGCAACTTTAAGTTAAAGGCGTTTATTGATTTATTTATGAAGCTGCGATTTCATTTCTTTTTAAACTAAACCAACGATTGAAATCCAATCTTAATAAGAGCTGCGAAAGCGCACCAAAACTGGAAGCACTCTTGATGTTAACCAATAATTTTATTAATCCAGAGATGGCAACGTTAAATCTATAATATTAAAAATATACATATATAGATATATATTATTATGTATATCAATGCAGATTCATATTGCACCACTTACCTATCCTCGAGTCTATCGACATCATTTAAATTGTCTTCATTCACCACACTAAATTTCTCACATAAACTAAATATTTCGAGGATGGTTCCATAAATCGGATATTGAGAATGACGCGCTGGCTGTGAAATATTTATCTTTTTATCCGTTTCATCTGTTAGCAGGAAACATTGTGAAAGTACATTGGCTAGAAATACTGAATGAGCTCTTTGAATTTCTTCAAAATCGGCTTTACTGGCAATCACATTCATGAGCATACTGAACTGACCTAAAATTTTAGAGTAATGTTTATATTAATAAAAAATAGGTATATATGGATTGTTCTTAGCCTTACATTCTAGTACATCAACCTGTATGTAATACTGTAAGTTGTCCAAAAAGAACATTAAATGATTCCGAAAAGTTATGATCTTAATATCGACTGGATTCTTTGTTTTGGCCGCCCATTTGTGACGAGCCCAAACAAGTTGAAGATCGTACTGTAGTTTTCGAACAGTCAATAGAAAACGAAAGACAGTATTGTAACGTTCGACGGTCGTCGGTGAAAACAATAGGTTCAATGGCCATTTATATATGTATTTCAGATGGAGATTTTCAAACAATGCAAATTCACAACTCTCTTCTAAATCGATGGTTGTTTTCTGAACACTCAATGAGAAGTTCTCCAAATCATCAGCGGTTCCCATAACGTTTGCTGCAATCTATACAATAATAATAAGAATTGTCTTATTTTCGCTTATATTAATTTAAAATAATTAAAATTCAGGTATTCGTACCTCAAAAGCTTTGGTGTAGTTTTTGTTATTTAGTTCTGTGAAATTTTCAGAGCTTTCATATAGCTGACGAAAGAATTCCAAATAAAATTCACCTCGTCCCAACAGATAAAAGTCTTTGATGAGACACAATTGACGATCCAAATCATCTTCAATAACAGCTATTTCCGACAAACGTTGGCTAACGTATTTTTTGATTTGGTTAATAACTCTTTCCAATTGAAATACATCGATCCTATCATCTTGATCTATGTCTTCAATTAGCTTACAAAACATTCCCTCCTTGCCATTCCAAAGCTCACTGATATCATCAGAGAATGATGATTTCGTTTTCGTCATCAAGGAATCAGTTTTATGTTTACCTCGATCTAATTTGAAAACGAGTACCGTTTGTCCGACGAATAATATCTTCTCAGCTAAAACGGCTGATACAAAGTTTGGCAACTGACTAAATCGGATCACATATTGCCATATTTCCTCCTCAGTCAATAAACTCTGTGAAGTAAATGAGCGAAATATTGTTATAGATCTTATTTCAAATATTAATCTTCTTACTGGTTGACTATTGTTGATTGTGCAAGACTTATCACAGCAGTTTTTTGCAGCGCCTTCGCTTGCTCTATAGTGTATAAAGAACTCGGAATATTCATCATCAATAACGCCAAACAACAGCCAGTGCGTCAGGTGCGACAAGAAAGCCAATTTAACGGGCTTCGAAACTCTAGAAGAATAAAATAATGAGAAATTGATTCAATAATTAATTTATTATAATGTAGATTGCCAAGACTTACTTGTTTATTATTCTTTTCAGACGAATATCTCCGTGATCGTAAGACACATGCAAATTTTCTAGCAGCTGACAGCCATTTAGTTTCTGAATTAGAAAACATTCAGTAAATTATATTCTCAATAAGTTCTGTTTTAATTACTTACCTTTACTCTAGCATCGTTAATTAGTTTGCGCAAAAAATGTATAATAGGTAGATGCTGCTCCAGAGTATTGTAAATATATGATAAAGAATGTAACTTGTTTTGGTCGCTTAGAGATTCCAAATGAGCTGTCTCTTCATAATAGTCATCGAGAGAGCTTTCGATGCCCTTGGCAAAATTCCTAAGGTAATAGCCCGATGAGTACTCTGAATAAAATGAAATGAATTAAATTAAACAATAAGTAAAATAAATACTTATGTTTACCAAATGCATCCGGAAAGTCTGAAATGTCACGTTGACTGACGCCTCCAAAGAACTTAGCGAAACGTACAACTTCACTTAGGCTGCTTAAGATGCCTATGATTTCCTCAAAAACGCTCTTCTCACAAGGATGCATGAATTCTTCAACTACATTGGTCGTCTAAAAATTAAATAGTATTACTACACATATGGTAATGTTAGCTTGTCGTACTCACAAGAAAACTTTTAATACCTATTCCTTTGCGGCTCAAGCTCAAGCATGATAGTATAATATCATGAATCATGTTAAATTGTTTCTATATAAATAATTGCACAACAATTTGTTTTATATTATTAAAACTCCCGGTGTTAGTTCTCGGTTTATTTTGTCTTTTGTGCGAATGGCAACTATCAAAATAATGTATGCGGGTCATCGATAGACCTATCGATAAATCATAAGCGAGAAATTATGTTATCGATTAATAACATCAGAACGCATAATAGAGGTTATTTTTTAAATTTGTTGACCTGAGTGTTTGTTATTGTGGGTACATTACTACAATATTCATCTATTTATATATTTATATTTTTCATGCAATGAATACCAGGTATTATTGTTTGTAGTATAATTAATTAATACAAATAATTTTCATAAACTATATTTGTATGATGTTACATATGTATAACTTATTTGGCCTTTTATTAAGTATGTTGGTCCCGTAAGGCGATTGTTGATTTGAACCCTTAAGTTAAGTTAATTGACCCAGAGCATAAGTTTATTTGATTACATTTTTGGGTAGATAATTCATATGCATAAATAAAATTGGTATACCTGTCGTCGTCTTATCTATATATGTGTGTATACCTATGCATATAAATTATCCTTTCTGCTTTATAGTTCTCAAATTTTATTGTCTTTCGGTGCGACATCCTGGCCATAGAGGCGCAATAAATAATGTTCAAGTGTCGTCCAGCATCGAGATAAGCTGCCCAAAAATGTTAACAAATATGTCTTTTATGGAGTGCTTTTATTTTGCACCTTTGTTGTCCACGTTCAAGCTCAAGCAATGCAAAAGGGCCAAAACCAAACACCTCACTAACGCTTTCTTTGCGCCAAGTCTGTTGCCTGTTAGCAAAATCGCTGACATAGGAAAATTGTGGTGAAAGAGAACAAGAGGCTGTCTCTGTGGAATATGTATAAATATTCTTGTTGGTTTTATATGAACTTAATTAAATTCTTCATTGCAGATATGAGAGTACATAATGTATGTATATATTCAAATTAAATTTATTAAATAAGTATACTGATGAATTTACAGTTTAAAGGGAACTTCGACCGCATAGAGGATTGACACAACCAACTAGATATATGTATATGTATAAAGATTCAACCACAAAGAAACTTATTTAATTTCGATTATGAAAGCCATTGGACTAGACACCTATGAAGTTGGTCAGCAATGCTCGTCTATCGTGGATGATGTCTTCTTTATATTGCGTAAATCGATACGACGGGCCATGACAACACAATCGATCAATGGCACCTGTCCCGTAATCAACAATGTTGCAACCTGTCTTGATGGTGATTTTGTATCTGCTTTAAAAGCACCTTTAAAAAATGGATATCCTTCGGGCTATATTGATTTGGCGCAGGCTTACAATGCAATACAAACGACCTTGCAGCAGGGCAAACTGCATTCGAGTGACGCCGATCGTGTTCGAACAAATTTCATAGTACAGTTGAACAATGCTGATATGTCAACGGAATATATTGAAACGCTATGGCAAACAATGGAGCAGGAGATAGCCGGTACATTCCCTAATATATCCCCACTTGAGAAGCAGTTATTGGACATATGAGAGTACATAATGTATGTATATATTCAAATTAAATTTATTAAATAAGTATACTGATGAATTTACAGTTTAAAGGGAACTTCGACCGCATAGAGGATTGACACAACCAACTAGATATATGTATATGTATAAAGATTCAACCACAAAGAAACTTATTTAATTTCGAGCACAGCCAAACTATGTGTACTTTTATTTTATTTTAATTACACTTTTGCTAAATAATTCAGGAACTTGAGCGAACCCGTAAGTGCATTAGACTGCTCTCCTCTTTGAACCCCTTTGGCTTATTTGCAATTAGGATGGGAGTTCTGCTGCAGACCAGCTGAATTTCGAATTTATTGCATTTTATTTAGTAACATGCATTTTTAATTTTACTGCCACGTTAATTAAGTTTAATTTTGTTACTGCAGCAGCCATGGACGATGCCCCAATGCAAGTTCTTATACTAATAAAGTTTTCGCTGCTCGCAGAGTTTTCTAAAATGCAAAATACAAAATGAAAATCCGCAACTCTGGACTTGGCCCCACGTTAAATGCGAGCGTAGAAAGTTATATTCGTATGTGCATTATTTCTCGAGTTGATTAAGTTCTCAAACGAGTTAACCCTTTGCATTTTATGAAAAAACTTTCGAAAGAGAGTAAAACCCTTTATAGTCAGTCTATTTGGTTTAAAGAGTTTTTATCAAGCAAAATTGTATCCCTTAATAAAAATGATTAAAAAAAATTATTAAATAATAATTTAATAATAATATAATAATAATATTTACCTGATTAGTTGGCAAAAATATAGATATATATTTTTCTACACCGAGTCGGTTCAACACTGGAGCTAAAAATTCTATAGAAGAACTTCGATCACATTTTGTTCAAAAATTAAAGGAAAATAGCTCAGAAATGATATCTCTAGCCAAATAGAAAAATATTTGATAAATATAAAATTATATGATTTATATTCCCATGAGATCAATTGAATTGTCTTAGTGAAAAAGTAAACACAATATTTAAGCATTTTTCTAAGAAACATTTGTAAAATTTATTGATAATAATAACCGTATGTATAAGTATTGCACTTATAAGTATAATGTACTTTATATAAAATTATCTATTTCAATTTCTTCATATATTTATTTCATATTTTGTTCGTTCACTGTCGTCTTCAATAGGCAAATGTATACTGAAGTGCGGCACGAGTATGATTTGTATTTGTTATTATTGTTTTTGTTTTTCATTGATTTTGCTCTTAACTTTATGGGTTCTTAGGCTCTTAAGAAGGTGATTGGAACCTGCTGTTAACGAATCTCCACTCTGGTTTTGCGATCCTCCTCAGTAATGCATATACTTATGTCTCGATATAGCTAAGTGTGAGTGTTAAGAAAACTTGAAATAGTATTGCATGTCTTTTCAGCTCTTATGTGTATACATAGTTTGATTAGTTTGAGTTTGTTGTTGATTTTTGTAATTTTGGTTGATATATAGTACATCTAATTTTCTAATACCAATAAAATTGACTATGAGGAAAACATCTAAAGCAATTAAGGGATTACGTGCCATTGCATCTATGTATATATCTATATGTGTATATATGAATATGAATATATGTTTGTGTGTATACCAATTTGAAAGGCACATTTTTCTTAAATATGATATTAAGTATATCTGTGAACAGTTTACATATATGTATATATATATTTGGTCAGTTTGGTTCATCATAGATTGGTCATTGTTTATTGCACTGTTTTTGTTTTGTTTTGTTTTGGTTCTTCATTTCTTTTGTCTTGTTTTGTTTTGTGATACTTGAGAACTAAGGCATATTATAAATAGAACTACGAATACGACCGACTTAAAGAATCCATTTAATTTACAGCTTTGTCAGAGTTGAACTCGCAGTCATCCCAATCGGTCAGCGCCCAGCTCGGCAGCTCAGTTTCGTACTCCCAGCCGGGACCCTAAATCGAAAATATGTTGCAGTTCTGGGGATGGATTATTACGCTCTGTCCACACATACCTTGTACTTCCAGGCGTGCAAATACATGACCAGATCCTTGGGCTTGGGGTCTCGATAGTGCACCTTGCACTCATAGCAATGCTTGTCAATGACTACTTTATCGGATGTCAAGGCCAGATCCGTGGGTGCTTCATTCGGGACTGGAAGCTCAGTGGCTGCGTCGGCTTTAGCCGCGAACACTGGACTGCTATTCGTCGAGTGCAGCTGTTTGAGGGCCTCTGCGCTTTGCTGGTTCTCCAAGCATGGAGGCGTTGTCTCCCGTGAATTGGCGCCCACGTCATCGTCGCTGTGGTGCACGGCTGAGGGATGGAATATTTAAATTAAAATATTCTATTAAATATTTGCTGTTCTCTTACCAAACGTTTGATCGCTGCTCAGGCTTTCCAGATCCGTTTCATCTTTAGTATTCTTAAACAATGATATGTCCGAGTCACAGTCGATGCCCAGCCAATTTTCCGCGTTATGTATATTAATGAGATCCCGTATGAGCTCGTCGTCCGTCTTGCCACCAATGTCTCCAGCGCGACCTTTGAGAGGCCCGAACACCTCATGGTTATACAAGGGATCGTTAAGTATAGGAAAGCCTTTGAGAGTAGAAGCTTTTAGTATCTTTCTATAAGCCAATTACAATTCTCAACTCTACCTAAATATTGCAAGTGAACACGTATTTGGTGCATTCGTCCAGTGAGTGGCTTGCAGAGGACCACGCTGGTTTTTCCATTCTGGGATAGCTTCTGGAAAGTCGTGGTGCAATCTTTGCCCTTCTGCGAGACCTTACATACGCCTATCTTATAGCTGACCACCTCGATGGGCTCCTTGCATTCCACGACACCACTAAAATTGAAATTTACATTTCACAATCTAGCTACGATGCGCTGGACATAGATGTCTACTCACTCTGGAAAAATGCCCTCCACTCGACAGATGTATTCCTTCTCCACTTGTCTATTGCGTATCTGCTGCTCCATTTGGCGCGCCTTCTTCGGACTACGGCCGAACAACAGCAGACCGGACGTAAGCCGATCCAGCCGGTGAATTGTGCGTAGATTCTTCAGATTGAATTCCTTGGCAAGTATGAAGACTACAGTGTTATGTCTGTATCGCCCACATGGATGAACCTGTTAAGAATATTCGATAGTTAGTATAATGTCATTTAGTTATTTTCTTAAATTCTTTTGTTAGTCGCAAAATTGATGACGGATCTAGCTTAATTTATTGTTATCTAGATTCATAGATTCATAGAAATGCATAATCAATTGTAATATGGCAGTCGTTTAAGCCACTTACTGGTATAGAGGCTGGCTTATTAACAACCACAATGTCCTCATCCATATGCACTATTGTGATTGGTTGGCAAGTGACGGGTACTTCGTGTCTGCAAAGATATATTCATGAGTGCGCACATTTAGTTAGATGTATGTAACCATTCAGTGCTTTCAATGCAACTACCATTCACGTCCTCTTAAATTAAGTCTTATAAATGACAAACAAACATCTACCATATGGGGTAAACTCAACAGGTTGGTATTCTATAGCTATAGATATATCACAAATTAATTACAAGTTTTTAAATTAATATTTATTGTTAAATGAGGCGTCAACAAAGTTTGATGAAATTTATTAGCTAAAAATGTTACTTTAATTTTGTTAAGGGCTTTAAAGTGAACGGGGAATTTCAAAAATAGCTTTGAGTTTTAAAATTATCTGATTATAAATAAGTATATTCCATTACCTATCTAAATATTTTTAAAGTACTAAATACGAATCTGAAAGAAAATAGCGTTAATTGCTATTGGTTTTAATATAGTCTGATTTTAGGTAATCCAAGAGATCAAGAAAATGGCTATACCATTCTAATGGTTTTAAACTCTAAATACGAATTCGACTACAAAATAGGCATTGTTTCTTTGGGCTCCAAATTATGCAAAGAATCGGAGTAGACATTGCCCAAGTTTTCCGACGGAATCAACCAGAATATAAAACCAGTATAGCCCTTGCACAACAAGGGTTATACTTTTAAATGAATATTATTTAAACAAGTAAGATCTAGGTTGTCAATATACATACGCAGTTAATTGTTTATTAAAGCAGAAAAAGTTGTAAACTTATAAATATTTTCGACTAAAAATATTGTAAATATGCCAAATAAGTAAATACTTTAAGAGTGTAGATCAACTGCACTGAAAATTTTCTCTCATTCTCTCACATATGACCTTTCGACAAGTCTTTCTAGAGCAATTTTGGAAATAGGCTTTTATAATTACATAAAATGAATACCTTTCGTATACAAAAAGTCTTTATTTGCTTTCTTTAACATTAAGCGAATTTAGTTGTAGACAAAATGAGGTTAGTGGAGGATGAGTGGTAAATTTTGGGTAATTTGTAGTGTAGTGAGTCATTTAGGTTTAGATGGCCCAGGAGAGAAGGTGTAGGGAATGAATCGTTTCAGTCCACGTACGTGTTGCCTAGTGCCTGTAAGGTGGACAGTAATTTAGAAGGGTTTCTAGTCTGTTTAGGTGTCTAGCCTTGCGTCATGAGAATATGAATATGAATAACTAGCGTAAAAGTTTGAGATTGGCATTCAATGATTAATGTTCGTTACTTAATTTCATCAAATTTGCTTGGCCTGCGCTAGATACGGTATGAGATATGGTTTACATTTATTAATAACTGAGTTAATACGTCCCTTTCTATACGCAATAATACTACAGGGTATATCTTTCAACTGCCTATTAGGATATTTAATTTACATCAGACATTCTTTTTGTTTCATTTAACAAATTAAACATAGTTGTTCACAAACGTTAAGAAATCAGTAAACAGATTTGGCTCGATCAACTTTTGTATCTGTGCTGCATTTTTGCTACCATTTTATGTGCACTACATAGTTGGTCAAATGGTTGGCTAAGTACATATATATAATACATATATACATATACATATATATAATACAAATTGAGAATGCTGCAGTCGATAGAGTAAGTAATTTATACGAGGATCAACATCAAATATGCTCTGTTGTTGTTGTTTTTAGAAGCAAGTCGAGTAAAGTAAAGAACACTTTATAAGATTGATGACAATGAAGTTATTTGATTATTTGGCATTTCATATGCCCATATTTAGACAACACTTTACAGAGGCGAATTATGTTTTAAAGGGTATTTAAATCATTGAGCTTACCTGTGCACAATGTTGGCCAATAGATCATTGTGTTTCAGCCGATAGTCAATGGGCACCTTCTCGAAGTTAACGGTCAAGGTGCCCGTCTGTATGCAGCGCTCATATTCCTCAGCTGGATGTGCACGAAACTCCTTGGAGAAGATGTCCAAGATCTTCTCGCCCACCCAGCGGCCCTTGGTAAAGGTTGTGAAAGTAAAATAATATGGATACACCTTGCGTAGACCTATAACCAAAGGAGATTTAACACCAATTTTGATTTGGGGTTTTCCGCATTAGTTTTATGTCCACCCACCATTTTCTATATAGTAGGAGGTCTCCTGATATCTTTCATCAGTGAATCCCGGTCTTTTAGCTTTCAAAGCTTTTGTTTCCAGCTTTGCCTTTAATTACACAAACATAGGCATGTAAGCTGTGATTTCTTATAAGCTTTCTGGTTCACTTACCTTTTTCAAATCTTTAATTTGTTCCGTGTCCTCAGTTTTTCTCTTCTCAGGTATTTTTATCTTTTGCTTTTCCAGCTCGCTAACGTTTGTCAGCTAAAAGTAGAAGACACAAAAAGCTTCTTTGATTAGCTTGTAATAGTCAATTTGTTAAATAACTATAAATAGTTTAAATGAGCTCACTGGGATTAGGAGAATTCAGGCGCACCCTTAAATTACGTATGCTTTTAGCTTATATGAAATATTACTTCTAGTTCAGGCAAGATCAAGTGTTTGCCCAGATTTCATTTGACGCAGGCATTGCAACTCAGCAACGCGATTTTTCTACCCATCACAACCCATCACGAATTGTGTTTGTATCTAAATTTACATTTTTGGTGTCTGGCATTTTGTGTTTTTATCTGACCATAATTTGATCGTAGCGTATGACTGAAATGTGAGTTCTCAAGTGGTCTGCCGAGCACTAATTCCACTTAGCAACGACACCAATTATTTACTATGAAATATACGGGCATACAGATGCTCTAGAGCAGTGTACAATGCATATACATATGCATAGAGAGTGCAAGTATATACTATGTGCAATTTGGAATAGATACTTGCATTTCAGTTAGTTCTTGTGTCTCTTTCGTCGACTCCGATGAGTGACTGCCTGGTTGGCTGGCTAGCTGGCTAGCTGCCTGTCTTTTGTCTTTGGCCTGTGCTTTCATTGGCAGTGCGCCCAACAAGTGATACAAACTAGCTGCATGCCCAAAAACAGAAGAGTCAAGCAAGACTGTTACAGTCGAGCTTAGGGGACTGCATAATACTCGCTGAAAAAATCTGAACTAAATCAATTTATTTAGAAGGTATTTTGCTTTATCAGTCGTGGAGGTTAATAGCTATGCATGTGGTCATAATAGCTCTTGGGCTTTGGAGCAAAGCGATCTATGGTGGAAGCTAACAGTAACCCAAAGTAAATCAAAGTAAATAGTATACCCAAATCTAAAGCTTTGCTGTCATATTCTGTCTTACACTTTTTCACACCAATCTTTTTCTCCAAGCAAATGGTTTTTAAATTTAAAAAATAGTAACTAGAAAATTTAACTGATAAGTAGTACTATGGTGGTATTCAATATCCTCATTAGAGTTACATATATTAGACTTCATGTCAAAATCAAAGTTTGACACGGAGATATATATAATATATATCATATAAAATATATATATGCAAATATATCAATTCTTAACACCCATACGAACAGCATTACGGAAATTCTACAAACCAAATATACTCTTTTTCTACCAGGTGACCGAGTATTAAAAATCAAAATAAAACTATGCGGGAGGGCATCGGACTGCGGCCGCTGTAGTGAGACTAGACTCTGACACCGACGGCCTGTCGGTCAATTTCCCTTAAGCAGCATCTTTACGCGAGTTGAAGATGCCGTCTCCACATGTGCACAGCGTATAACAAATGCACAATATCCATCCCAGCAGCCCCATAGACAAGAGACACACTCGAAAATCTCTTGGATTTTTGGCAGCTTAGTTTAAAATTAGACGTGATTTCATATTATATTCAACCAAAACCAAAAAACCGCTCTATTTAGCCTAAATTTGAACCTATTCTAATTAATAGAACACGCTATTATTATGTTTCCTAATAATCAATAATCATTTATGTTCGTATAGAATATAATGAGCAGAATATGAATGAAATGTTTGAACTCTGCCCACACACACACACACACACACACACACAGAGACTCACACACAAACACATTTATATCTGGGGAGGCTGCGTATATTGTAGCTCTCTACTCATCCATGAGATGATGTTCATATAGAAAGACTTTATAAATTAATTGAATCATTCAACGGCAGAGACCTGTTGCCAGAGATCTTGGCAAGCGACCATTCATACATGCTTGTATGTATATATATACGCATATATATGTATGTGTGTGAATATGACTGTTTGCATGTATGTACATTGTATGCTCCTGGGTTTGGTAGACAATTCCTATATTGTTCCAAGCGAACGGACGACGCGACGCGATGCGGCCAGAAGTCGCAGCTAATATTTATGAATACACCCACAGTGAAACCAACATAGAGCAACATATACGCATATACGTATATTTAACACTATATATATAGTATAATATACATATATATTCGCAGGCGACACAATCTTTCTACACTTGATTGCGCAAGGCGCTAAAAACGGGCGTGTGGCTAAAGCAAAATGCGTGTGCGGCAGCTGGAAGCAAAAAAAAAAAAAAAAAAAAGAATAAAGAAATGGAAAAAGAAAACAAAATATATGGAAACACGTGACCACGTGCTGATTTTAATTATCAATTTTTCAAGAGCATTGCGTGGTCCATACCAATGTGGAAATAGATGGATAAACATCTTCAGCTAAACATCAGCTGCTACGCAGAACGTGTCCCAGAACCTGATTATGTGGAATCCTGCTATTAATTAGAGCACTTATTATGTCCACATAAACTTCTACTTGTCTGGGGATTGAATCTCCAACTGCTTAGCTAACCATATCTGATTGACAACTACCAGTTGCTATAAAAAGCAAAGCTGCGTTTATACTGTAAAATCTAGTTCTGCACTGCAAAAAAAACCTGGCTAAAACAATCAGGCTGCATTGCATGAAAGCGCCTTCAGCCTGGGAATTGTCTTTAATTTGAAACAATGGAAAAGCTTAATAATTGAACTGTTTTGTGCCAACTCATAGCTCAGAATTGTATTTTATGTAATTATTTTCTAAAGAACTTAGTAATGTTTTCAAAATCTGTCGAGCAATAAAGCTGCATCAAATGAATATTCATTGCGTAATTGATTTTATAGTTAATTTCAGAACTTAATTGCTTCTATGACATCGAAAAATCAACAAACAAATAATAGTCGGCAGCTGGCAATGTCCGACCCTCAGATACCTTGATTAGATGTTGTATATATTCTATATCTGGGACATTTTCTTACATGCAAATTCTTTTCCCTCTCCAATTCGACGATTTTAATGAAATGTTCAGCACATTAAAACGACAACAATATTTGGCAGGATTTTAATTTTGTATTGATAACAAGTAAGAGTATTTCTGACTGCACGATTGCTACTTACGGTTCAAAATCCGTTGCATCTTTGTTTGCTAAGCTCGTCAGTAAGAGCCTTATGCAAATTACTTGCCCTATTTTAGAGCTCTATGCGCAAAAGTTTGAGTATAAAGTTTTTTCCGATTCGCCTTTTGGGCGTGACATATTTTTATATATTGTAAGTTAATAGAAAAGATCAACATTGCTAATTTTCCCCTATTGACACATTGGAGTGGAAATGTAAATATTGACCAATCTAAATCGGAAGTTCAATTCAAATTTGTAATACTTATTGCAATGAAGAAAGGTATCTAAAATAAAACAAATTACTAAATCTACATGTGCGATAGTCGCGTCAACTATCCAGTTTTTATAAGTTTTAAGACCATGCGGACGATAGACGAACTGAAATAGACATATACAGAATGAATCGCTAAATGTTTCTTAATATATATATATTTTCAATGACAGGCCACGCCTCCGTCTGCCCGTTACATACAATGTAAGAAAACCATTATGCCCTGTTCAACTATTCTCAATTAGTTCAGGTTGTTGAAAATGGATCAGCTCTGTTGCTAGAGCCAAAAACAATTTAAAATTTTTAAAATTTGTTTCAATTGGTAGTTACATATTGTGTTTTATTTATTTTCCATAGCGTGGGGAGAAAAAGGAAACAATGTTTACAAAACATCAAATGTTTAGCTGCTGCATACAAAATTAATCCATAAATTTCCAAAACTACATTCATCATTCCATATCAGTTTTTGTAGAGAAAGAGATATTCAAAATGAAATAAATCAATCAAAAATCGATCAGTTTTTTATAACCTCAACACATCAAAAATGTTTGAAAAACAAAAATTAAAATTCTGAGTAGAATATTATATTTATTATTCAGAGTGAAAGAGATACAGGTAAGTGTAGCCCTTAAGAAGGTTTTTCATAGAGTTATATAAGTAGAAATGGATAAAAATAAGTAATGTTTTTTTTTTTACATTTCATTCCACAGATAATCTTGTTGTCTCAACAATATATTTCACTTTTGGTTTGACAAGCAGAATAAATTTAAAACGGAATAAAAATACTGAAAATAAAAGCGTTGCAAGATATATAGCCCTAAATATTTTAACATATGTGAAATTGAATTTAAAAACAGTTGAATTTTCACTAGATTTAAGTGTGGCAGAATAGATATACATAGATTTGTTTATAGGAAGTAACTTGAAGTGGGGCACCCAGTTGACCACTCACGATTAGAGATCTCTTACTTATCTCTTAATACTCTGTCTAAATACAAAGCTGAATTAACCAAAGACTAAAACTTAGTAAATAACTTTCAAGCTCCAAGTGCAGGTAAGTGTATGGAGATATGTAGGAATATTTGAAGGCCTCTCAGTTTGTAACTGTATCCCATGTGCTTATGGCAATAACAATATTTTCTTTTCTCTTCAGATAGCTAACAAAGTCGGCAATGAAAACGTAGTACCCGCTTGCAAGGAGAGTATGAAAGATAGCTTGTTGTTCGGCTGCTTATAGCGCTCTGTGGCTCAACTTGTTTTCAAGGGCCAGTCGTAAGCAAATATATCTCTCGGCTAAGTTGAACATGCGTATTATGAATATTTTTTTTTTTATAAAGAAGACAAACACAAGCGACTGAAGGGAGGAGATGAGAGCGGAGAGAGGATGGCGGGCTGTCTACTTTATGGGCTATTTGGGAAACCTTGACCAACTCGTAGAAACCTATGCATTTCAAAAGACTGTGGAAATCGTTGTGGAACATGAAAACACAGCAGCAGCAGCAACGGCAGCATGCGTACCGATGCGGAAAATCTGAAAGGTCTTTATTATGGCAATAGCCGGGCAAAGCAATCGCACAAGGAGATTGCGGATTGTCGGTTTTCAAAAATAGTATTAGTATAGTATTTATTTATTTATTAAACACAAAACGCATAATTACTTTTAGTTTTTATGATATCATCTTACTAATTTGTTGCCCCACACACCGTCGTCGAGTTGACTCAGGTATTTAGCAATTATAGAAAACAGCGAACAACGAACAAGTAGAAGCGCCTCACACACAGATATTACATACAAATACGTATACGAATATATACTATAGAAATCGTAATAAGCAATTTCTGATTACAATCGCGCTGACGTTACATAGTTGTTAAAGTGAATGTCCAAACATTATAGCTCGACGGATTGTTGACTGTCTGTCTGGTCGTCCGACTGCCTGAGAGGCTTTCATGATGCAGTTTTGTCATAATAATGAACCAAAGTCAATTTGAGATCACTTAAGATCTCTCTCTATATACATATATCTAACACTCGATCTGTTGGATAATACACACGCATCGACATGTATCTGAGCGAGGTATTTGCTTGTTTTCGTCTGTACATCCGCTAGACATTTGTTTTCCTTTCCGACGTTGGCTGTTGAAATTTGAATGTACTTTTCTTTTCTTTTTTTTTTAAATTATTTTCAATTAATTTCTATTTTCATTTGCACTGTCTATTTAGTAGTATACTCAGCACCAGCAAATAAATCAAGCTGAGCTAAACAATACAAGTTGTATGTAATATTATTGAGTTGTAAATAAGATATTGCTTAGGCTCGTGTTTTAGTTTATAAACAGAATATTTGGAAACATCGAAGTGTTTTCCAAATGATGCTCATTTTTTATAGAATATTTTTCCCATGAAAATTATATATATTCAAGGTAAACTAACATATATACTATGTGTATTACGTTTAAGCGAACAATTAAAGTAAAGTAATTTAATACATCTATAAACAAAAGATCTATAAACAAAGATATTTCCCATGAAATATATTATACTTTCAAGATAAAAAAAAAAAAAAAAAAAAATAAATAATATATATATATATATATATATATATATATATATATATATATATATATATATATATATATATATTTATATATATTTGTTGTATGTAATACACCTATATCTAAGAGAATTATTCAAAGTGCTCAAGTATTTTAATTTATCTTTAAATATACAAAAGATCTTTGAGAAGAAACTGATGCTTTATATTTACTTAATTCTTTTCATACCAATTATTGACAAACTTTTTGACGATATGTTAAAAATTTATAGAAAAAAAGTACATACTGTATTTAACAAAATATTGTATATTTTCAAAGGACTTATTATATAAAGAAAATAATTGAATACATCCATAAGTATAATAAAAAAATATTTTTGCACAGAAAAAAGATTGCACTTATTTAAGATTAAAATATCAACAATATATTATAGAAAAGAAGACAAAAAACAGGTGCCATTTTTTATTATTATTTTTCGATATGAAGCAGTATTTATTAATGTATATATTATAAAAGTACCGAACATAAAAAAATCTATTTTACTGAAAATATAATCCACTTTTATAATAATTGAATCATTCGTAACAGAGAAAAGAATGAAAGATTATTCATAATATTATATTCATCACAAAAAAAAAGATGAAAATAAACAAACTATTTAATGTATTCATAATAATCTGAAAAGCGTAAAAAAATCTTTGTAGAGAAAACACCTTCCAGTTTTTTATATAATTATTTTTTACTGCAACAACGTGAACAGACAAGTATCTATAGTAGCATTTCTGAATAAATTAAGTGAAGATAGAAATTGAATAGATAAACCAATATAAATAAATACATATATGTAGGTATGCACATGTGTATGTATTCATGTTAATATAAAAAGCTATGTACTCATCTATTGAACAATGCTCAGATAGCTACACAAACTAACGATAAATCATTTATGAAAGGTGGCTAAAGATGAGCTCACAATAAATCTACATATTTGTGTAATGCATGCCAATGTACATGCTTATCTATGTATAGATATATACATATCTATATATACATGTGTATGTACGTACATACATACATACATATGTAATGGCTTACTTATGGTTCAAGAGCACGGCTCATTTCAACGTAAACAGCAGCTGCTCAGCCGGCTCTCAGGCACTGACATCAATTGTCTCTCGATGACCTTCGCGTAAGTGCTTGATTGCAGGTGGCTTTCCGTCCGTTTGTCTCTGTGTCTCTGTGTCCGTCTGCCTGCCTGCCTCTCTATCTCTCTCTCATTGGCAATCAGAAATCATGACACGCCGTTTAGGAGACCAGTTTGATCAAAATGCTCAGTTAAGTTTTAAAGTAGCTGTACACAATTCAACCTTTACTTTGGCAATCATTAAGCTTATATGAATAGGGAAATTCACTTCAGTACTCTGTTCACTTTGGGAACGAAAGTATATATGGCTACGAAGGTAGCGAAAAGAGACTATTTTGCGAAACTAGAATTGGGAGATTACTTTAATTTTGTCTTTTATTCTAATCAAAAGATTATTATCTGAAGGTGATAGATTGAATGCTTAAAGTAAATTAATTATCTTGTTTTCCATGTAACCAAATTTTATATTTCTAAATAGTTTATATTTATTAATAGACTTACACACCTTTCTATTCATTAAAACTTGTCTACACCACAGTACATATTTTTCACATTATCTTATCGGATCCCACTCTTATATAATTATATAATACTATCAATCTATCGTCTCCCCTTCTATTTTAGGACAGAAGTACTTTAGAATAGATGTATATATTTCTAAAAATAATATAAGTGGAACGTAGAGACAAAATACAAGCAGCAAGACATCGCCAACAGCTGGCAAATAATGATAATGAAATTCAACAGGGTATTGCACTGTCGATCATAGCCGATTGAGCGGTTTTCACTTTTTCTTTTACTCACCTTTCTGTTAATAGTTAGAGACGCTGGATTTGGTAGCGCTTTGATGGATGTGAGTCCGGCGGTGGCGGCAGCCCCATGATTTCGCAGGGCCATCACGTTGCCCAGGTTCAGGTTAATGGAAGAGAGATGCTGCAGATCCTGAGGCATGCAATTCAATGGCTGCACCAAAGCACACGCGGGAGGCGGTGCTGGACGCGGCACCGACACGGATACGGGAACCTGTACGGGCATTTGGACCGGCACTTGCACCGACGGCGATTGCGGCATGCCCGTTGAGCCGGCTACAGAGGCAGCAGCCAACAGAGCCTGCTGTGCCGACAATGGAACGCCACCAAAGGCGGCGACAGCATTCGCATGATTAGCTCCTGCAGCAGCCGCTGCTGCTGCTGCGGCCGAATAGTAGGCGCTCAGCGAAAGTGGCGGGAACATGGACGACTGCAGCAGATGCGTCTGCGAGTGGCTGTGCGACGGATGAGGCTGTCCTGCGTAGGTGCTCGTCTGGCCAGCATTGAGCAGCTGCTGATTGAAATTGTAGCCAGGCGCCAAGGGAAAATGGGTGCCAGCGCTTGGATGCAGCGCGGGTTGCTGATAGTTTGTAGGTGGAGCTGCTGCAGTATTCGGGGAATGCTGCTGCGGCTGTTGCTGGAGCAGATGCTGCTGCTGCTGCTGCTGATGTTGTTGTTGTTGCTGTTGTTGCTGCTGTTGTTGCTGCTGCTGCTGCTGATGCAATTGCGGCTGTGCTGCGTATAATGCTCCTGGCGGCACTTTATCCGCAAAGGGTGTCTGCATGGCCAGCAGCTTGTGATGATGCTGCTGAGCGGCCAAGCTCCAAGGCAAGTACCAGGCACAAGAAGATGATGAGTTCTGCATACTTTCCTTTATATTTTATTTTTAATTATTTAAATAATATTTTGTTATATTTGCTCTTTCTATATCACGCACAAGCTTTGTTTTGATTGCTATTGCTTATAGTTTATGATTTGCATCATAAATTACATAATTTCAACCGAAATCACTTTTTCCTTACTGTTTCGCTTCTCTTGCTGTTTTATCAAAATTAAGTTTATTTTCAAAATACGTGTTCATTGTTTACGTTGTTCTGCTGCTTACAGGTGCATATGTGTAGTTGGTATAAAGCTGTGTTTCCTATGTGTATCTAGCTATATATATACTTGTTTACCTATCTATATGTATATCTATCCATATATACACAGAAGATCAATTCAGCTCCGTCTGCCACTTTCGACGCGTTTATTTGAAATTTGGAAGCTGAATTTACTTTGCGTTTAGTTTTGTTTGGTTTATCTGTTCACAAGTCGCTGCGATTTCGTGCCTTGCACAATGGCATAAATATTATTAATATGGCTAAAAAATACAAATATTTATTTATTTTTTTCAAAAGAAATTAAATTATTTTTTTCCGTTGTAAGGAACAAAGTTCATATAAGAATTCTGAGTCCAGCCATTGCGCAACTAGTTTCATTAACATAATCAGTAATGTGTAGAAGAACTAGATTAACATTGCATGAAGCAGTCGATGCTAAATAATCACAGCCTGGAACTAGGCTCACAAACCAAACCTCTCGATCAAGGTATTTACTTCAAATTATGAACCGAATCAAAGAAACTTTTCTTATGTGTCGCACACATACATGCTTACATACATACATACGTACAAACGCAAGTGTGAGCGGAATCAGAAGACAGTGTTGATTTGTAAATTTGTTGTTATTGTTAGCGACGCACTGTCAAAATGTACCCCAAAGACATTCACACAGATACACACACACACACACATATACACACACACACATACATAGCATATACAGCGACAAGCTCAACCACGAATATGAACGGGTCCCACATACTATGTACATACATGCATATTCCCACACACACACAGGCAAACTACCTGTCTTGACGGTAAGGCAAAAGTTGTGCACTTGTTTATCGTGCAATAAATGAAAATGGAATGGAACAATGGCTAGAAAAGCCACTAAATATAGCGTAATGGATTTTAAATGCACATTCGACATCTGACGGCTAGCTGATAGCTGATGGTTTTTTTTTTTGGCTGATGGACGACTGGGTTGCCTGCCTTTCAGCCTTTCAGCCTTTCTGCCTGCCTGCCTGCCAAATAGTGTAAATAGAAATTTTATGCTTGCGCGCACCCACTTCCACGTGCACAGTATAGACATTGTACAAAGAGACGTTTAGGAAATATGAATATCATTGAATGTTGGGTATATCAATAGAATCGAATTAGCGTACACAAGGTGCTACACGCCAAGTAAGTGGAACATGGCTCGAAGCAAATGAACTGTAACAGTAATATTTAACAGATTTTACAACTTTATTTTAAAATATATTTATATATGTATATTTTTTATATTTATAAGATTATATAAACTATAGAAATTAAAATAAAATATAAAACTTTTTACATTCAATAAAAATTAGAATTTACTTTGTTTTTAATCTTCTTTGAATCATTTATCAACTTTTAAACTTTGAAATTGAATGAAATTGATTAGAGACAAGAGTATTAAAAAGATAACTTAAAATTAAAAAAAAAAAAGAAAAAGTAATACTACTACTTTTACTAGAATTTTTTAAGTTCCAGTTGTATTAAATTTTAATGAAATATTAATAATATTTTTCCAAACATTATCTTAAGTGTATCCAAATTAGAAAAAAAAAAGAAATAGTCAGTATTTATTTCTTTTCTTTTATTTACAACTTATCAAGGAAAAATATTTTGTTCCTATGTATATTTTTTATAGTTTGGACAAACTTGAATTCTCAATTAAAATTATATCGTTCATGACACATAAAATGCGGTGTTGCCTATCGCTCAATCGTTAGTTAAGTTAATATGATGTGTAAAGCTCCCTGGCGTCCCCCACTCTATGATACGCACTCCTTTAGAACCACCCCCCACCCCCACCCATTCGCTCGGTCTTGGGCGAGCAGCTGCTGCTATCTGTTCTTCAAGTATGCGACGGCTATGAATTTATTTACTAATGTATTTTATATTTTTTTCGGGGCTTTGTGCTAAAATAAGTCTGATGTATTACTAGGTTTGCCCCACACACACACACACGCATACACACACACATGTATACTAGCTCACACAAAGAAATGGCCGCAAATTATTTAAAATTTGTTTTATTTTTCGGCTCTACAGTATGTACTATGTACGAGCATGTTTATGTGTGCTAATTTTTGTTATTTTCTTGTTTTTTTTTTTTTTTTTTTGTGTGATCTTCTTGGTATTTTAGTGTTGTTTGATCATACAATGACAAGATGATGTCTATTTTACGAGTATTTTGAATAGATATTCGCGAACTTATATAATAAACAAAGGATTACCCAATAAAAATGTCAAATGGATCGCATAACCTGCTCATGGCATATAAAACAGATACGAATTCAAAACCAAGTGATATTCAAATATATCGCGCCGTATTCAGAATTCCTCGAGAGATACCATACGAACTGAACGGACTGCTTCCGAAATTCAAAATATAAATATATGTATTTCCATTGTCTTTGGACAGTATTTACTCTATATATATAGAGCCGTGTATATATATTCTTTGTCCTGAATAACGAAACACGCCAAATGAAGATTAGGTAACTGCATGTGCGGCTCTTCTCTTGACGTTTGACGATGATTAAAGGCCATGCGGTGCGTAGGGCCTGACTAGTGAAATTACTTATGATATATACACTATGCCATACTATACTATATATATATATATATTTCAAACGTCACCTCTCTAACTAAGAAGACATGCCAACCAACAGAAATATTTTGAATAGAAAATATACAATTTTTCAGAAACAAAAACTATTTGCGTACGTAAAAATGGACGATGTTAGAGACTACGGCAATGGCGCATATTTTTGGTACAGAGCCATGCACGGGCACACACACACAAACACACACACACATACACTAGCAAAGGAAAATATTCTAAAAACGTTGTCCTCAAATAGCTTTGCTCATACACACTCCTTCTATTTAGTCGCTTGTCAAATGTCTAAACATGCTTATTATAATTATAATGAGAACTATGTAGATCGTTGCAATGGCATACAAGATCAAATGTCAGATTAAATGTAATAGTTCTTATAGAACAGTGACTCAGATAGTAATGAAAGCTGTTACTAACCCTTATTAATTACTACTGTTAACTACCAAGTAATCAGCAAAAAGATTGATATGCTAATAAAAATAAAGGATATTCAAAAACATTTGTAAATTATGATATTCAAATCTAGTAGATCAACAAATAATTAATTGCCGAAAGCTTTGCAGCACGTTAACAATGATCAACACTCATAATGTGGATTGTTTTGCCTTTATTACATTATTATCATAAGGCTTTTGAAATCACGTCACTTTATATTGAGGTGCATTATTTTGATTATCTGATAACGAATGTGACCTGGCGCCGGAGTTTTAGTTATTACCACGCAAAAAAACTAAAACGGAACGGGTTTTATACACATCAATATATATATATATATATATATATGTATTGATATATATACGTATATAAAGATATATATTCAAGTTGCGCGACACGCCCGCACACTGAGCCCCCGTTTAATAGGTACCCAGATTGTAAGCCATCAATGTCGTTGTTTAGGTGTACGAGCGTCGGCGTTTTTCAATAATTTCGTCGCACACACGTTTTGATATCTTAAAGGCGGATGGCAAACACGCGACAACCTCTGCACTGGCTGAAAGCAAGCGGCCGACTGATTGGAGCAGCCCCAATCGTCAACTGTAAAACGAGCGCCCGCCCGCCGTTTCGGCTCTGTGGGTTGCACTGCTTTCAAATTTAAATTGCGCGCGCTCTGTTAAACTTAACATTATGCTATCTTAGCTAGCGTATAAGTCAAAGCAAGAAAGAGAGAAAGAGAGAAAGAGAGAGAGAGAGAGAGAGAGAGAGAGAAAGAAAGAGAGAAGAAGGCCATAGCTCTTTTCGAAATTGTATGTTAAAAGCTAATTAATTAAGTTGTTATTTACGCAACAATAAAACAGATGTTGATAAAAAGATATTCTAAGTTTGCGCTTTTGTTTAAATTAATTAATATAATTTGTAAAGGGCAAAACAGATTTTGAGGAAAAGATTATCAACTGCAAAAACATTGTCAGAGCTAAGAGAGAAATTTCTTTAATTGTTGTTCACATATATATTATATTGTTAGTATTATCTATTATCTATTATCTATTATCTATTATCTATTATCTATTATCTATTATCTATTATCTATTATCTATTATCTATTATCTATTATCTATTATCTATTATCTATTATCTATTATCTATTATCTATTATCTATTATCTATTATCTATTATCTATTATCTATTATCTATTATCTATTATCTATTATCTATTATCTATTATCTATTATCTATTATCTATTATCTATTATCTATTATCTATTATCTATTATCTATTATCTATTATCTATTATCTATTATCTATTATCTATTATCTATTATCTATTATCTATTATCTATTATCTATTATCTATTATCTATTATCTATTATCTATTATCTATTATCTATTATCTATTATCTATTATCTATTATCTATTATCTATAAATTATATTCACAATGTTCACATAAACCAAAATATAATTTTCGTATAATTCAATCTCAAACAATTACAATAATTTACACAAATAAAACCGTAATCCTTTTGACATTTCTTTCAATTGGAATTTCTCATCTACTCGAATTTGTTGTATTTTTTGTTTGTTATATTCATTAAAATAAATTCCCAGCCTAAGAGCATAAATAAGAATTTTCTTGACATATTCTAGCATTAGTATACATAATACAAAATATAGAAACAGATACACGTGCTGTTACGTGAATACCTATTTACTCATCATAAAAACATACAGATCTACGTATATGTATATATATATATATATATTTATATATATTAAATATATATATAATATATATATATGGTTGAGGGACACATACATATCAATGTTGAATTTTGATGAAAGTTTCATATTGTTACGTGAAACAAAAGAATTGTTTTTTTGGCTTAGGCCCAACAAAAATTAAATTCCTCTTGATTTAGTTGCACAGGGCAAAGTCATTTACGTTCGGGATCTTCTACGTTATGTTTAAACATTCTTACTACATAAACAAATAAATATGTACTATGCATATGGTAGATATAATATATAAATATACTTTGCGGTAGACAGATATTTCTATAAATTAGGATTTTCCTATGCTCATTTAATGCCGTTCCACCGTGACGGAAGATCTTTGTAAGAATGTTATATAGAAAATATTTGATCTAGTAGAGCATATGCTTTCTAGTTTTATTAAATTAAAAAATTGTATATCATATATTAATATCTATATACCAAAGCTGATTGGAATCTATTTATACTCGGAACCCATTGAAAACGGACCAAAGGCGAAAGGGTGCCGACCTCATAAAGCATTTACAAGAAAATATACTTAATGCGTATAACATTGATATTGGTTTAGATTTGATTTGATTTAAAATATACCGATTTCAGTTTAAGTTAATCTTATTTATGTTTTAATATCTTATGCCTATTCCTCATATCATTGATAACGAACAATTTAAACACCCGTTAAATATATATGGAATATGTTTCCTTGTAGATTCTGACAGTCAGCTAATATTATTTGTCCCTTAATATATACATACATATATATAAAAAATGTTTAAGTTGAATTATTATGTTTTTATAATTTTATAAAATATTGAATTCATATACTTAATATTCTTATAGCACAATTATTTAAAAAATATTACTTTCTGTGGTATAGAAAAATTCTTTTGAGGTTTTGTTAATATTATATTATATCAAGTATTTACTGTATAGAATAGTTAATGAAATACCAGTTTTTTCTCGGTATTTTGAAGTTATGATATAAACAATTCAACTCGAGCAACTTAATTATTTAATTCAATTGTAATATTTTTTAATTTCACGAAATCGATGTTTGCCGAGCAAATAGCTGTGCATGTTCGGTTCTTAAATGTTTGTGTTTTATTTAGTTTTTGTTTATATAGCGCAGAGCTGCTCAGCTTAGGTCTGCATACAAGTTGGGGTTATATTGCCCTACATTCATGCAAAGTAATTATATTGCAATTATTTTTATTGTCATTTCGGAACTGGTCAGAGGGTCAGAGAGGGTTGACCTTAGTTAAGGTTGACATTGAAATCTTTGTTAAAATTCCTTTTGATTAAACAGGTTAAAGGTGCGCATGAAGCTCGTTTCTTGTTTACCTCCATTAATTGTTGTGGTTTAGCAAGTTTTCCAGTTTTTAACTATAAGAAAACGATTTACGCTTTGCGTTTTACGTTTCACGTTTCGCGTTTTTTGCTCATAACTCTGGAATATTAATTTTCGCGATGCTCTGATGTAATCGAATCTAGAGACGGGGTATATGTCCACCTAGATTGTAGTCGAAAATATAAAAATATCGTGTATATATGGAGTAAAATAGCCCAACTAGGAGCGCGACCATTGCATGTCCGACTGCGTGACTAGTTTAACACACCTGCACTCTCCAAAAAACAGTTCCCTCTCTCTCTTACTCTCTGTGGCTCTCTGTCTCTTTTTCTCTCTGTCCTAGTGTTAAAAGAACGTTCTCCTTGAAAAGCACTCGGTCACGAAACAAACTACATACAACATCCTTCTGTAAACCCACAACTCAGGCTAAGGCGACCAAAAAAAGGCTTGCCCCTTATTTAGGGCAACATTTAATGGCCACTGGCCATAAGGCTCTTGGTCTTGGCTAACCAGAGGGGTGGGGGTATGCGTGCGTGAGTACGTGTGTATGTGTGTGTGTGTGTGTGTGTGTGTGTGTGTGTGTGTGTGTGTGTGTGTGGGTGTGCGTGTATATGAGAGTAAAAGTTGGCATTTGCTGCTGCCGACGAAGAAAGTGATTAAATCAGCACGATATTTTGTAGGTGTGCGCACTCACCGATTACATTTTTTTATTCTAAGTGTATGTATGTGTGTGTGTGTTTGTGTGTTAGATTTATGTATGTATGTATGTACTGGAAATTGACTTTTCGCCTGGACAAAAAGCTAGAAATGACGACATCACGCTTCCTCATCAAGCGAAAAAAAAACTATATAAACTGTAAAACCTACCCAGCTATTCCACTGCGTGTTTACAAACAATATTGTGTGCGGAGGCTTATATACAAATGTATATATAAATATACATATCTAGAAATACGTATGCTTAAATAAAAATGATATATGTTTACATATATATGCCTACAGTAAGGTGTGTTTCGCAAAATTTGCATGCATACTCAGAGCACCTAATTAAATATATTAATACTGATTATAATTTGATAAGTTTTTAAAAATATCTCAAATTATTTTAAAGTTTTAATTTAAATACTTAAAAAGCTATTTATTATATGTAATTATTTGACTTATGTTTAAGCTCATCATTATAAGAACCAATGAATGAATTTAATTATAGAATTGATATACCCCACATAAATTGTTTGTTTACGAAGTGTTTAAATTGAACTGAATGAACAAATGAACCAAATTGCGCTGGTTCGATTAGTCAAATGGCGCGTGCAACAAAAATAATCGAACTAGTTAGGTCGCGCTCGCCTGTTGTGTGTTTTATAAGAGCTAAATTGTAGTTTACGGACTTAATGAAGTATTTGCGTTACGCTGATAATACATTTCGCCTGGCAAGTCATAAACGCACGCTGTCTAACATAGTGTTTCATAAATACTCTTACATTGCTTTAGTTTATTCATTCGTTTTGCCAGCGCACACGTGTTGATGGTTTTGTTTTTGTTTTCAGTGCTTTAATTTGCTAATTTCGAGGCGCTTGTTGAACGCACAACTCAAAGTTGAGAAATCAAAAAACACATTTTTGTGTTGGCAAACGATGACATTGCCCAAGACTCTGCGCCATGTGCAAACCCAGCACGGCGATGCCTCTGTTGATGTGGAAAACATATTTCTATTTAGCGCCAACTTGCACACCGTATCAACCACCGCCGGCGTTGGCTCTGCGAATGAAGCTGAATTAGCCGCTGAATTAGGCGCTGAATCTGTTGCCACTATTGCTACCAAGTCACAGGAGATAAAATCTACAGATGGTGTATGGACTTACGAGGCGAGTGAAGATTGCGGAATCCAAGTAAGCGCAAATTAGTTAATTTCTTTACTCAGTTAATTTTTTTTGAATAGGGGATCAAATAAATATTTCCATATACAAATCAATAAATTGATGTTTATAGGAGATACAAAATCATTGACAAATAATTATGAATGATCCAACTTGAGTTTCTCAAAATATATATTTTACTTTTTAGCCAAGAGATACACCTTATTTGATTTTCAATGTAAATTTCGATAAGAAATACTTTTTTATTTTTTAATTCACATACTATATATCTCAGATCTAGAAATACAGTATTCAGGATATCTTATTTTTTAATTCACATACTATATATCCCAGTATCTGGAAGTACAGTATTCAGGATATCTTATGGTCAAAAACTCTTGTTATGAATTAAACTGATCGAAATCAAATTAATAATTTTTTTAAACATATCATAATCGCTTTAACTGCTAGATATGTCTAGTTAGATTTAGGGATTATGATAACCTATATTCTAATAGGATTTTTTTTGAAAATATTAAAAAGCGGAAAATACAGAAGTCAGGCTTTCTCATGGTATTAATAGAGCGCTCTTGTTATGAATCTTGATTGAAATATGTTATTAAAATACAAAAGAAATCTAGGAAAACTTGGATGCTTGCGCATAGCAGAATCAAGTCCACATACCTGACAGCCTTCAAGTTACTTGTAAATATTTAAGAAGCTCATAATTAGGTTGCTATATATATTTTATATACTTTATACACTTTACGTTAAGTGCAACTCTGTTGCAGTTAAGCATAGTCAATGCAAACAACTTTAGAAACAAGCAAAGTAATATCAGAGCCAACTCGAGGGTCATTGTCAATGTGGAGAGAAGGAAATACTAATTACAACGGCGCTCTTTTGTAGTGGTCTCTATTATAGTACTATTTCAATGCATCTCTATATTTATATGATGTGCTTCAAAGCTCAAACACTGCGGCCCATTCTTCTATACACACATTGTCCATTCACATTCCGTATTCCTACTGGCATATTTATGTACATTCCAGCGCGGATTTAAATTTGTAAAATGGTCGCAAAGCCCATCAATCCGTTTTGAATAACTTATAGCCGTGGGGGCTTTTGAAGCGGTTGGCGCATTTCAGACCGCTTTCTATCAATAATAATCACGTGTAGCTTCGCACTGGCACTGGACAGCATTATCCCTGCCAAGGACCACTTATTATGTAGCTTATGCTAACCTCCACTAAATAATCCCCGTACACTTAGCTTTGTGTTAACCGCAGCAAACATTTTAGTTGGCTTACCTTCGTTTGTCCGTGCTTCGACCAGCTCGCTAGTTGGTTGGTTGTCTAAGCTGTCTCTCGCTTTACCTTCATATTTTAACCGCGGATTTGGTATAATTATTTCTCATTTGCTTTTCCTTTTGCTATTTTGTTGAAGGGTGCTTTCGACGCTTCGTGTCGTTTTTCCTACTTGTTTGCTCTGACGAGCAGCGCCTCCTTGTCAAGTTGGCCAACCTGACGCTTCCGCAATTATCAGTGTTGCCTCCTGTTCATACCCTGTGCACCTGTGAATCAAGGTATTGCTTGTTTGCAGCAGCAGACATGATTACTTCGCGTGTTTTGAAGAAGGTATTTCCTTTTAAAAGTATAATAATATTTAAGTTAGCTAAAGGGTATTTGCTAGTCACACATTCACGTAATAATCACAACTTAAATTGAAATGCATTTTAAGGGTATCTTTCAGTCGTGCAGTTGCGCCCTTCTATTATGGCTTGTTTTTAAGTAGGTATCGCTATGCTCCTTAAAAGTAAATTGCTCTAAATGTTTTTGTCTTCCATTATGCGCGCCTATTGTGTCACTTGCATTTAAAGTTTCCACAATACCTATGCATGTATGTTTGTATGTATGTCTGTAAGTGTGTAGGTAGTATGTAGGTATGTAATGTGTATGTAATCTACGTGATGTATGCGGGTTTGTGTCTGATGTATGCACGTCTACGTGCGCTGCTCTCTGTGTTAGTGCTATTGAAATAAGGAATGTGTCTCGACATTAAAATAGAGAATGTCAAATGTGCGCAAGTATTGGTGTTCTCAACGGCGAAGAGTTTTATTATTCTAGCTTCTTCTTTGTTTTGAATGCAGTTTTTACTCGCTTCCCCTTCAGAGTCCTCCGCGCCCGCGGAACGTCCCCCCTGGGTACGGCAAACGTGATTGTGTTCGCCTTCCTCTAAGATACGAATGCAGACCACTGTTTTATGATGACAATTTGGGTTTGTTACAGCCCTCTATTACTTTTCCTGCAGTTAAAAGAGTTTCATTCCCATTTCATGTTTCTCTCTCACATGACTTGCGTCTTAGTGTGTCATGCAAGCGCCTTGATCCTGCTTTTCCTCTTTTTATGCGCTTTTAAATAGAAAATCGTTTGTTAATATACACTCATTATTCATATCCGTTTAAGCTCGCCACAATTGCTGAGGCCTCCCTGGTGCAGTTGCCCGAAAAGCGAAAGGCTTCCGATGAAGCGAAACCCACCGAACCAAAGAAGCCTAAATTAGAAACAAAGGATCTAAGACTGACACGTCCCGGCTTCAGTGAAGAGCGATATGATGAGACTTCCTATTACGTTGAAAATGGTAAGAATTAGAAATTTCATATCTTTATGGATTAGACCAGTCATAGACTCAATTCGAAGGTTTGCGAAAGGTTTACCCCTACTCTTTTACATTCACCACGTTCACAAAGGGCCGCTGGGTGGGCGAGGGAATATTGGATGTATTCTCGCGTGAATTCCGGGCCCATCCTCCTGGTGAGTACAAGCGCAGCATCGAGGCTGGCAACCTGACAGTGAATTACGAGAAGGTGCCCATTGACTACAAGCTAAAGCACAATGATCTGCTAGCTAACACAGTGCACAGGTGAACTATTCAATATATATATGTATATATATATTTTTTATATATATTAAACTCTAACTCTTCCATCAATATGACAGACATGAAGTGCCGGTTACTGCACAGCCCATTTCCATAGTGCATATGGACGAGGACATTTTAGTTGTAAACAAACCAGCTTCCATACCAGTTAGTAAACCTTTATGAAAGTATTTTATTTAATATAAATATGTATTTATCTGTTACACATGTATTTAGGTACATCCATGTGGTCGCTACAGACATAATACGGTGATATTTATACTTGCCAAAGAGTACAATCTGAAGAATCTGCGAACCATACATCGACTAGATCGTCTAACTTCCGGTTTGCTTTTATTTGGACGCAATTCGGAAAAAGCACGTCAAATGGAGCAACAGATACGAAATCGACAAGTACAAAAGGAATACGTTTGCTGCGTGGAAGGTCACTTTCCAGAGTAAGCAATATGAATACTAGCCTAAGTTTTTAATTAAAATATAATCATTATCTTGGTACTAACGTCACTAGAAAAAGCAATGTAAATATAGAGAATGAGTGAACTAATTATGTGAGAATCGAGTAGAAGGCAGAATTTAAATAGTATTCGTAGCACTTAAGATCAACAAAACATCATTAAAGTTGTTCTCTTTTTTGAACCCATTGAAAATGGGAAATCAGGGTATAATGGTTTTGTTAAAAGTATGTAACAGGCAGAAGGTGTGGCAGACCCCATAAAGTATATAAATTCTTGATCAGGGCGACGAGCTGACTCGATTTGGCTCTGTCCGTCCGTCTGTCCGTATGTATGAACGCGTCGATCTCAGAAGATATAAGAGCTAGAGACTTCCGTATGTAGAGCGCGCATATCAAGTTTATTTGTTATCGAAAACCAGTAAAAAAATTATATTTCCTACTTTTTTAGAGCTAGTTTCTCCAAATTTAAAATGTAGATTCATTTGTATTGAATTTCGGTTTTTGTTATATGTATAATATATTTGTTATATTTATAATATATAATAATTTTAATGAAAAAAGTAAACAAAAAAATGAACTAATTTTAATTACAACAATTTTTTAATTTTAGTGGTATTATCGAGTGCAATGAACCTATTGAAGTAGTTAGCTATAAAATTGGAGTCTGTAAAGTCTCAAAGAAGGGCAAGGATTGCAAAACAACATTCAAGAGGATCGCCCAAGCTGGAGACTACAGCATTGTGCAGTGCAAACCGCTGACTGGACGAATGCATCAAATCAGAGTGCATTTACAATATTTGGGTAAGCTGAAATTGTTACATTATTTATTTATTTTTGTAAATTATTAATAATAATCAACAATTAATATTTTTTCAGGCTACCCAATTGTCAACGACCCGTTGTATAATCATGAAGTGTTTGGACCATTAAAGGGTCGTGGCGGAGATACTGGAGGAAAATCGGACGATCAATTAATTAGTGACTTAATTTCCATACATAATGCCGAAAATTGGCTGGGTATTGATAAAGAAATCGAAGCGTGTAATACTTCGAAAAATCTAGACGTTACTGCCGCCAGTATAAATGAAGCTAATCCAACTAAATGTCAAACTATAATTAAATCAGCACTTGACTCTAAGGTATTACTATAGAATACTTGTGTGATTAGCTGCGGCTTACAAAATGTGATATTTCTATTTTAGGCTACAATTTCGACCCAAACGAGTCATGAACCTGCAGACTCGCATTTCGATGCTAGTAAAGTAACTATAGATCCCCACTGCATCGAGTGTAAAATGAACTATCGGGATCCAAACCCAGAGGACCTCGTTATGTACCTGCATGCGTGGAAATACAAAGTAGGTTCTAATAAACTACTACTCAATTCAAATTAATTCGGATTTGTACAATTTCAGGGAGTCGGCTGGGAGTATGAAACAGAGCTACCAAGCTGGGCGTCTGCCGACCATGATAATATCACCCTTAGTTTAAGAAATAAGCGTTGTTGAGTTGTACATTGATTTGTAATGAACAGGCTCGTTGCAGAACCTTTTGGATTACAGATATATAATTGTTGCTCTTTATATGATGTTTATTTCCTCTTGATTATTTATTCCGTTCCTTAGATAATTTTCTACATTCCTATTTTTGCAAATACACGACAAAAGTGCGTATCTCCATTGGGCTTAGCTCAATTAGATACTTTTCACGTTCAGATGATTGCATAGATATTTTCGAATTATCTGTGCTGGATTCCTGCTGACGTTTGCGATGTATTGTAAAGTGTCGTGAGTTGGCACTGCGTTTTATTCTGTTGCTTTCAGCACCTAGCTGCCCAGCCTCGAGGGCTTCCTTTGAATACCGAACTTCTAGCATTGGCTTCGCAGCTGATAGCAAATGGACAGCCTTTGACAATTTCTTAAATGTGCCATAATTGTTGTATGCCTCATCCTCGGAATCGGGTACAAACTCCATGCGTCGATGTTCGTCTAACCACGCATTTCCATCCAGCGTTGTTTCCCGAATATTTTCAATATTAAATGCACCCAGTACATCCTTAATATTGAATTGAACGTATTGCGAATAGCGCGTGTCATCTTTTTTCTCCAGTATGTGCTCGAAGCGGACGAGTAGCTCGTTCTCGTGCCACGGCTCTAAGGAAAGCAAGTGCACATATTTCGGTAGAGCTGCTGAAATGCCATTGTACTGCAAATAGTAAAATGGTAAATTATAGTTTATGGCATAATTATAGTAGTTAAGTTAGGCACTCACTGAATTTCTAAATGAGGTCAGCCATTGATCTGAGCTATAGGACACATTGCTGAAAAGCTTCCACGTGGGCAGCAAAGTCTCCAGCTGCACTAAACGTTCGATTGCCTTGAGGGAGACATCGGGACGTTGTAAGGATTTACCCACAAACAAATGATGTTTTCCTCGTGCAATCAATCCCTCGCCGTATTCAGTTTCGTTTAGGGCCTCGCCCACACCAAATGCATCATCGTGCAGCAACCGACGATGTACCATCAGTTCCAAAGCACCATCCTCCAATGAGCTGCCACCCTGAGCTCTGTCTGTCAGAATAGCCATACGAGCCATTTGATCCTCCAAGGCGATTTTCGTTGTCACCGGATAGTAATTGCCGGCAACAGATTCGTGAATTTTCACGTTCCACGTTTCACGATGATTGCGCCGGCGTTTTAACATTTCGCGACCTGATGAAGAACAAATTGAATAATATAATAGAATAGAATATAATATATATAGATATGATCTCACCATTTGAATCAGTAAAGAATATGCCATCAGACTTTATGTCAGATTTAAAGCGTGTTATTACTTCCTTTCCAATTTTATCTTTTATGGGAATGGGTCCCACTAACCACTCGAACTCCGCATGATCGCTCTGCTTGTAGACGCGAACCACTTGACTTATCCAATCGTTGAACTGCTGATGCACCTCTTGCACTAGTTGACCCCTGTAGACCTCTATAGAGACTTCATCTGTAGCGAAGCGTATTTGATTGTTGTCAGGCCGGAATATATAGGCACCCGATGAACGATTTAAGAACTCCTCATTGTTTCCAGTTGCAGCCACGTAGTATAAAAACTCTTGGGAAACACTGCGCGTCATTCCATCTGCTGTCACCCATGCGAGGAATCCATTGGTATCGAATGTTAGTTTAATGTTCTATAAGGAAATAAATTATTATCATTAGAACATCCATTAAGATTCAAATTTTAATTACATTGTTTCCGATAACAGTATAACTCGATTTTTTCTTTGGCGAAGGTGAGGGTTTGCCACTGGCAGAAATCCTATCGGATTTTTCTATATAATAGGTCTTATATCCCACGGCAGGCAGGTTGGATGCCAAGAAAATAAGTTCATATTGGGCGCTTGAGTTTCTGTGCTGAATTTTGGAAACAGCTTTTGGCACAGGCACCACTTGAGTTGGCAGGCTTTTACCTAGAAATATATGTTTATTAATGAGGAATGCTTGCTTGCAACGCTCACAATTGTATCTTACCTGTCGGATCAATTACAACGTAATTGTAATCCGTAACAGGTACTCTCACATACTCATTGGTCGAATGGGCCAGTGAATTGTACAGCGTCAGTGCAAATCGACTGTTTAGCTCGGATGTGGCACAACTGCTTATGTTAAGTAGAGTACAAGTTTTAAATTCAAATTTAGTTGGTTGTGGGTCGACATGATCGGACGAAATAGACAATTGATTCAACACCGATCTAATGTTAGTCGAGCAGGCACGCAGAGCGACACTCATGCGCTTCGCATAGTCGAGGGCGACCTTCTGCTTCTCCGTTCCTGTGACTGCATCATGGTGCTGCATTATGCCCATGGTCTCTCTCATGAAATTCAAATGCGGATCAAACTCTGCCGAGCGCTTTGGAGCCAATGCGCTTAGCTGCTTGCAAGCCTGCAAGAAGTGATTGCCGTCACGCTCGAAACGCTTCAGAGTGGGCCGCGAGGTGAAGTAACCCGTCCAATAGGCATGTGGATCGGATGCATAGGGAAAGAAATCATCACTCTTGGTTGGCCATGAGATGCCAGCATCATGCAGAGACTTAAGATAACACGAAGGCGTGGAGTACAGCAAGTTGATATTCGATCCATTTGCTTGACGTTCATTGGTATACCTGCATTGAATTTAACAAATTTGAAATTATATATTTTGCTTGTTTTTGTCTATAATTTTACTGCTACAATCAAGCTTAAAAGTTAAAGAAAGCCCCTCATTACTTACTTAATAAGCTTATCCAGATTTTTGTACCACATATCAGCATTCTGGTAATGGAAATCCTCACCCATTGTTATAAGCAAGTTGGGCGTTTTATAGCCTTTGGCCATCTTAGTGACAAACTCAATGAACGTATCGATCTATACACAAAGAGCATTTACTCCAATTATATAATATTTTGTTACAAGAAAAATCCCATGGACAAACAAAATGAGGGGCTTTCGTTAACAAACACAAGTATGCCAAAGTATAGAACACATATAATTTTACCGTATTAATTTGTCGAGATTCTTGTAATAAATTTGAGCTGCTTGATAGGTAAAATCGCCGCCCATAGTTATGATGATATTGTTGGTGCGATAATAAGTGCTTTGAGCTTTAACATAGTCCAAAAACGTGTTAACCTGATGCCGTATTGGGTAAATCAGTGAGAGGACAAAACACAAGGACAAGTTTCATATAAAACGATATAGGCAGACAATAAGTACAGGGATCGACAAAGTTAAGAGACTCAAACTTACGCGTTCCTTCACATTATTGTCTGGACTGTGCTTCCCATCAATGATGGGTTGGTCCGCGCAAAGTATGTCAAAGCAGAAGCCAGCCGGCGCTTGGTAATTGTTGTACAAGGCTCCAGTGAAGAGATCCGCTTTGTCGTCTACAAAATACAAGAAAAATTTAAGTAAACTGCTTAAAATAATAATATGTATGTTGATGGCTTGCCCAAGTTTTCGGAACCATGCCAAATCATTTCCGCCTTATGTGTCATTAGACGCTCGTCCTTATCCTGGTAGTCTAGTCGACCAAAAAACATGCCATCAAATCCCATCTGTGCAAAAATCGAAGCCATTTCACGGGAGTGTCCAAATGGATCAATTTGCCATCCAATACGTGGTCGTCCACATTGACCGAAAGTATCGTTTAATTGTCTGCAAATCACATTCGTTTAACCATGTAGACAATCAATACCAATTATACAGATGGACCTATACCTTAATCCCCAGGCAAACTGATCGATTACACTTTGATAGTGAGTGGTTGCCTCATCATTCATGCTCCAAGCTCCGCCTATGAACTCCAGCCTTCCCTCGTTCACTAGCATTTTCACATTTTCCTGCTGCTGTTTCGTCTGCTCCTTCCACCATTTAAAGAAAAACGCCGATTCAACATATATAAATCGTCTGTTTGGATCTCTCAACAGAGATTCCACCACGGAATCAATAATATACTGCACTCCGGCCTTCTGAATCAGTGTTTCACTTCCATAATAGTATTGATCAACAGTTTTAAGCCATCCAACATCATCGTGGGTGTGTGCGACTATATGCACATTCAGCATATTCGGTTTCGTTGGATGGCAGCTCTGAAAAAATCAGCAGTTCCATTAATACTTTCAACTAGAAAACTGATAAATCGTATATGAGTAATATAACGAATATCTATGGGTGTGTAAGTATGTCTTGAAAATCACAAACAACCGACTTCGTTTGTTTGTGTGCAACACTCAACTTTCAGCACTGATAAAGAGAAATTATATTATACATACAGCGCCCGAGAACTAAAGCTTATACAATGTCATTTAGTGACAAATACAATTTTTTTAAAACAATTTGAATTGAACATTAAGATTAATATATATATATATATATTAAAAATTTTATTTTTTTTTTTGGTCCCGAACTTAAGATATATGCACTTCAGGAAAATTCACAAAATTTAGTCGATCATAAAAATAGTAGTGGCTACTAAAAAAGAAAGAAAGAAAAACTTGTTAATATTGGTCTAACTTCTTATATGTATGTATTACACATAATCTTCTAATTGCTGCTGGCCATATTATTAGATTACCACCATATCAAAAACAAAGCCATTTCATAGTGCTCGGACTCCCGTGATTAACCATCTCCAAACGGAATATTTTTGCTCTCATCCGTTCACAGCATGTTGCTTGTCATTGGTCCAGTTTTCATAAATTTTCCAAAAATTAAACGTTGGCGCCAAGGCACTTTTTATTTCTAGAACTTTAGGCAAATAAGTAATGTTAAGTCGATAACTAACTGTCAAATCCCTAACCGGCAGATTAATTCGTTTTCTGAAGGTAATGGATTAGTCCTAGTATACTTCAAAATTTGTTCTTGCCTCGATTAAGTTAGTTAAGGTATTCAGGATTCTTATAAATTATTATTGTTAAATATCATCGGAACTATGCTTCCAACAACACTCTCTATTTCTTGATTTGTATCCTCTACACACTAATATAAAAAAATATTCAAAATCTAATTCATTTCAATAAGTAAAATATAACTAAAGTTACAATTACTGTTGATGCGTTTTTTTTAAAATCTACTTTTTCTACTTAATTTTTTTTCGACCCCTTCTACTCAGTAGTATTAATTCAAAGTTCAGCTGATTTTAAATATATCTCTCTAAAATTGTCAAAAGCAAATAAACATTATATTATATACATATATATATATACATACATATATGTATGTATGAATTTATATCAATCACTCGTCTTTGAACACTAATGCCAAGGAGAAATGTGCAGTGTTGTTCAAAGAAGAATACCGTACAGGCAAATTCACTTGCATACATTTCTACATACATACATACATACATACATATGTATCAAATATAAGTGTACTGAATTACTACATGCAAAGTCTTACCGTATAGCCGCATTGAGCGCCCGCATCCGATTTAGGTTCACTTCTAATATTCCTTGCCTCTACATGATGCACAATTAAGCTGCTTAAATAAATGATTGCAAGCCAACCGCCGAATTTGTGCAACATTGCAATTCAATAAGCTATTGCTAACTAATTTGATTCCAATGAGACGCTCTTGCTTTTATAATACAATTAAACGGAAAAATTTGAGTTTGTGTGTATATGTAAGCCGATAAGAAAAATATAATTGTAATGTATTTAAATGAAGTAGTTCTTCAGTATTTCTACTTAGCGATCACTTATCACCAACTGACCGCAACGGCAATAAAAAGCACACTGAGCTGCTTATAATATCAAGCCTACGCTGAGTGCCTAAGAGAGCGCTCACATACATACATGCATACATACATATATATGTACGCAAAGAACACTGAGTCGCTTAAGGTGACGGGCTTACGCTCTCCTCCAAATTGGAGGCTCCAATGAAAGTACACACATATGCAATTGTTATGCGAGAGTAAAACAATGATGCATCTGAACCTGGGAGAGCGTTTCTTTTATTCGTCTTGTGTAGTTAGGTTATCACAAACCAGCGAGCAGACGTGACGTCACAAAATGTTCTCAACTCAAAACAATGGGTGAGCTACTATTAAATTTAAACCTTTTTTAAATGGGAAACCTTAATGAGTTCATGCTTTTTGGTCTGTACACTATATTGCATATTAAGTTTATTCTGTTGCGATATTTTCTCGCCATTTTAATTTTAGCATATGTATGTACATACATATGTATGTATGTATGTACGAGTATGAATGTAAGTTTCATGTGTGCACATGTAAACAGCCGGGCTCACCGTTATCAGTTTTAATTTATTTTCTTGCGATTTCTCTTTTGAGCAACACGATAAATTGTTTGAATAGAAAAAATGCGGAATAATTTGTAATCATTCTTTCAATTTGGACTTGGACTTGGATTTAGAGCACTACCAATCTTAAGTGGAATATTAAGTAGTTCGTATATATGTACATATGTACATATACTACATTATATGATCCGAGGCTATTTAAATAGTACTGTACTCCAGCTGATAGCAACGCCACTTAATATTTACAATGCTAGAGTTAAATGCATATGCATGTATGTATGTGTTAAGTTACACACGGATTATACGTATGTATGTATGTATATACATATGTATATATATTTCTGGCGAATTTCTGTATAGTTATAGCTTTTTTAAAATAACTCTTTCCAAATATATTTTTCGGATTATTAATTTTCAGGTTCAAAGAAAAGGATTATTTAAATATTAAATAACAATAAACAAGGCTTAAAGTTTATATCGAAGCTATTGCCAAAGTAACCGCAGTTTTATTTTCACTTCAATTATAAGAGGTTACAGTACTCTAGTCGATACTGCTCGACTACAAGATCCCCTGAAGCTGAAAGAGCTGATATTCCAATGATGCTAAGCCTCTTTTATGCATATATACATAAAAAACAACATGCATATGCACTCATACATACATATGTATGCACATACGCAGGCACGGATTCCCTTTGAATACTGAACTTCTAGCATAATGCAGCTGATAGCAAATGAAAATTCTTTGCCGATTTCTTATATGTGCCATAATTAATGTATTCTTCATCCTCGTGATCGGGTACAAACTTCATGCGTCGATGTTCGTCTAACCACGCATTTCCATCCAGCGTTGTTTCTCGAATATATTTAATATTTTCATTATTAAATGTAGGTCAGCAATTGTTTCGAGCCATAGGAAACAGTGCAGAAAAGCTTCCACGTGGGCAACAATTTCTTCAGCTGCACGAAACGTTCGATGGCTTTGAGGGAGACATCGCGACGTTGTAAGGACTTACATGCCTTGTAAAAGCTTCATCATCATTTTAAGTATGTAAAGTACTTTTTGATAAAACAATCACTATAAAATTACTTTAATATGCATACCTAATATCTAACAAGCTGACATCATCCAAACTGTTTTATAATAAGATATGTATGTATGTACATATCTAAGTCCTCAGAAAGTTCTTTAAAATTAAGAGTCTTACATCGAGTCATAAACGTATGCACATACATATGTATGTATGTATGTATTATTATTATTAGCACTAACCATACAACACATAGACTGTCGGGCTGCAAATCCATCGATGGGGAAGTTCGATAGTATCGATGGATTTGGACTCTCGCTATATGTCGATTGTTTTTTCATCCATTGATAATTTATTACTTGGTGGCGCGAACAAACACACGTAAGAAACACATGTAAATATATAAATTAAGTTAATACCAATATAACTATTTTATAGCAATATTTTAATGATAATATTTGGTGGTTCGTACGCTTCGTAGGAAGGAAGTATGGACAAATTTTTCAAGAATGTGTTTTGTTATTGTATTATTGTACATTTAAGATGGCGGTCTTGCTTCGCGTTCTACTGTTGCTCACTTTGATAAATCTACATAAGTCTTTCGCTGCTACTGCTGCGTCTACTACTACTAGGTTTCTGCCCTCCGCTTCTGAGGATAATTTGTGGCAAAGATTACAAAACGAGTGGCAACACATCGAACTCGTAAGCCATTTTTTTTAAAGAAATAATTTAATTTTTAAAATTGTTTATCAAAACATCCCAAAATGAAATTGTGTACCTTTTTTGTTTTAATACTTACATATATTAATTTTCTATGTATAAAATATATATTTTATTAGATATACAACCATCACATAAATATCCGATTACTCTTGTATTTTATTCTTATAAAAAAGTGCACGAATCATTTTTGTGCTGGATGTATGATAGAATTTATTGGAAATTTATTCATTTCTAAGAACTTAAAATTTTCGATGGAGCTTTCGATATTATCGATGGTGCGTTCCATCTCAGCTCTAGCTCAGACTGCTTAGATGTTGCAAGAATCGATAGTGGCGCAGAAAGGTAAGAATCCGATAAATCGATACGGCCTTCGATAGCTTCCTAGCTCTACTACAGTGTTCGATTATGCCACCGATTGTTTGGCTTGCAATTCACTGAAATAATGGGTGACAAACTATTGATAGTTGACGATCATCAATAGTGGACGATAGTGGCAAATATGAAACAGCTCTTATTAGTATTGTAAAATTAAGTTTTATAAGCTTTCATTTTCGCTCGACCTGGACATATTAATCCACATATTTTAATTCAGGAATAATAACATATTAATATTTTCCTCCTTCAGCCGTGTCCTGCGGTCTGAGACGGGTTGCCGGAATGTTGCCGGAATGCAAAAGTATTTTACCAACCATGTTTTGATGGATGGAAAGTCCACCTGGTTAGTCTGAAATAAAACATAATGTACAAAATAGAAATTTTTGAGTATCGATAGTTAAAATTTTAAATTTACCTGTATCCATAATAAATTGTTGTATTGTGGTTCTCTTCAAATATAGCCTTTTTGTAATGATTGCGCTCATGCGACCAAACTCGCTTGTTGCTCCAGATTTTCGAGCAATGAGTGCTCATTAGATGGGGTGGCTTCCGAATTTGAACATTCGATTTTCCTTGTTACTTATGGCCACCAAGTTCTCTTCAAAGTAAATTCCAGTTCGTTGCATATTCGTCTTCTGTTGAAAACCAACCTTTTTAAAACGTGGGTCTTAGATAGTCGCCATCCTCGCCCCCGTTTGTGTTTTATATAGTGACAAACGCCTTACAATAGAATTCAGAATTGCGATAGCGAAGAAAAATTATTGATTTTTCGAAGAAGTAAGGGAAATTTAAGATATTTTCGCTGACTTCTTTTGAATAATGCCAAAAATTTTTCCATGTCCTTCAACACATTTATTTCTTCCGTGCTGCGGTGCATTTTTTTTGGACAACACAACTGCAGCAATTGCTTCATGGGTTGCAATTATTCGTTCAATCATAAAATAAAAGTTATGCCACCTAGTTGGTGTATCTTGCAGCAACGAATACGCAAAACATTCTTGTGCAATATTGAACTTTTCGAAGGCCATAGAGTTAAAAAAAAAAAAACAATCGTTTTATATTTTTGAATTAGAGCCAAAAAAAACGCGCAATTTATTTCAGTGATGCGTAAACACAACTATCGATGGCACTATCTACCCCTATCGGTAGAAAGGCACCATCGATAGTAGGCCGACACGATGATGCACGACCATCTTTAGTACCGATAGCGCCATCGATAGTTCACCACCTCTAATTTGTGGCGTCTTTAAGGCCAGATAATTTATAATTGAGTGGAAAATTGTTCATATACACAATCAATATTCAGTAAATTGACACAATTCAAGGAAATGGATCGTTTTCTTCTAAAAGGTAATAATCCGAATGCAATTTGGAAGTATTTTAACAAAATTTGAATTTGATTTTAGTTAAACGTCGCAATTCGGCGGATTCCACGGATTCCGAGACTTATACTGCAATCAAGAAGCCAATACTAAAAAAAAAAAAAAGGGTCTCAGAGGTTTGGAATTATTTTCAAAGGTCTGACGACAAAGGATCAGCTAAGTGCCTATGCTGTGATAAAGTTTATAAGACAAGCGGAAACACATCTAATTTACGTGACCATTTGAAAAGATCCCACCCAGATTCGAAAGACCGTATTCGTGATTCCAGTACAATAGCCGCAAATGCTATAATGGACAGCAGCGACAATAACATCGACAATGTTAACGACAACAACAACGACTATGTTAACGACAACGACATCAAGAAGGTCGTCTCTTCAAGCGGCAGTTGTACATCCAGCATGTGTTCAATGGACTCTTATATGAAAAGAGTCATATTATATGACACAAATTCGAAGCGAAAGAAGGCAATTGACAGAGCTTTAACCGAGATGGTCGCCAAGGATGTGCAGCCATTTACTATCGTTGAAAATGACGGCTTTATAAATTACACTCGTGCATTGAATCCTAGATACAATCTTCCAAGTAGCACACATTTAAGAGATGTGCTGATGCTCCACTTGTTTAAAGAAACGTCGGCTAAACTGGCAGTGATTTTGGAGGAAGTTTCGGATATTGCAGTTACATGTGCATTATGGACATCAAGTACTAACATTAGCTTCTTAACCGTCACTGGTCACTTTTTTCATGATTATAGCCTGAAAACTGCATGTTTAGGAAGAAAAAAACTAGATACAACAGATCACTGTGCACAAAATATTGCAAACACTTTGCAAGATCTATTGAATTTTTGGAATGTCCTCGATAAAACTGTTTGTGTCGTAACAGACAATAACAGCTCAATGATAGAAGCCTGTGAAATATTAAAGATACAAAATCATCCATGCTTTGCGCACACCTTAAACTTGGTGGTACAAGATGGGCTAAGACTCGACAAGAACGATGTAACTAAAGCTTTATTCGCAAAGTGTAAGACGATAGTAAAGTTTTTTAAGCAAAGTTCCATTGCGGATGAGAAATTTAAAATGGTTCAAGAAAACTTCGCCTCCATCTTGTTGGAAGAATCGCCTTCAAGATGGAACAATTTATACTTTATGATTGACCGAATATTAGCAACACACGAAGCCATTTCTACAGTTTTATTGTCCGCTTTTAATGCACCGCTGCCATTTACAGATGAAGAAATCATTGTATTAACAGACATACGAATAATATTGTCATTATTTCAGCAAGTAAGCGACAAAATTTCTGGTGGAAATTATGTGACGATTTCGTTAATAATACCGTTAACATATGGACTTATTCGCAAAGTTCATAATCTTTCATCACAGTTAGAAACTTTGGTAGGAGAGAGAATGCAAAATACTATATTAAAGTCCATAACAAAGCATTTGTCTACATATGAACAACGGATAGTAACTAGAATGGCGACCATATTGGATCCGCGCTTCAAGAAGTATGGGTTTCAACAGAGTTCAAATGCTGAAAAAGCAGCAATATTTTTTGAGCACGAGCTGGTGAACATGTCTAATAAAGAATCCCCCATTAAATTGGAGTTCGAATCGGACACCAAAACTAATGACTCACTTCTTGATTTTGTGGATCAACGAGCCATTAGTAAACGAGCCGCGCAATCGGATGCAGTTATTACCAAGAGACTGTATCTGGAGAGACCCATATCCCCTCCAAATATGGATCCTCTATTATGGATTAAGGTAAAATTACAAAAAAAAAATCGATGCTCAAAAGTCCATTTTTCAATTCAATTTTTTTAAACTTCATTGCAGGTTAATCAGACGGATTTTCCATTTGTAAAATCATTGATTTTTAAGTATTTATGCATCCCTGCCACGACTGTGGATTCAGAAAAGGTTTTCAGCACGGAGGGGAAAATTGATTCTGACAGAAAAACAAGGCTCAAAGAAGAAAACGTAAACACTCTGTTGTTTTTGAATCAAAATCTTTGGATTAAGGAAAAACAAAAGACACTATTTTTAAAGAATTAAGCAACTTTATATATATAAATATATATGAATATATAATTCCAAACAAAATACAGCGAATGTCACTGAAAATCATGCACATCAACTATTTTCATTGCTTAGTGAACGACGTTGCGTGTCGCCAGAGATCCTGGGTTTAGTTCCAGGTGGTATAGGACTTATTTGTTACCTTATTTTAACCTTACTATGTTTGTAAAGGTAAAAGGAGAATATTGGTTAAGATGGTTAAACCATCTCGACGCTATTGAAACTAGACTCTTAAAATTTTGAATTATACATGCTTAAAAATTAAATAGTTACTGATAACTTCCTCGCCTGATAACTTCCTCGCCGCCAAAAATAATTTTGATGCTTCTTTGCGGACGCGGTAAATCGAAAAAGAGCGTTACAATTGCTGAGGCCTCAATTGGGCAGCAGCGTGGGCTTAGTATGGGAACTTAATTGTTTAATAACTTTTTTAGTAGATGGACAATCTTTATAAAACCTTTAGATCGTGACTATCACATTAAAATTTGTGTATTTGTCAAAGCACAAGTTCTTTAGTTTCTTTGATACGCTTTTTGCGAATTTGAAGAGAAAGGAGTGGTTTTGAGGGTGGGGGAGTGGAAAATAACAAAAACCGAAACTCTATAAAATCAATATTTATAATTTGGAGACCCTAGCTTTCAAGGTGTAAGAAATATAATTTTTAACTGATTTTCGATAAGGCTTTCAAATGTTAGTTGATTTGCAGAGATGTGTAATTCATTTGCGCTATTTTCTCCTATATGTGCACATGTAAACGTATTCCGGGCTTACCATTATCAATTCTACTTAATTTTCTAGCGGCAACACAAAAACTCGGTAATTTCACGAATTCACGAAATATTAAATGGATTGTAATCATTTTTACAACTTGGTTTGAATTTAAAAATGAATATTAAGTAGTAAATGTGCTCAGTTATATGATCTGCTACTAGCCACAGCAACGCTCCTTTTAATTTACAATACTAGAGCAGTACACATATGTAGGTAAATATGAATTGAGTTATATATATATGTACATACAATCTGTATACATTATATATGTATGTATTTATATATGTAGATTTTTGTGTAGTTTGTAGTTGTATTAAAATAATTTTGTTCCAAAAAGTATTGAAATTTTTTTATTTGTCAGCTTAATTTTAAAGCAAATGATTTTAAGAATATAAAAAAAAAAACAAATTAAAGTTTATATCCAAGTAATTGCCAAACTAAGCGGAGTGTAAAAAAGTATATAAATTCTACTAAGCCCAGGACACTGAATCCGAGATAAAGACCGGCAGTACCGCCTATTGAAACTGCAACAAATATATGTATATATATAATATTATATATTTTTATATATATGGAACATACCTAACAGATCTGTAAAGGAAAATATGACTTGTCTCTTGAATTGATTCCTTGGCCAAGTGCTCATAGAGACGGAACTTCCCATACTTCCAAGCAACTGTCTAGAGCCTCGCATGGCCTAAAATAATATTTAATGTTAATAATTAAAATTGAATGAAATACAAGCAGACTGTTTGTAATAATATATAAAAAAAAAACTATAAAAAACAAGTAAGAAAGCACTAGTCGAGACTGCTCGACTCCGAGCTCCCCTGAACCCTCCGAGGAACTGGTATTTCAATAATTCTGCACAATAAAGAACATTGCTAAAAAAAAAAATAAAAAATAAAATAAATTCTATAAAATATATATTAATCTATATTTAAAATTTGTAAACTCTAGCTCTAAAGATGCAGAAGATATGATTTATTAACTGATTTTCGATCGGGTTTTTAATCGATAACAAAGAAGCGGAAGTATTTATCGATTTTTGGAAATAAACTTGATCTGCGCGTGCAATACACGGACCTACAATTTAAAATTTCATGTCTCTACCTCTTATACAATCATACATACGGACAGGCTAAATCGACTCAGTTCGTCATCTGATTAAGAATATATATACTTTATGTGTCTGCTACGCCTCCCTCTGCCTGTTATATACTTTTAACAAAATCGTTATACCCTGATTTCTCATTTTTAATGGGTTCAGGGTATCAAAATTTGTGTATTTGATATTCAAATAATTGATTATAATACGTACGAGAGCACTTTTAAGCTTGATCACAGCGTCTATACAGTTTTGTTCGCAGTAGCAGCCAGTTGGTTTATCATGATGACCATTCTCTTCGTAAAATTTCAGAAAATAACCTATAAATGTAAACTAAATTATAGGAGCTATATTTTATATATATATATATACTTTACTGACCGGCATGCTGGGGAAAACAGGATCTAAGTTTTTGATAGGTGCAAACTGGTTTCGGATTGGGAACTAACAAATGTTTAAGGATAACAGACCTTTTATATTTATAAAGAATAAAGATTCGATTCACTTACTGCGATTAGGATAAAAATGAGGAATACATTTACATATCTTATATGCCAAGTTAATGCGACACTCTTGCTGGCAAATATTCTTGGTATAAAAAGGATAATGCGTGAGATTGGATTCGTGATAGAAACGGCATTTCCTTTGGCTTATAGAAGTTTCGCTGGTGAAAGAGATGTATACATAGATATTTAAATATATATTTACATATATGAATTATATGGAAGTCCAAAAAATCATTTACTAACGTCTCGAAATTCGGTTCGGCAATTATTTCCTCAACTTCCGGTTCGTAGGCAGCTCCTTCGGGTGAATAGCCAAAATTATTATCCACCTTCATGACCTCAAAAGCTGAATGTATATAGCTCTGAAAGAACTTGTTTATTATAGTCCAGTTATATCTCTTGAATACTTACATCTATAGCTTCGGTATCGAAGCCCATTAGGGTAAAGCCGACATCCTTGTCAAAAAAAGTCGCCTTCTTGACACGAACGAACCGATGCAAATTCAGATACTTATTGAATTCCGGAAACTCGCCGAAGATTAAATAGCGCGAGCTGTACTCCTCTCCCAGATATGAGCTGCACAGGTAACAGAGGCCAAACTCGGTAAGGATCTGTCTGGTCTTCAGGTGCACCTGGCCATCGATACAGCGGATGCGAAGTTTCTCTATGGGCTCATAGGTGCCGTCAAATGTCAGATTGTAAATCAGTTCCATATAATGCTTAGGCTTGATGCCGAGATGATCGAGTGTGCTATCAATGCTATCGTATTCAGGTATATTCTGAAAATTCGTGTATGTGGAATTGGCTAAGTTCTCCAGGAAATCCCAGAATTCCTTTTTGTCACTTCCTTTTAGCTTATTGGTGCTTGAATATTTAAAGAAACGTAATTATTGTGTAATTTCTGATCAAAAATCAATAAAAGCTCACCGACAATAATTGTCAAAAAGCGATTCATTTAAGCGCTGCATCGGACATCTACAATATACATATGTATAATTGTGTCTAAAGTTAGTTTTCAAATATAGTTATCTAAAAACTATAGGTAGCAAACTGGCTTTGTAAGATAATAAAACAAAAAAATATTGTAAAATATATAAATATCAATTACATTGTGACACCTGGCATCGAGGTGTTCCAGTAATAGGAGTTCCGCTCCAGACCAATGTGAGTGCTTTTTGTATGAAATCGATCCACAGAGGATATGCAAGAGATAATGCAAAAATACACTGAGACAACCAGCAGTATAAGCCAAAATAACCTAAGAGATTGTATATTAGTTTTACATCTAGAATTATGCTTACATAAGTTTCTACCTCTCTAGCAGGATTAGCACGCTTTTCACCAAATATCGAAATCCGTGGATACAACAAGTATCAAAGTAAAGTTTTATAAAACTTAATATCATTGTGAAATAATTTCTTACTATTTCCAAAACGCAAAAGTAAAGGTAATATTTCAAGCGAACTGTGATCCAACCACGACAAGTTTAGATTGAGTTCGTTTTTATATATCTTGCTTGTTTTTAGTCAATATCCAAAGCTATACAAACAGGGTATATAGCTTTTAAATTATATATTGTTTTAAGCGAGATGATATGATGTAGAACAGAAAGGATATTTAATAAAACAAATTTACCCATTTCCATATTCCATCTATATTTCATAGTTCTTATCCATTTATTGTGTACCAAATATATAAATCTCTGTATATTATATATGAAACCACTATTAAGTTATAATTTTTTTTGATGAAGAGGTATTTAATAGTCGGCACAGTATATTTTATTTTTTTTATTATTTCATTGCGTGATTGCGTGGACTGTTATAATGGAAACACCAAAAATCCATTTCGTATCTAATGGAGTTCTTGAACATGAGTATTATATGTATAACATGATAGTAGTAAAAAAAAAGGTTAAATCGCATTTTAATTTGAACATTCATAATGGCTCCGGACTGGATTTTGATACTTTACGGAGCAGGAAGATTTGGAATTGCTGATTTGAGCATCAGAAGGTAAAGCACATCCCGATTTGGATCGTCTCTTCTCTGCTTCACATCGTTTTTTTTCTTCACAAATATTAGTATCTGTTTGATCCACACGTTCCTGTATCATACTTACAGTCTTCTGGGAGAGCAGGCAGAAGCCTATAGATAAGACTAGAATGCAGCCAAAAATTAATAGAATCAACGGCACTCTCCACCAGATCTCGTCCTTATTGGAGCCATCCCTAGTTATATTCTCGGTACTTCGTTTTATCGATTTATAGCACTCATCAGCACTTATCAGCTCAGCATTCGAATGTTCGTTTGCATGAAAGTGTTTGCCAACACTGGTTTTCTGGAATTGCGACCGACAGTCGGCGCAGACCTTACTGAACCAGCTAGCACATCGTTTACTTTTCTCGTTATATTTGCAAAGCCTCTGCATGCTTAGCTCAAATTTAGAAATTAATTGAAGTATAAGTCTGCGAATATGTCTGTATTATATTCGTCAACTCATGCTCGTTATTGTTTGTATATTGTTGATCAGTCTGTCAATAGAAAAGCAAGGCCCTCTAAGAATTGGAATGATTTGAATATGCCCACAGGGAGGCGGTGCAAATCGGAATTTACCATATCAGTTTCAACATAACTATCGATGAAGATACCTTGAATCAAATTTATATTTGTATATAAAATATTTCAAAATTATATATTCAAAGTAGATGAGGAAAATCAAATCTTTCACAATTTATTAGCGCGGACCAACTGATTGCTACTACTTAAACAATTTAACATTTTAAGGGCAAAGATGAGTATATGGGGTAAATATTCACGTCAGTAAGAATATTGCTGTAGGGCGGGACCGTTTTTATAATATTTGTTCAGAGTCCAAAAACAGTTTTGTGATTCTTATTGAATTTCCGACTTACCTCGTGTATTTGGCGACATCATGCATGTAGATTCTCGGTAAAAATAAAATAACAATCTACAAATAAATTAATTTTAAACAATTGTGATTTACGAAAAGTCCGATTGCGGAAATTACATAATTAAATAAAATAAAAAAGCAACGTTTGCACATTATCGAAATGGTGCCAAAATTGATAAAATGGCATTTCTGTTGTTGCTTTATTTTGATATAGACTTGTATATATTATATAAAGAGGAGTCCTACTCAAAGTAACGATAATGTAACCAAAAATACAAAACAAAAAGGCATTTTAACTACATTTTAGCAACACAATTTCTCTCATTTGTATCTCATTAAAATCTCCAAAATATCAAGATCTCAACTTTCAAGAAATAGTTTTCAGACGGCATAAAAAAAACCTAGTAAGAAATAGTTTAATCTTATGTTCAATTTTGTGATCTAACTCTGTCTATTAAAAACAGAGTTTTACCCAAATCCTCTCCACATGGTTTCTGGTCTCGGTCACCTTAAAAAATAGCAATATGTCACGTCGGAAGTGGGCGTTGGTAAAATCTTTAAATTTTATAAGACCAAAGACAATATATGTATTTTGTTTCATTTCGGGAACAATTTTTGAATTAAACTGAAAATTCTATAAAGTATATACGATGTTAAACTGGAAATTGGGCGACCTTTAGCGGAAATAACACAAAGATGAAAGAATTAAAATAAATTTATTTAAATGAATATATATATATAAATATATATTTGTCGTAAGATCGGGCAGTGTTTTCGTCCAGCCCTCACAGAATATTCATAGTACTGAAAACACTTAATGGGAGTTAGAAGATTTTCGTATAATATCTTTAAGTGTGGCACTTGATTATCTTCAGGTCAACATTGATCTTACATATGTGAGTTGGGTTTAGTAAAATATTCTGTTTTGTTTATGTTTTGTTTACGTATTTATGCACTTAGGCGGTATGTGTTAATAGATGTAAATGCACTCGTATGTCAAATTGGAATTCATACTGAGAATTTGCGGCTAGTTTTGATAGTTATGCATATATGTATGTATGTATCTACTAATGATCATTTATGAATATATATATGTAAGAAATTGCTTTAAGATCACGGTTTCGTTATTTTCTTGTTCTTGTTCTTTTTCTTTTTCTGTTTCATTTTCCATTCATTCGCAATAATTAAAGCTACATTTTGTTCGATTTAATATGGACCAGTGCAGGAGAAGCAGCAATTGTTCCGATAGTACTCATAGCTGCACAGCTTGGCCTGCACGGCCCACTTGCAGTTGGGAAAATTGTCCACGCAGAGCGGCGCCTCATCATTTTGGAGCAGTTCGTTATTCAGATCTTGAATATATATATAGAGAGCAGTTTACATATATATCTCAAATAAAATAGTTCCATTATTAAATACCTTCACATTTCTGTGTATTGCAGTTACGATAGATGGGTTCTCTCAATGCATATCGGCACTTTGCCGATTCTCGCAGAGCATTCTGCTTCTCATCGTACTCCAGGCACTTGATGCTACGTCGCTGGGTGCCACCATCACAGCTCTTGGTGCACTGTCACGAAAGGATAATGTTTAATAATATCGGAATTCAATTGAAACCCTTTTTCCATCTACCTCAGACCATTCGGAGTAGTGCCAGCGAGGGGCACAGTATTCAATCTCTTCGTGCGAGCAGTTCTCGAGCGGCTGCGGCCTTAGCTGCGCCTTGCACTCCTCGTCGTCCGTGATGAGCTGATTCTTGATGCACAGCACCGTGCGAGTGCGAGTTAGATTGAAGCAATCGCCACTGCATGGCGACCAGGGGCCGGTGAACCACTCGCCCAGCTCGCAGGCCGTTTGCTCGCAGGGCCTGCGGTTCTCCGGTATATCGCGGGGCTCACAGCGCTCGCTTTTGGTTTTGGAGCGATCGCAGAAGATGGTGCGATACTGGATGCCCGGACCACACGACGAGGAGCAGTACTGATTCCATTCGGACATTAGCCAAACCGCATCGCTGGCTACTTTCGGAGCGCGATGGCGCACGAGGTGTGTTCCATTGGCTGCATCGGGATGGAGGTGCATGCGATAGCGGGCGGAGTTGCGACGTCTGGCCTTGGGGCATTCACATTGCTTTTCGCTAGGCGGCTGCTCCTCCATGCAAGCGGCCTTGTCCACGTGTATCACAATGCCCGACGCCAGCTCCTGGACGCAGCTCAGCTCACGGCGGCGCACCGACTCTCCATGCTGGCAACGACACTCGCCCCACTCATCGAACCGCCAATAGGCCGGACAGGGCTGGGTGTTGCAGTGCAGCAGATTCTCGTTGAGCACCGGCCTCTCCGAGTGGCTGCATCGGCGCTGCGAATAGTAGCGCACCGGATTCTCGCGGGCACAGCGCACGACCGGCGACTGGGTGCCGCCGCCGCAGGACTTGGTGCAGGCGCTGAAGCCAACCACCTTCCAGTTAAACTTACGCTTGCGTCCAGTGCGGATGCTGCTGCCAGAGCTGCCATCTTCGCTGACGGCACCTGCCTTCAAGAAACCATCGCTGCTCTCCAGAGACAACTCATTTTCCTCCGAGTCCGAGACAATGGGCAGCAGGTACTCGTATTTTATGCCAGGATTCAGTATGTTGCTGTAAACCTGATTGGAAGCATAGTAGAAGTAAGTCAATTATAAGAGAAAAACCCTTCTTCAAGGACATACTAGCAGCTCGACAGGATCCTTGATTGGACCCGTGCATGTGATCCACTCGGTCACGCCCTCGCCCTGCTGCACTCCATCGATGCGATGATAGTCAAAAGTTGCGCCCGCTGCCTCATACGATCCGCTCTCCGAAATCTCGTTCTCGCCATTGAAAATGCTCTTCTGTTCGCTTGAACGCAACACTGAGAGAAAAAAGTCAGTATTAAAGATTCCCAATTTAAACTTCAAAATCTACTTAAAAATGTCGATTTTGATCGAAATTGGGGTAATTTTAAATGAACACTATTTACAATTTAGTAGTTGGAGATATCATAATAACGTATTGATGGACAGACAGTCAGTAGATCTATACAGCTCGTCATTTTGATCGTTTATCTACTTGTTTAGGTGCTTTTTGCATATACTTGCACAAAAACATTAAGATTTTCCCTCCATTTCAAATAACTTCATGCTATACACACAAGTGCAAATATACTCCTGGTCATATTATAAGCAGAGCATGTCGATATCGAAATTTACAAACTATATACAATATATATATATATAACAATAATATATATAATAAATATAGATACAATATATAGATAGATATATATAATAAATATAGATACACATATATGTATATAATTTTCAGGCAAATCTTCAAGCGTTTGAGCTCGAGAGTGCCTCGAGCACAGGGTATATCAATCAATATGTAAGTATAGTATTTAGCTCACCAAGTAAATTTGCACTGTTCTTAAGTTCGGTTATGGATATATTCGAGGCACCCGCTGGTATTGTGGCCACATGAACGTATGCGTCCTCTGGCAACGGATCGCGTGTAAAGATTCCAGTGACGGGACGGCAGAGCAGGCCTCCACAGCTGACGGAACCGCTATTAGCGTACAGGCCCTTTATGGAGCCATTGCCAAGAACGGCCTGTAATTACACAAATTAAAAAAAAAAAGAAATCAGAATATACATATAGGTATATAGAGAGATATGTAGATGGTATAATTGATTTCAATTGAAATAAATAAAGCGTTTTGCTTTGTTTACAAAGATCGCAAATGGGGCAGAGGAGGAGGTGGGGGAAATGGAATTCTCGACAGATGTCCAAATTGACTCACCAGCCAGGTTAACGCCAAGTGCCACAGCCAAGGCATATCGCACACTAAATAATATATATAGTTATATATATGCAAGGTGATCTGTGCTATATTTTCTGTGTTTATGCGTACGATTTAATTGTTTGATTTACACTAGATGTCAGTGCACTACATAAACAAACGTCTTTACTATAAGTGCGTAAAATAAATTCAATTATAAATTTCGAAAAAACTAACTTTGAAGTGCGGCAGATATATGAGCATATTTATCAGGTGTTAGGGTATAATTTAGATATCTAATTGCTAATGGCAGCTATATAATATATTAGACTCTGAGTTATAGACTAGACTAGACTATTTACAATGATTAGAATATATAGATACTCTAGTTGGCAAAACAAATAAAGAATATTAAATATATGAAATTAATATATATATATATATATATATATATATATATATATATATATATATATATATATATATATATATACATATATATAGCTATAGTCTGCGTTACATGATACGTTAAATGTTACAAATTGACTGTCATATGTATATTCTCAGTGAGTAAGAGTATCAAAGAGAGATCTGCTGCTAGATAAATTTTACGAACTGACTATTCGTCAGAAAGAGCAGCAAAAGAAATGGAATTCATATTGAATGTAACGAATGGCAAAACAGAGTTTTATATGAAGATATATGTTATAAACTGAACATACAAAATATATTAATTGAATCACAATTATATATAATTGATGCAAACAAACACTATAAAGTAAATAATCTATACATATAAATGTTACAAACTAGCTACCAAAACGCATATACCTATCAGCATCAAAAACATATAAATTCAATTACAAATGGAATGCTACATCAGACTCTGAAAGGCACACTCATATTTAAGCTATGCCGTTTCATGCTGTTTATCCAAACAAATAAATAAATAAACTCTATCAGAAGGACCATCAAAAATCAACTAAATTCAATATAATTGGTTATACAGTAAATTTTTATAAGAAGATGATTATTATAGTATTATATTTTCTTAGATGATTAAACGGTATATATATATATATATATATATATATATATATATATATATATATATATATATATATATATATATATATATATATATATATATATATATATATATATATATATATATATATATATATATATATATATAGTGACGCTTCTCTCAAGATAGGTTGATATTTAAATCACACTGTTATATAAGTGCTACAAATTGAATGATTAAATGCAAACACCCTCTCAGCAAGAGCAGATTAAAGCAATTCAATTCAAATACAATATTGAGTAGAAAATAAATATATGCAAATGGCTCTGTTGTGGGCGAAGGTGCAAATGGAATTTATATTCACTTCCGCTCCAAGTGCGAATTGCCAATATCGAATTCTTAAGTGTCTGCATAGATAGATATATGTATGTGTCTTCTTAATTGTATACATATATGTGAATATATCTAAATATATATGCCAACATTTATATTGAAGTTGTGATAAACTCGTAAATGTCTGATGGCTATTTGCTGATCGCTGTGAGTGCCACGCGGGCGACTATCATCGAGTGTGTAGTACAACACCATTTCGAAGCAAAAGATAATTCTGTTTTAATGGCCAACAGGCAGCAGCAGCAGCAGCAGCAGCAACAGCAACAGCAGCAGCCGCATTTGACGCACTTTTGCAAGTTTACGATGGCCACATTTCACTTGGCCACAGACTCGCTTGGTTGTTTACGACCTGACCAGCGCAAGATTAAAGTGCTTTTTAGATACCCTATATTGACCAGAAATAGGGTATATAAGAGCTGGTCCAACACAAAAACAATTGAATCAAAAAACATGAGCTCGACTCTCAGAATAAGACTTAGCATCTACTGCTTACAAAAAAGTTATGTAAATATTTGAAGACTAAGTATAGTGCTAAGCTAACTTTCTGCAAATGTTTTGTTGTTAAGTCCCTAGACTAAAATGTTAAAAGTCATAACTGGAACTGAGTAGATTGAAAAAAGGTGCGGGTACGACTTGCTTGCCAATGCATAGGGGCTGCTATTTCTAATACAAAATATATTTATTTTTAACTATATTACATACTTTAATAATAACCAACAATAGATAATGAAATAGCATCTCGAATATTCATATATTTATACCCTATACCACACATAGAATGAGCTGACGTGACAAAATTTAAAACTAATCACTTTATAAAAGTGTTCAATAGATTAGATTATATTCGGGTTAATAAACATAAAGACGTAGATTCATATGCAAGACTAATTAGTAGATAAATACGAACATTACAAGTAAAAAGTAAATATATATTTTACTATATGGAACCTATCCTAAAATATGTTCAAAGTACTATAAGATAATTATACTTTAAATCTTCTATAACTGATTTACCAAATATAAAGTATTATATGCTATATAATTTAGAATAACTTTTAAACTGTTTTTAATATATTGAATTGATATTTAAAAAAAAAAAAAACAATATTTTATGGCTATTAAATAGAGGGTATCATACAGAACATCATAGCTATAGTTCATATTTCTTAAGCGCGCTTCAATTTGTATTCAATTTGTATTCATCAGCTTACTTTTCACGCACATCTAGATTAATATAGAACCACGAAAACTTAAGTATATATATTAGCAAAATTTGTATATTTAGTGCCTATCAAATTCAAATTTTATTGACTTCTTTCAGATATTAGATATACACAAGTGCTTAAAATAGCTTTAGCTAACAACAACAAAAACAAAGAGAGGACATAACAATAGCCATAAAACTAAAAGTCCCCATATAGAAAAGAGAAAGTTTTAAAAAATAAATATAAATATATATATATATATATATATATATATATATATATATATATATATATATATATATATATATATATATATATAGTACATAAAAATAATATTCGATCTGCCCACAATTGAGAAAAACTTATTCTGACGTAGATTTGAATTTCAATTAAAAAATAGGCTGAATTTTCGAGAAAGCGGCAAATGGATCTAATTAAAGAATTCGAAAACAATTTAAGTATATTAGTACATTGCGTAAATGCATATTGTACATATACATAGCTATGGGAATCCAATGTATTCAAGTGTAAGACTCAAGCGTTTCGCACAAATTGCCAACAGAAAAACAATAAATAAAAAATATGTTTTTTTTTTTTTAAATTTCTGCACGTTTGTAAAGAAATGTAATAAATTAGCTATTTTTTTTACAGATATCTCAAAAGTTTCTCAATGAACTTAAAAAAGATTAAAATATAGCGAATAAAGCTAGAATGATTACCAATCACTCAAGAATTTTATATATGTATAATATATACTTCTTTTTTTAAGCTTTAATAGTTCAGGAAGTTTATAAAGCTATTCAATATATAATATGATATGGAATATTAAAAAAAAATAATTCTTATTATTTTTTTAAATACATAGTATACTATAATTTTAAGGATTTTGGAAATAAGAAACACTAAATAAATTAGAAACTTTGCAAAAAATAGTTTTAATTTACAATAAATTCAAAAATATTTTATTTATATCCTGAAAAAACTTTAGATCAAATGTTCGAGATAAGAATGTTTTGTTATTATTATTAATTTATTTATTAATTTTTTTTGTTTTTTTTTTTTTTTTTGCATATTTAGTAAACATTTAAGACCAACTAATTTAACTGCCATGGTTATTCAATTAGAATAACAACATTATTATTTACAAATTGCTTTAGAATGTAATCTGATTTCAGATTGATTTTTATATATTTTTGTTTGTTATTTTTTTGAATTGTTTAACTGGTTTTTGATTTTCTTTGATTGTTCTTAAACGATTAAACGATGCGCGATTCTTGAAGATACGAATACGCATGTGTTGCGTGCTTCGATTCGCGCCGCTAACTAAAATATTCGGCAAGGCGATTCATTTATTTCTAAAGAGTTTTTCATAACTCGAAGTGTGTGTGCACCACAACCACAATCGACAAACGTTTTCATGCTCGCTTAAGCAATAAAAAGAGCATATTGGTTTTTGCAACTTTTATTCACCTAGATGGACAGATGGATGAACAGCTTGGATAAATTGAATGAATTCGCTTTCATCTGATAGAGTTGCACGATTTGTGTATTTGTCAACTGGGGGCATGGAAATTGGAAATTACAATGTATTATAAAAGTAAACGATACTTTGCATGAGTAATAAATAAAAGTCTATATCAAACTCAAACATAAATGTCAAAATTATATTGATTTGTCTATTAGAGGTGTAATAAATCCCCTATAGTTTTGAAGACTTAAAAGGGTTAATAGCGACTTTGATAGACTTAAAATTATATCGAATTACTAGAATATATAATTATAGAATTATGTAGACATATCAAGCCTACTAAAAGACCATTAAATAGAACCAGGTATAAAGAGTCTGATTAATATAATCTGATATATAGAAACTAATATATTGGATTGAATATACAGAATTTGATATATACAGTCTCATATATAGTATCTGATATATGATATTTTATTATATTGAATATGTTGTGATAAATTAAATTTAATATAAAGAATTTGATATTAAAATCTGATGTATAGAATCAGATAATACAGCCTGATATATAGAATCTGATTATAGAATTTTATATGCATAATCTGATATATGGAATCAGATATATAGATAGAATCATATACATATATAATCTTATATATATGATCTGATAGAATCTGAAAAATAGAGTCTTTATCTTTGATATATTGAATCTGATATATATGTATAATATAATACATTACATTAGCTATATAGATAGATATATCTGATTTGCCACGCCTACAGTGGGCCTATCGTATTTTGCAAATCGAAAAACTGAAATCTCACACAGCTTAAGAGTTAGAACACCACCAAGGTTGGAGTAATCAGCTAAACCTCCTCCACAGATAAACATGTACACTAATATTTCTCTTGAAAGCGAACGAGTATGACAAAGTCGCTTCCATCCGACAACTTGCTTTTTATGGATTGCTCTTGTATATGAGTGATACACACAGAGACACACACAGAAAAATAAGCTCTCGCTTTTTTCTTTGTACAATCCAGCCAGAAGCTGAGCCATTCGTGTGTAATATGTATATTGAAGAAGAGCAGGTATTTATTGTAATTGAGACTGCTACGAATATCTAATCAGAGCCGTGTACTCATTTGCATTAACATGGCCTTAATAAATTGGAAAACAGCTAAGAGATTAATGGAATGAGCATAAATTGTGACTAGTTGTTAATTAATGGAACTACTGTGCGAGCTGATAGCGTGTTTTATCTGCAATCAGTTATAATTGGTATTGTTAGTTTTATTATGCGAGCGAGTGGTATTAACATTCACCTTGCAAATGCCGTCGACACATATTGCCCGGCCCACTGGAGTGGACCGATTGGAGCGATAATATTCAGCGGGCCTCTGGCAGGGGGTGCCATCAATAACCGTATCATTGAGTGTGGCGAAGTATTTCATGCCCAAAGGCTTGCAGTTCAGCTCGCACTCGGCATCGTCTGATAAAGAAAGCGAAAGTCAATTACAAACAGAATCTTCACATATATACATATATATGAGTGTGTATTCCTTACCTTTGATGTAGGGCTCCCAGTTGTATTGGCGACCCTGAAAGTCAACTTTATTGTATGCAGCACATTGATATGCACGAATATCCATTGATTCCGTTGGACAGGGAAGGTCATTGCATATCTGATAGCGTTTCGAGAGGCCCACACAAGTATCACTCATATATACTCTACTCGTCGTAGAATTTCTGCAAAATATTAAGTTAAGTGTGAGATAAAACAATAATTATTATAATAGCGCAGCTTGTAAAGTGCCCAGCACAGACTATTATGAAGTTATTATAATCTCAGTGTAGAATAACTCGCCGTATTTCATTTATACTCTGAAACGCGCTAGAAGTGGATATGGAGGGTATATAGATTTTGTTGAAAGCTTTATATAAGCTTGAAGGTCGTGTGACCCAATTGTGTTTATCAAAAAAGTAGGGTTGCACTAACCAAAACATAAACTAATAAATAACCCCGTGAAAAATATAGATATGTCCACGAGAAAGAAAGCAAGAAAGACCAAATAAAAAATAGGAGACAAAAATTGACCAAAGCAGAGCTATGGCACGTGAAGTGGACTTCTTTGATTCCATTCCATCCATAATAAAGAATTATGGACTTACAACTAAATATTGGGCCAATAATAATAACAATAATAAAACCTAATATATGAATTCACACTAAAGTTTTTTTTCCCCCTTTTTTGTCTCTACTACTATTTTTATCAACAACTAAATTTGATTAATTTTTCCTTCTCAAGCCCCAAAGTGCACATGTTCTTAAGTCTGGAATAAAAAACCACCAATTAATCAAAATTATGTTATATTCGTTTGAAATTATTTTCAAAATATCGTGTTTATTATTTTTTTTATTACTAAGGTTTTAACGATCAGAGAGAATTGTTATTCTTAATCTACGAATCTTTCTGCCGGTCCGTTAATAGTTATGTATGAAAGCAACGATCTTGGAAAGTATGACACACACATATAAAAAGTAGATTCTTCTTATTCCATATATCGCACTCAATATTCTTCATATATAATATATGTTTATATCGTTGAAATATATCTGACTCATCAAAAGATGTAAATATGTATATCCCTTTTATATAATAACCGAGTATTTCATTACACAGGAAAACTAACTTTTATGACTATTCTGATTGGAAAACCTACATCGATTCAATATTCAATAGTCTAATAATCAATAATCTGAAGTATATGTCTATATAATCTAAGTTAAGAGTTTGTATGCATCTATGTATGCATTATAGATGGAAGCAGTAGTTTGACATGAAACTCATAGTATTCTCAACTATCAGACTCTTACTAAAAGATTCTTACTTCTTTATAATAGAGTGGCTTGATTAGTCTCATAATATGTGTCATAATATATTATATAATTATAATATATTCCAGGTCTTTTCTGTCTAAAATACTAAAATGTCATCAGCAATTAAAATTTTAAGACTTCTATTTAACTTTCTGCAAACTAAACAGCTTAAAACTGAAATATACTTATTTATACAAAAATATGATAATAATATTGTATAATTATCTCAACTTCTAGATTTTTGAATACCCTTGACTCAATTATAAGCAATAAGAATTATTTATAAACCAGTTATGAAGAACTTTGCCTAGCAGAAAAACTACTTAGCATAATTTAAAAAAAAAAGTACTAAAAAGCTTAAATTTAATCCATTTTTTATTTATTTTTAGTTTTCTTTAATATAAATGAAAATTAAACTGCACATTAAATAATTTCAATGCATTTTAGAGATGAGAGAGAAAGTTAATTCTTAGTTCAGTTCAGCGAATTTCGCTTTGAGGTATTCGATCAGATCTGCGTTAGCAGGATTTCTGACTTCGTAGAGTGTCTTCTGCTTATCGTCGATGGAAACGGAATCGGCAAGAGCTGCTTCAGCTTGAGCCTTCAGGTCTTTAATCTCGGTGGCGTACTTAACATCAGACTCGGACAAAACCTTCTCGAAGAACTCAACGCCGCTCTTCAGATCGCTGTTGATCTGTGGCAACGAGACATTCTTAAGGTAGTTCACGAACTCGGGACTGAAGCCCTTCTCCAGGTTCAAGAAACCATCCCTCTTAGCCTCAAATTCAGCTTGCTGCAGGCTCTCGAGCTCGGCCACGGCCTTCTCAATATCAGCCTTGAACTCACCCTTGGCCAAGAGCGACTTGTAGAAGCTGATGGCACCCAAAATTTCCTCATTAATCTGATCTTCTTGCAATTTGGATTGCACGAATGTGCCGAATTCAGGAGAGAATTGTGAGGGCACTTCGTTCACCAGAGTCTGTTTGGCGTTGAAGTCCTCGGTCTTCAGGGCGGTTTCGTAGATGCCGATCAGTTTCTGCAGGTCCTCCTTGTGGGAGCCATCGTCATTGGCAAGGTATTTCTGATATTGCTGCAGCTGTCCGCGAATATGGATATTCAAGCCCTCGGCAGGACTCTCCGACAGCACGCACTAAAAATATGTTTCGGCATTACACCTCTGTGGACAGGCACACTTTCGTTCTGCTAGACCTACCTGCGCAGCAAGTGCCAGAGACAGAAGGCAAATGGTCAGAAATCTGGACATTCTGATATAAAAATGTTAAGTGCACAACAGCTCCAATGCGTTGATTGCCGGAAACTCAGTCTTTTCAAAACTCAGATCTCGTATTTATAGCAAAAATCTGTTCTCAGCGCTGGGGCTTTTTATTATTTATTTTTTTTAGTCGGTCATCAAAACAAGCGTACAAAGTCTGGCATTGTTCAGATCGAGCCTTGTTTTTGTAGTTGTTATTGCTTTTCTCGACTTGTTGGGATTTCTCTTTAGCTGAAAACAAGTCCAAAATGTCGAGAGAGACAAACGGCCGAGCAGTGCTCAAGATTACATGACTGACAGATACCCTGTAGTAATATGCACATTAAATATTCAAATACTTTGAGCAATATCGTTGACATAGATGATAGCTTAGTTGAAATACCCATTGATATGGGGCATAGATTTTAAATATGATATTCAAGAATATTTATTTGGGCTCTGTTTAAATATTCAGTTATTCCCCCGATCAAGGGAACAGCGAAGACATTTTTAAATAACGGCAAATATATACAATTTCCATATAACTAAATATATACAGGTTTCCGTGATCTTTTGTTTTTGCTTTTATTTTTTTTTTTTACTTTGAATTTCTTGAATTTACGAGCCACGTCGCACGGAATTAATGTTTGTTCACAAAGTGGATTAGTTAAGTCAATAATTAACTATTTAAGACTTGGCCAAATAAAAATGAAAAACAAAAAAAAAAAAAAAATACACAAAATTGATTATTTATGTACATGAGATGGAAAAATACAAGCTAGACTAAAACCCGAACTACTTTTGCTCAACCACAACATACCCTGTACAGCACTTAAAGTGCCTGCAATCCATACTGAATATTAAATAAAGAAAGAACCGTAAATAAAAAAGAAAGGAAATAAAAATTCATTCCAGATATTTGCAATATATGCAAAAATATTCCACGATAGAGTAATATCTCCAACGTCTATGCACCAAGTCACACCATATGCTGAATATATATATCTCTTAAATGTTGACAAAACAATTAGCATGAATTACTTTTCAGCCAAAATGACGCTAGACGCATACAAAGCTGAACCACAAAAAAACCCCAAACGTAGAAACCAGTTTATGGTTCAAAGGGATGACTAAGAATCAACAGACGACTACACTCCGAAGTCGTACTTCACTTCAACCTGGAAGTAGCTTCAAGTACTTTCATTTACAAGCAAAAGTCTATATATATTGGTATATATATGTATATATGTGTAGACAAGTGCAATATTGTAATTAAGTTACATAATAACTTCATTGTCTTTGGAGAACGTTCCGAATCGCACGCAGATCTGGATAGCACAATCTCTGGCACGTGACAGGCCTCCGAAATATCTTTTAATTATCCGATTTACCTTATGTTCAGCTATTAGAGGTCATTTTGTTCGAGCATTAATAAAGACGTCATTAAATTTGAATTGCTAATCAGAACAACGAATCTCTTCATGCTGCACCGAAGACCATATACACTCAAGAACATTCAAAATGAGTTGCCCGAATGACTCTATTAACAATAAACACTTATAAAAATCATTATGAAATTATCATAAAAAAAAAACAACTTTCACATACAATAGTAAAAGCGAAAAGAAAAACGTTTTGTTTGTATATAAAATTTATTAGTCTTAAATCATTTAATCTTTTTTTAAATGGATCAGTGTAAAATATATATATATATATAGGATAAAACCTCTAAAAAGTGTTGTTTTTATTAAAACGGCTTACTTGACGTCTCTTTTTAAAATATACTCTAAAAGAAAAGTATATAAATACCTCAACAAATATACGCAAAATCTACTTTAACTTTGTTCAAACCTAAAAGCAATTGTTTATTAAAAATATACAATCGAAAAAATGGTTACCCTCAGCATTGTCAAAATCTACTTTTTGACGTGATTAAAACGTTAATTGATTTATAAACTAAGATAGGTTGCTTGAAAATATATAATATAATATGTACATATATTATATAATTAATTTCATACTTGAACAAACACTGTGAAAATATTCATATTTTCACTTGAATTCAAATTAACTAAATCTATGAACTTTTTTAGCAAAACCGCAATAATAATAACTCCATGAATAAGCGCACACTGAGCGAAAAATATTCATTTTAAGCTGAACTTATTATTATAACTTCATTAAAGATTAAATTTCTTTTGATCAAAAGAAAGCTGAGCTTTCTTAGAATTTCTTCGTATGTTTCACTTTTTACTTAAATCATTATTTTATGTTAGGCTCCGTTAAAGCAAAACTGTGTTGGTAAAGCCTTTTATCCGATATTTTATTGGTTTATTTTTGTTCATTTACTAAAGCATATCTTATACATAAAATATAAAAAAAGGTTATCTGTATCTGGTTTGAAGATCTTTTCTTATAGCACCAAGGATTAGCCCCACAAACTAAAGATAAGTGAGACTGGTTAAGGTTCACTCTAAATCAAAACTAAGATAGATATTTTTATCTGTATTGATGTATATATATTCGTATATATATATATATATATATATATATATATATATATATATATGAAACGCTTACCGATCAATGCACTTGCGAGTCTGATGCATTACGCCGCCTCCACAACTGCGCGAGCATTCGCTCCAGGGATTCCAATTGGCCCAGCGAGGAAATGGTCTAAGTTTGGGCTTGGGTTTTCTGGAGGTCGTAGTCGTAGTCGTTGTAGCAGTTGAAGGAACATCATTTAATTTCGGCAATGTCAGTGCCGTTGTCAAAACATCGGGCTCTTCAGCTATTAGGGATTTTGTTGCCAAAGTAGGTGCCACAGTCGTCCATATTTTCGATATTTCAGTTGAGTTGGTATTATCTAATACTTCTTGAGTGTCGAGGCTGCGTAGGCGAGGCGCTTGGGTTAAAATAGTGGGCAACACGTCGATGTTGGCATCTCCAATCACATTGCTATTGATAGAGCTGGTTTCGTTTTCCGAGAATACCTCATTGATGCTTGAATTTTGTTTTGTTGAAGGTTCTTTGTTTATGCGCCATAGCTTAGCTGGCTCAAAAGATGATTTCCATTTAGTATATTTAACTTTTTCCACTCTGAGTTTATGCCGATTTAGCCATTCTTGATGTTTCTGTAATATATGATTGTTAGAATACTTTGTATAAGAATATAGTATATACAAGTAGAAGTTAACTACTAGAGCCCGACTAGCAAATACCCGGAACACTGATCACACCTAATTTTTAAATCATTTATGATCTGTGCATCTAATGCAACAACTGCCCTATTGTGAACAAAAAAAAAAAAAAAAAAAATATATATATATATATATAAATATATTTAAAAACATGTAAGAATTCGTAGTCTGGCGTTACCACCTGCAGAATACTCATTCACGGCCCAAACGGTGCCAGGTCCATTTTCCACGCCCCCAATTAGTTTATATATAACTTTTGTGCAAATCATGCCAACTGCAATTTATTCGTTAAATTTGGAGTTTCTAGCTCTAAAACTGAATAGTTATCGATTTGCCACGCCCCCAGTGGGTGTAGACATGTCATATTTGGTAAATTTTTAAAAGGCATCTAGGTGACGTAACTGCAAAATTTGGAAACTTACTCTCAAAAAATATGAAAGAGGATTTGTTTTAATCACTATATAGTCAGATCTAATTTGCCCGCCCACAGTGGGCATGGATAAATAATTTTTTTAACGATGGTAACAGTAACTCACGTGCCAAATCTGGGTTTCCAAATTTCTAGCTCTAAATCTTTAGAAGTTTGATGCGATTTGCCACGCCCCAATGGGCGTAGACATATCCGCCATATCTTCTTGATCTTAGGTTGTCAACGCGAGTATATATTCTAAGTTTCAACTTTCTAGTGCTTAAACTATCATGGTTTCTGAAATACCGGAAAATGCATTTTCCGATTTGCCACGCCCCTATGGGAAACTCTTAACACTTTATAATTCGAGGGTTGAACATGAACAGATGATTGAACATGAACAGATGTTCCGAATTTCAAGTCTCTAGCTTCAATAGCGGCGAAAAAAATTGCATTCATACGGACAGACGGACGGACAGCAAGACGGACATTGCACAAAACCAATATACTAATTCTTTTTCGTGAATGAGTATAATAATTTACTTTCGTGAATTAGTATAAAAATATAAGTAAACAATAATAAAATATATTTTTCAAATTCAATTTTAGGCCTGCCTTCTGTTATACTAGATAATACATAGATACGGCTAATTAGATAGATGGAAAGACTTGGAGAGAATCAGCTTGTTGTCTTGATTGTACTTCGGTCCTGTCAGTGACATACATTTACATAAAAATATTACGCCCTTTCCAACCTGTCACTAAAGGTAGAAAAATAATAATAATATAAAGGAAATACTATTCCAACAAACTTACCTTAATTCGTTCTAATGTTGATGTGTCCGCAACAATCAATTGCGTTAAAGCTGCAGCAACTAGGCAAATACTTGAAAGTAGAATAATTAGAGAGAATAAACACATCGATTAATGTATTATATTATAGATATGACTTACGAAAATATAAATATATAATTTGCCATTGTATTACAATTAACGAGCTCTCGGACTACATAGGAATGCGACTAATCTGAAAGGAGGAATAATAGAATGATTCATTATTATTATTATAATTAGTTTTTTTATAGTGATAATTAGTAATGACTATAGTAGAGACTGGGATTCGTGCCCCTATGATGAACCAGTCACACTTTAATATTGATTTTGAAAGGGGTTCCTGACCTTTTTTCTGTCTGTTTTGCAATTATCTAAATCGTAACTTGGGGAATACGACAAGCTATGTTTTATAGACACTATTTATCTATATATACATATATATCAGCTCTTTAACAATCTATTCCCTGGTGATGGCATCCCTTGTGAAATGCTAGTGCTAAAATAAAATCAATTAAGTCAATTAATTTCAAATGGGAAGAGCAATAAATGCGACTATAGAAAGAAAGCAATAAACATATTCAGTTAGCTCATCATATGGGACTGACAATTAAGTTCAGAGGCAACAAATGGGAATGCTCTAGCAGGGGGTTTCTGATTTGTAAGCCTTCCAATAATAGTCCTTTGTATTGTATTTTTCGATCTGACATAAATGTAATTGATAGATCTATTTATAGATAACGCAATATTCAGCATATTAAATATCTTGCAAATCCTACTTCCAATCCTTTGAAAATATATCGTTTTCTCTCGGCCTGCCATTTAAAATTTAACTTTATTTATAAATTGCATTTGTGAATACTTTTATAGTTGGAATAATATTATGTAGACTTGATAATTCGCATACTAGAGGCTTTTAGCCGAGATGAAGGATCTTTTCACTATAGATATATTTACATATGTATGTCAGTCTTTATACACGAATATATATTTACGTTTTCATTAGCTTCAATGTCCATTCTCACATATGATTTCTCTACAACATATCATTGTGATACTCGTTCACAAAGTGAAAAAAATATATTTGTTTTATGACATTGGTAGAGTCAACATACAATATCATTTTTTTATACGCTCCCTAGGTGCGGCAAATCAGGAAATCTTAAATTTTTTAAGACATTAACGCAAATCTAATAAGCTATTGAAACTAGGAAGCTCACAGTTTGTTTACATTCTTGTCTTTACAAACCCCGACCATAACTATTTATTAGACATCTCTTACTATAAAATTACAAAACTTAATCATGATTTTTTTTTTTTTTTTTTGCATTAAGTAATCAGATTTCTCAATCAATTTCTGAACTTGTGGAACGTGTTCAAGGTATTAAATGTCTTTTAAAGAATTAAACTAATAAATCAAGTTTCTAAGCAAACTAAATTAATGATTTATTTAGTTTTGCCATAGAAGACACATAGCTGTCATAGCGTACAGACACATTGGAATGCTGAAAAAAAATATATGTATAAGTATCTATTTTAATTTGCAAATACACTCAGAGAATAGTGTAGACTAAAAGCAGATCGGAAGATAAAATATAATTAAATTATTTTATGGGTGCTTTAGATTAGGCTTAAAGATTTAAGGCCTACTTTACACATACATATATACCTATATTATACATTACATATGTTGCATATAAATCAATCCAAAATAAATGATATTTAATGCAATAATCTATTCCTCCAGTAATTATATAATAATTATAATCTTAATTGAAATATGAAAGTTATTGTTGCCCCATAAAATTAAAAAAAAAGTAGTCCATATATATTCAGAAAAATATGATAAAATTGAACACATTGAAATTAATGAAAACTTCTCTGCATAAAAAATGATTGATATACAATAGTATTTGATTCAGATTTCCTACTCTGTTTTCTTTTAGCCAAACATAAGGAAATTGTATTTACTTATTCTTGAATTCTAAATTTAATTCAATATTAAAGATTATAAATTTAAAAATATATGCTAAAACTAAAAAATAGCTTTTGGTTTTTATAATTATAAAATCAACTTTGATTGCAAGACATGGTGTCTTACCCAATTCATTCAATACCCAATTCATAATGCATTTCTCTGAGTGTATGCGTTCTGTTAGCCATGCGTACATAGATTCGTTGCGAATGTTTGAATGGGTTTCAACACATTTCTATGTACACATCATCCAAAGCTTATTTCTCTTGCGGATGCTTTTACGCATAGCTGAGCTTAAAAACAAAAACAAAAACAAAATCGAAAAAAACAAAAACAAAATATACGAAGAAAGAACGCATTGAAACATGTGATCATTAATCTGGTCGTAATTTGCGCTCGCTGCGACAGAGTTCGACACGCCCATCCCTCATTTATAATGAGCCGCTGTTCAGATCGGCTCGACTTAGCTCAGATCGGTTCAAAAATGAAACATTACATCGGCGAATGGCAAATTGTCCAAGTGTGTATGTATGTGTACATATACACACACATATACACATATACATATACATATGTATATGTATAGACTGCTACCCATGGGCGGGTGCGACCAAATTAACTGCGTAGATTCGCTTTTAGCGATAGCGTCAAAAATTTTCGGGATGAAAAGAGAATATTATCAGCCAGCTCATCGGAAGTCGTTAGATCGAATAGACTAGCATATGTCTGTGTATGTACCCACATACATACATATATGTCCATGTACTTTCGTATGTATGTACATATATTGATGAGGCACATAGGAAATGGAATATATGTTTAAGCAAATTGTTGTACACCCTAGAAAAAAGCTTATGAGAATATGGATTATACATGGAAGAAGAAATTAAAAATATATGAATTTATTCAAGGTACAAACAGAATTTTGTATAACTAAGGCAATCATAATATATCATACAAAGTAGAAAAAGGCTTGCCAAAAAATAAATCATAAATTATTTTTATTATATTAGTAATATTTCTGCAATCTAATTTTTTATTTATTTTGGTATAAATATTTCATACAACAAACCGAATTATGTTAAATATTTACATTTTCCGTTAAAACAGAATTTCAGATTACGCTAAGCAAAAGTGAAAATCGGGTATAAGTTAAAACATATGTAATATACATATATATATATAGTATGATCCATATAGTATAATATCATATATGTTGTATCTAGACAAAGTAATACAAAATATATTATATATGACAGAGTATCTGAGCGTCATTAATCTTCAATACAAATTGTCTAATATGTACATATATAAGTAATCTCTTAATTCTAAATCTTTACGTACCTCTCTAAAAATATATTTTATATATATAAATATATATATTTATATGTATATATATATATATTATTTTGAGCCCTCTTGAGAGCTGATTAAATCATAATAAAAACATTTAATATTGTTAAACAGTTCGAATAAAAATGTTTTTAAAGCTGTTAATTAAATAATAAAACATGTTTCCTCTAGATTTGTGTTCATGTATAAAATGTGTGTTTTATACTAGCCCCACACACTTAATCTACATTATATATAAATACTATATCTGATGATTCTGTGCTGTATAATACACATTGTGCAAATTCAGCAAATCGCCCGTGACCATGCTACAAAAAGAGTGAAACAAATGCGAGCTGAAGCAGTTTCTGGCATCGTTTAAATAATTTGGACATTTTTGAGCAATACAATGAAGACATATACATATATATATATATACGTATATCCACATATTCACATATAGACGGGTGTGTTCGCCGAGTTTGCTCCCATAGAACTTCATTCCCAGCTGCTTGACAGACAATGCTAGACGAATGGATACGATTGAAATTGTCATACACTATTGACCTTCATGGTGAATAGTTTTCAAAGTGAATGTTTCAAATACTTGGGCACTGCCCAACACTAACCCACATTACCCATAATGGATATTGCCCAATTTTTTTTGCATACATCACTATTTTTTGTTAGTGAAAGCTAAGATCACTCTTCTTGCGTTGCTTGATTGACATGTAGAGCATAACCAATAACCTTTGCGGTCTATAGATTATTCAAAAGCAAAAAAAAAAAAAAAAAAAAAATATCCCTATATGGCTTTAGCTAAATGCCAATAACCCCATATACGTTTCAATGTTATAGCTAAAAGGTATTAAGGTAAATTTTTAATATGTGATAATTTTAGAACTAGGTCACAAGTCTCTACGCTGATTGTGTTAATTGTGTACTCTAATTTCACCAATATTTATTATTAAAGTGTTTTTAAATATATAATATTTAATATATTTATACCCTGAACCAATTAAAAATGGGGAAATGGTAGGTAGGTCCGTGTGTTGCACGCGCAGATAAAGTTTGTTTCCAAAAATCGATAGCTGATCTCGTTTTTGTTATCGATTAACAACCTTATCGAAAATCAGTTATAAAATTATATCTACATCTCTAAAGCTAGACTTTCCAAATTTTTAATATAGATTTATGTGTATTTTTTAGAATTTCGGTTTTTGTAATTTCCCACTCCCACGTCCAAAGTCCACCCCCTTCCCTACAATTTTTACAAAAAGCATATTTCAAATACTAAAGACTGGAGCGTTGGCACATACACACATTTTAATGCTATTATCACGGTCTAAAAGTTGTATTAAGATTATCCGTCTACAAAAAAGTTATTAAACAATTAATTTGCCATAGTAAGCTCACACTGCAGCCAATGCCTGCTTATACATACGTGCGTGCGTATGTGTGTATGTGTGTGTGCATGTTTCATTTTTTATGTAAGCAGAAAAGAAACGAAGAATTATCAATTTGCCTAAGGGTTCAGGGGATCTCGTAGTCGAGCAGTGTCGACTAGAGTTTTCTTACTTGTTTTATATATGATTATGATATATGTATAAAATATGCATATATGTACATGAGTATGTATGTATCTAAATATATACATTATTATGAACCTCCAAAAAAGCAAAGAATTTATTTATATCGACAAAATTTTATTAAATAAATTTAGAATCTATACTGCAAATATCAATTTATATTGAAATTATTTTTATCCTTAACTTTAAAATATATTGAGTAAATAAAACAAATATGAAAGCTCTAGTCGAGACTGCTCGACTACGAGATCCCCTGAACCCTTCGAGGAACTGATATTTAAATTTAAGTGATTCTTCGCTTCTTTTCTACTTATGCAAGAAACAAAACATGCACACATACATACACGCATACGCACGCACGTATAAGCAGGCATGGGCTGCAGTGAGGGCTTACTATGAAAACTTAATTGTTTATTAACTTTTTTATAGACGAACAATCTTCATAAAACTTTCAGACCGTAATGATAACATTAAAATGTGTGTTTGTGCCAAAGCACAAGTCTCTAGTATTTGAAATATGCTCTTTGCAAACTTGTAGGGAAGGGGTGTTTTGGAAAGTGAGGGGTAAAATATAACAAAATTCGAAATTTTATTAAATACAAATGAATCTACGTTTAAAATTTGAAACTCATAATAAAATAATTAATTTCAATTCAATTTCAATTTCACATGATCAAAAAATATAATTTGAAGTATTTTTAATAGTTTTCAACACAAATTAAACTAATTATGTTTTAATTGCTTTAGAAAAGTTACATATTATATTTATAGTTTTTGTTTGATTTCTCAATAATAGAGTATATAAAGTATATATGTTTAAAAGCAATATCTAAAAAGATCGGTTCAAGTATTTTACTTACATGAAAAGCTTAAATGCTTCTCTTAAAAGAACTTGTTAAAATTACATACATTTAATTTCAAAAAATTAGAAACAGTCAATGCAATTAACGCCTAACAAACTGAATGTAGACAAGGCTATATATTGAAGCCAATTGGTTGCTAAACAAGATGCAGAGAGTGCATCCGCATGAGCATTAAGTAACTTTAATGAGCTAGCGCACTTCTCGAATATGTGTCAATCGAGCTATTCCCAAGCCAAGCATATTTCCATATACATATAGACAGATATTTGTGTGAATATATAAATATATATATATAAATATTCAAAGATATGCAACTTGTATTTACAAACTGTACTTGAAGAAGCTGTGAACAAGCCCTTTACAAAATAAAAGACAGTGAAGAGTGCCAAACTAATTGCATACTTATGCCCCACACAATTTCCACACACTTCAATAAAAGCGACAACTATGTGGATATGCATATATGAATATATATCCATCTATATCGGATATGAAGTGTATTCAAACGGAAATCGAGTCAAGTGTCTGCAATATTTGCATTCGAGCTGAACAAATGCGTTTGCATTTGAAGTTTTCGGTCATTCAAGAAGTGTTTATGTTTATTTATGGATATGTTTGTTAACTTTTTCCACATCTCATTTTTTTTATCATGTGTCTGTGGATAGAATCCGATCCAAGCGAAACAAAAACAGTTGCTGAGTGTACGTCAACAAGTGCGTTTCTCAAAACCGAATATGAATGAATGGAACTTTAAGCTATTTTGAAACAATATAATTTATTGCTGTAAATAGCAAAGACGAAAATATTTCTAAAACTCACTCAATATTTGATAAAAAAAAAAAAAATATTTTGAATATATATGAATGTAAATATTATGATTATTATGAAACCATATAATTTGTTAATGTATTTCATAAGATCAAGTAATTTATCAAATATTTTTAAATTTTTAACACAAAATATTTTTTATTAAAATTAAACGATATTTTGTATATACTATACTCTGAATGATCATATTTTATAATTTTGTAATTACTAACTTTTTATACATATTTAAAACAAAAATATATTTATTTTCTATTACATTCCGACAATATTACTTCTATATTGTCTAAAAGTTTTGTCAACATTTCCAATTTTTGTAGCCAAAAGCTAAATATATAAAAAAAAGTGTGTTTTTTTGCCATTATTATTGCAATATAATATATATATATATAAATAAATAAAAAAAAATATATATATATTTACAATACTTAGATATTCATTGGTTTTTGTAAAGAAAATAAATTTTATCCTATATAAACTCATTCTTTACTATCACATTTTCTTCTTTTCCTATTGTTATCAGTTTTTTCTTAAAAAAAAAAAAAAAAAAAAAAAACAAAGCTCTAACTGTGAAAATTTACTAGAGCCGCCGTTTCACATTTTTAACACTTCTAGCAAAAATGTTGTTCAAATCTTTTTAAGAGTAGTTTTCCAGATACAAAAGACTCTCAGTCAATATTTCAGCTACCTATCGACAATACCTAATGGCATAATTTTCAATTTTTATTATTTTACATTTATGTGGTCTATTGTCTTGTAAGATTGATTGATGCACTTGAGAATGAAACCAAGAGGAGAAGGAGCATGAGGAGGAGGAGACGGAGCATGATATGTCATTGGGCCATAAGTGCATTTTGTAATTGTGACGTTGCGATGAAATGGTTATAGCCATCAAATATATTTCAATTTATTTGGCTTTTTCTTTTTCTTTTTCATTTTCATTCTCTTTTGCTTTGAATGCGACTTGGGCCCTTCCTTCATCCAGTTTTGATAGCTTTAAAAGGGGGGCACGACGCGTGGCATTGTTTAAGATGTTGGTCACACGCTATCAGCTCGGCTTTATGATGGGTTTATTAGAGAAACTGTAATTGGAGTCAGGAATGCTGAAAACTGAATACCCTAGCCGCTTTATAGTTTCCTTGACCTAGAGTTATGACACTGATATGACATAGAGCTCCCTTTAGCTCTAGAAATACTAGACAACTCATATCATACAGAAATAGATATGAATATATGAGAATCATATAGATTTGAATATGATTATATGGCAGGAGTCATATAAGAATCATAGATATATAAAGTTAAGACTCGCTATTGAAGCTGTATAAATCAGAGTTAAGTAGAGGTATTGAAACTATGTAGTTTAGATATGATATAAAGATAAGATAGGCTCTCATATATTTATATGATATTCAGCTAAGAGATGGTACAGAATAATGTGTCCCGTATTATTTCCTTTCATTCTACCCATATTGGTTACATGATAGTGTGATGTAGAGCAACATAAAGGAAATATTTTGACCCTATAATATATATATTACATATGTAGGTATTACTCAGATATTTATATTCAATTTTTTTGAATATTACTTTTTAAAATCTTTCATAGTTTATAGTTTTTTTTTTGTACTTTATTTTTTTGGATTTAAATACGGCTTAATATTGAATGTTTAGGCAAGTATTCCATATCTAAATATATAGTTTGCTAAAAACCGTATTTAAGGCATTCAATTGGATTACCAACATTCTCTCCTAGTTTCGGTCTAATCTACAACAAATTGCTTACCATTAAAACAGAGTTTAAAGATTTCGATATATATTATTGTTACTCAGATTATTTATGTGCTTAGGTATGCCTATGGTAAAGGAGTGTAAAAAGTCACTTTGTGGATATGTCATAACTCACAAATGTTTCTGCATTTGCCACTGATCACTTATATGGCACGCACATATATAAATCATACTATATTATTGCAATGTTTTCACCAACGGGGAATAACGGGCGCGATAACGTTTGAGGAAAAAACCGCCTCCCAATTATATATATGCATGCGTATATTAACTATAACTAACAAGTTCGAACAATTTCCCGATAGGTTTTCGTTTCAATTAAAGCCGCCGTCAACATCGCGTGGTACGCAAATCCAAACTAAAATCGCTGGGAAATCGTTTTGGGAATTGAAGCGCGATGAAGACAGCCTCAGCGTGGCCTCAGTCGCAGCCGCAGTCGCGGCCAGCGCAGACGCCAGCTACTGCCTGCCTGGCTGCGACACAGAACTGTAAAAGCGGGGGCGTCGGGTGGGGGTGGGTGGGGTGAACGAGTTGAATTGCTGGCGAAGGCGCGCGCGCCCAAAAAGTCTGGATGATGCGTGCCTTACAACACTTCGAACGCGACACACTCAATGAGAGTGAGAGTGAGATGGAGAGGGTGGAGAGGAATAGCGATACTGAATGTGTGAGTGTGAATATGAGTGTGAGTGTGAGTGTGACTGAGAGTGTGTGAGTGCGTGTTGGAATATAAGGAATCTAGATGCTGTTGTTACGCACTTTAAATCAGAGCACAGCTCGCATGTAGCTACTACTAAAAAATACTCAAAATATACCATATACATAAGTACATACATGCACAAATACATATGTACGTATGGTAATCAAATACACATTGTTTTTATCACAAGCGGAAATGTTGGCTCAGAATAATTGCTCGCAGCTCGGCTACAAAACAGGTGCATTCACATACACACATTCACATTCAGATTCCATATAGTTTACACTGACATTACATATACATATATAGAGACATATACATATGTATATACATAGTTATATATGTAAGTAGTCAAGATCAAATATTTGTTATGCTAATCGCTCATGTTGGGTCTGTCACAATAGTTAAGGGTCTCAACATAAGCCCCAAAGACCTTGCCTTAAATACTAGACTAAACAATACCAGAAAACAAAACATAAACCTCTACATAGTATTATTTATAGCCTAAAGTTATGTCATAAATATTAATTGAGCAAAATTTTAACGCATAAATATTTCGCAAGAATGTTTCGGGGGTTACAGTTCAAAATACCATATTTTATGATTCACTTATAAATTGATGAAAATTAAAAACTAGAAAAGAAAAGAAACCTAAAAGAAAATAAAAATAGTTATCAAAGCTTTTATAGAAGAACCCTCCAGTCCTATCGAGCAAGAAGAACTATATACCAGTTTAAAAAATAAAAAATGTGAAGGATAAATAAATTTATAAATATACCAATAATGATAACTCCTTCAAAAAATTCAGTATTCATATAAAAAACAATTTATGTATTTAATTTTATATATACATATGTATATATATATCTCATAACAGTTTGTCGAAATTATTTTAGATTGAAATCGTTCGTTTACAGATAGTTGGCATAAAATAATAATAGAACTTTGCAAAAAAGTAAAATATAATATATTGAAAAATACAATACATATAATTATTAAAAAACATTAACTTGCTTTGGGTAAATAAATTTTTGTGAATAATTCATGGAATGAGGAATCCAAAATGTTTAATTAGAAACAATTATAAATTTTATATGATAAGCAAGCAAGTCATTAAAAATTAATATAATATATATTTTCTCATTGTGGGAAATGAAATTAAAAGTTGCCACCAAAAATTACCATTAAGATCAATTAAAATTTGTTTTTGGAGCAATTGAATTGCGAGCTGCATTCCATTATTTATAAAATCGTTAAATTCCGAGCGAGTTCATAAATTTTTCTTAACGGCTTATTTTTGTTGCTTGAGCGCAACCAAAAAATTAAAAAAGAATTGAGAAAGAAATCTTGTGGAACGTAACTCGATATTTTAACGAAATTCGCCTAAGCGCGTAGCGTAAATTGAATATTTTCATTAGATTTCAGCATTAATTTATAGTTTTGTTTTTTAATTGATTTGATATATTCTTTATTGCGAGCAATTGAAAAGGAACAGAAAAAAGAACTGAAATGAAATGAAGTGTGCTGCTGAGACGCTGAGCCGCTGAGCCGCTGAGCTTCTGCATTGTGGGTCATTAATTGGGCTACGAAGTCATAGATTTTAAATGGATAATCGTCTTTATTGACCCGCTTCTTTGACTTCTACGTAATACATTAGAGGCAATTTCACGCTAGGGATAGTTAGCGCATCAGACATTGCCTATGCCGGAGCACACAGATTGCGATTGATACTCTGTTTAGTTTTTACTCTGGCAACGACAGGATTCAGATTGGTTGTCTCTCGCAGGACACAGTTTGTCGGGGACTAGCTCCACATTTCCCTTTATTTGCTCCTGCATGCACTCAAATTGTCGCTTACGCAGTCCAATGGAACTCCCAGCCGGACATTCGCAGTTGCTGAAGTTGCTCGGACGCCAAAAGGCAGGACAGAGGCCCCGATTGCAGTTATAGATGTCGTCATTGAAGGTCGGCTTCTCTATGTCGGCGCAGCGACGTGGCGAATAATATCGGATTAAGGATTCCCGCATTAGCACACAGCGGAATATGGGTGTTTGGGTGCCCGGGCCACAGCTGCGATTACATTCGCCGAAACCCAACAATTTCCAACTAAATTTCCGACGTTTTCGCTCCTTAATGCGCTGCGCATAGCTGGCATCGGTGTCATTAATGAGCTTACCCGACTCATCCCAGATAGCCTGCAGCTCCTCCTCCTCGTTGACAGTGGCAGAGGCTATGGGTATGGTATAATTGTATTGAATATCATTCACTCCACTCTGCGTATCGAGCACAAAATGCTGTCAAAAGATAATTACACATTAAGTCCGAGATTCAATAAAAGTTTGCACTCAAGATTTACCATCAGCATCACAGCCTTAGCGAGCGGACCTCTTGATGTGAGCAAAGCATTCAGCTGATTGTATTCGAAAGCATTATCATTAAAGCTGAATATCTTTAAGTGATCTCTTGGTATGAGCAAGACTTCCTCGGCACTTTTCAAAGCTGCAAAATGCAAATTTAATAAATATTGAAGCTTGATTATATTGCTATATTATGTTTACTTATATCTGTATTTCAACTTGCCTAATGAATTATTGCTTAGAATATTTTGCTTAATCGATAGATTCATTGCTCCAACTGGTAGTTTAGTAATGTTATTATATCCCTTCGTTGGATTGGTTTTGTTGAATAGAACAGAGACATGTTTGCACATTACCGAACCACATTTTACCTGGCTATCACGCGTTGTTACGGGACGTATTAAGCCGCTGCTATGCACTGCCTGAAAGGAGGAATGAAATACTAGATACATTTTCATTATATACTTTCGAGATTATAGGGTAAAATATATACTAGAAAACTAGAGATATTTACTATATTCTCCCTACGGATAGAATATATCTAAGTCGTGCAGTTCTCAGCACGGATCAAGGATTTTTTCATGCTAGGATATCTGATCTGATTGCTATCAATCAACTGATCTGATCTGATCTGATCTTAAGTCCTTTGTTACGATTCTATCTATTTCCAGATCTTGTTTACAAATTTCTACTTCACTGCGAATGTGAGATCACATGATGATAACATGATTAATGAGGCTGCAAATATCGGTGGATGTGTTTGATCTTCTTTTAGATAAACTCGAGTAGCATATCTCCTCTGGCAAACAGCGACTGCAGCCACATTTCACACTCATTGCCGGCATTGCTCTAATCTAGTGCACCTCCTAAGAGCCACTTGAATGTTTTGACACAGTTTTCCATCTTCTTTTTTTGTTAGTTATATTTCGAGAGAATGGGCAGACAGCCATTAACAATGGAAAGGCTTTGTATCTGGGCTAATTACATGTGTATGTAAGTATTTGAAATTATCAGGCGATAATGGGGTCATGTCAACAGAAGGCCCATCGCAACATTATCTATACATTTTTGTTTCTTTTACCAAGCCACGCTGCTGTTGTTGCTGCTGCTGCTGTGATGCGTAGAGAAAAAAAAACTAATTAAATTATAAATTGGAAAGACCCGAAAGCCATATGAATATGGAAATCATTGGCAAACGATATTAATTAAGATTTATTACATTTGGCAGCCATTCAAGAACCTCACAGCTGCACTCAGTGTATGTGTGTGCGTGTGGGTATGTGTGTGTGGCCACCCATAAAGCAGTTTAACGGACTGTATTACAATGAAAGAGTACCTACACTACACATACATATGTATGCCTACATACCTGCCTATCTACCTTAGATATTCATATGCATGCAATAGTATGTGCTAAGCACTTGAGCAATTTGCATGCTTTTGGAGAAAATTGGCTTTAGACAATTTAACTTGGCCATAAAGAGAAATCAAATGCATTCAACATTGAATTGTGGCTGCCCTTGCCGCATGCCCATCATTAAAAAGCCAAAATGAATGACTCCACAACTATTTAAATTATTTACAAAACATTGGCATTCAGGCAGATACCAAAGGCCTAGAGTATTATTATTTATAACATTTGAGTTTTACTTTAGTTACTCGTGGTCTCATGAAAGCTTGCCTTATACCCCAACATATCTAATGCATATTTTGAAGTTTCGCTTTTACAGATGACATCACTCGGCGCCCCATAAACTTTCTGGAATAACGAGTTGAAATGAAATTTTATCGAGTTGCCAATTCAACGGCAGATAGAATTCAATTTGCGATTGGTATAAATATACGCAATAAAAATCCCGCCATAGACCGGAAGAGGCAAAGTTATTATTTGCAGATGTTATAGAAAATAAGAGAAGCAGCAAGGGGAAAAAAGTTTATTTATCTTCACTTTATTGTAAATTACCTATTCTAACTATATCTATATCACCCAGTAAAACTAGCTTACTCACCCGACAAATTCCCTCCACACAGACAGCCTGGCGTCTGTAGAAGTGCGTATAGTATACGGCCGGACGATTGCACGGCGTACCATCGGTGACCGATTGATTCATACTGATGAATAAATCAGAGTTTGTCGCGCGGCAGAACAGCATGCACTCGTCATGTTCTTTCTCATATCCGACCCAATTATAGAAAGTCTCACGATAGGGAACGTTATTAAACTTTTCACATTGTTCGTCGCGCAATCGCTGCTTTCCTGGCTTGCAGCGCTCCTCCTTGCACTGACGATATCGCTTCAGCACTCCAGAGCAGCCCATTTGTCCATTGCCGGGGTAGAAACGCCTCTCCACTGCGCTCTCCATGGTTGAGTTCTTGAAGCTGCGAATGCATTAGATATATTGGCTAGCTATGAGTATGACAATCAGAATCTTTGAAACACTTACCGCTCTAAGCATTTCCGCCGCTTGATTTGCACACAAGTCGTGGAGCATTTACTCCACTTCTCCCAACGATCCCAGGAGTAAAACGTGCCCACTCTGTCGAATGAGCTCTGGTTGCGTTGACGTGTTTGCTTGCTGACTTCATTCTCATCCACGTAATCAGTATAATCATCATCAATATCGTCGCTGAGCTCAGATTTGATCAACACATTCGTGCTATTATCATTGACCACTTGGGTGGCATTGTATAGATGAATCTCCAAGCATAATAGCAATAAAATACTTAAGGCCCTATTTAAAGAATTACAAATTTATTTCGAATATATATTCACTCTGACTTTATTATCTGACAGAATGACTTTTTAATCACGAAAATTGTTTATGGCAAGGTTAATTGCTGGCAGCGATTAGAATAAAAAATGTAACTTGAAGTTTTCAACGAATTTTATTGGAAAGACAAATACTGTGCACCCATAACTATAATGAATGAGCTATATAGGAATACAATTATTATAAATCATGCACCCAAGTGTAATACACAAATAAATTTTATGAATGAGCTAATTCACATGCAATATAAATTGAACTTTGCTTATCTGTCGCATGTTCAATATTATTCTTAAATAAGTCCACTGACCTTATCAGCTGCATTCTCTCGTATTTTACTCCAAATTTTATGTACTATATGAACGATCAAGTCTGATGAAGCGCATCGAACGCGTGCGCCATTTCAAAAGACTAAGGCACAACTAAGAACATTTCGAAAAATTTTCAATACTGCGGTCAAAAAGCCGAAATATTCACGAGGGTGGTATACAAAATTTATAACATAACAGAATATATATATGATTATTTAAGAAATAAAAAAGTTAATTTTTTCATATCTCTTTATCTAGCTAAATTTGAAGATTACTCTCGAATTTAAACAGCTCATCTCAATTAGAGGACTGAACTTTGCTGTATATTTCTCAACAACACACTCTCTCTCTCTCTCTCTCTATTACATAGACTGTATTAACAAATTTAGCACGTGCTCTTATCTATACATATAAATAATATTGAAAATACTTGAATGGCTCAAGGAAAAAATAATATGATCAGCTTTCATCGGCTTCTGCGCGCTTTAGCATGGGTTCCTTGATATTGTAATGCTTAATATATTTCTGTAAATTCATTAATCAAATATGATCACGTATTTAAAGGTTGTTTTCATATATTAAAGAGTGTTTCAGTACCTCGCAAAGTTCAACATCTAAGCGACAAATTGCTTGAAATGGTTCACTTGCAGCGGATTCTTTCGAATTGCTGTTCAGTTTTATTTGAGGCAATCCATCTGCTCCGTTCTCCATCGATATCAGATTCTCTTTGATCAAAAACGATATAATCAATGAATTTTGAACTGTGTCCATAAAGTTTTTTGGATTACAGATGAGTTTAAAATATGGTATTGGTTGATTATTGCCCGCTCGGTAAATGTTTTTAATCTGTTTCATCACATGATTCACAGCCGCCGAGCCTTCGCCCCTACGTTCGAGCTTGTCGCTTTTTTTCGGACGTTTTTCTACGGCCTAAGATGTAGAATGATTAATACAGATTTCTTGATTGTATTATGAACTTACGTTTGTAGCAATTTTACGTGCCGCTCGTTGTTTGGGAACATGCTGTTTGGGCTCTACATTGACGAAAGGCAACATCGAGGCATTTGTAAAACTGGGCACTCCATACCGGCAAGCAAGGCTGCACAGGGCATTCCAATCCTCTGCGTTGTCTTTGAAAACTACATTGTTCTTCATTAAGTAGGTAAACACTTCGGGAAGTTCTCATCTCAAATTTGTTGTTGAGCCCTGCATCCAACATTTGGTATTGGTGCAGGGCTCTGAATCATACTTACAATTGCCGTACAATACATTTGATCTGTGAAATTCGTATTATATTGTATTGCTTTCCCAACGACTTCGTGATTTCGTCTTAAAAGTTCGGAGTCCAGCAAAATCTCTGTTGAATTTGTTTTGCGCTCCTCATATCCTTTGACTACTTCGTTCGCTTTACCCAAAATATCAAAAATGGCCGACATGGACTCGCCGAAAGAAGAGGACTCAATCTTTTGCTCTAAAAAGAAAAATAGCGCCATTAGTTAAGATATTGGTAAGCTTGCCCAAAAACTTACCAATCTGTATATTTTTTTCAATTAAGTCTTGAAGCTGGATTATACGCCCATTTTCCTCAGCTTCCTCATCCAGTTGAGTTGTTTGCATATCATCCGTACAATCCATTGCTTTTATTTAAATATATTACTTTAAGGAATTTAAGAACAAATCGCTACTTTATAGTGAACGTCTATCGGTATTTAATTGGCGATAAATGCCCGATTATTGAATTGAGCACTAGGCCATATCGATAATTATGTGTTTTAGTTTTAAGTTTCAGAATTGAAGCAATGAGTGATTGTAAATAATAAATACAGAGTATATATTTCCAATCAAAATGAGGAATTAAGCGAATACTCCCAACTGATAAAAATGGAAACTAGAATATTTATTTTACTATCAAATGAGTCGCATATTTAATTATTTTAAATATTACATTACATTACTTTCTAAGCTTATTGCCCTGAGGAGGTGGACGATTGCCTTGCCCTGCATTGCCACCACGCATGCCTCCATTGCCAAGTCCTCCACCGCTGGGTCCACTGCGGACACCGAAGTTATTTCGATTTCCACTCCGTGGTGCACGTTGGTTTTGATTCTGCGACGAGTTGCCGCCACGATTTTTGTTCATTTCGGCACGATTCCTCGATTTGGCTTGGGCATCTTCCTTAACCATATCGATCACTTCGTCTGGAATACGTAGATACTTGATTGTGCTACCACGTATATAGCATTCGGGCATGCGCCAAAATCTGTCGCCATCCTAAAGTGAGATACAAATAATACAATACATATGGCTTAAAACAATTAGATAAAATTGTATACATGAGAAGTTTACTCATTGCATGCGGTTGCTCCTTACCTTTGAAGTACAAATTACATCACGCAGGTTAATATTCATCCAGGAATCGCAACTAACTAAGTGTCCATTGTAGGTTTCTCCATTCTTCAGCTCCACCAGCTGTTAAAATACACTGTTTAGTGAATATAAACAATTCCAATTGGTACAGGCCGAACTATATGCCGGCTTACCATAGGCAACTTACCATAGGATGACTTTGAGCTGTTTTTAAGAGTGATAACGGGAGCTTGAATTAAAATGTTCATATTATACTTATCTTATGGTATTAACAGCGGAGAAAAATAATATTGCTTACCATTTTATATTATTTTTAATAAAAAGAAACACTCTGTATCTTAGAGATGAGACTTTTGGAATGTCGAAAACAATCGTATATGTTTAAATGAATTACAATATTGGTGGTTGGATCTATCGAACTAGTTCACGAATTCAATGCAACTCTGTACAAAGGAATATAAATATTTTCTAATAATTAAGTTTTTTAATATAATAAGTAGACAACAATATCAGCAATATAATATATAAAAATGGCATCAAAAAGAAAGCAAGATTTTGGCATGTCTGATAGTGATATATTTAAAAAGAAACACACTTTAGACTCAGATGAAGAGGACTCAGACGAATACGAACGGTATGCTAAGACTTGCAAATTATAAAAGAAATAAACAAATATTAATGATTATATTGTTCGTAATTCAGAGACAATCTTAATGACAGTGATATAGAAGGTGGTGAGGATGGTGTGGGTAAAGTTGAAGATGATGTCAAAATAACACCATTTAATATGCGTGAGGAACTGGAGGAGGGACATTTTGATAAGGAAGGCCACTATCACTGGAACAAAGAAGCAGAAATTAAGGATAACTGGTTGGATAACATAGACTGGGTTAAGGTATTTAGCTATCTATATCAATCGTTACCAGTTAATAATTAATTTCATAATTTATACAATAGGTAGAGAAAAATAAAAACTACTTTGATCCAAACAACGAAGAAAATTCGGCTGATGGCAGCTTACCTGCTAAACCATTTAACCAATCAATGGCCCTTACAAAAATGATTGAGTTTATGAAGCCAGGTGAAACTGTGCAAATGGCTTTGCAGAGATTGGGTCGTAAGCGACCTAAACTGTCCACCCTTGAGAAGCTGCGGCAAAAGAAAGCGGGCATTGAGAACACTGAAACGCAGCAAATTGCAAAGCTAACTGAATTGGCAAACGAAATACTGTCAAATACTGGAAACATGGATATATATCAAGAGACTTACGAAAAGATAAAACAAAAGCTAGAAGATTTGCCAAGCACAAGCAAGCCAGTGGGCGATTCTTTCGATATGTATGCCGATGATTTCGAAGAAAAGGAGTCTAAACTCTTAAAGGGCCCAAAAAAAGAAGCAAGCGAACCAAGTACAAATGAACTAAAATGGGAGTTTAAGTGGAAACAGACTGATGAAGAAATTCAGGGCCCATACAGTACAGAGAAAATGTTTAATTGGTCTCAAGGAGACTACTTTAAGACTGGAGTATATGTACGCAAAGTTGGGGAGAATTCAAATTTTTACTCGAGTAATAGGATAGATTTCGATTTGTATTTGTAAACAAAAATCATTTGGTAATGCCTAACGCTAATTTCTTTGTCCTTAACTACTTTACGAAATAAAGAAACATTTTAAGTTTCCCAAGAACTTGCAGTTTAAATATTTTAATTGAGATTATATTTTGTTGATTTAGTTTAAAAAAATATAAATATTTAAAGATTTACCAGTTTTAATTATATATGTTTTTTTTTTAATTTATGGTAATTCTCTATATTGCGGCTCAATAGCTATATGGTTATAAATATAATAAGTTTACAACAAAATACACTTTAATAGGTGAATGTGTTGAAAGTTACATATCCCTACTAAATAAGTATTAATGTGTTTCATTGTTTTAATTAACGTTGTGCTAAAAAAAAAAAAACACAAGAAAAGCCGGTCAATATATTGTGGTGGCCTACCGATAACAATTTATCTGATAGTTCACTTTTCAACATCTCTGTTACTAATAGCAACACATTGTTGTTTACAAATTTATTGACATAAGAAAATTAGAATACTTTTGTAGTTGTGTTCGTAATCCTCACAAATTCCGGCTTCGCAAAATTTATCGGCCAGCACCCACTGGTCACATAAAAAATTGCAAAAGCTCGAGTTACCATTCACGACGGTCCATCAATTGCGCGAAATGTTCAAAAACACGTTTCAATCCGGATTCTTGTCAATACTTTACAGCATTGGTTCCAAGCCGCTCCAGCTCTGGGACAAGAAAGTTCGAAATGGACACATCAAACGAATAACCGACAATGATATTCAGAGCCTAGTTCTTGAAATAGTTGGAACTAACGTTAGCACAACATTTATCACCTGTCCGGCCGACCCAAAGAAGACGCTGGGCATTAAGTTGCCTTTTCTGGTGATGATAATCAAGAACATGAAGAAGTACTTCACCTTCGAAGTCCAGGTAATTCAATAATGCATACGTATACGTAAGGAACGCTCATTTCATTAAATTGTATATCTGAACAGGTTCTTGACGATAAAAATGTGCGACGTCGCTTTCGCGCCAGCAATTATCAATCGACCACACGGGTGAAGCCATTTATATGTACAATGCCCATGCGTTTGGATGAGGGTTGGAATCAAATACAATTCAATTTGTCTGACTTTACACGTCGCGCCTATGGCACCAACTATGTTGAAACACTACGGGTACAGATCCACGCGAACTGTCGAATACGTCGTGTTTACTTTTCGGATCGACTTTACTCGGAAGATGAGCTACCTCCCGAATTCAAGTTATTTTTGCCCATACAAAAACCAGTTCAAAAGTCAAACGCTATATGCAGTTAACCAGCTAGATGTCAATTCGATTCCAAAATACATGCACATACATATATACATATATATCGCCAGCTATAATCAACAAACCAAAACAAATTTATAATAACCACTTGGCAACACAAAATTCTCTTGCAAGCCGGCATACGCGTTTATTAAAACACTTATCTATGTCAATTATGCGCTTACTACAAAGATTTGAAATAAAAATTCACTATTTATGTTACACCTGGCATTTCCACCTTTCTAAGTCCTCTTTTGTTAATACCTCAGCGCCAGTCTCTGTGATCAGAATCGTGTGCTCGAACTGCGCGCTCCGGGAATTGTCCAAGGTGATTGCCGTCCATCCGTCCTCCAAAATCCCGATTTCACCTCCGCCTAGAGACAGTATTGGCTCAATGGTAAAAGTCATGCCTGCTTGCATTTTACCCGGTACATCATTATCTAAAATTAAATGGAACGAATTTAATTACTAAGTCATAAATAAACTTAACCACACAATGAAGAAATTTTCCATCTAGAATAATCTCTATCAAAACAACATATTTGTCTCCTTCGGGGTCCTTTATGCTCTCTCGCCCTGAGCAAGGGACAGAACTGAGAGTCTTGAAGCTAATGTGATAGACAGAGATAGTCACCGCTACTTAGGTTTTTTGTTTGTGCTTCTCTTAATCTTGCTTTCTAAAACAAATACAAATGTATGTGTAAGCACCTTTATTCTCTCTCGTTTCCAACGAGCAACAGAAATGAGAGTCTTAAAGCTAGTGTGATAGACAGAGATAGTCTTTTTGTTTGTGCTTCTTTCAGATGTAGATATGTACAAATGTTATGTAGAAGAAACGTATATGTATATGTATGTATGTGTGAGCGACAAAGCAAAATTCTTTGCATTTCTACCCTTCTGAGTGTTGAGTATTGTACAATAGTCAAAGGACTTGCACCGCTACTATTGTAATTTTTAATATAGTCACACAAATGAAGTGAATTCTTACCATAGTGATAAATTTCTGGTGGTCCATGGAAGTAACTGCCAATGCCATGGCCAATAAAAGCGGATACCGATTCCAGCCCGTGTTCCTCACAATACCTCTGTATGAATTTGCCGATTTCCTTGAAGGGCACACCTGGACCGCATAGCTCAATGCACTTGTTTAGACACTCACGTGTGCAGTTCACCAAGAACTGGCCACGTTCATCGACGTCACCAATGAGAAACGTCTCGGAGCAATCGCCATGGTAGCCATTCTGGTAGACAGTGACATCGATGTTGATGATGTCGCCGTCGAACAGGGGTCGATCGTCCGGTATGCCATGGCATGCCACATTGTTGACGGAAGTGCATAAGGACTTGGGGAAGCCGGCGTATCGCAGGGGGGATGGATAGGCGTTTAGAGAGATTATTCGCTGGTGCGCGTAGCTATCAATTTCGTCCGTAGTCACGCCCACTTTGGCCATTGTGCCACATTCCTGAAGTATTTGCGCGGCCAATTTGCCGCTCGATCTCATGTGATTAATCTGCTCAACATTTTTTATTTCAGGACTACCGTTTGTGTTGCCTGGCGGCTGTGGTGTATAGTAATATGGAGGCTTCTGAATGTGTTCGGGAACGCTGCGCTCATTGGAAACTCTTCCAGCGGCCGTTATCATTTCCCATTTGCCCTTATCTCTGTAATACAGAGAGATGCGTTTGTAGTATTGGCATATATTTTATTTGTATCAGTTTATTAATATCATTTATTATATAATAATAGTAGGATGGTCAAGTGGGCAGTTAGCTCCTCAGGGATTCCATCAAAACTTTGTTTATTTGTGTTTTTGTTCATTGTTTTTAGCATCGTATAACAATTTTAATTAGTTGAGTACATTTGCAAGTGAACCACTTAAGTGTTTAATTTAAAAATTTGGTTCACAATGTTTCAACCGTATAAAAATCTCACTGTAAGTACAAGAGGAAAATGTACTATTACAAACATTATATCTTAAATAGACCGTACCGCTTGTTAAGCTGGAAGAAATTTCGCCGTACATATTGCCCATAAGTATGCCAGCAATTTTTTGATACTTGGAGAAGCATTTTTATTTTTTATTATTATTTATTTATACTACAATTAAATTAAATATAATTCGAACAGCTGGACACGCTCGGCGATTTATAGCTAACAAAGCGATGGTCCTATCGAAATCTGTGTTTTTATCGATAGTACTCAAAAAATTTGTAAACAAAAGGGCCAATTTACGCTAATAGAAACAAATTGATATATCATGAGTTGTAACTATGCTGAAGGTCTTTCAGCTTACGAAAATAAAGGAGTGCTCGGTGTACCGGAAGTAAGCAATATATTTAAATGATATTGTAAATAGAGAGTTATATTTTTGTTTAGAATTTTGACAGCGAAGAAGTTGTGAATCAAAAATGCAAACAGTTGGCAAACTTAATTAAGGACGCGAAACATGTTGTGTTTCATACGGGTGCAGGGCTCAGCACTTCAGCTGGTATTCCGGATTTTAGGTGATAAATAAATAATAAATAAAAAAAAATTTTCAATGAATTACTTAGAGAACTGTAAAAATAATAGGGGACCCAAAGGAGTCTGGACGCTGGAAGAAAAAGGAGAAAAGCCTACTTTCAATACATCTTTTGACGAGGCTAAGCCAACAAAATCTCACATGGCTTTGAAGGCGTTAATTGAGCACGGATATGTACAATATATTGTGTCACAAAATATCGATGGCTTGCATTTGAAGTCTGGACTAGATCGCAAGTACTTGGCGGAGCTGCACGGAAATATTTTCATAGAGCAATGTCAAAAATGTCGAAGACAGTTTATAAGCCGGACGACGGTCGGAACTGTGGGACAAAAGCTATTGGGACGTCCGTGTAGATCCGCTGAAGTAGGCCAAGTTCGCAGATGTCGAGGAGGAGTTATGCAGGATAACGTGTTAGATTGGGAGCACGATCTACCCGAACGGGATCTAGATATGGCGTTCATGCATTCCACGTACGTATTTTTGCACTTATCATTCTAGAGTAGGCCAATAAACAGCTATTTCTACCTTAATTAGTCTAGCTGATGTTAACATAGCCCTTGGTACTACCCTGCAAATTGTTCCGAGTGGAAATTTACCTCTAAAAAATGTAAAACATGGTGGAAAGCTTGTCATATGCAACCTGCAGCCCACAAAGCATGTAAGTAAACTTACAAAGTGGATAATATAATATATTAAAGTTTCTTATTACAGGACAAGAAAGCATTTTTAACAATTTCAAGTTATATTGATAATATATTAGAAAAAGTATGCAAACGTCTGGGCGTCGAGATTCCAGAGTACTCCGAAGATTGTGATCCAACAAAGCATGACAACATTTCGGAATGGACGCTGCCGGAACAGTATGTTAAAGAGTTGGATAAGCAATTCAAGGAGCATCAGAAAACTTTCGCAAAGAATAGTAAAAAAACACTTATAAATAAGAAACTTATCAAAAAGCGCAAGCGGAGCGAATAAGCAGCATTTAAATACTTATAAGTCCAATTATATGCATAAAGTTTTAGTCAAATATATTATAAACGATACTGCCTATAACTTAAATTAATCTTATCTAGAACTGTTTCAAAACAGGACGATTCTGCAAGGATTGCAGCTCGCTAAGCATCGTAGCCACATTAAACCGCAAGCGTTGAAACATTGACAAAGGCAGCTCCAAGGTACGATGTTCGCCATTATTTAATTTAAAATGCAATACAATTGTGGGCTTATCTAGCTGGGCCATTCTATAATTAAAGAAAACATTTACTTGTAGGTATATATTTATATATATAATATTAAAAACGAATCGTTTGAGTTGAATTTTCAATCGAGACCATTTGCGCTTTCTCTGCGATTGCTTACAAATCGATATTTAATCGATTATTTTTTTCATTACTTTTGGCATAACGGCAACAAGATCTCATATAAATAAACTCTTAGGCGAATGAGATGGGACGTCGACATTACTTACGTTGAGCCCAGGGAAATATTTATGCGCCATTGCATGTCTAACATTTTTGCTCTTTCCATTTTGGTTTCAGCGAAATTTCTACTAAGAGTTGTTCGGTGGTTAATGAGCACCTTCGTCAAATCCTCTGCGCAAACATCTGTAAAGCTGTAAATCCATATAATAGAAGTTAATTGAATTAAATAATTAAAATGAATCAAATATTTGTTGTTAGCTTACCACAAATCGTCTATTAAGCACTGACGCAGCTCTTGATCCTTGACAACACCCTTTGGATAGCGTAAATAGATTTGCATTATCAACAGCACCATTGTAAATAGTTCACAAAAGTTCTTGGGCACTTCGTGGCCTGCATTTTTAAGTTTATTTATTGCAAGTTCCAAAACGTCTGCTGATGATTTTTTTGTTTCGATATAGTGTACCGAGACTTGTATTAAAACACGTAGAGTTGATTTACTTAATTGTGGAATGTATATGGTGTATGGCTTGACGCTTTTTAAAACATTATAGCGAAAGTTTAAGGACATTTTGTTATTTGCAATTTTCGTAAATAAAGAAGTAGCCTCTTTTGTTGTTCCGATTGCACTAGCTCAATATAGCGATGCGCGACATAAAAGTTCATGAGCAAAATCATCGTATGCTTTGGTGCTGCACGACAATTGCAAATAAGAATTCACGAGTGATACTCCTTAAAAATGTGAAAGCAATTAAACAAATTAATTTGTTTTATAGTTTTTAATAATTACAATTTTTAAATTTCTTGATTTACATCACTTGTTAATATTTGGATGAGGGAAAACATTAATCCCTTTACAACTACTAAATAACGCTATGCGGACAGTTTTTTAAAAATGATTGAAAATCTTCGTTAAAATCAGTGAGCGGTAAATTAAAAAGAAAATGATTTTCATACCGAGCCGTTAGTTCAATGTGATTAGATACATGAAAATTTTAGAGATAAGGCCAAGAACATTTTTACGATGCAATATAAACGATGTTAGCATAGTACCGAAATTGACCAGAAACGCTGATAGGACTGGTGGATTTATTTTTAAATTAAATTATAATTAGTAAACATTTTGATTTGGTTGTAGGAATATAGACGAGCTACAAGATAAGATACAATAAGTGCTTACATACATGCATATGTACACAGGCGTACATACATTAATAAGCGAAATTACGGTTGCTGAATGATTTTTGATTGCAGATGGAAATCATAATGATTAGATTTTGTACATTATTTGTATACTTTAATAATTTGCATTGAGTTGGTATATGCATAAATGAATTGCCGTCACACATTTGAATTTCTTATGTTCTTTCGTTTTAAACTAATGCAACACAAACAAAATGCTCCCGTTCGATATACAATATCATTTCTATGCTATTTCTCATTGTTTTTGTTTTTTGTGTTTGTTATGCGATAAAGAACTACTATTAACGCGGCCCGCTTCTTCGAAATTGCTGTTCCTCTCCTCCCTATCTCCTCCACCACGTCTTCCATTCATCTTGAAGCAACGGCACCGACACACACACGCACGCATGGAATTATTAGCTTCAGCTGCTGCTGCTGCTTATGCTGGCAGCTGCAGCTTCTTGCCTTTGAGCACTTTGGTAATATACAGATAGAAGAAGTCGCAGTAGAGAATGGTTTGGACGACGCCCGCGAAGATCGCAATCAGATCATAGTGCGACTCCACCATGTAGCGATAGACCCAATTTAGCAGATATAGAGCACGGTACGAGCCGAGGGCAAACAGATAATGGCTGGTGATCGACTCAGCCTCTCCAGTCTTGCTCACCAGGAACAGCTGCGGCAATATGGCGACCGACTCCAAATAGATCGAGAATGTCCAGAGCACCTCCATTACGGTAAAGTCATGATTGATTACCAACGAGAGCAGAGCGCATGGTATGAGGAGAAATTCAATGCGGAACGAATCGTGATTATGATCGTAGGTAGCCTTAAATTTGACGTACATCAAGTAAACCGTGGCGCCCGATGTGGCCAGGAAGAGCACCTTCATCACAGAATTGTAGAGGCTGACGTATGTGGTGAAGAGGTCCAGGTAACGTGTCAGATAGACGACAGCGAATAGTATTTGAGATTTGCCAGAAATGCCGGCGCATGATCTTGTTTTCCATATTTTCAGCAACAGAATTATAATAGCAAATACATGCGATAAGTCTCCAGCGAATCGGAAAATATTCATTCTGAGTGGTTCGTAAGTTCTTTTTTTTTTTTCTTTTTCTTTCGTTTTTAGTGTGAAATGTTCTTTCTCCTTGTGGTTGTTTGACTGTTTCCGTCGGCCTCCTAAATTGAACAAAATGATATGCAATTATTTTATAGTGCAATAGTAAATATAATAAAGTACTTTACCAAACTGAAATATTTGTTTAATTTTCACTTGTTTTGCCAACGAGCTAAAACTTTTTGGTGTTGTGCCGCCTATATGTACGTAGAATGTCGGCACAAAAGAGAGAAACAAAGAGAGCCAAAGTGACGTGGCCACATACATATATGAGCAACTGAGACGTTTGAACACAATATATTTGTTCTCAGTAGAATACAAATTACAGGGCTGCATCAAATAATCGAGTGAGGCCATTTAGATAGAAATGTGTATATTTTGCACAAAAACGATAACAATCGATGCGTCGATAAGCTGCTTGTTTGCGATTGGGACGCATTAGTTTGTTTAACAATTTATTTTCACATTATCTTGCAGTTAGCTATAAGCTGCAAAAGTTAATATTTTGTTAATAAGCATATAGAGTAACGGCCCTAAAATGGTAAGTTTGAGTAAAAAAGTAAAGAAGTTTATTGAAAATTTGTATTTTAGATATACGTTTATGCCGACTTTGCCGGCCATGCTTGTTTTTTTTATTTTAAAATGAATTTGTTTCTTTTTTTTAGACTATTGGCAAGAATAACAAAATGATTCAGCACCTGAACTATCGGGTGCGGATTGTACTGCAGGATTCGAGAACATTTATTGGAACATTTAAAGCGTTCGATAAACACATGAATCTTATACTGGGCGATTGCGAAGAGTTCCGTAAAATCCGCTCAAAAAACTCCAAAGTGCCGGAGCGTGAGGAGAAACGTGTGCTCGGATTTGTACTGCTGCGTGGCGAGAATATAGTTTCTCTTACAGTCGAGGGCCCCCCACCACCTGAGGAAGGTCTGCCCCGTGTGCCCATTCCAGGCGCTGCTCCAGGTCCAGGCATTGGCCGTGTCGCTGGCCGTGGTGTACCTATGAACATCTCGTCCGTGCCGGCTGGCCTCCAAGGCCCTGTCAGGGGCGTCGGCGGTCCCGCCCAACAGCATATGGCTCCGATGGGCCGTGGCGTACCCCGAGCTCCGATGATGGGTGCCCCACCACCGGGCATGATACCTGGTGGCATTCCTGCTATGCCGGGTAGCCTTGGACGTGGTGCACCACCACCCATGCGAGGACCACCACCAATGATGCGTGGCGCACCACCACCGGGACGAGGTGGATATTAATGTACAGATCATCCGATTCATAGTAAATAAAATAAAAAACAATTGCAGTCATTAATTGGCTTTACAGTCTTATATGGGTGGGTCAAAGAGATCCGTGAGCAACTCGTCCATATATCCGAGTTAATTTCATCGAGCGTTATCTTTTTCATCCGCCATGCAGTACTTTCGAGATAGGAGACTTAATTTTTGGGCGCTAAAGATATTAGATATTTGAATATTACAGACATGGATTTGATTTCTTTTATTGATATTCATAGATTTTAAGTTTTACATCAATTTCCAACTTGATGAAAAAGAGCTTACATATTGTAAATATATAGTTAATATGTATATACGTGAAACATTGCTTATATGTAAAGTGTTCTCCATCATCTTCAATACTTACATATGTATTTGGTATTTTCGTTATTCTTTCGTTTTTTATTTAGTTTCATACAATACAATATTATAATTTTCTTTAGAAATTGAAGTCATGCTATCTTTGTTGATAGTATATAATATATATATAGCAAGTAAACATTATGCCCAGATGGTAGACAAATCCCACACCTTGATCAACCGATCCTGGCCAACAGTGAGCAGACGCTTCCGATCCTCATCCAGATCCATGTGCACAATGGAATGCTTGGCGTCGTGAAAGGCTGCCAAAGAGGGTCGCTCCACTGTCTGCAGCTGCTTGAAGCAGGGATCGCAGCAGCGCACATCGAACTCAAAGCCCATTATGGGAATATTAATACGGTTCGTTGAACAGTTATCGCAAACAGCTTTGCCGCAATGACGACAATGGTGCTGTCGTATGCCTGAAATTACATTCACATTAAATAGCAATTCAGTGATTAATCATTCCATGTGGGAGCTGTGTCACTTGCCCAATTGTTTCTGATCCATCATCGAACGGAAATTCCAAAAGAATGGTCTCGAGCACAGCTGGCAATTGTTGGACTCCACCCAGCCCGGCACCTCCTTGCGCATCGCATTCATCTCCCAAAACACGACCACTGAATCCTCGCCACACGTTATTAATTGCTGCGTGTGATTGGCGTACGCTAAAGCTGACACTTTGTTGCTAAAGAATACAATAATTAATTTAAGGATTTGTAATATGTATGAAGAGGGTTGAGATTATAGAAGTATAAGATTGGATGTAAAGAAAAGCTAATACATATATGAATAAAGATGAAGTTTATAGATATGAATCAATATGAAATATATATGACATTCAATATGGTGGGAATGAATTTAAGAAACCTTTACAAATATTGTTGTAGATGTAATAAGGGTGGAATGCAATAATGAAGTTAGTAAAATATGTAAAAATATATCTAATATAACAAATAAAATTGAATATATAAGGGTGGCCAAGCACTTATATACAATAATTAATTTAAGATTTTCTTATATGTATGAAGGGGCACAGATTTCAATATGAGTGAATATTAAATTATGATGATATTACTTAAATTATTACAGCTGTAAGATAAAGGATGCAATTTATGAAAAATTTACAAGAATGTTTCAAGATTTAATGAAGATAGAATACAAAATAATTAAAATTTATGTATAATAATTAATAGAGTGTAAACAAATATAATAATATATAATATAATGGTTTAATGTAGTTTAGAGGGATAATTTCAATTGATTATTAATAAATATGGTTGTAGCTATATTAATATATTTATATTCAAATATTACCTATGGCCCTGCAGTTCATAGATTGTGCCGCGCTTGCCGCCAACGTCCCAAACAATAACAGATTGATCGCAGGCGCCACTAAACAATAGCTGTGGTCCTTCAACCCATCGTAAACAGCGAATACCAGCTGCAAAAGGAGATGTGATTAGTCTTGTGAATAAGCTATATATAATATATACGAGGGAAGTCTGGCAATCTTGTCAAACTTGACTTGGAGATAAACGGTTGCAAAAATTTTAAAGAAATCTATTTAAATTAAAGATAAATGAATAAATAATGAAAAAAGTATTCTATATGACAATTTTTTAAGCCACCCTCGTATACATATCTTTTTAAGACTCCATTTACCAGTATGTCCTTTGAATGTAGTGATAAGCTGCACGCCTTGCGCCTCGCAGCGCAGCATTGTGATCTGACCCGCATGATCTCCAATGAAGGCGTACTTGGCCAACGCGTCAAACCTAGATTAGAGTGAAAGTGTGATAAAGCGTGATCGCATATTCAGCAGAGATTACAGGGCCACTCACTGGAGCGCTGTGCAGGGCGTCTCGAACGTGTATCCGCCCACTCGTTTTGCTGTTTCCGTGCAGTGGTAGGCGAACTGTTTATCTTTGCCAGCAGAGAGAATCCAGTTGTGGGACTTCGAGAATACGACGGCGACGACGCGACCCTGATGCGACAGATAGTCGCGCATGAATGATAAGCGATTGCAGTCCTCGGACAGTGTGTATTGGGTGACGGTGCCGTTGTCCTGGCCAATGTAGAGTTGGCGCTGCTCAGGCACGTATTCGATGGCCGTGCAGCCCGATGGCATGTATTGGCAAATGCTGGGCCAGTATTGTCCAGAGTCACGTTTAAGCCACACACGGACAGTTCTATTCAAACATAAATTTAAGGGAAATTATATTTCACTTCAAGGCGTTAAGGAAATTCGGCGTAAGGGAAATTTGGTTTGTTTATTTACGCACTTGTCATCGGATACGCTTATGACCCCATTTTCGCCCGGTATTAAAATAGCTGCATTTACATCGTCACCGCTGCCCTCTAATTTGCTGAGCAACTCCGGCTTTTTTGTCGACAAAAAGCGATCGTTGTTGCTGCGTTGCGCTGGTTTTATCTCGGCTGCCATTCTTCTACTGAGAGAGAGCGAGAGTTAGGATCTATGTATAACAAATGCAGCTTGTACGTGTGTGTGTGTGTGTGTGTGTCCGTGTGAATTGGCTCACTTAACGCCGATAAGCCTTCAATGCTATACGCTATTTATTTTAATTTGTTTAAACGAATAAATGAATGAATCACAAATAAACCGATTTTATCCAAAAATTAAGATCAGTGTGACCCCCAGCAGCAAAATTATTATTCTCGAATTAATTAAAGTGGGAACACTTTTCCAATAAGACCGACAAAAGTATCGATTATTCGTCAATTTAAAAATATAATTTTAGACGTGTGCCTAATATCTGTGTGCACACAGATAAAAACAAATATTCTTATGCTACAAATAAAGAGAAAACTTGCAATAAATGAAATCTTTCTCATTCTGCTTAAATTTATCGATTATTTCGTCACTCGATTACTTGGTCGATGAATTGACATACGACGACATTCAAATTATTTTTACCGTGAGTCGGGGTCCTCTACTCCTTGCTCCACTTTGGCCACCTTATAAGAATTCCACGTTGGAAATTAAGATAATCTGGATTAAAAATCAAAACTGATGAGTCAACTAACATGATGGTTCCTCGGAGTTACTACCGTATATGAATAAATAAAAAGAATAGGTCACTTTACCTATCCAAAAGCCTCACCCAATTTACTGTTCACAATTGGTAAATCGATAATCGTACTTTAACGAAAAAAAAAAACCATTCTAATCAAAAATGCCAATTGGAAGTATTATCAAAAAGGCATCCAACTTTATACTAGGCGAAGAGAGGTGTGATGAAAAAATCGATATCGCTTACGAAGACAACGAAATACTTTTCTGCAAAAACAATGTCTGCATTCATCCACCGACCGTGGCCCGCCAGGAATCGGATATCCTGCACTACCCGGGCTACCTGACCTGCACTACCAAAACATTTATAGACCAATACAACAGCGCCAAGAGGCCAACCCTGCTCCTCACCTGGATACCGAACACCTCGCTCTGCAAGTGCAACTCGACCACCAACGAGGGGGAGCCTCTGGGCAATCTGCACCATGACATGCTACCTACCAACGGACACTTCTCGCCCACAGCTCAGGTGGCGGTGCCCGCGCCAAAGATCGCCGACGAACAGGCCGAGCAGGAGATGGGCGAGGAGAATGCGGCTGAAATGCAAGAACTGAAGAACGAGCTGCAGCCGCTGCTCGGTGGGCAAACGGCTTCTATTGGAGATCTGGCTGCCTTGCTCAAAAAGAACCCAATTACATCCGTTAACATAACCATTTCGAATCCGCAAATCGAGAACAGCAACATCTCGCAGTCATACAATTGCATAATCTCCTCCTCCTCGCCGGATAACGAGGGCGGTCATCCGTCGACAATCCCTCGATCGAATCAGCCGGCTCAGCAAATCAACTCGGACGGTTCAGTGTCGGATGACAACAATCCCAATTGGATGACGCCGGAGCTGCTGGCCTTCAAGCACAATCTGGTGTTCCCGGAGAGTGCCAATGCCACGCCCACTGTCCGTCGTAAGGCAGTAATCAGGGGCAGGAGATTCTCCGTGGATCTCAGCCAGATGCGTTCCTTGCGTTTGTTCTTCAACGACGACAAATGCACATCCGGCCAGCTGGTGATAGCTTCTAGAGAATCGCAGTACAAGATTCTGCATTTCCACTATGGTGGTTTGGATCACCTGGCTCAGGTGTTGCATCAGTGGCACTGCTTTCTACACAATATTACCTTGGCTCCGGGACAGGAGAAGATGAACTTGCCCTACCGACACTTTATGGTCTGTCGCCCGGAAGTGAAGCAATCGGAGATGCATCCGGACGAGGGCAATGTGAAGAGGATCACCACGAACTTCTTCTATGGTACATTGCTGAACGAAAAGGGACAAATCGACGATGATTTGCTGCTGCGCAAGTGTGTCTTCTTCGGCGGCCTCGAGAAGAGTCTGCGCAAAACCGTGTGGCCCTTCATCTTGAAATGCTATTCATTCTCATCCACCTTTGAGGATCGGGCCGTCTTAATGGACATCAAAAGGCAGGAGTACGACGAAATAACGCGGAAGCGTTTATACTCCATGTCGCCGGAGCAGCAAGTCCAGTTCTGGAGAACCGTACAATGTGTTGTCGAGAAGGATGTTGTCCGTACGGACCGTACGAATCCGTTCTTCTGCGGCGATGACAATCCCAACACAGAGATGATGAAGAACATTTTGCTCAACTTTGCCATCTACAACACCAGCATCTCCTACTCGCAGGTGAGTTCACCCATGATTCAATTATAGTTACATATATGGCCTCATCAATTTTTATGTTTTTCCAGGGCATGAGTGATCTCTTAGCTCCCGTCTTGTGTGAGGTGCAAAATGAATCGGAGACTTTCTGGTGCTTCGTTGGCTTGATGCAGCGCGCCTTCTTTGTGTGCACGCCCACGGACAACGATGTTGACCACAATTTGAGCTACTTACGAGAACTGATCCGGCTCATGCTGCCGCGCTTCTATGAACACTTGCAGCGGCACAACGAAGCCATGGAGCTGCTGTTCTGTCATCGCTGGCTGCTGCTCTGCTTCAAGCGGGAGTTCACGGAAGCCGTCGTCATTCGCATGTGGGAGGCTTGCTGGTCGAACTATCTCACTGACTACTTCCACCTATTCCTCTGCCTGGCCATCATCGCCGTCTACGCCGACGATGTGATTGCTCAGAACCTGCGCGCAGACGAGATGCTGCTACACTTTAGCTCCTTGGCTATGTACATGGATGGCCAGCTGATTTTACGCAAGGCGCGCGGACTGCTCTACCAGTACAGACAGCTGCCGAAGATTCCGTGTACCTTGAGTGGCTTGTGCAAGCGCTGCGGCCCGGGCATGTGGGACTCGGAGCATCGGCCGGCATTGGAATGCGTCGGTCATACGGATAACGAGAAGTGCTCCTTGGGCATTGACTAATCGATTGATGTGGCCTCTACTATTGTATATCGAGTTACCCTACTTATTTACACTATATATATTACCATTATGTGTTATGATGAAAAGCTTTCAAGCAAGTGCTTCTAAATATACTAAATTACATATATACATACATACATACGCCTATGCTGAATAAATGTTTCACTTTGTCAATGATACATTCTAGTCGTAAACCAAACAATTGATTAATGGGTCTTGACATTTATTATACACTGTACTCCTAGAAATGATTCACATATAATAACTGCAATTGCTGCAAGCTTCAGCAAAAGGAATTTCTGCTTTTAAATAGACAAATAAAATAAAGCAACGCTAAACGTTTAATAAATATCTCATACTGTCAAATTTAAATATAAATTGTAAATATAACAGTAGTCCGAATGTGTTTTAGCATTTATTTTACTATCTTAATTAGAATCGGCGCAAGCTTCAGTGCTGCATATTTCAACAAAGTGAAGTTTATTCTATTTCTAGATTTTAATTTGAATAAAATCGTACTTGTTTTCTTTTGTTTGTGTTGTGATTAAAATATGATCGTTACTGAATTTAAATCTAGACTTGTCCTACAAAACGAATTTCGCATTCATATCCATGTTGTTAACGTATACGTGATAATTGAGCATCGATATACAATATATATATATAGATATTGAATCGGCTGTCAGATATTTTACATTTGCGGTAGCTGATCAATCGGTGTCGTGAACTTGAAGTCCTCTGGAAACAGTTTCGCAGCATGCGGGTACATAAGCTTATATGATTGTCGAATGGTGACATCGGCCACACCAGCAATGTCGCCAATCTCCTTTTGGCTGCGCTTGTGCTCTGATGCCTGCGATGCCATGTAAATGGCGGCAGCAGCCACCGAAATCGGCGATCGACCAGGTACAATGTCCATCTCCACGGCCTTCTTGGCAATGTGCGTGGCAGCTCGCTGCACCATATTGGGTAGATCTACGAGTTCACACAATTAGAAAATTATGTGATCTATTAAGAAATGTATGCAGATAATAACTTACCCAAGTTGGCACAGAAGCGGCACATGAAGTCGGCCGTCGTTATCAAATCTACACTGGTTTCCAGTGCCTTCAGTGTTAGCTTAAAGCATCTGCCGATTTCCTTCTTGCTAATCTTGCTAACTGCACAGATTTCCTTGAATGTGCGTGGCACACCCTCTTGGCGGCAGGCTATGTACAGGCATGCGGATGCCTTCGCATCATTGGAACGTCCCTTTAGATTCTTTCCATCATGCACCTGAAAATCAATAAATCAATGATAATAGAGAATTGGATACATTCCTAAACGTGATGTTTCTATACCTGCTTGAACAAGTTATTTGCGCGATCGACGATTGTTTTTGGCAGATTGATGCGATCTGCCATGGATGAAATTTCTTTGAATGCGGATATAAGTGAACGATCTGAGCTGCTCATTGTGCGTCTGTTCTGATATTTGGGTGCACCGAAGGCATCGAATGATGCCGACCCTGTTCCCGGGCCAATGATTGTGGATAAATCTCCGCCACTGAGTAAAGGATTCTCTGGACCACCCACACGGCTCGGATCTACCCCACTCTTTTCATTGCTAAATGTACGCCATTCGGAGCCCACATCGATAACACGATCACCAACCACCAGGCCACATTCCGAGCAGATCATGTCCCCAGCTCGATAGTCCTCAATTAAGGGAGACTCCGGATGGGCATAGCAGCACACTTTGTTGTTTTCCAGTCTGGAGGAGTATTCCACAATATATCGTAATACTTAATAATACGAATATTTTATTTACCTTGAAGTTGACGCCATTTAATATGTTTTTATCTGTTTGCGTACAACTATTTTTTAATATTTTTATACTTTTTTTGTTTGCAAACGCAAATTAATTTCGACAGACCAAAAAAATGTTGCTTCTTCTTCTTGGTTAGTCTGTTAATTTAACATGTGTCTAACAGAGTACGCAAATATTTACTGAGATGGTGTTACAATTTTTACAATTCTCTTTTGGATTTTTAAACAGTGAGTAACTTAAACAAAAACAAAAATTCCGTGAAAGTAAAAAAACTAGGTAAATTTGCAAACAGCTAACAGAACTATTAGAAACTTTAAGCAGACCAACTACAAACAGCTGATCCTAAAATTGATCGACAATCGGCGATAAGCGTAACCGTGAAACAAAACTATTTTTTAATAGAGCAAAATAATAATTATTTTGAATTGAGCTGATGAAAAGCTGTGAATGCTTGGATTACAGATTTCTAACTGAACTGAAATTCTATATTAAATTATATAAGCCTAAACACGAATTCTGAATGGTTTTGACAGAAAACAGAAAGAGCACTGCATAATATTATTTCGAATTATTGTACGTCAATATTACAACGTAATAAACAAGTTCCACCAACGACAAAAAGACACAATTAATATCGAAACTCTTTAAATGGTCAACCGATGGTAGCCTATCGATAAGCATTAGTGTTAAACAGATTAGTAAAAATTATTCACACACACATACATACTTTCATATATTTTATGCTGAAGGAAATACGGAAAGTAGGCTTATTATATGGTGCATCGGTATACGGCTTAAATGATACGTAAATTCCGTTGTGATTCTATTGCTTCGGTTACTCGTGTCAGTTGCTTTTGACAATTCATATGTCATCATAACAAATTTTCTCTAGAAAATTCGAACGAATTAAGAAAGCAAAACAATTCTCAACATGACGAGCAAACATATTTATTCGACCACAAATTTATCTGACTTGCAATTGAAGGAGCAGGGCAATTGTTTATTTGCCGCTCGTAAATATGACGATGCAATCATATGTTACTCGAAGGCCATTGTAAGTCATTGATAAAGTTTAAAACTCAAATGATTCACGTATATATGTGTATAAATGTATATAAATATTTTGTACTCCACATAGATTAAAAACCCAACAAATGCAACCTACTTTACAAACCGTGCCCTTTGCAATCTAAAGCTAAAGCGTTGGGAACTCTGCTGTCAAGATTGTCGACGAGCTTTGGACATAGATGGCAACTTGCTAAAAGGGCACTTTTTCCTTGGCCAGGGTCTTATGGAGATTGACAATTACGATGAAGCTATAAAACATCTACAGCGTGGTAACAATTTGCAAATGCTTTTTTTAATGTCAATTCTCTTATACTTTTTTTTTTTCTTCTAATGCACATATTTTAAGCTTACGATTTGTCAAAGGAACAAAAGCAGAACTTTGGAGATGATATAACCTTGCAATTGCGTTTGGCACGCAAGAAGCGTTGGAATATTATGGAGGAAAAGCGAATACACCAGGAAATCGAGCTGCAAAGTTATTTGAATGGGTGAGAATACTGAACAAGATTTGTTGGATGACATAGTTAATTTATTTCATTATTTCCAGCCTAATCAAAGATGATATGGAAAACCGCTTAGCCAGCTTAAAGTTAAATGAAAACTTAAATGAGGAAAACTTAAAGGAAAAACAACAAGAAATTGAACAAGAATGTGTAAGATATCATCTTTGCAAAGCTTTCTATTGATTTAAATGATCGCATATGAAAATAGATAATTTTGTAAACATCAAGTGCTTAACACTTCGAGTGTTGAATTTATAAATAATTTGATTCACCTTGAAGTTATTAATATATATTTCTTCTATAGGATGATCATATTAAAGAGCTAAACAATATATTTGCTAAAGTGGATGAACGTCGCAGGGTAAGAATAGAGGAAGAAGTGTCATCTCAATATCTAAAATTTGCTTGTTTTATTGACAGAAACGCGATGTGCCAGATTTTCTGTGTGGGAAAATTAGTTTTGAAATATTAACTGATCCGGTGATTACTCCATCAGGCATCACCTATGAGCGTAAAGATATCGAGGAGCACTTGCAACGTGTTGGCCATTTTGATCCTGTAACACGAGTGAAACTCACGCAGGATCAGTTAATACCAAACTTCTCAATGAAGGAAGTAGTTGATTCATTTATTGCTGAGAATGAATGGTCTTTAGATTATTGATTTGTTGTAGCTTGTAAACAACATAAAGAAAAATGAAATATATGTATGTATATTGTAATTATATAGCTGTTAAAAGCAGTTAAATACAAAATGTCAATATAAAATTGTCTATATTCATTGTATAATTTGAGTAGAGAATATATTGTTTATATTAAGTTATTTTATTCTAATATACAATACAATACAACCGCCAATTGGAATATATATAAATGTTTATAGAAGTAATTCGTTGTTTTATAATTCGTATTAATTCGAAAACATCGTCTGAATTAAATGTAAAATGGAAGCGATGATTATAATGGATTTATCGATATATTTTTCACCAAGATTTGGTCGCTCAGAAAACGGCGCGAATGCATAAACATTTTGCTTCAATATTCATTAAAATTTCATATAAAGATGTCTGGAAACAATGGTACGGTTGCGCGCATGCCATGGGTTGAAAAATATCGTCCCAACTGCCTGGATGACTTAATATCCCATGAGGAAATCATTTCTACAAGTAAGAGCACGCTTTGGCACCTGCGAAGAATGGAAGACGGCGGCTAATATTTGTATTTGTTTTAGTCAATCGCTTTATTAATCAGAAGCAGCTGCCCCACTTGCTCTTCTATGGCCCACCAGGCACAGGTAAAACGAGCACTATTCTTGCCTGTGCGCGCCAGCTATATTCTCCGGCACATTTTAAATCCATGGTACTTGAGCTGAACGCGTCTGATGATCGCGGCATTGGAATTGTTCGTGGTCAGATTCTGAACTTTGCCTCGACTCGCACCATTTTCTGTGGCACCTTTAAGCTGATCATACTGGACGAGGCCGATGCTATGACGAATGATGCACAGAATGCCTTGCGTCGCATTATCGAAAAGTACACGGAAAACGTGCGCTTCTGCATCATTTGCAATTATCTGAGCAAAATAATTCCCGCTCTCCAATCGCGTTGCACGCGCTTCCGCTTTGCACCTCTCTCCCCAGAACAGATGATGCCACGCCTCAATAAGGTTGTGGAAGAGGAGAAGTATGTGTTCAGTGTCGACAAACCCATTTCCAGTTCTGAGCAGCTTGTTTTTTCAGTGTCAACATTACGGATGACGGCAAGAAGGCGTTGTTGACCCTCGCCAAGGGTGATATGAGAAAGGTTCTGAATGTGCTTCAGAGCACTTCGATGGCCTTCGATGTAGTCAACGAGGACAATGTTTATATGTGTGTGGGATATCCGCTAAGAAGTGAAATTGAAAATGTGCTGCAGACATTGCTCTCAGCAGCCACATTCGACTCAGCATTTGATAGTAAGTTTTCAACTTATAAAAAATGTTGCTTTTTCTAAACTTTTGCATTCGTTATGACAGCAATTGAAGAAGCGAAGAGCAAGCGAGGACTTGCTTTAGAGGATATTGTTACAGAACTGCATTTGTTCATTATGAGACGTAAGAATACTTAACGATTGATTCACTTTAAGCATATACTAACGCCTTACTATATCCTACAGTGGAACTGCCCATGTCGGTGATGAATAAGTTAATAATTAAGCTTGCAGAAGTTGAGGAAAGATTAACTAAGGGCTGCTCGGAGACGGCCCAAACTGCAGCGCTGGTATCTGCGTTCTTTATAAATCGTGACATGGTGTCGCTGGAAAGCTAGAGAGCTATTGGTTAAACCGTTTACAAGATGATAATTAAAATTAAGCAACCATAAATTCAATAAAAATACATATTCGAAAATAAAGCAGATCTGTGAATAATTGTGTTATTATCAACCGATGTTTTCGATATAAACGATATCAGCTGCTCCATCTCATCACTATTAAGCAATAATCGATAGCAAAGCTATTGTATATTTTGGTGTTTCAGTTCAGGTGAATTTACAAAATTAATTGTTAACATGAATCCTGTCGACGCAGATGCCCATTTGTTGGCCTTAAAGGGTAAGTAATACGATGTGTGGCTTTTAATATAATATACAAGAATTAATCGTCTTATAGTAATGCGACTGACGCGCCCTACGCTTGTTGGACTTGGGCCAATTGTTACCTGCGAGCCAAAGGATTTGCCTCAGAGTTTTAACCGACTTGTGGAGTTTGACGGTATTGCTCGAACGTCTGCTGAAGCACTGGGTGCCGGGCAAACAATGCTGTTGCCTCAATCGTTTGGAAATATATACCTGGGCGAAACCTTTTCTAGTTACATTTGTGTACATAATTGCACGACTCATCCCGTCGAAGGTGTTTCTGTTAAAGTAGATCTGCAGTCCAACTCATCGCAAATCAATTTGCTAATGCATGAAAATAAGAAGTCTTCAGTGGTTTTAACCGCTGATGAAACACTCGATGATGTCATTCGATATGAAGTTAAGGAAATTGGGACTCACATGTGCGTGGGACATTTAATGCAATTTACCTCATTTTCATAGTAATTATTTAAACTTTGCTTTTAGATTAGTCTGTGAAGTGAATTACACGAGTCCCGCGGGTTTCGCTCAATCACTGAGAAAGTTCTTCAAGTTTCAAGTACTTAAACCACTCGACGTTAAGACCAAGTTTTATAATGCCGAAATGGACGAAATATATCTTGAAGCACAAATACAAAATGTGACCACCGGCCCATTTTGTCTAGAAAAAGTCGAGTTGGACAGCTCGGAGCAATATACAGTGACCTCTTTGAATACGTTACCCAACGGAGAATCGGTCTTTACCTCTAAAAATATGCTTCAGCCCAATAACAGCTGTCAATTTCTTTATTGCATAAAGGTTGGATATTATTTAAAGTTTCTGAAAGCTGTTTAGCCATACATATATATTCTTTTATATTCTAGCCAAAAGCAGAAATTGCAAAAGACATAAAAACTTTGCGCGAAGCAAACAATGTAGGGAAACTCGACATTGTCTGGAGATCGAATTTTGGGGAAAAGGGCAGATTGCAAACAAGCCAACTGCAACGATTGGTATTTACCTAAACTTATGCTCCTTTTAATTGGATAAATTGATCAACTTTTCTTATAGCCTTTTGAATACAAAGACCTGCGCTTGGAAGTAATTGATGCCGAAAATATTGTCAAAATAGGAACCATATTCACATTCCGATGCCGCGTAACCAACACTGCGGAGCATCCAATGAAACTACATGTAAAACTCGATACGAAAGTCTTTGCCGGTTGTCCCTATACGGGCTCAGCTGATTTTGAATTGGATACATTGCAGCCAGGCCAGCTAGCTGAGTTTCCACTTACTATTTGTCCATCTAAATTGGGACTGATTAAAGTATCCCCATTAGTTATAGTCGATACACTGAAAAACGAGCAATTTGTAATGACAAAAGTTGTGGAGGTGTTTGTTGTAGACGCTGATTACCATCAGGATGGTACCTTTTTGCTTAATAAGCTAATTCGTTATGAAAATCCAATTGATTCATTGATGCAAAAGCAAATCCAGTTGCAGGTGGTTTAGTTAGACAATATATGAAATTAAAAGTTTGACAATTTGTAAATATGCAATGTTACAGTTAGTTTAAATTATAGATATAAGTTCATCCGCTAATTTCTGACCTATGAATAAGACAATAATATATTCAGCAACTAGACTTTATATCAGTCAACATTTATTTCAGCCATTTGTTACAAAGAGTATCATCTAGGCGACTATTCCTAATGAGTTTAAGAACTCATTTATATTTCACAATTCATTGACTCCTTGCGCACTACGCACTATTAGGCGTTAATTTTTCAATTTGCATCTAGAAGTGATTGCTGCAATTTAAAATGTCAATCAACTATGACCACTCACAATGCTATAAAAGAAAGTCTTTTTACCTGAACATCATAGTAAAAAAGTTATTTAAAATGTATTCAAGCTATTTAAGAGTAGTGCTTACCTTGATAGGCATATTTTTTGGAGAAGTTTTCTCTATGGAAAGTTCAGTTTTACTGGAGTACAACACGCGCCTTATTAAGACAAAGCAAAGCATAATTTTTGCCTGCTCTGAGCATGGTATGCTATTCGTTATTATACATTCTTCACTTTGAGCTTATGCTTGGTTTAATTTTAGATTTGTATTTTAACGCTCTAACACTCATGGCAGAAAATCAATTTGCTCAAATAATCCATATGAATAGTTCGTATGACTTAGGATCAATTTTAACGAGAGAAAATTATGCGCGAACTTCTGTGATTGTGGACACAACCTGTGAAGGTGCTCCGAAATTACTGAAAGAGGCGTCTGCGAATAGATATTTCAACAAAACGTATCAGTGGCTACTGTGGGGCGTCGATAAGGACATCAATGATTTGTTGCCGATCGAGTTAGATTATGTTGGTCCAAATGCCCAGCTCACCTATGTCAATAAAACAAAAGACGACTATTTCCTTTGGGATGTACATTCAAAGGGCCGTCAACTGAAGTCACCATTGGAATTGCATTTAATAGCCAAGCTATCAACGAAGCCACATAAGTTCGTTGTAGTTAAGGACATATTCGAGCTGCAGAGCATTAAATATCGAAATCAATTCAATGGTCTAACTCTGCGGGGCGCAAGTGTTGTATGTAAGAGATGATATCAGCTGAAATGTATATTAAAGTTTCAGCATTGCAGATCGATCAGGAGGACATTTTGACGAATCAACAAATTGAAGCCATACTTTCGAGGCCCACTAAGGATGCGGGTGTGGCAGCATTTATCAAATATCATTATGAGCTGTTAAGCCTGCTCAGAGGTCTCTTTAACTTCACCGTCAACTTTCGCAATTCGAGGGGCTGGGCAGGCCGATTGGGCAACACAACTTTTCGACTCGGCCTGTTGGGCATTATAAAGCGCAATGAAGCAGATATTGCAGCATCTGGAGCTTTTAATCGTATAAATCGCTTCGCCGAGTTCGACACAATACATCAGAGTTGGAAGTTTGAGACAGCTTTCCTGTTTCGCTTTACGCCCGATCTGGATACACATGGCAAAAGCGGAAATTTTCTAGCGCCCTTTAGCAGACAGGTGTGGCTCTTCGCCGTGGGCACTTTGATTGGCATTAACAGCATTTGGTTACTACTGGATTATCTAAGCAAAAGATGGCATTCTCAAGCAAAGCAATGTATCGAGGAACGAATTTTGAATGTAAATTTGAGAGCCGAAAAGCCAATTACGAAATCTCAAAGCAACTGGACAGAACGTATTCTACACACCTTTGGAGCCGTTTGCCAACAGGGAATGGAACCAATCCCCAGCGATATGTCGTCGCGTTCCATAGTCGTTACAGTTTTTCTATTCTCCGTCGTAATGTATAACTATTACACGTCATCTGTGGTTGGTGGACTGCTGAGCTCCTCGGATCTGGGACCAGCTACCGTAGATGAAATAACATCTAGCCCACTTAAAGTATCCTTTGAAGATATAGGATACTATAAAGTTTTATTTAAAGTGAGTTAAATGTTTCAATGAAAACAGTTAATTTATCAATTAAATGATTGTTTTCTAAAGGAAAGTTCAAATCCGATTGTGACACGCTTGATCAGTAAGAAACTGTCTGCATCTAGAGGTCCCAATGAAATGGGTGTCTATGGTCACATAGAGGATGCAATTCCGTATCTGAAGAGCGGCGGATTCGCATTTCACTGCGAAGTAGTTGACGCCTATCCCATAATAGCTGAGTTGTTTGACGCTAATGAAATATGTGATCTTCGCGAGGTGTCTGGCCTAATGGAAGTGGAAATTATGAACTGGATTGTCCATAAAAATAGTCAGTATACCGAACTCTTTAGAACAGCGTAAGCATATCTCATATCATATCTCATTATATATATTAATATAAAATATTTTATGTTTCAGTATGTGCAAAGCTCGCGAAGTTGGGTTAGTTGAAAGACTTCTGCGACAGCGTCAAATGAAGAAACCGGAATGTCAGTCACTATACACTGTCTATCCAGTGACCGTATCGGGTGTTGCTTCAGCATTCCTAACGCTGTTATGTAATATATATAGTAAAATTTAGTGGTTCTTAACGATTAATCTAAGGGCTTATTTAAAGGTGGTGTCCTCATCGCATTATTTGCATTATGTCTGGAAATAGCATCGGTTAAATTGCAAATACGAAGGTAGGATTATAAAAGTTATTTTTGACTCAAGTCTAATCTTTTTTTTTGTAAAATTTATATATATTTGACAATACTCCTGGGTTTCAGTTTTGTTTTTTTTTTAATTGGAAATCTGAATAGAAATGTGGAAAGATAGTTTCTGTGTCGAAAGAGTTTAAAAGCTTCAAACGTCCGTCTAGTCACTTAGTAATCAGAATCCGTTTTTATACTAAATTTAATTTGACTTTCGTAAAGTTTTTCAAATATTGTATTATATATCTCAATATTTCAATTATTTTAATGTCCTTTTCACAAAGTTGATCAATTATGTTAGTTCTGCAAGTAAAGAATATAGAAAGTCAGATAGATATTTTAATATATTGGTTTTATTTCGTGATTAGGCAATCGACATATGTATATTATGTATCAATACAAATCATTTTATGCACTAATTGAACAAAATTTCGTTGAAAGGCTCTCAAATAATAAAATAACTGCATTGCCAAATGTTTCGACTTTATTATAAGAAATTGATGAAGTTATTAAAAAAAATTTAACTAAATGGTTATTTGCCTCGGATGAGTTGCGCTTGGCGCTGAGACAGTGTTTCGATATATAAATACACATGCATATACACACAATAAATTTAACTATTCTATTTAAGTTTAGTCTCAAAATAATTCCGTAAATTCAGTATTTAAAATCACAATTTTTCATTCCGAAAGTATTTTGCACTTGTCAGTGTTTTTCTTTTAACGAGTTTTCCTTTATCTTTTCTGTCTGTCAGCAAATATGAATTATTCTCACGTCTTCCTGATTTCTTTTATATTTTAAAATGAGCTTTAACGGATTTAACAGAACTCGAGATCATGTGGTTTTCTTTTGCCAATAAAATAAACGGTTGTTTGTGTAATGCGGATTATTTCGTCGATTACTTTCTGAATATATATAAATATTTATATATACGATGCTATAATGGTGCCAAGACTAAGAAAGGGAGTCCTCCATATATGTATACTAAGTGTGTTATCCCCTTTATTATTAACCTCTACCGTCGTCCACTGTTCAGTTTTCAATGGATGCTGCGCCCAAATTGCTGCCACCCAATTGATTGTGTGCTATCATTAATATGTCCTTTTTCTCCTTGGGGAAACGCAGCTCGCGGCCAGCCATGCGTGCCGTCTCGAGCTCGCGTTCGGCCAAGACTAATTCTCTTCGCAGCACTCCAGGATTCTCCTGCTCACGTGCTATCCAGTCCAGTGCCATCTGAGCTCTCATTTCATCATCCAAGCTACGATTGGAGTAATGTGCGACCACTTCCTGCCTAGAGCACTGACGCTCGCGCATTGCCTTCAATGATCCATTCCAATGTAGTAGTTGAAACACGGTCATCAGCTCTTGGAATTCCAGCATCGTACGTCCCTTATTTGCCTCGAGCATGAATCTAAATTCATATATAGTGAAAGTGCTATATATGTATTTATATAAATTTAATATCTCTTACATACCTAAATGCACCGATGCCCGATTCTGGTAATTCATTGTTTTGCGGTGTTCCCTTGAAAGAGGCGCGAGCATCCTGAACTGCTTTTTCTATAAATTCATCGCTTATGCGGCGAGAGGGATGCTCGTTAAAGACCGAATTCATGAGCGCAATTTTAGCTGAACTTCGTCTAGCTTCTGCTTTAGTAGGACAATTCTGAAAGGATCAACGGTTAGCAATGTGTACTCTAGCAAGGCTGTTGAAAAAGATTTACCTGAAAGCTACCAAAACAACTGCCGCCAGGTAATGTTACGAAGCAGACATAAGGCTGGCTGTTCGATGGAATCGATTCATAGATCACAAGAGCTCCATTCTTAAGCTCGACTCCTCGCGTCTGTTTCATTTGCCAAAACTCTTGCAACGCTTCCACAACATTAACTATGAGTAAGGAAAAACATAATATAAAAGGTTGAAAAATGCTCACAAAATTTTTTGGTTTACCCCTATAATCTCGATCTTCGTATAGTCCCGATACCATTGGCAAAGCCCAGAAGGGTTCTTCCGGATAGACCATTATGCGCTTGCCACTTGCTGATTATTGTACAAGAATGGAGCTGTAGATTGTATATTTATTGCAACTTAAATCATCACACTTGGACTAAGAATCCTTAAAAAGATGTGGTATTCGTCAATCTTGAACTGAAAGTAAATTGCAAAAATATCGTTGCATGAAATAGTATTAATACCCATAATTAATATTTTATATTATTTGTCAATTTATCATTTATTATAGTTTGGAAAGTTCTCGACTTCGTTTTCTTTTGCACAGTGTACATGCACATATACATATATACATACATACATATGTATTTATTCAACACCCTACGCATTTGTAAAAGTACATTAAGTCGGTGATATTTCATCATCGGCATTTCCAGTTTGCTTCTTAAGTCATCTGTTTTATGCTCTTTAGAAATCGCCTCTCACACAGTCACAGCGCACTTGCTCACACACACACACACACACATGCATATGCTTGATGACGTTCATACATATATGAATGTATGTAGGCCTGCGAGCTGTATGTGCATATTTTACAAGTGGTACAAGGAGTATACACACTTGAAACCCATAATTAATATATGTATATACGCATACATACATATGTAAGCCGTTAAATGATTGTGGACAAACGACACGCATACACACATAAACATACGTACATACATACATATGTATGTACATGCATACTTACAAATGGGTGAACAAAATTTTGTCAACTATAAATGTTTTTTTTTTTTTATTGTTCCACACAAATCACATAGTTGCGCACTGAAATTTTTATTTTATCTCTTGTCTTTTGTTATTTAATCTATGACAATTTTTATTTTTTATCTAATAATTATAAAATGGCGTTAAAAATTTTACGCCAACTCACAATAGCTAAAAAATAGCTACACACGTAAGCATATACTTATATGCATATGTATAAATATGCGCTTGCAAGTGTCCAACTTGTTGAGCATAATAAAACCAACCTGTAATTTTCATTGCCGACTACGCGTATGCGCACTGTTCAATTATATCAGTTCGCAATTTTTCACTATGTGATCGTATATAAGCTTTGTGGCAAGTGTTGGATAAGGTAAAAATTTAATGATTTGCTTGTCAGATTTTATCATCATACTAAAACAACAAAAAAGGGGCTCCTTATGTGGCTGGCAACATGATTGTGTGACCGTCGTACTTTAGTACTCCCACTTGCAACAATTGATCGTGTTAAATGTTGGCGATAGCTATCGATATACATATTTGAATAACTGAGTTAAAACACGAAAAAGGAGTTTATTTTTGCCAAGCTAGTTTCTTCTTTGTAAAAATAATTTATGTATTGCCTATTTTACATGTATTCTTATATTCTAATTTCTTGTGATTATTATTAGAGATTGGGTCAAAAATAATGATCCCAAAATGAAAAAATATAACTAATTGATAGCAAGTTGGAAAAAAAAATTCTTTCAAGAGAAGACTTTCTTATTGATAAAATAAATTGCTTATTATTTGGTAATATGAATATCTATTTGAGGATTAGATTCTCTAATTCATATATCTGGATGTATTCTATCAGATTGATCTTTTTTTTCCTTTTATATATTTTATTTTAATATATTTATTATCTGTACAGATGGAATCGTTTTTTCAGACATTCACGACGCCGCAAGGGTATAGCTTTACAGGACCAGGCCTAATATATTAGATATAGCTAAAACTTAGCCAATTTGGTGTTGGAGAAAAATGTTGTCCTGAACTATAAGGCGACGAATATTATTTTCAACTATAATGTAAATGCTTAAAGCTCAAATAAATTACATCTCATGATCTTTAATTAAATAAGCTAATTTGCAGCATTTATTCAAAAACTAAATTTAGCCGGCACTAAATTTTCAGAATGACTTTTTCTCGTCATATCATGCGAAGGATGGTCAATGTTAATTAACATAATTATGTTGCAGAGCATGTCCAGAATGCGGCCGTTATTAACAGAGTGCTATTAGAGAGCAGTCGCTGGTGCTATAAAGCTCGCGTGAATCTCGACCAAATAGGAGTCGATCTTGGAAAGACATTTCATTGATATATCTTGATTTTAGAATCAGTTTTTGAAAAGTGTTGATTTCGCTATGGGAGAGATTGGAATAAAAAATTGTTGCCATTTATTTGCCAGAGATATTCCAATTGTAACATTTTTAAAAAACTTAAAATGACTAACTCATAAATTAGGTTATATATGAAGTCTTGTCAATAAAAATTACACTTTCTTGCCTAGTTTTTCAATGACAAACTCTTTTAGGGGCTGATAATACTGATAGCGCAAACTAAGCATTTCGGGAGAGTTGCGTACGCGCTCAAACATTTCCAGCTCTGATTCCATGATGAGGACTGCCGTGCCAGCCATGGCGATTACAACGAAGATGACGGATGGTATAAAGGCGTGTAATAAATGGAATTTACGTAAACTTTTGCCACCATTGTTGGGATTGGAGTGTGTGCGCGAAAATTTGCCTAAATGTTTCCCACTGGCAATACCGACGGAAGAGCTTGAATTTAAGGCGGGATTGGGCAGCGCATAGTACTGCTTGGATGAATAATAAAGATGCTGTTTGGAGTCATTCTGATTGCCACGCGGCTTGCCAGCCACATCGTATCCGCTAGCTGTGAGTCCGCTCTCCGTGGACGAATGCTCCATGGAGTCTCGGAACGCATAGCCGGACAGATCAGTACCCATGTGATTGAGTCTATCTATATTGGAGGAGCGCAGACGTGCCTCTTCGCAAACGGGCTCCAGGATAGGCATTTGCAGACTGCCGTTGACGCCAGTATCCTGGCCATAGATGAGAATGCTTGGCGCCATGGAACAGCCCAATGGCTCGGACATTGTGGAACGTGGCAAACTGCTGTAGCCTGCAAAATCAGTCGGAATTAATATTTATCGCTTTGGTCAGTTTAAATGCTTTACGGCTTACGTATTTGGGCTAGGTCGCCCTGTGGGCTGGAGGGCGTGGCTGGTACACTGCTCGCCTTGCGCTTGCTCGAAGATGAATTGGTCATTTTTTGCTCGCGTAATGCGTTTATGCTTTCAGTCAATATCTCGCGTTCAGTTCGACCCGTATAACGGAACTTGGTGCCCCAGGAGAAAAAGCCCCCGCCCGAGACAACAGCCGCATGTTGGCTATTTGGTAAGCTATGAAAAGAAGTAGTCATGATTAAAACAAAGATTGATTTCCTTGTAATGAAATGATCAGATATGCATTTATGGAAGCTCTCTTACATTCCTCTGCAAGAATCTTATCAACAACAAATTATACTTACGTGAAAAACAACATTTGCTCGATGGCGCATCTCCATAGATAGCGGCAAGCGGGTCCTGATGGGCATTTAAAGCCAATTGTGTGTTTTTTCTACAAATATCATTGTCATTATATATAGCTACACAGCTTGAACGGCTTGACTCACGGGCTCCCGGCTGGCATCCGTAAAGCTTAAATGTGCAATAAACATTTTGCCCTCGAAGTTAATTTTATGAACCTCATTCCAGCGAAAGTGTTGAGATCGCTTGCCTGCTACATAGGTGCTGATGCCCGCATGATTGATGCCCACATAGAGCAGCGAGCCGCGATGATCCTTTACGGGATGCGGATCAATGCCATATGTCTCCAGGCCGCGTGCGATGCCCATGAATTCATCCATGGCCACGGAAGGGTGCTGGCCAGGTTTTCGCTTCTTGTGCAGCTCAATGATCTTTTTTTCCAGATTCTCGGTTTGGCGCAGAGCCAAATCCAGTGAGGACACATAGTCTCCGACGTGTATTAGTTCGTCATAGTCACCGAGTTCCTCTGGGAATTAAAAAAGTTAATTCGTCAAGTTGATCAAATGTTATTTAGGGCACTATCTTACCCTGCACGATGAGAGCACCCAAGGCAGCTGCCTCGCCTAATGAACAGTATAAGCGACCATGGCGAAGATCTCTCTTCAGCTGCTGGAAGAGCATGATGCGGCCATTGCCAGTGAGGCGGAATGGATCCGCTGGATAAAATTTTACTCGTAACGAAAACAGCACAGGATCTATATCTGATAATAAAATTAATTGTTATGTTAATTATATTATTAATTACATTAATTACTTACCTTTGCATTGCTTTAATATGGATTTGGCCAAGTCAAGCCAGTGCTACAAAATAAATATATATATTCAATAAAATTTCTTAAGTATTCCTTCATTGAGTCATATTTACCCTTTGTTTTCCCGTATCTACGTAGCGTAAACCAAAATAGTCCTTTTCCTTAATATCTAATTGCCTACATATATGGTCGACTAGGTAAATGCCTTTATGGAATGGCTGTAATAAGAAAGAAAGAGAACGAGAGAGAGAGTGTGAGAGAGAGAGAGAGAGAGGAATACAAAAATAAATATTTTGATTAAATTAATAAAAAAGCTGTTAAGTTGGATTTTTGGGTTTATTATAGCTATGAGGTAGTTACGCCCTTATTCTTATTTCTGCAGACACGCACACATGTACACGCAGACCCACCCACACACTGACATACTCACACACATACACACACGCACAACAAAACAGCGTTGCGGTAAGCCTTGACTTTCTCCCTTCTTAAAGCCAAAAAATGTATTCAATCTCAGATTTGATTATTTTATTGCTTAAGCTCACCTGAAATTCACATTCTAGGACATCCGAATCATCAAGCAGGCGAACAGTGCACTTGTACACTATATTACATTCGTTTTTACTTTTAAACATCTTATTTTTGGACTTTATTATCGACTTTAGCCAGTGCTTAAAAAAACACTAAAAACAGTTTTATATAAAAATATAATTTATATCAGTTTTATGGCGTGTTTTTGTTCATTATCTTTAAAGTTGTGTACCAACAGTTAATTAGTTTTTAACGTTATTTTAAACTTTTGTTTGCCGACAATGTCAGTGTCCTTTATCGCCCTTCGCTTTTCCTCTTAAGGGTGTTTTTTTTTTTTATTGAGAAAACAAACAAGACAAAAGCACCAAAAATGGACAAAAGCCTATAAATTGTATTGTATTGTATGGCTTTGGAGCGAATGAAATTTGTATAATTAAACTATAACTTAATTACATAATGAAACATTTCAATAAAGTCATGTTTTGAAATATTGCATGTATTTTCTTTAAACTAAAACAACGGCAAATTGTTCTGTAATCGATATGCGTTCGATTTCGCGAATTTGGAGCTCAAATGAACAAAGTCAACCTGTTCGCTGATGTTTTCTAGTTCGATTAAATACTCTTCACGCGACTTAACAGCTGTTCTGTCGAACAAATCGTAAGTTTACCAATAAATATTTAAATATTCAATATTGAATTATTACATGTTTTAGCAGATTATGTTTCAACCAGAAGATCACGGCCTAGAGGCCGACTTTCGGCTTACCATGTTTTCCACTCTGCGAGGGTGAGGATGCAAAGTCCCCGAAGAGAAGCTTAAGCAGTATCTCACGGGAACAGAAATAGTTAGTAATGCTCCTAAAAATAATGATGACTATATTGGTGAGTGTTTTTAATACTTTAAAAAGCTATCAAAAATAACGGTTTTGGAAATTTTGCAAACTAATCAACTACAATTATATGCTTATCTGCTGCTTATCGTAAAAGCACAGAGATTAACTTAAACTTGACCTTGGATATTTAATATATGTATACTTATGTATTTGAAGGTAAATAGTACTAATCTTATATTTTTAAAACAGGATCTGGAATGGATTGCGCGGTTATACCTCTATCACGTCACAAGGACTATTCGCTCGTACAGACTGTTGACTTCTTTTATCCTCTAGTTGATGATCCCCAAATAATGGGCCGCATAGCTTTTGCCAATGTTTTGAGTGATGTCTACGCTGTTGGCGTCACAGATATCGATAAAATCGAGATGCTCATTAGTGCTCCTTCAAATCTAACAGAGAAGCAGCGAGATATTGTGGTTCCTCTCATTGTCAAAGGTTTCCAGACAGCATCGAGCAACAGCGGCTGTTATGGCAATGTGACTATAAAGAATGTTATCATTAATCCTTGGTGCATTATTGGAGGTATTGCGTCAGCCGTTTGCCCCAAGCAAGATATTATATTGTAAGTACATGTTGTTTACTTGCTAGTGGATATCAATATGTTCTATTCTTTGGTACTTTTCAGACCTTCAAACGGCAAAGCTGGCGATGTCTTGGTGCTAACGAAGCCTCTTGGCACACAGCTAGCAACAAGTGCTCATATTTGGCAGAAGGAGAAAAATGAAAAGTATGAAAAGTTGCTAACTGAATATACGAACGACGATATCATGGAAACATTTGAAATAGCAATCAAATCAATGACATATCTCAATCGCAATGGTAAGCTGCATTAAATGGATATTTTAGAAATGTGAATCGTCTCGAAATAGAATTTTAAAGAAAATTGATAGGCTATTTGTAAAAGTTTTTAATTTACAAATATCTTGAGCTGTTATATTAATGATTACTGACATAAATACTTTTGAGATTATATATCGCCACAGCGAATATGTTTCTGACAGCCAAGCATCTGCAATTAAGTATAGCGATGATTGAAACTAACTAATAAAACATTTGCATTCTAGCTGCTTTGCTAATGAAGAAGTACGAAGCGCATGCTGCAACAGATGTCACGGGCTTCGGTTTACTGGGACATGCCAGAAATCTGGTTGAGTTTCAGAAGCAGTCGCTTCTGTTTGAAATACACAAATTGCCTATCATAAAAAACGTTTTGAGGTTTGGCGAGTTAGTTGGACAATGTACAAAACTAAAAGCAGGCAAAGCCGTAGAGACATCTGGTGGATTACTCATTTGCCTGGCCCCTGAAACAGCTGAAGAATTTTGCGTGGAGTTTACTAAAATTACAAATGGAGCACAAAAGGCATTTGTTATTGGCAAAGTTAAGGAAGCGGATAGATCTATTGCAAAATTGGCTGAAAATGTTGAGCTTATCGAGATCTCACTATAAAAAAAAGTTTGTTTAGTTTTAACGTATCAAACTGTGCATTCAACTTATGATTATTATTTCGTAAAGGCTTTGGCTGGGAAATATTATGAATTGATTTATATGTAAATATTAAATTTTTTGACATTCAGTTGGATTCTTTATAACTAACAAACTACGAAACATTTAAAATCTGTATCGTTTTAATAAAAGTTGTGGAAACCGCGCAACCATTTTGTAAGCCTCGATTTCTTATACATTAAATTTAATAGAGTTTGGTAATTTCTAAGAGTTGAGCATGTTAACAGGGGGATTCAATAGCCCATTGTTATCGAATGAAAATAACCGATACAACACACGATATACTATCGCACATCAAACAGGCATATCGATAATATCATTTTACTTATGCATTTTCCAGTTCCAACACGCAAATTTTTGTGCCGGAAAAAAAAATTGAGTAGACCTTTTATTTTGTCTAGGACAAAACATAATTTGTGAGGCGGTCACAATATTGGTAATCGGCTACCGTGTACATAATTTCATAGATCTATAAATATATATATAGATATATATTTATATACATACCGTTGAAGCAAATATATAGATCATGGCGTCGCATCAATATCATCAAATCGCAAATTTACTGGAAAAAGTATGTACAGAATATGCATTAAACTGTAGGTAAGGGACACTTAAATATGTGTATATATTTTGCGATGTAGATGACATCCACGGACAAGGACTTTCGATTCATGGCAACAAACGATTTAATGACGGAACTGCAAAAGGACAGTATTATACTGGACGATGAGTCGGAGAAAAAGGTGGTTCGTATGGTGCTCAAGTTACTCGAGGATAAAAACGGCGAAGTGCAGAATTTGGCTGTGAAATGTCTCGGCCCATTGGTCAATAAAGTAAAGGAGAATCAAGTGGAGACAATCGTCGACTCGCTATGTGGCAACATGATGTCCAACGTGGAACAGCTGCGTGACATCTCAAGCATTGGCCTGAAAACTGTCATTGCCGAACTGCCGCAATCCTCCAATTCGCTGGCTCCCAATGTATGCCAACGCATAACTGGCAAACTAAGTATTGCCATTGAAAAGGTAAACACAAAATTTGCATTTTATATAAGCTGTGGTAAAGCAATTCCCTTGCAGGAGGATGTTTCAGTTAAGTTGGAGTCGCTGGACATATTGTCGGACTTGCTTTCACGCTTCGGAGAGTTCCTGGTGCCCTTCCATAGCACCATATTGAAGGCTCTAAATCCACAGCTGGCGTCACCACGTCAAGCTGTACGCAAGCGCACAATTGTCGCTCTCTCCGTGCTCTTGGTACAAGCGAATAGCAATGCGTATAACGGAGTGGTCGATCATCTGCTGGAGGGTCTGGAGAACCCACAGAACCCTGGGGCTGTGCGCACATACATACAATGCTTGGCTTCTATTTGGTATTTTAGTGATTTTTAATCAAAAAACAGTGCAGATTTTTATTAATTTCCTTCATTTACCGCTAGTCGTCAGGCTGGTCATCGCTTGTGCAACCATATTGACCGTTCGATGATCTTGTTGAAGCAATATAGCCAACGGGATGATGATGAGTTACGTGAGTTTTGTCTGCAAGCCTGTGAGGCATTTGTGCTGCGTTGCCCAGACGCCATTAATCCACATATTCCCATGGTATGCCATGCCACATGAGAGTCCCAGTGAATAGGAATTGATAGCTAATTTAATTTGTTCCAAATTCAGATACTCGAATTGTGTCTGAAGTACGTTACATACGATCCCAACTACAACTATGAGGCCGATGACGGTGACACAGGCATTGCCATGGACACCGAAGAGGATGAGTATGTGGACAGCGAGGAGTACAGCGATGACGACGATATGAGCTGGAAAGTTCGACGTGCTGCTGCTAAATGTCTCGAAGTTCTGATTGCTACGCGCCAGGAACTGCTTGAGGAATTCTATCGTACCCTGAGTCCAGCATTGATAGCTCGCTTCAAGGAGCGCGAGGAGAATGTTAAATCTGATATATTTCATGCATACGTTGCACTGCTACGTAACACACGTCCTGCAGACGATATGGCCCACGATCCCGACTCCATGGATCAGATATCAGGGCCGACTCTACTGCTAATCGAACAGCTGCCGCAGATCATCAAAGCCATACAGCCGTTGATGCGAGAGAAGTCGATGAAAACACGTCAGGACTGTTTTCTATTGCTGCGCGAGCTTTTGAATAGCCTACCAGGCGCCCTTGGCCCCCATTTGGACAGCATTGTGCCGGGCATTAGCTATTCGCTGAATGACAAGGGCTCCACGAGCAACATGAAGATCGAATCTCTGGGTTTCCTTTGCTCTTTGCTGCAGGGTCATCAGCCGCATGTGTTCCATCCACATATTCCATTGCTGGTACCTCTGGTGGTGACGTCGGTGTTCGATCCGTTCTACAAGATTGCCACCGAGGCTCTGTTGGTGCTGCAGCAGCTTGTCAAGGTGGTTCGTCCATTGGGCGCCAATGCAGTCAAGTCTGATTTCGATGTGACGCCCTTTGTGGGCCAGGTGTACGCATGCACCCTGCAGAAGCTGAAGGTCACCGATGTCGATCAGGAGGTGAAGGAGCGCGCCATCGCCTGCATGGGTCAAATCATTGCCAATATGGGAGACCTGCTGCAGAACGAACTGGATGTCTGTCTACCGATATTTATGGAGCGTTTAAAGAACGAAGTCACACGATTGAGCAGCGTTAAGGCTCTGACCATGATTGCCGCTTCTCCACTGCGTATCGACCTCTCGCCCATCCTTCACGATGTGCTGCCCACTCTGGGCACCTTCCTGCGCAAGAATCATCGCGCCTTGAAGCTGCACTCCTTGGATCTTATCAATAAGATCGTCATCAATTACTCGTCGAACTTTGAGCCAAGTGTTCTGCAGTCTGCCATTGTCGAAATACCAGGACTGATCTCCGACTCCGATCTTCATGTGGCTCAATACTCGCTCACACTACTGAGCACAACGGCTCGTCGCCAGCCACAAGCTTTGGTTGGCATACATGAGAAGTTTTTGCCGTCAGTGTTGCTTTTAGTGCGTTCGCCCTTGTTGCAGGTGAGTCACTAGCATTATATAAACAGCCAATGAGTCGGAGCAGTAATTGCATTCGCTTTCAGGGCACTGCATTGCAATGTACTTTGGATCTATTCCAAGCTCTGGTGCAGGCACAGCTCACTGGGTTGGACTATCATTCGCTGGTGTCCAAGCTAATGGAACCTGTCCTGAAGGGCAGCGATCCGGCAGCCAGGAATCCCAATGAGCAGCTGCAGCTGCACAAGCAGGCATATCACTCGTCGGCCAAGTGCATTGCGGCCCTGACGCAGCAGTGTCCACAGGTGGCGAATCCATTGGCCACCCAATTGATGTCTGAGCTACAGAAGCGTAGCAACAAGGATACCCAGATCATATTCTGCCTGCTGACAATAGGCGAAATCGGCAGGCATTTCGATTTGAGCTCCATTCAAGTGCTGCCACAGACAATCATTGAATGCTTTGGCGCCACATCGGAGGACGTGAAAGCGGCTGCCTCGCATGCTCTGGGCGCCGTCTCTGTGGGCAGCTTGCAAACATATTTGCCGCTCATTTTAAAGGAGATCGAGGCGCAGCCTAAGCGACAATATTTATTGCTCCACTCATTGAAGGAGGTCATTTCATCGCTCTCTGTCACGCCCAATGGCCTGGCGCAGCTACTGCCATCGGTGCCGTCGATATGGGCGCAGTTGTTCAAGTATTGCGAGTGCTCAGAGGAAGGTTCCCGCAACGTGGTGGCCGAATGCTTAGGAAAACTTGTGCTCGTCAATCCGGAAGAGTTGTTGCCTCAACTGCAGCAAGCTCTTCGTTCCGAAAGTGCTACAATGCGCACCGTTGTAGTGTCCTCCGTTAAGTTCACCATATCCGACCAGCCACAACCCATTGACATGCTGTTAAAGCAGAGCATCGGTGAATTTCTATTCGCACTTCGTGATCCGGATCCGCAGGTGCGTCGCGTCGCTCTGGTCGCCTTCAATTCGGCTGTGCACAATAAGCCGAGCTTGGTTCGCGATTTGCTGCCCACCCTTTTGCCCTGGCTGTATTCGGAGACGAAGGTCAAGAGTGAGCTCATACGTGAAGTCGAGATGGGACCGTTTAAGCACACTGTGGATGATGGGTTGGATATACGAAAAGCGGCATTCGAATGCATGTATACGCTGCTCGAACAGGGATTAGATCGTGTGGACGTCATGCAGTTCATGGATCACGTTCAGGCTGGCCTATGTGATCACTATGATATTAAAATGTTGACGTACCTCATGACAGCGCGCCTGGCCGTTTTGTGCCCGGATAAGGTTTTGCTCCGTATGTGATTGACCACTCAAATCAAATCAACCTGCTAAATATAATTTCTTTAAACAGGACTCGATCAATTCGTGCAACAGCTGCGCGACACTTGCACCCACAAGGTAAAGGCCAATTCTGTGAAGCAAGAGTACGAGAAACAAGACGAACTAAAGCGCTCTGCTCTACGAGCGGTATCCGCGCTCTCACAAATACCCAAAGCAAGTGAGTATCTAAGATGTGATTTTTTCAAACGCACAAATAATTATTGGAATCCACTTGCAGATAAAAATCAGCAGTTACTAGACTTTTTAAAGTCAATTAAGGAGACTCCGGAACTGTGTAAAATCTATGATTATGTGCAGAAGGATTCCATTACTGGCAATTCAGACATTGCCATGGACCAGACTTAAATATTGTGTTTTGATAGCGCGCGCTGTTCTATGAATATTATAATTTTATTGATAAATAATGTAATAAGCATGTGTGAACACAAAATTGTATCGTCTATATCTGATACAGCCATTAGTTTTTTTTAACTAAGCAATAAAACCGATTTGTAATACTGCTCCAAATGATTTGAAATATATATATTATATTATGAAAAAGGGATATATATTCCAACATTTACTTAGGCGCGCAGTATAAAATGAATTAGCATTTAAATAAAGTTTTTCATGAAAAATGGATTTTGAAATTTGTATTTTAAAGAATTTTTTTTTAGCAAGTTACAATTTTCTATGAAAAGTATCAAATGAAAGTCAGTTTATTCTATTGTTTTTTAGACTCTTCTGATGCTCAATTATTTATCTATATTTACATTATTATGATGTATAAATCACACATGACTCTTTAAACGTTTGTCAAAAGCCAAAGCATATTTAAATGATCATTTATTTAGAATTTGGAAAAGCAACTGAATTTCTGAATATTCTATGAATTTTTAATGTGGTCTATCCAATGAGCTACAATTTAAAATTCAGATTTTCTTCGGAATTTCAAAAATGCAATAAATTAGCCCGACTGCTGCTTGGATCTCTTCTTTTCTGTATTTGCTTCGGAGATTAGCTTGCCTGTTGCTGGTCCGCCATCAGATGTTGGCCCACTGTCTGACACCGTCTCTGGTGGATGCTCAAGCACATGATCAATTATGCCTAGGGTCTTGGCCTCTTCCGGGGTCATGAAATGGTCACGTTCCATACGCGAACACATCTCATCATAGGAATTTTTCGCATGCTTTACATATATATTCGTTAGTTGACGCTTTATCTTGATAATCTCCTCCGCATGTATAAGTATGTCCGTGGCTTGACCCTGAAAAACAAACGCGACTCAATTAGCAGATGAAATCACTCACTCTATTAGCCAGTCAATCTTACCTGAGCTCCTCCGGACGGCTGATGTATCATGATGCGTGCATTGGGCAAGGAGTAACGCATGCCAGGTGCTCCAGCTGCCAGCAGTAGGGAACCCATTGAACAAGCCTGTCCCACACACCACGTCGCTATTGGCGGCTTCACATACTGCATCGTATCGTAGATGGCAAGGCCTGCCGTAACCACGCCACCGGGTGAATTGATATACAAATGAATGGGCTTGTTGACATTTTCTGACTGAAGGAATAGCAGCTGGGCAACGACCGTGGAGCTGATATCATCTGTAATGTTGCCCATTAGACAGATGATGCGCTCCTTTAAAAGACGAGAGAATATGTCATATGCACGCTCTCCTCTGCCCGTTTGTTCGACCACCATGGGTATTAAATTAATACCTCTCACATGCTGTCCTGTCGTATTGCATTTTTGCTGAATAAATGAGGGTATGCATTACAAATTATTTTTATTTCAAGTGTAGCTGATTTCACTTACGTGCAATCCACGAAATAATCGACTGCCGGCGTTCCTGAACATAATTCCCTCGCTGGTGTTATTTGTTTCTTCTTTTATCAAACTGAATCGCAAAATCTTCCGCAAAACAGCTGGTCTTATGAGGCTGAGATGTGACGCTCCCTAGGCAGTAAAAATCATAGCTTAAACAAATAATTTATAACACAGTCTACTCAGTTCTAGAATATTTCGTAAGCAAGAAAGGAAAAACAAAAAAAAGAAAATACGAAAAGTAATTACATATACGTATGTGATGGCACTTACAAAAACACAAATAAGTTTCCTTACTGTAATCGTAATCGATAGTATAAATCGATAGCCCACAAAGAACAGCTGATATGCAGACTTGAAGAAATAAAGTTTGAAAAAATAAATAATTAAATATAAATCGTCTGAAATTGCATGGCTTGAATTATAGGAATTATTTTATTTTATTTATGGACTTTTTGATTATTGCTGCAAATTTTAAAGACAGATAAGGTGACAGATAAGCTTCTGTTATATGAACTTCATATTAACAATACATACAATACTTATGTACATACATACAAACATTTGTACAAATGTATATAGTCAAATTGAATAAAAAATAAAATAATTGATCTTCATTTGTATTTGCAGCAATGCGTATTATAATAATATCAGCAATGTTTATTTTCGATGCTGAAGCTTATGTTTATTACCGATGATTTTATTTTGGACTAATACTAATATTTTGGACTCGACTGTATTTTCATAGACCTATAGTGCACTACATTAAATATTTTAGAATATATGTACATATGTTTGTAGTTAAATAATTTCTTTAAGATTTCATTCACAATTTAAACAACTCAAATTTTACTTTTTGCTATATGTACCAAATACGAAGTGCTTGGAAATCTATACCAATATATTTGCCACCACTGTGGGCGCTGAAGCGCGCCACATTAACTTTTTTTGTTATTTGTTTGTTTGTTTGTTTGGCTTGATATACATACGTTTGTGTGTGGCTTTGCACATATGTCTACGTAAATGTTGCAATTGTATTGAACTAGAATTCACGCAGCCAAGATCAAGGTAATTGCATCTTACCAACTGCTACTCTAGTTTCATTCTGCAATTTACTTTTAAACCGATTGGATGTGGTTTAAAGCGCTCTTCGAATATTTTCAAATCAGTTTTCGTTTTTCGTTTATTAAAAATGTTTATTAAAATCTATTGCATTAGAATTATTATATTAATTGTAAGTATGAATGTGCTTTATCACTGAATCATTTTAGATCTATAAAACATGTCAGAAGACTCGACGTGTAAATGGATATTGGTTTCTTAAACCGTTTAAAACATAAAATAAGATATATACAAATCGGCCAACAATCTCCGAATTTGATAACGAATTGAAAGGCTCTGAGGTTCGGTTAACAGTGCTAGACCCCAACACGACAATAAGTCAACCAACTTTCCAATTGTATTCTCTAACCTTTTTAATAACCTATTCAATCAACTTTCTGGTCATAGGTTCTTCCATGTTTCTGCACTGCCCAGGACTATGAAGGTAAGTCGAATAAATTGCAAAATATAATAATTACAATTATTTCATTGTACAGTCGCTGATGTTCAATGCACATTTTCCAACTCGGGTTCCAAAACTGAGGATCTGATAACGGCAACGCTGAAGAGGCCAGCTGGATTTAAGGGTGTGCCCATGTTTGCGGATGATCGAAGCGGACTGAAGGACTTGAACCCGCACTGCCTGATTTCAAAAGACACTAGCGATGAGGACGAGCGAACATATCAATTGAGAATCAACGACTTTACGCGCTGTGGCGTGCTGAAAAGAAACGTATGTAGATTATATTAAAAATAACATTTTATATTATGCTTCTTCATTTATTGAAAAGTGTCTATTGGCTTTGTGCGATGTCCATTTTGCTGTTAGTCGCGTTGTCCGTCCGTCTTTATGAATATGCTATTAGAGTTAGAGATGAAAAAACTAAGAAAATAATTTGTTTGCAGCCTCAATTAATATAGTGTCTAGATATTTTGGATATATCGACTGAGGGCGTGGCAATTCTCTTACAGTTAGAAATTCAAAAATTTAATTGAATTGCTTTGGAGGCATGGCTAATGACTTACGCCCAAAATCGGCGAGGTGAATGGGAAAAATGTATATTTTCTGTGTTTTTCATAGTCAAGTTACTGAAGAAAAACTAATAACCCCCAACCAAATTAATCAAAAATACAAAAAAATAAGATTTTTGTTCTTAGAGCTGATGTTTCCCTATTTATCTTAATAAATTTAATAAATTTTCATTGCCAGGGCTTCGTTCACGTTCGCATTTGGTTTCCCCAATTTCCAGGCGTTGTGATGCAATCGGATCAGGAGCTAATCATCATGTGCAAGCCGCCAGAGCCAACTATAATAGAGAATAAGGCGGCTGGCTTCGCGGGCTCCTTGTGTGTAGAGCTCTGGAAGAATCTTTGATATTGCCGCTAACTAAGTATATATTTCTTTGTAGTCCACATGGCGCACGAGTCTCGGGCATAGTTGAGGAGATGCCGAATCGATTGGAGTATGAGGTCGCACTGTATAAGGAGGCGCCGCCCATAGCACGTGTCAGCGGCACAAACAATCCAGTTAGCTCCTCGAATGATCCAGCCTCTCTGCTGGCCGACAGTGATCAGACGGTGGACCAGGCTGTGCCTCTGGGCACCAAGCTACAGCTGCGAGCTCGCATCAGCCAGTCGGTGTGGAAGTATGTCAAGCTGATGGAGGTGACTGTGTCGCCAGATCCGGGTAAGTGGCAGGTAGCTTTACGCATGCATGATTCCTGGATCAGTCTCATTGTCAATCAGAGAATCCACTTGCACCGGGCTCTGTTTCCCTGGTGCACAATGGTTGCCGCAATCGGGAGTTGGCCACAATTATTCCCCATCAGCCGGCCAAGTATCGGGATCGACCCAACGAGGTGTTTCTCGACTTTGAGGCTTTCTTGCTTAGCTCCATGAAGGAGAAGGCCACACTCTGGATACACTCTCAGATCAAGGCCTGCATCGACATGACCGACTGCACCCCGGATTTCTGTGTCGATCTCTACGAGCCCTCGGGTCATGGCCGCAAGCGACGACAAATTGAATCGAGAATAGAATCTGCAGCAAATACAACAACAGTGGACAGTCCAATGATGCAACGAGCTGGGAATTCCACTGCTGCCTCAGAGTTCAAGCGCTTCAAAGAGAACATCGAGTACACCGTTATAATGCCCGGACAGGTGAATAAAAAGGTGGGCCTCCTAATCGACTTGACGTCGCAGTGTCGCGGCGCCCTGCTCATTAGCTCGTTTTTTGTATTCATGATTACGCTTTGCTGCTCGATTGTAAGTGCAATTAGAACCGGCCCAGGCTGTTATATAACTCGCTAATACTAATAATAATAATGATTCCTCTACCTTCAGAGCTGTTTGATAGCATTGCGCGTGCACAACGAAAAAAAACTAAGACATCGCCAGTTTACCTCCGGGTTCAACACAGGTTATGCAGGTCGAGCGACGGTTCAATAATCGAAACGGGAAATACATCAGTAAAAATAAAAAAATAAAATAAATAAATAACAGAAAGAGCTCTGCATTTAGCATTAGTCTACGAGCTATGTATATCATATGCATTTATCAAGTGTACCTTTACTTTATAGAGAATAAAGCAATTAGATAAATGAATATTCAATAGAAATGTTTTATATACTTTTTCGCTTTCAAAACATATGTACATATATATGACACAGAAGAAGTCATCAAAGACTCTACAACTATATTAGTTTATTCTAATTTCTTGATGAGTTCTGGACTTATATATAGTATTCATGTATCGTAATATATATGAAGGCAGAAAAATAAATTAAATTTAAATTGAAATTAAATAATTATACTTATTTACGAAGTGAATTGAGTATATTGGTTTTGTGCAATGTCCGCCTGTCCCTCTATCCGTATAAATCCCAATCAATATGTATATACTTGTGTATACCTTCGTCTGATGAAATGTCCAGATTTTTCTCGATACTCTCACTACTAGAGTGGTAAATGATAAAATGGATCTGGTATCGCTTTGACCTAAAATGATTATTCTGTACTCGATTGCGTCCGACTGAAACGTACATACTTGATTAAGTGTGCTGTTGTTATGTATTGGATCGTTTCTTATAATAGGAGTAACAACAAATTTCCAAATCCTATATACCTTAAGTAATAGTTCATCCTTGGACTGTATATTCGTTTCCGTATGTTCAGGCTTCGAGCTTGGTGCTACGTTGGTGGCACTCAAGGTCTTCGACTGAGGTTTCTGGACATTGTCGAAGTTGCTATTAATAACGTTCCCCATTACTGCCAGCCATAGGTCTTGCTTTTAAAACACAGTTGGTGATCTGGACATATAGTCCAGACTAACGGGAGTGCGAGTGCTCATAGGTCATAATAGCCTCATTAGTTTTCAGTTTTAGCTATATTCCCTAATATTCCCTTTACAAAATCTTTAAATTGACTTGTTTTATATATTATTTATTTAAGGGGACCATTTAAGCTAGCATTCGTGAACACAGAAACCTTTTTGTTGAACAACATTAATTAGCTTTTTCTTATATGATTTTTATTTTATATTAGTATCTTGTTTTTTGTGCTTGTAGCTGCCAATTTATTGGCATTTGTTGAACTTGACTTGGTGCAAAACAATTATTTATTTATTTAATGGCTTATTAAGCGTTATCTGCCGCGGAGATATCCGAGCACAGAGGTCAGGCCACTGGTAAATGGCCAACAATAAAACTGTCAAGTTGTCAGAGGCGGGCCAACTAAGCTGAAAATGTCAAAGGCAAAGCCATGGCCAAAAAGCCACTTTAATTGATTCTCGCAAAGTCCTGTTGGCAGCAGCAGCAGCAGCATCAGCAGCAGCCTCCTACTGATTGTATTCAGTAAACACATCTTGACATTATATAATCTATGTGTATACATATATACGCAAATACAATGGCGTATAGAGGTACAAGAACTGCTCGCGTGTTCATACATCGTGCATACGATATTCGCTGCCAGATACATAAATCATGCATAATTTATATACGACGTCGTGCTAGCTTGTTGCCGAGTTGAATTATGTTTCCGCATCTTAAATAAATAATAAAAATCAATTATCAATATTATATTTTGCACTTCAAACAATAATAAATATATAATAGTCACCATAAAGTTAACCACCAGTGGATATGGCTGCAAAACTGTAGAAGATATATTGATATACTCGTATATGTATATAGGGTAAATGGTTTTGAAAATCTGCTTAAAGTATATATGTAATGTATAAGTAAGCGACAAATGAATAAGGCATAGCACAAAAATATCATTTGCAGACTTTGCTTTCGTGCCTTTTCTCTGTGTATATATTGCCATGTAACTGTAAAGTAAATGAATGTCGATCTCTCATAGTTTAACTACGGCCAAATGCCTTTAGGTATTATTATACCCTGAACACATTGAAAATGGGAAATAAGGATATAATGGTTTTGTTAAAATATATGTAACAGGCAGAAGGAGACGTGACAGACCCCATAAAGTATATATATTCTTGATCAGGACGACGAGCTGAGCTGATATAACCATGTCCGTCTATTCGTTTATCCGTCTGTGAGTCTGTCTGTCTGCTTGAACGCATCAATTTCAGAACCTATAAAAGCTACAGGCTTGAATCATTTTTGTATGTTTCTATTTAGCATGCATAGATAAAATTTGTTTTTAATAAATCGATGACTATTTCCGTTTCAAAATCAGTTTTAAAATTATATCTCACCTAGCTTATAGACACCTTAGCTTATAGAGTCTCCAAATTTTGTAACTGGTTTCATTTGTATATATAATTTTAATTTTGTAGTATTTTGGATACCGGCGACACACTACAGACGAAGACCAGTCACTGCGTCAACTGCGCAGTTTGCAGAACGCGTGGGAAGGCATACGTGTGTATATGTATGTGTGTGTGTTTGTGTTGTTTTTTATGTATGCAGAAAAGAAAGAAAGCATTATTGGAATATTAGTTCTTCGAAGGGTTCAGGGGATCTAGTAGTCACCTGTCTAGACCAGAACTTTTTAACTTGAAGATTTTAAAGATTTTTTAATATATGTAAGGATAAAAGTTTTATATGCTATAGGGTTATGTACGAGGATTGCATATATATTCGAAACTTCAAGTCTGTATTAAAGAAGTTACACTAGATACTAATTATATAATTGTTTGAAACATAACTTTTACTCTAATACCCTTTGGATACCATTTTGTTATTGAAGCCTATTTAGATATTTTCAATTACTTTTCGTTCTTTTTTGCCCTCGCTTAATCCAAATATTTTTCTCTTACCCCCACTGCGGAATCGAAGTTTTGCAAATAGTTAACAGCCGCGAGGAAAGGCATGTATTCACTTAATTATGGTTTGGTGTGGGTTAACAGGGCGTATGATTAATGCAGTCCACGGCGAAGTCGTCTCAGTGAAAATCAATTAATTAGGCACGGGATAAAAAGAACAAAGCACACGTGTTCTCATGAATGAATCAAGGAGCAACGCGAATGAATGAACGAATGAATGAGTGTAATGACTCTTTCATTAGGCATTCGAGCGTGAATAAAGCATTAACTACCCAGACAGTCAAGCGGGCAAACGAGCAAGTGGGCAGGTGGGCAGGTGGGCAGGTTGGCAAGTGAGAAGGTGAGTAGGCAGGTGGGTAGGCAGGTGGGATGAACGAACAACCTGATGGTCCTTGTCCTCGCTGGGAATCAAAAGTGAGCCAGCTGCATAAATTTCCATTTAGACAAATGTGACAAACGGAAATTGCAATCGACGCTGCGCAACGCTCTCAACAGAATTTCAGCTTCCTGTGCAGCGGCGGCTGCAGTAAAGGTATTCGCCAAGGACTTGCTCCTGCTGCTGCTGCTCATATTGGTCTTATTGGCATTTCAGTAGAGTCTCTTTAATAAATGATGAGCACGTTGAAGCATATTGAAATGTAATTCATAACGTAGCAAACGGATGGCGATGAATTATGTGCGATACAAATAGTGCTTTCAGTGTATGTGTTTATGTGCGTGTATATGTGTGTACGTGTGTGTGTTTGTGTGTGCGGTCGAAACCTTATTGCATCCTGATTTAATTATAAACCAAAGCGATATAAACATAATCAAGTTGGCTAGATTTAAACGAAGACTACCCACAAGTTCATTCAGACCAACGAATTAGGTTAAATATGAACTTATACAAAAAGGAATTATTTGATGAGCTCATTACTGGAAACACTTGGAACAAATTCAAAATATAAATAGTGAAAAAGATGCTTTAGAGTATGTGTCACAGGCAAAAATCTCTATGAAATTGGTATGGAGAATTAATAGATGTAATTACCATTAAATACGTCAAATTACGTAGTAGACATTTGGAATATAGGAAACGAAAAATGTCAATTTTCAAATCAAGAACTACAAAGTCTATGACAAGGTTTCCTAAACACCAGTTGAAACTATTTTAAATTTTATTTTGTACCTTTAATAGGCTGATTGTGCACTTTGGGATCAAGTGAAATATGGATCCCAAGCCTACATATCAGACTCGTCATTCATATTTTGCCGACGAGGAAGTCGAATTAACTCCAGAGCAAGCTCGTCGCCGCCTCATTCGGCGTTACATATGCTTAGGCTTCAAGATAACCATATTTGCCATCATGTGGCTATTCTTTGTAATTAACATGTGTATTACGTCAAGAACGGTTCTGACGGAGAGAGTTGTGGCCTTAGAACAGGAATCAACAAAATATTTAGAAGTCAATGGGCAGCTGAAGAGCAATAAGATAAAGGTTATGTTGAACGGAAATTTCGATAAGGAGGTCACCAATTATCCACGACTGGCAACGGGTTCACAAAAATATTTATCAATCAGTGTGCGAATTTACAATACTGTTTTCAAACGGACGGAGTGGGATTCGGATGTATGGACTGTTTATTGGATCAAATCTGCCCAGTCACGTTCACATTTAGTTAATTTGCAAAATTTGTTTAAGTTGATGCCCATAACCGCTGAAAGTCCAGATATCGCGACTATATCCGCAGGCAAGCAATATGAAATTCAGGTAGTAATGGTGAATCCCGTCGATGATCTATTCGCACTCAAAGTCAAAACTAATACCGCTCCCGTGGAGTTGGTATACGGCGTAGTTGCAGCAGGTGTATTGCTCTGTGCTCTATATGCAGTTATCATTTTGGATATTACGGACCCCACATTTGCCGCCGTCCTATTGGCGTCGTGCGCGCTCGGAGTGATGTGTATGTTCGATGATCAACCTACATTGAGCAAAATAATGTCATGGATCGATATTCACACATTGGTGCTGCTCTTTTGTATGATGATCATTGTGGCCATTATATCGGAAACTGGAGTCTTTGGCTATCTCTCGGTGCTGGCCTATCGCCTGTCCAAGGGTCGGGCCTGGCTGCTAGTTGGCCTCCTCTGCCTGATCAGCGTAATAATGGCCGCATTCTTGGAACTGGTCACCATATTGATGATAATGGTGCCGGTTGTGATCCGACTGTGCGAGTGCATGAACCTGCGTACCACCACCGTCCTGATCTGTGTGGCAATCTTTTCGAATATTGGCGGCGCACTGACGCCCATTGGGGATCCACCAAATGTGGTAATTGCGACGAATTCCCATGTGATGGCCAAGGGCGTGGATTTCAGCATGTTCGTCATTCATATGTTTCCGGGCGTGGCTTTGAGCCTTATCGCTGCTTGGATGTACATCTATTTGATGTTGCGCAAGAGCTTGACACATGGTGCTGAGGAGCAGACTAACAACGCCTTGAAGATCTTAGCTAAGCGAATGGCTGAGGCACGAGGTCAACGATCGTTTATCATAAACACAGCGGACCTGAAGTCCACGCAGAAAAAGTATTCGGAATCAACAGTTTTTCGAATTATGGCTGCATCCAACTATATCGAAACGCTCGCCATGATGGAGGCCAAATACCAGGTGCAGGACAAACCGTTACTAATTAAGAGCTCAATTTCTTTCCTATTTGCCATAGTTCTGTGGATGCTGCACTCCATTCCCATCTTTTCGGGTGCCACACTGTCCTGGACCGCACTGATGGCTTCGATGCTGCTGTTGATACTCTACGACTCACGAGACCTGACTGCTGTGCTAATACGGGTCGATTGGTCCATGCTGTTGTTCTTCAGCGCACTTTTCGTACTCATCGAGGCTTGCTCGGAGCTGGGCTTGATCTATTGGTTGGCTGACCGTATGATCAATATTATCGCGAATGTGGATCCGAAATATCAGGACGTTACATCCATTATGCTTGTCCTGTGGATAAGCGCTTTCTTCTCGGTTTTCATCGAGAGTATACCAATCGCCACAATGCTGCTCAAGCTCACCATTCAAGTGGCCCTAAGTGAGCGGATTAATATACCTTTGAAGCCAATGATATGGGCTCTCTCCTATGGGATAAGCTTTGCTGGAAATGGCACCATATTTTCCACCACGGCAAATGTAGCTGCCGCAAGCATTGCCAATCAGCATGGCTATAAAATCACCTTTTATGAGTTCTTCAAATTAGGTTTTCCTGTCATGATTATAACCAATACTATAGCTTCAATTTATCTGCTCATCGCACACGGAATTTTCACTTGGCACTAGTCTGAGAGCCTTCACGCACTGTCCTCCACTGTCTTTGGCCAGCAAAAACTTTCCATTGCCCAAATTTGTTGGTTTTTTTTTTTTGGCCGGTAAACTTTTTAATGACAAAATGAAATTGCCGTACAAAGTTGTGGGAAAGCGGAAGTAGAATGACGAAATGCAGAAGTGGCCTAAGGAAAACGCGCTGATAAATAATATTATAATTGGATGTTTATTAATAGTTATCAAATGTGAGCAGCCGTGACGTTAAGTAACTTAAATATGCAGCTATTCGATATCAATGCCATCTTCATCTGTCGGCCTTGCCCGTTGCCATTCAAGCGCGTGGGCAGTAAGCGGAAACTGTCCTCAATGAGTCGTCGGTCGTGTAAGGCTGAGAGTTACTTTGACATGGCCAGTGGCCATGAGAACTTGTGCTCCTATTCATGTCAAACTGTTGTCTCTCAAGCAACGTGAATTGTGTAGCATGTCTGTATCGATGAATGAAAGCGGAATTCTGGACAATGCCTCTAAAAACCGGACGGTCGGACAGAAAAGCGTAGCAGTATAAATCGATAATTTATGTTATATGAATAAAGAGTTGGGTTTATAAAGTACGAAGTCATATTAAATCAATGGATCTATATGTATATGGTATATAAAAAAATGTTAAATTGTTTCAATTTAAAAAAAGTTTTTAGTTACAGATATATTGCATTAATTTTTGCTACAATATTAAGCACTGCATCGTAAAAGAGGATTGCTTTAAAGGCCCTATCAACAATTATTTATAAGATTAAATTCCGCAGTAGTCTCAAAATTTTGCATTTAGTATATTTTTTTATTATTTATCTTTTGAAAATCTTTAAATTGAAGCGCAGTGGCAAATGTGGCCAATATGTTTTTTAGTTTGTATATTTTCTAAATGTATTTAGTCACACAGAACGTTTATTAAACGTTTGGGCAGTTGACAGAAGCAGTTGGCAGCAGCGCCAAGGGTTTCCCAATACGTGTGCACACATCCATTCGAATGTCTGCATTCTAGCATATTCAAAGAAACACAATTGCGATTGAATTTGAGCTGATTGCCCGAGCAGTGGAAGGGCGGTGGTGGTAGAAGCGGTGCGTGTTGCTACAAATGTGTGGATAGTTAACACCAAGCAACTTGAGCTTATTTATTGCCAAATATTGTTTTAAGGTGAAGTGGTGGTGTTGGTAGAGGCACTGCGGTTTAAGTCTTCCTGTCAAAATGATTAACAATTTTTTCGTTATACCCTAAACCAATGATATGAGAAATCAGGGTATAATGGTTTAGTTATATGTATGTAACAGACAGAAGGAGGCGTGAGGATCACTATTTTAGTCTTAATGTTATCGATGAAAAATCTTATCGAAAATCATCTATAAAATTATATCTCCAACATCGTTAAAGCTAGAGTCTCCAAGAATAGATTTATATTGTGCATTTATAGAATTATTATTTCGATAAATCACACATTTTAATGCTATTATCTCGGTCTGAAAGTTTTATGAAAACATTTCATCTACAATAAAAGTTATTAAGCAATTAAGTTCCCATAGTAAGCCCATACTGCAGAACATGCGTGCTTATGTGTGTTTAAGTAGAAAAGAAGCGACGAATTATTGAAATATCCGTTATATGCAGGGTTCAGGGATCAGATCTCGTAGTCAAGCAGTTTCGACTAAAGTTTTCTTACTTGTTTTTTTTTTTTTTTTTTTGTAAAACTTGCAATTTGACTTTTAGTGCCACTTATATATGCGATATAATTTGATTTTGCTAATGCTAAAAGAATCTAGCATTAGCAAAATCAAATTATATCGCATATATATGTGGCACTAAAGGTCAAATTGCAAGTTTTAGATAGATACAAGTTTTAGTACTAGATACAGCGTATATTTGAAAACGCACATCGGATGGGGCTCAGGGTATCTCGAAGTCGGAAGCCTCCGGCTAGAACACTCTTGTTTCAGTTTCGTTTAACATTTTTTTTTGATTAGTTAAAATTAGTATGTCATATAGTAATATGCCATTGAATTATGAGTCATTAATTGGGTTGAAAGTTTGAAAAGCTGCCATGAATATAATCGATCGTAAATTGAATTGTTTAAGGAAGGTGGGATGATAAATCGGATGTGCGGTCTTTATCAATATATTATATAGTCAACTATAGACTCCACTATATATATATATAAATGTATATATATATATGGATAATATATATAGTGGCAGCACCCACCGTTTGGAGACGGAGGAGAATGAGAACGGCAGACTTCCCCGGAAAATTTGCAACATCGTGAAGTTCACTTTATTTCTATTAGTCTGGCTTTACTCTTCAGTATATATTATCACGACTACACCGAAAGTGCCAAGTACTTTTCTCGTGCCTGTGTTGCCATACAGGAAGTATGTGATCAAGTCAAGGGAGAAAACACAACACAGTGATATAGGCATTGAATTCGCCGGTCCCCTCAATAAGAGGCTAATTGCAAATCCCGAACAGGCAACAGACTCAGATCCGCATATTGTGGTTAAAGTCGAGAGCTACGATGCGCTGGCCAATAAGACGGTCTTGGAATCGGAAACTTTGGTCCTCTTTTTGCTCGCAAATCAGGATGTAATGAGTCACACGACATCTAAGCCGTTCACACTCAAAAGGATAACAAAGGTCTCAAAGGAAAAAGAGCGTTCAACAAGCGACGTGGGCTATCACGAGCTGCATGTAATATTGACAAATTATCATAGCAGTGCGTTCGCCCTGTTTGTGGTCATCAATTATAACCCGATTAGCACTCACGCTGGCGTAGCGGGTGGAATATTGCTCCTCATTTTCCTTTATGTGCTGATGGTATGGGACCTTGCGGATCGAGCGCTGGTTGCCCTGCTCATTTCAATGGGTGGATTTGGATTGCTTTGCATGATGGACGCACGTCCTCAATTGACTGAAATTGTTCAATGGATCCATCTTGATAGCCTGATGCATGTCTTTCTCCTGATGGTAATAATCAGCATAGTGGATGATACGGTTATCTTTGATTTCATAGCCGCGATCACATATCAGGTATCACGTGGCAAGATTTGGTTACTCGTACTCATTCTGTGCATGTGCTCGGCGCTCTTTTCTGCCATACTCGACAATGTGACAATGGTACTGCTAATGGGCCCAATTACATTTCGGCTGTGTCAAAAATTAGCATTGTGCACTACTATACTTCTCATGAGTATTACGATGTTTGCCAATATCGGAAATGTATTGTCCACTCTGAATATGCACTCGATTTTGAAGCTTCATATCGAATCGAGTATCAAGGGGCAGCAGATCACCTATGGGAGCTCTATTTTGCACCTATTTCCGGGTGTGATTTTGAGTATGGTGGTTGCCTATGGAGTTCTTTACGGATTCTTGAAAACAAAATTATATGACACTAGTAAAATATTTGGATCTGTAGCATCGCTGCAAGCTCACGCCGACAAATTGAAAAAAGTCGGTGCTCATCTAAATCATTATCAAAATGTTCGCATTATGCAGTTGAAGAAGATTCAGTATAATCAGAGCTTGGAAAGAACGGAGAAGGATTTCGAGGAGACACTGTCCGAGATGAAAGCCAGTTGTATCGTGGACAATTTACCGCTGCTCATTGCCTGCTGTGTGACCCTTACCTTTCTAATTGTTCTGTGCCTGCCTACAATAGATACCATCCTTCACAACATCACGCCAAACTGGATAGCCCTCTTCGCTACAATCCTGCTGTTAATCATGGGCAACCTGCAGGAGCTCGATGTATTATTAGAACGAATCGATTGGAGATCTCTAATATTCTTCGCTGCACTGCTCGTACTATTTAAATCGGTTCGCTATCTGGGCATGGATCACTGGACAATCAACATGGTTAATAAGATTGTCAGCAATACAGGAAAGGACCGACAGTTGGCTGTTAGTATTTTAGTGCTGACTTCGGTGGCAGCCATTGAGTCCGCTTTTATGCCGAATATTATAATGAAAGGCATGATGATAAGAGAGGCCATCAGTTTAAGCACAAACTGCAATTTGCCCTTTGCACCACTCCTGTGGTCCATCGCCTACGGCTCCTCTTTCGGCGAAAACAGTAATCTAATTTGTTCTTTAGCCAATGTGATGGCAGCCGGCCTTGCCCATCAAGCAGGCTATAGATATACGTATAAAAGTTTCTTCATTATAGGCTTCCCTATAACGTTAGTGACATTGCTGATGTCTACCATATATCTCATGATCGCACATTTACTTTGCAACTGGCATGACCCTCCAATCCAAAATTAGCCTCCACTTTTATTATGCGAATATTCTTACAAATAAATATCTCATATCATCTAAAAAACATCTTATCTCTATACCATGGAGTGCTTTTCGTTGTGTTGGCTTAGGATTATACAACTAGCCAAACTGTTAAGAGTTTCTTTTCTAATTGAGATAACTGTTATACAACTAGCCAAGCTGTTCAAATATCTTTTCTAATTGAGACAGTTTGAATTTGTATTCCCCTTGCCATTTCAACGGTAATTACAAACAATTTATCTACGTAAATTCCATTTGGGACACATAAAATGTGGAGCAACATGCGGGCAATAAACTAAACTAAACTGTTCTCCAGATACCAAAAAATGTTTTTATTGTGGTTCTTGTTGTTGTTTTTGGTGTGTAATGGTTGGTTATGTAATGCCTTCTGGCCATTGTTTTGGCCCTCAGCTCCTTGCTTCTTGGCCAATCAATCAAACGCACGTCAATGGGCGGCGACATACAAACAGCCAGAAGCACGCGCACAGCTCCCAAAGTGCATATCCATAAAATCAATAAACACATTTTTTCTCAGTGCATGCCGCCTCATTTCAACAATCAGTCAAATGCGACTGAAAACTACATTTGTTTGTTTTTTAGTTTTTTGTTTTGCCATCCGGGTAGGATTTTGATGGCTTTCGTTTGTTGTCTTGCGACGTAAATTGCTGCGCTCACATGTGTTCTGAGCCCGGTAGTGTGGTCATAAATCTTTTGCTATACCAACATTAGATTCAGAAATTTGTGGCTTCTGTTGAGTTTTTGTTTTTTTTTTGCAAAATTTTCTTTCATTTGTGAAGTGATCAGAGCAAAGTTAAAGTTTTTATGTGTATTTTCTATGATTGATGTGTCATTAAACATTCAAGTGGACATAAGATAAAGGGTTCTTATATATATTTCATTAATATCAATTCCAGTCGCTCAGTTATAGAATAACATATCAGTTGACATATTGGCATTCACAAGAGATTGGCTTAGAATGGCAACATTCCTAATGTTATGAATTTTGAACATTTTGTACGTTTCCGTTTGGTATGGTCTACGCGTTTCAAAGCTAAAAGAAAGATCTATTTATTATACTCATTCACGAAAGTGAAAAGAGTATATTGGCTTTGTGCAATGTCAGTCTTGCTGTCCGTCCGTCTATCCGAATTAATGCAAACCATTTCAACGCTATTGAAACATGATTTTCCCAGAAACTATAGTACATTAACAACACAAGCTCAACAAGATATGGTGAATAGATCTACACTCATTGAGGGCGTGGCAAAAAAAACTGTATTTTTTTAGTTTGGAGCTAGAAACTCGAAATTTAATGACACTGTTGATTTGCACAAAAATAGTATATATATAAAAATTAAGGGCGGGACAAATCGGAAAATGGATCTGGCAGACCTTGGATGTAAGTATTCTGCAGACGGTAAAACCCGACTGCAACGTTCTTCCTAAAAAAATAAAAGTAACAAAAACTTTGGTAAATTTAATTTTGTATCTACCACTCGGCGTTTAACATATATAGAGATTATGGAGCATTAGAAGGTTTCCATTGGACTGGCATTTGACCCTGGCAAGGGTATAACAAGAGGCTTACTTAATTACTGAGGCGTCTCTAATTTAATTTCACACAAGCAGCACCAACGTTTGGCATGAATTTTTGGGCCGGTTTTTTAATGAAATATTTATATACAAAACAAAAGAAAATGACCAACTAATGAGTGCCATATTCTTCAGCTCACTCACTCGCTCTCTCCGTCTTCCCCTCTTTATTATGCCTCTGCTTGAGTCCCACCTCAAAACTTCACTGCCATTCTGCCAGTGACAGGCTGGAGAGCAACTGACACTGAGAAATTGCACCCATGAAATTAAAAATAACTCAACCGAAACGCTTGAAAACAAAAGCGTTGGCAATTTATGAAACCGACTGGTTCCTAAATAATAATATAAAAGAAAAAAAAAAAAAAAAAACAAAACAAAACTGCGTACCATTCCACAAAACAAAAGGCTTAAGTTTTGTTAACCCGAAGACACGTGAGCAATTGTTGTTGTTCTTTGGGATAGCAACAGACCGAAAGCGAGCGAAAGAATTTGTTAGCACGTTGATTTATCATCGACAGAGTTGGCACTAGGACTAAGGCACGGTTAGTCCTCGACCACATCTAATTCAATAACAGAGCGGCAACGAATGCCGCCGAGGACCTGCGCCTAACAAATGCGAGTAAATTGTGATATAAATCACAAAAATTTCCCATGTCGGCGACTGACAGTCGAAGCATCGAGGAATCGACGCCCCCGTAGCCTTGCTATGGAATTCAGGAGAAACGATACCGAAAATATTTGTTATATGCTTATTTCTCTGCCTACTGCCATACCAAAAAAAAAAAAAAAAACAAGCAAGTAATAATGTTGCAGTCGGGCGCATTCGACTGCGTGATACATTGTTCCCACTTTGTGTATATACCCTGAATCATTTGGAAATGGGAAAATCTGCATACGCATATAAGTTTTGCAGTTTGGGAGCTACAAATTGTTTTTGACCCTAGAATTAATCTAGGGTAACGTAATTATAAAATGTTGGTGCCTACGTTATAAAAATGTGAAAATTACAAATTATTAATTTTATGAGTTTGTAAGGAACTCTCATCCAATTTTGAAGCTCCTAGCTCTAAAACTGTAGGAGATATAAACTTTTAAGGTTTGCCACGCCTCAATGGGGAAGATATATCCGCCATATATATATATTTTTTTTTGTGACATATCGGACGTATTAACGCATTTTGACACTTTATAATTTTATACTTGAGTATATGTTCTAAATTTACAGTCTCTAGCTACAATAGCGTCGATATGATTTGCAGTCATACGCACAGACGGACGGACGGACGGATAGACGGACATTGCACAAAACCAATATTTTTTCCCTCTGGTAGTAAAGTATAAAAAAGTAGTAACCAATTGTTGTTAAAAAATATATATCTATTTAAAGTTTGCTTGACTAGAAAATATCCTATACTTTGCAATGAAAGGGACTATAATTTCTGATGAGTTTTCTTTTTGCAATACGCCACAGATAATGGTAATATGTATATTAATTTGAATTTAGAGAAAGATCATATCATAATACAATACTAAAAGACAGTGAACGATGATATTAATAACAAAAAATCAAAACCTTACTGAGATACCGCCAGACATCCCTTTGACAAATGATACATAAACTGATAAGATATAGATCCCTAGATAGATATTTTAATACCACAAATTTACTGTTTTTCGATGTCTATCGATTTAAAGGGATTGAAGTTATCAGAAATATATTTAGAACATTCTCTAAAAAGTTGTGTTTTTATGCGTTTTCTTAAAATTTTAATCAGCCAACAATCAACTTATTGCTTTAGAAGAGTCAGTCAAGAAATGTTGCATACACTCGCACTGGAGCATTATACCTCACCTTGCCAACTCTTACGGGGTATTTTACACGTAAGCGGAGTTGGGAAAACTCGACAGGCGGTCCCAGTCATTCGTTTGCGAACAAACGAGCTTTATTTGTGGTCTGCTGAAACAGTTAGAAGTTTGAGTAATTGCGAACGACTTTCAAACTAACTCGATTCACTAAATTGTTATCTTGTGAAAATTAGGGAATGCTATTAAGCCAAAGATTACAAGTTAATAGACCTGACAATGTTTGTTTCTTTAATTTATGAATGTACATAAAAAGCTCCTTGATGAATGTGGCCAAAATAACACTTAATTAAATTGTGCAAAAAATGCATAATAAATAAATGGTGCGCACAATGGGGCGTATGTGCGATGGACCCCAAAAAATGTAATTAAAAGTTGCAGCAAATAAATAAAATACGTATATGCATGGAGGGGAGTATATCACGCATATCTGGGCAAGCCACAAGTTTGACAGTTCCAAATTGCAAGCTGCAGCTAACTTAAATGGACTTTGGCAAATATCTAGAAAATGATTTATTTTACTTTGAAAAGTCCAACGAATGTATAGCAAAATGTAGTCCTTTGAGCTTGCAGGACAGTCATATGCATATATGAATACTTGGATGTATAAAGGAAATTAAGTTAGCTCTCACTTTAAAGTTACTCAGAAATTTGTGAAATAATTTGTGAAAGAGATGGGAGAATCTATAGATTATATTAGGATATGTTAATATCTGGAAAAGTTTAAATTTATCTTAAAGCCGCTGATTCGATTTAACAATGGCTTCACATTTTATTTCTTTAAGGAATTCACTGAAACTTGAATCATTTTGTAGTAAATTTCTTAGCATAATCATTATACTGTTTTGAGCTAACAAAAACTTGCTTAGGTCTCTGCATTATAATTCAGAATTGTATGGTGCAGTTTCTTGCTTTTAAAATTGATTTCTAAGAGAGTTAACAATAGTTTATTCGCTTTACCGGAGTTTTCTAACAATTCATAGCTGTTACTGCAAATTAGTAATATTTTTTCAATAACTATTATGTTACGCTATTCAACATATATATTGTAATCTGGTTTTTTATTTACAGAATACAAGGTTTGGGTTAGAGCAAGTATCATATAGTTATAAATTCCTCAGTTTGTGTGACTGACACGACGTATACATAATATTTGAGGAGACAAAAATCACCCAGAATAATGTTAATAGTCAGTATCTCAATGAAGTTAAAGAAACAGTTTGCATATTTTACAAAGATAATGACTGACACGGCGAAAAGAAATATAAATATATTCATGAATTTCAAGTGAAATGAGTAGTATATATATTTCTTACACATGCTAATTTTACTTTCGTAATTGAGTAAAAGAATTAAATTAAACAGTTCAATCTTGTAAGTTTAAGCAATATTTCCAAACAGATATTTTCAGCTTCTTTCAGGCTTCATTTTCGTATTCCCCTTATGAGATAGTCCAATTTAATTTTGATTTGCCATCTCTGATTTAAGCGTCCCACTTGGAGCAACTGATTCAATAACTCTGCCGTCTGTGACCAATAAACGTGACTTGCCAAGCCACGTTGCTTGGTTTTCTCAAAATGTTCTCTCTTTATGTAAATATGGGACTGGGCCGCATCGGTTTGTCTTTGGCTTGTTTGCTGTATTGTTGCAGCTCAGCTTTTGGCAGATGGGGCCACTGCACTAACACAAGCACGCATATACACACACACCATACACACACACACAGATACACACGTACGCACTTAAATAACAGTATGCTGCCTTCTATTATGAGCATACATTTAGAGCGATTTGTCTGTGTTAGAGGCCAGTGTTAGGCTTGTGCTGGCTTAGCTCAATGGCAAGGCTGTTGAAAATGAACGGAAATCGCTATACAGTTGGCAGTCAGAAAGCTTAAATTTTCGCAAGAAATTATTATATTAGAAAAATTATATTGTACTAAAGTAGGATAAGCACACAAATTATATTTGCTAGAATAAAATGTAATATAGTTTAGGAAGTATAACTAGCTAAACAATTAAAAGTACTAGTTTAATTACAAAAGGCATATTATTTAGACACATCTTAAAGAGTACAGAATATATAATAGTCGTAAGAATTATAAATCGTCTTATATTAAGATATGTAATACTATATATGAAATGGAATTAAAATAAAACAGTTCAAAGAACTAGTTCGTATTGTATAATTTGATAGCATTGTAATCGTGGCATTATTAGCTAAGCTAATTAAAGAAATCAATTCAATTTTCTTGGCTCTTTGGTTTGTATATTTATTGGGAGCATCTGGCATCAAGCTGGGGCTTTAGTACTTAACCTAATTGTGTGGACCGTTGTGTAAGGCAGGCAGCCATACCACACGATGTTACACAATTACGCTTTAACTAGAAATAACTTGAGAGGGTAACGGGACGAGGATGGGAATGGAGTGCAGGACACCAAGGGGAAGCCGCTTAGTGAATGCCACTCAACAGCTGCAGTTGGTTTTTTTTGTGGCTGACATGTGGTGTTGATGTAGTAGTGGGTGTGCATGTGTGTGATTGTATTGCCTTATTGCTTTGTAGTACATTAACACACACACATGCGATGCGCATCGCATGCACACTTCGTTGAGCGCATCCTGAGGCGTCTTCAGTTAGACAAGAAGATTGGAAAACAATATGCAGAAATGCTGCTATTGAAAGTTCATTTGCAATTGAAATCAGAAAGTCAAGCCGGAAAATGGAAAATGTGAAAAGTGAAAATAGAAACCAAATGGGCAAACAGGCAAAAGCCGACAAAAGCCAAGCAAACTTATTTGTTGTTTCTGAAATGTGCGTGTTGCTCTATGAAAACTGATTGAAAATTCAAAACGATTTGTTGCAAAACCATTTCCAAAGTCTGTTAGAATTCCTAAGCTTGAAATAGGCTTAAAAAGTTAACTAGCTTATGCATGTCGGTAAATTTTTATGGTAGTTGACTTTCTCTTCTTAGTTTCATTAAATAAATTAATGTAGGTTTGCTTTAAAATTAGCTACAGTTTTAAATTTTAATGTTTATAGAAACATTTTCTATATATATATTTTTTTAAGTCCACTTCCGATATTTGTTTAATAGCTTCGTTGAAAAGATATTTTCCACTTTTTCTTCAAGTGTATGACAATTAAAAGCAAGCGTTTTTGACCAGCTAAGAACAATGTATTTGACAATGCGGTGCATAAATTAGAGCTGGGGCATAAATGCCACAGTGGCTGCTGATTGTATGCGCATAAATTGCAAGTTGCCAGTTTGGCTGCTGGCTAATTGACCCAACTCCTATTATTATTATTATTGTGCTTGGCAACATTCATGTGAGCCAACATCTGGCATCCGTTAAGCTCTTAACCCGAATAGTTGACAGCTTAGTTAAAGGAATTAAATTTTAACTGGCCACAGTCGAAATATGAGTTTCATACAACATGTGAAAATTAAATAAAAATGAAAAGCGCTTGTTTAAATGCACAGCATAAGTTTAAACGTGACTATACAAATTGAAGAAGAAAACAACAAATGGGAGTACTTTAATCGGGAGTGCTCTGCTAAAGCAAACGGCTATAGTTTTATTTTTAAACTTACAATAAAAGTAAAAATACGAAACATAAGTAGTTGAGCGGAAGTTCGTTACATAAAAGTCCAATAGGAATCGGACTGGAGAGCACTATAGTTAACTAGCGATGCTTAACTATAAAGCTATCGATTCTTAACTAGGTCAGTAGGAGAAGAAGGAAAGTATTCAATTCCATTCAAAAAGTAAAGCGAAGATAGTAGCAGAACTGCTAAAATAATTAAAATTAATTTGAGGCAAAACCTTTCACAGTTAATAAACAGCCTTACCATTTTAAGATTAGTTGCATTTTCAATTTAACTTAAATGTTATTGTTTTGAAATTATATTAACCTTATTCTTATATGCTATACCTATATAAATAGATTTTCGGGGGAACTTATTGACGGATGCAAATACGTATTGCGTATCTGCTGATTTTATTCTGAAAACATCTTTTATTTTTGCGTACGAAGCGGTAAGATCTGATCGCCTATTTATCCTGATTATAAATTTATGGACTTAATAGGGTAATTAACATTTCCTTTCGCATGTCAGATATTCATAGTATTTTATTGAAAATATAATGCGCCTTTAATCAATTTTCACTGGGTCACAAGGTATAAAAAAAATGAATCGTATTTCTTTGCAGTGGACCTTTAAGCAAAGTCCACACAAAATCTACAATTCAATGCCGAAATGGAATTCTGTTTGATTTGTTGTGTTTGCATTAAATAAAATAATCAAAGCTGTATTTAGGCAAACATAAATCGGTTTATGTGCAGTGGTTTCAACGCTTCACAATGGATTTAAGCAAATGCGATAATTGGCTTAAATGGGTTTGCATTTTTGGGCCGATTGCGGTGGCAACAAAATTTATAATGAGTATTTAACTGCATTATTATCGTAGAATTTGAATAGTATTTAGTGTTTAGTATTCGTTGGGCTATCTAATAAAAATGATAAGTGAAATTGTAGTGTCATTTGATAAATTTGTAAATAATCGCTGAATGTAAATGAAATATATATATTGATTGAGCCCAATATGTATCTTTAATAGAACTCACGCATACACACACTAAGTCAACATAATGCCGAGCAGAAAATCCCCATTAAAGCCCATGTCCTGATCCCTGTTCAGCCAAGGCGAGCCTCTTATCCATAAGGCTATCATTTAGTTCAAAGAGCTATCAGGGCCATATCTGAATCTGAGTATGCCTTCTGCTCGGTGCTGGCAATCATCCGAAAGCAAAACTTAAAGCAATCAAAGCCAACTAAGAAAAACCCCCAAAAGCCCCAAAGCTCAACAGAAACGAATGCGAGCTCACAAAAACAACAAGACCGAAAGAAAAAAAAAAACCAGCAAAAAAAAAAAATCACTTCGAGGAAAATAAAGAAAAGGCAGCAAGCAACGAAAACACAATGCAAAACTAAAAATACAGCTCAGGCGAAATAGGTGCAAAAGTATTGGACAAACTAATGGAAGGAGTTCGTTATAGCGGGGGAGGATTAAACACAGCTTGCCTCGTGCTTGTGCTGAGGCTACTTGGGCACGCAACGGCGGTTATTGCGGGAACAATGACCCCGCCCACAAAAAATCTGCGCCTCTTTCAAAGGCTACTGGCTAGTCGCTCCTACATCTTCTATTCCGCAACATCATAGCATAACATAGACCGTGAAAATATGTATTTAATAATGTGTGAGGCAGTGAAGTAAACAGCTGCAGCATCAATAAGTTGATATACATTACTGATTAGTATATGGACTTAAGTCTTGATAAACGTATAACTCTGCTTACAGACTGTAATCTTAAATATATATCTCTTGCTGCCACGGTTAGATAATATGTTATAAGCAGGCTAGTCAAAATGGTTCATTATTTTATATTATATATGAAATTAAGATATTAAATACATATTTTCCGAAGAATTTTGAATATGTTGAATCTAAAATATAATATAGGAAGAAGAAGGAAATGTTTCAATTTGTGGAGTCTACATCTAACATCAATAATTGAATTTTTGGTTAATACTTACTTAAATCAAAAAATTTGTTTAATATTGCGTCAAAAATTAACATTATCATAACTGATAATAGCAATAAATTGAATAATTTCTGCATATGGTTCAGGATAAGGAAATGTTAGCCAAACATATATATATATATATATATATATATATACGTCTATCTAACGTATGTTGGCTCAACTAACTTTATGCTGAATAAACAGAAATTTTAATTTCATAAACACTTGAGTAACATGCAAGTGAAAATATGTTAGCAACTAGCGAACTTCCGCGATGGAAAATGCGTCAACCCTTCTGCTGTCTTGTGCAATCAAATTGCAATTAGCATAGAGTTAATTAATTACATTTTCCACGACATGTAGTAATTACAACACACACACCCACATCCACACTTGCACATACACACACATTCACATGTAAACACACACGTGTGACGGGAACACGTGTTAAATCAACATGTTGCGCTTTGCAATATATGTTTGTACATGTGCCTGTATATATATATTATATATATATATATATATATGAGCTACTTGTGCACATACACACATACTACACATAAGTGTGCGCTCCCCTTCCTACTCAGACCTTTGAATGTCTTTATTTGACCCGTTCGCTAGCTGAAGCAACCGCCTCAGGTTTAAAGCGCAGCTGAGAGTTATATAGCTAAACATCCGCACACGCCTACACACCTACACACACACACACACACACACTCATAAAAACATGTGCGGCTGCACAAATATTTCTTCAACAAGTTTGCAGCGCGTGATTTTTGAATTTCTCGGCTTTTGTCTTTGCAGCCTCTGCCTGGCTTTCGCGTTCTACTCAGCCCTCTCGCGCCCCCAACCAAAAATAATGTAACAAAACAAACAAATAAACAAATGCACACAACACACACACACACACAACTATATAGATACTGCTACGCACCCACTTAGTCAACTCCTCTTCCTCCTGCCTCCATCTCCATCCTTGATGGCAAACAGTGGCAAAAACAAAAGGCTAGCTCTCAAGCAATTCCTCTTGTTTGACTCTCTCTCGCTCTCTCCCTAAATTTTTCTCTGTCCCTCGCTCTCTGCGTTATGCGCACTCTCGCTCTCTGCTACTCATACACTGCACGAAAAGCTCTACATGCACACTATGTGAAATACCGAGTTATTCATTTGTTTAAAAGTGTTTAAAGGTCTATTACTCGGCGATGATCGGCTAAAGATTATTTATGAAGATTTGATATTATATTTTATACTATTCAAAATATGTATGCTGTTAATGAATATTCAAAAATCTTTAAATAAAAGAAACAAAATATACAAATTTAAATTCAGTTAATAATATATATATATATATATGTGATATACTTAAAAATATGTAGTTTTTATTGACTGAATTAAAATATGATAATAAAGATATGATCATTTTTTACTTCTAAAAAAAATTCTGAGAATTCACGTAGGTAAATAATTAAATATATTCTATATATGATTACCATTCCCTGCCTATAAATCTTAACTTATGTATTTTTCAAGTTTTCATGGAATAATAATTTTTTACTTCCAAAAATATTTGTAAAATTTCATATAGGTATTAATATATAGATATATTCTATATGTTTATCTATAAACAATTATCTTTGTATATTTCAAGTTTTCAAGCTCAATTGTCTATATATATTTATACATATACTTGGAACTATATACTTTTTTATCTATCTATTTTCGCTTACTTTCTATCTATCTATTTATATTTATCCATTTACCCATTTATCTTCTTATTAGACAAAGATTTACTGTGATTTTTTTGCCATGTTTTTGCCAACTTTTCCCACTGTACAAACATAAAACGTATAGCTCGTTATTACGTATCCGCAGCGTGTGCGGAGCACAAGTATTGAATCAAATGTAAGCGAGAGAGAGAAAGCGAGAAAGAGAGGGAGAGAGAGAGAGAGAGAGAGAGTGTGAAAGCGAGAGAGGCAAGCGAGCTGTAGTTGCGCTCTTTGACGCATTCTTTTTTTACTGTTTTGCCTGGCCACAATTTTCCAGGGGGTATTTCATCTGTGTGCCAATCTCGGGGCACATTTAGTTTCATCTGAGACGTTTGGCGCAGCGGTCGATAATCAGTTTGAGGGAAGAAAATCATAAAATAGCTAACTGGTTAAAAGGCAGCGCGAAACGCGTGTCTGGGGACCCAATCAAAGGGGTTATAAACAAATTGAAAGTTATATTAAAAATCTTCTAATTGTTAAGGACGAATGTACTGTAGTTAAACAGCTATTAATTGTTCCGCACCAAAAGTTACAAATTGTTGAATCGAGTGTCCGTGTTGAATTGCCGTCGCTGTTTGTGGGAATCAGAAAAAAACTGAAGAAGGCGGCTTTGCCTTTGCGGCCTCAAACTGGGTGAATATCGCAAAATGACACGTGTTCGACGCATTGTGGTAAGTCTTAAGCCCTCAGACACCTATACAAATACACAAACACACACACAAACACGTTTTAACCGCTAAAAGCGGGCGCTAAACCCTGCACGTAGCACTTCTTTAATATTTTAGCTAACTAGCAGTAAAGCTCCCCCAATACAGGAAAATCAAACTGAAATTCACATCTAACTCGTTTGCATGCTAAATCCACGGGTTTTGCTGTTTGTTGTTTTTTTAGTGCTAATTATACACTGTTCACAAAATGTTAGCGAGTGTATGGGCTCTGAGTTGTGCCCAGATTTTCTGAAGAAATTTAATTTTCCCGAAATGTGAATACGTTTATTATTTCTGTCCATTAATAAAACGAATGTTCTTAATTAATACTTTACACGGTTTTAAAACTTTGTAAAAAAAAGACTAATGTTACTCAAAATTTAGAAATCCTATTTTGTGAACAGTGTATTGTGCAGTCGGTCTTACTCGACTATAAAGTTTTTTTTGTTTTATATATTTATTTGATTTTCCCCGAATTCGTGCTTTTAGAACTTTTTGTGGTTTACAAATGCGAATTACCACAAAACAAATTGAAATTCTGCACCAAGTTCAAATAAAACAATTTAAAAATGTTGGTAAAGGTAATAAAAGAAATTCTCCATAACGGTTAATCTAGCTGTTTATTTATTTGAATGCGTTTCTAAATCGCTACAAGCCATTTTGTCACATAGAAAGCATTCGCAAATGTATTTATTTGTGCCAAGATAATAAAAACGGTACGTATACCTGGCCTAAATATAATTTCATACAAGATATTTACAAAATGCCTATGCAAGGTTTTGTAAGCAAGGCACTAAGCCAGCTTGTGCTGCTCAATTGAATTTCCAAGTCTCTGTGAGTACCTGTCTGTATGGCTATTCGGATCAGACATAGCTTATGTAAAAGCTATCAATCGAAATTTGAGCCCTTAAATAAACACTCAACAGTTATGAGGCGTAGCAGACTTCAAACTTTTGAAAAGAGTAATATCTTCTATTTAACTACAGTTCGTGCATGTCTTCAGGCATACTTCATCACAATGTTTATCAATCACTTAAACATAATCTTTCCTTTATACAGTTTTTAATGTTATTTGGCTCCTAGAGTATTTTCTCTTCGGCATTTCGACCCGCAAGTTCTTTCTACTTTTTTACGATTATTGCCCAACGACTAAAAAAAATGGCAAACGTTCACGTGACGTATGCGCAATATGAGGCGATGTAAAAGTGTGGGCAAAAATGGTAACTTCTTCAAATTGTTAAGGTTAACTTTAAAGCCAAGCGCTCACAGACGACCAGCCAGGCAGGCAGTCAGGCAGTCAGGCAGAGGAAAGGCAAGTGAACAGGCAAGTGAACAGAGCCGCGCGGACAAAGGAATTGCGCACATATTTCTGCCCTGACTGAATCGGTGAGGGGAATGGGCCAGGCTTTATCAAAAGACAGCGCTAGCCACGCTCACTGCCAAAAATCGTGCGGCTTAATTTCCAACAGGTCTTATCTGAGCCTTGAAGCTGTCCGCCAAGTTTGCCAGCACAAAATGCATAAAACCTTTAAAAAAAAAAAGAGACGAGAGAAATAGAAATGCAAATGCAGTTTTCTGAATTGCCGGCCAATTTTAATCCATCAGGTATTTCGAAATTTTTGCAGGCTTTGGCGGCATGAAAATTGCGCTATGCCAGGAAAAAACAGAAGGAAATGGGAGCTTCAACACAAACGACTAAGTGGGGAAAAAACTCTCAGTAAAGCGAGCAAATATCAAGCATACGCTCTGTTGCAGCCCAAAGAATTTTTGTTGCAATTTTCAATGAGGGAAATATTTTTCAGCTGGAAAGGAGTTTCAACTTGAAATATGAATATTTTAGTGACCACAAGGTAACTGCAATAGGGGCTAATTAAACAAAATATTTTGTGCTGAAACAAAAACTTGAAGTTTAATAAAAATGAAACTAACAGAAAAAAAATTAAATTAAAAAAAAAAAAAAAATGTACAGATATATAATTGAAAGTTCTAAAAGAAATCTTGAAAATAAAAAAAGATTTACTGTACAATATCAAATGTGTGCTATTTCCTAATAAATTTCTCCCTTTAAGAATCGTGAAATTTAAGAATGAAGATAAAAAATAAGAGAAATAATTTTAAAAAAGTTAGAGATATAAAATTTATAATGCTAAAAAGAGTCTTGAGAATAAAAAAGATTTAAATGTATGATATTCTCTAATAAATTTATCTCATTCAACATTGGTGTGAAATATCATTAAATCATCGTTTAATATCGTTAAGATACAATTATTGTGGAAATATTGATAGATCGGCATCCCTTATCCAATTCAAAGATTTTTAAGTAAGAAATCATTGAATCATTGTAATATTGACGAATGTGATTTGAATTATGAGAAAAAGTTACAATGAATTTTTATAATGCTCTCAGAGCAGAACTTACAGTAAAGTTATTTCCTCGTAACTTTTTGTAAATAATTTTTCATGAGTCTATACAGAAATAATATTTTTAGCTGTCAGATAATCTTAGGGTATGTTTACTTCATTTACTTCTCAAAAAAGAGTTTAGCCGTGATGTTTTTTTTTTTTCATTCTTAGGATCTGACTCTCAAAAATGATTGGCATATTTATCAATATTTTGTAAAATGTTTATTTCCGTTTTAAGGGTCATTTTTTTTCATAGCATTGATCATAGGATTTTATACACTTTTTGTTGGCACATTAACCTGTTGTCCTGGTGGTCTCCTGGTGGTGCCTAGACGGCATTTGCGCTCCCTAAAACCAAATCCAATTGGAAATTCGAAATGTCCTGCCTGACTGGCTGACTGCCTGACTGTTGTTGCCTGGTTATATTTCGGGGCGTGTCCTTGTTAAACAGACGCGTCACGTTTATCACAACAAGGCAATAAATTTCATTTGCTTGTTGTCGCTGCTGATCTTCTATGGGGAGCAACAGCAACAATGAATGTAATGAAACATTTTCTAGAATAATTTTCACGACTGAGATATACTCTGTTGAACCCCTATAAAATACTCTGTGACTTGTGAGAAATTTCTGATTGAATTATTATTATTAAAGATAAAAGCTAAAATGTTTTCGATTAAACAAGTAATATACAACGTATCTCCGCAGCACTCAATTTATAATATAATTGAGGTTCTTACAGCTGCCTTCTTCTAATCATGACAGACTTTAGCATTTTGGTATCATGCCCATTTAGCATTTTAACTGGGTGTAGGACATCAAAATGAGAACAACAATGTTTTTAGTGTCTCTTCAATTTTTGGGGGCTGTATCAAAAGCGAAGCCCCATCTGCTGACTCGTGCCTTTTCGGCGCTCAATTGGCATGGAAAATACATAACATACATTGTTAAGTATACGCCGTGCCTTCCGCCTGCCCTCCCTCTCGCCGGCAATCTCCTGCTGCGGACTGCCTGAGCATGATTTGGCCTGTTTGCGTCCTGGCAAACAGCTAAAACAAACATTTTATTTAAGCATTTTGATTGATGGCATAAGCTTGACATTTTTTGCGGCTGTGCGGGCGTTTCTATCCAGTTTGTTCGCCTTTAATTAAAGTGCGGCGTGGGCGTTAGTGGGCGTGGCATGCCACTGTTCATCATGCCATGCCAAGCTTAATCAGTGCGCCCTGAGCTGTTGGCAAACAAAAAGAAAAATATCTGCATGGCGAGTGTGAAAATCAGCTCCAGTTCTAGCTCCAGCCAGAGGGAAATTTTTCTTCTCTCTACTTGATGCCTGGGATTAAACTATGGCCGTGGCATGCAATCATTAGCAGAAGTTCTGTTCGGCTTCCTCTGGCCAAAAAATTATGAAATATATGCGGCTGGCTGGCAACTTCCTTGATTAATGACATGCCACGGAAGAACATATTATGTTGTGCTCAAGATTGCGGAAACGATGCCTTAAAAGTAGCAAAAGTATTCCGAATGCCAACTCAGGAGCTGCAACTTGTATGTGTATTATAAATATATAATATATATTATATATTCGTATAAATTATGAGAAAGCAGGAAGGAGTTGTTTTCACAGTTTTTAATGGCAAACACTTCGCATAGAGTTTGTTGGCGCTCACCGGGAATCATTTTACTGGCTTAAAGAGCGCACAGAGATGCGCATACGGTTTTCACTTTTAATCTTTTTCCTTTTTGCATTTTATATTTCGGGAAATCCGGTCTTGTTCAAAATTAATTACTTTTCTGAGAACTTCACATAAGAAATTTAGTTGGCGGCAAGCTAAGAGACAAACAGTCAAGTTCGATGGTAGCGAGATTTTTAATCAACCTAAAGCTTTTTATGCTCGTTCCCAAAGTGGTATATTGGTTTGTGCACTCTTTGTTCGTAGTTGGTTCGTGTGTCAGTCACTCTGTTTGTTTATATGAAAACAATGCATTCGAATGTTTTGGTTTCTCTCAAGATATTGTTGCAAATGGCAACTTAAAGGTCCTAAAAAGCATTGAAAGCGTCAATATGAGCTACAGTGATCTCTGCTGTAATCTAATGAGCGAGCTGCAGCGATCTATGCGGAATTGCTTCTTTTCTCTGAGTGTCTTAATAGAGGATGGTGGTACTCAGAGCGGATCTAAGGATCAGATGTAATACTCAAATGATTGAGGTAAAGTGATCTATGGTTAACTGATCAACGCTCCGAAGAGCGACGCCTTTTACTTAAAATTATTATACGAAAATTTTGGAACAAATAAGCATATCTTTTAACTTACATCTAGTGCCATGATGGTACTTCACTCGATCGTATTGATGTTGACGACAACGTAAAAGCCATGACTATGCTCGAGCTACATCTTTTATTTTATCAGATCAGATCAGATCAGCATCGGAGGCAAACGTATCTCCGACAGTCGTAGAGCCACCATCGCCAGTTTAAGTCATAAGCGACTTCGCTGCAAGCTGAGTACTTTCCGCATTATTATTATTTTTTGCAACATTTCATATTTCAAATTTAGTTGGCATCAGAATAGGAGGCTTTAATAGCTCATTGTTAAGAATGCAATAATAGCCAACATTTTCTTCACTTTACTCCATCTATCTTAAATTGCAAGCACGTAATAAGCAAGTACGTAAATCAAAAGAAATCTAAAGTCAAAAATATTTAAACAGTTCAATCAGTGCAAAAACAGTAATAAAAAAAAAAAAAATAAAAACTGTAAAGCTCTTTGCTGCAGTTCAAAGCTGAACTGAGCCATCATAATAAATTTAGAAAATGTATTTGCTGGCATTAAAAATGGCTTATCAAGTATACGCAACGTCAGCAAAAATAACAAATTTAATAGCCAGAATAATGCACTCAAAAGTTTGCAATTGCTTAATGTCACTAAAAAATAATCCAACCTCTAAAAAGTTCATTTTTATGTGAGGGCTGTCGAATTTTCAAAGGCAGCCACAGACCATTAGGCAGGTGCCAAGTATTCGCGGACAATGTGGCTCTGTCTCTTCCACCTTTTGCTGCTCTTGCTGCTCTTGCTGATGTTGTTGTGGTTGGTGTCACTCGCTGTTGCTGTCGTTATAAAATTGAAGTGCCAAAGCCAGCGGGGTATCAACGCCGCAAAATAACAGCAGCAAAGCAACAGCAACAACAAAAACAAAGTAACAAAAACAACAACAACAAAAGAAACTCGAAATGCCTTGTTTGAGCTTCTGCTGAGCGACAGACAACAGCAAAGGGCTGGTGAGGCAGGCGTACAGAGGTGGTTTGGTGGTTTGGTGGTGCAAGTGGGCTGGTGCGGGGGCTCATGTTAGCCATCAGCAGTCCAAATTGCTTTTTGCTGACTATAAAGCAGACCTATGGCTAGCAGCAGGTGACCAGTGCCAACCGCTGTGAATGCAACGCAAAAAAAAATCATGAAAACAAGCAAGAGAAAGAGTGGAGAGAATAAACAGACCAGCCAATACCCTAGATACAAATGAGAAATGGAGCAATAGCGAAGCAATCTATGATGTGAAACAAAAATTTTTAATTATTTGCAACTTTCGGGACACTATTAAGGATATTTGAAAAAAAAAAAAAAAAAATGTAAATATAAATTAATATAAATATATATATATATGTATATATATATATATATATATATATATATATATATATATATATATATATATATAATATATATATAAGTCAATATGCCAATGTTTACAGTTAGGAATATTAGGTGGAAAGAGGAAACTGTCATCTATTCATTTAAAGTCGATAGCAAAATGTGCACATTTCTATGAAAGATATCAAATATAAAATACTTGCCCCACAAATCAAATTTAATGTCTATTGAATGGACTATAAATTATTTCAAAATGAATAACAAACAGCTGCTTAGAATTGATACTAACTAACAGTTGATACTAGCTATCAGTGATACTAACTATCAGTGAAGCGATATCATATATTAAAAACATAAATCATCAGAGTTTGGTAACCGTAAAGAAGATTTTTGCAATGTGAAGTCCGAATCTGGTCACCCAGACAAGCTCTTCGCTACTAAGAAGCTTATTAAAAAAAAAAAAATTATATATTTGGCTCTAAAATTTTTGGTCTGTTTATTTTTTTATTAAATTTTGTTTTTATTTATAAAGAAATACAAATATAATATAATAATGAATATATATAGAATAATATAACTTTCATTAGAGAAGATATTTGTTTACTTGACTCTACATTATCAGCTATTTCCATATACCCCATTTGCTGTCCTTTCAGGGGTATAGGGCACAGAGAGAGAGAGAGAGAGAGAGAGCTAAAAAGAAAATATATAAAAAAATATGTATATCATTTTTGGTCGCTTACTAACCGCATGTGTCGTATTTGCATTGGGTATTTTAATTAAGCTAAACAAATACAGCGAAAAGGCACCTACACACGTACATACACATACACACACACCCATACACCTGTATCCTTTTAGAAACCAACTATTTCTAAAAGTATTTTTTCTGTGGATTTGCTTAACACTTGATTAAATTTCGTTTCGGGTTGCCTTGACGTTTCGCTTTTTATGGCGCTGCCAATTACGCCACCAAGTTGCTTTATTATATAACTTGTACGACTGAAGCTGAGCGGGAAAGAATAAGCAAAAAGAAGAAGCCTCCAAGCAGCCAGAACCACAGTTTCCGGGTCCTCAAATGGCTGTCATTTTAATTTTTTTTCTTTGCTTTCCTTTTGGAAGGCAGTGTTCGCTGCTCGTCAACGTCATCAAAGTCTTGAAGCTGCTTTATTAAACCTTAGCAGGCCAAATCGCATAAATGAGCGCACTTACAAACACACACATACACACATATAAATATATATATATATATATATATATATATAAGAGCAGCTGAGAAGATGCTCCATAGAATTACCTATGGGGCTACGTGCAACATTTGTGTTTAAATTTAAATGACTTTGCTCCGATGCTATACACAGTTAGCGAGCGAGGACGAGGAGCAGGACGAGGGCGAGGGACGGGGGAAAAGCGAGGGCAAGCAGTTGTAGAGTGTGAGAAATTCACACCTATAGTCAGACATACACACAGAGACACTCACACACACAAACACACACACTCATACTGTGCTCATGAGCATGCAACGATATTAGTTAAGCCTCGACAGCAACGTGGGTAGCTTAACAAATTTGCCAGAAGCACGAAATTTACCTCACACACATATGTTGCATTGAAATATAAATATACATATATACACCCACACACACACACACATAGTGCTTGACGGGTTATCTTAGCGGCTTAGTCATTTAGCCGACTGAACAGCCAGGTAATGAGTTTTCTCCCCCCGAACTTCCAGGACTTTGTATCAAAACAGTTGATGCTCTGTAACTATCAAATTACAATTCTAATCAAATTATAAATGTAATTGAAAACAGTTGTGTGCGCCACAGAAGGACCTAGCTTCGAATGAACCTCTTTGAAACCACTTTACTTGTTGCTAGATAACGCAGTTATTTGTAGTTTACTAATTAATTTAATAAGTATGTGTATACAAATTCAATGATTAACAAAAATAAATATACATAAAATATTTGTTTCATTGAAATGGGACCCTTAAATAAATATATGATTTCTAAATATAATTTCATAATGATTCCATACAAGCGAAATTCTTTCTCTAAACAAGAGAGACTAGCATGAGCCATATTATACATTATATATTATATATATAATATATTTTCCATTTTAATGGAAATAAATTCTAATTATATATTATTTTATTCAATTAAATTTTTCAATTATTTTGAGTTTAGTCTGCTCAGAGTAGAGTTTGAGCCACGAATTTTTTATCCACCATGAACCATTTCAGATGCAAATCACTGTTTATGCTAAGTTATAATAAATATAAACAGACTTCCTAGAACAGAGTTTGAGCCAATACAGTGATATACAGTGATACTTGGATCTAATTCAGAAGCAAATAATATTTTATAATAATTCAAAAGATAAAGATAAAATTATTTTTTATTTGTAAATACATATCCATTCCCAATATAGGAAAAGAAAACTATTTTACTAAATACTTTTTCAAGCCCAGTCATTGATGCAATGAGCCAGTAAGCAACTGCCCAACCTAAGCTGACATTATTCGAACCTCGAATTTATTTACGTTCGGGTTTTTTGCTGAAAGAGAAGAGTCTTTCTCCTTTCAGCTTAACTCAACTTTGAGCGCAGCAGTTGTTGAGTCAAATTTGAACATCAATATAAAATTCACATTCACAAAGGGATTCCGAAGACAAGGTTTAAGCTTTGCAGTTGCGCTGCCTTCATTTGTTGAGCTTTGCTTAATTGAAGGCAATATGTTTTAAATCGCCCCACTCTCTGCACTCTACTTACAGTGCTCAATGCCATGGGCTTATGTCCATGTCCACGTTCATGTCCCTGACACATGTTGCCCCCACCGCCGCTCAGCTCGCAAATGCCTTTGGCCATTTCTTTGCGAAATGCGTTCACATCAAACTATACAACACGTTCATATTTCTTACAGTTCGTTACACATTTAATATTAAAGCAAATTACCAACTGTGAGTGGGCATGTGTGTATATATGCGTGTGTGTGGGGGTCTGCAGACAGCTAGTTTGTCAGGAGCCTCCCTTTTTTTCCCAGCACATTCTTTTCAGCCGTTACAAACGCTAAATGATATGCAAATAAAATGGAGGCTACCTCCTGCTGTACGTGCGAGCCCCCATGTGTCTCTGCGAGTGTGTACGTGTGTGTGTGTATGTGTGTGTGCAGTGGTGTACCTTTTTAAATTCAAATTTAAATTGTTCGGTTCATTTAAGAGCCGTAAATCGCCAGCCTTAGCATATGTGTGCGGGCCAGTGGAGAACTTTTTGGGCTTAATTAACATACTTATGGCCAGAAAACGGTGCTAAGAAAATTTTCTGCACAGAAGTTTCCAAGACGTCCAAAGTGGACGTCGACGAGAAGATACCCTGTAGGGATAATATTAGATGAAAAGAAAAATATATATCAAATATAATTGAGGATATATGCTCTTTGAGAAAATGCAATGAAGTTCCATGAATTACATTAGATAGGGTTAAAGTATCTTAGCAAGGTTTCCAGAGCTCTACAGAATAGAACACTACTCTCTTTGACTTACAGCAGGCAATATACAACGTAAGTCCTATGAATTTAAAAGAAGAAATCAGAAGTTTCCTAAGCTTGAGCATATTTCAGATGTAGAGCATATGTTAAAAATGAAAATTTAATAATGAAGGCAAGGTATCTTATTTCAAGCTACCCAGTGTGCGCAATTACAGGGTAGATTCAATGAAAGCCCTATGAATTACTTTTGATAGTCAAGACCGCAAAACTTTTGCGTACCTTTTGGCATGCAAACTATTTTATTTTTTTGGCCCCACAGCAAAACTTCGCCGAAACTTCGCTCATTGCGAAGGAAGGCGATAATGAAAAGAGGTAGAAAGGGGGTAGAAATTGTTGGTGCCAAGTGTTGGAAAGTGCGAATAGTGCAGTGCTGCAAGGCACGGCCTGGGATTTATTTGGCGCTCGCAGCTATTTATCTTAAGCGCGCTCACGCCCCAAAGAATGCAGCATAAGTAGTGAGCTGCCAGCACTTACCCACACAAATGCACATGCACATGCAAACACACACACACACACATATATATATATATATATATATATATATATATATATATATATATATATATATAGATATACATTGTGTGGAGTGCACTTTCCACTTTCATTTGACGCTCGCTTGTTGACTGCAGCTTCTCCCATCTGCCCGCACGTCCTCTCTCTCTTAAGACAGCATCTCCCCTTACTTTATTTGCGTTTAGCGTACCCAAGTCTCGCATTACACACACATTTGAAAACAATAAGTTTTAGCGAAGTTAGACTGACTACAAGATACACTGTAAGCAGCAAATGTAATTGCCAAATATTAATGAATACTAAATATTTAATTGCCGTTGATTGGTTAAATATAATTAAGTTAAATTATATACAATTAATTATTATTATCATTATATATATATTATATTATTGTGTATATTAAGAAGATTCAACATATCATATATGTATATTGTTAAGTTATCAAAAGTCAAATAAACAATAATTTAAGTGAATCATGTAATATATAATTGGAAACTTACCCAAAAAGAAATTCAAGGAAATTTTTTGTAGTTTCTGTTAATATAATTTCATTTAATATTGATTTAGAAATTTATAACCGAATTTGATTTAAAGTTATTCTTAGTACGCGGACTAAATTGAATCAGCTATGGTTAATAATATAGTTGGCATTTTGTAAATCAAAACAAGATTGATACTAAACACTAACCGCAATCACAAAATAAAACGTATTGGACTTTGAAACTTATCATAAATACATTAGGTATAGTTAGAAGACTGTAACAACATACAATATTAGAATTCGAATATACCCCACTCGTAACCCTCTTTCACAATGGGTTCGCTAGACAGCAAGAGTAAGCAACAATAAGACAGCACTTACCATTGTCATTTGGGGGCAGGAGCATATGGTTAGTCCTTTTTGTCGCTGACTCATGTCCATGCGCTAAAAATTCCATTTCAGCAGCAATTCCAACATGTTATACTCTGCGCTTAGGGCGTTATGGCTATGTCATGCAGTTGACAGCTTCAGCTGCAGCGCGAACAGCTTTATCTCAACATAAAGGATAGAGAGACAGAGAGAAAGAATGCGAGAAAGAGAGAGAGAGAGAGAGAGACAGAGAGAGACAGAGGGAGAGATTTGACAGTGGCTTACAGTAGTTTAAAATTACAAAAGTCATAAAGAGAAGTGCGCGTTTTAAGCTTAAGCAAAGTCAACGCGAGAGAATATTGTAAAAGAGAATACCTATAAAGAGAATATCAATTTACAGACGGGCAAAGGCAAACATTGTGAAAGCAGATATGGCTTTGTGCTATATTATCTTGAAATATTATGTTGATACACAAGAAGGCTATATTTAATATAAGTTAGTGTTATATATTTAACTTATTTATAAGTAAAACTGGAAGCTTATAATAAGTTGGGAAGCTAGTGGACATTAAAATAATTTAATCAGAAGTGTGAAAGCATTGTTTATTATATTAAACATATATAATAATACATTAAACAGTCCTTTTTTAGATCTTGAATGATGAAACTATCTTAATATTCTTAAGCTATAATCTAATTATAATATTATATAATAGATTTTATAATAATAATAATTCAAGTTAACTTTAACTTAGAGTGACTAAGAGTGAACTAACCTAGTTCCTTTTTCTAGTTTTGCTGGCCAGGATATACCTTAAAAATTATATCGGCTACAGTTGGTACTTATGATTTAACAGACAAAAGAATCGATATTCAATGCAATATCAAATACTATTGTAGATTTTTTCAACCACATAAGTTAGTCAGAAATCGATATTTCTTGATTTTCAGTTTCCATTTTTTAGTATCTTTCAGGGATTAGATAGATATCTTTCGTATATAGATTCTTGCATGCAAACATCATATTTTACTTTTGCTCCATTACTTTATTAAAACTTTTTAGATTTATGAATTGCCAAGCAAACGATACTTTTGAATATAATATATTAGCCAAAGAAAGTTCATAGCAAACGACGAAAAACCTCGAAAGTTAGTCAAAGTAGTAATTTCGCATTCAAAAGAGAAAAGAGCACAACTTTTGGCATTGGGTTAGGGTTTGCGTTGGTTGGACATCTCAAATCTAGATACAGCGCATTTTCAAATCGTCCTATTTGGACTGAAGCTCCCTTGTCTTTACTGCAGATGTGTCTCTGCTGGCCCTGCACTATTTTGCTCTTGCCAGCTGCCTGATCCAGCTCCAGCCCCTCCACATGAGGCTCTGTGTCCGGCGGCTTAGCGTCCAAAACTTATGCATCAAGTCGCATTTTTGTTTCATTTGTACTTGACACTTGGTTTTTGTTTTGTGCGTCCTGTTTTTGTCATGTTTGTTGATTGTAAAAGTTGCTGAAGCGCTTTTTAACAGTTTTCGTGACACTTTTGTTGTGGCAACAGTTGCCCAGCTGACATGAACATGCCGTTCTGGCGTCCTGACGTCCTGGCAATGGCCATCCGTGTGCTTGGCCTGAAAAGGCGATTATAAAGAATCTGCTTCCATACACAATACAATTTGATGGCAATTTAACTGTCACGACACATGAAATTTAATCGATGTTGGATTATTCAACAGCACGTAGTCCGTTCGAGCTCGAGTGATCAATAAATTGCAATTGCAATTTAAATTGCAATTGTAATTGCAATTGAGTAAGCGCTCGATGGATTGCCCACTTATGATATCTCCATCCTGTGGTTGCATTATAAGCCACCAGCTGTGATATCCTCGTAGTTCACCCACTGCAGTCACATCGCATGTGGCTCGTCAATAACTGAGCATACCATATACATATACTATAGTACTATATATATATGGCTATGTGTGCTGCATGCAATAAAAATGGCTGACATAATACCCTTTCATTAAAATGTCATAAGCTGAGCTGCTTAGCTCGAAATGATGAAGGTCATTAGGCAGCGCTAAAACGACAGTTTTGATAGGGGTGATTTGCTGAGTTGATAGATAGCTTTTTATTACCTTTTTTAATGACTTATGCTAAACAATTTTATTCTATTCATTAGAAATATTATATATATTTATAAAATGTATAATCACATCTAGTTTAACTTGATATTTATGGTAATCTTTTTAAAAATCCACAGACTTAAATGCTTTTAAATTACTTCGGGCATAAAATTATATGCTTGTTCCAAAAGCATTTGCTGTAAATTAGCAAAAGCAGCAATACAATTTCTGAAGAGCCTTTGCTTGAATGTTCACGATTTGGGTACTTTTTTAAAAAGTATGTGAATCAAAAAAGTTCTACTAAAAACAAAATATATAAAATTTTTTAGTTTCTTTTCACAATACTTTTGTTTTCACACTTAAACCAAATCTTCGAATATTTTCATTATTTTCCAAAAGTAAGTTTCTAAATTTTCATTTCATTGTTTTAACTAAAATGATATTCATTCTGATTATAAACAGAACACTTATCTAAATACTAAGATATCATCTAGTCAGTCAAACGCTTTAGTCTTGTTTGCTCGAACTTTTGTTAGCGAAAATGCAATTGAATTGTGGAGCGTAATGAGTTTTTGTGGTTTGTTTATTAAGTCGCTTTTGTAGTTTGTCTAAATGGGCATTGGTTTTATACACTTTGCGGCTCAGTTGGAGCTTAAATGAAAGGCATTAAGTTCACACAAACACTACGACTATTCCAGTAATCTCCCAACGTAATCTGTTATATTTGCACTTACATAGTCAATGCCAAGTTCATAAGCCCAAGCATCGATGCGGCTAATAAATAAAGAGCACACGTTGCTGTCTGCTTTAATGTTTTGCCAAGATTTACATGCTGACATATTAATAGGGCGATTTATAAATACCTGAGTTTGTATTGTGCTCAATGTAATTTACGATTGTTCAAGCATTCAACATGTGCCTCTATAGTTTTATTTACCTTTAAGCATTTAAGTAACATAAACTTGTGCTTTTTTTTTCATTTAAATAATGAATTCAATTATGTTTTGTTGGTTATTTTTAAAACATTTTGTTTGCTTAATTTAACCATTGTTCGCATTTAATTTTCAATTATGCTATAAATAATTTTCACATGTATTTTAATTAATGAGCTGCCCATTAAATAAATAATGCATTTTCATTGAATTATGCAGAGCACATTGGCGCGACTGCATATATCTCTCTGTATTTCTGTTTAATGGGCTCCGGAAACAAAACTGTCTTCATCTCTCGACCCTCCAGTTCCCGTGTGTCTAGCCCGATTCGACATTGGGCATGCACTCACGTCCGTCAATCTGATTTGTATATGTATATGGATTGTATATGAAATGCCCAAAAATCAATTCAATAATAATTTTACCTAGACACGGGCACGTCCATCCAGTCAAATCCCACCCATAGCCCCCCACAGTCCTCATTTCTTTTCGTTTGTTTGTTGGCTTAATGTAAAATATTGCGCATACGCCGCGTTGTACATTAAAAGCTTTATGCCAGCCAGCAAAAATTTGGTTTTTATTTATAGTTTACTTATATTTTGTTATTTTTCTTCTTTTTTTTTTTTTTTGTTTGCTGCTCTTTCTGATGTATGGATAATTTTGCGAGCTGTTTTGTTATGGGCTCGAGCAGGCTGGCAGCTAAATAACGTCTAATATGGCTGACAATTTGCTGTTTTTATGGTTATTATTTGTATAACAGTTCTTAAACAACTTATACTTAACAATAAAGAAGAAATATTGGGTAAATTTATTGATATATGTAATGCCTATACACGTATAAATATAATGTATAAATATAAATATAAATATAAATATAAATATAAATATAAATATAAATATAAATATAAATATAAATATAAATATAAATATAAATATAAATATAAATATAAATATAAATATAAATATAAATATAAATATAAATATAAATATAAATATAAATATAAATATAAATATAAATATAAATATAAATATAAATATAAATATAAATATAAATATAAATATAAATATAAATATAAATATAAATATAAATATAAATATAAATATAAATATAAATATAAATATAAATATAAATATAAATATAAATATAAATATAAATATAAATATAAATATAAATATAAATATAAATATAAATATAAATATAAATATAAATATAAATATAAATATAAATATAAATATAAATATAAATATAAATATAAATATAAATATAAATATAAATATAAATATAAATATAAATATAAATATAAATATAAATATAAATATAAATATAAATATAAATATAAATATAAATATAAATATAAATATAAATATAAATATAAATATAAATATAAATATAAATATAAATATAAATATAAATATAAATATAAATATAAATATAAATATAAATATAAATATAAATATAAATATAAATATAAATATAAATATAAATATAAATATAAATATAAATATAAATATAAATATAAATATAAATATAAATATAAATATAAATATAAATATAAATATAAATATAAATATAAATATAAATATAAATATAAATATAAATATAAATATAAATATAAATATAAATATAAATATAAATATAAATATAAATATAAATATAAATATAAATATAAATATAAATATAAATATAAATATAAATATAAATATAAATATAAATATAAATATAAATATAAATATAAATATAAATATAAATATAAATATAAATATAAATATAAATATAAATATAAATATAAATATAAATATAAATATAAATATAAATATAAATATAAATATAAATATAAATATAAATATAAATATAAATATAAATATAAATATAAATATAAATATAAATATAAATATAAATATAAATATAAATATAAATATAAATATAAATATAAATATAAATATAAATATAAATATAAATATAAATATAAATATAAATATAAATATAAATATAAATATAAATATAAATATAAATATAAATATAAATATAAATATAAATATAAATATAAATATAAATATAAATATAAATATGAATATGAATATAAATATAAATATAAATATAAATATAAATATAAATATAAATATAAATATAAATATAAATATAAATATTAATATTAATAAGTATATGTAAATATCTAGTATGAGCATTTAGGGAGCTGTCTAAGCACGTATCTGCCCTAAAAGCTTGTAATGGATTTGCGTACATTTTTCTGAATTATTTCCAAGTTTACTCTCTAAATTCTATTCCCAAGTTGCTTGTAAGCCATATATCTTTTCAACTGACAACTGAATGAGTAGGCCATTAAAGCTTTACATCTTGAATTGACCTTTTAATGCTGTACATCTCTATCTATAGGTCATCGCCACATGAAATAGAGCTCAATTGCCCAGTCGTTGGCCACATCATGTCCGCATTACAAACGCTCTATTTATCGACTGATGTGCACTTTTGTTTATTGATAATCAGAGAACATCAGCATTAGATTTTCTTCTCTTTTTTTTTTTTTTTTTTTTTTTGCTTTTTGTTTTAGCTATTTAAACATGGCCTGTTTATTGTTGTAAATTATTTGTAGAATTTTCGTTGTCGATTTTTACATTATTCAACGTCTGTTGTTTATTTTGATTTGCCTGCAATTTATTTGATGTCTTGGTCTTGACTTTTACAAGGTAAAAATACTTTTCTGGAAATATTTTGTGTATGCGCCATTGATTTAAAAAATATATTAAGCAAACGGGACAAAAAATAAATAGAAAATAAAAAATCGGCGACAAATTGAAAGGAACTTGTCTTCCTGGTCTCGGTCTTGGTTGTTTCTAGTGGTTCATTTGCTTTGGCTGACTTTGACTATAATTTAGCTTTTTATGCGTTGCTATTCAATGGCAACATGGCTCTGCTTTTTGGGCCAGTTAACTAAGCTAGAGTCGGGGCACAGCGAAATAGACCCGCTTTGCGTCTGGGCAAACATGTCAAGCATTTTGTTTGCTTCACTGGCATTTGGGCGCCGCTCTTTATGGCCCATTGGAGGCGGGGCAGGGAGGGAAGGGGGCAGGGTGTTTGGACGCCCAGTACTCAAAGTCTTGTGCCATAAAAACGGCGTCAGGAATGAAGCAGCCATTGGGCCACAAACAGAACCAACAATCAACACTGAAAGCCAGACCAGAATCCACGGGGATGCGAAACAAATACTAAAGAAATAAAAACAACCAAAAACCACTCAAATAATAGCTAAACAAGTGCTGAATAATTAATATCGAATTTTTAATGCTCTTGCGCAAATATTGACTCATGCTTTGAGCACATTTAAATTGAACAAAATAAACAATTAAAGCAATTAATATCAATTTGTTTATGTTATTATTATTGTTATAGTTTGATTTATGTATAGAGCAATTGTTTTTTTTTTCTTTTTTCAAATGGATAATGCAATAAATCTATTAAAAATAGCAGAGAATATAGTTTTTTACTTTATTAAAATAATAATTTTATTTTATTACAAAATTTATTCAACATATTATTTATAGATCTAATTAAAATTTAAGTTTAAGTTACTTCCGGATGCAAAAACATTTTACAGTGGGATAAAACGAAAATAAATAAACTGTAGATCCATCGATAAACAAAAAATGATGAATCAATCTATGAAAAGCTGCGTAAACATATTGATGTATATAATAATAATTTGGGAAAATATATTCAAAAAAATTTCTTTTTTATTTCTTGACCTTTTGCCTCGTTAGACTGTTACTAAGAATTTAATTATACTTTTCCGAAAGCGTAAGACATACTAAATCTGAAACTGAATTCAAAATTGTTTCAGAGACAAGTGAAGACTCTAAGAGGTAAAAGTGGTTATTATTTGAACAATTAAATATCTGAAAACCCGGATGTATTGTTTTAAAATTCACATTCAACCTTTGTAAAATTAAAAAACTTTGGTATTTTTCAATGTATATACAATTTATAGTTGAGGAAAAATACATTTATTTTTCCCTAAGAAATGAAATAACTTATTTTCGACTAGTTGAAGTATTAATAAATGTTTTCTAAATCCTCAGCTGTACTTAAGATTAAATATTTGAAATAATGAAATGTACCTCAACTGCTCTTTATTAAATTGTAACAAAAAAAAAAAAAAGAAAGATTAAATTGTAGCAAGAAAAAGCTAACTGCGCAGCTCTCCTTGTTTTGAGGCTGTGTGTGTGTTTTGACAGGCTGTGTGTCGTTGACTGTTTTTGGCAAAACGAGTGCCGGTAGCAATGAGCAGCTAAATTTGGTATTTGCTGCCTAACTTACGATACGGCCATCGCAATGTAAATGGAAACCTCAGAAGCTCACTGAACTTGGCAACTCAGAGCACCGCAGAGCCGCAAACTCTGCCGTATACCAACGACAATTTATGTAGCAAGTGTTGCTGTTGTTTTTGTTGTTGTTGTTGTTGTTGCTGTTGCTGTTGCCAGTTGGCAGTCGCTTGGGGGCACGCATTTATTATTTTTCTTAATTAAATCTTCAGTTCGCTTTATTCAGGCTGGCCTTGATATGGAATTATATAGATTTATACAGCCCCTGGATGCATGCAATGCAAGGCAATGCAATTGCAATTGCATGGCAAATTATATGCCGTTAAGGCCATGGTCCTGCCCCTGAGAGCTGCTACAACATTGAAACCCATTTCAGTTGAGCCGAGCAACGTCAACGCGAACGCCACTAATTAAGCCTAATGGCGCATGAAACATGCATTAAAACTAATGTGCAATCCTTGCAATCCTGCCCACTCCACATCCCCTCTCCCAAGCCTAGCAGAACATCCGTTCCTTCAATTCAATTGGGAGCCTAACCGAGCCGAGCCGGGCCGAGCCGAGCCGAGCAATGTTAATGGTCTCTGCCTAATTTTATGGCGCACAACACAAACCTACATATTTATATTGTAGACATACATATATATGAATATATATTTTTCCAACAACATTTGCGTTTTATTGCGTGCAATGCCATGGATGTTACCGTTTATATATAAATATGTACATGTATATACATATACAAATACTTAGGCATATATTTATATATATAGATTTCTATCTAGTCATAATTAAAGCAGCTGTATTTATCGCAATTTAAAGCAGCATGGTACGGACTGCAAGCAATATAATTAGCTATTCTTATGAATAGTAAATGTCGAAGGATAAATTTCATAGCCTGAGAGTTCTATGGATTATTATAATAAACTTAAATAGGGCGTAGTTGAAGTTGAAACTGACTTTCGAAAAACTTTTCTCTTCGAGAGACATAATTATATTTGAAATCTAATGAAAGTTTCAAAATAAAATCAAGTTCTGAAACTTTCAGTTTGAAGATAATACTAGCTAAGAAGATATTCTCAAAACAAAAAAAAAAAAAGCTTTTGAATTCAGCTATTTTTAATTAATAAAGAAACTATATTATAATAAAAGCTTTATTCCATATGCTATTTTGAATGCCAAGTAATTAAGAATATATATGTAATAAAATCAAATCAAACAAAATTAATATTTTTATATAATCTCTATAATTATTTTTGTAATATCTATTATATATTTTTATTTTACATACTTGCTTATTTTGTATTTTCCATATTATTATTTATAATTATTACATTTAAATATAATATTCATATAAATTTCAAGCACTGAAGTTGAAGACAAATTTGAATAAGATAAAAACAATTATATATATATATATATATATATATATATATATATGTATATATACAGATATATATATGTATATATATATATATATATATATATATATATATATATATATATATATTACATACATTAAAAATCTGAGCGATTTCGTTTGTATTCTACTTATTACTCACTTTATTTTTATCAAAATAACATGGATCTATCCATAAAATAAATTACGAGTAGAGAATTTAAATAGTACTTAAGATTTCATTTGATGTGAAATTTCTTGAATAAGAGGTGAATCTCTTTTAATAATTGAGGCTTTGCTGAAATAATTAAAAATGAATTTAAATAGAGAAAAGTAATTCAACTCACGTTTGTGCGAACTCGAGTATTTGATTATTGTCTAATTTTGAATTGAACTTAATTGGAATAAGAAACATTTACACAGGCTCCTTAGTTAAACGCTGCCCCAAGTCAATTTCTATTGAATTAGCTATCGATTGATTCGTTTCGCTTTAGCCTGGCCACAAGCAAGTGTACAGCACATAGATCATTATGACTTGTGGCACACTCGTCTGGACACAGCAGCAGCAGCAACAGCAGCAGAAGCCGCCGCAAGAGCAACAACAAATTCAACGTGACTTGAGTTCAGTTAAGGCTGATTGCCAGCCCCGCAGGATGCTTGAGCCAACTCAGAAACTGACAAGGAGCAGTTAGAGGCGAAGCAGGAACACCAGCTAGGCGCCCACTAATGAAACATTATGGCTGTCGTAACCCGGCCACGCCGCACAAATCCACTAAAAACGTTTACGGCTTACGTGCAACATGGTTGACTGCCTGGCTGCCTGCACCACTAAACTCGGCAGCGACATAAGTGGCACGTAGCTGTGACTGTGGCAACGGCAGAGGCGGCAGCAGCAGCATCAGCAGCAGTAGCGGCAGCTGCCACAAAAGTGTCCTGGCAAATTGCTGGCTGCAACACGTTCTGTGGCCGAGTAGCTGCAATTGATTTTTGCACTTGACGGTTCAACAAATACACGAATTTTTTTGACTGCTCTAGACAGACAGACACACACACATTCTTATATATATATATATATTTTTTTTTTTAAATGTGTGTCCCAGTTATGAACAATTTACAATTTATATGCTTTGTCGCTTCATTGAAGCAATAAATTTAAATTTCTACAAAATGCCATGAAACGATATGAAAACATTTGACAATGATATATATGCGTATGCGTAGCGCTCGAGAGCCTTCGTCTGTCAAGCGGAAGCAGCTTACGCACGGTTGCATTACAACCGGAAGTCAGCCAGAGGGTGCAGGGTGGAGCGCGATAGGGCGGTCGGGTGAATGAGTGCGAGAGTTGGAGGGAGAGGCGCAGAGAACTCGAATGAATGTCAACATGTTGATAACAAAATACTAGCGCACACTTTGCACAAAATGTTTTGTTTAGCGTACACAAAGCTGCAATGAAAAGTTATAAAATATATCATATATGTATGTATGTATGTATGTATGTATGTATGTATGTATGTATGTATGTATGTATAAAAGAGATATACATATAGCATATATACAAAAGTTTTGCCTGCAAATGATGCCGTTTGAATGCTCTTCAATATTTTATAAGCAGTTGTGGAAACTTCTGCGGTTGGCGACTCGAATGTTATTCATTAAATTTGTATGAAAATGAATTTTTAGAGTAAATGTTACTGATAAAATGAAAATAAAATTTTGTTATATCTAAAAGTTCGCTTTGAGTGAGTGAAAAATGTCATCATTTCGGCACGAGCTCAATTACTTTCATTTGGGAATTTCTATAAAAATATATATTAAAAATTAAAAATATTTTTTAAAATATAAAAAAATTAATGATTAAATGTGCTAGAAAATTAAATGAAAAATAATCATTAATATCGGTATTAGCATTAGTCCTTTGCACAAAATAAATATTTTAATTTTTTAAGCAATTTACTTTGATAATAATTTTATAAGTTAATTACTAAAATATTATAATCAAAAAAATATAAAAATTATTTTTATGGCCTTAGCAATTGACTAATCCCAACTAAGAATTTAATTTGCAGAACTTAAAACCACATTTATAGACTGTTAAAATTATTTGAGAGGTATATCAAAATATCTCTGGCATATTTTGCATCTATTTCAAGCATTTCATTTCAGTCGACGAATCATATAGAGTACCTCCTTGTAGAGAATAGTTGTTTCGCTTGGCTTTTGTTCTACTATATGGTCAACAGGCAGTTAGTCAGCGAGTCCTGGCTTTAGCTGATATGCAATGCATTTCATTTATTTCAGCTCGTGTTTTGTGACTTGCTCGCAGCCCGACAAGCTTTCAATGTTCCGTTGCGCTAAAAAATGATAATCATTTTTATGAAAACAATAAAAGCGTCGAGGCGCTTGGCTGACCTGCCACAAAGCCAAAAACGAAAAAAAAAAAAAAAAAACAAAAAACTTGTGGAACAATTTGGCTACGCAAAAATTAATGAAATTTATGTTCTTGTTGTTTGTTGTTATATCAAACAGTTTCCATTGTTTTGCGGGGGCGCTTCGAAATGAAAAACTGTTATTTTTTTTAATTTATAGCCGCGCAGGAAGGTTTATGCGATGGAAGTCAGAAAGTAAATGCCACGCTTGCCCAACAGCGAGCGAATAAAGGCAAAACTTTTGCATTGTCATATTGTTGTGTTCAGCATGGTGCACAGTGAATCCTGCTTAACATGACTCGAAGCAAACAACAATAGTAGCAGAGACAGAGACAGAGAGAGAAAGAGCGAGAGAGATGACTTTGAAAATCCCTCGACATAAAGCATCCATTGTATAGATTATGGCACATTGGTTAACAAAGCGAGCCGAGTGGAGTCGAGCACCAAATACTTTGAAATGTCATCTGCTAAACAAACTATTGTGCTCATTGCACTTAAGCGAACCGTAAAAGGTTAGCTACATATGCAATTAATTGTATGCATTAGATGAGTAGATAAATTGACTAAGCGAAGCTGTTAAGCAGGAATGAGAGTACAAGTTTCGAAATGAATAAAGCACACCAAATTTTAAAGCCATTAGTTTACTATATTTAGAGTATATTCTTTACCAATATTTATTTTTATATAATTATATTTATTCATATTCTACCTCTATTAATATACACTTAGCTATTAACTACTTAAGTCTCCTTGAACACGTCTATTATCCATTATTTCCGTAAACTAGACTTTAAATTATTTTAGTGGCCCTAAGTACTCCTTAATCACTAACTTAAATAATTATAATTGTTATGCATACTTTTCTTGCCCACATTTTTCTCGTTCTCTTTCTCCTTTATATTCTATCCAATTCTCTCTTTTCTTATATTCCATTGTTCTTTTCACACTCTCTGCACATTTTGTTCTGCATAAAATGCAGCTTAGGCGGCAGTGCAAAAGAAACTTTTCATAACTTAAATTGCAAATGCAATGCTATTAACGCTACACAACTGCACACGCACACGCACACCCCCACACACACACACGCACTCTCCTACACACAGCAACTTGATCAACTAATTTGCATATAATAAAAGCGCCAGCTATAATAATCCGCTTTGGCCCGCCCCTACACGTGCCGCATTGCATGCAGCACTTTTGCATACCAAATGCGTTTACTTTTTAAGGTTAACAGCATGCTGGCCACAACAACAGCAGCAACAACAACAAGAAACAGTAACATCCAAAAACACGCAGAACAAGAGCGTGTGACAAAATTGTAATTAGAAAACAACATTGCCAAGTTTTTGGCGGTGTCCTTTGTTTATGTTAATTTAAGACGCTACACAGAAAAAAATATGTGCCTAATTAATAAACTATTTTGTTAGCAAAAAAAAAAAAAATGTCAGTGAGTTAATCCACCTCTAGAAGACGTAGAATCAGGGAAGGGCACATCATCAGTGAGAAATATTTTTTCACCAAAAACCATTGCCTACTTTTTGGGGTTGTTTTTATTTATGCAAATCTAAGACATTTTTGTTTTGTTTTATTGTGTGATGAATTTCTTAATATTTATTATTATTAGAAATTAATATATATTCTAAGGACTAAGTACGGTAGTAATCACAGAATTAAATCGGATCTTTTAATATATTTTTTGTAGCACCTTCTGAATTTTGTCTCCATTTTTACTGTAACAATGTTACTGCATTGCACCTTGTTTATTTATACATTGGACTAATAATTTACTGAACTTAAAAAGCATTTATCAGAAAAAAAGTATATTTTACTACATGATTCGAGCCAGAATCTAACGTGGGCAAGGCAAATGAATTGCTTCAAGTTATGCTAATTCATCAGTAATGAAGAGAAATATTAAATTTTGTATGACTTCATAGTCAGTAATTCATAAATAGTTAAAACATCAGTTTTCTTGGCTTTGAGTTAGTCGAGACTTGCTAAGAACTTTCTGGATGTTTTTCAAAATGTATCTTTCTTTAGCTTGAATTGGAATATAGAATACTACTGAATTAAGTTTAAGGCAACATTGCTTTTTACTGTGTAGACGACTTAACCTACATACACTAGTAAAGGACACACACACAGACATCCATTCACCTTTGTATATGAGGCATGCATTATATAAGCACTAAAAGATGGTTCACAACAATAACAAGAACGACATCAGCTGCTGCAAATGTGTGGCACATACACACACAGGCACATACACAACATGTTAACACACACACCTGCACACACGAAAATTGGCACTAACAACACGCTGGAAAATGCAACAACACAACAACAACAACACCAACAACACTTGGAGAATTGTGCTCATGTTTGACTTTGATGCAGTGTTTTAAATGTGTTTTCCATTCTCTTTCAATTTAGCGCTCGACCTAAAAGTATGCTGCATCATTAGTGTCAAGCTTTTGGCCAGACTTTCAGCCAGAGCGAAACAGCGAGAGAGGGTCCAAAACTGAGCTGGCGGCTCATTAGGACAACAGCAAAAGCGCATTACGAGGGCCAAACGACAAGTTCCTAAGTCAACTTAGACAGCCAGACAAAGCATTCATAATTACGCCCAGCAACAACAGCAACATCAAGGCGAATACAGTTGCTGTGCGTCGCAAAAAGTCAAGGCCACGCCCCATGCCAAACGCCCCGCCCCCAGGCCCGCGTCATAGTAAAGCATGAACATCGCTTGGGCAGCAAACAGAAGTAATTTGTGCCACTCAAAGCTCTGCAGGATGCCGGCGAGCTGATGCGCTCCAGAAAACCAGCAACAGTATCAGCAGCAGTAGAAGAAGAAGACGAAGTCCTTTCAAGGAAGAGAGGAGACAAATTAAGAGCACTTGCAAATTGTTGTCGGGAAATTGATATATTCGATTAGCAATCTACAAAGTTGAGCGAGGACAAAGACGAAGCCGAAGACGAAGAAGCCCCGGCAAGCAGCAGGAGATACTGGTGGCATTTTCAATTTATCAGTGCACGGGACACGCCCACAAACACGCCCATACGCCCATACGCCCACACGCCCAGAAGCACATCGGCAGCTGCGTTGGCATTGTGTGAAAACAAGTAGAAGAAAATTTACATCCTGTACTCCACGCATTAGCCGCTTTAAGCCGAGTCATGCCTGAGCAGGATAATTACGATGATGAGGTAATTTTCATTGTTCAACCAGCAACAATCAACACACCCACACACACGCGCTCATACACAGACACACACACACACACACACACACACACACACACACACACACACACACACACACACACGCTGACAAATAAATATGTTTTATGCATAAATATCATTAGGCATAATTAATTTTAAAACAAATATTTAAACACGTGTGCGTGCGGCCCTCCCCACACAGTCGTCAGCTTTTATACAGTATTTTGGACATACACTCGGAGAAATAAAAGAGTGCGTTTTATAAAACTTTTTCAGAAGTACAAATTTGGTAGTCGGCATGAAATTTGTTAATGGATAATAAATAGCAAATTCTCAGGCAATTGTAAATCCTACTTTTCTCTGAGTGTAGGCAGTATCTGCTTAGCGTAAATTGCGCTTGCAATGACCTTCAAGTAAAAAGCGCGTGTGCAAATATGGTTTAGAATACGTTCTTGACGTTACTTTGAGCTAAAGTTCTTTGCTGAAAAGATTGTTTCAGCTACAAAAATAAAATATTTTTATCTTAATAACTGCGAGATATTCATTAGAATTTCTACAATTAAATTTAAAATTAGATTTAAATAGAACAAAACCAAATTTTTTACAAAAAAAGAGGATAAAAAGCGAAAATGAACTAATTATTATTATATTAATTGCAATCATGCAATCAGAACGTATAAGTATTTTCTTTGTGGATAAACGTTCCGAATTGTATAATTTAATTTCAATAAGAAGAATGAGAAGAAGTTAGTAAATGCAAAGTTTGTTGGCATTGAGCTCTGGCCGTGCATTAAATTCTCTAAATTAAAACCCTATTTATAAACTGAAGAAGTTCGCAAAATAAGTGAGTGAAAAATCTCTTTGGTCTGCGAGAGTAGCACTTCAATATTCAGATCTTAACTTGACTAAGTGCAACACTTGGCCAAAAAAGAGGAAAAAAGTTGATTCAACAACTAGAAGGGAACACCAACTTGAGCATCTCTAGCTTTTTAATGCAGATGCTGATGGCTAGGTCAACTTCAGCAGGCACTCTCACGCACCGCTGCACATTTAGTGGCGTTACGAAAGAGGGTGAACTGGGTACAAGGGCTCAGGGGCTCAGGGGGCAGAGGCAAACCACTGTGCAGCCGGCAGCCACGATAATTGAAATAAATTCCGCATGTAATTCAAATGCAAAGCGCTGACAGGACGCTGACAACAATTGCAAAATTGAATTATCAAAGCGTTGCGTGTGTGCCATTTGCATACAAAAACAAAGAAGACAATAGCAGGAAGGGGACGATAGTGGTTCTGAAAGCAGAATGTTGAACAAATGCGCAAAGATAAACAGCCCGTTGAAATGGCAATCAAACATTTTCGCAGCAATCAGCTGTGAGTAGAGTTCAAGTCGCGAATTAGTTCGATCATTGAAGCACAATCAATTTGCTGAAAAAAGTTCATTTTCGAGTCATGAACTTTATTCGTTCACTAGTTCAGTCATGAATGATTCGATTGAATAACTTATTCCGCTGTTTATCAACATATTGTTCATGAACAGCAGACGAGCTTATCGGAATGAACCATTCATGAACGATTGCACAAGGCAAATTGTTCATAAGCAATTGAACAATTCAGCGCAGACTATTCTTTATGACTGACTGACTGAACTATAATGCATGCACCGATAACTGAACAAGTTCATAGCTCGATTCAACAGTCGACACGAGCTCTGGCCCACTCTAAGTGTATAGTGAAAAGTGTTGTCTACCCCAGGCGCAATCTATTCAATTGGAGCAGTGTTGCCATAATCGATTGTCTTCATTAATTATTCCGGGCTAATGAGTCCGAACAATTGCCACCCAGGCGAATTGCAGTTCAATTCAAAGGCCTGCAGGCGACTGATTAAGAGTTTTGTATATAATTAGCAGATATTGCACGGCTGAATAGTTTGTAATTAGTTTTGAATTGAATGAACAGCTTAATGGACATGTTTTCTATTTATATTGATTATACATATATTGACTGTCATGAAAACTCAATATCATCTGAAATATCAAGAATAAAATATGACTTCGACGAATATATAAAAGCTGAGCATATAAAATAGAGCAATACATTTTAATAATTTATATATTTTTAGTAAAACTTGCTAGACTCTATCGTTTCTATCAATCTGCAAGTGTTTAGTGTTTGTTGTGCAAAGCTCAACAATCAACCAGACTAAATAATCGTAAGAGCTGTAATATACTGTTATTTACATATTATAAATTACTTTGATGTGCGACACCTTCGCTGTCGAACGCCACGTTTCATTTGAACTATCAGTGTTAGCATATTAAATATGTGTTTTATGCTTTTTTCAAAGACAAATTCATGTTACTTAACGACATTTGACAGGCGCGACACCTGCTGGAAACAAGCGAGAGAAAAAAGCAATCATGGCCATGTAATGGAAGCTTGAGTATGTGTTGACATGGACGCAAATACACAGAGCTAGATACACTCAGAGGTGTACACACACACAGACACACACAGATTAAAGATGCGCGTGGCAGTTATAGCGAACGCTATGCCTTTATGGCCTTGAGCTAAACTGTTGTTGACAACGGCAGCCGTTGAAGGCGGTGCGATGCGGAGCGGTGAGGCACGGTGCGAAGTGGGACACAGACAATGGTACTAGCGGACCGGAAAGCCAGACACAGACGACAACGTTGACAGAGTTGCCTAATGCGACCACCTTCCCGCCTCAGTTCGCATCGTCCTTTCCAATTGCAGCACTAGCATGCTAGGATGCTAGGATGTGTCTGCGTATCCTTTGCAATCGTGCCCTGAGGGTCTGTTTATGGATTTCATGTTTGTCAGGAAGGCAGCAAGCCATAAAGATTGGCTTGTAATGTCGCCCAGTTGCAAAATGCAATATTGTTGGAAGCTTTCAGCATTTACAAGAGCTGCCAACTCTTAGAACGTGTAAGGTACGCCCAAAATAAGAAAAATGGAAGGCAAAACCAACAAACTATTGAAGGACAACTGATTCGATATTTTCAACGATAAATTGAAGCGATAGCAGTAGTTGAATTGATTTCGTAATAAAAAATGAAATTAAACTGGGGTTAAGTATTTGTTACCGACTAACGACTATTCCCTTTACGACTCGAGTAACTTAATACAGCGCCGTTTGTTAGCTATTAACTAAAACATTTTTCTTGAAACACAATTCTTATTCAGCTCTGCAGAGGTAAAATTATTTCAACGAAAGCTTTTAATTAGCATCAAGGGAATTATTTATATTATGTTACATAAATAAGCCGATTAAAAGACGTTTACTTCAGCAGAAAAGCTTGTTGTATACCTTTATTAAAGTAATGCAACCGTCAGCAAATAAGGTCTGCTTCATTGACAGCTAAATGCGCTTAGCACCTGAGTAAACCTCACTTTGATCCCGTGAACGTCACTAAATGTCCTTAGGGTGATTTAGCCACTCCTCCCGCCCTCAATTGGTGTCTATATTTAATGCGCTTAAGTGTATGCAGCGTAAATTTTTCGCTCCCAGCTTAATAACTCTGGAAACTAATGCAAATAACTGAAGGCAACTTTGAACTTTTACAGAAAAAAAAACGAAATAAAGTAAGAAATTTGCAAAAGTTGGCAATGCTCTCAGCTCAACCGCAAAAGCAGCTAATGCGCTTAGAGAGCAGAGCTGACTACGGAGAGAGTGTGGAAAGTGGATATACATATATCCCATAAAGAACGACTAGTTCGTTTCAACGGACACTCGCCTCAGTATCTGTTACTGCTTCGGGGCCAGAGAGTCCATTATGGGCATTATGTATAAATACGCTCTTAGTCCACTTCTTTCTGCTGGAGTGCCAGCGTATTGCAGCTAATTTGTGCATAGCTCCAGAACTTTAACTTTAACACGAAGCCAAAGTGAATGTTCGTGCTTTAACTGTGTTTGTGGCTCAACTAACAAGACCAATAGTAAACAACGCGTTTTCTCTAGGGGCCCTCAATCCAAAATGAGTTAATAATGTTGTTGATTTCATTGTGGACTCTCAGTCCCAATACAATCTAAACAGAGCTCGCTAGCAACGGTGCTTACAAATTCAGGTGCTAAGCTCCTTTGTTCAGGTATGCATTAATCATTAGTTAGTCAATCAATCGGCTTAGAGAACTCCCTTTGTATTAGCGAATTCAACTATACTTCTATTTTATGCTATCGAATGTTAGCTAATAAGAAAATTAATGAACAATACAATCGATTCTGCTTGCAACTTAAAAATAAAATATTAAAATATATTAGTTCGGGCAGCATGCTCACCTCAGTAAATCAATCAATTCATCAGTGGTAAGGACTTATAAGTTAATTAAATAAAAATAAATGTTTATATGTATTATGTAGAAAAATTACACTACTCTTTAATTCTAAAATATTTTTAGCTATGCTGGTAATTATCCAATCAACCGATCGACCAAGAGAATAAAAACATATAAAAGACTATTCTACTAAAGTTATTCTTAACGAAAAAATTCTATTGTTGAAGTCAGTCATTCAATCAATGTATCGGCTAGACAGGGTAAATACATACATATAAATGTATATGAGATAATTCCTCCTTTATAGATCGTGTAGTATTTCAATCATCAATCAGTGCAATGAATGCAACCAGCTAGGTCTCATAGCTTAGCATAAAAGGGTTTGGCTAAACTAAACAGATTCTCCACATAAAAATAAAAAATAAAAAAAATTAAAAAATAGTTAGTTAATTGATATACATCAATCACATTGAATCAACCAAGAACATTTACAAAATCTAATATCAAGCTTTGTCGCTTGCAACGAAAACTATGATTAAGGTATGTCAATCAATCAATCACATAGAAGCCCAAATCCATTCGACTTACATTCAAAATTAAAATTTCAGTGTATGGACGTTTCTCGTCGTTTCTGTGCGTAAAACCCTCTTGTTAAATTGTTATCAAAGTTCGGTTGACTTAACTAGAGTTGATTTAATAGCTCTGAATATTGACTTAATCATTGTTTTGACAGCAGTTGTTGGTTGCCGCAGGACCTTTAGCTTCGCCTAATTGCGGGCCATTAAAAATTTATTGAAATAAATAGCACGCATAAGACCCGTGGACTACTCCGCACAGCCTGGTAAAATTTGAGCTGCGGGCAAAATGGATGACGGCAAATTACTTTTAATTCTTTTAGCGTTAACGGCAACTCATCAAGTTGAGTATTTAAATTTCATTTATGCTCGTTATATTTGCATATTTGCCGAGAAATTCGACTGCAATCATGTTGAGTGCTTTCTTCAGCGCATACTAAAAGAAAGTCCTTAAGGTTTTGACTGCCCTGTACCCATAAAGCACAAACAACATAAATTCAATTCAATTAAACGAAGTATCAAGCCAGCCCTCCAGTTATTAAATATATGTATTTGTGTATATCTAGTGAAATTTACAGATGTTAACGAAGAGTGGCTTCCTCTTACTCTTTGCTCTGCTATCAATATAAATATAAGAAGAGAATAACAGAAAATATGAAATGTAATAAACAGTGAGCGGAACTTGTAGCCAAAACTACGTTTCGTTTGTTTTACGTATTGTTTTCGAGGTCTTTTAGTTTTTAGCTTTTGGTTTTCGTTCCAGTTTGCTGTTGCTTCAGGCAGTTGTAAAGTCTAGTGTGTGTGGCTTATAAATATACATGAACATATTTGTGCAGAAGCACTGAAATACCTGTGCCATACCTGTGCAACACATGTGCAACACCTGTGTAACACCTGTGGTGTTTGTTAATTGTAGCCCGCAGCCCTTTACGTGCAACTGCTCTAATTGCAACGGTTGCCAGCAAATATTTATGCGATTTTAATGGTGCATCGGATAACATTTAACAAAAAACAAAAAACAGATGAAAACGCTGAAAGGCGCAAGCGGCTAAGCGATGGTCATTCATGGTCTTGAAACAAGTAAATTAATTGCGAAATTAATGTTTTTCACACTAATGGATGGACCATGAAATAATCAATATCGAATTGTCTGTCAATTGGATTATTGTAAATATATAGATTGAGCTCATTGGAGTTCAAACCATCCGGTTATTGTTAGTTATTGTTAAAAAATTTGCTTATTGTTTAGTATAAGACAGATTGCAAATAAAAGAAAGATAAAAAAAATTAAATAATAAAATTAATTTATTATATTTATTTTTATATTAGTTCGAAGAATTCTTTGAACTTTGAACTACACAGTGTCTATATTATTATTTTTAGTATTATACTAGATTGTGGCTTTCAGCAACTAATTTGCCAGAAATGTTTGGCCACTTTTTTGAGATCCCAGATATATATTCTAAATTACAGACTGCTAGACGGAGGTAACTACAAGCTGTACAGGAAATATTCAATTTCCCAATGAAGGAATATCACAAATTATGATACAATTTCAAAATTTCCTAAGTTCTGTTCAAGGAAGTAAATTCTTACTATTACAATATTGGACTACCTTTTCTTTTCTGACTGGATAATTTATTTATTTAGTTTTTTAAATTCTATAATAAATTCAATTTAAATTATGAGTGCCTAGGGAAAGATTTAAAAGTTTCTTTACTCAAAACGGAAGTTTGATTATCTAATTTCGTTTTGGAAGAAAAAAACGTGTTATTAGAAGACAAATGACTGGATTGCGTAAAGGCTTTCACTCCGATATTCGGATAATGGTTGTCAATCTGATTAGTACTTAAAAATATTAAGCTTGCATAGTTAAGTTTCGGAAACATATAATAATGAACTATTTATTCGAAATATTAATCCTCTACAAATGCATTACTAATTTCTGCCTGATTTTTTACGATAACTAACCCTCGCATTAGACGATTTCCACGTGATTAACATCCGGCACACAATTAATAAATAATTATATTTTTCTGCTAGGCAAAATCTCTGGGTCAGCATAATTAATTAATTATCCTGTAATGGAAATCTGTTGTGTGTGTATGTGTAGCCGTATGTATGTAAATGTTTATGGCTGACATGATTGACTAACCAACTGACTTAATGACTAACTGAACTGACTGACTGAGTGATTATGCTAACCAATAAAATGGGTAAAAGTCGGTGTCCGTGAGTACGAGCCGTTTGCTAGGATTGCCATAGTTCGCAAAGCTGTTGCTAAGAAAAAAGCGAAAAAAACAAAAACAAAAGAAAAATGTTGCTGAAATCGGTTGTAGTTATTGTTCTGATGTTCACAAAATTAAGTATGCATTAGGCTGCGGCTCAATTTGTATGTATGCAGGCATAATAGCAGACATCTATATTACCAATTTTGCACTGAGAGAAAATCTATAAAAATTGTTATACTATCTCGGAAAAATAGTTCAATATATAAATTATTTTATTGAAAAATAAAGTTGGTAAACCTATAACCTAACCTAATAATATAGAAAAGAAAAATTTGTTCAGCCTAATCTGTTTTTGTGCTCAAAATTCAGCCAATTAATTCTTAAGAAACTTTAAGTTAGAGTGAATATTTAATTAACTTAGATTTTTCCCAAGAATAACAACTTTATATCTTAATATGACCTTCTCAATTGTAAGCTAATTGTTTCGTCACTCAAGGGCTCTTTACTAGGAAATAGATAGAATTTCTAGTATTCGAGGAATCGCTTGATATATCAATTTCGTTTTCTGCTGAAGAAATTGAAACCAATGACATATTTGAGTGAAAGTTACTTGACTCTTGCTCTGATTGTATATGTGTAACACTCAGAGTGTGTGTATGTCTGTGTGTGTGTGTGTGTGTGTGTGTGTGTTTGTGAGTGCGTGCCTGCACTGTCTAGTAAGTTTTGCCTACTTATAAATTAGTCAAGCAGTTATTTTGCTTACAGGTTGAACAACCTCAAATATTCTGTAGCGTTCCTTATGCCCGGTGAATCATAACTTGAGGATGGCCTGGGCTAAAATGTTTTCTTTCCGTTGCATCCCTCTTCTAATTGCTTCTAATTTTTTTGTCGGAAATTATTTTTGGGTCTCTAATATGTAGCACGTGGCTTTAATTGCGATTTTTTGCTCAATAGCATTTTACAAGGATATTCATATTATTTTTTTGCTAAATGTGTATCGCATTACATAACTAATCGTTGAGGGGTCGTGATTAAGTATCTTATATCCATTCCATAAAGAAAAATACCACTTTCAAAATATACTTTTTGAAAAAGGAATCTAATTTCATTTAAGAAACTAACCACTAAAATTTAAAACTCTATAAAGTGGTAGACTACGAATAAATATAATTATTAGCATTAAAATCACGTTCAATTAAAAATTAAAAATGATTTTGAATGAATTTCAAAACATGTATTTTCAGAATATTGCATGAATTTAGAAATATTTTTAAATTTTATCGACTCTTAAAACGAAACTAAGCATATTATATTTTCAATTACGTATTTTGCTTTTCCAGTTGGTTTCTAGCAACCCGAATCAACGCAATTGGCGCGGCATTCTCATCGCACTGTTAGTGATTATCATTGTGTTGGCCCTGATTGTAACTTCGGTGGTAAGTCGCAAGATCGTGGTAAACATTTTCGGTGTACATTTTATATTCCTGATGTGAAAATCAATTGATTCAATGCAATGAAAATATTCGTTAAAAACCCAATTCCAAGAATTTTCGCTGTTGTAACTTTTATGCACAAAAAAAAAAAACTTGTTTAATACGAACGCAATATTTACTCACTCACACATACACAGCTGTACAAATACACACATAAAACCACAATATTCACAATAGTCCATTGCAATTGTATTTTGTTTTCTGGTCACAATGTACATAGGAAAAACATGTCGAAACAATGTCGGATGCTACCGACTTTGTAATACTCTGTTCACAGCTATCGACCTACTTCCAGCTTTCACTATTGAGCACTAAGAAAGTGAGCACGAATAAACTCGCTTTCACCTTTGTGAACAGTGTATTATGACAATTGAAAACCTCAAATGTTATTTGTGTAAATACGTTTCGCTCATTTTTGTCTTCTTCTTTGTTTGTTTATTTATTTTTCCTTTACAACCTGGCTGCGTGATATTTGTGTGCACCTCTTTGAAATTCCTTTTCCATTTCCCATTGTTTCCATTTTGTGTTGATGTTGTTCTCTCGTTCGTTGTTGTGATGTGTTGTCCTACTGCGCATATAGAAAACAACATATAAAATTTCTGCATTTATCAAAAAAGGTGCTGCTCACGCCCCCCGATGAGGGACCGCGCGTTAAGGGGCAACGCATCAAGCTGCAGGACATCGTCGATGGACTCTACGTGCCACAGCGTGCGAATGGCAGTTGGATCGATGGTAAGCTTAGCAGATAGCGCTAGATAAACGAAACGCACTCTCTCTGTTTTAAAACTAGTGTTTTCCTCAATGTCTAGTTAAGGTATCTCAACTGACTTTGATATTAACATTACGTTACGTTTCTAGCATCTTAATTTTCATGTAAACTTTACTGTTAGTTAAGTTTCTAACGATAAATCAATAGATTAGAGCTAATTAATTCCCTGCATAGCAAATGAATTTCCATCTAAAGAGGGCAGAGTAAGGTAATTTATTCAGAATGTTTTTTTTTAACAATCGTTTTTCTTTGTTAAGAATTTTCTAACTGTCTTTAATAATAATCTTATCTTAGCTCATTGCCCATATCTTTACAATATCTTATTCGAGTTAGCTCTAAATAAAGATAAATTTTGGTTCACTGAATGTGAACTATTTATCAATTAAAGAAAACTAAAGAGCTCACATGACATTAAAATATTTATTAATTGATTGCTTGTCACGGAAAATTATTATTCATTAAATAAAAAAATCAATAAAAATTAATTAAAATATGATATGCATATTCAATGAAATATTATCCTATCAGGAAGTCAATTAAAGTGAAATTGATATTAGAGAAAACACATAAAGCTTCTTTGGAAATAAAATTATTAAATTGAATGAAAATTAAAGTACTTTTAAATTATAAATATGTATATATTTATTTATGTATTTATATATATATATATATATATTCTTTATTTATTTTTTTAAATAAGGTAAAAATGCATTTAAAAATGTCAGCCAGGTCGTCACTTTGTTTGGACTGCTTTACTGTTTAGTAATTAAAAGAGCTCTTCTTTCTTAAGATGCTCTAGTTGAGCACAAACTCTTTTTCTATGATTCTCTAGTCTCTTACTAATGCGCCTATGAGGACTTTACGCACCTCTTCTGTGACGTTCGAATCCATTGTGAGTGAGTCGAGATCTCAGATCTCTACTGTTGCTGCAGGTTTCAAATGAATACTGCAGTAGGTGTTTCCTTGGAAGTAGCTTTTTTCTAGAAGCTGCACTTTTTCCCCTCTATCAAGACCAGAAGGAATGAACCGAATACGGCATTCCTTTTGGCTCTCGTCCTGTTCGATTGTGCTTCACCCTTATTTGTCAACTTTTAATTAAACTGACACTATGATTACAGAAACTTATGTTAAATTGTTATTTAGGATGTTCCTAACTGGACATTGTGGAAATGTACCCAAATCAAAATTTACAACATTTCGTTTTTTCCCGTTTCGCAGCTGAGGAGTTTTTGTATCAGGACCAGTTGGGTCGCATCTGCCTGCTGAATGCAACCAGTCGCACGGAACGCGTTCTCATGTCTAATGTGACATTTGTAAGTACATTTTTATCCCTTGCCTAAGCCATCGCTATGGGCCTGCAGTGTATGCTTATTGCTTATCTGGGAGCTGAATAAATATTTGCAGCATGTTATTTACGATTGGGGGTGTGGGTTGCGCGGGGGCGTGGCTACTGCTATCTCAAGTGTACACACTTGACTTGGCATCCAAACAGTTGGCAGACACTGTTAACTGATACACATACCCAGACACACACACATACACGAATACAAACCCACACTCAGTCAGAGTATGGCGAACGCAGCAAAGTAGGCAAAAACAAATGAGCCAAGTTATCGCTACACCATAACGATAAAAGCCAAACGATTCTTATGTCAATGCTTGGGTAAACATGAGCCAGGAAATATATATATATATATATATATGTATATATTTATATTCAAGGGTTGGGGTAGCTATTCGGCTGAAACGATTTTCTAATGAATAATGCGCGTTCTGAAATTGAAAAACAAACAAATAAGGCAACATAAATGTTTTATGGGTACACGCCAAAGGCGCCCACAGGAGTGGAACAAACTTTTGACAGTTGCGAAGAAGACGCAAGCACCCTTTGGTTGCTCCCTTCAAGCAACAAGTGCCACAAACTGCCAACTGCCAACTGGCAACTGCAACATGCAAAGCAAACACAATTGCTTGTGTCAACACTCGGCAAATAATTAATGAGAAGCCAGTAGAAAGGAATCAGTCAGCCAAAGTAGATACTATTCGAGACTAAAGATAGCCTTACCAACATAATTGTGATATTTAAGTAATTAAAATTGAGTTGAGTCGAAATAATCGACTTAGCGACCAACTAGAATAGTGTATAAATAATATATGTATACTTTCTACTTAAGTATATACAATCTTAAATTCAAGACTAATGAATCACATCATCTTAATAATAAAACATTTCTTAACAATAACAAAATATAATTGCATAAAGTTTAAATAATTTAATTTACATTTCTTGAAGTGTAACTTTTTAGTCAAGGCAAATACTCAAACAAAATTTATTTAGACATCAAAGTATTTACAATGCTTGAGTGCGATTATAGGAATTAAAACATAATAAAATATTTATTGAAGTGATAAAATAGGAAATAGGAATTTGCTAAAAAAGAACTGAATTGCGTACACTTTATTATACCCTGAACCCATTGAAAATGGGAAAATGGGGAAATGGGTATAATGTTTTTGTGAAAATGTATGTAACAGGCAGAAGGAGGCGTGGCAGACCCCATAAAGTATATATATTCTTGATCAGGATGACGAGCTGAGTTGATCTAGCCATGTCCGTCTGTCCGTCCGTCCGTCCGTCCGTCCGTCCGTCCGTCCGTCTGTCCGTCCGTACTAACGCAGAGATCTCCTAAACTACAAGTGCTAGAGACTTGAAATTTTACATGTATACTCGTGTATACCATACGCAGTACGAGTTTATCATATTTTTTCGATAACTCATCCCATTTCTTTTTTATCGATAACAATCGAAAATCTGACTTGGTTTTTAAAGCCTAGTTTGAATACTGTTAAAGCTAGAGACTTCAGATTCACTGTGTAGATTAATGTGATGAATACAAAGATTTTGTCATTTACAAATTTTGGATGCCACGCCCCCTTCGCCCCAAATTTGAAAAAAACGTATATCAAGTACTAGAGACTTGTGCTTTGGCATATACACACATTTGAATGTTATTATTACGTTCTAAAAATTTGATGAAGATAGTTCCACTACAAAAAGATTAATTCAACAAACAAATTTTCGTAATATAGCCCACACGGCAGCCCAAGCGCAGTAACTGCGCAGTTAGCAGAGCAATTGTTTATGCGTTCGTATGGATGCATGCGTACGGGTGTGTGTATGTGTTTTTGTATATGTGCATGAAAGAAGTGTAGAATGATTGGAATCAGTACTTTGCTGGGTTCAGGGTATCTCCTAGTCGAGCAGTCTCGACTAGAGCCCTCTTACTTGTTTTTAATTAAATTTAAATTGAATCAACTTATTGAAAAATAAAATAATACTAATAAAAATACTTAAAAGTGAATATGATACAGTTAACTAAATTGAATATTATAATTATAGATAACAAATATATATGCTATTATAGTTAACAAATAAATTTGATTGCTAGATTCTTTAAAGTTCAAATTGGAGAAGTAGTTTCTTTTGGCAAAAACAAAGGAGTAAAATTCAGCCCAAAAACTTTTTAGAAAAGTTCTGATGGTTTAGGCGATATAAACTGAGACGAAGTGAATGCTTCATTTGAATAAGGCATGCAAGACACTTAATGGCTCAACTTTAATTCGTTTTGTTTGTCAGCTAAGCAAACAGATTGAAGTGACTTGCGATATCTACATATACTTTGAGCACACTTAAACTTATTTGTTTAACTGTCACAGAATGCCATTTAGGCACTTGGTCCTTATCTGGCGTACTTCAGCGATTAATTAACAAATCTAAATTAGAAATTCGTACAGCTAAAATGTAACCATTTGCAAAACACGAGCTGTGCAAACAATTAAAAATTTTTAATTAAAATTACGCATACGCAGCGTTTGCTATTATGTAAACGCCGCATTGTTATGACAGCTGCTTAACAGCTACCACACGCAGCTACTTGAGCGCGAAATTCATTTGAAATCAACTTTTAGCATTCACAAGAACGCACTTAATGGCAGGCATTTTGAATGGGCTGCTACTAATTTAGAACATGTTCTCTTGTACACAGAAAACCCTGGCGCCCTTCACATTCAGCATATCACCAGATAAACGTTACCTGCTCCTGGCCCAGAACGTGGCCAAATTGTTTCGACACTCGTACTTGGCACAGTACACGCTCTACGATATACACACGAGGTAAGTGAACAATTTCCGCCTCTCTTTGCGGTTCCCATAAACACGATTTCCTTTTTCAGCGAGGCCATTAAATTGCGCTACAATTCACAGCAGGAGGAATGGCCCTATATGCATTATGCGCGATTCGCAAGCTCAGGAAATGCTTTGATCTGGGTGCACAACTACGATATTTACTATCGCAAAGAAGTTCGTGCATCACACGCCTATCGCATTACTCACGATGCGGTACCGGGTATTGTCTATAACGGCATACCCGATTGGCTATACGAAGGTAGATTTATACTGCAAAAAAAGGGAGAGTCTGTGTCTGATGAACTCTGCGATCATTTCCACAATGAACCACTTATTTACCATTTGCAACTAAGCAGTTCCATTTCTTCATGAAATTAATCATAAAGTGATATAAATCGATATTTTATCGATGTGTTAATTGAACTAGTCAATTATTGTTAATTCTTAAAATCTATCAACTGATTTTTTTCATGAAATTAAATATGAACTTTTTCAATATAGTATGTAATAAGTAATATTTCTTAAAAACCGCATTAGGAAATATACATTCTAAAGAAATAAAGGTCAAAATAACGACCTACATATAAACTACTATTACTCAATATGTTCCGATACTCTTTGCTTATCAATAATATACATATATGTTACATAATTATACTTTTCATATTTTATTTACAAAATACATTAGTTCAGTAGTAGAAAGTTTAGTTAGAAGGATAATAATTATCTACTTTTAACCTTCTTATACATTTACAAAATACTTTTATCAAAAAGTTATTCTGAAATATATCCCCAACTCAATATGGAAATTTATCTAGCAATGATATTTTAGAGTTTTGCTAATTATAATTCAATGTGAAGAACATTCACCATTCGATAAAGTTCCTAAAGACTTAGAGGTAATTCTTCATACACAACCAATATTATAAATTAAAAATATCGTCGTTACTCAAATTGTATCTTCCTTTCATAGAGGAAAATGAAAACTTGCACCCAATTATCGTTATCATTCAATAAAGAAAAACAACATATTCGAGACACTTCCAGGCACAGTCGTTACTCATATTATATCTCCCGTTCTCAGAGGAAATTCTGCATACAAATAATGCCATTTGGTTGTCGGATGAGGGGCACCTGCTGCTCTATGCCAGCTTCAACGATACCCACGTGCAGGAGCAGCACTTTGCATGGTATGGCACCACCTCCGCAGGCGCCGCAGGTGGTGCGGCGACAGGCGGCACGAGTCATGGCACTGGCAATGCAAATGGCGGCGGCGGTGGCGGTGGCTCAGCTGGTGGCACTAATCCGCACGCCAACTTGTATCCGGAAATTAGATCCTTACGGTAAGTTGTGCCATGCCAGGCAATATTACTTTTCGATTAGGTGTTAATGATGTGCTCGTGACTGTCATTAGCCCTAAATAGTGCTCGGGTAAACAAATGCTTAAAATTCATGAGGTGCAGATAGTTTTTGGGACTCCCTATAGCGACGGGGCTAACCCAAATGTGCCCAGCTATACAGGAAGGTGTTGAGACGCTGTGTACGTGTAGCAGCATTCCTACACGCTGTTCACAAAGTAAAATAAGGTACATATATTGAGTTTGTAGTATGAGACTCGGGAATCAACAGACCAGCTTATGGTCAGAAGTCAAGTTTAAATTGAATAAGGAATATTTGGTTTATTCTCTGTTTACATCACATTGTCTTGTCAGTCGGAAACTCTAAAAGTGTAGAACTATGTGAACAAACTTTATACCAATTACATTCTTAACAGAGTTATCGGTATTCAGTATTCTATAGAGTACAGAGTATCACGCAGTCAGCCACACTCGACTACTCAACTGGACATTAAAATTAGTTGGCAGCAGATGTAAGACTTTTGGCACTTGGCCACGTAAGTCCTTTTACAATTCGAAACTGAGCTGCTGTCATTTTCGATTTGATAAATTGCCAAATGCACAAAAGGCTTTGCTCAAATTCCTTGCCCCGCCCCTTGTGCTTACGAAGCTGACAAAATTGCCAACTAACCTGTTGTGTTTAGTGTAATATCATCATCTGGGAATTATTTATGCAAATGTGTGTGTGTGTGTGCGCGCATGTTTATGTGTGTGTGCGTGCGTGGATAAGTGTAGATGCCATCAGGGATAATTGAATATGCCACGAATTTAAACGTTAAACTTTAGCTCAAGTGTAAAACCAAATTTTAAATTGAGCTGTCTTAAGTGGAAGCCTGATTAGAATCGTTACCAAAACTTTAACAATTTAAATATATCCAATTGAAGTTTACCTATTTATGGTCTTAGATATGCAGAGCTACGAGTTCATTAGGAATTTAGGTAGCTTATCGAAAGCTAACATAGTTAGAGTGAATGATTGAGGATAAACATGAAGCACAGGGCCAAGTGGATTTTAGGAAAATATAATATTTATAGATTCTATAAGTAATAACCATTCAATATTTATATATGAATTCACTGATACATCATTGAAAACTAAAGAAGCTGCGACGCAACATTTTAATCTTCAGCAAGTGAATCAATATTAATCATTATACTCAATACTTAACTGACTGTCAGAAATAGAAGGCAATCCATATGATAAAGAGAGATAGATAATTTTGATCAAAATCTAAAATATTTATAATTGTTTAATTCACTCATTAAATATCATATCACTCATTAAAATAAAGGGTTGTAGGAGCCAGAACTTAATTTTAATACGAGCTGTAACTATAAGCATTTCTGTACTTATATATAGTTCACTTATAATAGTAAGGCCAATTTTCTCTCTTTTCAACTCCATTGAATTTTCTCTTGTTGCAGCTACCCAAAGCCGGGCACACAGAATCCTACAGTTACCTTGCGCGTGGCTGACCTAACGGATCCACAGAAGATACACATCACAGATCTAACACCTCCAAAAATACTACAGAATGAGTGCGTATGGACCGCTCTTGAGAATTACTCCACAACTAACTTCCTCTGCTCTTCTGCTCCTCTAACCCCATAGGGATCATTACTTTAGCAGCGCCAGCTGGGTGAGTGCCAAGGAGATCGCCGTGGTGTGGCTGAATCGACCGCAGAACATATCTGTGGTCAGCGTTTGCAAGAGTCCCTCCTTTGTGTGCAGTGAGGTAGGTTGTATTTGACCTAATTAAACGTGTTTCTGCTCAAAGCCAATGTGTGTGTTTGTGTGTGTGTGTGTATCCTTCCTTGTGTGTAGACGCATCGTGTAAGCGGCGATGGACGCGGATGGGTGGACACCGTCTCGGTGCCATTGTTTGCGGCAAATGCGAGCCTCTATGTGGCCATATCACCGCTGCGCGACGGCTCGTTTGGTAAGTGAGCCATATGTCAATCTGGCTTTTGTTTTGAGCTCGATTCACAATCAACTCTTCCGCCCTTCTTCCCCGTCGTTACCATTCGCAATCGGACAGGCTATTTCCGGCACATCGTGCACGTGGACATTGACAATAATCGGGTGCTGCCCCTCACCCACGGCCCCTACGAGGTGAATCGGCTTCTGCACTGGGATCAACTCGATAATTGGATGTAAGTAGCTAACGGAAGCAGCAATTCGACATCCCCACTCAAAACTGAATCCCGAATTGCGATTACCGTTGTCCAACGACAAGTTTAAGTACCACATAAACTGACTTTAATGCATGGAGCGTGAATGATTTCATAAAAACTGACAGCCATTAAAGATGAGCACAAACTAGAAAGAAATTGTTGGACACTAAAGTTTTCAGTGACAGTTAAAGAAGGATATCTCGTTTCGAAATATGATAAATGCAACAAAATAAAGTGTTTAGTTAGTAGCTCATAAGGTTTCTGAATACTTGGACGAAAGTATTCATTCGACTTAGAGCCATTGAGACTTGCATTTGAAACTATATATTAAACGTTATGTCCATAAGTTTGAAAAATGATTATTATATAAACGAACTAATACAAAGAGTAGAAATTTAAAAGAGAAAGGAAAATATTTATTTAAGCAACGGAGACAGAATACAAATTCTAGATTATCTATTTCCCTTATATGACCTGAAAGTAGTTGTGATACAACTTGCACTATTTAAAACTATAACTCACTTTTCATTGTTTATCAATTCAGTTCAGTTCAGTTACAAGTTATCTCTAAATTTAATTCAAAAGGTAATTAATAATTTATTCAAACTGCACAATTCTTACAGGTAATAGAAATCAAAGGTAAAGCTTCAAGCTATTGACAGTCCTTTAAGGCTAAATTACATTGATTCAGATTTCATTAATTGTTTCGCCATAAAATCAATTTGCGGATTCTCAAAGTTTTTCTAAACAAATGCTTTTTTCTTATATTATTTATAATATAATTGAAGTTAAGGCTAGCCTCTAAATTACATTAAAAGATGAATCAAAAGCTATTGAAAGCTATTTTATTTATAAAATAACTTATAAGCAAACTTTCCCCATATTTTTGTAATATACGTACATATACCAGGGATCAGAACTAAGACTAATAAATCCGTCTTAAAAAGTTAGTATTATTCAAAGTTAATCCTTTTGTGTGGAAATATTTTTAGTTAAATAACGACATGAACATTCAATAACGACACAAATACTTAAAGCCTTAAAGTCGAATTATCACAGATGGATGATAGGAGGTATTTTGAGTCTTTAAGAAATGCCGAAGATTATGTCAATTCAAATTCAAGTTTCATCTGCTGTTTTTGCAATAAATACAGCTGAAAGTTCAATTATTGAAACATTCTCTAACCCCAACTAAATCTTGGCTCCCAGCTATTTTTTAGGCACACCCGAGCGTTTGCCCTCGCAGCAGCATTTGTATCGAGTCTCAGCGTTGCCCGCTCGCCAGGGCCAGGCTCTGCAGGCACCGGACTGTCTGACATGTCCGGCGTTAATGCACAACAGCGATGGCTATGACGAGGGTCACACCAAGTCGCCGCCAAAGCTTGTAACCGCATGGGACGATGACTGGGAGGACTCTGAAGAGGCCGAGTCGCTGCCACCGCCGCCAGCGATGCCCCTGGAGCAACAACAGCGTCAGCCACATGCAAATGGAGGAGCCTTGCCCCCGCCGCCCAGTGATTGCTTATACCATGAGGCACAGTTTCCGCTCACGCTTCGGGCACGCTTTGTGCTGTTGGAGTGTCTGGGTCCAGTAGTGCCCAGTTCCATAATATATGGTTTGAAGCTGGCAGCTGGACCCAAGGCCAAGAAGCAAAACCAGCCGCAGGCGGAAAAGCAGTTGCCAACGGATGCTCCTGTCGAAGAAAATATTGAACCCAAGTCGCAGTTTCTGGAACTGCTTGTCACCGTGCAGAACAATACGAGACTTAAGGAGAAAATGGCAAAGGTCGCGTTGCCCCAGGTGAAAACGTTTCCCGTCATGATCTCTGGGGGCTATCATGCCCAGGTTCGCCTCCACTTGCCGCCCGTGTTGCGCGAGGATGAGATCACACGTTATCCCACCATATTGCACGTGTACTCTGGGCCAGGCTCACAGCTGGTGACCGACCGCTGGCATGTGGATTGGAACACGTATTTGGCGGGCAGCAAGGATTACATTGTCATCGAGATCGATGGCCGTGGGTCATCGGGTCAGGGCTATCAGCTGCTCCATGAGGTCTACAAGCGCTTGGGCAGCGTTGAGGTCTCCGATCAGCTGGAAGTTAGCGAATATCTGCGCGACAATCTGCATTTCATCGATTCTCGACGCATGGGTGTCTGGGGCTGGAGCTACGGCGGCTACACGGCTGCTCTTGCTCTAGCTGGACAGCAGTCGATCTTTCAATGCGGCATCAGCGTTTCGCCGGTGACCAATTGGAAGCTATATGGTAAGCCTACTCTTCACACTCTAAATGTATCCATGTGTAATCTTAGTCCTCTCTTCTTTGTATATTCATAGACTCCACCTATGCGGAGCGCTATCTCAGCTTTCCCAATGTCACCGACAACTACAAAGGCTACGAGGAGAGCGACCTATCCAAATACGTGGACAATCTGCGCGAGCGACAGTTCCTCCTCGTCCATGGCACAGCGGACGACAATGTGCATGTCCAGCAGTCGATGGTGCTTGCCCGAGCTCTAACCAGCAAAGGGGTGCTCTACAAGCAACAAATCTACCCGGACGAGGGGCACAGTTTGTCGGGTGTGAAGCGTCATTTATATCGTTCGATGACCGCCTTCTTTGAGGACTGCTTCAAGAAGCTGGTGAGTGTCCAATTGAGATCGTGGCAGCCGAACAATTTTGGCTCTGCTTTACCGATATACATATATATATTATACATATATATATTCTACCACTTTCCTACCATAACTCTCTATTTTTCCTGCTCTCAACCACCTCAACCACAATAATTACAAACTACCTTCAAAACTCACCTCATCATTTCATTTCACATGATCGATTGCCATCGATCAATCTCTCTCGCGCGTAGCTCGACCAACAACAGCAAAATCAAACAGACTCCATGGATTTCCTGGACTTTCATAGTTTCTATGGCGGTTAAACAATTAACCCTTTGCCTAGGTACAGTCGCCGTTGTTATCAATCGTCGTCGTTGTTATTTTTGTCGTAGACTTCTCTCTGTTCAATGTCTCTTGTTGAGCGTTTTGCGGGAACTACCTATAAAATTAAAAAAGAAAAACATATACCTACAAAATTCAACGATCAACGTTATTATTTGGTTCCATTAAGTTTCTGCTATATGATTATGCTTAAATGGAATTCCTATCATTTGTTTAACTCTTAAATCTATTATCAGCATGATATATTGTTAGTTTATACTTTCAACGCTATCAATGTCCACATACTCTCTTTTTGTTTTATGAATAAAAATATTTTAGAAAACTAAATAAATAACAGAAAAATATTACAATCTTTCACAGTTAAATAATGATAAATATAAATAAAAGCATACACTTAAGAAAAAATTTCAATTAACCAAGTGAAAATGATAATATTAGTTATATCTCTTTCGTGATAACTAAAGGCATAACCCAGCCCTTTAAGGATATATATTCTTGAAGAGGAGCAACACAGTCTTTAATTTAGCTTTGTACACCATATGTCTGCCTGTCCGAATTAATCTCGGAGCCCCTAAGAATATGCAATTTACCCAAAGCGCTATTGCTTGAGCTCATCGATATTAGATCGATATTTAAATTGACCTATTTTTGCATATCTCACAAGCTTAAAGAGCTAGTCATTATAAATATCTTTAATTAAAGACATTAGGATATTTGGAATCGTCTCCCCCGTGTACTGGGTAGTTCCTAGTCGGCCACTTTCGACTATTACTTTCTTACTTGTTTTTTCTTGAGTGTATGCACATAAGACTTTTGATTTTGAGTGCCGTTATCTTGTCTTTTTTGTGTTAGTTTCTCTTTTGCTATTTTCTTGCCATTTGGTTAACCGTAAGCAAGTTTTGCCTATTTCCACTTTCGTATTATTTCGACTTGATTTTCGTGCATTTTTGATGCCACAAACAAATATGCTGGTTATTGTATATGTGTATGTAAGTGTGCGTGTATGTATGTGTGTGTGTGTGCGTGTGTATGTTTATGTATGTATGTATGTATGCGTGCGAATATTTGGGGCTTGTTCTTTATTGGAAGCATTTCAATGTGATTCTTTTACTGTTTATTTTTTCCTTGGGTGTACACACACTTAACCACTCACACACACAAACACACACATACAGACAGACACAGTTGCTATTTTACCTGAATGTTGCTTATGCTTTGATTGTGTCTTTAATTTACATAATATCTTTGCCCGTATCAGATGAACTCAAATTCAATTCGAAACTAACTCGTAAAATTTCATTTTCCATGTAACGCGCCAACAGGTGCCGCCCGAGACGAAGGCTGGACTGGGCGGAGGCGGCGCTGAGATGCAACAGCAATAAAAAGCAACAACAACACGAACAGCAGCAATAAAAATTTTTGATAACAGCAGCGCGAGGCATTAAATGAAAGCGAAACGTGCGAGAAAAGCGTTTCCGTAAATTACATAAAATGTAATTTATAATAAAAGAAACCACATACATACACACACACACACACACACACACAACATGCAGACAAACACTTTGTTTACAAGTTTATACGCGAAACTTTTCGCGTGCTAGGCACTTACGACGCGTTGCCAGATCTTGGAAATTGGATATTGGCAGCTGCAGATCATTCGATATATAAAGGCAACTCTGAAAAAAAAGAGCATGGCAAATATAGTTTGTTTGTTGCGCACATAAACAGAATATTCTAGATTCATCTAAACACAGCCATCTTCTAGGAACAACGGAGAAAGTGAATAGGCATTTTATTCAAAGTAATAATCTGCAATAAAAAATAATATAAATACCAAGTGAATGTGCAAAAGAAATAACCAAAAGAAAAAACATAATGGTTGTGAAATAAAAATACATACGCACACACTCACTCACACACACACACACATACACTACAGTAATTGTGTGCAAAAAAAAAACTTACACGCGCAACATTCATACATATGTAAGTGCCGACAGAGAGAACAACGCATGGGTGCCTCATTTTCATTTTCATTTTCATTTTATTTATTGAATTTTTTATGCATTTGCTGCACAAATTTCCAATGAGATTTCGCCCAAAAATGAATAAATATATACATATTTATATAGTAGTGCGAAGGTCGCCTGCCAGGTGGCCAGGTGGCCCAACTAAATGTCAACCGTGGGGGGTCACGGGCAGAATGTTGTGTAGGAAATTATGTTCATAAATCAATTTTGTAAACATTTGAAAAAGCAATTTAAATGGCATTTTCTGATAGCAGAGCACACCTAAAATGCTTTTCGAATGATGGGCACATAAATCTCGCATAGAATTTATGAGCTGCAAGCACATTTTGCAGTTATTAAATTTTAAGTTGAGTGCAAAAGTAATTGAATTGAATACACTTTATACATACGATTCAACTCAACCACCTATTTATAGTCTGATATAATTGCTCATTGTATACAAATTACTCAGGCAGTGCAAAGTGTTTGCTTCTGTTGGCCCCACACACTTATATTTGAAATCGCGAATAATTAAATGAAATTGCATAACAAACCATCATCAATAAGCAAGAAATAGATAAATGCAATGCGCGATATTAACAAATGCGTTAACAATTTAAATAAAAACCCATAAATATAACAGAAAAATAATAATTTTTGTTCTGTGCGTTTCACAAGCGCAGCAAAAAATCAATTTAATTGAATAGTGAATTAATTATTAAATGAAATGGCCAAATTGAATTATAATTTGTATTTAAATAAAGCAAAAATACTGTTTGCATGTAAGTAGCGCAATAATAATATATACATTTAATATTTAATATGTAATAATTAATATTTAATAGTTATATTAATTCAGTTCATTGTTGATTGCAAACAACTTCGCACCGAAGGCAAGCATAAAAGTACATTTCTAAATGAGCGTAGTGAATATAGAATTAAATCAGAAACTCAATTAATGTAAGTCAAATACCAAAGTAAACATACTTTTAATTAAAAATTAAACCAAATAAAAAAACCAAAACGAAGGTCAAAAATAGCTGCGATAAACGTAAAAAACAAAAAATTCGAATGCGACGCGCAGAAAAAGTTGACAAAAAATAAAAATTTGCCAACAATCTAAATGACAACGCATCGCAATCCTGCTTCTAGTCCTGTGGAAAGCCAGCAAGAGACAGACATGTGTGCGAAAGGGATTAATTTAATTAGACTTTTATTTTTATTTTTGTTGCTGTTTTTGTTGCTTGTGCGCCACAGCTCAGCCAGTTAATTAGCAGTAGCACAGTTGCGGTTGCTAATTATGATGGCAAAAATATGGTGTTGAACCAGGTGAAAAAAATAAATATATAGCTACGTAACGTAACTATTTGCATACCCTTACTGAGGCTTTAACAATAGTAGCTTTACTTCCTTTAATTAATTTTGTACTTAAAAATAATTAGTTAAATATATTTATCCAGGTCAGATCATAAATAGCATTTATATACCGACTGCATAGACATGAGCTATAGAGACATGAGACATGCTATATAAATTTCGAACCATTTCTGAAATCCCAGCCTGGTTGTATAATCATTACGCGTTCACTAACTGAGATTTTTACAATTTTTACATTACTCGTTCTTTCTTTTTATATTCATTCACGAAGTGATATGAATATATTGGTTTTGTGCAATGTCCGTCTTGCTGTCCGTCCGTCTGTCCGTCTGTCCGTCTGTCCGTATGAATGCAATATTTTTCGCGGCTATTGAAGCTAGAGACTTGAAACTTGGAACATATACTCGTATATGTCTCCGATTTATAAAGTGTAAAAATTTTCCATATACGCCCACTAGGGGCGTGGCAAATCGGAAAATGCATTTTCCTGTATGCCAGAAATCATATTAGTTGAAGAGCTAGAGAGCTGAAATTTAAAATGTAGATTTGTGTTGATCACCCAAGATCAAAAAGATATGGCGGATATATCTACGCCCATTGGGGGCGTGGCAAATCGGGTAAAACTGTATCTTCTAAAGTTGTAAAGCTAGAATGCTGAAACTTGGCACGTAAGTTAATGTTACGATTCTATAAAGACCGAAGAAAAAAATATATATCCCCGCCCACTGGGGGCGTGGCAAATCGGATCTAAATATATATTGATTTTCCAAATTCTCCTATATTTTGAGCACTATAGATGCTAGCGACTTGAAATTTGGTATGTATACTCGGGTTGACTACCCAAGATCAATAAGCTATGGCGGATATATCTACGCCCACAGGGGGCGTGGCAAACCGCAAAAGTTTATATCTCCTACAGTTTTAGAGCTAGAAGCTTAAAATTTGGATAGTTGAGTTACTGATAATCTCCTCTATCGATGACCCAAAAATAATTGTTACGCCTCTTTGGGGGCGTGGCATATCAAAAAATACCCTGTAATTTTCACATTTTTTGAGTCTAAGCGTCCAAGTTTTACAGTTACGTATCCTTCAGCTCATTCTAAGAACTGGCCAAAAATTATGGGTCTACGACCACTGGGGGCGTGGCAAAACGGATTTTAGACGCCCAACAGCGAAATTCATATGCGTATGCCATCTATATATATAAATATGCTTAATAGGTATTGATAATAAGGAAAGAAACATTTTTAAGAATATTAAAAAATATAAAATAAATTAAAACGAAAAAGTTTTCCGCGGGGTTCGAACCTGCACCTCAATCTACGCCCACTAGGGGCGTGCCAAATCGACATTTGCAGCGGCCAAATGCAAAATTCATATGCGTGTGTCACTCACATATATATGTATATAAGCTTAATAGGCATTAATAAGACAAAACGAAACATTTTTAAGAAATTTAAAAAATATAAAATATATTATAACAATATAAATTTCGATTTAAAAAAAAAATTCCCGCGGGGTTCGAACCTGCACCACAATCAAACAGCATGTTTGTCAAAAAAAGTAAAAGAAGAGATTCGAACCGCGGACTTCTGACACAACGCGCAGAGTCTCTGCTAACAGCGCCACTGCACCGATCTTGCGAAATATAACTAACAACAAACTTTACAGCTACGGCACCTATAGTAAACAAAAACCAAAGTAGCGGCTGAAAATTCAAAGACAATTCAAAAGCAATTCAAAGACAATTCAATCGCAATTGAGATTCTTAGAATTGCTCGAATACGCATTTGAATATACATATATACAAACACATTTGCACACGCGTAAAAAACGCTGGCATACTGAAATTGTGTGTGCAGACGAATACATACATTTGTAAGTATGTATGTATGTATGTACGTATAAGCATTTGTGGGTTATTTTAGCAAAAATAAAATTTAACTTATAAAAACTTATAAAAATATTTTACTGATAACAAAAATGTTATGTGTTTGTGATATAAGCTATCATTTTCCCAATAAAATAACTAATTTATGAAAAGACATTTAAAAAACTTGACATTAGCGAGATTAGAACCCGCGCTACTCCAGCGCAACTTGCATAGCATTTACCATCGACGCCACTGCAATATACGATCAGGCGGTAGGTAAAACGAAATAGCTTCACTTCGATAGCGTCATCTGACAAAAGTAAGCTAAAGTAACGGCTGAAAATTTCATGAATCAATTCTTAGAATATGCTAGAAGACACGCTTTTATATGTATGTATATACATACATACATATGCATATGACTGTATGCATAGAATAACCGATCAATGTGTGCATACGTATAGGAAAAACGCTCTGCTCCGCTGCTAGCTTGCTGCTTGCAGGTGCGTTTGCTAATTGGCCAAATATTTCTATTTCTATTGAATTTTGGTCATTTCTTAAGAAATACCAGCTCATTCACATTGCTACATTTGCAACTAAAATTAAAAGGAGAATTCGGTAATTTTTGAGCCGATATTCAAAATATAACAAAAATCAAAATTATATAAAATACCCATGTATCTATATGCAAAATTTGGAGAGTCTAGCTCTAAAGATGTACGAGATATAAACGGGAATAGTTCTCTATGATTCCCCACTTTTAATTAGTTCAGGCCCTGCTTTATATTGATTACTATTAGCGCTAGAGACTTGAAATTTAAAATATACTCGGGTTGACCACCCAAAATCAATTAGATATGTAAGGCAGCGTTGGGACTGTGAATGAATATTCCGCAGTCGGTAACGCCCGACTGCAACGTTCTTACTTGTTTTTTTTTTTTTTGACAACTGGAGAAGATTAAATTATAGCATATAAACTTTATGATTTGTAAAAAGTTTTATACAGCAAAAATATTTCTTTGTTAGTATATTTTTAATGTAATTAAATATACAACACATTTTTTAAATCAAATCATTTTATTTTAAATGAATTTTGTCTCTTTTTCAATAACTAATATGCTTTTTTTACGTTTCTTTTACGTTTTTAAATTATTTTAATAAACTATAATTGTTGGATTTTTCTGATTAGTTAGTTATAATTTACAATATACATGGAAACATATTAGTAAGTTTTATTTTTTAAAACTATCTCAATTTTAATTTACGCACTTTGCGCAACAAACTTTGAGCCCTTCTTAAGTTCACGTCCATTTTAATTTATATCAACTTTAATTCAAAAACAAAAGTATTTTGCGTTGGAAACATCTCTGACCCAACTCAGATATACCCATCTTATGTTTACAAAACGGAATGAAAAAGTTAGTTATTTTTTTGTTTCTATCTCAACTTTAATTTTTCGTTTTGTTCCGCAACTAATTTTGCGTCCGCGAAAACATGCTACAGAGAAAAGCTACAGTTGACTGCCTCGCTTATATACGTATAGGCGTGTCTGTGGGTGTGCATGAGTATGTGTGTGTTAAAGCTTCACAAGGCCAGCATAAATTTATATATGACTGACACCTAATGTGCGGCTTAGCTGGTTTTTTAGACTTTACATTTGCCCCAGCTTTCGCCTGTTTTGCCAGGCGCAATTAACATGTGCCCCCACACACTCACACACTCTCATACACACACACACACATGCATACAGGCATACACCTGGACAGTTACGCCCAGAGGCGTGGACGTTTGCGTGGGCTTTTGAAAAGGTCGTCACAGCTGTGGGCAGCATAAAAAGGGCAGCTGCCTTTGAAACATGGCTTGTCTCTATGTTTGTTGACACAAAAAGGTGTTTGCTTAAAGTAGATGACAAAAAAAGTGAGCGCAACTGAGGCAAGGGCCTGGACAGTTGGGACGCCGAAATATGCACATACAGGTGGTCTGCAAGGTACTGTGGGAAATACGAGTTCTTTAAAGGGCAAACAAGTAATTATTTCTGGTTATCTTTAGAGTTCGGCACTTGAAAGTCTGCACAGGTTTGCAATGTACTATGGGAGAAATAAATACTTTATACAATACAACAAAATACATACAAAGACACTAATGACTTCTACAATGTGGAGTGATATGTTATATAGATCAAAGCTTAGGCTAAGTTAGAAGACTATTATTATTTTATAGTGTTATACTCAAGCTGTATTCCGTTGTACATTTACTTATGCCAAAAACTAACTTTTGTCGGAAATATCTTATTAGGTGTCTATTCAAAGTTTTTCGGTTTACATTTATGTATTATATTCTATATTGCCGTTCTCTTTTTTTTTAATATATCAAATAAATTTGAGTCAGATAAATTTGCTTAATTGCCCACTGTGCTCTGCTCTTATGGCTAATACAGCCTTGGGACATGGCAGAACTGCAATTGCCTCGCGATGTCATTTGGCTGCGCGCTCAAATGTATGCTATAGAAATTTAAATTGCTCTACAGTTTTAAAATGCTTTCTATGTAGTGTACTAAGGACCAATTACCAAAAGAATTATTAAAATACGAGTATTAAACAAATATAACTTTAAAAAAAATATATATATAGAGAGAGAGAAATCGTAGTGAACTAATTACAATTTCATGATTTGCAATATATATATACATATATATATATGTATACTGAGACGTATATAATATTGATAAATATATATATATATATATATATATATATATATATATATATATATATATATATATATATATATATATATATATATAAATATCTGTATTGAATATCGACTTAAATACAATTTAGTAATTATACAAAATTTATATATGCATATGCATAAAGTATATACATAGATACGATTCGTAGCCTAGTTCGTTTAGTGGATCAAGCGTTGGCATTATTCGAGTTAAAATCATAGTAAAGATATATTAAAATAAAAAAAGAGAAACCCATTTTATAAGCTTAAGAAATAATTAACTAGATTGTTAGCTCAATGGTATGTAAAATATATAACAACTGTAATATATATGCGCTCTACATAACTATAAACAGAAAATAACTATACTTTGATATATGATACATATATATTTTATAAACAACTTTTACTCTTAAACAATAAAATTTTAATACTCTGTCTTCAGCCTTAAAAATGAAAACAAAAACAAAAACCAAAAAATGAGAGTTACCTAAAGAGGAAACTCTATCTGTGGAGTATCAGATCGTTTCAATCTAAGCCTAAGTATAAACCAACGAAAGTAAAAAACTATGCACTCGTTAGTTATGTTTAATGTAAATAAGCTTTAAAATGGTTACTTAACTTGAATTTTTTTTGTTATTAGAAAATTTAGCGAAAAAACAAAACCTACTTATGTGATCCAACAATTTCTTCTCTTCCATGAAGCTAAAAAAAAAAAACAACAACAAATTATAAAAGCAAAACACTTAATTACTAAATTAATATAAATTTAAACTAATTATGTAATACATTGACTTAATTAGCTGAGATGTTCAATAATTTCGCCAGGCATTTAGCAAATTCAAAAAGAAATATAAAAAAAAAAAAAATATATATATATATATACATACAATAAACCAAAGCATGAAAGCCAAGTAAAAGAAATGAGATTTTATTTAAACAAACATTTTAGTACTTCATTTCAGATTAATAATAAAGCTAAGGTATCTGCAAAAATCCTAGCCAAAGAATTTTTCTAAATTAACTGGACATTTATTAAGGAAGCTATCGTATTGTTTAAATATTTTCTAAGTTTTTCACTATGCTTATGCCGAAGGGAAGCAGACAGAGCACTTAAAAATATATATAAATTCTTGAGCAAGATGTAGAGTTGAGTTGCTATGGCCGGGTCCATCTATCCGTACGTATGAGCATAACTTTGGACTGCAATTTGGGCTATGTTATTTAAACTTATTTGTTGAACAACTTTTCTTCTAGATGGACTATGTGATATTGATATTCATATGTGTTTAGTGGGAAGGGGTGGATTTGGGGACTTACAACAAAAATCAAAACTGTATAAAATACACATGAATCTATATAAAAAAAAACTTGAAGACTGTAGGATCAGGAGCGTTTTCCAGTCCAGCATGAGTTTCAGAGTATGGGGGTGTTATTCTACTAAACAAATGAGCCGTATATTAAATGCAGCGCATCGTAGGCGCAACGTTTATTCCAGAGTTTTCGTTCTAGACTAACTGCAGAAACGTATGAGCAAGCGCAGCTTGCTTAAAGTTAGGCGAAAGTGAGTGCAAGTAAGGAAAGTTGAACAATGCAAAGAGAGAGAGTAATTAGGGTGGTCCCAAATCTAAGAATAGAAGTTTACATTTCAACTTAAGCAAATATAAGACTAATTTGACCCAACATCCCGGCCCCATTGAAAGACGCAGTCTTTCAAGAGACAGGAAGAATAGCTATTTTGTGAATAGGTCTCCGGATTATGCCCTTGGTAGTGCGGACATCTACAACTCGTACTCGTTGATCTCGTCCAGGAATTGTAGCTGTAATGCGACCCATTATCCACTTCTGAGAAGGTATGTTGTCCTCATGTTTGAGGACCATGTCGCCGATAGAGATACTGGGTACTGGTTTGTTCCACTTGGTGCGTACGTTCAGCTAGTTGAAGTATTCTGCCAGCCAGCGTCGCCAAAAATGTTGTTTGATACCAGTTATCAAACGCCAGCGGTCCAAAGATTGCAGCTGTTCGTCTTCTATGTTGTGTTCAGGCAATGCTCGCAAGGAGTCTCCAACTAGAAAGTGACCAGGTGTCAGAGCACCCAAGTCACTTGGATCTGACGATAGTGCGGTCAGCGGGCGCGAGTTGAGAATGGCTTCTACCTCCGCTGTGATTGTAGCCAATTCCTCAAACGTGCAGCGGGCATTCATCAAGCTGCGCGCCATGAGTCCCTCGGCGCTTTTTACTGCTGCCTCCCAGAGGCCGCCAAAGTGTGGTGCTCTGGGTGGGATAAAACGAAAGTTGATGAATTCATTTGAGCAAAAACTAATTATTGATTGCTGATTTTCTTGCTTGAAGAAGTAGTCTCGAAGATCCTTTAATTGATTGCTTGCTCCAGTGAAATTTGTGGCGTTGTCACAAAATATATCCACAGGCAATCCACGTCGTGCAATCATGCGCCTCAAAGCGGCTAAGAAAGCATCCGTTGAAAGGTCAGATACCACTTCGATATGCACGGCCTTGGTGGCGAAGCATACGAATATGGCAATGTAGCCTTTCCGAGGTGCCTTGCCCTGAATGCGAAGATAGACGTTGACTGGTCCACAAAAGTCAACTCCACAGTGAGCGAAAGGTCTCGATGGAGTCAATCGCTCTACAGACAGATTTCCCATGAGTTGCTGTTGCAGCCTTGGCTTGTAGCGCACACAGTGCACGCATTTCCTGACAATAGAGCGAGCCAGGTCTCGAGCATTTACAATCCAGAATTGAAGACGAAGTAGCGCAACAAGTGCCTTAGAGCCAGCATGGTAATGTTTCATATGAAGAAACTGCACGTAGTGGCGAATGAAGTCATCTTTACTGGGAAGTAGGATCGGATGTTTTTGAGCCTCTGGTGCATTTGCCAATTCGAGACGGCCGCCAACCTTCAGTAGTAGGTATCCGTCTGTTATCTGTAAAAATGGATTTAGAAATTTGATGTGATTTGATATTTGCCTGTTTTTGTGCAAAGCGTGAATTTCATCTACGAAGTGTTGTTGCTGCAGATTCCAGATGATGCAACTGAATGCACGCTGTAGCTCTGGAGGTGTCGGCGAGGCCGTAGACAGCTCAACGGGCTTCCGAAGCGCGTGTGTGAAGCGCAGCATCCAAGCAACAATTCGCAAGCAACGAAGATGCGAACTTATGCTTCTAAGTGTGTCGAGTAGATAGTTGCTATCCGTCGTAACCTTGAACGCTGACTTGCGCATCTAAAGCGTTACGACCTCTGGATCTGGTTCGTGGCGTTTCTCTTTTGGCCAAGCGTTTGGACTCTGCTTCAGATACTCCGGCCCCATAAACCAGATTGATTCGCTCAATTCCATGGGCTTACATCCTCTCGACACCAGATCGGCAGGATTTGATTGTGTTGGGACGTGTCTCCAATGACAGTCCGGTGTGGCTTCTTGTATGTCAGAAACGCGGTTTCCAACAAAAGTTGAGAGTGTCGCAGAATGTTGCTGTATCCAATGAAGAACTATCGACGAGTCGCTCCACAGATACGTTGATTGGTTTGATATGAAAATCCCTTTGATTTTCACGTAGAGCTGTGCCAGCAGGTGGGCAGCAGCGAGCTCCAATTTTGGTAGCGATAACTTGCGAGTTGGCGCTACTCTGCACCTTGACGTGATCAGGTGAGCCTTAACCTTGCCATCCGCTGCGAGTGTGCGTGCGTAGATGCAACATTCGTATGCACGAATGGAAGCGTCACAAAAACCATGCAATTGCAACTCCTTGGTGTTCGACTGCATACAGAATCGAGGTGTTGCCAGCGACTCCAGCGAAGGAAGCGATGCTGCAAACGATTTCCAAGCTAGACAAAGTGTTTGCGGCACAGACTCATCCCATTGCAATTTGAGTATCCACAGCTCCTGTAGGATGATCTTCGCAGTTACGATGACTGGCGCTACCAGTCCCAGTGGATCAAAGAGTGAAGATGCAACAGATAAAATTGTCCTCTTGGTGGTTGCATCAATGGAGCACTTGGGTCGAAATGCAAATAACAATATGTCCTGACGTTGATTCCATGCTAAGCCCAACGTGCTCGTAACTGAGTCGTCTTCAAGATTCATTTCCTTGATGGTGGTGTCATCAACAAAGTCCGGGTGATTTGAATGCCATTTTGCCAGTTCAAATTTGCCCTTGCCAAGTATCTCGATGACCTCTGCCTTGAGTTGTTGCAGGCCTTCTGCCGTGTCATGCCCACACTGAAAGTCATCCACGTAGAATGATGACTTGATGGCTTGTGCTCCAAATTTGTGAGTTTGCATGTGAAGATCGGCCAAATATGTCATACTGCGTATAGCAAGATATGGGGCTGTTGCCGTACCGTACGTAACTGTATTTAGTTCATACGTCCGAAGGGGTATTTGCGATCACGATAGTCTACTAACACTTGCCTGAACATTTTCACAACATCTGCAGTGAGCGCATATTTGTATGTTCGGAAGCGTAGCAGAAGCGTGTATAGGTCCGTCTGAATGGTTGGTGCAACCATTAGCAAGTCATTGAGTGATCGTTGCGATGAGGTTCGATTTGAGGCATCGAAAACAACTCTGAGCTTCGTTGAAGTGCTATTTAGCTTGAAGACGCAGTGATGTGGAATGTAATTGTGCGGCTCGTCAAGCCTTGGTGAGTCTACCAAACTCATGTGGTTGAGATCTTCATATTCACGCAGAAAGTCTGTATACGATGCCTTTAGCTGAGGATTATGATTTAAGCGCCGTTCCAATGACTCAAATCTAAGCTTGGCTGACTCGTATGAAGATCCTAGATATCTTGGGTCATCCTTAAATGGTAGCCGAACAATAATTCTACCATGTGCTTGTTGACGTACAGTTTGACTAAACAATTGTTCACACTGCAGGTGGTCAGGTGTGAACTTGTCGATTGGTTTGTTTAGGTCTTCAATCTGTCAGAGCCTTTCCAAATTGTTGTTGATTGTCTCCTCCTGTGAGAGCGAGTAGCAATGTGTCTGTTGCTGCCTTCCTTCATAGCGTCCAGACACAATCCATCCAAGTAACGTTTTCTGAAGCGTAGGAAGACTGGGACCCAATTTGATTTGTCCTACTGCAAGAATTTCGAAAAATGCTTCAGTTCCAATAAGCAAGTCGATATGGCGAGTTTTGTAGAACTGCTCATCAGCTAAAGGTGTGTTCTTGGGTATGTTCCAAGATGAAGTGTCGATGTCCGAATCCGGCTGATAAGCAATGTGTGACGTCACGCAGAAATCCATGGGAATCTTGTCCTCCAAGTTCTCCAAACGTGACTTGATTATGGCCGAAGTGCCAAACTTGATGTGTGTGTGTGATTCGCCAATGCTAGAGATTCGCATATGCCGTTTGACCTTTGGCAAGCGTAGCGATTGAGCGAACTGTTCCGATATGAAGTCCACTTGTGAGCAAGAATCCAAAAGTGCACGACCAATTCTGTAGCTTCCAGATGCATCCATGACCTCAACGATGGCCGTTGCCAAGATGACTTGGTCTGTTCGATTGGTGTGTGTATGTGTGACAACATCGTTTGAGTTCGTAGAAGACGGCCTAGTTGCAGCTGCCTCCCGATGTAGTAAGCTGTGATGAAGTCTCGAGCAATATCGACATCTTTGCGTAGAGGGACATTTCGCTGCCTGATGGCCCTTGCCAAGACAGTTTAGGCACAGCGCATGTCGTTTTGCTGCTTCATAACGCTCCGCAATCGACATCTCCTGAAGCCGACTGCAGCGTGAAACTCGATGCTCTGAACTAAGACAAAGAGGACATGAGTGAGTTGAGCAATTAAAAGACAAACCATGGCGCGTGGTTGTCTGGCTTCGTGGTTTGCTAGCAGTCGCAGTTCGAGCCTGGCTCGATTCGGACTTACCGCAGGATTCCAAATATTGGCAATGCCTCTCAACTACCTGTACACACAACTCCCACGTAGGCAACTTGGAATAATCCAATGATTCGTTCCATTTCCGCTTAGTTTCCATATCCATTTTATCCATGACAATGGCTATTAACATTGCCTGCGCGATTTGTGATTCGTTGCCTAGTGATCTTAGCGAGTTGTACAATGCTGTAGAGTTGTCAATCAAACTTCGAATTTCTTGACTATTTGACTTTGACACACTCTTGAGCATAAACAACGACGAAATATTATCCAAAAACACTAATGTTGGATTGTCGTAGCGTTGATTCAAACGTTCAAGTGCCTTCCGATAGTTTTCAGGTGTGATCTGAAATGCCTTCACAGTATCCAATGCTGCTCCCTTTAAGCAGCTGATCAACTGATTAAACTTCTCGATGTTTGATAAGCTGTTCTGTTGATCCACCATTTGATTGAATAATGCACTAAAATTCTTGTAATCTGCATAATTGCCATCTAATGTGGGTAGCGTGAGTCTGGGCAACTTGGCAGACGATGAGAATGTAGGTCCTGATGCCGCAGCATAGGTTGATTCGTGCATCTCTTCCGTAAGTTGCTCTGTAATGCAGACCTTTATTTCTACATACAGCTCCTCCAGATCGGCGCGTCCAGTATCGGTCGGACATTCCTTTTCAATTTGAGTCTGCAAAACCATTGATTGCTTAAAGTAAGCTTCCAATATTTCCATGCGACATTTTAATTCAGCCTGACTTGGCACAGATTTTCCATCTCTTAGTTTGGGATCGACTACACTTCGAATGCGGCTAATATTCCGGCGAGTTTATTTTATTTTAATAAAATTGATATATTTTAATAAGCGTTGATCAAATTCACTGTCACAGTTAAAAACACAAAATACAGGGTATTTGGCAAGCGACTACCTATGCGTGACAAATTTCACTCAAATGAGCGTGCAAATATTAGGCGATGCGTTTCACTCAACTGAGCGCGTATAATTAAGCAGCGAAGAGAGCAATGCATGCGACGACTCTCACTGAGCTGAGCTGCAGAGAGCAATGCATGCGACGAATTCCACTTGTTGTTGCCTTTATGTTACGCCGCTCAGTAAGTGCGTATGTATGTAAGTATGTTTTTATGTATGCGTTTGTAAGCAGCTGCACTTATTCTGCTTACATGCATATGATTTACCCAAAACGTTTAACGAATATGATGGCAAACACAGTGCCGGTAACTTACTGCGGTGATCGCGGGGGGATCGTAGGGCAGTGAAGTGACGTTGAGTACGACGATTGCAAAGCAGAAGCTGCTGTTTCTGCGAGAGAACGACGAAAGATGACTCGGTAAATGCAGCGATGCGACGGCGGGGGGTCACAGAGCGACAGCGAAGTCAACCAGCGATTGAAGCGGGGTCTCGGCGGGGCGAAGAATGGCAAGCAAAGCGAATGTATGCACAGTTCGCAATATGCCAAATAAAACTTTAGAATATGTTGCACAGAACTTTAAATAACACAGCCCCACGTTGGGCGCCAAAGTGTAATATCAGGAGCGTTTTCCAGTCCAGCATGAGTTTCAGAGTATGGAGGTGTTATTCTACTAAACAAATGAGCCGTATATTAAATGCAGCGCATCGTAGGCGCAACGTTTATTCCAGAGTTTTAGTTCTATACTAACTGCAGAAACGTATGAGCAAGTGCAGCTTGCTTAAAGTTAGGCGAAAGTGAGTGCAAGTAAGGAAAGTTGAACAATGCAAAGAGAGAGAGTAATTAGGGTGGTCCCAAATCTAAGAATAGAAGTTTACATTTCAACTTAAGCAAATATAAGACTAATTTGACCCAACAAAGACTTTAGCTCCAATAATGTACGAGATATAATGTTAGATCTGATTTTTGATAAGTAATCGATAATAATGAAATAAAAATAGTAATCCTATTTTTCAAAACAAGCAGGATATGCATGTGCTATACAGGGACCTTCAACAAAATTTCTAATATGTAGCTCTCATAGATTTTTAATTAAAATAATACAAAATAAAAAACCTATTTCAAATAGTAGAAACTTGTGTTTTAGCATATTCTTACATTTCAATACCATTGGTATCTGATAACCTTCTTAGAAACTCCAATCACTTACGATTACTACAGCTATTCAACACATCCGAATATTATACTATGTGTATTGCATATATGAGACGACATATCGAAAGAAGATAAACTTAAGAGAGCCTATTCTAAAATAAATAATTAGCTGCTTCTCCGAACAGATACCATTATTTTTATCTGAGAAATTTATTAAAAATATGATCAAGGTCTAAATCAAAACGTAAGAAAGGTCTAGTCGAGACTGCTCGACACGGATCCCCTCTTCCAGGAACTAATATTTCAATAATTTGTCGTTCTACTTCTACATACACATACACACACACATACGCACGCACGTATAAAAAGGTATAGGCTGCCACGTCGGCTTACTTTTGGAATTTAATTGCTTGATAACTTTTTATGTAGACGGACAATCTTGATAAAACTTTCAGACCGTGATTATAACATTGAAATGTGTGTATGTGCCAACGCACAAATACGGTTTTTGCAAACTTGTAAGGAAGGAGGTGTTTTGAGCGGTGGGGGGTAAAATATGACAAAAACCAAGATTCTTAAAAATACATATGAATCTACCTTTCAAATTTGGAGACTCTAGCTTTAAAGATGTAGGAAATAAAATTTTTTAACTGGTTTTCGATAAGGTTTTTAATCAATAACAAAATAACGGGAGCAGTTATCGATTTCTGAAGAAAAACTTGATATGTGCGCTCCATATACGGACCTACGAAAAAAAATTTCAGGTCTCTAGCTCTTATATCTTCTGAGATCGACGCGTTCATACAGACGGACAGACGAACAGACGGACAGACAGACGGACAGAGCTAAATCGACTCAGCTCGTCGCCCTGATCAAGAATATATATACTTTATGGGGTCTGACACGCCTCCTTCTGCCTGTTACATACTTTTAACAAAACCATTATACCCTGATTTCCCATTTTCAATGGGTTCAGGGTATAAAAATAAGTCGGGAATTATCCTCTGCGCTGGGCTTAGAGTACTCTTATTTGTTTGGTATTAAACTTTGGAGGGTTTCTAAAAATCTTGCTCATCCTGATATCCATTTCTGACAATCACTAAATAAATTTTTTATAAAACTGACAAAAAGAAATTAGACAGGGAATGGAAATCTTAAAATAAAAGTGAATTAAAGGAAAAGAGCGCACACGTGGAAATTACTTACCGAGACACAGGTACTAGACATCTTTGAAGCTGGCACGGGGAAATACACTGTAATCCATATACGGAGCATTATATGCCCGATCTAAATCTGCACGGTCTAAAGCCCCACAGGCTTCAACGGCCAATGCCCCGAAGCCCGACATTATAGCATACCAGAGCGCTGCCCTCAAGACCCCGAATAGCCCGTTTTGAGGCAGTAAAAAATTAAAAGTAAAAATATTTCTTAATAGACAGTTAATGATATCTCTTTCCGATGAGTGAACTTGCAGAAATTTCGTGTTTCGGAGAGACTCTGAAACTCAATAAATTTAGTTGTCTGTAGGCCGTCAACAAGGACTGTTTAGTGGTTTGTGCCGACTGTTATTATATTACTTTTTGCAATAAGTTCTACTAATCTTATTGAATTCTAAGAATAATATCAATACCTCTGAATATTTATATTTACTGTCAATATGAAAGGATCAAATGTCAAGGATTGAAAATCTATCAACTTTATCAGTCCACTGTTTATTTTTCTTATATTTCTATTTATTCATTATTAAAAACTACTCAAAGTAGATACATTCCTTCGCGCTCTATAATTTCGTATGCAGCCTGTTTCGCTTAGTGTACTTATAAATCATGTTCCCACCTCTGGGGACCAAATTAGAAATGAAATATGGCGGCCGGCGTTCCAGAAAGTGTGCCATTCAATTTGCAATGCCAGCATGTCTGCCAAAATCGAATACCATGAAAACCCCCAACGACTGCAAAATCTGCATAAAACATGTTACCAATTGCAGTCTAAAGCTGACCGCGCTTCCAGCCGTCCTCCTGAACATCCCGCTCTTTTCATGGCCGACGAGGCGGCACGCAAATGGCCACAAAATGTTAGCCTGGCATGCGAAGAACCTCCGCCTCTCCCCCGCTACTTCTTCTCTACCATAAGCCAGAGACGTTGTTAGAGAGGGGCGAACAGTCGACCAAACTTTTGACTTAATTGGCCAATTGTTTCGGGTGGTTCACACAAAAATGTGTTGCATATTTTATGGCGCAAGGCGTCTCAAATTTTTTGAATAGTAATCATGTCATAATATCAAGCAACTGCCCAGCGTTTAGAGGGGCGTATCTGCAGCTAATTGCCAAATCAATGAAGCACACCTTCGTTTTCGTCCACGTTTTGTGGGCGTTGGCGAATGCATACACTAGAGCAAGTCCAGAACCAGCAATTAGGCGTCAAACTGTTGGCCACTTAACTCAAGGCAACACTGGGCAAGGCACTCAAGCAACTTTAAGAAAAAGAAGACAGCTTGATGGTGTAGAATAGACTCTTTGAGTTGATTAAATTAGTCGTCCTAAGCTAAAATGATGTAGAAATCAGATAAATAGATAAAACTATAAAAAATACAATAATACAATAAAAATGTTTTTAATTATATAAATATATATATTTTTTTTATTTTAGCTAAGTAATACTATTTTTAAACCAGCTTAAAGCATTTTAATAAAATATGCCTAGTCTGATTGAAGCAATCTCACATGATTTACAAATTCTTTGATCAGTGCGAAAAACCCTTAACTCCATGTTAAACCTAATCCGTAAACTAACTCAACACGAGATTGTTGTATCTTAATTTATGCAATAACTGTTAATTTAGCCTTGTACTTTTACAAAACAAATGTTTATACCCTGAATAATATAATGGCTTTGTTAAAAGTATGTTACAGGCAGAAGGAGGCGTGTCAGACCCCATAAAGTATATATATTCTTGATCATGGCGACGAGCTGAGCCGATTCAGCCCTGTCCGTCTGTCTGTCCGTCCGTCCGTCCGTCCGTATGTATGAACGCGTCGATCTCAGAAGATATAAGAGCTAGAGACTTGAAATTTCTTTTCGTAGATCCGTATAGTGAGCGCGCATATCAAGTTTTCAAAAATCGATAACTACTCCCGTTATTTTGTTATCGATTAAAAACCTTATCGAAAGCCAGTTAAAAAATTATATTTCCTACATCTTTAGAGCTAGAATCTCCAAATTTGAAATGTAGATTCAAATGTATTTTTAAGAATTTCGGTTTTTGTCATATTTTACCCCCCACCCCTCAAAACACCCCCTTCCCTACAAGTTTTCAACAACCGTATTTCAAATACTAGAGACTTGTTATATTCACGGTTTTTATCAAGATTGTCCGTCTACAAAAAAAGTTATTAAACAATTAAGTTCCCAAAGTAAGTCCACATGGCAGCCCATGCCTGTTTATACGTGCGTGCGTATGTGTGTGTGCATGTTTAAGTAGAAGTGGTACGCCGAATAATTGAAATATTAGTTCCTGGAAGAAGGTTCAGGGGATCTCGTAGTCGAGCAGTCTCGACTAGAGCTTTCTTACTTGTTTTTATATACATTTCTTATAGTTTTCAAGACACTCAAACTTTTTAATTTATAAAAAAAAAGATATAAGAATATTTTAGTCGAGACGGCTCGAGTACGAAATCCCCTGAACTCTTTCAGGAACTGATATTTCAGTAATTCGTAGTTTCATTTCTACTTACACGTGCACACACACATCCACACAGACGCACGTACGTATAAGCAGGCATGGGTTGCAGTGTGGGCTTACTATGGGAATTTAATTGCTTAATAACTTCTTTTGTAGACGGACAGCCTTCATAAAACTTTCAAACCGTCAAAACACCATTAAAGTGTGTGTATTTGCCAAAGCACAAGTCTCTAGTATTTGAGATTTGCAAATTTTTTGGGAAGCGGACGGATTTGGGGGTGCCGATGGAATATAACAAAAATCGAAATTAAAAAAAATACATGTTAATCAAATTTCAAAACTTGGATACTCTAGCTCTAAAGATGTAGGAGATATAATGTGATAACTGATTTTCGGGAGTAGCTATCGATTTTTGGAAACAAACTAGATTTGCGCGTGTGGATCTACGCGTTGAAAACAGACAGATAGACGGCACGGCTAAATCGACTCAGCTCATCGCCCTGATCAAGAATATATATGCCACGCCTTCTTATGCCTATTACATACATTTTAACAAAACCATTATACCCTGATTTCGCATTTTCAATAGGTTCAGCAAAAACATTGCATTGTTGCAAAGTGTGAACACGACTAGGAACGACATCTTTATGTTGAATTTAATAGGAAATTTTAAAAATAAGAGTGTTGTAGTCGGGTGCTACCGACTGCATAATACTTGAACACAATTGAATTTTTTGTAAAGCTCATGAGGGAGTCCAATTTTGAAGCTCTTATTGCTCAACTATCGAGCTTTCGAGCTTCTATGTAGCTCTCTATAGAGACATAAGTTTTCCGATGCCATTTATCTTCATGCCGCACTGTAAGCTGACTTTTCGAATTTGTCAGCTTTATTTGTGCAATGTGTGAAATTCAAATTCACAATTTTGGCTCTCATTTGGTACTCGATTACTTTTGGTTTTAATTCTAAGCACACCAGCTATATTTGGCTCTGGCCCGATGCCAATCAATGAGCGGTCCTTGCCCCGCTCTGAAGAGGACAAGGAAGGGGTTCCCCGCCTAGTTAACATTTGGCCATATTTTTTTGCGGCGGGTTTAATGCTTTATATAAAGACGGTCAGAAGCAGCTACATCGCATATAAATAATTTACATTTCGCATGGTCACGCACAAATCATATGAGGGGGAAGCGGCACGGACAAAAACTGACAAAGCGGAGTCTGACGCCGCGCCACTCCGCCCGCCGTTTTCCATGATTGGGTATGGGGAATCGGAAGGTTTGGGCTTGGGTTCGGGTCTGGGACTGCATGATGCGTACAAAAGTGACAGTTAAACATGGAAACACACTCAAAATGTTAATTGATATGCAAGGCATAGAGGGACGTGGTGTGGCAACAGGCATTGGGGCACACAATAAAAGTTTAGCTGCCTTTTTTTGGGACAATGAAACTGTTGGTCATGACAGTGAAATTCTCTTTCACTGCTATCGATGCCGTTTTCCTCCATATCCATTTGTGATCAATATGTTCTATTTATAACACTTGAAACCTCTGAGGCGGATGTCACAAAGAAAAGTGTGTTATGCGAAGGTAATTGTACTATTTATTGGCACATATTTGTTGCTTTTACGTACTACATTGAATTGGAAGAGTAAAAGAGACTATTAAAACTCGGAACTGAATAAAAATTGTTATTTCAAAATCTTTTATTGAAGTTAAATTCAATATTTAAATTCGACTGCTTGCTAACATTTAATTTAATTTTTTTCTGAATGAAACGCTTGAAACGCTAAAAATTGGAATGGTTTCTGTCATAATTTAATAAGTTTGTGAATCATTACACTTTGAGCGTTTTGATTTAAAATAAATTGTAGTATTTTTTTACTAATTAGTAATTTAGAGATGTTCTATGTGTTTCAACCAAACGGTCACCCTATACATAAGCAACAAGCAGTTAACTAGAACAGCTGTCTTTTATTCTACTGCGTCCAAGCTGTATTGATTTATTAGGATTTATTCTTATTCCGAGTAAACGGTCACACTGGTCGCAAACAGCAGGCACTCATTTGTAACAGCTGTTATCTTGTTTTATTGCCGTTCAGGTGTTTTGATCTCTTTTGTCGCTTGATTAATGAGAATGAACATCGATGAACTAAATGACGACTGTCTCTGCATCATCCTGGAGTACCTGCCACTGCCCGATCAAATTGCCATGGCGCGAAGCTCGTGGCGCTATGAGCAGCTGCTGGGCGAAATTGTATGGAGGAAAGCGCGTTATCGTGAAGTATCCGTGTCCGATGATATGTTGGAGCCACTTAACAAAGAGGACTACATGTTCTTCTTTGAGGTGACGAGCCCCTATATGGAAAAGCTGTACATCTGGAATGTACACGACAAGGCCTTCGATTCGTATTTGGGGAGATATTTGCTGAGACCCGAGCTCGGATTCTATTTGTGCTTGAAGCTCACAAATCTGCGCGAGCTGTGCGTCACGGACAACTACATGAACAACAGCATGATACAAATCGTAAGCAAAAGTTGTCCCCATCTGCACAGCTTAAGTGTGTCGAGCGCCAGTATAACGGGTCAGTTTATGGTCGATCTGCACAACCTGAAGACGCTCGTGGCGAGGGAGTGCTCCATCGAGGCGTCGCACCTGACTGAGCTGCTTTCCCAGCTGCAGCTAACCACACTGGACGTAACCGACAATAGATATAATATAGAGCAGACTATACTGCAAGCGCCTGCAGCCAGGCTGCTATGTCTGCAGCGGTTGGGCATCTCGAATGCAAAAGATTGCGGGTTTCGCATCGGGGAACAGCTGCCTGCGCTCAAGGAGCTGGTCGTGAGCTATCACGGCGTTAAGGCGGAAGACCTGCGAGATATGTTGGACGCCACTCGGCAGCTGGTTGCGTCGTCTGACTCCAAATTTCCAAAGCGCCTACAGTCTATCATGTGCAATGTGGTTGATGTGGAAGTAGCTCTAGAGCAGATCACGGGGCTGGAAACTCGGTGTCCGCGTGCCTCTCCGCAGTTTTGTGAGCTTTTAAAAATCATTTACAAATGTAAATAGGGCATAGAATGCTTCTCTTTGAAGTTATTTTTATAACCTTGCGATTAGATATTCTAATTTTGGCAAGCGAAATGCACGCAAGTACAGTGCAGCCTTGCTTTGGTGAGCCTTATCTGGTTACAATGAGCTGTGCTAATTTATCAGAGATTTTACAAAACGACAACCAAACATACATTCAAAATACTTTTCCCAATTTTACAACAAATATGATGATTGATTTTCCATAGTGATTCCAAGTTGAAGTGCAATTATTCGTATATTCAAATTAAAATTGTTCTTCGGGATGATTTTTAATTGTAATGCAAAATGACAAAAGGACACGAAAAATATTAAAATAAACTTTTACAAATCCTTACCGTGTTATTTATGAATTACAAATAAGCTATTAAACAATGTTGTTTATTCTTTAAAAATTGTTTTGAAATCCGGTGGTTTCATTAAGATTTTCGCAAATTTTATTCAAATCCTATTTACATTTGTATTATACTTTGATCCCATAGAAAATCGAGAATTTAAATTTATTTTTAAGAACTGACGATTTGAGATTTACTGTACTACAATGGATACCAAAGTTTTTGTATATTTCGGATATAACCTCTACCATTGAAAATGGTCGTGTCGTGTGAAAGTGTAAAACCAAAAATGGCGCGACAGATCCGATAAAGTATACATAGCTGAGTATACATAACAACGTCCCTCCGTAAGTCCGTGTGAGTGGTGGCATTTCCTAAAAGTAAAAGCTGAAAAGCTGAAAAATTGAATTTTTTTTTTTTTTTTTTTTTGCGAGCAGTAGCAGAGTTTTTCTATGCTTAGTTATAATTAGTCGCCTATCACTAATTAAAGGACGCCTTATACTGAAATAAAAAAAGTTAAACAATTTATTTGACAAATTGACATTGGGTGAAAAGAATATTGGTTTTGACAGAGATAGAAAAAAAATCTATCCACGCTCACTGGCGATTAGGCAAATCGAAAATAAACTATATATTCCAGAATATTTTCATACTAAAATCGTTGAATTTAAAAGAGGGATCTTCTTATATGGGGACTTCTTATGTGGTCCGCCTAACAAGACTTAAAATATTGATCTTTGAATAATTTTGCTTTTTAACTGTGGAAGAGTATTTCGTTATAAATACATCTCTCGCAATCTCACATTTGTAGGATATTTTATTAGAACGAATTATATATTATACGAGTATATTCATTGCCATTTATCACTACTCACTTTTATGGTCAATATCGCAAATATATTGCTCAATTCAATAATTTTTTCTAGTTCTATATTTTTAGGCTATTTTATCTTATCTCTTTTATCGTTACCAGTAATAATCGTTGCGAAATTAAAGAATACTAATTTAAAAATTATTTCCCACTGAATGAATGAGTTCTCATAGCTTTGTAGTAGGGTATATTATCTTCGTAACACTGAAGATATTTTGTTTATTTTGTACGTATAGTGTATTACAGTCAATGATAAATTTGTAAAAATTAGTTTGTTTCTTTAATAATATCCATTTGTTATTTGGGTTAATGACATTTGTAAAAAAGAAAATGTTCTTTATTTGTTGAAGCAGAACAAAATTTCAAAGTTGTATGATTAATGGACTCAAATAAGAGAACATTACGCCGGAGAAAATGCCCGTGACAAGGACAGCAGCGGCAAACATGCCGGCGGTTATTTGATACTTGGCATGAACAGTGCCTGGCGCATACATCATGCCCAAGGAACTCAAATAGCCGGAGCTATAGGACATAATTATTGCAATCAACCAATATACCCATTCATTTGTTATATAAACGGGCAGAGTCCTAACAATATCCTTCGGTGCATAGTTGCAGAACAGTAGAAGGGGTATGAAGACAACTCGTAGCACAACTGGAACAACAAGATACTTGGGCTTGGGCCACTGTATCCAAGATGTAGTCAAGCTGCCCAGCATGGCAAACACATTGAAGGTGAGGAAACAGGTGACCAGTGTGAAATATTTGCTACCGATGATAAAATCTTCGGAGCCCTTAATGTCCGAATGGACTGCGGGGAAAACGGCCAGTGTTACAAAGAAGGTGAAAAATACGTTAAAAAGCTGTGGCGAAGCTTTCTTAAATATTTTCCAATAAGGAACATTTAATTGAGATCTCGAGTCCGATTTCTTTTCGTTATTCAACATTTCGTAATGGCGATAAAATTTGTTCAAAGGCAGCGCGAAATAGGTATCAAAACAGAAGAGTAAAATCAAAATTGCAGTTACGAAATAATATATAGCCGATGTACGCATCGAACTGAAGAACGTAGCACACAGCATTGACATAATTGTGGCAAAGCAGCCGCTAATGTTAGATCCCAGCACAACTGCACCCGTATACTTAGGAGGCAGAGCTGCAACAAGCCCGTAAATTGTACTCTGATAGATTCCATTACACTGCAAGAAAAAAGAAAACACATCGCAAATTAGTTACTTGACTCAAACTACACAACAAACTTGTATATTGAGAGGTAGATCGAGAGAGAGGGAGAAAAAGATAGATCGAGAGAAAGAGAGAGAGTTGTTTGTTTACTTCTTTAGCTGACCGATGAGGGATGGGCCGAACACGAATAATAAACAAATGGGACTGGGGAGCAAGATGAAGCCAAGTTCGGATTTATTCGTATCGATTCCGAACGAATCGAAGTCGATGTATGAATTTCTGAACGTTTTTCAGTTGTATTGAAGCGCATACAGTAAGGTAATTTTTAGCGTAGATCCATTAAGTACGTGCGCGTGTCTCGTTTAGCTGCATGAGCCAGAGCATGCAAATATACAAAATAAGATCGCAGATCAGTTAGCTTAAAGTTGTCTATCTTAGTTTAGCACGTAATAAACTTATTCCATTGCAGATTATCGATCATAATAGTTAGTTTAATCTTATGCTTAAACATCACTTGAAGTCCATAGAAATTAATTGCTCGAAATTGAACTTGGGCCTTGAATATAAGCACATTTGCATGTCATAAGTGGTCCTTGAAAATGCCATTATGAACGAACTTCTAGCAAGTCAATAAGTAATTTCCCATAGTAGGGAATTGTTCATGCAGGTTGTATATATACAAGAATTCTAGAAGGGTTGGAAGAGCAGTTCTGCCTAAGCTTCATAGTATCTCCTATTCGACTACTCCCAACTGAAGAACTCTTTTAATTTTGACTTTCAGAGGTTAAAGATTAAATACCAATTGATTCAACAGTCATGACATGACATGAGACAGTGAATGAAATGTAGTTCGCTCTGTTGGATTGAAATCGTTAAATACATTATGTACTTACCATGTTTATGAGCACAATTGAGGTCATTGTTGCCCAAAAAAATATGCCAGGCCACTAAAAATAGACACAGACAAATGGAATAGAATATATATAAATATTGGATGTAAGCCACGTGCGTACCTCGTATGAATCCAACATGGCCAGTACTACAGTTATAATAAGGATAACGATTTCGAATAGAATGCTATAAACAATGCGAGTTGTTAGATCACCGCCGAAATTAATGAATATATTTATCCAATTGAAGAGAACATTTGGAATTTGCGATGCAAAGCCCATATTCTGCATAAAGTTGCCGCGATAGTTAACTTCAGTTTTAATCGTGTAGTTTTCACCTAGCTTGAAGTCCTCGAAATAAGATTTCGCTGTTATAAACATATTCCAAGGCATTAGCGTGCCCAATCCATGGAGCACAAAGATGAAGAAGACCAACTTGTATTTATCAACTGGCGGCTGCAGATTCGAAGCAATTTTCGACACTATCGAGGCTTTTCCTTTCGGATCTGTTTTCATCTGCGACTCCCACGAGGGATTAAGGGTCACCGGCTGTTTGCCTTCTATGAAAGGCGATTCTTCGCCTTTGCCGACTACCATTTTGCTTTGTTTTCTTTTTCTATCTTCTTTCCGGCTGATTGATTCAAACAACAGGCGCGGCTCCAATCAACTGTTAATTAGCAGTTGTTGGGTTAACAACAGGTTATGCGAGTACTCCACCAATGAGTAGACGGGCAGCAAAGTCCAGAGCCCGTTACGTCAGCCTCTGATGTAAGGCAAGAAAAGGCACTTTTTAGCTGATAGATTAAAATTGAAAGCGATTATTTATGAAATCTCTCAGTAGATTACACTTATTTATAAACGGATGTTGACAATCGCGTGGCTTACCTAAAAAGATAACTCGTATTACATTCAGAGTTGCCACCTTTTTCACTTACTGTCGATAACTGACCGAACAATTCAAAATATTAACCTGGGTAATAAAATATATAAATAAGTCCAAGAACTGTAATTTTTCATGTGTTTTTATTATAGCTCTACATTATCGGTTGAAAATAATATTACGGCTTTTAAATGAATACTATAGATATTGTTAGTATAAGTGAAAAACTCTGATCTTGGATTAATTGAGCTCAATTTATTTTTATTAGAATGATCAAAATGGAAAACCAGATTTTACCAGTTGTATAAAATTAATGACATTCAAGAAACTATAATGACTTCATAAGAAAATCTGAAAAGGACGGCCCGCATTTTTCTATCACTCAATCGGACCTCACATCATCCCTGAAGTCCACACTTAATCGATTGGTTGTTATCGATAACTGTAGCACTTTTTGTAATAAACAGCGTGCCATCCTGCTGTCTTAGCATTAAGCAGATAGATTTTACCGCAATGGCGATAATTCAATTGGGCGATTATATTGTCATTCAAAGGCAAAAATATACAAAATTGCAAAAATTTGGAAGTCTCGATGCGACAGCGACATTAGGTAAAGAACATTTGGAGTTAAAATCTCTGCTGGATCAGCCATATGGCTCGACGTTTAAGATGTGTGTAAAAGAGTCGAAGGCGGGCAAACGTGGCGCACAGCGACAACATAGTCTTGAGCTGTGCAGCGAAAATGAATTACGAAGTATTAGAGAGGTACTCAATATTTCTAGTAGCGGAGCCGACAATCGGGATATTAGCGATAATGGCGAGGCTCAATCGCTGAAATCATCGGTAAGTGGGGCAGGAAATAAAGCGTAGATCTTTATAAGTTGGCGTTTACTTTTACAGGACATCGAGCAGATGCGTGAGGAATGCAACGAATCGAGCAAGATCATAGAGAAGCTAGTGGAAAACTCAAAAACGTTTCACACCCGCACCGAATACTCGCAGGACAAATATCTGCTGAAGAAGGAGAAAAAGTATTTTGAGTTTGTCCAAATTCGGCAGCCCACCATACGTCTAATGGTCGACATATTCCATCGGCAGGATCCGGATAAAATATTGGGCATACGTGTGGATACGCTATCACAAATTATATCCTATTCGGGCATATCCGGCTTTGGCAACTATCTGTTGTACGAGAGCGGCACAAATGGCCTCCTTCCAGCAGCCATGCTTAACTCCATGGGCGCTGGCACAGAGGCAACACTGGTCCATATGCATCCAGGCAATGTGCCGCAGAAGCAGGCGATCCTGGCTCTCAAATTGCCCGCCGAACAGCAACAGCGTTGCATCTCCGTTAATTTGTATTCAGTGCTGCGTGAATTTTATCAAGGCGACAAGCCACAAGCAGCAGAGTCCACCTGCGATAAAGAAAAGGTTGAGGCTGAGGTGACTGCGGAAGAACAGACCGAAGATATTGAGCCCAGCATCAAGAAAGTTAAATTGGATGAGTCGCCCAACTGTAAGCAGTATTTTTTTTTAGCTAACTCACAAATCTTCCATCAAAAGCATATACTTTAAATTAATGCCGTGCTTTCCCTATAGTTTTAAGAAATCTATCTAGAAATCGATGCTGCTGGATAGCTGATTATCAGATCTTCAATCAAACAGTCTTTTGCTTTTTTAATCGAATGTCTTCTGTTCTCTTAAAGCTGTAAGCTATATAACTAGTTGGCCAGTTGACTAATCTTTAATCAAAGATAATCTCTTGAATCACATTAATGTCTGATGTCTTTTTCTTTCTCTTCCAAAGCAATTAAACCACCTCAGCGTTGGCAGGTGGAGAATAAGCGCGCTGCCGCTTTGATGCACGACAAATTCGACAGTCTTGTAATGGCAGCCAAAGAGCATCCTTCGAGTATATTGCAAGCATTGTTGCCACTGGTAAGACCCTCGCGACCCATTGTTATCTTTGGCACGTGCAAGGAGCTGCTCCAGGAAACTTACATGGAATTGAAGACAGCAGGCAAAGTGACAAATCTACATCTAACATCCAACTGGATGCGAACGTATCAAATACTGCCGAATCGCACGCATCCGGAGGTCAACATGAGTGGTAACAGTGGGTATCTCTTGACGGGCTATACATTAAAATAGCAGGAGATTGCATTCAGCTCAAGTAGGAGGATATAGAATGCGAATGAGAGTGCTGGAGAGTTAAGTAGTTAGTAATCAAATCACAAGCAAACTCTTTAAATTACGTAATCCTATGTTTGCCTTAGATAAATGAGTATCTAAAAGATTCTTTAGCTTAAGTTACAAATAAAATTGTACAGTGGGCCAAAAATGTCCTATTTTGGTTAAAATCAGTCACACTTTTACCCGAAAACTTTTCTTAAATTATATCCATTAAATATCTAGCTTTAAGAACACAAATTTGAGCGTTTTATATGCAACAGAAGTTAAATAAAATAAATAAGTTAAATTTTTTAACGATATATTATATAATCATTTTTACGTATTTTTCATTTTTCTATTGTTTAAAGAAATGTAAATACAGGCTACAAACATAAACAAGTGAGAGCACTCTAGCCCACAGAAATAAAAATAAGAGTAATCTGAATCCAGCGAAGAGTCGATCATTTTACGCTTCTCTAATACATACACATGCACATACGCATACATACACACGCACGCATAAGCAGGTGCTCTGCTAACTGCGCAGTTCACGAACCGATTGTGTGCATCAACGCATTTATACCCTTGAATTAACGCAACTGTAACTGTGCTTGGGTATAGATAAAGGAGGTCAACAATGACTCAATTATCTAATATTTGATCATCTAGCGCTCAAACCATACGATTAATAAACATAATTAATCGCCTTTCTTTATAGGATCTTAACAGTTGAGTTACTATTCAAATGTCAAATGTTGTTCTAGCTTAATTCCTGTAGAAGATACAGTTTTCAAATATTTGTAACAGGCAGAAGAAGGCGTGGCAAATCTCGTCGATTTATCCGTGTTCGTCTGTGCAACCTTCCATCCGTCTGTCCGTTCATATGTACATATGAACACGTCGACCTCAGAACCTTTAAGCTCTAGAGACTCGAAATATAATCAGCTCACCTAAACGTAGACTAACCAGGCATGGGGACTGCAGCGTAAGCTCTTATGCTTAGCGAGCCAGTCTTATGTACAAAGTATATGCCTTTTTCATATAAATATTTAAACATTACATTCATAATACACTCGCTCGATCTGTCGCTGCTTTCAGTGGCAGAACTTTATGTATAAGAGCTTATGTATTTAGGCTAAACTGACTTCATATTTAAAAAAAAAAAAGAACATTCAAAAATCTACTTTCAAGAGATGAAAGAATGGATATGAAATGAGGCTATGAACTCTGGACGAGAGCGATGATTTCGCAAGGGAAGAATGTGGTCTGGCAAATATTTAATTTGGGCTCTCTTATATTTGTATATGGAAGGATTAAGAGTATCAAGAGTATAAGATGAATGCTTGGCGCTCTGTTTGATAGAATAAAGAACTTTAATCAAAAATACTTCACTGTGTAAACAAACACTTCAACTGCGTGAACACAGTCTAGTTTTGTAGTGAACTGAAAAAATAAGAAATCTTTAGTCGAGACTGCTCGATCAGCTGAACCACTGAGGAACTGATTTTTCAATTTTAGTAATCCTTCGCTTTTCTGCTTACACACCATTTTCGCATTTTCAAGGGGTTCAGGGTATGCAAAACCAAATAAAATTTTAAAAAATAAATTAAAAAAAAACACAAAACAGCGTATACTTATATTTTTATTCAAATGGTAGAGAATTGAAATTTTACATGTATACTGGCGTATACGATATCACTAACACATAGACTAGGCAAGTAGTACAAAATTTTTCTACGGCGAAAATCTGTAGATGAACGAAGATGCGAAGCACAGCTGTCAGCTCTCTCTCTCTCACTCTTTCTCTATGTTACAACACATAGACGGGACAAGTAGAACAAAGTTTTTCAACGGCAAAAATCTGTAGATCACGTCCCAGTCATAACTTCGTGCCTGCTCGACTCTTCGTTTCAGGGGCGAACAGTGAAAATATGGCACGACAAAATCAGTTCGCTGCTAGCGCTGCTAGCGAAATGAACACATTTTCATATGAAGCATGGCCATGCGCTTTTTTCCTTACTCTCTCTCTCTCACTCTCTCTCTATGCTATCTCTCTCTATGGTATCTCAAACATCAACAGCGCACAAAAATTGAATTTTGTTCGCGACGATCCCATTTATTTCCTTCTGAGTGAAGAGCACACCGAACTCTTCAAAACGTTTGCTATGCTCGTGCGAAATGTAAGCGTTTTTATGATTATTAGTGCGAAGGGTATGAAAGCGTTGGTTCGCTCCATGAATATGTCTTCGCGACGGGCATGCACACACTTACAGACAATTGCTACATGTATGAGCTTTTTGTTGCCTGTGTACGAAACTCTACTCTTGCTGCCTGAAGAAATTGTAAAGTCCGCTTGCCGGTCTTGTGAAGTGCACATACATATTTGCATGTGTGTGTATGGGATGCGATGATCAGAACTGTCGAGTGCCCGCGATTCAGTAGTTTGTCAATTTTGTATGGTTTGAATTTCGCTAGCAGCGCTAGCAGCGAACTGATTTTGTCGTGCCATATTTTCACTGTTCGCCCCTGAAACGAAGAGTCGAGCAGGCACGAAGTTATGACTGGGACGTGATCTACAGATTTTTGCCGTTGAAAAACTTTGTTCTACTTGTCCCGCCTATGTGTTGTATGGTTGGTGTCAAATAGCAGCAGCGCACAAAAATCGATTTTTTTTCGCGACGATCTTCTGATTGAAGAGAATATCGAACTCTTGAAAGGGTTTGCCATGCTCATGCAAAATGTTAGCGTTTTCATGATTATTTGTGGGATGGGTATGAAAGCGTTAAATATGATTTCGCGACGGGCATGCATACACACACTTACAGTCCCTTGCTACATGTATGTACATTTATGTGCCTGTGTGCGAAACTCTTGCTACTCTTGCTGCTTTAAGTCAAAAATTCACTGTTGTATTCATTTCTGAATTTCTGCATTGATTACAGATATGGGAGTAGACAGATTTAATAAATGTAGGTTGTGATAACTTCTGCCTTCTGCAAGATTAAGAGAGTGTTACTACTTATTGGCATAATATGTATTCAGTTTATGTAGAATGAGAGTCTTTTATTCCTATACATTGGGGAAGTGGTCGTACGGTTGATATGAGTTGAGATATATTGGTAATGCTTCAAACGAATCTTTGCTGATTGTTGTTGGCTGTTGAGCGTATTAAGTATTTTTTATCGGAATCTCCACTAAGTGTCCGACAGCCTCACTCTATCATCTGTACACAGTACCTAGCAGTGACCAGAGGTCACGATTTGTTGGCTACTCCTGTAAAGCTCACTCTAACTTGCTTATCATACTTCATCAATCTTTCAAAATTTGTAGCATGCTTTCAGGCAATAAATTAATTTACAGAACCCAATTCCAAATTGAATCAATTGTTAAAATATCAAATATAACTAAGATATTGGGAAAATTAGAGGGCATTCTCACACAAAACTGATAGCTCTATATAAGAATCGCAAGTGTCCATTTATAGTTGGGGTGGTGACCAATAGCTCAGAATACAACAAAAATAGTAGTAAAGATTCTATCAATCGGATTAATATCCTAAAATCACATATATATGTATATATACAGAGCTAAATCCGAATCGACTACGCTTTTTTTGTTTGTTACAAATCTAAGGACAATGTTGTACTCTACTGCACTCATACTAGATTAAATATTGTTAAACTTACTTTCAGACATTGTTTAGGACATAAATGGATTTGCATTTCTTATACCCAATTCAGCTGTTCACTTAGTAGAAGCTTCACTGCCTAAATGAGATGCATAGCGAGATGTCTTTGGCAAGACTGAGGTGTCTCCAGGATATGTTTTCATTACTCGGTCTTAGACTAAAAGTAATTCCATATTGATTCAATGCATCAATAAGAATTCAGTTTTTTTTTTTTTTAATTTCTGATAATATCATGCAATGTTCTATTAATACCTCTTGGGTTGGGTTCTAGCCTAAGTGTTTTAGTAGATCAGTTCAATATAATTGTTCAATTAATTGTTGTGTTGGGATGTGTAAGTCCGTTCAGGTGTCCCAATGTGAGCATGAGCAGGCGTTCCCATGGAAGAGTGGGTGTGTGCAGATATGAGCAGGTCTGAAGTGTGTAAGTAGATACAGCGCCCCATTTAAGTTATTCGCAATAAATAAATAAAGTTTCAAACAGCGGGCACATTCTTGAGCACAAAGTAATGTCCGCACTCACAGCGTTTGGGTTCGCCCTTCTCCAGCCACATCCACTTCGCTGAGCGATCTCCGAGGCATATGCAGCCCACAATGCGGCCATCGAAGGCGGACGGCACCTCCGTGGGATCGTTCTCCCTGCCGGCGCCCCGCTTCATGGGCTTCTTCATAGACCACGGATCGGTGCAGCCCGCCTTGCGCAGCATCAGTTCGCGCTTGAAGACGCCCGTGGCCAGTTCCAGGTCATCCGTCAGCTCTGTGAGGATCTTTTAAGAGTAGCTGCTGCATTATATAACCTGCGCTCTACTTACGCTTGTTACTGACTGGCGTGGTGGCAATGCCACGATTTGCCACGCCTACAGATGCTCTCCCGAACTCCTTGACTCCAAGAGCTCCTAGCACCCGCTGCAAGCTGAGCTCACGCAGCAGCGCGCCCAGCTTCCGTTCGCCGGTTTGCGTGAGCTGCGACACGAGACGCTTCGATGCGAGCGGAGATTTGAGAAGGCGCGAGATGAAAGACGACATCCTAGCTTGATATATATATTTATATATATAAGTGTGCGTATATATACACGCATATATTTATGTGTATATATTTATATATATATATATATATTTTTACGTTTTATGAAAATGAATGTGTATATATACGCTTGTAGTTCAATGTACATTCGCTTGCCGTGCGAAGTAAATATTGAATGAGCTAGCAGTGGAGAAAGTTGACAAGGCTTTAGAACAGACATTGGCCTACTTCGATAGAGTTCAGATTTAGAAACGAACGGGCTAGAAAACTAAACATTTGACATATACTTATTCTAGTACAATAAGACGCCTTTCCTAAAAATTCAAGATTTACAGTCCAAAGAGACACGATCCACGGTTATAGACCCCTTCAAAGTATTTGCTAGGTTTAACATTTGTTTAAATGTAATTTATTTAAACGTTTTTACACGTATCTCGATTGCAATCAGCGTGTCCAGCCAAAACGTAAATAAAAGCTTCATCCAGACGCGATGCATTTGCATTTTGCATTTGGTTTCGGTTTTTGTTTCAATTTTGGTTATTTGGATTGATGTGTTTTTATTTGGAAAGCTTTTTTGTTGACTTTTAGCTTAATAGTTGTTTTTGTGTGTGTTGTTTTTTGTTATTAATTGGTTTATTTAATTAATTAATAATAACTTTAAACAGCTGCCTTCTCAACCAACTTGAACCAGTGGCCGCACTCACAACGTTTCTGGTTGCCCTTCTGCAGCCACATCCACTGCACATAGGTCTGATCCTCTTCGCCTGCAAGTTAAGAAATATAGTAGAGTATTTTCTCGATGTTAGGTGTGAAGTATACTCACAGATGCAGCCAACAATGCGGGCATCGAAGGCCGATGGAATCAGGTTGGGGTTCTCCTTAGTGCCAGCACCGCGCTTGAACACCTTCATGTCGAAAGGATTATCGTTGCCAGCCGCCTTCAGCAGCAGTTCACGTTTCTCGATACCCGTGGCGTGTTCCAAGGGGTCGTTCATCACTACGGCAGAAGAAGAAGAAGAAGAAGCAGTTAGTTGAGTTTTTCATAAACTGACTCTGCATTTTATCCCCTTATGTGTATTTAAATATTTTAAGTTTATCGTGCAATATGAAACAAATTACACATTTTATTAAAATCAGCCTATTAACTATAGTCAGTTAACACTGTATAAAATTCAGTTGCAGGGTATCACAGCTTCGATCACTAATAATCCCTTCACTCACATTCGTTATATCCTCTGCATAATATCTTACATATGACTCATATAATATATAAAAAATAGGGTGTTTTAACTTTTGTCACTGTTAATTTTCTTTTATTATGCAGAACGCGGTTTTTCTTTAGCACTTTTTATATACAATTCTCATATCATAGAGGGTAGTTCGCTCTCGATCACTGTTTTTTGTTATTAGCCCCTTCACTCCGCCCCTGGTCGCATTAACCGCTTGCTGAATCAGCTGTCTGCGCACATTGATTATATAAAAGCTCACATAGAAAGCCTTAACTCCTGCGACATTAACACACACACATACACTGCTGCCAATTATTGTTGTATTAGTATGCTAGCGATAACGAAGTGAGGTGCGAATTATGATTTTTGCGTTTTTCTTTGCCTTGGCATAGAATGCAAAGACAAATAACGCCTTTGCACTGGACGCAGCTATTACATAACCTCCAGCGTACAGTGACACAGTTGTTGGTCTTTTGCAATGTGGATAAAAGCTGGTTGCACTCACAGCAGGCTCTGCGTCGCCTTTGATTTAAATTCCTATTATGTAATATGACTGATGCAGGCGCTGCCTTGGTAGCGTTTCCCCTGCCACACGGACATGGCGAACGTGACGGCTGAATTGCGCCTTTTTGCTACTTACTTTTGCAGGTGCGCACGGAGTTGTATGTCACATTTTGGCGTGCGGCGGCACGAAGCGCCATGCGTCCACAGATTGATGCCATTATTGTTCGGTGAGCAAAGATTTGTTGGTCTTGGGAAGCGTTGAACAACCGAATTCTTTCGTAATTTTTCACAGCGAGACTCAGGGCAGGTGTTGATTCGTGAGTGGTATACGGTAGTTCGCAACTGGTTCGATGAGCGAGGCAGTTCGGCGGACTATCGAACTAGTGTTGCGCAATTATGCGCACAGCTGCGCAGGGCTGCCAGATAGGTCGATAAACAAGCTATGCCGCCAAAGTGGCTGATAAATAGCAGTTTATTGAAAAAGAAATGCTGAAACTTTTCTAATTTCAGTGTTTAATGTGTATGCAAAGGCGACTTAAGTGTGGGATATTTAAGTAGCTAGTATGTTATTTAAGTAATCCGTTTACTGTGCTATAATATAGCCAACAGCTGTGCGGTTTCTTGGAATTGTTTTGCCGGATATCGCTTAGCAACCAAAACGCGTTGAAAAAATATTTCATAAAAATTTAATTTTTTTGAAATAATTATAAAAATGTCCCAAAAGCCAACAATTTGTTTTGATATATCAAAAAATGAACGTTTCCAAATAACGGACAATTACAAATTGTTGCATCGCAAGCTAAAGGCGAATTGGCATGTGGAACAGTAAGTGGAATGAATCTGATTAGAATCATGCATATATAGATGCAGGTTATTACCTTACTTATTTACCTTATTTATACCCATTTCATAGAAACGATGTTGAGCTAAGCAAGGAGTGCTTGGCACGCACAAAGATTTTCGTGTTGGCAGGACCACAGGATCGCTTCACGGAGGAGGAGTTCGAGGTGCTCAAGGATTATGTGGAGCAGTCGGGCGGCAGCTTGGTGGTGCTGCTCGGCGAAGGCGGCGAACAGGAGTTCAATACGAATGTCAACTTCTTCTTGGAGCAGTACGGCATGTACATCAACAGCGATAACGTAGTGCGTCCGCATTACTACAAAAATTTCCATCCCAAGGAGTGCATCGTGGGCGGCGGCGTCGTCTGCGAGTCCATGTGGCGACAGCTGCTCAAGCGGGACATCGAGAAGGTGGACTACGACTTCAGCGATGAGAAGTACAAGATACACTTTCAATATCCCTACGGTGCTACTCTAAATGTCTCAGACCCTGCCAACGTGCTGTTGACCACGGGACCCGTCGTCTATCCCTTCAATCGCCCCCTGGCCGGTTACTACAGCAATGCCAAGGGAGGAAAGATATTGGCCCTGGGCTCCGGATACATGTGGCACGACAAGTATTTGCAGGACAAAACGAACGATGCCATGCTGGAGTATCTGCTCCAACTGCTGGGCACCGAAGAGATTAGCTATACGCACCTGGACTTTAATGATGTGGAGGTTTGTATGTCTTATATATGTACCTGGCGTTACAAAGAAAAGTGATATGATACGTGGATGAGGGTAAATGTAACAGGCAATGGACAGGACGTAGTTTATGCATATAGTATATCATCAATATACGATGAGCTTCAACTCTATGAGTAGCAGCTATATCGACATCTATGTTGTATCATACACATTCACGAATATGAAATGGGTATATTGGTTTGATGCAATGTCCGTATGGCCGTCTTAATGGAAACCAATTCGCCGCATTTCGAGCTGGAGACTTTACAGTTGGAATATATATTATGCGACTGACTGCAACGTTCTGTTCTTGTTGTTCTGATCATAATCAAACTACGAATATAACACATGTAACTGACAACTTTTCATACATGTATATATTTTAATCAGTATGAATGTCTAACTGATCATTAAAACGAAGTCCACAAATGCTGCAGATTATACAAGTTTAGTTGATTTGTAGTTTTCTTCGGTAGAACTCTCCAGGTGGTTTTTTTGTACCGGGGTTTTCATTTTCGATTATTTAATCAATGAAAAACACAATTTGTTAATGTTGATGATAATAATCATTTTATTTGGTTCAAGTATATTTGAATGCAATATCTAAATATAAAAAAAATGTGATTTTGTGAATTAAAAAAAAAACATCCGTCCGTTGAATATGGGCAACCTCGAATATGGACAACCCTGCAATTGATCGACAAATATGCAGATAGTGAAGTGTATAGATGTTGTACTTAGTTGTCGTAGATGAACGATTGAGTTAATTACTATATTATCGTTCAACTATATTATATATTTTAATTATTCATAATTCATAATATAATTTATTTGGTACTAACCAACTAAGTGTGAATACCTAACCGCTTTAATCTGTATTAACAAACAATCTGACACAACAATCAGTCAATCTCTAGTAAAAAGGGTACATTTTAAGTTACATTTAAGTTGTCTCTCAATCAGAACCTCTAAATAATCTGCTATCTTCTACAATTTTAAAGTAGATGTATTTCTTAGATCATAAGAGCAGTCATGTTGAGTGTAGCTTTTTATACCCTGAACCCATTAAAAATGGGAAATCAGGGTATAATGGTTTTGTTAAAAGTATGTAACAGGCAGAAGGAGGCATGGCAGACCCCATAAAGTATATATATTCTTGATCAGGGCGACAAAAAAAGTTGATCTAGCCCTGTCCGTCTGTCTGTCTGTCTGTCCGTCTGTCCGTCTGTCCGTATGTTTGAACGCGTCGATTTCAGAAGATATAGGAGCTAGAGACTTGAAATTTGAAACTGTAGGTCCGTATATTGCACGCGCAGATCAAGTTTATTTTTAAAAATCGATAACTGCTTCTGTTTTTTTGTTATCGATAAAAAACCTTATCGAAAATCAGTTATAAAATTATATCTTCTACACCTTTGAAGATAGAGTCTCCAAATTTAAAATGTAGAATCATGTGTATTTTTAAGATTTTCGGTTTTTGTCATATTTCACCCCCCACCCCTCATAACACCCCCTTTCCTACAAGTTTGCAAAAACCGTATTTCAAATACTAGAGACTTGTGAGTTGATACATACACACATTTTAATGTTATTATCACGGTCTGAAAGTTTTATCAAGATTGTCCGTCTACAAAAAAAGTTATTAAACAATTAAGTTCCCAAAGTAAGCTCACATGGCAGCCCATGCCTGTTTATACGTGCGTGCGTATGTGCGTATGTGTGTGTGCATGTATAAGTAGAAATGAAGCGACGAATTATTGAAATATTGGTTCCTGGAAGGGTTCAGGGGATCTCGTTGTCGAGCAGTCTCGACTAGAGCTTTTTTACTTGTTTTACCCTGAACCCATTGAAAATGGGAAATCAGGGTATAATGGTTTTGTTAAAAGTATTTAACAGGCAGAAGGAGGCGTGGCAGACCCCATAAAGTATATATATTCTTGATCAGGGCGACGAGCTCAGTTGATTTAGCCCTGTCCGTCTGTCTGTCTGTCTGTCTGTCCGTCCGTTCGTCTGTCCGTCCTTCCGTCTGTCCGTCTGTCCGTATGTATGAACGCGTCGATCTCAGAAGATATAAGAGCTAGAGACTTGAATTTTTTTTCATAGTTCCGTATATATAGCGCGCATTTCAAGTTTTTTTTCAAAAATCGATATCTGCTCCCGTTATTTTGTTATCGATTAAAAACCTTATCGAAAACCAGGTAAAAAACTATATTTCCTAAATTTTTAAAGCTAGAATCTCCAAATTTTAAATGTAGACTCAAATGAATTTCGATTTTTGTCATATTTTACCCCCCATCTCTCGAAACACCCCCTTTCCTACAAGTTTGCAAAACCCGTATTTCAAATACTAGAGACTTGATCGTTGGCACACACACACACATTTCAATGTTATAATCACGGTCTGAAAGTTTTATTAAGATTGTCCATCTACAAAAAAAGTTATTAAACAATTAAGTTCCCAAAGTACGCCCACATGGCAGCCCATGCCTGTTTATACGTGCGTGCGTATGTGCGTATGTGTGTGTGCATGTATAAGTAGAAATGAAGCGACGAATTATTGAAATATTGGTTCCTGGAAGGGTTCAGGGGATCTCGTTGTCGAGCAGTCTCGACTAGAGCTTTCTTACTTGTTTTGTATTATACAGTATTTCATTTCAGATCTCTCCAATTTCTTGGCATTAATCATCACTGTTCTCTTTTTGCCCAGCTCAACGACAACAAACACTTCACGGACCTGGCTTTTCTGGCAGATATGCCCAAGGCCTGTTTGATTGACTCGATAGGCACGGAGATGCCCGCGGACTTTAAGCAAATGTTCGACATGTCGCTCTGCTCGCTGAGCAATCGACTGCTGAAGGATGTGATCGACACCTATGCGCAATTGCATGTGAACTACGAGCCACTGCGCATAATCAAGCCGCAGTTTGAAATCCCTTTGCCACCGCTGCAATTGGCCACGTTTCCGCCAATTTTCAGTGAGCCACCGGCGCCGCCGCTGGAGCTGTTCGACCTGGACGAGACCTTCAGTCCGGCTCGCTCGCAACTGGCACAGATAACTGGGCAATGCTTGCAGGCACTGCGCTCCAAGGAGCCGGCACGGCGAGCGCCCAACCAGCGCGAGCTGGAGAACTATGTAAAGGAGTGTGCACGCATCACGGCCATCATCAGGGAACAGCAGGAGATGCCCGCCCGTGAAATACTCAACATTGTGGCGCGCCAGATCACCAGCTATGCCCCCTATGCTGAGGACTAAAATCCCCAGCAGGTGATCCAATTACAGTTATTAGCAAACAATGCACATTCCATGCAACCCAACATATCTCTTTTCTTTTACACTCTTGAAGAGGGTATTTTGGGTATGTCGAGTTATATGTAACAGCTAAGAGCTGAAGTCTTGTCTGAAGTCATGTTTGTTTATCATTTTGTGATCAGCTTGTAAAAATATGGAATACTTAATATTATAATATACAAAAATATATGTATAATATGTAAGTCATCTATGTCAAATTTCTCTTAAATAATTACAATAGTTTTATAAGATCTCAAATTATTATTTAATTTTTCTATAAAATTAATGTTTAAATATTTCTAAGATCTCAAGATATGAGTGCCTCTGTAGTTTATTCTAATCAACGAAGTATTCTAGACATAAGAAATAGTTTTGATTAATGCATGGATATATAGATATATATATTATATAAGTTTTTTTTTAGTTGGACGCACTATATCTATGTCCAAGTCAGTCAGCCTACTTTATATTTGTGACTCTTCGAATACCAAATTCTGTATATATGTATTTAAGATCTATTTGACTAAAAATAGCAATATTTATTGCTATAGAGGAATAGTACTACATATAAGAGGAATCAGGCTTCTTATAATTAATGATTATACAAATCTACATCGATAGAGTGTTGAATCTGCGGTACGATTCAAGCACAATGTCCTATAATTTTTTTATTTTTCTCTAATTTGCTCTTTTTATATGTCTGTATAAAATGTTTATAAGCTATATATTTACATATCTCAATCTGCAGAGTATTTAATATTCGAATTCGTAGTAATCTTACTCTTTTATTCTTTATTTAATGTGCTTTTTGTCGAAATCAGCAAAAACTGTGCTTTTTGTTTGAGGAGTTTTTTTAGTCAAATTGTAAACCAAGTCCATTTTATGTAAACATGTTGGCGACTCGTATTCAAACATTGCCGGGGCTCTCCCTACACTCTACACTCTATACCCTATGCCCAATCCCCTTGCCGCCCCCACAGTTTGTTCGAAAAGTTTGCTTCAATTACGCAGAAGGTGCAGAACGTTTTTGGTCCGTAATACAAAACCTGTGGGAAGTAAAGCTATATACTTACCAAAAATCCACAATATATTTATAACCAAAAATTATTGTTTACTGCACTTCATTATTTTTATTAATATTTCCCACAAATGGGATGGAGGGTGGAGGGGCTGGGGGCCTTGTATTCCCTCTGGGAGCCCAGTTGTTCAGTTTTTAGGTGGCAACAATTTGTTTCTCCTTGTTGAGAGAGGGGCGCTAATTGTGTCGTAGGGAATCGATCGCTGAGGGTGTGTTTGAGCGTGTGTGAAGTGTGTGAAACCGCTAGTTAATGCTTGTCACAACAAATGCCTGTCATCAATCGCTGCTCTCCGATGCTCCAGGGAGCTGCCCCATCAAAGTACCGAGCAACTGTTTGCTAGAAAATATCCTGTTAACAAAAAACTCTACAAACTGAGACTGCAACTGGCGCTTGTAAATTAAATTCTAGTTTTTATCACGCCTGAAGAAACTCTCAAATACAAATGAAAAAAAAAGAAACAATTCTCTGGAGCTTTCGCTCTTCTTGAGCAGCTGCAACTAACGCCAATTCGTCCTTATTTTGTATGAATAGAAAAAATAGATATGAAATATAATATTTTGTTATAGAATTTAACGATTAACAAGTTTTTAAGATTTTTGCTATGATAATGGATAAGTATGAATCGATTTTTAATAATAATTTTTAATATCGACTTTTAATATTGACCCGTATCAATATCTAGATTATTATAGTAGCAATTTTTTAGTATTGGTATATCTTATATTTATATGTCTTATTTTTTATTTATGGCTATATCTTTATATGTTGTTTATATACCTTTATACTCCAAATTGTCCTTAAATTCTAAATTTTCATATAAATAGATAGCTTAATGAAAGGAATATCTTAATCTTAGATGTTATTGCTTTACGGTTGGATATATATGGCAATTCTGGATATTGAGGCTTATTGAGGATTATTGTGGAAGCGTCTGTCTGCATGTTTATGTTCTAATTAGTCTCATCATTGTTGGAAAGCTAAAATTATCAATAGTTGAACTGCCTAGTTACATGTAGTCATTGCTAGTTATAACTATTAATGTATAATAGAATACATTTGCTTTTATTTTTGAAAGTATATACATACATTTATATGCTTACATATAAGTACTTCTAAACATCTGGAAATTTCTAGCACACAGTTAATAATTTTAGCACGTGCTTAAAAACTTCGAAATGAAAAATCAATTTAACCCTTTATATGGCGGTGTTGCATATCTGCAACATACCGTTTAAATCGAATTATTTCCCAATGGGTATCAATAAAGTGGCATGTGTATATTTTTTTAAAAGCAGAATTAATCGTTTTAAAGATTTATATGGCTGGTCACGCTATTCCACATGTCTTGCAATACACAAATTTAATTTTCCCGCCAATTTTTGGAATTGTGTATGTGGTGTGCATTCTAATTTTTAAATTGCAAATATTTATTATAAAGAAAGTTATTTACTAAGGAACGACTACATCATATGAAAGGTAATTTTATCAATAATGCGTGTGTTATCAAGTTATTGTGTTTGGAGTTGTGTATAGTGAGTAACTCTTGAATATCGGTATGTTGCAGATATACAACAAACTACAATTCGAACTTTTTTTTTGCACTGTCAATTTTGTTGCATATCTGCAACATACCCTTGTATGTATCTATGTTTAATATGTTGTTATATGATTTTTGTGTTGTTTTGTGCTATAAGTCATCGGAATTTGTTGTAGATTGTCTTATGTGTTTTATGTTCTTCTTAGAGGCCTACATACATATGTATATATTTTTGGCGACGGTATTTCTTACTTAGGAATAATGTCAGCAAAGGGGTTGACGCCTTCACAAATCGCAAGATTTTTTAATAGTTTGGAAAGCGAGGACGAACTAGATTTTTCTGAGGAAAGCGATTTCGATCCGGAGAGGGAAGATATCGATTGTACGGATGAGGAAGACATTGATGATCAAGATGAACGTCCGAGTGACTTGGACGTCTCAAACAATAATACAAAATATGGTGTGCCTCTTGACGTTGATGTAACTGCAGCTTTTAATAGCACTGCTTCTTCCAACATCCACCTAAAAAGATCGCTGCTATGGAGACAACGGAATTTAGTTTTGAATGAGTGTCAACTGCAGTTTCTCGCGAGTACTACCTTGTCTCCGGAACTAATGGAGCTTTCGGAGCCCATACAATTCTTTTCCCTTCTGTTTCCAAAACAACTTTTTGAGAATATTTCAAATGAAGCCAATTTGTACATTCATCAAAAAGGCCAATACAATAGCTACATGGGAGGCGTTGATCTGATTGACAGCATAATCGGAAGATATAAAATTTTACTCAGAAGTAGACGCTGGCAGGTTCGTTTTTTTTTACCATTTACTCGACTTGGCAGTCAGCAATGCTTGGCTTTTGTACAAACGCGTTCACAAGGCGAATGGATCACGCACTAAACTTTTAGGATCTTCGGACTTCCGGATAAATATTGCAGAGGTGCTAACAAAAGTTGATACCAAATCTATAATGGGAAAACGAAGTTCTGTGCTCGAAAACGAATTACAGCAAAAAAAACAGAGAGGTCCTACTCAACTCGTGCCCAATCAAATGGTACGGCAGGACGAGTTTGGGCATTGGCCTGTCTGGACTGAAAAACGAGTTCGGTGGAAATACCCAAACTGTACAGGATTCTCACAAGTATTGTGCGATAAATGTGAAGTAGCCTTATGTTTCAACAAGAGAAACAATTGTTTTAAAAACTTCCATTTAAATTAAAGTTAAATCAGCTTTAAATATATGTTACATAGTTTAAGAACAAAAGAAAATAAAAGATTAAGCTTTTCTAGATACTCTGGGAATTATAAAATTTTTTTTGACCTTAAGCACATCTGTTGCAGATCTGCAACAAATCCTTTTTCCTTGATAATAGCGTACTGAAGCAAAATCAGGAAAAACGAAAAAGAAGTGTATTTTTTATTTTTCGTTTTCCATCTAATAAAAAAAACCGCGTCTAAATCGGACGTGGTGCCATATAAAGGGTTAAAAATATTTTTGTTGTATAAAGTATTTAGTTCTTGTACTGATTTTAGTTTATGTGAAAGCAATTGGCTGGGAAAGGTTGAAGCTGGATTTTTATTATGAATAACTTATATACCTTTTAATATACACAGAAGTCTCTTACAACCCCATCGAAAACTATATCCGTAGTAATATAGTGTACAAACTGTGCGTATATTATTATAAATATAAATTATTTTATATTTATTGTGTAAAATATTTTATACATTATTTTTGTATTTAGTATATTTTTGTTTATTTTTCAATGCTTATTTGATGAACTGTTAATACATTATAATAGTATGAGTTTAATTTTAGATTAATATTGTTTTTTGTTTAATTTTTAACTTAAATCCGATTTTTTTTTTTTAGTTTTTATTTACTATCCCAATTGTTTGATCTGAGCGGCTTTAATTATTTCGGATATATTTCAATATAGACATTACTCTATAGATCTTCAGTATGTGGAGCTTTGTATACTTCATAAATTTTCTTCAGCAATACCATTTGGTCAATCAATCAATATTGGCTGTTCCCACCAGCTTTTGCTTGTTCAATTCCATAGCCCATGGCCCCCATTTGGTGGCCATTTTGCTGACCGCTAAAGGTTGCTGTTGTTGTACACGAGTACAAGTCTTATGTGTGTATGTGTGTGTGGGTGGACAGACGGAGCAGGGGAACTTTGGTCCGCAATAAGCTGCAAGTAAAAAGTATGAAGAGGTTATGCTGAAATACGATCTGAGCCAAGTAGGAAGTTACCTTGAGTGCATTTCTACATATTGACAGTGACAATGCTGTCCACGACAACGTTGTTGTTGTTGTTGGTTGTTCATTCATGGTTTCAGTGCAGCAAACAGGTTCACAGGCTCAACAGAAGCCGCACAAGTTTTTCCTACCATTCGGTGTCGCTGCCGCTTCTTTCACTTTGAACAGAAATAAATGAAAGCAAAGCAAAGACAGACAGAGAGAAACAAAAATGGAAATGGAAATTCAACTGCATTCGCTCGTATCGCTGACCATTTGCCAATGTCTGAACAGCTGTATTTGTTGTACTTCCGCTTCGGCTCGGTCGCTGCCCACGTCCGCGTCCCTTCTCTGCGTGCAAATATCATCGAGAAGTCAAGAGGTTTGTTTGACTTTTGGTCGGCATCCTTTTAGCAGCTGTGATTGCCGACTGTCTGGCGAGTTCATCTCCCCTTATAAATTATACAGTGACTAACGAAAGTTATCGCACACGCACACAGTGACACACACGGGCACACATTTGTCACCTGTGCGCTGAAAATTCGGGGAAAACCCTCATGAAAAGCGTGCCCTGATGCGGGTCGCGGACGAACATCATTTTAATTAAATTACACCACCAAAACGTGCGACATCACAATAATTTTCATTGTCAAAATTTGGGCAGCATAAAAAACCACACGTCTGCATCGTGTGTCCAACAGATACAACACCAACAGCAACAGCTATCATGACAGCCAGCCACATCAACAAGCTGTATCTATCGTGGGAGCGAAAGAGCTATACGAAGATACACACACACATTGAAAGAGAATGTAACAATCAATTAACAGGTAAGCGGCCTAAAGCATCCAACATAAATATTTCATTTAACCCTTAGGTGTTCATTGTGCTATTATAAATTACGGATTGTTAAGCCTAATCTGAATAGGCCTTATAAGCCGGGATGCCGGGACAACTAGAAATGAGTTATATTTAAAGTTCATTAAAATGAACTTCTGAGCTCCACAATTCAGATCAAGATTGTTGAGCTAATCAATCGATCGATAAAGCTGGGTTTCAATGAACGGGCTTACAAAATTGAGCAGGTTCCAGTGTTAATAAACGATATGCTCTGTAGAACTGTTCATCTGTAGATCTAATACTATATATACATACATGACCTGCTGATCGCATCTCATCACGTACTGTAGCTTATGACTGAATAATAATCCATGAAGCTGATTCATCAAACTGAACTAGAATTGTAGTTCAAGAAATTGAGGCTCTCTCAATATGTTAGTAATGAATCAGAGGCTAAAAACTGTAGACTATAAAATCGAGGTTTTCAAAATGACTCGATTAGTTGTCCATATTAAAATCAGCCCATCGCTTGGGTTATTCATAGAACACAGAACAGTTGCTGGGGTCTATGATTCACTCTTTAGAAATGTGCTATGTTTTCACGCCCTAGCTATATAGTCAGTTTCTCATCAAGTTTATGTACGAGGACATGACAATTTTTAATAGTCAGTGATAAGAGAACTAGATGTAGCCAATGCAAGATTTTCAATAGACAGGTAGTGTCTCTATGGTATATATACGAAATTCCAAGATAATATAAACTTTTAGATGATGTAGTCAAACAAGTAAATTTTAGTAACGTAACTCTAACAACCTGGACAGCATCAATCAGTCATTTAATCAATCAGTGTAATTCATAATGTTTAATATATGAAAAAATATAAGTTTTGACTTATTTATACAGAAAAGAAATTTATATTTTATTATACTTTAGATACTCGATTCTATATTCTAGCTCACATACTTAGCCCGTGCACTCGGACACACACAAGGGTTAAAAATAGACACTGTTGACCCAAGTATTTCCATCCCTCTCACTCTCTTTCGCGTGGCACGCTTCATTGTCAACTTTGGCCGTTGTTGCTTCAGTTGTCTTACGAAAGGCTTATGGGAACATTGTAAAACCATTATTGAAAAAGAAAGCTTGTCTATTTGTCTATTTTATTGGTGTTTTTTTCGGTGATAGTTATTAATTTGTCATAAGGCCGCAACACGCTCTAATGATGCGTGTAAATGCAAAACAAATCACCAACCCAGCCGAGCCCAGTCCTGACCAGATTCAGCTAGAGCTACAGCTACAAGTCCAGCGAGCAGCGACCAGATTTGACCATTTGAAAAATAAATTTAAAAGCGCGTGTACAATTTAAAATGAAATAAAATCAGAGTGTTGCAGCTTTCGAAATTTTATGAGCATGTTGCGCTTATTAGCTGCACTGCGAGAAATGGCGACAGGCCAGCAGCAACAACAACACCAGCGACAACAACACAACAGCAACAAAAGCGACAACAACAAGCTCGACACGCATTTCCACGGCTAATTTTTCACGCACGCTCCAAAGCCCGTTTGTGCCCCCTTTCGAGGCAAAACAAACGACAGCGAGCGACAGCTCCTGGCCAGGCTCGAGCCTGGCATGCCCTTTCACATAATTGAGCAACGGGGCATACTCTAGATTCTGGCAGAGTTTGTAACGTGCTTAGACAAATATTGATTTATTTTGGTTTATATAAATGTATTTCTCTATCTATCTATTATTTATATATCTACTTATTTAAAATAAAATATTTGCCCTTCGTGTCTACCTAAAAATATTTACATACTTATTTATTGTTTAGAAACTAATTTTTAAAAGTTATAAGTTTTTATAGGTTTCTTAGTTGGTTAATGATAGCAGGTGCTTAAGTTATGTTAAATCTCTCATTCTTATCATATAAAAGGCTCTAAGAATATGTATTTCTTATTTTTTTTAATGTATAATTATTATACATTTTTAAAACTAACATAACTCGATACGGTATGTGTATTTTAAAATCTTATCATTCAAATAGTAATTCACAGATAATAGATTTCAGCTCCAATGCTATTTAGTAAAGAATTTTTCTGTTAAATTTAAAGGAACATTAAGAATTATGCTACTTGTAAAAAATTTAAGTCTCCGTACACTACATGTCAGTATCATTATTATTGACTGTTTTTTTTTTATAATAAATTTATATTTTAACGTTTCAATGAATTTTTAATATTATTGAAGCTCATTCTGAGTTCCCTAACTACTTTCTTTAAGGTAACTTTTTCTTGGTGTTGTTAGCCATATCTTCATCAAGATAACTTTACTAAGTATGTTGAATGTGTTTTTCTTTTCACTTTAATCTTATCGAGAAACGAAGGAATTTGCTATCGACAGTGTATTAGTGCATTCGCTAAATTCGCATTTAGTTAGTTTGTCGCTTTTGTTGTTGTTGGTTTTGTTTTTTTGGCACAACGACACGCACGAGAAATTCCAAGAGATAAGCATCGTGTACGACAAGGTGTATTATGGACCCCAGTCCGATACGCAGTCGAGTGCCATACTGTTGACTCTGTTAAATTGCCAATATTTATGGTTTTGGCCGTTGAGCTTGACTTGTTAAATGGGTGTTCCAGCCAGAGACAGGAGGCAGCAGCCAGCAGCCAGCAGTCCAGAAGTCCAGCGCTTCAGCAGCCAGCAGCCTGCAGTCCAGGAGGCATCCAAAAGCTGGGTAGCTGCTAAAGCGTTTAAGTACAAAACGTGTTGGCTCGATAAGCACGCAACCAAATCGTCTCCGATTCGTGTCTGTTTCGTGACTTCACGTCTCGTGACGTGCCTTCAATTTCTGACATGTGCATGTCAAAGCTCTCTACTAGAGGTCCCCTTGGTCTAACTATTAAGCAAAATAGTTGATATTCATATTCATTCGTGAGCGAGTGAACAAAATAACTAATTCAGTAGTTTACCATTGAACTTAATTGTCAAAATGAACTAGTATTACCTGTACTGTACTTTTTTGCAGCAGCACGCCATTTTGTTGTTTCCCTTGTGCAGCTATCTCTCTCGCACGGTGTGCAGCAAAGCATTAAAGCAGAAATGCGACATGTCGTCAACGAAGCTATAAAAATGTCAAAACATGCTACGAATAAAGCAGAATTATAAAGAAATCTAGCGAGAAAAATAAGAGAAGAATTATTAAAATGATATACATATACAAACAAGACAAAATGCTTTGTTTGCGACGCCTTGCAAACCAGTCGGTCAGTCGACAACTGAGATACACTGTAAATGAAGTGAGTTGTGTGATTCTCTTAGAACTTTTACTTCACTAAAGTGAACTACAGTTAAGCAAGAAATACTTGTTTAAACTAGCAGAGATAGACCTAATATGTAATATCTAATTTCATAAATCTTTTAGATCTAAGCATCTAAGCTTTAAATATGTTACTGTAAATGAATGAAAGCCTTTGTGGATTCTTAATATTTATCTTTGCTTGATTTATTTATTTATTTTTTATTCTCCGTATAATGTCTCCTCCTCTTTATGACTTTCTAAATCTCTGTTCATATTCTCTCTCTCTCTCTCTCTCTAAGTATTTTTATGGTTTTCTCTCACTTTTTACGTAAGCGTCTCTTTCTCATTCTCCCTCTCCTTTATTTCTGAATCTCTCTCACAGACTTTCTCTCCCATTTCTCTCTCATTTTACATTTGTGTCTCCTTTGTCTTTTTCTTTCTATGTCTTACTGTCTCTCTATCTCTCTCGGCCATTCTCTCTTTTTCTCTTTGTCTTCCTATATCTCTTTCTCTTTCACTATCTTCTCATTCTCCTCCTCTCTCTTCATTGCTTTTTATCTCTCTCTCGGTTTCTCTCCCTCTATTACACTCTATCTCATTGTCTATAGTTTTATTTCTTTCTTTCTGCTCATATACTTTTTCCATTCATATATCACTCTCTTATTTTCTCTCTCTCTCTCTCTCTCTCTCTCTCTCTCTCTCTCTCTCTCTCTCTATCTCTCTCTCTTTTCTTAAGACAACGATCCTTACAAACAACACTCATTGACATTATAATAAAAGAAAACTATTTTTAGCAACTTTCAGAAATTATCACTTAGTGCAAATTTACAATACATTTTTCGCATTTTGTACACTTTGTTTTACAAAATCATCTCTATATCTCACCTCTTCTCACCATAGGGTATTTACCTAGTTATCATTTCTCATTCGATAGCAATTTTTTTCTATATAATACGATAAGAAATTTCTACTTTTTATTTGTTGTTGTTGCTCTAGTTAGCTGCGCATCTTTTATTATAGGTGTTGTTGCTGTTGTTGTTGTTGTTTTTCTTGTTTCCAGGTTTATACGTTTGCTGTTCTTGCGGTTTTTATGGTTTGTATTTTTCGTTGTAGTTGCCTTTTAAGGAAAGACACTGCAAATGCGAAGCTTTTGTAGCTTTTTCAACATTTTTGAAACGAGATTTGAAATCTTAGATGTGTGAGATGTTTTGAGTCGAAAAATATGAAATAAATATGAAGCCCTTACCTTTGGCGGCAGGGAGCGTCGTTCAAAATGCCATAAGTCACACCTGATCATTTGTCAGAGCTGTAACCCAGCTAAGCAAACGCCCACCGAGCTAGTTGGTGGGCAGGAGGGGGCGGGGGCGGGGCAGGTCTAGTTGTGCCATAAATCAAAGCGCTGCATGTTAAATTTGACGCCACATAAAAATGCAAATCGTATGCATATATAATAAAATATAATTTTTATAACTTAATTAAGCGAACTCCAATCGGGGCTGGAGTCTCGAGGGGGGGCGCAACATGCTGCGCGCTTTGGCTTGTGGCTCATTTAACTGGCGCCAAGTTTCAAATTGATTTTGGCCAGCTGGTCGACATTTACATGACAAAGACGCGACCGGGCGTCCAGTCGGCCAGCCGGCCAGTCGATGTGGCCCGTGATAAGAACAAGTGCTTATCAAATGACCAACCAGCCTGTCCGCCAAGCAGCTAGTCCGTCAGCCAGCAAGGCAGTCGAGTGAAGGTAGCAGCAGCTCATCTCATCTCATCTCGATTCTCGGAAGGCCCATCAGAGATAGAAGCTGCGCGCGTACGTCTGACATGGCATATAATAAAATAATCTACCTCTAATTTGGGTGTCGTTTACACGTGCCACAGATCCAAACTCCGACGCTTGGCATCTGGGTCGGGGCAGCTCATTAGGCGGCTGCAATCGCTAAATCTAAAACAAGACTTGGTATGCAATGGTCGTGGCTTCGAAAATCAACTTCAAATTGGAACTGGCACTTTCAGCTATTTCTGCTCTTAACGGAATTTGAAAGTCCAACATTTTTATGAGCAGAAGTTTAGGAATTTTCGGCTGATTAGCTTCTACTTTCTCTCCTACGCACAACATTGCAACAGCTTAGTTGTATCTATGCTCTTAGATTTTTTGAAGACGTCCTAGCTCTCAGTTAAGGCTGTGTGCAGAGGATCAATCAATCAATCAACCAAGTATTAAGCTGTTAACCTTTGGAGACTAAAATATTTTTCTGCGACAAAAATTTTGCACTTTTTAATTCAATTCTATTTTTCTGAGACAAAAGTATTACACCTTCTAATTCAATTCTGTTCAGGTTGCGGGTTTCTCATCAATCAATCAATCATTTAATATCTCCTACATCAGCAATTTAGTTTAGTAACTGGAATCTGACCTAACTGTGCCGTTTTTGTAACTCAAAAAACTTAATGTTTTGTTACTTTATATGATTTGCATGTGCATCAATCAACACACTAATTTTAGTATACAAAATCAATCAATCAATTATTTGATCATAATAATGACACATTAGATTTAGTCAACCAGCTGAAACTTTGATGCTTAACTCATTCTCACAGCTTTAACACCTTCTACGATACTTAGTTCAATTCTGATCAGTTTATGTGTTTGTCTTCAATCAATCATTTATTATGTCCTACATAACAAAAATAGCTTCGCAATTGGAACCTGACCGTTTTTTTCTTTAATCTCGGGAAAATTTACATATTGTAACTTTTATAGATTTTAATGCACAGCGCTCATCAATTAATCAATCCTTAAAACCATTCCGAAATACAAAATATGGTTTAATAAATAGTATTCTTGGGGCCTTTCCCTATTCTTTCTCTACTATGAAACCGACAATATCTTAGCTTTTTCTATGTTTCGATCGTATATCAAAACTTGTCATTTTCTCACCTTTTTTTATTCCTGTCAAAACTCCAACTATTTTGCTCCTATAGTTTAAGCTATGCATCGACCATCAATCATTCAGTCAGTCAGTGAGTCAATCTCTTTAACAGATAAAGCTTATAGTTGTAGTTTATCTCTTGACGCTCAAGCCTGACTTCCAGTTAATCCAGCTATCATCTAGACATTTATTTTTCTAAGTCATTCTTGAGTTTTAAGATATTTTGTTATTTTTAGACTGTAGACTTGATACGAACATATTAGTTGGGCACATGCCATCAATTAGAGGGTTCTCCCGCTATTCAGGCTATTCAGTAAACGCCTTGACCCCGCAATTTGTCATTGTGTTCCTTTGTGTGGCTGACGTCTCAGACATTTATTTATATTCATGTGTGTAATTTGCTATTTTCTTATGTTTTACTCCTCTTCTTGATTTTGTTGTTCTCTTTTTTGAGCGACACTTGACCCTATCAAATAATAACGACTTGTGTACACGACTGGACTGGACAGGCGCTGGAATTGGTGACTGTCTCGAAATCTGGCGCCGTTTACACCGCCAGCGGCTAAACAAAATACAAAAAAAAAAAAAAAACAAGTGAAGAAGAGAAAAAAGAAACATCAGCCAAATACATATACTCAATGTCAATAAACTCGAATGTGATAAGCGAACTGCGGGCGGTATCGTTTGAAGTGGGGGGAATAAATGTGTAGGACTCCTGTCCGAAAGAGTTCGGCATGCAATTAGTTAAAGACTAGTTCAGACTGCTAAAGGCTAAGCACCTTCAATTGCAGTAATATACTATATGTAGCTAAGAAGTAGTCAGTCTTCGTTCAACCATTTTCAGTACGGCATTCTCATCAAAACAAAAAAACTTAATAGCTCATATATTAAGTTTGATTAGTAACCAATAATATAATATTCAATTAATATTTGATATTCAAAGTAAAAATAAAACAATTTGGCACTTTAAGTATTTATTTATTTTTATTATCAATTTATGCTGATCAACAGAATAAAAAAAAATAGGAAAATTTTTAAATTATAAGAAAACAAATGCTAAAACATTTTAAAACTTTTATAATCATTAAATAAAAAATTTCGTTTTAATCCTTTCTCTATTTGGAGTTTTAAAACTTCATGTATTGATTAAAATGAATGGAATTAAAAAAAATAAATAAAAATAAAAATAAAATTAAGAGTACCGTAAAAAATAACTTAAAAACTGTTTTCTATATTTCGCTCAAAGTAAAAATAAAATTCATAACATCTTTAAACTAATTAATTCCATGTTTTGAACTTTTTGTGGTGGACATAATCTATATTATTATTCTGAATGTACTATTTTTCTTTTAACTTTGTAAATACTTTAAAAAATTTTTTTATTTCTTATGTGATCCTCCACTTATTTCCAATATCTACTTTTAGTTAAACATAAGATATTACGTTGTAACAGTGTTGTATAAAAGGAGTCAATTGCTTTTATAGCATAGAGTGTTCATATGAACTGTAATATACTTGTAATATTACATTTTACTGAAGCTAAGATACAAATATAAGCTTAGCAAATCTCATTATGATTGCAAAATTACTTATCAATGACTTATTTTAGGATAATTGATGATGTAAATTCAGATATTTTTCAATTATTGCACACTCGATTGAAAATTATGTCCTCAGTTACCTACCAAAGAGGATTACCTCGACCTACCCTCAAGATTTGTGTGTCTTTGTTTAGTCGAGAAGCCAAAATAGTTTTATAGAGGGTTGCTTGATTAACTGTGCCTCTTTCTTTACCCATAATTTTGATAGGTTACTCTGGAAGTGCGGACCCTCTTCTTTTCGATATTCTCTTTTATTACATTTTAACTAGCTGAACCTTTGGCCCCAGCTGAAGCGACGCGTTGACTCATTTCAGTGTTTACCGTGTGTGAGCCATCGCCAGCTGGGTTTCCTTTTCTGTTTCCCCCCGACTTACTGTCAACTGGCGCTACAGCAAGCCGTTTGGCATAAATTATAAACGCACGGCGCCCAGCTCGGCCCGGCCAATGTAAACGGAGTGCCATCCACGGAGTCTGTGTATCCCCTGTATCCCAACTCCAGTTCCAGTTCCAGCTTCGACTCCAGCCTCTGCATCAACTTCAACTTATTCCAGCGATTTTTAACGCGCACAGCGGGTGCCCATTGTCCGCGGCAGTTAAACAAGACGCTTTTCAGCTCGTAAAACACGGCACTGGATTTAGCTGGGTGTATTAATGATTGTTCGACGTGACGAGGGGTATATTCGCTTTCTGTTATGAATCAGCACTTTTCAAGTTTGTCAGATGGATAGAAAATTAGAATTTATTTAAAATTTATCTATAATAAATTTTATTTTTTTAGTATGAGCTATGTATAATATATAATGGGCCACTACCCACTGCAAAGTCCTTCGATAAGTAAAATTGTCCATCGGAAATCGCGATATCGTTATTAATCCAAGCTCTTATCGAGCTTATGACGGGTATTATGTAATCGTTGATACTCCATGTCAAAGCTCTAATTTGCTTTTGTACTTCAGCTAAACTTGAAAAGGGTATATTGGCTTTGTCTAAAGCTCACCAGCACTTAGATTGAAAACTGGGTCTATATTGAAATAAGAAATACTGAAAAGATAATCTAAAAAAAAAGAAAATAAATCAATTAATAATGGTGCAAAATTAATAATTTTTTGGTATTTCAGTTATAATGATTAAGTTAATATCATGCTGTGTGTCTTCAAGGTTCTTATTGAACTATATAGTTCAGACTGCCTTTTGCGATTGTAACTCTACACTAACGATTGAAAAGGGACCAAAAGAAATATTTTTTCGAAAAAAATGTTTTTGTTTCAATTGAAAATACTGCTTCTTACAAATCAAAAAGTATAGTTGGGTTCAAAATCGGGCTAAGAATACGCGAGCTAGAGCCATTCAAAGTTCAGCAAGTATTTTTTCCGTAGTAATGTGAATATTTTCAAAAGTTCTTAAGCCATTGTCAGTCGGTAAGTATACATGGATATATTTATCTATTGTGAATTCTATGATCAATTTCTTTTCTCGCTCATTCGATACACTCATTGAACTCGGAGCGAGTATTAGGCAGTCGATCACGCTCCACTTTGGTTTCATATTTGTTTTCTTTCGTTGGTATTTTGGTTAATAAAGTTATTGATTTGTGTTTAAGTGGCGTGGGTGAAACGCTTGGCCGGCAATGCTGTGGGTCCCCCTTTTGCGTCCTATAAGGAAAGGTGCCCAAGACCCAAACACAAACCTCGACAACTATAACAACAACAACAGTAACAACAACAAGAAGAAGTAGAAATTAATGTGCCACATTTGTGGGCAATCTCTCTCGCATTTATCAGTTTATTTGTTTTATTAAATGCTGAGCTGCATTTTTGTGGAGGGCTTAAAGCTGACGCCTGTCAATTGCGACATGAGCAAGTCACGTAGGAAGGCCCCAATCCACAGCCACAGCCACAGCCTCCCAAACCGACCTCACTGCGCCCCTTTATCCGCCCGATTTGGGGCGTGGGCGGGCGGCGCGTTTAAGTAGCTTAAACAGACGCGGTGGTCCGAGGCATAACTTTGTCTAATGACTCGGAAATCCGTCACTAATAATAAAAGCCAAGGCTATAAAAGGCAGCGAGCATTTGAGACGTCAGTGCTCGATTCTCGTTCTTCGCCTCTCTCTCCCCCCCAATATCCCTCTCCCACTCGCTCTCTCTGTCATATTGGCCAGTTGCAGCAGTTGCTGCTGCATTAGAGAGGAGGCAGTCAGGGGCCCGGCTCAGCTCGACATTGAGCACGTGTGTCTCATAATCCTATTACCGCGAGAGCAGTTGTCGATTGTCGTTTCTCGATTTTATGAATGAACAACAACATTCGCTGCCAGCGCAGCACAGTCTGTGCAAAAAGTGTGCGACTCAGGAGCTTCAATTAATCAATTCAGTTCACTTGGGGGCATGGAAAATGTCGAGTCGAGATTGAAATTTGAATGTAGCTTAAACAGCGCAACTAAAAGCGACTGAGTCATCTTTTGATAATATTTTGTATTTATATTTTATATTTTATAATATTTTATCTTTAATTTCCACTAATTTTATTTTCGCATACCTATTCATATGTAAATATTCTAAACAATCCAAATATAAAATTTGAAATATTGATCAAAAATGTATAAATATTATTACGAAAATATCTAGAAAATATTTATAGCCTTAAAAGTTTAAATAAACTAATTATTTATTATAGAAAAAAGCTCTACCTATATTTTTATTTTAGTTTAACTATCTTAAAGTATTTTTGGAAACTAATTTAAAATCTGAACAAAAAAACATATATTAAAAATGAACTTCAACTTAAATTAAGCTTAATACTTAGTTAATAATAAAAAAATGTCCGTTCAAATAAAGCAATTTTGTCTATAAAGTAGTTTGTGCATTCTTAATAAATAGAACTTCAAGACTTTTTTCATTACAAACGAGTCTAAGCCCTATTTTATAATTATTTTTCTAAGCAATATATTCAAATAACAAAACTTGTCAGTTAATTTTTGTTTTATATAGCTAATGCAGTACATCTGAACTTTGCTAGATTAGCAATCCAAAATTGAACTCTTCTCAATTTCAATTAGGTTCAAGAACTAGTTCGCAATTGGCTGTCCAGAGCAATCGATTTAATTGCATCAACTTTAAAGTGCTTTCAACTTAAACTTTAAATTCAATTCGATTAACGCCTGTAAGGAGCTGGGCACGCCCACAACCAAAAAATAAAAAAAAAAACATTGAGCGCAACTCAATTGGTTTTTTTGGTCGCTCGTTATCTCCTTTTTATACGATTTCTTTTCGGGGGTGACCCCACGCATGCGCCTCGCGTCGCCCGCGTCGTTGCCGCGGGGGTTGCAGGAGTGGTGTCTTTGTTGTTGTTGTTGTTGCTGTTGCTGTTGTTGGTTTTGTTAGTATTATTTTTTCAAAATGGCTGCTCAAATATTTGATTATCGTCTGGGCCCGAAGTTGGCGCTGTTGTTAAGCCTAACTGTTACTGTCGCAATTCATTGAATTTGCAGGGCTAATTAAACACGTTAACAACTGTCGCGATGCGTTGAAGCGTGCAGGGATAACTTTTTGCCATTTGGGATGCCAGACGCCAGCAAAAAGAGCAAAAAACGAGCAAAAACTACAGAAGAATGGGAAGAAGAAGAAACAAAACTTTGCACAGTCTGTTGCCCTGGTTCCGTTTCATCCGTTTGCCCAGGGCTAAAGACCAGCGGCTTGGTAACTGTCTATATTATATTGAAACTCCTATCTGCAATATGCCGCATCGTTTGCCTAATGCGAGTGGACAGTTTGCCTGGCGCCCAATCAAGTGTTTTCAAATTGGGTTAAGCGAGTGCCCCAAAAATGTATGAAATCAAGAAGAAGAAGAAGAAGAAGAAGAGGAGCGAAAAGCAGCAGTCCCTGCTGCAAGCACCGTTCGTGGAAGCGAAACGCGCTTCCTGGAAGCCGCATTGAGTGCTGCCCACTTGCTGCACAATTGCAAATGCCGTTAATGCGATGCTGGCAGCGAGCGTAAGCAGCTGTCCTGGCGCCGCCCTAAACCAACAACAATAGCAACAACGACTACACCAACAAAATGCGCTCAACACAATTCACTCAAATGTTCATATGCAAGAGCGAGAGCGTGCGCATCAAAGGGCAAGCGAGCGGGACAACAACAAGTTTTGAGTGCATTGAAGCTTCTGACATTGTTGTTGTTGCTGGTGCTGTTTTTGCTGTTGTTGCAGTTGTTGTTGGCGTTTTCGTCTGCCTCTCGCTGTTCGCCTCGTTGTCGTCGTCGTTGTCGTCGTCGTTGTTTGTTGGCTGCGCCGCAGCCGACGCTTTCCAATGGGCGATTGGGCAAATTCAGTTGACACTCAGCTTTATGTGACAATTCGTCGGGCGAGCGGACGACAGCTGAAACAATAAAACGGTAAAAGCTTTGTGCCGACGGCTACACAACAAGAGAGAAGCACAGAAGAAAAAAACGCAATAAAAATAATAATAAATTCGCAGCGTTAAAATTAATTTGGCACAAATTAATTTCCATAGCGGAACTGCTCAATTAGCACTCGAAAAAATGTATAATTAAACGACGCGCGTGCAATAAAAATTATTGAAGGAAATTAACAAAAGAATTATGCACACAAATTTGTAACGTTGGTCAACACTTGTTCCGTTTTATATGCATTTGATAACACTCATTAAGTTTTAATTAATTACCCGATTAAACGATCCGATCGTCATGTTTGCGCAGTCGCAACGAGCTTGATAAGCAACAACAACAACAACGACAACAAAAACAGCAACACTTGGAATATGTTGTATAATGTGCCGTGTTATCAAAACTTTTCAACACTGGATTACTACAAGGTGAGCTACGGATTCGAATCGGATTTTTATTAATTTGGAGTTGCTTCTCCTTTGCCTGTTCGCTTCTCCCCTCCTTCTCCATTCCTGCTCGCAGTCGAATGGGCAACGGATTATGTTTATCTGAGTTCCTCATCTGCTTATGTCACTTATCATAGCGATATACCGTTTTATTGGGCTTTACGTATGTTATATCCCTTTAGTCGAGGAGAGAGCGCTGCGTGGAGCTTTGATTGTAGTTTGAAAAATTTCTGTTTTGATTTGTTTCTTTGTGGACAAATTTATAATTTGTATTTTTCTCTTTTATTCTTTATATTAACTGTTATTCTTATAGAAAACTTAGCACATTCACAGTAAGACTATCTACTCCAAATAAATCTTAGTTTCGATCATCATCTAAATTACTGAATGGATCGGACTATTGACAGGCGAAACATTTTAATAATAATATAATATTTTATTTATTATTTAATTTGAAGTAAACTTTATTTATTTTTAAAAAGTTCAATAACATAAAACTGAAATTGGAGAAATGGAAAAATTCCTGATAACTATATTGTATGGTTGTTTAGGTGTTGATCAGAAGTAAATTATATTTTAGATATTGTAGATCTTACTTTTATATCATATATATTATTTTCAGACTAAAAACTTCTAAAGATTCTGAAGAATTTTAAGTGTATAAAATATCATTTATAAAATCTGGGAATATTAGAATCCAAAATATTAGTATGTCTTCTCAATCTTCAGCAATTTATATATCAGTATTCAATATCCTTAGACCACACATATTGCATAATGCACAGAAGATCTTAACATAGACACAGCTCTTCAGCTCTTAAGACTTTAACTTTTCAACTTTCCAACTTTTGCTTTAAACCTCCAGAAAATGTGAAATTTTGATATACTTTTCCACATGAACTGCGCGTAATTACAAGCCTTTAAACCAAACCCCAGACAGAGTTCTAGATGCGAGAGATAGCCTTTAGTGAGCTGTAAGAAATCAAAAAACAAAATGGGAAAAGGCAGAGCAACTGCAAATCTTTGGCTACTGAACTGAACCCTACAGAAATGAGCCTTTAAATACTTGGGCCAGACAAAGGGCCAAGAGACAGTAGTCAAAAGGGAATTTTCGGCTTAAAAAGGGCACACAACAAAATAAAAGGATCCTGTCGATCGAGTGAATCATTTGACCAGAAATAAAACCACAAAAGGATATACAAAACGAATACGAATATGGATGTGAATATGTGAGTGTGGATGTGAATGCGAATGTGAATACAAATACCAGAAGGCAGTAGGTCAGAACGGAGTTACAGATATGTAGATAGATCAGTGTAGAAATCTTTGCCGCGTTGTTGATTCTTTTTTGATTGACAGTTATTATGTGTACGCTCTCTCTCTCCTTCTTCGTCCCTCTTTCTCTTTTTCTTTTGGCTTGCTATCTCTGACAGTTGGTTGCCCGGACAGCCAGTCTCATTACTGTTAGCTTGTGCCACACCCCCTGCCGCCGCCTCTAGCTGGCGTAACTTGAGCGGAGTTGTTGGAGCAAAGCAATTTGCGCTGTTGTCGCTGTTGCTGTTGCTGATTTTGTTGTTGTTGCTGCTGTTGGCGTTGCCAGGCGAAACGAGCAAATAGCAAAAAATACACTGCGCAAAATAAGTTTACTTAGTAAATACACTGCATGAAATTGTGTGTTTAAGAAATTTATTCAATTGCGAATTTCTATTTCTATTCTAATTTTGCTTCATTTAAAACATATTAAACTTTAAAAAAAAAAAAAACTAAAATATATCTAAAATTCAGCATAATTTATCTTAGCTCGGTATTTGTTATAAATTTATATACGTTGCCCGTTGCTCCTTGTTTTCTTATGAATTTAGAGCCTCGTTGGTTAATAACATGTCTTCTGCCCCGCTTCTATTCGAGTATTATTTTTAATCTACATAAATATGCATATGTTGATAATACTGATATTTCTTACAAGTTCCACATCTATCAAAATGAGTTATATTTAACTTCAATTTTTATTATAAGTTTTTCCACTTGATAAGTATAAGTTTAATTTGGTTACTAAAACTTTTTTGGATTAGCTTTAAATTATTTACTGTGTATATTTGGAGCAGTAACAAAATGGCGTCCATCGATGATATTTTTTGGGGCGATGCTGGCAACGCTGCCGTTGCTGCTGCCTCTGCTTCTGCCTCAGTCGCTGGCAGCACCGCCATTTTGTTTGTCTATTTGTCAATCTCATAAATGCAAATGCCAGAGCAACGCGAACGACGAGCTCTGCGGGCTGAGCTCTCGTCCAGGCTGCTGCTGCTGCCGATGCTGCTGTTGAAGCCATTAGCAAATAATTTCAGCGAAATTTTTATTCAGCATTGTTGTGCTCAGACACACACACAGATACGCACGCACACACACAGACAGACAAATGCCGTCAGGATAATTTCATTGAAATTTGAGTCGTCAAAAGGAGCAGCAGCAACGAGGCAAAATGTACAAAAGGACGCCCTGCAGATGCCTTGCGCTTTTCGTTTTTCGCTTTTCGTTGTTGTGCGCTACGGGCGCGCCATTATAACAACAAACAATACAAACAGCAGCAGCAGGAGCAGCAGCAGGAGCAGGAGTAGGAGCAGGGGTCAGGGGAGTGGAAGTATGAGAAGAGTGGGGGACAGGCATATATAGCTATATCTATAGCTGTAGCCTTATGTTGCCCCCGCAGCACTTGAGCACTGCGGGTTTTTTAATTATATCCTGCAACCATTACAATTTATTTAAAAATGGGTATATTGCGGTTGGGCAAGTGTGTGAAGCGGGCAGAAGATGTTGTAGAAGAATTTAAAAGGTAATTATAATTTGATTTACATGAATAAATTAGGATCATTTAAAGCATGTCCGTATAATCATGTAGATAACAGATATTGTGAAACATTTTTTTTAAATATCGATAAATATCGATTTGTAGCAGAAAGTAAGCTAGATATATTATTTGAAGATTATATTCTAATAAGTCATCAAAAGCAAAATCAAGTATATACATATATGATATTAAGTATATATCAGATATTAAGTATATTTAAGGAATTAACTTTATTTACAGGGTATCTCAAACAAGGACAGGGTATCTACTAGTCTAATGGTTTTGAATCTCATATGCGTTTGCTTTGCCCTTCGCAGCCCGCACTCTCCACTACAGCCACGCCCCTTTCGCACAGCATTTAAATGTTTGTTTTTTTTTGGCGGTCGGGGGGAGGGAGAAAGAGAATGAGAGGGAGAGCGTAATTATGGCAGGCTCGGCTTAATGTCCTGCGACAGTTTTACAGCATAATCTGCAATCTTTGCGCTCTTAAGCCGCTTTTTGTGCCTGGCATCGGGTCAAGGGTCGGCTTAAATGGCAAATGGTTTCGATGCTCTCCCGCTCATGAATGTATTTGCTGGGCGTGGCACAGGAAGTGCAGCCAGAGGCACGAGATGGCATCTGCACTTTGTACTACCTGTACTTATACAGAGAAAGAGATAGCAACAGAGGAAGCGACAGAACGAGAGAGAGAGAGTGAGAGTGAGCGTGTCTCTCAAATGAACTTGTTTGTTTGTTTACACGGCTCTAACTGTGTTTGTTTATCCGCATTGAAACTGAATTTCAGCAGTAGCAATAACAAAATGCTTAAATAAATAAATAATATGTGGGGCCAAAGCTTGACAAAGGCAGTCGTCATATGGGCACGGGCTGCACTGCGAAATGTCTGAGGATCAGGTTTACTTCCAATGTCATTTGACGGACTTGAGATCGTGCAAAGCGCTCTCTCAGCTGTTTCACACTTCTTCTAGGTGTACACTTAAGAAATGTGCTCAATCCGCAAAAATATATATCTTTGAGCAGATGATTTGAAGTTTTGAAAGAATCATTCTTATTCATTACTATTATTATTTATTAATATATTGTTTGGGTGCGAAGTTCGAACTGAAACTTTTTGCTTTACTTTGAGACTTGGCATTAATTATCAATCAAAAATAATTCAAACAGACAGAACAGAATCTTCTTCGAAGTTCTGAATACAAAAATTTCTAATATATTAAAATCATTATCATAATGTATATTCTGGTATTCCAAGAAAATATTTATGTAATTGATAAAAATAATCAAAATCTATTGTATTATACATATTTCACATTCTTGGAAATAATTTTGATTTAATTTTATAATTTTGTTATATTTAAACATGAGTATAATCAATTATTCAAAAAGATTTACTTAAATCTAGTTGACATATATCTATGTGAAATATTGCTACTTCGACCAAATTTTTTATAATCTAAGCTAGATTAATATTCAATAACTCTCTTATATTCTCCCGTCTCTGCATAAATGTTGTCTTAAGTTGTCATAAGTGTTGTCTTAAGTCTAAAAAATATGTATTAAATCTTATTAATCTTTTATATATATCGTTAATTATTCTTAAATAAATTTGAAAACATTTTCTGTGAAATATCTGGAAATCGTCTAACTGGTATTCAGAAACTTCCTTCATTTTTCTCGACAATATATAATTATTGTGAGCTTTAATATGTATTTTGAATCTAAATATATTTGTAGTCTCGTTATATATACTCGTATACATAAACTAAATTTAAGATAACATTTATTAAAATATTTGAATAAATATTTTTTTTTATTCAATTTTACTTTGCACCCTCTTATGTTACATGTTTTCTGCTTATCGCATCCCCTACTTGCGACATTATGCGGCTTATCAGACCTGAGCTGACGTCATGTTTGCTTTAAAGAAAACCACAAAATATATGCAATAAATTAGCATGCGAGTTACTTGGATTACATGAAATGCAACGTGACAGCCACTCAAATGCCACTCATTCGTCGCCAGGCAGAGCTCCTGTCGCTCATACCCATATACAGTTATGTATGCTATAAGGACCTTCCGCTTGGAGGCATTTGCTTTGTTCGTTTCATTGTCCTGTTGCTGTGGCACGTAATCCGCTCGAGCTTAGCCCATTTATCCTGTTTTATGTCGCCTGTCAGGCGTGCCAGGCCGTAGAAATTAGAGCAACCTGCCGGGATGCTGCAGCTGAGTGGTTTGTTTTCGTTAGATTTCAGCCCTAAGGCCCGCTAATGATTGCAAATATTTGGCCAGTCGAGGATTTGCGTACCTCTGACTCATCCAGCAGTTTTTCTAAATTTAAAAGACAGCCCGAAAATAGACCAGATCGAGAATGGAATAGACCATTAGACAAGTCGTGTCGCGGGTCTGCACAAAATCAATTGTCACATTCGACAGCATATTTTGAGCTGTACCTATGCGATCTATAGATAGCTGCAATGGCCGCTATTTTTATGTACTTTCCGGATTTTCATCCAAAATATTCAAAATAGATCTGGCTGAAAGTGTCAATTGACGCAACACCTAGACCAGACGCTAATGGGTATTTCATTGATGAAACTTTTTGCTGAGTGTTTTAGCAGAAGGAGTCCATCGAATACTCAGAACTACTACACGAATGTTTCGGCTTGTATTTCATTGATGAAACCTAGAATCGAATCAAAGTTGGATTTATCTGAAATAAAAAACTATTTCAGTATTAGAAATTAGGGACTTCCAAATAGTGTAGACGTCTAACAAGTAACAAGTAGAAGTATGTGAGTTGCTGCTTTAATATCTTGATACTTTTGTCTTGAGACATCTTTAGTGAGCCCAAAAAACTATCAAGTAGATTGATTGAATATTATATACATAAGCCTCTTTGTGTATTTATGAACTGGGATCAACAAGTGAGAGCTTTGGCTCAACTATCGACATCCTTTGTTCCTATAGAAGGAATCAATCCAAAAATATCTGTGTTTGTATCTTCCATTATAATACTATATTACGCAATCTGTGTTTTATATTACAATATCATTTATAGAAGTTTAAATTTCATTTAGATTTCATTTAGAGAATCAGATGAATTAATTGCTTTCAAAATAGATTCTACTTTTCCTTCTGACATCGTTTGTTTTGATAGTCACGTACCTATATATTTATACATACCTTACATACCATATATACCTGTCTATTATATTGTCTATATAGTAGGAGAACAATATATAGTTCTCCACAAGGAACGCACCTATATAGCATTCGATCGACACGCCGCGATACGCAACTGTCACATCAAAAGCGCGCATATTTACAACGCACCGATAATTGGTGCTTGGTCAGAGAAGGGGCTGGGCTGGGGAGCCGAAAGGTGTGGGGTATCGAGCATTGGGGTTGGGGGCTGCCTCTCCGCTTACAGAAATTCTCGTTAAAGCGGAACAACAGAAAAAACTATATATACGAGAAAAATATATAAAATGGGAACTAAATAAATGAGCGAAAGTACGACGAAATGAACTTGTCATAATTATTTGACAGTTGGCTTGATGATGATGATGATGATGATGATCATGATGGGGCTGATGATGATGACGTTGGAGCTGTTGGCGATGGCTGCTAGGTATACGTATAATTCCAGATGCCTTCTTGGAAAACATTGTGCGGCACTTTGCTCGCAATTGATGTAAAACATTCTGTTGCCAAGTCAGGAATTTGACATGCGCATGCCACCCGGCCAAGGGGTATATCTACCCCATTTGGCCCCATATCTACCCCGTATAATGGTGTCTCTGCGGCACGGCACTTTGATTTTGCTCGACAGTGTCGCAGCGCGGGGCAACGAGGTCAAGTGGAGAGCAGATTGTGAAAACAAAACGCATTCGACATTTGTGCCTCATTTCCGGTTCAATCAGGTAGAGTTGCAGCACGCTGTTCAAAGAACTAGCTCCGTAGTACACTGTGGACACTGAGTCGTTCTGATGAGTATGATTAGTTGAGTGAAGTATTATAGGATAAAGAGTTATAGGAGCTGATATTAGAAATAAAATAATGGAATCTAGGAATAAAAATAATAAAAAAATTTGAAAATAATTTATGACTTAACTGAATCATTAAACAATGATAGAACGAGATAGGGCTGTTGAAAAATAAAATGAGAAGTTACTTAACTAGCTAAAAGCACCTTAGAGAGTCCGATAAAGAACTTAATGAATGATGGAGTCAAATGATAATTTGGAATTAGTAACTCATGCAGTTCAAACCTTTAGCAGCAAAGAGAAATTCAATTGAACTAATGTCTGTGATATTTATTGCATTGAAGCACCAAGAAGTTGAGCTATCTTTGGGTTTACTTAGGTGTGGCTGATGTCAGTCAAAAGGCGCAGACAGGCTGTCAGGCCAGCTGGTGCTCGAGTGGAGCGGGATGCAACCCTTCCGCCCTACCACCGCTTCTCCCTCCTTAGCTCCTTCCACTGCTGCTGCTGCTTGCAATTAAGCGGCTCGCAAGTTTTACGAGACAAATTTGTCGGCAATCAGCGTGCGACCTTTGACTTGTACGCGATCGCATTGCTCGTTAGCAGTCGTGACAGTTTATCTTAAATTCTATTTCTCCTTTTTTTCTTTCTATTTTTCATAATAATTTTTACCACGAAATGGCCGACTGCCTGCCCCTAACATCGGTTTTCCGGACACTCCGCATAAAATATCAAATTTCGTGCTGCACATTTTTCCTTCGAGGCTTCGCTCGCCCTGGGAAACGGAAAAACTGCATCGCGAGCCGCACAATTGGCAGCCAAAATGCCAGCAACAACAGCAAATCATTTACAGCACTCACATTTTGCTACCCATTGATTGGCGTGGAGGCTGAAAAAGCGAAATTCGATAGTTCTTCGATCGCTCCCTAAAATTCTAAAAAAAAGGCATTTATATATACGTTTTATATATGAAATCTGCGCACCTGTTCATGTAGCAAAAACTTATTCTGGCTTGGAAAACTTTTGCTTGTCATCAATAGTTGAGTTATCCTCATTGATTACTTTGTACTCTGCAGAAAAGGGTATGCGGGTATTTGTGATTGGAAAGAAAATGTAATACTAGTCTACAGAAAGATACCTGTGGAAGTTCATTTAAATTTAGGGAATGCATTTTCCAAGCTTACTAATATCGATAATTATCGATGAAGGCATTATCTACTCTTACTTCATAGAAAAACTTATCATTTTGAAACATGGTCAAGGTTATTAAAGTATTTCTATACGATAATTCCTACTAGTTTATTACCATCCCTTCTACTTTTTTCATTTTATATTATTCTTATTATATTGATATTCTATTTGAAGTGATTCCAAATAGAGGATATTTATTTGCTCTTTGATATCTCCCTTTAGTATCGAAGAAATAATCTCCTAATTTATTTATTAAGTATATACATTGTTGCTATATATATTATGTATTATTTTTCTGATTACATACATGATAATTCGATTTAATTGTAGAGAATCTATATGCTCTCTGGAAATAGATTATTTTTAAGTTCGATATATCAATAAACTAGTCTAATTTTGTATATCCCTTCTTGGTCTTAAATTGTTTGGATTTTAACACAATTATCACAAACATTCAAAAATCGTAATTTAAGATGAATGATTCATAATATTTTTTCATGCAGCGTATCTGTAAGTCGTGCACGCCCACGTGATTTCTGTTCCTCTCCTTTTTTTTTGGCATATTTGTAATGGGATATGGGATGGCCCAACAACGGCCTTGCGATTTAAGTAATTAAGTCTAACGGAAATAATCAACTATTTTTATTTCTATTTCTATTTTATACCTATTTATATATACATATATATTTCTATATATATATATAGCGTATTCTTGCGGCACAGCCCGAGTTAATGTGGCCAAGGTCTGTGCTGAAACCGATCCAACGAAGCGTTAGGGTTGCCTCGAGAGTCGCGTAATTGATAGCGACGACGACGACCATTTGTGGTATTAGATTGCCAATTCGAGTTGGCACAGTTTGTGCTACAGTTTGCTTTCAATAAAGAGAATCACATGTGACGAATTGTAGCAACTTGCGCAGTTCGAATCTGGCAACAACAGAAGTAAAAAATATATCTATTAGCTATGCCAGGTGTATCTACGGTACGTACTTAAAGGGAATAAAAAGAGCTCAAGCAGTAGTGATAATCCTTGAAGAACTTTCAGAATAGATTTTTGCACAATCTAGAGAGCTCTGCAACAGAGAGTTGTTTAAATTCTTATATACAGTAAACGATCGCATTGCTGCATTATTTTGGTATAGTATATTATTAAAAAATCCAAAGTTTATGAGAACTAATTACTGTATTGATACTTTATCCATTGATAACATAATTCGTAAATCCAATTCACATTCATCTTTCATTTTATAACGTTTTAGGTCGTATACCTGACTACTCTTGAGATTTTCATTTCTTTATTTTTGTATTATATTTTAAAATATATATAGGCATAAACCACTCTAAGTTTCAAATAGTTCCCATCAACCTAGCGTTGAATCTTCATGCTCATTGTTTAGTTGATTGCATAACTGTAAGACTTCAATTTCCTTTTCGCTTCGCTTTCAGTTATTTTGATCCCCATTTATAGAGTGAAAAAGATTTTTAAATTTGAAGAAAACATTTTCAATATTTCTCTGATTATGCCCTCACATCGCATAAAGGGTTAAGATTTGCGTGCGAAGGGTTTACAATATGCTGAGAGTCATATCAAGGGTTGTCCTCCACCTCGCCAAAATATTTTTAATTAGCAAACAAAGAATCCGATTTCTTGCAAGGGAAAAACATTGATTTTTTTACGCAAAAAAAAAAGAAGAAATATTGGCGCATTGAACCTTGACCGTGACATCTTGAGAATAGGTCAACATTGTTGTTTAATTAGAGGACAATAGCTGTCAATGGCTTCTCGAAAAAACGGGCACACACGCAAGAGGGGTTGACGGGCGACTTAGGCCCGATTAGGCAATTGAGGGCCAGCTGTGAGTGCGGATAAAAATGTGAGGAATTTAGTTTTCAACTTGATATATGGCATAGATCAATTTATCGTATAGCTTATTTCCATATTATTAAATTAATCTAGAGCTCAGTGAATATGGTAGTTCAAGACGGTCTTCGTCCTTCTGATTGAGCTTGAACTCAATGAATATGGCATCCTTATGATTGACTCTAGGTACGCCTCCGTTGAAATCGTAGAGTCTTTTTATATTGTTAGCGTGCAGATTTCAATATTTTAAACAAATTAAAACATATATTTAATATATCATAATTTTCTTTTGGAGACCCAGAGTCATTAAATAGGATATAAACTAGGCACAAAAAACAAAAAACTATTTTTTAGACCCAGAGTCATTAAATAGGATATAAACTAGGCACAAAAAACAAAAAACTATTTTTTTGTTTTCTTAAATTTCTCTCTTAATCGAATAATCAGATCAGAAAATTGTTCATCTTACAGATGTTTTGAATTTTCAGAGGAAAATTATTTACTAGTTCATTTCAGTTAGTTCAACCGGTCGATCATGATTCGTTTATATTCGTTAATTCAATAGAAAATATCGTTCATAAAGAGTTGAAGAACTCAACTGATTAGACAACTGAGCAGAATTTTGATTGTTTGAAATAAAAGTTCAGTAGATCCTATTCAAGTTAACTTATTGTTAACAATGGAACCCATCTCATAGCAAAATATCTAAATCTTATCGCAGTCAATCTTAATGACTACTTAAAGCCACCCCGCCCCCTTAGAGAGTGCGCCCCTGGCCCAACAGGGGCTGAAGTGCGATTGAAGCAGCTGTTGGCACTTGGACTTTAATTGAGGCCCAGGGGTGCCATCTATATAAAAACCTCAACATTAATAAGTGTTAATAATTGTGTGTGTTGAGTGTTCAGCGTTGAGTGTTGAGTGTGTTTTTGTCATAGGCTGTTTGTGAACTGACACGCCCCACCGCCATACCGCCCCCTGCCCAGCCAATGTTCGGCTACAATTTCACTTTACTTTCGCGAAAGCCAGAGCGTAACATGGCTAGGATTACCACACAGCATTCGCAAATACCCCCTGGGATGACGGACTCCCGACTCCGGACTCCGGGCCCTGGACTCTGGACCCTTCTTCACTGGGCCCAAAAAAAATGATTTGTTGTTGTAACTGGGCAACTTTACAAATTCAATTTGTCAGCGATGCTCGCAACGAGTCGCAACGCGTCGTGTCGAGGGGTGGTTTTCTCTCCAGTACTCTTTTTTTTCAGTGTGTGCTGGCAAATTAAATTTCATAGGCCTGGCAACAGCTTAACAACAACAGCAACAACAGCAGCGAGTGAAAACATATGCTGCCTACTTGCGGGCGGTGGCGCCTGTGCTGGTGTTCACTGTACAGTGTATTTGATTAGAGCCGCTCGCCCAGGCGTGACTATTTAATTTGCTGCTGCTGTTGTTGTTGTTGCTGTTGTTTGCTGTTGTTGTTTCGTGTTTGACACGCGCAAGTCGAGAGCGCATAATTAAATTAATTAGAGAGTCGTTCCCACAGGTAAAACAAGCCACACGCTCAACAGGCCATGGATATGTAGCCAGACATGACAAATACCCTGTAATTAAGTTGCCAATATGAATAGCTTTAGCCTTCGAACTATAAGGCATTTTAAAATAGCAATAAGACATTTTAATAATAGTAAGTATTGGCTAAATCTTGTTGATAAATCTTTTATTTGTGCTAAGAATTAGTCTTTTATAATAACTATAGTAATAACTTGACAGAAAATATTTTATTTTCCAAAGAAATGAATTGGCTCTCAATAAATAATGATAAATATATATCGTAAGTCTGTTAGTAGGCTAACTCTAAGTCCCATAGTCTAATTGTAATTTCTTAGTTTTAAATTTTTGTTTTCTACTTTGTAATTATATAATAAAATCTTAAATATTGATATTTTTTCAAGTAAGTCTGTATATTATATGAATATTAAAGCTTTCAAAGAAAAAAGATAAATATAATATAATAATATATAGTTTAATCTATTTATAATACGACTATGAAAGTTTTCAAAGTAAATAATAATTATATAAAATTGACTTCTAAAGGCCATAATTTATTAAGTTTTAGAATACATAATTTAAACATACAGACTTCTCGTTTTTCTTTAAAATTTCATTTCTGTTCCTGACTCATTCATTTGCTGTATTACAATTTACTGATACTCATACTCTCTAAATTTTTGTTGTTGTTCTCATACACTTAACTACTAATCTACCCGTCTTACAACTTTCATACAGAGAATAGCAACCTGCTTGATTCATCTTCCCCCCTCGGTGGGCTTTGGCATAATGCGGCGGGCGTGCTCATCGGTTTTGATGCCTATGCCAAGTGACAGCTGACACACTTCGCTGCCGAGCTCTCCAGCTCTCTAGCTCTCTAGCTCTACGGGTCGCGTTCTCTCGAGCTCTACGTGGGTGGCAAGTTGTCCGGGCAACCGGGTATACGGGTGGCTGATGGGTCCGTGGCGGCCTTTAATGAAAATTCCTGACCAATGTTTGTGTTTTACTGAGGTCACCATGGCAATGCAACTCTTCACGCTTTCCACCTCTTCCCTCCACTCCACCTCTCTCATACTGTCCCTTGGCTTTGCCTCACTGTAGCGGTTGCAGTTGCCAATTGGCGCGTGCCTCAAACACAAACACGGGTTCCGCATAATTTTCAGCGGAATGAAAGCATAAACGAGGCAACCCCGGTGGTCATTCATTCCAGAGCGACTCACAAGTGTGAATCTCAGCTCCCCTTCAGCCCGAGCCCCAGCTGTGGGGCCAGTCCTCTCTGATAAAGCGCAAAATGCAATTTCTGGCACGGTTTATTTTCGGTACGTCTCAGAGGGTCCGCGCAAATAGTCCAAGTCATTGTTTCGCTTCCATTTGATTCATAAAAAAACTACTGGCACATAAATATTTTTTTTTTTTTTATTATTTATGCACTTCCAAGTTCAGCAGCCACAAGATCTTAAAAGGCATTTGCTTTTATAGCATATTAGGTTATACGAGTTTATTCTTTGAAATCGTACGACCCAAAATAGTTTGTTATTCTTCTCTTAAATATATCAAAGACGCAAATGCAGGTCCATAAACTGTATGAATATTAAGTTGTATTTTGAAAGAAAACCCTCTTCTAATTTTATGTCCACTTCATAATGGAGGACAAATCAATGGGTTTATTAGGAGCATTTTATGAGCATTTGAGTTATTTTCTCATATTTTGTTTCAATTTACATACATAAAACTAAGATTTAATTTTAAACTATAATGAACTTATCGGAATCAACTAAGCCTAAACACTATATAAGGCATATATATACATACATATACATATATATATATATATATATATATATATATATATATATATATATATATATATATATATATATATATATATTATTTGTATATATATATATATATATATTTGTAATTTTAAATATTACATTTAACATTCGACTATAATTGAAAATGGGCAATAAGGGTATAATGGTTTTGTTAAATGTAAATGTAATGTAACAGACAGAAGGAAACGTTGCAGACCCTATAGAAAAATTATTGAAATATCAGTTCCACGAAGGGTTTAGGAGACTTCGTAGTCGCCCAGTCTCGACAGGAGCTTTCTTACTTCATTTCATTTTATAAAATTACATCTTGTGTAATTTTAATTTTATACATTTTATTTTTTTGATCAAAATAAAAAATAACAATATTTCCCAACATATTTATTTTAATGTATAATGCACATATTTATTAAATATATTTCTATTATTTTATTATTCGTTACATTTACGTCAAACTTGATTTTTATTGCCTTAGCTGCCCATTGAGCAATAGTTTATTTTCTTTATATACAGCTTCATAAAAGGAAAAACTTCATGAATTTGAGTGATATCTGTATCTACTATATCTAAGACGTCATTGCTAAAGGCATTTGGAGATGTGAAATTTATTTATGATCTTTTATTAAAATATATTTTAAACTACCTCTATCGACTGTAAGATCTAATTACTATAAAATATATCTTCACATGAAGATTTTTTTTTTTTTTAGCAAACCTGAATTGTTTTCTAATGTATCTTATATACAGAAAAAGTTGTTTGTATTAAGCTGAAATATTTGTATTAAACTCAATCTCGCGCACTTCATAAATTTTAAATTCAAAATAAATTTATTTATATTTAGAAATTTTCTTGCTAATTATAAAGGCAATATTATTTCTATAGCAAACATTTATGAAAATCAGTTTTGCGTTTTTCTTTTGGCTTTTCTTGTTGGCAAGAAAAACGTTCAGGAATTAGCCAATTAGGCGATTGCAGTTAACAAATTCGATTTCCATGAGAAATTGTGCAAACCAAATATTGCAATTTGTTTGGTTTGTTGTTGCTGCTGTTGCTGTTGCTATTGTTGTTGTTGTTGTTGTTGTTGTTATTGTTAGCGGAAGTGCATGACACACTTCGTCGGACGTAGCGCACTTTTAACCCAACGATGAGCAGCAGGGTTTACTTTTAGTTACTCGATTGCTGACTCGACTCGAATGGAATCGATTCGAGTCGGGCATTAAATATGCCTTAATCGGTTTAGCACGATCGTGAGACAACATGTCGTCAATTATATCTGCGCGCGATCATCAGCCAGCAAGAGTCGCGATTCGAGAGTCGAGAGTCGAACCAAGTGCTTTCTGGCTGTCTGTAAACAAATCTGCGCACAATTTACAATTTCGCTGCATTTGCAGATATTTTTGCTTCTTCTTTTTGCGAAGCTGCGGCCGGTTGCTGCCTCTCTTGCATGTTTGCTGAGTCGCGCACATTTGTTTGGAGCTGGACTTGGAGTTGGAGTTGGAGTTGGGGTCGGAGTTGGGGTTGGGGACGACTCGTTCGTCGTCCGTTGTGAACGTGCTGATCGTGCGCTCGAGAGCAGGCGAGGAAGGCATGCAGCAGGCGGATGAGACGAGACAGACGGAGCAGACGGGGCAGTCGGGGCAGGCAGGCAGCACAAAGTGTTTAAGATTTACGTTCAGTTTTGATCGGGCTGGACCTCCCCGGTGCTGTATTAATTTAATGCAGCCAGGCAGAGGTGCCTCAGTTGTGGACCTGGGCGCCATTTTGCAGCGTTCAAGCGGGTTCAACACCTGAGCCGCACACCTCTCTCGCTCTCGCTCTCGCTCTCTCTCCCGCTCCCTCTTTCTTTTTCACTCGCACTCAAGGCGTTGTTCAGCGCATTTTTACAACTTGATCTGAAGTTTGGCTCGGCTCCAGCATCTAGATAAGCTCTCAGCCTGGCTAAAAACACAGCCAATTGCTCGTTTTTGTTGTTGCGGCGCGTTGTCATTTGTCGTTGTTTGTTTGTTGCTTGTCGTGTTAGCGCGACACTCGCGAAGAACATTGCCGATGCGTCATGCCAAGCCAAGTTTTGGCCTACAATTGGGTCAAGACTTATTCTGCTGATACCCGATTATCGACGAGACTGGAGAATGGTGAGAGGCAAGTGGCAAGTGGCGAGTGGAGGGGCTTTCTTCAAATGTCGCTGTCAGCGCATGCCAAAGGTCTGATTCGCAAAGGCATTTTTAAAGCTGATATAGACATCGTGCCACACGATCCTCGCCCCTTTACTCCGTTCACTCACAAACTGCCTACACTATTCTATGCTAATTTCAGAGAAAAAACCGCTGAGGCATGCGCTTCACAATACAAATTGCACTAACCACAAAATGCACATAAAATAGAATAGCCCGGCCCAGGCGAGCCGCATAGCCAAAAGGAGCTCTCTGGAATGCAACATGTCTGCACGAAGTGTAAAGTTCGCTATATTCTAGCCGTTAACATATTTTAAACACTGAATAAATTACGAAATGTGCCAGACAAGCAAATGCAGTTCATTCAAAAATTACAAATTATTCAGAACTGTAGCTGACAGAGGAAGGGAGAGACAGCCAAATAGATAATAATTAATAAATAGCTGATTCAAGAGAGTTGTAGACAAAGTGCAAAAAAATTGTGATATATATTTTAACCAAAAGGGCTCGCTGAAGAAGGCGTGCAGCTAGCTGCTGTGTGATAAAATAATTTGAATGAAGTTAAAACTGTATGTTATTGAAACAAGAATGCAGTTACAGTGTATATATATGAATTATATAGTAAATGTTGTATCTATGAAGTATACTAAATATTAAACATGATACCAAACAATACCTGTATTACTTATCTCTTTCCATTATTGTGCTGTGTAAAAAAAGAAAATATGATAAATAAAAAATTAGTCAACTATTTTCTTAACAAGACTATACGGATTTTATATTTTTTAACTTTAATTGTTATAATAATCAGTCTAAATTATAATACACACGTTTTTATGGAATCGAGAATTTTTGCAAAATAGAATTGTATGTTATATGAATTATAAAACTATTTAGGCTGCAAAAATGTATATCTGTTTAAATTTCTATAATGTAATGTTTAAGAGTTTCGGTTTTTGTCATATTTTACCCCCCACCTCTCTAAACACCCCCTTCCCTACAAGTTTGCAAAACCCGTATTTCAAATACTAGAGACTTGAGCGTTGGCACACACACACATTTTAGTGTTATAATCACGGTCTGAAAGATTGTCCGTATACAAAAAAAGATATTAAACAATTAAGTTTCCAATGTAAGCCCACATGGCAGCCCATGCCTGTTTATACGTGCGTGCGTATGTGCGTATGTGTGTGTGCATGTGTTAGTAGAAGTGAAACGACGAATTATTGAAATATTAGTTCCTGGAAGGGTTCAGGGGATCTCGTAGTCGAGCAGTCTCGACCAGAGCTTTCTTACTTGTTTTTTATACTTAAAACAAAAACTTAATGTCTATATAGATTATAATCTTTTTGATAAAAGTCTGGTCATGACTATGCTCTATTATACCTACATATATTTAATCAAAGTCAGGTCAGGACAATGTTCAGTAAACGTTTTTACAAAGTTCAATATTCGCAAAGTGAGTGTTCTGACGTAGTTTGAACTCTTTAATAGACTTTTCACAGGTTTGTCTTTTGTTCGGCATTCGAATTATTTATTTAAAAATAATCAATAATTATGCAATAAATATATTTTATTAGTTTTGTGTGGCAGATTAAATTACCTGCTAGCCAATACACACACAAACGCACACACACACATGAATATATACACGTTGTGTTGCCTTTTGTTTTGGCAGGTGGCGACTGGCGTCTGTGTGGGTGGCCAGCAGAGAGAGGGGCGAGGGGGCTTTATTAGTTGGAATTCCAGGGCATATGAATCGATTGGTCCGTTTGTGCGTGTGTGTGTGTGCTTGTGTGAGTTCTCTGATTTTATTTATTGTCTCGTGTTGTTGTTGTTGCTGCTATTATTATTATTATTATGAGCCTGCTTTGTTTACGTGTAATTCCATATGGCCGATAAGACAGAGCCGCCACAACACTCGAAAGTTTACTTAGACGTTTTCACAAAATTAAGCGTTAAATAAATAAAATGGTTTACAAAATGGTTATGACTGTTTGGTTTCAGAAGCACTTTCCATCAGCTGTTCCAAACAGATTACAAAAAACAAAAAGAAGAGAAATAAACTTATATTTATTGTTGAGCAAGAGGCAAATAATATAGCAATAGGAAATTTATTTTAACGGAAAATTGCGTCTGCAATTACAACACCTGGTCGATTCACAGGAACTGCGATATATAGACTCGATTTGTTTATTAATAGATTATTAAATTACACAGAATTTGTAAAGGTGTGTAAATAATATTTGACATATATGTATGTACTTTGCTTACATTAGTCCACATTGTACAGGAAAGTATTGGGTTTATACTTGGAGCTATTTATGTTCATATTAGATATTTTAATTGAATTTAATATAAAGAATAAGTGCTGATTATTTTTACTTCCGAATAGTTCTTATAGATTGCTGCAGTCTAAATAGGATAATTGAAAGATCAATAATAATCAGAACGAAATAAGATTTTAGGATATTGCGTTATGACTTCAGTATATATAAGTACATATACTTTGAGTAAATACGGTTAAAAGCATATGGAAGTATATCAAAATAAATACAGTAAATTTACCAAAATGCAAATTTGTATTACAAAATATTGAAATCAAAGAGTAAATGAAATAAAACGCCCTAATACTTTCACATTCTAGAAAGGTCGAATATGATTCGAAGAACTTAAATATATTTCCTAGAGCTTAAAGCATATAAAGAATATATATTAAATTATTTCTTTAAATTTTATTCAAAATATAAAAAAAATTTAGTAAAAAAAAAAGAAAAACTATTATTTTAAAATCATATTTAAATAAATGCAATTTATAACCGTTCAGACATACTTTCCACCATTTCTAAATCTGAACCTATGCCCTAGTTTTATTTTTTGTTTAACCTGATAATTTACGAGTTTTATAAAGCATTTAAATCATTTGGAATCACGTGTTTCATTGCTATAAAAATTAGCAATCTTCGACAACCTATAGTGCCCCAGATTCAAAGTGGAATAGTTAAGCACCCGTATAATGATATATGAACTGATTTATCAAATAAACCATATAATTTACATGCAGATTTCTGTTGTGATGCGACTCACAAATACGTTCAATAGATAGATACAGTTTGATCCAATTACGCTAATCAGCTTGCTTACGAACTAAATAACATATGTATTCTAATATGCGTGGACCTGGAGAAGTTTCATATGTAGATCCGTGTAACTGGGCAGACTTGTGTGATTTAATTTTAAATTATTTGATTAATTAATGCGCATTAATTAGTGTTTTTTTTTTAAATGTCAAAAAAATATTTGATTGACATAAGCATTTGTTTCGCACTCTCATTCTTCTCTTTTCTCTTTGTTTTTGGGTAACAATATTTTTGAATAGAAATAAAATAGATAGATGGGTACGAACCACCCCGTCTGTTTGGCTGTTTGGCTGGGCGGGGCCCAAAGGTGCGCGCACCATTGCAAAGCGTGTGAGCGAGATGGCAAGGTGGTCGTGTCGCGTTTCGCACCGCTCTGTTGCACACGCTCAGAAACTCGTTTCGAGCATCGAGTGCGCTCTCTTTCTCTCTCCCTCTGACTCGCTCACCCATCGCCGAGATTTTCACTCAGAATCGAAAAAACCGAGCTCGTGAAGTTCACTCGAAAGTCGCCGAGCCGCTGCTTAGTTCAGTTCACTCGAGCTACTCAAGGCGCACGCAACAGAGCACGCCGAGCGGAAGCAAAATACATATACAAAAGAAAAACATCTTCCATATAAGACGCGCGTGTGTGTATGTGTGCGAGTGTGAGTGTGCGTGACATACTACGCTTATCAAATGACAACGCATTAAGTTTCAAAACAGACTAAATAAAACAAGTAATAAAAGTTCAGCACCTGCCAAATAGTTGTACAGGAATCCTCGCAAAATGGTCACCCTAATGCCATATAACTATGCGGCGCCCCGTTGCGGATTAATTGATAAAATGATTGAGCCAAAGGTAATCAATAAGACAAACAATAATTATAGTCTAAGCCAAATCAAGCGAAGCACACGAGAAGCTTCAAAAGTGCTGCGGTTTACGGTTAGTTTCTTCAACCCAAACTGTAGGCTGCTCAAAAATCTTGCAACTTTTACGTCGAGTCTGCGGCTTTTCCGTCGGTTAACTCTATTGTTGCTGTTGTGGTTTATCTGTGGGGCTTCTCCATATTTGGAGACAGTGTGACAAAGTCTACATAAAGTTTGGTTCAGTTTGACTCTGATTTAAACTAAGGATTATTCCTAGCTATATCAATATTTAATATTAGCCATTAGCAGAGCTCCCACATATCCGTTGAGTATTTCAAAACGTCCGAAAATAAGTACTATTTTCGGACGTTTTTCCGTAAACGACAACGTTGGACGTTATCATTTATTTATTTTTTTTTTTCTAATAACGGACGTTGTCGTTTACTTTTTTTTTGTTTCTCATAACGTTGCATGCACAATACAGCAGTGTTGCCGCTGCTGCGCTCAAAAGCAAGCTAGATTATGGATAAAAGTTGCAAAAATTTGATAAAAATTAAGGGAAATGCTGGAAAGCAATCTATATTAAAAAGGAAAAAAGAATATGTTACGAAAATATATATATATATTTTTTTTTAGGTTTTTTCCTATAAATTTTATAGGCTATTCCATATTCAAATAAGCTAGATCTAGCCTGAAACAGGCTAGGCTGGCACAGACTCTTCACTGATATATGTGCATGCGTTTTGCATATACGGGGGTGGTTTTCGCTAAGCAGATCAATTGCGTCGTTGAATTGCGTTGAGGAATTTGACCTTTTTTAGTGCATTTGGTGTGTAAATGTGATCTAATTTAGTGCATTTTGCGAGGTTTCTTATCCATTTTGAGTAAAAGTGCATTTTTTCAGTACTTTTTGCGCGGTTTTTTGTCCATTTTGCCCAAGTGTGACCTACTTCAGTAACTTTTTCAGTACTTTTTGGGCATTCCTTTATGCTATCTCCTAAATTTATAAAATGAATAACATATTATTCTTTTATGTTTTTGCATATATATATTATATATACATATATAAAATAATATACAATAAAATAAATAAAAATTAAAATATATATATATATATATATATATTTTTATATTTTTTTTTTAAATAAAAAGTTAATTTGTGTAAATTTTTATTTATTTTATTTTATTATTAATTATTATTTGTTCCTTTTGGTAAAATCGTCGGTCCCTAGAGAGTCGTCAAGCCCGGACTCAACCGTATTTATTTGGCTTGAAACAGGAAATAAATTAGCGGACGTTTAAAAATATCGTTTATATTTTCTACTCACATTTTAGTACTTATTTTCGGACGTCTACGCAACACACTCAAGGCCAAAGGCGCGGACGTTAACGAAAAAAAAAAAAAACCAAAACGACAAAATCGCAGTATGTCGTTTTGGTTTTTTTTTTTTTACTTAAAGTCCGACGAATTGCGTGCATGTGCAAGCCGATAAGTGTTATTGTGCGTACTCTGGCCATTAGTTATTAAACGCGAAGAAGAAATATTCATTGGAAAATGGATTAATCAGCATAATACTAAAATGGCAACTGTTGTGGAGAAAGAGTAATGTAAGAATGAAAGTCACTACAAGATGTGTATTAAAAACACCTTTGTTCGACTTTCAACATTCTTCGAGTAAAAATTCATATCAAATATATTCTAGATCTGTATAGAAAAGAGTATAAATATTGGAAAATGGTTTTCATCAAGCATTTGCAGTTAGAGCTACATGAGTTCTCAACAAGGTTACTTAGGTTGTTATTGTTATACAAGTAATGTCTTGGTAATAAAACCTTTTATTCATACGTGTTTTCGTCTATCGTATTACTTATATAATAATAACAAGTGGAAATTGTACAGATATTTTTCTTGGACAACTTTGTTCTATGTTATCCCATGCATATTTAGAGTTATTAGTAGAGTAGTTAAATTATAGTTCCTTTAATAGTTTTATTATATAAATTTTCATTGCAAAAAGAAAAATCTAAAAGATATATCCAAACTTACAATTTCTAGGCTTAAGTCTTAACAATTCATTTTAGGCAATGTTCCCTCTGCTTATGCGTGCGCCTCTGTTGTTGCAGTCAAGAAATTACATAAGATCATTTTCAATTCAATATCTAAATATTATGTTGCGTGGACAATTTTCCTTAAAGTATTCTCGGCACACAAAAAGGATTCGAGTCTAAGATTTTAACTAATTTCTTGTTCATAGTTGTATTTAATTATTTGTATTAGAAAACTATGTCCTCAAAAAACTCTACTAATTGTTAAAATAGTCTAATTATCAATTATCTAAAGCTTTAAATCTCATCTTTATTTAGTACGCCGCTATGTCTGCAATACCATTCCATAATTCATATAATATGAGCTCTATAATTTATATTTAACATTCCATATAATTAGGATTTCCTTTCATTTTTAATTGAAGTAATTTTAATCTTTCACCTAATCCCTAAAATTATTCCATTAATTGAATCAATTAGTTCCAAAAATTTGAATTAATCTCAAGTAAGGCAGTAAAAAAAGCTCCAGCCTTTCCTTGACTGGACCCCAGTTTCGGCTCCAGCTCCAGTTCCAGCTGTCCAAGTCCGCTCGACTTGTTTGCCTGATTTAATAGAGCCACAGAATAGCCACAAAAGTCGACAAGTTTTTTATGGGTGACTCTGCGCACTTGGCTAAAACAAAGTCGAGGCAATAGGCAGGCGAGACATTCGGCCCAAGAATTTCTGTCGCCGAGTCAGAGTCAGAGTCAGAGTCAGAGTCAGAGTCAGCTTCAGCGTCACGAACCGCTGGGGCCAATGAGTGGGGCAAACGGGCTTTAAGACGAAATATTAATAGAGCATAAATTACGGCACTGAGGGAGTTGAGCAGCTGAACAGTTGACCAATCGAGCAGTTGATGCTGGAGCTGGTGCCTTTTTCTCTTAGTGGGTTTACGACAATTTAAGGAGCTTGGCCCATACACAAAAGGCAAACAAAAGCGAAAACAAAAACAAAAACAAACAGAAATGATGAAGCAAAAGGCCAAAACGTGTTTGGCGACATTAATCACATTTTAATTAAGTTTAAGCCGTAATCGTAAAAATTAACACGCCATAATTCAACTGCGACAATGCGCTGCATGTAATTTATGTGCCACCAGCCACCAGCAAGAAAGCGAGAAAGAAAGAAAGAATCCCCCTCAGATCCATCTGAGCCACTCAACCACTCAGCCACTCAACCACTGAGCAAGCAGTCAAAATATTGATTATGGCCGCAGCGATTGACACTTGGCGATTGTCGATTGTCCCACGTAATTAACGTGCCAAAGTGTTAAGGCGCATAGGTCGTGGCCCCACAGACAACGCAACGAACAACAACAGCAAACAGCAATAAAAAAACAAGTAAGAGTTGCTGTAAGCGCCCAGAGTGAACGACTAGCCAATACCCTGGACAGTTGAAAAAGAAATTTGTTGCCATTTCGTTGAGCTTAATATTTAAATTGTTCTGAGAGGAGTTTTGTGTTTATTGCCTCATTGCAGTAAATTGAATCGAAAATATTTGCACTTCTTAATAATCAGTTTATAACTCTTATAATAGTACATTATATGAGAAATATATTTGTAAAAATAAATAAAAATGGAATTATAGAATATTAAATATGCTGAGCTGTACTTATCGACTATGATAACATATATTATCGATTACAAATTATCATAAATAAATAAAACGCTTAATCGATACTTATCAGTTATTCTAAAATATATGCTTGATTGTCACATTATCTCAGATTTTTAACAATATACGTAGTCGAAAGATAATAAAATGTTAGATCGACATTTATCGATTGCGATAACATATATTATTGATAAGAAATGATAATTTTTAAGTTATATATCAATATTTACCGACTATAGTATAAGGTTAAGAAACGCTTTCATTCACCTGTCCCATCCTCTCGCCACCTATTGTTAATCAATACAGGGTATATCAACAACAACAGCTACAACAATAACAACAACAATCCAAATACAAATGACAACAACGCGAGGGAGCTACAAATTTTTGTTGTTTATTTCGATGTTTATCGGTTAGGGGCTTAGTAGGGTCCGAGCCAAAGAGCCACAGAGCCATAGCCAGGGCTCGGGTCCAAGCGAGCGTTGCAGGCGGGCAAGTTAATAAAAAATTTGTCGCCGTCTTCGTTGTCTTTTGAGTGTGTGTGTGTGTGTGTGCGAGTGTATGTGTGTGTGTGTGGTTTGTCTGTTTTAATCTTCTTCTAAAGCAGCAGAGAGACAAAAGATTACGATCACAGGAATTTCGTTAAAGATGCTCAAAACAGGTCTTTATATAGTAACTGCCTCCCTCTCTAACTGTCTCGCTCATTCTATCGTTCTCTCTCTCTCTCTGGCTGTCTGGTGATGAGCAGGCAGCCTCCTTGTCTCTGTGTTAATGTTTACGTTGTCAGCTTGTGCCATAAATTAGTTTAGTAAAAGGTTGCGTTGCATTCGGTTTTGCATTCGTGTCTCTCGGATTCAGTTGCTGCCTGCCCCCAAAACCAAAACCAAAGCCAGAACACAGCATCGTGCAACACGCAAGCCCAGCCCCTACCCGTATCCGTACCTTCCGCCGTACCTTCACCCGCCCCCCTTGAAGAAATATGCAGCTGTGCCGCATCGCGAACGCGTCATTAAACGCTACCGTTGAAAGTCCGTTGAGAATAAATTTGCCAAAATGCAAAAAGTAAACCTCCAAAATATGATGGACACTGCGAGCGGCGTGCGTGCGCTCTTGTGTGGCCAATGGAAGCTGCTCCCAAAAAAAAAAAAAAAAAGAAAAGACTCAAGCGGCTCACGAATGCCCCATAAAAGTCGAAATTCCAGCAGCTTTGCCTGCTGTAGGTAAACCATCATCAGAGCAGAGCTAGTGAAGCCCCTCATCCGGCTTCCGTTTCACTTAATAACTTCCTTTTGTTCAAGCATCGATAAAATTCCTTAGCATTTCCCTCAGCTTTATTTGTGTTTTAGCTTTTCAATGATGAAAATAGTCAGCTCTTTTCGTCTATTTTATTTTCGTAAACCCAGCCAAGTCCGCATCCTGCTTCCGTTGCATTCAAAATCATCTATTTAATTTCCTATTGGATTTCTTTAGATTTTCTTTGGTTTTATTTGTACTTCAACTTTTCCTATTTGTTAGTGTAAACTTGGTTGTTATTCTCATTTCTAGTTGTAATTTTTATAAACTAACTCTTAACATTAATATATAATTATTTTGGTACATACCCAATTACCAAAGGGTAAGTTGCCATTTCTTCGATTCCTTAGTATGTTCCATTGAAAATGGGGATTCTTCTTATGTTCATATATATGTATATTCTTGATCCGAACGAGTTGAATATTTTCTTACAGTCCATTATCTCTTCATTATGTGTTCTTCATCGGCATCTAATCGAGGCTCTTTTATATTAAAGTACACGGTTGTAGGTACGTTTGTGCAATTTTCTTGTAATCCTCCTCTTTCCTTCTAGGAAATAACTTTGAATGCTGAGAGAGTTTGGTATTCTTTTAATTCTTGAGTACTAACACTTTTCTTGTGAAGCCTCTACTCTGTCTTTAGCTTTCGTGTAGAGATCTGCTTTTTTACAGCTCTTTTACCTTGAATCTTTTCCTTAAATTTCGTTTAGCAACCTAAGACTTTTCTAGCACTTTGACTCTTTCTCTTTAATGCCCGTTGAGTGGGTCCACTTTTTACTTATGCTCAGTGATTGTATTGGGGTAAAATCTTTAGTTTCTAAAGTGAGCCAATTTATCCTTAGAACACAATGTTTGTATGGTTTCTTTCTATACCATTTCTATTTATTACTTATCTATATAAATTATGATTGACTTTGTTCCCATTTGAAATTCTGCGATTAACTATTTTATTTTATTGCTTTCCGGCTGTTTTGTCAATTTTCATCAACTTTAATGCAAACATTCTTATTTATTATTTTATTTTATTATTCTATATATTCTATGCATACTTCTTTTCTATACCATTTCCTTTGAGGCCTTGTCATCATCTCTTGGCTAATGTTATTCCTCGGCCTGTCTCAATTAACTGGCATTTCGTTCGTCGGCTTAGCTTGACTTCTGGCGCTTCTATCGCTGGATCGCTGGAGCCATTTGGGGCCACCTGCTGGGCGCACCCTCCGCGGCAATTTGTTGGCCATTCGTCACATGGCCCCCCAATTGGGCGATTGGGCAATGGCGCCGAGATTGGGAACGCTGTCAGCCCAACGAAAACCCGGTCAAAAATATTCCCACGCACGTTAAATTCGCTGGCGCAGCGAATGCTGAATGCAAATTATGTAAAATGTGCTGTTTTTTCCCCTGTTTAATTTTTATTATTTTTGTTTTTTTCCTAAAATGTTTTTTTTGTCTTGCTTTGCTTGCATTGCGTCGCATTTGCGAGCTTTGGGTAATAAAAGTGCCCACCTCAGCGGAACCACCAGAGCGAGGTGTTGTAGCGAACGGCATTGTTTATAAACAACAACGAAATCGCTCGAGGCTCTTGTATAATAATATAATAATATATAAAGCCAGTGGCGATAATCCTTATGCCTGTTGTCGTATATATCTTTTATGTCTTTTATTTCATTTGCATCTCTCTGTCTCTCTCTGTCTTTATAGGTTAAACGTCCCAAAACAGAGCACACGGATACACATGAACGCAATCGGTAAGCTTAAATCTTGTTATGAATTAATTAATGATTGAGAGATTAAATGATTGAAAAACTTCTGAAGACAGAAGTTGGAACTTGGGTGAAAGTTGTTTGCAATTTCATCTGTTGCAATTTCATAGTTGACATTTAATTATCGGATTTCATTTAAAAAACTTTAAAACTTCTATATGGTAATGAGCGCGGAGTATGAGTGGATCAATTTTGATTATATAAATGTGTATATTAATATATATACACTGACGAACAAAACTGTAACACGATTTCAATGTTGTCACTTCAACGGTCTGTATTTTCGCTTCTACTGTATGCATGGTTTAGATCTTAGGCTTGTTTTATTAGTACAATATTAAGCTCTCTTTTCTGAAAATTTGAAGTCATTCGGTCAACTGGAAGAGAAATGCAATGACAAAGAGTAAGAAGAGTCAAATGTTACAGTTATGCACTCTCAATGCAAAAGCTGTTTTTTAAGCTTCAAAGCTTTTTTTACCGTTAAAGTTGCATTGTTTTCATTGAACTTGGTGATATTTGCGCATTTTAAGTAAATTTGCAAATCAGTAACAATGGACAGTAAAAATAAAGAGAAAATAATGGATTTATTGCTAACAGGCGAATCTGTGCGGAAAGTGGCTAACAAATTTGGTGTTAGCCATATGACTGTGCAGAGAATAAAAAAAGCCAGTCAGAAAATAGTTCCAAGCAACAAAGGAGGTCGACCGCGAATTTTAAGTGATCGCGACACGCGCCACGTGGCCAACTTGGTGGCAGGCAATCGTGACATTGCGCCAAACAAAGCAGCGCAGATACTTAAGTTGAATGCCAGTGCGTGGACAGTCCGTCGCAGTCTCAACAGACTTGGACTAAAAGCAAAAGAAAAGAAAAAAACCTTTACTTGCAAAGAGGCACATAATTTTGCGAAAAAACTTTGCTGCAACTCATGAAAATTGGACTGTAGCTGATTGGGATGCTGTAAGTCACCTAAAAATAGCTAAAACAATTGCTGAATGAATATTTTAAAGGTAATATGGTCCGATGAAACCAAAATCAACCGATTTTAGCCAGATGGACGATCCTGGTACTGGACTAGAGATCCCACAGTCCAGTCAGCCAATACAGTACGGCAAACTGTCAAGAACGGTGGAGGCTCCATTATGGTTTGGGGGTGCATTAGTAAAAATGAAGTTGGACCCCTAGTTTTAATTGATGGTACAATGCGTAAGGAGCAATACCTTAACATTCTACAACAGAATTTGGGAGGAGTTATCAAAAAAATGGGTCTTGCTGCTGAAAAATGCATTTTTCAGCAAGACAATGACCCGAAGCACACATCCCATTTGGTCCAAAACTGGTTACTAAACCAAAGATTTCAGTCCCTTAAGTGGCCTTCGCAATCTCCTGACATGAACCCCATCGAAAACCTATGGAGTCATGTGAAGTCGCAGCTTGGGAAATATGCGGGTCCTCCAAATGGAATGATGGAGTTGTGGGAGAGGACCAAGGACGTCTGGTACGCAATTCCTCCTGCAATGGTGCGACAGTACACCCAAAGTATGCCAAATCGCATTACTGATCTAAAAAAATCAAAAGGGCTATGGACCCATTATTGAAAAATTATTAAAAAATATATTTGTTAAAAACTAGCCAGAGTGCAAAACTGTAACATGACTTTTTTTTTACATTTTTGGTTCGTATATTTCTTCCAGTTGACCGAATGACTTCAAATTTTCAGAAAAGAGAGCTTAATATTGTACTTATAAAACAAGCCTAAGATCTAAACCATGAATACAGTAGAAGCGAAAATACAGACCGTTGAAGTGACAACATTGAAATCGTGTTACAGTTTTGCTCGTCAGTGTATATATATATATATATATATATATATATATATATATATATATATATATATATATATATATATATATGTTCATTAATTTCAAAGATTTTACTCGACTTTTTTAATAATTTGATTGCACTGAAACTCCAATTGAAAATTCATTATTTAAATAATTTTAAAATTTAAAGCTATAAGGCGAATGCAGTCAGGGCTATTTTTAATACTGTAATTGAAGATTGGGTAAACAAAAGATCGTAGTTTAAGAATAAGGAGAAGCTAACTATTGTTACATTAGTGCAGAAAGTCCTGCGACAGCTCTGAAAATTGTCTAAGCTGGCTATATATGTTTTATATATAGTAGAGAAACTATGATAACTATTGTTTATTTTTTTTATAAAATTGCAACTAGGTATTATTCGAATTGATAGGCTCTAAATTTACTACATTATATGTTTATAGTGGTGGACAACACGACAGCATTTAGAATAAATTGTGAAAACATAATACAACCATAAAGTGAACAGATAATCTTTAAAATTTGTTTGACTGTAAGCTACGCGAAACATGTCTGTAACTCATCAGTGAATATTAGTTGAAAACTCTTGTAGTTCTCATTTCAAGCTAATGAACATAAACAATTTTATTGTTTCTAAAACTTATTTTATAGACTTCATTCTATACCATTTAAACATATACCAATATAAATTTATGATGTTTACATGTATTTTTAATAACTTATAAAAACTCCTTCAGAGACCCAATATCTCCACCTACATTTCTTTTAGAAAATTAATAAATAAAATCTTAAAATCTTAAAAGCATCAATCTGCATCAAGTAAGACAAACACTAAGATGAGATCCACTAAGTACCTGCTAGTCCTGCCAGCACATGTTAAAGACACTTGTTGCAGCTGTAAGCGTAGACAATTTGTTACAGTTATCTGCCACGTTTTGTCTAGAAGCGCTCTTCACACTTACCGCTCGCTCAACAAGTGTCCACGAAATGCGACAAATTTCAATTGCTTCGCATTTTGCCTGTGACCCTTAAGATCTTAAGATCGCCCTCATTCGCTTCACATGCGCTGTTCAAAAACTGGGCAAGAATTCAAGGAATTTCTCGCATGCCTGATTCGAGAAATATATGTACATATATGTATATGTATATATATTAGAGAGAGAGAGAGAGAGAGAGAGAGAGAGAGAGAGAGTGTCAGAGCACTTAACACTTGGCTGGCAGCAAAAGGGGGCGAGGGCGAGCGGACCATGCCCAACTACTTAAGGGGCTTAAGGCGGCTTAGCTGGCTGCTTTTAGGGCCTATTAAATGCAGCTCCTTTTGTTGTGGCAACTGCTTAACCACATTTTCCATTTTCTCATTTATTCAAGAAACAGAAAGAAAAGATTTTAAATACAAATAATTTTGTATAAATATTTTGGATTGCCTGCTGCAGCGCACGCGACGTTGTTCTCCTTCCCCCTCATCTTGAATCCCCCTATTTCGGGATGCTCCAAGTTCTTGGGTGTCAAATTCTCAAGGAAATTGGGCACTTCATTTTACCTATCTAGTTGGGAAAATTATTGGACAAATTACGACAAATTTGATGGGAGCGCATAAAATATGAAAAATGACGACGAGAAAAATATTTTCCCTTAAAGGGGAAAGTTGAAAAAATATGAAGTTCTCAATTTAAAGTGAGCAAGTCGAATGAAATACAATGCCTGATTTTTAAGCAGAGATATTTTAAATGGGCTTAAAAATAAGAGACTTTTTTTATGAGTTATTGGAAGATGGTTAAAGTTATTCCGGAGCATTAAATAAAATAGAATAATAATATATTCTTTTAGAGCAGAAAATTTTTGTAATTTCTAATTTACTTGAATATTCAATCATTGTAAATATATATATTATTGAAAAAGTTTTGAGTTTTTAAGAGAATATTCCATTAATAGAATATTTCATTAAAGCATATACCTATATATTATTCTATTATCAAATAAATATTTAAATAAAAACTTTTTGAGCGGAATTTAAATTAAGATCAAATAAATATTTTAAGAAACAAAACTATGAGAATACGTTTTTCTCATAGTTGGTCTGTTGAAATTTGATTATGATTGTTTAAATAAAATATGTAAATAAATTTATTTAAAATGACTATTAAATAGCTATTTAAAATTACAAAGATCTCACCCAGAACTCTCTATAAATTAGGCAAGATGAAATTTAATAAATCACACACAGAATAGTTAAATTTAGAGTGTTTTTTTTTTTTACTAAGCGTAGGCGTTCGAACAATTTTATTTAATTGCCGAAGGGGCAGAAAGATTGAATTACCAAACCAAAACAGAAATTGTAAGATTATTTAAAAGATTTCACATTTTTCATTGCCTTCAATTTGATTTATTTGATTTGTTGCTCTATTGGAGTCTGGTTTTTATTGAGACTCTTCTCTTCCTCTCTCTCTCTCTCTCTCTCTCTCTCTTTCTGTCTCTGTGTCTGTCTCTCTCACTATCGGAATTAGTCTACTTAATTTGTTTGGCAATTGTTGAGCTGCAGTTGAAGAAGAAGCTGAACTCGAAGTGGAAGTCGAGTCGAAGCCGAAGCTGAAGCAGAGCCAGAGGCAACATTTGTGGCACACATGCTAACGCCTAAACGGGACTTTTGTTGCACGCACATGCTGCCATTGGAATGGGTTTGGGAAAGGGAACTGGAACTGGAATGGGAATGGGAATTGGAATTGGGCATTATTTGTATGACGGGCCACTCAAGTGGCTACGCGAAGGCCTTTCAAATGATTTCCTTTTTTTTTGGATTGCTGTTTAGCGTAGAAAAATATTTATAACACTTGACAAGATTTTTTGAAGAGTGCGCAGGCGACACACTTGACTTTTTTTGGTTTTTCGTGTCGGGGGCTTCCAAGCAGACGACGACAATAACAACGACAACGTGCCGTTAATTTTATGGCTGTTTAAAGATTATTGGAAATTATTTTATGAGTTTACTTAACGAGCAAAACGTTTATGTTTCGCCTTCTCTCTTTCGGGCTCTCTGTTTTGTTCTCGACTCGAGCATCTCGAGTGAGCCCCAGTCGGTGGTTGGCTTAAGGATTAGGCAGAGGCATGCATTAATGAAACATGGTAGCCTTCTTCTTCTTTTTTGTTCTCTGTTGATAAAAGAATAGAAAGGAAGAGTAAAGGCTTAAGATAAATATTGAAGGCAAGCCTAAAAGGCATCGTAAGGTGTCTTGAAATCTTCTTCCGATGCTGAATCGCGCACTTGTTGCGCCTCACCAAAAAATGTATTGATGAGAAGTCTTTAGATTTTTCTTAATATATATTTAATTTAATTTTGTATAAGTATTCTGCTTTGACATGTGAAATTTTTCCTAAGCCTACCTAAGGCCTTCCTTAGCTTTTAACTGCATAAGAAATGCTAACTGATAAGCAACGCTCTGTTTTTTAGGTCTTATGGCTTGAGCTATTCAATCTATCAATGATTGGGTTAAACAAATAATTAAATATATTATATAAAACTTATTATCTATTTCTTATATATTGAAATGTACATTAGTCTTTAATCACTCAATTAACAAATGTTAAGTTTGCTTACCCTATTTTCGCATAACTTCAATGTTAACCTAGTTGTCACAAAAAACTTTCTAGCAATAGCAATTATGCATCAATCACGCCAATCATAGCGTTATCATGCTTTAAACAAGTTTAATAGCTTTAAAAGATGTAAAGAAAATTTACGTTTCTAGCTCTTACAGTTTGAGTTATGCATCAGTCAGTCAATCAGACAAGCATCAATCAAGTTTTTCTTGCTTCACATAAATAGCTAAAACATAAAATATTATCTAGAAAAACTATAAAAAATAATATCTGGAGTAATAAAAACAAATATATGTATGTATATATATTTCTACCAATAACAGCTTGAGCTATGTCAATCAGTCAATCTTGCTTTAGCTACATTTCAAAACTTAAATGTCAATCAACTGCAATGTAGTTCTTCCAGTTTCAGCTATGCTCCACTCTTCAATCATTGTCATCAATTCTTTATTGTTTGCTTCGAGAACTTTAGCTAACTCCCATATTATTTTTATTACTTTAAGTCTCTGCCAAAGCCAGCAACAGCAACAACAGCAACAGCAGCAACAGCAACAGCATCAACAACATCAGCAGCAGCAGCAGCAACAGCAACAAACCCATTCAAACGCCGTGTTGGCCACCAGCAATGGGCCCAGCAGTGCCGGCGCCAGCGTGGGCGTTGGCATTAGCGTGGGCGTGGGCGTGGCGGGTCAGTGCAGTCCCCTAGGCATTCTGCCGCCTCAAATCCAGCCGCTGCAGCCAACAATCGGGCACTACGCCAGCAGCAGCAGCAACAACAACAGCAGCAGCAACAGCAGTAACAGCAACAGCAACAACAATCCAAATTCAAATCCAAACCCGAACGCAAATCCAAATCCGAGCAGCTGCAGCCTCGCCTCCAGCTTCGCCCAGTCGGCCAGCAGCAGCTTCTCCACATATCAGCAGCCCAGCGGCGAGGAGGTGGGCGTGGTGGGCATGTCCCACTGGACGCACGAGTCGGCGCCCGTCAAGTCCGAGTCGCGCAGCCCCAACCAGCTGCACTCGCTGGACAACGGCCAGTCGGCGGCTGCTGCTGCCGCCGCCGCCGCTGCCGCTGCCAATCTCTACGGCTGCGCCGAGAGCAGCGCCGCAGCAGCGGCGGCCGCCGTGAACAGCTCAGCGGCCGCAGCCGCCGCCGCCGCCGTGTACGACAGCAAGCACGACTACTACTACTACAACAGCATGCAGCAGTACACGCCACCGCCCTTCTACTCCGGCTACGGCACGCCGTATGCGGCGGCCAGCACGGCGGCGGCAGCTGCGCGCAGCGCCAAGATGGAGCCGAGTGCGGCGGCTGCAGCGGCAGCGGCGGCCTACCTGACGCCCAGCTACGCGAGCGCCGGCAACGGCGGCCAGGCCAACAACAATGCGCAGCTCTACAGCAATCCGTACGCGGGCTACAACAACTTCGGGCAGCAGGACTACGGCGGATACTACAACGAGCAGTACGGCAACTACTACAACCCGGCCAACTACTCGCCGTATGCCGTGAGCTCGCCCAGCTCGAGTGCCAGCCACGGCTTCCACGTGGCCACCGCCTCGTCCAACCTGTCGGAGAGTCCGACCGACACGCACTCGACGACGCCCGTGCACGTGGCCAACCAGTCGCCGCACTCCCCGCTGCCCATCTCAATGTCGCCCAATGCGGGCGTGGGCGTCGGCGTGGGCGTGGTCGGCGGGCCGTCCGCTGCTGTGGCTGCCACGCTCAACTCCAGCGGCGGCAGCAGCGTCGGCTCCACCTCCGCACCCAAGTCCACGCCCACGGGCAAGACGGGGCGAGCGCGCGGGCGACGCCACCAGCAGCCGAGTCCGACGCGGAGCACCGCCTCGGACACGGGCAACAGCGAGGCAGCGAAGCCGCCGGAGCGCGTCTTCATCTGGGATCTGGACGAGACGCTGATCATCTTCCACACGCTGCTCTCGGGCAGCTATGCGAACCGCTACACCAAAGACCATAGCACGCTGATGACCATTGCGTTCCGCATGGAGGAGATGGTGTTCAACATGGCGGACACGCACTTCTTCTTCAACGAGATCGAGGAGTGCGACCAAGTGCACATCGACGACGTCAGCTCCGACGACAACGGGCAGGACTTGAGCAGCTACAACTTCGCCACCGACGGCTTCCACACTGGCACCCCGCCCGGCGCCCCGCCCAATCTCTGCCTGCCCACGGGCGTGCGCGGCGGCGTCGACTGGATGCGCAAGCTGGCCTTCCGCTACCGCAAGATCAAGGACATCTACAACAGCTACAGGGGCAAGTGAGTAACAACGGGCAGGGAACTCCTCCTCGAGACTTTTACTGATTCCATTCCCCTCTTTCAGTGTGGGCACTCTGTTAGGTCCGGGCAAGCGGGAGGCCTGGCTGCAGATACGCTCGGAGATCGAGGTGGCCACCGACAACTGGGCCACTCTCTCGCTCAAGTGTCTCAGCATGATCGCCCAGCGGGAGAACTGCGTCAATGTCCTCGTCACCTCCACGCAGCTGGCGCCGGCGCTGGCCAAGGTGCTGCTCTTCAACCTGGGCAGCATATTCAACATCGAGAACATCTACAGTGCACACAAGATCGGTAAGTCCCCGAGGCACATATAAGTAACCCCAAAGAGCTCCTCGACTCACAGTCCACTTTACCTTTTTAGGTCAGGAAACCTGCTACGAGCGCATCGTGACACGCTTCGGCAGGAAGAGCACCTACGTCGTCATTGGGGATGGCGCCGAGGAGGAGTCCGCTGCCAAGGCCATGAACTTCCCCTTCTGGCGCATCTCCGCCCACAGCGACATTCGTGCTCTCTACACGGCCCTCGACATGGGCTTCTTATGAAAGGCTTATGGCGTTTGCAAACGCGCACAAATCGCTAGCGTTTCGTGTGCGTTTCTCGTGCAGTTTTGAGTACAAAGGAAATGAAAGAAATGAAAACAGAGGACGGCAAAGGAAACGTACTTTTATTTGTGGCGTTTAGATACGCGGCTAAGTCGCTAGCGTTTTGCTTGCGTTTCTCGTGCAGTTTTGAGTACAAAAAAAAAGAGAAGAGGAAAACGAAAAGAAAAGAAAAGTACTTTAAATTATTTATGTATATGTGTGTGAGACAAAACTGTAAACCAGCGCAAAATAATTTAATTATTTTGTTAACAAACCAATTATTCATTAATGCCAAGACTTTTTATTGTATTATATAGATTTTTTAAATTTAACCAACACTACAATTTTTCAAGCAGCAGCAAAACGGGAAATTGTTTAATTTTATAATTGAATGTATTGTAAATTAATGACTAACTTTGTCCAGACGACAAAATACCCTATAAATAACTATATAAATATATATAAATATAAATATACGTATCTAGCACATTAGCGTAGACAAACAATGGAATGACAGAGGAGAAGAAGAGAGACGAACGAGAGTGGAGAGACAGTAGATGGATAACAAAAGAGGAGATCAAAAACCGGAGCAAACACAGCAAACAAAAACAAAAGAGTAGTCTAACGGTTTTTTAGTTTAAAATCAAAGAAAACTTAAAATTAAACAACGTAGTATTCAAATTTTAAATAACTATTATAGCTGCATATATTAAAACTATATTTAAAATATAAAAACAAATAAAAGCAACAACGCACTGTATTAAAAACAACTAAGGTTTGTCTCTGTTTAATTTAAATGTAATTTAATTGAAATTAGTATGACATCAAATTTACGCGCGCAGTAGAATAGCGCTTGTAGCAGTCAGCTTTTGTCTAGCATCAACGTGCACTGCTTGACCTGCTTTGTTGGTTCGAGTCCCAACTGACACTCCATACAGAACAGCAGCCAACTCAAACTCAGTTCAAATTGTTAGGTTGAATTTTGAATTGCCGTTATAAAATAGCAGGAACTTCAATATATATAATGCTCAACTGTTAGATTAAGAGGGAAGCGAAAGGACTCCAGCGGAACGCCAATGGCGGTTTGGTGCACACATACATACATGCATACACATATGTATAGGAATATGTGTATCAATTGAAGGGTTTTTTTTTGATTTCTTCATTTCGTGTGTTAGAAATTATCTACTATTTCAAGCACAATTAAAAATACATCAAAGCCAGAGTAATTACCGAAGTGAATATGCAAAGTGGTATAGTCAGCCTTCAATTATCTTGAACGTATTCATGCAATACTAACACACACTTACAACTCAATAGTCAAGTGCGAAATTTAGTGCAAAGTGAGTGCGAAAAGTAACTGTTAAATGCAATAGCAATAGCTAAGTTTCCTTATGCCAAAAGATAGGCAAATGGCTTTGTTGTACTGGAGACTTTACAAAAGGTTTAAACAAATGCATTGAAAAAAAAATCAAAGTTAATATGATTTAAATAAATAAATATGTTTGAATTAAAATTAAGTTCGACAATATGTAAATGTTTTTAGAACAATTAAATATCATAAGTTATAATCAATATAATTTTGTTTGATTTGCAACTTTCAGCTGTTTGTTGTATGACTTAATAGATTTATGGTTATATTCGATTGGTTGCGAAACTTCATTCAAAGTCCAAAGATTGAATGAAGTACGAATGAATGAAGAATCATGAATTGTGAGTGTGATCGGATGTGATTTTATTTTGAGATGCCAACAAGTATTTCCTAGCATTTGCTACGCATTATTTGCCAACACTTTTGAGAAAAATTAAATGCAGAAATAAACGGACAGAAATGACCTTTAATGCACTACAAACTGAAAAAGCAATTTTCCTAGACTCTGTCCCGCCCAATTACTAATTGGAGCCTCACAGCTCAATTAGTTAGCCTCACATGCGGCCGAGGAACTTGTTGCAAGGTGTGAAAAACAACAACTCGAAAGAGTTTAATTGAAAATCGTTTCAGCCCAGCCCAAGCATGCGACCTTTATCTCTAGGCCTCAGCCTGACGAAATCTCTTGGCGAGTCGTGCGTCCAGCCGAAGAAGTCGTTAACTATGATTTGTAATCTGTGCAAAAGGCACAGCCGTTGGTGTGGGGGCTCACAGCTATAAATGAGGATGCGCTCGTGTTGGATAATGATAAATTTCGCATGACGCGTTCTGTTGTAAAATTTTATCGCCATCGCTCAAATCAATTTTTATTATTTTATCGTCGACGCCTGCTGAAAGCAGCTAAGAAAACAAGAAGACAGCATTTTGTATGGCCTGCGCGCAAGAACTTCTTGGAGAACCCATTGAGTCCCATCTCATAACTAAGCTGCGCTGACGAGGCAATCCATTGGGCAGGACTTGGCCAGGCAGGCCCAATTCTCATGCTCATTCGCATTCCATGGCGAGGCCCTTCATAGTGCTTCCCTCCCAAACCAGAACAATAGACCGCAACGTTAACAATGCACAAATCATTATCAGTAATTATGCATTGTTCGCGGCGCAGGAGGCAGGATTGTGGCGAAATAGTGGCTATTGCACAAAGGGTTAAAGGCAAACCTTGGCTGGACTGCATTTTGATTGATTGCTTGATTACAGTTGGCCTTGAACTGCCCTCAATCTATATGCATATATCTGTATACATATATGTATGTATATATGGTATTTAAGGTGCTCTCAGTTAAACAATATTTGCATTCATTGTGTATTCACCTGAGCATAAGAAGTTTATTCTTCATTTGTTTACTTTGAATATGTATTCATTTCATTTTATCCTCAACATTCAAAAGCTCCTTGAGTTTTCTTAGTTTATGCAATCAGCTCTTATTTATTGCACAAACAGTTTGCGCAATTAACTTGTTACTAATGCAATTTGTAGATATATTTCACTTTGCTGCGAATCTGAAGAAAATTCACTGTGAACAGAAAGCTAAAGGGAAGTGAATCCAATTGCTGCACTATTTACCAGGAAATTCGCAAATTAACTGCTAAGACAAAAACAACAAAGTCAAAGAAAAGCAGCTAGAAGTATGCATAAATCACTTGGAAACCTCTCGTAGAGGGACTGCAAAATAACCTGGAGTAGCAGTGAAAAGTGGGGGGAGGGGAGAGTGAGACGTGTATACAAACAGATTTTTCATTTTTTAGCAATAGTTGTAGTAGCATTGAAAACTGCATAAGAGAAATAAATAAATGCGAAATTAATATTGATGGAATGAAATACTAGCTTTTGCATAATGAAAAATCCTGTCGAAAGTGTCCGACTAGGAAATACTGTAAGCCGGGCTCCGACGGTATTTAAATTATTCTACGTTTCCTTTAGAAATACATATACACACATACACACATACACATACAACCACCCGCTCCTCTTACTGCTTAGTTTTCGCAGTGTATTTCGAATGATATTTACTTATTTAAATTGATTGTTGAATAAGTTTAATTCATTTTTTAAGCGTAATAATGACACCCAGATGTGTGTATTTATAAAATGGCAAATCTCTAGTCTTTAATATATTTTTTAATTTGTATATGTATTGCAAATATATTAAAAATCTAGCATTCATTACAGGCATTATTTATATTTAAAGATTCTAGCTTTCAAGGTATTTAAGCACCGCATTTAATAATATATTTTGGTCAATAATAAAAACAAGATGAAAAAAAAACATACATACTGGGTTTTAGAGTTTCCGGTTGAAATTAAATCAAAGTTTTAAACTGCATTATAGCTTTTCAAAACTTAAAAAAAAAAAACATTTTAATATATTTCAAATCAAAATAAAATATTTCAAGCTTTTATCTTTTCTGGACAATCCCTCAGTACAAATGGACGGACGGCCAGACAGAGAGTGTATAGATCAATTCAGCCCGTCGTCATGATTAAGAATATATTTACTTTATGGCGTCAGCTACGGCTCTCCGCCTCTTACATATGGTCTCACAAATCTATTATACCCTGAATTTTCATTTTCAATGTGTCAGAGTATGCAAATATGCAAAGAGTATACAAATATAAAAGAATCAATGATAAATAACTACAACTATTCGAAGTGGAAACTACGGACAAGGAGAGCATACTTGAATACCGAGTCGGTTTACTTATTCAATCAATTATAATTTTAGAAATATAGAAGGCGAATGAAATACGAAACATACAAATTTTCAGAGTATACAAATATGCAAAGAGTATACAAATATAAAAGAATCAATGATAAATAACTACAACTATTCGAAGTGGAAACTACGGACAAGGAGAGCATACTTGAATACCGAGTCGGTTTACATATTCAATCAATTATAATTTTAGAAATATAGAAGGCGAATGAAATACGAAACATACAAATTAAAACGGTAAAGCATACAATTAAGAATATTAAATTAATATAGTTTATACAATTAATACATTTTTTTTTAAATATAAATGATAATGGGTAATATAAATGATAATAATAAATATAAATGATAATGTTTCCATTTTTGGTTGCCTCTGGTATTTCTTACGTAGAATAGTTTTAATTGTCCTTACATTTTATAGACAAGATATTTGTATTTATTTATTTTTAGTTAATTAAATTTAATTTTATTCATTTATAGCCATTATAAGTTTGGAAAATTTCAAATTCAGAACTGATAAAAATATTATTTTTATTTTCAAATTTTAATTACAATGCTTAAATCTTAAATGTTTCGAGCTCTTCTTCTCGGAGTTTTTTTAGGCGACCTGTCGTCGATTTGAAATTTTTACAACTTGTGAGGCGGCCCTCGCTGTGAGAGCATTGCAATGCTCAGCGCAGCACAAGTTGTTGGCGTTGGGTCATAAATTAAACTGCATTTGGCTATTTTCGTGGTCATTAGGCGCGGCTGCAGTTTGTCTGGTTGCTGTGTTCTCTGCAGCCAGCCTGTCAGTTGGTCAGCCTACTCTGCAGACTTGGTCCTGTTTCCTTTTGGCTACAACAACAACAGCAACAGCAACTAAGACAAAATGCAGCACAAGTTTTAATGAAGTCTAGCTTTATGTTCTCGTTGAGTTATGTCCTGGCTGACTTGAGAGTTCATACGGAAATGGCATTATGAGTTATGCCTGTTGCCTGTTGTCCGTTGTCCGTTGTCTGTTGTCTGTTGTCTGTTGTCCGTTGCCTGTTGCTTTGTTATAGGATATGCGCCCACCTTCACTCTCACTCTCTATCTCTCTCACTATCAGCTCTCTCTCACTCACTCCTTTTGTCTTTGTCTGTCTCGTTCTGAGCGTGTGCTACAGTTCAATTAACATAATTAATGTGCGTGTCTTTCAGGCTAAGAGTGCTTTGATGCCGCTGTTGCTTCTACTGTTGCTGTTGCCATTGCGGGCAGGTCTTTCTTGCATTTAGGGCCTGCTGTCAACATGTTGCTCATGGTATTACACTATACACTGTAAAAACACGTTGACTGCTAAAAGCAATTCCCTTACTATAGGAAATGTGAATTTTAAACCACTATTTCTAAGAGTGTACTTCAGTGTTGCTCTAAATTCCCGTTAAATTATGCATAAATTTAATTCACATTTGCAATTAAATTTTGCATAAGCTAGTATATTTTTGAATTTCTTATAGAGCTCTCTTTGCTTTAATAGTGCTTCAACTAAATTCAAATTAACATTTCTCTAATATTATTAAAAATTTTTATTGAATTTCAAATTTTTAAGTTAAAACTCATATTTTTCTTCAACAGTTGAATTATATTTCTAGGATTTATTTAATATTTTAATAGAAATTTGCTCCACTATAATATTTGAATCGAAATATTCCCTTTTTAAATTGTCCGTCATAATTGCTCGCAGTGCACTTTTCACTTTTCATTGCGACAATTTGAGTTGGTTTGTTGAGGTCTCTCGTTGTGGCCTCAGTTCCAGTGCCACAATTTCGCACCTTTACACTATTCACTCTGTCGACAATTAGCCAACACTAGACTGTATACTACTGTCTGTATATGTATAGCATCTTCAGCTTCATTTGAGAGTCTATAACTCTTTCGCTCATTTAACAACCAGTCTAATTGCTTGCGTGCCTAATGATTTGGCCCCAATTACAGACCAATTGTCTGGCCAGCTCTCTGGTTGGAGCATTTCTGTGTTCTTGGGAAAGCTTCATTTACTCTAATTGTGCTGCTTATGACTTCGTTTCAAGGCCAACTTGGTTAAAGTCGGCCTAATCGCACATGACACAACTGTTGCGTAACTCTTGAGATGCTTTTCGAGGTTATATTTAATAGACATGCTGTAAGCTCATGAAGCGAACATTTTTTAAAAATATGAATTACTATTTTTGAGTTACTTTTTAAGTATAAACTAGAAGCTTCAATTTAAGCTAGCTTTAAAAATATTATGTAAGTATTTAAGAATATCTGTAGGATTATATAAAGAATACTATAATATAATTCAATTTTTTAAATATATTATTATCTACCTTAAAATACTTAGGCACGTGTTAGGCATTTATGTGAATATTTCATATACATACTTTTCCTTTTGGTATTCGTGATTCGAAATCAGTCGATAAAATTTGACATTACCTTTAGTATATATATTATTATGTTCCTTTAAATATTAAGTACATGTTATTTATATGCTTCTTCCATATTCCCATTCGTTACTCGCTATCAGCTAAATTCTCATCTTCATGTTAAACCAGTTGACAAATATGCAACTGTCTTGTAAGCAGCTGACAGCAACTTTTGTCATTCGTTCAACTTATTCGCTTGCTCCTGTGCGCATCTGCATTGAAGTACTTATTCAGTTTAATGCTTTTTTCCAAGACGCTTTACATATAGCTTGTAATACATAGAATTTGTTGCCACCTACTTAAGGAAGTTATTGTGGCACATGGAAACTTTTCCGCTGAGAGTTGCTCGAAAGTTTTGATTGAGACAGTTTAGCACTTATTTATTTACCCTTGGCTGACGGAGCTGCATGCAAGTGGTTAAGTTTTGGTGCATAAGTGCACTAGAGTCTAGAAGCTCTACTTAAATGCTCGCAGGCGACAATGGCTGCAGCTGAGGTGTTGACAGCTTAGGCAGCGAGCGGCAGAGGCATGTGTATGAAATATGATATGCTCATTAAGGGCTGCCCTCAGCAAATGATCCAGGGCCCCTCTTTGCAATTGCCCTGGAGGCAGCATGGGGGCAGCATGGGGGCAGCATGGGGGCGCGGCTGGCAAGTCAAGTGCATAAATAAATGGTTGGCGCTCGTGCTCGCTCTCTTTCTTTTATGAGAGGGATGATGATGATTATGGCAGTGCAGCGTTAAGCGGCTCGAAAACTGGCGCACAGCTGCGTCCCCGCCATCTGTGATATATCATTTTAAGGCTCGGCGTCTCTTATACCTGTGCCCAGGCGAGGACACAGATAGCAAGCGAACGAGTGCTGAGTGTTGAGTGGGGGGTGCGGGCTGGGGGCAGGGGAGTGGGAAGGTGTCGCCTTGCCGCCCACACAGTAGCAATCAAAAGGCCACAAACCGAGCGAGAAATTAAAGCAGTAGGGCAAAGTAGGCAACGTAAAGCAGCTGAAAGCGAAACAAGTTAAAACGTCGCACATTTAACTAGTTTCGTTTTTGTTTTATGCAGGCCTCGTATCATTTTATGCTGCAATATTCAGCTTATACACTGCCAAGAGCTACTCACTTGCATGTTAAATTTGCAGCCAAGTTGTAAATGTAGAAGTATGTTATTAAAGCAGCTTTTCACCGCTATTAGTTTGACTTTAAGTGTACTTCAGATCTGTATAAAACTCAAATGGGCCTATCCTAATTGAGTGGCTTACCAAACGCCTCGAGCTGGGTAACTGCATATTATATTTGCAGCCACGTTGTAAGTGCTAGAAGTAATGTATTCATTCAGCTAGCTTTATAGGCACAGTTTATAGCTATATTTATGAGTAGAGCTAGAGCTGGAATCTAATATTTACTATGCTGCTTATACACCATTAAGTGCAACTAACTTCCAGGTTGAATTTGCGGCCAACTTTGAATTGAAAGGATAATTATGATGAACTCATCCTACTGCCTAGTCAACCATGTTAAATTTGTCATGAGGATATAATTATAAAGCGTGTGAGCTGTAGCTATAACTATTGTGCATTTCAAATTATTGTCACCTGGTTGTAAGTATTCCGCTAACTTCATAAACCTTACAACCTTATGTGTAGATATAAAGTTTAATTTTTAATGACTTACATAAATAATAAGTATATAAAGAAACTCCACACGCCATACAAATTTAACATCCTAATAATACAATTAATAAAGCTTAATTTTTTGATGAATATAAATAAATATATTAATTCTTTACAGTTCTTTTTTCAATATTTTTAGATTGATTAATAATAATCTAAATTTCTTAAAAGTGAGTTCTTAGAGCACTTGCAATTCGTTGCAGCGTAGATCGGTTATGATCTCTGATGTCTTTTTTATATATTTCGTTAAACCAGTTTGTTTTTATAGTGCGTGTCCAAGCGGCATAATAAATCACTATAACGCCCACCTATGCGAAACTCAGATCAACGATTAAGTCATCATCATCAACTGCATTCGAGGCAAAGAAAGAGAGAACGAGAGACAGTGTGAGGGAGAGAGAGAGTCTAAGAGAGGCCTGGCCACGAGCCAGTGTTGGAAACAATGCGTCGTTGTCGTTGTTGTTAATGTTGAAGTTGATGATGTTAATATTGTTGTTATTGTTGTTGTTGCTTGAAGCTGACTCGAGGTCAGCCTTGAGTTTGGGTTCGGGCTTAGGCGCCAAGCTCCAAGCGCCATTGGGAAAAATCATTTAAAATCCAATAAAGATGTTATCCGCCAGACCAGGCAATGAAGTCATTTGCAATGTAAGTTCTTATAATGTGAGGAACAGAAACTTAACTCTCAGTTGTAAGCTTAAGAGAGGGAATAGAAATTCTACTACTCTAGCCGGGACAACTCGACTGAAAGTTATCTCAAAGACTGCACAGAATGGAGACAGATATCGAAAATGTGCAATTTACTGAAGAGTTTATCTTTAAGGACTTTTAATATACAAATTTAAGAATTTTACATTATATATCGAATAAAGTTATAAGCCTGTAGTGCAGCCGATATTCACTAATATTTTGATGATGTTTTAAGGTTCAATCTTTTCTTGACAGAAAGCATAGAATAGAAGGGTTCCAGTTCCGGGTCTTATCATTGTCCTGATCCATAATATATATTCATTTAAGCAGATTTGTTTAATATACATACATCGTTTGCTATAGTATATTTATTCAACTGTATAGTGTTACATTTGTATGAAACTTATTGTGTAGGTGGACGAAGTGTATTATTAGAAAATAAAATGGATAACATTGGTTAGTAGTAAATATGATATGAAAGTAGAGGGGAGACTATTGTAGAGATAATGGAAGATAAAAAGGTTAAATGATATAAATTAACTGTATGTTTATTAATATAATATAATTTATGTAGCAGAGATGATAAACTTGCTCTTCTACTGGGTAATGTGCGATTGTGTAATTCATCTAGATTTCTTATGGATAAGGTGATTAATATCAAAAGAGAGGGATAGAGCGTATGGATTGGAGTGATTCGTGTTTCATGTTTTGTTTAATGGAATTGTCTTGAATAATGACGTGTCCATATTTAGGTCTCTAAGTATGTCTTCATTCCTATGATTCGTCTTTTAACAATTCATTCAGTAGATTAAAGTTTCCACATTAAGTATAAGTATTAAGTACTTCTCGAACCCGTTCAGCTTTGACTTAATCATCGATTAGTCATAAAAATGAGTCTCAAAAATAAATTTTACTTCACTCAAACATAATCAGTCATTTCTCTACAAAAATTAACGTAAAGCACAAATCAATGCGAACATGGATGATGAGGACGATGGGGACTTCATGCCACCGGCAAATACAAACACTTTCGCCATACCCAGGGAGCCGGAATTGCTAGTGGAATATGAGCTATACAATCCATCGATAGCCACCCGACGGCTGCATAGCGAGCGCAATCGCCTGATCTACACGGAGGCCTTCATCGAGAACGAGCGCCTGGGCACGCTGTCCGATCTGTGTGTGCGAGCGCTGGCCAAATTGGGCAGTCGCTATATTCCGCCGGAAGTAAGACAGGATCCGTTGAAGATGCGCATTTTCTACGATGCATTGGATGTTAATATGCCGCTGCAGGATTGTTACTTCGTAGACGACATACGGTTCTGGCGTCGCGTCGTGCTCGCCAAGAGCTCGAACAAGTCTCTGTCGCTAAAGAAGATCGACGAATACGACTGGAAGGGCAAGGGTGTCAGCCTCAAGTATGTGGAACTGGTCGAAGCCTGCCCGGCCGCCTATTGGCCGGAGCTGAAGATGGCGAGCCTGGGCAAATTGGTGCGGCCTTATGTGCGAACCCTTCACATCAAACATCTGCAATCGCTTACAGACGACGCCTTCCTGCACTACGTGGAAAGTGAATCCGAGCTGGATGTGACGTCCGAGGAGTCCGGCCTATCCGAGATATCCAGCGATGAGAGGTAAGTCGATGCATGAGTAAAGTTGGGCTGTGTGATAAGCATTCGATCTAGGGACACACCAGAGGAAGAGGAGGAGGGAGAGGAGGAGGAGGAGGTGGTGGTGCCGGCACCGGCACCGCCTCCACCCAAAGCCCTAAAAGTAGTTGGCTCCACAGTCCGCATCGCTGAGCAGCCTAAAGTGGGGGTAATCGAGCCAAATGACTCGGTTAGTGAGCTTCGTATAAACCAGAGATCACCCTCGGCCATAGAATTGGATCTGAAGCGAAAACAAGCTCGAGCGGCACGCAACGCAGCGCGGCAGCAGCTGCGCGAGCTGCGGGCTGAGAAGAGAGCCGAGCACGAGCGTCGCAAGCGGCAACGTTCGTTCTTACGCAAAAAGCCCGAGCCGGAGCCGAAGCCAAAGAAGAAGAAAAAGAAGGCCAAGGCACCCGTCGATAACGTCTTCAACATGGATGTGCCACCAGAGCCGGACGACGGCGAGGACCGAAAGCCAGATGGTCGCAACATTGAGAAGATGTTGCGACGCTTCAAGCGCTACGACTACCCAGCCAAGCATTGCCATCACATTGACCTCAGCTTTGTGCGCTACTTCGATCACCTTGTCTCTCTGACCATCGAGTTCCTCGGCCCCGAAATGGGGCGTAACTACCACAAGCGTCACATGAATTTCTCCTACGATGACATGGTCCATCTGGGCAAGGGGCTGCAACAGTTGCCCCAGCTGAAAGTATTTCGATTGAGGAACAGTCGGATGGATCACATCAAGCTGTTGATATTGGCGCGAGTCCTCAAACAGCTGGACACGTTGGAGGTTGTGGACTTTGGCTACGATCAACTCACTGATCAGTGTAAAGTGGCGATCGAAATGCTGCTCGAGCGGACGCGCATGCTCAAGGCGCTTGAGCTGGAGTACAATAAGCTGGAGCGCACTGCTATAGTCTCTATCGGCCAAGCGCTCAAGTACAATGCAATTCAGAATCCCGATGGCTGTCCTTTGGAGTATTTGGGCCTAGCCCACAATCCCCTCAACGAAAACGGCTTCTTCTCGCTCGTCAACGACATCATTGGCACCAACCACGTGCAGGAACTGAACATTAATGGCATTGATACTGCTGCGGTCCGGCTGGCACCGATCCTTAGTACTCTGCTGCGCAAGCACAGTCCATTGCGTAGCTTGGATATGGCTGCCATTAAGCTCAATTCGGACGCGGGACACATCGTGATCTGCGGCTTGCAGACGAATCACAAGGTCACTCACTTCGATTGTCGCGCCTGCTGTATGGACGAGGAACAGGAGTTGGAGGCGGATATTATAGTGCGTCGGAACAACTTCGAGCTGCAGCACTCGTATTTGGGTGATGAGACGCAAACGGAGGAGAGCCTGCTGAAGTTTTTGGCTGGACTTCGTCATCCCATTTTGACGAAAATCGACTACGAGATGGCGAAGCGTGATGAATGTATCATGAATAGACCCTCCGAATCGTCCAGTGATGCTATGGCCTCTGAGGAGCATGGCGAAGAGCAGGTGCAGGAGGATTTCGATATCTGGACCATGTTTGGTGTACAGAAAAAGAAAAGTGTTCTCGAAAACCTCGAATCCAAATCTGAGACATTCTCGAATCAAAGCGATGGCACATTCATCTATAACTCGAATGCGTTCAATCTGCAACAAATCCGCGAACATCTGTATTTGCCGGGTCCCGAGAATCGATATTTCTATTTCCAGAGACAAAAGGAAATGTATAACAATTAGCGCAGATAGATTTAATATGTGATATAGGCTGTATGGAGCTATCTAGATATAAAGAATTCAGTGAATATCAAATATGCACAGTATAATGACAATATAGTGTATATAGGGTTTAAAGAGGGTGTATAAAATATGTAGAGTATTATGACAAGGTATATAAAATATACATATATAGTATGATGCAAAAAAAAAAAAGAAAAAAATGAAAAAGAAAATAGACTAACTCTATTGAACTTTTTATATATTTTGTATACTTCTGTGACTAAGGGTATATCAAATATGTACAGCATTATGACAAAATATGTATATGGAGTTAACAGAGGGTATATCAAATATATAGAGTATAACGACAAAATATAGAGCTTACTTATTGTTGAATTTTTCGGATTTTCGTTTAGCAACATTCCAAATTCATGGAAACGTATTTCTTATTGCTGTTTAAGGTTTGATTTCATACAAATAAATATGCTCGTTTAATGTAATTGTAATCTTTCGGATAAGTTGACCTCAGATTAGATTCCCGGACTTTCATTGATTACAAATTATTTAAATCTACTCCAAATCGTTTAGTGATTTGCTCAACAGAGAAGGAAAGGGGCGGGGTCTTCCTCTCTACATGCTTTCTGATTACAGCTTAGTATAAGTACTTGACAGCGCTAAGCTATGACTAGGCACTTCTCGCTGGACACACCTGTTGTCGCCAACAATCTAAACGTGCAATGAACCAACATAGTTGTCATAGAGACCTTCCTTTGAGCCATGTTTGTCGCACTGTTTTTGAATAGTTTCCGCTTTAGCTGAAATGCGAAATCAATTGAAAATACAAATACACAAGCAATGCAAGCATAATAATAAATAGTAAATAACAATAATAATAATAATAATAATAGTAGTAGCAGTCAGGCAGGAGGGACCGTTAGCAAACACCCACAAGCTAGGCTTGCCCAAGATCGTGTGAATTTATTGCTTAATCATGCGCCTTTTTAGCCACACTATTCGAAATGTAAATAAATGCAAATGCTGCTGCAGCTTTAAACTCTCTGCTCTCTATATTCCCGCTTTCCCGTTCCACGTTCCTAGTTCTGGGCTCCAGCCTAGGCGTTTGCTGTGGTTTTGCCTAACTGGACACACTCAAACACACACTGCGCGTGTGTGTGGGGGGTTTTCGCCAGGTAGGCGTTCTCCGACTACAACCACAACTACGACTACAACTACAACTGCTACGACTGCGACTGCATCTCCAAGTAGCTGTTGGGCAAGTGGGTCGAAAACACCGCAAAAAATGGGGAATAACATGAAATTAGCCCGAATAAAATCTTAAAATACATCTCATTTTCACTTTCTACTTTCAAAGGTGTCTAGTTAAGCAGCCTGCAGTCGAAGAATCAAGAAGTCATGCGCTCGACTTAATATACTTACATTAAAAAATTTTAGTTTAAGCCTGTTTTCTTTAATTTTAATTACTGCTTGCATGATTTTTGAGACAGAAGTAGTTGAAGAAATTAGAAATAAAATTTTTATTCGACCTATTTTTCTTGTCGTTATTTTTATACTGAATATATATAAATATATATTTTTACCCTGAATTAATTTTAATTTTACAGTTTGAATAGTTTTCTTTTTCAAATTCATTATTTATTAGTTTCATAAACAAAGTAAAACATTATAAAATTTTAAATATAAATAAAATAAATATTTTGTATTTAAAAAAATATATTTTACGAAATTCTATTAAAGACATGAATTTGCGTTAACATTATTAAGTTTAATAAAATTTTACTTATTATTTGAGCTAACTTTTTTTAAAGTAAATAATTAATATATTTTTAAAAACTTTCAATCTTCTTTGAATGTATTTTTGTTTTGCTCTCAAAGCTATAATTTCATTGGAATTGCAACTTTAAAAAAAATTAAGTGATTAGCTCAAAAATTTTCACTGTGAGCTGATGAAACTTTTGCTGTTTGTTTTATTTGCTGCGTGGGCGGCTTTACTATTGAAGCACTGCAATTAATATGAGGCACATGCAACATCAACAGCAGCAGCAGCAGCAGCAGCAACAGCTTGCTGCCACCCACACGGTGGAAATAAAACCCGTTGGCTGGATTTAACTAATCCGCATTGTGCTTGGCAGATATTACTCAATTTTGTATTTTTATTTTGCAAATGCAGAAAAGTGGAAGTGCATTTTGTTAAATATAGCTTACAACTTTAATGTGAATATGTTTATAATTGAATAATTCAGGAGAACTCTTGAGCATTCATTTTCAACCTGCAAAGTTCAACAATCACCAACGCAACATGTTCGAAGCTTAACAGTGGCTGCTGTTAACATAGCAAATAACTGTTATGATAACAGAGCGATTCTGAATGCTCATTTACGCTATTTAATTTATTTGCTCTTGGCAATTAAATATTTTAAGTAAATTTACTATTTATTATTGTTTATTTACTGAACGTTTTTTATTTATTTTTATTTTATTTTTATATTTCAATAATGTTTTGCCTTGAGCGAACTTGAGCTATTTTGAATATATATTATCATATTTATATGATAACAATCTTGTTGATAAAACTATTTTGGTACTTAAAGTTTTTGAAGCTTTTATTTACATATATAAATTATTTTGTCATTTCTAAATTATACTTATATTCCTCACTTCACAATTAATTTAATTCTGATTACATTCATCCCGAATTCATAAAACTCATTGTCCAATTTCAATTTACTTTCAACGAAAGCTGTTTGGCAGCCACCCCCGCTCAATTGTTAACTTGTTTTGTTGTTGTTTTGAATCGAACTGTTCGGTATGGCTCGTTCAGTGAGCTGCCTGGGGTTTCGAGCAAGTCTTCGAGCGTGTTCGTCAGTCAACAAACGAGTCTCGACGCGCGCGGTTCACGAATCGCTTGCTCACAACTTGGCCAAAACCGAGCTGATAGCCAAATTTTGGTTCTCAATGTTTATTTGTTGCGCTTTATTGAAAAATGTAAAAAGTAATTATATAAAAATTAAAAACAAATTATTTGGAAGTTAACAAAAGAAAAAAAAATAAAAGAATTTAAATATATTTGTTACTGAAAATATCTGTGCGGAAGAAATATATATATAAATTTGATGGGCTTACACTGAGATCGGGTGTAAGCTTGAAGTGCAGTGCAGAGTGAAGTCGAAGCCGAAGTCGAAGTCGAGTGCGCTCCAAATCGTTTATAGAACGTGCAAAGCGCAAACAGTTCAACAAATTCATTTGCTATAGGCCCCGAAAACAACATGAATTTTCAGCTCTTGTTCAGCATGCTAATGGAGTTGTAAAAAGAGAAAAGTACGTACAAATCAAATGAGTATTTACCTGACTGTCCAATACACTAGTTTCACTGTTAGAATAATGAGAGAGAGAAAGAGAGAGCTCATATATTTATACAAATTATTTGATTGAATAATCTACATCTTTAGGAAAGTTTTTTAAAACTTAACTAGCCATGATTCAATATAAATGTTCGATTTTAATATAAAACCAATATACTCATTTTCAAATTGTAAACAGTGTGTTGAAAAAGTATGGCAGCTGTGATAAGCCTCTGCTCAGGCTTAGAGCTTAACCCTAAGCAAATTTCAATTTCACTTGAGCCAAGAGGTGCTAAAATCTTGTGGCTGCACACTTGAATGCATTTGCTATATATCTATATACATAATATATGCTCGAAATGAAGATTCATTCATGGATGCTAATTAATCGATTAAATAGTAGCTTAATATTTTATGTGTGCATAAGTGGGTCACAAAATAATTAGCTGCAAACTGAATGAATTCGATTTGATTGCCAGATGCATTTTACGAGCAACAGCTGGCAAAAGTTGCTCAACTGTTACTCTTCTTCTTCCTTGTGCATTTTTGTATAGTTTTTGCAATTTTTCAGCACTTTAGGTAAACACTTGAGTGTTTACGACTTTAGATTGTTTTTGCATTTTAGAGATCTGCAATTCCGACTTGATTTATGGGAATGTGCGGGGTATTTTGGTTGGTTGGTTGGTTTGGTAAATGTGTAACGTGAGGAGATACGCTGTGAATATTCGAGATGCATAAAATATATAGATAGAGATTTTACTAGGCAAGCTATTGACCGACTGACCAGTTGACTAATTGATCACAAGCTAACAAAACTGAATTTTCATTTCAAATGAAAAGTTCGAAAAACTAACCAGAGAATCTCTTTTGCAATTAGTTTGTTAGAAATTTGGTCGAAAACAGCTGTAGAAATTTTCAAAACTCTGAGTTTTGATGGAAAAATTTGCAAACCTAATGATTATTTTTAGGGACTACATTTTAAATTTTCTTCTCTCTATGTTTTTTTAGGGTATTTTACCTTCGATAAGCCGTTTCATATTGATTGTATTTTGTGTTATTCTCTGCTTCTATTTCTTTGTAAGCTTCAACGTGTCCTGCTGACTTTGTTATTTGATATTTCGATTTTTTCTGCTGCTGGCAATCGGCTTCCCTGCTGCATTTGTGAACTAGCACAGATTTGTAGTTTGTGTTTATAATTAAAAAGTTTGCTTACATAAGAGTGTGCTAGCCGCAAGTGCAACAAGCTCGTTGGCTAACAACAGTTCTCTCACATCAGTCAAAAATAGTTATTACCCTCAGTGGGACCATAAAGTTGACTACTTTATGGAGGAAGCATAGCTGGTTGGAGGTGTTGGCTACACAGTAAACAAAAATTCGGATTTGTGGGAACAAAATAATAAAAAATATGTGAGCAATAAAAGTGAATGTTTAACTATCGTTTACATTTTAAGACTCCCAAAAAGTGCGCTAAAAAGAAGATAAATCTGCAAATATAAAAACTTTTTAAAGTTGTTTCTAGCTTTTTCTTTCTTGCTTCCATAGACATTGGGCTAGACGAAGACATTGCATTACATTGCATTACATTGCATTACATTGCATTACATTAAATTCAAAACACACTTCCTTTTTTTTTTAAATCTATAAAATATTTTAATTAATTTTATATATGCTGAAATTGTCTTTACTTAAAGTCATTTGTTTTTAAGTATTATACTTTATTCGCTTATATATTTGCGTATTTTTTTTTTTTTTTCAAACCTGTAATCAAACAATAATTATCGTCTACTAGGCGTATGTAAATTCAGAAATTTATGAAGCAAAAGAAATGAATTAATTTGTATAAATAATAATAATAAATACTATTTTAGAAAATATTCAAATGAGTTTATTTTTATATAACAGTTTTCAATTCTTTTCGTACTCTTACAAATGTTTACTACAAATATTTTCTGTTTAGATTATTTAATATTTATTGTTATCCAAGAATGAAATGTTTATTCAATATAATTTGCATTCAATTTCTATTGAAATACTAAGATTTAAAATTTGTATACAAATTGTTTACTGTGTATTTGTAGTTGGTTAAATTATTTATGCAACCACTGCACATTTCACACCTCTGACCGTCTAATGCGCTCTGCGGTCAGGTTGTCAACGGAGCACCGTTCAAATTAGCCATGCAATTTGTACTTAACAATTTGCCACATTGCTGCAACAGTTGCAATAGTTGCAGCAGTCCAGGCGGAACGCTTCTAGCTAGACTCTGGTGCAGAGGCGTTTTGCACGTCCGGAGCTAATAATAAAATGTACAAGGACTTAAACCCACAACAGGCAGACCCAGACCTAGACGCAGACTCAGACGCAGACGCAGATGCAGACGCAGCTGACGACAAGCGACAAGTTTATCACTTGTTAAGCCAGAGTTGCAGACACGCAGCAAAAGCTGAACCACGCGCGAGACATTGGCCAAAGCCCCGACTACGTCTTGGATGCAGTCCGACGTGCTGGCAGGCGGACAGGCAGGCACAGATGGGTGAGGCAGATAGTGCAGACAGCGCTGCCACAATTTGCATGGCAGCAGAGTTCAAGTCGAGCCATCCAACCATCAGCAGCCATCACCAGCAGGAGCTGCAGCAGCAGCAGCAGCTTCCAACGTTAACCCTTTAAGGCCCACTGTGCACTGGGCTGCCAACTGGCATAGAGTCCAAACAGAGAATAGCTGGGAAGAACATGCCGGCATAACAGGCGCCCACACACGTTGACTGTTAAATAATGTCAGTCAATTGTTGGCGAGACAAAAAAGAAAGACTAAGAGTGTGATAGATGTGCTGTGTGGGAGATACCCTGCCAACAACAATGGTGGGAGTGCTATGAGCTGAATGCTACCCTGTGAATTGGTTTCTAATTCGCCTTTACCAGAACACAGTTAATCACTTAATAATTTCTATATCAGTTAAGCTTTCGATCCTGACTGCTATATAAAACACTCTCTGCCTAAATCACAATGTTTAGGCTACCGTGAAAGTCAAGTCTGGGACTGGGCTAAAAATACAGTTGGCACGGGCCAGGAAACAAATGTCAGACAGATTGTCAACACACAAAATATTACGTATACGCAGCGTGATGTGCATTGATACAAGAGAGTTCGATTTGCTTTTGCTTTCGCTTCCGCATCATTTCAACTTGCTGTCTGCTCAATTGTTGTCTTCGATTTCGCGGTGGCTCATTCAATTTCAATATGTTGCCTCAGCTGTTGCTGTTGCTGCTGCTGCTGCTGCTGCGACAGCTGCTGGCAGCTTTAAACGTCATTTCATTCGTTTTACATTTTATGACTTTAATGGCTGATGACAATTTCAATTACATAAGTGCCACTGCAGCCACAGCAGCTGCCTCTCCTTTGGGTATTTCAATATTGTTTTCAGCTGTTCATTTTTTTTTTTTTGACAGAACTCAGCTAATTGACTCAATCTACACTCAACCTCTAATGTCAGATTCGACAAGCTTCTGCTCTGAGGAAGTTAGCCTGGAAATGATCTCTGTAACAGGATTTAATGGGGGATTAGTTGGGAAAATTATCTGTTGAATGTGTGTAAGCAAATGTAGAGTTAATAATTGATTGATAATCGATAAGGCTATAAATATTATAGATCGCCAGCCACTCTTAGCTTAAGCGTATGCAATCGAGTGCTGGCATACCCCTCCTAGCAATTTACTTACAGGGCATGGAAGCAATTACTTACGCTGTCTCACGGTCTTCTTCAGTGTTTCCACATAATCTCCCTCACCAAATTAACACTGATATCTTGGTAGCCAACAGCTACCAGCTACCAGCTTCACAACGCACAAGTAAATTATGTATTTAGTTGTGCAAACAAATCAGCCATCACTCTATTGCCTCCCTCCGAATAATATGGGGCGATGTATATCAGCTGTAATAAACATGTGTGTTACGAAACGCCCGGCATCAGCTAATTGGCTGCAAAGGTCGCAAACCAGCAAAAATAAGTAGAATAAGATGCTGCGTGCATCAATTTATTGCTCCAATTAGTCAGGGCCCGGGGCTAAGATATAAAATTCACCGGGCAAACAGTAATTAACATTATTAAAGCATAGCGAATTGAGGAATATGTACAACCCGCTGATACACCTTCCCCACCTGCTGGGCACTTTGATTTGCAGAAAGTATCTGCCAGATACAAATGCAAAAAGCTCTGCTTTTAACGTTACTTTAATTAGCAAGACAAACAGCTAACCCCCGCTTGCCACTTTTCCCATAATGACAACTGTCGCCCTTCGCACCGCTGGACATCAGAATCAACATCAATGAGGAAAGAGTGGAGCGACCACAAGATACTCTGTGTACAATTAATTACCTAAAGTGCCTATGAGCTAATGCCCTATTATTGCAATTTAGAAAGACTGATATATGAATATAAATAGATCAAGTTTGTTACAATTAATGAATTGAAATAAAACTAAGTTTAAAAATCCGCCTTATGGCCTTATGAATACTCAATTTTCAATTTATTAATTTATATTTACTGTATTTCAAAATTTAAATTATTTTCCGAAATTTTCGGATATTCTCTCTTGCATCTATTTATTTTCAATATACTCCATTTGATATATTTGACCATGGTTACAGGGTATTCTTGGCGGTACTTGACTGATATGCGATGACAGATTAAATATATAATTTAAATTTATTATATATTATAAATCTTCGAATTTACACACTTGTATCACCATATTTAATTGCAATATACCCCATTTTACCTATTTGACCATGGTTACAGGGTATTCGTTGCTGTGTTTGACAGCCGCAGCGACAAAAAATGTTAACGAAATTTTAAAAATAAATTCCAGGACTAGAAATTTAATTAAAATTTTTATTGCAAGGCATTTTTGGAAGGTTCAAAGCCTAAGGATCAAAAACCATTCAATCGATAACATAAGTAAAATATTAATTTTCGCTTCCTCAGGCATACGCTGCGTATGCGCAATTTTTGCAGTAGATAGCAGCCTTTTTGTGTGTGTGTGTGTGTGTATGTATGTATGTGTGTTTGTGTGTGCGTTTCATTTGAGCAAAAGATTTAGAGCAGCTGCTAATTGAATCTGCTTCGCTTGAAGCGACCTCAGGGCATCATCTGCCCTATCTGATAAAAACTCTTTGCCCTTGCGCTGCCCTGCCCTGCCCTGCCCTAAGGACCCTCTGCTGCTGACATCCTGTGGCTGAGCCTTTTTGCACGTGTCAGGCAAATTGATAAGCCATAAATTTTCGTTATGGCCGAAGCAACAGTTGTGCCGCTTCAAGCCACATAAAAGGGCTGGCCATTGAACCGGCCATCCCCGCCCTCTCTCACCCCTTAGCACTCTGCCTCTGCTTGTCTGCTGCCAGCCAGCTCTCCCTCTCTCTCTCTCTCTCTCTCTCTCTCCCTCTCCTTGGTGTATCTGTATCTGCAAGTCAAACAAAGTAGCCGAAAGTTGTATGCTTGTACAATTCCTTGTTATGCTTCATTAATTTAATTTGGTTTCCACTTCGGTCTCCTACTTTGTTTTTCGTTTTGCTCTGCTTCGGCAAACAAAAGAACTTTTGGACACGCTTATGCTAATCCGAGGCTTTTGCATTTTTCATAAGTCCCGGGCTTTCTGCTTGCCTTAACTGCCAGTTGTCAACTGACAGAACTGTTTGCGTTGGATTAGAGACAGGGAAGTGTTCATGCAATAGAAAGATGATCCATTTTATTGAAAACTAAATATTGTGCATTTGGTAAAAGGTTTGCAAGTGGGCGAAAAGCAGAGCGTGAAAAAGCTTTGGATTACAATTTATTATTGAGGGCTAGCCTGCAAACTGTTAATAGAAAAAATAATAATTTTTGTAGCCACAAATACTGTTTGAGAGCATTTAGTGTTATACATAGTATGAAGACTTTGTTAGAGCCAAAAAACGCTCCTCTTCATGATTTTTTGGTTGTAATTCTAAAACTAATGTACAAAGTGACATATTTTTTTTATAAAATAAAGTTAACTAAGAACAAGTGTTTACATTTTAGTTAACTGTATATAATGTAAAATAAATAATTAAGAACTGTCACACAGCATTCATAATCCAAACAAAAATTTCTTTCTAGGCTTATGGTTCGTTTGCGATTCTTCAAGCGAATTTGCTTCTGTTGCATTTAGGAACTGCAACATTATAGCATTTTAAATACTTTCACTTTGGCTCAGCTCCTGCTGAGCCTGTCATTTGCAGCCACAGCCCATTGCACTTGGTGGCAGAAATAAATGAAATGTGTTGGGCTAAACGACGTTGTCAAAGTAAACAAATATTGCGCACGTTGCGCTAAGCTGCTTAAACATTTATCGAATGTACGCCAGTGAAAGAGTATTTATGCACACACACACACATACATACACACACACACACACACACACACACACACATACACAGATATACAGAACTTTATTGACATAGGGCCGTGAGGTCAAACAAAGTTCTTATAGCCGAAGCAGAAGTCACGCTTTGATTGCCGCCTGTCTGTGCCTCGACTGGCTGACTATTTGTGACTGCCTTCTCGGCGGGCATTGAAGATGTTGAGACTACCAAACGATCTATCAATTTCGTTACTCAGCCGTGCCACCTGACAACTATCAGAGAAATAAATATGCGTCTGGCAGATACTCTATAAAGTAATGTAAGCGTAGAGCTACAAATGGAACTAGATCTTAGTTATTTGTGTTTCTTATCAGAACGATGGTTAGAAAAAACAATATTCTTATAGGATTCTGATTGACTACTGATTCATTTAAGGAATGAATAATTGACTGGGTGACTGATTGAAAAGCAAAAGGATTAGTTTAGCCCATGATAGACTCAATAGGCGTTTAACTTGACTGACTGCTTCTTTAGTAAAGGATTGCATTAAAGACCCAGTCGTTGATTGATTGTCGACTGATTAACTTACTAATCTATCAGCTGTGAGCTAATTGGTCAATCAATCAATTAATTAGTAACACATACAGTGCATCATCTCTTTGTTAATTGGTAACAATAATTGACTCACTTCATTGATGAATAGCTGAGAGAATGATCGAATTAATTTATTGGCTGTTAAAATGTTAGTTGTAAGACTGCATTTTCTAGAGTAGTTTATTCAGATATGTTTCCCGTTCGTCAGGCGATTCAGCATAGTCAATCGACTCAGTCAAGCGCCAATCATTCGTTGCAGAGTGTTTTGGCAACTCGTGAGCCAGCGCTAACAAAGTTGAGTGCCTGCACTTGCAGTTCATTTGGCCAAAAGATGCGATTGTTGCCGCAGTCGCTGCCGCAGTCGCTGCCGCTGCTGGTGCTTGTTGGCAACGTCCAAACAATTACCCAGCAACTACAGCAACAGTCAAAACTCAAACACAAAACATAGCTGGACTCTATTTTTGTCTGTTGCTGTTGTTGGATTTGTAGTTGTTGGCCAAGAACCTTTCTCCCATTGCCCGTTTGGCAGATAAAAGTGCAGTCGTGCCCGTTGCCGCTCACACGTCTCGTTTAAGCCCTGGGACTGTCTGAATTACCAACTGCCAACTTGCAACTGGCAACTAGCAACTGGTATCTGGTATCTGGCAATGGGTCTGGGCCTGGGCCTGGGCCTGGGCACTCTAGCGGAACTTTGTGTCGCATTATGCCGTGTTGGTTGTCGTGGCTACATGGCCTACACATGTTGTTAACAATTGCTTTTCCAGCATTTGTCTCGTTGTGTTTTTTGTGTGTATATGCTCATGCATAAATACAAAAGTACACTGAAAGAAACAAACAATTCTTTACCAACAAATATAAATAAATAAATAACAAGTAAGAGTGCTCTAGTCGAGACTGCTCGACTAGGAGATACCCTGAACCCTGCAAAGTACTGATATTCCAATCATTCTACACTTCTTTCATGCACATATACAAAATCACATGCACCCACCAATACGCATGCATCCATACGAACGCATAAAATGCGCTCTGGGCTATATTATGATAATTTATTTGTTGAATAAATCTTTTTGTAGTGGGACTATCTTCATCAAACTTTCAGAACGTGATAATAACATTCAAATGTGTGTATATGCCAAAGCACAAGTTTCTAGTACTTGATATAGATTTTTTCAAATTTGGGGCGAAGGGGGCGTGGTATCCAAAACTTGCAAATAACAAAGTCTTTGATTTTATCACATAAATATACACAGTAAATCTGAAATCTCTAAAATTAGGCTTAAAAAACAAAGTCAGATTTTCGATACTGATACCTAAATAATACATATTCATTCACATTCTCTCAGTGCATCGGGTGCAGTGGGTTCAGCTCAATGTTCTATATGGCAATGGCTCTCATTATGTTTTGTTTGCGCTTGGCTGCAGTTGCATCCACCCCCTGCTGCCTCTGCTACACCTGCTGTGCCTTTGCCCAGTGGCAGCCCCTGCTGCTGTTCTGCTGTTGTTGCTGCTGCTGGTTTTAATTATTTGCATGTCTTTTGTGCTTTTTATCAATAATAGATATGTTTCAATTGGCTTTTACATGTTTAATTTTTAATAAATATAAATTGCGTGCCATAATGCTAATATATATAGGTGATTCTCGAGTTACAGGGAATTTGCAGTGCCCTCAAGTAATTGACTAGATTAAATGGATTATAACATATTTCCATGGAAGCTATTTGCCATTCTAGATACATATATATATAAATAAATATGTATATTTTATGCAGTTAACTAAGTGCTCTGCACAAGCTCATTGCGGACAAGTTGTTGCTGCTGTTGACCCCTTGAAGCTAATGCACGCCTGATTAAGTTAAGCCTAATGTTAACCCACAAATATTAAGTATAGAAGAAAGATCATCCTGCTCTTCTCATCGAAGTTTTTCAAAGATGCGCAGACAGCAGCAACTAGATATAGTTTGAGCGAGTCATGAAAGTGCTCAAAAAGTGCGAGGGCTTCTATGCAAGTTTAACTACAGTTGGACTGCACTGAATATATTTATACATATAAATATATATATAAATATGTAAATCCATTCTTCTCTCTCTCTCTCTCTCTCTCTCTCTCTCTCTCTCTCTCTCTGTCTCTGTCTCTTTTTCTACGCTAAGGTAATTTGAGAGCTGACATTATATCTATTATTTTAAGCGAGGTCACGTGCCTCGGGCAATTAAATGTCAAAGAAGGCATTAGCAGTGCTCATTAAAATAATCCAAATTTTCATTTATTAATTACAGCTAAAAGGCAACAAAAATTATCTTAAACAACTATCAAGTTCAAGGCCTCTACCATGCACACATTCACACAAACACACACACACACACACACACACACTCACACACAATCACATAAATCACACTTACGTCTATCTTATTAGGCCACGTTATAAAATAAATAGACTTTTTATGGTTAATAAAATCAATTATAATTTAACAAACTTAATTCGGGCAAGTTTAATATTTTATTCAGGCTTATTATATTAATTAATATATATATTTTGTAATACGCGTTCAGTAGCAAACAGCTCGATGAGGGTGCGATGTTTTACCGGAGTCTTTTTCATTACACATTGATCAATCAATATATCAGCTTAGTTGCTGATTTATACTTATATATAAATCTGTTCTATATCCGAGTACATACCAAGTTTTTTAACCAAGCTCAAAAGGTACATTGACCCCAATATACGTTGTTTCTCAATCAATTAATCTCTTAGTCAATTAGTCTGTCGATCAGATTGAAAGGTTTCCTTAGGACCAATATATATATATATGGATTGACCACATTATTAATGTTCCATCTATGTTGATCCTCAATCGGTCAATTTATTGCTCAGTCAGTCAATCAATCTGATTGAAACGTTTGTGAACACAAAACTATATCTATATATTGTCTATATACTTACCGTTCTATCTAGTTCGCTGTTATCTGCACGTTGATCCTCAATCAATAATTCAGTCAATCAATCTGATTGCAATTTTTGTGTGAGGACAAACCCACGTAGATTGGCTATATTACTTAGTGCTCTATCTATTCCGCTTTTATCAGCACGTAGATCCCCAATCAATCAATCTATAAGTCAATCAGGTCGAACAGGTAGTTTTTTTTTTATAGTTAGCTGGCCTTGTCTATGGCCAACTTGAAGAGCTGTAAATGCTAATGCCCACGGTAAACATTATACAACTTTAACGTGGATTTTCATGGCTCAACTGAAAAGCTCGAAAATAAAATAATTTCATTGTATGACGGCGGGGGCGATTGTCTAAATGGGGGCGGGCCAGACGAAAAAACAACAGCAAAAAACTGAGAGACAGACAATCATAAATTGATGAATGAAACGTGGCCGGTGGCAGGTGCCATCCTCTGCCGGTGTGTGGCATAAAAACCTGCCCAGCTTTTATTTGGGTTAATCAAATTTGGCCGCTGCTGCCGCTGCTGCTGCCGTTGCCATCGCTGTTGCCATCGCCGTTGTGGTCGTTATCTTTAGCGTCATAAAACTCATGTCATGTCCATGTCGAGGGAAGGGGAGCCATGAGGCAGGCGGCTCAAACCATTAGCCAGGCACTCAGGCGGGCCGGCAGCCACCTGTGTACGCTTCTGCCTTGTATCTTGTATCTTATGGATACATTTCACATGTGTCGCGCGTAATGCTCATTAAGAGCTGGGGCTAAGCAGCGCTCGCTGTTAGCCAGGCCGCTCTAACCGTAACTGTATTGTGTATCTCTTTCTCTGTGTGTGTGTGTGTGTATATCTGTATCTGGAAGGTACGCATTTCATGTTAATTACATGTCGCCGCCATGTCAGCTTTGTAATTATTTTGACAGCGCATTTTCTGTTGTTTCAGCATTTGTGAATCAACAAAGGCAACCCAGTTACATTCGCCAGATTTGCGTTGATATTTTTGCATAATGATGTGTGTCGATCCTGTTGCAGCAGGGAGCGACGCTCTCCCTCCTCGAACCCCCGCCCCTGCCTGTCAGTTAGGCCATCAGACAGTTAGACTTTCAGTCAGTCAACGGCAACGTTTTGTTTAATGAGCTTTTTACGAGCGTCGCTCACTGCGATATGAGCTACTGTGATATGAGCCAGCTATTGAGCTAAAAGCGAGTTGTGTCCTCATCCGCGTCCGCGTCCTCGCTTATCGCAACGAAAAACAGTTAGTGTGTAGAGGCCCGGCGGCAATGCGAGAGTTGTCTTACCGGTTGAAAGGCAATTACAATTGATTTAATGATAAGTAAACAAACGACTGGAAGACGACAATGGCTCGTGGGAGAAGGGCTTTTAGCAGCTGTCAGATCTGATTAAGAACTATAAAGTGAAAAGAAATAATGTAAGAATTGATTGAGAGTTATAAAGGACTAGCCAAATGTTAGTTTAATTAGTAAATTATATAAATTGAAAGGCTGTCAGATATTTAAATGCATTGAAGTAGGTGAAAAGAAGTGATGTTAGAGCGCATTGATAATTATTAAAGAGAGTATCGGCAAAAAGAGAAAGAGAAAAAATTAGTAAATTATATAATTGAAAAGCTGTCAGATGTCTGGTTGAGCTATAAATGAAATGGGAGGAGTAAGAAAAGAACTGTTTGAGAGTGTCTTATTATTTAACTCGAGCTACAGCCGCTTGAAAGCGATACCAATATTTAAGCACTCAGTTAAGTACAAGTGAAATTTACAATTACCATTGAACTTTGATTATATTGTTTTTCAATAAACAGTATAAACAACTCTCGCTGTCAATTTACTTCCTTTCCTCTATATATACATGTGTATCGTTGCCTGCAGCGCTTCAATGAAACAATCGCATCAATTTCGAGGTTTCCGCTCCGAGTTTGGTTTAGTTGGCGATCCGGTTCATCGCTGAACTGATACGCCCCAAGCAAGAACCACAAACAGAACAGCAACAGCTTCGGGTAGTGCGAATGCTGATGATGACAGCTGAAGCTGAGCTGAAGCTGAAGCTGATGTTGATGTTGATGTTGGCCATGTTTGATTGACTGTTCGACCAACTTTCCATGCAATATAGCGGGCCCTCTTCCCATCGTGTCGCGTTCAGCTGCATCTATTGAAATACATTTTCGCTTTCGGCAGAAGAGTTGGGTTAACAGTTGCTTCGCTTTGCTCGTTTGCAACTCGTCGCATAAATACATAAAGCGAGTCGAGATATTCGAATATTTGTAAACGATTTGCATAAGCAAAGGCAACAATCCAGCAATACGAACTATCGAACCGTACACTTAAAGAAAAAGCTAGTGTCTTCTAGTGTGTAAGAATTTAAGTTTAAATTCAAAATTTACATACTCCGAATAATAATCAGATAGAAGTCAGAGGTTTAACTGAACTCAAATAGAGAATATATTTCTTTTCGTATTATTTTAGAGTTGTATTTTTTTCTGAGAGTGCATCTGTCAGATACTTTCTGCTTTTGTATTTATGCATGACTCCGTTCAGTAGCTACTAGCTACATATAGTGTGTAGTATAAGCCTCTGTATGCATGTTGTCTGTCTCTTCGTATGTTTTACTTTTTGTGTCATTGTACTTTGAGGTTGTTGGCACTGCTTGGAGCTGTTATGATTGCTCTTAACGCTTCGCTACGTCTAACATATCAATGCTATCATAACCAGGCAGCAATGGATATGTTTGCAGCTGCAGACATTGATACAGCGGTTAAAAAGATGTCCATAAAGGAAAAGATACATAGATGCAGATACAAATGCAAAAATTCATTTTGTGTATATAGAGATATTTTCAGTATAAATATGAATATCTTACAATATATTGTATATATAATGACAGATATTGCAATATATATAGATGCAGCCATTCATAAATATAGAGATATATATTGAAATAAAAATATTGATGCAAATCGGGATTCAGATAAATTTCATTTTTGTATTTTGAATTTATTTTTTTGAAATGAAATATCACTTCATTTATTACAATTCGAGTTCTGCTTTAATTAACTTTTCAAAAGTCTTATGATTTTGTCTGAAGTTTTGAAAAATTTTGAAATTGTGGAAAAATTTTAATAGAAAAAAAAACTATTAAAGATAAATTAATTAGGTTAGGAGAGTAAAGATATATAATAGTCTATGTTATTAAAATGAATATTTTACATTTCGATGAATTATTAAAAATAAGAAACTTTTAAACAAAGAGGAAGGAAGAAGCTCATCAATTTAACCAGAATTTATAAGCTAGCAAATAACTTCAATAATGTTATTTTGGTTATACCTCCTTCATCTCTTCTCACTCACTCTCTCTATCTCCCTGTATGTAAACTCTTTGTCCACACCTCGCTCACTTACAGAGCTCGCGCTAGCTGCATTTTCACATTAAATATGAAAAATCAATTTCAGATTGCCAACAACATCTAACCGCAGAATCATCGCTTTATATCCACACACTCGTCTACTCACACATACACACAGACACACACACACACTTACACACATCAGTCAGAAAGACTCACTTAAGGGACCAACACATGGCAGTTAGCATATTCAGGGCACTTGCAGATTGCAATTGCTGTGCAGCAGCCCTCGCCACATAACAGTTTTTTGTCGGTGGGCAATATACACATACATATTCCTACATATGCACATATGTATGTGTATATGTATACTGTATAAATGCATATGCAGAGTGATTCGGTGGCAGGAACAAATGCTAATGCTCGGTTCGAGACGACCCGCTCGATTCACATGTCTATATTAACGCTGAGGGCAGCATCGGCGAGTTTTTCTCTGTGCCGGACTTGCGGAGCATTTGCATAAAATATTGTTGCGGTTCTTGAGCTACCCTGAACATCCATCTATACGAACTAACTGACTGATTGATGATGGCTTTCAGATAAATGAGCAGGCAGCACTTTGAAGAATTCGCAGCGAAAACTTAGCTTGGATGAGCATCAATATCAATAGGAAACCGCAATTTTTATCAAATTTAAATTTCATTAAATTTCAACTAATTTTCTTTAAAGCTTCCTCTCAAGGTATACTAGCTAGTTTTTTTACACCTTATCTCATCAATTCCTTATTCATTTATGTTTTCCTTTCTCTATTTGCTTTCCAATTCTCAATGAGTTTTGTTAGTCGATACTCATTTTCATTAGTTTATATAGGGTATATTTGTTAGCTTACTTTGGTATTTATGACCCTTTTTTGTTAGCAGGCATTTTTAATGGGTTTTATTTTAGCGCCGGGGCCAAAGACGAAGTCAAATGCTTAAAGTTGGCAGCAAATTAATGAAGTTTTCCCTGGCATATGATTAAAACTTTGCTCTCAGCTGCATATGGATTTTTTATTTTTTTTAAATTTTTTTTTCCATGCACTATACACTGTGGGTGGGTGTATTAATGGGGGCGTGGCATTCATGGTAAAGACATTCTCTAAAGTTAGCCGCAAAACTTTTTGCCCGTTACATTTTCATTTCCATTTGCATTTCTCTCTCGCGCTGCTGTCTATTACAATAAAATCTTTTGGTTACATTTTGTGCTCGGCTCATTCCGTTCCATGCGCTGGCATCAAACACAGATTTGACCCAGTTATAAAGCCCAGATCACGATTCTTTTATTTTATTTCATTTTATTTTGAACCTAGCCCCCAGCTTTGGGCTCTTATTTTATTTTGTTTGCTCCGTTTGCTTCTCTTTTAATTGTCTTTGCCTGGCTCTGTGCGAGAGAAGTATTTTTTTTTTTGGCTGGAAAACGGCTAGATGAACAGCCAGCGGCTTAATTTATTTAAATTGTTATGTTGGTTTATAAATTATTTAAAGTCATCCAGACAGCTGTTCAGCTCTGTATTTTTTGTTCCTTTTTAGCGTACGTCCATTGTTCAGTCGTTATACTTATTTACTTTCCATTGTTGCACAAAGCGGGAGCTCACTGTGGGTATATATATGTATATATATATCAAGAGTCGAGTATCAGCCCCGCAAAAGCTGTAGCATGAGTTTCAAATAAGTGTGGGAAATGAATAAAAAGATATACATAAATTAATGAGAGAGATTAAGGATGTTATATGAATGAACCTTCCTCCACTTTGGGCCTCTTGACTGTCAGCTTGTTCGTAGTTTTAATTATATTTGACCATGAAATATAAGTAAAGTAAGTACAATAATATTCTTTAATATTTATATGTCACGTCTCTACGTTATGAATGCACAACAAATCGCTGATATTGAAACTAGAGACTGGAAATGTCAAATATATATGTTTGAATGTTTACATTTTATGAGAGATATCTTCCTTCTGTTTCTTAGCTGCTCAGATATAATTACAGTACTTCTTACAGTATAAAAATTGTTATTTTAGGTGTTAGCAAACCTGACAGAAAAGTACACAAAAATATTCGGCTTAGTAATGCTTGAAAATAATTTGTTTTATTACCTTTTCAAGCTTTTTGTATTAGATAAATGAAAACAAGTTTTATTCCAAGATTTATTTTATATATGATTTTATTAAGCTTCATTGCTACTAAATTTTAAATAATTAAGTCATTATAAAATTTTTAATTGGGCCCAAATAAGATTATTATCATTCTAAAAATAATTAAGTACAAAAGGTATATCATTCATTCTTATTTAAATTAATACCAAAGTTCACATGAGATTATTGTCGTCACTTTAAACCATTATCAGATGGAGTTTTAGGGAATTTATACGCTCCCCAACAATCGTATCTTTCATGTTGAACATTATTTCCGAATTAACGAAGAAAAGAAAGCGAGACAATAAAATGCATTTTTATTAATTTGTAAGAAGTTTTGATAATCATATCTTCCAGTTTACTAGCGCTTCAGGGAAATCAGAAGAATTGTTAAAGGGGGATGATATATTAATATCGCATAACATACATTGAACTATCTCAGAATTATGCTATCGATAATTTAAGCAGCTCTACTATGCTCAATAGATCGCAGAAAATTAGTTTTGCAGCTTTGCATCTAGAACCAAACTGTGATAGCCCTATCACTATTGGCCTCTACATAGCTCACCGGCTGATAATTCAATATCGGTCTTAACAGCTTTTAGTAGCTTTCGATGGCAGCGTTCTTATTTCGATATTCAGTCAATCTGACAAAATTAGAAAGCAATTAGAGGAATGGCATTTTAAATGAATATCTATAATAAATTGTTGCCATGCCATTGATTTCCCATGGCCTTTTTTCGGTTTTGCTGCCCGCGGCGTTTGTCCTAGGTTTATTTGCCATTTGATTTGCAGTCGATAGTTGGCTTTCTATGTATGCATGTATGTATGAGTCCGATTCTGGTCGCTTTGACAGCACTTTTACCGTAATTGCAATAGCATTTACAGCTAATTCAGTTAATTCGCACTCGGGAAAAGCATTTTCCTCTTTCATTTAGCTCTTTTTTCACTGTTTTACCGTTTTTTTTCAATGCAACTGGCAACAAATCGTGTCAGGCTCTGGCTCAGGGCCCGGGCCAGTCGAGACGACGGCTTTTTAATTGACAGGCTGCGAGGGAGGGCTTAGAGAGGGCTCAGCTGTGAAGCGTGGGAGGGCCAACAGCAACAACAACAGTAACCATAGGCAATGGGAACTGGGGGAAAAAGGTCAAGCCAGGTAAAGGTAAAGGTACAAGGCAGAAGGGAGAGAGCGCAAAAAATGACTGAAAGGCCTTTCAGACAGCTGTGTGCTGGCTGCATTGGCCAACTGGCAGCTGGGCTGTTGCCTCTTTGTAGAGGGCGGCACGAAACGGGACGATTGACTTGATTAAAGATTTCACACTTGATTAAACACTGGATGGCTGTAGTTGTAGTTGTCGGTTTCGTTGTTGTTGTTGTTGTTGTTGCCACACAGCTCCAATTGCAAGTTTCAAGTTCGTTGCAGCAATTGATGAACGAAATTTTATTTTGTGTTTTGTTCGTTTTTCGGTTTTAATTTCCGAGGTTGGCAGCTGTGCGAGTTGCCTTTTTATGGCAGTTGCTTCATTGTCGACAACAGCATTGGCAAAAGCAACAGCAACAGCAAAAGCAACTGCAAAACAAAGCGAATGAAACAAAGGCAACAGTTAGTTTTTTTGTGGAGCAAAACACGGTCAAACGAAGACGATTAATGCGCACAGCCAAGCAAATAAATGTGCAGTAAGGAGCGACATAAAAAAGGAAATGTGTGAAACAAGCATTGGCATTGACATTGACTTTGACATGAGGATAAATATACAGCTGAGCATTCGGTTAGTGGCAACGTTTCGTTTGATAATTGACTTTTTAAGCATTTGAGTAATTAGAGAAAAACTCAAAGCTGAAGCAGCCAGAAAGATTGATTGATTGACTGATTGACTATTATTTGTAAACTAAGGTAATATATTTGAGTTGTTTGACTGCTTTTGATAATTATCCACTCTGGTAACTATTCATTAAAAAACTGATTGATTGAGCGATTGATACGTATTGAGCTGTGAAGGTATTCCTAATACTTACTGGTTGATTGATTGAAGCCTAAATTTTAATATTATATATAAATAGCTTAGCTTCTGTTGATACTTTATCTAATGCTTCTATGAAGTTTAAATAAGCTTTAATATAGCTGGTAACTATTGACAGAAAGACTGATTGATTGAACGATTGAGAAATATGGAACTTTGAATAAAGTAGCATAGATAAAATAAATGATCAAGCTGAAAATCTAGAGCTAGCTTTAAGAACTATTTCCTTGGATTAATGTCTGCTTCAAGAAATGATTATCTGATTAATGGATTTATTGATGAAACAGAATCATAAACATAACATGACTGCCTGATTGATACCAACAATAGAATCATTTAAGCCTATAAGCCCTGATTGATGAGCATAGCACAGATCAAGCAGTATAAGCTAAAAACCTTAAAATAGATATGGTTATATATAAGTATAAATCACAAATATTAATCATAAATTTTAATAAACCATAATTGTTAAATATAGCTCACCTCGATCCTTCAATAACCTAAACAATCAATTTTCACTGCAAATTGTTAATGACTCACGTATTTTGTTTGTTTTTACAGCTGTTCATTATTCGAATGCCATTTTAAGAGGTGAGTGAATCTAGAGCACACACACACACACACACACACACACACACACACACACACACTCGTTCCCCTTCCGCCTGCACTACCTCCACGCATAACGAGCGCCATTCAGTTATGGTTTTCCCTGGGGCTCATCGTATCAATCTTAATTTATAACAAATTTAATATGGTTGGGATTCATTTTTTATCGGGTTGCGGCTGTGCGGTAGCTGCCTCGTGTCTGGCAACTGGCAATGGTGAGCATGGTCTCCTAGGACTTATCCAACATGACGCCTACGCGCATGGATGGAGGCTCTACCACACATGCAAATGTGCAATATGTTCTCGAATGCGGTCATGGCTGGGCTTGACTTGGTTTTTGGTTACAGCCAAGCTGTGCTCTACGGATTCCAGACTCCGGATTACGGATTAAGGACTTCGTGTTATTCTTTTTTATCCGTGGTACAGCGAATTCCTTCTGACCTTGCTGCAAGCGAATTGTGCGTGCCCTATGTTGCGTGAAGGCTCGTAAATACGCTACGGTAAAAATGCACAACAAAAAGAAAATAAAAATAAATAAAAAACCAGAACACAGAAAACAGAAAACGTGTACAGCAAAACACACTTAAGTGATTTTTTGGCGCCATTTAAATGGTTTTCAAATCTGCCAAACGTAGAACCTAAAGGAATATGTCTGCTTCTGTATGGAATGCCAAAGAAAGGGGACTAAGCCATAAATTTTCAGCCAGGCTTTGCCACCTAAATGTGAGCATTTCGCAGCGGATCCGAGATGTATGCAACACAGCAGTGAGTGTGTTGAATAGTCTGAGTATGTGTGTGAGTGTGGGTATGTGAGTGTGAGTATGTGTGGGTGTGAGTGTGGGTGCTTGTATTATGTTGTTTGTTGTATGTATGTGTTATCAGCAACAAGTCGATGAAGGTGTTTTGGACAGCCTAACACAAATATTTTGTAAGCAATCGGACAAAAACCAACAGAGCAAGAGTCGAGCTAGGGGATACCCTATACAGTGCACAAGGCTAATCAGGTATACAAATATATATATTATATACCTATGGAATACCATATTAATTCAACTGAATGACTGTAAAGATTTATATGAAAATCCCTATAGAATCCTAACTAACATACATACAAATACCCACAACATAACCAATCGTAACACTACTCACAGGGTATAAGGTTTATATAATTTTAAGGATATTTTAGGTATACGACTAGAAAATATCCAGCAGTTAATTAACAGACTATTCTAGGTATTTACTGCATTCAATTTCCAAACATTGTCAATGTCTTCTAATGCACTGAGACAACTATAACATTTCTATGTGTTTATCATACTAATCTACCTTCTATTACTGAGCTGAATTCCTGAGCACGAAGAGGAATTCACGTTTCTCTGGGTTGGGATTCCTGTCTGCGGCTTATCAACAGCTGTCGATTTGCTGAGACTGCCTATTGAAAGGGCGCCTGATTGAACGCTTGATTGACTGCTTCTGTCAGGTGATGGAGCAGCGAGGGGTGAACGACTTTATCTCTGTATTCGCACTTGAATTTAGGAGCTGGGCGAACATTTTGATTGCGTTGCCTTAGATAAATTATAATGCTTAGCTGAATGAGTTGCAGAACAACATGTGATTCAGCAATATGAAGTGTACCTGAATTTAATATTTATCTTTATTTAAACGACTCGCTGATTGATGCGGCACTTTTAGCAAAACTTTGTAAATTAGTTGACAACTTGAAGGGAATATTTATAAAATTAAAATTTTTTGTCAATTTTATTGAATTTATTTAAAATTGTTGCATCTACCCGAATGTCAAGCTGTTAATCAAATAACAATGCTAAGAGCGACTAGCATTTAACAGCTCCTGAGTCGAGCTCCTTCAACTGTATTCATTGTGTTGCGTATACGCAATGTGCGCCCAGAGAATTGCTTTGTTTGCTTAGGCTTTTGACTGCTTGCTTGCTTGCTTGTTGAGCTGGCGGCGACTGCAAAGGCGCTTGTCAATATTTACGCTACCAAAATAATGTATAAATAATTGCATGTCACTCGCTGACAAACAAACTCACATTTATAACAAATATACAGACAAATATACATACTTATGTATGTATATACATATATACATATAGCATAAAGACCATATTGTTGCTCCCTTTTGAGCGTTTATTTGGCTGTTGACAGCTCTCAACACCGCAAGCTAATCGGCTGGCTCAGCTGTCAGATTCGACATTAGCATAATGACAGACAAGTGGGCGTGGCACAATGCCACACGCAATAATTACAGTTATTTACGCATATAAAAGAAGAAAACCCAACCAACAACTTAACAAGTCCTCAACAGACACTTTATGACATATCACAACATGAACATGAATATATATGCATATATATGTGTTATACCAAATCAATATGTCGTATGCCCACATTTGAACACTTCTGTGACACCTGCGCGGGCGTGGCATGTCCTTCATCGATGCGAAATTGCAGTTGACAGCGTCACTTAAATTATGCAAGAGCTGGCTGAAAAATGAAAAAATACAAAATATATGAAATATATATATGTATGTAAAAGCCGACAGCAATTACCCGAGAATTGGTTTATTAATTAAGTGACCAGTAATTGGCAGCCAGCGGTTGTTGGCGATGTTGGTCTCTGTGGATGCGGTGTCCGAGGACTGGAAGCGCCGCCTCCTCTGGGGAATGACCCTCCATTAGGGCTGCCCAGCCGACACTTATTGATATTGACAAGGGTTTAGAGCGGGCTTTTTGACACCTCAGACATGGATGCTAACAGTTGGGTAACAGTCTGTGTAGACCTGGGCAGATGAATATGTTTTAAGGATCTACTTACATGTATGTAAAATATATAAGAAATATATAACAGAGTATATAGAAATTATATATATGTATATAAATGATTTGATTCATATTGTGGCTGCATTCGTCATCTATATATAGTTTCCATAGATACCACAACTTGCATTTTTGTAAAATAAATAAGTAATATATATAGCTAATTAGAGTTGAGTATATAGATAATATAACAATTATATAAGATATCTACATAAATAATAGTCAACTACTTATCCTCTATGTATAGTCTCCATAGATACCATAAATGTAGACAAAGTCTATGAAATTTGTTTGCAAAAATAAAAAAGTTTTAGGCAAAACTTCATCAGTTTAACTTTCTATGAAATTAGACGACTTCTTCGGAAATATTATGAAATATAAAGTTCAACAGTTGGAAACTTAGTTCTTCAAATCTGGAAGCTAATCATTTTAGGCATATTAGCCCAGGCAAAACAAACTTAGCTCTAAGTTAAACATGCATTCCCATGAAGTTTGCTTAAGCAGCTACTTGATAGAAGCTCTCAACTCGGCTCACACACATGCCAGCACACAATCCTGTCAGTGTGTGTGTGTTTGTGTGTGTGTGTGTGTGTGTCGGTGACATGTCACGACGGCTAAATGTGAGTTTTGTCGCAGTGTTTCTCATTGTTGTTGTTGCTGCTGTTGGTTTTGCGGCTCATAAATCACACAAATTTGCGCGTGCAAAATTATTATATATAAAAAAGAATCAAAATAAAAACTCTGACATGAAGGGAATGTTATGGGTTAAGGGGGGAGACTGAAATCCAAGCCAAAAGCAAAACGCAATAAAAAGTTTTTGATTTCGGATCTTTTTATTTGTGTGTGTGTGTGAGTGTGTGTGTGTGAGTGCGTCCGGGTGAGCAAACAAAATTACAAAAGCCAGACGAGCAGACGACGAGTTGGACATGCCAAAAAGGTGGTCGGCTAAGGGGGTGGGGCGGGTGTGGTCAATAGCCAGACAGCAGCGGAAACGGAAGTGCGTAATGCCATACGTGGTCAGAGTCGTGTCGTTCTTTATTTTGCAGTTCAGCGAAGGTGCAAACAGTATTTTGATTAATTGCAGACGTGAAATGGCAAAGAACCACAACAACAACAACAACAACAGCAACAGCAACAGCAACGAGAACAGGTACAACATTATTGTTATTTCGCACTGGCTGTGGCTGACTTCTTTTGTTGTTGAGCCATGAAACAAAAGCCACAGGCCGCACTAAATATAAATCTAGGCAGCCATAAAACTGCAATAAAGAAAAAGGTGTTTTACACTTGTATTACATTTTAATACACACTCACACACACGCATACACACACATACACAGACGCTAAAAAAGGGTTTTGGCCACACAATAAAAAAGCTGACTTGTTATATTTTGACAAGACGCAAAGTTCATTTGGCAGTTTGTCAAGCTTGGACTTTAGATATAAATAAATAATGGCGGATTGTGTTGGCTGGAAAAACCATTGAGTGAGATTTATAATGTATAACATGTAAGAAGTTTTTAAGTCGAGCACTACCGACTACATGATACTTAAAAAACAGTCGAGTCTGTGTATGCTCATTCACACAAGTGAACTGAGTATATTGGGTTTGTGCAATATCCATTATTATTATTATGAGTACTACTATTATTATGAGTATTCTGCAGTCGGAAACGCTCACTATTTCATTTTATTGCTTAATAAAAATTTAAAAAAGAGATAGGAGACAGATAATTTTATATTAACTTAATTTCAAACTTTTTTTCTTGTTAAAGCTCGAAATCGAAATTTTCTTTCCTTACTAATATATAGCATATAATATATTTAAGTTAAAGTTATAAAAGTACTTGAAAATAGATATATTATTTATTCTGCATAGAATCAGATACGGATGTACATGATAAAAACAAACGAATATATTTTATTTTATTAAAAAGCTGAGCATAATGTAAATGTTTGTAGCCCACACAAGCGATTAATATTCTCTAATATTTAAGTTGGTGTTAGCCAAGGTTACACAATGGCCAATTCATTTTTTGGTGTGAACAACCTTTTCTGATGATAATAAATGATTATGACAAAGAACTGTGCAGGAGCTCTCTATGTATACTATGTAATCATTTTTGTTTTACGAGCAAGCGTAGAGAGTTTTAATTAAAATTAATTAGAGTGGTTAAGCATTTTGAGACTGAGCAAAGAGTTCAGCAATGGCCCAGTTAATTAGGTGTGTGTGTGCTTTTTTCGTTACTAAACTGACGTAATTGACCAGAAGGAGGGGGTAGGGGTAAGTGGACTGAGTGAGGCGACTGTTGCAAATGTGAAAGCAGCAGTTGGCCAAATGTGCGAAAATTGCCAGCAAATTGGTGTAGAGACAGCCACGGGCCCAGAGATTTGCATACACGAGCTGAAAGTAAGGCACATTCGAATCAATTATGCCTCCTCTCGATGTCGACCCCCTCTCAAACGACGTGCATGCCAATCAGCTAGTCATAGACTCAGTCAGTCAGAAAGTCAGAGAGTCGAAGAGTCGAAGAGTCAGAGAGTCGGAGAGCCACAGAGTCTGTGGGGCAGCTAGCATTTCATTCTTTGAGTAAGTCAGCAAGTCAATCAGCGGAAGTTTGTCTCGTCACTGAGTGCAGCTTTAGGAAAATAACAATGGCAAGGTACAGCTGCTCTAGTCGCAACTGCAGATACCCTGTAAACACTTACGCAATTTACATTGAAAGATTTCCACTTCATTGTTTATTGTTTATACATTGTTCAGTTGTTATGAAACTTTCTGGGCTTGCAGATAAGCTGTAACTGTGAGCATATGCCGCATATTAGAGCTGCATTCCTGACTAATTATATACAACAACATACTCTGTGTATAACTATTGTAATCCATATTCAAAGATCTTATTTATAAATCAAATTTATAATAATGTTATACGTAGTATTATTATAAATATTTTTACAGAATATATTCTGTGAGCTACTAAGCAATCCACATTACTTAAAGATTTTTGTTTTTCAAATAAATAAATAATAAACTTTATTATTAAAAACACTTTACCCTAATTTTATCTAGAAAATTTATAGTAAATATACCCGATATGCACACTACACATGAATACAGGGTATCACAACAATAGATCTTTGCCATTCGCTTCTCAGGTTCTACTTTTGGGACGGCCTATTGCCCTGCTGCAACAGCAACAGCAACAGCAGCAGCTGCTGCGGCTGCAACGCTTTCTCGCACCACACTGGAGTTCTCAGCTCTCAGCTCCCAGCTCAGCTGGCTGGCTGTCTGGCTGGCAATTTTCGTGGCCAAAGTAACTGTACTTGATGTGCGGCAATTTCATTATGCAGATCGACAGCTGCGGCTACAGCAGCAGCAGCAGCAGCAGCAGCAGATGAGCCTTCCAGTTAAAGCCGTCTGCGGCAGCCCTTGGTCATGGATAGCTCTTGGGTAAATGTCTTTTCTTTTCTGTCAGCCGCACTGTTGGCTGGTTTAAGCCTTGCTTTGGCTGCCGCCAGCCACTAGCCTCTTGCTGCCTGCTGCCTTCTGGTCTTAGCCTTCTTTTTCAATTGTCTTTTTTTTTTGCGCTTGCCAAGTTTGGGTCATAAAAGCGGCGACAGCACAAAACAATTAACTTTACAAAGGACTTTTGTCTTTGGCCAGCGGCATTTGAGCACAATATATATACCTATATATATATATATATATATATATATATATATATATATATATATATATATATATATATGTACAAGAACGGGACAGCAATATTATAAGATATATGCTAATTTATAAAGATATTAAAAAATAATTAGGGTGCAATATAATATAATAATTTAATTTTCATATTTATTTAAGGCAGTATACAGTCAAAATTAAACATATAATCAAAAGATAATAATAATATTAGTTGTATTTTCTACAAGTTTTTGAATGTATATTTATAGTGACTTCAAGCATATTTCTGTTATTTCGAGATTGTAACATAAACAATATTAAATCTATATTAATCACAATGAAATTTTAAGTCACAAATATTTAGAGACTTTAGCATATTTTGTACTTTATTTTGGAAAAACAAACAAAAGAAATTTGTAAACATTTTTTAATCCACCTGGGGAATATTTTTGTTAATTACGCGCTGACTGAGCAAAGTTTAGTCGAGTGCTTTCTTTTATTTTCCATGGGCTTGTTTTTCTTTTTGTTCTTCAGCTGGGATATGGAGTGGGGGATTGGGGATATGGAATGAAGGATGAGGGTTCCAGCAATTAACGCCATTGCGTTTTGTTGGCGTGTTTTGTGTCCTCTTGGCCAACTGTTTGGCTGCCCTTGGTCGTGCCTTGTTATAAATTTGGCCAATTTGAGCGGGTCGGAAGTGTAATGGCCACACAATGCCAAATGGCATGGCAAAAATTAATTAAATTCCAAAACGTATATACATTTATACGAGTATATATATATATGAATTTGTGTATATTGTATATTGTATATGCTGCCGATATCTATCGAGCTGAGGTGTTTCCCACGCCAACACGCACCCACATCGGCCGCAAACGCAAAACGCAGACGCATTTCCCACAGTCCAAATCAACAGAGGTTTCATCTCAGTCTCCGTCTCAGTCTCCATCTCAGTCGCCGTCTCCGTCTCAGTCTCAGTCAACTGTCGCGACTATCTGGCTCTCGTTCGTGTCGCCAGCTTGGCTGCAAAACTGTTTACGAGCAAAGCCAAAAACCAGAAGACAGGAAGCCATCAGAGGCCACCCGGGCTCCACAAAAGAGTTGGGGCTTTTTTAATGGCCCCCGGTTAAAACTCATTTTTCGTTTTTAATTTTTTTCGGCTCTTTGTTTTTGGCTCATGCAAATTGGCCTTTAAAATGATTCGCTTTTTCTTCTCTTTTTGTTATATTTCTTTTGCTTGTTTTCCTTTTATATTTTTTTATGATTTTATTATGACTTTTTCATTGGGATAATCAAGTTGTTGACGCAGCGCGAAAATTATGTGCGAAAAATTGTGCTTGGCAATTAAATTATTGATTAAATTATTTTTAATACGCGCCTAAAGAATTTTGCCTTTATGCAGCCGCAAAAGGTTTCAGTGTTGGATTTTGTATAAAATAATATTTATGAACTTACATATGGGAAAAAAATGATGAATAAATAGTGTAATAAAGTGATTCAGTTGAAAATTATAATAGGCTTGGATTTTTTATTCAAAATTAATTATTTAATAATTGCATTTATGAATTTAAAAAAAAAAATGTTTAAATTAATTTTTCTCTCTTTCAATTTATGTAAAATATACTATCTTGTAATTTGTTTAAAAATAAAATCTTTTATTTTTAGAGATGATTTAATTTAAAATTAAATAATACAAATATTTGCTTTTTTCTCTCTTTCTATTAATATAAAGTATATTTTTTATTAAGTCTATCGAACATAATAAATGATTTCTGAACATTTTATTCTAGTTTCCCAATGAAATTCAGAGTGAATAGTAACCGTAAATAGATTTATTTAATTTTATATTTAATGCTATAGTTTTCTGATTGCATTGGAGCACTTTATGCTTTAGTCAGTAGTGGAATTAATGGAATTCATGTAGGTGCTTAGAGATATGAAATACAGAAAATAAATACAAATTGGATTGGTATTTTAGATATGAATATAAAAATACTAAAGCTGAAACAAGGAAACAATTCAGAGTTCGTTTCAATTGTCTGTTAAGCTTCAGGTTTAATGTTTTTTATGAAGAAACTTTACCAGAAATCATACATAAATATAGAAATGAGTAGAAGATCAGAGCTTGTTGAGTGCACGCTCTGCTCTTGTACGGAAAGTCAAGTGGGTTAGAAAATTCTGTCAGCATTTGTTGTGCTGAGATTGACGGGACGATGGCTGAAGAGTTGGGAGTGGCGAGCAGAGCGTGGTTGGTTTCCAATTTATTGGATTGGTGCTGCAGCATCATCTAATATGCGATTAAATTGAACGTGCCCGAGCCCAGAGTCGCCCAGAGTCGCCCAGAGTCGCCCAGAATCGTGGCCACGGTCGTGATGTAGCGGCCTAACCTGCAGACGCCCAGCTAGTTAACCCAGTTGCAGCTCACCAGCTCCAGCTGGAGCAGCAGGTTCATAGAGGGTTTCATTTCATCAAAACAGGCAACAGGCAGCAGGCAGCAGGCGTTGCTCTTTTCAGTGGTTACCCCGGCTGCAAAATGGATTATTATGTTAATTACTGTCATGTCACGTAACGTGATGCTGCTCCTGCCCCAGGGGGAGATGGACAGGTGGAGGGAGGCGCAGCTTTGGGGATGTCATGGTTACTCAAGGCAATGCACCGCGATGCTGCTGCATTAAAGCGCCATTCAACTGCAAATTAGCACACAAAATATGAGCCGATGTGCAGCTCTCCTGGCAGGCAGTCACTCGGCAGTCACAACAGCCAACTCCCCATCTCTGCCAAGTTCCTCGCTGCGTATACATAATGCACGGCTCCGCGTTATTTGGCCGGCATAATAAATTTAAATTATTTCCATTGGCACGTGCACAGCATCAGCAGCAACAACAGTAGCAGCAACAGCAACAAAAGCGAGCACAAAGCAATTGTGCAGCAGCTTTACAATGTTGCCAAAATAATATGAATAAATAACAATAAGTAATGGTTCGCAGGGTCCATTTAAAAAGTATCATGCCAGCAAATATACAATTTAAATAAAACTACAAAATAAAATTAAATTCATTCAAATGTAACAAACGTGCGAATGCAGTCAGAAAAAAAACTTAAATTCGGATTTAAGCAGCTAAAAAATAAATAATAGGTAATAGTTATAATAAATCAGATATATATTTTTCTATGAAATCATATAAAATAGAAAATCAGATTTAGAAAAAAATATATGTAAATTGAAAAACATTTTGTTTTAGCTTTAAATTCATTTGAAGAAGATTTTTCTACAAACATTTGTGTCTAGAAATATCTAAAGAGATCTTCAATTTAGATCGATTCTAAGATCGATGCGTTCAAACATACGGACAGGCGGACATGGCTACATCGACTCAGCTCGTTGCCCTAAATATACATATATATATATATATATATATATATATATATATATATATATATATATATATATATATATATATATATATATATATATATATTTATATATATATATATATTTATATATATATATGTATGTATATATTTTATGAGGTCTGCCTGTTACATATTTTTTAGCAAAAACATTATTTCACATTTTAAATGGGCTTCTCGATATAAAAACATAAAAGTGTTGTAGAATTTCAGCTATTCCTCAAAAAAGTTTATTCTTTCTACAAGCAAACAAAAAGTTTAGGAAGTCTACATATTTACCTAGCAGTCTACAAAAATCCATAGCTGTGACAATTTAAACACGTTCATGACTTAAGAAAATATTTTTATGCCGTGAAATCACTTTAATTTTTATGAGAATATAATATATATGTAAATGATTTTCTTTATTTTTCAGTTTACCACTCATTCAATTCCTAATAAAGTCATTCTCTTCCTAAACAGAAACAAAGAAAATTCTAATTTAAACTACTTTGAGCTGAATAAAGCGTGAATTTCTTAGCATGCGAACAGCTTTGAGGAATCAAAGCCCATTGATAATTGCCTCAATATGCCCACTCGAAATTCTTTCAATTTTGTATTAAATTCAAATGATTTTTTTTTGCAATAATTTGATAGAATATGCTAAAAAAAAATTCAACACACAAATAAGAGCCGCCTTATTTAACATTGTATTTAAGCGGACATTGAAACCAAAAGTATAACAACAACAAATTAAGTATCTTGTAGATTTGCTCGTTATTAAATTAGAATTCGCGAGAAGAAGAAGAAGAAGAAGCACAGATAACAAAGCGGCGATTGAGCCAGTTTCTTTTTTGTTTTTTTGGCAACGTTTCTGGCGCATGGCCAAGAGCCAAGAGCCAAGAGTCAAAGCTAATGCCATAGACGTAATGGTGGCAGCCGGTTTTAATGCCCATTGAGTAAGATACAAAGCGGGCATATTGAAATTGTGATGATATGTGTAACGGGAGCGAGAAAGTTATTATGATACAGTGAATTGATTTTACATGACTACTAAAGCAAAAGTTTTTTGTTTTGTTTACTATACTACGAAGACAAATTTATAATCTTATGCATGCCAATTCGAAGTGCTCCTTTATTAAAATTATTGTCAAATTTATAGGGAGCGGCTTTCCTATTATCGATAATTATCGATTCTTATTTCTCAGTACAGTCGATTCCAAAAGCGTTAAATATATAATTTGCTTATTGGCTGTTTGAGATAGTTTAGAAACAAATTAAATAATAATCGAGTTATGTATGCATACCACATGAATCGTATCTTGATTCCTTTAAATAGAACATAGAACTATCGATATTGATAAAATATTTAATGCTATTCTGATTTATTTTGTATTAGTTTTCAATCCAACCTTCGTATGAATATTATAGAGTCATTATTGTACTCTAAATTGGAATACCGGAAAATATATTATTTTCTGCTTCACTGTAATAAGCTCTCATCCATTTACAGGGTATTTTGAAGTCAAACACTTCGTGCACACGCCTCTGGCAAACGTGGTTTGGAACGACGTCAAAATGTGACGTGCGCTCTTCGCCGAGAGCCAAACAAGGCGCAAATAATAATCATAATAATCATGATAATAATAATAATAATCATCATATGAAATAATATGAAAAATTATGTAAATCGCCGCCCCGTAAAAGGTAAAACTGGCCGAACAAGAAGTTTTTTCTACTTGCGTAATGCAGCTCGAGACGAGAGCCCAGCCTGAGATTTATTTAATTAGCTGTCCGACGGAGCACAGCAAAGCTTGACGCGCCAACCCGCATCATAAGTCGGGCTACCTTTTTTCTTTCTTCTTCTTACGTTCACTTCTCTACAATGGGTCGCAATATGAAATATGATTTCGAGCAATTTTTCAGCTTCCAAAAAAAGTATTTACATAATTAATTCTACTTCTTACCCGCTGTCAACTTACAAAAACTTTGCGCGCTGCTCCACTCGACCAACTGCGTTGATATGTAATTAGAATTAGAATTAGAATTTATGACCACGTTTACGCTCTAATAAGTTGTCATCCAGCTTGCTAGCGGCGCAAAAGTTTCCCGTTGCATTGTCTAATGATGGTTCTAATTAGATATACCCTATAAAGAGCATTTAAATATATGAATGAACTTTCGTTTATGTAAATGTCTTTTTTTTATACCATTAAGGTTATCTGCTGTAGTTGATTACGACTGATATCGCCTATTCAGATATAGATATTAAGATATATATATATATAGATATGTATATGTATATAATATCAGTATATATCACAATTTCTTCTTCATATTTTTACGGAATATATAGTGGGTGGACAAAGTCAAGAACAATCCGAATTTTTGCTTCTACTATAGCTTAAGTTGACTTTACTACCACTCTTAATTATTACCACGAATGCTTATGGGTTCTATATAATAATGCTTTCCCACGATCTGTTTAATGTGTACTTTAACTATGCACTTGTGCTCTTGATTGGCCGTTCACTTGGCTAAGCGCTTGGATCAGGCTAAACCTTATAATAAAATACAGTCAAGAGTTTCTCGTGCGCTTCTTTATGAAGCAGAAGGCAATGAAAATGCGATTCCAGTTGCAAATAGTTGAGCAGATATAGTAATGATGATACAATGAAGATGAGGATGACGAAACTTGCGTCTGTAAGACGAGCCGAAGGCGCCTACGCCAATCAACGCGGAAAACAGGTGGAAGGAAGGAGGGGGATGGGGGAGAGAAAACTGCTAAGCTTAACGCTTACGTAAAATGCATTGCAAAAAGTTTCGACAAACTAAAACCCCAATGCCAAATTGTTATCAATTATGTTTGCTAATTGCAGAGGATGGCACAACAAAACATAAACATATACAATATATATATATAAATATTTATATATATTTGTATAAGTCTTCATTCATGTTGCCCATTTGCGGTTAACCCATTGGCCAATTGCAACTACCATAAACAAAATCTGAAAAAAACCCAGTTGACAAAGGGCCACCCACCAAAACAGGTGTGCAGTAGGTGTGTGCGCAATTGTTAAAACTATTATTTATATTAATATTACAGCTGTTGCAAAGACACTTTATTTTTATAGCTTTTATGATTTTTCGTACGACTTGGCTTCATTTTAATGAGTCGCAAAATTTGCTATGGTTGTTGTTGTTTTTGTTGCGTGCTCAAGAAAGTGTTGAAGAAATTGTCGCCACGGTAAGGGTGTTTGTTTTGCATACCCTGTAGAAAGTGTGGTGATTTCAAAGAGTATATAGACATAGGGGAGAAGGTGGAGCACGTCTTCAAGCTCTTTGGCATGCATAGAAACTGAAATCTATATCAGGCTTCAATTCGAATTTTATCGATAAATTTCAATAAATTCATAAAATCGATATACTAGAGATATAACAGAATTGATTGATGCATACAATCGATATATTAGAATTATAATATAATTTACATACAAAAAGAATTTTCTAGGATCTATAGCTATAAAAAGCGATATTTTGTTTGGCTTGTGAAATTCTTTATCTAGCTTCCCCTCTCATTTGCAGCTTGTGCTTAAGTCACTGAATACTGAATATTGGATAATATCATTTTCGTTATCATTCGATCTTTATAAATGTATTGCTAATGCCAGTCAGTTGCATTGAAAGTATCACAAGCTCCCAATAATATCGACAGGGTATCCACTAGTCTGGCTGGCTCTAACTTTTTTCTAACAATCTGTAAACTTGTGCATTGTTGAGTGTTTAATAAGCGGAAAGACCACAAGACATGACTTTGATAATGCAGCCACAGTGCGTGGAAAGTTTGCACCCAATTGTGACAGAGCCAACAAAAAGCAAAGCCAACAGCAAATCTTGTTTTTTTTTTTTTTTCGTCTTTTTGCTTTTTACTTTTCGTTTTCATTGTCAAAGCAATTAACTGTTTTATTTTCTTTTCATTTGGGTGACGTCTACCTGATGCGTGTTACGTGTGTGAAATATTTGAGTCAGTTCTTGGTATAAATTATGAGCAGGTCGCTCGCTATATAAAGAACTGTAATATAATTGCTTAAGTTTTCGCTCTGCTAGCATGAAATGCGATTTTTTCCCGTTTTCTCTCTCTCTCTCGCTCTCTCTTATCTGTGTTTTTTCTCTGTTCTAATTACCTGGCCAAGATGAATTCATTTTCCGTTGCCTTCGTTCCATTGTGTGCGTTAATGAGGCAATTAGGAGCAGTTGATTGCTCGCAGTGACTGGGCAGATACGTTTCCTATGAATAGTGAAAGTTTTTCCCATTTGAAAATTCTTGAAATATTTTTGCCACTGACAATAAAAAGTAAGTTTTATGCTTGGCTGATTTCCAAGCAGAGCTCTGAAAGTTTTACGATGCCAGAAATCTGTAAAAGCTCCAAGTTTACATCATAATAGTTAAATTCACTATAAAAGTTAAGCTATGCAGAAATGCTATAAATGAAAAACTGAATGATTAGAGTTTTGATTCTGATTCAAATGTCACTCTCAACTGCGAGTTGAAAATAGTGAAAATTCTGATGTTAACATTATATTTACAAATGATATTGTAAATTTACATTCATCAGAGTGATTGAGAATATGTACCTGAAATAAAAATAATAAATGTAATAAAAACTATTCTACTTCTTCATTCTACTACTTTCAGACCAATTTTCATTGCAAATTTTTCAATTAACTCTGTAGTTGGACACATGTTTTCGTAGCTTTTCCAAATTTTTATTGCCAGCTGTGCCAAATGGCGGGAAAAACTAATTGAAAATTTTAATAAATAAAGGCAAAAGCTGGACTCTGACTAATCCTAGTAATTTCTGTGTACTTAAAGTTTTCTTGCTCCATCTCAAGTATTTTTCAATTATTTTTAAAGTAGACAAGTTTCACTTGGGTGGGGCAAGGGCTGTTGCATTTGCAACTTTTTGTTGCTAGACTGGTGCGAGTGACATTATCGTGCCACTTCCCTCCGCTTTTCTCGTGTCATATAAATCAGAGAACGCACTTAGCACAAATTGTGAAAGTTGCAAAAGTTGATGCCACAAAAAATGGCAGCAGCAACAGCAACAGCAACAGCGTCGGAGACAGCCCTAGAATTTTCTTCAGCCGCCTTCTGCATTGGACAAACGGAGAGCGAATTAAATGATAAAAAACCGCAGCCAACTGAGAGGCAAAACATGGCCCAAAGGCGGCTCTACTGAGGGTTTTGCTTCAGCATTTGAGAGACCGGCTGATGGGGCCGCTGATTGCGGACGCACGCACTCGCCACACGCTGTGGCTGCCAGGCAAAAAAGTTGCAGCAGCAGCAAACGAGTTTTTTTTTTTGCATTTTTTTATTGCCTTTGCCGTTTCTTGCTTTTAGGCAAAGTTAAATGTAACGTGCCGTAAAATTACGGGACAAGAAAACACAGCGGAAAAGTGAGAGAAAGAGAGCTAAGAAAACTCAAGGTGAATACCAAATACCCTGTCATAAACAGAAACCAACTACTTGTATGTTTTAATATGAGTTCGCACCACATATACTGTCTATTCCGAAAGAATAAAGCGAAGATATGAAAGATACATTAAGAAAAAGAGGGTAAAAAAAGCAATTAATATTCATACATATACTTATACATATTATATACATATTTTCCTTACATATTATATTATACATACATATATGTATGGTATGAATGGTATGGAGAAATAAAATGTTATACAACGAACATATATATATGTATTACTTAATACAAATCACACTTTAGTAATGAGACCATAATATACACTCTCTTCAGTCTGTTCAACAAAATTTTCCATTAATTTTGTACCTCCTTACCCAACTGACTGGCATAGTCAAGATACCCAACGAATCGCACCTCAAAATTGGCATAATTATTGTGCGCTGTCGTTAGCAAACGAACCGAGGGCAGTGGGTTAACGTGCGTGGCGCCCCCTGGCGGCAGCGGCCGCAACGTCTGCAGCTGCAATACAATTGAAGTTTTGCTTCGTTTCAGTTATATATTTGATTGCTTTTATTTGCCAAAAACGAGACAAAAAGCAACAGCGACACCAACAACAACGGCGAAGATGGAGACGTAGACAGAGACGGAAAACCGGTTGCGTTTGCCTCTGTTTTTGTGGGTGTATTTTTGGCCGTATTGTTGTTGTTGCTATTGTTGAAGTTGTATTTCTGTGGCGGTTATGCAATGCGTCGTGTCGCCGCTCCAAAAGCAAAATCAAAATACAAATAAGTAACCGTTGTGCAAACTTACAGTGGGACACAAAAATTAAACGGCTGCTGCGCTTTGTGTTTTTGCAATGTAATTGTAGGACACCCTCTTGCTGTTACACACACCCATGCATACACCTCAATCGGAAAATCACTCGCACACATAAAGTTGCCTTCGCAATCTGTTCTCTCTAATCAGCAAACAAATTTGTTGACATGCTGGGCAAACGACTAGAAAAACAACAACAACTTTTACACAGACATACTACGAACACACATACATATGCAATACAAAACCAAAACAGAAACAAAAGCAAAGCAAGTACTAAGCAGCTTTTGCTTGACTTTGCTTTGGTCTCTGCTTTGCGCTGCGCCTACTTAACTGTTGCTGTTGTTATACATGCTGTTGTTGTTGTCGCTGTTGCTTTTAATGCTACGGTTTTAAGAGGCTGCTCTTTGGTTAGCTCATTTGCTGCTGAATATAGAGTAGGGCGGCGGAGAAGAATCAACGAAATGAAGAGCCAAAACGCGTCTCGTTAAGTTGCTCTGCGCTTGACCCTTTTAGCTGCCCATGAAAGTGCTTCACTCTATGACAAAATACTACGAGAGGTGCATAAAGAGACAGAGAAAGAGCAGAAAGCAAAAAACTGAGTTAAAGCTTAAAAACAGTTAAAGTGCAGCTTTAATAAACGACTGCGTGAAAAAATATGTTATGATGGGAATTTTAATTTGAAACTTGCTAAGATAAATAAAAAGAAATAAATAAGTAACAAAGCCAACAACAACAAAGAATATATTTAAATGAGCTAAGAAAATTGAACTTTAATAAAACGGTGAAGTTTAAAGGAGAATTTGAATATCAACAGGTCAAATAGGATTAATATAAATTAAAAAAAAGTTTAAAGATTATTATTTGATTGGGTATAATTGCAAAATTAAATTTAAATTGGACACTTGTGTAATGAATTGCCTCAAATGGAAAGAGAAGCAATTAAATTGATATCCGTTCATATATCAAACCAGCTGTGACTCCATCCGCAGTGATGTAGAAATGTGACCTAGTTTTTGTTCTTTAATTGAAGAACTCTTGTCTCATGTCAATTAATGGACAACTGTCTAATGCGATCCCTTAAATGTACTAAGCATTTTATAACGGTAATTCACGACACATTTTCCAAACTCCTCAATCGACCGCCCGCCCATCCCCTGAAACTCACCTACTTACAAGCAAAATGCGCCCGAAACCTTTTTGCGCACGTCAAAGCGGCTTAGCTTCAACTTGAATGCACAGCGGGTGTGAAAGAGAGCGCATACGCACATCCGTTATAGACATAACGAGCCCATTGGCATTACTCAAGCGTCTGTCTAAAATTGACTCAAGCCGCCCCCCTTCCGCTCACCCGGCTTTTTATCCCATACTACATACATACGTAATCCCATTGCACTTTTGACTCGTCTCGTCTGCTGCTCCATTTAAAAGACAGAATCTTATTGCTTCCGCTGCTGTTGTTGTTTACATACCCTATAGCTAATGCCAGTGGATGAGGTATATTTAACATAGGGTGCAAATCGATGTTTAAATATTTATCATGAGGAACTCTGAGAGTATAAAATCAAGAATTGATTCTAGAAAAATTGTATAGAATTGATTGCATATATAAGATAAAAAACCAAACGTAATAAATATTTATATACATATATCGAGAACCTACTTGGTGGAATTTTAAAACTTTGTTAGCATAAGGAGCATAAGAAGCTACTACTCAGATTAGGTGTTGCACAGCTATTTACAGGGTATTTTCTAGTCGAGCATTCTTAATTTGTATGCTACTTTGTTGGTGCTTTTATCGTTATGACAGAGTCGGCTGGCTGTTGTTGCTGTTACCTGTTGCCAATGCCGGTTGCCACTGGTAGCCCCATTTCCTCCGAGTGCATTAGAAGTCAAGTGAATAAACAGCAGCTGAAGCAGCAGCAACAACAGCAACAACAGCACAAACAGCAAAGGCAGCTCGAAGAGGAAGAATAACACGCTGCGGCTGGAAACCGTTGCTCGCAAGTTGCTTGACTTTTTGGTCTTGGCCTTAAAAAGCGAACCAGCTAACTTGTTGCGCAACACACAAGAAAAGGAAGAAGCAGAGGAAGAAGAAGAAGAAGATGTTGCGAGAGTGCGGGGACCGGCAAGAGTTCCCCGGTGCAAAGAAGAAGCAGCAGCTGAATCAACGCACACTGTAGACAAAAGTTGGAGCTGGAGTTGGAGCTCGACACTGTGGCACTTGGTCGAGTGCAACGAGTTTGTTTTTTGGTCTTACTTGCTGATACCCTCCTCGATCCATTTGATATGGCAAAGTTAAGGTATAATGGTTTACTACACACGTATGTAACAGTCAGTAAGAGAGGTAAATTAAACCATAATTTTCATAAATCGTAGCTAGGAATCAATTTGAACATGAGACTCAACTGGTGATTCTCTAATATCAAAAGCAGATATTAAAAGTTTAAGATAAAAATTTTATGAAATTCGAGAATGAATTGAAAATTTTGACTAGAAGTTTTTGGTTCTTTCGGATTAACCCTTTTCATCTAATACAATTATCATCTCAATTTGTAAGGTATTTGAAAGTCGGAAGCTTCCACTCTTACTTGGTTTTGGTGTGGCTTGCTGTCTTGGCTATTAGGCAGCAGCTGTTGCCAAATGTTTTGTTGTTGCTGCTGTTTTCTTGGCCCGCTTATCGAGCCGGCTGCCTGTTGCACTTGTTCTCGTTCCCGCTCTCGTTCTCGCTCTCGCTCGGCCTCTGACTCGGACTCTGGCTCTCGTTCTGGTTCTATTTCTGGTTCTGGTTCGTTGAATGAGTTTTGGGCTGGTTCAGCTTAGTTGGTTTGCAAGTCTGCTTATTGTTGTTTTTTTATTTTTTATTTATATGCAAATTATGTAGCTAACCATGTACGCATACAATACAAGCAAAAAGACAAATACACATTTAAATATATGTGTTTGTATTATAGAATACATATGTGTTTATTTTTTAGCTTTTGTTTCACAATAGGTCGCTGATGACGTGCTTTGTTAATAGTTCTTGACATATAATTAAAGCTGAAGCTACGATTCCCATTATGCTATGTTATATGATAATATAAACAGCTGAAGGAAATTTGATACAAGAGTGAGCCAAAACATATTTTCGATAAGAATTTCATTGTCAAGAATAATGTTTGAATTGGAAGTAATATTACTTTAAATTCCCACAAATTATTTGCAATTGATGTATATTTTGTGTTATATAATATTCCGGGCAGCTCGTAGAAACTTGATCCGGCAAAGGGAGAGAGTGAGAGGCATTGTTTAGATAATTTGTGATACATAATTAAATACAAAAATATTTAGGTCAAACTTTATTAATGCTAACTTTAAAATATTTTTTTAATTAAATCGAAATGTTTGCACAATAAGCTTAAGAATAATTTAATTGAATGCTAAAAAAAGAATTCCTGAAAACTGTTGGAGATATATAAAAATGTAGAATAATAATTATTTCAAATAGCATTTGTACGAACTAAAAACTGAAATAGGGAATAAATCCTTCCCAAATGAGCCGTCGCCTAAAAGTGCTTTTAGACACAAATGCTAGGCAAAGTGCCCAACAAAATCCTTTGCATCATAAACCTGTTTTTATACTCTGAGCCAATTAAAAATGGGAAACTGGGGTATAATGCTTACTTTGTTAAAATTTATGTAACACGCAGATGGAGGCGTGGCTGACCCCATATAGTATATATAGCCTATGCTATATTTGCATTCATTAGCAAAGATTTTGTAATTAATAAATTTTTGATACAAATACTAGTCAAATACTAGTCTTCTGCTTTAATTAATACACACATTTGAATGTTATCATCGCATTCTGAAAGTTTAAATTTTACAATCCCTTTACACGAGGATTTATTCTACATACACTCATACATATATAAGCTATAGGCTATAACATAGCCCAAATAGCAACCCAAGCGCAGTCGCTGCGTCAACTGCGCAGTTACCAGGGCGCGTGCTTATGAGATTTTGTTATGTATGCAAAAAAAGAAGCAAAGAATTATTGGAATATCATATATAATTGTCACATAACATCTAAAAATCTGGTAAGCTGAAAGAAAACATGAATTAGACAGCTAAAATCCCAAACTGCAAATATTATTCAATTCACAGACTTACAGCTAAAATCAGAAACTTTCGTCACTACGTCATTGAGGCATATCTATAAATTAAAAAATTTGAACTAATTCTGGGTTAGATTGTAGGAGAATTGTTGTCAATTTTGCTTTTTAAAATTTATAGACAGAACTTATGTATTATTGTATATTTTTTATTATATTATATATTTATTTCGAAAGTTAATTGCAGTTCACTTCATCACATTTTAATTATTTTATCATTGTAATACATCTGGGATGAAAGTCATTTACAAAATAATTAAAGTAATCTCTCTCAAGTGAAACTCTCACATTTACGCGATTCTTTCATTCCTCTCGCCTCCTCGCTTCCTCCCTCGCGCATCATTAACTCAAAAGTTCTACTCCAGGTGTCAGTTTCAGCATCAAAAATCTTGTTCGGCAACAATTGCAGGTTGAATGAACTGTGAATATACAACAATAGCAGCTGCCCTGTACTTAATCGCAAGGTTCACAGTAGTCAAAAATCTTTCAAATACGAGGCAGAGAGAGAGAGAGAGAGAGAGACAGAAAGAGAGAGAGGGAGTGAGAGGGAAGGAAGCAAAGTCCAACCACAAAATGTGCGATGCGATCTGTCTGAGAACCTTCTCAACAGTTCATTATTTTATTATTTCCATTTGTACTCACGCAACACTCATTTATAGTTATTCATATTCACGCATTCGCATTCGCATTCATATTCATATTCGTATTCACTCAATGGCCATTGCACACGCTCTTCTTTCGCTTAATTCTTTTTTATGGCTTTTGCCTTAATCGAATTGTTGCAAAGAAATTCTTGGCTTTTCACCTGCCTGTTTTTACCTGTTTGGGTTTGTGTTTTTGTCACCTGTTTTAGCGGCTCTTTAAAGCGGAGTTCAGTTAACATTTACTTAGTAATTTCGAGTGTTTTGTTATTGCCGCAGGCTTGTTTTTAATTATTGTTTTCAAGCCCTTAAATATGCAGGAGAAAAAAATGTATGAAAACTATTTTCAGCTTTGGTCAAAGTTTTTAATTACATAACTCGGTTGCCAAAGGCGAAGCAAAGGCGTTGGGCTAAAAGGGAAATGGTGAGAGGTGTGGCTGGAGCCAGGTCAGTTGGCCGACTTAAAAAAAGTGGAGTATGAAAGAAATTCATTAAAATAAAACAAGGTTAAGCTGACTACATTTAAGGCTTAAAGTAAATATTTGTATAAAATGAATAAATAATTAAATTATTATTGAAGTAAATATATTGGCTATATGCACTCAGAATATAGATTTAACTAAAAAAGAGGAAGAATTTTAAAATTTGATTCATGTTTTTTCTTTGCTTTATGTTTTTAATTATTCATAAAATTGCAGAGTAGAAAATTAATTACATCAGAAACTTGAAAGTATTTAATCAAATAAATATTTTTAGGGCTAAAATAGTTCACTAATTTGTTCTTTCAAGGCATACTTCAGATATGTGGTAGCCGTAAACAATTGAGAAAACTAATGAGACTCTCTGCAAGTGAAAGGGCACTCGAATAAAGCAAACTTAACGAATGTGTGTTTTGGTACGTGCCAAATGAAAATAAAACCCGAGAGCGCACAAATTTAATAAATATTAAATGAGTTTGTCATAAGCACACACTCAGACACACACACACACACACATACTCACTCAAACACACACGCACACTAACACATACCAAGCCGAGAAAAACCCTTGTTCCAATTACAAGGATGCCGAGGTTCTGGCTGCTGCTGCGCTTCGATAAGGTGCCGAAAAAGAAAATACCTCTAAGCCAGGCCCGCAAAAGCCACTGGCAGCGCGGCCAAGCAAATAAACACGCACTTACAGGCTTACAACTCCAGAAACACCGCAACCAGCCTAGCCTCAGTCCCATGCCAACTATTTGCTCCAAGTCCGTCCTAGGCATTCCGAGGACATAAATAACATGTGACAAAATAAATGCCACTAAAGTAAAAGGGCCCAAAAGTCAAGTCAAACAGAAGGCACGCAAGGAGCAGGTGAGAGGTAGGACGAGGGGCTTACGGTACGGTATGCGTGTCCTTGTGGCATGCAACAAATGTCGAACAAATCGATGCCGAGCAGCGACAAACACCGAAAAAAATGTGATTATAAGCACATAAAACTGGCTGTGAAACCTTCGTCTGCCTCCTGCTCGCCCCTCTCCGTCAACCTGAAGGGTCCTTCCATTCGGTGCGTGTCCTACAAGTCCTAGTTTGTTCGCTCGCAGCGGAACTTGTTGAATAAATAAGGAAATGAAAAGCAGCCAAACACATAGAGAACTGTCACAAAGTCTCAGCCTGATTGCTACGCAGGATATTCTCTGCCACGCCCGCTTCCTAGCTGCCCAGCTGCCCAGCTGCCCAGCTGCCCAGCTGCCCAGCTGCCCAGCTGCCCAACTGCCCGCCCCTTGTTAGCTCGCCCTATTAATAGAGCCCGCATAGCGTGAAATGCCAGAATTGTAGTAATGTTCACCCTGGGACCAGCCAGACATCTGTAATTGGTTGAAATGGATGGCAGGATGTGCCAGATGACCTGCTCCTGCCCAAGGATGCTGCGTCCTCCAGTTTAGATTCACATCTCTTAAATATTTCCAAAACTGTGTTAGCTTATCATATGACTATTATCGTGGAAAACTAATAATGGAGAGGACGCTCATTAGGGGAACGATTGCAAACTTCATTAACGACTTAAAGCAAGGTCAAGAGATTGGGTTTTCCTAATGATAGAAATCCAATTGGATCTTCGCGGAGTCAAGTTGTAAGCGAATAGTGTTTTGGGTGCTCTCAAACTGTGGAAAGGAGCTCAGAAGTAAACTTTATTAAGAATATATTTATTTAAGTATTCATACAATTCTTATCTAAAATTTGTCAGAAATTACAAAGTTGTATTATATACAGATCTAAGCTTTATTTTAATATATGCATTTATATTTCTTTTCCCATTTCATATTTTTATTAATATATTTAATTATAAAAGTGTTCCTAATTTGCACATTTTCCAAGAAGTTTATCTTACAAATGTAATTCCATTTTTTTTTATTAAACAAAACTAATTAGCTGTCATTTTTCGCACAGTCCCACGGCGATTAGGTAATATTTGCTTTTACAGTAAAGTAGTTGAATGCCATGGGAACTTGACGAATAATAAACGAATATGATTTCTATTTACTCAACATTCACACGATTCATAGCGCTGGGCAAACAGCCCAAATTTTTGGGTATGTGGATAAACAGTTCTCAACGATTCTGTTTGTACAATCTAATGGCCAATATTCACTTCACAGCTGTCAATAGAATCTAATTTTGGTGCTCACTGTGTGAGTGTGTATGTGTGTGTAAGTGTGCATACACACCTTTCTATTGGCTCGACTCGTGGCCATAATTGGCTGCCAAACTGGGGACCAGCACAGTGAGCGAAACGTGCTGCCAAGTTTCCATGAAGTTTTATCTCCTACCTGTTTACTTGCTGTATCGCGAGACCTACTCTATATGCTTTAGCTGCAACTTTTTATAACATTTCAGATAGGGTGTCTGTAGTTGTATCTGCAAGGGAACATCAAGTCTCTCGGAGAAGTTGTTGGAGAAGTCCAGTTACTTTGAGATTTGATCTCCAAATTCGGCTAAGTTAAACAATGTGACAATTTTATGGTCGATAAATAGTAGTAAATTAGTAATATTAATTATCGATACATATACCATCACCCAAAGCCTTAAAAATATATTTTAAGACAAATTTAAGGTAGAATAAGCACGTAAATGTATGTGGACTAAAAAAGATGTTCAAGTTATCTATTTAAGTCCATTCCACTTACCGATTAGTTTTCAATGGCTACTCAATTTCAAGATCGATAAGTATCTATTATAAGCTAAAGTTCATCGAGAATCTTAGAATCGACGGACACCATGTAGGCTTTTTGAATCATGATAGCATTTAGATTCTAATCTAATAGCTAATACTATATCCCAGAACTATTAATTTTTGTATATCTTCCTCAGAATATCATCTCTGATTTTAATTGATTGCCATGAAGAACGTTTTAGTGGGATATCGAAACACATTTGGGTGCCATATATATTCTCATATAAATTCATTCTGTTGCCTCACTTCATAGGGTATATTATCTTCAACAAATCTCAATCTAGACCACTCTCACTTATTTGCTCTCAATTTGTACACAAATTGGATACAAAAAAGTTTTGGGCCGTTGCGTATACGCCGCATAGCACGCTGTTGCGTCGTGTTCCGAGTTGTCATATTCCATTGTTTCGTTGTTTTTTGTTTTTTGGTTTAGCCAAGCTGAGCGTGCCATCGTTATTATGACTGTTATTAAGTATTATTGTAATGTCAGGTTTTGCTGCTGATATTATTTCAATAAGTTTGCCTTTAGTCATTCTCCGTTCCCTATTCATGTCCCGGCGGAATAGCTTTTCCGTCAGCAGCAACAACCTTGCCATAGCTGCAGCCACAGCTCAGCCGTGGCCTTAGCCTCTAAGCCTGGTCCTGCCTCAGTGCTCAATGCCCGCGTCCTCGTCCTCGTCCTCGTCCTTGTCTCGTTACGTCTAGCTGTTATCCTTGAGATATGGTCGCAGGCCTGCAATTGTCCTTGCAGCCCGGCAAAAGTCTTTTGTTTTTCAGTATTGAGTGCGGCTTGGCCACACAGTTGCAACTATTCCTAGATCTCTAAAGTGAACAATGCAATTGAAAAGAATAACGAGAGGCTGTCACTAGAGTGAACACTTAGAGACACCCTGTATATGCTCTAATGATCAGGCGTGTACTAACTATATTGAGTTTAGGTTATATGAGTCCGACTATAGTTGATTAGTTTCAGTCTCCATGGATTATTTTTAAGATATTGGTATTCAGCTGATAATCAGCTGTAATCAAATATTGCACCACACAAACTTCTCCCTCATCCTTTATCGTTTATTACAGGGTATATTCATTTTAATACCGTTGCATACTTTGTTGCGCCGTTTTTGAATCGCTGTCGCTCAGTTTCAGTCTCAGTGGCTTATTGTGCTCGATATTTCTTGCTTACTGCTCCATCAACTGGCTTCCCGAGATGTGCAGATTCTATTGGAATATATATTGGCTGTCCCCAAATGCATTTGCATGCTGATTGCTTTTGCTTTTGCGCTCGCCCTTGCCCCTGGGCTGGACCGCAGGGATATGCAATAACTTTGATCCTGTTGCAGCGACACATAAAACTTTCGCCCAAGTGCCAAACTCTCGAAGTAGACAAGTTGCCTGAATTGCTTTTGACCCACGCCCTCCAACGTGACAATGTCCCAGCGCTAAAAGCTTACAAATGTTGCGCAATTTGTTAGCCATAAAGCCGGCAAACTATTGAATAACAACAACTGCCAAGTTCATGGAATTGGATTACGGGTTCTGTGTGCATTTACAAAAGAGAGCGAGAGGGGCTGCAGAAGGAATTGGGGGACTTGTTTCCTAGAGAGCGAACTCCACATAACTGCTGCTAACGTGTTGCTTATGTGGAGCGCCGTGTTGCATAAAACAAAAAATATCTGTGCAACGTCAGCATTCAGCAGCGCGAGTGCATTTCGCTTATGTGTGCAACTGTTATATGAGAAAGGACTTGTAGTTATGGCAAAAAAAAAAAAAACAACAGAGTTTATTTACAGATAGCAGATTTTACAGAATGTAATGGAAGCCAAATTGTTAATTATATTCATTTATGAAATGAGTTACTTCTACTACGGCTACTACTTAATGTTGTACAACAACTTACTACTTTTCAACAGTCACTACTATTTCTCGTTAAGTTAAAGTTAAGCTGCAACTAATTATACACCTAAATTTTCTATTAGTAGCTACAACTGAGTCTTATTGTTTCTTATTCTTCTTTTGCCTTTTACAGTAATTTCGGATTTTATTCATTCTTTTAGTGCATCTAATTCTTCATCGTGCTCTATGAATTCTTCAATGTATTTTACATTTACTTACTTTTACTACTATGATTACTTCTCTTACACATACTACTTTTACTGAAAGTAATATTAGTACTATTACAATAACTTTTACTACAACTCTGATCACAACTTTTTCTTCTCGTAAAGACTATTTCTACACATCAAATTATTGCTATTACAACTACTACAAACTTATTATAAGTACTACTGCTACTATTATATAATTACTTTTACTACTACTCTACTATTTCAACAGCTTCTACTACCCTCCTATTATTACAACTATTTTACTAGTGCTCTACTTTTACTACTACTTTTACTACTACTCTACTATTTCTACAGCTTCTACTACCGTCCTATTATTACAACTATTTTACTAGTGCTCTACTTTTACTACTACTTTTACTACTACTCTACTATTTCTACAGCTTCTACTACCCTCCTATTACTACAACTATTTTACTAGTGCTCTACTTTTACTACTACTCTACTACTACTCTACTACTACTCTACTACTACTCTACTACTACTCTACTACTACTCTACTACTACTCTACTACTACTCTACTACTACTCTACTACTACTCTACTACTACTCTACTACTACTCTACTACTATTCTACTACTACTCTACTACTACTCTACTACTATTCTACTACTACTCTACTACTATTCTACTACTACTCTACTACTACTCTACTACTATTCTACTACTACTCTACTACTACTCTACTACTACTCTACTACTACTCTACCACTACTCTACTACTACTCTACTACTACTCTACTACTACTCTACTACTACTCTACTACCACCCACCACCACCCCACCACCACCCACCACCATCCCACCACCACCCACCACCACCCACCACCACCCCACCACCACCCACCACCACCCACCACCACCCACCACCATCCCACCACCACCCCACCACCACCCACCACCATCCCACCACCACCCCACCACCATCCCACCACCACCCCACCACCACCCCCACCACCACCCACCACCACCCACCACCACCCACCACCACCCACCACCATCCCACCACCACCCACCACCACCCACCACCATCCCACCACCACCCACCACCATCCCACCACCACCCACCACCACCCACCACCATCCCACCACCACCCACCACCACCCACCACCACCCCACCACCACCCACCACCACCCACCACCACCCACCACCACCCACCACCACCCACCACCACCCCCACCACCACCCACCACCACCCACCACCATCCCACCACCACCCCACCACCACCCACCACCACCTCCACCACCACCCACCACCACCCACCACCACCCACCACCACCCACCACCACCCCACCACCACCCCACCACCACCCACCACCACCCACCACCACCCACCACCACCCACCACCACCCCCACCACCACCCACCACCACCCCCACCACCACCCACCACCACCCACCACCACCCACCACCACCCCCACCACCACCCCACCACCACCCACCACCACCCACCACCACCCACCACCACCCACCACCACCCCACCACCACCCACCACCACCCACCACCACCCACCACCACCCACCACCACCCACCACCACCCCACCACCACCCCCACCACCACCCACCACCACCCACCACCACCCACCACCACCCACCACCACCCCCACCACCACCCACCACCACCCCACCACCACGCCACCACCACCCCACCACCACCCACCACCACCCCACCACCACCCACCACCACCCACCACCACCACCACCACCACCACCACCCACCACCACCACCACCACCCCACCACCACCCCCACCACCACCCCACCACCACCCACCACCACCCACCACCACCCCACCACCACCCACCACCACCCACCACCACCCACCACCACCCACCACCACCCACCACCACCCACCACCACCCACCACCACCCACCACCACCCACCACCACCCACCACCACCCACCACCACCCCACCACCACCCCACCACCACCCACCACCACCCACCACCACCCCACCACCACCCACCACCACCCACCACCACCCCACCACCACCCCACCACCACCCACCACCACCCACCACCACCCACCACCACCCACCACCACCCACCACCACCCACCACCACCCACCACCACCCACCACCACCCACCACCACCCACCACCACCCACCACCACCCCACCACCATCCCACCACCACCCACCACCACCCCCACCACCATCCCACCACCACCCACCACCACCCCACCACCACCCCACCACCACCCACCACCACCCCACCACCACCCACCACCACCCACCACCACCCCCACCACCACCCACCACCACCCACCACCACCCCACCACCATCCCACCACCACCCCACCACCACCCACCACCACCCACCACCACCACCACCCACCACCACCCCACCACCACCCACCACCACCCACCACCACCCACCACCACCCACCACCACCCCACCACCACCCACCACCACCCCACCACCACCCACCACCACCCACCACCACCCACCACCACCCCACCACCACCCACCACCACCCCACCACCACCCACCACCACCCCCACCACCACCCACCACCACCCCACCACCACCCACCACCACCCCACCACCACCCACCACCACCCACCACCACCCACCACCACCCACCACCACCCACCACCACCCACCACCACCCACCACCACCCACCACCACCCACCACCACTCCACCACCACCCACCACCACCCACCACCACCCCACCACCACCCACCACCACCCACCACCACCCACCACCACCCCACCACCACCCACCACCACCCACCACCACCCACCACCACCCACCACCACCCCCACCACCACCCACCACCACCCCACCACCACCCCACCACCACCCACCACCACCCACCACCACCCCCACCACCACCCACCACCACCCCCACCACCACCCACCACCACCACCACCCACCACCACCCACCACCACCCACCACCACCCACCACCACCCACCCCCACCCACCACCCCCACCACCACCCTACCACCACCCACCACCACCCCACCACCACCCACCACCACCCCACCACCACCCTACCACCACTCCACCACCACCCACCACCACCCTACCACCACCCTACCATTACTCCACTACCACCCTACCACTACCCTATTACTACCCTACCACCACTCCACTACCACTCCACTCCCACCCTACTACTACCCTACTACCACTCCACCACTACTCTACTACTACTCTACCACTACTCCACTACTACTCCACTACTACCCTACTACCACTCCACCACCACTCTACTACTACCCTACTACTACGCTACTACTACTCCACTACTACTCTACTACTACTCTACTACTACTCTACTACTATTCTACTACTACTCTACTACTACTCTACTACTACTCTACTATTACTCTACTACTACTCTACTACTACTCTACTACCACTCTACTACTACTCTACTACTACTCTACCACTACTCTACTTCTACTCTACTACTACTCTACTACTACTCTACTACTACTCTACTACTACTCTACTACTACTCTACTACTACGCTACTACTACGCTACTACTACTCTACTACTACTCTACTACTACTCTACTATTACTCTACTACTACTCTACTACTACTCTATTACTACTCTACTACTACTCTACTACTACTCTACTTCTACTCTACTACTACTCTACTACTACTCTACTACTACTCTACTACTACTCTACTACTACTCTACTACTACTCTACTACTACGCTACTACTACTCTACTACTACTCTACTACTACTCTGCTGCTACTCTACACCGTTTCTACTAATTCTTGAACTTTTCCCACTTTTACGACTACTTCTACTTCCAATCATTTTCCTGCATCTACTATAACTAATTTGAATTTTCCAATACTGCTCTTTCATATCTTCTGCCAACCGCATCTGCTATCATCGGCGACATGCCTCAATCAGCTTAATGGGAACGTCAATGCCCAAAAATCCGATTTGCCTGCAGGCTATGCAGCCATCAATACGCGACAGCATACACTAACGAGAAATTCATGTGTTGCGCATCTCTTTTGGTTGCCACATGGCCATAGGATCCTTTCAATTCCCACACACTCACATACACATATGTAAGCAGAGCTTAACAGCATTGTCCTGGACAGAAGTAGAGACAAAACCTAATCAGATTGCTGGCTGCATTGTTGTGAGCCAGCGCCTGGGCTTGGCCCATAAATTACTTTCGGTTTCTGTTGCCGCTTCGGCTTCGGGTCTTTGGCCAGGAAATACACCTTTTAACTAAGTTGCGAACCGGACCCAAAAGCCGCCAGACTGCGACTGCGACTGCCCTGCCAGCAGCAAGAAGCAGCTCGCAATAAATCACGAAAATTGTCGCAGCCTGTTGTTTGTTATTGCTCATGTTGTTGTTGTTGTTGTGGCTGCTGCTGTTTGCAGTTGTTGGGAGATTTTTCATTTTATGGCAACTGGCATTGTTGTGACACTCGTTTGTTGGCGCTGTTGCTGTTGCTGTTGCTGCTGCTGCTGCTGCTGCTGTAACTGCTGCTGTTTCGCTTCTGGGCAACGTCCTCCGCAAATCCTGTCATGCAAATTATGTTGAGCCTTTTGTCCAAATGCAATGGCCTGGCACATATTTTCTTTTATATTGTGCAGCCCGCTACGCATTATTATATTATATATATTTATTTACAGACGCCAGCGCTCATTCGTGCTTACCGAATATGAAAAATAAATAAAGCTTGCGCAAAAAAAGAAAAAAAAAAAAAAGAAAATATAAATAAATAAACTCAAGAGAAATAATGTATTTGCCGCGATGTTTGTTCAGCCTTTTATCATGGCAAATGAAGTGTACTTAATCAGTGCTTAAATATTAAAAATTACATTTTAGCTCTATTATGACCGCAAATATTATTCTAAAAGTTTACCTGGCAAAACAAGGCTAGAAAAACAATTGACTCAAAGTTTTTTATTCATCGAAAACTTCACTTATTATTGCGTTCAAGTATTCAATTCTTATACCTGAGCTTAACTTTTGACTGCATTTAAGACTCAATCAATCGCATAGCCCAACAAATTGAATTATGTTGATACAATTTGGTCTTTTCTTTGCATTTACAGAACTTTCTTGGGGAGGCAGCTTCAAAGGCAGGAGGAATCGGAGTCGGCAGCAAATTGAAATTGTAAGTGAAACGTTTTTATAAATCTACATTAAATTGTGCGCTGTCGCCAGCAAAGTCTCAGTGGCAAAGTGCGTGTGAAATGGCTTCAAGCACTTTTTGGCGCAGCGTCAACGGAGCGTATGATTGATATGCGAAACGTAATCGCGCGCGTGCGAATCTTGTGGCTGGCTGCAAATTTAATTTGATGCCACGGTGTTAAATAGCGCATAACTAGCCATCAAATTTGACACGCCCCACCCAACACGACGCCCATCTGCCCTAACAATCGGAATACCTGACTTGAATCGCAGCTTCTTGAAAACATTTGGAACTGCAAAATTTGTGAGGTGTGGGTGATGGCTTTTGGACTTGAGCCTCACATTGTCAGAGATTTAATTAAGTTATATGAGTTGTATTCATTGTTTGAGCATACGAAGGACTTACACTCAAAGAAAAGGCACCTACAATGCTCAAGCCAAATTAAAGTGAAGTGCTACAAAGTTGAGTGTATTTTTGCATTTTCTTCAACTGAGACTTTAATTAGAATTAAATAGAATGGCATCCAAGAATTCTTAAATTATTTTGTGCATAATCAGAAACTGAAAATGTGTTGGGAAAGCATCATCTTCAATTTGTTCTGAAGAATTCCTTATCGATTTCTGACGCGCGACTACTAAAGAAATGACTAAAGGATTTCTGTAAGCAAAATCAAGGTTTTTCAGCGGAACATATTTTATACCCTGAGCCCATTTTAATGGGGCAGTCTCGACTAGAGTCCTATTACTTGCTTACAGCTGAGTTTATTATTTAGAGTAACCAAAATCAGTTTTTCCTCTTTAAAATGCTTATATTTTGCTGCCATGATTTATGTATACAAATTGTGATGGTAAAATATTCATGAATCATAAAATAACACAGAGTTCTTAATCCATGCACATTTTGCCTTTCCCGAATTCGTTAAAAGTTTTGTTTTTACCCTCTACAATGGGGATATACATTATAGCCACTTTTAACACTTTAGCCGTCCCTTTATTCTGTAAGTGTACATTCATCTAACAGCAACATTCTCATGCAGTTTTAATTACAAGGCCCACGTCCAAATGTTTTGTCAAACAAAAGTTCTACATTTAACTAAACACGTACAATGCACCAAGGCTTTACAATGCCTTTTAAAGGCGTCTATTGATAAGCTGGACACGACAACAGCAAGTGTGTGAGATATCAATAGAAAGAGAGAGATAGAGAGAAAGAGTGAGAGTGAGATAAAGAGAGTGTGTGTGTGAGAGTTACAAGGACAAAGTTTCTGTGGCTTTTGAGTTTGCACATGCTTTGAAGTGTTTGTGGCTCGGGCAGGTTTAATGGTAAAGCATTGCTGTTGGCAATTGTTTTGAGAAAGCTTAATTAAGTCTATGAGAAGCAAAATTGCACAATTGTACAATGCAAATTCAGAGAATATTGAAACAAACCCCAACTAACTCTAAGCACGAAATAGGATTAGGAGAGAAAATAAAATTGAATTTTGTTTGAATTAAATCTTGCATCAAGTGAAGTGCCCTTCTTGCTCCCAATGAACAAAGATATTCAGTCTTAAATTCCATTGAAATATTCTGTATTATTGTACCTATCTATCACGCTTTAAGCTATTTCAATTATATTTCCCTAGCGAACTATGAGAGCCAATTAACGTGCTTTGCGTTCCATTGTATCCTCTTTTGTTTCATATCATGTCTGAGAGCTTACAACAATATTTTGCCTAATGCAACTGCATCGAGAAGTGGTTTTGCTGCTGCATCATGCAGAACACATCACGCATACGCCCTGTTGAGCGCCAGCAAACTTCTAATTCGGTTATGTCGCTAGCGGGGGGAAAAGGGAGGAAGGGGAGGGGCTGACTGGCTGACTGCGTTGACGACACGTGCCAAATGCTTGAATAAGTCGACTTACCACAGAGAATGTCAGTTACACCCTTTACCACGTGTGTGTGTGTGTGTGTGTGAGCTAGTAGGAATTTCGATTGGCAAAGCGAATGAATTATGCAAGTTGCAGTCACTCGAAATGCGGCGTGCGGCATGTGGCATGTGGCATGTGGCATGTGGCAAGTGGCATGTGGCTCAAATCGAATTTATGCGAAGGAAACGTTTTCATTTTGGGTTCAAAGCGGCGCCTCGACTTTCAATTTAAGTGCCACATCTACAACTCGAGCTGCAGCTGCGAGAATTTCCGCGCGCGCCTTCTCGCGCGCTGTCTCTAATTGTGAAAGGCCTTTGGCGGTTTAAATATTTAATATATAGAATTGTGTGCCGCACCCCACTCGGCCGCTCTACTCCCCCACCTACTAAATGCTGGCCCAGTGCTCCTGTCAAATGGCCACGGGCTGATAAAATGGCGGCCGTGCCAACTCATTTGACGCCCGACCGGGCAAAACGTGGCCCATTTCCGCAAATGTCTTTTTGCCAAGCCGAGCGAAACGTGAGAAATAAATTTTAAATGCAAAGGCACACAGCTCCGGACACATGCATAGAAACTTGAGCGGGGTGTGATATACCCTGTAACCGAGCACCAAGAGAAGATAGAAGATAGAAGATCTGATCACCAGATAGAAGCTCCAAAATAATAAAGACTCAAATGCTTACACGAATCTGAGAGTGAATATTTTTCTTGCAATTTCCATCAAATAGAAAAACTAAAAGGACATTCATTGGTAAAAAATGAAACTAATATAGAAAAGTTTTATTAATTCCATAATCTACAATAATATATTTTTAGTTGTAATTGATGCACAAGTTTTTGCTGCCTATTAAATTTTACGAGTCAAGCGCAAAACACTTTGAGCACTGCTCAAAGTAAGTCAAGCCTTATCAAAATATTTTATTATAAATTTATAGAGAAATAAATTAAATATATGTAGATAGTAAATATTTATTTCGTCTCTATATATACCTATATATTTCTTTATTATATTTTCTATTCACATCAACAACAAGTGCAGGGCATTTTCTTAGTTGGGCTTTGTATTTGACTTAATTATAACTTGTTGAATTTGCCTGAGCTGCGTTCAAGGTGAAACATACGAAGGACATGGAATCTGAAACACGAGGAGCCGCCAACGACAACACTGCATAAAAATCCATGACAAAATGTTACAGATTGGCCAGCGCCATGGCTGAAGCAGATGTTGAAGTAGAAGCAGCACGGACATAAGCAGGGCCAGAGCCGTGGTCGTAGCCATTGCCGTAACCGTAACCGTAGCCGTAGTCGCAGCCGGAGACTTAGCCAGAGCCGAACTAGAGCCGGGCGAGGCTGTTAAACGAGCCCCGGGCAAAGCTCGCCAAGAGAGCGAGCCAGTTGTAAAAGAGAGAGAGAGAGAGAGAGAGAAAGAAAAGGAGTGAGAGAGAGCGATATGCGCATATGTTTGTTGTACAGAGAGAGAAATGCATAGCTGAAGCCAGGCACGCCTGCATATTTAATCCTGTTGATTTTTATTTGTTTCCGTGTTGCTACTGTTACAACAAGAGCAGCAGCAGCAGCAGCAGCAACAGCTACTGATACAGCTACAGCTATAGCTACAGCTACATGTTGTACTATTTTTACGGCTTTTTATCTACCTGATGATTTTACATGCTCTTTGTTGGCAAACAGCAGCTCAGCAGACCCCTTGCCCAGAGCTCATGCCATGGAGGCAGCTGGTAGAGTTTTACATATTTATTTGTGGTGTGAAGGTCGTACCGCTGCCGAGCTACCTGATTACTATACAGTATAAGCTCGCTAAAGCGGAATCGCACGATAAAGGTGTGAAAGAAATAGATAATATATTCATAGCTAAATGTTGAAGCAGTAAAAGATAAATATTCAGAGGCAAATGTGAAAGAAGGAGGGAATATTAATATAGTTCGATGTGAGAAAAGCAGATATATGCATATATTGGAAACTTTCATTTTTCTTTTGGAACTGAGAAAAGGAAGCTTTAATTGTTTAACTACATTTTATCCAAGAAATTGTACTTTTCTTGCCCAAAGTTTAGGTTAGATTTCCTTAGAGATGTTATATATTTCAGGTCGTATTTATTGTGAGGTTTCGTGTAGCAGTGCTTTAGGCGTTGCTGTTCATTAGTCAAGTTTTCACTGTACATGTGTCTTTTTGTGAGCCACTGTTGCCAATGCAAATGATTCTGGGCATTCGTACGCTCCCACAGCGTCAACCAAATCATCTAAATAAGTTCCACAGCTATTTACCTTGTTTTTATCTTATTTTCTCGAAGGATATAAAAGAGAAAACAGGTACGAAGCGACAGAGAAAGACAAATGTAGCCACTGCGACAAGGTTGGCATTTGCATCTGGCCAATGCCTAAGTTAAGTCGAAGGTCGAAGGCTTAGTTGTTCATTGAGAATTCATACGATTTTACAAATAGATTAAACTGCGGAGCACTTAAAACTAAAATTGTTCATGAATAGTTAAACGAGTAAATCAAGTCAAATATAGAATATAGAATATATAAATACATGTATAGAATAAATAGAACAGAATAATGTAAAGGTTAATCAATCAAAGATTTAGGTAATAGCTTTAATAGTAAATTTCAATTTCGCCTTTAATCCATGATCTTGATTATGATTAACATTCAATGCAAGACAAATTAGCCTTGTCCGACAGTTAACTCAGTAAATTTGTCCGTTTCTCATTAAATCTATTAAAGCGATATTGAGCTTGAATCATTCGAGCGCATATCATACTTTTAAAGATCTTTCTATATATATTTCTGCCAATATACAGTAAAAAAACCTATTCTAAAAATTTTAATTACTGTCGATTTACACTCTCTAAAGCTAATTTCGACATATATTGTTTAACACTCACTCATTTAGCTAAAATAAATAAATTAATTTTGGATGACATCAGAACATATTCGAAATGTTCGTTGAGCAGCGCAAGGTCGAGTTAGGGAAAAATAAAATAAATCAAATAAACAAACAAATAAAAACATAAATAAATGTGGCAGCATTCACACAACTTTAATTCCAATTGCGCAATAAAGCAAACCTATGCTAAATAAATCAACTACTCCCTCCCTTGAGCACCCACCAAATGGAGCTTTCGAAACTGGAACAGCAATTTGAGTGAGGGCTCATTAAAAATCAAATACCGTAGGCACAGACAACAGTTCAAACAAACAGAAGCGTGGGAATTGTTAGAGGTGTGAGCCGGCAAGAGGAGGGCGGCAGCATTGGAGAGAGAAGGAAATGTTCAGAGTGTCGAGCAGGAGGCGCCAAATTGTTGACCAGAATGTGGACAGACCCACAGCGAGCTAAGCGCATCAAATCGACGCGTGTGGAGTGCGCCAAACAAGCCATCAATCAAACAATCAATCAATCAGCAAGTTAATCAGATAACGTTTAAAACTGATTGATTTACTCGTGTAGTCTCTGCAAAAGTAGGGCGTGCAATAAAGAGGAATACAGGAAAGTAAGAAGAAAGCTATAAAAGAAACTACATAATTTATTATAGGTAGAGTTGAGCAAGTGTAAAGGTAGTAGTGTTGAATCTTATTTAGATAACGTATTTTTGGTAATTCGTAGGAATTCTACATTCAATATTAAGTTATCCGAAATTCACATTGATGAAAGTTGTCGATGATCTTTGGTAAATCAGACTTGATTAGTTTCATTAAATTATATTATTATAAATATATTATTAATCTATCTACTGAAAGGCGGTAGGCCTGGTGCGATTATTATCATCGAGATAAATAGGCAGATAAAATCATGAATAGAAGTTATATACATAGGGGCATTTATCCAGGGCATTTATCACGTGCAATTATTTTAAGAACGCATCAATTATAGTGCTAAACAAATGCTAAAACACTTTTTGTTTTGACAAATAGTGAATCCTACAATAATAAGAATCACTATAATTGGCGAGTTTTCAAAATAAGCGCAGCCGTTCGAATGAGAAGATAATCCTAAAAGAGGTTATTAGAGCATCATTAATTTCTAATGTGTCGAACAGAGATGATATCTTGGGATAATTTAATTCTAATTGTATTAATCCTACCTTATGTCTTGAGGAGTTTATTGACAAATAACAATAAACAAAGTACGAGCTGATTTAAAAATTGTTAAAATCTGTCCGACATGACTAACTGCACAATTCTCGTTTACGACTAAAAACCTTTTTCTTTTTTTTTTTCTTTTTTTAATGGGCAGAGCCACAAAAATACCTAAGGGTTCATTCTCCTGAAACATTTAGAAATTTTAGCTCTAAAACTGAGAAAGATGTATTCCAATTTGAAACGCATATCTCTATTTTATTTTTTATCGATGAAGATGTTAACAGTAGCTCAGTTATCAAGTTGTGCTCTTTTATCTGCACAATATCAATTAGAGATTGTGCATACAATTCTATTCCGACCTCAAATGTAAGTTTCAGGCACCAACAACATTCCAAAAATAATGTGAATACACAACATTTCGAAGAAGTAGACAGAAATCCACATTTAAGCATAAAACCAGTGGATTATACAGATTTACTAAATTTTCCACTCGGGCAACTAACATATATATGTTAGCCATGGGCTATATATGTATATGTATATAAATTTATATACATATACATATTTGTTGTAAAATGGTTCATTTAAATAATTGACTTTGAGTTAGCTAAATTTAAAGGCAGCTATGTGCGCTCAGCTTAGTTGCTAAACTATTTAAGCTGGCAACGAAAGTGCAATAGGGGACCTCCCAAAGTTGGCATCATCATCATTATCATCATCGCCATTTACGCAATCATCATTATGAGCGTGTTAGTTAATAAAAATGCCATTTGCAGCTTCTGCTCCGTCCACTTTGAATGCTGCAAAATAAAGTTGAAAATTGTTATAGCATTTTGTGGTTATCTCACCCTCTCTCTCTCTCTCTCTCTCTCTCTCTCTCTCTCTCTCTCTCTCTCTCTCTCTCTCTCTCTCTCTCTCTCTCTCTACTCTGAGGCCCTCTCTCTTTTTCTTTTACGTTCTCAATTTCTTTGGCGGTCCCCTCTTGAGCAAATCGGCTTAAAGATTTTGTTTTCATGTCGACAAGATGCTTTTTCTTTCATTATGTTGCATATTGTTTTCTTTTTCTAAAATTTCATTTTGCCCTTTCTATCGTTTGGCTCTGTCGCTGCGGTAGAATTCTATAAATGAGTTGACCGCAACAAAAGCGCAGAAATTGTGCCAACTTGTTTTCTCTGCTGTTAGGCACAGAGCAAGAGGCAAACTCGCTTTTACCTAATCAGCTGAAAGCGTGGCCAACTTTTGCCATCACGTATACGCCCGGTATGACGGCGCACAAAACCGATTCGCAATGCGGGCGGCAGTGTGAAATCGCTCGCTAACTGAAATATTGTTAGCTATTTTCAAAGCATCTGGGAGTAATCAGCTGCATTAAGGGGCCAAAAGGGATTGCTTGCACATTAGGAAGAAGAACAAGAAAAAGAAACGCACAAGAGGCCAAAGTTGATCAGCAGCTGAGCGCAGAAGACTGTGAAAAATTGGCAAATCAGACAAACTTTTTTGTGTAAATTAAATACGAAATGTGCTGCGGGCAAAATGTGTATCGTCATCCCTAGATAAAAACAAGATGATGCCTTGCAAAGGGAAAGAGAGCTTCAAATTGAGAGCCTTCAGCTGCCTACACAGTAAACAATTTGGGCGGAGCACTTTGAAAACTATGGCAACATTTATTTATAAATATAAATCTAATTGGAGCTCCATTCAGTATTAAGCTGAATTATTTTATTTTTTAATAGATTTCTTTAGAAATCCGAAAAGTGTTTGTTTTATAAATACATTTTCTTGATATATACATATATATATATAAAGCTTCAATCAGATTTCAATGAACGAAAATGTAAAAAATAAATATTTTATAATTTATTTAAGTTGATATATATCTGCTGGAAATCTTTGAATACATTTGCATCACTCGCATATTCTCGATTATATTATAAATATATATTACTCTAACATTTTCTACCGTACAGCATAGCCTTAAGTAAAATAATTTAGAATAATAAGTCGATAACAAAAATTCGTTTAGCAGAAGCTATATATTTTAGATATTCTCTTGAATATGGCACCAACAGCTGAGTGCGAATAAATAATACTACATCAAAGAGCATTGGTGAATATGGTTAGGCGAAAAAGCAGCGTAAAAGCATTTTGCTTGAGCTAGAAAACTTTTCAGTTAATTGAAACTCAGCCAGCACCACCGAAAGGCGCCTTAAGAGCTTTTCCGTTCCATTTTATTTGACGACTCGCAGCCACAAACTGAATTCAAATTTACTACTGCAGCAGCAGCAGCAGCAAAAACATTTCCTCATTTCCCACTGTTTTTGCCTCTTCTGTTTTTTATCGATGCACTTTGTATTTATTTTTCTTTTTTTCTTTTTCTTCGGTCGAATATTTGCTTTTACTTTCCATGGATTGTTTTTATTTTTATTTTTTTTTGTTGGGTACAATGAAAATGCAGTTGGCTATGAGCTTAGACCTGAGTTATATGTCGAAGCCAACGTGGCTTAGATTTGTTGCCATTTAGCGGGAATGGCAGCCGCTTAAAAGTTAGCCGTGCGTGGGCGTGGCCGAGGAGTGGCCAAGCCAGGTAAGCCACTAGCCAGCTGCAGCACAGTGCCCCCCATTCGTATACACACAGATAAAGACCACATGGCTGTCAAACTGAGCCCCATTATTCGTGCCCAGCCTCGTTCCCTCTCTTTTTTAGCAACCCTTCGTTTATGGCTTTCACGTAGCTTTGACATTACATCGATTGACTTTTGATGGGTTCGATGGGGCTACTAACTAAATAGTTCAGCTGCCAGCCGACCAAACGACCAACCGACCAACCGCCCAGCTGACCAGTTGACGAGCCGACCAGCCTACAGCGAGAATGCCATGTGAAAATATTGCTCATACGCCCCCAGGCACGGCACATACACATTTTGTAGGGCACTCACGTAAATACTTTGATCACTTTTGTAATTGTATTGTTATGGGCCAGCCATCAAATATTCATGGTCAATTAGAGCCACAAAAAGCAGAGCACAAACTTACAAAACTATATAATAAGTGCATTGAGGGCAGGTCATATCAAAAGAATTTATGAACTTATGAGCTGAAAATCGATACAAGTTTTTCAACGCCTTGACTGACGGATTGAATGATTGATTATGAATACATACCCCCGGACGGAATAAAAAAACCTTAGCGTAAGAATAAATTTAAAGTTTCGTACATTATTATGAGCAAAAATATTATTAAATTACTGAATCAAACATTGACTGACTGACATAATGATTGATTGATGATAGTATAAATCTGATCAATGCATTTTTTAATGCATTTTATACTTTATTGACTGGGCGTGATTATGGATTTAAAGTGACATTTAAGCACTTTTAAGCGAAGAAATCGGCAAAAAAAACAAAAAACAAATAAATATATGTATTTGAATTTGCTTACCAAATATTTAATAATTATCAAGTATTGGGAGAGTATGGAAATAGAGATAAGATACTTTAAAGAAGGAGATGTTTATTTGTAATAAGAATGTGCGTAGTAGATAAGAACTTCTAATAAATGGCACCGCTCTTCGGAGCAACAATCAATCAGCATAGATCGCTGTAGCTCAACTATTTAAATGCAGCATATATCGGTGTAGCTCATTTAGGCATAATCAAAATGCATCAAGATTTTATCAGAAGTATATGTATATTATAACATTGTAAAGTGTTAATTTGATTATATGTCGATATGTGTCTCTACATAGTGCTTTATCGTTTAGGTGTGAGGAGTTTACTTTTAGATTGGAGATTGTCGAGAGAGTTGGTATTTTTGCATACTGAAGTAAAAGCAAAAAAAAAAAAAATCATAATATAAGTTAATAGAGATTGATAACATATTTTAAATGCTCAGATTCCTTAAAATTCCTAGTCGTAGAACAGAAAGTCGGAATAACACTATTTATTAATGAACCTGTAAAAAGAGTAAAAAGCTGAATCTGTGGTGCAAATAAATTTTCGAGTTTTATGGATAGCTGATAAATATAAATTTTAGATAACTTTTATAACACTTCCGATTGGCTCGGTTCAGTTGGCTAACGTCCATTATATAATAAATATTCATTGCTCACTTCCTGCCGTTGCTCGTTTAGCTGTTTGCTGATGTTTCAGTTCTTTAATTGGACATCCTGTCAATCGAGCAGCTTATACGATTTGTTCTATTGTCAATTAAGTATGCAATGCCCAAGGCCAATTTACTGGCCCACTTCAAGCCATCTTCAGTGCTGCGAGAGCAGAGGACTGATTCGATTAGCTGTCCTTTAATTGCATCATAAATGGTTAGTACTGCTATTTGCAGCGACATGTTGGCAATTTATACAATTGAATTAAAGCCATAGAGAGCCGACTGACACACAGGAACTGCAGGACTCTGGCCAGGACTCGGTCGCTTGCCATGACCCAGTTCTTGCTAAGACTAAGGCTTTGAGGGACACTTGTGGGTATATAGGCATAGAGAGTGTTATGAATAAATAGTATTTGAGTATTTATATTAAAATTAGACTATCTTTTGTTCCCCTCAGTTGTGTGTAGGGTATCCTCTAATCAGGGCACCTCCAAGGTCTGCTTGGGGGCCGATTTAGGACACATTGAGTCTGCCCATTCAGCTGCTCGTCACGTAAAGAGCAGGTGGAATGATGGAAAAACGGAACGACGTCGCAACAGGCAGCGGACAATGTCTACACAGGGCGCAATCATTTACTCAAGCTGTTTGTGCTTTCCTGTTCTGTTGTTGCACGAGCAGAGAGCTGCGGCAAGGATAAGATTTGATGTTGATGTTGCTGGAAATTGCTGTGTGTTGATAAGGTTTTTGCTCGGCAAGCAGACATTGGACATTGGCCTGTTTTTGGCAAGTGATGTAGGCGAATTGTGGGTGTTCAGCAAAGCTTCAAGTTGCACTTTAAATTTACAGCACATAATGTAAGAATAGATTCTGTAAAGCCTCTAAAATCTAAACATTTTGTCAATTTAATGTTTTCGCATAAGTTGAATATTTTACCTTGACAGTTTGTGGGAGACTATGCGTATTTTTCGTTTCTAATATATTTTTGCCTAAGTTTGTTTGCATAAATTACTAGATAAATTAATAAAGTTTAATATATAATAATAATTTTTATATTTACAATTTGCAAAAAATGGAAAACCTCTATTTTCAAATAAAAAGTATTCAACTGCATTTAATCTTTGTATATTTAATTGTTCCTATTAAACTCCAAGGAAACTAAGGCGCTACTGATTATTTAGATATAAGTTAATCTAAGCGTGCTATAAAATAACTTTAATTAAGACTATTGCCAATAATTCAAACGGGCAGTTGACGGACTATCGAACAGGCAAATAAGACAACATTAACTAATCTCTAGATTTGGTTCAAAAATAAAGAAACTTTACTATCTATGGGAAGTTAAACTTGTACAAATTTTGATTTTTTAAACAAATATAAAAAAGTTTTTCCAACCATTAAATTCAACTGTTGATATTAACAAATCAGCATATGAATCTTATCTTCAGCTCGGTTTCTGTTTCGTTATCGCCAAATTATTTTAAGTGCTGTTATTCATACAAATTTTCTAGTTTATTTATTTATAGCTGACTATGAGATACATTTAAACTCAATGCAGAATTTAATTACCAGCTACTAAATTTGAATTGCGCTTTAGAACAATCAAAATAAAAATCTATGAAATTTGTATTTTTCCCTCCGGCCATTCCTTTATAAGCCATGTAGTTGGCAGTTTTAGCGTTACGCACGACAATTTTGCAACAATAAATAAACTTTTGCATGCATGTTTTTGGCATATAAAACGGCGAAAGCCATTTGGCTGTCTATATAGCTGTATAGTGTATACGTATATATAGCGCGGGAAATGCTAAATCTGATATTTTTAGATATTACGAATGGCCAGATATGTTAGGTTGACAGCCGCGGTTGTGGTCAAAATCCCGGAGGGCTTTTTATACTTTTCGGTCTCGCAAGTGCTTGAAACTTTTATGAGCATTGGTCACAGCTGCTCTACCCAAACTGTGTGTCTGCTTAATTAACGAGGTGCATGTGTTTGTCTGTTCGCCTCTCCCTCTCCCGCTCTTCCCCCTCTCTTTCTCTTTGTGGTGCGCCCTGTTGTCTGTGGGTAGTCTGCTTTTAGGCACTTGTCTGCTGCAGAGCCACGCATTGGTATTTATGCGTTAAACGTGATTTTTACACAGTTTTTTCTTGTAGATAAACCAAACAGCAAACAGCAAGCAGCCGACAAATACGAGTAATGTACGAGAGCAAATGAGCCCCAACCACAGTCACTGTAGCATTCAGGGGCAGACTCACAGCCACGCCCTTTTACACCCCCCGCATACCTGAACATTTTGGCCGTCCGGTTGAAAAACACGTGCATGGCGTTGGCCCAGGGGCATTTGTGGCTCTAGCTCGGGCATTGGTTCTGGTTCTGGCCACATGTTTGTTTACCTTGACCAACACAAAAACACGAAAGGACACGTTTAAATGCTGTTGAATGTCAGTTTTCTTTTTTCATTTTTGGGCTTTTGGGCAGGACATACATCAGGCTGAAAACGTTGGCTGAGTCTCATGAATCATAAATGAGATAGCCTTGAAATTTGTGCAGGCATCCACTTTCAGCTGTTGCTGTGCATTTGCCATCCTTCGGCTGGCTTTGCCAACAGTTTAGCAGCTTGGCAGGTGAAGAGATTACCAGCTTGTCCGAGTCTTAGGCTGGCATTCGACTAGAAAAACAATGAGTGGATTATCTGTCAAGTAGCCAGTGTGGCATCGTCTCAAAATATCAAAGCTAGCAAAAGAAATTCAGATTTTAAGCTCTGCATTGTTAGCTACATAGGCTTAGGTAGTAACCTTGTATATAGCAATTTGAAGGCTAACAAACATGGCTTGGACTTGTAGATAACAAGTTAATGAGTTGCCCTAAGCTGTAGTCGAAAAGTTGTGCTTATCAACATTTTACCAACACTGGAGAACAGTAGTGTATCATTAACTGAAATCAATCTAATTTAGCCTGAATGTACACTTTGAATAATCAGTTGCGAGGTTAAATTTAAAAACTTCAAAGATGCTATATATATATTTGCATATACTATTAAATTTAATTGGAATTTACTTTAGCTTTAGCAATATATAATTTGGATATCAAACTCTTGACGTTCAATCGAAAATTTTGCATAAAAATTTAAGCATTGTATTACAATTATATATAGATTAATTATTATTATCAATTTTTTTAACAACACTGCAAAGTAGTGTCAGAACTTTTATTTATTTTAGCTTTTGTCAGTTTTTTTCAGTTTGTTGTCTTAGGAAGACTTTTAAGAATGGTTTTATAAAAACTTGTATATATGTATTATAATAATTTGTAATCATTTAGCGACTAAAATCTCGAGTGCAGTTTACCTTTTTTCCATTGAAAGATTATACTGTTATCAGATTTCTATATTTAGCATAAAAAAAAGCACTTAAGGATTTCTTAAGTTACTTCAAGAGCTACTTCACTGGGTTATTTTAAGAGTCAAGTACATAATTAGTATCCTAGGTGCATTTGACATTCGCATTTGGAATGTTTTCGCAGCAGTACTGGAAATAAATTTATCCTGCTTTGAAATTTCATACTAAGCAACAGCTTGCTGAAGTAAATGGATCTCCTTCGCCTTTGGACTAGCTAAAGTTTGCATATATTTTCCGAGTATTATTGTCCAGTGGAAACACAATAGCACCAACTGAGTGGTTTGCCTTCTCTCCTCAGCTATTTGTCGGCCAGTTTGCTTTGGTGCCACTTTAATCCCAAGGAGGGGCCAAGAGGTGGGCCTGAATATAGGTTTATGCAAAGCGCGCCTGCTCTTAACTTTTATTGGCGGAACGTGACCGTAATAAGCTGCTTCATACGCAAAATATATGTACGAAAGTGCATTAAATATTTACTCAATCAATAACACACATATTTCTCCCATAGTATTATTAGTAGTAGGAGGGGCCAATTTTGGTGCCCCGTTTTAAAATTACCTGCGTCTCTCTCTTTTGCTTTTTTTTTTTTGACAACCTGAACATTACTTTGTTTACTTTACATATTTCGTATACTCGGCAACAGATTCCTTTAAAGAAGACCCCAGCACCCCGGCAGCCCTGCCAATGCCTTGCAAACTGTGCCCCTCGAGCAACCGGAATTTTTGAATAATTTATTAGATCTTTGGCAGGCAACGCCTCGCCTCGGATCTCATTTCATGTCTGTCAAGGCTTCTTTGTATATATATATATATATATTTATATATATATATATATGTATTGTATACAGACAGCTGTTGTTGTTTATAAAATTATGCGTGAGTAGCCGCATTTGATTTGATTTTGCCTGTGCCATGAGCACTTGTTGGGCCTGTGGCATCAATAATATTTTTGCCTCTTGAAAATTAGTCGACAAGCAGAGATTGTGGGCCTCTTAAAGCCTTAAGCCAACATACTTAAGTATTTCAGCAAACGCAACAGCAAATTATCTAAATTCCCCCTCAAGACGTGTTGAAACACTTGAAAACTTTTGTTCAGACCTTGAATAGGTAATGAAAATATTGTAATTAACCCCCTAGCTCAGGCCAAATTAAGTTCTGAGATCTTGGCAGCCTGTATATATTGGCATATAGTTTGACTAATTACCCTATAGCTAAATCTATTCTATATGAGTACTCGAAGTAGGTTGTGTCTCTCATAATATGTCACATTAATTTACTTCAAGACTGTCCCCAAACAATTGCCAAGTTGTGTCAGGAGCAGAGTTCATTATGAGCCGCAACGAAATGACCAGGCCGAAGCGAGTTGAATGGGGGACTCAAGAGACACAACAGCTGTTCATATTAAGTGTGTTGAATGGACACAAAATTGAGGCAAGCTACCCAGCAACAATTTGTAATGAAAGAGGTTTGCTGTTGAAACAGGCATGAAAAGCCATCATCCGTACATTTATGTATTACGAAGTTCAATAATTAAGCTAACAATTAAACCAAATTAAAATTTCACTGCTCAACTAAAGCAATTTGAATTTTGGTAGACTAAAAACTCTAAAAAGATTGGACAAATTTGAATGTAAAATCTTTTTTATTGTTGAACGAGAATACAAATTTGTAAAGTAGGGAGAGATAAATTATCTATGAATAAAGCTACATATATTCCCATTTTCATGCTGTTAAATGAGAGTTAGTATCTTAAAATGATTTCTTCTTTCAGTTCAGTTTCTAGCATTCTTTGATGGAGCGTCCCTATTCGAGGGGAGTGTAGTGTAGTAACTGAATCAATTCCAACATATATCTGCCTTTAACTGTGGACTGGGATGTGGATTAGAGCTATTTCAAACTTTCAATTGCAACCATTAAAATTTGTATTCACAATATTCTCTTAAATACTTTTGCTTATGTATTAGCTACCAGTTGATAAAAGTTTCTATAAATAAAAGTTTTTAATATACTTAAACATGTATTTTTAAGGATAATTCATTTACATATATCATTAGACTCCAGTTCCCATAAATATATGTATATGTCATTTCTTGAATCTTTTGAAGATAGAAAGAGTAAATAATGTAAATAAATGAAAAGTTGTTTGTGTGGTGTATATCGAGTTAAAGCATAATTATATAAAAACTATTAAAAACTTAAAAAAACTGGATTTATTTAACTATAATTGAATATCGTAATATAACACAAACAATATGTTAAATTGAGTAGTAAGCTTAAAGTATGTGGGCATTAGTTGCTCAATTCACACATCTTACCTCTTTACAGGGTATTTTTGATTCGGCATAGGTAAAGCTGTATTGCTGTTCCTGTTTTTATTAGGGGCGTGGTCACTATTGTTATGCAGCGGCGCACAGCAAGGTGTTAAATTATATCATTAGGCTCGCTGTGCATAATTTAATTAAAGTGGCCAATGGCTCGCTTGTACTTGCCCATGCCATTGAAGCTGTTCTTGTTCTTGCTCTTGTTTTTGGTTTTGTTTTCGTGCTGTTGCTTGCTGAACGTTGATTGTTTTTGTCGCTGTCTGTTGGTATTGTTATTAAAATTTAATTAAAACGCCATCAAAAGCAACAGTTTGTTGAGCCACCACGTCTGGCGAAACATTTAACGCAAAATTGATTGCCCAGCCACTTGACAATCAGTTTAATTCGCACTCACACAGCCACAAACACACTCACACTCCCTCATATTTCCACTCATACACAGACATACATATAAATATGTATGTATGCATATAGGCTTTTGACTCATATCGTATTCGGGAATAGTTGAAAGCAGATGCCATCGCGAACCGCTCGCAGTCACTTAACTTTGACATCCTTTGGCGTTATTAAATAAATACCCAATATGTACATAGTTGGAGAAAACCAACCACATAATACTCGCTCATCATCCAATTTAACATGTGATATATATATATATATAATATAAAACATAATATATAATATATAATAAATAATATATAATATATAATATATAATATATAATATATAATATATAATATATAATATATAATATATAATATATAATATATAATATATAATATATAATATATAATATATAATATATAATATATAATATATAATATATAATATATAATATATAATATATAATATATAATATATAATAAATAATATATAATAAATAATATATAATATATAATATATATCCTTTAATATAAGTCAGGAGCTTCAATAGCAATGGCACTTTAGAAAACCAATATTCTCTCTTCACTTCTTTAGTGAGTATACACCACAGCACACGCATACGCACATCCGGTTTTATGCTTCTAAGTGCAACACGATGCAGTCCAAACTCCGGAACAGTTTAATTAATGTCAAGCATTAAGCGTGATTACGTCAAGTGGAAAAGCTGGCAAAACAGCAGCTCTAGCAGCAGCAGCTGAGCTGTTTAGGTAAGAGTTTTACACTAATTACAGATGAAGAAGGAAAGGTTTGGGATTACGTTTTGAGCAGAACAGTAAACAGGCAACTAGTTGCTAACCCATCGCTCATCTAATACACAATCTGTAATTTAGTATGCTCTTTAATCAGGCATCAGTTAGTTGGCAAGTAAGAGTACTTGGTCTCTGCTAAGTCAACTGCAATTTGCTTGCAAAGTGCAAGTCTTCCTTTGTTTGCCAGGCAAACTTGCGAGAAATGGTTGGAAAAAGCTGGCAAAGCAGCTCAAGCGAGACAAACGCAGAGAAACATTTTTAACATTTTCATTTCGGATGACGCTTGGCCTTAATTTGTGCAATTCATCAGCAAAGGCGGCCAAGTTGAGAGCCAGAGGAAGAATGGCTAAAGAACTTCCGTTTCGATCATCGCACACTAATAATGACAGCAAAGAATGCGCCGATGGGACAACTGGGGAATGCAGCCAATGTCTGGCAGGGAGCAGCACGAAATTGAAAACAATTAACAAATATGCTCTGGCCATGGCCAAGAGACACGCACGAAACACCGCGGCCTGCTGCCAGGAATTGCCATTGTCTGTCTGTCTGTCTGTCTGTCTGTTCGGTCTGAATGTCTGGCTGTCTCATCAAATGAAAATTGTTGAGCCTGAGCCAACGTCTGTATCTGTGTCTGTGTGTCTGCGCAACGATCTGCGTCGAATCCAATTGGCAACATCTTCTGCTCAATTGCCAACTCATTCATCATTTTTAATTATGACAATTGCCTCGCCTTCTGGGATGGAGCCTGGGAAAAATGTGCTCAGCCCGCTAGGAAAAGCATGAGAAAATCATGCAGCTCACGTGCCTATTAGCTGTTAATGGCATTTGCCCACAGTTCAATGAGCAGGCCTTCTGGGCTCCTAGGGCCACTCGATTTTTATGGCACTCGCTGCCGAATTAGGAACTTGCCGCCTGTCCAACAGGTTGTTTGATGCCCAATAACATTTTGTGCTTTGCCTCAATTAAGTTGCTAGCGAATTCGCATCGCCAATGTCAGATTGATCAAAGCGAAGTCAAATGCGGATGTGTGTCATTTATCTTAGTTTTCATAATACATAAATAAATTTAATTTGAATATATTTCTATTAATTTTGTTTGATCAAAACAGATGAACAACTGATAAAATTTCTGTAGAGTAAAAATATTAATCCTTCATTTACACATTTTTCTAATCGAAGCAAACTAGGAACAAATACGATGCTTTGATAAGAAAATATAAATTAAGGCATAATAATTTTAAAGACTTCAAAATTCAATAAAGAATAGAATTCATTACTTCTTAATATAAAGACATAATTGATTGGTCTTTAACTAACTGTGAAACTGTGAAAGCCCTTGACTTCCCCCATTCATATGTCAAGTACATTTTTTATGCTCTACTTCGGACTCATTCGGATCTTCTACGTAAGCCATTGCACTCATATATCTTTTTGTTTGCGAAGTAAAAAAGAAAAAGTAATTTATTATAAAATGTTAATTATCATCAAAGTAGACAAGTATATCAATATTGATAGTCATGGATTTATATATCAGCAGGGCAATACCTTCTGAGATTTCTCTATATAAAAAGACAGACTATAAGTAGGTATACCTGTGTTAGATAATTGACAGCGGTCTGATTGCCATAAATGACACCTAGACAGCTATCGTCCCTTTAATTACCTTATTACTTGGCAACATTCGTACTCACTTCACCTAACCGCTGGCGCCATAAGGACAAACACGAGAGTCGTGTCGCTGCGCTAATCTTCTAATCAGGCAAAGCCAAAAGTAATAAACCCATAAATGACCGCAGAGCAACGTGCCATAAAATAGTAATGAGTGTCCTTATCGGGCCAATAACCGAATTGAAATTAGAGTGCGCCACACCTGAGTAGGTGGCAGGCGACATTATTTGTGTGCGCTGCCAAATTACGTAGATGTGGGCAGGAGGCGGGGAGAGGAGCGAAAGTAATTAAATCATAGCGCATATAAATTAATAATTTTAATTATAATTATGATTGCCCGAAGCGGCCGACAATGCATTTAATTTGCTGAATGGCGTTTAAATGTGAATTGAATTTATGTACGACGGCCGGAGTATGCAAATAATTACCCCCGTTTTGCATAATATCGCATTTTCAGCTTTCGCTTTCGGCCAAATGTAATTTGCATGACAGCTGGCGCACGCGGCGTATGCGCAATATTTATGCCGCTATCTCACCGCATTTTAATGCGCAACACGAGCCGCTGCCACAGAGCTACACCGAAATAATTACTTCAACATGACTTCAATTGCGAACACATTGTCCTGCCCGGAGTTAAGGTGTGCCGCTGGCCTACGCTTGGGGGCGTGGCACTGTGAGAGTGACCCATGCTGGCAGCCATGACAAATGTGTTGAGCAAAGCCGTCGAGTCCAGCTCGGAGCTCCTGAATGCAAACATGCGACGTGGTTACCTGTCCGACAAAGTCAAAGGTGGATGGTTATAAGCTGTTACTTCCACTGTTCCTCACTGTCACAATAGCAGGGAATAATAATCAATAAGCGAGTGTCAAAGTAGGAATTGAATAAGATTGCTTGATTGAGCGTGATCATTGTCGTTACTGTTCGCATTCTCAGAGATATTTATAAAAATAGAGTGCGAGTTTGTGAGTCTCCGCACGTGAGACTCACAAACTCGCACTCTTTTTTTTATATCTAGTAACGACAATGATCTTTGTCTATATCTGACCTTGATCTGGCAGCCCCATCCCACATGCCACTCAAAAAAGATTGCACAGCACTGTCTCTATGTATGATATAGATAGAGCGTTATTTTTCTTCTTTGCAAATAAATTTTGTTTATTTTAATTTTTTTAAATTTTATTTACATTAAATTTAAAATAAATTCTTTTTCTATTATTTTTAAATTTTAAAATTTAAACTTTATTGTCTTTCTACTATGATTACCCCTTAAGATTTAAATTAAATAAATATATATACGATATATTTATATGACGTCAATAAACCCTTTTATCCAATTTTGATAGGCATACCCTAGATTTAAGGCATCTATGCATTGCTAAACTTTATCTATAAGCTGCTTAATCATATTGTAGTAAAATATTATTTGCTTTCTTATAAACCAGCTGCTCACAGGTTCTTCTCTGTCATAAACACTATATATATGTATAACTGCAACTCGCTCGTCATTTTGTTGAGCTGCTGCCATCGCGTCAAGTGCTTAGCTCTTCATCAATCAATTACTATCTTAACACTTGTTCAACACTCAATCAATATACGCTGCACAGAGCTGAAACACAGTTTCAGCCATAATTGAATATCCACGCAAATGCTCGCCAATCAATAATGTTTTTGTTTTTGCTTCTTGTGTTTCATTGCAGCGGGACAACTCGTTGGACAACAATCAAGCGGCAGTCGTTGGGGCGCATGCTGGCCGTCTAGCGGTTCGCTGCCCACAGCCCACAGCCCACAACCCACAGCCTTACACCCCCCAACAGTTCCTTGATCTTCAGCCCCGCGCTCGATGTATGCCGGCCGGGCCACGCAATTCGCAAAAACCATCAGCAGCATGGCCTGCAGCATACAGAAACAGCCCACGCAGCCCGCATCCACGGCTACCATGACCATGACGGCTACGGCCGTGGGCATTGCCGGGGTAACCGGCGGAGGTGGTGCCAGTGGTGCGGGCACTGTGCCCTCCACGCCCAAGTCCAACAAGTCATCGGCACAGCCGCGCGGCTCGCTGCCTACGGATGTGCATCAGCCGCCCCTAGAGTTTCAATGGCCACCACCGTTGCCCGTTTCCAGTCACACGAGCAACTTGCGCCTCAATATGATGAATCAGGATCCAAAGGACTTGCACACAGCCCGAGCTATCATTGAAGAGCTGCGCTCCAAAGTGCGCTTCCAAACGGAGCACATTATGAAGTGGCGCAAGGCGTATGCTATGCAGGTGAGGCTATATCAATCAATGAAAGGGGACTTAAATCCTATACTATGGTATCTTGATATGAGTTATATGCAAGTTTACAAGCTTATCTGCCTTGAGTTCTAGCCGTTTAGACGCATGTCTATAAATATTAAAAATACATTTTATCTTTCAAGACAGTGTAAAAGTCACTGCGTTTATGATAACAGTCTAAGAGTTAGAAACATGGGATAAATATATATTTATTGATTTACAGAGCTTTTTTTTTTAGATATTAATCATAAAAATATTAGTTTAAAAATTTCTTTTTTATAAAATACTTTCCGAATTGATTGGTTTTAAAAATGTAAATTTAAAATTGTATTTTTTTATCAAATTGAAAATAATGATCGATTTATATATGGAATAACAGATGTTATGCCCTGAGTGTGAGCAATATATAAACTCTAAAAAAATATATTTGGTTAAGATTTATAAAATTTTTCCCCCATAAAATGAATACACATTAGTATCAATATTAATTTTTTTTAAATAAATATTTTGTTTATTGAGAAAAGATAGAATATTTTAGCTCTATTTTTAGAGATATTGTCGATTTATCAAATTTCTTATTCTGTTAGAAATCTTTAACGGATACTTCATCCACATTTTGTCAGCTGTATAAGAAGCCGAGGATTTGTTGTATAGCTCTAAGAAAATAATACCGTTACCATTACTAATATCGATTTCTCCCTTTGAAACAGGTGCAGCAACACTATCGTTATCAGAAGGAGAAATCGGATCAGATGAATTCGCTGACGTCTCAGCTGCTGCTGCTGGAGTCCCGGCTTAAACGCAAGCAGAAGCAAATCGCGAGTCTGTTGAGCCATCGAGAGCTGACCATACAGCGCCAGCAGAAGATCATAGATACGCTATCAACGCGCCTGGTGGATCACGGCCTGGAGAGCATCGAGGCGAGCTATGCGAATGAGCTGGACTCTCTGAACGACTCCGACTCGGCCGTGGTGCTAGAGGACATTGACTCGGACAGCAACATGACTCTTGGCACGCGTCGCAAGAGCAGCGGAGGCGGAGGACTGGGCGGCGTGCTAGCTAGTGATGGCATCACCATCGTGCGCTCCATATCCGATGCCATTGAGACGAATCTGAATAAGTATGGAGCGGCCAGGCGCAACAATTGCTATCTGCGTCGTCCGGATATACTGGAGACGGTGTACTCCGTGGAGGAGGATCCGGAGCCGACCACAGATGTAGCCGAGAAGCGCGACAAGTTTAAGAATCGATCGGACAAGGCGCTCAGCTCTAGCTCCACCGAGGGACAGATCGATGGAGCGTCGGATGCCACGGACAGCAAAGCCAAAGATACTTCCATGGCAACGGCCATGGCCGTGCCGCGTCGCCAGTTGGGCGCACTGAAGCGCTCGCCCAGCCACGATGCCACGCCCTGCACGACACTGAGCATGAAGGTGCCTCAGCTCCAGCCCCAAAGCCCAAGTCCAAGCCCAGCTGCGGAGCAGTCGAATGGCAAGTCGCAGGTGACGACCTACAATCGTGTCATGTCCAACCATCGATCCGTGACCAAGCCCAAGGACGTGAAGTACAAGCGCATCAACAAGGCCAAGTCCAAGAGCCTCGAGGAGCTGCGCGGCCGGCTCAAGAACCTGGTGGAGCAGCGGCCCGGCCTCGATGCCGGCTACACAGCCGGCATGATGCCCCAAACAGCGCAGTCGTATGCGTGACACACGGAGCAGCTCGTCGAAAGGCCGGCGCCAGCAGCGGAGGTTGAGGGGGCAGCAGCTCTAACTGCCCAGGCCAGCTTGTCTGCAGGCCACACGCCTGACCAGACGACGCCGCAGCGGCACAGCTGTCCCAAGCGCTCGCTGACGCTGCCTCGCATTCTGGTGCCGCAATCAGTGCTGGGGGCATCCCACTCCGGCAGCGGGGGCGGCACTGGGCGTGGCGGTTTCTAGCAATTAAAGAAATTTTTCATACGCAATTGTGATAAAAAGTAAAATTGCTCTCTTGCATTTCTATCTCACTCTCTTTTCTTTCTCTCTAGCTAACTTATTGTTACACTCAGAGAAATTAGCTAGAAGTTTGTTAAAATTCAGCATTAAACGATAGACTTACTATAATTTTTAATATATTCCAAGTTTATACACAACAATTAAACAAACATATTTTATCATAACTATTAAACACTCTCTTCCATTCGGTTTTCCTCTTGAATTATATTATTTTTTCTCTGAGTGTAGTTTCTTTTGTAACATTTGTTTCCTGCGCTGTTTTTTGTATGACATTCAGACACGGCATTTAATTTAATTTAGATTTACGTTTATTTTTATGTTCAAATGTCTTTTATAATATGATTTCACATGAATAAATACATAACGAAGCATACACAAATTCAAATTATATTCTTTTATTTTTATATCCATTCATTTTGTTATACCCTGATTCTCCAGCATAACAGATCGAATTGAATTGTAAGGCATATCGGATTCAACGACCAGATCGCAGCTTCAGCTGGAGCTTAAAGTATCTTTTAGTTTGATGCTCTCGAATAGATACTCTTATCTTCATTTTTCTTATATATCCGACTATTACTTTCACAGAAAGCGTATGAGAAATTTCCACTTAAATAGAATAGATTACAATTCGAAAAGGATCTGTGAGACATTTGCGTTTTCGACGACAATACGAGACAAAGGCCGACAAGTCCAACGGGAGTGTATTAGATGTTCTGTAATTTCGAACGTGCTGAAGCGAAATGTAGGGTATCTGGGTGAAATATTAAATTAGGTTAGGAAATTTACAAACACTTGGACTTCACCTGTACATAAATTTATATGCCATGGTCAGCAATCACATCTTTTCCAAAACTGGGATTCCTATGGCCAGTTGACTTTCCATTCTAGATATGTATATTCGGCTTTTGTAATTTAAATGAGGATCTAGTTAACTAAGATATATATCATCAAATGAGAATAATGTTCGATATATAAATTTCTAAATGAAAATGTTGTACTTTCGGGCTGCTGTAGATAGAATAAATACCCTTGCAGACATATAAATATTAAATCTCGCATTATCGTTAAAATTTGTATAATGTTAAGTAGTAGCAGCTCGACAGATAAGACAGAATATATATGCTTTTTGAATCTATGCCAAATTTCATGAAGATATATTGAAGACTTGGTGACCTTTTCACATAGACGAATCACAGTCTCGCAAAATATATTTATGTAAATAATATAATTTTTATTTTCTGCAAGGGTATATTCATTGGGCCATACTTTCAAGAGCTTCGAAAATTGATGCTACTGCTCCTATATCTTTCTCATGCTTAGCAATAGTTAATAATGCCCACTCGAAATCTTCCTAGGTGTAAGCTCTACTCGATGGTCATTTGTATACCAAATGCCACATTCTATTTTCATACTCATTTATCTAAGCTATAGTCCGTATTGCACACTCGAAATCCCCTTAGCTGTAAGCTCTACTCAATGGACTGTCTTCTAGATAACAGAATTTAGGTGCAAGAAAGCTGTACTAAGTAAAGTAAATATATCGACGTATATTTTCTTACTTCAATTTGCAGCAAACTATTTTTACAAATGTAAATTATAAAATAATACATTAATTAGGTTAAACAAATGTTAAATCTGCTAGAAAACTAGTGCTAATTAGCTTAAGAGAGTTTATTTTTGCGTTAAATTATTCCAAATTATTTTTAAAACTTGTTAAAAGAACTTTGAAGCCATGCGCTTTATAAAGTTGAAATGTCATGTGTACCTTGCAGCGATTAAGCTTTACTGATAAAAATATATATATATATATATTATTAAAGCTGAAAAATTACACACATATATACTTATGTATGTATGTGTGTATGTTAGGCGTTATATGTAAGTAGATTATAGCTATATATTAACGATCCTCAAATCTCAACTAAATACAACTCAAAGTACAATGCTCAAGCGATGTCAATATATAAGAATTTCTATATAGCCAGATATACAACTATATGAATATAAATATATATATAAATAAATAGAAACATGTATGTTTATATTTATATTCATATATATAAATTATACATGTGTGTGTGAATTTATATATATGTATGTATACAGCATATTAACCCAGTTTCAAAAAAAGTACCTAAACTATTGTTGTACCTAAAGCAAAACCTTCTCAACTCTCAATAGGCAATATGCAATCAACTTCGAACAATTATGTACAATATGCAACACTTGAGATACGTAATGTCAAAGTCAAATCGGCTTAGGTAAATCCAATCAATTTCCTTGTCAATTTGATTCGTTTGTCAGTTCGATGAGTACAAACACATTCTGAATGTATTTAATGTACTCGGATGTAAAGCGTAATATTCTGAATATATGTGTAAGCAACGTGTTTACAATTAATGTGAATCGTTAAGTAAATACTAGATTAAATATAAGTATATAACATATATATAAGCATGTATGATCTACATAAGTTAAGTGTTTGAATGTTCAAGCATATTGAATTAGAGAACTACGATATTAATTCTGCATTTTCATAGGACTTTAAGATGGGAGTACAATTAAAATCGGTTCCCAAAACTTTTTTTCCTTATTGTTCTTCAAATTTTGAATAATTTTTAAATAATCTCCGTGAAATATGAAACTGAGTAAAATAAATAAATATATATATTAATGTTAGTATAAAATATTCTCCATCTCTGTGCTAACTGACGAGTTGTTAGAATATTAATATATATATATATATATATATATATATATATATATATATATATATATATATATATATATATATATATATATATATATATATATATATATATATATATGGATGTATATGCATATATATATAAAAAGATATATAGATATTTATTTATAACATAATATTAATATTCGAAATGAGCAGAGCATTCGCTGCACTGAATTCATTAACTTATATGGTATATTAAAAATAATAAGAGCATTGTATATAATATTCAACAGATATATGTATGGAAAACAATTGCACTAAGTTCGTTTTCTAGTTAGCTTGATTAACTAATTAACTATTTATAATAATGAAACCGCAATTACTTTTGAAAATTTGCTCATTTTACAATTTTGAACTAATTAATGTAAATTTTCTTTTGATTTCTGCCTTTGCTAAAGTGCTTAATAAAAGCTAAAATTTCACTAACAATCTCGCAATATTCCCTTGTTCCCTTACTGCTTTGTTCTGTATTCATTGTTATACAAAAAAAAAAGTCAATTTACATTTGATATTTATTTTTATAATTAGTATTTATTTTATGTTTGCTTGTATCTGAGAAATAGCTCAAGAGTTCCGCTGACTGCAATGCGTGATCCATAACTCTTATCAGCCATTCAGACTCATAACATAAACAGATCTAATGGAAGCACTTGTATAAACTGAGTAGCAAAATTCGAATACCCTCAGCGAGGGCAGAGTCAATTGCTTGTTATTAGGTCTGTTCCCAAAATTTCTCAGATTTGCAGCTCAGTTTCAATTTGCAGGCAAACATGAACGGCAGCAGCTCAATATATCGCTGGCTGACAGCACTAATCTGCTTCGGGCTGCTTATCAGCTGGGTAAGTCGAGTCGAGTTACAGGCGCTACCTATAAGTATAATATATTCGATTTCATTTCCAGAGCGCAGCTGATGTTAGTGATGTGAGCACTGCAGCTGATTTGACCGCGACGGAGATTGAGAGGCTCTACAATGAGGTGCTGCAGTCGAGCGTGAATAACTGCCGGCGGAAGCTGCAGAACTCAAAGAATAGCAATTTAATTGATAAGGAATATTTCGAGATGTTAGACAAAGCAGACAAAGAGAACTACTACAGCACGGCATACCTCGTATTCTCCCTCATTCACGATGACTGGCTCAAGGGGAACGAATCAGACGAGGTGCTCCAGCAGCTGCTGCCCGAGGAGAAGGTCTCCATTCGCCGCTTCTTCTCCAAAACTCGCTGGGAGTTGGTGAAGTACTTTAATTCCACGCAGCAGACGAATCAGGAGATATTGCAGCATGTGTCCCGTTGGCAGGCCGAAACTGCGGATAGCATCGTCGAGGCCTACCTGGAATTCCCACGCAAGCTACGGGAAACGGTGCCGGAGCTACAGCTCATGGACTACATGGCCCAGGGAAGGATTATTATAGATGCCGTTGCTCAAGCATTCCAAAGCGCTTTCAATGCACTTCTAACTCCTCGTAAATCTTTGGCAAACCTGAGCGAACGATTGCGGGCTTTGTGAATTACTAAACAGTTGAGATAACTTGGATCAATGAATACATTTGTATTTTAGTCTGAGTATAGCAATACAAGCAATATATTATCATCTCTTAACTATAGAGTTCTTCTTTTTTTATATTTGTATATATTTATTTATATTTAAATTTATGTATATATTATGAGTACACAAATCTCTATATACAATATATGTATGAATATAATCTCCGACTGGTCGAAGTCAACTATCTTTATATGGCTGCACTTCACATTTCCTATCTCTGCCCAGCTATTATATTTAAGTATACCTCTCAGCTGGGAGCTTTTCGATCGCGTGAACCAGCCAGTTAACTAATGTAAGAGATAGGTTAATTATTGTACAGTTATGTATTCACTTTTACTGTAGGAGTCGGATACTCTATTGGTTCACCAATTTGTAGGCTTCTGCGTTAATCAGCCTCATGAAGTCCTCGTATTGCTGCAGCACCTTTCTCACAGCGCGCAATGCGGGCATCAGCAGCTCCTCCTCGCTGATCTTGCCCACGTAGCTGATCTCAAGGGTCTCCAGCTGGGCGCGCAGAACACTGTGGCTGCGTCGCAGCGATCGCAATCGGCGCTGCACTTGCCGCTGCCCGCAGCGACTACCCCGTGGACGACACTGAGTCACGAATGCGGCCAGGTCTTGACCCAGTTGCTCCAGGGACTGAGCCCACGAGTTGAGGTCCTCGTTGAACTGCTGCTCCTTGAGCTGTTGCTCGTCCTGTTGCTGCTGTCTGAGCAGCTTACGCAACTCCAGGAAGCTCGCCCTGCCAGGCAGCGCCACAGCCAGCTATTAAATAAGCCCGAGAAGTTATCAAGCAAACTGAGAGGCGTGGCACACGACATACTCCCATTATCATCAGCAGCACCAGCAGCGGAGCTCTGACGAATAATCGCGCACTCATCATTTTATTAGCGGAACGTTGTTATCACGTCAAGCGAATTACACTAACTGATTATAGAGTAGCGAATATTTCAGCGATCCCACGATCCACACATTGTGTGCGTGCCTATAAGAGGCTAGTGGAGCTGCGATAGAACTATACAGTCTTCCGAATAACGTACAACCAGCGGCAGCATGTGGCGTATCGTGTTCCTCTTCGCAGTCCTGCACTCAGCGGTAAGCCAAGATAATCGAAAGGGATAGAGGTTGAAATGGTTAAATGCAGCAGATGAGACTCGCAACGTTCAACATTTTAAAGCTAAATTATTATATATAATATATTTCTATATGAAAACTATAGCTATAACCCATTTCGATCCAAGATTCAGTTGTCTATAAACTAAATCACCTATCGATGACGGCCGCTACTTTTTGATTCATTTTCTATCACTTTACTACGGGTTTTAAATAATATTGCATTTAAAGGGAAAGTTTTCATTAATTCCTGCAATATTTGTAATTTGTAAAACGTTTTGTTTTCTGAAAGTATCTTTTTATGAGTTCCATATCTTGTTTACTATATAAACCGATAGTTCATAGCTTCTCTTCAAGAATCTCCTTTACATCTGATCTCGAACCCATCCACTTTCACGCAGTACACGAATCCAATTACATCCTGCGAGAAACTGGAAACAAGTCTAGTGCGAGAGGCCACGACATTCGGCAAGCGGGTTTTGAGCGAGTCCGTGGAGCTACTTCAGCGTATTATCGATGCTGCCGAGCTATTGGAGCCCAGCGAGATGGATCGGATTATATTCGATGAAATCGCCACATTCATTGAACGCGCCAGCCACAAAGTACACTTTGAGGAGCTGAATGACTTGTTGATATGGCTAATGGATCTCTTAGATCTATATTATCAAGAGGAGGAGGATGATAGCCTGGAGCTGGACGGATCCGAGAGTCTTGTGGACAAGCTAATGCGTCAATTTGGCTTCGACACATTCGAACAGAGCCTGGAGAGGCAGTTGTACACCTTTATAGAACGAACTGAAGATCACATCGAGGCATATCTGAGAAGGCAGAACATCATGGACTCGGAGCTGCCAAAATGGTTTACGGAGTTCAAAGATGAAAGCGATATTGAAATCAAGTATCTGATGTTAGAGGACATTATTGAAGACTTAGATTGTTAACCTTCTTCATACTATATTGAATTCCAAACATTTAATACAAATGGATAAGTATGATATGGACAGATCTACATGTATTTATATTTTCACCCTAATGTTATTGAAATATCTAATGTACTTAATTATTTTTTAATAAGCTATGATATAAAGTATTGCAAAGAAAATTCAGCTTAACGGTATTTCTTCTTTTGCAGATATATTAATTATAATAAGCATACAACTTTATCTGTATATTAAATTTTGTTCTTATTATTTTTTTTTTTTTATATTGAATATGGAAAATCAGGTTTTGTAAATTGCATGTAACAGACAGATGGAGGTGTGGCAGACCCTTAAAGGTATACACTGTGTTACAAAAGTCACCGTACCCCAGACACATTTTTACGAAACAGTCTGTAACTTCGTCAAATTTTAATAAAACAAAAATAATTTGATGGAGGTTGATAAAATAATCTTTCAACTACACAATAGCGTTTAAGTAATAGTAACCTTTTATTTTAGTCTAATAATGTAACTAAAAAGCTAAAAATAGTAGCGCAGATTTATTGGAGTATCAGCACTTTGCAGAGTTCATGGTATTTCCTACTCAAGCAGCCTTACTTGTTATTATTTAGTTTCTATTTCTCATGACAAAGTAAGTACATACTTATATGTTATGAAACCCGAATAAAGGCAACTATAAAACAAAAGCTGAATAGTACGAAACTTAAGCTAAGGCACATGAATGCTATGAAACTTTGAGTATTCTGCCACAAGCTGAATAGTATTAGACTTTAGCTAGTTTGCAGCTAAATAATATAAAACTGAATGACAAAATATAAACTGAGGCAAATGTATGACAAAATCAGAATGTTATCAAATTTTTTGAATGACAAAAAAAGCTGATAGGTACATATGTAAGTATATGTATGAGACTTTAGCCAACTTGATAAAACCGGAATATTATAAAACTGGGTATCTTCTAGTCGGGCAGCCCGACATGAGTTTTCTTACTTGTTATACCCTGAACCCATTGAAAATGGGATTTCAGGGTATAATGTTTTTGTGAAAATGTATGTAACAGGCAGAAGGAGGCGTGGCAGACCCCATAAAGTATATATATTCTTGATCAGGATGACGAGCTGAGTTGATCTAGCCATGTCCGTCTGTCCGTCCGTCCGTCCGTCCGTACTAACGCAGAGATCTCCTAAACTACAAGTGCTAGAGACTTGAAATTTTACATGTATACTCGTGTATACCATACGCAGTACGAGTTTATCATATTTTTTCGATAACTCATCCCATTTTTTTTTTATCGATAACAATCGAAAATCTGACTTTGTTTTTAAAGCCTAGTTTGAATACTGTTAGACCTAAAGACTTCAGATTTACTGTGTAGATTAATGTGATGAATACAAAGATTTTGTCATTTACAGATTTTGGATGCCATGCCCCCTTCGCCCCAAATTTGAAAAAAACGTATATCAAGTACTAGAGACTTGTGCTTTGGCATATACACACATTTGAATGTTATTATTACGTTCTGAAAATTTGATGAAGAGAGTCCCACTACAAAAAGATTTATTCAACAAACAAATTTTCGTAATATAGCCCACACGGCAGCCCAAGCGCAGTAAGTGCGCAGTTAGCAAAGCAATTGTTTATGCGTTCGTATGGATGCATGCGTACGGGTGTGTGTATGTGTTTTTGTATATGTGCATGAAAGATGTGTAGAATGATTGGAACCAGTACTTTGCAGGGTTCAGGGTATCTCCTAGTCGAGCAGTCTCGACTAGAGCCCTCTTACTTGTTTTTGATTGGTATGCTGGAAAGATACAATCGAAATAGGGAAGAAAGAAATTCAATAAGCTTATCTGTGATGTTGATAATATTATCGAATCATGTTCTCTTATGAGTTTTTCACAAGCTCTTAAATGAGAGCTCTTAAATGCGAGTATCTTGACCATTCAGTTGCTGGCATTTACTTTGAGTCACTTACCAGCTTGAACAGTTGGGTCGAATTTCAAGTATTACTTATAAGTTATATACATTTGATATTATTGGCACTCTAAAATGAAACTATAAGACAGGGTAACTGATAAATGAAAGATCAATCAGAGAGACGCAGCTGCAGCCCATGGATGAAATGTGTCCATTCCCAATTTTTTTGATATATTTAATGCTGATTCTTGATAGATTTTGGACTTGAGCAGTTATTAAATGCGGAAATTTTTGCTCAACGACGTAGAAATATACTTATTGAGTATTTTTAATAATATGACCAGGAATCTGAGTTCTTGGACGCTCTGTGTTAAAACTTTCGAGTGATCATGCCGTTTCCCAAGCGACTGTCGAATACGCTTTGCTGAATGAGTGGTGCACCGTTGCCGTCTGAGCTGAAGCTATACGATTCCGATCGATAGAAATTATTGGGAAAACCACCGACAAAGCCAGACTCTTCGAAATTGCTAATTGGCGTAAACAATCCATTCGTCGTAGACATGCGTTGTCCCTATTAGAGTATTAGGTAGTGTGATTAATTGATTAATAGCAGTTCAGTAAGCTAACATACCGTCTGTATGCCCAAAGGCAATGGGCCAGTGAGACCAGTTTCCCCAAAAACTGATTCCCCAAAACTCGAAGGACCACTCATTCTACGGCCATTGACAAAGGCGCCATTGTTCGTATCCAATGAGGGGTCGTAATTGGGCTGTTCAAAACATATAGAGAGGAAGAGGTTAAGCTCATTTCTAAGAATTACATTAGAGTCGAATTCAGCTTCCAGCTACATTCCCTTCACTCTTGGTCCTAACTGCGATTGCTATCGATTTCATACCGTATTCAATCTGGCTGATGAAAAAGGCGGGAATGCGGGATGATTAAAGCGACTGGGCTCGAGATATCTCGGTGCGGATGGCCATGAGCTATCCACATTATTTGTTTCCGAGGATCCAAATCTTGGACGCGCCTCAGCCGTTGAGTGCTGCAAATTTATAGCGTTGGAAATCAGAATATATATTGGCATATTTAGTGAGAATAACTTTTATAGTCATGCTTTTTTAAAACTTACCTCTTGGAATGTGGAACGATTGTTTACGGGCGTGAGACTCTCTTTAACATTGTTTGACGAAGGCCGTAGAGGCTTGAACTTGTCCGATGATATATCACGTGTGTCTTTTTTAATGCGTACCTATGTATATAATAGATGCGATCCATATAAAGAGAGAGAGGGAGACACAAAGATAGAGAGAGAAATAATTCATTGAGGTAGGCTAATGCTTACCCAATTAACTGAAGCACTTTGACAGATCTGTAAAATTTCAATTAATTTAATAAATCCGTTTATTAGACATGTATATATAAATATATATACATATATACATACATACTTGTAGACTTACCACTAGCCCGATGAACAGGCAACCGAGAATATTACAGAAGTGAGTGAACATTTTCGATACGTCCCGCTCTCTAGACAATTAGCAACTATAAAAACCCATTCGATGGGACGGCAGCTTGAGCTTCTGTTTCAATGGAACTGAGTAACAAGTTTGACTGCATTAGTACGAGGTGAGAGATGCTGGATGAGAGTATCGCTGATCTGTGGTCAGGGTTATCAGCGTTACAGGCGGGAAAAGCCACGATTTGCAATAAATAGGCATCAAATACTATATAACAAGCACGCACAGTTCATATTTTCGCTTTGAGTTGCACCTTTCTCATAAAAAGATAGTCATGCACGGGGTATTCTGTTAGTTTGCTAAACATGTAACGCTTACAACAACACACTTGCGATATACATAATACATTCTGATATAAGCAACAGCAGTGAAGTCTATTAAAAAGGTCTTAGTTTCAATTAAAAATTCGATGATGTGAGAAGTCGTCTTTATCTATTGCACAAGAAAGATTTATACAAGCCTGAGATATTGTGTAAGGTTTACTTATCTACACTCTCCCCGCTATACAGAAAAGATCGATCGGAAAAAGAGATTTTATGTTCAATGTATAATTTAAATATGATTCATGTGAATATTCAAATTCAAGAATATAATAGCTAGTTAGCTTTGCGGTGATAACTACAATAAATTGCTGTGTTTTGATTTATTGAACACGATTCAGCTTGTAATAGGGCAATCGGTTTAATCAACACTTAATCAACAGTTATAACTAGCGCCCGTAGCCATAGGGTGGACCGTAGCCCCCGATGTTTCTCGCATATGGATAGCCTAGTGGCAGCGGGCGTCGTATCACATAGACCGGGGGATAGCCAAAGCTGGGAGGCTCGGCGGAGGGCTTGGGCACCTCTGATTCCGCCTTTGCCTTCGTCTCTTTGCCCATGTCAGAATCGTCTGAAGTATCTGGCTTGACCTTGTCAGGGCTGTCGGGCTTGCCGTAACCGATGCCAGGTGCGAAGCCTGGGATGGGAGGTAATCGTCCAGGCTGTGCGTAAGGTGAGCCATATGGAGAGAAGGGCGGGCGTAGCATAGGAAAACTTGGATACGGATAGCCTGGATAGCCCGGGTAATTAGCTGCGCCGGAGGGTGTCTCTGTGGGCTTCCCTGAGGTGGGCTTTGGGTCGGGGCTATGATTTGGTTGGGGGTAAGGAAATCCATATCCTGGCTGTGGATATGCAAGTGGGTCATAAGGAGGACGAGGAGGAAAGTTTTCTCCGTTTTGTGGATATGGCTGTGGATAAGCCAGTGGATGATAAGGAGGAGGAGAAGGCAAGTCCCTTTCAACCTCAATAGTAGTTGTTGCTGTTATGGTTGTTGTAGGATTTGTCGTTTCTGGCAAGGCAGTTGCTATGTTGATCTCGGCCTCGCCATCATTCACCTTCTGCAGCCCCTCGACTGGAAGTGCGGTCGCTTTCTCTTCAGCCGCAGGCTCAGGCGCAATTGTCGTCGTTTCTGGCTGCTGCACATCGTCCGGTGTCTGCTTGACGTCGTACGCCCAAGCCTGGGTGCAGCTGATCGCCAATAGCTGATTAAAACGAAGCTGTCATCACCGATCTCGATCAGCAGCTAAATATATACTCTCACCTGGGCGATTAGCAAAAGCTTCAAATGCATCTTAGATGATCTCTTACCGAGTGCTTAGTGCAGATTGCTGGTTAGAGCTGAGCTTGCGTTGGCTTTATATACTACAGAGGTGTATTGAGCAGAAGGCAGGTAGATAATTGAAAGATTAATTTTATTAGCACTAAGCTACAAAGACTGTGAATAATTGATTAAAGGGATTAACATAGTAAATTAAAAAATGCAAAGCAATTAAATGAAATTGAGAGTAATAGGTTAATATTTTATTGAATTATATAATTGTTTATCTTTTATTTTAAATTAATAATAAAGAATATACTAATTTAAAAAATTTTAATGTATTATATGACTCTCAATTTACTGAGCTAAAAATTTTCCTGTGCAGTGTAGTTGATGAACAAAGCTCTAAAGATTGATTTTTTTTAGAGGCAGCGAGAATCGGAAACTGAGAACTGGGAATCGTCATAGCTGCGTTCTGAAGTATATCGAATCAGAAAAGTTTGAGCACAGTCATGCTAAGCATTGGTTGCGGTCATAAAATTAGGAAACTGTTCGAATCAATTATCAATTTACCACTATAAAGAGGGTAAGGCCCTTTAGCGTACGCTTTCTTCAAAGACGATACGTCGAAGCGAAACGTTGAGATGATCAGAACCAAGCTGGTAAGACGACTGCACCCAGTGTACGGCTCAATCCGAAAAGTATGTTTTCCAACTGGACTCGATCTTTACAGCTGTCGCTGCTCTTGTTGCTGATTGCAGTTCCGCAAAGAATGAAGGCGGAAGAAAATAAGAAACCAGATGCTGAAGAAAATATAAAGACAACAACGATCAAAGCAGGCGTAGATGGAGGAGTAGGTACTACCCTTAAACCTAAGGAACCAGAAGAAAAGCCAGCCACAGCGGTTGCACCGGACAACATAAAGACAACAACGATCAAAACAGGTGGAGATGGAGGAGTAGATACTACCCTTAAGCCTAAGGAACCAGATGCTGAAGAAAAGACAACAACGATCAAAACAGGTGGAGATGGAGGAGTAGATACTACCCTTAAACCTAAGGAACCAGATGCTGAAGAAAAGACAACAACGATCAAAACAGGTGGAGATGGAGGAGTAGATACTACCCTTAAACCTAAGGAACCAGAGACAACAACACCGGGCAATGAAAATGAATCCGCCGTATACGACACAACAGTCCCTCAGCCGATTACGGATGTAGTTGATCTGATCACATACAATCCCGACGAGGAGACGGGGGTGGATAATGGCGGACACGAGATTTCATTGCCGGGCGAGAATAGAAAGCGTGGCATCCGGCATGTCCGCGCCCACGATGGCTTCCACAATATAAAGCACGAGCCTCTTTGGGCGCACTGGAACGACGCTTTCACGACAAGCGCAACTACTTAAATACTTAGAATTCAACTTCAATAAAGACACCCTGTATATGTCAACGGCAGCGTGCAGTTGTTGATTAGCCGCTCCAGGCCAGTACAAATGCAATTAGTGGGGCTGATCAAGGTAATCCAAGCTCTGGCTGTCCAGAACAGTTCTTACGTGTGGGTGCTCAGAGTGAAAGGTGACCAAAATATATATTCATAGCATATTTCATTATGTGTAACCTGGTGCTGCTGTTCTTCCTGTTGTCTGCCTGCCTGGCACTGGTCAGAGTCGAGGCAAAGCATTTTGTGGTGCACGCCCACGACGGCTTTCATGATATCAAGAAGGAGCGACTGCGTTGGATGCAGATCATGTCCTTATCGTAAAAAGTGCTGATAGCGCAAGGCCCTTTTCATTCACTTGAAATTCCTATTCTGTATATTCAATAAAACAGTTCCCACGATTTAAATGAACAAGTGAATAAATTTATTTCATTAAAAAACCTAAAACCTTCGCTACACTTCAATAGATGGCCGGACGTGTTGCGCTCACTTGAATTAACAATTTATACAGATTAAATCCAGTAATTCACTTTTTTTTTCATAAGTAAACTCTTGTGCTTTTCTTTTCCCACATTAATATTTTTAGCTCAATTTAATTTGATCAAAGCTATTTTCCACAGGTGCCTCCAAGCGAACTGCAGCTATAGCGCCATCTAGATTCAAAGATATTGGTGGGTCACTGTTATTGAACTATTGTGTAACAGCTTAGGTTTCTGAACGCAGCGAAAGCTTTATTGAAGCGCAGCCAACTTTTCGCAGGTTCGAATTTATCCGCGTAACTAAATGTGTGTCTGATAATGCGGAAAATATTGCATTAAATTAATTAAACCGTTAATAAACGTTTTAGTTTGTGCTATGCAAACTGTATGCAAACTGAGCCCGCAAGCTAATAGTTGACAGCGCAGCTCATACTACGGACTAGCAAACCAGCTCCGCAATGCTGCTCCTAAAGATTTTACTAATTCTGCAGCTTGCTGGTCATTTCTATTTCCAGTGTGATGCATCCAGAAAGATGTATGTGAGCGGCGATCGGCCGTGGCATGTGCGAGCCCACAATATGCATCGGCCTGCATCGGAGTACACTACGCCCTATAAAGCAGAGGCAGAAGAACTTGTAACTGAGGAATGAATTTATGCGGAAGTATAAGCATCTGCTGTACATCCTCTACTTTCGTCTGTAGACTAAGAGCTTTTCAGGTGAGTTTCCTTGTAGGTTTTCGCTGCGTACGGAAAATGAAATTTGCATTGTCTTTTTTAGGTTTGGCAGCGGCCATTATTTAATTTCAACTATTATTTTTGCTTCTGGCCACTTAAATATACATAGCGCCCCTGACTTTATGCTTAATTACTTTCAAGTTGGAATTGCCGTGGACTGCATTTAGTTCTTCCACTTGTTGTTCTCGTAGTCCCACTTGGAGGTCAGGCCGGTGACGGGGTTCATCTCCAAGTCGATGATGCGCTTCAACTGCGCCTTCTGGTGCTCCTCGTCGAAGGTGACGGGCAGTTCATCGTAGACTGAAAAGGGGAAATTTATTTATCAGATAATCACTAGCAACAAGAGCAATGCTTACCGAACAGATTCATCAGCACGGCGATCCAGATGGCGGCGGCGGTAAAGATCAGGCCAATGCCCAGGTGCATTTTCCACTCGCCACTGCCGGCTTGGACCTCAGCGATGGTCTGGCAGAAGCTGGCACGGTACAGAGCCTTGATCTCCTGTGGGCTGAGCTTCTTCCAGTCGCCTTGCTCCTTGGTGCGCAGCGCGGTGATTTCATTGTTGGCCTCACGGAAGCGCACAGCGGGCATCGGGTAGTCGGCACGATCCGCATAGCACGCTGTGCCGTTCCAGCCAAAGCCGACAACCTCGCGCTTGCCGATCTTATCCAGCGTGTGAACGGAGGCAACGCTGCCGACCTGGACGTTGTGTGGCAACTGGGCAACCAGCTGGCGGCGCAGAGCGCTGTTGATTAGTCTAAGAGCCATAGTTCAGAGCTGCAACGACAGAGGGCGCTATGTTAGGATTGCTTTCGCTAAGAATGTATCCAAAGGGGCGCGGGGGTGACGCATCGAAGGTTATGTAACTACTACACGGACTACGTGCATAACGAATTGTGCAGTTAAGTCAACATTTGCAGCTTCTTCTGCAACTGGAGTACTTTAGTTAAATTATTATATATATATTTTTTGCAGTCTTTGTCGCATAATTTAGTAATATTTTTGCTTGCGTTCGCCTTGTGGCAGCTGTTGTGTAATCGAAAACTTTTCCACTGCATTTTCAATGGGCTGCGGTATTTCCATATAATTAGTAGTTGCTTTGAGCAGTCGACAATTAATTACGTTTTACAAACAAATTCAAGAAGTCTAAAGCAAATGCACAATAGTAACCTTTTATTTTACAAACTATATCACAAATTACCAAATCTGTTTTCGACCACGGATTGTTCTCAGTAGAGTCTGTTATCGGTTCGTATGAACTACCATTGAGCCGAAAAGCCTAGTTCATTTAGTTCATTGGCCGTAGATGCTCACAAACAACAATCGATATATCGGAAAAAGTATCGACCTCTTTCATTTTTTAGATACACACTTTAAAAATGCAAGTAACCTCTAAGCTTTCTCAAAAAATTGGTACTCAAATTTAGATATCAACAAATTAATATCATATAATCTATGAATATTTTTTGAATATTCTGGGCTTACTGATTCATTAAGAAAATAGATACATACATAAATGTATATGTTCATTTAAGGAAGGTTCATATGCTATTTAGTTGTCTTTATCGCCTACTTTTCTGCAGATAACGACCAGATGGCGCTATTCAAAATCTATTGTGACTTTCAAGAAATGCGAGCTACTCAACAATAGATGGTGCTATATTAATGTTGTTCGGCTGGAAACAACTTTCCTCAAATGTTGCAACGGGTAAAAAAACGAGAATATTTTTTATTATTATATTTATTTAAGTTTATTTGATTTTGATTTGAGTTCACATCTCATGAATGTACACATATAAATTAGACAGACAGGACATATAATTTGAATATTGTATTTTATATTTGTAAATGTATGTTTTGAATTAGTTTTGTTAGTGTTGTTGTTGTTGTTCTTTTATTATTGTTGTTTCATTAGGAGTTGTGCTTTTTAATTTTGCTATTTGGTTAGGGGATCTTTACGTATTTGATTTCATTTCTGAGCGCATTTTTATGATGCTGATGCGGCCAAGCGCTGTATATGGCATAATAATATATTGTTTAAATAGTTAATCTGCTTCTCTTTATCCTTCTTTTACTTTGTTTTGTTATTATAAATATGCAATATGTTTGTAACAATATTTAATGATAATTATGCAAATAATTAAACTAAAGTGAAAGCTTTTTCCATTAAATGTACATCTTGTAAATATTGGTAGTAGCAAAAACTTAGGGCTACATTTACAATAGGTTTTCCTTTTCGTTTTCCGATATTATATAATGTTAGGGTATAAAATGCTGATACCATTGTAGAGTTTGTCACTTAAATATAGTTGGGGCTTTTTTGGTTTTCTATGTACAAAAGAGTTTTAGTTTTTAGCGATTCTTTAACATTTTATGTTGGGATTTCTTTTCTTTGTTTTGATTTCCGCTTGCGCTGAGTTTTACAAATTTTTTTTATTTATGAATATTTAGTTAGATGAGTTATCATGAAATTTTAATTTTTTGTTGTTTTTTATCTTTTTGATTTTGGAAACTTGCATTTTTAACAAGTGCGCTAAAAAGTGCAATTCTACATTTTGCGGTTTGTGAAGATAGACAGGAGGAGAGAGAGAATCAGAGAGAGAGTGAAAGAGTTAGATATCATGATGATACACTCAGAGAAAAGCGTTGAAATATTAGAGTCTTGGCAGCCATTGTTTTCTCTTATAGCAGAAGAAACTAGATTATTGTATAGCTCCTCCCTCTTTCTCCGAGTGTAGTTCAATAGTTTGTTGGCTTGGTGCAAATGGAAGACTCTTGAAACTGCTTTAGAACTTAAATGCGAAAGTAGTCCAAGAATATTCCTTTGTGATGTGTGGGGGCGTAGGTGATAGTGTGATAGTTGTGATAAGGACTTTCAGTTACAGCGCAAGCAAAAACCAACACATAAAAACATTTAATTTGGCATGTTAGAAGTTAAGATCTGGGAGTGGAGTCGAACTACTCAGCGCCCGCTGAGCTATCGGGCGTTACGTTCGAGTCCAGGCTGGCGCAGTCGGACTCCTGATCCTGTGTCTCCGAGTAGTTGGCAGCCTCCTGCAGACGCATGAGCATGTTCAGCTAAAAGAAACGAGCAATGAGGATATTAAGTATTGATATTTGAAGAGAGCCAGTGTGGGTTACTTACCAGTGGATCCTGTTGCTCGCCATTGCTGAGAGCGACGCCCTCGAGGCCCACATCCTCGGCATTAATCTGGCGCAGCGGGGGCACCGAGTCCGGTCCGTAGGGCCAGGGATATGAGTTGCGTATGAAGGCCGACGGATCGTTCCAGGCGCCGCCCCTTCGGCCATAGAGCTGCACGCCCTCGCGCACTGCCTCGATCAGGTAGGGCGACAGATGATAGTTCCAGATGTCGGTGAACCACACCTGCGAGTCCTTCAAGTCCAGCGGACAGGAGAGAAATAGCCGTGGTCCAATGGTCACGTCGCTGGAGCTGTGCACTTCCAGGAAGCGATTGATGTGCTGCCAAACGGACGGCAGCCAAGCGAGCACCGCCGCCAGCTCTGGCTGTGCGTGCTGCGTCTGCAGCTCCAGCTGGAACTGGCGACGACGCAAGAAGCGACCCAGGAACCCTTTGACCGGCTCCATATGATTAGCGGTGAGCACCTGCCAAGCGAGAGAAAGGCGATGAGTTAAGGACTAAAGAGTAAGAGCTTTGCATCATTGGGTGCTACCGACTGCAGAATACTCATTCACGGTCAAAAGGCTACCAGCCTCAATGAGTGTATATGTATGTATATAGTATGCGGCTAATATACTCATTTCACTTCGTGAATGAGTGGAAAAATATGTTCGCTAAACCTACCCAGCGGAAATTGTGATGGAGCTGCAAATTGGTCGTGTTGCAGGTGGCCTGCGACATGGTGCCGATGATGCAGGGCAGCTTGGTGGCCGGCCCGGCGCTGAGCAGGCAGGAGAAGACATCGCCCAGGGCGGAGGCATGGTGCAAGTTGTCCAGTATGATCACAGATGGCAGCTCCGAGGCTCCGTTCGCTATGGCCGCCTGCTCGGCAATGTGGCCCAGATATTGCCGCAGATCCTTCGAGGTCTTGTGATCGACGCTGTTGAGAGACAGAGACAGAGACAGAGAGACACAGAGAGAGAGAGAGAGAGAGAGAGAAACTGTTAGGCTTGGGTCTTCGCAGGAGGCATAGAGAGGCTACTCACTTGAACGTGGCAATGGCCTCTGAGGGATTGCCGCGGCCAGCCCGCGCCACCAGAAACTCGGCCAGGCGTCGCGCCAGATAGGACTTGCCCGTGCCGCTGGGGCCGCAGAGGATCAGGCGTCTGTGCTCGGTTAGCAGACTAATGTACCGATGCACGATGCTGCGTGGAATGAGGCTGTCGAAGGCCAGGCTGCCGACACCCTGTAAACAGATGTACAGGGTCTTCACGTTGCCCACGATGTAGCCGCAGGGCAGCAGCTCCGGGAAGCCCATCTCGGGGCCGCGCTTCGCCTCGCCCAGGTGATACGATGTAATAGAGTCTGTGTTCAGGCCAAGATTGGTGCCGGGATCGATGCGCGCCACGTAATCCTTGAAGGTCTTGCGCACAATGTAGTCCAGGTTCTGCCAGGTCGTCTTGCCCGAGATGTAGGTGCACGCGATGACGAATTCATTGGAGCCATTGCTCTGACGCTCGCCCTGCTGCAGCTGCCCCTGCCCCTGTCCTTGCCCCAGCCCCTGGGCCTGTTCCGCCTCGTGGCTGGCGATGATAGCCCCGTTGGCATAGAAGTCGTCGAGCTCTAGCATCTCCTCGCAGTACTTGGCAAAGGACTCGGGCTGACCCAAGTAGCAGGCGATGGCAATCTTCTTGCCATCGCACACATCGGGCAGCTCCTCCACGGCGCCACAGCTGGCCATGTGCACCGGGCTGCTCAGCTGGCCAGCTTCCAGCGCTGGCGGCGGCGGAGTCAAGTCGATGTGAGTATTCGGACTCAGCGGAGCTGCGCCATTCGCGGCGCAGGGCGCTGGCGGTGGTGGTGGCTCGGGTGCCGGTGCCGGCGGCATGCACTCCTCCTCCAGCTCCTCGGTCAGACGGGGCGGCAGCTCCATGGGGGGCCGTGCATTGCCGTCGGCCAGCGAGTAGCGACGCGACGCGTCCGAGCCGCCGGCACCGCCTCCGAGCGAGCCGTTCGGGCTGATTGCCTGCCCGAGGCTGGCCTCGGAGCCGGCGAGGGAGCGACTGGTCACCAGTTTCTGGAGCCGCTCGTTGTTCTGCTTGAGCGACATCATTTCGGCGCGCATCTTGTTCATCATGTCCTTCAAGCTCTCTAGCTGCGAGGCCGAGCTGAGCGCCTCAAGCCGTATGTCCGTCAGCACCAGATCCTTCTCGCGCAGCTGCTTCTTGAGGTCCTCCACCATGTGCTGGTCCTCCCCGTCGATGGCATCGATGGGCTTCGCATTGTCGATCAGGGTCACCGTCTTGGCCGGGCTGCTCTGCTTGCTGGAGGCATTGGCCACGGGCAGCGGCGGCGCCGGCTGCGTGGCCAAGGCAGCCAGGCCCAGGGGCTCCCCATGTCCATGCCCATGGCCATGTCCATGGCCGTGGCCGTGTCCGTGTCCATTGAGCACTGTTGCCTTGTCGTGCTGCTGTTGCTGATGGTGCTGGCCCACATGGCGACTCGTCTTCGAGATCTTGGCGTTGCGGGAGAAGGCCTTGGTGAAGCTGCTGCGCAGCCAGCCCTTCTTCTTGTTGGCCTTGTTCTTGTCCTGCGCCGCCGAGCAGCCCGAGCTGATCGAATTCAGCGAGCACATCGAGTCGGTGCTGTGCTGTCGCTGCATGCCTAGTCCCGATCCCGATCCCAATCCCAATCCCAATCCATTGCCATTGCCATTGCCATTGCCATTTGCATTGCCTGCGCGGCTGCTTCCTGCGGGCACTGGCGGCGGCTTCTGCTGCAGCATCAGCTCGTTCTGGGTCTGGCCCTGAGTCTGGACGCCCATGCTCTGCATGTGTGCCGTGGTGAGGCCCGCCTGAATGGACTGCTTGCGCAGCAGCTCGATGGTCTGTCGCATGTCGGTCAGCTCGCCATCCTTGCGCTCCGCCGTCGCCGTCAGCTGCTGCAGCCGATTCGTCATATTCGTGAGCGACTGCTCGAACGCAGATACCACATGGGCCTGAAGAACAAGAGGGAGGGAATATACATATTAGAAAACAATTTCTCAATTCAATTTAGGTTCTCAATTGCTTACAATTATTGAATTTGTATCTCTAATTACTCAATATATTAATAGACACAAATAGATATACTCTATTTTAGTATCTAAATGAATAATATTCATTATGTTCTTCATGTCCCACGAATATCAATCACTAATCAATCATATCATTATGAAGTTTTTGAATGGACTTAAGCAAGAATAATAATTTTTGGACATTATATATACAGCTATGTTAATTATAATAGTAGTGCTGTACTACATAAAATGTAAGCCAAATGAAAAATTACTTTTTCTGTTCAAAAATATAAACAGGACCACTTTTTGTTTAAACTAATGCTTATTAGTTATGCCTATTCTCACATGGAAAAAACTCCAACTGATTTACAAAATACAGTTTCCAGTATAACAAATGCAATCAAAATGTATGTATCCAAAATTTCAATCTGGTAATTTTCCATATTAAACAACTTCGACGATAGCCGACAAGTGGTTCTTTGTAGAAAAACAACAGAGCTCTTTTTTGTTTAAATACTTATTTGCTATATTTATGAAATATACCAAGTTTCAGCTCGATATCTGCGTTTTTTCGACTTTAAGCCAATTATTTGGGAACTCAGCCCAGTTTGCAGAGCTAAAAAAGTTATACATATCATATCATATATGATTTTTATAAATAAATGAAAAGAAGAAGTCACTACTAAGATTTCCATCTGAAACCAGGAAGTACTCATATTCAGAAATATGTTAATCGCTTTAAATCGATTTCAAGATTTTGAATTTATCATTAAGTTCTGTTGTCGATATTAAATATGATATATTGCATGATATCTTCTTTATATAGATAATATATGATTTATATAGCTTATGATAATATTATAGCTTGTTATTTTAAGATGATGTCAACGCTTAACACTACAGCTTTTATTTTATTATTTTTGTAGCCAGAGCAGAGAAGGCTTTTAGACTAGACTAGGACACATCACTTTTATGTGAAGCAGAATGATTTGTTTTGCTCTCAAAAATATGAATAGTTTAATAATTAATTAATGTTTAATACAGCTGTAAGTCATCGGACTTAAGTTTACTTCGCTGCGTTAATCGTGCAATGCGCAACTGGTTATAGTTAAAAACATTATCAAAACAACTGCGAATCAGACAGACTTTGTCTCTTTTTTGTCTGATATTCATACATTGATGTTATTGTGTTTTACCTTCAATGCAGCAATTTTATCATTTTATTTTATGAGCTACAAAAATGAATGTTTATTACTTCAATGCCTCTCGATTGTCTTACCCACAACTAAACTACTCAGGCAAAGGAAGAGAATTTAATGATTGGCTGCAATTTATAATAACAATGTATTTATTTATTTATATTATTGGAATTATCAGACTCAAGTCGTCTGGCCCGAATGCTCGTTGTTGGCTATCCTAAATTATTGGGCGACTCAGACAAGTCTAGCGAAGACTGCACAAATTATATTTATTGCCAAAGTTCAGTTAACTTTAAGCCAAAATTTTTTTGGCTGTGTAGCAAGTGCTGGTGTAGATGGTTTGCGGGACATTGAGTGCTTGTTGCATCGATAATTCATCATCGCAATTGAGTGGCTCCGTCCCGGGTCCCTTTGCACCGCAACTATGCAACCCGCACGTCACAATCGTGCATCGCATTTTAAGCCCTGATTGATATGCAAGTGGTTTCGCAGCAACAAAAGCCACAGCAACAGCAACAGCAACATTAGCAACAACTGGTGTCTGAGGACAGAGATGACTCATGACTCATGACTCCTAGCGTCTGAGCCTCTAAGCGCAGCTTTAAAAACTTCTTTCAAAACTTCTTTCCTGCACAGCCTTCACAGCCCGCCCCCGCTGAACGTCTCGACAGACACCTGTGTCATAAACTAGCATTAGAAGCAGTGTCCAGCTCCTCAGCTCGCCAACTCCTCTACTACTCAACTCCTCAAATCGTCAACTCGTACTCCACTCAGCTGGCTGCTTTGTTGCCTGGCCACAAGTTCATGAAATATTTTTTATGATGCGACGTGACCGAGGCGCTCTTTACGGCTCTCGGCGTTGGCGGCGAGGTCACTTTGTCAGCGAAATGCAGCAACAGCTTTGAGCACATTAATTCAAGCAGAGAGAAGTGCAGAGTGAAGAAAGTGGAGAGTAGAGAGTGCAGCAATGAGACCTTAACGACATCAAGCTAATGAGCTCTATTAGAGCTGCAAAAGCAAGTCAGAAATTAGCAAACCAAAAACTGACTGCTAACTTCTCTTTCTCTCTCTCTTTTTCTCTCTCTTAAGTTAATCAAGGTAGAGTTGTAAAATCTTTAAATTTACTTAATATTTGAAGTAGACTTTCAGTGCTTAGCAGTTTAAACTATATAACTCTCTCTCTATTACTTATATAGTACAATTTTAAAGTTTCTCAGATCATATGATAAACGGATATTCCCGGTTCATCAATTCTAAGCAGGGTATAAAGTGTTTGTATAAAATGACTCAGCGCGGAAGTTGTAATTGCAATTTGCCGTCGAGGGGTAGACGATAAAAGAGAGAAAAGACCGAAAGCAGCAGGAGGAGACAGCAGGAGGAAGCAGCAGCTACTGCTGAAGTGGCATCAATAGCTACTGAGTGAGCGAACAAATGAATCATTGAATGGATGAGCTGAAAGAAGTGCATAATGAAGTCAACTAATGGCAGCCGGTTGCATCTTTACTTTAAGACTTATTAAGTAATTGAGTTAGGGAAACAAGTTAAATGTCTTTATGCATTAGCTTCGATTGTCGCTTGAACATGGAAGCATTATATATGAAAGGCATAGAAAGCGGAGGCTGACAGTTAAATAAGTTTCACGCAGACAAAAGCATACAAATGGTATAAACTACTTTAGCAAAGTTAGCATTAGACTTTATCCGTTTAATTTGACAGCGAGTCTAATTAGTTATTGTTCTTCCAGATTGATATTCCGATAGCAAATAAAAAGCCAAAGCAAGGCCTGCCCTACTCACAATAGTGTTCTTAAGAAGTTAATACAAATTTGTGACTAAATTCCAAAGCACGTCAAGATCTTTTCTAGCTGCTCGCTCGCATAAATTTAGCTGGCTGTTAATTAACTAACATTAGCATTGGCATGTGGCTAATTCATAGGAAATTCATAATCCACGATGCATGCATGATATCATCGAGTCTGAGTTAACTTTTAGCTATCTGTATAGAATTACGCCCCGTTTAATTAATTGAATCTGTAAGCAAATAGGAAGAGGTTGAGATGCAAGTGAAGCTGACTAAACGCTACCGCAGTTAGTTATTAACCAAAAGCGACTTCTGTATCGCATCTCCCCTGCCTGCCCTGCCCTGCCCTGCCCTGCCCTGCCTCGTCTGCTACGTGCCCATGTTTCGTTTATTGATAAGCATCTAACACGTTTCACATTTTAATTTGCGTGTCGCTTATGCAAATTGAGTCAAGTCGACACGCTCAACAACAACAGCAACAGCAGCAGCTAAAAAGCTTCTTATATAGTATAAATCAGTTAATGAAAAGCAAAAGCAAAAGCCAAAGCCAAAGCTAAAGTGAGCTGTGGGCCACCTCTCGAGCTCAACTTGTTTACAGAGTTCAAGGACGGCGCCTAAACAGCTCGAGCTGAGCTCATTTTTAATAGTTTTTATTGCTGTTTATTTTGTGTGCTCTCCCCTTCGCAGCTATCGATCCATTTTTATAAACTGTTTGATAATTCACTTTAATTGCTTTTGCACAAAGCGAAATTCGGCACAAATTGCCAGCTAGAATGAAATTCTATAAAATTCTATTGAAGTGTTGAGAGCTTAGCTCACATAGCCAGATACATACATATATATATATATATATTTCTATGGGTATATATACTCGTATAAAGCTGTGATATATCCTGTTAAGCATCTCCTTTGTGGCCTGTGGGGCATTGTTGTATGTCCTTCGTGGCATTACGCATACGCACCGTAATCAATTTTTATGTTTCGCCCGCATACGTGAGTCGGCTGAATAAATGTGAAAAGTTTGTGTGAGAGTGAGGGGCGGGGATGCCCGGAAAGAAAGGGTTATCTAGGATGCCATTTGGAGCCGAGTACGTGGCTTTTTAATTCAAAGCTGTTGATTGTTATGTGAGGTCGGAGTGGCAGCACGTTTATCGCAGAGCGTAAAGCATAATTTAATTAGTCTGGCAACGTTACTGCAAGGACCAGGATCTCCCTCCACCACAAAATGCCACGCATACTAATTATGTTAAAAATAATGTCAGCTATATGGAGTAAAAAGAAATGCGCTCAAAATTCAAGGGGCTTACTAAAGGCGACTTCATGCAACGATCTGGCAGCCCTTTCAACTGGCTGGCAACTCTTAGAAAGTTTAAAGCAATCAGAAGCAGCAAAATTATAAATAATTTGTGGAACAAGAGAAACGTTTGCAATTGACAATGAAAAACTACAACCGGAAGGGCATCAGCAGAAACTGCAGCAAAGAGAGAGAGAGACTTCTTTCAGCAACTGTTGCTGCTTATCTACATATATATGAAGTTGCTCTCAAACTGCATGGTTTTGTCTGCAATGTTTCGATTGTTGTTTGTTGCTAATGTTGCAGTTGTAGTTGCAATTTCAGCTGTAGCTGCTGCTGCTGCTGTTGCTGCTGCTGTTGTTGTTGTTGTTGTTGTTGTTGTTGTTGTTGTTGTTGTTGTTGTTGTTGTTGTTGTTGTTGTTGTTGTTGTTGTTGTTGTTGTTGTTGTTGTTGTTGTTGTTGTTGTAGCACTTCATTAGCACAACGATGGCAACGAAGCGTAAAGAAACGCGTTACGCCTCGACGGGCAATGTTAGCCAAAAAGGGAGGGTGACTGAGAGGGACAGATAGAGAATGGGAGAAAAAGAGAGAGAATATAGTGAATGGCAGGCATATGGAAAGTCAGTTGAGCAGGGCTCCATATGCTAAACAAGTTCAACAAAGGCAACAGCAACAACAACAAAAACAATTGTTGCCAACTTTAATTTGGCTGTGCAAGTTGCTGGCGGGGGAGTTGCTGTTGCTGTTGTCGAAGTTGCTGTTGTTGCAATGTTTAATTTATTGCTTGCAATTTGCAGACAGCACAACACAAAGTTCAAGTTCAATGGCAGCAGCAACAAAAGCAACGACAACAACAAAATGTCAACTTCGTTTTCTCTCTCTCTCTTTCTTTTATTTTTTTGGTCAGCAAGTTTTCAGCAACTAACTGCGACAAGTCGCCGTTGCTGATAGCCTTCGTATCAGCCTTAGATAGCAGGCGACTTGTGATAAGCTGCAAAGTTAGTGTAGCTGCTTAAGTGGGTCGCCGGCAACAGCAACTGCTTCGTGTTGCTGGCGTGCATAAATCATGTTGCTAGCAGCCAGCAGAGACAACCACTTGACAATTGTTGCAGACATCCGGCGAGCATGTGTTGTGCCTCACTGACAGCAACATGCCACGTAGGCGTGTACACTTTGACCTTTTCAAATGATTTATGCCTGGTAGAAACAGCAGCAGCAGCAGCAGCAATTGCAGCATCAACAGCAACTGCAACTGCAACTGCAACTACACTTGACATTTGGTTGCCCAAGAACTGTAACAGTTTTCCGCTTTTCGAATGTATTATGCATGGGCGTGGCACTGCAAATTTGCTAAGTGAAAGTTTGAGTGCAGCCAGGCAGCAAAAGTTTCTATAATTAATGATGAATGAAGGTCATCGGTTCAAGCCAAACTCTTTCCTTATTCAAGAAATGCGCCGGGGTCTAATCACTTTGACCTTGTGTCAAAGATAAAGACATCTTCCTAGTGGCAAATATGATTGATTTCTGTTGTGAAATATGAGTGGGAAATTGGAAAACTCTTGGACTCAGGCAGCTCAGAGAAATAGCCGTAGCTATATATTATATATGGACAGCTTTATAGGTATACTTAAATTTCTCTGAATTGTGTTAGATAAGTGCAGGCAGTTAATCTATAAATACATATTTATATATCGCAATAATAGTCATGTCGCAACTGCATTAGATTAGATAAGATATTTGCGGGGCATTACTTGTAGTATATTTAAACTTTGAGATCTGAGCTTTGTATTTAGCGAGGGAAAAGTGCTTTAGGTACCATTGAATCGGCTGAAATCGAGTTACTGCTGACCAACTAAGAGATACCCTGAAGAGCTCTTAAGATTGCCAAGTATAAGAAATGTGTATATTTATTAGAGGAATCCCTAGAGTAAGTTATATGTTTTCATATTTTGTTATATTCCTGCAATTCTTAGGCAATGAAGTAACCGTCGATTTAGATTAATTATAAAGAAATGGGATAGAAAAAGGGATAAGCTAATATATATTTCAAATTTCAATGCTATAGCTTATGTGGTTTACGAGGTGGACGGACAGAGAAACAGATGCCCATTAGATAAATTTTAAAGAGTTCAGGGTATCAGAAATAGTCATTGAACAAATTTTCAAAATTTGCTTTTAATTTATCTATCTATTAATCTGCTGTTATCTTCACGTCGTCAATTATTCAGAACTGCCTCACACCGATATATTAGTTCTGGACTGCCTGGGATATTAATTAAAAATATTCCTTCAACTTCTGATTGCCCGACATGTAAATTTCGTGATGCCATATCGTGCTCATATCTTAATTTGTGAATTTCTCATTGATTCTCTTTGCCACTTGCCGCTCGACTTCTTTCATTTTGCATTTGGGCAACGCCTCGAAAACTGTTTGCCTTGGGCTGAGTTGTCCTGCCTGCCTGTGTCTGTTTCTCTGTCTGTGTGTTGGGCATGGCTAACTCAAGAGCTGATCACAACACAGTTGCCGCCACATAATAAACTGATTAACAAACTAATCCAATGCGATTGTTTACGACTGAGTCGATGCTGAAGCGACATGCGCATCGCTTCCACTTGGACGAGCTCGACGAATCGAAGCTCTTAGCTTCTTTAGAGAGCGGGCAGAAATAGCAAATCATCATTAAGATCTTGTCCGCTGCGGGGCTGCTGAAGCTGAGTTGGACTTGGAGCTGGAGTTGGAGTCGGAGTTAGAGTTGGAGTTGGATTATGCTCGAAGTGAGAGAAACGGCACCACAGACACCAAGCTGGACCACAGTCGCAGTCGCAGTCGCAGTCGCAATCTCAGCCTCTGTCTTTGATCTCGAGCCGAACAAACGTCGGTCGACGGTGGCTGGTGAAAGACAGAGATTGCAGTATCCATTATTTGCACAAGGCTTCTTCTGTACAGTTCTCCTCGAGCCTCCATTCTCCACTCTCCATTCTCATTTCTCATTCCTCATTTTAGCAATTTCGTGGCTCGCTTGGCATTAGATGAATTTGCCATTTGGCTAATGCCCAGCGCAGCAACAACAACGGCAACAACTACTTACGATACCCCCAAGTGTGGCTTAAATCGATGCTGGCTTCGAGACTTACCTGTAAAGATAAAGCAGAGAGAAGAGATTGTGAGTTAATGCTGCATTTTATTTTATTTAGACATTCAATATGCATAATTTATGGCCATTTAAGGATTGGTCTTGCATAATAGATTAGATGTGCTAATGGACAATTAATAGGATAACAGACACGGGAAATGCCATAAGATTGGAATTTCTTAAGTGTTTTCTGTTCAGGCGAATCGATAAGTGTTTTATGCAATCAACTCCAAATTCTAATTCGGATCGCTTTGGGCTTTCAATAACTCGCAATTGAGTTTTGCATTTGAGGCACACAAATGTTTCCATTTATATTCCGCTCCATCGTAAAATGCTCAATTTAGCCCTTAATACCTGCACTCGACAGAAGGCCCCTCCATTCATTAATATACAAACTCTTCAGTTTTCCCCCATATTTTCCACTTATAAAACTCTTTGCCCTTTTTCCCATTTGCCCTCTGGCATGGCTCGTCTGTTTTTCTGTGACACGATCAATGTCCATTGAAGAGCGCGTTGTTCAGATTTCTTCTTTCCATTTTGTTGTTGTTTTATTGATTATTCGATTTCAAGACCGGAAGCCACAAAAGACACACGTTCAGGATTACAACAACAAGCGATACGTGTTTAGGTCTCTGAGTGAGCATGTGTGTGTGTGTGAGTGTGTGTCTCTGTGTGTGTGTGTGTGCTTTAAAATGAAGATACTGAAACCTCAGAGAACACTCCACAGAACTACGTCCCGCGACCAGTTTTCAATGCGTAGTTTTTTACGTTGTTTTTCGTATCGAATAAAACTTTATTCCTCTGCTTAGCAGAGAGCAGGGAGGCGGAGTTCATTCGGTGTCTTCGGTCTGTCCATTGTTGTTTGTTTTCTGTTTTGATTCTGGCTGTGTTGTTCTGTTTGTTTGTCTGCTTGAGTTTGCTTTCGCTTGCGCTGATTTCCTTGGGGAGACCGTCAAAGCGAGCTCGTCCTGTGGCCTGAGCAGCGCAGCCCGAACAGCTTCATCAGGCGCTCTGTCTGTCCGAGAGTCGCGTCGGATCTTTGTCTCTATTAGCAGCTCAAACGAAACGAGTTTCAGCTGCTCTGCAAACAGGTTTTCATCCAAAAAATAAAAATAAAATGAAAAAAATAAGCTGAGACACCTGTGAACTGCAACGGCGGCTCTCAGTACACGGCTCACGTGGCCCCGTTTGGCCTGCGGTTCGAATAAATATTTATGAATTAAGCAGATACAAATTGCATTTGTCATAAATTAAAAGGCTGCCACTGCGCCAAAGAATTCAGAAAGCATGTTCGGATAGTCAAATACCAGAATACAGATACCGAAAAAACAGCGCATAGATCAGGTGTTGCTGTCATGTCGCCTTTGACAAAAACAAGCCGCCAAAACTATGGACAGAGAGAGCCAGGCAGTAAGTCATTCACTCAGTCAGTCTGTCAGTCAGTCAGTCCGTCAATCACTGAGTGCTCAGCGGGTTGCTTTGTGGCAATTATAACGACTATCCAAGAGATACAAATGACATATATACATACAAAGATATATATCTATATCTATATATATATATATATTAATGTTGCATGTGCAGACAGGCTGTCCACAATCGCCATATCTCGTTTATCAAGCGTTTGCTTTAATAAGCGATGTCAAGAGATAAAAACTAACGAGTTACTTAAGCCAAGTGAGGAGCTCAGCTATAAACGTGCCAATTTGTTGCTCAAAGTTCTGTTTATTAATTATGCATGCTGTTATTTCTGCGATACGATTCGACTAACTGGAGCGGTAATCAGCCTGAAAAAGAAGAGCTGCGAGCAGTGCTTGACAGTTGCCTGACAGTTTTACTGCGATTTTACAGCTAGTCCCATGCATCCGCTTCAAGGTGAACATCTTAATTATATTTGCTAAAATAGATATTTATTTATAATTGAATGTATTTTGCTAACTTGCACTCATATAAATTATATTGAGTTTAAATTCAAGTGAGCCCACAGAGAACTCATACTTCATAGATACCTTATATGGGTAAATAGTTCATTTCCATTCCAAGAGTGATAAAGTTAGATTATTATTAAACTCCTTTCTATTTAATCTGAATTTTTAATTAAAATAATAAGTTATAAATATAATTACTGAAATTCATTTTTTTTATATAAGATGGGAAATTATCAGATGGAAATTTTGGATACATATAAGATTTGAGATTTAATGTGGTCTAACAAAGGTCGAAAATTATCGTTATCAGATGTGTTGTCTTGTTTTTATATTGAAACTTCATTTTGAATAATTTAAAGCGATTTTTGTACAAACAATTTAAGAACCCCAATTTAAATCTATGACAAATATATGTTCAGAATGGTTTCTTATGTTAATACCTCTTTTTTTCATATCTCTTTGGGATATCAATGAAATTTGTAAAACAAAACTTATGTTTAATCTTCAAAATTTTAGATATTGCCAGATCTTATAGTTTCACTTTTATATGATCTCTTTCTTTCTCATGCATTTTACATCATTTGTCAACTCGTATAGCCTTAACAAATATACCCCTTTCTGGTGAACGCTATCACCTAAAGGCCATCTACATTTAACTGAAACATTTAATCAATTGATTGTGCAATTTGTGCCTATGTGTAATATGAATGATTAACCCATAGCGACCCATCGATCAATCAAAATCGCATAAATCAGCTGTAAGATTCAACTTTGATGTTGGCAGACGTCAAGCTGCTAACAATTGCCAAATATGTTAATTTCTTTCTATCAATTAGCAGCAATCAGCACGTGACCTTCAACTTGAGCCAATTGAACTGGTGAACTAATCGAGCCAGGCAGAGCGCGTGTGTGCCACAGTGCAGCTCAAACTGTAATTGCAGTAAGGCTGCTCTAGACGTGATCGTTTCACACGCCCGCTGGCAACCTGGCCAGGCTATCAAGCTACCAATTTCACTTTTCATTTAAGCCAAAGCCTCGACTCGTCTCGAGTTACCAGCTAAATTGGCAGCTGTTGAGCTGCTCGTCGATCGGCGCCTCGTCGAACGCCGCTCATAAATAAACATGAAAAACTCTTTAAAACCCGCTAAGCCTAAAAAAACAGCATTAAAAACGCGCCAAATCAAATGCAGCCAAATCTAAAGTAGGTATATAAAAATATATATATACTTATATATGATCGACAAGCGTCTTTATTGGCAACTTTATTTGCTTTGAAAGTTGACATTGATTGGACCCGCAATAGGCGATAGGCACTGATGTTGTTGTTGTTGCTGCTGCTGTACCCTGAACACAATTAAAATTGGTAAAACAGGGTATATGATCGATAATGATCATTGCGGCTGTTCTAGCTTAAAATGATCTGAAAAATGAATTCTTATTCAGCTAATTTATTCTTTTTACTAAATGTGAGGATGCATAGTCAATGTATATTAAGTTATGTTATTAACAATTAATTTATACAAAAGTTTATTTTAAAGAGTGAGTGTCCTTAAAAAAGTTCAGATAAAGCAAACTTAGATGAAAAGAAAATATCTTATATCTCAGCTATCAGGTCTATTTCACCATTCTTTGTAGCTAGCCAAATCACATTCAAAATTAATTATAAATTACCCGAAATTTAAAAAATGTTCAAGCCTTTATTGATTCTAAAATCTTTTTTTTTTAAGATTTATGTAGTTTATCCTTATGAATTTAAGGCATACAAATTATCCTTTAGCTTATGGGTAAATTATAAGCTTTTACTGTTCATTGTATTGCTGATTATATAAGAAACATTTTTATACTCATTTACGAAATGAAATGAGTATATTGGTTTTATGCAATGTCCGTCTTGCAGCTCATCTGTCTGTCTTGCAATAACAGAAATATATGTTTTCAACAAACACGAAGTTTGCCAAACGAAAAGAAATGCAAATTTACAATTTCTGTTAACATATTTTTTAACTTAGTAAATGGCAGGTTAACAGGTTTTTAGTGCTACTAATCAATTTCTTCCGATATATCTAATTTTTTTTACTTACAGTTTATCTATTATGTTTAGATATATACGTCCATTTCAACATGCACTTTTGTTTAAACTCGTGAAAGCCTTTAGAATCAACTTTGTTTAAAAATTATATTTGCTGCCACTGCACGGAGACTCTTGGCCAAGCTCAAATATCTGTTCAGAAAGAGATAGCAAGCAAGAACGGGACAGCTGCGGCTGATTTCAGCTTGGACAACATATCAATTGCGTGTTCTGCGAATCAGGTCAACAGATTTGGACATGGCCAACAGATGTTTGTTGCTGCTGCTGTTGGCCAGAGCCAGAGCGGATGCAGGATTAAAATCAGCAGCGCCCAGTGCTGGCCAAACTGTTCGTCTGCCATAGGAATGGCCAACGTCTTGGCTCATTTATTTAGTATGCTGAAGTGCTCTCTCGTCGCGCCCAAAGGCAGGCAGCACGGCGAGTGAGGCTCATGCAACTTTTATTAAATCAATCAGTGGGCAACGCGTCTAACGGTAACTGACAAGACAACTGGACGGACAGACGTGTGGACAGTGGACAGCCGGACAAGTGGACGTTGGCCACTCGCATAGCTTTACCTTATGCGCCACTGCCTGCATTCGTAATGCCAAAGCCGGACGAGCAATGCCTGCTGCATGTAGCAACAGAAGGAACAAGGAACAGGCCACATGGCCAAACTGTTGGCCAAGTTGATGCCAACTGCGTTTCTCTTCTCCAGCCAGCCAGCTGCAGCAGTATCCATAGCCAATGCATAGCTGGCATTCTTCGAATGGAACAAATATCTATGACAATCAAGTTTGAGAGCTAACGCATCTCGCAAGCTAATCCAATGAACTCAATGATACATTTTATGTACTAACATGTGTTAAAAGGGTTCCTCATGTATTTCAAAAGCGAATCAATAATAGAATAGAAAATATTTGTAGCTATATCAATAGAATGACAGATTTTAAATAAAAGATACGAGATTTTCCTCTTTAGTTGCTTTACAAAAGCTCAAACACATTATATATATATATCATCGATATACAGAAGAGAAACCTCTAATAATGTCGACAAATTGCTGGCAATATTTATCGATGCATAACATTATTATAGCTTCGATGATTATCGATCAATGTCAACTATGTTGTGGCCAATAAATACACTTCCTTTAGATTTTTAGTTATCGATATTAAAAAACCCATTGTTGTTGATAGGCATAAAGAAAGAAATAAGTAACAGAGTCAATACATCTCCAAAATGTTATCGATTAACGTTTCAATATTGATTTGATGACAGTTATCGATCATATTTATAGTCAAACAAGGTATATCTGTTATCTATCCTCCCTCATATACTTTTCGTTGAATGTATTTGATCAATCATTGCAGTGATCGATAGTTCTATTCACCTGGTCATTCAGCTGCGGGGATGTGGGCAACGTCAGGGACGCGCCCATGGGCGGGCAGGACTGTCGCTTGAAGTCCCGTCGTATGGCCAGCTCGTACCAGGGTATCAGCGGCCTACTACGTAGCGTCGTCTGGCAGCCGATCTTGAAGTCCAGCGGATCCATGTACTCTGGAGCCATGCGATTCAGATCGCTGACAGCTGCGTCCGCGGAGGCATAGATGTTGCCCGCCGACTTGTGGTTGCCCGGATGCGTGGGCCAGGCGGCGCTTATGTCCTGGGTGTCCATGCTTCGGTGCAGCCCAGCCGCCATGCTCTTCACGCGCATGTGGCCGAGCGTGTGGTAGCGGCGGTCCACGGCGCTGGGCAGCATGGGCATGGCCGTGGGCACCACCAGCAGCTCGTCCTGGTCGATGGTGGCCAGGCTCTGGCTGGTGTAGGAGCGCTCCAGCAGGTGGTCGGTGCTGCTGCTGCGCTGCGTCACAATGGGCAGCTCGTACAGATTCAGCCGCCTCGTCGTGGGCGGCCGCGTGGGCGTGGCGTAGATCTTTGGCTTGGCATAGAGGCTCTCGCGGCGCACGGGCGCAGGCGGCGGCAGTCCCGTGGGCGAGCCGCAGCTGGACGCCTCCGTCAGCGACAGCGTCATGGGCCTCAGCCGAGCGCTGCCCGCCGAGCTGACCGAGTTGTGCCGCAGCGTGGCTCGCTGCTGCTGCCTGGCGTCCCGCTCCTGCATGTCGAAGCTGATCCTGGGCAGCGGCGAGTAGCAGACGCGCTCCGAGCTGTCGTACGAGCTGCGCAGCCCGCTGTCCAGCCTGCGCTTGGGGCTCGCCGGCGCCGTGTAGAGGAAGATGTGCTCCTCCTCGCCGGCCGTGTTGTAGTCCGGCGTCTTGGGCGTGGCGCTGCTCTGCAGCGAGTCGAGCGAGAAGCGCGAGTTCTTCTTCACGCTCTGGTAGTCGCAGGGCATGGAGCCGCCGCCCGAGGAGCTGGACGCATCCGACAGAGGCCGGAAGCCCGCCGCAGTTGTTGCTGCCGCTGCCGCTGCTGCTGTTGCCGTTGCCGTTGCTGTGGCACTCGCATAGATCGGCTCCAGGTCCCCGATGATGGGCGTGCGCACAGGCTTGGCCCTCGCATAGATCTCCTCTGCCCCGTTGCCGCTCAGCGAGGAGCTGCGGCTGTAGTTGCTCCTCAGCGAGACGGTTCGCTTGCGCTCCAGCTGCAGCTCGTGTGGCTGGGCAGCGGCCGCTGCCTCGGTGGCTTCTGCAGCGCGTATGGAACGGGAGCGAGTGAGGCCGCGGGCCCGTATCGTGGCATAGCCATCGTAGAGGGGCGTCGAGAGCGGCGAGGAAGGTGGGCGGTTGCTGGTACTAGCCGCAGACATCGTGGGGCTCGGCTCTCGATTGGACTTTGGGCTTGTTCGAGTTAGCACTGATTTTCCTTTTCATTGGATTTTCATGTTTGTCTTCGATTTTGTCTTTCACTTGGTTCACATTGATTAATCGAAGTTCATTTTATTTCAGTTCATATATGTTTGTACTGCGCCTGGGGGGTCTCATTGCTGGGGGTCGATAAGGAAAACTAAAGCTGCATCAATCATGCTTAATTGATGCCTCGGATTGAAGCTGCGTGCATTGAACTTGCTTCATATGCCACGCCCACACCATAGGCTAAGTGCAACTCAGCTTTAAAGTAAACTAAATACTCTTTTTTCGTTTCAATTTTACAGCTTAAGCTTTTCATTAACGCCCAATTAGCATCCATTTCACATGACTGAATGCCAGAGGCCTTTGATTGACGGACACATCAAAAAAATGTATATGTATGTATATATGTACTTGAACAATGGAGCGTATCTAATGGATTCGAAGAGTTGTCAGATTTTGTATGGCATGCTGAAAGCATTTCAAGCCAACACACAAAAAGGGCCAAAAAGCGCGTGCTAAGAGTGTCTCAAGGCAAAGTGAGTGTCAATTGTTTAACGAGGAAATAAACTAAAGCAATGAACTATTGAGCAAGATTTATGTAATAGCTGGGAGTAGGCTTTAAGCTAGCTGTTGCCAAAGATTCAGTTTTACTACGTTTTAAAATTACTTTTTATAGCCTGTTTGACATGAATAATTAGCAAATTAACTGTAGATTAGAAAGAGACTTCTTTTGAAACAATAATGAAGATACAGATAGATCTAATTTCGTATATAGAATATTAAACTCTAAGTATGGTTGTGCCTGAATATATTTTGAATAGAATATAAAGTACTAGAGCTATCTCTATTCGTTGATCACTTCAGATCAACATATACCAAGTCCATATTTGAATAAAGATCAGAAAAATCTGTCTCTAGCTCTAAAACATAAATACAAATCTGTTTAGAAATGGGCATTTATTTCTAGAAATAAATAAAAATTCTTTCTTTAAGCATTCGTCTCTTTATAAAAAATAGATACTTAAATATCGAAGTTCAATTTAGCCCTCTCAGCAGATCATCATCTTCAAATCTATACTACCAGATAAATTCATCACCACCTCGTGTTTCTTCTGTTCATATCGTATCTTTCAACTCGAGTATAATAACTGGCTTTGAGTTATGAGCCACTGCAGTTAAAATTGTCTGAGCAGTTATTTTTCTTTTTTAATAACTCCATCAATGTAGAACAATTACAGCATTGGCAAAGCTGAAGTATTTAACAGCAGTAACAATTAAAATTGCTCTTTATTAAAGAGAGGCAGACAGAGACGAAGGATGCTGGAAAGAGAGCCATAGATAGTGTGTGTGTATGAGAGAGAGAGAGAGCGCGTTTTGTGTGAAGTACATGCAATGAACTGCAATCAAAACAATTACAGCCAATTCACGCAGTGTTAAAAAACAACAGCAACAAAAGCTGGCTGGAGAGAAAAACAATAGAAAGAGACAAACAGAAAAAAAGAGAGAGCGAGATAGCAAGGCAATAGACTTGAGCGTATGTTGATGACATTAGAACATTGTTATTTATTGCAATTGCCAGTTGCTGTTATTGTTGTGGCTGTTGCTGCTGCTGCTGCTGCCACTGCACAACAACAACAACATAACTCGAGCCATGTCAGTCAGCAAAGTCCGCAAGTTGCGAAAGAAGCAGAACTAGAAACCGAAGCAAAGCGAACTCGAACCCAACTGAACTGAAGCTCCCTTTTCAAGTGTCAACGACTGCAGTCAAACTAACAAACCAATTGACAACAGCATGACCAGCAGCAACAGCAGCAGCAGTAACAGCAGCAACAACAACAACAAGTGGCTGGCATGTGGCATGAAATTGCGCTGCAGCCGCAGCAAAGCAGCAAAGCAGCCGCCACATGGCATCCACATTCACACAGAGACAGCGGTCGACAGAGTCGTACTTATAGATACATTTTAAGTGCCTGTTCTGCCAGTCCAAGTGTCAAATGGTTGATAAAAAAACTGAAGCTCATAAAGTTGGCAGCTGAAAAGCGAACGATATGCGGGTTTACTACGACGCCGGGCTGCACTCGAACAGAACCAGGAAGCGATTAAACAACGAGCTAGGCTCAAGGCAAAGAGAAAGCGGACAGCGCTTTATAGAGCGGCCTTGATAACTGCTGGGGAAATCAGAGCTACATAGAATTGTACAACAAATAAAAATAAAATACAATATAAAATAAATAGTATTAATATTTTCTTATACTCGTTGGTGAAGTGAATGGAGCAAATCCCTCAATCAGTATCTCTAAAGCCTTTAGAAGTTGGAGACTTGGAATTTAGAAAATATATTTGTGCTTAAGCTCGTCTGACAACGTTCAGGATATTCTCACAGGGGCGTGGCGAGCGCCAGGCTTAAAGCTAGTATTTACCTTATTCTAGGCATAGTTTTTGATTATAAACTTCGGGAGGTCCGAAAACTTTAATATCAGAATAATATTATTTATAACTATTTTTGTATAAATATCTATTTGTTTATTTTTGTAAACGATTATCATGCAGTCGTTTCTTATTTTATTTTTATTTTTTTCAGCGTACAAAAAAGAATGAGCTGTTCATTGTAATGAACTTATTCAGTAATCAGCAAACGATGTACTTCAATTGCAAATGAACAAAACTCTTTGCAGAGTTAACCAATCGTTTATGAGCGTTTCAATTGACTGAATACTTCATATGCTATTTAGCTATGCGGCTAAACAACTGACTAATACGAATCATTTGCGAACGAGTGAATAGTGTGCATAGTTCATGAACTACCTAGCTTAATTAACTAGTATATAATATGAACAACACAGTTTGCAAATTGCAAATAAATGATTGATTCATCAACTCATCGTGGTCAGAAACTAAAAGTCTTAGCAGTTTCGGGCACAAGCCTAAAACAACACTCAATTTGTGACCCACAGTTTGACATGCACTTTGACGCATTATGTGGCAGCCGTGACAATAGATTGAGCTATGGCCGTTGCGGCAGCTACTAAAATTTATGGCAAAGCCTAGACATCAGACAAAAGCAGAAAGAAAGAGTTGAACAGATTTTGGATACCATTGTGTGAATCGCATAGAGGAGCGCAGTTCATGTCAAACTGCAAAGTGTCTAAAAATGCGCAAATGGATCAAATTAATTCTGAGCTGTCAATAGTCAAAAGCGCACTGGCAAAACAACTCAAGGCCTGCCAAAATCGAAGGCGAATCTGACATTTCAAAGCTGACTTTATTCGACTGCTGCAAAGTCACGTAGGCGTCTAATTGTTTTGCATTTTGCATTTCGAATATTTTTGGGGAGGGTTCATTGTTGTTTATCGTTTTATTGGGTAATGTGCATTGGCATTTAATAGCTGTTCCATTGGAATGTCTGTCTATTGTCTGGCCTGCAAAATGTCAGCTGAAAAACAATTGAAAAAGAAAACAAAATAAATACAATTTCCTGCGCAGCTTCCCAATCGACAAAACTTTCGCTAACGAGTTGCAGTTTGACAGCAACTGGCCTAGGGGGCAGGGCCCAGCAGCGTTACGGCTTATCGCCGACGTCTGTCTAGGTTTCTCTGTGGGCCGCAGCAAAAAGAGTCTCTAGTCTAGACGTGGCTGCTTATCAGCTGCGCCAAATCTGAAAAGGAAATTGCCACAAGAAAAAACTGGAGAAAATGGGAAAATAATAGCAAAAATAAAAACAAAATCAGCCAACGCATAAAATGACAGCGAAATGTGTTCAGGAAATGAAATGAATTATGAATTGCGACACGATTAAAGCGTTCACCACTTCAGACTTAAGATCCGCAGACAACATGTGGCTTTGGCTGAGAAACTATTTAAGTAAACACAACATCTGTCTGTGTAGAGCTGTGCACAGCTATTTGCTGTGGCTCTTAAGCCTCTCGGCCTGTCAGATTGTTGACAAAGCGAGCAAAAACAACATCACAAATTGATGGCAAAACAAAATGAAATTCTAAATATTCAATGTCAAAACTGGTTGAGAATTAAAGCACAGCAAATGCGCAAAAATAATCAAAGCGAGGCTGTCAACTGCATTGCCAAGTAGCTTCATGTCAGATCCACCAGCAAGGGAACTGCGCGGGGCAGAGCCAGCGATATTACGAGGGAATTACGCAGGGGTTTTTGTCTCTCTGTCTCTGACAGCTAGCCCCACTGAAGGCTGCGTCGCAGTGCTTAAAGTTTCGATTCATAAAGTATGCAGCAAGAACATGACAAATGCCTTTTTATTTTATTTTAAAAAATGTATACAGAAAGTGTCCTTCAGGCAAACTATTATCAAGTATATTCGCAAATACTTGTCTGACAGAGTATTGACTTTTGATGTATATGCCTAGTATGTATATATAAATATTTACGATTTTCGAAATTGTTAAAGTGTTTTTAAAGCTGATGATTAAACATAGTTACTTTAATTCATCATATGATGCTACAGAATGATTGTCAGAATGGGTTCATTTATAGAACTTAGAAGTCAGTGAGTCACGCTACGATTGCTATTTAGTTAGCCCTAATTTTATACTATATTAACTCTCAGGCTGGTCTACCTGGCCTACTTTGTAAAGGTTCTTTTTGAAATAAGAACCTGAATGCCTAACTACTTATATCTTTTGCTACACATTACTTACTATAATGCGTCAGTTCTTTCTTATGTCTCACAAGCTATGTTTTGTTTCAGAAAAATTCAGTCAATGAGCTTTTTGTCTAAGAATAATATTACTTTGCTCCAATGAAGTCATTGGAAGCAACATTCGACAGCTGAAAAATAAATTCTAAACAGGAAAAAAAACACTTGTAAATGCCAAATACACGCTAGTGTGTGTGTGTGCGTGTGTGTGTCTGTGTGCTTGTGTGTGTGTGTAGCTTTTAGTCATTAGAGCCGTCTTGAAGACAATTTAATTGGGTCGAGTTGTTATTTCAATTTGAATGCGTAAAGTTTTTGCTGCTGCTGCTGAAGAAGGCACTCTCAGAGCTAATGTTAATATAATTGTTGTCGAGGTGTGTGCCAAGATCTCATAAATATGTAACACACACATATATATTTGTATATATTTCCAAAGGAAAACAAATTAGATGACATCATGTTAAAATAAAAAAAGCAATAAACATTTCATGCACGTCATGAAATATATATATATAAATGGTAAAATCTAAATAACAATTTTTATTGTTTATTTATAGATGAAACTTTGGCTCTTTTTGTGCTTATCAGCTTATCAGCGAGCCTCGATCGTCGTAGAATGATGCATGAAAAATATATATGAATATATATTAATATTTATGTATTATGCAAAAATTCAATAAAAAGTGAAGCCAAAAGGGCGCGACTGCGACCCACAAACTATACAGTTTTTTTGTGGAGCTGCATTAATTAGACACGAAACCTGCTGTGAGGCGCTGCTCTAAAGCCGCGCCAGTTATATTTCTCTGAATTTAGCGGGTGGATGCTTTGGCAACAAAGTAAAACTCAACGTGGACCCAACCAGTTTCTTAATAAAATCCACACTGAGATCGAGATCGAGACAAGGGCTGTGGCTGTGGCTGATGCTGGGCACTTCCTTGAGTGGAAGACGAGTCGAAGTGCTGCTTGACAGTCACTGAGAATTATAAACAATTGAGTCTAATTTAAGTTTAGAGCTTTCCGCAGCAACATTAGCTGTGTAACTGTGTAACGTGAGCGGACTGCGCCAAGTGAACGCAACTGCATCAGTACGTCACATAAAGCAGCCTTAATGCATTTAATTAAAGGCCCAGCCCAGTCCAGTCCAGCGCTGTGTGGCAGTTGCAATTGAATTGCGCTCTAAATGCATCTTAAAGATTGCGAACTGGGCAGCTGGGCAATAAAAAATACGCTACTGAAACATTATATGATGCCGCAGTTGAGTGAATGAGCGCAGGCATTTGATATAAAACAAAAAACAACAGGGAACAATAAATAGCTATTGCACAACAAATTCCATGAGGCCTTTTTACTACACAGATATCAAGTGCTTTAATGTCAGCTTCTAGTTTTCACAAATTATGCACTGATAAAGGTGGATTTTGATGTAGAAGTGAAAGACGTAGGTCATATATCAGGCATCCAACATAAATGTTTCTTTCGGTAGATATGAAGAAGCTGAAATATTATATGGTATTATAACATAGAACATGCTAATTCCGAACATTTGACCATTGAGCTCTTCAGCTTATCTCAAAACACTTTAACCTTGAGCATTTAAATCCCATTTGTGAGCTGTTAAAAGATAATAAAAAAAACTATCGAAAACGAAATTCTTTTCAGCTTATATTAAATACCCAAATATTATTTACTTTATCACAAATTTTTGCATATTTTTATCGTAAAATAAAGCTCACAAAAAAGTTCAAAGAATGCATGGAATTAATAGTCATAAAAAAGAAGGTTTGTTTAAGTTAATTTTCACTTATTTTTCACGCCTGTTTCTGAGTTTTTAAATATTTTTCTCTAACTATTTAGCTGCCTAAGTTACATTTCTTGAGTTATTTGGGATCATCCATCACACAGACAATCGATTTTCGCGTTGCTCCACTTTACCATCAAATTTCGTTTCAGAAACAAGTCACTTTTTGATTTACTCGAAAGAAGAAATGCATTGGAAATCGCAGCACAGATATCGAGATATCAGCACATACATCAATCTATCTATCTATCTATCTATCTGTCTGTCTGTGTGTGTCGGACAGCGTGTTAATCGTGTAGAAAGCATCTATCGGGCTTGAAATAAACATGTGAAAAGCGACTTTGCTTTCGTTTTGCGGCGAGCATAAATTTGCATATGCCGAGCAATACCCTGGCCCCGGGCTTAGGTTCGATTTGGTTTGGGTCACACATATGTAAAATAAATGGGTTAGAAATCTAATCAGAAAATAGCTAAATCGAATTGTAATGAATCGTATCAGACTATCAGAGCGGTCTGCACACAAATCACGTCAAGAAACAATTTATCAAGCTCTCAGCGCGTTCGCTCGAATGTCTACTGAATGCTTAAGATAATGAATGCAGTTGATGAATGCCACCCTTTAGCCCAGCTGGCTGGTCACATGTGATGGATGCATCAAGAGGGGACAGTCCTTAGACAGAGACTCAACTAATTGCAACTGTATATACCCAAATATATATATGCACATATACATATATACGAATATATATACATTTGGACTCTTCAAAGACTGCTCATGCACTTGACGGACAACAATCACAATTATTATTATATGTATGTATATGCATGTGTATATATGTAAGTATATTCTATGCAACTGCAGCTCTACTCGTCAGCTCGGCGCTGCTCTCAACGTGCTGTCAGGCAACAATCACTCGAATCTTGTGCATGTTGCATGCAACATTGCCTTAACGCAGCCTGTCACCCCCGCCAGCTCTCCACTGTTTTGTTGATTATGCTGATGAGTTTTTGGGTCGTCTCCAGCCATGGGTCGCTCCCTCATATCAGCAGCCCCCCATCTTGCAACGTGGGCAATAATAATAATGAAAAACTTTTTCTCTTCTCTTTCTCCTTTTTTTGTTGATGTATTTTTTTCTCTTTTTATTTTGGGTAAGTGCTTAAGCCCGGCATGGGACTAGGTTAGGTAGGGTTAGGGGGTCGCTTGTTCGCTGTTTATGTTTCTTTAACATGCGCTTTGCAATGGACACTGGGCATTAATAGCAAACAATGACAGAAACAACAAGTAAAATAGCAGCTGGTGTTGAAATTGTTTAGTGTTTAACAACACTGGCTCAACTAAGTGTTGCAAGTCTTAACGAGTCCATGATGAGATGAGATGAGTATGAAGAAATTGAAAAACCTTAAAGAGAAGAGAATCAGACTCATATGTAAACATTTAAAATCTTTGCTTGGTTAACCAACACTGGTTTGGATAAGTGCTGAAGGAGTTAACATGCAGCATTGGAAGTATATGAATAGTTAAACTGAAGTTAAACTAAATGAAAGATGAAGAAGAATATGAATAGCTAGCTAGTATTCAATTAATATTTCCCTTCAATCTCTATCCAAGATAAAGAATTAGTCAACTCTGGTCTTAAGGTAAGATACTTTTGCAATATATTCTACATACATATTAATGTTTGTACAAGTTTGTTTGTTTGCGTACAAGTCTAAAATTGAGAGTAAAATCGAAAAGAACCGAGTTTAAAGATAAAACTCTTGCCCATATACTCCTCTATATGTGTACCGATGTGTGTCGTAAATTGCTGTAAATTAATCAACGTCAGGCAGGCAAGCAGCCGAAAGAATCTAGAACCTAGAATCTCGAGCAGATAATATGGCATAATGATAATTAGATTTTCGAGGCGCAACCGAGGCAGCGTTTGTCTTCCACAGAAACTGAGACACTAAATGGAAGGCACATAGATAAGAGACGAGGCCTGTTTGTCCGCCTGGCATTTTCCCAGAACTGGCGAGGAAAACCGAAAATGGAGCCCAAGAAAAGTCATTAGAATGCAAGGGGAAAACTGGGGAGAGGAGGGAGAAAATGGATCTGCAGATGCTGAAGGGCTAGCAGCTGCGCTTTCAAGTGCAACCAGTTGGCGTAATTGTCACAGCTCAGTCACAACATTTGCTGCAGCTGATTTGTGGCAAGGGGCACGTCTGCAATCAGCTGCGTCAGTTTCTTGAACGTCGAGCCTGGCCCATTTTACCTTTTTCCTTTTTAAAGGTGCGACAACGCTCATTCCATAAAGGCGAAGTGAGCAGAGTCGCTGATAATGGCTGTTTATTGAGTGGCAAAGTGAGCAGAAGTCGCGGCAGCAGCTGCAGCGGCAACATGTTGCAAGGTGAAGCGCGTGGCTGAGCAGGCTACCTATTAGTCAAACTGAAGTCAGGTAAAATGCGAACCTTGAGACGTTTGTCGAGCTAATTAGTGTAATGCAGCAGCAGGGGCATTCACATATACATACACACGCCGGCTCAGACACGAACGGGTTGCAAGTTTAATGTAATTATCATATCAGCTCTCGAGTGCATGCCACTCATGAGCAGAGTCGGGAATCATGCACATTATCATATTGCTAGAGGACCTGTTGTGACAGCTGTTATTTAGTCAAACTAAAAGACTTCAATTGGCTAAATTGCATAGGAGTATTTAGACTAATGTATTCGGGTTATATAGAGTGAATGAAACCAGTCCTCTCAACTAGTCCCTATAAACATCTATTTTACTTTCTTCAGCATTCTCAGAAATTTATATAAAGAAACTCATATAGGGAAAGAGGAAAATTGCACAATAAGTATATGGAGTAATGGTAATCTAGTTCCCTTCTACTAGCCCCAATAAATATCCAGCATCCTCAGTTCACCCATAAAAATAATGGATTTTCTCAGTGAAAGAGTGCAGAGACCCTTGCTCGCGTGACTTCTGTATGGCTCTCCCTATATACTTATAATAACAATAAATTTATCGGCTCTCCCATTTTCACTTTTCCTCCATTATTAGTTGCTCTATTATGCTTTCTTCTTTCTTTAACCCTAGCATTTCGCCTTGTTAATTAACATTTCATTTCATTCACTTCCTTTAGCAAAGCGAGAAGAATATTGAAATATTGTTAGGGCTGTCGGCTGCACCTCAATTAAACACGACTCGAAGAAGCTGCCGCACAGTTTTCCCAGCCTCAACTCATTGCCAATCAGGTAAGAGCTCCGCAGCCGATCCGACTTCGATTTGTCGCTGGGCTTTCGGGTCATTAGCCTACGTCCGGGGCGGAGTAGAGACGGGCTCGATACGATTTTGGGACACAAAGCAATTGAGCCTCAGTGTAAAATTTGCCTACTAATTAAGTCTGCCGACGCTTGGGCATTTTCACAGTGAAATGTGAGCGTAGGGTGTTTTTGCTGTTGGCTCTGGCCAAATATTTACATATAATCCATGCAAACACACGCAGCAATGCCAAATACATGCGCTAAGCAAAGAACTCTCCCAGACAGTTGGGCTCCACTTTTGAAGGGGTTTCAGTATAGGAGAGTGGAATAGTAGTTGACATGCAATCGAGATGTTTTCATTTCCCCCCTCTATTTATCCGCCTCTCTCTCTCTCTCTCTCTCTCTCTCTCTCTCTCTCTCTCTCTCTCTCTCTCTCTCTCTCTCTCTCTCTCTCTCTCTCTCTCTCTCTCTCTGCAGGTCTTGAGCTCTACCTCATGGCAAATAAAATGCTGTAAACGACAGTCGAGCAAAGTCAATCAGTGGAAAATGTTTTGGGAAAAAGCACAGAGAAAATACGACTGCATTTAAAGTGGTGCAGACTGAATACTCTATCAGACAAATTGCTTAATTTTGAATAAAATGTAACTATGATTCGCATATTTGATAAAGTGTTTTATAAAGTTATTTATTCGAAAACTCGTATATTGTATTAAATTGTCTCATATAAATCGAACTTATGAATTGAATCATATAAGTTTAACTCTAAACTTTCATTAAAATTTGTATTCATGTTTTCAATTTAGTTTTTTAATTGAATTTTAAATTTACATCTTCAATCTTAGAGAGTGCCTATACCTTTTCAGAAACTCTCCTAATATATATCTAGTGGCCAGAAACTTTCCGCTTTCACAAATCTGAACCACATATAATATAGTAGGTACTCCATTGGCAGGGTATATTAAGTGCCAGAGGAGCGGCACTTTAAGCGCAATTGATTTAAATGTCTGTATTTTGGGCCATAAGGAAGTTGGCTCTGCAATTTGCAAAAGGCCTTTTGTCAGCGATGCATTCGAGGAAATTGGCCGTCAAATCTTTTGGACAGCCAGTTCAAAGCGAAAACTCATTGAAAATGGGCAAACTTCAAACGCGAATTTTCGTTCGCTGGCGCAGCGACAACTTCGATTAGCTGCGCTCAGACATTTCAAATTTCCATGAGGTGAAAAACTGCGAAAGCAAAATCAATCTTCATCAAGGCGCAACGCAAAATGAGCAAGCAAAAAAATTAAAAATAAAAAGAAAATTAATTGCAATTTTTTCAATTAAAATACTTGAGTAAACGGTCTCCGCCTCTTTGGGAACATCCCACTCGAATTTCTCACTTCAAATATTATTTATAATCCAAAAACTGTTTGGAGGCTCATAAATCTTTGCAGCTTCCCTCTCATCTCTCCGCATTCCTGGCCGTCGCCGAGGCGCCTAACTCTAATAAGAATTTATTACAAAAGCATATTCTCTTTATGCTGAGCCACAGGATGTGAGGGTAGCTTAGGGCAGGATATGGTGTGGGCTGACTGGTACGGTAGGGTAGGGTAGCTCTCAAAATTGACACTGATAACTTTCAGTTTTCACTTAATTGATCTGCCACAGCGAACTGAGGCTGAGGGTGAGATGGTAGATGGTAGATGGTAGATGAAAGCGAGCTGGTTCCGCGGAGGGTGACATTCAGGCAACACCTCCATTTAGGCACAGGAACTCTCACACACACAGCTGTCGTTGTGGGCACACATGTGCGCTGCCTGCGAGGGTGATGGGAATTCTGTTTCGGTTTCTGTTTGAGTTGCTGTCGTTTTTTTCCTGTACAGTCAGACCTAATTTGATTATTTCCTTTTATTTGATTCGCTTGCTGCTCGCCGTGATATATTGGCCTGTCAGCCGGAGTTTGAGCCATTAGCGAATAAAACAGAAAACAAATGTCGAGCAGACAAAATGCAGCTAATCGAGGTGCAGAGGCGCAGATGAACTTTGCAAATTCCGCCTTTAGAGCAGGTAGCAGCCACACTGACACTGCCGATCCACTGAGTACACACAAAAACCGAACATCTTGAAAACAAGGGAACAGTGCAGGCAATAGATGTGTGCACATATCTGGAGAGAAGTCAACTCTACAATAGAGCAGGCCCGAGCAGGCCGAGGCTGCCATTGAGTGGACTGAGACGATCGTAAAGTTATGGCTTTGCGGGTTGGTTAGACTCAGAGCGTTATAAATGGTGAGTCCGAGTTGGTCAGCTCAGAAAACAAAACACTTAAAAAATAGCATATAAAAAAGATAACCAGATACGATCTTAACTACTTCGGTCTATAAAAGTGGAAGTTTTGAGAATTATGTAATAATTTTATATCAATATTATGTTTGTCCCTCTGGGTTTAACAAATTATTTATAAGGTAAAACTCTGCTATATGAAGCCTTTTTGGTTATACAATATAGAAATGAATGTACCTCGGATTCTATGTATATATAACTATATTGTTTTGCTCACTATTACCCTATACAACATATTCTACTCATTTAGCTTCTCTTTTCTGAGCTACTCCGCCAGCTGTAGTTTTCATTTTCTATAATTTCATTTCATTCAACTTTCTTTTGCCATCTTGAACATCTCTCACTAATGCCCCCTTTTTAAAGGCGACGCCTCTGACTTATTGCACCCTTTTTTGGCAACAATTTACTTTGCTCATTTCGACATGCTCCATTAAACAATTTGCCATTGTTGCACTTTTTCATATATTGTTGTCTGACCCCCTCTGCAACTCTACAGCCCTCCACCTCTGCCCGTCTCGCGGCTCTGTTGCTTCTTTGGTTTGATGGAAAACAATAACTGCGTTTCATTATGACAGTCGCATCGCTTTTCTCCTGCGCCATTTTCAGAGCTGATGTTGCAAATTTTTACCCCGTCCCCTGGTTCATATACAATGTATTGTATATTGCACCACTGTAGTCTGTAGTCTGCTGATTGTGCAACTTGTGTGTAACTTTAGTCGAGTCACTGCCGATATCTAGTAGGCAGGGTATATCGTATAGCCCAGCAATGGGGACCGCACTAAAGCCTTTTATTGGTTCACTTATTTGTTGATACACTTTGTTTGTATTTTGCTCCACTGTGCGTCACACAGCTTCCGCATCGCAGATGTTGCGGCAACATGTTTGTTTATTTGCCTTTGATTTTATCTTATTTATCTTAAGCTTTTTTGGTTAATTTAAACAGTTGCTGGCAACTTTGTCGTTATCTTTCTGTGTCACATACGAGGCAGATAATTTATTTTTGTTTTTAATTTGGGGCGGCGTTTTGCTGTTGTCTGAACTGACCAGCCGAACTTTACACCCAATAGAACGTTTGCTTGGCGACCGGTTTGGCATTAAATATTTACACAAAAACACGTTTCAAGCCACAGGGCTTTGATTTATTTATAGATTTAAGCTGCGCAAACACAGCAACAACAATAGGAAAAAATATGCTCAATGAACCTTTCTTCACAAATCACAATCGCGGCAACACTTCGACCACGCACTCCAGCAATCAGTTGAGTAAATAAACAACGCCAGGCACGATCACGCACGTAGTCGTGTATACTCTCACGTTTAACGCGGCGACTTAAGATACTCTGCTGCAGATACGAGCGATCGACTCGAACTCGAATAAAATGCGACGCGCACGTCTACCCCGACGAGCAGTTGACGCAGTACTAACAACATGTTGAGCCAGATCAGTGGTGAGAGCCAAACGGTAATGCGAAACGGTTCAAATGCACAGAGCGCGAGAGTGTGAGAGAGCGAGAGAGTTTGCGTGCGATCAACAGCACGTGAAGAGTGCTGGCAACATGTTGCTAGGCTCCGCTGCTGCTGCTGCTGCTGCTGCTATTGCGTGCGTACCGACGTCTGCCGCATCAAACGCGGAACTGAATGTGACGCACGAATCGAAACGAAATCCTTTGGCAGGCAACCAACAGCAGCTGCAGGCGGCCAAACGGCGACGAGGACGACGACAGCGACAGCGACGTCGACGTCTGCGTCAGCGTTGGCGGCTTGACGGCGGCGACGGCAACGGCGACAAAACAAATAACAGCATCCACAACGGAACAAACATCGGTTTAGGGAGGGGGGAGTTGGGCAATTGAGACAAACTGTGCGGGGTCACATGGCATCAAGGATACGCTATAAATACATTCGATTGCGCCTCAAGGATATTTATAGAAGCGAGACATATAACGAATATACGAGAAATCTATGCGGCATATATGAAGGATGTGCGAGATAAGAATGTAAATAAGAAATTCAATGAATATGTTTAAAGCGATATTTCTCTGAATATTGTTCTACTAGTAGATAGATTGTATGACATATAATAGGTATTTAGAATTAGATTAATATTTGCGATGAGAACTATACAAATATTATGGTCGACTTTAATTGAGAATTAACATTTTTTTTTTTCCCCAAAAACGGATAATTATATTCCTCATATTTATCAAATCTATCATTTCTAACATATCTATCATACATTAAATGATTGACAAATAAATATATCGATTGCAAATATAGTATCATAATAATAAATCTGACATATATTCTATATTCATATCATAGCTAACACATCCATCACACATCTATCAAAAGAGTTATATAGAGCATTTATTACATAATCTAAAGCTGAATCTATCTATTTTATATATGTGTATATATGTACATGAATATTAAGTATATCACATCACATCTATATATCATATCATATCTAACAAAGTCGATATTCAATTCATATTAGATACTTCGACTAGTGCCACAGTTTGCGAGTTCTCAAATTTCACAATAAAATATAACCTAATGCCCTACAGGGCATCACAAAGGATGCATAGCCGACAGAACGGGTCGATTGTTGCCACAGGAGCTGAGCTGAGCCGCAGACTGGCGCCAAAGAGGCGACGCCGTCGTCGTCGTCGTCTGCCCCAACTATTCATTGAGAGAGTGTAGAAAAAACACAGACGCAGCTTCCTGTGTGGAAAGGACGAAACAGGATGGCGGCGATGAAGTTGCGCAGTAAAGTAACAAAAAATTGCAAATTTGTGTTTTGTAGTTAGTCCAAGGGGCAACAAAAGATGGGGGCAGCGGGGAGACGGAGCTAAAGGCGACACTGCAGCATGTCCTGACACTTTATGTCCTGGCGTCATTTATTTTTAGCGCGAGACGCTGCGGCGCCAAAGTCAGCGACAAAGTCCCCCCGCCAGACCGAAAATCGCAATGGAGCCAGCCAAATAGGGGAGGAGACGGGGGCAGGAGGCGGGCACCAGAGCATCAACATAATAAAGTTGTAAAAAGTTTTGGGGGTTTGTTTAACGAGTCGAGGGAAGAGTGAGCGATTGAGTGGGGCAACTAAAAAATGATTGATTATCTCAAATTGAGACGCAGTTGGCCAATGGCCTGACCTGCCTGATGGTGAGAGGCGGTGGCGGGGCGGGGCACATGGTCTGGCTAACCAACTTGGCCTCGACATTTGCCAAGGCAAAAAAAAAAAAAAAAACAGAAAACATTTTTTTCGTATTTTCATTTGGCAAACGATTTGCTTTGACTTATGGAACTGTTTTTGTCGAGTCAGGCGAAAGGCGAGGATTGGATGGAGATGAGGTGGATGGGGCCAAAAGGACCCGAAGCAAGTTGGGGGATGCTTTGAGAGTCATTGACTGGCATAAGTTGAGCGTTTGAGTCGACTTATTGGCATACATATAAACGATATGGGTTATTAGCAACTGGCAGCATATCAATTGATTCCCCGATGCGGCAAAGGCTTTCAGGAATTACGAATGCAGATGGAGGATCAAGAGCTTTCGAGTATTTGTACACAAAATATTTACTTAAAGGCAAAAGTTTTTTTTTGTAACTTGCTTGTGAAAACGAATCAGTGCTGAGATTGAAGATAAATAGGAATTGCTTTTGTTATTATAGATATTGTTATACGAGGGTTGGACTAGAAGTTTGCGGAATGGGAAAATAGAATTATGAATAATGTTAATTATTTTAGAGATTATGTTTATGTTTTTGAATGTGGACAATTACCTATCAATTTGACTAATCTTAAGATGGATTATAAGATATTAGATCTTTTGTTTAGTTTTAATTCTTTTTGAAATATACATATATGTGTATTTTATTTGTATATGTAGAGCATTGTATCAAGAGTCATTATTAAGAAACAAAGAATGAAACCATCATTGCTAAATCACTAAAATTACTTATGAAATATAGCTCATGTATAAGGAAATAGTTTTACACAGTACTTACTATATATTGTAATTGGAATTGCGTAAATTCGTTTCTATTCCATTCTATTTACACATATTTAAGTTTGTTTTATAAATAAGAAAAGTGAGCAAGTTGACTTTATGTAAGCCCCACTTGCTTAGGTGCCTCGAGAGTGCCTCGAATAAATTTAAACAATTGAAATGTAACAAAATTTACCTTTAGACAAGACCAATTCTCAAGTTTGCCTTTTATATTTACGCTACGCTCAGTGGATAGTCATAATAGTACTTACCTAAAAAGAGAGAAAAGAGCAACAGAGTAGTTTTCATTAGTAAGACAATAGACAATAGTTGAACTAATTGATGATTTATAGCACACACAATCCACACAGAGACACACGTTCAGCCATTTCCCATTTGCCATTCCCATTCACAACAGCTCAGCCCATTTAAGAATCCATTATATTATTATTTGTATAGATGAGCTACGCAAACGACATAAGCAAATGGAATAGAATATCGTACAGATATTCTGTGTGCTCGGCACATGCCTCTCTATGAAGTCAGAATTGGAGATTCGTCTAGCTCAACCCTTTTCATATTTCACAGTCGTTAAGTGTCAGTAAATATTGACGGGCGAATTGTCTTTAATCCCAAATCAATTAAAATCAACTACCACAAGACGAGCTCGCCCGCCCTTGGCCTCACTGTCTTTGCTGCTGTTTGCGAATCATTTGCCCAAAGACTCAACGCGTGAGCTTCGATCCACAAATAGTGACGAGTCTTTGTCTTATCGCTCGCCGAGGCGTGTGTAGAAGTTTACTGTGAGTGAGGGTTCCACGGGGGAGCAGTGGGGGAGGGGACTTCTATCATCGGTCACTCGGGTCAATTCGGAGTGCGTGATAAATGGGCGCGTTGCGTGGCTCGAGACACGATTTAGTTGGATTTAGTGAAGTGCCTTGGTTTGTGGTTGTGGTGTGTCTTATACATACATACAGACATACACACAAATACACAAACACACATACATATATAATATTTATGGCTCGCGATAAGATTGTGCAATTGAGGTTTCTGTCTCTCCGTTAAAAGTTGATGTAGGTTGGGAGTTTCGTAACCTCTTAGCTTTGCTTTTATTTTTAGCCATTTTGGCAAGAGTGCATCATAAGCTGCCATAAAGCTTAGCCTGATAACGGACAGAACGCGTTGCAGAGTGCGAGCATATGTATGTATGTATGTATGTATGAGGGAAGGGTGCGTAAAACTTTTAGGAATTATTTATGAGCAGGGGGCGTAAGCTCAGAGATAGGCGAGAATCGAATAGAATGCAACTGGAGCATAAATTAAACTATCTTCAGCATATTAAGGATTGAATAGAATGTATATGTATATTTTATATGATATATTTCTGCATATAATAAATAATAAATAAGTTTGTTTAAGTTGGAGAGGAGCTATTGCTTTATATTGTATTTATTTATTTTATTATACATATATGAATATGCATATCATATATGTTAAAATAAATCCCAACTATTTGCTTTAACATTCCTCATACCTCATACCTGCAGATTATTTTTCTTCAATCTTTTTAAATGCTGGTCTGAGCATCAAATATTTATTAATTTCAATAACTTATTTTCTGTTTCTATCTTTTCATATCCCATTTTGCAAAACTCACTGCCATAGTATTCGCAATCAGTTCTACACCGCATTTAATACTTTACTTCTCCTGTCATACAACAAAGTAAATAAAAATTCAGTTACCCCTCGCACATACATTATACATATGCGTTAATCAAGCATGACTATCTGTCGTATACAGAAAATGAATTTTTGAATTATTTTTATAGAGTTTTTCTCCTCCTTTCTTATCATCACTTACTCGCAGACATTTATCTAATATGTCTATAACTCTTTAAGCTGCATCTGACGCCAGAGAAAACCATAAAAAACTGACAAAACGAACGCAGCAACGATGATGATCGGGGAGTGGGGGTGCATTATTGTGTGCGAGGGGGTGGCAAAGGGGAGGAACCGACTATTGTGACCACAAAGTGAAATTGCAAAGATGTCTGTCAATAAAAAAGCCAATAGCAAATAATATGCCGCACAAACGCTGAATGCGAAAGACAGACAGGGCAAGGGAGGGGAAGGCGGGGGCATGATGGGGCATGATGGGGCATGATGGAGCACGATGGGGCTATGACTACGTGGCAGACGAATTGGCATTTATGACGTTTATTACTCATAGCAGAAATTAATTAAGCGCCAGCACAATTGAACCACAGACTCGCCTGCGAGGCTGCGTGGCTATCATTGGGCAATTAAAAAAGCTTTTCTCCTTCCTTCTTCCTCCCAGTCAGGGCCTATAAAATGTGGGCGTGGCATTTGCGATTGCATTAAAAACAATCAGTACTTGATGCTGACTTTTCAAGTCTGGTTGTGGGAAATCGTCTTGGAAAAAGTTGCAATTGTGCAACATTTGAAGTTTTCCATGCAGCAATTGGCCAAGTTAACAAAGTTGGCCAGAAGTTGGAGCAGCTGCCAAAGCCATTTGAGGGCTTAATTAAATGGATTCGAAAGAGTGCTCGTTTGCAGCTGAACTTCAACTGTGAAAAGCAGTAGCTGAATTTTATGTCAATTTTATGTTTCAGCTCAAGTTTTGTGCAGTTTTGAGTTTGTGGTAATAAAAATATTCGTGGGCAAAACAAACAAGTTTTAAGCGATTAGCTCGGAAAGAAGCAGAGATCGTGTTGGCTCTGAATAGGTTAAAGGAAAGAAAAAGTTTATTTTATATTTATTTTTATTTTGACTATAAACTGAAGCGATGAAAGCTTAAACAATACACATTAATTTATTTAAATTTAATTTACTTTGTTGATGACTGGACACTATTCAAACTACCCTCGTATAAGTCTGCTAACTAATTTTATAAGTTTGAAATGAGGTATTTCAAAGTCGCTTACGAATTTAAGCAAAGTTTAAAGAACTAGTTCAATTAATCAGTTACATACTCTAGTTTAGTTTAAAGATCTAGTTCTTTGGTTCATTTGTGCTTTTTGAATTGATCATTTTGTGTACCAGTAGAGCTAGCTCAGCAGTTCACGGATGAGTCATAATAGTGCATTAGCACTTGAACTACAAATGAGTAGCTCAAAAGAAAAAATTCTTTATAGTCAGGTAAACCACTGAATAGAACCACTAACCACTAGAACGTAGCGTTCCAGTGCACAAAACGAATCGTTGATATGCAATCGACTAACTAATATAAAAACGTATCTGGAACTATATGGTTCATTGATTACTGTTTAAGGTCATTCCAATTATTTTAATACCGTTTTTCCAAGTACTATATAAAAGTAGATTATTATCTAAACTATGCTCCCATAATAATATAGATTATCTTAAAATTCTAGTCCACATTAGAGTCGTCTAGGGTTTCACCTAAGCGTTACGCACTCTTTAGTCAGTCTTCAAGTCAGCTTTTTCTCATGCTGCAACAGAGTCATGCGAGTCGACCCACTTTGCTGCAACCCACATAAATTCTCAGCTATGCACATATCGTTGGCTCATCAAACAGGCCCCCTTCCCCCTTCCCCCTTATCTGACCCCTCTACGCACCCAGGCTACCCCACTCAATGCCATAAAAGCGCAAATGCCGTCCAGACATAACTCCATTGCAATTTATTTTCTTCATCTCGTTGACTTTGTCTCAGGCAACAAGCAAACGGCAAACGTCGAACGTCGAACGGCAAAACGCATTTCATTGCCATTCTTTGTCTCACATGCTCAGCTAACTATAACCAGTTGCTCCCGCTGCCGCCTGCTCAGCTATTCTGGAGGCGTGGCATTGTTTCATGTTTTCCATGATCGAATTCCGAGCTGAAGCTTTGTCGCATTTATCGATTCGCGCGTGCCATAAATTAACCGAGTGTTAGCGGAACTAGACATTGAGAGAGATACCCTGTAATTTCAGGCAACCAGTCTCTCTTTTGAGCCACATCTGGACACCGCCAACCTTAACTGGCAAATGCCCAAAAGTCCTTTCAAGCAATTTATAGCTCAGTAAAAAGACTCATTTTACATTGAGAATCCATCAAAGCCATCAACCAGGCAATTTACACGTACGCCTTGACCTTGAGACTAGCTACCCCCACCCACCCCCAGAACCCTGTAACCCACCCCTTTTCTACTCTCAGTATCTAAAGTCATGCTGGGACAGATTTATGTTGTCTGGAGAAATGTCTAATAGATGTCTGGCTCGCTGGCTGGCTGCCTGGCTGGCCTCGATAAATTTGATAGCTGCAAGGTTTGCGGGGGTTTCGTAGTCGCAGTCGCCCATAAAAGAGTTTACGACGTAACAACACGTAAAATAAAGTAAAAATCGTTGGGTCGCCCCCTTTCATTGCCCTGTGCTTGATGAAATGCAATTTAAAGTTTATTTCATTCGTGAGCCAGAAAATTGTTGACGAGTTATTCGAGATATGAGCGCATCCAACAGAAAACGCAGCCAAAAACAACAATGAATTCATATGGAGAACATTTTTCAACTGCCAGAAAGTAGGCAAAACTTTTCCAAAGTACTTCCCCCACCTTCTCCGATTCCCTCTGCTTAAGTCCATTTGTCTGACTGCCTGGGAAGTTTATCAGACTTTTGCGTGACTTTCGTTGACAACTTGAGACACAGCAAAAGAAAAGGGAGCCAGGGGGCTGTGGGGCGTGGCAGACAGTGCAGACATCCTAGTTGGGAATATGACACGAAGGCAACGTGGCGTAAAAGTTGCGCTGACAAAAATGCGACTCGACGGCGACGCCGATAAGCGAACCGAATGAACGCTGAAGTGCGCCGACATTCACAGCAGCCGTTAAGATAGAGGAAGAGAGAGGGAGAGAGAGAGAGAGAGGGAGTGAATGAGAGGAGACGTGCCAGGCAGACACGAGCTGAGCTATGCTGCAGCAATTTAAGCTACCTTGCAGCAGCCGCAACATTGTTACGCAGCCCAGTTCGAGCGCATTCTTGAGGCGCGCCCCAAAGTAGGCAATGGAAATGCGCAAAATGTTGCAACAGCTGCCGCCGAATGTTGCAGCCTTTTTACGACAGCTGCGGCAGTGGCAGCGGCAGCAGATGAATGTGCCCCTTGGCAATTGGCCAAGTTTGCGACAGTGTTGTAAAAGACTTGTAAAATATGTGCTGATCAATTATTTATGGCCAAACAATGAGTGTTTAAGAAAGGACTTTGGCCAACTGAGGTGTTGTAAAGGTGAGCAAAGAATGTTTTCTATTATATTTAGTTTACAATGCCTAACTCAAGACTGGCAATGTGAAGAAAGTTGGAAGGATTACTTTATATTTACACTGATTTATGGACTTATTCATACTTGGCCATATCAAGCAGTGTGAATTATTTTGGGACATAATCAGGCTTAGAGCTTATTGGAAAAATATTTGCTTAGTTACAGTTAAAGGAATAAAATCAAATATATTTGAAAAGATTTAATATTTATCTATTGAAAGACAGCTTACAAAAAAAGGATACGCCTTTTCACATATCTTTCACTAATTTTTCTCAATGTTTCTAAAAGATTTCACTTTTTTTTAAAATAAGAGTGGAATCTATTCAATGCCATTATGATATCTTAACAGCAGAAGTACGATAATGTATAACAACTAAACTCCTTGTAATAGAGGACTTTTTATCCGTTATATACTCACAATTAATGTACATATTGATATAGAGACAAAGAGCTATACAGCAAGCCTCTAAAATATCATTTCTTTATGTTTTGTCTTAAAAAGTTTTATACTGTAAAGAAAACTTTATCTCATATCCCTGCCATCTTTCGCAGGTTTAACTAACGACAGTCAAAACCCACTCAACCGTATTCGAATTTAATAGCCAAGCTTGGCAGTTGCTCTACTCACATTGGTTGACAGCTGGCTGCTCAGGCTGAGCACCTGCTCCCGTGCATCCTGCAGTTCGCGCTTCAATCGCCGTATTTCGTGCGCCTGGCGCTCCTCCGCCGAGCCGTACAACGAGCTGCCGCCGGATAGCAGAGAGGCGGCGCTGCCGTGAACTGAAAGAGGGATAAAGAGAGGGAAGTTTCAGCATTTATCCATGTATATCATATACACAGTGAGCACTCTGTCAACGGACAGTACACATGACTATTGATCTATTTATGTGTGCCAATTAACAGAGGCAATTCACTTAGCTGCAATTGGTCAGCCCTTTTGTTCTTCTCTGTTCCTTCTAGCGGGGTCCCACTGCAGCTACCCATAACTCACCTTCATCATTCTTTTTGGGATATGTTAGACGATGTGATGCATTGCTGCCGCCATGTCCGGCTCCTGCTGCTGCAGCTGCCACCGCTGCCAGCGCCGCCGCCGTTGTGCCATGTGTGGGCGACAACGCAGTCGCCGCCGAGGCGAAGGGGCCACGGTTGAGGGGCGTGGGCGAGGTCGGCTGGCTCCAGGCGACAGCAGCAGCTGCCGCTGTCGCAGCACCGCCCACACCGTTGCCTCCCTGCGCCTGGGCATGAGCCTGAGCCTGGGCCTGGGCCACTGCGGCGGCCATTTGGGCGCTGAGGACCCCGTTGGTGGCGCCCACCGGCAGGCAGTAGTACGGCTCTATTTCGACATCGCCGCCGCGACTCAGCATCGAGGGATACATTTTCTCTGACTTTGTGGATCTGTGGGTAATTGCAAAAGGCCAAAGCGAAATATTTGATTAGTTTTCGGATCTTGTTGTGGCGCAGTGTGTGTGCGAGTGTGTGTATGTGTGTGTGTGTGTGTGTGTATGGGGCTGTTAATATGACAAAATTGTGTATGGCTCGGACATCCATATTTATGAATTTGACAAGCGAAATGTGTGGTGTTCATAGACAAGAAGAACAGTGAAACTGTACTGCGATTTTTGGAATATATAAATATAATAATATAAAATATGTAAGCTATCATAAATAATTGGGGCCAATTTATTTAATAGCTTTCGAGCTTGAAAAATAAACTAGAATATATACAAACAGATTTCGTTTAAAAAGCTACAAAAGATATATATTTTCGTCTAGATCTTGAAAGAAATTTTTCAGTCTTTAATTCGTACAAAGCCAACAGCTATCTATTTATTTACCATATGATATATACCTATGCATCTAAATTTAAATGGTCTTATAATTAAGGTAAACTCCTGATTTCTTCTAATTTACAATATATAGCTATATACATATATGAGTGAAATTAAAAAACAAAATGTTCATCGAAATAGTCTGATTCTTAGTTAGGACGTTCTTTGCCTGTTGGCCATAAGCAATTTATTGTAATATAGTAAAATACACTCGAAATAAAATATATATTCTCATAATTATATACTAAAAAGTTAATGTGCATTCATAAATTATAGTTTATAGTTGAGTAATGTAAATGAACATTAAACATTGGTTTATGACAAAAAGTCCACCGTATATATTTAAGCACTTCAAAGATTTTTAACACGCCATGCCAATGGTAAGGCCATAAAAAGATAGTAAATTGCATGCAAATAGCTCGTAATTGTAAATCAAATATAATTCAAGCAAAAATCAGTACTTTAATAAGTTTTACTTGGCATACAAAATGCATTATTATTTTGCTGAATGCCATCGGGCGTTAATGCAGCTTGTGAGGCTAACTCCTCGCTGCTCCAATTGCCCAATATATTTTGGCCAACACAGTTGGCCACAAGGTTGTTGCTGTGTTCAGTGGTGTGCGTGTGTGTGAGCAGGTGGTTTTTGTGGTGTGTGGTGCGTGTGGTGTGATGTGTGTTTGCCAGACGCTTGCAAATTTCCGTTGCGGTCTGTGCAGTTTATTAGGCCAATCTGCACGCAATCAGAGCCGCTGCATACTTTCATACTCGTCGCAAATTTCCGTTTAATTTTCGTCAGCGACAAATTGACATGAGTGAACGCTATGCGTGTGTGTGAAGGCTATGAGAGTGTGTGTGAGTGCTGATAAAGACATAAGTGAGACAGACACATATCGCTCACATGCCAAATCCCCCGACAAATTGTCATATAATACGATGCACTCGGCGAAAAAAGGCGTAAGTTATATGCAAATTATAAATATCTTTAACTGCTTAAAATTCAACTTCAACAAATTTCTAAAAAACTCAATTTCTTAAAGAATATATATCATTCTAAAAAATTGTTTAAAAATTCTTTCATTGATATATGAAAATAATTTTTTATTTATTATTATTTTTTTTTTTTTCATTTATTACATAATAATAAATAATTTAAAATTTTAATTTTTTGAAATATGCAGGAAATAGCCCTTACAAATGAATCGAAATCATTTTCTTTCCATATAACAGCTTGGTTTCTTTGGTTAAAATACTACATTTGTCTTGTATAGTTTCAACTCTTAAAAACGTATAAACATTTTACAACTTCAGCCTTTCTCTCAGTGTACTCATAAATCTGAGGCGAATGACCACAGAATTCACACTGGACTACAAAAAAGGGATAGCTGGTGCAGTGTGGAGTAGGGCAGAGGCAAGGCTGGACAAATCTGTGCTGTCCGAGTTGTTGCCTCGATTTACTGCCTCAGCTTCTCTATGCCACTGCCACTGCCACTGCCACTGTTGCCCCTCAGTGCTGTTAGCTGACATTAATGGCATTTTGGCATTTCGCATGCAAATCTAATATTACGTATACGTCATGTGTGCTCGACAGAACTCCCTCCTGCCTGCCCGCCTGTCTGCCAAGTTTGTGGGTGTTTGTTTGTTGGGGTTTTTTCCACGCTTCAGGGCGTTTACTTAACGCTCTGGGGCTTTTGGCCAACAAATTCTGTGTGTTGGCCCTGCTCTGCTCAGCTGTGGTGTAAAATTTGATAACAAACCACTAAAACTGGTTTCTGCTATTCTAGCTGCTGGCGCTGTTGTTTCCACTTGCCATTTCCTCCTGCATAATTGATGCATTGAAAGCAAGAGTTCAGTCCTCAACGGCTGGCATATTAGTTGCCCTGGCAAATAGCAAGGCCAACTGTGGACGGAGTGTGAAAGAGCTGTTGCTGTGCTGAACAGATACTAGGCAAAGGACTTGGGTATGAAGTGCGGTCTAGCGATAAGACAGTTTTCTGTTGTGCTAAATATAACTTCATTTTTCTTCTGCTTTGTATTCCACAGAAGAGCTGCATTATATTATAGAAATGTATGTACGCATATGTATATATTATATATACATGGAGCACAAATTTCACATGTCTGCAGATTATGTGAACAAATAAGCATTTTAGCAACTGAATATGAGGAGTAGGAATTGAGTCTTATGGTAGTAAGACGAGCTCAAGGACTTGACATGAGAACTACATTTTTATCAGAATAAAATTCAAATCAGAAGGAATCTAAAGGGAAAGCATAGAAAATGCGACACTCAACAAAATTGATTGACAATCAGTTGAAAATCGGTTCAGTTTTGACAATGTCTAAGAAATTGTAGTCTACAAAGGACTAGAAAGTCTGGAACGAAAGACGTGAGATGAAGCTTAGGAAAAAGATGGCCAGAGGGGAGAGAAAGCGATAGGAGATGGGGGCTATACAAGTCTTTCTGATTTTCTGGTATATGGTCGTCATGTGATCGCATTTTTTTTAGATTTGAAATATAAATTTTAGCTTTGTTAATAAAATTTACAAAGCAAACAACATTTTCTATATATATGCAAAAAATAAAATAAATTTTCAGATTCAATTCCTTCTACCTTTTATGAAACAATCTAAACTGAAATAGTTGAAATATATATATCTGGTTTTTTGAATCTAGCTTTAATCTCGTTACATTTGCTTTTTTCACCAAAAAGCATCTTTATCTTTATCTCGTCGCATACCATCCCTACTATCTTTTTTACTAGTTGTTGTTTTTTATCACCTTTTGCTGGTAAAAATTTTTAATGAAGCACTTGAGAGCAAACACCCAGCTGCAGGGACGACTGTCGAACGTCGACCGTCGACTGCCAACTGTGAATTGCTGATGTGGCCAGAATAAAGTTGAAAATATTAACAACAACAACAACAACGACAACATCGACAACGAAATGGCAGCCCCCAGGCACAACTTCAGTTCAGCAGCGGCTGTGGCCGTGGCTGCTGCACGGCCAAGTCAAAGGTTCACAAACCTATTGACATGTCAAATAATAATCCCTTTTCCCCCATTTCCCACACTCCCTCAGCGACTGCCCTACGTTGTTATTTACACTTATATGTCGGGCTCTTCCCATTTCCACTATTTCGTTTTCCATTTCGTGTTTCGTTTTTATTTTTTGCACACTTTGCTGTTTCACACAACTTTCACATTGTCTGTTTGCCTGCTGAGGATGCCAGCTCTTGAAGCGTTTTCCCTTTAACTAGTTGAGCGAACGCCTGTCGCCTTTCGTTGGGTCTCACTGTAGCTTTAAAATATGCAACGCGAGCCATGGCAACAGCCAGCACATGTCGAGTGCCCCGCCATTCCCGTTAGAACTAAACTATTGCAAATTGTTTGCATACTTGCAGGCGCGCACGTGAAGAACAAGCTCATTAAATACACACACACACACACATAAGTATTCACACACTCAGCCACACACACGCCGGTATGCAGCTGACAGGCAAAGAAATTTGTAAGAATTCAAACAAATCGTTGAGAATGTTTGTTTACTCTTTCAAGTTAGACGAGATGCGATTTATAAAACAAAAAATGAATAAAAAGTTAAAGACGATTATGAAAATCTGAGAAATAATAACAAAAGAAGATTATTATAATTTATATATACATATATATACACAAATCATATATATACATATGTATCTAAGAAGATGGTTGGGTTGAACAAGAAAATATTAAGAATACTTCTTAGCATTTTGGAATGAAATTTATCATTTGAATTTATTTGTTAATTAATAAATTTATTTAAAATTAAAAAAAAAAATCCAAAGACAGACAGCTGTTGGTTTAAATGCTTTAGCTGTTGTTATTTATTGTTGAACAATGGAAGAATGGAATGAAGATAAAACAAACAAAAAATGGATTCATATTAAATCTCTATGACGTTATCAAATTTACAGTTTAAATTGATATTGATATATTAAAAGGTACCATCCATTGGATCTCCCCACAAGAACCCTTCTGAAATACCTTCTTGTAACATAAATTCGATGTAAAACGTAAAATTCGATTAAATTACCAGCAAAGATAGTATAAAACTATTTTAATAAAATATACAAATATTAAATTTACAAAAAATAAATATATATATAAATTTTTATAAAGTTATATAGACTATATAAACACTTCATATACTTTATGAAATATATGGACTATATAGACTGTATACAAACTATACATAAACATAGTCCATATTTACTACATCTCATGTTATAGACTGCATACCCGACTCTTACTTGGGTTATTAGGAACCTTACGACTGAAGTCAGACGTCTGTTACAACGCACATCGTAAATATACAGATTACACACACACATCACACAGACTCAAATCACATAGACTCACATCACACACACACTTTGGGCACTCGTCTTTTTTTTTTTGGCGAAGCTGTAAAGTGTGCAACATGCAAATGTAAATTGCAAGCGGCAAATGCTTTTAAAGTGCGAGACAAGTGCGACAAGTGCCGAATGAAGCTGATTGTTTGCGACGTTAATAATGGGCGTGGCACACACACAAACACACACACATGCAAATATACAGAAAAGTGAGGAGATTGTGAGGCAAAGTCACCTTGGATACACAAACACACACACATGCAAATATACAGAAAAGTGAGGAGATTGTGAGGCAAAGTCACCTTGGATATGTCCGTTCTTTTAGGTAGCTTTTAAAACGAATTTAAAAGGTTTAGAAGAAATGGAAGTTAGGAAGTTAGAAAGAGAGGGCGCTAATACATGCTTCTATCAAATGCAAATGATGCAAAAAGGGAACTTACCTTATGCTATTGCTGCGATTCATGCGCGGACTCTGTACGTAAGGCGATTCGTTGCCCTGCACAGGCATTTGCCCCACTGTGCCCGAGGCGCGATTGTGCAGCATCTTGTGTCCGTGTCGAGTCATTGCAGGCGAGCCAATCTGCATCTGATCGATTGAGTCGCCGTCGGAGAGGCGGCTGCCTGCCGTATTGCTGTGCTTCAGCCACATGGCATACGAGCTGTACTCGGGCTTGACCTCGGCATAGGTCTGTGTGTCAGAGAGCGAACCATCGTGACGAGTGCCGCCGCCACGTGTCGAGATTCTGTAGGGGAAGCGGAAATAATATCATGTAAATACAAATATGAAACTGTTTGGATATATTGATATTGGTTTGCTGATTGATATTGAGTGAATAACTGTTATAAGATTTTCTATAGGTTAATATGATTGACTTGATATGAAATGATTAATAAACACAAAATGTGTAACTATTTTTCTTCTTCACAATCTGATTGAGTGACTATTGGAGTGCTTGACCGACCTTCTGAAGACCTGTTTTCATGACAGGATTTCTGATTGAATACGATATGTCCATTGGCTCACTGATTGAATGACATTTTACTCACTGACTTAATGATTTATAATAATACTGACTCATAAGATGATTTATCACCTAATTATAATTGATTGATGGATATAGTGTTAGACTAATGATAGAAGAATGCATTGATAAACGGACTAAACTTTCGACAGAATTATTTATTTCAATGATTGACTCATTTATGAGCTGATTTACTATGAATAGTTGATTGATTGACTATCAGCATGTTCAACAAATAGATGATTGACGGACTGTTTTTTTTTTTTTATTGACTTCCTTATGGACTTTTATATTTAATGTTTTATTAATGTTTAATGTTTATTGTCTGAATTATCTATTGACTTTGACTTCAATTAACTAATGATTGGCTAACTAACAAATACATCAACTGATAAGAATGTTTGACTATTTGACTAATGGTTCGCTTGACTGACCAATTGTTAGACCAATAATCTGTTTATATGTTTGAATGAATAGCTGAGAAATCAACTGACTAGCTGACTTATTTACTACTTGACTGACTGAACTGAAACTAAATGATTATTATGTAAGCAAATCATTTAGTCCAAATACTTTACTCAAATTGATCCATAGAGTGTTGATTGACTCTGTTATTGATAATCTATAAGATCCATAATATGGACTACATATCAAACAGCCTAGCAATTAGATAATTTACTTACTGATCGGCTGATTGCTGTTGCTAAATTATTGACTGAATGATTGACTACCTAGCTTTATCGACTTATATACATCTTCTGCCACCTTAACCACAACTATTTTACCTGTGCTGAAAGACGTGCATGTCGCTGCCTGGCTTCGGCAGACTGTGCGAGCCCGTGGCCAGGCGCTCGCGAATGGACTGACTCAGCTGCGTGGCCGTAGGACCCGTCAGCGAGAAGCTGCGATGCTGCGTATTCGGAGGCAGCTCTGAAAGGGAAACTCAAATGAATAAATAGCACTGTGAGAGAGCGTCTTGCGACTCACTGTTCATGTCATTGGGCAGAGTTTGAGTGCCGCCTGTCACCTTGCGGCCGCTGGCAGTGCGAGGCACCGCAGACACGTGAGCGGTGCGCCCGCAGGGCAGGCCATTGACCATGCCTTGGCCACCGCCCACGGCCATCAGCATGGCTATGTTCTGCTGCTCCGCCGTGGAGGCGATGCTGCCATTCGCGCGCTTCACATAGCCGAAGCTGGGCGGCACGCCCTTGGTGCGCGACGAGGAGGCCGAGGGCGAGCTCTGCTTGGAGGAGCTGCCGCTGCCGCCGCCCATGCTACGACGCGATGGCGACGACTTCTCCGATTTGTCCGCCTTGTGCCCGTTGAGAGGCTCTGGCATTTTGGTCCAGTTGTCGCGTCCATTTCGTGAGCCCGGACGATGATGTGGACTGCCATCCATTTTGCTGTTGTTGTTGTTGTTATTATTGTTATTGTTGTTGTTGATGTTGCTGTTGTTGCTGTGATTGGTGCTGGAGCCGCCGCTGGAGCTGGCCTGGCTGGCCGCCGAGCTGCCGTTGGCAGCGGTCCCAATGCTATCGAGCGAGCCTCGACTGCTGCGAATGCTGTGTAGTAGAAAGAGAAAGAGAAAGAAAGAGAGAGAGTGAGAGTAAATTAGAGGTGAGTGGCAGTTGGCAAAAGTAGATAGGTAGATATGGTAATGTATGTATTATAATGCTCATGAATAAATTCTCTTATAACCAGAATCTATTTCGCCAGGACAGAGCTACAAATGATTATTGATTTTATATTTTTGTAACTCTGAATTTGTCAATAATGAAACACCCTATATAAATTTATGTAAAGTTCTTTATAATAAACTAAAATCGTTCTTCAAGCATGAGCATGGAACTCACGACATCTCTAATGTAGAACTTATTATAAATTATTTTTATATTTATATTTTATATTTTATATATATATATATATATATATATATATATATATATTTTTTTTTTTTTTTTTCAAATTATAGATTGTATTTGGGATAGTATTACATACATTCTGTAGAAACAGCGGTGTGATGGTGATTTGGAAAACAAGTGTTTTTAGAGAGGACATTTATGAGTTATAATAAGTTAGAAAGATAGATAAATAGATAGATGAAATAAATCTGCTTCGCAAAGATCGGATATTAAAGCTATAGTAAATAAATAAATAATTGATCTACCCTAAAACGTTATCTCTTTTTGCTAGGCTAATTGGTTGTCCAATGATTTATATTTTCTCCTATAAAATACTTAAAGTTAGGTATGAGCACATTAGATTCTAAATATATCGAAATAAAGTACTGCAATTAGCTAACTAGTTCGTCATAAAGTAATCATAGAAAACGAGAGATATGTATATTGGTATTTTACAAATTTATGCAGCTGCTAAAAGGAAGCCTAATCGACTGCTTATCACCTTCTGTTTTATATACCTAATATATAATATATTTATACGATTTCTTCTATATAAACATCTGCTTGCCATGTAAACTCATAGTCGATCACTCCCCACAGTGGCCTATTTGCATGACCATTTACCTTTTCAACTGATTCTCAGTTATATTACACGCTCGTAATGGTCCCATGAATTAGGGTCAGCTATTTCGAAAGGACTCTCAACTACACAGGCCTAATTGTCTAGCTAAAAGAGCTGACCTCAGCTCAAACTCCAGCCCCTGTGTATGGCTGTCAATTAAAAGCGGCAATTACACAAATATGTTGGCCACGTCTGACTGCCAACAGTGCCGGCTATAAGTGTGCTCCACCCGCCCACTGAACACGTGCTGCGAGCCACTGCATAAATTAGTGACTAAATTAAAAATTATACAACAACAATTTTAAATAGCTCGACACGAACGCTAACAAACAGCTAAAAAAAAGAAGCTAAAACACGCTAAAGCGCACCGCGGACCATTTGTTTATAGCCTTTTGCAGCTTTCGTTGCTGTTGTTGTTTGACTGGCCAGCCAAATTACGTTTTGTGCATGAAATTAGTTTACCATTGGTCCGGACTGCCGACTCGAGGGGCCTTTGGCCAAAGCCGTAAAGGCCAACTGAACTGAAAGCCCGCCTCGAGCCGGACATGCATGGAATTTGTTGTTTCCACAGAAAATATATTACGAATGCGTTTGCAGCAGCAGGATAATTTAGTGGAGCTCGAGAGGAGGGCCACGCACCAGCAAAGGCAGGCAGGCAGGTACTAGAAGTAGTAAACTACTTTAGATACAAAAGGCATAGACAGGCATTAAAAATATGGTGAAGGGTTACCTAAGCCCTAACCGAAGTGTGAAGAGTGAAGCGCTGAAAGTAACGTATAACCTAAATAAAATTAGCTATTCTGTGCAGCTAATGTAAAGCACTAAAGCGCGTTGCTATAAACTTGACTTAATATAATGAATATATGAGTATGTATGAATGCGAGCTACTGCATATTTTACGACATAAACGAAACTCTTATGACACTATGGAATAGGTATATTTTCATATATTTTGAGCAAATTTATATATTTAAAATATTTAAAGCTTCCTCTAAATGTCTTTCGTTTCAGCTCTGGTTACCTTCTCCTATCTTCTAGCCTTCTTAACGTTTATTAATGGCACATCCTTTGGCCGCCCCCTGCTGCTTCTCTTGGCTACGCTGCTGCTCCTGATGACGGCTGCTGCTGCTTTTTTCGACAGCTTTTCCAAATTTATGCGCCATTTTCTTTTTGCGTTTCATTTTCCGCTGGGAATGGCAAATGGAATGGTCAGCTGTTGGGTTTTTGTATTGCATTTCAAATGAATTGCAGTTTAAGAGTTCAGGCGAGGGCACAAAGCATATACGATATATGCGATATAGGTGTATATATATACCATATATATGCACTTGGAGAAAGAGGCAAGACATTCATTGCAACAATGTAGAAATTTGTAGAAATTTGCTTATTTATTTATTCGGAATATTCTTATTAGCAATAGAAAATCATTTTAGTTTTACTTTGATTTATCGAACTGTCAGTTCGTAAGTCTTTTCTCTTAAAGTGCATATTTGTTTGCATATAGAAATGAATATATTTGTTTCTGTTTCAGTTTTATTTAATTTTTTTCAGCTGTCAGTTGTCTGTCATCATTTGAAAGCCACTTGGGTCGGGGCATGTGGGTCATTTGCCAGCACCATCAACTGACGTGGCAATATTGATTTTACCGACTTACAGCCCTCACCTGCCCCACCCCTGCTTCTATACCCTCCCCGTCGCCCTCCCTTTTGCATATTGAGTGTGCGACAATTTATGAGCTTTATGTGTCACTTCTGACGCTCACTTTCACTCTGCCACACACACACACACACACACTTACATCCATACCCACACACACACACATTAAGGCAGACAGTCACGCATATTTCCAAGGGCTGCTTCTCACTCTACTCGACTTTTGAGCACCCTTCCTGGACTGGACGTCTCAGTTACAGCTCGTTGTTTTTTTTTTTTGTTCTGCTTCTTGCTCGCTGTTATTGCTGTGCGGTTCACCCACTCCACTCCCGCCTTATAGCGAGCAGGCATATCTAAACGGTAATTGCTTGCCAGGGCGTAGTTGCGTTTTATGGTCCAGACAGCTGTTTTTCTGCACCCCTCGCATTTGGGAGGGCTCGCTCACGTGCTTAAATCATAGCACACTTTTCAGCGGAAATCGCAGAGCTCTTAAAGCCATCTAGCCACAGACCACAATTATCTAATTTATCTGCCTGCCCAGTGCAATTGAATCAAAAGCTCATAGATCTAATCTCTGGAACACGGTCTGCTTTAAATTGCCTTTATTAAATTTTATGGCGGATGGCGAAAGCAAAAAACCCAAAACACTCGGCGAGCATTTGCAGTTGGCGATTCGCTGATTTCGCTGTTGGTTTTCGCGTTTTGCATTTCTCGTGCTTGGCCAAATTAAATTTCATGGGGTAATTGAGGATATGAAAGCCATTCAACACAGCCGAATGAAGTGAAAATATTGTTAGCAGTAGCAACATAATGGAAAAACAGAACACTTCAGAGCAATGTTCGATAACTTGATTATAGAGTCTAAATCAAAGTCTTTAAAGAATTTTTGATTTGTTTTTGAGACCTTAATATGAATATGAATTCACAAATGCGAGAGCTTATTCTATAGAGAACAGCTCTACCCATATTCCTTTAAGTTTATTTCATAGATAAGATCGTAAATTTAAGCGAATCGATAGATATGGCATGCCAGTCACAAATTTATGCGTGGGCTAATTTGGCGCACCTATCTTTTTACTAACTTTTTCTCCTTTCTCATAATTTATTAAGCATTTGTCGAAGAGCATATTTGCCGCTTGAAGGGCCGTTGGGCCCGTGGGCCGAAGGGATATTCAAATATATTGTATTATTTATTATGGGTATTTGCTGGAAGGCCGACACGCCCAATTAGTTTTGATATATGGCCATTGAAAATGTTGCAGTAAGCGGCTTAGACATGAAATTTGATTGTTGACTCAGAACCAATTCAACTCAATCCTTTTGCTTCACTAGCTGCTGGCTGGCAGCCACTGTCTTTGGCACTTTTGTGCTCGTCTTTTGTCATTTTAATTGAAAACGCTGCCTATTCACTTTGTCGCCCACGCCTTTGTTATGCGTGAAGAGTCGAAGCAATTGTAGTCGTTGCTTTTGGCTGGTTTATTTGGCCAACGTCTAAGCTTCTATCAGTTGGCTCCATTGTGTGTCAATTCTCGGTCTGCCTTTCTCTGCCTTTCTCGTCATTCAGTCGCTTTCCTCTTTTTTCTCAATTGCACGCCTGTTTGCACATTCAAGATGTGCCTAAAGCCTGAAGCTTTACACTTGGCTGCCCAGCTGTGTGGCACCTAACAGCTACACACAAAAGTACAAATACACACACAAATGGAACACTTATTTCTATATATTCGCATTTACGAATTATGTAACTCTGCGACAGCATCGACTGAACGACTTGCATAAATTATTTCTGCAATTAACGCCAAATAAAAATGAAGCACCCGCACACGTGGCGTATGCGCAATATCCAGAGCATCGTTTTACTTCTCTGCTTTCTCTACTGTTTCTTTACGATGTTGTTGCTTTTAATGTGCTGTAATTAGCGCCCAGCTGACCAAGCCAAAGCCAGCGTCTGATTGCATCCATCATCTCCGTTGTCGCTGTCGCTGTCGCTGTTAACGCCAACATTTCGTTATGCCATAAACAATTTGTCTCTCAAGTTGTTGAACTTAAGTTGATGTCAAAATGGAAATGTTGCATAAATATTTATAGCCAGCATGAAGAAATTGTTCTGGTATTTATTTAGATAAGGTAGATCTGCAATCTGTTATAGATTAAAATCTTGAGAAAAATAAAAATTAAGTAAATGCTTCGAGAAATTCTTCCAAAATATTACAAGGTTATAATACCCTTGTTACCATTAAAAATGGATCAGCAGAGTATTTAATTACAAAAAGAGAGAAGCACGCTTAAGATATTTGAAATATCGCAGATACTATCAAAGACAGACAAACTGCAAGGGGTCTATCGAACGAAAGATAATGTTTAATTATCTTGATATATAAATTATGTCATATATTAAAAGTAATATTCAAATTTGTATAGCAAAAATATATGTATATTTGTATATATGTATATATGCATATGTATATGGTATACACATATGTATATATGAATTATTTGGCAATTTGAATAATTTGCTTTTATTAGATATTTCATATTCTTTTCATTTCTTATTCTCATTGACAATTCACAATTGCTTTGTAGCAGCTTAACTGCAAAATGTCCAAGATGTCCCTTCCAACAAAGTCGGCAAAGGACAGACAGTCCTATAATAGGAATGCAGACAATAAAGAGCGGGTGCAGCAATAATGCAAGAAATGAACGGAACGTAGAACAGAATTATGAAGTACTTAAAGAACTCTAAATATAAATACATATATGAATGCATACATATTTAATGCATGTATGGATAACAATATTTTAGATTTCACTGAAGAGCAAGACATGTGTATGTATTGTATGACTATGTGTGTGAATCGTATGTATATCCATTGCACTCACTCCAATTATTCATAATATTAACTGAGACTTAATAGGAACATAAGCTACCAATAAGGATAATGTCTGCTTAAGAATTTCTTCACCTGTGAACTCTAAGCAGAGGAATGCAGTCGGCATTGAGTGGAGTGGCCTTAAAATTTGGTTTGTGCGAATCTGTTGTTCACAAAGGCTGTGTAATCAAAACTCACATATACAAAATTAGCAGAGATAAAGCTATTAACTGAATCTCAAATCGTATATTATTAAATTAAAAAAAAAATAAATAAAATCTTTATGTATATTATAAAAGCAAATAGCTGTAAAATGAATAATGTACATATATAGGGTATTCAAAGTGCATTCTTATACTTGCACCAGACCTCGATACTCATTTTGTTCGCCGTGCAAAAGGGGAAAGGATCGCGATTCTGATTAACCAAGACAGCTGCACTTCCGCATTTGATGGCCTACATGCCGTAGCGCCCGCCCGCCCTTGCGGTTGGCCAGTGTTGGTAAATGGCCGCCGCATTTCATTTATTAAAACTGTCAACAGGCGTTAAAGTAGGCTGACTTATCAGCAAGGCCGGAAGCACGCACACACACAGCAAGATACCCTGCATGCCCCACCTGCCGGGCCTGCTTTGTGTGCCTGATAAAATGTTATGAATGGAATTCCGACAGCTCTCTGTGTTAGGCACATTAATAAAAGTGTCGAAGCTGGGCTATGCCAGCTACCAGGAGGAGTGGGTGGGGAGTGGGTGAGGTGTGGAAGCTACATGGAATCTCCCACTCACGCAACCTTCAGCAGCGAGTGCTTGTCGACGCGATGTTTGGCCTTGCAACGGCAAAGCCTGAAAGCGTGCAGCATGGGATAACAACAGCTTGTAGCCTTTTGGGCAACATATTTGCCACATTTGCCACATTTGCAACATTTGCCTGCTGACTGTGTCAAGGACCGTGTCGATGTGTAGACAAGCGACCCAGCGAGCGAGCGAGCAGCTAAAGATGCCAGGCTCATAATTACAGAAAAGAAAAACAATTAGGCCCACTCAACTAGGAAATACCCTGTAAGTAATGTTAAGGGAGCGGAAGAAAAAAATTGGAATTGACAGTCAAAAACTGTCACATAAATATATATACATATATGAAGGATATATAACAGTTACTAACACTGGGCTTAATCGCTGGCCAACTAGAAGATATCCTATACAAAATCTTAAGAGACTGTAAACTATTGTAGATAAATCGACATGGATTGTTGATGCAGATAGAAAGATTCGGCCATGAAATTACAGAGCAGATCTTAAAAAACTGAAAAGCAGTGATGATGATAATTATGATAATAACTTTGTCTATGCAGCTAACATATACTCCTTGAAGTAAGTTAAGAAAATCTTAAATTAAATAATAATGTTAGTATTCATAAGAGCTATATATATAAAATCTGATCTTTTTAGTATATACACCTATACCATTTATATATATATATATGATTACACCAAAAAAACAATATGCTCTCATGCAGGCATATTCAATGGGGTATACAAAGAAGAAGAAAAAAAAGAATTGGGGAAAAAACAAGTGGTAAAGGGCGTAGCATATTTGTAGGCGCACATCAATTATACAAGTGCCAACACGACGAGGGACAGGACAGAGGCGAGAAGTCCTTTGGCTGCTTTCTTGTCGCAATTGTTTGCCTTTTACAACTTCCCAGCAGCCATTGACAGTGGCAATAAATTATGGTTTGGGCATAACAATGAAACAGAAATTTCTGTCCTTTTATATTTCGTTTTTTTCGTTTTGGACGAATCGTGTGAGCAAAGTAGCCATGGAGCCATAGACGAAGCTGTAAAAGCATCACAAATACTTGACTTAAAGCCTCAAGTCAAGTGAGATACGCTGCAGGAAATACTCTAGGCTCTCGCTTCAACCATTCGCGCTCTCTCTTTCTCTCGTGGACGCTACCAACTTTCTGTAAAAGTTTTTCGAAATGAAAATTCCAAGACAGACAGCGTGGCATCCACTCTGTGAGCAGTCGCAAATGCAAATTAAATTAAACACCAAACTTTGCTAATATGCTAAGCCAAACTTTAAAACAACCCTTAACACGGAATAACAAAAACCAAATAAAAACAAAAACAAAAAAAGGTTTACCCTAATGACTAAGAGTTGCGTTTAGCACATTTAATTAAACAAGGTACAAATTACATGAAACATGAAAGCAAAGTTTTGCCAAAGCTCTCGAAAGCAAAGCTATTCGCTTGGCATTAGCGTATCCAGGATAGATAGGGTTTCTATAGCGCAGTAGAGTATCGATGTCTTAAGTTAAGTTAAGTTGAAGAATTCCTTTAAACCTTTTAGGCGGCTATTTTATTAAAAACAGTTAATCCTAAGCTAGTATTGGGGGAGCAACTAAATCGGGATGCATTGATACACTTTACTGTTTATATATTTATTTAAATGCCTAATAAACTATAAACGAAATATAAAAACACAGATACATATTTAATTACCAATCAATGTGCTTTAAAGATATAAGCTGTGATGAACAGATTCTACAGTTAATAAATAAATATATTTAAAAAAAATAAATAAATAAATAAATATAATAATAAATAATAATAAATAAATAAAAACTAAAAATATAGAAATATTTCTATGAGTTAAAGATTTCACACGTCCAGAAAATAGAAAAAATACACATATACATCAGGTTTTGGTCAAGCTATAACTATCCCATTAATATCATGTGCTAGAGTGAGGCAGCTACTTAGCCTGGGTTTTTACCAGTTAAAGTTAAATATGACACTGTTAAAAATAATAAGTTTTTTTCCATTATATCTTGGATAATATGTTCTGTATAATGGATATCTTTTCAATAGCCACTCTTGTCTAGCCCCTTCAATAATATCACATTGGAAGGTCGCTACTCCACTAAATCATATCAAACTACTTGAAGCAAGGAAATTTGGCAACATAAGTAAATATTGAAAATTTACATGAAAATTTTATGAAAAACATCAAAAAAGCAATTACTCTGTAATTCTACTGGGTATCAAAGAAGTGTCCCAAGTTTTTGTCTCGACTTTCGATCTTTTCAATAGACAGGCCTCATTAGCAGTTGGAAAGTGTCGCAAAATCAAGCTATAAATTGCAAAAGAGATTGCATATTGTATTTCGTTTTAGAGTTCATTAAAGTGCAATGAACTTGTTACGTGACAAGGCTGAGGAGTCGATGGAAATGGGCATGGCCATGGCTATAGGTTATACTCAAGGAGGGTGCACATTTTGGGGTCAGTCTGTTAGCGAGCCACCCTCTGGCTAGGTAAATGGCATTTAATTTAATGTTAAATTTATGTGAGACAGTCTGTGACTAATAAAAATGCCTCACAACATAAAACGTAAATATATATATATATGTACATATATATATTGAATGAGAGATTCACAGGACAACAGGAAAATAAACAGGCTAGAAATGGGTTAAACGAGTTGGCCTAAAAACATAAAAGTTTGCCGCAGTTTAAAAAGCCGCAGCGTAAACACTTTGCATGATTTCTGGCCATAGAAGGATTACAATATGGAGTAGACTATACACATATATACGACTTGTCTGGAGACTCCTTTTGGATGACTCACATGCTTACAAGGCACATTATGCATGCGTGAAAGACAAAGAGAGAGAGAGAGAGAGAAAGAGACGGAGGTGCGATTGCACAGGCTAACCCAAACACTCTTCACACTCAAGACACGACGAAAATCGATGGTGAAATGTGATTACCTAGTAGAATTGCAGAGAGGGGCGTTAGGGGGCCTTGCGTGATGCCTTCAAAGGCGAAGCGTCTGTCTACAAGCAAGCTAAGCAACCTCTAACAAATGGGTTTATTAATGAACAGCGCAAGCAGCTGCTCAGCCAGAGGTGAGACTTATGCTAGAGAGTGGGCGGTACTCATGTCTGGTTAGGGGCTCAACTAGGATAGTTCAGGCTGCATTTTGATGAGGGCATGTTAATTATACGTTTCGCACACTGAATATGTGCTAAGGTTGTGGAGTGCTCGGATTTCTTAAGCTTAGTCTACTTTTATGTGTCGATATTCTATTCTAAGATAAAGGAATTATGTGTCCAAATAAACTTTGTTCCTAATCGTATTATAATTAGTATTTTTGGTATTTAATTAATATGAACAAGTTACGAACTTTGAGCTAAACTTTTCGACAGGACATGAGTGAGATTCTATTTAAAAGCAACTATTCTTAGTGTTCAATGGTCTGAGAGAAACCTCATATATCATGAATTATATATTCTTTATATTCTTTACAAAGGGAAAATAGTTACTTTATAATGAACAAATGACATCATGGTAAGTGTACACACCATATCAATGGGATTCATAAAAACTATTTTCTATGAGTTTATGGGTGTGCAGATGTACAGCCATAAGCTGCGCCGAAAAATAATACACACTGAATAATATAATGTATATGAAGTATTTACTATATTTGATCCATAAGCTATATAGGTAAAATATATAGATAAAATCTATCAATTTAGGCTATATATTTTAAAGAAATGTATAATTTAATGAGTTGTTGTCTGCTATAAGACCTGTTTAATTTAAATAATCGCTGGGAAGTTCGGTTGAGAGAATATTGACATAATCCATACATCCACAACTTCTCTCTATCCCACTTTGAATCGAAGTTGTTCAGTTGACCTCAATGTCTGGAACACTTATTCTTTCTTATAAATATATTTCCTATTAATCAAATAATATTGTGGATATTTTCATACCGTTCTCTTTACTAAATGGATTGGTTTGTTACACATTATCGTACTTGTGATGTTAAGATACCTCAATTGAATACAGAATAAAAGAAGAATCCACTTATTTGCATACCAAGCGAATTGTATATTTATGAGTTATATTTATGTGCATACACCAAAGGTAAAGAATTGTTGTGACATTTAAAATTTGAGAAATTAATTCTTCTCATCAGAATTTGACTCCAACAGTCTCCAGCTTTCCAATTCAAAGACATTGACATAAAAACAATACTTAAAAAAATGATAGCTGAGAATATCCTAGAATCAATTCCTGTGTTCGCTTAAAGTCTGGGTTTCAGGAAGAGCTGATCTACCATTAAAGTTTCCAAATGCTAAGTTTTTTCTGTATTTTCTGGCTTAGTTTAATCTCAAATCTTGTTCTAAGCGGTAATTACTTGGCTTATGGCGTATGCATAAAGCGAGGAATGCGGCTCGTGATATGGGGCAACTGGCACCACATGCTGCCCTGTGGCGCCACAAAGGATTAGCCCGCTTAGCCTCAGTTACATGTTGCTTACCAACCTCTCCCCTCTTACTCTCACTCTCTCTTTCTCTATCACACGCTCCACTGTCAACTCTCTCGCTCGCACTTGAGCAGTGAGGCGTGCGCTTAAAGCCGCTTAGCTCATTGTGAATTCAACTAAAGCTGAGCAGCGAAACAATTTAGCTAAAACCCGGCCGGAAGAACTCCATGGGTATAGCTGGGAGACAGTCGCAGTCGCAGTCGTGAGGTCGGAGTTGGGAGTTGTTAACCTACGTATGAGTCAGCTTCGGTCTATAAAACTGCTCTAAAATATGCACAAAATGTTGGGCACCTTCACCTCCAGCTCCAGCTCCAGCTCGACTGTCCGCCTGCTGCTGCCTTTTGCCTGCTGCCTGCTGCCTGCTGCCTGTTGCTGGTTTATGGCGAATGTTGCCCATTTCTCGTCGTTTTCTCTTTCTTTTTTTTTTAAATGGCCACAGGACTTGACAGGCTGACAAGCATATATGTGTTTATGTGTGTGTGCAGGTAAAAAGATTTATAGTCGGCTTGCTTTGACATTTTAAGTAAAGTAAAAGTAAAACTGAAAAATTCAATTCTTTAGATTCTCTGTTCAATGAAAAAAATAAAACGCAAACAAAAACTGTAATTGAAATATTTAAAGGAAACTTTAGTTATTTTTCGAGTCACTGTCAGTTTATTTAATGTTGACAAGCCAGCTTATGAGCGACCTGTCCCTATCATTGGCCGGCCATGAGCCTATGTCACCTAGCGCTGGTGCATGGCACACATGAGTGGCTGCTCTCGTATTTGTGTTTACACGGACAGCCCTTTTGGCCCCTTTGACTCCTTTCGGCCAGCAAGCCTTTGTAAATAGCAGCTGTTGGCAGTGCAAACACAAACGTTGGCGTAAACAAAAGGCTCAGACCGGGAGTTTAATGGCCTGCAGCAGTCATTGACACTGCTCCATTGCCGGCCATTCGAGCGGGCATCTAGTCAATGCCGAGATGCACCTGATTGAGTTCGATTGATTACCTGTTTGCCAGTCCTAAAACATGTTGATGAGCTGCATGCCACAAAGCGCCTCAAAATATGCAACACAAAGCAAGAATAAGAGATCGCGCGTATCACATAAAAACTTGAATTTAAAATTATTTAATCTAATTTATAGAGTACTAAAAACACTAAAATAATTCACTAAGCACAAGTTTAAAATTTGTGTAAATTAATTATAAATTTAATTTATATTTTATGAGTGATGTTAATTTGAAAATATTTAAAAAATATTTAATGAATTCGTATTTGTTTATTTTAATTACATTTACATTTATTTATTTATTTATTTGATATATGTATATGTTTCATATTCGAGTTTACTTTTAGTAATTATTGCACCATTGCTATAATATTCTATATTTTATTATTTATTTAGTTTTGATTATGATTTTGTTGATTCACGCCCGCAACCATTTCTTGTGGCAGCAACCGCATCGCCCGAGTGTTCAAATGCGTTTTCTGGGGTTGCGTCGTCGACTGAAACTGAAAACGCACGAAGCGAACTGAAATGCCAGTTCGAAAAAGTCGTTTAAGAGAGCGAACCAGTTCGAAAAGCTACCAACAGAGAGCGCCCCATTCAAGAGAGAGAAAGACCCAAAGAGAGGCGAACACATGGCCGCGTCGCATGCTGAAAGTAAAAGGCCGTCTGGCCATAGGGAAACGGGAAGTCAGGCAGACGAAGCAACAGAGACAGCTACCCACCTGCTTAGTTGTCTAGCAGCCCACCTGCCCACCTGTGCGCTCGCATTGAATGAACAAAAAGAAAACTAGCTGATAGGCTCTGTTTTATTCGCAAGTCTTTGGGCGTTTTAGCCTTGTTCACGCGACCACGCAGCCTGGGCCGGGGAGACGCACAGACGCCTAGAGCACGACTCAAATTTGAAGGAGTTCACAAAGCATAAACAGAAACAGAAACAGAAAACTGCACTTTGTGTCTAGTTTATGAATGGAAAAATACGAACGGTGAGGTAAGTAACGTGTATCAAAACATTAAGGGTATTGTGTTGTAAAATATTAGTTGCAAAAACTCATAAAGGTAAAAGATAACAAAGGCTGCTTGGAAAGTTAGTTTTACGGGCTTTCCTAGTGATTGTAAATGGAAGTAGACAAGGAAGAGTAAATGAGACAGGAAAATATTTGTACTTGAATTCTAAAAGAAAACCCTTAGATAAAACAAATCAATAGATTTTAGTCCAACTTATATCAATAAATAACTCTGTTTGTTTCGTTTATAGTTTCGTTTTAAGTTTACACCTCAGCCGAATGGACTTTAATAAGTTTTTAGGAAATTTCAATATTTTTTCTAACAATATTTTTATTAGCTCATGTAATAAATAATAATAAGCTCAAAACTGTTGTAGGTTACGAAAGATATCTTAAAAATTTGGTCTGGAGGATTACACTTTTTATACCCTTAACCCATTGATCTCCTAAACTACAAGTGCTAGAGACTTGAAATTTTACATGTATACTCGTGTATACCATACGCAGTACGAGTTTATCATATTTTTTCGATAACTCATCCCATTTCTTTTTTATCGATAACAATTGAAAATCTGACTTTGTTTTTCAAGCCTAGTTTAAATACTGTTAGAACTAGAGACTTCGGATTTACTGTGTAGATTTATGTGATGAATACAAAGATTTTGTCATTTGCAAATTTTGAATACCACGCCCCCTTCGCCCCAAATTTAAATCAATTACTAGAGACTTGTGCTTTGGCATATACACACATTTGAATGTAATTATCACGTTCTGAAAATTTGATGAAGATAGTTCCACTACAAAAAGATTTATTCAACAAACAAATTTTCGTAATATAGCCCACACGGCAGCCCAAGCGCAGTAGCTGCGCAGTTAGCAGAGCAATTGTTTATGCGTTCGTATGGATGCATGCGTACGGGTGTGTGTATGTGTTTTTGTATATGTGCATGAAAGAAGTGTAGAATGATTGGATATAGTACTTTGCAGGGTTCAGGGTATCTCCTAGTCGAGCAGTCTCGACTAGAGCACTCTTACTTGTTTTATTTAATACAATTATTTTTAGGCCAATATGTTTTATAACCTTCAGCTCGTTGTGTATAAAAAAAATAGTCGTTAGAGGAAATAGTTTTTATAGTTTTAAGAGTTTAAGGATACAATATCCAATATAATACATATAGGGCTAAATTTGTCATTTGTTGAATTAATTTTTTTGTTAGAAATAAATTTTCATTACTTTTAATATTTAATGACCTATTTGTGTGACTAATATAATGATTAAACAATCTTTATTACTATTTGAAACTAAAATGAGATATTTTGTATTATTTGATGTTATTTTATTATTATTAGCTTCCTTCCTATCAGCTCGATTCATACTTTATCAGTTTTTATGCCCCGCATTTGGATTTGTGGCAACTACTTCCGCTGCCTGACAAGGCAACAAAACTATTCCGCCAAATGTCGAACATGCCCCACCCACCCACGCACTCACAACCCGCCCAGCCGCATCTCTTGTTGTGGCTCACAAGAGTCTTGTGGTGGTGGTTCCACCTAACCAAAAGCAACAAATGGCTTTTTAAGAGAGCCAGCGCAATAGAGGGAGAGAGAGAGAGAGAGAGGCAAAAACAAGTTAAGAGCATTTCGCAATTTCGAAAAAGTGAGTAAAAAATATTCTCTTCTGATTGCAGTTGTTCAAACTTGTTTTATGTTCGACAGCTTTTCAATTGAACGCCAAAAAAGCAAGCAAACAAAACAAAAAACAACATGAAGTAGAAAAATCCAACTAAAAATTGAGCCAAGGGCGGGCTCGTTCCGTCTGTGTGCTGCAATTTTTAAAAAAACTGCACGCAAGAAAATGTTTTTCGTGAGCGCCGCAATGAAAAGCGAAACTGGCCGATAACAAGTGCCACTCAACATTGTTGTTGTTCTGGTTGTGACTGAGGCTGTGGCTGTTGCTGTGGCTGATTGGCCGAGCTGTTTGGCAACCCAACTAATTGGAGCCGCTTGCCAGCCACATGTGCCCCACGCATACAGAGAGTGAGAGCGAGAGAGAGAGAGAGGGAGGCGGAGAGAGAGGGAGGGAGTCCGCTTCTTGGCTCTAGCTTTAAACTCATTAATCTTGAAGGCAGCGGCTCTCAATCAGCGAACAATCGAATCGCACTCCATCAAAGAAGAATCACAGATGGCACAAACTTTGCACCAACTGAAAAGAGCAGATTAACAAACTTGGTTTACAATAACAATTTCATATAAGTGGACTCAAAGTTTGAGTAAGTTTTATGCGGCAAAGTATAAAGGAAGAACGAAAAACTTTAATTCGAATATTATCATCAAATATTAATATTAAAATTCATAAAAGAGAGAAAGAGAGGAACTCTTATATGTGAGATTATAATCTTATTATTTCCGAAAATCTAATTTGTATGAACTGAGCTACATTGATCATAGTATATAATATATATATTAACATAATATACATATCTCAATTTGCCAATCTCAACCAAGGTTAATCTTTTTACTGCCAGTCTAATATGCAAGCTAAGCAACTCACCTTTGCAGTTCATAACAATTAACATTTTCGCAAGATTTCAAAATATAACGACAAAAAAAAAAAATAACTGGCGGCTAATACAAAGTTATTGAAAAACGATTAAACAAAAATGCAGCCAAAGACATTTTGTCATGGCTTACGTCTAACGCTTGTCTATGTCTGTGTGTGTGTCCATGCGCAATGTGGGCGTTGGAGCATGTCCATGTGAGTCTGTGTGTGAGACGTACGGCGTGTGGCGTGTGGCATGTGGCAGCTTGTGGAAAAGGTCAGTTTTGGCTTAGAGGCTTACATAGTATGCGCGTCACATGCTTTGAGCCGCTTTTAATCGGCCCGCAATGTGGCTGCAGATACCAGGAAATGCGGAACGCGTGGGTGGGTCTATGGGAGGGGCAGCTGACTGCATTTATCAGTTGCAGTTGCAATTGCCATTGCAGTTACTTGTATGCAGTGAGATATGACTAAACAGCAACTGGTTTCTGATAAGTCAAGCTGTTAAATATTTTTATGGCATATGCAAATAGGCACAAAGAATCAATCAAAAGATTAAATAAATATTAATTTAATTGCAGAAGTATTTCATAAATATATTTTGTTTGTTTATTTTATCTTGTTTATGGAACTATACATTCTGATGTTTGTTTTTCCGTTTAAGTTGGCGAATGAATCAAGTTTCATGTTTTTGCTATAAAAAGCTAAAAACTCTTGGCTGGGTTATGTGTCTTGGCTAAATGTGCACCGGCTGTGCTATAAAAAGTACAAAGATTGTTGAGCTTTCCACATGCACCAAAAGCTTTCTAAATCGGAACTTGTGCTTTTGGATGCTTTTGAGTGTGTTGAAAAATATTTAATACGTTAAAGTTTTGTATTTTTTTAAGCTAAAACTAACTTTAATTTCCGAAAATCTGTAAAATTTAAGTTATTGACAAAATATTAAGTTCTCGACAAAAAAAATAGTGCAAAACATGCATTTGAAAATCTATTAAAATATTTAAAGGTCTATCAAATATCTGTTGTTATGAGAAGAGAAAAGCAATATTTATATATGCAAAATTTTGTCAGCGAAGATTATTCTCTATATTTTCCGAATACTCTTTATTTTCCTAAAGCCTTCGCTTTTTACAAAATAATAACAAGCCTTTAGCAGTATTTGGCTTAAAAGAGCTTAGACTCAAATTGACTTTCATTTTGATATTTGAGTGTATGGTAAAAGGAACTGAAAGAGGAGAGCTTCAATTTGTTTGAATCTAACGTCGCCTTGCCAAATCCTTTTCCATTCGACCTGACTTTAAATCATTTTCTCATGCGATTATTTCGCTCAATCAACACAATGAGCTTTCCACTTACTCCACTCAGTCCTCAGCTGTTGTTGAGAGGCAGCTGCTGGGGCTGCCAGCTTAAATAAAGAATATGTTTTTAATGTGACAAACGCAAAGCAAATCATTGAATCAATTTTACGCAAAAAAAAAAAAAGAGAAAATGTTCTACCCAACGAAAAGTTTCCGCTTCATTTAATCATCGTTTGGCACTTCACTTGAACAGGACCCCAAAAAAATAGGAAAAATAAAAAGAGAGAAAGTAGTTCTTTAGCTTGCCGAAAATTAAATACTCTTAAACATAAAGGGCGTGGAAGGAATTATAGTAAAGGAAGCATATATAGCGTAAGAATAGTGAAGATCATCTTATAAATAATTTAGAAGACAGAAGAACTTTTGCATAAAAAAACTCATTTTATAATATATTTCTTTATTATTAGTGGGACTATTATCATTTTTCTACCGTTACTATTATTATTTAATCTACTAATTGATAACCAATTTTGACCAATTTTGTCATATGGAGAGTCTGCAAGTCCCACCTTAATATAGAGATAAAAGAAGCTTAAAGAATTATATTATATATATATATTTTTTTTCGAATTTCGATTTGCAGGTTTATTCTTCCTCTTGACTACAATGTCTACTAGACGATATCATCGTCTCTATATAACACTATAATATTCCTGGATTTATTTTCTATTTTCAGGCTAAAGCGACAGAAATTCAAGACTTTATTCACTGAACCATTGCTCCATAGGATATACCATTTTATTTACTCTTCCTCTAGACAATTTCGTGACGAACGTCAAATACTCTTCAGAAGGGTATCAACATAATTGGAAAATGTGGAAAAGCTTCGTGGAGAGCTGCCCTTGGGCGTCACGTAATTGAGCACTCGAATGGACAACCGCCTTTAAATAGGTAAACTGAGGCGTCGGCAGGTGGCATGGTGGAATGAACCGCACATTATTTTGGGTCTACAGGTTCAGTGAATTTGATAAAATTAATAAAAACAATTTGTATTTGTTATGTCGGGTCGGTTGGGTGCGAAATTTATTTTCAATTTGCCGGCGCATTGCGGTCAGCAAAATTTACGCAATGCCAGAGAGCCGCCAGCCCAAATAGTGGGCGTGGCAGATAAGCCAGCTATTTAAAGTGAGCTTTAAAAATAAAATAAAAAGAAAAAACAAAATGAGAAGAGAAAAATATGTTGCATTTGCGAGAGCAATGAAAACTGAAAACTGGAATTGGAAATGGGAAATGGGAAATGGCAGCGTCTCACGCCAGGTCCATAAATCAAATGAATTGAAAAATGCGTTATTAAATAAAAAGGAGCGCCAGGACCAAGGATGCAGCAGACAGGGAGGCTGAGGGCTGAACATGCGGATAGACACAGAGACAGGCAGCTAGCCAGCCAGCCAGCCATGTGTGCACACGAGTCCAGTTGGTGAAAGCCCCTTAGAAACTGCAGCTGAAACAACAAGGATCCGATTCACTGCCAATCAGAGCTGACCACAAGGAGTGTTTCTTGTTAAATCAAAATGGATCGAATCAAGGATTTTGGCTCATTTTATATTGTTTACAATTAAGTCAATATTTAATGCTATTTTGTAAACTTGAAGTAGAATGCGTAAATTACTTTTGATTTCTATTCTGAGGTAAAAAATAATAAAAAATGTAGTGTGGACTATTCACTCACTATTCCGGTCAAACAATCGTTTTTGATGATATTTATAGCGAGATTTTTTATATAGTTATATATCGGATATACATGGCTTTAAATTGTATTAGGCTAATAGCTTTAATAGAGATTTATCTTTTCAGCATTCCTATACTTCCCTCTAAATGTAGAACTGCAACAACTTATTGGGTGGAGTTCACAGATAGTTGTATGTAACCATCATTTATTGGCCAACTAAATATTTGTATATAGTATTTTAAGGTTTAAATATGACAACATATCCGTTAATAGATAATAATAATTATCGGGTTTGTAGATTTTTCAATTGAATATGAATTGCATTTTATTTTGCAACGAAAAGTTGTTTTGTAAAGTCCTTCGACTTGACGTTTGCAGCTCCAAAAATGAATTATGGCTATTTGTGTTGACTAACAGCTAGTCCATATTTTCGAATATTTTGATTTTTTTTTAATATCGACCCAATAATGTAAGTATTCGATTCATATCCCACTAAGTTACTTAGCAATACTAAAGCTTTCACAGCATTCTCACTTGTTATTTAGCCATTTTCCCTCTAAAGCTAGCCGCTTTGTTGTCAGCACTGGGGCTAACTGTTTGCCTGGTTTGCCAGCTTGTTGAAAAATGCGCCCTGCTGCATTTTGATTTACTTTTATGGCTAGACAACTGGCAGCCCAGACCCAACACCAGACACAGCTTAACGAGAGAGGGAGGGAAGTGCAGGACGGCGATAGAGAGAGAGAAAGAGATAGGGTGGAGGAAGGATGCCAGGACATGGGCACTTGTTGGGCTTCAAGCTGATGTCCTGCAGGTGTCGGCGCCGCAGCTGATTAGCGTCAGCTTGACGCTAATGCGACGAAGGGGTCGTCGACGTCGTGCATTAAAATTCAATTACAAAACATATTTTGCAGCTGCATTACGTGACCATGGCTCAAGAGTCACAATCAAGGTTCAGCCAGGGCTCCAGCCACAGAGCCCACTAAACGACGACAACGACAACAACATCTGCTGCTATTCCTGCTGCTCTTGCTGCTGCTGCTGTCTATTTATAGAGCACTCGCATGGAGAGCTCCCATTTCAGCGCCTCATGGCATTGCATTAATTTCACAGATCAAAAGCGTTGATGGACCGAAGCTAATGAAAATGTGGACTCTCTGCCTTAGCCCCCTTCGCCCCTTCGCCCCTCACCCTACCACACCCAGTCTCTAAAGCCCATAAGCGCTTTTTAATGAAATGCGTGGTGAAATGTGGGCGGGAGTTTTCCCTCGACAAGTGTTTAATAAAATACACCAAATTATGATATACCACACTTCACTCTGGCAGCTGCCAAAAAATAGAAAAGTTTTTGTCTATTTACGCCAAGCAAATGGTTGGCAAATAGAGCGGGAAGAGCGAAACCTAATTATAGATATTAAATGCGCCCCAGTTGAGGCGCTTCAATAAATTAAAGCTGAAAATTATGAAAATTGACTGTTGACGCTTCTCTTAGCGAATACTCAAAAATTATTGTTTTATTAGAATCTGCTTTATTATCTTAATGTTAAGTTTGAAAAACTATCAAGAATATAATTTTTTTTTTCTTTAAAAAAATATTCAGAGCTTTTAGCTTCATTTAAAAATAAAGGAACAATCTCGATAGCTCAACCAAATCTATATGCTGTTTTTAAATTCATCAAGTCAATTTTAAATTCAAAGATACTAACAATTACTCTACATTTAAGTTCTCAAAGCCAAGCTTTGCTTTAAATTATAAATTCTCGTTGAACACTGAAACTAAAGAGACAACTGCATAAAAAGTTCTTGTAATAAAATGACAGTTAGCTACTTTTAAGGGTTTTTATAGCTTTTATACCTTCTGCTTCTCAGTTTGTATTTTAGTAACCACAAATTGGATGCTTATTTTATAGCTCAACAAATTTAAGGCTATAAATGCACAGTTGTTGCGCTTCAGAAACTCATAAATCAGTATACTGTGTAAGCTCAAACCTGACACTCAACATCCCGGAATGGAAATCTGTTTGGGTCATAGCTTCTGTGTCGCTCCTGTGCACACGTCAAACTCGCTTGTTAACAGCAATATTATTTCCATAGATACCTTTGTTAACTGAAGTGCCAAATGGCAAGTGCTTCGGCTCGGCCCGTCGCCATGCGAGACTGCGTGGATATATCTCAATATCCCTAGAACGGAATCCATATGGACAAAAAAGAGAGAGAGGGAGAGGGAGAGAGGGAGAAATAGGACTGGGCAGGTACTTTGACAGGTGAGCATTGTCAATTGTCAATTGTCAAGCTGTCGTCGTCGTCTGTTTGGCTGCTGTTGACAATTTGCAAATGACATTTGACAAGTCGCCCGTGGAGTGTGGAGTGTAGGAGGAGCTCATAACCTGAAGCTGAGCCTGCTGTAGTCAGCATCGAGTGGATTTTATGCAAATTGGCAATTCGAGCGTTGTGGTATTTGATTCTCAAGAGCCAGGCGGAAGTTGTTAGGGTGCTCAAGTGGCTGCCATGACAATTAACTGCTTCAAATGATGAGTGCCTCTCTCTCTCCCTCTCAGTCTCTCTCTCTCTCTCGCTGTCACTCTTTTTATTCTCGCGTCGCTGACACCAAAAGCGTGGCCAAATTGTGCGTGGCAAGCGGAGATGCAGTCAGGCCTAAAGCTCCAGTCAAAGGGAATACCAAAGCCGGCAGTTTAAGTGCCGTTTTATGGGCACCTCACAACAGGCGACAAACTTCTTGGAACCCAAACGCGATATCCAAGCCCACCAAATGAAACGATACGAAACGCAACTCTTCTGGCAGTTGCCTCGTTGACTCATTGGTGTCAGCTGTTGGACGAGCCGCTCAGAAATGACTCACGGACTAGCGAAATACTTTGCAATGAAAGCGAACGTACGTTTATATCAAAACTGTAGTCAATTAATAATGAATTAAAACAATGCAGTGAAATATTCATGTGTAAGAGAAAATGCGGATAATTGCACAAATTTTTATTGCAACTCTATCTATATTTTTCTAAGCTGCTCAAGTTATCTTAGTATAGTTCAAGTTGCGAAAACCGCATACAAAATTAATATGAATTTTATCAACTGAATCGGAGAGATTCATGAGCAAAACCAGGGCTTGTATTTAATTGACGTTGAAATAGAGAAAACTCTCAAGGCTTTAGCTAAACTCATGTGCTCAATAGCTTTATAAATAAAACTAGTCTTACACTTTTTCAACTTAATAAAATACATAAAATTTAATATCAGAAATAAGAATTAAGATCTTAGATGTTAGATCAATCATCCGTATTCTAGCCTAGGCGGTTGAAAATTAATAAATAATGTGAAAACAATTCCACAAATTTGTTTCACTACTTCAAAAATTCGTAATTGAAAATGGCACATGAATCTAAAAGTCTGAAGGTCTAGTTATATTTCACAAGACATTTATTCTAAATAACTCAAGTTAAATTGTTAATTTTGGCTGATTGGTTATATCATTCATGTACATTCTATATTATATTTCGGGGATTATAAGTATTTCATATTGACCAGTTATTTCGTCGCTCCTCATTAAAGAAAACGATTTATTCATAACAAAATGCATTTTTGACTAAGAACAGTAGCTCAGCCATTGAAAAGAATTTGTTCTAAATGATACGATTCAATCTACCTAACAATAATAATAATATTAATCAAAAGAGATTAAACTTTCGATTCTAGATTCCAACTGTAATTCCTTACATATATTTTCAATCTTTTCCATAAATATTCATTTTAGAACTTTTCATTTTATAGAGTAGTTCTTTTAGTAATAAATGTATACCTAAGTATACTTTAAAGAATATCCGTTTCACTTATATTTATACAAATATTTTATTAATTTCTTTTACTTGAGTGCCTATATATAGTAAATAAATTTGATAGATACTATCATTGTGTTCCTTATTAAGTATATGTTTATAAATCGTTCACACTTACCGTTCTTCAATGGTTGTCGGCAGCTGAGTTCGGGCCCTCATCATGCTGAGAAAGTGTTTGCCATGCGAGACGCCGCCCCCTGATCCTGTGCCGCTCAAGCCGCTGCTGCCCTCGGAGAGGTAGCCATTGTCGATGTCGTGATAGCGACTGGCCGAGGCCGAGCTGCCTACGCGCAGGGCATCGCCGTCGCTGCAGTAGCCCTGCCCGATGTCCGACTCGCAGAAGTCCAGGTAGGACTGATGGGGATGGTGCTGCTGACCGCCGCGTGCGCCGCGCGTTGGCAGCGTTACGTGCGAATTGTAGCCGCGCAGCAGCGGACGCATGGGCAGCACCGAGGAGGAGGTGGAGGTGGAGGCGCCGCCGGCTGAAGAGGAGGCTGCAGCCGAGGAGGCCAGCTGCTCCTCCTTGGACTCGTAAATGGTGCCCACGATCTTCGAGGGAATCGTATGAAACTTGCTGGGCGAGGCGGTGGGCGTGTTCGGTGCCGAGTTGTGCATGGGTCGCTGTATGGGTGATCGCTGCGTGGCCAAAATGTGCGGGCCTGCATTGTACTCCAGCTTACGAGGAGTGTTCAGAGCCGACTTGGGCGGCGGGAGGCGGCTGTTACTGCCGTAGATGCCGCCGGGCTGTGGGGTGGTCGGTTCGCTCAGGTAGCCGGAGCCAGAGCCACAGCCATTGCCGGAGTAAATAGCTGATATGTGATTGGAGGATGTCGGCGCATTGGCGTAGTAGGGGGGAGGTGGGCTGGAAGGCAGCGCCTTGAGGATATGTTGAGCTGAGCTAAGAGACGAAGGCAGCTGCTGATGCTGCTGCTGCTGATGTTGCTGGTGTTGCTGGTGTTGCAGCTGCAACTGTTGCTGCTGCTGTTGCTGCTGCTGCTGCTGCTGGTCGTGGGATATGTTGTTGGATATGTCGCTTGTTTCACGTTTGAATAGTTCACTGGAGCCTGGAGGCTGAGTCATGCCCAGCTGGGGCAGTTTGCTGGTGCCTTTGATGGCCGCAATGGGCTTCGGTAGGTTGGGACTCTGCAGCTGTTGCTGCTGTTGGCTCTTGGGCGAGCCCTTGGCATCGGATTTCGAGTGCAGCGAGGTCTTGGAAGACGTCTTCAGGGTATTCTTCTCAGCAGAGCCGCGAGCTAGGGAATTCTTTCCCGCTCGCCCCATCGTCGAGCTGCGCGACTCGTTGCCCGAGAGCGTGGACTCCTCCTTGTGCAGCGAGCGCGCGGGACTCTTCTCCTTCTTGTCCAGCTTGCCGGGCTTGCACTGATCCTTCTTCTGCTGGGCGGCCAGCAGCTTGGACTGCTTGGTGTTGTGCTTCTGTTGGCTCTTCTGGGCGCTGACGCTGATGCTGGGCGGCTTCAGCTGCGAGTTGTGGCCGTCGTTGAGGCTCAGGCTGGAGTCGGAGCGCTCGGAGCGTGCCGAACTGAAGCCCGACGAGGAGGAGGTGCGTTTCGACTGGATTTGCGTTTTGTTGGACGCAACTGCGGCGGCGGCTGCATTGGCTGCATTCTGTTGCTTCTCCTTGTTGAAGAGCTTCAGCTTGTCCAGCATCGAGTGCTTCTGCGGAGCCGTAGGCGCGTTGAGGCTGCTCGGCGAGGGAATGCCGCTCTTAACACTGGGCGGACGCAGGCTGCCGAAGAATCAAGATGAAGCAGGAGACAGAGATTAGTCACAGTTCGTTTGGACAACTCGTGCAGCGATAGCGACTTACCTGTTGTTGTTGCTCTTCAGGCTCTGGATGGTGTGATTGCTGGTGGGCGGACTGTTTGGACGGCTTGTGTTGAAGTCACTGCCGCTCTTGCCCAGACCAGGTATGGCTGTGGACCAAACGAGAAGAAGAAGAGCAAGAGTAAGTCAAAGCCAACTGCAGTGTCAGTTCATTAATTTTGCGAGCTCCCACTTGAAGTTGTCGCCGTGGCTGTCAGCTGTAAGCGAAGATGCCCGTCGAACAGAGGCGCAGCCAATAAATCAATGCTACAGGCCAAACGGACATTAAACCTAATTAATTGCTGTGGGGGGAGCAGTGACTGCAACAGGGGGAGGCAGACAGACAAACAGACAGACAGCCAAAGAGACATGCAGTCTGATATATGTGTGTGACTCTCATGCACTGTCACATAAATCTTTAAAAATCAACTGCAGCTGTCAAAATATGATGAAGATGAAGAAGTCAAAGGCAGTCGAAGCAGGACTGCCAATTTCATTTCAGATTTACAATAAATCAATAACACATAATATGCATAGATGCAGGTGGAAGAGGTATTTTGACTTTTTTTTAAATATTAAAACATTTTTGATAACACTGCAATGACTAAAGCACATTGACTGCTTGTTGTGATGATGATGCAAAAGGAATAGACTAAAGGAAGGATTCATTATAGTACAATAGAATGAATATGCTGTAAAGATGAAAGGGGTATTTAGAGCTCATTCAATGATTTATAAATTAAGAATCATAGTCATGCAGTTGTCGCAGTTGGAAATATGAATTATGAAAATGAAATCTATTTTCTAAGAAAATAGACCTTTAACGGCATTTGGTATACGTTGTTCCCCTTAAATTTTATGTTTCTATACTTTATGCCTAAGAAGAAGTTCTCTCGAAAAATACCTTAAAGTGTTGAAAATAAAGTTTTCCATAAAAAATAAAACAATATTAACCTAACCTAGTAGATAATAATATATATTATATCAAGCTTTACTTTGAGTATAGCAAAAATGCTATACTATACTATAACATTTGTGTGGGTGTTTCTATAAGAGTCAGAAATGAGGTATTGTATGGGCAAGAATTCCTTTTAATATAATTGTGTCTTAAGAATAGTAACACTTAGAGGCTGATATCTCTAACTCCTATTCATCATCTTAAGCTTTCCAAATCATTTAAGATTGCTTCTAATCTTTTCCTTCAAAATAACTTGTTAGACACGCAGCCACTTGGTTAGATTTCAGCTCCAGTTAACGTGCATTTCATGGTCAATTCCCTATGGACAGATGGCGCTCGACGTGGGGCCCATTTAAGGCCTCAAATCGCAGCCGCACGCATTAATTACTGATTGTTCAAGCTGCAAACAAATCAACTGCAACGAGGCGGTGCTTGAGTGGATCGCGCCCCACTCAAGGCTCCACAAATGTATTCCCTGGCGAGCTTTGATGATGCACACCAAAGGGGATTGGGACACGAGCCATGTCTAGATGGCCAAACCCCTTTTTGCGACAAATCTCGGCCAGAAAGGCCAGTCGTTGGGCTAAGTGCACGGCCATGCCCCGCTGGGGGTTGTTTGCCGCGCTCTGGCCCCAAAATTTGTTTGCTTCTCGTAAACAACGGAGTGCAGCACGCTGAAAAAAGCTTAAAAAAGTCGCCGTCCAAGCCCTGGGGTTGGTTTTCCTCTTGTTTGAAAAGCATTTTTTAATAAATTTCCCAAACCAGCTGCAAATTTATTTCACTTACATGGCGTGTGGTTCGGTGTGGGAGGCAGCGGGCGCACCTTGTCCGGGGGGCAGCGACGCTGAACCATGACCGTCGCAGGGAGGGGAATGGCTGTGCCGCCATTGACCTTCGTGTAGGCGGGCGCAATTTGTCTGTAATGAGCGAGAAGTTGTTTTTTGGCACATTAATAAAGTTCTTAAAAAACTTAACAACGTGGAGCCTCAGGCTCATCATATGTGCATATATGCACTTCTAAATATATACTTTATGGCCTTTATTTTCATTTTATTATTTCTGGTTTTTACGACAGACGCCCACGCGACATCCGCGTTTACAGCTTGTCTGCGTCGTGATTTGCATGAGTTGCGGTCACAGTTTCTGTCAGTTACATATTGCCTTGCACTTATCTTTAACAATTTATACAAACTGCAACATAAAAAGATTTCTGCATTTGCCTGGGACGTTGATAAATGAATAAATGAAGTGAACCTCTTGCTGCCCTTAACCGAACAGCTTGGCGATTGCAGTAAATATTTTAACAACAGTTTTACGATGCGATTGCGCGAAATGAAATAAAAGAGAAGCGTGCCCATAAATATGCATGTCACTGCGAAAAGATACTTTTGTATCTACCATAAACGTGGGCTCGTTAACAGCGTAGCTGAGTAGCCGAGTAACTGAAGAGTCTTCAGCCTTTTCTCTTGATTAGCCATCGACGTCATCTCAATGCAAGTTTATGCAATTAAATAAAATGCTTACAGTTTTATACAGTCAATTAAAATTCATTAGCAATTTAATGCCACTTAAATTGGCTTTAAAAGTTTATATAAGAAATCAAAACTAATTGAACTTGATTTCAAACAGTTCAATGTTAACAAAACTATTTGGATTTATAAATTGGTCTGCTTGAATTATGCAAGGCATTATTTTTATATTTTTATATATATTTTAGAAATCTTTTTTAAAATATGTTTTATATTTTGCTCGTTTTATTTATTTTATATATTTTTAATTTGTTTAAGATTGTTTACATATTTCTTAGTAAATTTATTTATTGCCTCAATCTAAAATCTAAATCTAAAATATTTGGCAAAATATTTTTAAATTTTTTTAAGCTACAAAATCTTTAGCTTAGTACTCATAGGTATATTGGCTTCATATTACTAATTTTTCAGTTAATATTTTTCAAAGTAGGATTTTGCAATATAAATGAGTTTTAATGAGAATGAAATTGTTGTTCATAAAACAATCTTTTATGACTAACTACAATAATATTTAAATTATCTTTTCTTTTATTATAATAAAAAGTTTGTATGCAATTAAGTATTTCATTAATATATGCAAATGAATATACCACAGCTAAGCTGCTTACCAACACATACATACACACACACTCCTACACACACACACACCCACATACACGTAGAGTAAGGCAAATGGCTTTTCCATTTCTTAGTCTACTTCGCTTTTTTTGCAATTACTCCAAACGCTGATTAAAAACGCAAATAAAGCAATAAAAGAGAGACCGAGGTAAACTTTTAATAAGTCGCGCTCATAAAGCTTAGCAGGGGGTGCAGACAAAGCACGGGCCAGAAAGATACAATTGTGTCTTATTGTTGTTGGCCATTAATAAGGCAGGCTAAGTGAAATAAAAGCGAAAGAAAAGCTGTGCGCAACAATTGTATTAAGACAGCTCATAAAAAACGGCAGCCAAGCGCGACGCAGACAAATGAAGTTGGCAGCTGCGTTGGCGTTGACGTCGACTCTGACATTGACTCGTCTCCGACTCCTTTGGCAGGATGCTTTGGGTCCTTTTTGGCTCGACTACTGCAAATTAAATACAGCAAGACTCCGGCTAGAATCGGAGATGTTTCGGATGCTTTCATCGGGCGCCTGAAGAATTTCTCCCAAATTACTTTTCATATAATTTTATTTGCATTTTATTGTTGCGACTCGCTTTGCCGCCAACTGTTTTGGCCATGTTCCACGCTGTTTGCCAAAGCAGTCAAGTTAAAAGCCAAAGCCGTACGTCTGCTGAGTTTTATTCGCTTCGCCCAGGATGTCGATTGTCTGTCTGCATATGTGAAAAGCTACAAGTTCCTACAATGTGTCTATGCAAGCGACATGTGTGCACGGGCTGCTCGAAAGGTATTGAAATGACTGAGTACCAAACAGAAGCGATACAGTGCTCAATGACTTTAATTCAGCAGATTCGTGTACTATCAGTAACAGTTAGCTGATATAATGTTCAAGAGCATTTGGCATTTGAAGTAGCGTTAATCTCCGCTTGCCAAATATAATATGATTTGATGATCCTAATCCTCTATTGATATTAGGTAAAGTATATTTTACCTATATATTAAATCAGAATTGAGTAAACTCGAATCCTTCTTCAATATATGTCTTGTAAGAAACGGAAGCCTTGTCCAACTAACTTCGATAGCAACTCTCGCTGCATGGCTAGCTGCTTCGAGCAACATCTGAGCTTGTTAACTGGCAAAATGTATTCAGAGTATCAGCAGCTTTGCATCTCCCAGTTTCAGGTGTCGCCTGTCGAATGCTGTTGCCACGTTTTCTGTTGCAGTTGATGTTGCTGCTGCTGCTGTTTCTGTTTCTGTTTGCATAGCGCGCAAATTGAATTTTGCGTCTTTATTACGCATTTTTGATTTGTAGCTGTGCGCGGATTTCAATTTGTTGTGCACTGGAAAATGTCTTTGACCTTTGAGGGAGCTCATAATAGTCTGACTGCTGTTCCTGATGGCATTCACCTGTGTGGCACGGCCCACGCAGCAGTGGCTGCGGACCAGTTACTGAGAGGGGAGCCAACTATAAAGCGCGTCGTTGACGGCATTTGCTTGTATAAATATGAAAGAGTTTCCACACTCCGCACTCCCCCACCCGTTGGGGCGCCCTGACTGGCTGCCCATTAGTTGCATTTGCGTTGCAGTGCTGCTGCTTTTGTTGCCGCACAATGCGACACTCGAGTTGCATTTGTCATGCCAGCAGCAGCAGCAGCAGTAGCAGCTTCTAAGGGCCAGCCACCAAGTGCGTGGCAGGATCGGACTACGGGGACGGGGACGAAGACGGGGAGCCGGGACTGGGGACCCGGAACCTGGTACTTGGGACCTGGAGCCTGGCCATTTCGGGTTATTGCCAGTTGCCTTATTTGAGCACGGGCAAGTTGCAACTCTTTCGCTTTTATTATGGCCTCAACATATTGCGATTTGTTGCCAACGCCGTTTATGGTTAGAAGTGGTTTCTTCTGGGCTGGGCCCTGGCCTGGGCTGCTGTTGCTGGCCATATCTCTGGGTTTATTTGTCTTACACGCGATAAAGATTGACAGGCGATAGAGGCAAAACAAATATACCAAAGACTAACAGAATGAAGGATTTCTCTATATTAATTTTGTGCTGAGCTACGGCTCGAGCTTAAAATTCCTATCCAACTCTTACCCCAGACAGACGATCTGAACTAGATGGAGTTCAGTGTTAACCTTAATTAAGAGTTGAAATACGCTCTGTCTCTGATATATATTTAACAGAAATATTATACTCTGTATTCCCATTTTAGTTACGCTTCTGCTATAAGCTTGGCTTCGTTTACTTTAAAAAATTACGTCAAAATATTTATGTGTATAAACAAAATTAATTTTTAAATATGTGGATTTTATCATATAATACAACTTTAATTTGAAGAGACTTACTTTATTAATGAAATAAAAGTTTACGACATGAACTTCAATTCACGCAATTCGTTTTATGGCCTTCACTCACTCACTCGGCCTCGTATCGAATGGATTCTATTTTGCTATTTTGTGAGTGAAGCCATGCAACACTCTAATATAAATATAAAAGCTAGCAGAGAAAAAAATTTGAATAAAAAAACAAATCTTTTCTTCAAATAATTGCTTCTTCATCTTTGCGAAATTTAAATTGAGGATTTGCTCATGCAGTCATGCTTTATGACATACTATATTTAGTGTTTGTTATCTGGGAAAGTTTATCCGTTTTTGGACAGCTCACTTTCACTCGATTCGTGTGTTATTTAAGCCGCGCACAGCTGAGAGTTGAGCTGTCGGTGAGTGCATTAGATAGCCAGCTAACACCTCCAGCTACTGGCCAAAGCAATTTCCAGTCTATTGCCAACCCAAAAACCTTTGAACCCGGCCTCAGCTGTTGTTGAGGTGCAGTCTATGCCGTTAAGCAGAGAATATACGTATATATTCATAAATTTAGCCACAGCAATTTTTGCAGGCTACTGCGAACGAGTCGAGCGGGCTGTCAGCTCCAATAGCATGAGACAAAAGCTGGCAGAAGCCAAGAAATTTATGTGAGGCGAAAACATGAGCTGACTGGCCTGGCTCGCTGGCCTGGCTTACTGGCCTGGCTTACTGCCTGGCTGAAGAGTTTTCGTGAGCATTTTGAGTAGGTGTTGAATGGTTGATAATAAGCGTAATTATGTGCCATTGATATGCCCGCAGGAGTGGCCAAAGAGTTGAAGATCGCTCAGGAGAAATACAAAGTTCTACAGCAGACAGCTGCTGCTCAGGGGATAGACGGACGAACAGGCAGACATCAGACATGCAGTTTGAAAAGCGCAATAAACCTGTTCAGTTTTATGAAGAGCCTGACACAGAAAAATATATATAAGCTCAGAAATCAGAAAGATGTTAGCTAGAAGCAGGAAATTTAACTGCCAACCGAATTTGATAGCTCAATTATTTATTATGCTGAAAGCTTTTATAGCCAAGCCTTGACACCTGGTTAATTATTCTTATTATTATTATCACAGGAGGCAAACGATGAATTTGAATACCATTAACCTGTATCTAGTATCTCTTTAACTTCTATGAGATGGCTGAAGCCGAAATCTGCATCTCTGACAAAACTAAACTGCAGTAAAATACTTTTTTGCCTACAGTCTTCGACATTATAGTCTATACTTTTAGTCAGGGACCGCAAATAAGAATTATGAATTTAAAAAAATTGAGGCTCAAAAAAAACTCCAAGAAGAGTGGTAAAAATATACAAAGGATATTTTTTTACGGCGAATTCAAAAACAGGATAAACTTTTATTTGCAATTTTCTATTATTAATTTATTTTTAATTATTAAAATTAATTTATATGATAAAAATCAAAAATAATTATTACACATCAATTTTTATAGAAAAATAAAATCATAATTCTTATTTTCAATTTTTATTATAAAATTAATAAATAATAAATGTGTATGTACAAGTAAATATTTACATACATATTATATATCAAATGAAACGTATTGATGCGTAGGTTATATATATAGGTCTATATATGATCTAGCTCCTTTATTTCAAATGATATTGCAATTTAATTTTTATTTTTAATTTTTATATAAAAAAAAAAAAATCAAATCATAATTCTTATTTTTCAATTTTATAATAAAAATTGATGTGTAATAATTATTTTTGATTTTTATCATATATATTAATTTTAATAATTAAAAATATTTTATTTAAAAAAAATTAAAAAATAATTCTTATTTCTCAATTTTTTGTATAAAAATTGTAATTGTTACGGTCCCTGCTTTTAGTAGTTCTTTAAAGCATATTGCTTACAGTCTGCTAGTTAAGCATGATTCTTAAATGGAAAGCAATCTTTTAGTCTGCAAGTTTGACAGCTTTGTTCCCAACAACGAGCCATGTCATTAGAAATTGTAATGCGACACGCTGGCAAACGTGTTCATCTTAAAAGTCGTGTAGCCTCTACTCCGACTCCGACTCCGACTCCAACTTCAACTCTAATTCCTCTGTGCCAGGCACCAAGAGTCGCACTCAGTCATAAGATACACACACACTCATACAATATGAGTTGAGATACTTTACTAGCTGCAGCTTTGGGTATTGTATTCGACTCGCATGCATATACACACATACATACATATATATTTCTTATTCCTGGCTGGTTGCTACTGCGGCTTTCAAGTGCGGCATATAGTCACGATTTTCAGTTATTAGACGGGCAAAAGTTGGGGCCCCAACTTTGGCTCTTCAGCTGCAGCTCAAAACAGTTGTTTCTGGCTGTCTGACTTTTGTCTGACTTATGGGACGCATTCTCTCAGCTGCTGCAAGAAACAATTAATAGCGTCTGCCAACACATTCCCCGCCCATGGGCCACGCCCCGCGCAAACACACGTGCGGCGACCACGCAAGATGTTCCTTAGCTGCGTTCCCTGCTAATGGTCGTCACCTCTGTTGAGCATGACGTAGGCAGAGGAGGGATCAGGGGTTGAGGGGATAGGAGCTTGTCGACGACATCTTTAAATATGCAGCAGGTTGTTATATGCCTGGCCAGAGTCGTAAACAACAAGCCACAGCCGCAAATGGAGAGTAGCCAAACAAACAAGCAAATAAACAAACAAACAAACAAAGCGGCTTAAAACAAAAACAAAGCCACCTATGTACTTTGTTGCAGCTGCTGTTTATACATCAAGTGGACAGCCCTGGCGCTGGCAACTCGAGTGGCTGAATTCCATTTTCCAGCTTTTAGCTGGATTAGGTTTCACGCCAATATCCGAGATGAACGCGTGAAAGCTGCCAGAAGTGTGAAAGCAAAGAAAATGCTGAATGCAGATCGCTGGATCTTAGGCAGATAAAGAAACACAGATTGTGAAGATCTCAAGAGATTTTGAGTAGTGTATGTAACACTATCAGATATGCTAAACACATATAAAACTAAGTATATTTTATTGAATTAGGTTGTAGTAGGAACTGATTACCTTTGTAAAAATACTCTAGAAAAAATACTTGCTTTAAGTAAAATTTATTTAAGTTTTCCATTTATTTTACTTTGAATTTACTTATCTGTTCTTATTTCTCTTGTTACAATATATCCAATATTAGCAATCTATTTATTTCTTTATTAATATTCTGCTATTAATATGCTTTCATCTCTCTTACTCAGCCTGATTTTCATTATTATTTCATATACAAATACTGTTTAAACATTCAGTATAGATGCTTCAATGCCTAAAAGTTTTCCCATCTCTTAAAAATTGCATGACTTTCATATGCTTCTTAGCTTTGTGACAAACTGAAAGAGTGTAAGGGAGTCCTTATGCATACTTTAGATGTGGTCATATCATTATAAACAGACACTCATCTCTAAAAGCATAAAAGTCACCCGCCCACTTCGTGCGAATTGCGCTCTGCTTTAGCCTAGATATGGCAGCTTGGCTTAGATCACAGCCACACACACACACACACATTCACATACACACACACAGACCTCGTCTTCTTTTCACACCCAGCAGCTGACAACATTTTGCGTGTGTGTTTGTGGGGGTTGGACAAATGCTCGTAAATAAGCAGACCGTGCTGCATATTTCGGTAGTCCTGTATTGAACAAACAGAGGCGAGGGTTGACTGATAAGTAGCAGTCAGGCAGCGCGGGCAGCAGATTCCCAGCGAATGGATTTTCAATTATGCAACTGGGCAAATGTTTTATTTATTGACTCTGCGCGTTTTCCATCATAACTGAAAGGCTTTTAGATATGGTGGTTGATTTCAAGGCGACAAAAAACAATATTCCAGGGGTAGTTCTTACCCAAGAGCATATCAAAATTTCACTCTAAAGGAAACTCCAGAAAGAGAGAGAGAGTGAGAGAAAGAGCAAGAGAGAGCCGGGGGATGGCTGTAAGTTGATCGCTCGATTATGTAATGGGACGGGGCAACAAACTTAAGAGCTCTGCCAGTCCCACACGGCTCCAGTAAAATAAACTTGGCCCCAGTCTGGCTGGCAGCCAACTGTGGATCTTCGGCCAAGAATTGGTCGAGGCCAAGTAGCTAGAGCTAAAAGACGGAAGTCGATCAACAGACGCCAGTTGCGTGTTTGCTGAATGTGTCGCTTTCGGCACCTAAGCACTTTGCCTGACTGCAGAAGGCCAAGAGAAGAAGGCTGAGAAGGAGCACTGCATTAATTATGAATCGCTTTACACGGCTAATCTAATGAAACACTGGGAAACTTCGCACTAGCTAGCCGTACACTGAACAACATTGAAAAAACTTATCGAGCTAATTGTATAACAATTTAATATATAAATATTAGTGTAGGAGTAAAGACTAAAATTGCTTTTAAGTTACTTAAATTACATGTTCAGTGCATAGTTTCTTTTAATTGACAATAGCATCTCCATCTCTCTGTCTCTCTCTCTCTCTCTCTCTCTCTCTCTCTCTCTCTCTCTCTTTCTATATATATAATAATAATAATATATATATATATATTATATTATTATTCTTAAAAAAGATAAAACAGGACTTTCCTAAAATACTATTTCAATATAAGTTTAAGTGATAATGATGATTTAATATGAAAATAATATCAATTAATCTGCAAAGCCCTCCACAATTTCTCACAGTGCACACTATGGTCTTTCAGTAAATAATTCTCAAGTTTGTTTAAGAGAAACGTAAACGCAACCACAAAATGTCATTTCCATTAGCCGCCAACTTGTTTTGATTCACCTAAAAATAGCTGAAAGCGAGCCACTGGAGTGGGCCTGAAGAGTGCTGCTGCTGCTGTACTTTAAATAGATCTCCAGTTTCTCGGGAAGATATATCGTAAATTTCAGCAAATTCAGCTATGCAACATTTTCGGGGCACTGATTTATTGTGCTGACATTTGGCTTCATTGAGGCATTGGCTTTTTGTATTGTATAAAATATGCATAATGGGTCTCATTAGTGACTCCTGGAAAAGCCGTCAATATTTTCCACAGAAAAACCTCCCAGTATACATACATATGTATATAATATATATAGGTTACCTTCTGACATCCGGCGAGTTGGGCAGGCTGCGACATTTGCGTGAGCTTTTGCTGCCAGCGTTGCCATGTGACGAGGATGAAGTGTTGCCCATCTTTGTATATTTATATTTTCACTCTCAATTAACGCGTTGCGATGACAATGATGATGATGATAATAATAAAACTTGGTTTAATTTGGCATTTGAATTCAGCTTTGGCACTTTTTAGCTGTTCATTTTAGCATTTTTAATACATAATTTTTCATTTAAATTTAAAACTGCTTTTAAATGAACTGTTCAGTATTTATTGAAGTGCTTTTTATATTTTAAAGGTCATTATTTTATTGACTTTTAAATAATTTTTAATAATTTTTAATATTTTATTTAATTTTTAATTTATTTATTTTTATAATGTATTGCCATATATATATATATATATATATATATATATATATATATATATATAATATTTTAATATTCAAACCTCTCTTTCAATTTCTGAATGCATATAGCTCACATTAGAGTCTGAGAATTTTAGTTTGGGAATGGGTTAAACTTTTTATAGAGGCACGGAAGCGAAATTCTGTTGACAAATGCTACAAGAGTCGTAAAGGCTTTTAAGCCTCATTTAGCGCCTTTAATGGCAACTTCTCTTTTGTTTTTCCTGATCTAATTTTCGCACTCATTAAAAGCTCAGAGGCAAATTGTCCGCCCCTTGAAAATATTGTTTGCTCTATGTAATTACTTTGTAATTAAGAGTCCTGGACGCGCCGTGACAGAGGCTAAAAATTGCAGCTAATCAAACAAATGTCTGCTGCCCCAAAATACGCCCCCAAGCCGAATGCCAACAAAAAGGGAAAATCCAAAGTAAAACGCCAAGGGATGACCAAAAATGTTTGCACAGCACTTTGATCTGAAATACCAAACGAAGGAGGGCCAGTTGTTGTACCGAAAACTTAATGCAATTAAGTGAACATATTTGCAACTTCCGTGCCGCCCACGCAAGTAAAGCCAGAGGACCAGAAAAACAGACATTTTTGATGTATGACTGCTGCTGCTGCTGATGCGGCTAATCTGGAGAGGAACAGGGCGCAGCACAGGGTGACTCGGGCAACTGAAATGGGGATGCACAGTAAATTTGAGAAAAGGTCTCTCAGTGCAAAATCAATATCAGTAGCTTCAATTACAAAGATGCAAAGCCTTTTGGCAGCACGAAAAAGCACAGTCCAGGAAAAAGAATGGCGTGTAAATAATAAACGCACGTGCGTGTGACACGTGATTGGGACTGGGACTGGGACCTGGGAGAAGGCATGAGTCTGCCTTGTAGCCCACTTTTGAAGTGCCTGCTAAATGCTCTCAAAGTGGTCATATTTTTGCGTGAAACGCAGCCAAACTCGAACGAGCCAAACGAGCGCGAAGGGTGCGAAGTTTATGCTTAATCAATTTGTCGTAAAAATTAATGCCATGTACTTTTATTTGTTGGGCTTTGTGGAACACTGGCTGAGAGCTGTAAGGGTTGATCAGGTCGAGTTGCTGCAGCTTCGGCGATAAATGTTGCAAGATTTTTTCCTCTTTTGCAACACGTGTCGCAACGCGGGTGGGCTCAGCCTGCGAATGGGGTAAAGAGTCGCAGTTCTCTTCTCTCTTGACTTATGCGTAAGTTTGTCTGATTTATTACAGTCCACATTCTGCACTGCCTCTCGCAATTGTTTACTTGGCGTCAGTTGCGTAATCAAACTGTCACAGCAGCAATTACGACAGCCCAGAGTCACTCGACTTCGATTCTGGCTGCGTCTCGCCTGACTGCATAATTTTCATAAATTGTTGCAAATTGCCGTTGTCGTCTCGTTTGTCACTCTCGAACGTGGAATTGGAACTGGAGCTGGAACTGGAGCGGCAACCGGAGCTGAAGCATAATAAATGAATAGAAAGGCCTTAGCAAATGGTTAAGGCAACAACAGAGCTCCAGTTGAAATGCTTGACAGATTGCTGACAATCTCTTGACATAAGGAAACGCTTTTCCACGCCATCTAGGAAGTGTGACTAAATCCCTACAAAATCATTGAATAATTGATCTCGATGATACGGGAAGCTGGAGATATTTCAATTGAAGTCGAGAGCAAGCTGTCCGTATAGCGAGTTTAGAAGAGTCAAGTACTATTTGATGCAGTTGATTTCCTAGTTCACTAGGTAAGTGAAATCCGCTTATTGTATTCGAACTAGTTCTTTGTATATCTTAACTAAAACTTTAATTAAGCCATAAATAGATAAATTGTATAAAACTAATATAATGTTAAACGAACAAGTTCTCTTCCTTTTTGGAAGCTAACTCACATTCAAATAACGTTTGCCTACCAAAAAAAGAAAGCTTTAGTTCATAAGATTTGGAACTTTAAAAAAAAACTTTATTTCTTATAGTTTTCATTCGAACTAGATCGGAGCATCAAGAAGGGTTTCTACTAAATTAAACTAAACTAAATAAGTAACTCTTCTATGTTATTATTATATTTTCTATATTTGGGAGCTATACTCTCTAAAGCACTTTAAGCTGCAATTATTCTGATCAAGCCCAAGATGATATTGCACAATGTATTTGTTGAGTGATTCCCTGGAAATGTATTCAAATTGTATGCAAATTGCTAACAGAAATTACAGCAATTGTCGTCTGACTTTATTGTGTGCGTTGGAATTGCCTAAATGAAATTTGTCCTAAGGTCTATTTATGTACACAGTTGTTGTTGCATTGCAAAAACAACTCTGTTAGGCTAAATAATCTTATAGCATTGAATAAACAACACTCTTAAACTAAATAATCTTATTTTAAATACAAGAGTTAGAGAGTTTTCCAAGTCTACATACATAAAGAATAAATCATTTACATTTTTACTGTGTTACTTTTAACAGTTTGTGCACTGAATCAATCAATCAGGATGTAAAGTAAAGAGCAGACAAATCTTATAAGAAATTTTCTAGTTTTCATAAAGATAACTCTGTGATCTCCTCATCAATCATTCAATCAGAATGTAAAGTCCCTTTACTTGTGTCAGTCAATCACTCAGTCTTTCAATCAGAGCGTCAGTTGCACAGCCCACACACACACACACAAGCAAGTGACATACAATGGGCAAACATTTGCGAATAATTGTTAAATATTGATAAAACGCATTTCAATTGCACACAGAGTTGGGTGCTACATCAAAGCAATCTGCCGATTATGAAATATTTATATATTATGTACATATGAATGATGTATGCGTGACTGGGGCGCACCTATCATAACAAATCTACGAATCGAGTTTTCCATTAATTGGCCGCACACTGAAAAGGCAGAAAAATAACAAGGCAAATCTAAAACTTGAAAGGGCACAGCAAAATGTCAGCTTTTATTTTTTTGGGTTAGATATTTTATCTCTTTGTTTTTGTTGTCCTCTGTAATTTTTGTTTGCTGTAACTCGCCGCTAAAATGCCGTGACAAATTGCTGATTTGCTTTGACATATAAATAAAAGACTTTTGTCTAAAGTTTGTCGCGCTATTTCTGTTGTCTGTGTGCTTTCGTCCCCCGCTTCTAAGCGGAAGCTAAAAGAGTCTTTCAAGTTGATTTCTGCTCCATAAATTTGTCTATTTTTGTATTGTATGCTGCTCGCTGGAGCGTAGCGTTGTCCGGACCCACTGTGAGCCCACCCTTCTCGCCGATTCTCAGCTGCCTGCTCTCTGCTCGAAAATTTGGAGCAGCACGTGCATTTGCACGTTTCTACCTTTATCTGTTTTATTTTAAATGGGGTATTTGCATTTCTTCAAGAAATATGTAAAGTTCAGAAAGTAAATTTTCCTTTTAAAGATATTTAATGAGCATTGAGCAAAATTGTAGCAAAAAATATAAAATATTTGATATATGAAATAAACTAATTTTTAATCTTATTTATTTCTGTTGTATGATTGCTTAGGAAAAGGTAAATAATTCTGACTAAATCAAGCGTTAACATTCTTTATCAGAAAGTTTCCAATTGAACGTTCTCAAATAAAAATTATTTCTATATTATTATTTTAAATATTTTGAGTTGCTGTAAAATGTTTAATTTCTTATTTGAATCTTTTATGGAATGATATATTGTTAACTTCGAGCAATCCCTGCTCTTCATATATTCAAGTAAATAAATAATATTAATAAATAAATATAATGCAAGACTTGTTTATCTACACCTTAATATAATAGGCAAATCTATCTGGAAGCCGTAGAAAAAATGTATTTAAAACAAGGAAACATGAATGATCCAATGAAAATATTCAATTGTTCTATGGAAACATATAATATATATAGAATTTATTTATACATAAAGCCTGTTTTTCGTTTTCCAATATAAAAGTTGAGCTCTTTCAAAGACTATAATTTTCATAAAACTGCCATAAATATTCGCAAGGGTATATTAGCTTCGTCACGTCGCAGATAACTTTTTCTTTTCTCTTTCTGCTTCCCGGTATGCATTGTTTTTAGTGCCTGTCTTTCGTTTGTTTATATTTAGATGGAAGTATTTTCTTTATGTCAGTTTTACGGCGCATTAAAAGCCAACTTAAGAACCGGCTAAGCGAGGGGGCGTGGCAGGGGGCAGGCAGCTAGAACGCTGACTGAAACGGAGCTGCAACATAAATCTTGACACAAATTTATTTGTTAAACTTCCAAGCTAAAGTTTTTTTTTCTCTGTTTTCTTCGTCTTGGACTTGGACTTGCCCAGCATTTTATATGCATTGCATGTGCCAGGGCGCTCAGCGAGTAGGCGTGGCATTGTGATTGAGCGGCTGCATTGTTAGATTTATGAACATTCAACCAGGGCGAAGACATTGAGCTACAACCCAAACATGATTGGCTAACAGCAAACGAGGAAAAAAGACCAGGCGCATTCTGCGAATATTCTGTGAATTTCCTGTCAAAAACTAAAATTGCATTTTGACAAATTTGAAGAAATAAAGAAAGGCATCTGCAGCTTATGCTTAAATGTATAAGCTAGCAAGGTATCATCGCATCGTATCCCCTTATTCCCTCCTGCTGCCCCCTTTGGCTACTTCCTTCCTGCTCCTTCTGGCTATTATCGGCACATTCTTGACTTTAACAACTTTTTGCCACTTCTGCACATTAAATAATTTTCCTTTTAGCCAACGTACGTGACTAAACGTCAATTTCCAGTTATCATCTCCCTCTTCCTCTTGTCTGCTCGCATCGCCCGGCTCTATGCAAACTGCATTCCCGCAACGATTTTCATAAATTTTGCACAAAGTGCCTTCGGGCCTCGTGCGACTGCATAGATAAGAGCCGGCAAAAGTTGCTTCTTTTGCAAAAAGTGCAATGTTCTGATAAGAGCAAGTCTTAGCAGAACCCAACCGAACTGCTCTGAACTGTGTGCAAAAGGCCCAGCGGCGGCTAACTGTGTCAAAAACTTTGCGGTTCAATCGACGTACGTGATATTCCATGAATTGTCCAATTAGTTAGGGTGTCGAGAGAGAGAGAGAGGGCTCCGAAGCGGGACTCAAGTGAGAATTATGTGATATGTTTAAAAATGCTGTAAGAGGCCCTCGATAGTCACTTATGAGCAGATTAATAATAGCACTTGTGTGTACACTATAATCCGATCTTACAGAGCTCTATCAAATCTAATCTTGTTTACACAGCATGCAGCACGTTAAAGAGTACTCAGGAACTAGTTTAAATTAATAGAATAAGGCATAGCAAAATCACTCAAGTGTAATATGAAAATTAAAATTTTCATTACCAACTAATGAAGAAACTAGTTCAACATTAAAATTATTTTAAAGATTTTGGGAGCAGATTCAATATATTTGTAAAGCTTTAAGCTACATGATTTTTAAAATTTAGATGAACTAGTTCGCATTATGAATATGAACAAATACCAAAATATGCATGAGTTGGAATTGTGTCAGTTTTGGTTAAGGCTGAACTAGTTTTTCTTGTCCTTGTCGTTTGCACTTTTGGGTTACTCCTATAATATTGATAGGATAAGATAATTTAGGAAAATAACTAGTTCCATATTATAGTCTCTCCACTTATGAACAACTTCTAAAACTGATTGTACTTGAGAGTCTTAGTAGTTTACATCAGATCTAAATCGAATTACTATTTACACTTATTTTGGTTCAGCCAAGCTGTGAACTACGCTCCCTAGAACAAAGGACTGCGAGCTAGTTCCAATTGTTATTGCTTACAACCCCAACAACTATTTCCCATTTTTCATTGAGCTTCTATTATTAACATTAACATGAAAAACCCATAACCGTGAACCGAAACTAATAATTATCAAGAGACCCTCTTAGACGTATGCATATGATAGCTGAATAGCTCGATAGCTGAAACCCTATGGCCATATTATCATATTATCATAATTAAATCATTAGGTTGACGCTTCTGCTACTTTTGTAAGCATAATCCGCGCTCCCTCATTCACACGCGGGAAGACTGACAGACCGATAGACAGACAGACTGGCAGACAGGGGCCCCTATGCTATCATTAGTCAAAGTTCGTCTCGGCTGTTACCTACGGTAAGTACTCGATACGACCCGCTCATTTGCCCATAATCCCCGCACCCACTCCTCTCCTACTGTGCACCGCAATTGATTTTTCATTTGGCCTGTCGCTTGTTTGGTATTTTGACAGCTCGCTTTCTGATATCTCAAATTTCTGTCGTGGGCTTTGATTTGCTGCCGGTCAGGGAGCAGGGGTTGCTGAACGGTTCAATGCACCCCCAGAAAGCAGATGAAGAAGAAGAACCAGAAGATGATTCTGACAGCTTGTCAGTTGTCAGGGGCAGACTTGCAATTAGACTTACTTTAAATTGTGAACTGAGCCGTAGCTGGTTCAGCTCTCAATTCAACTTTCCTTGGGTACACTCACAATTAGTCAGCCCCTCGAGGATCTTAAATCCTTTTATTTGGGGCCACAGCTGCCACTTGAATAAATTTAAATTAGAAAATTCAGCTGCAAAACTCAAGCACGAGTCAAGAAAGAAGATTAATTGGAGACACACGCCGTTCGAAATTGCTCAGAAACCGGTTAGACTTATCAGCCGCTCATCTTGAGGTAGGCAAAGCTGAGGAACTCAAGAGCTGATGAGACTGCAGATTAACGCCTGGCATCAAAATAAGCTATGCCTAATGGGGCGGATAGTTCTAATTGCCAATGCCTATGTTCTGTGCCTGCTTAATTAACTCGTAGCTCCCTGTAAACTGTCGACACCGACGAAACCAGTCAAATGGAAAGTGAAAAGCTGTAAGCGACAAGTTTCCTTGTACTATGCACCTCAGACATGTCCCCACTTTCCAGTACTCTGTCAATAAGATTTTGACTTATTGATAACAATCGAGAGTTACTAATTAACGAATTACTTAGAGTGCTAAATATGATTTGAGTAAACTCTAATGGAAATTTTATCATCAATATTATATTATTATTAATAATTTAAATAAAATAAATAAATGTGTATAGATTAACAAAAGATTAAAGAGAGCATTATTTTACATTTTCTCCTCCCAATGAAACCAAATGTTAAATTTAAAAAAGTTTCCAACTGAGCGAGTTTTTGTTCTAAACTTAAAATCCCTCAGCTACACCACAAAACAATTTCGCTGCATTTCAACTTTGGAGGAATATAAATAAAATACGCGCTTATCTAAAATGGAATTTGTCTGGCGGTTTGGTCCATTGAGGATGTCTGCAAAGAGTCGGCAACATATTTGGTTGTTGTTGCTGTTGTCTGTGTTTGTGTCTGTATTTAAGCCTTTTAATTTGTGTGCAATGCGATAAGGCGTTAATTATGCGGAAAATCAGGCGAAAAGGAGTCAGAGACAGAGAGAGATAGCAGATAGAGTGGAAAAGAGAGAGAGAGAGAGAGGTGTAGCTTAGCTGCAATGCCATAAAATGCAACATTTCCAGACACTTAATTTAAGACATTTTATATTTGATTAAGTTTTTATTGCTTTTATATAAAATTAATTTTTTAAGTTTCTATAGTTATTTAATTTAAGGAATCTGTTTATACAAATATTTATTTTGTATATATAGATTACATTTTTTAGGATAACTTAAACTTTCATAATTATAAAATTTAAGGCAGTTTTTATAACTATATAATATATAAAAGTTATATTTTTTTTGAATAATATTATAAATTTATGAATCAACTTTTTTATATACATTTCGTAATTTTATTATTTTGATTGTTCTTTACTCTAAGTAATTTTTTTTTTTTCAAGAATTTTTGTTTGTATATATTAATATAAATTATGATTTCATTTGCTTCATTAATTTGTTTTCATTTATTTATTTAATATTTGTATTTGTTTTTAACAACTTAACACACTGACTTTTTTGGCACATTTGTAAACTGAGAAATCTTCACACAATAATTTTGTTTAATATTTTGCCGCCTTTTTAGCAGCACGCTTTTGTTGCGAAAACAAACAAAATTAACTCAAAAATTGCCGGCAAAAGACGCGCGCGCGTTTCTCATACGTTCCGCACTCGACGCGTTGCGTTCGCAAACTGAAGTGAGCTGAATGCAACGTGTTGGCTGCTCGGCTCATCGAACTTGTTCGAGGCACACAGCTGGCTGTCATATGCTTGGGACGGGGTGGTTGCAACTTGTCTGTGTTGTCATTTGTGCCGGCTATAAATAGTTGTTGCACCCTCCCACCTCCCAGCCCACCTTCAAGTAGCCGACAATCTGTTGCAGCCGAAGTTCAATGCTCAGTCGCGGGGTCAACAACAACAGCAACATCAACTACAGAAACAGCAGCAAGCCAACATCAGCAACAATTAAGTTAGCCAAAAGTTATTGGCCAAACAAATCGCTATAATTGAACAACAGTTTGCTGCTCTGTGGCAATTATCGCAAATTATTTGCCACTTTTTTTCTGCTTCTTCATAACATGAATTAAGAAATGTCGCCAAGGAGACGTTGCACCAACAACAACAACAACAAAAGCTGGAAAATTGTTTAATCATTGCAACTTAAGTTTCTAATGGGGCATAACTCCACTTGATTGGTTCGAAACTCGTTTAGTTTCTTGTTTCATCTGATACCCTGTAATTGCTGAAAGTCATTAAAAATCTGGGTTTACTGCATTTGTTGAAAATCATAAGGAAAGGGTATATTAGAAATGTGAGTGGGTATGAAACAGGCAGAAGAAAGCCGAGATTTATATCAAGAACAAAAGCAATTAAACTCTGTAAGACTCAAAAAAAATTATTATTATTTTTAAATTTATATATATATATATATATATATATATATATATATCATATATATAGAATATATTTGAGATTTGTTTTCTTGTAATATTTTAAACTAAATTTTATCATTTCAAATAGAACTTTTTAATTAAATTTCTGATTTAAAGGTTAAACATTTTAATGCCAATTTTATTCTTCTATGCCATGACAGTGCCAGACTACAGGGTATCTGCTAGTCCGTCTCACTGACTTTGCGTACTCCAACTTGATTTAAGCCGCTTTGCTTGAACCGCGCGCCAGCTCACTCACTGGCGATTTCTTTGCACTTGCCCGATTTACTAGTTTATGGAGCTGTTTTTTTGAAGTTTATTGCCGCCTGTCGAAATATGAGTCCAATTTACGTGATAGGCAATTGGAATTAGACAAACTAGTTGTAAGCTTACACTTTATAAACTAGGCTTCATAATTGAAGGCGCGCAGCTGCGCATGGGTGGTAATGAAAGTTGCATAGACATATTTATAAATCTACTTATTACTATATACTACAAATTGAGATCCAAGAAAGTTGAAGACAAAACTTCAATATTATTAACGTGGCTTTGCAAAAAAAATCAAAATTTAAAAAAGAATATTTGTGGTAACAAGTGCAGTGCAGAACGACTAAACTAAACCTTCATTCACACCAACAAATCGCAGTTCATTTAATAAAGGCTAAGCGCTTCAATAGAGCTCAAAATACAATTATAGGAAATATGAATGAATAAGAAACAAGAATTCCAAATTTATGTGAAATTTAATTATATTTAAGAAAAAAAAAACTTTCCTCTTTCGACACAGAACTTTAAAGGCATTTAAAGTGCGCACTCCCCAAAAAAATGAAACTAGACCCAATAAATCTTTGTTTATACAAATCCAAAAAGCATGAAAGGCTTCCGAGCTCGAGCCATTCACATGACACAGACGCATAAAAAAAGAAAGAAGGGAAAACAAATGCTAGACGGACACACATGTAACTCTCCAGCTTGTGCTGGACCGCATCTATTGCCCACCAACTACACAAACTACTAATGCCATTAAGCACACGCTCCCGTACTCCATCCCAACTCCAACTCCGATTCCAGCTCCAGCCCCTTCAAGCCACCCTCGCACAGCGGACAGCACTAAGCATGCATTTTATTGCCTTTTGTCGTACTGGCAGCCGGCGCACTTTATCATTTCAATGGCAGCGAATGTTGCTATGTTTACTTTTCATTTTATGCAGCTCCATCTGCCACACCCACTGCTCACTGCCAACTGCCAACTGCCCACTGCCCACTGCCCACTGCCCACTTTAGCTGGCAATCTACACCCGGCTGCTCACTTGGCCGCTAGTCTATCCAATTGTCCAACAGTTTGTCTATGCAAATATTTTTATTTGCTTCTTTCGTTATGCTAGTAAAACACACAATAGCATCCGCTTTGAACTAAGATTGAATGCCTAGCTAGTACCCTTTAAGGGATCAAAAGTAATAACTATTTGTTGAACAACTTTAAACTTGTTTAAATCGAGATCACAATATATTCTATGAGTTCTACATTTGCAATCAACAAATAATTTCTGAGACAAAATTTTTCATTGGAATTACTTAATACTCTGTAAATGTATATAAAAACTCATACAGTTTAGTTGTGTGAGTCCCTCAACAAAACTTTAGAGACACAAAGAGACTTATATATATTTATATTTTTTTGTTGCTTGAGATTTTTCATATATCTTTTAAATACCTCTACATTTAATTCACAGAATTCAATGCCTCTTTCAATTGAGGTTGATCTCCTTGTTTTACATTTAGCTAACTTCTGGTATGCCCTTCAGAGCCACACCTCTAACTGGGTATCAAAATGGATCTAGCATAGCTGACAGCAGCACGTTTTTATCCAAGCGGAAATTAAATGTAGTCGGAGTTTTATGTGCTTATTGTGCACATGTTGCCAATTTTTGTCGCCCGTTGCCTCCGTCCAGTCATTGGCTTAAATTTTGATGGGGCTCAGTCAACAGTTTAATAAGCATCTAACAGTTCTTGATGAGCCCATCCCAGGGGAGTTAATTACTAGAGTATTTAGCATATAATTATGAAACTGTTTCACCTGGCTCTCAACTCTCTCTCTCTCCCTTTTCTCTCTCTCTCTCTCTCTATCTCTCTCTCTCTCTCTATCTCTCTCTCTCTCTCTCTCTCTCTCTCTCTCTCTTTCTCTGCATTCCTTCTATTCTAGCCCAGAGCAAATGTTCCCCTGGGCCAGGGAAAACTTTTGCCAATTCAATTTTCCTTTACGACCATTTTTCCAGCAGCAACGACAACAACAACAACAACAAAGTGGGGCGGGGCAAAAGTAATCATCGTTGCAATTGTTTCACATTTTTCACGTTAGTCGAGATGAATGCTCGCTTTGATGATGAGGTAGAAATCAAGCCCCCCTCTGACTCTGGCATGCCTGTAGACGACATTTTCGCCCCCTTGTTAACCACTCGAATGCCATTTTCTTTGTTTGCCACTAGAAAAATATGACTAACTGCTGGTAACTGAAATCGAATGGCGAAGCACTGCGCGTTGATTGAGCATTCTAAGGTTTTCCTTAAAGAGTTTTGGGGGCTGGTTACCCCAGCAACCCTTAGTTCCTGCTCAACGCACTTTAAAGCTCCCTTTTGCAAATTTTGTATACAGCGAACCACAAAAAATAATGTAGCTCGAGATCCACTTCAACAGAATGCGAAAAAATGTGTATAAAAGCCCGCGATGAGGCAGGATAAAAACCAAAACCCGGAAGCGAGCGACTGTCCGCAAAAACAAAAGCGAAAATGTCAAGCAGCAGCAGGAAAAATAGATATAAGCTATGATACTGACTTTCCAATACTCTGCTGAAGTTGTTTAGACAAATTTTGGTACTCGAACTGATTTAAATTTACAGAAATTTTAAGTATTTTTCCATGTTGAAAAAAACTGCTTTGGAATACTTTATCAAATTCAGACATGAAGAAAGTTTTTTGACAGTGTATAAAAGAAGCTGCATGCCTTAAAAACCACGCTACACTGCGTGGGCTGTTGGACCAGAATAATATCGAGACACGGTAGCTGACAAAAGATACAATGATATGCATGTGCGTGAAGCTGGGGATGTATTTAGAAATTAGGGCTGGGCATAAGTGGGCTGATTCAATGGCGTGAATCACTTGAAATCCATTTATGGAGACTTCTTGACAATATTTAATATATTCTTTAAATAGAATAAGTAATCAAGATGAAGGACCCAACGATTTAATATTTCAATTGTGACTATCTCAAAGAATATTGTTGAGATCAACTTAATCATGCTACAAAAGTCTAAAGCATTTTTTAAAATTAAAAAAAAAAAAAAAAAACAGAACTAGAAATATCTATAATTCATTTATTTAATTTATTAAATATTCTATAGAATCGACATCATTCAAAGTATTTCTACAAGAAAAAAACTTTAGAAAAAACATTGCGGAAATTACGTTTGCTTTTGAATTTTCTTTTAATTTATATAGTGTCTCTTGCGTAAGTTAAGTGAATAAACTCTTCAACCATATTAAAAACTTCCCACTAGTAAAACTTATTTTGAGACTACTTATTTCAAACTGTCAATATCTTGGGTCTCTCGTCAAATAATATCATCAGAGTAGCTGTTTAGCAAGGAGATTTGTATAAATTGTGTTTTAAGGAATATAATTGTAGTTTTCTTAGATTTCACTGTAGAAAGATATCATGAAGTTTGGAAAGACCTTTGAGAGCCATTTGACACATGAATGGCGTCAGCAGTATATGGACTATGGGGTAACTGATCAATATCAATCTCGTATCATCTTCTAGATATAATTATCATTCCTATACAGGAGCTAGATGCCATGATACGCCACGCGGTGACAAACGCACCCGAGGAGCCGGTGCAAAGGAGTAGTAGATATATACGAGAGCAAGATGCTAGCGCTGATCCCAGAGTTTCGGAATACTATCAAAATTTCCAGCGCAATTTCTTTGCCGTTTGCCATCAAGAACTGAGTCGGGTAGAGGATTTTTTCGCTCAGAAGTTGGCCGAAGCTCGTCGCAAGCTGGACGAGATCAAAATCCAACTGACCGCGGTAATACGCACATACAATGCACGTCACATGGGCTTTGTCTGCAGCGAGTTCTACCTGAGCCTGATCATGCTACAGAACTTCCAGAGCCTCAACTATACGGCATTTCGCAAAATATGCAAAAAGTTCGACAAGTACATCAAGTCCGAGAGAGGTGCAGCCTGGTTCAGGGAATACGTTAGCCAGGCGCCCTTCAGCAAGGAGGAGGAACTGATGAAAATGATCACTGAAGTGGAGAACCTCTATACGACCCATCTGACAAACGGAGATCGTGCCAAGGCTATGGCAAAGCTGAGAGTGCCACCATTGAACCAAACCTCGCCCCCAGCGAGGGTTTTCATGGCCGGCATGCTGCTGGGCCTGTTCGTTGTCAGCGCCATTGTTGTTCTCCTCTCGCGTAAGTCCACCGAGACGTCTAAACTGTCTGCTCTTTATCTAACTGCTTTTCTCCTCTATCTCCTGCAGTGATCTATGTGCACAATAGCATGGAGCTGTACACATTTGGACGCATGTATCGGGGTCCCATCACCTGGGTGCTCTGCTGCTTCTATATGACAATCAATGTGTACGTTTGGCAGCGGGCGGGCGTCAATCATGTGCTGATCTTCGAGCTGGACGCGCGCAAGCGAGTGGAGCCGGCGACGTTTCTGGAAATGTCCAGCGGCATCGGTTACATCTGCACTCTGTCCATGCTCATGTATCTGCACCACAATGAGTTCGGCGTGGACGTGCCGTACCATTTTCCTCTGATCTGTATAGGGCTGCCACTGCTGCTGCTCATCAATCCAATACCCATGCTCCACTTGAAAGCGCGAATGTGGATCTTGCGCTGCTTTGGCAGAATCTTAGGTGCTCCTTTCTTCCATGTGCAGTTTGCAGACTTCTGGATTGCTGATCAGCTCACTTCGCTGGTTCAGTGTATTGTGGACAACTATTACTTGGTTCGTTTCTATTTTCGGTACTACTTAAAGTCCTCCTATGCCTTCGATTTCGAGCCGGACTTTATGGTTCCGATGATACGTTGTCTGCCGCCCTGGTTCCGGTTAGCCCAGTGCCTGAGACGATATTGGGATACGCAAACTAAACCGCATTTGTCTTTCCTGAATGCTTGCAAATATCTCAGTAGCATTATTGTGGTCATCTTTTCTACAATTTTAATGGAATCGAGTTGTAAGTATATCCTTGCAAATACCCTGAACTGATTACGAAATTACGAGACAAGTTTATTTCGTAATTTGCTCTACTAAGTACAGGATATTTGGTAGTGGTTCATTGATTTACTTTATCAATCCCTTCCCTTTGCAGCTGGTTATAACAGCATGTTTGAAAATCCCTGGATATGGCCGTATCTACTTGCGTCTCTCGTGTCAACCATCTACTTCTCGGTTTGGGATGTGATATTTGATTTTGGCCTGTTTAAAGTTTGGAAAGGTGAAAATATATTTCTGCGCAAGCATCTCGTGTATCGTAAGGTACGTATAGGTCTGGAGAGTCGTCTTTACTTTAACCTATCCAATATCGTCTTTACAACATTAATAGAGCTTTTACTATTTTGCCATCATAACGAATGTTCTGATACGGTTCATCTGGGTCCTGGAAATATGTTTTATTTACTATAATGTTCTATTGCCCAACGATTGCAAGACAATCGCCAGTTTCCTGGAGGTGACGCGACGATTCATCTGGAACTATTTGCGCCTGGAGAACGAGCACTTGTTCAATGTCGGCCATTTCCGTGCCCATCGTGACATTTACCTACAACCCATCGGCATAGGAAGCTTTGCTGAGGATGATCCCACATCCCGAATTCACAAGAGTGTACAGACCGGCAAGCGGTCTAGTTTTTAAAGGAATATTACAAAATTTAGCTACAATATCCAAATTTGATTTCCCTTAAACTGATATCTTTAATATTAACTATGTTGTATTTCATCCAAATAAAAATGAATATGAAATATATTTTTAAAAAAAGAATGCGTTTTTAATATGGCTTAAGGCTAGGTTAACACAGTGGGAAACATATATATTATATAAATCTATTCTTCCATCGGTCTATCCGAATATGCCTAGGGGTCTACGATAGGTAATAGGCTTTTGCATCCTCCTACAGTTGAGTTAACACTCATCACAGAAACTACGAAATACAAGTTAAGTCAAAATGAAGTTCGGCAAAACTTTTGAGAGTCATTTAACAAGTGAATGGCGGCAGCAATATGTTAACTATGAGGTTAGTACGACACGGCAAGACCAAAAATAATGTCACTAGTTAAATGATCAGTTCCCGCCAAATAGGAACTAAAGACCTTATTACGCACTGCATTGGCAAATGCTCCCAACCCAAGGGACAAAATCCTATATGATGTCTATTGTCAAAATTTTAAAGACGAGTTCTATGCAAAGCTGACCTCCGAGCTGAAGCGAGTGAATGACTTCTTCGAATACAAAATGGCTGAGGCCAGGCGTAAGCATGCCACACTGAAGGTGAAGCTGCTCTATATGAAGGGTCGAAGCGAAGTGACGTTTGCGGGCGCCGTAAGAGGCTTACCTCCGCTGGCCGACCAGCCACATAATCTGCGCAAACTAGATCGCGCCTACGCTGAATTCTACTTCAGTCTGGTGTTGCTCAACAACTACCAGCAGCTCAACTATACGTGCTTTTTCAAACTGAGCGAAAAGTGTAGGAAGTATTTCCCGACCTCTAATGGAGTTAGGTGGATACAGAAGACTTTGGATGTCACGCCCTTAAACATGGACGGAGTTGAGCTGCGTGAAATGATTTCCGAAGTCGAGGACCTGTTCACTAAATATATAACAGACGGTGACCGTGGCAAGGCAATGGAAAAGCTGAGAGTTCCGCCCTTGGGTCAGCACACATCGACGGGCTACGTGTTCTCAGCGGGCGTATTCATGGGTCTCTTTATTGTCTCAACTGTAGTTTGTGCTATATCTGGTAAAAGATCTGGCTTTTGAAGATGTAGCTATATACATCTGACTGATCGATTGACGCTAATTGACTGACTGATAAGTGGCGCTCTACATAAGCTTCCCACTTGACTGTCTTCTTTCGACCGAATGGACTACGTTTTTCGTGTCCGATAGATTGACTGCAAAACTAATTGATTGACTTATAAGGGGAGCACTAGGCAGTTCTGGTCATCTCATTTAACTGCCTGGATTATTTTGTGACTGATGGATAGATCGAAAGACAATCGACTAATTGATAGAAATAGACTTTCATCTGGCAACCTAGCTGAGATTAGTTGATTAACTGACGGATGGATCGTCTGTCTTGTTTCTTGACTGATAGATTGATCTAAGGACCAATTGACTTTCTATAGATTGAATGACTGAGATACATATACACATAGTTCACATTATATTAGTCACTATGTTTGATAACTCTTTTACAGCCTATATCCTATTTAGCGACACGAAACAGTTTTTCATTTTCACTCGTTTGTTTCGCGGCTCCTTCTCCTTGATGCTCTATGGCTTCAGCGTGGTGGCCAACGTCTATGTGTGGCAGAATGTAGGCATTAATCATGTGCTTATCTTCGATCTGAATCCTCGCAATGAGACGGTGTCCCTCAAGCTACTCAGCACAGCCAGCTTCTTTGGGTATGTCTGCGTGCTGGCCATGTTGCTATTCATACATCACAAGGATTTTGGTGTGAAGAATCCTTTCTATTTTCCGCTGATTGGACTTGTGCTGCCGCTGGCGCTACTCATAAATCCAGTGCATATTATGAATTTTCCAGCTCGTATGTGGATTTTGCAGTGTTTCGGACGCATTCTGGCTGCTCCGTTTTGCTACGTGCACTTTGCGGACTTTTGGATAGCCGATCAGCTGGGATCCTTGGTGCAGTGCAGCGTGGATTACTATCAGCTGGTTCGCTTTTATGTGCGCTACTCCATGGATAGAGAGAATACGTTTGATTTCGAGCCAGACGTTATGGTGTCCGTGCTGCGCTGCCTGCCCGCCTGGTTCCGGCTGGCCCAATGCATTAAACGCTATCGCGATAGTCCATTTAGGCCAGCTTCGTATTTGGTCAATGCGTTCGCCTATGGCTCTACAATCATTGTTAGCGTCATCTCAACTGTACAAATGGAGATGAGCGGTAAGGGGCCCAACTATGCTCTCAGCAGACATACATAAATTTTGATATTTTTGTCTTCTTCTACAGACAAGTACGATAGTGTCTTTGCTAATCCCTGGACTTGGGGCTACTTAGTTAGCTCCCTTGTGTCGACCATTTACTGCACGGCCTGGGACTTGCTGCAGGACTACGGCTTGTTCAAAATCTGGAGGGGCAAAAATATATTCCTTCGCAAGCGCCTTATTTACCCCAAGGTAGGTTCGGATAAACTGTCCTGGCAATTTGCGCTTAGGCTCGTCTCTGTTTATTTGTTGCAGTGGTTTTACTACTATGCCATCATTGCGGACCTCTCAATACGTTTCTTCTGGGCTCTCGAGGTATACTTAATATCCAATAATCTTCTGCTGCCCAACAATATAAAGACGTTGTACAGCATTTGCGAGATCAAGCGACGTTTCATTTGGAACTTTCTTCGCTTGGAGAACGAACACTTGTACAATTGTGGCAATTTTCGAGCGACACGCGAAATATATGTCTCTGCTTTGAATTCGCGAGATGAATTGTTAGTCAATTACCTATTGGATGAATCGAGACGCAATTCGGAAGCGCGTCGGGATAGTAATGCGATAAAAGTGACCCCAGAGTGAGACTCCTCCCAGTTAAGCGGCCTTAATTACTGTTCACTCTCCCACTCTCTCTTTGCCAGCTTCGCCTCGTTTTCGAGCGCGTTGACAATTGGGAGTCAATGAAGCGTGCAACGAGTCTGAGTTTCTAACAATTCGAATATTCAGTTTTTCCTTCAACCCTCAGCAAATTGAATAAAATTAATCTCACATTTACGAAATTAAAACCACAAATGGAATTATAAATTCAGCATGCAGGACATGGACTATGCTCCGGGCAGACAAGAGAATGCTCGAACAGACAAATACCCTGTAGACGTATACTTGATATACTAGATGAATGATATGCAGTGAGCTACCCCGCCTTGCGTTTACAGGGCAGCAATAGACTCAAGCCCGCAGGGCAACAAAAGTTAAGCCAGACAACAAGCGGCGTACAAGGACACAGCTTTTTGGCCAAAACGAGCTGACAGCTTGTGGTGTGCTGGTCTGTCGAGAGAAGGGGAAGGAGCGAGAGATCCTTTTGTAGCCAGGACAACTGCAACAGCTAACTCCCTGATGGGCTACCCCCAGCCGGACAGATTGCCTGTTGCCAGGTTTGATTTTGGTTTGGTTTGTGTCCTGTGCCTGGTCACGCATAAATGCATGCGAATTAGAGAGAACACGCACGTGGGCGCTTTACCTACCCCCTTGGCAGCTGGCAGTCCCCATTGTTAAGGGGGTGGAGGCTACCCCTTGGCAGCACACATTGCTCCCTTTCTCTGTGGTGGAGTTTAGTCCTTCGGCTTGGCTTTGGCTTAGCTCTTTGAGCGTATGCATTGGAATTCACGCCCTCAGCTGCCGCATGTCAATTATGTGACCTCCCACGTCCCGCAGCATCGGGGGTTATTTTGAAGCCATTAAATTCCCCAACCTCTCGACCCTGATATCCTTCTTGGCTCCGTTACAAATGTTATAAATACATTTGGGAGCACATATTGTTGCAATGTCTGGCGCGCAATTTGCAGTTATAAATGGCAACTTTCCAGCTCCAGCTTCTGCTCCAGCTACGGGGTGGAAATGTCATCAGCTGTTGCTGAAATCTTCTGTCTCGAGAACGAGTCCAACAGCCTGCTTTCTCGCAATTTTTAGCTTAATTATATGCAACATGTTGCCTGGATGGTGGCTGGTGGCAAGTGCGGAAGGCCAAATCAGTGCCAGCTACTGAAAACTTGTAAACTGTTGGCAGAAAGTCGCGCACGAGGCAACTTTATAAAATGCTGTGCACCAGCTGCTCGACTTGTCGCTTGCCGCTAAAAATGGTTTTGAATTTCAGATGTAGCTTCTCCTTCCTCTAGATGAGCCCCCAAGACCCCATTGCCATTGCTAATGGTTGGCTTGACATTTTTGGGGGTTGCTTTGGCACAGCTGAAACTTCTGCAGCAGGCTGGACAGCACAGGGTTTCAGTGTCTAGGTCGCCAGACCGCAGACATTATAAACAACGCACAATGTAGTCGAGAGAAGGAGAGGAATATTAACTATAGCCGAATATGAAATACTCTTGCAAATGATATTAAAACGAAGAGTGTTATTCTGGGAAATATTTCGATTTGATTATTTTTGCTCCATCCCTCATTTTTAACCATCCCTGGTCAATGTGCTTTTAAAATATATCTTTCCTTTATATTTAACAATTTGCTTTATATGTCCCATTGTTAGGGTATACACAGACCACGTTCATTCCACTTCGCAGTGAAAGTTTTATGGCATTGCAACTTTAAATGAACTTGCCGCATTGTTGTCATCGTCCTGCCGTCCTATCGTCCTGCAGCCCCGTTCGTGCTGTCCCCTGTTGCCTACGACAAACTAGGCGCAAGGACGACCATAAAAATCCAGTGTAATTTATTTGTCTGCTAGTCAACGCGCCCCTCAACCAAAAAATAACACTGCAAACATTTCCGTTACGCATTTAAATTTCATAGTCAGTGAAAGTCATCAACACATGGCGACGCAGAGTGGGAAGTGTGGAGGGCGCTTGCCAGACCCCGAAACGAGAGTTAAACGGCGACTGGTCTCTACCCTGGTCCCCATTCGCTATCCCTATCCCCATCCACATTTTTGGTAGCACAACAAAAGCTTCCGTTTCCTGTCTGCTCTGCTGGGATTTCCCCGAGGGTTGCAAGCACACAAGAAAACTCCCGAGACGCAGAGGACAGAAACTCAGTCTACCTTTCTCTCTCGCACTCTCTCGCTTCGCATGGCGCTTTCCTCGACCAAAAATAAAGTTTTCTAATTTTCCATTCTCGTGTTTTGAATTTTTCAGCTGCTTTTCAAGAGCTCAAACACTCGCACACAGATTGTCCTCTTACAGTATGCCAATTTTGTTTGCTTAGTGTCTCAGCTTCGAACGGAATCCGGTGTTTGGGGTTCCTTTTTTTACGAGTTGGGGACAGATGCTGTGGGAGGGAGTTAGCTGAATCGCCTGTAATTTCCGGCAAACAAACCAATAAATCATATTAAACTTGCTTGGAATTTATTTTTCATTTTTTGCCAGATGAAGTCTTGCCGGAAGTCTTATGGCGGTGTAAGCCAAATGCATCGGAAATCTGCGACATTTCCATTTGATATGAGTTCACTTTGAGGCTGAGCTACGACTAAGGAGGGGTTTGACTCTGCGGGGGCAAAATGATGTTTGGCATTTCAACAAATCCGCGTTAACAGGCGCACAGTTGGGAGAATGCTGAGAAAATGTCATTCAATAATATACAAGCCGAAAAGCACAAAACTCCATGCTATAATTTTGATTTATTGAGATTCTTTAACTTCTACGAGTTATTTCAGCTGAAAGCCAAGTCTGCGTAGCCAGCATACGTTAAGCTAACATACGCTAAGCTAGAAACTATAGCTGTATGTTAAGTTCAGCCTCAGTCTTTAAAAAAGTCTATTATACATAAAAATAAAAAAATAAAGAAAATTTCTATTTAAGCTTATAACCTGTAAGATTAACAGCGCTGCTGTTAACACAGTATTAGTTAACAGGTGGAGCAATTTTCGTTCAGCAGCTAGTCGAGACACTAACCAACAGCACTCAAGTTTCGTCGAGTTATTCTACTCATTTAGCTATGACCAGAACCGTAACATAGCAAAGACGCAATCACAGCCAGACAAAGGCTGGGTGCTATGCAACACACTGTTAACGCCCGCTCTTACAATTTGAATTTCAAACTTATACAAATGTTATCACAAATTATATATTTCATATATTTATTTGCTGCACTTACCGATTCACCATCTCATTGCCGTTCTCAAGCGATTGAGCCAGCTGCTGTGGCGTTTGCTGTTGCTTGTGCTGCTGTTGCTGCTGCTGCTGCTGCTGCTGCTGTTGCTCCTGATGCTGCTGCTGCTGCTGCTGCTGATTCCTGTCCAGCGAATTATTGGCAGTCGATGCTCTCAGACTGCCGCCCAGGCCAATGCCCAAGACGGAGCCACCGCCAATTGTGGCAGCTGCACCACTTGCACCACCTCCGCAGCCAACGCCAATGGACTTCGTTTGCTTCGCCTGCTGCTTGTACCGGCTCAGAGCAAAGAACAGAGCAAGGACAGCCTTGAGGCGACCCGCGCAGATGTCGTTGGTCGTGATGTTGTCCAAGCCGCCCACCGATTGACTCCGCAGCACGTGCAGGCACGAATTCACGTTGTCGTACTGCAAGCAAAGACCAAACACAAATGAGTTCGAAAGCGCCTGGAGTGGCTGCATTTAAAGCTTAAATGCAGGCGACCAAATACACAGAGAGAAATGAATGGGGCGAGTCGAAGAAGAGTGAATCAAATTGACATCAATATAAATTAGTCGAATCTGAGTTAAATCTAATGTAGTTTAAATAAAATGTATATATATGTATTTGACAAAATATATAAATACGCATAAATATAGATAGATAGATACTATGAGAATCACATAGAGAATTAGGATTACAGTTTTGGACTTTAGGCTTCTTAAATAACATCAACCACTTGATTGTGCCTTAAAACTTTTTTAGCAAAGCTACTTAGAGCTCTAAGTTCTGAGAGAATTAAAATTAATTAATATAAAATAATAATCTAAAAACAAATGGTTTATAAGTTATATATATATGTATATATGTGAAATAGATTTATTTGAAATTACACAAATTATGCATTTTACACCAGTAAATGCATTTGCTATAAGCCTTTATAGACTACAATCAACTTTTCTACAAAATATATGCTTATTAATATTTAATGAGATTTTATTTTTTATAAATATATACATTTATTGAATTGAATTGATTAAGTCAATAAATGTAACCAAACATTTTTGCATTAATTCTTTAGAATCCCGGACCTTAAATACTTGAGCGACAACCTCTATCCCGATTGGATTATAATGATTGTAAGTAAAATAGGAATTTTGATTTTCTGTTGAGCAATTCAACTTATTTATATTCAATTTCAATTTTCAATTTAAATTCACTCTTTGTTATACAAGATTTTTTTTGTAAATGGTATCTTACAATAGTTTAAGGGTTTACACTAAGAACTAGGCCTAATTTAAATTCTAAATGTAATGATCTATATTTGATTGTTTTTCTTTGCTCTCTCGTTCAAGTCGATGATTATTCTTTACAGTGCATTTAATCCGCGCTGCAAGTTGATGAGTCACAGTGCCTTAAGCCCGCCTAATATAAATGTAAATGCAAATCCTAGCGCCAGTTTATCTCGCAGCTCAACTCTAAGCGCCATTAACGCACGATGTCGTGATTTTTTGACAGCTCTAAACGTGGCCCGAACTTGACTTACAAATGGTTATTTTATTGTTAATTTGCTTGAACGTCGTTTTAACTGCTTCACGCACAGCACAACACGCACCAAACGGAGGGACCAAACGGACCGCCCAATTCGGAGACCTTCATCGAGTAGAACCCGAAACCCCGAACCCAAGCTGAAGTCAAGGAGAGAACGCAAAGAATTGACATTAAGATAAAGTGCTCAGACGTCAGCGACTGTAAAAATCTATGGCCCAGCTCGTGTGTCAATCCCAAAGTATACGAAACCAATCAAAAGTAGCGGAAGGCACTGCGCTCCCAGATGCTCTACAGAGTAGATATGGCATGAAGAGCTGTGCTTAAACGGTTTATAAATAATATATGCAGAGACTATGCTTTCCAGAGAGAATATTACTGCTATGAGTTTCTAATGATGTTTACTCAAAAGCCGATAGCAGATTTTGGTTAGGTTTTGTTATAAAGAATCAGACTATGGTTAGGGCTGCGAAGTAAGTTACTGGAACCAACACAACAATAAGACTATGCTACTTATTTGACGGCAGGCTGTACAATGTTTAAAGTAAAATCAGAATAATCCTAACATGAAATCTTAGATAAATATACAGAAACGTTTCTATGCCTGATTTACCGCACTTCACTTGCTTTACTTATATATATAGCTGTATATATTATTCCTCATTAAAACTAATTTAAATTTAAAAAAATTTAGTTTGTCGTCAGATAGTTTATAGACCTATTCGATATTAGTATATAGTGATATTCTGTATATATCGAGCTATTCAAAATTCCTATTGCACACATACCATATTTCAGATAAGGAGTCAAAAACATTAAAAAGTTATAATAAATTATAATTGTTATACAAAAAATGTTAAAATTAAATGAAAATAATTCTCATCAATAAATAAATTATTTAAAATTAATAGTGACTTACAATAAAAATTAAAAAAAAACTTTTAGCACTGCTGGGACTTATTGTTGAAATTATATTTGAAAAAGAAAATTCATAATTATTCATTTTGCTCATAATTCTATCATATTATTTCTTAAGATATATATATAATGCTTAGTATCCTTACACTTAGATAATCTAGTCCTTTCACAAATTGCAAATATACCTCCCTTCCAGAGCGTGCTCCAAGCTAATATACCCCATTCACAAATTGCAAATGTAGAGCATAGAAAAATCTATAAAATATTGTCAACACGCTCTCGCAGAGTGCACAATTTGTCTTTTGTTTGTCTTTTAGCATTTTATTATATATATATATATATTTTATTTATTTTGTTGTTGTTGTTGTGGCCTGCTGTCGTCGTGGACGTCGTCATAGCAGTTGTTACAATTTAAAATAACCATAAAAAACAACAGCAGCAACAACAACAGCAACAACAACAGCAAAAGCAATAACAATAAGAACAAAGTCAAAAAATCAAACTGACAACTGACATGACAGCAGACAAATGACAAACGTCTGCCCGACTGTGTGCACTCAATTTGTTCGGCTGCGTTTGCGAACTCTGCTTTCAGTGTCCACAGCTCGGAATTCGAATGCCCAGCCAGCAGAAAAAGAGAGGAAATCTAGGAAACTTCAACTCAGACTTAGATGACGGCAAACTTTATAATAACTATTCGCATAGATACAATTGCAAAGCGGAAAAACTTTTGACTTTTGCCAAAGCCGAATCGAAAGCCAAGTTCAAGTTCAATGTGAGGAAGGGCGTCCGAAAGGGGCGTGGCACAGCTGAGAGAGACATTGAACTATGCGAATGAATGCTGTCAACGTTTATTTTTGGCAAACGCTCAATTTGCAGCATTATAAATTGAGACAATAAATTTAAATTAATTTCGTGCGGCGCGCGCTGCTTCCAAAGAAAGTTTTTCTGAATGGGGTCAAAAATCGCGAGGGGGTGGGGGAGGAGAGAGAGGAGGAGAGCAACTTGGGGCAGGATCTTGCAGTTGGCTAACAAGTTGCCAGCACACAATTGATAGATAAATGCTGTCGAGTGCACGTTTAACTGCTGCACTGAGCGAAAACTGGAGTAAGAAAGCAACTCGTGGTAAAAACAATCTAAGAAAAAAGTAATTGAACAGCGCATGAAAACTCTCAGTAATTCATTGTGTAGCACTAAACTGATATTTAATTATAGAAATTATTCTTTAAACCATAAATAATATTGTATTGTTTTTGTAAGGGGTCCATAAACGCGTAAAGACAGCGAACGTGCGGCAAACTTTTCATATTGATAAGGTGGAATCGTAGTTGCCGTTGGCCTTTCAACAGCTAAACGTTTGAAAAGCAGCTCTTGAATCATTCTCATCAATCATTCTAAATATACTGAGCATTCCCACTTGACCTGACTGAAGTTCAAATACGTTACCAGTGTAGCTTATTATAGATAAAAGCGAAGATGACAGAGAGAAGGAATATAATGGAATATCTGCTTGATAAACAAAACAATTTCAATTAAAGCCAGCTCTAAAGCTGAAAAGCTGGGAAAATTTTGTTAAATATATTTATATATGTATAAATATAGATATATTTAGGTAATATATCCAATATATGTAATATACTATATATTTCTTTATAATTATTCTATTCATAAAAGTGAAGATTGGCAAAAATAGGAAGAATATATTTATTGTATATCAATATTTCTTGCGAATAAAAACAGTTCTCATTTTAAACTGAGTAGAGTAAATAAAGTGATTAAGCTTGATTGAGGAAAGCAAAAGCATTGGCTTAAACTTAGCTTGAGATTTCAATTTCAACATAGCTCAGATACCGCCATGATCAACCAAAAATAAAACAGTTTCCCTTTCATATTTTTTATAGGTGTATCAAGACTTTTTCTACACAGTTGTACATATTTATTGTTTAATGTTCATATTTTATTTCATTGTATTTTTGTCATAAACTCTTTACTCATGGTTTCTTATGTAACGAAGCTTTAAGAGTATTTGAAAGTTTAAACTTTCACGGCAGGCCATGTGGCACAACAATCGAAAGCACACAAGTTTTTGGGGGTAAGCCTAATCTTGCATAAACTCTAATAGCCAATTAGAATATTAATGGAAAATAGTAAATTCTGCGTATCTAGTGGGATCTCTCGATGTGCTATACTATGATGTATTCTAATCCAAAAGGCCGCAGTCTACAAATAAATATAATGTTAAGTAAGAATAATTTTAAAGAAACCTAGTTAAATTTATTGACTTATTAATGCCTTCAACTTCTTTTATGGGCTATTGTTATTTTATATTCATCTATTGTTATATTATTTCTTCTCCTATCTCTAAACACCTGACGCATCTGATTGATCTCTGCGTGTTTTGTCAGCTGTTTCCAATGCAAACTGTTCAAATCATTAACCTCAGTTTGTGATGCATACAAAATGTTTGTTTTGGCCCAGTTAATCATTGGGCATCACCCTTCTGCTCCCACACACACACACACACAGTTGCAATCGATCAATCAGTGCCGCGCTGACAGCTGCAAGTGTCAAGCGGAGCGCTGCACTTCATTTCCAATTCGAAAACTACACACAGACAACACACACACACACACACACTTCACATTCACAGTAGTTGCAGTCACAACTTCCAATCATTCGGAGGAGGCAGGACAGAGAGAGGGAGGAGGTGGGGAATGGGGGTCACTTCGGCAAGAGCTGCGCTTACGTAATGCACAAAAGTCAAGCGGGCCACAATAGATGTCAGCCGCGAGTTGCCACATATGGCACAAGACGCAAATATACATAGCTACCAAGATACACAGATATGCAGAGACGGAGATATAAAGATACTCAGATACTCAGATACTCAGACACTCGCCCGCAGATACATTTGCCCAGCACTTGCGGCTCGACTTGACTCGACTCGAAGCGCAGCTGTTGCATCCACAGGAGCTGCAACCGCAAGCCGTAAAGCGATACGAGCCAAAAAGATGCCACCAAAGCGCAAGTAAATAAATATAATTGAATGAGGCGAGTAAGCCAGACTGCAAGATACCCTGTCAGACTAAAATGTTACACAATATTAAAACTATTACAAACGATATTAAGGTAAAAGTGTATAAGTTGATTCAAATTCTGATTGCCTAAAACTATATTACATACATTTCTATGTGCGCATAGATATTTTATATTTTATCCCCATTCAAAGTTCAAGTCCAATTACTATCTGTTACACACTTTCCACATTCTCAGTATACCCAATCATATACCCAGCATCTTATATAAGGCAAAAGTGAAGGCTGCCAAAAATAAATATGAATTGTAAAAATACATTCGAATAGTGTCGTTCGCTTTAACGATGTCAATTGCAATGCGAGCGCATCTTATCAACGCAAGCCTCGAGCAATGTGCACAGTGGTCAAACCATCTATAACAAGCATTAAATTGTTTCAAATTGTGCTTTTCTTATAATTTACACATAATTAGAAATCTGTAGCTTTTATTGTCTTCAAACTATGGCTAAAAACCAACGTAAAAATCGATAATTATAAACTGCGTACTGCGTATAGAAGAATAAAATGAATGCATCTGCCTATTACATAGATAAATGCCTGTGTATCATGAGTTCCCATTTTTAATGGATTTCAAGTACAATAATAATCTGCCTTTCATTAGGTGCAGGTTTCCATTGTCTTTTTGACCACGGTAACATTATGACAGTAAGCACAGGCAATTCTCACGCTCTCAGCCCAAAATGAAGATAGCAAACAGCAACCGACGTTTGCAGGACAACACACACACACACTCACACACACATACACACACATGTATACACCCTATCCTTAGGGACAAGTGTAGGATGGAGCTGTGATGCTGATGTCTCTGTCGACGTCGCTGCCTTTATTGACATTCTTGTGCGAATCGCTTCGATTTTCTATCATTGTGTTTGTGTGCCAAGCGCACAGAATTTCCGAATACTCAGCGCATTGTTGGTGGTCAGTCAGCATCCATGGCAACTGCTACCTTACACGGCTACCCTCCCCCCTCTCTACCCTCCTCTTTCCATTGCTGGCCATTCCCATTCAGGTTCTTCCATTCAGTTTAATGCGCTGCGAATTTATCGCAGAATGCATTGCGCTCTCGTTCAGCGGCTTTTGTGCAGAGCTCGCCCCCTCCCAGCCACGCCTCTGGCAGCCCGTAGGATTAAGTGCGGTAAACAAAGAAGGCATCGAAGGACACACAGCGCACAAGGCACACGAGGCACACGGCGAAGCTTTTGTTAATGCTGCTAAAGAGTTGACCGTGCGATCTTAGCGCAACGCCCTGCCACATATGACATTTTATTTACACAATCCGCTCTATATATAAATATATATATATATATATCAATATATGTGTACATATATTTGTATATAAATTTTATTTCATTTGATTTATAGACACTTTAAAGCGACGCCCATAAATCAACGTAGGCGTCGTCTCTCTATATATTGTATATCTGTGCGATATATATGTATGTGTGCGCTCTCTGTGTCTGGGCCAGAACCTGTGCCAAGCCTCTTTTTAATTAACCGCTGGCAGCGCACCAAATAAAAGTATGATAAGAATTAAATATTTTTCGTTATTCAAAAATGCGTTGTTTCAATCAGTGACAAATGCCACGTATTTATGCTCTTTCTCTCCTTCTCCTTTTCCTTCTCTGACGCTCGGACATGTCAGGTGTGTGAACATAAAAATGAAGACATTTTTTAATTTAAAGACTCAACACTCTTAATTATGTAACTGTTTTTTAAATACTTCTGATCGCTTATCTTATTAGAAGCTTGATTTAATGTCTTACTAATCTCCTTAACTCACATCCCAAATAGTTCATTAAACACTTTTATAGATCCTGAGATAAAAGAACATTTGGTATATGCATTCTTTTTAATTTGTTTATATGAATCTTTAAGATTAGCAGAGTTTCGGTTTGATAGTAATTTCATCAATGTTTAGATAGTTATACTTTAAGTTTATTATTATTATTTTTTAAATAACCTGAGGTATCTATACCTAAGACAAATTCATTGACGAGCCTGACATTTGCCTTAACACTTTCAATAATCTTTCACATTGTTCACATTGTGAGCCGTTACCCAGGGCAACTTTTACTCTTCACTCTTAATTAAAGGCACACGTCTGATGCATTCTCCAACAAATTAGCAACTAATTAAAAGCTCAAAGCCCAAACCTATGTGAGGTTGGGGCAGGCAGACAAGAGGCAAGACACCAGAGACAAGAGCCACTCACAGATGCCCTCAAGTTGTGCCTTTGAGTTTTCGTATTTGACGTGCCATTTGAAAATCAATAACCAAAATCCACAAATTCTTCAAATCACTCAAAATGAGAAAATTCCAGGGCGATAATCACAGACGAGTGCAGCAGACGTGCACAAAGGGCCAATACAGAAGGCCATGGCTGAAGATGTAGGAGAGGAGCGGACAGGAGAGGAGGGAGGACCCCAACGAAATGGCAAAACAATTTCAATAATTTCAAGTGTCCTTTCGTGGCTGTGTCCGGCAGGAGCAAGTCAGTCAAACAGCTAGACAATTGTCGGCGAGTCACGATAAGGAATTGAAAATGCAATTGCCAAAGTCCGATTCCCAACTCGGATGGCAATTATTAGTGGAGCAGCGCGGAGGAGAGCGATGCCTGTAAATTCAATTTACGAATGGCTGCAAGTGCAACACGCGCGCTGCACGACTCTTTGCCCAGGCGAAAATAAAGTTGCTGGGCTCCAAAGTGCAGAAAAAAAGAAAAGAAATAAGTAGAAGGAAATCGGATTTGATTGAAGCGAGGAAATGTAATTGAAAACCTTGAGCATATGTGTGGCTAACAAGTGGAGGGCATGTCAAAAGTTTTTAAAAGAGTCCGCTCAAGCGTCAAATGGAAATATTTCGTTTGAGCACACTTTGAGTTGCGATAAGTGTTAATAGAGATATAACCCGTCGAGCACTATATAAAATAATTACTATTCTGAAAGAATTTCGCATCGAGAGCGAAACTAAACCTGGAATGTGAAAAGTTTCTGAATGAATCCACTCAAATGGAGAGTATTCAAGCGGACTTTCAAATGCTATGAGTGTTAACTGGAAATGAACACTCAGGAAAAATCAGTTAACATTCCAAAAGTATTTAAAATTGAGAGAGGAGTTAAATATAGTGTGGGTGACTCTACACGTGTATCAAATGGAAGCTATTAAAGAATACTTTCATATTTTATGAGTGTTAGGGAAATAAGCATCTGAGCAATCTATAAATATATGCTAAGCCAATTCTGATCCTCAGAGCTTTATATTTATGTTACAATTAAGCAAATAGATACTTAAACATAACACAAACTTTACAAGACATTTTTAAAATGAAACCTTTAAGATTTTTTAAGTACTAAAGATCTAAGGATGAAAGTCACTTCTGTTATTTAATTAGAAATAAAAACCGTAAATCAAGTTTCCTGTGCTTGCCTTTTCCTTTTCATTCAGTCGATAAACTCAATCAATATTGGGATTGTCTGCTGCTTTACTATAGCTTCGCAGCCAGCCTATGTGCCACGCCACGCCCCCTCCGACTGCCATTCAGATGTCGTTTCTCAGCTCTACTTTATACTTTGTGTTACGCCGTGTTGAAATATTTAGTAAGATTTCTGCGCGCACTTTGTGCTCGTAATTGTAGCTACTTTTGCAGGGGCTTCCCCGTCCTCTGCCTCCCTTGCGTCCTACACGTCTGTAGCTCTGGCCCTCTCGGTTGCTTTGGCAACATCTATTCGCAAAGTGCGTGTGCCGCGACGCATTAAATTGATTGCTATCAAAATTTTATTGAACGTCTTGAGGCAGACCCCAAAGCTAATGCACAATATGAAGACTTAGTTTGAGAGAGAAATGGCCCCTCCTCTCTCTCTCTCTCTCTCCGTCTCACTCTTAGCTATAGCAACGGAAAGACTTATAAATACAGCAAACGAAAAGCTATAGAGAGAAATATTGATAAGGCTCCAGGGAGAGCGCCCAGTGGAAACTCTCTGAATGGGAAGCTGCAGGGAGTCCTAATAAAAAATGCAGGCAACGACAACAGCCAGCAACAGGAGATGGCTATCAATGGCACAGGAAATGCAGTGCAGCCACGGCAAAGGGAACGGAAAAGCACACACTGACATACACACACACACACACACACAGCACTGGCAATTTAAATATGTACGTATTATTATTATTATTTACGGGCAGAAATAACAAATACATATAGACAGGTAAATATGTATATGTATGTGCGCATAACAAAAAGGCATTGAGCGGCAACTTAAGGTAGCAACACAGCAGTAGAGGGGGTGTTGGGGCCCAGACTGGGGCTAAATATAAGCAAACTGCACGCAGCGCCGAGTGGCCCGCTTTGCTCCCACTCCACAGTGCTGCCACCTAGCTTCGATTAGCTCGAGAGATAGGCAAAGGTGCCGCCGCCTTTAATATTGCTTTTGCTGTTGCTGCTGCCGTTGCCCCTTCAGGGGCTGCTGCTGCTCCACCTCCTGCGCCCACAGCTGCTGGGCGTGGCAGCCGAAGAAAGTGGCAAAGCAAATGCATGCCAGTAAACGTGCCATTGCCAATGCACTGAGCGAAAATTACGAGCACATGGACTTGAATGTGACAAGTCAAGGTTTGTTAAGAGAGCCCTGACTAATGACAAGGGAGAAGTCAATAAGGTAAATGTGAAATAAGAAAAGTATACCTACAAAATCCTTTAAATATTATTCAATTTATTAAAAGCACCATTTAAGGTTTAAGTTGTAAGATTCGGACGGTATTGTGCTATTTATGAATCCCTGTATTTGAGGAAGCTGCTTTCGTATCCAAGTACAGCTTTTGGAACAAAATCTTTATAGCCAACTCCCACTTATCAAAAGTCAATCGCATGCTATGTAGTTAGATCTACGAGTAGTACGGTATAATGCCTTTAAATCCAAAGACAACAAGTAAGAAAACTCTAGTCGAGACTGTTCGACTACGAGATCCGCTGAACCCTCAGGGAAACTAATAATTCGTTTCTTCTCTGCTTACACAAGAAATGAAACATGCACACACACATGCACACATATGCACGCACGTATAAGCAGGCATGGGCTGCAGTGTGGGCTTACTATGGGAACTTATTTGCCTAATAACTTTTTTTGTAGGCAAACAATCTTCAAAAAACTTTCAGACAGTAATATTAACATTAAAATGTGTGTATGTACCAAAGCACAAGTTTCTAGTATTTGAAATACGCTTTTTGCAACCTTGTAGGAAAGGGGGTGTTTTGGGGGGCTGGGGGTAAAATATAATAACAACCGAAATTCTATAGAGTACATATGAATTTACGTTTAAAATTTAAAGACTCTAGCTCTAAAGATGTGGAAGATATAATTTTATAACTGATATTAGATAAGGTTTTTATGGATAACGAAAAAACGGCAGCAGTTATCGATTTTTGAAAATAAACTTGATCTGCGCGTGCAATACACGAACCTAAAGTTTAAATTTCAAGTCTCTAGCTCTTATATCTTCTGAGATCGACTCATTCAAACATACGGACAGACAGACAGACAAACAGACAGACGGACAAGGCTAAATCGACTTAGATCGTCGCTCTGATCAAGAATATATATACTTTATTCGGTCTGCCTCCTTGTGCCTGTTACATACTTAGCAAAACCATTATACCCTGATTTCCCATTTTCAATGGGTTCAGGGTATAAAAATTGACCTATTTCAAAAGTTTGCAAACGGAATTCAAATCTTATTTTAAAAAATATATTAATATTTTCTTTTAAAAACTTAACTCTGAGAAAAATAATTTGAAAATTTATTTGTCATATATTATATTTTGTTTTAAAATTAACTTTGATATTGACAAGTTGCCAAATACATATGCTACTGTCTCCCTACAACGTAATTGAGATAAATCAAGTAATTAAAAGAATGCATTTGCTATAAAGTATAAAAACTTCTCCTAGTATCTATTCTCATTCTACCTTTACACTGAATAAAAAATTACAGTTTGAGTTCTTCCTAAATAAAATTTATTACTCTCATAAACCTAATTTCATTTTGAAAATTCTTTCCAGCCATGCCTCGCCTCGCCCTAACAAACCTCGGCAGCTCTCAACCTGTTTGCATTTACTTTCTACGTGTTGCAATCAACTTTAAGCTGGGAATTTAATTAGCCTAAACTGCACTCAGATTTCTCACAGTGCATTTGTGTCTCTGCGCACAATTGGGTTTTCTGGGTTGCCAGCATCGTTGTCGTTGTCGTTGTCGTTGCTTTAGCTACGCCTTAAGTTATGCAGTGCAAGTCTCGCCCACTTTTGACGCCCTGCGTCCCTCTAGCGTATATTTCCTCCACCCACTTTCTCTCTCTCTCTCTCTCTCTCTCTCTCTCTCTCTCTCACTCTCTCTCTCTCTCTCTCCCTCTCCCTCTCTCTCTCTCTCCTGGCTCTAGGCTGCCCTAAGCTGTTTTCATTTTTATCCTTTGCGCCGCGATGCGAATGTTTAGATTAGGAGAAATTGCATGTTGCATCAAAATATTTGCGCCACTGCCAGAGAGCAAGCTAATATTATGGCCTGAAGCGAGGAGGGAGAGAGAGGGAGAGAAAGGGTGAGAAGAGTGAAAGAGAAATGGAGTTGGGCAAATAAAAAGCCAGAAATTATTGCAGTAGTGTTGCCAAACTTCGTTAGCCAAATGCAGCGTATTGAATTGAATATGAACGCAAACAGAAATTAATTATAAATACACGCATGAGCCAGAACTGATTGGCCGGCAGCCTGGTTGCCTGTTAGCCTGTTAGCCTGTTAGCCTGTTTGCCTGATTGCCCGACCGCCCCCTTTGCGCGGCCAGGTCGAAAAATATTTAGCACACTAATTGGCCATTGTAATCGCAGCCTCGCACAAATATGCGCATGCATCGGAAATTCCATCTAATTAATAAGTGCATCATTTATTTTGCAGGCACTGTTGTCGCCAGTTCGGCAGGCAAATTAAATTACTGAGAGTTGTTGTTGTTTTCGCACTGATGCAATGTTTGTTTTAAGCTTGAATACAAACAATTGTTGTTCTGTGTGTTTTTTAAATCACATTTTTCACATTTTGTGCATTTTTCCTTTGTCTTCGTTAACGCACACTCACCTGCAATGAGACAGAGAGAGAAAGAGAGAAAGAGAAGGCATCAGAATATTTGTTGTGTCGAAAAGGTATTTTTATTATTTTTATATATGCATAAAAGTAAATAATTGCAAATGTTTACAAACTGTAACCAGATGACAATGAAATGATATATGCTAACGAGCAGAGCACTCATATCGATGACAGTCCTGACTGCGAATGAACTACAGTCGAGGATATTTGTGGAGAAACAGTTTTATACATACATATAAATTGATTTTTATTCATAATAAAATTGTAATAAAATATATAATTAAGATTGAGATACAATTATATATTATATAGTACTTTAATCTGAAGACCTGCTTCTTATAGTCTATAAATAATTTTGTGTGATCAATTTTATCAAATAATTAATTTAATTTTGGTCTAGCTATTTGGTGTGCTCAATATTCTCTTTCTCAATAATTTAGCTTTGGGTTCTTATTTAAAATTGCTTCATAATATATACATGTTATATTTTACTCACAAAAATTAATTAAGAATAATTCTTTTTATTTAATTATTAATTTTTCTTTCAAATTTGTAAATTTTTGTCTTAGATATTTATTTATTTTTTAATTTTTCAAACTTAATATCCGTTCACAGAAATTTTTCTAAACTACCTCAATTTTTTGCTGCGTGTACCCATTCATATCTCGCGATGCATTTTCAATACATAAATTCTCCGTTTATCCCATTCATCATCTATTATTTTGCCATTTCTTTTGCCGACTTGCCATAACTCTCCCTGCTAAATAGCATTGAATATGGTTTCTTTCCTTTTTTGGGTATATATATCGAGGCAGTCCCAACTGTTTCTTAAATTCATATCCTATACAAATTGTACCAAATATATCAACCTATTTTGCTTTGCTTCATTTTTACAGCAATGCATTTTTCAATTATTTCCTTTTCGTTCTTTTCTGTGCATTTTAGTTCGATATATATGTACATATATAAATATATATATACAAATACATATGTATATATGTAGTTTATCATGTTCAGCCCGTTCGCACGCTTTGCACCTCCGGCTACACACTGAGTCTCATAAGTTTGCGTTCGTTTTTGGCGTTTGTTGTAACACGAAATTGATATTTTATGGCTCTGCTCATCTGCAGCCGAGCACAGAGGGAATACATTGAAGAGGACTGGGAAAGGGTCGCGCGGGGTGGCAGCAGTTCGGCAATGAGCATACGCTTTTCGTAGTTTATGGCCCGTATATCTGTTAGATACGCTATTGTACATGCCAATTTTTTTGCGTATACCCTGTAAGCGCTCAAAAGTGGGTGAAAATGGAGTATGATGCATTAATGGAAGGAGTCTCTGACTTTGTTACTTTTGGTTCGTTAGACTAAACTATTTATGAATTAATTCAAAATTGACTTATAAAACACGTGCTATCTTTAAGGTCAACTCATAAATATCATGGAGTGAATACAAAGATACTATATTGTCTGACTAAGCACAGAAGCAATACACATATGATATACACAAATATAGGGTATTTGCTAGCAGGTCAGCCGGTATAGTAATTTTTTTTTTCCGAGCAGTCGTTGTTTGAGCTTTGCCGGCTTTGTAGTTATTTATGCATTGGGTATTGTTTAAGCCACACTAACACTAAGGTTCACACATACATATCAACACACACATTCACACACACACACACATTCTCACACACACGCATACATTGTTTGCATGCACTTAGATGCTGCGTAGCTTTGATTTGCTCATAACTGTATCTTCTTTTTTACTCTCTGTTTTTCTTTGTAGCATCTGCATTTTGTTGCTCCACTTTTTCCATCTGTAAAAACGGCTAAAATGGCTAAAACTGCCATTTTTTTGCTATTAGCAGAACACTGTACAATAGTACATGCTCTCATGTATCGATGTAGGTTCTGCTGCAGGCAGAAAACACGAAAATTGTTATTTGGCTGGGTTTATTTTATGGATTCAAATTGCTTTCCAATTGTAAATACAATGCAATAATTGAATATTCAATTTTAATTTAATTGAAAACGCTCCAAACCGTTTTTACTTAGCCAACAACGTTAGGCAAAGATATGTATGCTACATATGTATGTATAGTGTTAATAGTTTATATAGACTACATAAAGTATATAGAGTAGATAAAGTAAAAAGAGTAAATAGAGTATATAGAGTATATAAAGTATATAGAGTACATAGCGTATATAGAGTATATAGAGTATATAGAGTATATAGAGTATATAGAGTATATAGAGTATATAGAGTATATAGAGTATATAGAGTATATAGAGTATATAGAGTATATAGAGTATATAGAGTATACAGAGTATATAGAGTATATAGAGTATGAAAAGTATGAAGAGTATATTGAGTATATTGAGTATATAGAGTACATAGAGTATATAAAGTACATAGACTATATTTAGTATTTTCAATATGAAGAAACATTTGCTCAATCGAAAGCCATAAAGACTAAGACTTTGCTAATTCATTCAGAATATGTTTTTCTATTGTTATTTAGTATTAAAGAACATATTTTCAAGCATACCTTTTGAAGATCGTAGCTGAATTTGCAATTAAGAAACTAAACAGCTCCATGAAGTAATTCCAAGTACTGTTTTATGGCTTTAGAGATACTCAGTTAATTTCTACAGAAAACAAAGCTTTCTTCACTGTAAAAATTCAAGCTCAGGTCAAGTTATTGCACGCTTAAGTAATTAGAGGCTGAGCTCATAAGCGGAGATAATTTGACTTTGAGATTTACTCGCTTCTAGAGACTACCTGTACCTGTCTTCTCGCCTATAGGCAAGGTTGATGTACCGCCAATTGGATTGACGAGCAGACAAATGAAGAGAACACGTGCCATTTGTCAGCAGGCAGCTCATTTGACGGCTGGGGTTTGTCAAAAAGATAATCATAAGCCAGAATCCGACGACGAGACGAGACTTTGTGCATGTACTTAAAATGTACTAAAGAATTCTTTCTTCTATATATTTATGATGCTCATAAATAAAATGGCACCAACTCACAAATGCCTGCGGAACGTGTGAGGCATAAAATTGGAGGAGCCCCGAAAAAAATAAACACGCACAAGAAAAATTTCGCTCACGTAGCGCTACGCAGACAGGTAAAAATGAAGAGGGGAAAAAACAAAATGATATTTGACAAGCTATATTTGAGAATTTGATATTTCTATTAATTTATATTTGGTCTGCTGACTGCGAATGTCATTTGCGAATGCACATCCGTTCCCAGAGATTTTAGCTGGAAAAGCAGCCGCGCGTGAAGCGTGAATTTTGAATTTTCGCGTTGCTGGAAAATAAACCAAACAACAACAGCACCAACAGCAAAAATAAAGGTAAATAATCAAATGGACTGTGCAAGCAAATGAAATATTGAAACTAAACAAGCTGTGGAACAGGTGTCACAGTCAAAGGCAAAGGTAAAGGAAGAGGGTGCAGGCGAGGTCAAGGGAAAGAGTGAGAGTGAGAGCGAGAGCGAGACAGAGCCAGGAGTCAACATTTCAACGAGGTTTCAGGTGACAAACTGAATCGTTGGGCCACATTTTATTTGCATTTCATTTAGCTCGGTTAACTGTTTGTTTTTCTGGCTGGTCGTAATACCCTGTAGAAAGGGAGTAGGTATATTGCCGTGTGACGATAATTTTTGCAGATTGTATATATTTACTTTGAGTGAAATTATCGATATTTAGAAAATGATTTTAAAATTAATTTATGAACTTCTACGTCATTGAAATATTTGAGGTATTCATTCATCTATGTGTTTGTCTTTAAGTTTTGACGCCTGACACCAATGCTCAACCAAAACTAATAATATTCCACATTTGCTTCTTATTCTATGTATATATTTATTTTCCATATAGTAACTCTACAGGGCATGGCTGAGTTAGTCAATCGAGAGTTGGAGTTTTTCAATCGAACGTAGTCTAAATTGTTTTATTTTTTCATATTTAACTTTCTAGTTGCTTTTTAGTTTTTGTACAGGGTATCCGCTCGTTCATCACTCTCATAAGAAGAAACTTAAATTGTTTTCATTTTCGGTTTTTTTTCTCTTTCTTCTCTTTACGGTCAGCCGCAGGTGCTGCTGGCCATCAATTAGCATTCGAAATCAATCACCAAATGGAAATGTGCAACTATTTCAATTGTTTTCAGCTTGAACTTGACACTCGCTGAGCAGCCCCTGCCACGCCCACAGCCCGCTGCTTCAGCTGGCCCCCCGTTGACCAACTTGGTGTTGGTGTTGACTATAAACGAAATGCGGCTTTGATCAGCTGCGCTCGCTGCTCTCTGATGTGCATTTAAGCCCAGTTAATTAGCTGCTAATGGCAGAAACGGAAGTCGTCATAAGGCCAAAGAAATGAAAGCTTCGCATTGAGGAAGCACTTTGATCAAGTAGATGGGCACAGAGATTAAAAACAGCACCTGCTTAGAAGCTTAATTAGACGGCTGAACCAGTTAGGCAGCCAGAACGCATGCCTAAATGTGCATTAACCGGGTCAACAGTTTGACAGTTGACAGGCTGAAGAAAACGCTGAGAAGAACTTCAAATTCTTGGAATTATTCGATATTTGATTAAAGAGTATTTACATCAGTTGACAGCAAGCTATACAAGACTTACATTTATAATGAATTCAATATATGAATATATTTAAGCTATAATATATTTTAAATGAATACAATCTCAGCCTCGTATAAGCTATAATCACATACGCACTAGTCTGGGACTCAAATAAAGTCAGGAATTGTCTTATTTTGTGATTCAGAGGAATGGATCTATTAAGCTATATTCAATTTTATATTAATAAATATATTTAAATAAAACAAATCCAAACGTTAGTTGAAGTTACTAACCTTTAGGTAACTGAAGCTTATCTATCTTTTGGGCATGCGAGATCTTGAGCAGAATTTCAAACTGGGTCAGCTTCTATTATTGGCTAATCAAAGGTTTTCCATCGATTTGGCTGTAATTGCTGTTGGGTTTTCTGGTGGCAGTCACAATCGCAATTGTGAAATAAGTGAGCAAAGACATTGCATTTGCATTTTGAGGCGCCGCGAGCGCTGCATTAATTTTGGCACGCCAACAGTTCACGCGGCAAGACAATTCAGCAGTTAGAGACGGGTGTGTCTCTGCCGAGAGCTGGAGGCGAGCGATAGAGAAACATCTGTAGATATGGCCATATAGCTATTTTTGGCTATATACAGCGATCTGGATATGGATACGATGACATTTGCACAGCTCATAATTGCGCTGTCAGAACGCGTTAGGCGTTGCTTCGGGCACCTTTACGCCCCTTCAGTCGACACGCCCCCGCCACGCCAACATTTAATTACAGGCTACATTAAACATGGACTTTGTTGTTGTTGTTGTTGCAGCTTGTTGTTTGTTATGCATAATAAACTTACGCATGCAAAATTAATAAAATTTACCACGCATCGCGCACAGCAAATTTCATTTGCCTGATAGAATTTTAAAATAATCTTTTTTTTTTCGTTTTTTGTTTTACTCTAGCGTGTTTCAAAATGAAAATTGTGATAAATGCAATTTGCATAATTTAAAATTTGTTGCAAATACAGTTATGCATATGGGCGCATTAATGTCAGATGATATTTATTTAATATTGCAATTACGTGTGTGTAAAAATCTGATTAACTTTTGATTAGTTGAGGTGTTTGTGCGGCTGGGCCCAAAACTCTTCTCCGGCCCAGAACTAATTAAAGCCAAATTGGCGAATGTATAATACCTGATAATTATAAACAGAACCAGAGATGTGTTGAAAATAAAATGAGTAAGCAGATTTCATTAATTCCAGCAGCTTTCGCTAAGCGACTTGGCTCAGAGCTTAACTAATCAAAGAGAAGATTGAGGAGTTTGAACGTGACATTTATGCAAATAAAGTGTTGTAGGTAGAGAGCTCGCTGTCAAGGTGAAATGTTGATGTGAATGGAGAAAACATTCTTTGCTGCTTAACTTTGACAGAATAAAAGTAAATTAAGATATTGGAAATAATTAGATTGAATATATTGCTTGTTATAATGTTATTCTATTATTTATTTATTATTTTATTATTCAAATAAGATGAGTATACTTCTTTATGTTGAATATACTCGTAGTTTATTTTACCTTTCCTATAACACCATTTAGACTAATTTAAAGACTAAAATACTTTGAAACTTTGATAGAGCAATTCATCGTATTTTGTGCCTTCTTCAGTTTCATATTCTTCAAATTAGAGCTTCTTCATCAAATATATTAGCAAATTCCATTAATTCTATTAAATTTAAATAAAACCATATATTGTGGACACCCCAAGTTTACTCTATAATTATTGTTATTAGACTATAATCAGTCCATCCCAACAATGTTCTGTAAGGTATCGATTCTTAATCTCACACGCCCTATTTTAAAATTGCATTAACTCGATCCATTCGTGCATTTATATGCAATACCTCTTCTCCCTATTTCTGTCTTATTCCCTCCCTCTCCCCCCCCCCCCCTCTCTCTCTCTCTTTCTCTCTTTCTGCAGCTCTTCTAGTCGAGCATATTCCCAGGCCATATGTCAGGGCCGAACGCATTGGATGCATCCTTGAAGCTTACATTCCTCTTGAACACGCAACAGCAAAAACGCAATGTGCAATTGTCAGTGTCAAGCGTGTGGCAGTAACTGCAACGAACCTTCTGGATATACATATATAAATATATATATATGTATTTTATGTGTGTAAGATGTGTATCCAACTATATATATTTCACAAATAAATATATTTGTATATCGAAATATCTGTATTCTTGCCACACATTTTACAATTTCTGGCGTGTTTTTTATACCCTGAACCCATTGAAAATGGGAAATCAGGGTATAATGGTTTTGTTAAATGTATGTAACAGTCAGAAGGAGGCGTGGCCGACCCCATAAAGTATATATATTCTTGATCAGGGCAACGAGCTGAGTCGATTTAGCCATGTCCGTCTGTCCGTCCGTCCGTCTGTCCGTCCGTCCGTCTGTCCGTCCGTCCGTCTGTCCGTATGTTTGAACGCGTCGATCTTAGAAGATATAAGAGCTAGAGACTTGAAATTTTTTTTGTTAGGTCCGTGCATTGCACGCGCAGATCGAGTTTATCTCCAAAAAACGATAACTACTCCCGTTTTTTTTTTATCGATTAAAAACCCTATCGAAAATCCGTTTTAAAATTATATCTCCTACATCTTTAAAGCTAGAGTCTCCAAATTTTGCATATAGGTTTAGATGAATTTTACAGAATTTCAATTTTTGTTATATTTTGGATACCGGCTCCAAATGTGACCAAACTCCCCTTTGAAGGTCAGTTGCATGTATAGCTAATTGTGAATGAGTTGGCATTTTTATAAAATGTAAAATATTCAATAGAATATGTACATAATATGCTAAAAGTTTCATTAAATTCCGTTTAGTCAACACAAATTAATAAACAAAACGTTTGGCCAACTAACAAACGCACGTGGCAGCAGCAAAAAGAGTTTTCCTATACGTGTGCACACATACACTCAAACCTCTTCTAGCATATTCTAAGAATCAAATTGCGATTTATTGTGTTAAAATTCTCAGCTGTTAGTTTAGTTTAGTTTTACTAGATGGCGCTCTAGCGGTCAACTTATTGCAGTTTTGTCGTTTCGATTTTAAGTGGCGAGGTGGCGTTGTTATTAAAGGCGAGGCGCGCCTTTCGACTTCGGAGGCAAAGTCGGTAGAATTTAATTTTTCAATCTTTTTAGCATGAGAGCATGAGGTGACTTTTTGAGGTGATCGAGGTGAACGTTCATCGAGAATTTCTCGGTTTGAGTCTTGGTGTCTTAATAAAATGGAAAGTCAACATTTTGGATAGCGACCATAAATTTGAACAAATTCTTTAAATTGCAGTGAAAATATGTGAATGATTTTTTATTTTTAATAAATTGAAAATAAATAAATTATTCAATTCTTTTACCCACGCAAATATTTACATTTTCTTTTCTATTTACATCTTAAGCAACTTTATAGCATATGCTAAGTTTAACAGAATCAAATGATAATGTTCATAATATAGAATGTTTCTAATTGCAAAGCGCGTTGCGCCATCTATTAATTTGTTTTGGCAATACATATGTATGCACACATGTATATGCTAACATAGTCATACATTTCTACATATACATAAATGTTTGTATGTATAATTGCAAGTATTTTCGAGCGTTACACACATACACCCTTACATATACATGTTCCAATTTATCCATATGTATGTACATGCTGCAAAGTATCATCACTATTAAAATGAACTTTTAAACACTGATCTGCAGCATTGAACAGGCGGGCTTTTTAAAAAAATTAAAAATATTTTTATTTTCAAGCTTTGGTGATATATAAGCTTATAATTATTATATACGATGATAATCTAAACATACAATTAGTTATAAGTCTAATTGTCTGATTTAATTTATTTTTATTTAATAAATATATATATATATGTTTATATTATATATATATATATATATATATATATATATATATATATATATATATATATAACTATATACATATATATATATATATATATAATACCCGGAACCAAACAAACAAAAAATACATTTAATATGGTTAAATACTTAGACTTCAATATATTTCAAATATATATATATTGAAGTCTAAGTATTTAACCATATTAAATGTATTTTTTGTTTGTTTGGTTCCGGGTATTATATATATATATATATATATGTATATAGTTATATATATATATATATATATATATATATATTTAACCATATTAAATGTATTTTGTGTTTGTTTGGTTCAGGGTATTATCTAGTCGAGCACTCTCGACTAGAGTTTTCTTACTTGTTATACCCTGAACCCATTAAAAATGGGAAATCAGGGTATAATGGTTTTGTTAAAAGTATGTAACAGGCAGAAGGAGGCGTGGCAGACCCCATAAAGTATATATATTCTTGATCAGGGCGACAAAAAAAGTTGATCTAGCCCTGTCCGTCTGTCTGTCTGTCTGTCCGTCTGTCCGTCTGTCCGTATGTTTGAACGCGTCGATTTCAGAAGATATAGGAGCTAGAGACTTGAAATTTGAAACTGTAGGTCCGTATATTGCACGCGCAGATCAAGTTTATTTTTAAAAATCGATAACTGCTTCTGTTTTTTTGTTATCGATAAAAAACCTTATCGAAAATCAGTTATAAAATTATATCTTCTACACCTTTGAAGATAGAGTCTCCAAATTTAAAATGTAGAATCATGTGTATTTTTAAGATTTTCGGTTTTTGTCATATTTCACCCCCCACCCCTCATAACACCCCCTTTCCTACAAGTTTGCAAAAACCGTATTTCAAATACTAGAGACTTGTGAGTTGATACATACACACATTTTAATGTTATTATCACGGTCTGAAAGTTTTATCAAGATTGTCCGTCTACAAAAAAAGTTATTAAACAATTAAGTTCTCAAAGTAAGCTCACATGGCAGCCCATGCCTGTTTATACGTGCGTGCTTATGTGTGTATGTGTGTGTGCATGTGTAAGTAGAAGTGGAACGACGAATTATTAAAATATTAGTTCCTGGAAGGGTTCAGGGGATCTCGTAGTCGAGCAGTCTCGACTAGAGCTTTTTTACTTGTTTAAAGCTACTGTTGCCAGAGCAGCTCCTGATGCCGTGTAGGCGTTGCAATTTAATAAAGCTTCATGCAGGGCATATTAGCTTTGAGGTGAGCGTCATAAAATATAAAAAATATCTGTATAAAGAATACTAAGAATAAAGGATACAGGCACAATGAGAAATTGATATTTAAATGCACTTCAAGATTATTGAACAAAAATATTTTATAATTAAAAATTTGAATATTTGTTTTAAACAAGTTTTCTGCTATCTTCAATGACAATTTACTCTAGTTTTACATTTAAGAGAAATAACAAATGATATATTGTAGTTGTAGTATATGTGTTATGTTATATGGAAAAGGAAAAGAAAACATATTTTCAAAAATTAATTAAATATTACAGGGGGCATCCTGTAGAGAAATCGAATGGATAACACCTGAAAGAACTTTATACCCATTTTTATTGATTAACAATCATTAAAAAATTCCCATTCTTTTGGCAAATTTGTTTCAGAGTATCTAAAGTCCATGATGATTTTTCTTCTCAATTTGCAGCTTGTTATGGCAACGATTTGACAATTTCGCCTTTTTTTTCTGCTAGCTACCAGATCGCAGCGACAAGCCTACAAATTGAGTGATGTCCCAAGTTGTTGTAGCTCTTGTTGTTATTGTTGCTGTTGCTATTGTGATGGAGTACATGACAATCTGATGTACTGAGTGAAGGACGCAGCAGCTGTCACGGACAACTTTGCACAAATTGAGAAGTTTCTGTCCAGTTGAGTTGAGTTAAAAAAAAAATAAAAACTGACAGAAGCAGACGGAAAATTAAACAAAAATCTGTACACAATTGTTGATTTGAAACTATTTCGTTATTTCGGCTGCTGCAATCTTTGACCGGGCACATTGGATGCGCTCTTTCGCTCTGAGCTGGAGCAAATCAGGGACTTTCATAAAAATGTTCTACACGTTTCTCTGGTCATGTTGACAGCTGGCAAATGCAATTAACAATTGTGCCAGCCAGTAGTTGTCGACTGCACACAGACGACAAATACACACACACATTCACACACACACAGCTCTCGGAATTGTGCCGTTAGATGCGCTCTGGTATGGCTGGTGTCCTTTGGCACCTGTCGTCAACGTAATCATCGGAGAGTCGTGTGTAAATTTTGCATAGTTTGTCGGCTCTCAGCCAAATTAGCCATTGTTGCTGTTGCCGTTATTGTTGTTGTTGTTGTTGTTGTTGTTGTTGTTGTTGTTGTTGTTGTTGTTGTTGTTGTTGTTGTTGTTGTTGTTGTTGTTGTTGTTGTTGTTGTTGTTGTTGTTGTTGTTGTTGTTGTTGTTGTTGTTGTTGTTGTTGTTGTTGTTGTTGTTGTTGTTGTTGTTGTTGTTGTTGTTGTTGTTGTTGTTGTTGTTGTTGTTGTTGTTGTTGTTGTTGTTGTTGTTGTTGTTGCTGCTGCTGCCGTTAGCCAGACCAACAACAATTTAACTGCATTATTTGCACGTAACTTCCCAATCTCTCTCGTTCGCCCTGAAGCCTCTGCTGCCATTAATGCATAATTTTGCCAAACTATTTTGAGGTTTGTTTGCCTGGCAGCCAAACCGCAGTAGCTTCCTAACCAACTGACAGGACTAGCCTCTTGCCTCTTGCCACTGCCCCGCCCCTTTGGTCCGCAATCCAGTAGGCCAATTTATTTGTCATGTCAATATTAACAACGTGTAGTCGGAGCTGCAGTAGGAGAAGGCCTCAAGCAGACATCGACAGGCGCACATCTCGCTGCTCGTTCCTCATCTACCTCTCTCTCTCTCTCTCTCTCTCTCTGTATATGCTCCTCTTCCCTCCCACACACATGCTTTGCGGTTTTTGGTGCTGTCAATTTGCCAACTGACAAATATTTGCTAAACATAAGACTGCAAATTTCAAGCGTATGCTGAAAACTGAATACTGAAAATTGCCATGTAAATTTAATTAGAATTTATTGCAGAGTTTCCCAGTTCTGGATGCTGGACTTCGACTTAATGCAGTCAACTAATTTCCATTAAACAAATGTAGTGCTATGCAGAGCAAACAAAACCTGTTTGTGCTACGAGTCTAGTGGCTAGTGTGCTAGAATTATAGTTCATTGCAGCGATTTCTGAGAAAATATTTTATTATCCCAGCTGCTTGAATGTTATCGATAGCATAATTTTCAATTTACTCAAGGTACTTGTATATTTTAGGCAAAAGTAACTGGCAAACTGTTTTATCATATAGTATTATTATTTAGTTTATTAGTGAAGCTGTTTAAAGATGACTGAACATGTTTTCCTTAAACAAAATATAAATCTTAGTTATCGATATCATGATTTATGCACATTACAAGCTCTATTTACAAGTATGGATATATATACTTCTAACCTTATCCATTTCTTTTGATTGATTCTTGACTTTGGTATTGATTTAGTTTTCCATTATATATTATTTATTTTATTCAAGTATATAGTTCTGAATAAAATAAGCAATATAACTGTGTGCCTTAGAAAAACTCGATTTGCTTTAGTTTCAAATTTCAAAAATATTAATTTCAACATGTGCTGACTGCAACAATTAAACAACAATTAGTAATAAAAGTTAAACAAGAAAATTTAATACAGCTTGTAGTTTTATATTTCAACTACATATTTCTAGAGTACCGCCAGACTTCAACAAAATATTGTTGCAGTCGCAGTACCCAGAAGTACGTCTCAATTAGCTGAGAATCACAAGTCAATCAGTGTACAAGGCCTCAAATTATAGTTTATGATTTCCTGTCAATCTTAATGAACGTCTCTAACTGCACTACATTCGAGTATGGTGAATGGAGCGAGGAGGGGCTACCCCTAATAATCATAACAACAGCAACTGATTTGTCGGCAATGAAGCGTGGCTAATTGCGCAGAGTCTTGGCTGCTAATGAAGTCATAAGTGCGGCCTGTGCAGCCGCTGCTAAAAACTCAAGTCACTAAGAAGAGGCTAAAGGAAGCTAAGGCTCTGCCACAACAATGGCCTGGCCAAGTCAGGCGAGGGGCGCCTTCGTCTTGACAACAGCAAAGAAAGAACCCAGCCCAACCCATGAGTCCAGGCGACTCAGCTTGTTGCCACAAACTGAGGCGCAGTCGCAACTGTTGCCATTCCTCATACAATTTTTCAACGCCTCGGCAACAAGATTTATGAACACCGAATGCGTGACTGCCCACAGAGCGGATCGCTCTGTTGGAACTTGGAACTTGGCACTTGGCACTTGGCAGTTGGAGCTGAGGCTTCGATATTTTATATGTACTTCGCAGCCAACTTCGAATCGCACGCATGCGCCCAACAACGACTTTCTTCCTTGTTAATTTCATGCGAATTGGCCATATTCCCAAGCCACCAGAATACAATGCGGCCAATTCTCATGTTAAATGTGTTCAATCAACATTTCGATTATGCGCTATTCATTTTAATGCGCTCCTACGTGTTGCCACACCAAATGAGGCATATTAATCAGAGGGAGAGGGAGAGGGAGAGGGAGAGGGAGAGGGAGAGGGAGAGGGAGAGGGAGAGGGAGAGGGAGAGGGAGAGGGAGAGGGAGAGGGAGAGGGAGAGGGAGAGGGAGAGGGAGAGGGAGAGGGAGAGGGAGAGGGAGAGGGAGAGGGAGAGGGAGAGGGAGAGGGAGAGGGAGAGGGAGAGGGAGAGAGAGGGAGCGACATATATGTAGTGTGAAAGATTAATCCATTGAGCGTGTAAAAGGTGGAAAGCATTGCATTTGGTATGCTTGAGCGATGTGATTTGCTTATGGAGATAATACGAAATTGATTGAAAGAATTAGATAATTGGAGACAATTTATAAAATACGTTCTCTTCTCTGTCTATGCGAACTATGTCTTAGCTAAGAATTCTGCAATCAACTGAAGATTAGTTAATTATTTCGATCTAAATATGCAAACTATAATTAATTACTTGTTTATAGTTTAGTTCAAGCGATTAACTTGAATGAAACTCTAGAAAGTTTTGATCGACGATAAAAGGTTTCAAATGCTTCTTCTCGTTCGGAATGTTCAGATTAAATTTTAAGCATATTGCAGCATTTGGGATAGGACCAATTTACAAGTTATGATACAAGTATTTTAGATACTGCTCAAGCGATTAAGTAGCATCAGAATACATAAATTAAATTTTCAGCATATTTAATCAATTGTATTTTGGAATTCTTCTAGTTCTATTATAAGAATCATAGACAATACGCTGCCTTCTATACGCTCCAGCTATACTTAGAAAATAAATTTCTAAAACTCCATAAAAATCACGTTTTTGATTTTGCTTGAAGTAATTCCTTACATATTATCCTTTTCCACTCTGCGTTCAAAATTAAAGTTTACTTATGTCTCGCTCTCTGGATATGTATTCTGCATTCCACAAAAGTCTCTCAAATGAAAAATTGATGATAAATCGAGAACTCAGCTTCCATTTTCAGCAAACCAAGCAATGCAAGTTCAAGCTTTTACTACTCGCATCTGCTTTCCTCACTTCTTACTCAGTGCCTTTAATTGCTTAGCCCCATTCATTATGGTATTAAGATGATTGTTGAATGTCTCTCAAGTTCTCTGCTAAACGATTGCAGACAGCTCTCAGCTCTGACTGCTCAGCTGGCAGTCCACTCAATCAGTTTGAGTGCTCGATTGCTCTCGTGGCTTCTGCTGGGAGAGCTCCTTTATGGCGCACGCTAACATTAATGTTAAAGTTAATGTTAAATGCGGCGTTTGCTGTAGTTGCTTGCTGATTGCTCAATGGTCATTCGGAGCGAGTTTCTCATTCATTAAATTCGCATTGACAGGCGGCCAAGAGAGGCGGGGAGCGGGAGGTGGTGGGCGTGGCAGCGAGACAGCAAGACAAGCCAACAAGCACAACTGCAATCTGTGCAACGTGCCTTATCTTTTATCGCTTTGGCTTGCTTTTTTATTGTCTGGCACTTTGGTGCGCATTGTCCGGCTGCGCTTTCTGCAAAACTCTTTCGTATATTATTCACAAAATTCGTATTTACTTTTATTTTGGCTACGTGATGTACATTTTTCGTCGCGCTTGTCTGTTTCTGATTGAAGAGCAGCGAGACGGCGGAAATGTCAAGCAACAGCATAAACACAAACATAAATCTCAATGATCATGATGAACAGCTTATGATAATGACGATGACGATGACGCAGTCGAGGCCGTAGCCGCAGACGTAGACACAAATGCAGATGCAGTTGCAGTTGCAGTTGCAATTGCAATTGCAATTTCAGCCACCCACATACAATGCACAGCTGCGCGTCTCAGTTTTCGCATGCATTGCAAAAGCACAAGAAATAGAGAATACGAAAAACAAATTCTGCATTTGACAAAATGCAACGCCCACCTAAGCATAAATTGTAGATTTCTTTTCATCTATGTGGGTTTGCCATTCCCTGACTAATTGTTAGGCTGTGGCTGTCTTTTGTTTTTGGCTCCGTGCCCATTGGACGAGCCAAAGAAGTCTTGGAATCAAGACAAAATCTGCACTAATTATGAACAAGTTCTTCTCGCAATTAATGCGTTTTTAAGGAAAATTTCAGGGTATCTCTATATATACAGCTGATTAAAACGGACCTGTAGTTACTTAGTGTAGTATTTATCTTTGAATATATGAGAAGGATGATTAATAAGGATTGAGATATTATAAAATATATCAAAGTGGATAAAAGAGCACTGACTGAAATTGATAGTTTCTTTATATATTTAAATCCAAAACTATGCTGTTCAGGGTCAAAATTAAACAGATCTAAGCTATTGTCTCAGCGCCTAAGCTTACACTTCCAAGCTGACCTTTCTTCCTCTTGAAGCTCCTTGGGCATTCCCTTTCTAGCAACACTTTCATATTACTTTCAATTATCATCCTCTACTTCCTTTTTCCATCTCACTTAATGATTGTCTAATTCCCATCATTGATTTCATCTATTCATATTTCATATTCTCTTTCATATAATACCTAATTATACTCCAATTAATCACTTCCAAAAATCTATGGCTTCACTCCCAAGAACCACACTCAAGCCACGCTCAAGCAGCTACCTTTTTAAGCTCTTCCAAGGAAATTCTACCGCATAACGCCTATAAAATTAGCACAGCTACCGCTTCGATTAAACGGATTTTGATTGCCTGTTAGTTCTTGCTACCCTATAATTTATTTTTATATAATAAATTTCGCCCACGAAACTTGCGTAAATTCCTAAATAGTCCACTAGCTGCCCTTCAAAAAAAAAACAAAAAAAAAAAAAAAAACACAAAATAAACGAAAACACAAAACTTTTGAGTGAAGTTTGCCGCCAACAAGCCGCAAACCGCAGGCGGCAAACAAATGAAATCAAATAATTTGTTTACTTTGGTAAGAAATGTACACCACACACACCAGCCACACACACCAGCCAAACACACACACACACACACAACAGTACAAAAATAAAACCACACAGCACCCAAAACTGTTTCACACAATGCAACAAACGAGAACTGGACAGCGAGGCGAACCTCGAAGTTCGCTAATTTGTAGCGCCCATTTCCGTTCTTTATGTGGTTTTCGGATGGGCTCTGCGGCTGGTGTGTGGTCCGGCGGGTGGCAGCTCCTTTGACGCCTTATTGATGCCCCACAATTAGCGGGCGTCGTAAACAAAGCTTAAGCCCTAACCACACACCGTGGACAGACAGCAGAATTTCGCAAACCGCAACAAATAAACTGACCTTGAATGCAGTCCACGGAGAGTCCCGTGGCTGAGGAACTGGGCAGCGAGGCGGCCGCGCAAAACCGGTTAAGCATTTGGCCGGCGAGTTCAAAAACCTTCGGCTGAATCTGTGATGAATTTATTTGTATTTAATACGGTCGCGCTTCGCAGAGCCAAGAGCGCGTGCCATTGGCGTTTACATTTTCGAGAATTTACAGTCTGGCAGGACAGTTGGATTTATTATGGACCAGTCGAGGACAAAGGCACAGTTGCCGCTCTTTGGTGCCACTTAATTATGAGATATCAGTATATGCCAGACAGTTCCTGAGAAAACTGATGGCGATATAGGCCAGATCTTGTGGACATTAAATGTGGGAACTTAAGCTAGAGTGAGAATTTTATCATGCAATTTTAGGGAAAATATTCGAGATCTTGAAATAAATCAAACAATTGGACTTAAATATCTATATACATATACGTATTTATATAAAGCTAAATAAGAAGTGATATGAAATTAGATTTAAAATAAGCATAGAAAAGATAAATCTAACAACTTTTTAGGTTGCTTTGGCAAAGAAAACTTTAATTATTGAATGAAAAAATATGAAATTTAAAAGATTGTTAAAAAAATTTGAGATGCCTAAAAGAATCTCCAAGACATATTAAACAGACAAAAATTAAATGATTACAAAATATAAAATAGAAAACATTAACAGTTTGATGCTCATAGGAATTAGTAAGAGTTTTTTTTACAGAAATTAAAAAATATTATGTAAATTTAATATATATATAAATAAAATCAACAATTTAACTAAAATAAGAATTAGTAACAGAAACTTTTGCTGAATTTAAAAATCACTGAATATAAATATCTGAAATTAACTGGAAAATACTGTAAATACTGAAGTAATTCAAAGAGCATTATAATCATTTAGCTTATCTGTTAAGGGGTCTCAAACTGATTATTAAAAGAAACAAAAAACTAAGAAACTCTATGCTGCTCAAGCTTAGAGTCTTTGGTGACTCTCTCTAATTAAACCGCAATTCAAAAGGTAAACATAATGTTCTGGCTGAGTTGAGCAGGGAACTGCTAATTGAGTCGAGGAGCGACAACCCTACTAATTGGCAACAGAATTTATGGCATTGGGAAACACTTTCCACACCTTTTTGCGCACATGCCAAAAATAATTGGGCACAATTGAGCATTGCAAATGTTTTGTTTGCAAATTGGGCAAATGTGTTGAGGAAGTTGTTAGACAGACTAAAAGAGAGTGAGAGGGCAAGCAAGCGAGAGAGAGAGAGAGAGGGAGAGAGGGAGAAAGGCAAGAGGAAGGGAAGACAAAGTAAGACTAGAGACAAATACCGTTGCCATTTGTCGTGCACAAATCGATTCGAAAGCCATGCAGAAAGCTTGACCGACTTTGCCTTTGGCACTAATGTGCGGCCCCAACAGACAAATTCGCCTGGCTGATTAACAGCCGAACTAATGGATGGATCCAAAAGCAGCTGCAGCTCCAAGTGTGGGCTCTTTAGCAGTAATAAATGGAACTTGATAAGATTTGGTCTGAAAAAGAGATATTGCAGTCCTTATATTCCTTGAGCTAAAGCACAGAATAAATGGAAATCGAAATGATGTAATGTGAAATTGGGGGAGAGACAGTTTTAGTTGAAGTTTAAGTCCTTAATCTAAGACAGAGATATCAACTTAATCATATAAATTATAATACAACAATTTCTTATCAAGTTCTTTTAAAAACTGTTTAAGCTTTTATTCCCAATAGGCTATAGCTGATTAAGAGAGCTATGACGGACAGTTCTGGATAGATTTGAATGCGAATTGTGAATCAGAAAATATTCTATAAATGGTTAGAGTCTAACTTAAGTCACACGAATCGGAAAAGATTTTTAAATATTTCAATTAAAGCAAATATATTTTTGCAATGTTATTGTTTTGGCCAATTACATTTCTGTCAAACACTGCTCTGTATAGATGTATTGCATTAGTTCTCACTCTTTTTAGCCACATCTTTGCCATGCTTTTCATTTTCATTTGAGGCAACAACCTTACTCAGCGCTCACATGCCACACACACAACTCACATCAACTCACACATTTACACATTGTACACAGACAGATGAGCGCACTCCGAATCGTGACTCATCATCCACAGTGGCAGCTCCATGTGCAGCAGGCGGCAAACACGGCTCGAGGCCAAAGTCCAAAAACCGTTGCACAGTCGCTCGCTTGTCGCTTGCTGCAGTTGGTTTGTCGGCTGCTTGTTGCCTGTTGGCCATATCAACGTTTATCTGGCTAGACAAAAAGCCCAATTCTGTCTGGCCAACAGCTGACAGCTGCTGCACACCGGCCCGACCCAACCCGACCCGACCCAATCCTGTCCAGCCGTCGCCGTCCGCTGAGCTTCTCCTCGCGGAGTTTGGCTTTGTTTGAATTAGCCAGAAAATTAAATTTAATGTGGCTCTTTTGGTGACTGGCCCCCGCCTAGCTGCCCGGTTGTTAAATTAATAAACAGCTAAGCTCTTTGACAGTCGAAGTCAAGCTAAATTTGACGCTCAATTTGCTGGAGCTGCGCTTAGTCAAACTCCCGATGCCCCGATGCCCCGGAGGCATGGAGCCCCCAAGTCCCAACCACTCGCTGTCATTGATAAATAAAAGCTCATTAGCCGCCTTGTGCAGCTGGCCTAAACGCTCGGCTTTAACCAACTGACTGATGACCGGGCTTCCAGCAGCTCAGCGGGTGAACCCATGAACTCTCAGCTTCGTAATAAACACACACATGGATACAGCTGTAGCTACTGCCCAGTTGCGAATGCGGCTCAAAAGCCACACAGTGTTGGCTGTGTGTGTGGCGCGGCTTATTATGATTTGACAAGGCGTTGATAACAATGCCGCTCACAACGGGGGCCACAATGAGGCCAACAGCTAACGGCCACAGCAATAATGCTAATATAATAATTATCATTATGTAATTTTGTATTTAGAATGAAGCATTTGATCGCTTGTATCGCATGCTGGTCCATTCTCCGGGCCAACAATGGCAATAAAACGACCATAAACTCGGCACAAAGAAGCCAAATGAAACGAAAGGTCCACAGGCGAGTGAAATATGAAAGAAAGCCAAGGGCGTAGGCGAAAGAATGAAAACGGGGGCTCTTTGAGTGGGAGAAGTGTTAAAGGTAAGCGATCAAATTTAAGTCAATTAATGAAAAAGGAAAGAGCATCGATATGATTTTGCCTATATTATTTAAGACACTCACATAGTGGATGTTATCTTATTCTACAAATGTGATTTGGATTAGTATAGACAACAGACGAAAACAGAAGAATTCCATCTTTCTTAGTCTTAGCAAATTCTTCCCTTTCAACCCCCTTTTGTGCTACGCCTATGCCCTTGCACAGCTGTGCTACGATTTTAACTGGAATATGGGCACGTACTTCTTTTCATTTCTTTTTTTTTTGCCACACACACATGCCACAAAAGGCCAAGTTATGCATTGTAGGTGAGTCAAAAGGCGAGGCAAAAGGTTGACGAGGGGGCAGGGTTCATTTATGAATACCCAGGCAGGGCAGGGCAGGGCAGGGCAACAGTGAAAGTCATGAAACAGGACATAAACACACGCACACGCCACACACACACACACACACACACACACAAATGAAGATGTGAGGGGGGCGTGGCATATCAAATGGACAGTTGGTGTCATGATAATTAGCCGCGACCCGCTGCCACGTCGAGGGTCTAATTTTTGTTGGCATGCGTGTTGACTTCTTTTTTATGACTCGGCCATTGTTTATGTTGATTTGATGTTAATTTCTGGCATTTTATTTGACGGAAAATTGATAAACATCTTATAGCGGCCACCAACATTTTCATTTACCTCTATTCAAGTGTTGTTTCGACGTTGTTTTGTTTTACTTCGTTGCTGGCCAAGATGGGCTACTTGACCCGGTTGTGAAGCGGCTGGAGTGCCTCCAATTGGCGCAAGGCAACTTTTTGTACAATTTCTTTTAATTGATATAATGCCTGATGAAATCAGCAGCATTTAAAGCAATCAACGCGCACAATTAAAAAAGCACAACAATTTTGTTGATATATGTATCTCCATATGTTTGCATGTATATTTATATTTGCATACAATATGTATCTTCTTCTTCTTTAAAAAATTATCATATGTTATTTAAGACAATACTGAAGCTTGTCGATTTTAATTGAATAATTTACACACAATTTGCAGTTGTTTATAACACACACACACGCTCGCAACGAATATTTGCCATCAGCTGCTTTTAATTAGCCATCAATTTTGCTGGCCAAGTGTTTGCAGGCCAAATAACTCGATCACAGCACAAAGCTCGCAACGTTGCGCAGACGCTTTAAGCGATTAAAACCGCGTAGAAAACGCGCACACTCTATCAACGGCAACCGACAGAAGCAACAGTTGGTTGCCGACTGAACTGAGATCGTGAACGATGGTCGTAAGAGTCACACAATGTTGATTGCCGATTGGCGACAATCATGTTCGATCGTGCTACAAATGTTGCGTACTTGCTGTTGTTGTTCTTCTCGCTGATGTTCGACCAGCTGTTGGCGGGGGTGTGTTGCTGGCTAAACAGGTTTGTGTTTATGTTGCAGATGCTGCTTAGCAACATGCTAATGTTGCTAGACATTTGGCGGGCTTTGATTGTAGCTAGAAACGGCTAATATAGCGGCTGTTTAATTGAGATGAAAGCTAAACTATTAAAAAGCTAGCAAATGCAACTATGCTGAAAGGCTACAACATTGCTTAACAGCATCTATGTATGTAGGTATGAGTTGATTGACAAAAACTTATATGGCATTAGCCATAGGGCTAAAAGGCTAAATACAGAATATCAATTTCTTATTAGAAAGTTTTGGTGTCATGCCTGAACTCATGTTGCGCATCTCTAATTGTAGAAATAAATGTTGCTAGACTTGACTTCTCTTTCGTTTAATTTTCCAGGTCATGTGGCTGAGCCCATGATGTTTCTGGAGACAGATGTTGCCCAGTCTTGATTGTTGCCAAAAATTGAATGTTGCTAGACTGGAGTTAATCTCTTTTTGTTTAGTTTCTTTTTTGTTTTGCTTGTTGCTTCTTCTTGTCTCAGACATAAACACAGTCGAAGTTCAATTCAGATTTTTATTTTCTTGACAGTTGATCGCACAATCTTGTGGGTGTGCGTCTGATCGTGTGTGTTTGTGTGTGAGTGTGTGTGTGCTCTGTCTGCTGCGTCGTTCTGGGCAATGAGTAAACAATTTTTAAATGGAATTTTCAATAAGTCATCAGCCAGGCAGAGGCCAGCAGCAGCCTCCGTAAGATCATTCCTTCTTTCTTTCTTTTGGTTTTTGGCTCGTAAATTGACTGACTGAAGAGTTGACAGCCCGTTGACGATCAATAAAAACCAAGCATAAATATTCATTCATTAAAATATTGGCGAGTTCAATAGTTTCATATAAATTTTAATTGCAAAAACGTGTGGCAATTACAAAATGAGACACAAGAAGGAGACAACCGAAAGTAGGCCAAGTCTTTGTACTGTTTTGTTTTACCAGCTTGTTTTTAACAGTTGCTTACAAATGTGATTTACGGCGTGCATAAATCCAATTGGAAGATCAACTTGGCTGTCATACAACAACATAATGAATATCATTATGATGTACTTTTTATACAAACATACATACATATGTACATACATACATATGTATGTATATTCAATATTCAGTTGACATGAGGCTCACGAAGTTGTTCTGCGCCAAAAGTAAAACAAAAGACGATTAAAGGAATAATATGATCAGTGAAGCGAATATCAGATGCTCTATTCGAAATGTTTATTATATCAATTATTCAATAGATAATTCAGTGCATATATGTAAATAAGTCAATTTTGTTGATATATGTATCTCCATATGTTTGCATGTATATTTATATTTGCATACAATATGTATCTTCTTCTTCTTCTTTAAAAAATTATAGAAATATATTAACAGAAATATATTAATTTAATATCATTCTCGATCAGCTTTACAATATAAAATCTTAACTCTCATGATCATGTCGATCAATAACATCAATCACTATAATATTATATTATGAGCTAACTTATTGAGCTTTTTCTCTTAAAATAAAATATTTTAATTGTTTCTATAAAGTTTTACTATTTGCTTATCATTAATCTGTTTAAAAAATAAAAAATTAAATTAATCAATCAGTCTTTTATTTAGTGATTCGTCCATTTACTGATCACCTTTACAGATCTGTTTGTGTTTTTACGATCTAGTTTTTATATTGATCATCAATAATTCCCATTGTGAGTTGATCAATACTGTTATTTATTATTATTATTTTAATGCTCAGAAACTCTATAAGGTATTGGAGTATTTTAAATTTAAATTTAATTGACAAATTTCAGCTTAGACAATATTTATGTGATCTGGCAACCCCATCATTGATATTTATGAGGATGACATGGAATGCAATAATCCCCAGTTGATGATAAATTGCATTGAACTCTTTTAAGCAGTTGGCCTTCAGCTGCTATGCAAAATCCATAAATCTAAGAAACAAAATGTCGACCGGAGCTCAACCTGTGCACAGAGTGAACAAGTGTATACTGACTATATATAAATATATATATATTATATATGTATACACATATGTGTTTATATATACATCTAGATGTGTAAGTTGTAAGAGACTCGGGTCTGTCTAAATTTAGCGGCACATCTTGTGGCGAAGCCAAAATGAGGTCGACTGCTGGCTGTGGCGCGTGGCGCGTTTGAAGTCTTCGCCAGGTTCATTCGACTAGGTAGTCAGTCAGTACTTCAGTCAGTCAGTCAGTCATTCAGTCAGTCAGACAGTCAGTCAGACAGTCATTCAGTCAGTGCTTTTCAGCTGCAGGCAGCTGCAATTAGAGCTGGTTCATACCACTCGATTCTGCGTACGCGTCTAATTAAGTGCGTGAATCTTGGCACAGACTTTTCAAAAACCAAAATAGAAATTCATTTCAACACAATCGTGTATTTCTTCTTCTTCTATTTGTGTATGTGTGTGTGTGCTGACCAAACTTGTGCAGCTTAGTGTAATGCACTTCCGCTTTGCACCACCAACAACAACAGCAACAACTACAGCAACAACAACAACAACATCATTTCTGGCTAGTTATCTGCTGCTAATACCCAACTCTGGGTCTTTTGGCTGCCCGCGACTGCCTTGCCCAGGCATTGACAATTATCGCAGACTGTCCGGCAGTTTCTGCCACAAGCTTTAACTAGCTCCCAGTGGTGCACAAATAAGCACACACACATACACACACATACACACACAGATACACACATGGGTCCTAGTTTCGTGTGGGGATTTACATTTGTAATTAGAAAGCTTTGCAAAACTTTGACGAATGCGCAGCGAGGCGAGCCAAAACGACAGCATAGACAACAACAAACAACAACAACAAACAACAACAAGTAACAACTTTAACAACAACAAACAACTGTCAAAACTAGTGAAACGTCTGATATCCTGGACTTTGTACCGAACAACACATAGTCTGTTATCGATAAATTTCTGAAACTTGATCGATGAATTGATTGTGAATCTTGATTATTTACTGAGAATAAATATATCAATTATTTTATTTGTTGTTTCTTGTAAAGTAGTATTTAAATTTGATATATATCTTTCCTATATTATTCTATTCCAAGAAAATATCCTATATATGGAGTACTGTATTTATTGATCAAAGCCATAAAAGTCTCAATTATTATCCGAATATATATGATATACAGTTAGCCTTGGAAATTTGAAAAAAATGCCATTGTACGCAAAATATTTAAATATTATCAATTTAAAATAAATTGAACAAAATTTAATTTAGGATTTAATTTCAATTAAACTTCTATAATTAATTGAGGTATTACCAAATTTATTTTGAATTTTAATTTTATAAAAAAATTATAATTTTTCCCATTTGCGTTTCAATTGATTTTTAGTCGTGCTTTGCAGTTTTAATAAATAATAAATTATTTCATAAAAAATTGTATTTGGAAAATAATAGAGTGGTTTGCATTAGTAGTAAAATTGTACATGTTCTACTGTGGGTGGCTGTGCTATATTTGTGTCATCGAAAAGAATTGTTTTTTTTTTTTTTTTTGGTATTATTTTGTGGAGCATATTAAATTAATTAATATATTATACAACAAAGGGAAACATCTATGTTATGTAGTCCACTGAAATGTGCCCAATGTTTATTTATATTTCAAATGCGTTCCGTAGCACATATGCTCGCATATACATATCTCATCTAGTTCACGAAAAGTTTAATGTATAAATAATTTAGTTTTTCTGCCGGGGAATTTGTTTGTTCCATGTTATGCTGGGCGTACGTGGCGGATGATTAACAAAGTTTGCAGTGCCCGCAACAGCAGCTGGAATCGCAGCCATAAATGTGTGAGCAACAGTTTTTGATACCCTAAGCGGGTTTGCAAATTTCGTAATTGAAAAATTGCAGCGGAAACGGAAACGGAAACTAAACTTTAATGTGGCAACTGTACTTGAGAGTTGTGCTGGCGAGTTGTCGCTGCGGGGGCTGCTCCAACTGCTCCCACTCCTACTCCAGCTGCTGCTGCTGCTGCTGTTACTGCTCACGTGCAACGGTTAATTTATGCAACTTGAGGCACGGCCATTGATTGGCCGCCTACCGCTTTCCTGCACGCCTGAGAAGCCTTAATTTGTGCGCGGAATTTATGGGCGCAGCACGTGCAAAAGGCCGCCCGAAAGTTTTTACCGCCTGATTTGTGGTTACAAAACTTTTTTCACGCTGCCTCCACAATTGCAACACAGCAGTTCTCTCTCGGTCTTTCCATCTTTCCCTTGTTTTGTGTTTTTTTGTGGCAGCTTGTGCAAGTCGAAGTCCAAGTGGCAACTGAAATCGACTACATTTAGCCCTAAATTGATATGTAAACAAGCAAAAGCTTCGTTCCACTTGTAACAATGCCCGTGCACCAGTAAACTTTAATGTGGCTATAAAAAATACTCTGTACTTATTGTTTGTGCAATTAAAAACAGCCAGAGATAACAAGTAAGAGATCTGCCGGATAGTATGATAAACTAACAGATGCCCTGTTGTAGAAATATATAATAAAATACTCATTCTTTTCAGCCAAACAATATTGAATTTCGATATTTATCGTTACTAATACAAATATACGAGATATAGTTAATAATCGATGATTGTATTTAAAGTCTTTTGTCTCTCAAGATCGAAGCATCATCTAGATAAAAATATATACATATGTATATGCTATTTTTCAATTTATACTGCAATATACCCCGTTTGTTGACTCACGCCCAAAGTGTAAAACTATGTAAATTCCTAGTTGTGGTTGTTGTGTAAAAATAGCTGAGGAAACTGTTGCATTAATGAACTTCAATGTGGGCCACATGCCAGCTGCCCTGTTGCCCAGCTGGACCTGCCGCAGTGCCCCATTACAAAGCGCCCATGCAGGTGGAAGGGGGCAAGTGAGTACGATTGGGAGTGGGAGGGTAAGAGTTAGTTCCATGTAAAAGCAGCCTGGCTGACTGGCTGCCTGACTGCCTGCTCTTTGCTACCTAAGCAGATTTCATTTTAGATAAAGCCAACGTCAGCTTCTGCAGCGCATATCGAACATTGCAAATGGCTGACAGGCGATAGTCCTGAGAGGAGATGGAGATGGAGAAAGAGAGAGAGCGAGAGAGAGAGACAGAAAAAGTGGGGAGAGCTCTATTGTGCGATATATTATGCATGCCCCAAAGCCTCACACCAATTGAAATGAACTGAAGCTATGCTGAGATTGGCTGCACTTGCAATAGCTTAAAAATATGCAAAGATGCCTTCATTGATAAAAACAACAAATTGAAAATTAATGGAAAGTGCAACCAGAAGAGGCAAAGCGAAATACAAGATTAGTGTAAAGTGAAATTCTGAAAACAGGGGTTCAGGCATCAAATATTTCTAAGATGAAAGTCAAGTTAATATTTAATATCAATAATATTTTTATATAAATAAAAATATGTATATTTTTATTGTTTTCTTTTATTGTGAATAAAAATAATATTCAGCTATCAATATTTCTTAATACATTTTAGAATTCACCTAAAACTATTTTTTTTTTTAAATTATTTTTTGAAACGTTTTCTATTAATCTGCAATATTATATTTGTTATTGATTAATTTGTAAAATTATTCTTTTATAATTTTCATAGTACATCAAACTTATTCTCTTCTAATAAACTTATATTTCCTGTCATATATATAATATTTTGAACATTTTCGTAAGCATATATTTTCATTTTAATCCATATGTTTGCTTCAATTAAATTGATCAACTCTTTGCATGTATCTCAGTTTGTTAACCCGCCTTCAAACCTACAGCATTCTCCATCTCTCGTTGCGGCCAGGCAAAGCCCAACCAGAGAGCTTATTCAACCATGCTGAAATAACAAAACTATGGCATTCTATGTGCAAAGCACTTGAGCGCATTTAATCGAGATATTGTTTTACTTTAATTACATAATAATTGACTTGTTGTTGTTGTTCTAGTTGAATGTTTTTGTTGTTGCTAATAACTGCAAACAGCTTATGGAAAACAAGCAAAGACCTCAATGCACAAGACAAGCAAAAGCAACAGCAACAAAACGCAAACGCTGAAACAACAGATTTACATAAGGAACGATACACAGAGAGAAATTGTTGAGTACTTTCTTGAATTGTTATTAAAGAAAGAGTGAGACAGAGAGTGAAAGCGAGAGAGGGATAGAGATTGAAATAATTGAAATTAAAATGAGAGAGAGAGAGAGGGAAAGAGAGAAAAAGTAATAAAAAGCCAAACAGAAACATAAGCAAGCAGATAAGCCCACGGGTAAATAGAGTAAAGAGCGATAAACGTAGGGAGAGAGATGCAAAAAGATCGAAAGACTGAAAGTGAGACATAGACAATCAGACAATTAGACATGCTATCACAGAGAAAGAGAAAGAGAGAGAGACAAAAAGAGAATGACAAATAAACAAGAAGAGACAAATAAACAGAGGCCGAATGAAATTCCTCTTCTTAGACATTTTACATAAATAAATCTTTATCTCTCTCTTGCAAATCAATATTGTTTTTAAACTGTATTTAACTTACAATTATAACTAAACAATTGTGCCACTGTGCAAATGTATTTGCCTTGAAATTAACAATCTATGGCGATGGCTTTTACAATATCAAATCGGGGAACAAAAGGCGCTGCCTGCAACAGAAGCAAGCAACTCAAGCAAAAGAGTAGAACAAGACAACTCTTCCTCTCGGTTAGTTCAAGATGGCCAATTATATAAGACGCAGCCGGAGCTTATTTTGATTTAATTTCCCTTTTAAGACTTTACCTTTACTCGTGTGTTATTTACATATTTGATTGGAAAATTCTACACATGTGAGCGTATGCGCATTTTCCAAGGCTTTTACCCTGGCTTGCCAGCACTCAAATGCTATTTAGAGATAGACAAAAGGATGGCAAGAAAAGACAGAGAGTGAAACAGAGAGAGAGAGAGAGAGAGAGTGAAACAGAGAGAGAGAGAGAGAGAGAGATGATGATGCAAATTGAAAGGAGAGGTAGGTAGGCGTGGCACTAGTTGTTGCACAGGCAAAATCAAATTAGTACCATAGTAAATTTCATTGTGAAATTTGCACAAATTGCCCTTTGTCATAGCAGCAAGGCTTGAAAATTTACCATGGACTTTAAAAACAGGATAATTCCATTTTAGCAAAACATGTCAGAAAAAGTTAGAATAGAATATAAATTACTATTTAATTGCTTGGAATTAAGCTTAAGAAAAAGAGCAAGAAAATTTTTTAAGCTATAATTATTCAAAAAAATTTTTTTTACAGAATTATTTCGGGTAGAAAATATGTATATAAGAAAGTACAGTTTTTTGTCTGTATTGGAGCAAAATTGATCCTAAATTAAACTTAAATACTTAAATAATATTGAAGAAGCGAATAAAATCGATTTAATCGAAAGAATCTTCTTTGTGACTCATTAACTATTTAAAGTCAATTAATAATGTAGATAAAAATAAATAGCAACGATTTTTAATATTTTATTACAAAATTCTACACAAAGATATAACTGCCTTCTCTTTTAAGCTGAATTTTAAACAGCTTAAGAGTATTTACTTTTCTGCAAAATTAAGTAGCCATAGTTTTCTTGCTTTTTTATAATATTTTGAAAGACTATCTTTTCTTGTGATATTGCTGTTGCTTATTGCTCTTTCTCTAAGCTTTAAGCACCTGCAGCCCTGACCTGGGAAGTCACTTTCTAACTTCATTTTAAAGGCCATGCACTGGGACCCTTTAATTTTGTGCGGGTCGTTCTGGAAGGCATTGCCAAGTGCTGCCTTCAAAGTTGACTTTGAACACTTTTACGTTTCGCTGATTTTTCAAGAGTTGCACTTTTTTTTTGCTTTTTGCCAGCTTGCTTTGGCATACGAGTTGCCATCTTGTGAGTGTGTGTGTGATTCCTTGCCCCCCCCCCCATTTGAGTACGAAGCCAGCATTTTTCCTATTTCTTCTTCACTCATTAGAAAAACGTTACGAAAGTGGTAAAAAATTGCACTACGTGTTGCAAAAGGGGACTTTTCTCGACGAAAAAAAAACTGCATGTAAAGTTTGTACCAAAGTAGCAAAAAAATGTGAAAAAAGAAAGAGGAACATATAAAAGACAAAACTGAGCAAAAAGTTTATTACAAACTTTGTGGAGTGAAACACGCGCCAAAGAAGGAAAACGAAAACTAAGTAAAAGTTTAATATTTGATTTAAAAGTTGATCAAATTTACTTTAGTCCACACTCAAACTTGACGCTCTGCGTGTTATTTGTTTTTATTGAATTTATTTGAATGTGTCTTGCAGCATGGAAGCGTCCCCTGCTCCACTCCGCTTCACTCCACTCCACTCCGATCCACTCTGGAAAGGAATGGCTTGGTTTGTGTCTCGGCTATCGCGTTGATTTTTCATTTCGTCGTGCAAATATGAAAAACAAACTGAGCACCAAACGAAACAATGGGCGCACAGCATAAAAGCAGAAGCTGAAGCTGAAGCTGCGGCAAAAAAATTGCATCACATAAATGGGAAAATTTTCCAAATGCCTTTGTTTGTTTGCGCTGAAATGGAAAACGCGGCCAACTGCAGCAGCAGGAAAATCATTCGGCATTGTTTATAAGCCCGGCTAAAGGCTATGCAGGAGAGCATACTAATTTGGATATGAAGTATGCCCGAGCAGAAGGCGTCACGAAACATAAAAGCATGAATGCAAGGTTCAGACTTCAGACTTCAGACTGTTGACTGCTAAGCAAAGATGAAATTGGATTGCTAGTTGGATGTTAGAGTTAGAGTTGCTATAGAATCATGCAATTTCAAGTCTTGAAATAAAAAAATATATAAAAATCTTCTGGATGGAAAAATACCTTTCCTTCATTATTATTTATTTATTAATTTACATCTCAATTTAAATAAAAAAGTATTGAATATTTTTAATTATTGAGTAGTAAGTAAAGATTAAACTTCTTAATTCCAAAATTAAATTCTATTTCGGTTTGCGATTTAAAAAAAATATTAATTGATTAGGCTTGCCTTAGTGAATAGCAATTACGTTCAAATTCATCACTTATTCACTTGAAATAGTCAATGGTTTGCAACAAATAATCATTGCCTGGGATATTCGTGTCAGGTGAGCTGTTTTAGTTTTACATGTAGCTAATTATTACAAATACAAAATTACTTTTTATAAAAATAACCTTAGATTGCGTTTATATTATATACCTAGATGTATATACTTATATAATTAGCCATGCTAAGGAAAAGAGTATTAGATAAGTCTTCATACAATATAACGAAAGCCTTGCTTACTTTTCACGCTGAATTTTCAGCTGATGTTTTCGCTAGCCAGAAAAACCCCCGTAGTTATTTGTAAATATTCATAGAGCCTCGGGAATTATATTTGCCACAAACACACACTCACATACACCCACACACACACACACACACACATTGACAGACACACAGATCACATTCAGCTCCAGCACGATGAAATTTGAACAAAAACATTTCGCATGCTACCGACTAATTTTGGCTGCAAAATTCCTCCGCAGCTATTGCCAAATTGAGTTTGCGCTTGGAGTGGCTGCCCCTGAGCCCCATTACCAACAGGCGCCTCTCGCCCCATGGCCGCCCCCCGCTAAACTGCAGTGCAGTGCAGTGCAGCTAACTCAATTTGGCGCCCATGTCACATACGTCAACGCGTGCCACGCCCACAAAGTGGGTCGCACTGCCAATTTGTCAGGATTTGCTGCAGCACGTGCCACATCGCACGTTTAGCTTAGCTTATCATTTTCTCAAAGCGCGACTCTCTTCTGCTCTCTCTCTTACTCTTCCTCTCTCCTTCTCCCTCTCTCTCTCTCTCTCTCTCTCTCTCTCTCTCTCTCTCTCTCTCTCTCTTTGTCTGGCTTGTTTTCTTAGACCTTGGCTATTTAATATGCAAAACGTCAGTTGCCGAAAAAACTGACAAAGTTGAAATAAATTTTTATTTCATGGACTCTGTTTGCACTCCTAAATCGGCAATGAACTTGCCGCAGATCGAAAACGAAAAGCGCCTAGAGAACAGGACGAATGAGCGCCTAGCAGGATATCCTGTTAACAGTTCCGATTAAAGTAGCTCTCAGTAAGTGAATCTATAACTAAGTGTATTTACCTATAAAAACTCATGGTTACTCCTAATAAAATATATAAATTTGATTAGCGTACACTTAACATATCTTTACTGATTTTTAATGTATTTCAGATATGCTTTAAAGGCAAAGCATTGTTAGTAAGAAACTCTTTTACGTATATTTATCGCACTTAATGATCTTCATCAATTTCTAAATAACAAGACTTTGCTCTTTATCAACCTTCACTCAACAAAAATATACCCTGCTCTACAAATTTCGGTGTCCACTGAGTATAAAAATATGCCAAGGCAGCAAAAGCAGTCGCAGCCACAGCCATCTTTTCCCCCTCTGTATTTATTCTCCATCTAACTAGGCTCGTGGCTATAAGACACAAGAGAGAATCAAATATATATATCTATATATATATATTTATATAGTCTAGTTCTGTGGGTTGTCTATGGCACTGCTTTAAAGGCCGCTCACGTAGCAGACGAAAGAAAAACGCAACGCAATTGCAGACGAGCCGAGAAAGAAAAGCCGAAAAAAGAAGGAATTTTCGCGTTTCAACGTTAATTTAAAAACGATGCACAGGCAGCTGGCAAAGTTTTTAATTTTAATTTCATAAATGCAATGAAGTGCAGCTGCGCTCGAATCCGCAAATCCACAGCCAAATCGAATCAGAGAGAAGCAGGTGGCGAATGCTTAGTGCGCCGGAAATCATTTACGGACGTAACGTCTAAACGAATTTCCAAACGCTCTGCATAAAGTTTGTCATACGCCACGTGGTACAAGCGGGCCAAAGAGGCAAAAAAAAATATATATAACCACGGCTGTGTCAGTGATGTTCGCTTAGCGTGTTTTTAGCTAAGTTTGAACATGTGGAAATTGGATATTTGGCTGTGAACTGCATTTTACTCTTCCACAAACTTTAGATTGTTCTCCGCTGAAACTAGCTATTTTCCACCACACACTTGTGTGACATTCTAGCTTATTTACCAGTGAAAATCTAGCCTTTTTTCCACTTTTTACAAAGTGCCAACACTATTTTAGCCAGACAGTCAGTCAGTCATTCAGTCAGCTAGGCAGTTATACGGCTCGAGTTGACGAATGCACGGAAAACCACGTAATGACACACACAACCAGATGTGTCGCTGCTTTCCACACACACATACCCACGTACACACACACAGACACACACATACAATGTGAGCATATTTTCACGTTTGGATCGCATTTACATGAATCCGCCTGAAAAACAATTAACGCATTTCCCACAAAAAGGAGTGACTCATGCGATGTTAGCTGAAAATTCAGGCGCTAGAGTTTCCCACGTGCACGAATGCTTGGAAATTTTTTGCCCAGCACAGTGTGCGGTGGTTGAAGGTGTGTTTGGGACCAAAAGTGCAGGGGTTAAAGAGGGCGTTTTAAGTCAAAAGTTAAGCCAAAGGCAATTGCAAACAGCACAAAAAAAGAGCCGAAAATGAGACAAGGAAAACAGTTTGGGGCACAGTTAATGATAGACCGAAAACCTTAATGAAGTCAGCAAATTATATCATTCGACTGAGATGTGTGTCATAGTACTAAATGACTAGCAGCATGTGTATAAAGATACGTGTAATAAGTAAGATTACTTTAATGTGAATGCGAAAAGTTATCTAAAATCATGTGAACTTTAAAAAATGTTGATTTTTCCAAGATATTTTTATCTTTAAGGTTGATAATTTTTATAGAGTTAAATTTCAATTTATATTTTTTAATTGATTTTGTATCATTAATTTTTTAAATTCATAAATTGATGCTATATAAATTATTTATGGAAAAATTAACCAACATATTTACTTGAAAAGTTTTTTATTGAAACATTCAAAACTTTTATAAACAGAAACCATTTGGAAACTTCACTTGTTTTATTATTCGATTTCTCCATTTATTTACTTAATTTTATTAGGATAATGAAAAATGTTGCTTCTTTTGACACATATTTTCATTAAACTATTTTATATATTATTAAATATTATATTATATATTTTTCAAACTTACCATTTGCTGTTGATTCTTTGGTTTCTTGACTAGATCGGGCACCTTAAAGCTGGTAACCGCCTCGATGACCTCGGCGAGGAGCAGCCCATCTCGGCAATCGGCCGAAAGATCTGTGACCTTCCGCTTCGACTTAGAACGCTCCAGATAGTAGTTAGCCCAGTCCGTGTAGATCTGAAATCGAATTAAAGTGGTTGAATGCATTAAAAAACTGTTTTCCAAAGATTAAAGGACATTCTGCATGGCCATTGGCTGCAGCAATTAAGAATTTCTGCAATACTTTTCGACAGCTGCTCGTGTTGCACAAGTTGCAAGTTGCAGCCAGTGCAAGGCATTCACTGCGTGGCAAGAGCGCCTTGGTCCTGGGTCTGGGCTATCAGGAAATCATTAGCAGCAGAAATCTCTCAGCCAGACAACATATGCCAAGAGTACAAACATTTTTGACAGCCTGCAGTTGGCTATGCAAACAAATTAAACTCCGGCCATTTAGTGGCCAAAAATATCCTTCGAAGCGAAAGTCGTTAAGGAAATCTGTGCGACAGATTTTTGCTAACCATCTGTCTGTGTTTGTGTATGTGTGTATGAGTGTATGTGTGTGTATATGTGAGTGTATGTATATACATCATTCCGTTTTTATAGCATAATTATAACGACAAGACTTTTGTGATTTGGTAAGAGTGTGAGTGTGTGCTTAAAAGGATATGTTACATTACTTCAGTTCATGCAAGACATGATGTTTGGCTTAATAATAAAATAACAATATATAGCCTGTCGCAAATGACTGACATAAGGTATATGACAGCTGAGCAAGAGTTTATGAAGCAATGCCCAATATTTGACAATACATTTTTGTTTGGGATAAGTTTACCTAATCTAGTCAGATTTGATTGGTGACATCATGCTGGAGAATGCATGAAATATACATATTTTTCGATATATGGCAAATAAGTTAGACTCTTTTTTCATGCATACACAGTGGCAATAAACACGGACTAATAAGTTACGTTAAGTTATTATTATCGTTAGCAAGAGAGCTGACTTTATACCTGAGAAAATAATGAGATTATTTTGATACTCAATATAGTGGGAAAGTGGCGGCCAAGTGATGGGCGTTTGTCTGAGTTATTAAATATCTCCCATAACTTTAATCTGTTACTTATAAATTCTTCCACAGATACTCAGCTATTACCTAAGCCAGCAGTCGATTTTTTGTATATTTTTTATATGCAGAAGAGTATTATCTATTCTATTTTCTGTTTTGGTGAATCTAAATAGGAAATACATGATAAATAGGAAAATAGGAAATATGTATTACGATAAAAGGGTTTTCTAGTCAAGCACTCTCTATTACAAGATTTCCCAAAGTATTATTTAAAGTTAAAGAACCCAATTTAAAAAAAAAAAAATGTAATATTAGATTTAAGGAGGAAGATTAACTTAGAACATAATTTTTTTCCTCATATAAATTCGTTATATCCCTAAATTCTTTAGATATATTAATGTACCCATGATTTAGTGTGTACCATAAGCAAGTCAAATTAAATTATTATTGTTTTTGTTCTGCCACAAAGTAGGAAAGTTGGTTTAGCTACTGTTTTCTCTACGTTGCATTTGGGGTTTGTCGCACTGTTGCTCCTGTGGAGAGCTTTTGCCGTTTGTGCACGTCGTTAGCCGCATCCTTGCGTAGTTTTTATTATAGCTCATCCTGCTAATTCTGTAGCATTGCCATTTTCCTTTTGCCAGCTTCCAGCTTCCAGCTTTCCTCTCCATATGCATGCGACACATTTTATGTGCGCCTTGCTTGGCAATAAAAATAGCTGGCATTGTACTTTGCGTTTGGCCCGTCTGTTTGTCTATCTTTTCCTTCTTTCCGTACGTCCGTTCGTCCGTTCGTCTAGCTCTCTATTTTGCGCCCAAGTTACGAGTGAGCTTTACAGTTGTTATAGAGGGGGAGTATATACTTAACAATGTCCTGGCCTAGCCTTTGAGCTTATGCATTTTTTTCCCTCTGTGTGTGCAGTTGCGTTCACTCGGTTGCAAAGGTTTTAGGCTCGGGCTTGGACTTTGGATTTGGCTTTGACTTTGGGCAAAATAAAGTGAAAACTTGCCACAGCAAAATAACTGAGCAAATGCAATCGCACTCGCACTCGCACTGGCAGTGCCAATGGCAATGGCAATGGGAATGACAATGCGAGCTGTAACTGTCGCTGTCAGTGGCATTGGCTCGGGTTGCTGTTGCTGTTGCTGTTTCTATTTCTGTGTCTGATTCTATTTCTGTTTCTGGTTTTAACAACTGGCAAAAAGCCGGCTAAGCCAATGCCGCAAATATGTTGCCTGGGGTCTAACCGAATGAATGAAGGTTCACCCACAACAAATACACCGAAGCAATCGACTGCTTGTGTGCAGCTCGTTCCCGTTCTCGTTCTCATTCTAGTTCTGGTCCAGCTTTGTTTTGCCTTCTGCCTCGACAGTAGCCAAACAACAATAAACTGTGCAGTTGTCTTGTCTTTATAGAGCAGCTGCCCAGACATATATGTATGTGGCCAATATACCCCAGGATCTCTCTCCCTCTCTCTCTCTCTCTCTCTCTCTCTCTCTCTCTCTCTCTCTGTGTCTGTTTGCATTTCCCTCTCGCACACACTCTATGACAGCCAATATCAAAGACAAAATTTAACTAAAATTCAGTTAGTGCTGGAAAGCGTAAAGTGCATGCAGTGTAATAGTGTTAAACAATTTCCATTGACTAATCAATTTTACAGCTATTAATTTGCTCTCTTCATCTTGTACTTCTCCCTTTTCCATGTCTTTGTCATACAAACCTTTGCATAGTCGCTCGTCAATATGCCGTTGATGTTATCGCAGGAGCCCTGGTAACTAACGCAGCGGCCCAACATCCTTTTTCCGGGATGTCAATTAAATGCAATTAGCGAGAAATTTTATGAGCAAATTTTTAAGTTTTTTGTTGCTTTTTAATTGCTTTACATTTTTATTATTATTTTTATATTTACTAATGCAAATTTAGTTTAAATAAATTATTTATCTTAATTTTTGTTGAATATTTTGTTATATTTTTTAAATGTGTAGATTTCAATTAGTTCAATTCATGTAATTATTAAGTTTTTTATTATAAATAATTATATTCATTTATATTCATATATTTTTAATAGAGCTTTTCATGGCCTATATTTTCTCATATATATAAAAGTCTATGTTTATATAATTTTTACATAATTATTCAATATGTATTTATTTTTCACTCTGTTATTACAATAATTAGTTAGTTTTTTTATATGATATTTATTTGTAAAATCAACTTCTTTGAAAGGTTTTAAAAAATGTTTTTTATTTTGAATTTACGAGTTACATATGTTTTTTAATTCAATTTAAGTTAAAGATAATTTGCGTATATATTTTTTTGATTCAAGACATTTCAGTTGTTTTTTTTTTTTCAAATCAAATGTATTTTTAATTTAATGAAGCTATTATTATATAATTCTATTCAAAATTCCAAAAAATTTGCTTTGAATTACACTAAAAAATGGATGAGATTTTGTTTTTTCTTTGTGGTTTTATATCATTCTCACTTCGGTTTATATCCAATAGGCAAAAAAAGGGATTCTTGACTTGAAGCCAATTTCTTTTCTTACATCTTTGCATCATTTTATTTTAATACTTCCTACTTCCTTATGCCATTTTCTAAGCAACCCATTAGACAACAAATGCTGGCCTTTAACCATCCATATTCTGGCACATTCAGTTATCACATATTATACACCTTTGTTGCTGTCATATTTATGAGGCCCTGGGCACTTTTGAAGCCCGCATCTACAGCCACAATACATAAATATAAAATTACAACTTAAAGCGCCTGCAAGTATGCAACATTTTTCGCTCGTTTTTTGTATATTTTTTTGCCAACACCATTAAAATGTCAATTATGATAAAGTTTTATTGAAACACCGCAGCACATTACGGCTTATCAGCGGGGCCAGGCAAAGCCCCCCAAAAAGTCTGCAACAATAATAATAATAAACATTAAGCGGCAGGCGGTGCTACTTTTTACCCTTTTCAACACCAAGCACATTTCTGGCCGGAACGTAGCCAGCCCATTTCATGTTGTGTGTTTCGGAGGCGTTGAACATTCACACGCCCACTTTTTCGAGGCAAAAACTAATTGAAAATGAAAGTGGCTTGAAGAGTCCAATACAACAGGTTGCGAGACTCTCTCACTCCTTTCTTATGGATAATTGGCGTCGACACCCTTGTCAGCAAACAGTCCGGTGCAGATTTTTGGGCACATAAACAAAATTTGTTGGCCTGATAAACTCTAGTTTTGTTTCCTGCCCTCTGCGAGCACTCGAAAGGGGTTGACAAATCGTGCTGGAAATCAATTTGGTTGTCTCTAGTAGGCAAAAAGGTCAAATGCCATTTGGTAAATGAAAAAGCGCTTGGCAAACAAAACTCACACAACTCGACCACGCCCACCGCCCACCGCCCACGTCTAACGTTTTGCTCTTATCTCGCCCGAGCGCTGGCTGGGGGTCTGTCCTTGGTCTGTCTGCAGGCGTCCGCCCGCCCGAAATGTCAGTAAAATGTCAAAATAAAAGTAATGCTGATAAAAATTTTATAGCTTGTCAGAAATGCTAACGAAAAGCGAAAGATGGAAGGAAAGAAGAAGTGCCTGAGGGGCGTTCGTTTCTCATCTGTGTTCCTTATCAAATGTCGCGACTTGGGTACTTTAGTTTATTGGAATTTGCATGAGACAGCCAACATGTATATGCACGCATCGAAAGGTGGCAAAGTAACGCGAGTTCTTAACACAATAAAATTTATGTTAAATCGAACGACAGCCAGCAGTTAAAATAAAAAAGAAATGTCGATATACATATATATGTATGTGTATATGTATGTGTGTGCTTATGTGCTTTATCTCTTGGTTTCCAGTTACTTAAAGCAGCTTTACAGCTTTGCATCTTTAGATACTTTGTGCCTTAAAGCCCATTCAGGTGTGTTTAATATAACACAGCGCAACAAACTTTGGGAAGCTATCAATCAGCGGCAATAAATTATACAGCGGATAAAAATGTAGCGATATAAACTGTTGGCAACGAGTAAAAAAGTTATTTATACTTTTAACTGCAGTTTATCCTTATGTGATGGATATAAAAGAAAATAGCGAATGCTTTCTATGAATGATTGTATATCGATATGCTATGAGTATTTAATAGATGAGCGAATAATAAATTTGTATGTATTTGAAAGATACATATATTTGTATTTGTCATTATTTGTAATTGTTTCTTTCATTAACTAAGGTAGCGATCATTTATTTACCATTTATTAGACAATATTTAATCAGAAATCAGAAAAAGAAATAATAAATATCCCAGCAGTATATAAACAAATTTATATATTTACCATTTTTAATTAATATTTAAAATGAAATTTTAGATCTCAAAAATATCGATTGCAGACTCATAGATCATTGATCGATAATTAACCTTTTATTTAAAGATATCGATATCGATAGATCGCCAAAAATTTTTTTTCTAAAATGTGTTACACATCTGATTGCTTTATCGTTTATATTTAATTAATATATCATTGACATATTCAAAAGAATTTAAATATCGATCATTACAAATTATACATATTTGGTTTTTTAAACTAATAACATATTGAAAATTGTACATGGATAACTATAGCTCATAAAAAATCGAAATTGTATGCCTGATAAATGAATAATATAATAGAAATAATTTATAAATTATTAATATTTTAAATCGAGTTATTTATCAAAATAATTTATTTATAATCAATATATTCCACCTTTAATCTTTTCTTATTCTTTTTTCAGAAGGAGCTTTGCAGTCGTGTGTAATCGATAAGCTTAGCAAAAACCATTGACAACCTGTTGGGTCGAAGCCCAAAAATTTGCTTTGATAGATTTACACAGAGTGTAAATTCACCCTCCCACATAGCTGGGCGCCTTTCTCCAGGAAAGCTCATTAAATTTGATTGCATTAAAGACTTTTATCGCATTTGACCAAACGTCTCAATTCGATTTGCCTCAAGTCAAGTCAAGTCAAGCACAGAGTGGAGCAGCAAAATCTCAGTCAATTGACATTTGAAAGTAATGTCAAAACAATCTCTGTCACCTTTTTGCTCCATGTCTATGATTTCATTATGGAGCTGAGAGTGTGGAATGGGCGGAGATAGGAGGGTTTGCTTTGATGCTGGGCCCTGGCTGATTGGCAACGTGTTGATGTGCGCATTCAGCCCGTTTGCCATGTGCTCGTCCACTCTGGGGTGGCGCCTGTCAACTGCCAACTGTCTGTGTCCCCAGCAACAACAACAGCACAGCAGTGACAGGGGCATGTGACATAATTCCGGCCATATCTTTGCAATAAAAAAGCTATAAAACTGAATGGATTGTAAGTAAACATTCGCCCACACACTCAATGGACTATAAAAACTATTCTAAAACTTATTAAGATGTTTTCTAGATAATCCAAAACGAAAGTTCTGTATAGAGATTCATTTTAGTTTTCACAATATATAATATATGAATCTCATGTTTATAAATATATAAATAAACTAGTTGCAAAGCTTTTAAAAACAATGATATATGTAAGGAGTATCGATGAGTCGCAAATGCTCAACTATGAGATCTGCTGAAACGCAGCTCTTTCAAATATTTTTGATGGTTTTTTGACTAAAATGATAGAATATTTACAAATCAGTGTCACCATAAAGTAGTTTTCTAATAATTTGATTGAATCTCATTGCAATTAAATAAGTTCTATATGATCATAGCTAAATCAACTCGCCTATTTATCCCTACGAAGAATATATGCCATGTATAATATTAGCCACGCCTTTTTTGACTGTTGCATAAAGTCTAAGATAATCATTGAACATTTAGCTATGAAACTACATTTATTTATCAATTTATCTCCCAATTTCTTTGAATGCTTTTCCCTTTCATGCCTCTTATGCCTCTCCCATTCCATCTGTAAAAGATGGCATAAACTAGAGCCCAACTATAGACCCCTATTTCAGAGGCTAACCAGCGTCTGCTCCACTGGCCTAACGTAGGTGTGTCAAGTGGACAAAATAGACAAATTTATTGGTGGCAATTCAGACGCCCACAACGGCAAGTGTTGAAAGTCGTAGGCAAGGAACGAAAAGCAAAGCGAGGAAGCGAGCTCATGCGTTGTCTATTCTATTTGTTGTCTATTTCATTAATTGATAACAATTTTTGTCACAATTAATGGCAGCCACTCGTTACGCCTCATTTCGCTGAGTGTGCCATGAAGACCAGACCCAGATCGCGGCAGCAAAAGAAGCAAATCTAAATAAATAATAGATGTTGAGGAGAACAGGAAAAAAATTGATATATAAATGTATATAAATAATCGTAGCCGATAAGGAAGAGAGCAAAACAAAAAGCAACGTGGCCTGTCACCCTGTCACATAAATAAAATATACAAATATATATATTTTCAGTAGGCAAAAAGTTTGCCAGACCGTAGACCGTGTTTCCTGTTGGCCCCGCCCCCACAATTGCCATGACAGCCAAGTGGAGCGCGGGCCGTTTGTCGCATTTAATAATGACAACTCATCAAAAATGTATATGACCTACTTGCTCGTCTCATCAAAGATGCCAAAACCAGAAAAAAACCTAAACGGAAAGAAAACTTGTTGTCGTGGGGATGGCAAAATAAAACAAAAATGTAGCAAAACGAACCCAAAACTGATCCCAGGCCAAACGAGACGAAAGTTGAGCAAACTTTTTCATTCGAGCCGTCGCCGCTGGCATTTTATGGCATTTGGATAGTCCTCAGTGGGCTGTTAAAGCGTTCAGGCCCAGCTGAGACTAAGTGCTCAAATTAGTGGCGGGGCCAAGGGACAGGACTCTGAATAATTGAATCCAGCAAGCCAAAAATCCAGAAAAATAAACTATTTTATATACAAGAGTCCTAACCAGCAGAATTTGAAACTTTCAACTGGTAGCCTTGGTGTCAAGATTTTAACACACGGGTTATTGGCTTACATCCCTAATAATGAATATATAAGAAATACTTTCTATAAATATTATAGCTTACATTATAAATTATATGTGTATGTAAAATAATTTCAATTGCAAATTATTTTATTTTATGTCTTTATGAATTGATATTTTATACATTTACATTTACATTATATTTTACAGTTTCTTCAATATTCTAAAATTCTGTTGCCTCTACTACTTTCTGCATATTAAATTTTGCATCAATGTGAAGCTGAGGTTTGGTAAAGAGCCTCTCATATTTCTCATTTGAATAGTTTTACCAGCAATTAGAATCTAACGACTCAAACGACTCTCTTAAACGTGTTTCTTTATCGGACGTTTCAAAGCCGCTTGAATAAAGTGCTTTGACCGAGTTATTCTTTCATCCTTTCAGGCTTTTAGCCTGTTGCTGTATGGGACTAATTGCCCAACGCATCAGTTGCCTGACTAATTTTGCATAAAATCTGCACAGCAGAAAAAAAGAGGAGAGAAACCAGTTGACCAATTGACCAAAAGCCCATCGAGGCTGACCACAGGACACAGAGGACAGTTGGCCAGGATGTGTGTATGTGCGGCCAAGTCAATGGCCACACGGGCAATTGAGCACAGCTGCTGCCCTCGGTACGTGTGTGCCACTGTGGGTGGGTGTGTGTGTGGGTGGGTGTGTGTGTGTGGGTGTGTGGGTGTGTGGATGTCCCTTTCGTAACAGCCTATGCCTAGTATAATATTGAACAATTACCAGGCATAAAAGCCAGCATTTGACCGCAGCTCGTGCCAAATCGATAAGACAGCCAAAAATAGCCGAAACCCGGTCAAATTCAATTTGTGTGAAAATGAGAGAATTGACACTAAAATGTGAACGCCGTGTGGGTCAGTCAAGCATTAAATTTTCAATCCACCGAACTACAAAAAAAGGGACTGAAAACTGAAGCTGAGAGCAACTGAAAGCTGAGCTTCAAACGCTCTTTGGCCAAGTCTTTCCACTTTTCTTTCGTCTTCCTTTCTGGTTTAGCCCAAATTTTATTTTTAATTATGTTTTCAATTAATTATGCGGCAACACATTTTCAGTCAAAAAGTTTTTTAACGGGCCGCTCGCGCGTTTATTTAATTACCGCCAAGAAATCAGGGAACGAGCCGGCCTTCTATCCCGGCTTGGCCTGGTTTCGACTTATTATTATGCCGCACGAATGGCAGCCTGTTAACAGCTGTTAACGCTGTTTGCGTGCTTCGGCCAAGTTAACTGCCTCGTGAGTCACCTGCAATTGACGTGATGTAAGAAAGCCGTCGAAGAGGCGAGAGAGAGAGAGAGAGAGATCAAGAGAGGGGGAAGAAGAGTGAGAGAAGTGAAACAATTGCCAAATGCAACCCTTTTGATGTAGGCATTACGCATACGCAATGTGCGCTGAAAGCAGAAACAAACTGCTCGAAACGGTTGGAAGCAATCAAAGTTTGCCACAGGCTGTTTAGGAGGCGGGGCAATGGGGCGGAACTGCCGAGCTGGCGCCCCTTTTAAGCAGCTTGTTTCTGGCTTTTTATATACTTTTTTCTTTCTGAGGCTCCACCTGCAAATTTATAGCAAAAAATCAAATACAAGACACAACGTGATAAAAGCTTTAAAAGGCGGAGCTGGCAAAGGAATGTGTGCACCACCCTTGGCTAATGGCTTCATTTGTAGTGCTAAGTACGAAGGGGCGAGGGTGCGAAAAAAAGGGTTTTTGGCGCCTGCTCGTGTCGCTCGTAAATTGCCACATTATGCGGCTTATATAAGAAAAATCATAAATAATTAGAGCCTCGGGGCCTAAGTGAGATTTGTTGTTCAGTGCACTGGGAAAAGGCGGAAGCTCGACTCTGACCTTGAAGCTGGAAGCAAAAGCGTAGGAGCTAAAGGAGAGAGAAAGGAAAAAGTAATAAAATAAGAAATAAAATACAATTTATTAAATGTATTTTTAGTGTCCGAGATATGCAAATCAAGTAGCTGCCGACTTTGAGTTAAAGTGAAAGCAAAATACATAGAATTAAATAAAAAATTCTATATATTCTAGCATAGTTTTTAGCTAATTCATTCTGAGCATTTAGATGTACATATATACAAGTTAACTAAAGTCGTATCTTCTATTTTAATTTTATTTAGTTATTTAATGAAATAAATATTTCTTTCTTTCTTTAAGTATTATAGAGTATAATTAAAATTTTTAAAATATTGTTTATTAAATACTCAAGGAATTTATGTCTATGACTATGTCTACCTCTTTTCTTGCTCTTTCCCTTAAATCATACGCTAGTTCACCGTTATTCTTTCATATTCTTATATCAAATAAATTAGATGTATTCATGAAGAATATCAAATACATAAAATTCATCATTTATATTTATCCAAATATTTTACTGAAATATCTTGATTCATTTATTTTGGTTAGTTGATAAGTTGACTTTATTTAATGCTAAAATTGCATTCGATTCTTAATTGTTTATATTGTTTAAATTAAGTATTTGCCATCATTGGCAGGCTGTTTATAGTAATTAATATTATGCACAATAGGCTATCATTATGGCCGCACGCACTCTTGGCCTGGTCTATTAGCCTTTCCAGTTGTCTGCCGCACATTTTAAATTGAATTTAATAAACACTCTATTCGTTTAAAGTGATTTATTAATGACCGCAAATGCGATTTATCTCAGCATAAATTTCATTTCATATATTTTTGTTCACTTTTTATGCTTCATTTCAGCTGTTGACAAGGGTCAAAGGGGGGCAGAGAGGGTGGAGGAGTTGAAGAATTGCAAGCAACACGAAAACATTTTCAATTTTTGTGCTTGGTATTTACACTTAATTAACTGCACTTTTGAAGCACATAAATTCCACTTGATTAAACCATTGACTGCACTATAATTTCTGCCTTTTAGATAACTAACAGCAGGGAAACTACAACAAAAACCAAAAAGCGCAGCAATTAATTCATTAAAAAGCAATGGAAACAACGACCACGCGCATTTCAATGAACCGAACGCGCGCACACGCGAAGCTGCCACAAGCCACAAGCAGGGGCACGCAGCGGGGCAAGCGGCAAGTACGTAGCACGCTTTTCTATTTTCCCATTTTCTACACGAAATGCGTGTTCCCTCGTTTTCACTTGAAAAGTCTCAACGTGCCCGCGATCAGCCACAGACTGAGCGAAGAAAATAAACACACGACTTTTCTGGCAGCTGCTGGCGTAGATCGCCCTCTCCCACTCTCTCGATTTCCTACTCTCTCTCTCTTTCTCTTTCTCGCTGTGTGTGCTCCTTCGGCTGATCTATTTTTGGCTGAAAATGCTTGGCAACATTTTCGATCTGGCGGGCAACATTTGCCGAGTGGACAGTTCCCAAATCGTATTAAGTTGGCTTACTGCAAATGTATTTAAATAAATTAAACTCGAAATCCTGGTCGCTCATAAAGCAATGCTAGACTTTCAATTACCCAACCCTATATGGACTCTATAAAATCTGTACACAAAAAATATTTAAATTACAAAATCAACAATTAGATTTTGAAAGGGGAGCTCAACGTCTGCCAGATGCCAGCGGCAGCAAAAAAAAAATAAAAATAAGAATGAAGCCCCCAAAATGAATATAATAGAAAACAAACCCGAAACAATAAAAGGAAAGTCATGAGGAAAGCATTAACATTTACAACAGCAACCAGAACAAGAAGAAGCAGCACCAACAGCAGCACAATGCATAGTTGTAGCAAAGAAAATGTTCTTCACATGGTGGTGCGTAGGTGGTTGGGTGGTTGCGTCTACTAAAAAAGGGGGCAGCACACAATGGCCAACAGCAACGGCAACGGCAACAGCAACAGCTAAATGTGAAATACAATATCAGAGCCAGTCGACGTGAAAAGTTTTCAGTTTCAGACGCAATGCAAATACGTCTTCCAAATTTAATTTACATTAAACAAAAAATAAAATACGAACAACTATGGACTGAGAGACAAATGGCAAGAAGTTAATGGAAATGTGAAAACTGTAGAAGAGTCGATTGATATATATATGTACTCTATATATATATATATATATATATATATATATATATCATGCATATAAATTACATTTTATTTATTTATTGTGAATGCAAAGTTGCATGCTTAAATCAGACGAAAATAAATAAAAAGCTTTACAAATATCAAGCCAAAAATTAAATTTAAGATGCGGAGCCTGATTGATTCAGGTTCCTTTAGTTAGTTGTACAAACCGAACCGAATTTAGTCTACAACAAAGAGGCACATCTTCAATTGACTCAATCAAAACCGATGTTTCTTAACTTTAAGAGGAAAAGAGGTTCAAAGAGTCAATGCCTATTGTAGCTAAGCACTTGAATCGAAACCTAAATGAAGACAGTGGTTCAAATGAGAAAAGCTTGCTCAAAGCTATGTTTTTTAGCCTCTAGAGCCTTCCACTGCATTTTTTCCAATCAACTTTTAAACACTTTTAAAGCGGCCAACTTGACCCCAGACACCCCACACGACCCACTCTGTCAGCCCCACTCTCTGCCACTAGCTTGGCTGGTGCAGTCAACTGTCAAGCCAGTGTAAAATTAGCGTTGTAACCATTAGAAGTAAATATATGGAAACAAACTCCGAGCTAAACCAAGCAACAACCACGTGCAACAATTTGCTGGCAACATGCAAAGTCATAGGAAACAGTGCCGGCGCAAATATTAGGCATGGTGTGTTTTTTTTTTCGAATAGAATGCAAAGTCATGAACTTTACAGAGCCATGCGAACAAAGGGGTTACTGTTTATTACTATAAACATAAATTATAGTTTATAGCTTAGAAAAAAAAAACCTCAGTTATACATATATAGATTACAGTTCGCACTAATCAAACTAAATTCTTTTCTTCTCTACTTTAAGTTTACCTGGCCCTTGTTATTCTTTCTGTGGCGTATTTCTAAGTGTATTTGTACACTTGTCTACACGTGCCTTGTGGAGCATGCTTGAGCTGGCTTCAAGACCAACTCGATTTGGCTGACAACTAATCCACATTGACAAGAAACGTCCATCTAAATGTATTGCCTGGCAGCGCTCTCGTCCCCTTTTCGGGCTCGGGCTCTGCCTCTGGCTGTGACTAGACCAGACGCATCTACTATATCTAAATATATGCAGTGTGTTTCACAACTACAACTAGGTTGCTATTGTTGCTGTTGTTGTTGTTGTTGCTGCTGTTGCTGATGTTGTTTTATGCTATTGCCACACGCTATTTTTACAAACAATTTTGCCAGTTGACAGGCGACGGCGTCAAGCAGCTAACCCTCCCTTTTCACCCTGACTGCTGCTGGGACGACATTGAACCACAGGAGGAGTTGCTGCACTGAACGGACGACATGGCAACTAAGTGGCCTGAATGTCAATGTGGATGTGGATGTGGATGTGGCTGAAGTTCATTTTGAAGTGGTTCTGGTGGAGAAGGACGATGGTTGGCGATGGTTGGTCTGCGCCAGAGCTTGTTAGCTGATGTTGTTTTTTAGAAATATTTGTTTGATTTTTCCTTTCAACTAATTTTTGTACCCTGTATAATGTCTTTAAAGCGGGAATGTTTCAGCTCTGCAGTGTATTTATAGTTTATGATTAATATGAATTCTTTAAATATTTATAAAGGTGTTTAAAGGATTTGTGTCACGGCTTGGCATTAGCTACGGGGTATGTACTAGTCGAGCACTTTAAAATATATGTTATTTTTTAGTCAATGCACAGGCAAATTGCAATTTGCTGTTGCACTTGCTGCTGCTGCTGCTGTTGTTGTCACTTTGACCTGATGAAGACTAATTGCAGTTAATGTGGCGTATAAGCGGCGCCATCTATTGCACAAAAGCTGCACTATGAAGTACACAAGATAATTGCATATTACACCAAATGCCCAGCACCCAAAAACTACCCCGCAGGCATATACCAAAGTCGGCCTGGGACAGTTCACGCTTAATTAAGTAAACTACTCATGTTAATTAACAGCAACAACAAAAGCCAAACAATATTATTTCACACAGCAAACGCGGCTCCAAAACAGAATCGAAAGGGGGCAAACACTATTTATAGAGGACACCCGAAGAGGCACTTGAGAAATTCGAAATGAAATTTTAAATAAACATCCAGCGTCTGCATTAGAAGTCAACAAACTTCAGACTAAACGGCGCAGCATATTGAAAAAGCTAAGCTAATAAACTGTAAAGGAGAATTTGAATTGCCTGAGAATTTGGTGATGGAAGGCAAAGGAAGCTAAGAGTGAGAATTAAAAGAAATAATGAGAGAAATATAAATATAAATATAAATTTAAAGACGTCATTCTGGTGTAATTACTCATTCTCTCACTTAGCTCTTCTACAATTTCTTTATTTCCTCAGATCATCTCTCATATGTATTATAATTGAGTGTAAATTCTCACTCATTTAAAGCCGGGAAGCTATTTTTGTTCTGCACGGCAATGAAAGCCTTGAACTTTAGCTACTAAAATGCCAGAGTTTTGGGTATTCCCTGACGGCATATTAAGGAGATGACTGTTCAAGTGTATGCCTATGCCTACACATACATAAGTATATATTTATAAACAAAAATGTTGTAGGGCACATGTGCGATGGCACTCAACTAGGCGTGTCTGCTGATGCGGTTGCTGTTGCTGTTGCTGCCTCCGCATCTTTTCACAAAATAAATTGCGTCAAGTTCAACGCCGCCAAATGTCGAAGACAAAATAGGGAACATGCAACTCGCAACTCGGCGTGCGACTAAAAATAAATTATAAAAATTAACTTTAAAAAAAAATACATAGCGACAAGTTGTGCGGCACGAAAATGTCAACGTGCCTCATAATTAATTGCAACGAAGTGTGGGCGAGGGAGAAGGTTGGGCCGAAGCGGAAAATAGAGGAAAACTCGTGGCTGATCACATGCGGAAGGAAACAGGAAAAATGTCGTGACATCAGGCAGCTATGCAGGGGAGGGTCCACACGTAATAAATAGTCGCTCGTTAGGAGTTCTTTATGATTTTTTTAGAGGCTTAAAGAGTCTAAAAATAAATGAAATTATAAATGAAATATATATTAATTTCAAATATTTATATATTTTGAGCATTTAAGCAAAACTGTGATCTGATATGTATTTTCATAGAACTGGGGCAGAGACATTAAGCTTGTTAGAGAGCTACAAAAAATCTACAACTAAATGGAATACATATGTAAAGTAAAATATATTTCAATTTGAATTTTACCTTTCAATATATTAGATAATATACAATTTACGAACAATACAACAAAAATAATAAATAAGTAATAATTTAATAAATTATATATAAATAGTTGAATTTTCACATTTAAAATTGGATGATACTTTTTCTCAATTCGCTTTCATTTGAAGCATTTAAACCAAGTATGAAAGTGTTAATTCTCTGTTAAGATGTTCCCAGAAACTATGTTCAGAGGTTTCTATTTTGTCTTGCCACACAAATCGAATGCTTATTAAATCGTTCCGCGAACATCAATAAAACTCACGTTCTCGCCAAGGATTCAATGTCGCAGACATAGTGGAAGATTTTATCATGTCGTTAGCAACATTGTTGCCATTGATGAGAAGATGCGTGTTGACAGTAAGTCCCCAGCATCCCAGCGCCCCATGATCCCCCCGTTAACCCAGCTGCTGTTGCTTGTGCTTTTTGCTGTGCATATTTTGAGATATACATACATGCATATGCATACATACATACCTATATATGCAGATGTATGTTTGTTTTTTATGTTCGCTTTTAACACGAACCACGCTGCATGTCACATAATTATGAGCCTCATCATGCAGCTTCGTCTGCAGCATTATTAAAGCCTTTATGCGTGAGCATGTTGCATTTCTCGTTGTTGTTGTGGCTGCTGTTGCATTTTATGATCCGCTAAGTAGGGTAGAATGTGGCCGCTTGGCGCCTGCTGCTCGGCCACTGCCACAGTGCTGTCAGTGTCTGCGTGCTGCTCATAAAGTCAATTAAATATGTATAAATTTAATGAGCATCACAGCCAAGCTTAATGAGGACGCTCATGTTTATAGAGAAGAATCAGGTGCAAAAGTGGTGCAGCATGTTTGCAGAAAAGCCTTGCATAGCTCCAGGCGTTACATAAACTTGGAAATTCTTATTTGCGGAATCTATCATCGAAAGAAATTAGAGGTCTATTACACTTCATCAATGATGTTTTAGGATACCAAATACGAACAGCATGAAATCAACAATTAACAAAAATAAAAGTTAATAAAAATACAAAAAATATAGACATAATAAATAGCAAAAAATATATATAACAAATATATATGTAATACAAAGTAAATAAATAGAAAAGTCTACCATAGACGTTGGCTGAGGATACTCAACATTTACCAAGTTGATTGGGCACAAGGTAAGCACAATTGACAACGAAAATCGTTTACTTTGTTATCAAATATTTAAGCCAGGCAGCAAAATAGGAAAATTTTCATATAATTCAATTTCCACTAAGCCTGCAGCTTAGCCTCCCTCATCATCATTATTATTTTGTAAATAAATAATATATATACAGTCTCCCATTGTGAATGTGTCATATGTCCAAATCGACAAATGAATAAAAAATATAAATAATAATAAATAAATCTAAAAATTAAATTGGTTTTAACAAAAGATAACAGGAGGAATAAAATAAAAGAGTTGCAAAAGTACTCGCACATAAAATGTCATTTATATAAAAGCACCTACTATTCACGATTCTCAATTCACAACATTCTATGCAAATATTATAATTTCCAATAAGCATATTAGGTTTATTATTATTCCATTCGCAGCAATTACTGGACAGCGCATTAAATTTAGAGTAGTCTCTGGCAGGGCGGGTACTAAGCTACTTACGACCTTATCTTTATCACAAGGACAGCCCTCAATAGTTCAATGGAAAAGGAAATCGTCTTGAAATCGGCTTACCTGCAATCAAAGAGAGAGGGAGAGAGAGAAATAAAGCATGAGATAAAGCACATTAATATTATACTTATGCAAACGCTTTTCAAATACAAAAGCCAATTAAACCTCTGCTGAATATAAAAAATAAGCTAATTAGTTCGGCGAGCGCGCGAGAAATTCGAACCACGAGCCTTTAAGTTAACAGCCCAACAAGTTAAGAGCGCTTTAGCTTGGGGCAAATATAAACAGCAATTAGCCAAAAGTTGATGATGCTGGCCGCCTAATTGACTTAGCCAAAGTTTACTTCGAGGAGCCCGAACTATATTAAGGGAGAAAATTCTTTGCATTTTATATGATAAATCTGCTTAGACAACTTAGACGTCCAGCATGTTTGAAAATACACTTTGTATGGTAGAGGAGAGAAACAAGAAACAAGTTACAGTATTTAACTTGAGGTTGCTTATAGATACCCTGTATGTGGATATACATCTTTCAATTTACACAGTAATTTCTAAAGATATATAATATTATTTAATTTGTATATATCTAAAATATTTTTCTATCAAATAAATATCTTTTTTTTTTTAAATAAATTGATAAATTTTTATATTTCTTTACAGTGAAGATATATGAGCAATAGATGTTGACTCTGATATTCATAGATATATATACATATGTATGTATACCCATCACAGAGTCCACTTCTATAGCTACAGGGTATATCTTAAAAAAAAAAGGTCATCTGCGTGGAATGCTGGAATGAGAGTAAACCATGTCACACAGCATCCTGTCTAATACTCTAATATCCGTTTTGCTCGTTATCCTTTTGCATTTGACATGTGTAAGTGGCTGTCAAGCGCTTTAGAATGATATTTTTCCGGCTGCCATTGTTGCTCGTGTTGCTGTTGTTGGTGTTGTTGCCTTTGTTGTACGCTCGGCACCTTCTGCTTTTTGTCCTGTGTGTGTCCTGCCTGGGGCTTGTCCTTTTCTTCGTTGCCATCCGCTGTTGATTTTATTTACATTTTTAGCATTTTCAACGTGACCCAAGAACTCGGCTCCGGCCACTTATGCTAATATTTTTTTGGGGCCATGTGTGTGCCCCTCTAAGGTCAGCAGAAAAACTCTGATATTTGTTTGCATAGGACCCCAGAAAAAAAGAGGACAAGAATGAAATTTGCTAAAATCCCAGCTATAGGCCAACAAATTGCTTAAAACTGGCAACAAATTGCCTGAATGCCTACCTGGCTTAAGCCCTCAGGCCTTGCCTACTTTTCAGTTTTATCTGCTGATAAATGCAGACAGAAAACTGATTGCCAAGTCTTTGTGGATTCCGTTCCCAGTCACTTTAATACGTCTGCCAACAAACTGTTGAAAGTCATAGTTGAAATACATTTAGATTTGTGTGTAGTCCGCCACACATATCAGACATTCTAGTTAGTCTTACTTATTCTCAGCTATTTTGCAACGTCGGACTAAGCCCCAAATGCTTGAGTAAGCACAGCGATTAGAGTCAAAGTTGCATTAAGTTCGACTACAATAATAACAGCAACCTGCGAGAGCCCACAAATGCATTCGTCTTTAAGTCTACTTGGCTCAAAAGCTGGCTTAACAAAATGTACATTCTTTTCGACTAATTCTTTTTTTTTTTATTATTTTCGCAAGTTTTGCATGCGGCTGGACGAAAGCCAATGGGAGGTTGCATAAACAAAAGTTTCTCATTAAAATGAAACTTTGTTGCATTACACAAAACTTGCTTGGCTGCTGTAGTTATACCCTGTACGCAGACAGTAGAAGGGTATATAATATTGCATTTCATTGAAATCATAAGGTTATATTTAAAGCCATTGCAAGTTGAGAAGATAAGAAGAGAGATGAAAGGTTTTGCTTGACCATAATTAATACACTTTATTATAATTCAAAAATTCTTATTATGAGATATATATGTATATGTATATCAAATTTCAGCTATTACATATATACATATCAAAATACAACAATATCATAAATAAACTACATTTCCATTACCATGTTTATAAATAATAAAATACATTGTGAAGATAAGGCAAGAGATGGAAGATGTTTATATCTGAAAGGGTATCTCCTAGTTAAGATTTCTTCTCCAGACTCCTCTTGTTGTAATTGTTGTTTGTATGGTCGCCACACACACACACACACACACACACACACATATTCACATGTCTGGTCGCTCGCAAGTTTGCCCCCAGCGGAGCTGCGAGTGGCCTTAAACTGATAATTGGATTTAATTTTTGAGCAGCCCGAAGCAGCTCAGAAGGTCCTGCAAACACCCTGTTTGGGATCTAGCCAACCCATTCGAAATTGCATTCGCTCTCATGTGGCCATTGGAGCGTGAGCTGATAGTCACACCTAGCCCCCACAAAAGGGGACTAGCTCCAACTAAGCTCCTGTCTGGCGAATCTCCTTTTGATCTGGCTGGCGGCAGCCCGAACTTGTGGATGGGTCGCATGTTATGAAAATTTTGACATGTGCTTGTTATATAACAATGCCCAGCTTTGGGCCGGGGGCTGGGAGCTGGGGGCTCACCCAAGCTAGAGTCCGTAGGGTAAATGTCGCATAAATATTCATTTTCTTGACTTTAACGTAAGGGGTTGGCCGCCCATGAAATGCGTGTTACATAATCCCCTTACAGCTGCCGGGGCTAATTTTTAATTTTTATGGCTCACATGCTGGAGCTGCAGTCCCCTCAGCGAAGCTCATAAAATGAATAATTGCCACTTTTTGGCTCCAGTTGCTTTTTGGACGCTAATAAAGCGACGGCGACGGCGACGACGACCCTTCAACAAATGGAGATTAATTTTATTATAATGTTCGCTGGCAACGGGAGCCGCCCACAAGTCCCTCATATGAGTGGAGCTGGAGTGGATTTTGGTTAGTCCTTTCGTAACCCCACTTGAGCGTTAAATTAATTTCGGTACGGCAAGAGCGAGTATTTTGTTTGACCAGCGCCCGGCGCAAGAGTGGATACTTGATTACCTTGAATGGTTACGGATATTACGTGGACGAGAACTCGTTCCCGCTTCATATATATTTAAACGTATAAACGGAACGCTTTACATTCTTGATGGCCCCGGATTAGCATGGGCAGCTAATCAAAGGGCTTAATAATAATTGGAACTGGATTTGTGGCTGAAGACCTTTGGATTGAGTGTTTGATTATGCTTAGGGATTTTTAGAAGAGGAAAACAACAATTTGAGATGTAGAGCAATTAATTGTATATGGATTGTATATGCATATGTATAATTGTACATGTCAAACTGTTTGATCTTGGGCTATTGTAATTTATTTCATCATGCTTCAGAGAGGAATGAATCTTAGAAGTGAGCAGCAATAGCGTATGAGCCTTTTCATAAATTAATTCATTTAATACATTAGCACTCATATTTTTTAAAGTTTCCTTGCTAGAATTTTGTCAGAAATATAAATTAAAAAGTATTCAAAATTAAAAAAAAAAAAAAACATTGATGAACATAGCTTATCCTCATAAGAAACCTCTCTCACACAAGAGATCCTCAACCACATTTCGCAAGTCAAAAAAAAAACTTTAGTGAAAACCAAAAAAATTACTTTTTATAATAATTTATTTGCCTTTTACCATAAGACTGCAATATTGCTGTTTATGAGAATTTCGAATATATCAATTTTCCATTTGTTTATTCAAATGCAGCACTTCATATGAAAATCTATTTCAATACGCCCCCACCAAGAGCCATAAATCCAGGCACTCCAAAACAATCATACGCCTGAGTCAACAGCTACATAGAACTGTGGTCCGAAGCCTCTCTCTCTCTCACTCTCTCTCTCTCTCTCTCTCTCACTTGCGCTTTATGTGCCTGTCTCTGTGACAGGTCCTTTGGTTAGGCTGGGTGTTTTTGTTGCATAAATCACTTTCACTTGTTTACACAAATAGGCGCTGGCAGAGAGGATGTTCCAAAAATACACACTCTCCAACCTTCCGCCGTATTGAGCTTTACGAAATTTTCAGTTTTTCCTTTTTTTTCGGTTTGGGTCAAAGCAGCAAAGAGCAAAGCGAAAACACGCAACACATGGGCAGAGATATCGAGGAAACAGCACTGCGATAGCACAGGATATGCCTCGGTAATGGGTCAGCAGGCGGGACAATGACAGTCAAACAGACAGACAGACGGACGGACGGAAGGACGGACGGGCAGCTTCAATTTGCCCACACGCCCACACAAATATTGAAAGGGAATAATAACAACAGTTAAACAAACAGAGTGCCGCCCGTTCGGGTCACGTTCCGGGGCTTAAGCCTAACGAAGAAGCAACCGGAGAGAGATAGAGGAGGGAAAGAGAGCAATATACATATTCTTCTCCCCATCTCTCGCAGCACATTGTCAGGTTGTATCAACAATTTAAGCGATACTCTTATTTATTATTATTTTTATGCCTGCGCCGCAAAATGTAAAATTAATATCAAAGCCTCTGCCTCTGCCTCTGCCTCTGCCTCAGCCTCTGCCTCTGCCTCTGCCTCTGCCTCTGCCTCAGCCCACGGCGTAGCGTCGACTGTCTGCTGTTTGCTCACGTAGTCAATTGGCGGGCAGCACGAAAATATATTCCGCTGCATACTTGAGGGCGAGCCCGAACGCAGTTTATAAGCCGCTTTATGCGACACACGAGCTGGGCAAATAATTAACTTCCGTATCGGGGCGAAACTTAGGCCAGCGGCCAATTATGCTGATGGCCCAATAACACATTTGGCTCAATTAAATCAACACACGCCCGTTTGCATTAAAATAAATAAACAATGAACAAATAACAAAATCAACAAAACCGAAAGCGAAAAAAAATCACAACAAAAGTTTTTGGGACTCACGCAGAAAAGAAAAAACTTCGGCCAAAGTTTTCCAACTCAAACTTTTGGCTGCTATTAGAAGTGGGCGGAGGAAGCAGCGCTCAGAAGGCCGTCAAATTATCTGGGGAAATTATTTTTCAACACGCACCAAACACAAAACGACAAATAGGCAAATTGTAGGCGGCTCTATGGGAGTTTTAACTGATGCTTTATATTTGTGTTTTCTTTATGTTTCCGCAGCTTGTGAGAGGGCATTGAGTATTTAAAGAGAACTCTGGCACAAGTTCTATTAAAGAATCACTTAGAAACTGTTTACTTTCTGCATAATTGTTGTTTAGATAGTCGTAAGGGACCGCTTAGACTATTTTGTGAAGACATTATTTTTTATTTTTATGGGACAAACTTTAAAACTGCAGCTGTAATAGTTGCTCAGAACTTTGGGTTATATTAAACACGTTACAGTTGAACAGAGTAATATAAATCTGCTTTAGTGATATGGCTGAAAATGTAGATCGATGTAGAAGAAATATACGAGCATAAAGCATATCAAATATATATAATATATGAAAAAATTAATATATTAACTCTTTCCTTTTATATGAACTGTTAACGACAGTAAAAGTTAAAGGACAAACTTTAAATGTTAAAACTAAAAGAAAAGTGCATCTGCAAAACAAAGTTCCTTTATTTAGATTCGCTCCCAAAGGAAAGGTTCATCGATCTATTTAATATATTTTAGATTAAGCAATTCACTTTGTGCCTCCTTCGCTCTCTCACTCACAATCACACTCACTGCTCTCTGCTCTACCATTTTCTTGCTCGCTCTCTATTTTTCCTGCCGACAACTGTTGCTGTTAACTGGAAGTGCCGTTAGCTACCGCCGCCTTATCTAAATAGCCAAAACTTAAACATGCCAAGGCGTAACGAAAATGTTTATTTGAATAAGCATTGCCTGCCACTCGGAAAGTGTGGCAAACGAGTGGAATACCGTAAATTGTTGACTATTTGCCGTTAATTAACTGAGCCAAGCCAAGGCAAGGCAAGCCAAGTTTCTGAGTGGAAGAGCAACACAGGAATATTTGCACAACAATTTGGCAGGCCGGCGAGTCTGAGCCACCAACTCGAACAGAAACAAAGAAAGCAACGCGAGTTGGCGTTTCTCTTGGCCACAAATCAAGGCGAGTCACATAAATAGCCGACTTAAGTCGCATTTTTCTGTGACTTTTTCATAAGTTGTAACAGTTTTTGTTTCTGTTTTTCTGTTTTCTGTTGTAGAAGTAGTTGGCACGCGAGGTAATTTTTCAATTTGATGCCACGCTGATGGGCATTGCACGATTTCCTGCCGACTTGACAAATCGTGCTAAAATGAAATGTAAGCCTATAAGAAAAGTTTTCTCTTTTTGCTTGTTTCTGTGTAGCAGGAATTACGTGCGCGTGTTGGCAACAAAGCCGAGCTGAGCTGAGCCTGTAACTGGAATGAAAACGGGAGCGGGAACGGGAACGGGAACGGGAACGGGAACAGGAATGAGCTCAGGAATTGGTTCACGATGATGCGGCATAAGCCGGCGACCAGTTGGCGCCCACGGGGAGCTGCACACACCTAATATGTTTAGGGTTTGCGCTTGCACTTAAGTGAAATCAACGTAAATTTAGCTGTACAAGAAGCAGGACACAAAAACAGAGCCAAGCCGAATGCCAAATGAACTGCCATTTTAAAATATACAGTATAATATAGTACAGTTTAGTATACTATGATATAGTATATACTTAAGATTTATATAGTTAAGGAGTGAATATATATTCAATGAGCTCTTGTTATTGTATATAATATTTAAAATAATAATTTAAATATCAGAAAGCTTAGCTTGAAAACAGAAGCAGAAATAATGGTATTGGATTAATAAAATAATAAAATAAAAGAAATATTCATATCAGAGTACATATATTTAAGCGTTCAGACATCTTCTTCAATATGCTTTTGGTATTTTAAAATCTAAATTCTTGCTTGTTCATGCATGGACCATCCCTAAAGTGAAACTGATAGGGACATACGAAAAATACTACTACTACTAATATCATTAGATACAAATATTTAATAAATAAGAATAAACAGAATATTCATGTATAGAAATATGGGAAAAAATTCTACAAGAATTTGCCTTTGGAAAACAGAACATATATTTATTATGTACATACTCATAAAATATATTTGAACTAAATACATTTTGTGCTCCAAAATTAAATTTACATTTGAGATAATTATAAATATAGGATAAAATGCAAAATAATTTGTTTTATGAAAAGTTTATTAAAGCAAAAGTTACATAGCAAATATAGGTCTCAATTTTTTCTTATTCTTAACAGAATATAAATTTTGAAAAAATATATTTCCCTTTATAGCTTTTATTGCTTTTCAACTTTATCTTAATAACATTATTGAGAAATTAGTTTTGATAAATTATTTCCTTATAATGTCATATTATTGCACTCTTAGAAGTTCAGGGGTTGACCCGTACACGTGTCTTTGAGTTAAGCTCCATATGAAATGAAAGCAAATCTAATTTGACAGCCAATGAAGCTAGAAACGCAACCAACCCCTGCTGGAATGGGCTCAGAGGAGTTCTTAAAAATGGTATCAAGATAGAGAAAAGAATTTTAAAGAAAACTTCCGTTTGGGGTTGACTGATATTTCAAGGATAAATCTCTAGCATTTATGTTATTAAGGGGAAATAAGAAATATGAACGAATTCAAGAACAGATTTGTTATATCAGAGGTAAATTCTGCAGCCGAGAACCGGCTGACGTGAAATATTTTAGAATATATACAGGCCATTCATATGTAATATATGTTGCTTTCATGTTCACTGCCATAGCTTATGTACTTTGTCTCTTAGCTAAACGTACTCTTAATCGTAATCTAAAATAATGCGGCGTAGCAAGAAATCACAGCAAAAGGGCTGCCATGCACACCAATGGGCCATTCATCACGGAACGAAACTGGTGCCCCATGTGGGATGCCCCTTTGCCCTGCCGCGTCTGCCTTGCTTTAGACAGGAGGCGAAGGCCAAGGCGCCACCCGTAGCACTTTTTGGCCCTTGGGTCTGAAAAAGATGAATGACTTGACAAATGCGCTGGTCATGAATCAAATATCAATTTGACAAGCGGCAAACGAAGTTTTAGTTCAGGTGCTGCGTAATTCGCCAGGATTTTCTTTGCCTCTGCTTCATCATTTGCTTCTTCCACTTTCTATTCCTCTCTACCTCTTCGACTTCTGTATTTCAGACCTGCCAACTTAATTCAATTTAATTGTGGCCAGCGTGTAAATGACGTTCAGTCGCAGACATTTTGATAAGCTCAAAGTTGAAGTTTTTGGCCGGAGCAAAGATTAATGAAAACTTTTCACCAGAGCCGTTGCACTTGCAATTTAGTCTGGGTGTCGGGCTTGGTTTATTGAGTTTAGCTGCAACTTAGATTGCCTTTCAACGAGTCTGCAATTTTTGGGTGCGCTGTCACAAACTTGACGACGTTTCATTAGCAGCCAAGCCAAGCCAGCCAAGCCAGCCAGTCAGCCAGATAGACGACTTCAGGGTCGCGTCTGTATGGGATTTGCATCGTGAAGCGACGCACCCGCAGCGTGTTCCACATTAATTATAAACAAGACAGCCAGTCCTGGCTGTTTCCCAAAGGGCCTGAGCTCACACACACCCACCCAGTCTCTCTCGATCCCTCTCCCACTTATTCTCTCTGCCTTTCTAGCTGGCTGATTAATAGTTCTCGGAGATCTTCGTGTCACCGTTCACAGTTAAGCGAAAAAAACAAACAAACAATTAAGTGTACAAAAGCCTCACCTGCAGCTTAATACCATAAAAAATTCCCTTCCCTTGCGCTGTTCTTTCAGCTGGCTTTATCAATGGACGCGCAGACCCTCTAGTTTCTCGTCCTGGCTCATGCAAATAGTCCACTTCCTGTCTGTCATTGAACGTCGCCGTAGTTCATTTTTATTACCACTGACCAAAAACGGAAGTTTCGGGCGCCGCGCCTTGCAACTGCAATATGTTGCCAGTCAATAGCAGCTGCTCCTACCACATCTCTTTCCCTCTCTCTCTCTCTCTCTCTCTCTATCTCTCTACCTCGTTTCTTATTGCCATGCAAATCTATGCCAAATGCAGCAACATTTATGCAATGCAAATGCCACACACACTCACACTCACACACACACGACTGTAATACCTTTTGACTAGTTTTTTTCAGCAAACTCTTCAGTGCCCCTCAATCCCCCTTTTCCTATGGTTGCAATTTCAGTTCTTGTCTGCTATCAAAAATAATAAAAACAAAAGGAAACTTCAGCTGATGTCTAAATGGCGAGGGCTGTTTTATTATTTTTATACCCTGAACTAGTGCTGCAAAAATATCGCATCAGTATCGATATAATCGATATTTTCGAAATTTGGAAAAACATCAATATGGTTTTCTTAGTATCGATGTATCGAAAAAAACGATCAATCTTTGCGTTTTTTTTAAATGGGTATGTAGCACATTTATCAAATTATGCTAAATTTTTCAATAAAAATTGGATTGTTTTAATTTTATTGCTTTAAAAAAGAAAAATTTGGATGAGAATCAGGATCCTTTAATGTATTGGAAGGTAATTATTGCACTAATGCACAAATTAATATTGCTATATTCATGAATATATAATTTTTCAGAACGCCAACAACGACGTAGCTCTTCAAACGCTGGCAAAAAAAACATTTATGCATTCCGGCAACATCTGCCGAAAGTGAGCGAATGTTCAGTAAAGCTGGAATAATTGCTAATTCTAGACGAGCATCGTTAAAACCAGTTACAGTTAAAAAGCTATCTTTTCTGAATAAGAACCGATGGGTTTTGTCTTAGATTTCTAAATACAGCGAAAGATCTCGCTAAAATCGCCATGGAGGCAATTGATTTTGTTATTATTAATTATTAATTAATTTCAAGCATCGGGATTTGATAATATAGTTTTCTCTTAGCTTTTATAGTAATGTATAGTAGTAGTATATATATATGTATAATGTATAGTATATGATCTCGCTCAAATTGCCATGGAGGCACTGGTTTTTATTATTATTATTATTTAATTTTAAGGAACGCATAATGGGTTTAAATTTTTAGTTTAAATGAATTATTTTTATTTGTTGGATTTAGGTTAATGAAAAAAAAAAATCCAGTTATACGACTATAAAGTTTTTGGCTTGTTTGTTTTAATAAATTTGTTTTTGTCTGAGCTGTTGCTTTTATTTGAATATTGAAATGGTTGCCTTTTTATCCATTAAGAAGTTATAACTAATATAAGCATTAAAATAGATCATTTACAAGAAAATAAATATTTAAAAAAAAAGTGGTCGATATATCGATATTATCGATATTTTTCTCTGAAAATATCGCAAATATCGATACTGCCAAATATCGATTTTTTTGCAGCACTACCCTGAACCCATTGAAAATGGGATTTCAGGGTATAATGTTTTTGTGAAAATGTATGTAACAGGCAGAAGGAGGCGTGGCAGACCCCATAAAGTATATATATTCTTGATCAGGATGACGAGCTAAGTTGATCTAGCCATGTCCGTCTGTCCGTCCGTCCGTCCGTCCGTCCGTACTAACGCAGAGATCTCCTAAACTACAAGTGCTAGAGACTTGAAATTTTACATGTATACTCGTGTATACCATACGCAGTACGAGTTTATCATATTTTTTCGATAACTCATCCCATTTCTTTTTTATCGATAACAATCGAAAATCTGACTTTGTTTTTAAAGCCTAGTTTGAATACTGTTAGACCTAGAGACTTCAGATTTACTGTGTAGATTAATGTGATGAATACAAAGATTTTGTCATTTACAGATTTTGGATGCCACGCCCCCTTCGCCCCAAATTTGAAAAAAACGTATATCAAGTACTAGAGACTTGCGCTTTGGCATATACACACATTTGAATGTTATTATTACGTTCTGAAAATTTGATGAAGATAGTCCCACTACAAAAAGATTTATTCAACAAACAAATTTTCGTAATATAGCCCACACGGCAGCCCAAGCGCAGTAAGTGCGCAGTTAGCAGAGCAATTGTTTATGCGTTCGTATGGATGCATGCGTACGGGTGTGTGTATGTGTTTTTGTATATGTACATGAAAGATGTGTAGAATAATTGGAACCAGTACTTTGCAGGGTTCAGGGTATCTCCTAGTCGAGCAGTCTCGACTAGAGCCCTCTTACTTGTTTATAGCTGTATTAATTCTCACTGTATTAATTGTTTTTTTGATCAATAACAATAATTAAAGATTCGAGATTTTAAAAAATTCTGAAATCTAATTTCAAAATAAAATTCAAAAATTAATCGTATTTAACTGAAAATTAGAGCTTCATCCAAGTTCTTGTATTTTACATATAGTCTTATAATATTTTCTTCTCCTTTCCGTTAATATTAATCTATTATAATATACCCTTAAAAATAAAGATGTATACTAGATTTTATTAGATATAATTTTTTTTTAACAGTTTTATAAAATGTGTTGCCCTTAACACTGGTATGCGCTCTGTAACGGAGATTGGAGTAGAAACAATTTGTCTTAGAATAGACTCTACTCTACTCTTACTTTAAATTAATTTTAAAATTTTTGTTTTTGGAATATCCTTAAAGATTATTAACATATTAAATTGTGTTTATATGGGTAATATTTTTGTCAAACATACGCAGAGGTATTGAGGTATGATTATTTGTGAACCTCAATTTACGTTTCCTAAATCTATTAATAAATTTGTTTAAAAATCTCAATAATATATAAAAGATACGTGCTATAAATTCTTATATTAATTCTATTATTCATTTGAATATTTTATTAATGTATAGTAATTTTGCTTTAATATTATTAAATATATTTTTGGAGAAATTCCGCTTTATAGTTTATAATTTATACAATTTTCTGTAAAAATTTTACATCACAAAACTGATTAAAATACCCTCGCATGGATGCAGCTCTTTAGCCCAAGCAGCTTAAAAGCTTTTTAGGGGCATCATTTACACCGTCAACGTTTTTACTTTTTTTTTTTCAATATTTAAAAACGGACGCAAATGCCACAAAGAGCCAAACGAGTTGCGATGAAGCAAACGCATATTTAAACTATGCAACATTTTGCAAATAGAAATGGAAATGGATTCTAGGCTAAAGCAGCAGGGGGAGCAAGCTAGTGAGTGCGTGTTGCATTGAGGTTAGAGTCGGTTTCTGTGTCGCACAGCTGAAATGTGGCCAGAGCTTAGAAGTGGGCAACGAACCGAATCTGGTTGAAATGTGGTTTGTATTATTAAAAATTCCCTCAGCTAATGCTGGGCTAGTAGGTGTTGCAGCCACCCTCCTCTGCCACTCAGCGTTAGCCGCTGTTTGTGCAACTGACGCTCATTAGAGCGTTGCTGACATATTTTTTGCTTTTTATTTTTAATGGAATGCCAGTTGCCACAATCCCCCTCCTCACTTGGCTAACAAATTCAAATATTTTACTTTGCAAAATGCACAAACTGCTGACAACTCTAACACGCACCAGCATTCCATCTCCCTCTCTCTCTCTCTCTCTCCCTTCTCTATCTCACTTTGGAACTCCTCTACTTAACCATCAATTTCTAATAATGTAATTTTGTAAACGTCATTTTGTAGCAGTAAGCCCTGGCTTCTTCCAAAAAAAAAGGGCGCAGAGTGTTCGGTGGTTGAAACAGATGCTGTCTGCATTTTCCCTTTACCTCTGCCACGCCTTCACTCCCACACTCCCAAAACACTTTCCCTCTTTCTCTAAACGTATCTCCTGCAACTTTCATCACGTGCCAAACAGAAATTTGCATTGTAGCAGCACTTAAAAAAGTGCAAAGGAACAATGAGAAACTAAAATATACCCTATGTCTGCATTCGAATATGATATTTTACCACATCTCAAATGTATAGTGAGTCTATAGATTTCGACTTGCCCGATTCTAGATCCTACTCTTAAGGAAAAAAAACTGCCACATACATATTTCTAAAGTCTTCGGATTGGTAATCTAAACTCAGAAACTCCCGTCATCTACCACTCGACTTGTCTACAGGGTATTCAAACTTAGAGAATGATAAAAAGAAGTGCTCTAACGAAGGCAGTTACTCAAATATTTGCAAGTTGCAAATGCAGCAAATGCCAAAATGATGAGGCACAAGCGTAAACCATACTCAATTACTGGCCATGACACCTTGCAACAATGCCAAGAGGGACTTTCCCCCATCCAGCCTTCTGTTAGGGGGATCCGACATTTGCCACCCTGCCAACTGCAAAATACAAGCCAGAAACATTCGCACGCTTAGCCAGACAAGAAAAGGTATTCAGGCAGGAGGCGAGTTGGAGTTGGTCGTTGCTTGAGGGTGAGCCCATCATTTCCATGGGTGCAAGAAATTAAAATCTAATAACACAGCTCAAAGCATAAATATTTGTTATACTTTCGCACAGATCAGCCGGTAGCTTGAATGCTGATGAAGCAGCTCGCCAACCCCCGCGGGCCTCGACAGTGGCCGCAACCCTGCTGCATAGTTTACATTACAGGAGGCGGGCCTCCAGGAGAGCTGGGGCATAAAAACAAATTATTACACACTCCAGAGCAGCAGAGAGAAATGTGGGTAGCTGCAACGGACAGTGAGATTTTTCGTAGGCCATGGCAACCTGTGCAACATTTACCCCCAGATGCTCGCAGGCAAAGGCTTCTGTTTTCTGTTTTCAGTTTGCTGTTGCCTCTGCACCCAACAGCAGCAACAAAAACAACAACAACAACTCGATTTGCTCTTTGTTGTTTAGCCTTTTGTTTGGTGGTTGCAAGCAACAGCAGCAGTAGCGAGGGTTGCCTTTAAAGTCAGCATCTACTTGATGGATTATGACTGAAAAGCCCGCGAAATCTTTAAGCTAATATCGATCAAGCCTTTTGATGTACTTATGAATGTCATGTCTGCAGTTGCATTTGATTGATTACCAGATTAGGAAAACTCTTTCATATAAGCATTTAGATTATATTTAAAGGTTGATGGATACTGAAAACAGTTATTATCTTATTATTTTTATTGCTTTTTTGTACTTTTTTAAATATCTGTAAATTATCTATATTTTCTAACATTTTTCTATCGATCTATCATCTATCCATCCCCTAATATATATATTATTAATTTATTAATATATATTATATCTATATATAATATTAATATCTGTCAAAGATTATTCTATACATCTATCTTTCTAACATTTATCCATGTTTTATCACTTACTTATATGTATCGCTCTATAAATTTATATTTTTATTTTTAATTCTATATTATCACATTGCTGTTTACTAATTTTATACATTTATCCATGCATTTATTCATTTGTATGTTTGCCAACCCCTCAATTAATATATCCATCAATATATCTATATATTTTTTTTTTCGTCTAATGCATATAGATCTATCTATTCTATCTATTTCAATCTTATTTCGCAGTTATCCACGGACTTTTCTTTTGTAGAAACCTAGCTCAAGCTTTCGACCGATTCATTTACAATTCGAGCAGCTCTCTTATGACTGGCCTCGTGCACCCCTTTTATCATTTTTGTGCTTGGCCTAGACAAAATGTTTGGGTTTCTGCAGCATCTTCAGCAGGTCCATCATCACAGGTACAACAGCAGTCAGCCAGGGGTAAGTTTTTATTACGCTTGTTGTATGAATTTCATGTTGTTTTTTTTTTTTTCTGTGAAATTTGAAATTTGATTTAAAATAGATTCGATTATGAGTAGAGTTTTATGCTGCGTAGCTGACATGTTGCATTTGTAATCTTAGCTTCACAAACACACAAACACATACAAGGCAGATTGACGTATATTTGCACAGAAACTCTTTGAAATTCAATATGCGTTTTATATGCATTTCACCTCACATTGAATTCAATTCTGTCCAGCCTCTGGCTGGAAAAAGCAAGGGCGAAACCAATACAAAATCAATTATGGGAAACGACGCGCCTTGCAACAGCAACAACAACAACAACAACAACAACAACAACGGCACGAATCGAACTGTATATATAAACATATATCATTGTGAGCGTGCGTGTAAAGCAAGTTCTAAGCCTGTGTAAAACCTCGTGTAGAATTCCCTCCTCTGTAAAACTATAAATGGCCGACGTAGGCTTAAGTGTGTTTGACTGCGGCTAATATTTATTTCCGGCAAATAAATCCCCAGCATGTGCACAACAACAATTCAGGGTTCAAAGCCCACTCACACACACACACACACACACACAGAGAGAGAAAAGGGATACACACTGAGCAAAATAAGGACAAAAAAAAAAAAAAAAAGAGAAGACGCAAAAAGTAGGTTATTAATTTCGCAGGACTCTCAGCTCTAAGCCCATGACATTTGGCTCCCCAGGCTGTGGCATTAGTTTTATGGTTTTTATTCTCCCCCATCTAGGGGTTATTGATAGGCGAACCTCAACCCCTGTCCGGGTCGTCACATCATAAATTCTCATGTTTGTTTTGTTGTTATAACTTTTGTCACCAGGTAACGCCGCACTCGACAATCTCAAGCCCAAAGCCTATTCATCTAGCCAATTATTTATGTTAGTTGTTTGCTCTTCTAATTAGCAAAAAACTCCTTCGTTTGCTCTGGCACTCTTTTGTGACAGCTCACAAAATATTTAATGCCATTTGCAGAACTTGAAAACTGAATCGAAAGTGCAGCCAGTGTGCAATGCAAAACTTTCTTTTGGCCTGCTCTGGAAATCTTTCTGTTTGTTTTCATTTTGATTTATTTTTATTTTTTTAATAGTTTTTGTATGCTGTAAGCTAAGCTCAAAGTTATGCAAACAATATTTAATGCCCTAACCGAAAAGGTAATCATGAATTGTCATCAGGTTTGTCGAGGTATATCGAATAAAATTCATTTACTTTTTTGGTGCAGTGAAAGGCTTTGAGTGACATTTGAAAGAGGTCGGGGTAGTATATAAAATATTGTTTAGTCAGTGGGTATGTCGTTTATTTCGGCTCAGTTTATTTACGATTTATCGTGGAATTAGAAACACACATGAAATAGCAAGACTCGACCTTGATTACAAATCTCCAGAAGAAGAAGAATTTATTAGTTGAAAGCCTGCTACTTACTGATAAGAATTAATATTTCATTAACAGGCTACAAAGTTGAATGTTAATGAAATTATGTTTCGAATTACAAAAGGTTGATATTTTAATGATAATATTTTAATTTCAGCTCTCCATACACATTAAAATTGGGACTGCTTTGTATTAAATGAGAACAGATTACATTTAATTTAATGCTCTCATCAACTCTCTGTTATCCTCTCGAGGTAATTGTCAGTCTGCAAAGGGTATCTAGGCAACGCCTTATCCTCCACTCAAGAGGCAAGGCGAAGTGCTTCCTTTACTCGGGCTGTCTTTTTGCTTGTTCACATTTATAAGCTGTGTGCAGCTATTTCAGCCCGGGGCCGAGTTTATCTCAGTTTCTCCTCGGATGTCTCGCAAGGCAAATGCTCGATGGCATCTTTGTCTCTCTGTGGAATGCCTTCAACTTCCACTGTTCAGCACTGATTTATTCGCCATGTTTTCTTACCTTTCAGCTGCACAAAGCGTTGCGCAAATCGTTATGGCCAAAAGAAATGCAAATAGAAGGAAGGGCCTTAAAAATCTCTTTTAAGAAATCTGAAATGCAACAATGCAATTACTCTGCGCATTTTTTTCTCATTTTTTTACCGCATTCAGCTTCGGCTTGAGTTCCGAAATTAATTGCATATTTTGAGGCTAACGGCAGCTCATAAATACGTCGTGCCAAGCTAAGAAATAACTTTTTAATTAGTTAGTTACACAAACAACAACAAACAACAAAATTGAGTGCAGCCGGGCGGCAGCTTTTGGCCAGCGGAGAAATTTAATAAATAAATTTGCCAATAAGCCAAAAATGCGCTTTGGCCAGGCGGCAGACGACTTGCCAAGAGCAGTTTAAAATATGCATTAGCGCCAAAAAAACTATTCAACAACAACAAGAAGAGTAGCACCAGCAGGAGAGGTAGCAGCAGCAGCAACAAGCTGGCAACATCAGAGTGCCAGTGTAGCCAGAGTTTTCAAGCATCGCTGCCTTGTTAGTGGCCAAAAATTATGGCTATAATTTATCACACAGAGCAACAGCATGGCTTGCGTAGAGAATACGTAAAGAATGCAATAGCGAGTGGGAAAGAGAGAGACAGATTGGAGCATGCTTAGTGCTATTGCTGTTGCAACAGCTAAGAACCTAAGCGCTGCGATTATATTTTAAGCACAAACTTTTCCTCTTCAAGCGCTGACACACTGTAAATCTGTTCAGATCATAGAAAGTAATGCATAGAAAGTAATATGTTATGGTTAGTTTAGCCAGATAAGCTAAGAAAATGAAAAATATAAGTTTCAGTTAGTGAAGAGGACGAAAACACCACATATAGGTGTAACATGAGTATATATGTATAAAGTATTTGTTTTTAAAAATCAAAATTCAGAAAGTTATAGAAAATATTCCAATTACCTTTTTTTTCTTAATAATCCCTTTTATATTTAACAAATGAATATTTAAAAAACCATTAGATTTTTGATGTATAATATGATGAAATTTCCATTTTATGTTATTCATAACAACACTTTTATATGCGTTTACCAAGTATATTGGTTTTGAAAGGACAATTCACTTACTTTCATTCTATTTACTTAAATACTTATCTATATAATGATATGTATAAAAGAAATTGATTGCAGCTTGGTATCAAGGGCTATCTCAGATACAATAAGTATTCAAAAAGGATATTTTCACTACAAGAAACAATCCATTGCAAGAAATAAAACTTAAGAAAAATCATTTGACTTAAAGTGTATGCACAAAAATATATTTCATTTCCTTTATCTTCAAATCATACATTATTATTATTATCATCTATATGAATTTGAATGCATGTATTTATGTATAGATCATAAGCGATTTATGTTCTGCGATGTGAACTAAATATATCTGGGCTACGGCTTGCTTATTATTAATATATATTTGAATGGTTTTCTGCTAGATTATTCACAGAGACTAAATAAAGAGTTACTATATTTACTATATATGAAAACCAAACTGAATAGAATCAACGTTTAAACTCAAAAAACAGAATAAATTGAAGCTGTGAAAATTAATTGCACCTCAAAACCAAATTAAATCCAATTCAAATCACTTTCACGGTTTCTACATATAAAGCGTAATTACTTATTCCCCATTGAGAGCCACAATCTAATACCAATGAAAGCTTCTAATCTTTGACGTGGCAGAGGCAGCATTTGCCAGCGGCATTAAGAGCCGAGCATGCGAGCGTGAAACAGCTGGAGAATGCACCAAAAAGTATGCAGCGCCTTTCGACTGCATTCACATTTGCTAGCCCCTGCAGGGCTCCATTTCAGTGCGGAATTCGTTCTACTGTCTGAATGTCTGTCTGTCTGTCTGTCTGTGCGTCTGTCTGTCCGACTGCCTGTTAGCTGGTTTGAGTGCTGTCTACAGCGTCTGACATGTTTTAAGCATAAGTGCAACGCATTTAGCTGTCAGAGCTGTGCGTCGACATTGGCGTTCCTCTTGGGTCTTCGCTCAACTCGGCTATTGGTCTTGGCTGACTGCCCGCAAGGCCCCAGACTCAGGCGACGCACTGGACCAAACCAGGCCTGTAGCGGACGCATTTCTGATAGTGCGCTGTAAATTGAAAACAGAATAAAAAACCTTAAAGTGCAGCAAAAATGCTGAAGGACATTGTTCAGAACGTCATTCGCCTCCTCATGAGCCTCATGAGCCTCATCCTCGATCTCCCCATCCTTGTCGCATGTGCATTAATAACGCTAGCATCCATTAAACGGCTCAGTTCCTGTGCCCCTTAGGCCCCTACCCGGAACGATCCCGGCAACAGACGTTGGTAATGCGGCCCAGCTGGCCATAAAATTAACGCACAATATTAATACACACACTCACACACACACACTCACACGCTCACACTCATTATTTTGTTGCAATGAAATTATTATTAAAACCAACCAACTGGCAAATGTGTGAAAGAAGAAAGCAGTGGGAAAATGAGCGAAAACCCATTGCAAATGCTTCTGCAAATATATTGTTGCTTAATTCAGATTCCACTTTAATACCTCGCGGGATATTTTATATACATATATATATATACATATGTTATATATGTACATATATATTCCATTGACAGCTGCAGTTGCAGTCCCAGTTGTTTATCAGCTCACATCTATAATTTCGATGCGAAAAAATTCTCTTTTTTTATTCATTTGACAATTCATTTTAAATAGTCACAAAAAAGGAATTAACTGTTGCACTGTGAAATTAAAATTTGTAATGAACGTTTTACACTTTAGTGAGATGTATTAGCTATGTTAGGGCATTCGAGTTAAATAGTTTACACATTATTCTTCTATACTACAACTTTTATTCAGAAACCTTCATCTGGATGAAGAGGTTTAAAATGTCTATTGATTGAATTAATTATAAATAACAATTGGGTTAATGCCAGAGCAACAAAGGCCTTCAGGAAATTATAGAATTATTTTAAAGCAATCTTTATAGTTTAAAAATAGACTATCTCTTTTTTGACTACCAACCTCTATTAATAATGAATTTAAAGTACTTTAAAGTTGGACAGCTACAGCTATAAGGGAAAAGTAATTTCAACATAATTTTCATGATTCAAAATAATTAAAAAATTAAAAAATCTATGTATAAAAAAATCTTTTAGTTTCTAATAAAACTCAAATATTTATTTTATAAATAATATAAAGTTGATTTATTTTATAAAGTTGATTTATTTTATAAAGTTGATTTATTTTATTTAATAATATTTAAAAGCTACAATAATAATAAATCGATTGAGCCTCAAAAGTACAAATATAATATGTATTTGGACCTATAAAGGAAATATATATTTGAATTTGTATTCCAGATAGTCTTTCTGTAGGAAAAACACACAGCTTCATATATGTATATATATTCGCACATCTAAAGTAAGAATCTCTAGAAGTTTCTGAATGAAATGTCATCTGAGTTTTCATGAAAAACTATAAATTCATCAAATTGTAGCGCATCTCATTCTCGCATAATGCCCTACCCATACACACACACACACACACACCCGCACACACACACACACGCACACTGAAACACTTTTTGCACATTTTTCTTTTTCTGGGATTTATTCACTATAATTATGAACGATTTTGCGCACATATGGCATTGGCAATGGCCATTTTATATCCATTCGTGCAACATCCGGCGGCACATAATTATAAAGTGCACTTGCAACATTTATTGCCAGTCATAAATCAAAAAGTTATCGAAATGAAAGCCAGAGTAGAGATAATCGCCGCGCGAGTCGGGGGCGACACTTTTTACAACTTATTGGACTAATCAGTATCAGTATACATATGTGTATATGTATGTGTACATGTCTGAATGTGTATGCGTGTTGTGTGTGGTGTGTGGCAAGCAGCCAGGGGTGATACAATCTGATAAGGGGGTTGCACATAAAGTAGCCCGCGACACGCGACACGCGACTTGTGCCACATAGGAAACATTTCCGAGCGCATAAACAATGCAGGGCTACAAGGCAACCCCCAAATACGAGAGAGGAAGAGAAGCAGCAGCAGTAGCAGCAACAGCAGCTGGAGCAGCAGCCACTGTGGTGGCAGGCCGGACCACGACAGCGTCCGACATTTGACAGCTTAGCGCCTCGCGAAGAGCTTGCCGGAATGAGGAGAAGCAGACGAGTTGCTCGTCCAGCATTGCACGAGAAAATTGCACGCCTCAGTGGCAGTTGCAATTTGCAATTGAGTTCTTTGGCTAGCAGGCGAACGCACATAGAGATCTCTATGCGTTCCATACTTTCTAGAGCAGGGATTACCAAATAGAGAGTGCTGAGTGCTAGGCCACAGCACATTGGGCTGATGAGAGCGGGCTTGGAGTGGGGCTGCGGCAGTCAAATTTATGGCCAAGTGGAAGCGAGTCATGTGTCGCTTTGCATAAATTGCTCGACTTCTGTTTGGTTAGAATTAATGAGTGTGGGCGGGCCATAGGCAGGCGGGCCAAATAGAGTGACTATAAAGTGAGACTATAAAGGAAGTGCCGCAAAGCGAGGCATTTAAACGAGTCGAGGGAGAGAGACTGATGAGAGATAAACAGAGAGGGAGATGGGGAACAGAGATTATTGCCTAGGCACATAAACTCAACTCTTTATGTGATTTTCTCCTTATCAAGCCATTGTAATAATCTTGATTATAAAATCTCAAAGGACTTGAAGCGAAATTTGGTAAGTAGTTGATAAATGCTAAATAAATGTTTTTAATTTACATTTAAGTAAATATTTTCTTATCATAGGAAGTAGTTGATAAATGTGAAGTAAATGCTTTAATTTCAATAGTGTATACACAATTTCATAGCTTGATATTTGTTTTCTCGAAAATAAGATAATCTTATCGAATTGTTATTTATGTCTCGCTTGATGAAGTGAATTAACTGCTTGAAAATTCTTAGTCATTTGCCCAAAAATCCTCTTTGTTCTTGACTAAAATTGTAGGAATTTCAAATAAATTACTGTAACAACTAAAATGTATTATATTTTCTCCTAATAACTTTTATTTGCTTGAGCTATTTCTTATTTTTAACTGTTTTTAATTACTTTTTCAGAATGAATTCTCTTACACCTTAATTGTGCTACATCAACAATTTCTGGGTTCATAAATCGCCTGTCTTTTGGCTAATCCTGCTTCAGTCTTCTTATATTTCATCTTCTCCGATTTCGGACTGAGTTGTTAAAGCTATTCGGCATTATAAACTCTTTTGAGCAGAGCTTAATTGTCTTTACTTTTTCAGAACCAATTTTCACCTTTCATTTCAGTATTTGCCTCAATTGTTTTTCTCTCTTTTACTCCATTTAAATTCTCTTTATATTTTCTCCCATCCGCCCTCTCTCACTCCCCATTAGGCTTGAGCCTGTAGCTACCCTCGTGGCACCGTCTCTTGACCATGTTTGACTGCCTGCATTACAAATATGAAAAGCACTGCAGTTGACACTTCGCTCCGGTTGCCCAGGTTTATTGAGCGACCATAAGTAGACTTCAGTGGATGCCGCGAGGCACACAGTGAACCAGAGGCTTGGCCAGACCTCAGTTCCGGCTCAGTTGTTGGGCAATTTTTGCTGTTTGGTGCAAAGAGCGCATTTCAATTTACAAATGACTCAAAATGCCTGTGGCAAGCGTATGAGGGCGAGCACACACACACAGTGCGTTGTCATGGCAACAGTTTTTAATTCAATTCCATTAAAAGTCGCAAAAGATGCTGCGCACAGCTGTGCGAAAAGTATTTCTCTTGTTATTCTCGCTGTCTCTCACATTCTCCAGCGGAAAACTAATGAAGCGCGCAGTGCCAACGCGAGGATTGATTGCTCCCCGGAGGCGCCGATGGCAGTGGCTGCCACTTGACGCAAAGAAAACAGTAAAATTGATGCAATCACCAGGGCCAAGAGCCAAACTCAACCCCCTGATACATTCTAAACGAGCAACCTCCCTTTTGGCTGCACTGCTCAGCCTCAACTGCACTTTCATGGATGTTTGATAATTTCCACTCTATAGGATTTCACGAACGGGACGAACTCCCCCGAAGGGAGCAGCTGCATAATAAGACTTGTTAAGTTGCCCGCTCGTTAAGATAAGTGAGCCGGCAAATGGCGACAAGTGCGAACCCGAAACATGCCACAATGATTACCGGCCTTAGATATGCGAGTGTGGGGTGTGCAAATGTGATTGCCGAGGAACAAACCCTCAGGGCAGGTCTCACACATTACGTATTCTCGCAGAAGTTTCAGATAAGCTGTACTTTGAATATCTAATCGAAATAAATGTGGCAGTTGCAGCGTTTAGGTGTAGTAAAAACGATTGTAAGACATTCGGGAAATATTTATTGTCATAAAAGGTTCTTAGCAATGAGAAGTTGAGAAGATGAAGAAAAAGAAGGGAATAATATGTAATGTTTAATAATAAATTCAATTGTATTTATTAAAAATCAATTGAAATTCATTCAAATATGATTGCAGGCACCAATCTTATCTATACTCTTTAATATATGTGAATATATCTAAATTTCTTTAATTTATAAAGTAATTGTAAATAAATGATAAATGTCATGCTCTGGGAAGCATACTCAAAATAAGTCAAGTCTTTCTACCTAAATTCAAACAGTCTTCAAGTTGTTTCTGAGAAAGATACTTTTACTTAGGAATCAATTTGAGTTACCAAAATTGATACAATTGAGATAACAAAGCGAAAGTATGCTAAATAATAAATATATATTTTTTAGTATTATAAGTATGTCTGCGAGAAAAGTCTAAAAACTTTTCGATTTGAGATGAAAAATTAACAAAAAAAAAAAGTATTGATTGGCTTAATACATATATATAACTTAGTAGCATCTCACCTCAATATAACCCTGAACACTGTCGCATTGCTGGAGCACCAGAATGCTCGAGTTGGCCTTCAGCTCGTCTGGGGAGCAGGGCGAAAGGAATCCGCTGTCGGCATCGCTGTGCGTGGAGAGTGGGCGGGGCTTGCGTATCTTGTATTGGACATGGCGACTGGGCACGGGCCCCGGATTGAACAACACGTAGTTCGACTCGATGGGCACCGTGTGGGAGCGCTGATCCTTGCGCTGCTGCTGCAGTAGCTGCTGCAGATGCAGCATGTGATCGGTGGTGACCAGCTCCGAGATGGCGCGCTGTTCCACTGCGGATTTCTGATTGGTTTTCTTGGCTGCAGGGCGGAAGGGCGACAAATTTAGGAAGGTGAGCTTCTTCTTCATCGACTGCTGCTGCTGGTGCTGCTGTGTCGCACTGGAGCTGCTGCTGGAGCTAGCCGAGTTGGTGGATGTGGAGGACTCGACAAGGGCCGTTGAGGTGGTTTCTGTGTCCTTAGACTCCTGACTGTTGGACATGCTGGGCGCTGACTCGCACTCGTTCAGCTGCTGCTGCCGCTCCAGCTTGGCATGCACGAGCTGCTCGTTGCTGAATGGATTGGGTATGCCAATGTCCAGTATGGCCGGCTCCATTTCAAAGTCCTCCGGATCGATGACAAAGTAATTGTGATGCTCAAAGCTGGGCAAGGCACAGGCGCTGCCTTCTGTTTCGGCCTCTGCCTCGCAGGATGTCTCGATAACAATCGTCTCCTCGAGCTCGTCGCCATCGTAGATGACCTCCGGCACCAGCTCCTCGTCCTCGCAAACCAAGTGCTGCCTCGAGCTGAATAGAGGATCACGCAGTCCATGCTTCGCACTGCCAGGATAACGCAGCGCCTTCTCATTGATGAAGTCCACCGGATCGAACAGGCAATAGTTGTCCATGTGAGAGGTCGCTGCCTTTCGCTGACGCACCGGCAAGTTCTTCAGCTTCTCCGTATAGTCAGCTGCGTCGTCCTCGTTGTTGTTGGCCAGCTCAGGGGCTGGCGGCGGCGGGGACAGCTCCTGACTCAGCTGCATGTCCTGGCTGGCAGGCGCTGCCTGCAACGACTTCTGCGAGCCGCGATGCAACGTGGCAAATAGGCCGCGCGCTATGCAGTTCTTCAGCTCCGTGACACGCCCCTTGTAGGGGCTCGACTGCGCAGAGCTGCTTACGGCAAGCTCCTCGAGCCCGAGCTGTTTGCTCAGCTCCTTGCGCTCCTTTTTGCTAAGCACCACTTTGCCCCGGCTCGGAGTGTTGGGTGCCGAGTGCAACAGCCGCGATTCGCGCGACGGGATTTGCGAGAGCGGCGGCGGCGTGGGCGGTGCAGCTGGCTGGCGATAGGCGCCCTGCCCCACCGCCGGCACCACCGTACTGGTGGCATAGCTAACGGGCAGCTCGCTGCAGCTGTGCGCCACTTGGCTGAATTCCAGCTCCATGTAGTTGGCAGTCTTCGAGTGCAGCGTTTTCTGTGCTTTGGGCCGGGCGCCCAGCTGCAGCTGTTGCAACTGCTGATGCTGTTGCTGCTGCTGCTGCTGGTGCTGCTCCTCCTCCTCGTTGGCATTGCGATCGGAACGTCTCGACATGTTTGCTTCCACTCATAATGGGCGGGCAGTCGCCCACATTGTTCACTTTTTCGCTACTCGATTCTGTTTTGTTTTTCCTTTTTCACTTTTTAATTTGATTTTTTTCACTGTTCATAGAATTAATGGTTTCATAAATCTTCAGCTCGGCTCGACTCGGCCAAAAAATATCTACACAGGCGTTAATGGGATTTAGCTGGCAGTTGTGTATGAGTGTTTTCTTTTTTTTTTTTTTTGGCTTGGGCCCAGTTAAGAGCGGGCAACAAGCAGCAAAAAAAAAGGGCGCACGCTTTGTACATTTGTTTTGTAATTGGATTTTTGAGCTGATGCATGTCAAAGTTAAATTAAAACTGACGACTGGACTGCTGTGCCAGCCAAACAAGAGTTTTCTATTTGTTTTCTGCCCAGTTCAGATGGTTGCTGGTATTGTTGTTGCTGTTGCTGTTGTTGGGCAGCCCCGAGGCAAAGTCATGGTCATGAACGGAAGGCGGGGGCGTGGTTTTGTCTGTTTTTGAGTGATGCATACAAACGGCTGCCGCAGCCACTCGAGCGCTTTATAATTTGTCTACAAAAGCAATTAACAGCGAAAGGAACTGCCCAAGGAAGCGAGCGGAGCAAACGCAAAAGCAGGACATCCTCAAAGAGGGATATCACTCTAGCTTAGTATGAAGCTGATCTTTTTGCGTATTGTAAACTCTTTAAAGTGCGAACTAAACAGTAGTGAACATAAATACCTGAATGATAAGTCAAGATAAACAAAGAAGCTGTAATTAAAAACTTCACTACAAATAAATACAAAACTTTTTCTAGCTGTCTGGCTGTTAGACAATTTACACATTGATTTCTAATCAAACTTTTGAAGATAGAACGAATTTCGATTTATTTTTCGTAACATTTAACATTTATTTTCACAATACAAAAATCTAAAAATAACAAAAGCTTCAATTAGCTAGAAGGCAAATTGTATATCAAAATATTTCTTCCAATTAAAAAATAGAATTTATTTGAAATGTATTTCCTTTTGTATTTGATCAACGCAATAAAGCTTTTAGCTTACTCTAAATTATTTTCTGATAAATAATAAAAACACACAAGTGGATACAAATCCAATATACATATTTTATATTTATTTTAAAAATTGAACAATTAATTTGAATAAATAAAACACACTTTGTTTTTCAATGCAACAGTCGTGTATGTTGGTAACATGTAAATATTAAATATATTAGAACATAAATATTAAACAATAAATTCCCAATTATAAGAACTTTTTTTATTAAATAAAAAGGCATAATAATAATAAATAATAAATCAGAAATTTTAAGAAAGTTTCGATACAAAATATATCAAGGTTTTTTTTTTAATATAGATACGTAAAGTTTAATAAATACAGGTATTAAAATAAAGTGTCAATATAAAAAAAATAATAGTAATAAAATAGATTTAAAAAATTCATTTCAGAGAATCAATAAATAAGAAGTAAATTTAAATATAAATTTACATATGTAAATATATTTTATGTTTTGATTAGATCTTCCAAAAGCACTGTATAATCCTTAGAGATTAAGTAAAAAATACAAGAGATAAAAAAAGTAATAAATAAAGCACATATTCTCATTCTACAAATGAATCCTTTTAAGTGTTATTTAATATTTTTCAGATTTCAAACTCACATAAATCTTAAACTTTAACTAACTCTCGCTACAAATTGTGCACATTTTATTTATCGAAAGAAAAACACATTTCCATGAATTAAACTGAATTTAGCTGAATTCAAACCCCAAGAAAAACCACAAAGCCAAAAAACTTACTTAAAAGCTGTTGCAAGAAAAGCAAAAATAATTTGAAATGCACAAATTGAAGAGAATCAAATGCAAATTCAAATGCAGAAAAGGAACAATTTAAAGGCGTGTCAAAAGTTGCATATTTAATGCAAACAGAAACGAAAATGCAGTAAGAAAATGATGAGAAATCAATGAACTTTAAGGAATTGACATGGCCGCTAACGTGAGACCAGTTGCCGCAACTTTAAGCTTATCTTTGCAACTTGTAAGCTCAGTTTAGGGCTTTGGGAGTCTTGAAAATATCCATCTACCTTAATTACCAATTTCACTACATATCTCGCAAAGAATTTTCATGCAAAGCCGCAACACCTTGTGGCATGCAATGTATTCCATCTACCACTTCATTTTCTTCTTCCTCTCTCTCTCTCTCTCTCTCTCTCTCTCTCTCTCGTCTTTCTATACACAAAAAGCACAAACTGCATTTTGATGCGAAGCAAATGGAAAAACTTTCATTGCCACCAACAACAACTACAAACTGAAGCCTGCCTCAGTTGGGAGAGGCAGTGAGCCAACAAGTTGCATAATTGCTGGCACCTGATCAAATTAAATGGCCTGCAAAATGGTCTGGGTTCAGTGGGAAATGGGCACGAAAATGGCGAGGTCAGTGAAGTGGTCAAAGCGCAAATTACTTCATTTCAAGGGACTTTTACTTAGTCAAAAGAGAGTTGATTCTTGAAAAAGATTAAAGAGAAAAAATGATTTAAATAAGCAGACTTTATTTGAAATACTTAGAGTTAATATATCAGCTGCTGATCAACTATCCCACTTAGCTTAGAATATAATAAGATAGGGCATTAAGCTTCAGTGTGCTAGATAGTTAACGCACAGTGCAATTCTAATTTTACTTATAAGCTTTCACAATTTCAAAGGCAGCCCTCGCAAAAACTATTTTACTTTAATGCATCAAAACTGTGCCATAAAGTATAAAAGTAGTTTGCAATTTAAATGTAAATTTTTAATTGAATTGCAAAGCAGCAAATTGATGCAAGGCCAAGGGAAAGGGAAAGGGAAAGGGGCGGAGGCAGAGTAGAGCTACTGCAGCTACCTGCTGTAAGTGGGCCAAGAATTTGTTTATTAAGCTAATTAGAAGTTGGCGCCCATTTGCGAGGAGCAGCTGCTGCTCCAGCTGTGGTCGGGGCGAACTTGCGTACTCGACCAGTGGCCGGCACTTTAAATACTCTATTCCCTTGCTCGGCTGCCACCTGCAGCACTTAAGCAGCTGCTGGTAAAGTTGACAAAATACTTGTCAAGATCTGTCCAGTTGCTGCTGCTTCTGTTGTTTTTGTTGTAATTGCTGTGCTTCAAGTTCTGAAAGCCGCAACTCGACTGCGGTTTTTGTGAGTTCTTGCAGAAAAATCACAGACCACGACCATGCCCCTCCCCCACTTATACTCCCTCTCTCTCTCTCTCTAAGTAACTCCTGTCACGCCCCCTCTGCAGCTGGCCATCAAGCCGCAAACTTTACGAGTTGATAGCTGAAATAAAGTGGAGCATGCATTTGCAGTGCTCTCCACTCGCTCCCTCTCACACCCGACAACAATAATAAGGACTTTAGCCAGCAGCTCCAGCTCCCCCTCGACTGCCTCCCCCTCCCATTATTGCTGCCACTTCATGACATCATTTTATTTGCACTCAATCTCAGTCGTTGCGCCGCCTGCGCAAACTTTGCCACAAAGTTGGTTAGAAATGCTTTTGATTCGGCGTTAGTTCTTCACTCTCTCTCCTTCTCTCACTCTCTCTCTCTCTCTCTCTCTCTCTCTCTCTGTCTCTATCACTATTATTTCTTTCTTTCTATTTTCTGTTAGCTTTCTTTTCAGCACTCAAATGCCGCTACGAAATGGTCGTCGAGAAGCGAGAGCTACGAGAGCAATGAAAATCATTTAAATACCCTAAATGACTTAATAGCATATTGAAGATGAAGGAATTATTTAAATTATTCCTTAGTACTTGGCATTGATTATCTTTATACATTAATGTTTTCATTAATGCTTATTTTTCTATGCTAATACATTTGATTATAAAAGTTTCAAGACAAAGGATTCAAAGTATCCCCGCACTGATCTGCGTAGCAGTAAATTTTAGCAAATATTTAAACAAATTATCAATGGAGAGTCAATTTTAAATCATTATTTTTAGACAGAGATTTGATCGCCAAACTGACTAACTTATGATTGACTAATTTATTGAAATAGGATATCTCCTTTAATTTGTAAGATATTTATTATACATATTATTATTTTATATATTGAATACACATATTTTTTTATATTTATATTTTATTTTATTATAGATTTTTACTTTTGTTATTATTATTTTTGTATTTAAATGTTCAGATTTATATTTTTTTTAATTAATTGTTTATGAAGAATAATATTTCGTTAGCATGTGGTTATGGCTCAAACTATTTGGATACAAGTTTATATAGACTTAAGGATATATATGACTCGAAAACTCAACTTTATATAGAATGTAGCACTTGATCATATATGAATATAGCATATTAACTATACATTTCAATCATATCACAATATCCAATATTATCCCTACAAATTTCAAAATTATCCCTACACATTTCTGAAGCAACAATTTTTATTTACTTTTCAGCTCAGACTCAAATCCTAAATTTACCTTTTTTAGGCCAAAAGCTGAGCAAAGCTCATAGAAGAGCCAAGGCACCCAGTTCCCTTCAGCCATAGTGTATAATAAAGTGGCAAAGTCTGTTGTTGTACGCGCCGAAATGTTGCAAAAGTGAGTGGAGCAGGGAGAGAGAGATAGACAGAATGTGTGCAACTGAGATGGGTAGACACATTGAGTGCGAGAAGAGAAAAAACTACGTGCGTATGACAGTTTGAAACACTTCTAAAGACTTTTGAGTTATGCCGCGAGAGGCGTCAAAATGTGGCATGCACGACAAACTTTATGGGGTTTACTATTCTTTTTTAGCATTTAGAAAATTGGGAAAGGGATGCGAAAATTTGTCTGTGAGCAGAAAAGCGAGCAATCCTAAAACAAAATCTATGTGCAATTCAATTAAAGCTCAATTTGCAAGCAGGCGTCGTATTTTTGTTAGTTAACGACCAAATCCGGGCAGACAATTTTTTTGTGAGTGTGAGGGTGTGTGTGTGTATGTGTGTGTGTGTGTGTGTGTGTGTGTGTAGCTACCCCTTAGGGAGGCAAAGCAAGGGCGGGGATGGCTGCTGCTCGCATTTAATAAGACTCATCAGTGCAAACGGAAATCGCTTGAGGAAATTGTATGTTTTAAGCAAAAGGAAAAGCATACATAATAAACTCATATAAAAGATTGTTGCATGCGGCGAGAGGTGGAGCGAAAGCAGACGCAGAGACAGAACGGTAGGAGGGAGGGAGGAAGGGAGCTATGGGACAGGACAAGCTTGCAGCCCGCCACATTCGCGGAGAGGGGGGAAAATGAAGAAATAGCCCCAGGCGGACAAGACGCAGAAAGCGAATATTATTAAAAAAGAAAGCAAAACGAAAAGGCAATGAAAAAAAAGAAGAGGCGAAGAAGAAGCATCCAGAGTCATAAAATTTATTAAATGCCCAAAAGTATGACAGCTATAGACAATTTATGGGCGGGGAAGGCGGAGGCTCTCTTGAAAATAAAAAACATAGGCAAAGGAAATATGGAAATTAGTTTGCCAAGGATGCGCGTCGCAATAAGGTAGAAAAATCTGTGAGTGGATATAACTACAGTTAGAATATAATCAAAATCTGAGAGTTGCCTTATTGGGAAGCAAAAAGTAGAATAAATATATTTATGCAGAGTAAATAAGTGCTGAGCTTTAAATAAATTAAAAGACGAAAGGAACGATGTTTTAAAGATAAATTCGTTTACTAGTAAACATTAAATATTCATTGAAAACATTTGAAAGTCTAACAACTTAGAAGAGAGAAATCAGAGTAAGAATTAGGGAAAAAAAATAATTCTCATATTAGAATTAAAGCTTCATAAGTTTTTACAATTTACTATAAAATAAAGAGCCTTCAAAGTGATAAGCAAATGAATAGCCTATGTCAATTCTGAATGTTTCAAAATTATTTGTTCATTTCGACGTTCAACAATCCATACTTGATTCCTATTATAATTCTTGCAATCTCTCTCTCCCTACTTCCCCTCAATTATCACCAACTGTTCTAGCAAACTAATATGCCTTACACAAGCACCTCAATAATCATGATAATAACAGCAACAACAATTAAAACAGCTCAACACGCGCAACACTTGTTTCTTCATTAATGAAATGGCTTTTGTTGCCAAGTCCACAAACTCTAAAAAACCTTTGCATATTTATAGGCGCTGCGCATAAAATTTACACTAATTTAAAGGAAAATTCCTCTGGCCTGCTGGACAGAATGCGTAAGCCCAAGTAAAAGGCAATTTTCTACTCATTGTCAGGCGATTCGCTACATAATTCCTGAAGTAGGGAGTAGCTACTAGGGTGTAGGGTGTAGGCGGTAGGGAGACAGCGGCCATATGGTCACGTGTTGAGCTCATAATTCAGCGCAATCTCATGGACTATTAAATACAACGCGAAAAGACATTTGTAAGGATTTGCCAGGTGAACGTGGGAGAAGCTTGCACAGCTGCTCCATACCATGGAATTGGCAACTTTTTTAATTAAACAATCGCTATTTAAACTTATTAAACACCCTCTAATCCAGACGAAAGAAATGGCGCATAATCAATCCCCAGACGGGGGAAACAATACCATTTTCCACGAAACATTTTCTTGCGCAATTTTCCACTACATCGGATTAAAATGTGATATGTTTGGGCTTGTTTACACGAGAAGGGCACACAAAGTGAGGGAGAGAGAGAGAGAGAGAGAGAGAGAGAGAGAGAGGGAGGACATGTGTGGAGGTTAGACATGTGTTTGTTTACGAACTTGGCAGCTTTGTTTGGGACTCTGCTGGAGTGGGTCTTAATTTCCGCTTCGTAAGCATTTCTTCACTCTCTTCCTCTTCTTATTTATTTTTTTTTTGCACAGCATCTCCCTTTACTCGGGGAGCAGCCGTTTGTTTATTTTGGATTTGTTTGTCTTTTTTCGCTTACAGAATTTTTTCCTTTCTTTTTTTTTGTTTTTTCTTTTTTTTTTGGTCTCTTTGCTCGAGTACTTCCGGTTGTGCCGGATGCGAAGACACAGCAAAAGACACACGCATGCAGCATGCGAAAAGCCGAGGCTTTAATTGTTGCGAGTGGCAAATTGAATTGCCAGAGAAACATTTCACAATTGATTTACACTCGAAGGAATTTGCCAACCATATTGCCAAGACTTTAAGTTAGCTTCTTCTGCTTTTCCTTAACATTTTTGACACGTTGCACACAAAGTTTCCTATTCGCCTAAAATTAGGCAGCACGTTCTGCGCTTCGGCTTGAGCTGTGCTCTCTCTGCTCTCGGCGCGGCAACACTTGCCGCATAATAAGTATTCGACAGGGGGAGGCGCTCTACACCTACACAATATGAATTTCGAATGTGGGTGCAAGTCAAGCCGAGGGCATTCACAGCGTCTTCTGGGTCATATTGTAGGCGTGCACGGTAATTAATATCATACATATGTATCTCGTACAAGCCTTGTGGGAGTTCCGATCATGAGCATAGATTCAGATTACTTGCACAGGAGGGAATATACATTTCAAGGGATAAACATAATACACTCGAATTGTGAGCATGATTAAGGCAGGTGAGCAGCTCAGAGGTAGACGCATTTTAATTTTGAGTTCTTCTCTTAGTTAATTTTTGACTTTTTAATAAAAAGTTTAACAAATCATGGTCAAATGTAAAAAGATGTCGCCTATAGCGTAAAACTCTTTTTAACAAACATTATATTCAATACTCATAAACGTATAGAATATATTTTTAAAAACTATAATGTTAGACATAAACAAATTAACCGTGCTTTCGAAAGCTTTAGCTATACGACATTGAATTTAAAATTTAGACATTTCAATGATTAATACTTTACTTTCAGACCACCTGAACAACTCAGCTCATTTATGGTAGAAAAAGTCTTACATTTTCCACAGTCAAATTCTCAACAAGCAATACACTACACTTCTCACTTTCAATTTAGAAATATATCAATGAGTTAATTTACTTCTTAACTTTTAAACAATTTTTATTTTCTCTTATTTCATTTTAATTAATTTATCCATTTTTACTTATTTATTTATATTTTACTTAACTACATTTATATTGAATTTTAATTTTATTGTATTTATTTATATTTAATTGAAGTGCAATATATTTATATTTAATTTAAATTTAATTGATTGTTTATTTAATTTAATATTTTTTGACTGTATTTATATTTATTTAATGTATTATATATTTATTTATTTAAAATTAAATTTTTTTATCATAAAAATCAAATTAACGATTCCATATTAGTTTTAATTATAAATCAAGCTTTGTACTTTTAAGTTAATGCATAATGCAAATTAATGCATAAGAGATTCCTTAATAAGTCTTCTTTACAAATAGAATTTTACTACTATTTTAATGTTTCTATAATATATCATCTATATATATATTACCCGCTTACATTTGTTTCAGATAGATTTCTAAATAGTTTGAGCTAAAGTAAAAAAAATACATGAAAATTAATCTGCAAAAAATTTGCATAACAATTATACATAATTATACTGTTATGTTATGGCGAAGCAAAACTACATACCTAGAATTGCTTAATCTTAATAGGCTCTAGTCAAAATTTATAAAGTGCAACAAATTGTAAATAACAAAAATAATAATAATATCAATAAAAGAAAAAAATATTATTTGTAAATAAACTTGCATCTATTCTATTGAAAAATCTATCCACCTGCGACATTACAATCTGTTTCATAAGAGAAGCTTATATTTATTATAATTTTTTATTTTTATTTTATTTTTTACTATTACTTAAGCTGCAAGGTTTTGCCAAAAGAATTGAAATCATATAGGACAAACTCACTCCAAAATTCTGTCTATATAAGGGATTTATTCTACACTTCATAACAAATAAATAAAATTAAACAAATTATTACTATTATTAGAATTCAAAATAATCATTTGCCATTTATTAATCTTTATGCTCGCATGCATACTTTATCTACTGCTAAATGGAACTATAAAAATCACTTCCTAATGCTTTGCTCTTGCAATAATGTTTCTTTAATGCACACACACACACATTGACGCACCCACACATGTTTCTCCCATATCACCAAATTTATTTAGCATTCGTTGAGTTCCCACTCCAAAGAGAATTCTACTGCTCCCACATTCTTCTCTTTTTATATGTTCCGCTTCGACACAGCTTCATTATGGCACATCATCTAATCTAATTTTGGGGGGCAGAAGCTGGCTTGTTCTTGCCTACATTTAGGCGCCTGCAAGATTTCCGACTGATTTTTATTACCGTCAACGAGCGAAAAGCGCAATAATCGACATTCGGCACGCACCAAAGGCCAAACGGAAGGAAGTTAAGCAAAGAGAGAGAGAGCGGGTGAGGGGGAGAGGGAGTCCTTAAGACTGCCTTAAGCCATAAGAGTATGTGCCTTTCGGCTTAGCCAAAGAGGACGACATTACGTTTTATTATCTATTATTTCTGCTGCGCCTAAAATGCCGCTACATTAGCTCAAAAATCCGCACACACAAAACAGGATGGCAGCAGCCACAGGACACGTCGACTGCCAAACGGAAGTCGCCAGCCGCAAAACGTAAACATTAAAACAGGAAACGGAAGTCGGTTCCACACACACACACACACACACACACACACACACACACACACAAATACACAGACAGACATTTGCAATGTCTACGCTGGTTATGATTATTTCAGCTCGCTGACTGCTGTGTGTGTTTGTGCGGAGTATGTCCTGTGGCATTTATTATTTTTGTTTTGGATTTCATTTTTCACATATTTTCACATTTTCACTTTTTAGTACATTTTCACATTGTTTTCTTATGCACAAACGGTTCTTATTTTCTTTTCTATTTTTTTTTTTTTTTAGTTGTATATGCATTGCAAATTAGCTGCTTAAATAACTAGAAATTTCACCATTTCATTTTGTTGTTAACACTTTTTGCCACGGCAACAGGGAAGCATTCTTTATGTTAATCCACAGTTGTTAAAGAATGTCCCATTCGCCAGGATGTCAACAAAAAATTATTTACGCGCACTAGAATTTACAAACGTACTACGAAAATTGTATGGACGCTGCTCTCGAAGAAGAACCGCGCGCCTTGGTTGCCCAACGAGCACTGAAAAAGGACACGGCCACCGCGTAGCATTCAACAGCGGCATTTTTGAAATTTCCCTTTTGCGATAGAAAGGACATTTTGCCGCTCACTGGAAGGCCAACAACTGCAATTGACCTTAGCCTTCGTTTTGCCGGCTTGGTTCAATGCACCAGCCAGCGGAGGGTTGTCCTCACCAAATATCCCAGACAAAGGACATTTCCCACAGGGGTAGTTTCCAACAGCAACAACAACCACTGAGCTCTACAGGTTCTAACAGGTTGGCGTGTGACGTCATTATCAGAGCGGAGCTAAAGGGAAATTCTTCGTTACCCCATGTTAGAGAAATGCAAAAAAAAAACTGATGGAATTTTTTCTTTTCCTTCAATTTGGGAGAAATAGCAGGAGAATATCAAATTATTTATATTGAAAATACGAATTACGATTCTCGAGATTCGATTCGCTCAAAAAATTTAATTTCTGGAATTCTGTATTTTTGCGGCGTCAGCTATAAAAAGATGTTTGCAGAAAACTGTTTTTCATGCATGATTTTAATTGCTTAGCCACCATATTTATTTATATATATATATTTTTTTTTTTTCATTATGCTCAGCTTTTGCGAGATTGTTCAGGTTTAGTTGACATTTTTACAGACTGACTTAACACTTGGAAAGATATCATCCAAGTGATAACAATAAAAATCCTGCAAGATTCAGCATGTGTAGAGACGTCAACAGCAAATTTCGTGCATTACGGATTGCGAGGGATTTCGAAACGAAATTTAAATTTATAAGAGTAAAATATTATTTTCTCGAACATTCCAACGCTAGTTAATAATAACATCAGTTACTCGAAGGACGAAGAAAATGCCGAGACGTTAGCTCAATCCTTTAGACTAAACTCTTTAGACTAAAGCCGCCGTCGATGCCTCAATTCTCTCAGTAGCGCAATTATCTACAGAACGACTAAATGACTACTTTGTTAGCATCAACGTCATAAAAGACATACTGAACAGGCTTAAGAAGAAAAATATCCATGGATTGATAAAATGTACAATCTATGCTTAAAAACTTACTTGCATAGTCAATAAATGCCTAGAGCTATGTTATTTTCCTTCTGTCTAGAAATGTGCCAAAGTTTTTCCTATCTTAAAACAAAATAAGCCTGTCGAGCTGCTTTCTTCTTACAGGCCTATTAGTCTTTTGTCGGCTGTCAGCAAAATCCTGGAGAAGGTTATCAAAAATAAATTAACTGATTTTATTGAATCTAATAATATCCTTCCAAGTGATCAGCTTGGATTTAGAAGCGAACACAATACTGTTTAGCGCCTTTGTAGAATTAAAAAAATTATTTAAAATAATTTTTCTATTTATATTTATTTAAAATAATTTTTCTATTTCTATGTTAACACGAATGGTACTGCTGGATATCAAAAGCGCATTTGTGGCATGACGGCCTAATCCACAACATTTCAGCAGGCTGCCCCCAAGGCTCATGTCTATCGCCTATTCTATATAATATATTTACCTCTGATCTACCAATATTACCCCAATACACCACCTCGGTTTTTGCGGATGATATCGCTATTCTTAGTGGGGGAATACGTTCCGCAGATATAACTAGAAACCTCCAAGCAGCATATGACTCTTTAGATGCATATTTCTCCCAACGAAAGTTTTAGTCTGCCCAGAAAAGACCAAGGCGATATTTTTCAGAAAAAAACAAAAGCACATCTACGTACCAACAACTTATATCACATTAGGTTCGGAATATATAAAGTGGGAACCAAATGTCACGTACTTCGGTATTACACTGGAAAAAGACTTACTTTCAAGAACCATATAGTCAATACAAACAAAAAACTCAAACATATAGTCCGTACGCTATATCCGTTTATAATAGAAACTAAATATAGAAAACAAAATGTTTTTGTTTAGGTCAATTTTCCAAGCAGTAACTTATTACGGTGCGCCAGTCTGGTCAGATATAGCCAAATGTCTCATAAACCAGATGCGATTCACGCAAAATAAAATAAAATACATTGCCATGTAGTTTTAGTGTTATTTTGTGTTTAATTTAATTTAATGTAGCTTGCAATAAATAACCTTGGGGTTTTCTATTTCTTTGTTTTTTTTTTTTTTCAATTAATTATGGTATTCTATTTGCCATATGTCATGTTTGTTAATAAATATCTATGTAGAAAAGGCCTAGTTCAACGAGATATTTTCAACGCCTTGGTGGTCATCTTAATGCACTAGTCACTAGTCTAACTGCCAGGCCGAGGAAGAGGAGACTCAAAAGATGTCATCCATTTAATCTCCCTAAAAGGATCCTCTAATAATAATTGATTAACTATTTGCAAATATTGTGAAAATAATTTCTTTGTAAATAATATTTAGTTCGTTCCCCTAAAAAAAAGAAAAGTATATTAACTTTCCACTAAAGGTAACTGAGAACTTATACACAAATTTTTTCAAGGAGCAGCATTTTTTATGAATTATTGACATTTTCGGCCTTGCCCGATTTTCGGCATAAAGTCGAAAAACTCATGGAACGATATTGTGTTTCTTGTTTTTTATTTAGAAACTAGACACTATAAGCACAAATATCGACTAACTATATCGATCAGTTGGTTCAGCCCTGCATGAGAACCAGGGCCCCAAAGTCAAACATGTGATCAGAGCTTTGTTTACATTTGCAAGCATTGAAAATTTGCTCAAGTTTGAGGTGATTTATTTAAGACGAAGTAAATATTAATAAATTAATTAACTATGGAAAATACAGAGCCAGGTATGCTTAATATAAATCCCAGTTTAGAATTGTGTAGTATTTTTTCAATGTTGTATATGTGTCATATGCTGTTGTATATGTTTTTCTTGAAAACTAGACCCGAGTTCACGTGAATTATGGAGTAGAACTAATATACGGTCACTCCTGGTCAAAAAGTATATTTGAGAGGTTATAGATTAAAGTATATACTTAATATATTTAACACATATTCCAGCTACTTTTGAATTCAGCAATGCACAGTTGCTTGATGTATGGCGCAACAACACAAGTAAAAAAGAATCAATTTATGATTGGATTGTTGATCATATCGGCAGCAAAAATATAGACGATGAACAAAAGGATTCAATAAATAAAAAAGCTGATACTATTCACGACTGCATTCGAAAAAATTGGCCGAAATGTCATAGAAGTGTGGTAAACTTCAAAGCTACCAGTAGGATGCTTGGGTGAAAATGCGCCAGAAGCACGAAATAAATATTATAAGCGCGATAGGCTCTCCCATGCTCGGTAGAATACTAGAATCAATAATTTGATGGATGCTTTTAACAGAGCAATCGATACATCTGCTGTCGAACATATTTTTGAATAAAAGATCGCAGCATAACAAAACCAAAATATTAACCCATCCAGTTATTAAGCTATTAGAAATACCCTCATTTAATTCTAGTGAAAGAACTCAAATTTTAATCAATATACTTTAGATGCTTATGATTTCTAATAATGAATATATTTAAACAATATTGTTATGTATTGGTTATTTTATTTTTTGTTTGTTTTTTATTATTAATGTAATATGTTTTAAAAAATAAATTTTGTGGTATCCTAAGAGAAGCAGTTAATAAACATTGAAAAATTTCCCATTCGCAAGATTACTTATATGTGCGGTCTGAGTGGGCGTGGTCAGATCCGTCAAATTTTAAACGCTTACTATGCATAATATTTTTTTTTTTTTTTTTTTTTTTTTTTTTTTTTTTTTTTTTATTGCAGCTTATTGTCTAAGACTCTATAGCGCAGTCATCGCTTAACCTTCATTTATATGTGGGCTAGAAGCCAGTATTTACATCTCATCTATATATCTAATTATCTAATTATTTACATTATTTATATCGTTCTGTGGTCCAGAGGGTGCAGCCTTTTAAGCCTTCGCCTATTGGTGTTGTGTGCCAGGTCTGTTGCTAGTCGGTTTGGGTGCGCAAGAAGCCTGTCCGCGTACCTTGAGGAGTGGCGTCCAATTAATTCAGCAATTGTTGGCAATTTTAAGTCGCTGTGCAGCACCGAATTGCGAACGCACCACATGGCGCCAGTGAATCGCCGTAAGGCCCGGTTTTGTAGGACTTGCACTTTTTTGATGTGAGTCTTCGCAGCAGTGCCCCAGATGGGGATAGCGTATGTCAGTGTAGGGATGACGATAGCGCATAATATTTGTGTCATATGTACAAAGTTTCAACTCTCTATCTTCAAAATTGGATTTTATGACAAAAAATCGGGCATTCCGTCCACAGTGCATTCGACTGTTTATACAATATGATTCTAAGAGAAATTATTATTTCATATAACGTCATTTAGAACAAAGCTAGGTTCAACGAATTAAATTGTTGCTTCCGTGAGCTCTTTGAACAGACACAAGGACTGAACTTAAGATGGAAAAAGCAACTCAAAAACGTGAAAAGAAAGAACAATCAAAAGCCCATCACTTCACTTTTGTCTGAAAGCTCTTTGTGAAAGAAAACTCGTTTTGGCCATGCATCATGTTTGCCGTATTGATAAACCCGCACAGTGGGCTGGGGGGCTGGATGGATGGATGGACGGATGGACGGACGGACGGCAGGAGCTGCCCCGCCGCGACTATAAAACAATAGAGCCGCAATTTCCATGCGCTGCGACACATGCAACAAAATAAAATGTAAATGGCATAGAAAATGGTTAAAGCCATCGAGGGAATTTCGGCAATAACTATAAAATGTCGCGTGTATGCAGTCGACCAGGGAGCGCAAGCCGGAGTGGGAGCGGGGGCTAAGGGGTGCGGGGTGCGGGGTTGCTCGGCAAGGATTGTCGCAGCCATTGGAAAAAGGATTAAAAAACGTGGCAACAAAAATACTATCTCAATGGAACAATCTCAGGCCAGGGCAAGGACAAAAACCTGGACTGAAAAACTGAAATTAAGGCACACACACACACACACGTATCCACCTACACATTTACACAGATACCATCACTCTCTCTGTCTCTCGCTTAAAAGGCCTCCTCGACTGCGCTTGATAAAAACAAAGTGAAAATTTATGCAAAACAAAGATAGAAAACGGCCAAAAAAAATTAGGAAAATTTTAGAAAAACAATACAAAAGACACATGGATGAAAGGACAGATAGCGAGAGACAGAGAAAGCAAGGGAGGGAGTGAAAGGGAAAATAACTAACAGACAGCTGGGACACTTTTCCGCAGATAATATTGTTTATAAATTCTTTGAGTTACCTTTTTCTCAACACGCTTTTTGCAATTAAAGCAAAACTCGGAACTTAAAACTTTGCTGAGGCAAAAGCAATAAGAAAGCAAATGGGAAAAGAAAAAGCGGCAAAATCCGAAAAGTCTAACAAGATAAGCAATGTCTCCAAATAGATAAGAAAATTAATTTTATTTTTATAAAAGTAAAAAAATATATTTATGTTTTTGGATAAAAAATATAATTAATTATAGTCGAATATATTTATAATTTAAGTGAAATAATAAATATATATATTAAGTAATGTAATGGTTTACTGTTCCAAGTACAAAATTTACTTCTTTAATACTAAAATTATTATTATTATAAAAACGTTTTGAAAAAAATAGTAAGTATTTCGCCCTATATAACAATATACTCTAAATTAACCAAAGATAATAGAAAACTAGATGCTTAAGGGCTTGCTTAGCGGCTTAGGTCTTTCTATGCCCTTAATAAGAATTTTAAATTACTTGATTACGGAATATTTTATACACAACCATAAATATCCAAATATATCAAGTCTACCTAATTTAACAGTTTTTTGGATCAGTATTACATTTTCTAGAGCACCAAAGAAAGGCTAACATTTTCCCATTAATTTATTGGCATAATGACCCATTTTTGATCCTTTTCGATGGCCTAGTATATTTTGCAACCATTTCTTTTATTAAAGGCGATAAAAGTGGTTATTCTCTGCGGTTGGACATTTAAACTGTGTATTAGATATAAAACACCAGTTTACCCGCTTTGAATTCGGAGTTTATTTCCCATTGTAGTTAGTAAATAGCTAAATATCCCCAGGCAGTCAAACAGTATTTTAGTCAAGACATCATCAAAATATCCTTTAACCGACTATTTCAGCAAGGAGACACAACAAAGGCAAAAGCGAGGATACACAAAATAGATTTCCTTAGCAAATTTAGCAAATGCACATTATAACCCTTTATTAGCCAAGACAACAGAAAAATATCCTATATTCAGCAAGGACTAACACCTATAATATACTTTTATACCATTTTAGCAAGCACTTTCTACTTGTTTTAGTAAGGACACAAGCCATACAAGTTACTGAAGTCATTACATAGATGTCGCTTATAATCTGTAGAAATTATTTTTAATAAGTAAAATACAATATATTAAATTATATATTATATATTTGCATTAAATTCGTTTCTATTACTTTCATTAATCTTTACCAAGCAACAAAAGGAGATTTCCATTCAAACTTATACCTTTTTTTATGCTTCAGATATATTTCTCCCAGCTGGCGCCCATCACTCTCTTTAATCCTTGCTAACCCGCTTTACTCCGCCGGCATCTGACAAATAACTGTCGCGTGCTTGTCAAATTGGCCAACACACACACACAGACACACACACATACAGCTCACACAAATTTAGTCGCGACAAATGCAAAGCTGTCAATAAAAAGTGTTTTGATTTTCAAACTTTGAGCTGCGGGCAATCAATTCATGACGACTCCACTCGACTCAATTGTTCCTTCAAGTGGACGACTTGATTCCTGCCTTCTTCAAGGAGTCATGAACTCAAAGAGAGTTGGCCCAAACAATTAATCATTTCAATTTTCCAAACGACTTGGCGAAAACGTCGACGAGAAAACAATTTGCTAGCAGAACTTAGGACACAGCACAGGACACAGTTGCAGTGTCAGCAGCTGCCATGTCCCTGTCAGTCGCTGCTTGGCATCCTTTACCACTGGCTGCTCTCTCCGCTCTCCCCGCATTTGCATTACCTCGTACTTTGACTCGAAATTGCCTTCCACGCCCAAAATGCGGAACAAAACAAACCAAAAATCGCCAAACGATTTCAATGCCAACTTCAAGACAGAGTTAGAGTCAGAACCAGAGCGAGGGTAGCTCCTATACTTCTTTATCATCGACTATTTTCTAGTCTTTCATGTATTATTGAATTGGGCCGAAATCCCGGCGGTACTGCAACACCGGGCCAACCCGTGACAGAGGTGGAGCAAGCCCCTAGCACTCCGTCTGATTCCAAAAATCAGTTTAACATTTGTTGTTCTCCAATGGAGAAACTATCAGATGTTAAGCCGATAAGAACAGATACTACACTTTGATCTTAGCCATAAGGCCGAGAAGCGATAACAAACGAAGGGTAAATATCCAGTACTCTATGCGCTCATAGCTTAAACCAGTTGAGAATTCTGAATACATTTACGCCATTTACAATTGCCTAGGTAGTGCGTTTAGTCTGTAGCCTACTTTAGGGATTGATCAGGTAGGACATTCTTTCCATAATTCACAACTAGTTAACTCAGAGACGAGGTAGAGTCAGCGTGTTAGCGTGTTATTCCTTACTCTGGTTTCTCTTCAGTTGTCGAATAAATCTTTCGCCTTTTACTAAAGATTTCCGTGGAGAGGAGCACTCTAATGAGTCTAAAATGAATTTTTAGTAGTGCCAGGCAACTTTGGTTGACGGGCCATAAGTAAATACATAATATAACTATATACAAGCGTCTTACTTTCGAACCACTCAACAACAGTGCTGCCAAAACTTTTTGAGCAAAAATTGCTAGAATTTCAAAAAAAAAGTTGCTAAAATTGCTAAAAACTTCATGAAAATTGCTAAAAGAAATTGCTAAATTTGTTTTTAAATTAAATATTAGATTCAATTTTATTTATTAAATAATACTGATGATGTTGTCGAATTGTTCTAACACATTTTCCTCACCGTTACTTGCGTATTTTAAGCTGTCGCTTATTTTTGCCAAGCAATTTTTTGTCAAAACATAGTCAAAGCATCATTTATTACCAAATTCATTTGGCTAAAAATAAGCTCTATTTCCGCATTCGACCACGATAGGTCGAACTTAATGGCAAATTTAGCTATTTCGAGAAATGGATTGCGGTTTCTAGCATCTCTGTAACTAACTTAATACCTCTTTCCAAAATTTAGTGGTATCGGTCAGACATTCCCAGACACGCAACTACTCCATTTGTATTAAAACATCATCATGTTTTTGCATTCAAAATATTTTAATGCATCTAATGGTTCGGTGCCTTTACAGGGGTTCAAAATATTTTAAAGAGAAAAAATTTTGATTTTCTCCTTTGTTTCAAAATTATCAGGTAATCTTAAATAAAATAAAAAATTAATATATGCATTAAAACTTAAATCAAACGTGTTACCTTTTGCGAAGTTGCTCTATAAATTCTTTAATAAAATTGACACATATCAATCTTATTTCCCGATCGCGAGAGTTCAGCTGGAGCTCTTTCAATTTTTCCTCAAGAGTAAACCCCAAATATAAGGTTGGCACTATGGCATGATCAAAGCTATCTTTTAAGATATCCACAGAAATTTCCTGTGGTATTTTTTTGGACTTCAGCGTTTAATGTCAATTATCAAATCCGATAAAAGTTGCGTCGGGTTGGGATTCCGAGCTTGAAAATTTTTGTTAAGCTGCTGCATTTCTTTGGCCTAAGAAAAACTAAATAAAGTAAATTTACTTCATCGTCGTACAATCCAATTCGTTTAGAATTAGTGCCTTATGGCAATTCTCTGTTGAGTCAACAACAAGTGGAGAGCAGTATACTACACTGCACTATGATGAGTTTTGCCGTTTTTCGAGTATTTAGTTGTTTTTTCAAAATATTAAAAGGTATTTTTTAGGTAATATCTTAATCAAACTGCAAGCTACAGTACTTAGAAAGTTAGATAACAGTCCATTGTTAAGCCCATCAGCTGTTTTTTCGTAAGGTTCCGATTTTCAAAGTGTCAATACTCCACTGAGTCATTACCAAACATAATTATTGTGAAATTTAAAATGGATATACATTATAAGGGTTTGTATTATGTGCAGGTTGTCCTAACTTTTTGTGTTTGTGCTTATTCTATGAATATTTTGTAAAATAAGCAAGTGCTTTCCAAAGCCATTTTTTATAAATAATTCTCAACTTTGCGAAGGCATAAAAAACAGCCATAAGGGCCCATAAGTGTAAATCCAATTGTTTATTGTGATTTCAAGGCAGATTGTCTCAATGTGCAGTTTTCCGCACAATCGGCGCAAATTAATTTTTTGCGGGTGACTACGAGTTTTTAAACGCTGAGCTGTATGATGTTTGGCTCTATGAGAAACGCAACTGAAACCAAGAAAGAGTAATTTTTGATTTTATTAAGGCGAAACTAAATAAGACTATTATTGATTCAACTTATCAATCATATTTAATAAGCAAAAGCCGCATTTCTTGTCAAATATAAGTACCAAATGGAGAAAATGCAGCAGAAACCAAAAAATATTTTGAAAAATAGCATTCCAATTGACTAGTAAGCACTTAATCTGGCGAACTGATAGTTGACAGCTATGAATGGCTGCCTATGACTGGATCTGTTCTTCCTGTAGGCTTTTTTGGCGAAGAAGTGTCTGAATCGCGCAAAAAAGTCTATAAAGCAGACAGACTTCATTACGCACGGAAGCATAGTAGAATCCATAATTTCACTGATGTTTTTAATAGAGCAATGGATACCTCTGATCCGTATATTTTTTCGGAAAATCGTGAAAAACGAGTTCGAAAGCATAGAGGTCTCTCGCTACCTAGTGAAATTAAAAGTCTTCTATTATTATTTTAAATGTTTATTTAAACTGAAGAATATTAATAAGGATTTTTTAATGCTCTTGATTTAAAAACAAAATAATTTTTAATAATTAATTTTTTAATTTTTTTAATACATTAAAAACCAAAAATTTTTTGGTAAGCGGTAACACGCTTTTTTTCAAAAAATATTTTTTTTGAGGGAATACATAATAGTAATAAATAACCGACTCAAAAAATCTGGCTTAGTTTTTGAAGCTATTAATTTATACCCGATAATTCGGAATATTCCCCTTAGTGCACTGTGCCGCCGATAAGGCTCAATGGAGTGCAGATTCGGGGGATTGCTGCCAAACCCAACTAGAAACGAATTCAGATAATACAAAGTCGTGTACTCCGACCATTTGTCGGTCATTACCAACTGTCCCTGATACATTCGAAATTCCACACTCCATAGAGACCTGAATCTGCACACAGTTGAGGAACAAATTAAGCAGAACTGTGATAGATTGTTGAACTATCGCAGTGTACTCGCAAGAAAGCTGCTCTCCGTCCGTCCACTTAGACGACCTCAGCGGCAAGGCTTTGCCCAAAGAATTCAAGACATATGGAGAAACTCACTCCAAAATCTTCTCTGAATAGAGGGTTTGGCTCATAATTAATTAAACTAAATGTGTTGTTAAAGTATAAAATTGATGTACAGACTCTACACTTCATAATATTAATAAAAAACTTGTGAAACTGTCTAAATGGGATTCCGATTTCTTAAATTAAAATGTATACTAATTACACTTCAAGGCAGTTGAAGAGTAGATTGGAAGGCAGACACAAGCAAATCCAGCAAAAGATTACTGAGACACCAATGTGGTAATGTGGCAATGTGGTTCCGCCCATAGGCAAAAAGTAAGAAAAGTATTTTATATTTGATCCTCCTTTTATTACAAAAATATTTCAAATTCAAAGAAATTCAAACTCAAAGCCAGGCCGACAGTTCGCGACAAAACTCGGAGTGAACGACATCAACAGCGCGTGGAGAAACAACACGTGAGAACAAACGATTAGACAATTTGGATGACATGGCTAAAATGAATGAAATGAAGAATCTTACAGCAGCCACACCTGATGAGCTCAGATCCCATAGCACTTTTATCACACCAATCTGGAGGTACGGTAGGCAAATCTGGGGAGTCGCCGCCAAGAGCAATCGCTAGAATATCAAGACAAGCCTATGCACCAAATTTCTGGCTGCCCCTGGTTCGTCCGAAACAATAAAACGCTAGCTAAAAGGCCCACGTTTGGCATCCATTTTAGATGAGCCAACGTAGAGATAATATTGGACGCAATACAAAGCCAAATATATTCCGTTTCTAGCTTCCATTAAATGAACATTGCAATTGATTTTGCGATATGCAATGGCAATACTTGGATTTATCACCTGACCATCTTCCATTGATAATCAGTCCATACGGAATCACAGCCCCTTCTCCACAAACAACGTTCCTGCCCGCAGGATGAGATCTGGCAACCTTCAAGCGCACCCAGCATTCTTCATTGCACACCGCTTTTAGGTCTAGGAGCCGATATAAATATTCCCAGAGAAAAGCTTAAGAATGTGAGTCTGAGCATCGCCTTTATCGACATGAGCAAAGAGACGGTGCTGATTCCCAAGTGATACTCATGAAGCGCAAGGCGGAATCAGTGCAGCAGCTCCAACTATTCTCAGAAGGCAGCTGACAGGTGCTAACTTCTCTACTGTGCCCAACACTCAGCTCGAGTCTGAGCTTGAGCTTGAGCCAGACTTGGAGCCCATGGAGCTCAACGCAACCCCGGACCCAATACTACCTCGTTGAAAAGAACCACTCACTGAAGCTGCTCGAGTGCCTGACCAATTGCAGACGTAAACTCATTAACTGGTCGTTTCCATTAGGAATACCCTAAATGTAAATGTACATACCCATAATTTTAACAGACGCGCGCTCTGCTAACAAACCAGCTGTTAAACAGGGCTGTTTTGAATGACGCGCGCATTATAAATTTTGTAAATAAATTTGATGTAAATTTGAATCGCCAATTGAAATAAAAATAATTGCAATTAGATTAAAAGTTGTTATGAAAAATATGGAATCGGGTTTCTTTGTGTTGTCCACAATCTGTATTTGATGTGAAGTTTTGTGTAAGTCATAAAGCTGTCTTTGGCACCATTAAAAAAAATTGTTTTTTAGAAGAGAAAACTTGTGCTTGTAGCATTTGTAGCAATGCAACTATACACATTTTATAGCGTATTCAATTACGAGCTAAGACCTATAAGTTCAACGTGCACTTTTGCGCAATTTCATTTTTCAGCAACTAACCTCGTCGTTTGCAACGGACCTTTTTTAAGTTTGGCGGCTGCACAAAACTAAGCAAGAGAAGGAAGCAACTGTTTTGGATGTTACAAGTGCGTTGATCAGCAAAGCTACACAAAATACTTGTACATTCAAAGGCAATAATGGAAAACACAGTCCTTCCAGTTGGATATTTTGGAGAAGAAGCTGCAGAAAGCCGCAACAAAGGCATCATGCCAGAAAAAAAAAATAGTAGATTAAACAATTTCACCGACGTATTTCATCGTGCTATGGATATCTCAGATCCATTAATACCGCAGCGTCAGCAGGTACTAACCCAGCACCGAAAATTGCTCCCAAAGCGTTGAGCACAAATCTGACAGCCGAGAGGAACGACGTATTGCTTACTGACGCCATCCTTGTAGATGGAATCAGCGCTGGTGTCCCTTGCGAGAAAGATCGACATTTTTAACTCGATTTTTCTCAATACATCCAATTAGTCGCGTCTACATATCGTGTAATGACACGTCAAGATCGTGCTATGCATAAGTACTTATCACAGTCTCAGTTTCAATACTACTGTGTAATACTTCTCTGGAAAAGATTGAAGTATGTACTTACTGCTAGGGGTGAAGGATTTAACTCCTATGAAGCCTTGAAAAGGAAGCTTCCCCCTATGGTCATCCCTAATGAGATAATCTGTACGCAGATGAGGAAGACGAAATAAGCATGTCCGAAAGGCAGGACTTTTCAAATTTTGTGTTTTATGGCATGCTTGCTTCAGATAATGAAAAATACGATAATTAACAATAAAAAAGAAAATTTTTAATGTTTTTTGTGCTTAAAATCATAAAAATAGCCTTTTATTCAATGAAAAATGTTTTTTTCCCAACTTCTACTGTAAAAACTATATGATACAGTCAACGATTTTGATCATTTTTTTACAGGGTCTTTAGAACATGAAAACACACCTAATTTGATGTAAATAACTTAAAAAACAAATTTAATTATCTTGAATGGTTCAAAGTTATTAATTAATTCCAAAGATCGGGCTTTTGACCCATAGTGCAGTCGAAACAGAAACAGAACACAGATATTATGAACACATTACTTTCAACAGATCAGAGAGAGCTTCCCAAAAAAGACAAGTTGTCTTTATTAGCATCTGTGTATGAATTATTAGACGATTCATTTTAATTTAATAATCTTATTATTATTTATTTGTATTATCTTATATATATGTACATACATACATGGTATGCGGATGATTTTCTGCCTATTTGTCTATTTTCTACCTACTTGCTTATTTGCTTTCTTGCCAGCCTGCCTTCTTGCTTGTGCGTGTGTGAGTCGGGTCTGTGTTGTTATGCCCTTGAACATAGCATGCGAATTCTATGGCAGGGTATGATGACTGCTTCGGTCTCATACGAGCGCATTTTACATAGCAAAGTCGTACAGGGTATTTAGTGCGCAACAACTGTAATTTCATAAGATTATTGTATCGTCCACTTGGTGCGTTGCAATTGGTCAATTATGTTTTGTAGTTTGGAAGAGTCCCGCTTTAGCGGGCGACAGCGTCTGTAGCTGTCGCCGAGTGTGGTTCGGTGGTAGGCACAAGAAATTATAGAGACAAAGAAGTCAGTGTCGTATAGGATTTGGCCGCCACCGAAACTCGCTGCGCTTAAACGATGGGCAATATCATAGAAAATATTGAGTCTGCGACATATATACATATATATTTTTAAATTTTAAATCAATATTTTTTTTTAAATATATTTTTTGGATGGGATGGGAATTACCCATTTTATTAAATTTAACGCCAGATTTAAAACTTACTTTATATTAGCATTGGTGAAAATTATCAGCCCGCTAATATTTAATTTTGCGCCCATAGGTCAAAAATAAACCTTAAAGTGTTAAGCGAAAAAAGCTAGCAAATTCTTTCCCGTTCTAGGTTTGGGGAAAAAAAAAATATTTTCCGAAATAAAAATTATGATACAAGCTAAATTTCGTGAAATACTCGGACTTATAGTGGACAAACCAAGAACTGGAAGGAAGCGGGACTTCAAATGATGACAACACTGCCAGGACATTTTTTAATAACCCGGAAGTATCTTCACAAATTATAGGATTGAATACAAACCTTATAGTCAGATGTGGTACATTGTTTCAAGTAATATCATCTTAATATATAAAAAAAATGTTCAAAAATTTCAAAAAACTTTTAAACAAATATCCTTTGTACTATCTTCCACCTAGCGTGCACAAAATTTTAATTTATGCGGCTGATATCATAAATTATTGCCTCTTTTCTATAGGGGAATTATCTGAAGAAGCAGAAAATAGGGATATCAACATGCTTAAAAGCCAGCACACCCGAAAAACATCTCGCATTGCTACAAACACAGATTTTATCAACAGATTGCTCTTGAGTTCCGATCCATTTATTACAGAGCAGAGCAATTTGCCGCGTAAAGCAAAATTAATGAATTTTTCGATTGATTTATTAGAAGATTAGTTTAATGAAGAAATAGGCCGATAATTTTATAATATAAGGTTAGAGGGAATGGCACTATGGTTTACTATCAATAGATATACATCTATCGGTGCCTAACAATAACAATGAGGCTGTCGATAATTGGCGTGAGTGCGATGATCGTAAATAGCTTAAGCAGAAGAAGAACGAGAGCGTAATATTAAGTAGAAAGCGAAGGAGTTCCGAAGCAGAGCTGCGGAAATAATATAATTAAACTACTAAATAAAGCCTCCTACACGCCTGAACAACAAATACTACTGGCAGGCTGGTAGAGCACTCGCCGATTTCAAGCGGATCTTCAACAACTGCAATCGGTTCCCTATGGAGGGCACCGATGTCCACACCGTCGGCAAGGAGCTGCGGGGCATTTCCGCACGCGTGTCTCCTTAATTGACATAAGCAAAGAGACGGAGCTGATTCCCAAGCGATGCTCAGATAGCGCAAGGCGGTGTCAGTGCAGCAGCTCCAACTATTCTCAGAGTAGCGAAGGTAGCTAAGGTGACAGGTGCTAACTTCTCTACTGCGCCCAAAACTCAGCTCGACTCGGAGCCCATGGAGTTCGACGCGACTCCGGACGCAGAACTATCTAATAGAGAAAAACCACTCGCTGAAGCTGCTCGAGTTCCTGACCAATCGCAGGCGTAATCTCATCAACTGGCACTTCAACGGCTGCTTTCGGTGGCGTAAATATGGCCATAACATGCACAACAACACCGATTCTGAGGAAGAAGTGGAGCAAAAACGATGAGCTCGAGAGCACAATCCTAGGTGGTGAATGCGACAAATGAGTTTATTGAATCGCGTTTTGATGATTACCGCAGCTCTATGATTAAGACGAAGAAGCAACTGCGGCAAAAATTATAAAATCTATAATAAGAAACTGGATGAGCGTGGATACTCTCAAACTCAATTTTAAAAATCAAGTATTTAATTGAGGTCCAAGAATGAAAATTTTAATATATCTATAAAAAATAGTAGATACGGATTGCGTCCACACAATAAGTATTTCTTCAATTAAATAAGGCCGACAAAGACCTTACAAGAAATAAATGCAATCACGAAGAGGAAGGCTGTGCACAGCGAGATTATAGCAATTTTATAATTACTGTTTGGACATTATAATATTTATTTATTTTTTAATGTGATAAATCACTTTACTAAGTTTGTGAAAAATATCAACATTTTGGTTTTTTTTTAGTTGATCTAGCTTTTTTGGTCCGAAAAAACGGCAAAACTGGCCATAAGGTCGAGAAGCGAAATACTAAGTAGGGTATATAACCAGTTGAGAATTCTATGGTAATTCTGAATATATTGACGTCATGTACCATTGCCTACCAGAAGGTGGTGCGTTAAGTATGCAGCCTACTTTAGGGGTTGGTCTGGTAGGATATTCTTTTTACAATTCACAACTAGTTAACATCGAGAAGAAGTGGAGTCATAATGTTTGCTGTTGTTTCATCATTCTGGCTTCTCTTCAGTTGTCGAATAAATCTTTCGCCTTTTACTAAAGATTTCCGTGGAGAGGAGCACTCTAATGAGTCTAAAATGAATTTTTAGTAGAGTCGGGCAACTTTGGTTGCCGGACCATAAGAAAATACATAGTATAAATGACTGCCTGCCAAATGCCAACGTGTGGAGTTTTCCCAACAAAATTTGTAAAAAATGTTTATTAGTTTTTCTTTAGATGCAAATACAGAAGCCAAGCCATTTATATAAGAAAAAAAACGAATTTTTTCTTACAGTCATTTTACGAAAGGGTAATGACGCCTGTATTTTCTCATGTAACTTACGAAAAAATAAACTTGTATTCAAAAATAGACATATCTTAGAATTATAACAGAAAAAAGTTTAAGCAAGTAAGAAAGCTCTAGTCGAGACTGCTCGACTACGAGATCCCCTGAACCCTTCCAGGAACTAATATTTCAATAATTCGTCGATTCACTCCTACTAACACATGCACACACACATACAAACATACGCACGCACGTATAAACAGACATGGGCTGCCATGTGGGCTTACATTGGGAACTTAATTGTTTAATATCTTTTTTTGTAGACAGACAATCTTGATAAAACTTTCAGACCGTGATTATAACATTAAAATGCGTGTGTGCCAACGCTCAAGTCTCTATTATTGCCGTAAAGGCTAGAACATGGTTGTCTTATCCTTGCATGTTCACAATTCAAAAAAAAAAAAAAAATTTGATGTTCACAATCCAATTTTTTTTTTTTAAATGATGTTCGCGCTGATGTTAGTAAGCAAACTGATTTTTGTTCGGCGAACATGTTCGTCGAACAAATTCGACTGTGAATACCCCCTTACCGCCACATTATTATCGATAAAAAAGAAATGGAATGAGTTATCGAAAAAATATAATATATATATATATATATAATATAAGTAAAATTTCAAGTCTCTAGCATTTGTAGTTTAGGAGATCTCTGCGTTCATACGAACAGACGGACATGGCTGGATCAACTCAGCTCGTCATCCTGATCAAGAATATATATACTTTTTGGGGTCTGTCACGCCTCTTTCTGCCTGTTACATACATTTTCACAAAAACATTATACACTGAATTCCCATTTTCAATGGGTTCAAACGAAAGTTTGCATTAAAAAGTCATCTGGCATCAACGATCGACAAATTGGTCGTCCCAAGTTAGATTACATTTTTCAAGGTGCAGTAGCAAAAAAAAAAAAACAAGAAGCAGCTTTATCAAAATCTCAAGGGTTCAACTTCTCTTTCTTAATGCAAGCAGCAACCACAGCCGTTGAAGAGCCCGAAGACGCTTACAGCGAATTAATTTTTATGGCTTATCAAGAACTCGAAACACAAAAACAAAATAGATAAGTATACGGAAAGGAAGAAAAAAAAATCGATTTAAGAAAGTTTAATGAGAAACTGTAGAGTGGATGTTGACAAGGTGAGCTGGTTCATGTGATAGTAATTTGGGATTTAAATTGAGTTGTAGCGATTGAAAGTTATGTTGTGAATTGACTGCACGAGGACGTGTAATTTATCAGAATGGCCGTGTCGGAGATGATAGTATTATTCTAATGGAATGCCTTATCGATATATCGGCATATGCATATTATTGAGTAATTTCGATTGAGTAGGATGTTAGTTAACACTAATATCGAGTGTGGCCCTGATGAGGTTGCCAGTTGGTGCGATTTGTGTAATCCAACGTTTTGGTGAAAAGCACGCAGTTCGTTAGAGAGAAGAAGAGCAACAAGTGCTGGGACACGCTGCACTCACATCAGAAATATTTAATCTGAATAAATATCCGACATATATATATGTCGGCGAGTACTTGGTATGCAGATGATTTTCTGCCTATTTGTCTATTTTCTACCTACTTGCTTATTTGCTTTCTTGCCAGCCTGCCTTCTTGCTTGTGCGTGTGTGAATCGGGCCTATGTTGTTATGCCCTTGAACATAGCATGCGAGTTCTATGACAGGGTATGATGACTGCTTCGGTCTCATACGAGCGCATTTTACATAGCAAAGTCGTACAGGGTATTTAGTGCGCAACAACTGTAATTTCATAAGATTATTGTATCGTCCACTTGGTGCGTTGCAATTGGTCAATTATGTTTTGTAGTTTGGAAGAGTCCCGCTTTAGCGGGCGACAGCGTCTGTAGCTGTCGCCGAGTGTGGTTCGGTGGTAGGCACAAGAAATTATAGAGACAAAGAAGTCAGTGTCGTATAGGATTTGGCCGCCACCGAAACTCGCTGCGCTTAAACGATGGGCAATATCATAGAAAATACTGAGTCTGTGACATCAGAACTGGGATCTGGCCTTCTGCCTTACACAGTAGATGAAGTACTATGGAATTGACAAAAAAAAAAATATATTGAACTTGTAATTATAAAATCAACGGCAGCTGACAAAATTTAGAGCATCTGCCCAAATTTAAGGCTCATGCTTGCGCATGTTCGTGTGACTTGCGACTTTTTTCGTAGCACGTGGCCGTCAACGAAAGCGAGTGAAAGATAAACAAGTAAGAGGACTCTAGTCGAGACTGCTCGACTAGAAGATACCCTGAACCCTGCAAAGTACTGATTCCAATCATTCTACACTTCTTTCATTCACATATACAAAAACTAACATTCAAATGTGTGTATATGCTAAAGCAAAAGTCTCTAGTACTTGATGTATGTTTTTTTCAAATTTGGGGCGAAGGGGGCGTGGCATCCAAAATCTGTAAATAACAAAATCTTTGTATTTATCACATAAGTCTACTCAGTAAATCTGAAGTCTCTAAGTCTAACAGTATTCAAACTAGGCTTTAAAAACAAAGTCAGATTTTCGATAATTATCGATAAAAATAAAAAAAAAGAAATGGGATGAGTTATCGAACAAATATGATAAACTCGTACTGCGTATGGTATACACGAGTATACATGTAAAATCTCAAGTCTCTAGCACTTGTAGTTTAGGAGACCTCTGCGTTCCTACGGGCGGACAGGGCTAAATCGACTCAGCTCGGCGCCCTGATCAAGAATATATATACTTTATGGGGTCTGCCACGCCTCCTTCTGCCTGTTACATACTTTTAACAAAACCATTATACCCTAATTTCCCATTTTCAATGGGTTCAGGGCGTTTTGTGAAATAATAAATGTTCTAAAAGGTGACAGGGACAGTTTAAAGTGATATGCAAATATGCACATGAAGATCTAGAGAATTTGCCGGAGGGGCAATTGCCTGCGGAGTTGAATGAATGTGATGATTGTGATAACATTGTTGAGAGTGATGAAGCCGTTAGAGACGGTGAAAAACAAAATGAAGCGAAAATGAAATTGTTGAAGACATTGAAAATGAAGTACACCAATGAGGATGGATAATGATGTTGTACTGCTGGCCAAAGTTAATGGCAGAGTATCGAAATTGTAATGCAAGCACAAGTGCAAAACATGTTTGTTTTGATCATGGCGTGTGGGGCATTTGAGTCCAGATGATAATGCAAGCACAAGTGCAAAATATATTTCTTTTGATCATGGCGTGTGGGGCATTTGAACTATTTGAATGAACTGAATTGAATGAGTTATTCGCCTAAGAGAATCGATGTGACGATGAGTTAACCGTCTACGAGAGTATGTGTTATCCGTCAGTTGTGACGATGAGCTTGAAATAACAGCGAAAATGTTATATTGGCGTAAGACCAATGGTTGGTATGAATGAGAAATGTAAGAAAGAGTTGTTGAGATCGTTGTTGAGACGAAGAAATTAACTTTTAGTTGAAGTTTGTAGGATTGAGAAAGATATATTATTTGTAATGTAATAATAAATTTGATGAAAATGAGTTATGCGTTTAGCTAAAACGAAGAGTTTGAGATTTATAATGGAGGTTGGACGGTAGTTGGAGAAAGAATGGTATTCTGTGTAATAGAATGAATGACGGACATAAGTAGAGATAATGTTAATAGAAATCATTGATGCTGATACAGAAATATAAGAAAATATGAATTCAAATTAGAATCAATTTCAATAAAGCGAAAGCATAAAAATCGAGATTACACAGGGACGTGTAATTGTCAGAATGGCCGTGTCGGCGTGTACTTGGTATGCGGATGATTTTCTGCCTATTTGCCTATTTTCAACCTACTTGCTTATTTGCTTGCTTGCCTGCCTGCCTTCTTGCTTATGCGTGTGTGAGTCGGGTCTGTGTTGTTATGCCCTTGAACTTAGCATGCGAATTCTATGGCAGGGTATGATGACTGCTTCGGTCTCATACGAGCGCATTTTACATAGCAAAGTCGTACAGGGTATTTAGTGCGCAACAACTGTAATTTCATAAGAATATTGTATCGTCCACTTGGTGCGTTGCAATTGGTCAATTATGTTTTGTAGTTTGGAAGAGTCCCGTTTTAGCGGGGCAACAGCGTCTGTAGCTGGCTTTCATTCCTGCTCGGAATGATTCTGATCCTATAAACTCATGCAAAGCCTGTGTATTCTATCATAAGTGTCTTCAAGCGCAGAAAATGGGCGACATGCCAGCTGACCGAACGACCTTCTCCAGGCCCTTCACGTTCGAAGGCAATCCTACCGCAGCAAGAGAAGGTGCAAGAACTGTGGCAAGAAACATCACTCGGTCCTACACCTCCCAGGATCTCGTCGAAGACGACGAGCTCCAGTGCGTCGCCCCGCTTCAGTTCCTACCAGAGCGACTACTCCTCTGCTGACTCTGATGCAGTATAGGGCTGTCAACATCCTCCCGACGACGGCCATTATGCTCCAGACGCAGATCGAATCAACACTGCATTGGCAAGAACCTTAGGTATCTTCGTCACTAGCGTTGGTCCGGGGGAGGTCTGCACGGGTATCCTCCTATCAATCCTACCGCAGCAAGAGACGGTGCAAGAACTGTTGCAAGAATCATCACTCGGTCCTACACCGCCCAGGATCTCGTCGAAGACGACGAGCTCTAGTGGAGCTTTGATTGATCCTCGCTCTTCGTTCGTTTAACGATGGCCACACAATTACTTGAATCCAACGTAACATTAACAGCAAAACCCAACCAAACTGCAGGTCCTGAGCCACCGTCAATATTCTTGCCTGCTGTGAACAATATTGAAGGAATGATGATCTGATACTATAAAGCTGGTCAAGAAGATCAGATTGGAATAATTTCCAAAAGACACAATATTCATGAAACTCCAAGATTACCTTAAAGAAAATAAAATTGTACACGTATAAAAATAAAGAATGCAAAATAAAATATATATATATAACGTCCGGTTGATTACACTACCAATGTTAATTATTCCGAATATTTCATTTCAGTATTTATAAACACCGAAAACATCGATAGAACACAATAGGGTACTTTCGGAAGCAAGTACAAAAAACTTTACATTATTGTCAAAAAATAAATAATCGTAGCCAAACGGCTTCAAGTATATTAAACAAATACTTACAAAAATGTGTAATAATAAAATTCTTATTCTCAAATATCTGTTCAAGTATAATACATTTCATTCTACATCTCTTATAATCTCCATCTGTAAAAGATTTGTGGAACGGCTCCATTGTGCTCTGGCTCGAGCCTTAAAATGCTAAGTCGTTTCTTTTATCTTTTTTATTTTAATTGAATTATTTTTCTCGTTTTTCTGCGCGCTCTTAGCTTTTTTCGTCCTTCTGTTTCGGCTTCATCAATATTGTTGCATAAATAACACATAAATTAAATGAACGAATCCCGCAGGATATTCGTAGACAAGCAAATCAGTGCGACACTTGCTACATGACCCGAATGCAAAGTAGGCCTTGGCAAAAAAACAAAAAATGAATTATGTCTGTTGGCCGTCGCTTAGGGGCTTACATCCAGGGCCGAGTCGGGGTCAGCGGTCACATCTCGAATTACAGTTGGCTAGTTCATAAAGCTCACTCAAGTTTTAAAAAGACTTCCTGCTTGCCAAAGAGACAGACAGAGACAAATATAAACCCAAATCTCAATGGCTTTACCTTTTTGTACCCTGTATTCATTGGGATGCCAAAGTGCAACATGATTTAAGCAACTGTTTGTAGGAGTCAATAGAATGAATTAAAATTAAAATGGGAAAACTAATAATGCATTAATATCGAATTCAAAATTATTATAAGTTTAATTCAAATCAAGTTGAAATTTTTTCTATAAGAATTAAATCATATAAAAATATTTTTTGAAAAATCGTCGACTACTACAGAAATTGCTGTAAAAAGAGGACCAGCTAAATATTAATACATTATTAGACTTAGTTTTCTTTATTTTCTTAAAAATCTAATTCATTTATATTTCATTGAAATAATTTAATGAATATCTCATCCTCAGTTTGCTTAAACACTTTTTAATAGAATTAAGTCGCAAAATCATTATGTACATAGCTAAACTTAATTTGCTGTAATAATATTAAATATCCAGTCACAATCTAGTTACAGGGTATGTTAATTAAGTTAAGTCAAAAAAGATACTGCGACATGACTGCAGTTAAGAGTATACAATTATATTGAGCACCATATTTTCCCCTAAAAAATCATTTCATAGATCATTTTCTTTATATTAAGTCGAGTAAATAATATAATATTACATCTGGCATACAGGGTATTGCCAAGTCTGGCAACAAATTGCCTGCCGTTTATTTTTGTCGCTTTCCTTACTTTACTCTCCTACCAGACTTAAGCCCATAAAAAGGCTCAAGTTTTTCCCAGCTAAACTAGCAGTACGTAAATTTCCATGCGAGCCAAACTTTATTTTTGTTTGCCTTTTTTTCCAATGCTTTTCTGCAGCCTGAAACGTCGAACTTGAACTATAAAAATCCGACGGCCGCAAAACTTTCGAGTCACATAAACATAAATTGCGGCCGTAATTCTCGGTCAGGTTGTCGAGCCGAAACGGGGCGGAATTGGAGTTTAAGTTGGGCAGAGATGGGCAACGCTTTGCTCTAACGATTTCAATGTCTCTGCCATGTTGTGCGTTATTGTAATTGGGTTTAAGTGCGCCCCGCCGGGCGCTTGTTGTAGCCATTACGACCCGATGCGAAGAGGAGTTAACATTATGTTTAATTTGTCTAGTGCTCGATGAGAAAAAGGCTTATTCTGCTTCTATTATTATTGCTGTATCTGGGTTCGACCTCAACACGAATGTATTAAAGGTGCTTTACAATGGCCAATACTTTTATAAATATCTTCTTTTTTTTTTTTTTTTGTTGAGCTTAAGGTAAATTCTTTAAGCTGTTTAAATTAAATAACTGCATACCATACCAATTTAATATAACAAACAAAAAAAATAAAAGATATATATCATATATTTAAACCTGCAGAAGCTTTCCATTACATTTTTTAGCATATGCACAAAAATCAAGTAAGAAAGCTCTAGTCGAGACTGTCCGACTACGAGATCCCTTGAGAGAGACCGCCACTTAAGGTGGAGATACCGTCTCGCTTCGAGCCGTACGTTCAGCTGGTGAATGGAATTCTTCAGTCCCAAATGAAACAGCAATTTTCGTCACACACAATGGGCAACAAAAATAAAATTTACCGCCAGAATCCCATGAAGTACACCAACAAAAAATATCTTATGAATTTTTACGTAGTTATCAGAGTATTTTGAAGTCAAAGAAACTGCGATATCTGGAAAATATTATTGTTGACGAGTCTTCTGCAGAAGTCGGGTTGCAAAGCCTGCTAAATAATACTGCATCGAGTATAATTGAGCTTCAGTGTTAATTGAAACGATTCCAGAAAATACAGTTGGTAACTTAAATTCAATTGGGAAATGGGGTTTCGATGAAAGTACCGGCCATAGTGAGTACAAAAATTTTTCAAATGATGATTTGGACGACAGAAGTTTGTTTGTAACGTCATATGTGCCTTTCCAAATGATTTCTCAAATGGGTAATAAAATCATTTTTAAAAACGCCCGGCCGTCATCGACTTTGTACTGTAGGCCAATCAGATTCTAATTTAAGAAAAAGACGGCCGAAATTGAAAAATTAAAGACGAGAGGTATTTTAAAACCAAATTAGTACATTAAAGGCAACAGAATTATTTGCTTGAAAAAAATAAAAATAAATAAAATAAAAAATACTTATCATAGTTTGCATCTTACTATGGTAGACTGTAAAGTGTGCAACGCAATAAGCGAATCATCCTCAGCTAAACGCTATATGCATATGTATGTGGAGCAAAGCCAACCGACATGAATAACGTTGAAAAATATTTAATTAAGAAGTTCAGGAAAGATATTATAATTTGGCTTAGCTCCACTACATTCAAATATAAAATTCTTTGAATACTTTTTCATGTTTCGTACAAATTAGAAGTCAAAATGTGGCAAAGAAGACATGCAGAGAATAAGGTTAAAGTATTGGAGAGATAACATAAAATTCAATCGCAATTTCGCGAAAAAAATGCGCAATATAGTGGACAGACGTCCAACGATGGAAACATTGCAAGAAAATTCACGCATTGCTACAAAAACAGATTTGATCAACAAATTGCTCTAGAGTTCCGATCCATTTATTACAGAGCAGATGGATTAGACATGCAAATCAAAATTAATGAATTTTTGTATTGATTTATTAGAAGATTAGTTTAATGAAGAAATAGGCCGATAATTTTGTAATATAAGGTTAGAGGGAATGGCACTATGGTTTACTATCAATGGATATACATCTATCGATGCCTAACAATAACTATGAGGCGGTCAACAATTGACGTGAGTGCGATAATCTTAAATAGCTCAAGCAGAAGAAGAACGAGAGCGTAATTTTAAGTAGAAAGCGAAGAAGAGCTGCGGAAAATACATAATAAAATAACTAAATAAAGCCTCCTACACGCCTGAACAACAAATACTACTGGCTACGGGCGTGTCTCCTTAATTGACATAAGCAAAGAGACGGAGCTGTATCCCAAGCGATGCTCAGAAAGCGCAAGGCGGAGTCACTGCAGCAGCTCCAACTATTCTCAGAGTAGCGAAGGTAGCTAAGGTGACAGGTGCTAACTTCTCTACGGCGCCCAAACCTCAGCTCGACTCGGAGCCCATGGAGTTCGACGTGACCCCGGACGCAGAACTATCTGGTAGAGAAGAACCACTCGCTGAATCTGCTCGAGTGCCTGACCAATCGTTGGCGTAAACCCATCAACTGGTTCTTCAACGGCTGCTTTCTTTGGCGCAAATATGGCTATAATATGCACTACAACCACGATGCTGAGGAAGAAGTGGAGCCTAATGCTAGGTGGTGAATGCGACAAATGAGTTTGTTGAATCGCGTTTTGATGATTACCGCAGCTCTATGATTGAGACGAGGAAGCAACTGCGGCAAATGGCGAGCGAACATTCAACTTCAAGAATGCAATTCATTTGTGTATATTTGACGATTTGTCAATGATGTGTTAAATTGATTTTTATAAATATTTGTATAATATTTAGGTTTGGTTATTAGCTGTAGAACGTGAAGCTGTAGTATCCACTCTAAGCTTTATTAGGCTTGAAAGTGGAGGTGCTATGGCAATGGTGGAAGGGTTGAGAAAGGAGCTTGCAGTGCTTGAGTGAGCTAAAATGAATGGCTCACTGAATTGTGCCACTGAGCTGGTTCCTTTAATATGGCTCATTTTGGTTCAATAGCTGATTTTGGTTGACTAGCTCATTTTTGCTGACTCGATCGTAAGGCTAATTTTGCGTTTTACAAAAATCACTTCGTTTATCCGCAAGCCAATTCCAAGGGTCACCATGCCTTGAGAATGGTGGAGGAACCTGAGTTCCAAAAACTTATTAATGAAGTCTCACACTCTCCAGGCTATACCCTCCCGACAAGGAAGACGACGAATGCTTTGCTCCCCAAAATTCGGGATGAGTATGCAGGTGCGATTGTAGATCAGCTCAGTGCGGCTACAGCGGTCAGCCTAACAACAAATGGCTGGACATCAATTGCCAACGAGAGCTATCTCGCAATGACAGCGCACTTTATTGAAAAAGAGCAAACGGTGCTGAAATCTTATACAATAGCGATTGTCAGGAATTTTCCGTATCCCACACCTCTGAAAATCTTTGTGAATTTCACAACACCGTTGCAAATGGGGCATTAAGAACAAAATAGTGGCAACAGCATCTTATAACACCTCTAATATTGTTGGTGCCATTCGAATGGGAAATTGGAGACATGTTAGGTGTTTCGCCCATACTCAAAATTTAATTGCGGTGGTGGCCGTACTGTCGGCGTGAACCGATTTAATAATGCCACCAGAAGAATGGAATTTTTTCCATGGAGTTCTTCCAGTTTTGCAGCCATTTGGAAATTTGAAATTTCGGCTGAGAAAAATGTGACTCTGTCCAAATTAATAGTCATTATTGGCTTAAAGCAACAAAAAAAAATAAAAATTGTGACCTTAAGCCAAACGTTGAAAGATCCCATTTTATTGGATTTTTGCAATATTGGTTTTATTGGATATGAATGACAGATTTCAGAATTGCGAGTCAAATGTGTTGAAAAATCGGTAACTGATATAAAAAAAAAATTAATATCATTGTGTCCAGTCGCTGCACAAACCGCAGTTGTAACGGCAATGACGAAACTGACAAAGCTTTAAATGGGGAGGATATATGGGCTGGGTATGACAGCTCCTTTTTTCAAGTCAGCCAGCCCAGCAACAGCGCAGCAGCAGTTACATGGGAAATGGATAAATGTCTTGCCGAGGAGTATATTTATCGAAAGGACGATCCCTTAGTATGGTGGAACCAGCGAAAATCGCAGTGCTTCTTACTTTACACATACATGCTAAAACAGCTCTGCATAGTCGCTACATCTGTGCCCTGTAAGCGCATTTTTTTCCAGCGCAGGTGAAATACTGCGAAAGAGAAGGTCGTTACTAAAACAAAGAACGTCGAAAGCCTGATGTTGTTGCATAACAACATGTAAATTTTGAGTAAGTATTTTTTTAAATTTACAAACCGTATACTAAATTTATTCCTTATTTATAGGCCTGATATCATCTACTCATATAATCTTTCATACTTCCCAATGAATGGATCTCAAGGAAAACATATTTCTATACCCTGAACCCATTGAAAATGGGAAATCAGGGTATAATGATTTGTTAATGTAACATACTTTTCAGTTTTTTCATGTTGCTTGCTCACTATCGGCTCATGAGTGCTGGCTCATTTCACAAAAAAGACAAGACAAAGACTAAGAGCTATACAAGAAATAAATGCAATCACGAAGAGTTAGGCTGTGCATAACGAGATTATAGCAATTTTATAATTATTGTTTGGACATTATAATAATAATTTATTTTTGAATGTGATAAATCACTTTACTAAGTTTGTGAAAAATAATTGTTTGGCTTTTTTTGAGTGATCTAGCTTAGGGTTGTTGATAATATATCAAAATAAAAATATATCGATATTTTTACAGAATAAATAAATATCTATATCGAAATATTTTTTTCCCTGATATATCGCATATCGATATTATTTGGAAATATATTTTTTGATATTATGGCTGGTCACACTTCACTTAGAAATCTTAAAGAAAGATGAGCGCGGCAAAAAACTTTTATATAAAAATAAACGCACAAAATGCCACCTGCAGCCTTTGTTCAAAAGTTATCAAATCAAGTGGTAACACTAGTAATCTCCTGTCACACTTGAGGAACAAGCACCCGGAAGCGCATTCAACATGTGTTAAGGTAAGAAATATGTAATGCCAGAAAAGTCTCAGGAATTTTGCCGCGCAATTTTTTGACAGTGTGTGTGTGCGCGCGTCACTAGGCCTCTATATTCTTATGTATGTGTGTATACGTGTATGTGTATGTTTCGCCAAATACAAACTTTTCGCTTAAAAATTAATTATATTCAAAAACCAACAACAAGCTTTGGAATAATATTTGTACATATAAATTTTCTAATTTTCTTATTCAGAAACCGAATAAACCAGATGAGCTGAACCACAATTCTGATGGACAAACAACTATTGAGAACGCGTTTAAGTGTTCGGCGTCTGCTAAATTTTTTTTTTTTTGAATATAATTTTATTTAAACCCTTTTTTTTAATTTTAGATAAGCATAATGATATTACGGCAGCAATAGTTTATATGATTTGCAAAGACAACCTGCCTGTACGTGGTGTTGAAAAGGAAGGCCTCTGTAATTTGTTACAAATTTGTGTACCAAAACACAAAATTCCAAGCCGTTTCAAGGTAAGTGCTTTGGATTTAATTAGAAATTTGAATATATTTGTTTCCCTTTAAATCTAATTTACAGGTAACAGATCTCATTGAAAAGAAATACGACATATGTGTGGCTAAGGTTAGAACAATTTTCCAAGGTGTTGAGAACATAGCTTTCACCTGTGTCAGTGTCACTATAACCAATTCAACTCGGTCGTATCTCACCGTAACCGCACATTTTATAAAGGATAATTCTCTACAGGCGGTTTGCTTGCAAGCAAAGTCTATGTGTTCTGTATTGTCAAGTCTACGTGCTTAAATGTTTTTTACTGTATGTGTCTTGTGTTCTGTTTCGTCATGTCATATGCTTATTTATTTTAAGAAAATTCCTAACTTAAATCTTTGATTTTATTTAGTCACACACTAGCGACTATATATGTAGTTTAATGGAGACTGCTTGCCGTGAATTTCAAATAGATCGGTATAATAGATCGGACAACGCTAACAACATGAAAGCAGCGTCACGTCTATTTGTAGGAAATGGCAAACACGTCTCTTGTTTTGCTCACACAATTCACCAGATTCTAGCTTTTCTGCTCCGAAAAAAACGGCAACACTGGATATAAGGCCAAGAAACGGACACTAATGAAGGATAAATAGCCAGTACTCTATGCGCTCACAGCTAAAACAAATTGAGAATTCTATGGTAATTCTGAATAAATTGACGTCATGTACCATTGCCTACCAGAAGGTGGTGCGTTAAGTATGTAGCCTACTTTAGGGGTTGATCTGGTAGGATATTCTTTTTACAATTCCCAACTAGTTAACATCGAGAAGAGGTGGAGTCATAATGTTTGCTGTTGTTTCATCACTGTGGGTTCTTTTCACTGAAGATTTCCGTGGAGAGGATCACTCTAATGAGTCTAAAATGAATTTTTAGTAGTCAGGCAACTTTGGTTGCCGGGCCATAAGTAAATACATAATATAAATAATAATAATAATTTATTGAAAAAAAAAAAACTAATTGTTTCTTGCAGTAATTTAATAGCTAAAACAGCTGTTTTGTTTTATTTATTTTATGAAAAGTGTTAGAAAAAAAACCCTTTTTTGTTGGTCACTAAATAAGACGCACTTAAACTAATTATTTTTTTTTTAAGAAAGAAACTTCATTTAGAGTATTACTTTTAGTTTTGAATGAAGACATTGGGCATAATTGAGCTGCATCAACAACACACAGGGCTCAATTTGAACATGGAAATCGAAAACATTTTGGCAGAGCTCTTGATTTCCAAGCAGTAATTATATACCATCACTTCAGACAATGGTAGGAATGTCTTAAAGGCAATTGATTGCTTGAACGAAGCCCCGAAAGTGTGCTCAGTGCTGATCTCGAAAATGAAGAGCTGGTGGACGGCATAAATTTTTTTTCCATTTCATCAATCCGATGTGCTGCTCATTCGATACAATTAGCTGTAAAAGATTTTTTGAAGAGTGATATAAGGGATGCAACTGTTGCAAGTGCGCGAAAACTTGTAAAAACATTGCGCACACCGTCTTTCAGGTGAGGATACAAATGTCGATTGATGATGTTTTTTTCAAGCCGAAATGGGTATACTGACATTCGATAAAGTTTTGCAATACCAGCAACCTGCTCGGGCTCCATTCCAACGAGTGTTCCAGCCCAACGTACAGATTGCAAGGCCCAGCTTCGACGGTGATCTATCGGACTAGCACACCACTCACATCCGATTCAACATCAACTTCTTCGGGTTTCTCAATTTATCCTTTCGAGTTAAATCAACCAGAAGACGTGCAACACCGTTCATTTGCAGATCTTTTTAATGACCCTAAATTCCATTAATATATATTTTTTTATTTCTTACCTTAATATACGGCTTGAGCGCGTAAATAATTTGTTGACAAGTTTCAATAACAATTCTGCCAAGACTCAATAACTCTTCATATGTTGCCCCATCCATGCGGACAAAGTTTTTTAAGTCGTCAGGCGAGGTTTCATTTCATTTTTCGCGCTTAGCATACCACTCTTTCATCCATTTGGAATGTTTGCGCTTTCAAAGCTCCTTTTCCTCGTTCTTTTTTTTTTTTTTTTAATGTACTGCCGTTAATTCAAAAAAAGAAAATTTATGATGTTCACAATCCAACTATTTTTTTGAAATGATGTTTGCGCTGATGTTATTAGGCAAACTGATTTTGGTTCGGCAAACATGTTCGTCGAACAAATTCGACTGTGAATACCCCTCTTAACGCCATATTATCGATAAAAAAAAATGGAATGAGTTATCGACTACACGAGTATACATGTAAAATTTCAAGTCTCTAGCACTTGTAGTTTAGGAGATCTCTGCGTTCATACGGACGGACGGACAGACGGACATGGCTAGATCAACTTAGCTCATCATCCTGATCAAGAATATATATACTTTTTGGGGTCTGTCACGCCTCCTTTTGCCTGTTACATACATTTTCACAAAAACAATATACTCTAATTTCCCATTTTCAATGGGTTCAAGGTATAAAAACGATTTAGCCACTACAGAAGGATTGGAAGTGTGCGCATGCTCAAGCTTTAAGATCAGAAAAAGGATGTCAAAATGTGAAGAACGTTTACTGTCGCAAATCGCTACATTGCTAGATCCTCGACTCAAAAAGCAAGGATATCACTTCCCGTTTAATGCTATTCAAGCGGAAAAGCTTCTTGAAAATAAACTCACTTCCTTGATTATTCGCATGATTCAGATAAGCCAGAAGCAGTAACGCCCACCGAAAATAAACACGAAGACTAGCCTAACTTTCTTTGAATTTATGCAAAGCAACATTCAAGACGAACCATGGACCAAAAGGTCAAACGCCATATTCGAACTTAGTCAATACCTTTTAAAAATGAATTCAGATGAAGATGTGGAACCTTTAAGATATTAGAAGGTAATTATCATAATTGTTTGACACATTTTAAAATTAAAACACGTTTATTATTTTTAGTACAATGAAGGTGCACTAAAAGTTCTAGCGGAAAAATTGTTATGTGCACCCAGCTACTTCGACGGAATCTGAAAGGATGTTCAGTAAGGCTGGGTTGTTATAAGCAATCGATGGGCTTCTCTAAAGGCAAACCGTGTTGATATCCTTCTATTTTTACAAAAAAAATTACTGGATTGATTAAAGTTGTAAGTTTTTTTATACCCTGAACCCATTGAAAATGGGAAATCAGGGTATAATGGTTTTGTTAAATGTATGTAACAGTCAGAAGGAGGCGTGGCCGACCCCATAAAGTATATATATTCTTGATCAGGGCAACGAGCTGAGTCGATTTAGCCATGTCCGTCTGTCCGTCCGTCCGTCTGTCCGTCCGTCCGTCTGTCCGTCCGTCCGTCTGTCCGTATGTTTGAACGCGTCGATCTTAGAAGATATAAGAGCTAGAGACTTGAAATTTTTTTTGTTAGGTCCGTGCATTGCACGCGCAGATCGAGTTTATCTCCAAAAAACGATAACTACTCCCGTTTTTTTTTTATCGATTAAAAACCCTATCGAAAATCCGTTTTAAAATTATATCTCCTACATCTTTAAAGCTAGAGTCTCCAAATTTTGCATATAGGTTTAGATGAATTTTACAGAATTTCAATTTTTGTTATATTTTGGATACCGGCTCCAAATGTGACCAAACTCCCCTTTGAAGGTCAGTTGCATGTATAGCTAATTGTGAATGAGTTGGCATTTTTATAAAATGTAAAATATTCAATAGAATATGTACATAATATGCTAAAAGTTTCATTAAATTCCGTTTAGTCAACACAAATTAATAAACAAAACGTTTGGCCAACTAACAAACGCACGTGGCAGCAGCAAAAAGAGTTTTCCTATACGTGTGCACACATACACTCAAACCTCTTCTAGCATATTCTAAGAATCAAATTGCGATTTATTGTGTTAAAATTCTCAGCTGTTAGTTTAGTTTAGTTTTACTAGATGGCGCTCTAGCGGTCAACTTATTGCAGTTTTGTCGTTTCGATTTTAAGTGGCGAGGTGGCGTTGTTATTAAAGGCGAGGCGCGCCTTTCGACTTCGGAGGCAAAGTCGGTAGAATTTAATTTTTCAATCTTTTTAGCATGAGAGCATGAGGTGACTTTTTGAGGTGATCGAGGTGAACGTTCATCGAGAATTTCTCGGTTTGAGTCTTGGTGTCTTAATAAAATGGAAAGTCAACATTTTGGATAGCGACCATAAATTTGAACAAATTCTTTAAATTGCAGTGAAAATATGTGAATGATTTTTTATTTATATCAATATTCCAGGTTATTATATCAATATTCCAGGTTTTAGTATTGTTGTCCGTCTTGATTGCGAGGTAATTCCTAACGCAATCCGACCTAAAAGAGGAATCATCATTTATGCTAGGGACACTATTGTAGATAATATATCAAGCTGCTTGAGCGTTAGGAAAATAAACGGATATAAACAACGTAGTTGTTTATAAAAGTCCATCTTATCCAGTCCGATTGTTTAATACAGAATTTCAGGATCTATTTCTGCAATATCCTTTTTTGGCAGAAAGCTGTCTAATTTTAGGAGATTTTAATTTGTGTTTGAGCAAATTTGAATCGGCTAGGACTTTGCATGATGAGTTAGTTAGCAGAAGCTTCAGAAGCTTATTAGATTTGAAAACGCCTACAACCAATTGTGATTCGCACATTGATTGGGCGTTTTCAAATCTATCTAATGAATACATTAGCGCTAGGACTTTTGAAACAGTTTATAGTTACCACAGTGGTATTTCAGTAAGTATTCAGGATAGAGAAATTTAGTATAGTTTAGTGTAAATATGTATAATATTGTATAAGATATGTAAATAGTTTTTATTATTTAATTAATTTTTTTTTATTTAATAAATATATATATATATGTTTATATTATATATATATATATATATATATATATATATATATATATATATATATATATATATATATATATATATATATATATATATATATATATATATATATATATATATATATATATATATATATATATATATATATATAACTATATACATATATATATATATATATAATACCCGGAACCAAACAAACAAAAAATACATTTAATATGGTTAAATACTTAGACTTCAATATATATATATTTGAAATATATTGAAGTCTAAGTATTTAACCATATTAAATGTATTTTGTGTTTGTTTGGTTCAGGGTATTATCTAGTCGAGCACTCTCGACTAGAGTTTTCTTACTTGTTTTTCCAAGAAATGGATCTCATTGGTTTAAAATAGTTTGTAGTTTATAAGAAGTTTATTGGATCACATTATTTGTATATTTTTATTAATTTTCTGTTCCTTTACTTTGTTATAAAAATTCAACTAATGAATAAAATATTGATTAATTATATATAATTTTTATATAAACCTATAGTTGGAATTATCGATAGTATCGATGGAGCTTTAGTTTTTCGTTACATCGATGGAAATTTCTCGATGGTCGATATATCGACAATTTAATCTGAGTGGAGAAGTCACACGTGTAAGTCAGAAATCTAATACCGCACAAGTGGCAACACTTCGAATTTGATGGAGCATTTAAGAAGAGTCCACCCATTTGTACAAAGTGTTGAGAGAACCAAAAGTACAACCGACTTAAAGCCATTTTTTCCTCGCAGCGAGTGTTATGGTTCCACGTCGACCAGGAAGGCACAAATTGACAAGTCCCTTGTTCGCATGGTGGTACTTGACTTGCAGCCTTTTTCGATCGTCGAAAATGATGGCTTTAGAAATTTTGTGAAAACACTGGATGAAAAATATGTTTTGCCAAGTCGTCAATATTTAAAAGACGTTCTTTTGAAGAACATGTAAGAGGATTCGTTGCAAAAACTGCAATCATTAATAAATTATATTGATTTTTGCTCGTTGACAACAGATACTTGGACATCACGAGCCAATGTGAACTATATCACGGTAACATGCCATTTTATCGCCAATTATAGGCTGAAATCTGCTGTACTCTCTACGCAACCGCTTGTGGACCAAACGAATCACAATAGTGAAAATATTGCCACAACGCTAAGAGCAAGAATGGGCAATATTTGACAAAATGCAAATGATTGTCACTGATAATGCGGCGTGTATGATAAAAGCATGCGAAATTTTGAAAAAGAAACACTTGCCCTGCTTCGCACATACGCTAAATCTGGTTATGCAAGATGTTATGGCTGAAAGTAATGTAAAAATGATATTGAACATCGTTAATTGTTGCATTTATTAAGAGCAGCTCCACTGCCAATGCCAAATTTAAACAAGTAAGAGGGCTCTAGTCGAGACTGCCCGACTAGGAGATACCCTGAACCCTGCAAAGTACTGGTTCCAATCATTCTACACATCTTTCATGCACATATACAAAAACACATACACACACCCGTACGCATGCATCCATACGAACGCATAAACAATTGCTCTGCTAACTGCGCACTTACTGCGCTTGGGCTGCCGTGTGGGCTATATTACGAAAATTTGTTTGTTGAATAAATCTTTTTGTAGTGGGACTATCTTCATCAAATTTTTAGAACGTAATAATAACATTCAAATGTGTGTATATGCCAAAGCACAAGTCTCTAGTACTTGATATACGTTTTTTTTCAAATTTGGGGCGAAGGGGGCGTGGCATCCAAAATCTGTAAATGACAAAATCTTTGTATTCATTACATTAATCTACACAGTAAATCTGAAGTTTTTAGGTCTAACAGTATTCAAACTAGGCTTTAAAAACAAAGTCAGATTTTCGATTGTTATCGATAAAAAAGAAATGGGATGAGTTATCGAAAAAATATGATAAACTCGTACTGCGTATGGTATACACGAGTATACATGTAAAATTTCAAGTCTCTAGCACTTGTAGTTTAGGAGATCTCTGCGTTAGTACGGACGGACGGACGGACGGACGGACAGACGGACATGGCTAGATCAACTCAGCTCGTCATCCTGATCAAGAATATATATACTTTATGGAATATAATATATATATAATATATATAAACATTATACCCTGAAATCCCATTTTCAATGGGACCTATAAAGCTGTTGCAAGAGGTCCCAACAAGATGGAACAGCTCTTTTTATATGCTGCAACGGGTCCTACGAACCAGGGAACCGCTTATTGCGACCCTTTTAAAATCGCAAAATGCGCCGATTCCCTTATCGGAGGACCAGTTCCGCATTATAGAAGATCATTATTTGAGCCTTTTGAAACGGCAACAAAACACTCGTCGGCGTCCAATACAGTAACGATTTCGCTCATTATTCCAGCAGTATTGGCGTTAACTAAAAGTTTGGAAGAATTGTTGCCTGCGATGAAAACAGCAGTCGGTACGGAAGCTGCCCTATTTTTAATTAACGCAGTAAAAAAAAGATTATATCCATATGAGAATCGGTCCGGCCCAAGACTTGGAACTCTGCTTGATGCTAGGTTCAAAAAGGAAGGATTCCAAAATGCAGGAAACGCGCAACAAGCTGCATTAGCATTAGAGGAAGAGCTGTGCTTTTTTAAAGATAATGCGACAAATCCCGATATTAATGAGGAACTGTCAAAAGAGAATAGGTCACCATTTTTGTTCAAATTCATGGGACAAAAAGTGAGTGAGAAACGTTCTAATCGCCGGGCGGACGCAATTATAATGATGAGGCAGTATATGGAGCATCGCATACTGATCCGCTTCAGTACTGGAAGGTAACTGATAACTTATTCTTATTTATTGATTTTATGATTTTCTTTTCTTATAGATTAATGAGCACCAATTAAATGGCCTTTGTCGATGCGCTTTAAAACTTTTATCAATTCCGGCAAGCTCCGTAGAGTCGGAAAGAATATTTAGCAAGGCAGGAGCGATCATTACCGACCGAAGAACAAGTCTAAAAGAAAAACACGTTAACCAATTAATTTTCTTAAACAAAAATCAATGGTTGGAGGGTGAACCTGATAAAGAAAATTAGGCTATTATAAGATTTGAATGGATCTCTTAATTTTTTGTTTTTTATTATTCTTTGTTAAACAAATGAAAGAAACTCTTTGTTTTATATTTTTAAGAAAACTGATTGAATAAACCTGTTTTGTTGAACCTTAGCATTCATAGTGTGTAATTATGTTTTTAATTTTCAAAATTTAATAAATATAGCAAAAACTTTCGATGGAACCATCGATAATATCGATGGTATAAACCATCGATTAGGAAACCATCGAGAACCGTCTCTATCGATGGTTCTCCACAGGGTTGCCAATTTCGCTTTTTTCCCGTCAAATCTGGGTGTTTTTGAAGACCAATTGCGGGATAAATTTTAAAATGGCGGGAAGCGGGTATTGTGGCTTTTTAAGAAATATTTTTGGCTTTTTTTGCGCTTTTTTAACTTTTGCCAACATTTATTAAGAATTTATGAAAAAGTGGCAACTTTTCAATATCGATATTCTTAAGCAATACTTGTAAACAAATTACCGATTTTTTAAGGCAATATTTGTAAGCAATTTACCATCTCTACATTAAAAGCGCGCGTAATGAATGTATGTACATACAAGTAAATGCCAAAATGCCAAAAGACTATAAACAAAAGTGCCGCGACGCTTGGCTAAAAAGCGATGAATTTAAGGCTTGGTTACGCAAGGATGAAACGGACATGCGGAGAGTCTTTTGTAGCTATTGCAAAAGTTAAATTACCGCAAAGCTAAGTGATCTTCATGCACATGCTACAACAAAAAAACACATCAATGCTACTGGCGGCTACCAGCAAAAAAACAAAAATGTCTCTTTGTCGCACAACACACAGCTCTAGCTCAAATTGATCATTTGGGTAACTTGTGTACAAAAAATTTTGACGGCGGAACTGCAGGTCGCATTAGACTACACAGAACAAAATGTACAAGTATTATCAAAAATATACTTGGGAAACATTTTTCAGAAGACCTACGCCACGATATTGGAGACTCCATTGTTAGACGAGACGACGGACATCAGCATCACCAAGCTTTTGGGTATTTATAATAATAATTGTATTTACTTTTAATAGATATCTAATTTATAATTGTATATAATGTATTTTATAATGTATGTACTTAGGTGTGGCCATAAATTATTTTTCCTTTGAGCGTGGTGTGTTTGTGTCAACGTTTTTAATGCTCACATCATTAGAATCTGGTCATGCATCATCTATTGTGGCTGGTCTTAAAAACATACTGATGCATTACAATCTTGACATAAAAAATATAATAGGAGTCGGAACAGATAACGCTAATGTCATGGTGGGCACAAATAAAAGTGTCTACACTGAATTAAAAAAGGATGTACCTTTTTTAATTTTAATAAAATGTGTGTGCCATTCAGTGCAGCTCGCTGTAAGTTATGTCTGCAAACACTTTCTACCAGAGGGCTTGGAATTTCTTATATATGAAACCTATAATTGGTTTTCCAACAGTTCGTCTCGACAAATAGAATATAAAAAAATATATGAATGTATTAATAACGATAAGGTATGCTTGTCTGTAAAAGTTTTTCATAATATTGTTCTGTTTTAACATTCATATATGTGAGTATTGTCAAGATTTTTTAGTTTTCCAAAGTGTCCGTCTACATTTGTTATATTAATATTAATAGTGCTATTTATGTGTATGTGTGTGTTGTCTGACTATCTGGTAGCTATTAAAAATAACCATTTGTGTTTGATTTGTAATTAATAATTTTGTTGCATCAGCTGACAATATTTTTAATGTTCTTAAAGACTCCACTGAAGATTCCAAAGGTGTCCGACACTCGATGGCTGTCTATAGAACTAGCAGTCACGCGCGTAGTGGACCAGTGGGAAGAGCTTAAACTGCATTTTGCTTTAGCGGAAACCAAAGAAAGATGTCACAAAGCTAGCATCTTACATCAGTTGTTCAAAGATGAAAAAAATCTTCTATATTTGTTGTTTCTGAAGCCAGTTCTATCGAATTTACAGAAAGTAAATAAGTGTTTCCAGAGCAATAATACAAATTCAACAGAATTGCTCAAGGATTTACTATTGGCAATTAATTCGCTCAAAATTGGAATCATACCGCCATATGTGGAAATAGATATTTTGACAACGGATGACTTTGAAAAATTTGTTGACATAGATTTGCATAAAGGATATGAATTTGAGAAAAGATTAAAATCACTAAGTGTTGATAAAAATTTTGAAAACGAACTTCGTAATAGTTGTACAACATTTTTGATAGAGCTTATAAAGCAATTGAAAAAGAGGTAATTAATATAATTTACTTTTCTTAATGATGTACTCAATTTGTTTTAAATTTTCAGGCTACCAGATAATTTTGAAATTCTGAGGCAGGTCGACATATTTTCAGTCCAAAACATTTTGCGGGTCAAAAAAAAAACAATATTACAGAAATATTGGAGTATTTAAATATGCCAAACATTTCTGTAATTGAAAGCCAATATAGAGACATCCACATAGTTCCGTGGGAAAATGTGAGCGATACAGCCAAATTTTGGAATGAGGTTTATGTTTATAAGGACTCCGGTGGCAACCGCCGATATTCGGAGCTGGCAAGTTTCGCGATTGAAATATTATCCTTACCGTGGTCAAATGCAGAGATTGAACGAGTTTTTAGTCAAGTCAATCTAATAAAATCAAAGCTAAGGAATAGAATCAACCTTACCACGCTCAATAGCATTCTATGCATAAGGTAACAATTTTTAAGAGTTCAAAGAATATTACTAATTTCATTATTTATTTACATATACAGATATGGACTTCGACGAAGTGGAAAATGCTGCTACAGCTACGAACTGCCTAATCATTTTCTTCGAATGATAGGTACCAATCAATCTTACAATGGGGAATTTAATAGGGTTGTTGATAATATATCAAAATAAAAATATATCGATATTTTTACAAAAAAAAAAAAATATTTATATCGAAATATTTTTTTTCCCTGATATATCGCAAATCGATATTATTTGGAAATATATTTTGTGATATTATGGCTGGTCAGACTTCACTTAGAAATCTTAAAGAAAGATGAGCGCGGCACTACTTTTATATAAAAATAAACGCACAAAATGCCACCTGCAGCCTTTGTTCAAAAGTTATCAAATCAAGTGGTAACACTAGTAATCTCCTGTCACACTTGAGGAACAAACACTCGGAATCGCATTCAACATGTGTTAAGGTAAGAAATATGTAATGCCAGAAGTCTCAGGAATTTTGCCGCGCAATTTTTTGACAGTGTGTGTGTGCGCGCGTCACTAGGCCTCTATATTCTTATGTATGTGTGTAAACGTGTATGTGTATGTTTCGCCAAATACAAACTTTTCGCTTAAAAATTAATTATATTCAAAAACCAACAACAAGCTTTGGAATAATATTTGTACATATAAATTTTCTAATTTTCTTATTCAGAAACCGAATAAACCAGATGAGCTAATAATGATGTTTTAGAGCTAGACGAAGTTATAAACTTACTTTGACAAAAATGAAATATACTCAAATTTTATATTACAATAAAAGAATATAAGAAAATCAGTTTTTTTTCGCTTTTTTGTGTAATTTTTTAGCTTTTTTTCCCCGTCGAAAACAGCTTTTTTTTTATAAAAAGTTGGCAACACTGGTTCTCCACCTCTATCGCTATTATCGTATATTCTTTCTTAAACTCTCGAGAATATCGAATTGGTCTAATATCGATATTTTGCCAGCTCTAGATACTAGCTCTTCTTAATTTCAATGTAATAATAAATGTGCCCTCTCGGGCTTCCAAAAATTGCCGTAGTGGACGGTATTTCACGTCCCCATGGCGGGGTATTGGTTAAAGTTTTCAACTAGCAATAATCGCACCTCAGTAGAACTTCATTGGTTACGATATCGCCTCTGCGCAAAGATAACTACAACCAGCCGAGCAACAGGGTTTCCATGAAACAAGAACCTAAACCAGTTGCGAATTATAATTTGAAGATTATATCGAATGAAGCAGAATTGTAGCATACTTCTCAGCTGAAGGCGTTGTATTCATGTATCAGGTAGAGAGAAAGAAATGCAGCTGTTTCCTAATAATGGAATGAGATGAATAGTTTGGGACAAACGAATTTTCAAGTATATCAGAAATGCGAATATTATATTATATTAATCAATGACTATAAACATTTATATGAATATCGTTTATCACAGAAATTATGTCGAGTTCACTTTGAGCACAAATAACAACAAATAACTGCTTAAATTACGATAATTTGCAGTTATGCTAACCCAAGCCCATTATTTCAGGCCCTTTAAGGCGTCATTAATTCATTAGTTATGCAAAAGCGGCCCAAAATAGGCTGTCCCATAACATTTTAACTATCGTAGACATATAAGCTCGATTATCCTCCCCATTTGCCAGTCTATTAACTGCCAACGCTTTCAAACTGCCGCCAAAGTGTCGCATTGTCAACCATTTAGGCAGCAAACCAATTTAGCCCGAGGACAGCTTGAGATAGTTCTGCTGCCACCCTTCGTTGGGCCATCTCATTAACTATTATCATTGTCGAATTTCGTTGCATATTTATTGTTCGATGCTGGGGGCCCGGGCAAAGGCGTTGATTAAAATTCCCAGCGCTTGAACAGTCTAATGAAATTAATGAAAAATTCATGCATCAAGTAAAATGGCTGCCAACATGAATAAAGAGGAGCAAGCTCGGGTTGGTCTGTGGGCTCCAAGGGTCGCCTACTCTAAAATGCTAAATAGCCACTTTTGCGGCAGGGCAGATCCAACAACAACAATTTTTATTTTCGTTTTCATTTTTTGTTTTTGAGCACGAGTCTTTGTCATAAAAGATTGAACAAGTTGTTGAAGGCAGAAGGACCAAGTCGAGCCATGCACATGCCACCAAAGTCAAGAGTGTCAAGCTCAGAGAAAACAACAAACGATAAGATATAGGAGCGTACTGATTTAGTTGAGCCGACTTGACAATGCCCTGTATACTAGGTTCAAACTCTATAATAATCAAATATTTTGTTTTAAATTGTGAATGGAATGGAGAGATCACATAAAAATAAATATATACTATACATACATATGTATACTTTCAACTAAATCTTATGATTCATCGGTACGCCTTTCCATTTCGAGAAGACTTAAAAAACAAATTTAATTGACATTAAAAGCTGCTTTACTAAGCTATACGAAAATTTGAGCCACCTTCTCTATACGCATACAATTTTTTTTTTTTTTTTATAAGCATAGTTACCATTATAAAATCATATATCTATTATTATTTCAACAGCAATGTACTTGTATCTAAAATAAATTTACAATGCACAGGGTATTAGGAGAGCACCCCTCTACAGTCCCTAACCCATACCTTATGCGACGCACAAAGACAGCGAAGTTGCGGCGCTCGGAGTACCGGAAATCCGTTTCATGACAAATGCCGCACATTGTCGTGCCGGAGTGTTAAGCGCGAACAATGCGTGAGAGAGGGGTTGAAAGGGACGGAAGGTGGCTGCAGGCACAACTAAGCCGGCAAACAGGCGATGAAATTCCGTCAATGGAAGCACGTGACTTGCCAGCAGCTAGCCAAAGAGAGAGCAAACAAGACAAGAGAGCGCAATGCCGCGACATTGACATTGAGAGAGTGACTCCCAGTAAGAGCGTGAGGGACAGAGAGAGAGAGAGAGGGAAAGAGCGCCTGCGCTGCTTTCAATAACCGGACCCGGCAATCACGACTTGCCGGCAGCTGAGACTGAGCTCCTTTTTGGCATAACTTTGGCATTTTAATGAGAAATCCATATTTATGTTGTTTGTTTTGCCAAAAAGAGAACAACTTTTTTGATGTTGCAAACAAAACAAGAGGATGAAGTCGAAAGGAAGCTTACAGGCAGCATATGCGGCTAAAAGTGAAATTACGAAGCGAGCTGAAGCAGATGGGCAGCAAAACATTCTTGTTGCTCTAGACACTTACCGGGAGCTGTGTAGCGGCATTTTGTAATCATTTTTAATGGGCTGCGTCTGGAGGCGCCATATGGCAGTAATTTATATATATCAATATATACCAATACAAATATACATATATACACACAAATGCCCCTCTGTCCCCTCTTAGCGATAAGCAGTACGCGGACAGATAACGAATCATTTAATGTTTCGATTAGGATTTACTGTGCCAATTCATTTTATTATCAAATCAATTGTAGCATATACTGTTGATTTTAAAAATATTATCAATAAAAAAAAAATAAATTTTATAAAACAATTGTATTATTAAAAGCAATTTACAGTAATAAAAATTGTATTCAATCTTAATACAAAAGTCAACAGAAGGCGTAGTCCAATCCATAAACTATACATATGCCTGATCAGTATTAATGGCTAATTTGTTTTTGTCCTATCCAACTGTCCGTCTTTTCGTGTGCCTAACAGTATATATGAACACATATGTCTCTAAGAGGATGTAATATCTTGCACTAAGGTCGTCACAAATAATCATAGCTTATTGAAAATAATTCTAAGAAATCATTAATCATAATGTCAACCTCCAGTTTTTAGAGAATTTTTAGCACATGTTATGTACATATAAGTAGTCTAAACGCTAAACACACAAGATCGGATAAGAGCTCAAGATATCCTAGGCTGGTTCGGCCAAGCAGAGCATTCAAACTAATTTTAGCATCAAAACTGATATCTCGTGAAATAATTGGACTCATAATCATTTTTTAATTCCATGAAATATTAGTGTCATATTTTTAAAGGCTATAGACGATAACGAGCACTAAATACATCGACAGGTGAAAAAAAAATTATAAAGAGTAAATATCACAGAAAAAGGTGAGAGAGAGATTTAAAAGTCGAGACCTGGTCAAATAGGTCTTAAGAGTGGTGCAGTTGGAGCTCTTCCAGTTCTAGTTTTGGGGCTAGCAGATCTATGGGTTGCAGAGCCAACATGCCAAGCCAGGGCGAGAATCTAGTCTTCCGAAGTATTTTTTGACCCACTCTTGAATTCTGTCTCCAAGAGAGTCACTCTCGGTTGAGTTTTTATCAACTGTTTAGGGTACACAGAATACAGGGTATCTATTAGTTGCACACTCCCGACCAGACGATTCCAGCTAGTCTGCCGAAATATAAATGGACTTTTAACTGTGGCACGTCGGCGCCGTGTCACAATAGAGTCATAACGCCATCAGTCCGACAAAAGCCATAAAAATAGCGGCTTAAATGGCAAACAGCATGTCTGGCATTCCGTTGGAGCTGAGTCCTGTGTGCTACCAGGCAGCCGAAGCATCTTTGCAAAAACAGTCCACTTCGCACTGTTTGCTCCAGCACTTTTTGCCGGGCTTTAATAAACGAGCAACAGCAGCAACAATTTTGTGCTTTTATTGTGCAAATAAAAACACGCGGAAACTACTTAATCAAGTTCCAGATGCAGACCCTCATGTATACACACATATACATATATCTTTATATATATATTTGTGTGTATATAGATACAACAGATTCTAGACCTTGTCTCCGGCCTTGCGGAAGCGCCGTTTTCATATGCAACAGAAAGCAAAAACAAAGCACGGCAAACTTTGTCGACGCTTTTTCGTTGTTGTGATTAAAAGCGCAAAAAAAAACAACAAGAATAAAAGCAAAGAGTAGACATGGGAAAGCCGTAAGCTGAGACAACAAGGAAAAAACAGGAGCTAAACGATTTACAAATGCCCTGCAATGCTGAGGAGCAAACTGATATGATACCCCTTAAAAATTAGTTACTCGGAAATAAGTGTTCTATTAGATGTTCTATTAAGACTTCCATTATTACATTATTATTTTAAAAGAGGAACAAAAGTCTAATGATATATAGATTGTTTTCTTATCATATTTAACATATCCATTCTTACATAGACTATGTAAAAATAAAAATAAAAGTAAATAAATAAAATTTTCATTTGAAATTGATTTCTTATAAGAAAATATTTTCAAAACTTTAAGATGTCTCAAGCAAAATCTACATCTTTCTAATATCTTTGAGTGTACAACAAAACGTTGAAGCTACTCTTGTATATCCGTTTACGTTTCTTACGTTCTATAATTTAAATAAAACTTTTATCTACGTGCTTCCTGCGCCCTCTTAAGCATAGATACATTGCTTTTCACACGTCTAATACACCCCATTTGGCTAGTGGCTAGAATGTTGATTTCGAACTAGAGCTCAAATTTATGACAGCAATTAGTGGGCAAAATGGGCGTGGCCGTAACAGCCCTCCAAAAGAACACAAAACTCTTCAATTAATTTGTTGAGCTGCTCAGACAACAGAAAACGCGCACATCAATCAAGGCGAGGTCAAAAGTGGAAGAAGTGATGGAGAATTAGGCTCTAACCTTGCCTGTGGGTGTGAAAAGTCGACAAACGGGAAAAAGTGCTGCGGGGAGGCGGCCGGGGCAGAACTCCCAGTTTAGGTCGCGTGCCACTTGGGGCTAAAGCTAGTAAATAAACGTCTTATTTTTAATTACCGCATTCAACTTGAATTTTAAACGGTCAGAGAATTGGCTATGTTTATATAGGTATATGTATGTATACACACATAAATATATTTATGTCTATTTGTATGTATAATTTGACTGGGGCACTTACCTGTATCGTTTCCGTTGCGGAATATTTCCGATTGTAGTCGACATGATGAAGGTTCGGCATGCTGTCCCCGCTGCTAACTGATAATGACTATCGATAAGGATGTTTAACACGTGTCCATGTCCTTGGGGTTGCTCAAAGGCGCTGCGCAGTTAGTATTTTCTCTTGGGTAGTCTGCATCGAGATATGTCACTTTATGATACATTTGTGTTAATTTTCGTTGCCCTCGCAGCGAATGGTTTAATTTGACTGCAAAGTAGAGGCGGAGACGAAAGTAAATATCAAAATGAATTCGAGCAAAAGTTCAAGTTGAAAAAGTGTAAATTACTTTCACTCCCCCAGTTAGCTGCAAAGAGCCAACCCCAGGGCTTGTTTACCCATGTCGATATTGTTAATACGCCACGTGTAACACAGCGGGCGCAAAGCGAGAGCGAGAGAGTGAGAGAGTGAGAAAGAGGGAGTGGGGGAGTGAGTCGGAGGGGGGGAAGCATCGGCACGGACGGTTGGGTTTTCCGGATTTATTGCCAAGTTTACGCTACGTGCTTTGACTAAATTTATAAGCCAAATACACACTAACAGAAAAAGCAATATTCAGAGCCAGACAAATCTGCAAAACAATGTCACTCAGTTGATTAGAAGCGCATCAATAGTACCAATATCTGAAAAATTCTAATTTTATGCCTAAGTAACGATATTTTTTGATTGAAATTTTAGTGAATCTTTATCAAATTATTTATTGTAGCTCTTTCAAATATTTATTTTTATAACAATTAAAATAACATAAACAGAATCATATTTCAAAATTGTTTATTTTATTTTCTAAAATATATTTAAACTGAACAATTTTCAATCATAAATATCGTATATTATCTATCATAACTAAAATATTTTACTCCAGCCTAATTTAAGCTAAAATATTTTTGGTTCTATTGCCATGACCTGCAATGTGCCTCTAGGTTTCTCATATTAATGAATTTGATGCCTTTTCAGCTTATTATTTGCTTATCGAAATTTCATATAAAGTAGCCAAAGGTTTCTGCTAACTGTTGCAGCTTGTGTTTATATAAATGAAAGCCTTGGACCAAAATAGAATATTTGTCTTTATATATATCAAAAAATACATCATTGTTCACATTTCTCAGCTGAGAGTTTTCCTTTGAAGCTATTCCTCCCTTTGCTATTTGGTTATACAATTATCTGTGCACGTATCAGCTGCTTAGGCATTCATCAAGATGTGTTAGACGCTTCAACTAACTAATTAGACAACAGTTTAATTCAAGCTGCCTGCATGTCAACAAGAGAAGACAGATTAAAGCGAGATAGGGAGAGAGAAGCAGGCCTTAAGCAGCATAAAACAACGCCTACAAAGAGGGGGAGAGCATTAATGTTTACCAAGGCTAATTGACTTTTGTAGCTGTCATAAATGTTGACACACATAAAACGCAAGCCACAGAGGCGGCTGCCAACGGCAACCATTAAAAGGCGCGCAACAGCTGTCGCAACAGGCGCAATTTAAAGAGCTTATTAAATTTTACGCGTAGACATTTTACAAGCAAATTTATTACAAAATTTAGGAATAGCAATCTTTGCGTGCTTAAACTTTACTTATAATTCAAGAACAAAATCAAGCCTTACATAGTTATTCAAAAATTGCTATGCATATATTATTGGCCCGGAAACCCAAGCCCGGCAAAACTAAAAATTCATTTTAGACTGATTGTAGCGCTTCTCTGCTTGGAAATATGTAGTAACAGGCGAACGATTTATTCGACAACTGAAGATAGGCCAGAGACTAAATTACAGCAAACATTATGACTCCATCTCTTCTCGACGTTAGCTAGCTGTGAATTGTGGAATGTCCTATCTGATTAACCCCTAAAGTAGGCTACAGACTAAACGCACCACCTTCAGGTAGGCAATTGTACATGGCGTAAATGTATTCAGAATTCTCAACTGGTTTTAGCTCTAAGCGCATAGAGTACTGGATATTTACCCTTTGTTAGTTATCGCTTCTCGGCCTTATGGCTAAGATCAAAGTGTAGTATCTGTTCTTATCGGCTTAACATCTGATAGTTTCTCCATTGGAGAACAACAAATGTTAAACTGATTTTTGGAATCAGATGGGGTGCTAGGGGCTTGCTCCACCTCTGTCACGGGTTGGCCCGGTATTGCAGTACTGCCGGGATTTCGGCCCAATTCAATAATACATGAAAGACTAGAAAATAATCTGTAGTGAAGAAGTGTAGGAGTTATCCTCGCTATGGCTCCATTTACAATGTTGCCAGGTTAGCTATTTAATAGCACTTCTAGCTATTTTAAAATCATAAATGCTACGAACATTTTTAAAATGCTATTATTAGATATAAATCTAGTTAATTTACAAAATAGTATTGGTAATCTCATTTTCGTATTTAAAGAAAACAATTTTTCGATCAAGTCCCAAATTGTACGTAATGATCTGTGCAATATTACCACCACTACTTTATCTTACTTATATCATCACTAGTGGTGAATTCACAGCATCACTAATTGCGCGCTTCTCGGCATTAATTGTGTGAAAGAGTGTATTAAGAAATCCGTGATCCGTGGACAAAACACTGAATTTAGAGATTGGATTGGATAAGAGAGGACAAGTCGGACAACACACGGGCATATTGCATATACTGCAAATGCAGTGTTTTTTCCAAATTACATGACATTAAACTGCATGCCGCGAAAAAAAACATAAAAGTGCGGTTGGTGGCTTTGAGCAAAAAAACAAAATTGTTTTCGAGTCTTTGACAACAATTAAAAGTGCGAGGAGGCATCGACCTTCTAACGCACGTGTTTAGCAATGGTACTCCGCAGATCAAGTTGACCCGAACCAAGTGCACCAGCATTATAACAAACGTTTTGGCGCCACATTTCAAAGAAGATTTGCTGTTGGACATTGGCCAATCCAAGCTTAGTCTGTTAGACGAATCCACTAATGTTTAGTGTCACGAAATGGGTAAGTACTTATATATGTATATTTTTACATTATAACATTTCTCTTTACATAAATAATTTCTATGTAGGTGTTGCCATAAATTACTGAAGCGTTAAAAAAGAGAAAATGGTTAATAAGGCTTAAGCCTTATTCCAATTGAGTCGGGATATGCTATAACTTTAGTAGAAGGTATAAAAGATGAACTACTAAGGCAAAAATTGAATGTTGAAAATTTGGTCGGATTAGGCATTGGCAATGCTAATGTAATGACAGCTTCTAAAAGAAGTGTATATTCTGAACTAAACAAAATGAATCCTTCGATTGTGTTGTTAAAATGTGTATGTCATTCTATACAAATGGCCGTTAGTCACTGTTGCCGTCAATGTGTGCAAGTTTATAACTTTTAGTCCACCAAACATACAACTGGTTTGCAAAAAGCTTTAGCCGGCAGATGAAATCTAAAAAAATATAGCAATGTATCAATAGTGATAAGGTATACTTCTTCTTTATTTGCTATTGTGATTGTCTCAGTAATGTTAGATGTTAATCCAAAAGCGTATTTGTTACTTAATAAGGATCTATGTTTGATGTAATACAGTATTTTTAATTAAATATTTATTATTCCATCAGAAGCTTCTCAAAATTCGGAGAGCATGCGAGAACAGAAATCAGGCTATCTGTGGAAACCGCTGTGTCACGGATATTAGATCAGAGGATGGAACTGAAAGTTTGATTTGTGTAGATGCAAAACTGCTATTTTTAACACCCATATTTGGTAACATTCAGCGATGAAATAAAAGCTTTCAGGCCAACGATGCCGATCCAACAAAACTTTTAAGCGACATAATTCTGGCAATCGACTTAAATCTAAAGTAATTTCACTCGATATTGATATAAATGTATTGGAAGAGGGTTTTGAGGAGTATGTAAATAAAAATCTTTATTTGGGATACTCCTTGGAAAATAAGTTAAAGGAACTTACTGTTGAACCGCAAAAAGAAAGTGTAATAAGAAATGTTCGTGCCAACTTTATCATTGAGTTAATAAATCAACTAAAGAAAAAGAATTTTTGGAAGTCTTCTATTTAAGTTATCTTAAATGATTTTTGTTTTTGTTTGCAGATTGTCAGAAAATGTATCAGCATTGCGGAAAATTAATAATTTATCAGTGGAAAGTGTACTGCGTGCCTGCGTGATAATATTATGCAGCGATTCAGAAAAATATATTTTGTTGAGTGACACAACACTTCGGAGACAGTAAAGTTTTGGAGGTCCTTAAATATAAAGATGCCGGTGGTGTAACAATTTTTAAGGATTTGGCTGAGTTTGCTATCTTTACAATGCACTGTGGACGGAATGCCCGATTTTTTGGCATAAAATCGAAAAAGTCATGGAACAATATTGTGTTTGTTTTTTATTTAGAAACTAGACACTCTAAGCACAATATATCGACTATCTATCAGTTGTTGCAGCCCTGCATGAGAGCCAGGGCCCCAAAGTCAAACATGTGCTCAGAGCTTTGTTTACATTTGCAAGCACTAAAAATTTGCTTAAGTTTGAGGTGATTTATTTAAGACGAAGTAAATATTAAAAAATTAATTAACTATGGAAAATACAGAGCCAGGTATGCTTAATATAAATCCCAGTTTAGAATTGTGTAGTATGTGTTCAATGTTGTATATGTGTCATATGTTGTTGTATATGTTTTCCTTGAAAACTAGACCCGAGTTCACGTGAATTATGGTAGTAGAACTAATATACGGCCACTCCCGGCCAAAAAGTAAATATGAGAAGTTATAGATTAAAGCATATACTTGCTCGAGGTAATAATCTTTTTTGCATCTTCTTGCATCCCTTTTTGCATTTAACACATATTGCAGCCACTTTTGAATTCAGCAACGCACAGTTGCTCGATGTATGGCGCAACAATATAAATAAAAAACATTAATTTATGATTGGATTGTTGGTCACATCGGCAGCAAAAATATAGACTATCAACAGAAAGATTTAATAAATAAAAAAGCTGATGCAATTCACGACTTCATTCGGAAAAATTGGCCGAAATGTCATAGAAGTGTGGTAAACTTTAAAGCTACCAGTAGGATGCTTGGGTGAAAATGCGCACGAAATAAATATTATAAGCGCGATAGGCTCTCCCATGCTCGGTAGAATACTTGAATCAAAAATTTGATGGATGCTTTTAACAGAGCAATCGATACATCTGATCCTCTGCTGTCGAGCATATTTTTGAATAAAAGATCGCAGCATAACAAAACCAAAGTATTACCCCATGCAGTTATTAAGCTATTAGCAATTATTATTAGATATTATTGTTTTGAAAATATGGACAGTTTAAAATATGATGCTAGCGATGACGAGTCAGACTCAAATTTTAATCAATATACTTAAGATGCTTATGATTTCTAATAATGAATATATTTAAATAATATTTTTATGTTTTGGTTATTTTATTTTTTGTTTGTTTTTTATTATTAATGTTTAAAAAAATAAATTTTGTGGTATCCTAAGAGAAGCAGTCAATAAAAATTGAAAAATTGCTCATTCGCAAGATTACCTTTATGGGCTGTCTGAGTGGGCGTGGTCAGATCCGTTTCAAATTTTAAACGCTTACTATGCATAATATTAGTGTCATATGTACCAAGTTTCGACTCTTTATCTTCAAAATTGGATTTTATACCAAAAAATCGGGCATTCCGTCCACAGTGCCATGGTCGAACGCATGTCTTTTTCCATGTCTCAAAACCTGGCAACACTGTCTATTTGCAAAGTGGTATTGAAACCGTTTGGAGATTTTTTGTCCCAGCTGTATGCTTAGGTACTTTCCCTTTAACTCTCTCCCTTGCTTTCTCTGTCTCTTGCTATCTGTCCTTTCATCCATGTGTCTTTTGAATTGTTTTTCTAATATTTTCATAATTTTTTACCTACATATACATATACTTTATTCGAATTTTCTATTTATTCATTTATTCAAGTGTCCTCTCTATACGAGGTTTCCATGGATAGATTTCATTTTTCGGCTTGTATGCATTTAATTCGACCATTTTGAATGTTTAACTAATTCTTGATAAATGTTTTACTTGAACATGTTAAGACATGTCTACAAATGTTTACCAACTCATTTGTCCCATGCACCACCTAGCATTAGGTTCTCAAGCTCATCGTTTTCGCTTACTCCGCAATTTGCCTCAGTCCAGTTCTTCCTCAGCATCATGGTTGTAGTGCTGATAATGCCCGTTTGCGCCACAGAAAGCAGCAGTTAAAGGGCCAGTTGATGAGTTTACGCTTGCGATTGGTCAGGCATTCGAGCAGCTTCAGCGAGTGGTTCTTCTCCACGAGGTAGCTCTGCGTCCGCATCCCTAGAGCCATATCGGCAGCACAGTGTGAGCGTATACTGTTTTTTTGCATCTCAACGGCAAGATGCGATCCGCTAGTTGTTGAGCCACCGCAGTTGTAGAGTCTGTGTTGACATTTTGAGCTGAAGCTTCAAGGTGTGACCCAAAGGTAAGACGCTTGTCCAAGGTGATGCCGACGTACTTCCCTTGTGACGGTTGCTCCAGGGTAACTCCCTCTAAGTGGATTGGAGGGGTCTGCGTCAGTCTTTTGAGGGTGAAACATAGGTTTATTGTTTTCATCGGGTTGATCATTAGATTCCACCGTTTGCACTCAGGTGCAAGTGTGTCAAGATATCTGTGCAATCCATTGCTAGCCTCTACGCAGCTTTTAGAATTGTAAATGACTGTGATGTCCCCTGCCTATGTCGCAATGATAGCCCTAGAGGCATCTTTCATTTGCTGTGAGGTAGGGCTGGGTATATAAGAAACTTACAGGGAAAAACGCAGCGGACCAAGAACACTGCCTTGCGGCACTCCTGATCTCTCACATGATCTCATAAGTGGACGAGTTTTTTTTTTTTTAATTTTTCTTTTATTGCAGCTTATTGTCTAAGACTCTATAGCGCAGTCATCGCTGAACCTTAATTTAGCCAGTAGCTAAATTAGCTACTGTAATTACATCTCATTTAAATATCTAATTATCTAATTATTTACATTATTTATATAGTTCTGTGGTCCAGAGGGTGCAGCCTTTTAAGCCTTCGCATATTGGTGTTGTGTGTCACGTCTGTTGCTAGTCGGTTTGGGTGCGCAAGAAGCCTGTCCGCGTACCTTGAGGAGTGGCGTCCAATTAATTCAGCAATTGTTGGCAATTTTAAGTCGCTGTGCAGCACCGAATTGCGAACGCACCACATGGCGCCAGTGAATCGCCGTAAGGCCTGGTTTTGTAGGACTTGCACTTTTTTGATATGAGTCTTCGCAGCAGTGCCCCAGATGGAGATAGCGTATGTCAGTGTTGGGATGACGATAGCATTATAAATTTTTACTTTGCTGCTTAGCGATAGCTTGCTGGAGGGTCTCAGCATCCAATCCAGTTTTTGGAGCTTAGCCTTAGCTTTGTTGACTTTCTCTTGATGTGTGCTCTATAGGTCAGTTTTCTGTCTAGAATAACACCGAGATATTTGACTTCTCTGACATTCGGTATTCGTCCTCCTAGAGTTACATCCGGGCAGTCTCCTCTTCTAGTTGTAAAGCTTATGTGTGCTGACTTTTGTGAATTTATGGTAATGCACCACCGCTTTGCCCAACACTCAAATGCGTTCAGGTACCTCTGGAGGTTTTCGGAAGCTTCTTGTGCAGAGTGAGATCGCGACAGGATGGCAGTGTCATCTGCATATGTTGCTATCAGCACTTCAGCGTCTGCAGCTCCATTGTTGTCCAGTGGAAGTGGCATGTCAGCTGTATACAATGTATACAGTGTGGGCCCCAGTACACTGCCCTGAGGGACTCCAGCTTTAATGGGTCTTACCGACGATTTGGACTGGCCCTTCGGTTTGTTATATATGATGACAGCAGCATAAAGACAGAAGCTGGGAGGGCTGCCCTTGCTTTCTGCAGCAACCCTATATGCCATACACGATCGAAGGCTTGCTTGACATCTAGGAATGCGGCAGAGCAGTACATCTTTCGTTCGAAGGCGCCGAGGATGTGGTGTACAACCCTATGTACCTGTTCCGGCGTTCCGTGCTGCCTCCCGAAGCCAAATTGGTGACTCGGTACTATCTCCCTGCATTCCAGATGCGGCCGTACTCTGGCTAAGAATATTTTTTCGAATATTTTAGCGAGCACAGGCAACAGGCGAATTGGCCTATAAGAGCCAATTTCGCCTACTGGTTTGCCTGGTTTGGGGATCATCACAATCACAGCGCGCTTCCAGCAAGCTGGAAAGTGCCGGATGCGAAAAATGGCATTGTACAGCATGACAACGTAGTCAATAGTCGAGTCGAGCAGCGATCTCAAGACTCTGGTGTTGATTTGGTCGTGTCCGGGCGCTTTGTTTTTCTTTAACCGACTGATTTCATATACGACTTCCTCTTTGGTACACGTCCTAATCCCGTCATCAGCTGGGAGTGGGGAGAGCACATTGTTAGCTGAGACTTCTACCTCGTTTGGCTCAGCACTGATCAGTGGCGTAAACTGCTGCTGCAGGTGGAGGGCGAAAGCTTCGGCTTGTGATTGATCACCCGTTAACCAAGCACCAGATGTGCTGCGGATAGGGTAACGACGTATTGGTTGCTCTTTAATATTCCGGGTAAACTTCCACAGGTGAAATTCAGCATTGGACGGAGAGTCCGCGCGTTCCAGAGCATCATTTATTTGCCTGTGCTGCAGCGCACTTAGAGCAGCTTTGAGTTGCATGGTGGCTTCGTTGTACCTCATTTTGTCCGTTGAAGTTCGTGAGAGCATCCAGTGTCGTCTTGCCCACCTTTTGTACGCGAGAAGATTTTGTGCTTCTAACGGAAGTGTAATGTTGTGCTGAGGGCGTTCTTGTCTTCGTCCAGGAGGCGGAGTAGCTAGGAGAGCAGCTTCAATTAATGTTTCTTGCAGCCTGTTTGCTGTATAGTCTACATCTTCGGGTGTGTTTAGCTGAATTTCCGGGTGTAGCGAAGTGTTCAGGTGGCGTCTGAAAGCTCCTAGATTCGATCCTGGCGGCAGAAGTCTCTGTCTGGTAGGGAAAAGCTGAGGCTGTGCGTGCACTGTCACTATGAGGAGGAGGTGGTCTGAGGATAGCTCGAAACTCTCTTCTATCCTTATCTGACGGTCAGCGATACCTTTGTAAACAGCAAAGTCAATTGCTGACGGGTTATGTCAATTTAGTGGGTACCTTGTTGGGGCTCCTGTTGCAAGAATTTTGTATTGCATTGCATGTATAGCCTCGAAGGTAGCTTCACCTCGTGGGTTTGTGCTACGGCTGCCCCAGAATGGATGCCAGCTGTTCCAGTCACCTCCGATTAATGTTTTGTCCTGCCTCTGTTCAAGGAGCTCTCTCACATCGTTTTCGCAGAGTCTAGCATTCGGTGGGCAATAGAGCGATGCTATCTCTAGCTCTCCGATGGATGTAGATAGCCGAATGGCATCGTTGGGTTGGATATTGGGGGTAAAGGTGAGTGTGTGAGCGATGGGCGTACAAGGACCGATGATCCGCCGAATCTGTTTGCTCCTCCACAGTAGGTCTGGTAGTGCTCATATCCGAATATGTTGACGTGAGGGCATTCGTGTGTTTCTGCAATTCGCATGACGTCGATTTGCTTGTTTGTCAGAAATACTGCTAGTTCCTCAGTTTTGTTTCTGAGACCATTAGCGTTCCAAATGCCCACACGTAAGGCCATCATTTGGATGTTAAATTCGAAACGATAACCATTAGGCTCTGTAAGATGGTTTGTTGTTGTGCATACATCTCGTTTATCTTTTTGAGATCAGAGCGGATTTCGTCGAACTGTACTTGTTGCTTTTGGAGAAGCTCAGCAAGAAAATTCTCATTTGTTGGCTAGATTGACTTTGGACGCTCTCCGCGTAGGGCTTGGGCATAAGATGCGCCACCAGCAGGCAGGGCACTTCTAATAGGTGGGTTATTTTGTATTGCTGCAGTTGGTCTGATATAGTGACCTGCTGAGCCGTTGCGGGCTAATGCAGGGCTCCGCTTTTCCGCTGGAGACTGCATCTTAAGGAGGCGCTTGTAGACGAGGCAGCCTTTGTAGTTGGCAGGGTGCTGTTCCTTGCAGTGTACACATGTAGATGACTGCGACTTCTCTTTAGTGCAGTTTTTGGAGTCGTGATCCTCTGCACATTTCACACACCTAGGTGCTTTGTGACAGTATCTCTGCGTGTGCCCAAACTCCTGGCAACGATAGCATTGTGTTAGGTCGTTGAACTTTCGTGGCAGTTCAACCGTACATCGTTGTCTGCAGATAACGCGCAATTCCAAAATTTGCTTGTTGTTTGGTGCCTGGATCACATCAACAAAAAATATATTGAGCGGCGATTTATCGATGCGGCTGACTGGGTTGTGCACGTTTTTTATTTTGTGCCCCTTAGTCTCGAGGTCCTCTTTTATGCATTGGGCATCAGTGCTATGATGTAGTCCTTTAAGGCACACCCAATATGGTTTGTCTTCCTTTAACTGGTAGCAGTGGAACTCCAGTCCTTGCTCTTTGAAGTGCTTCACAACAGCGCGGTAATCGTCGCTGTTTCGTGTAAGTACCCCAATGTCATTTCGCCTTGCCTTAATGTCGTACGAGTTTTTGCTAATGCATTGCTCGATTAACAAATGTGAATTGGCCACCGAATAGATGTTAGGACACCAAATAGGGGGCGGGCGTGGCTTAGGTTTCTCCGTTGGCGCTGTATCATCCATCGGCACATCTTCGATTTCGTCGATATCGTCATCCGCTTGTAGGAGAGCGAAACGATTTTGTGTCATAGCTTTAGCTGCCGCTTTGCTTGTGCTGGGTTGATCTACTAACATTTTCTTTTTAGTTTGTATTGGAGAAATACCTGGGAGTTTCCGTTTCGTGTTAGCGTTTCTCGGGGTTTGCACTGACGCAAGATCCAGTTTGGCTGATGCATTCGTTTTCTGAGCCATGAGCAGCTTGGATTGGTCTTGCAAGTTTGCTGTAGGCTTTGCAGAGGTAGCAGCGAGATCTGCGGCTGTGGTGTTGAGCTTTGAGGCGTGGGGTGTACTTCTTTTAGCCATAGTCGCATCGAAGCGGGCTTGTATGTCTGATTGCAGGGTTGGGGACCCGGAAGCTTGCTTATTGATATCGGTGTTGGACATCATTGGGTTAATTTATTTATTTAAGGGCAGTCGCACACAGTAAGTTTATATATTTATTTTATTAGGCCTGAAAGTATGCCTTGTAAATATTAACAACCTAAAAGTAGGCTGCAGATTTTGTTTTTGTCTATTGTTTTTGTTTTGCTTGGCAAAAAACCAAAACAAAACACACGCGCACGTGCGCTGTGAAAAAATTTATTTTGCACTATAGCTTATTTCTTCGAAAGATTGCGGTTCTATGAAGATATGATGCGCAGGACCCACGCACAAATTGACTATGCCGTTTCCAGAAAATTCTGGTGGCGGCGTTCTGGTAGAAAATTATTTTTGCGGGAGCACTAGAGAAACGCGACTGCACACTGATCAGCTGATGAGCCAGTGCTACTAAGTGGACGAGTATATTTTACTTACCTTTACCTTGAACTCTCGTTCTTCTAAACATTACCTTAAAGCGCCATAGTAAGCTGCAGGCAAAAGGTTTTTGACGTCGCACAGCAGACCATCGTGCCATACCTTATCGAATGCTTGCTGCATTTCAAAAACCTGCAAGATGTGCTTCACCAGTCGTTCTATTCTGAATGGCAATTACCAAAGCAATTACATACAAAAGAATGTATATGTTCTTCAAAATATAAAAAAAAAAAACAATATTCTTTAATGATTTCAGAAAAGCTTTAAGCTTTAAGCTTTATTTTTTCAATGTACAGACTTTACTATTTGAATCTTGTAGACATTAAGGAGTTCTCTCAAAATACCATTATGGAATGCGGCTCTTATATTTATATTTATATATAGAAATGTTTCATCGTAATCTATAAGGTATTCATGCGTAAGCTCGCGAGCAGCTAGTCAGGCTTGTACCTGATTTTAAAATTCGTATTTTTATTTTTAACTGTAAAGTATAAAATCAATTTTATTTTTAATTTATTCCTCTACTAAAGTCCTAGTATTATTATTTCATATCTTTCTTAATGTATTGCTTCTTTCCATTTTGCTCGGTTTAGATTTAGACATAAATGGTTGGAACAGTACTACAGAAAGAGCGCATATTAAAATAAATCAATTCTTTAAATGTTCGCTTTTGCCGCAATTATGTCATTTAAAATTTGAGTAAAGCTAGTGCTAGGAATGTGTTCTTTTTACTCATTAGCAGAGCGAAATTTGAAACGGGAATGAGTAGACCAAACTAATTGGAGCTAGTGCCAAAGCTGATGGTACATCTTTGGGCTTTGCCGAAAAAAGAATATCGCTGAAAGATTTTTTTTTTTACCTGAAATAGGTAACCGTTGAAACTAAAGTAGGTATTTAAAAACGTCCAATTTCCAATAATATTGAATTATTGTTGGATTTTCATGATGCAAAACAGACAGTTTCTATTTTATTAAGAAGACTGACGGTATATCATCGTATGGAAAGTCGAACCTATTTTAGGTGGGTTTTAGATTTTAGGTGGGTCATACGAAGAAAGCCTCATAGCTGCCTGGCCTTTTATCTTATTTCTAATTATACCTAGCTCCTGATAATTTTTTTAAATTCCCAATTAAGATTTACAAATTTTTATAAACCGAATCTGCGGCTTTCGGCCATGAAACGTATGTCTCAATTCTCTCTTCAAAATCGGGTACCGATTTTGAATAATCAAGTGCTAAGCAAATTTAAAAACATGGCCATTGGTAACTCGACACATTCTTAGAACAGAGGACATAAGCTGCCTTATCGCTTTTACTTAGCAACACACAGACAACCACGTTGAGCAACAGCTATAGTTGTCTCTCCCGCAGTGACAATATATTCTTTGTCAATAAAATGCCATCTCACTCGGATAATATGAAATGTAAGTTTCTGACCAATATTATTGCAACATTTGGAGGTAAATACATCACAATAGCTAAAAATATGTAGTATATATGTATTTACAATGAACTACTTATTAACTTAAAAAAATATATCCTTATAAATTATATCTAAATACTGTCAATTCTATTAACAGCAGACCTATTCATTTCACTTCCACTGCGGCTTTCTACTCCCGCTAATCTTTAACTACTTGAGAATTATAATTGTTACATAATTTTCGTGAGAACGGAGTGCTGCATTATAAATGTTAAGTGTGGATTGTAAGCGAATGGTTTGAATACATATTTCGCTTTAAATATTTTCTATATACTATTCAATTTACAATTGTTCATGGTTTTACACTTCAGAAAGATACAACAGATAGCTTTAAGTTAACGGCAACAAATGCCAGTTTTCCCAATATTTAAATTATTTTAAGTTACAAATCAATATCCTTATTTATATTTCCGTAATTTAAAACATCTTTGAAAATGCATTTTATTGCGCTCAGTCTATCTTTGCTGGTATAAACAGACAGACTCAGTATTCATCAGTAATTTCTAATCTTGAACCTCTTTTCAGAGCTTTGTAAGTGCCGCATTCTTGCCAGGCGAGCTCAAAGAGAATCTCGCACAAGCTGCTCGAAATACTAAGAAACTCATACAACAGGAAAAAGTTAAGTTGTACCTGTCATTAGGCCAATCAATTGTAAGTTCAGAGGTTGTGAACAAAGAGGAGCTAGATAAATGGAAACATTTTATAGACGAATGGACTCCACAAGCACAAACTTTACCTGAAGATTACGCCGCTCTCCAAAAGTTTAGTTCACAGAAGGAAATGTTGTTGGTTGGCAAAGATGATGACTTGCTTAACCAATATACCAAGGGTGAATTTCTTAGAATAAAGGACAGTCATAAGGAAACCTGTAACAGACGGTATATTGCTTTCAAGTTTGCGGCTCGTAAAATGATACGTGAATCAACGGACTCCATAGGACATTCGAATTCTATTGTTCGATACTTTAATAGGTTTGCCAGGTCAAGGCCTAATGCTCGCGAGCACCACTTTGAAAATTTGTTTAAATTGCTCACCTTAGAAGGCGTTGAGCTGGACGAATGGTTAGCCATTCAATATATGATGTAGTTTTGTATGTATATATAATTTTTGGCGAATTAATAGAGCTCAACAGTAACTTATTCTTTAAATTTTTTGTTTCTAACTATAGAGCTATAGAAATCACCGATTTTTCCCAATAGCCATTGTAGTTATCTTGAATATATATTATAAAGTCAAGTCTAATTGATGCTATATCATGCTTAAAATATCATAGAATTTTTACAAAGCCCTTTCATTCGCTACGCCCCCAGCTGACTTTGACATATTATTTCTGGAAAATTCTTAAAAAAACTTCCACCTTTGATGAATGGACTAAGAAGTGGTGCATTAAAATGAATTACTCTAAAACTACTCATGTCCTGCATTCCCTGAGACGTGTTGAATTTGAGCAACAGGCTGCTATTTCGATTGCAGGCAACAAAGTTTTAACAAATCAAGTCAAAGGTATCTGGGTGTACAGATTGATGACAAGCTGCTATTGAGCACCCATGTTAACAACGTTATTGGCAAGCTTCGAACTAGAAGAAAAAGATGTAAACTGGCTAATTGGCTCCAAAAGTAAATTGCCACTAAAACTTAAAGTAGTCCTGTACAAGCAGCTCATTGCTCCAATTTGGCAATATGCTCTACCTCTTTTGGGATCGCTGATTTGCGACGGCAGATTCAAGAAATTGCAGGTGGTTCAAAATAAAATACTTCGAGCCATGACAGGTGCACCATGGTTGAGAACATTTATGAGAAACTGTGTGCCAATTATGTGAACTGCCTCCTTATTCATCCAAATCCTGAGGCAAGACGGATCGGTACTGACCCACACATTCCGCAGCGACTGCAAAGGCTACGGTACTCAGCTATGCTGAATAACCATTTGCAGCCCATCATTCTGCAAAAGAGAAGGGAACTAATATTGGCCAGAAGGAGGTGCTTGGATGATCCCTATGGCCTAAGTAGATCTATTAACGCGTCTAGAGCTCTTGCCAGCATCAGTTCTAGGCAAGATCCTAGTTCTAGACAAGCGGCAAATTCTAGAGAAGATGTCAATTTTGGGCATGATTCAAATGCTCTACAAGATGCCAATTCTGAACATGTTGCCAATTATACTACACAGATTAAGATTTATTGTTATAATTCACTACACGTTCAAATTGAGTATGACTCCCAATTGAGTCTACACATCACAGTAGGATGTAAGAGTTTAACAGTATCTCAATTATTAACATTTTAATCCTTTAGCTCTAAATAGGAGATACAAATAAAGTTTTGCAGGTCGCCACGCTTACCATGAGCGTAGATATGTTCGCCATATCTTTTTATACCCTGAACCCATTGAAAATTGGAAATCAGGTATGTAACAGGCAGAAGGTATGTAAATGGCGCGTTCTATAAAGTATAAGGCATTTATACTTTTTTTCCCTTTGGAAACAATCAAAAGTTAAAGTACATTTGTTTTTCCCAGCAGATTCTTAGCTACGTTCATAAAAAGAAAACTCTTGTAAAACCCTCTGTTTTTACATCGTTTTTATCGAGTTGTTTAGTGTGGGGCTAAATTAATGACGCATTTCATTGGCAGCTTTAATAAATTTCAGATGAGTTGCTGCCGCCGCAGCCATACCACTAATTAAGTATAACAATAAGAAGACGAATAGCCAGAGCTACTTCTAAAAACAACAGCAACACACTTTATGCCCTGCGGGTGGGTGGCAGCGGGTGTAATCAAGGGAGGTCCATATGCTAAAGTCCTACAATTTATGAGCACTGTATGTGTGTGCTTGTATGTTTGAGAGTGTGTGTGGCATCTCTTGTAAATCTCAACTGGACTGGCCATAAATGAAATGGTTGAATAATTGAGTTAGTGCCGCACTTCGGGCCAATTCCAATTGACCCGCAGCGCTTAAAGTGCTGTTGGACTTATGCAAATGCATATGCAGGGGGATATCAATCGCATCGAATTGCAGTTGATTTAAGAGTCCTGCCACGCACTCTGGCAGCAGACAGACGTCTCATGCCATGGCATGCCATGCCACGCCATGTGCCATTTGCCATTTGCCATGTGGCAAGTGCCTTGTGGCAAGTGGCAGTCAACTTGCGGCGTCGGTGGTGCTGGTACAAAAAAGCCAACTGCAACTAAGCAGTCATAAATTATGCAGCGACATTGTCAAAGGACACCAGGAACCAGCCAAGCAGCTAGCCAGCTAGCTATACTAACAACAGCAACAAGCAACAAGGACATGCACTTTGAGCGCCAAGCCATTGCTCCCAGCTGCCCTCCCCCTTTCCCACGCTCCCTGCCTCTCTTCTTGTTGTATTAACTCCAAATGGCTCAGCAGTTAATAGGAACAAGTGCAACGTTGGGATTGGGGCATATGCAACATGGTAGTCGCTGCAATGCGCCGCAGCAGTTGCAAATTATGACAAACTGCAACAGACAAGAAAACTTGCGGGTACAGTGGCAAATGCATAAGCAAAACATACGCAAAGCGCTTTAAAAAAAAACTTTCATAGAAATAAGCAGCACTGATAATGATAAAAAGAGTTTATACGTTTTGAACTTTTATTATATTACATTCATATGTATATATTTTTTTAATAAGACTGCTCGACTAGGAGATCCCCTGAACCCGACAAAGAACTGATCTTCCAATCAATCCACGCTGCTTTTAATAAAAACACGTGCACACATGCATCACGAAGTGGGACTATTTTCATCAAACTTTATGAACGTGATAAGATTCAAATGTGTGTACTTGCCACAGCACAAGTCTGTAGTTCTTGAAGGCATGCTATCCAAAATCTATAAATTGCAAAATCCTTGTATTCGTATTGTATTAGACTTAAAAAAACGATATCTAGTTATCAATTAAAATTGATGGATTTTGCCTGTTAAATACTTTTCACAAAAACAATATACCCTGATTTACCATTTTCAGTGGGCTCAGAAATATCCACTTATCAGATGCTCCAACGAACAATTAACAATTAAGAAAGTCCCGAACGTTCTTTTGGGCAACTTTAGCTTATAATCTATATGTTCTTTTTTGTATTTTATGTTAGTTAAGACAATATTAAAACCGATTCACAGATTTATGTTATATTTACATCAGAACTTCAATTTAAAGAACTGAGTATAATTTTTAGATATTGTCCAAATTGAATGAATTAAAATTGTATAATATATTCAATAAAGTAATTTGAAGAGTTTAACTCAAAAGACGTATGGTATATAATTTTATAGTGATCGATATCATTTAAACGGCATTGCTTATCGTTTATTAAAAACAAGCTTAGCACGTGTAAAGCTCTAGAGGATGTCAAAAGTTCAATTTCTCTTGCTCTTATAGATTTATACATATGGACAGATGGAGAGATCTACTTCGACTTAGTCTTCGTATATATTAATAATATATATACAATTTCCCTTGCCTGCCTTTTACTTACACTTCACTTTAACCATTATACCTCAATTTCCCATTTTCAATGAGTTGTGTATATAAAAATATAATCAAAACACTTTTATAATAGTTTTCGTTCATATTATAATTTTTCATAAATATACAAAATATATATTAATAATTGGTGAGGCAATCAACTACATAAACTTGTAATCCACTATCAAGGGATTTATGACATTTGCATTACTTTAAACGAATCGAAGCTAATCCGCTTATATTTCACATGGCATATTCGTTGAATCTAATCGGATTACAGAAAGCAATTTAAATTAAAGACTCTTAATTGCTTTAAAGTGCGCACACATACATATGTATATGCTCATTATTATTATCTGACAGTTGAAAGATCTAATTTGTAGCCCACTGTACTTGTAAGCCCTTTAACTGATTATAGTGAAATGTTTCTATTCCATTTCTTAGTAGCAAAAAGTTTGCCCAGGAAGGCAACCCCATGGAAAACTATGCAACAGACGTTCATACCAAAAAGTTTTGTTGAAGTGGAAAACACAACAGGTTAAGGACAAAACCAGCTGCCAACTCGAAGTTAATTGCAAGTACAGCAACAACGACAACTATAACTTTAAACAGCTCCATAGTTATGACAATTTACAGACTGAAGCAGTGCTTCAGCTTCCAGGACATCGTTCGGGGACATTAACTTGGCGCATTGTTCATGAGGACAACAGATGGAAAACTTAATGAAGTTTACTGTTACTATGCAGCAATTTAATTAGCTCAAATGAAGTTTCCCGTCTCGACAGCAACAACAACTGGCGAAAAATGAAAACATTTGACAAAGTTCAAAACATTTGTTAGCCAAAAAACTTTTGCCAAAATGCCGGCAGAGAAAAATAAGTCAGAAATCAATAAATAAGACAGAGCCAAATTACATTTCGAAAGCGAAAACCCCCTAGACAAAAAATATAAAAAAGAAAATAAAAAGGAAAACAACCAACACAACTGTAACCGAAACATAAACAACAAACAAAAAAGCGAAAGGCGAGCGGAACAACAATAAAAATTTATTGTTATCCTCAAAAACAAGCGAAACAATCAGCAATAAAAACAAAATAACAAAAAGAATTTCCAAGTGCCGAATACATAATACTCTTGAAAATGTATATATTTTACTTGATATTTATTTGATTGATTGACAAGTTAGGAATTGATAAAGTAACTAAAAACTATTAGATTGCAATGTTGATTGGCATTAGGAAATATTGGCTAATTGATTGCATAACTGGCTGACAATGTGATTGGTTTACATACTGATTCAGAGACCCTTACCGATAAGAGAGTTACTTACTATTAAATTGATTTGATTATTTGATTTACTCTCTCTTTTAATAATTGATTGACCAACTAAATAATTGATTGATTTTAGACCGGGCTACGGAAGTGCCAACTGAATTAAAAGCAAGAATGAATTCACTAATTGACTTACTAAATGATGAATCCTGACTGACACTCTTATTATATTAACTGGTTTACATGCTAAATACTTAATTAACTGTTGCATTGATTGATTGATTGACAACTATTAGGTTGCTTTAATTGTACGACTGACTGACAGATTTACTAACTTGTTGATTAAGTCACTTAGTTAACAATTTAATTGCTCTGATTGAATGATTGAAACACTTGCTTACTGATTAATTGTCTGACTCAATCACTGATTTTCTTGACTGGGTTACAAAAGAATCGATTAAGTGACCTAAGGAATAATTCACCGATTGACTGACCGAATGATTGATCCTGATTGAGTAACTGAGTGACACAGATTCTTACATACTTAAACGTTGACTTACGAGTTTTATAATTAATTTTATTCACGATTAACCTTTTGAATGGTTGAAATGTTGAGTAGCACACTTGATTCACTTGCTGCCTCTAGAGGACAAACAATTTCGAAGTTCTTCTAAAAGTTGATGTACCCTCTGCTTAGAAAAACAACATAAACAGCTGCGAACCAACAAAAATTCAAGAAAAATCAGCAGATATCAGCAGCGTCTGCAGTAGCAGCTATAACGGTGTATGTTAAGTAATTTAGGCCTCGAATACTTTGAGGCCGCAAAATGCGTGCAAATACTTCTTGAACGGCGTTAGGGCCTAAGCCTCGACAGGACTTAGCGCGGCTGTTAGGTGTATTAAGCGGCTGATGGGGGAGAGGAGCGCAAGTGAAGCATGGCTGTGTTTAAACCTGGCCGAAATCAAACCCTGCCATCTGCGATTTTCAATTGGAGTTGGCGAAAAACAGCCAAGAGCACAGCACACCCCAAAAAGAACAAAAATGCGATTCGAGCAACTCGAAAGGAAAACACTTGAAAATTGAAGTGGAAGCGATACAAGAGCTGGCCATGTTACCCACTTGTTTACGCTTGTAGTTTTTTGATTGAATTTTTGGCTACGTCGATTCAGAAGGGAAAGGAGGGAAGGAAAGGGCGCCAGCTTTAGAAGCAACAATTTTTCACACACACATACATACAGTTGGAAATTATGGGCACGTTGCAGACAGTGCTGCAGCAAATCTAATAAAAAATTAACCAAGCTACAGACACAACAACACAAAACACATACATATAGCTGGCCACTTGCAACAGCCGCTGGCTGACAGGTTACCTGGACCAATGTGGACGACACCAAGTGGAGGACACCCCAAGCGCCACATGAATTGCTATGCACAGAAGGCTAAAATCGAAAAAGCGCGCAAAATGCAGGCCAAATGGGGTTACCAAACAGCGCCAGCAATTCCCAAGGGACAGCAGAATGAGTTGCACAGTGCCGCAAAAATTATCAATCTATCTGCTAAGTATACTCCTAATAAAAAAAGGCATTAATCCAAATAATAATTGGGCATTAGTAATTAGTAACTAATCCGTTTATAAAAGAAAAGTAAATAAGTTCTATACAAACTTTTTAACTTTTATGTAACTTAACTTCATATTTTTTATATAAAATTCCTTGTTCCATTATCTACAATACAAACTTATTGATGTATTAAAACATCAAACATGTAGAATAATGCAGTGCAGTTCTCTCCAGTTAAATATATTCCAAAACCAATATTTTCTACCTACACGATTATAGGTCTGCCTGGGTTCCGATCAGAACTGTAAAATTCAAATGTTTGGCAACAAATTCCGCAACATATATTACATATAGCAGACAATTTTTGAGAAAATATTTGTTTAATTTAGCACCACTGTGCGCTGGGCATGTTGAAGGGGCGGACTAACGGGTCGCTTCAAATGACAGCAACTGAAATTGAAGTTGGCAAGCGTTTTGTCGAGGGTTGATTTTAAAATGCAAACACCCAAACCCAGACGCTGACATAGGACGAAGGACGGAGGACGGCGGATGTAGTGGAGTTGAACGGGTGGAGGTCGTTACAGTTGGCGTGGTTGCTGGGCCTTTGGCACATAGCGTTACACGCAGCACGTGTCCTGTCATGCCGTTGTCCTCGATTCCCTGTCAATGCCTCGGCCCAAGTTCAACTTATGTTTATCATTTCGCGTTCAAAACGATAACCAAAACAAAGCGCGTTTATCTCAATGCGGCTAAATCAAGCCGAAAACAAGCCAAGTCCTTTGCGTGTCAGCGAATCAAGCGAGCCTTTTCGAAAGTCAAGCAGGCAACGCAAGCACCCGCTAAACAATACAATAGCGGAAATAATTTTATGCGACTTTTCGGGCGTATTTGCATCAACAAACAGCCATAAAGACGTCTGCTAAAGAGCCTTCCACTTGCCTGCTTAGTGGCCTCAATAAAAGACATTCCGAGTGCTAATGAGCAGGCGGCACTAAAGGACATTCCGTTTTTCTTGTTTTCGAATAGAGCAGAGACGAGGGAAGCTATAATGTAACAAGAATTACACTTGAAGGCGGAGTGGAGAAAAAAAGAGTTGAGCCAAAGTATAGCAATACAAATAAATTCAAGCCTTAACAACTAGATAATTATCTTTTAATGGTCTTGTTGTAGATGCTTGAAAGATAATTTTAATAAGTTATAATACAGCTTTATGTCGCATTATTTATGGGATTGTTTGTTCGTTAATTTCTTTATTATAGTAAGAATATCAAATAGATAAATAGAGGAGAATCAGAGCAGAATAAATTTTATAGTTAATTAATATTAATTATAGATATATAATATTTGGTTTAAATTTAAAATTTAATATATTTTCCTACTTTTAAGAACACGTTAAAAAGTATATAAAAAAGAAAAATCCATTAAATCCATATATATATATATATATATAGAGAGAGAGAGAGAGAGAGAGAACGCCATAGATATCTCTCCTCTTTACAGTAGAGGACCCTTAACTCTAGTGTGTTTTTGCTTGATTAATTTTCATCATATTATTAATTTATATGAATTATCTTGACTTGATTTATATGAATTTAGCTTTTGTAGTTATTGTCAAGAGCTTATAAAATATGAACTAAAAGTATTTAAAATATTCAAGCAACTATACTTGGATAGAAATTAAACTATCGACTTCGTGCCTTTAATCTAGCATCAAACAATAGAGAGACCGAACTTCAAACCGAAATTGAAAGTGAATTTATTGCAATGTACCAAGAGAGCATTATGAACGTCCTATGATATGCATGGCCGAACAACTTCTCTTTCATATGTTTTATCAACAATGAAGTTATTCAAAGGCCTTTAAATTCAATATAGCTATTTCAAATATAATCGCTGATTGCGTTATTTTGATCAATATTTTGCACACGTTTAGATTAGGTTTATTAAACCAAATAAAATTGATTGGAATGATACTGTCCAATCGATAACAATTGTAGAGCTTTAGCTCATATGACAGAAAATATGCAACGTTAACGAAGAACGCAAAGGATTCACTATAAAATAAAAAAATAAAATAAATACAAATACAGTAATTACATATATACCTCAAGAAATTTTTGTAAATATTGCACTCTGTGATTCTCTTCTCTATATCCCTGCTCAATTAGCAAGAATAATGTTCTCCTTTGCTGAGCAGCATATGACAAATGTTTTTTTGGCTCTATCCTTGTTGCAGCTGTCCTCAATGTGTTGCCAAATGCACATGACAATTTCAGTGTATTTTTCACGTACACAACGCTTAGGTGTGCGCTCAATTATGTATTAGAGTCAATGGCTGGACAGAGAGAGAGAGAGACAGGGCAGAGCGTGTTGGATTTGTATCCTGGACCAACACGTCAATTACAAAAGCAAATAGAGCACACACACACACGCGCACACACACACACACGCACAGGGACATTCCAATATTGAAAAAGGCGTTGCACCCCTCGCACAAATCACATTAAATTTGCTCTCGTGCTCATTAGGGAAGAGCTGCTGGTCGCATTTCCACTTTCACTCTGCTTTATGCCGGCCAACCCCCAGTTGGCGATGCAGTGTGCAGAATGCGACGAACCACCCCCGCGACAGCCAGCCCCATCGTTCTAGCCAGTCTAATATCATTTTGCAATTTGCACTTGGCAAATAGAAGGAGTGCGATGCTGCGGCAGATAAAAACGTTTCTCTTCGTTTTCCTTTGTTCTAGCCCCCGGCTCGAACTTCAAGCGTTTACATCTCAATGGCCTGGACCAGCCAAGGGCAACAGCAGCCGGCCCGAAGGCTCGTTGCCCACACATTGTTAAATAAATTATCGCCTACATAGGAAGCCATCGATAAATCGTACGTTTCTCCAGTCATATACCCTGTGGAGCAGGCCAATCATGGGGTTTGATAAAGTGCATGTCTCTAAAATAGCCAAACACAAATTAATTACGGCCGGGGCTTTTTGTAATTCTCTTCTTTGCATTCCAATCTAATCTTCTAAAAATAAACCATTCTTAAACATTTACATTTTCAATAATTGTTTATACAGGTTTGTTTTTATATATACATATATATATATGAATCTATCTATACTTATAATTTCAATGAATACTTTCATACATATTTTCATTTCTTTACATATTTCCTTCTGTAAATTACAGGGTATCATAGTGGGTAACTGTTTAAGCGAGCTTGTTATGTCTGAATGGCTTAAAGCTAGCTCAACCCTTGTTCTTGTGGCTTGATTGACATGCTCCACAATGGCACCCCGTGCCATTTCCCTTTCAACTGGCAGTGCGATTTGGCAGTGGTAGTCGCAGTGGCTCTGTGACAAGAACAGCTGATTGCGTGTGCATCTGCCGTGTGGCATGATTTATGTTCACAATTGAATTTCTTGACTTTCTGCTCGACACGTGTATGTGTCCGTCGCCAAGGAGCTGGAATTCGAGTAAATTAGCTCATTTGCCGCTACACTTGGCTCACGTGCAAGTCGAGAGGTCATTGACATGGGCCCAAAGGGCGGCAGCAGCAGCAGCAGCAGCAGCAGGAGCAGCAGCAGCTGTTTGCATTTTGCACTGTATTTTGCTCAAGTTTTCCTCCAAGTTTTTCCTGGAGTTTAGCTCTCTTATCAATAGTTGGCCAGTTGCTTGGGCAGCTCATGTCACGTACTCTGCAGCTGATTGCCTCAAATTGTTTTCGGCCATTTTTTCTGCACATTTGGCTAGGCGTTAACCCTCGACAAATGCCGTTAGGGTTGCCATTTAACAGCAAATTAATATGAGTGTCAGCCTGACAGTCGACTGGCAGTCGAGCAGTTAGTCAAGCTATTTGGCAGCCAGTCTGTCATTCTGCCAGTCATTCTCGTTTATTGAGCAAGTGCTGCGACTTCAGCTTTAAGTTGCTTCCTTAAAAAAGAAACTTCTCTTTTCTGTTCTCTGTTCCTCACATGTGCTCTCGACTGGACTTCTGGCAGTTGCCTAGCAGTTTATCTCCTTGTTGACAGTCGCCCAAAGGGAATTAGTTATCAAAAGACGCATAAATCCATTGCAGCAAAACGCTTTGCTGAACTCAACTCAACTCAGCTCGATTCTCTCTGTCTATGTCTTTTTTCTCTCGTTTTACACTTTCGCTTAAATAAAATATGAGCCCAATTGAGGACTCAAGAGAAGTTGGTTGTAGAGTGTGGAACACTTTAAACTTTAAGATAAGAATCTTCAGATTGTTAAAATGTCAATATTTAATGCTAAAGCATTAATGACCCAGCCAACTCCTGCTAATATTTAGCTTTTCTGAACAGAAATAGACGACAGATCAAAAATTTCAGATATTAGTAATTGGCCTTGAAACGCTGGGTTTGTGTGGGTTTGCAGTGTGTGGGTTTGCAGTGTGCATAGAGAGTAATTTAAAGGTAATGTTTTTTGGGAAGAAATTAAAAAGGAAGAAAAAGCCCCGTGAAAAATAAACAAGCTTATAATTAAGTGGCTTAGAAAAATCATTTATTTAGGGATAATTTGACTCCTGACATTTATTAAAGAAAGTTTGCGATAGGGTGTCGTCGACAATTTTGATATTAGCTATGTAGATATTAGATAATGTAGATTTAATGTTGAGTAATGACAGGGGAGGGTAAGGACTAGTTTAAGAACTTGATTCTGACAAATCTGAAGCACTTGACAATATCCACCCATACTGGTGCACCATAATACATTACTGATTGAAATATGGATCTGTACAAAAACATAAATATAGATAAATGACTAAAGATTTGTTTCATTCACAGTTTTGAGATTTTTTCTTTGTGTCTAGTGTGATGCCTAAGTACCTGATATTATCTTTTCATTTTATGTTTTCGGTGCCTAATCTGATTTTGTCTGTGGGGTCGCAAATATCCTTGCATTTTTGGGTAAAGTAGATAGCTTTTGTCTTTTCTGGGCAAATTAAAATTATCCATTTTGTAAAATATGAGTCTAAACAATCATATGCTTCTTGTAGGTTCCTTGATATATCTGCCAAACTTTGGCCAGAGCAAAACAATGCTGTGCCATCTACAAATATCGATGAGATATGGAAAACCGGATGCTTAGACCTATATTATATAATATGGGCGATAGGCAGGAGGCCTTCGGGCCACCTGGAGCGATATTGACAGATGTGGATGTAGCTTTTCCTAGATGAGCAACAAAGGATCGGTTTTCTAAGAAACTCTGGATTATCTTTATAATATGTTGTTGGGGGAAAGTTAATGCAAACCATTTTGTGGACTAAGTCATCAGATCATACTTAGATCTACCTAAGCCAGTTACGCCGCCGAATTTTTCGACTTTTAATAAGGTTTAAAGAGTTTTGATTCAGCGGTTTTGGCAAATATTTTATTTTTGGCTTAACTGCTAAAATTACTGGAAGGTGATATAAACAATGTGCATTAAATACTCGTCAATTTATAAGATGCTATGGGCGATTTGTTAAAAAAATAATATATAAAATAAAAAATAAAATAAAATATTGAAACTTAATTGTTGAATAATTTATATTCCAAGTGTTAGCTTTTGTGCTAAACAAGATCGCTGTAATCATATGGAAGAATAGCGAACAATGCTAAATCAACTCTGTGTTGATCAAGAATATAAATACTTTATAGCTTCTGCCACGGCTCCTTCTGCCTGTTACATACATTTCAATAAAATTTGTATGCTATGAATTTTCATAATAAATAAGATACGAAACGAAATCAAGAATTATGATAACTAAATAGATATATTAATCATAACTATTCAAATTAATACATTTAACAGCTAGGCCAATACATATATGAAATAAATATATTCCATGTAAAATAATTTTGCTAATCGTGGATGGATGTATCAGGCAAAAAGACTCAAGACCGATCCCAAAAAGGTTATAAATAATCTTAATCAATTCGAACTGATCAAGATAATATTTGTAATTATATTGTACATAAGAAACCATGTATTGGTCCACCAATAGAATATCAATACTTAAGACGGTTTCAAATCGTCGATATGTTTCCATGTTAAAGAAATCGATTAGGTATTTTAGGGTAACCTGCTTAACACGCATGATTTATAAACTAAAAAAATAAAAGTTGGCATTTGGATTTGTATTTCTATTTCAAACTGATTTATAATAAAATGTAATTAAATATTTGTTTCTAGCTTGAAGTAAGCTTATTCCATAATAAAATCTAAGTAAAATTTCGATGCAAATCATATATTTGATATTAATAAACTCCAACTATATTAAAGGATTTTTAGTTTAACGGATGTAATTACAAAAAAATTAAGTTTCAAATATGTTGGAAAACAATATAATCGTTTTAATAATATGAATTTGATGAGTAACCCATCATAAGACAAGGATATCCCTTTAATCTCCCCTCCATTATTCAGTTCATGACTCTTGTTGTCTGTCATTATTCCAGCTCATAACGACGATGATAAAGATGACCATGAGGTTGATGAATTAGTTATTGAGCTGACCAACACACAATAAACTGACCGACCGACAACTTGTCTCGAACAAAATGCATTAAAATGATTTATGAACATGAGAGGGCAACAAAACAGGTACAAGCTGAAGCAAACAAGCAGCTACCCTTAGACAAATTAACAAGGATATATGATGCTGCTGCCAAAAATCTATCGGTTAAGTAGCCAAACGCCCCCTCACAAAAGCAAACGCTGTCAAAGCCACAAAGAGACACTCGACCCGGGCGAAGGCCTGAGGTGTTTTCTGTCAAGTTTAAACAAAAATTAAAGCATCCCCCAGCCTCAGCCTCAGCGCCTGCTCTAGCCCCTTTGCACACACACACGCACCCCTAAACTTTGAGCTAATCAAAAATGTTGCAAAGTATAGCTGCAGAAAGAACAAAATACTATAGAAATATTGTAGGGCGATGTCGAAATTTAGATGCTCTATAAGCGAATAATAACGTTTTTTTGTTTGAAGTTATTTAATTCATGATTTAAATATTAAAACTATAATAAAGAGTACAGTAAACTAGTATAGTAGAATAGAATAGAATGTAAATTTTTGAATTTTAATTATTTTATGTAAAAATTCAAATTTTTTAACTTTATAAAAAGCGTTTTCTGTTTAATTGAAAGAATTATTATAATTGTTTTTAATCATTATATAAATGAAGTTATCAAGGTAAAAAATGTAAACAAATTAAATATTTAATACAGTATATAAAAATACAATAAAATAAATTAAATATGAATTATTTTTTGCTTTATTCCATGAATTAATATCGAAATTTCAAATCATTATAGAAATGAAGCTGAACTGAATTCATTATCCAATTTAACATTTGGTTGCATAACATTATAGTTAACAGCTTGATGAGCTGTTAAAAATTGTGCTGTAGCTCACAGAGAAATAACATAACAAGCTGTATGACTAAGTGTTGATTGCCTCTTAGGGCAACTTCTCATGTTAAAAAAGAAAACCAACTTGTCTAAGTGGAAAGCGCAAAAGTTTCTCAAGCTGATTTCTTTTTTGCTACCACCAAAATAAAGAAAAACCAAAGAAAAGAAATGCTAAGGACACAGCCGTTGCGTGTGGCATATCCTTGTAGAAGCTGCTGTTGCCGCTGCTTTAGTTGTTGTTGTCGCGGCAACATTGTTGTATGATTAGCATTTTATCAGCAGCTTCTTTGCTCATCATGAGACAACAGCGTGAACCAGAATATTTATGTTAATCTTTTGGGCTTAGCGGCTGCTGCTGCTGCCAAAACAGCTGACGTTGTTGCAACAACTTCCATCTGGCCCATTCATAACTGGTGCGCGAAAGTCATGTGAGAGGCTGTAATCAAACAAACGGGCGCAAAAAGGACCTGCCCCCGTATGGGGCACTTTTTATGTGGCAGGCCCATTAATTTATTGCCACAACGGCTGAGAGACACCTCACAACAAAAGGCGACATTATTATTTCATTATTATGCCAAGCGCATCCAGTTCAAATCCCCCACGCACACGCACACACACACACACACACACACACACACACACACGCACACTTGTGAGCTTTACAGACGCGTCTCATATTACGCATTGGGGGCAGGCGCAATGATTCATGCGCTGGCAAATTTTTAGACGCCCCGCCACTGATCATAAACCAAGGAAGAGGATTCTAGTTGGCAGCATGATCAACTAGCAGATGCCCTGCAGTTCAATATACTCTGAGAAGATAAAGAAACAAGCTGCAGGTCTGATATATGTAACTTTCTGAGCATCCACTTTAAGTATTTTTAAAATTATATATTTACATTCTTTAAATTTTTATTTTATTTCATTTTGAAATTTTTGATTTATCTTCATAATTTTTTTATTTTATTTTTCATAAGTATAGGGTATTGTGACTTAATAAGTTCAGATCGATTTGTTTTGTAATTCTGATCAAGGTCCCAAACACTATAAAATTATGGATTGCTATCATTATCATATGTATATACCCCATTTTTTCGCATACCTACAGGGTATAAAAAGTATGACCAATATGGTCATGGTCACTTTAAAATGCAATTCATTGTTATAAATGTGAAATAATTATAACATATAGACTTTATAAACCCATTTCCCATATCTACAGGGTATTGACTAAGATAATGGCCACTATAAAATGCCATTGCAATGGATTGTTCAATATATACATATATCAAATATACCCCTCTTTATACAGACATTTCCTATATCTACAGGGTATAAAAAAAGATTGACCAAGATAATGGTCACTATAAATTGCGAATGCAAGGGATTGTTATAAATTTGCAATATATGTACATTTATATGTATATATGTAACATACATCCACTCTTTCCCACATCTACAGGGTATACCAAAAAAAGTGTGCCCAAACATATGTTTTGTTTACGGCGTGGTAGCTCCCTTGAAGTACATATTTGCTCGTAAATATTTTTATAGTCTGTGGGCCGTTGTGCATGCGGGATTAGTTCGAATTCAATTTACTTTTGAGGTCCTGCCCAGGTGAGTAAGAGCTTAAAGGGGTGGGGAGTTGAGACTCACCTGTCGCAAAGGGCTGCAGCTAATCCCGTTGTGTGTAAACCATTTAGCGACAATTAAAACATAATTGCGGCAAGCGTTGATAGCAATCAAACGGTAAATCATTTGGGTGCAAATTGCAGCACATACACAGACACACACACACACAAACAGATTAACACAATACACCGGCAGCCAAATTGCGCGCGCGAATGCGAGACAATGTGAAAAGCGACAAACACACACACAGACACGAAAAGGCACAGGCACACGCACACATGCACGAAGCCAATTCACTCACAGGGTGATGCTGCCGTGTTTTAAATTTTTTTAAGCACACTTTAATTTATTGCACTTGAGAGAGAGCGAGAGATTGAGAGAGAGCAAGCGATACTAACAGCTTTGGCACGTTCAAATTTTGTTTGCTGTTGCTCCTGTCGGCGCACGTAAATGCTAACGGTAAATTTTGCAATATGCCAACACTCACGCCCGCAACATGAACACAACTGAACCCCGGCGCGTACACAAACCGACTAATTCACATTCCCTTTCTGCGCTGTTCGCCTTGCATACTTTTTGGGAGCGCAATGTTGGCGAGAGAGCGCGCCTCTGTTAGCTAACAGTCGCAGTTAACGGTTACTCACTGAACTAGGATGTTCCGGTTTACAGTAACAGTCTTTACATTTCATTTAATTTTGTGGTATATCGTCAAATATTAAACAAAAACTTAAAATTTATTTATTTTATTTTATTAAATTTATATTTGGCAAAGATAGTTTTATTGCGTTTTAATTCTCCTTTTTTTTAATGCTGCCATCTACTTACCGAATATCTTAAAACTTATTAGCTACATCATGCAATTATGTAGAAGTCTTGTCTTCTACAGTCTTGTCGCCATCTATTAGCTAACAGAAATAATTGATAGCTACTGATAGCAGCTATTACACATTTAATTGGTCTTCCTTGATATGAATGCATTTTATTTTTCATATTTTTTAATAAAAAATTATATTATCTTCGTCCATAAAAAAATATATATACATATTTTAAAATTAGGCATTTCCTTTTTACTACACAGCAATTTTATTAATTCATATTATTTAATTAAAATGATCCTAAATTACAATCATGAAATGAATACTGTGCATTTTGTATTTAAATCTTTAAATATCACGGTCTATCAGTACAGCATGACGTGTCTACACACTTTAAGATTGGTTTTATTCATATTTTTTATTCGTATTTGATTTCAAACGGATATTTTGCGCGTTGCGCTTAGAACTTTAGTACAACTGAAATTTATCGATATGTTTTTAGCACTTCAATACCAAATATGATATACTTTCCATTTAGTATTTTTAGCTTGTCACCTTTTAGTATTTTAGAGCGTGCTAAGTACGGTCATGACTTTAGCAGCACATTTTTAGTTGTGTCGCAAGCGTCATAAATATATTTTTGTTTAAAAATTTCGATTAAAAAAAGAACTCAAATCATTAAATATGCCCGCTGTGGTGCGCATAAAGCGCCGCATTGACGAAGAGCCTCATTCGGCATTCCTATTAAATGGCAAGCGGCGCCGTCTGCTCAATGATGAAAACGCGCCCGCTGCGTCGGCGGCGCCGATAGCCGAAAACAAAGATGAACAGAATCAAGTGCTTTTAAAGTTTGCCGGCACGCTGGAGAAGCAGGTGAGGGGGTGGGCAGAGCATATGCGCAACATAGGCGTGTGAACTGGGTTGATATTAGGGACTTTCAAGCTCACTCAAATCTCTCTCTGTTAGGATGACTGCGCCACCAAACAGTTTGCCGCCGCTCGTATGAACAAAGCTATTGCCAAGGAGCTGGTGAGTCAGACTAATGATCCGGCCAAAGCTAGTGCACAGCGTCGCGATAAACAGCGGCAGGAGCAGCAGCAATTGGCCCGGGAGCAGCGATATCGGGTGGTAAATTGTCTGCGCACGACACTGAACGACGTGGAGGAGGAGCAGGAGGAGGTGGAGGCGAAGGGAGGAGCAGCAGGTGGCAGCAACAGCAACCAGGATCAAAGCAAGACTGACAGCAGGCAGATAACGATTGTGGACATCGAGTCCCAGCAGAGGGAACAGGAACCGCATCTTCCTCTGCAGGATCAGCAGCCCGTTGACTCAGATGTGGGCTATGTGTACGATTTGTATGTGCCGGAGAATGAGATGCAGGCGCAATATGTTGATATGTTCGATGACAACTACTTAAGGTTCGTCCTAAACACAAATGAAGAACAACAATTGTTGCAACTTACAAATTTCTATATGTAAAACACACAAATTCCATTCTCTTTTGGCTAGTCGTAAATCAAATCAATATATCTAAATCTATATCAATATCTACACGCACACACACACACACAAACACACACTCTGACACACTCATGCATCTAAATAGATATATATTCTTTAATGTTGTCCTGCCTTGTCCCTCATTTACTTGTAAGCATCCGAAATCAGATTTCTAATCTTTCAATAATTTATTTGTTATTGTTAATTCGTCTGATTCTCTATATAAGGTTGTATTATCCGTTTAATTACTACAACAACTGCTACTGGTAACACAGCAACAGCAAAAGCAACAACAACAACAAAAGCGTCAAGAACAACTACTGCTGCTGATGCTGCACCGGATCGATGTGCCACGCCCAGCACTCCAACTGCCCCCTCTTCGCACCCACACAATCAAAATCAAAAAAATCAAATCATCGCACGGCATGCAGCTCTTCCTTCAAAATATCAATAACAATATCAACTTAATTAGCTATTAGTTTCTTTCTTTTGCTTTTTGCACCTCACACACACACACACACGGTCATACACACATACATATATACATACCTATATATATATATATATACTTTGTGTATATTTTGTTCATTCAGTCCCAATTTGTTGCCAGTTGCCAGTTTTTTAAGTTTCTTTTTAGCTTTCAATTTAAGTCATTCCACAAATCGTGTGCTAAAGTTTAATTAAGTGCTTAGTTTTAGTTTAGCGCGGAAATCAAATAAAAATATATATGTAAATGCAAACGTACAGCAGTCGTTGCCCGGCTTTGCGCGGCACACGTGTTTTTCTTCATATACAAATTTTTTACTTACAAGGCTAATCTAACTCAATTAGCTTGGCAGATTTAATTCTTTCGTGATTCTATCAATGGGAATCCTTTCAAGTATATATTGGACTTATGCTTTTCCATGTCTATTGAAGAGTGGCTCTTTAGTATTTCTGTAGAATGATTTAAATCCCTTTTGGTTACTCTACAATATTTCTCTAGCTTTGCTGCTCTGTTTTGTGTGTGGATCGTTATTTATTCGGTAAACTTTTGAATTATTCAATTAGTCGATCGGCCATTCAATCAGTCAGTCAATTATGCATTTTGTAGGTCTATCTACCAGTTTGCCGTCAATCACGCAGTCAACCATTTAATTAACCAACCATTTAATATATTAATCAAACAAACAGTTGATTAATCATTCAAATAATCTTTTAGTTAATCTATAATCTATCAGTACATCAGTCAAATCAACCAAACCATCATACACTCAATCAATTCAATCCGTCAATCAAAGGGTCAGTCATTTAAGCATTAACTATAAATTATTTAATCTTAAAGATAATCAACATTCATCTAAACAATCAATTTAATAATAAAAATTTGACAATATAACTATGCTTAAAGTTCGTTTAAAGAATGAACACTATTTTATTATATTATTTATAAATAAATAAAAAATTTGAAAATTCAATCTCTCAATAAAAATAATTATTCAGTCAGTCAGTCATCCAACTAAATCAACTATTCTATCGAAGTAATTGCAAACTTTCAGTCAATCAGTAATTCAATCAAAACTAATGAAACAGAGTGCTTTGTCTTAAAGACATTCAGTTAGTCAATCAATTAGTCAATCACCCAAGCATCCTCTCAATTCCTTGATTGACGACTGACTGTCTGATAGATTAATTGACTGCATGAAAGTAAATGAATTTTGTTTTTAAGTTAAAATTAACTAAAAATTACAAATTCAATTATTCAGGTAATTTTAATTAAATAACTAAATAATTGCTATTATTCAGTTAATTTAAACTTAAATCTAAACTCATTTAAATTAAACTGAATACTAAAAATTAACCGATTAATGGAATTGGTATTATTTAGTTAATCAATCAATCATTCAGCCATCATGTAAACAAAAATACATCAATTTCCATTTCCTTTTCAGTCTTCGGCCCGTTAACGAGGTTTTCTACGAGGATTGCTACAACGATGATGAGGACTACGACTCAGAAGACTCGAACCAGGAGAACTACTATACGAACGATTATCCGGATGATGATGATGCCGGCGCAGTGGGCTCAGACGAGGAGCTGTGCCAGCAAATGAATAGGTTTATGTTCGGTAAGCATTATATGCTAAATTAAATGGATTTCCTAATTAACTAAATTAAACTGTGCCACTTGTAGATGATGACGAGGATGAATTTGCCAGTGGCTCGAGCGATGCGGATGATCACAATGAGTACCACGATCCTTATGTGCACACCATAGACACAGAATCAGCGAGCTTCGTGGATGACGTCGACTTCTTTAATGTGGAGCGTCAAGGGAGCGCCTACGAGCGCTATAAGCGTAGAATCCTGCGAGAGGCCGAAGGCCTTGACTCCTGCTCGGAAGATTCAGATTCCGAAGAGGCGGATGCCTACTACGAGACCGCAAGCGAGAAGGACGTAGAAAGCGATTGAGGAGCACCTTTAAAAGAGCCCTATACGAATATGTATATTATTAAGATTTCTTTTATAAGTGAAACTTTTTTCAAATATTCGAAAGAGATTTCTTTTAATTAACTTACATAAGCACATTTAAAAAAAATTAATATATCTAAGCACATTTTGAAAAAATAAATATATATAAGCACATTTTGAAAAAATAAATATATATAAGCAGATTTTGAACAAATAAATATATATATAAGTACATTTTGAAAATAAATATATATTCTATTCATACATAAATATTAACTAAAATACTTTGATGATATAAGCACCGTTCGAGTCGTATTTCGAGTCGTATAAACGTCTTCTGCTGTCAATTTTCTGTGTAACCTCTCAACACTGCTTGTTTGTATGCAAACATACAAACAAGCAGTGTTTGTATGCAAAGTTCGAGGGAACCTTTTGACGTTGCTTGCCAATCGTTACCTCTCAACATTGTCTCCTTGAATTGCACATGCAACTCTGTGCGCCTAACGGCAGTTTTCCCAAATAACTTCTGTTGATGCTATGATTTTTCGATTCCAGCAATGTCTGGAACTATTTTATTTTCATTTTGCACGTTTTTTTTGTGGATCGTGAATATTGAATACAATTAAAATGGCAGGCGCTCACACACCAAAAGAAGTTTGCCAATTTCCCGATATTCACACGCTCTCCTTGGACAGCACCAAGGTGCGTTGCTCCACGCCAATTGGGGGTAAATTGCGTTCGCCAAACTTGTCGCCCATCCGCAACGATAAGGAACTGAAAAGTCCAGGTACTGCCTCGTCGATGATCGTTGCGAAGCAAATGGACAAGGCGCCACAGCAGACGCAGCAGTCGACTGCAAATCCTGTCAAGAATTTCGGCTTGGACGATGACAGCAACAGCAGCTTGAACAACTTTCTGGATGATTCGAGAGCCAGCCATATGGAGACTTCCCTCACCTTTGAGTCGCGCCGTCGTTCCATTCAAGCGGCCAATCATTCCTATGTGCTGAATCATGCCACCAATGTGAAGGAAGTCCTGCTGCTCGTCGGCTTGGAGACGTATCTGGATAAATTCGAGGATTCGCATATGGACTTGCTGGAGCTGGTGTCCATGAAGCGAGAGGATCTGCAGAACATGGGCGTACGCAAGGATGAGGACTGCAATCGTATACTGGCGGCCCTCAAGGACCTCTAAAGGAGAAGCTGAGCATTAGGCTATCGCTGGTTGATAAGCATATAAGTTTTATTTATTGTTCTAATCAATTTTCTGTTGGAAAAATATTTGTATACTAAAGGCATCTTTAAGTCTAAGTCTTCGCTTTAAATTTACTTTTTATATAGAATGTGAAAATAAACATATACTATATCTGTAGGACTTAAAGGACACGTTACATACTTTGCAGAAGTTTATACAACCCATAGTTAGTAGTCGTTGCATATAAAGCAAGTTCTATAGATAGACGAGCTTTACAGATTTGATTTTTGATAGAGTAACAAACACGTTTGCACTCCTTATGGACTAAAGTCTAAGTCTAAGCTTAACATAGTATATTCTGTATATCCTACATTTATTCCGAGCTCTTCCTTCGTTTTTTATGTTTCTTCTCCTTGGAGCTCTTATTACGTTTCTGCTTCTCCTGCTTTATAATATCAGATATCTTTAGTTCCGGCTGTGGCTCCGGGGTTGCAGGCTTAGACTTCATCACAGGCTGCGGCGCACATCCTTCCATGTAAAGCCGCAGCGTCTCTTCGTCCAGTTTCTCATTATCCTTGGGCGGCTTGTAGTCCGCCACATGGTCAACTCGCAGAGTGCGATCGATAATTTTGATGCCATTCAGATTGTCGACGGCGAGCACTGTGGAGCGTTGGTCCTCGTAGCACAAGAAACAGAATCCTTTTGATTTTCCCGTCTTGCTGTCGCGAACCAAATTTATGTTCACAATTTCCCCATATTGGGAGAACACGCAGATGATGTCACCCTCGGAGAGGGTGTATGGAAAGCCGGCGACAAATATCCAGGCGGAGTCACGATACATGTCATGCCAGCTCTTGCCACTTGGATTTTTAAGCTCCTGCTCGCTTAATTTGAGCACATTTCGCATATTTGTTAGCGGATTCATTTTAATATTTACAACTGAAGCAAGACAGTGTGCCCGTAAAATGAGATGTTGTTTAAAATATAAAACTATCGCATAGTATACTATCGATTATACTAATCGATTCAGTTGTGCAACACTAAACGAACGAAACGAGTAGGTATCGTTTAATGGAGCATGGTCACACCACGCTCAGTAGTACTTTTTAGTTGGTCGTCGTCGGTTCGGTGGTCATTAATGTGTGCGCCGCAATTTTTGTTTTCGCGTTTCCAATCGAAAACCCTGCAGAATTTTTGCTAGTGAAAACTGCTTGAAATGTTGTAATCTAATTACAATTACATGCAAGTGCTTCAATGTGCAATTAAGGTGTGTTTAATGTTTGTTCAATTTATTAAATAAGCGGCGGCCAAACTAGCATGTCTGCCAGTATGTGTGTGAGTGCGTATGTGTGAGTGTGTCTGTGCGCTTGGCCCCTGTACTTGTGTGTGAATGTGTGTGTGCGTTTGTGCCAGTGTGTGAGTGTGTGAAAAGCAAAAGAAAAAAGATATGCTGCTCACAGCAGCAGCAGCAGCAGAAATGTATTTTTTCTTCTATTTAAAAATGTGTGTCAGTGTATGTGTATTGTTAAAGAAGGCATAATAAATAATAGACGCTTGTTTTTCTGCTACTCTCAAGCATCTCAAAACGCTGTCTGCATTAATTGTGTTATTGTTTTACCATTTTCCCATCAGTGCGAATTGTGTGTCAAATACGGCAAAAAAAACAACAAATAACCGTTACAGAGTATTACAACAACGCCTCATTTTAAGGAGGGTCAACATCTTCCCTCCCCCCGCAGCTTCTGTGTGCGCTTTCGTCATTCTTTTTTGTCGCCTCTTACTCTCACTCTCTCTCCCTATCTCTCTGTGTGTGTCTCCTATTCCCACGCATGGATCGCCGCTCGCATAATGTACGCATTTTGCCTTTGCTTTTATTGCTGCTGCTGCTGCTGGTATGTAAAAGGGCAAATACATGTGTATATAGATGATGTTAAGGTGTGTGTGTGTGTGTGTGTGTACGCGTATTATTTTGTTGCTTTTACACTACATTTATGTCACCCCGCTGGTCACACTTACATACACGCACTCACACCTGAGACAACTCCACCATATGCCTGCTGCCTGATTGTCTGTCTGCCCCCCACCCCTCACTCTTGCGCTGTCTGTCTTTCTATCTGTTTTAACACATTCCACCCCATTTCGCGCCGTAAATGCCGCCCGACTGCTTGCTCCTTCTCCTCCTCCTTTTGCTTGTTGTTCATTCCACTGTTTTTTGTTTTTGTTTTTTGCTTTTACTTGTTTTCGAGGCTTTGGCTTAGGTGTGGCCATACTTTACTTAGTTGTGGCTTTCCTTTACACAACGCCACGGAAGTGGTAATAAAACAATTATAAAATAAAAAAAAGAAAAGAAAACCGTGTGTCCACGCCGTTGACATTGAACTCACCAGCAGCTCCAGTTGCGCCAACTCCTCGTCCTCGTCTCTGCTCATCTCCTCTGCCGCTGCCGCTGCACTGCCAGTCGCCGCGTTACTTTCCCAAAGTAAAGAGAAAAAGACAAAACACAAAAAATAATTCAAATCCTATCGCAATGGCCTTTCCTTTTTGCTCGCTGTTGCAAGAGTTACTTTAGTTTTACTCTACAAAATTTACCGAGTGTCTATGAAAATTTACTTTGTGCAGGGATTTTTAGCTGGCATTGTAATTAAAATGGAAGAAGTTGTTTCTTTCAACTTTCAACCCCTGCCGTAAAAAACTTGTTTAACCCTGCTGACTGTACAATAATTATTGCATAAGTAAAAAATCGAGTTGAAGATCGTCACAGTGTTCATATAATACAAGAAAATTCCCTTAAAGAGTATTTGCCGTTCGTCAATGCTCAACTTTAGTTTGTCTTAGATTTCTAATTGTGCTGTCTTATGTCGTTCCCCATTTTCTTTTATACTATTTACATATATATATATACACATATATATATATATAAAGTTTTTTTTTTGTTTTTTTTTTTTTGGGCAAGCTTTCTCATTATGCTGTATTTGTGTTATATGTTATATGCGATATAACGTATAACAAGTACTGTTATTATTATGTGCCTCACGTCTGCTCGAGCCAAAGATTCGCGCTGCGACTGCGCACGATTATGGCACATTTTTATAGCTACCATAGCGATGAAAACTGCCTTCAGACCGAAACGTGTCAAGTTGCCAGATAACTACAGATGCAACAAATATATATATATATATTTATATATGCATATATATAATATATATATGTATTTACTATATATGTTTGTGTGTGCTTGGCTCGTGTTTGAAGCATAACGTGCGCATAGAGTTCGATTAATTTCGTTGCGCCTCGGTAGCTGTGCACTCAACTCAAACATCCGCTCACACTCACACACACACCCACACTTACTAGTATGTGCTGTTGTTGTTGTCTTTTGGCTGGCATCGAATAACCCTTGCTTTAGGCCAATAACTGACCAACTGGCTGCTGCTGCTGCCGCTGCTCTGGGTAACATCTGTTTCGTTGTGGCTTACAAAAAAAAAAAAAAAAAAAAAAAAAAAAAAAACAGAAAACAACAACAAAAGCAGCAGCAAAAAACTACAGTCAAAACAAGTAAGAGTTGCTGCGAGTAAGCTGGACTTGAACATACCGTAGAGTGTGAAAAGAGAAAATAATATTAGCTTCTTCATGTGTGCGGTGAATATATATATAATAAGCAATAAAAATTACAAAAAAATAAATGTTAAAAATTGGAGTAAGATCAGACTTATTAAAATTAGTTAGATGAATCAACTAAAATTAAATCAAATATATGTCATATATCAAAATAATTACTTAAAAATATATTAAATAAATATTTGGTATTTGTTGTCCTCTCCATAGATCTGATGTTATTCCAATTTCTATAAATTTATTAGTGAGAATATTTGTTTTAAGTATTTCTATTACTTTAATATTAATTCATTACTATTGCCATTACTCATTATTTCAAATATAATATTGAGTTGCAATTTTAACTGAAAAGTTAAACCAGTTGGCTTGAATTCGTGGTATTCTCTTTTCCGATCATTTTTCTTATGCACTTAGTGCCATGCATACCCTATTTAATATATCTTACAGGGTATGTAACAAGCAAGTGCAAAAACTGACTTTACACCCGTTTTTTGCTGTTATTGTTGTTATTTTTGTTGTGGCTCTTGTCTTGTTGCCAAGTTTGTTGCTACTGTTGTTGTAGTTATTGTTGTTTTTGTTGTTGTTTACACCTGTGCCTCGCAATTTGCGTTTTCGCATATTGTTTACTGTTTACAGCATGTAAATTCTAGCTCTGGCCACGCCCACATTCTGAAACATTCGAGGGCCACATACCAGCAAATCCCACACACACACACACACATACACACTTAAGCAGACGCCATATATGTAAACAGAAACTTGTGGCGCGCGGGGGTTTTTTTTTTCATCTACGTATCAAATAATTGAGCTCAATTGACTTAAATTGAAACTGACAACTGCTGTTTGTTTGTTCTTGTTGCTGTTGTTGTTGCCAGCAATCATATGAAACAAAAAACGAAAAACATAATGTTTATTGTTGCTGATGGTGGAGCTGATGAGCTTTTGTGGGTTGTTTGATGAGCTGCGCCTTAGACTCTAAGTGCTGAAATTTATTTCGATTTCGGAATTCGGAAAAAATTAAATTTGAAAATATTTGATAAAACAAGACAATAAAATATGTAAAAGACATTTTAGTACAACTTAAAAATATTCAAAAATAAGTATTTGTTTCGTACTTTTGCAGTATCGAACTAAATTAATTCTAATTTGATTACAAATAAAATTACTCGAAAATCATCAGGATAACAAGATAAGATTGACCTAGTCCGGAGAGTAACAAATACTCAGACAGCTTAGAAATTTTGTGTAACAATCCTCCAGAAATTCTTCAAAATATAAATAATATATTTGACAGGATTAAAAAACAGAGCAAGGCTTAAATAAGTTTGTTATTAAATAAAAATATTGTAGATAAATATAAATTAACAAATAAATACAAATAATACAATTAAATAATAAATTTTTAAAAATCAAATTCTTTTCAATAACAAATCTTGTTTCATCAAAAATTATATTTTGTATGCAATATATGCACTACCTTTCTAAATGTAATGTCGTTTCACAAATTTCGCCAGTGATCAGTGATAAGAATTTCTGGTTATACTATTATCTATAGACTCTATACAATCACGTATTATGGAGATGTTTGAAGAGCCTACAAATGTGAACCTCATTTATCAGCTTATTTGACTTGCATGCCGAATAAGTACTATAATATATTCAATATATAATATATTCTATATCTCTAAGCATACGCTGCCTTCTGCGAGCTACATTTTTGGCATTCAGTTCAGGTTTTCACCATGACTCATTTTTTGTGACACACTATCTAGACTTTTCTTTGATAATATAATCAGCATTTACAAATGAATCACGTATGTCGCTTGGATATTCAATATAACTTGAAATCTGATAGACAGATACAATGGACATGAAATAATTAGATGATTTTTATTGGGGGTTTGTCGCTTGTTATGGATGGAAACAGGTATAAATATATATTATCTAGAATATGCATATTTGAAACCACAAAATGCCTTATGATTGAGAAACAAGTTAATTGAGTTTCCAACAGGCTTTTTTCCATACAGATATCTAAATATTAATTTTCTTTCAAGTTTATTCGTATCTAGATCAATACTTAGAATTCATAAGCTAATAGCACGGTAAAACAGGTTTCTCATTAAGATTTTTCCGAGAAAAACACTTTAAATAAAATTGATAGAACCATCAAAGATTATCCCTATATGATTTAATTCATGTTCACCTGTTTCTCAACCTTGTTTTGAATTTTATTTCAAATTTTCTCATATTTTCATGTCATTAAAGTGAAAATAAACCCTTTTCCCTATAGTTTCATCGTAATTCAACCTGTAATATGCGGCATGTAAACTCTGCGTATAAAAGTCCACAGTTCTATTTTTATAAATTCCTGTCTAAAGTTCGTATTGATAGATATCTAAACATAGCATCCACTGAAATGCCAGCAACAAATAAACGGCAAATGGCGAACACAAATGAAACTGAAATTTCTCGTACGAATTATTGAAATATTTATACGAAATGTATTCTTATATACATATATATATATATATATATATATATATATATATGTATATAAGATTCTAGAGTATAGTATGCCTGAATAAACAGGGCATTTGATAAAACCATAAGGCATGGCTCAACTTTCATTTATTCGTATTGGCATTCGCATTTGTTTATTGATTTCCTGCGCGTTCTCTTCTACTTTGTTTAAACAATTCATATGCGCATTGAATATCAATTAAATTAAATCAAGACTAAGAAAGAAATGAAATATTTGCTGACGTTTGTTTCTAAATATATTTTGGCTCGCGCTTTAGACCAGCAGCTGTTTCGCATATTTGTTAATGTGCAATTTTTATTGTACACTTAATTTGTTGTTTATTTGTTTTCATTTCATTTTTGGCCTGCTGGCGCTAACAGCTCCAATAAAAAAACTAAAAACCCAAAAAAATAAAAAATGGAAATGCAAATAAAAAACTATTTAGATATGCGGCATGTGTGATGGCAATTTTTTTTTATTTTTTGTTTGTTTTTTTTTTTGTTTTAATGCTTTTTTTTAGACACTGGCTTCGCGCAAAAACTTTCACTTCCATTAAAAAGTTTTGTGTTTGTGTACCTGTGCGCTCGGCTAAAGCCGCGCCAAATGTCGACGCTGACGCGAGCAGCGACTGCGACGGCAGCGGCGACGCCAGCGTCGTTAAATGACATTAGGTTGTGTTTTATGGCTCAAAGCTCTTAGCCTAGCTTTTAGAGCCCCGGCGAAATTCTGCATCAAATGTCAACGTCTGAAGATTAACATGAAAAACAACGATTTCGCTTTTATTTTTACATTTCTATCTAGTATGTAGAGAAATATGCAGAAATGCTGATAAAAACTTTGTATTATACAAATATTTAAGAATATCTCATAAATCCTTTAGGATTATATAAAGGTAAATATGTAATTAACCTAAAAATAACAATATATTAAGATATTAATTATATTTATTATGAAAAGTTTTTATTATTTTTTATATATATAAGTATTTCTTTAAACGTTTTTGGAGTCTTAACTTCATAAGAATTTAAAAGGTTTTTTGAATATTAATTTTTTCAAATGCTGCTCAGTTAGTTCTAAAGCAATAACTTTGCTTTATTTGTTTTTTTTTTTTTTTAATTCTTTGATTTCATTCAGTAAACTGCTTTGCAAAAACCAGTTTCAAATAAAATTATGTTTGCCTATCTTATGTGGGACATACATATACTCCAATCAGAAAACGATTTTATAACAGAAATCGGAAATTAGTTAAAACTAGCTAACAATAGGATTGGCCTACTTGTTTCCCTAACAAAATTGATCAGATAAAATTTTAACTATATGTTTAAGCAAAGCTCACAAATCGAATAGAAGATTTCACGCATATTCATATCATATAATGCAAATGTAAATTAGTTAATGCAAAAAAATGAAAATTTTAAATTTACAATATTCTATAAAAAGCTAATGAGGTTCATAAACTCTTACCTTTAACTTTTGCTGCATCTCTTTAAAAATAACAGCAAGCTAGGGCATACAAAGTTCGTTGTTTAAAGTTGTAGGTTGGTGCTTTCAATTCAAACGATTTGCGGCTGTACCTGTGTTATGTGACCGGAAGTCGAAAGCTGCGCAATTACGAGGTATGTCTGTAATGAGAGAGTTGTCTAAAGTGTTGGTTGGCTGCTTGCTTGGAAATGGTTAGCTTGCTGGCTAGCTGGCTGGCTGGCTGGGAGGGCGGCCACAACTAAATATAAACGCAACGAAAGCGATTGCCAGTGTGGACTAATGTGCAGCTACATTTAGACTAATTACAGTGCATGCCCTCTCCACAGTCCCCAGTCGCAGCCTTCGCCGAGTTTATGGGTGAGTCAGCTCATCAAAGAGCTGGAGGGGGGGACACGACACAAAAGCTCCCCGAAAAAGGTTCAGCGTATGTAAACAAATGCACAAATGTGAGTCAGTAAGAGACAATCAGATCAGATTTCGCGACTGGCAAGTGCCTCGACTTTAGTCTCGGCACTGTGGTCTCGGGTCTCGGATCTCAGGTCTCGACTCTGTCAACTGCTGTGCAGATTGATGCGACTCAGCCTCGAGCGAACTGCAAGTGAGAGATAAGCAACCAGTAGCTCGGCAATGGAACCGGAATTGAAGCAGCCTTGGGGCAGCGATTCGGCTCTCAGTGGGTTGCGAGACATAGTTGGCCCATAGTTTATTTATTTAGCCATATACTTTAATATGTATATAGTATAGTCATTGAAGTTGGTCAGTTTAATGACTTTATGCGCACTCATTAGTCATTGTCCATGAGAAATTTGAAATGCGCATTGTATTCAATTGTAATATTGTGGCAGAGTATATAGTTTGTATAAATATAATTTTAATTGGCCAATGTGTGAATCATTTACTGAAGCCATCAGTCATCGCTTGGTTAATGTTAATATATACATACGTATTTATAGCAAGTGGCATAATTACGCCATATTGTGGTGCAATTAAATTCATTGTAATAAAGCCCGTTCGAAGTGGGACTGAGAACTATGTGTATCATTGTTCTAATATTAAAGATTATGGAAAGCTATGATAAACCACAAAACCAAGCATTAAAAGACTAAGCCTTATTTTCCAATCTTAGCTCTAATATGGAAATATAAAGTGGTTTACCTCATATCTTAGGATCTTTTTGAGCCGTCGAGCTAACATTTCGTATGCAATATGATCTCATATCTCAATATTATATTTTAGACTCTAGAATCACAATTAACAATTAGATATCGTGTAGAAATAAAATGTATATATAACTTATAGAGTTGGCTATTAAAATGATATGGTGATATGGCTTAGATATATCACAAGATCTTTTTTGAGCCGTTGAATTGAATTTTCATATGCCAACTGCATATCTCAAGATCTTTTTGAGCTGTTGAGCTGAAATGTCTTAAGATTATTTTTAGCTCTTTCTATTATTATATAAATATTTAATAATTAGATATTAGACATTTAAGTTATCTAAAAATTAAAAGGAAGTTAAGTTAAGAGTATGATCTCTTTTTAGCTCACCTTTAGTCTGTTTATAGTGATATCTAGAGATGAAAACAAAAAAGTTAACAATATTATCAGTTCACCAGTTGCAGGTGTTATTTAGTCAGCGGCTGCTTATTTCTCACGCTGTGCAGATCTATGTATTTCCTCTGTTTTTGCTCCGTTTCCTAGAAGCCATTAGCACTTAATGCACTAGAATCACAGCGCCACATTTCCCGCAGCTCTAATCTGCTGGGATGTGGTTCCAACTCCTCCCACTTCCTCAGGGAGGAGCTACTTTACCATTGTGTTGTACTTGTTGAGCTTGTCAGGGACTCAGCAGCCAAAAGAGCTGTCGACCGAATAACTGACTGACAGCCAAGTTAAGCACGTTATGCATGCCATCTACACTTATACTACATATAGTATGTATATATCTGTTTGCATGTATAAATGTGTGTTGCTAGTCTTTTATGGTTCGCAACATCATTTGTTAGTTCATCTGTCTGTCTGTCCGTCTATCTGTTCTCGCTCTAGAAACGCCAACAGAGGCAGTTGTGACCCAGTTAGTGTCATAAATTAGCACAAGCCTCTGTCTGCAACAGACAACTTGCAACATGTGTGTGTTTGAGTATGTCTCTCTGCGTGTGTGTGTGTGTGTGTGCGCAATGTGCATTTATTAAATGCGAGTCTAAGTATCTCAACACACTTAGATACACTCGCACGCACAGCAGCTCAACTCGATTCAATTGAGTTTAGTCTGGCAGCCAAAGCGGTTTTCATGTGTGTATACCAATAGCGGGTATTACCGTACACTATGTAACATAATCCCCAGCATTATTAGTATACGCTGAATAATCTATTATTGAGAAACTGAATAAGTTTCTAGAATGGGCATGTTTTCATTTATATACCCAGTGAGCCGTTGGTATAAAAAAGAGTTCCTGTTGCCATATACTCCACATGAAATCATCATATCATCATAGCTATTTTTTATTGCAGGATATTTCATAGTCAACCTTTTCAATTTAAAGCAGACACTGAGAAACACCTATGAAGACTATCTAGCTTTCAGCTAAACGGTTAATGCTGGTTTAATCTATCTAGATATCTATTTGTTAGAACTGGGCAGTGAATGGCACACATACCCTATATTCCTCATAGAGTAAACAATTCTCTAAAACAAACTTTATTTAAATTGCAGTTGATTAAGTTGCTACTAAAGATAGAAGCACTTGTTTAATTAATACTGTATATAGGCTTAGAATTAGGTTTGAATAAATAATTGATGTATATACCGGCATACAAGCCGACTAATAATTTAAGGTTTTGAGTCATAGACAATTTACAATAAAAAATAAATATACAAACTCTTAATTTATTATAAATTTATTTGTTGATTGTTTGTAGCCTACATAAACAATATCTAAAGTACACAGTCTATAAAAAGTGTAATTTTTGTCAGCTAAACACTGAGATCGAGTTTCATTTATATACATATCCCCTATAAGTAGGGGACACACAGTAAGCAGATTGTAAAGTATGTAGCGTAACAGTTATTATTACAGAGTATCTGTCAGGCAACTCGTTTAATCTGATGCATTTTTACTTGTCTCAATTGGGTCAGTCGTGAGAGATAAAAACAAAAAAGTAAAAACCTGACTATTAAAAAGCCATCTACTATTGTTCAATATTAAGTTATTTCATAGCATTAATTAGTCTACAGAGGCTGCAGGCCGATTGATATCACAAACACACAGACGCACAGACACACTCACACACACAGAGAGAGAGAGAGAGAGAGAGAGAGAGAGAGAGAGAGAGAGAGAGAGAGACAGAGACAGAGAAACAGACACACGGCGAGTGTACATGGGGCTTAATTGATTGGAGAAAGTGAGGTACATGATTTGGCTGACCGTTCGGCCGTTTGGGTTCGTGTTTCGATTCGGTCTTTTGCCTGGGAAAATGTCTTCATCTTTGCAGCTAAAGTTTAGCTGCAACTGCCAATTGCAACATCCCAAAGCAACAACAACAACAACATCAGCTAATCAAGCGAAACATTGCCAAGGCGAGAGATAAAATTTATTTGATATATATGCATGAAATAACTGTACAAAAAAAAGCCGATTACGACAATTGCAGCAATACAAATTGTGAATTGAAAGAAGAAGAAAAACATTTGAGGAAACGAAAAACAGTTGGTCGAGCATATTGATTATCAGGAGGCACATGCAGTTGATATCTAATATAAATATTTCTAAATAAAACTCAACTCATCCAAATAGTGTTACATAGAGTTGGGATTAGTTGTTAAATTTAATGAATAGACATATGCAATTGAGGCTTACTATTTATATATGTACATATGTAATTTATATGTATTTAATATTATTATAATTATTGTTAAACATAACTAAATTCATCCCAATAGTTCCAAAACAGCTCGCATTTGTTGATAAATTTTGTGAATAAGTTCAATCAGTCAGAGTAGTTCATGAATAATACGTAGCCGATCATCAACAATTTTTATTGGTCAGTTTCTCATCGACAGATTAGCAGATCAATGAACTGAAAAGTTTATAGCAGCTGCCCAATCTGTGTACTGAGAGCTTTTTATAGGCTATTTATTCGAGAATAAATCATCAAAGATCAAATATCCACGTTAATCAATTGTAAACAAACTTAACGATCTATTTAAAAAACCACAAAAATCATCCAATGTATATTTATCAATACTATTCACATTTTATTTTGATTTAAGTATATATTAAAAAATTTATTGAGTATGTATTATGTATTTATATATTTATATTAATTAAAATAATTTTGATTCGATGATCAACTAATTATTATTATTATACGACTTCCGTTACACCATAGTAAGTCTTTATAATGCAATAAATCAGCATATGTCGAAGATAATCTATTACCATATGTATGCATGTTTCTACCATGTAAAACTCCCTCCTCAACTCACTAATTCAATTATTCAATGGGGCTATTTAAGTTCATTAAAGATCAGCGCTGAAAGACCCTAAATGATATTAAAAACAATCAAACCGTATACTGTATAATGGACCGAACGTCAGAGATATCATTAATAATGCTTAATCTAACGCGTTTATTCATGATTTTATCCCATATCCCGTTTTTTTACAGCTACATTTGACCGCATTGATCGCTGCCCATTTCTTATGTGTTTTCATTTTGTCTCTTTTTGTCTGCCTCGCTTTTTGTTTTGGTTGCTTTTTTGTTTCCAATTTCCCAGCTCGTTTCGCCGTTTGTTTTTACCAAATTGTTATTTCGTTTAACGATATTTTATGTGCACATGTTGTTGTTGTTGTCCATTTTGTATTTCTTTATGTGCTGCATTTTCGGACCGTTAGCGTCAACGATTTTAATAGTTTGTTGTTGCATTTGATAAACGAAGCCACAGCCAGGCACTGCACCTATCCCCTATCCTCCTTCAACCTATTGCTCAAACTCGTTTCCGTCTCGCTCTGCGATTTCGCTGCCGCTAGTTTATGTATGGCCATCTCCCTCCCTCTGTCTCACTCTCTATGTATATATATTTATATATATATCTATCTTTCGTTCAGTTTTGCGTGCGTCTCAGTCTCAATCGCAGACACCGAGTGCAGTACTCCCCGCCCTGCCCCGCCGCTAGCTTAATTTATGAAAGTTTAAATGCATGCATTTGGTGTCGCCTGTAAATCAGAACTGCCGCTAGGCGGCGCTGCCAACTGGTTGCTTATAAATATTTATCGTATCTGTTTATAGATGGGATATACTCTCAAATATATATGTATGTATATGTTTGTGTGTGTGTGAGAGTGCTACATCCTTAAGTCTGAGCCAATGGCCTTATTCCAAATAAAGGAATTCCAGACACGGCTCACAGCATTTGCCCATAGACAGTTTTGAAAGTAGAACACGGCTTGAGGTAATTGATAAAGTATATATATATGTACATATATATATATATATATAGTATGTATGTATGTATGTATGTACATTCGTAAATACGTGCGTGTTGTTAGAAAGTAAACGCCAACAGCCGCTCTTTGCTTACAGTGTCACAAATTACGCAAACATTCGCACAAAACTTCATTTCATTTGTGCCAGTTTTACAATCATGTAGTATATAGTTAAATAAAAAATATTAATTTAATACACTTAAACACCGTATTTCGCATGCAGTAAGCCAAGCTTTCAAGCTCAAATTTGTTAAATAACATATTTAACTTATAATTGTTCAACAACTTTCAATTAATGTAAGCAAGCAGCTTTCTTAGCAAGAGTTCAATATTATTTTTAACAGTGTAAAACAGTCTGCAAAGTCTACGAAAGCTCTTTGAGTAGCTGTTGATTTGAGAGTCATGCAAGTATTCTATGGGGGTCTACCTTCGAAGACGGCTTCCGTCATTATTTCGATACAATAGCATTTTTTATATACATGTACATACATATATACAAAAATATGTATTTGTGTAACTATGTGTGCATATGTAACTGTGTGTGCCCCTATAGAATAGCGCAGAAATCTCAATGAGTAATTGAAAATTTATTGCCAGAGAGTCATGTGTGAAGGAAGTTACATTTGACTTAGGGTCATAAGAAATGTTTATTGAGTTAAGTTAATAATTTAGTAGAAATTGTTGAACTTTATTGTTTAATAAAGTATATACATTTTTAATTTAAACAATAATAAATTCGTAAATTTAAGAATAATTTACAAAATAGTTTATTTAGTATTTTTTTCAAATTTAATTTTAATTAGTTAAATTTAAATCAAATTATTTATTTAAAAATAACTCTAAAAATGACTTAGGGCTGTTTGATATCCCCTATCCATATATACGCAATTTTCGCCAGCTTATTGACTTTTCTTGATCATTATTAATGAATTGTTTCTTTTTAATACATTGCAGATGACAAAATCCGTGTAGTCCGTCAGCAAGAACCATGTCAGAGAAGGTGAGCAGCGCTCTAGCTGCACAGCTGCATGCCCATTCGCATTCACATTCGCTTGTGCTGGCCAACAGCTCCAGCGCCTCCGCAGAGCTGCAGCAACAGCAGCAGCAGCAGCTGCCATTGATTGGCTCCAGGGAGGCGCCGCTGCCCTTCGAGACAGATGCACCGGCAGCTGCGATCAGTGCGCAGCTGAACTTTAAGATTGTGCCGGTGGACAGCTTGATGGCGAGTGGCATGCCCTTGGGACTGGGCAGCAGCCAGGAGATGTTCGGCTCAATGAACACATCACAAATCTCAAATGCCTCCACAGAGTCCAGCTGCAGTCCGCCAACAGCCGCGCCACCCAAGCCCAGCAGGCACATGGCCGTGCAGCCCTTGAATAGCGTAAGAGAAAACAGATTGTTATATGAAATCTATACTACAGCCTCCTTCATTTGATTCGCAGAAGTCGTGTCGGTTTCCCAAGCTGGAGGAGTGTGCCCACTTTCATTACGAGCGCGTTCAGCTGGGCGCCCTCTCGGTGCAGCTGCTGGATGACAAGTCGGAGCAGCAGCTGGGCAGCAGCATTGCCTCGCAGTCCATTGGTGGGGAGCTGGCTCACAGCTCAATGCGCTCTGCGGCCTTCACGCCTGAGAGCTGTTGGTTCATCATACGCGTCTGTCCGCAGGGCTGCGAGCCGTTTCTGATCAAGCGCAGCTACGAGAATATGCAAATGCTGGACGAGATGCTGCATCGCTGTGTCTACGATCGCAAGATAAGCGGATTGCGCAATATGAGCGAACTGGATGCGGACGAGGATCTGCAGTCCGAGCTGGATGTGGAATATGCAGTGGCCAAGTACTTGGAGCGGTTCTCTAAAATCGCCTCCGATTCGCTGACCTGTGGTACCATACTTACCTGGCTGCAGCTGGACAACAAGGGTCGACGGCTGCCTCTCGCCGATGGCGAAACGCAGCGGACAATAAACACGCCCGCTGTGGGCGCTGCCTATGGCGTGCGTCGCTATCAGGCTCAGGCACCAGATGAGATTAACATTGAGGTGGGGGACATGATATCCGTTATCGATATGCCCAGTCCGGCGGAGTCGATTTGGTGGCGCGGCAAGAAGTCGCACTTGCAAAAGTCCCTCTACGAAGTGGGATTCTTTCCGCAGTCGTGTGTAGCCACAATTGGCGACAAGGTGCCGAGGAACTTCCCCATGCCTGCTCCACTCGTCGGTCATCTAGATGCATCACCCACGAAGCCAGTGCTGCGCAAGCATGGAAAACTGATTGCCTTCTTCCGTTCGTTCATCTTGTCGCGTCCGTCGCGACGGCGCCTCAAGCAAAGTGGCATCTACAGAGAGCGTGTGTTCTCCTGCGATCTGTCGGAGCATCTGCTGAATAGTGGCCAGGACATTCCTATGGTATTGAGGTCCTGTGCCGAATTCATTGAGAACTATGGCGTCATTGATGGCATCTATCGCCTCTCGGGCATCACGTCGAATATACAGCGCTTACGGCGCGCCTTCGATGAGGAACGCGTCCCAGATTTGGGCAACCCGGAGATGAAGCAGGACATTCATGCGGTCAGCTCTCTATTGAAAATGTATTTTCGCGAGCTGCCCAATCCGCTGTGCACCTATCAGCTGTACGACAACTTTGTAGAGGCTATCCAGGTGAAGGCAGACGAGGCAGACGAGCGACTGCGTCTGATGAAGGAGACGGTGCTAAAGCTACCTCCGCCGCATTATAGGTAAGTGTGTAACTGCGTGTGAACAGTGTAATAAGGGAGAATGAGGATAACAATATCTATCTCTTTCCAAACAACAGGACTTTGAAGTACTTGTCGGAGCACTTGCACAAGGTATCGCAGCATCACGAACGGACTGGAATGACGGACAAGAATCTGGCAATTGTTTGGGCGCCCAATTTGCTGCGCTCGCCGGCCCTCGAATCGGGGGGCGTGGCAGCACTGCGTGGCGTGGGCGTACAGGCTGTGGTCACCGAGTACCTGATACGCAACTGTCACAACATCTTCGATGCGCTCGAAGATCACAACGCCCGACTAAGCATTGTGGGCAACGCAGCAGGTGCTGCAGCGGCAGCGAGTGCTGCTCCGAGCGAGCTGCGCATGGAGTCGCTGACGGACTGCGAGAGTCTGCTGGTGGAACAGCGCGAACAGGATCAATCGCTGGGGCTGATGGAGCGACCCAAGAGCCTGAGCACTGGCGGTGCGAAGCTGATCAGCTTGGAGGAGGCGCAGGAGCGGCATTCGCGAATCGAGTGCGGCTCAGACTTGAAGCAGTCGCTGCCAATCAACATGATAATGAGCAACAGCACGGCAGCCACCTCCAACATTGGCTCCTACATAGAAGTGGGCGGTGGTCCGTCCAGCTTGCCGGACAAATACCATACGGTGTTGTCTGTGCCGCGCAGCTGGCAGAAGCGCAAGCCGGACAAAACGCCCTCTTGGAAGTCGATATTCACACGCAGCCAGCGCCAGGGCAACGAACCAGGCCATAAGCTAATAATTGATGGCGGAGCCAGCAGCAAGGATGCCAACGCCTCTGCACGCGTCTGCTTTGTGCAGGCAGCACATGCTCATGCCAGCAAGGAGCTGTCCAAACACGACAAACCCAAGTCCATTGAGCTGCTTGAGACGACGCGCGATGCACGTCGGGACTCAACGCTGGGCATCATTGGCAAGCCAATGGAGCTGTGCATACGGTCCAATTCCATTGACAGTTTGCGCACAGTGGGCCACTCGCGCAGCGTTTCGCATGACTCTTACTTCGATCTGTTGCAGTCGCCGCAGCGTGGCCACATGACCACCTGCCCATCGCGTGAGCTCTCCGAGCTGGGCCTGAACTTCGATCGTGAGGAACCGGAGATGCGTATTTTCTCCGAGAGCGAATCGCTGGTTAGCTCGCCGCGGGTGGGCAAAGAGAATGTGCCACCTGCAACGGGCTGTGCAACGCGCCGCATTATGCGCGCGCGACCTGAAGAGTTCTCCAGTCAGACGAACAGCGTTAATCCCAGCCCCAAGAAACAGCCACGTCTCAATCTTTTGTCGCCCAGTGCAGCGCGCACGTTGCCCCAGTCTCTGACTCCACAGCAGCAGCAGCAGCATCAACAACAACAACAACAACAACAACAGCAACATCAACAACAGCAGCCGCAGCAAGGAGGAGGCTGTGGTCATGAGCCTGCTGGCGCTGAGAACTGTTGCAAGCGTTATAAGCTAGAGGATCAGCTCTCGGATATACAATTCATTGACTGCGGCACACCGGAGCATCCGCAGCAGCAGTTCGCCAGCGTCGAGGTGCATCAGCCGCCTCCACCGCCAAAGCCAGCGCGTGCGCAGCCGTTGCCCTCGCCCACAGCTGCCTCAACTGCTGTCCGCTACAGCTATCCTTCAGTGCAGCTGGGTGCCAAGCGCAAGGAGCAGCTGGCCGCGAAGGAGCGTTTCAGCTACCAAGGCACCTTTACACAGCAGGGCACAAAACCGGAAGCCACAGCAAGCAGACCAATGCAGTAAGTGGTTAGCTCTTATAATAGTGAATATGCCACTTTAACATTCTGTCTAATCACTTACAGCAATGGCACCAAGCTGCCTGTGCCTACGCCCACGACGCCCTCGCACAGTCCGCGCTACTCACTGCTGTTGTGCGACACGGAGAGCTCTGAGAATAGCTCGGCCGTCAACACGCCGCAATATGATATGGAGCCGCTGATGGTTAACTCTGTGATGTCGGGCATATCGGCCGTCTCTTCCAACTTGCAACAACAGCAGCAGCCGTTGCTGCTGGGAGTGGATGCTGTCAGCTATCTGGGCAGCTCGCACGAGAGCCTGGGTCAACAGCAGCAGCAGGTGAAAAATAATGGATATTTGGAAAACTTCAGGATATTCAATCTCTATCTATTTCTCTTGCAGTTTCAACCAGAGCAGCGCGATATGCACGCCTTGAAGCGTGAGCTATCGCTGGACTTGCAGCCGCAGCAACAACCACGCAGAGGTGCTACGCTGCCCGTCAAGGACCTGCTGCAGGCTGCCAGCTCGCCGAACAACTCGAATTTCACGGACAACACTAGTCAGTCGGTGACGCCCAGCGAGTTTGGCTATCAGCATTTGCAGCGACACCTGAGCATGCACTCGCTGCTGGCCACCGAAGAGAGCTCGCCCCTCTACGAGGACTTTGAGCAGACGCCCAGCAATGCGCTGTCGCCCGCAAAGCCTCTGCCGGCAGCTTCCATTGGCAGTCCTATCAAGTCGACTATTAGCATAACATACAAGTCGCCAGAGAAGGAGAAGCCTCCGACTAAGCCCGCGCTGCTGCTGGAAACGAATTTCGATGAGAATATTGTGTATGAGCAGGTGAAGCTGTTCAGGAATTCGGTGACGGAGGTTAATCAGATGCTGAACGAACGACATGGTCAGAGCCTGAAGCAAATTGAAGAAGAGGATGGCAGCGCGCAAATGGCGCAACAGCTGTTGCAGCTGCAAAAGGAACAGGAGGAGGATCAGGATGAGGATGACGAGCAGCGTGACCAAGAACAGCTGCTATACGAGAACATTGAGCTGCGCAAGCCGAAAACAGTATACGAGAATCTGCGTGGCGAGGAAATGAAACTTAACATAGCAAACGACGACGCACTGGAGCTTGAAACGGATTTAGATTTGAATTTAGAGTCAGTGGCGAAACACCAGCCCAGTTGTGATCGCATCGAGCTGGACAGCTTGGATAGTTTGCCGAGTGTCGAACAGAATATGGAACACGAAAAGCAAGAGCAGCTGGAGCTATTGCCGCCCAGTAAATCGCCATCGTTCAGCGTGAAAGAGCTGGCAACCAAATTTGAAAGTTCGCCCGTTGAGCAATTGCCGAATTTTGATTTTAGTCAGCGTGTCGGCTCGCTGAAGAAGCCCAACAACGAGCTTAGCCTGCCGCCCATTGCAGTGCCGCCAAAGCCGTTGCAGATGCCCGTGCCGCTCAAGAAACGCAATGCGAATGCACAGAAGATAACACGTTCGCTGGACGAGAATGCCTTTGTTCGTGAATTCGGTGGCAAGCAGCTGCAGGATCTGACTGCATGCAAGCAGCAGCAGCAACCGCAACAGCAGCCACAGCTGCCAACGTCAGAGTTGGACAATCGCCGCAAGAGCTTCGATTTCACGCGCCCCAAAACGCTGAATCCGCCCAAGCGTTTGCCGGGCATGAGCATCACCGAGGAGATATGTCAGAAGCGCAACAATGAGTCGGTCGATCAGCTGATCACCACGCCCACCACCGAGAATCGCATTTCGCTGATACAACAGAACAATGTGCCACTGAATACGCCAGCAAGCAACGGACGCAAAAGCGTCTTGACTGGTGTGATCCTCGATCGCGAGCGCATCGATAAGATCAAGGAGGAGCGCCGCCAGCAGCTGACACAAAAGTATTACGGAGACAGCATCAAGTCGCGCTCGAAAACGGAGCTCAACTCGGCTGACGACAACAACTTCCAAGCATCCGATTCGCTGCGCGTCAAGTCAAAGTCACGAGGCGATATGCATTCGCTGCAAAAGGACATGGATATGAATCTTAAGCAGTTAGCACGTGCTGGCGCTGGCTCCGAGAGCACACTGCATCAGCAGATCGACTACAGCACCCAGCATCGTGTGCGCAGCATTTCGGACGAGAAGAATCAAAATTGTGATACCACCACCAACACCACCAACAGCAGCAGTGCCAGCAGCACCAATGGAGGCGCGGCCAATCAATCAAACCTGGTCAAGTCAGTGGCCCAGAAATATGTGCAGAACAATGCACCGGTTATCACAGCGATCACCACATCAACGATGCCTGGAAAGTTCGAGCGGGGCATCAGTAATCGCGAACGTCTCTCTAGGAACTCCATGCCCCATCCAATAGCATCCACAGAGAGCAATGCGAGTGTCAAGTAAGTAGCTAACATTGATGATTGTTAGGTAAAGTAAGCTGCAGATATTTAAGAGTAAGGCTGTTAACAGATGTTACCTACAAATGTTAATTTTAACAGGTGTTTATATGATAGCTGTTAGCAGATTTAAGATAATAATAAAATGTTAAAATAGCTGTTAATATAATGATAAAAATGTATCAGCTAATAGGATAAAGAACTTTAAATTGTTAAATTAACTATGTTCTTTAAAAAACTAAGGTACCAGTTACTAACAGCTGTTTTGGGAATCTCAAAATTAGCCTCGGTATTTTTTAGCATTCATATTTTTCTGTAATGTAAACTATTTAGAAAATAGCCTGAGCACTCAACGGTGCTATAAAATTATGCAATTAAATTTTAAATGTATACTTATTAATATGTATATATATATTCAATGCATATGCATTATAGCTATAATTAAAAATGTTTACAATTATGAACTCAACTCAACTTCTTTTCTATTTGCAGCAACAGAGAAAAGATCTCACCACAATTCTCAATACGCGATGTGACTGCGATGTTCGAATCTCGTTCACAAAACCAATAGACATGTAGGCAACATCGAATACAGAATAATTATATATATAATAATATATATAGGTAGCAGAGAACAAAAGAGCAAGCTGAAGAAGTATGAAATGGTATAAAGGAGCGGCCGCGTTATATAGTTTATTTAGTTTGTAAAATTCTATATAGTAAACGCATATTTGGAACGACATTCTAAAATATGCATCCATGCATATATATGTATACATATATATATACATATAGATAGATATATGTATATTGGATACTGGACCAAGCGGCACCAAAGACATGCAACACAAAGATCGCCGCTGGATATGATATATATAGATGATATATATATATATATAGAGCAAAGCAAAATTCAATTTTGTTTTTCTTTCAAGATGAATATGACTAAAAAAAAGACCCAGATCCTAGGCGTTAAGTTTATCTATATATAGTATATAGAGCATATATATATAATCGTTTATTTGTGTAATTATTGCATTTCATTTGACTTGATTTTGTCGATTTGTTTATTGTGTGATTTGTTTTATAAATGTTGAACTCAAAAATTTACGAGAAAGAAAAAGAAAATTTAAAATTTAAGTGTAAATTGAGAACGCAGAGTTTTTATTCTTAAAACTTGACTTAAATTAAGTTTTTGCATTTCGACGCAACTTTGAGCGAGTTGTCTTAAGTATATTATTATTATTATTATTATTATGAATATTTTATTACTAGTATGCAATTAATTTATATAGATTTTTTAACTAAATCACAAAGCTTAAAAATAAATTACAAATTCAATTATAATTATGAACTATTTTTATTTAAACCTAAACACTTGTAAATACTCTACGCTTGCTTTTACTAAATGTGGCTTACACAAAATAAGGCGAACAAGATTATACAAACTAAACATTTTGTAAGTGTACAAAAATACTGGACTTAACAAATCTGTCAGAAATGAACTAGAAAAGATATGCAAATGAATTCCAACTGAAGCTTTTGTTTACCATTCTCTCCCAAATATTTTGTAAAGATATATACATAGTATAGATCTGTGTAGAACCTGGTAGCATAACACTTTGCAAACATAATGGTTGTTTATAGGCTAATTATGGTTACAGTTCGCTATGAAGAGAACAATAGTATAAACAAATTTTAGGAATCACATTATGAACCATTCATTAAAAAGATTAAAGATTAAAAAAAAGAAACAGGTTTTTAGAAATCCGAATATCTCCAATGGCAAGTTTGTTAAGTCCCGCTTAAGGCATGCGAATATATATATAAGCTGCCCGATATATACAATACATATATATTTATATATTGATAAAGACCAATAAAAACTAAATCAAAAATGAGCAGTACTAAAAGCTAACTTATTTAATTAATATACATGCGCTCTATAATCGCTCGCGTATGTCTTCAAATTTTATCTACTAGTGAAATTTCAGCTATATAAAGTTTTTATTAAAGAGTTTGCAAAAATCTTTTCCTTTAGTCTCGAGCCAGCTGCCAAATTTTTTACAAACATTAAAAATATTAAAAAGAAGAAGAAGAAAAAGAAAACGAATTGTAATACAAACAATAACTAAATAGAAAGCTTTAAAAATAAAACAAATAAGTTAGCATTTGATATATTTTGATAAATGAAAATAATAATAATAAACAATAATAAATCCACACCTTAGTTATAAACAATTGTATTGTATAATGACTGACAGCTAAAGAAGAGAAAAGAAACAGTGAATTACATTACATACATATACGCATTACTATATACAAATACATAAATACACACATAAATATATTTATTATAATGAATTTGACTAACAATCAATCAACTTGGCTGCAGGCTAAATCTGCAATCTGCAGCAGAAAGATTATTCGAAAGCAGCAAAACACAAGCAACAATAACAATAAAAACAAACAATGTAATGCATATATTTAAACAAATATATATATATACATACATATACATATATAATTTATTTCTCATGGTGAATTGTGGGCATTTAAAATATGTAAAGTACGTTACAAAAGGTGGGGGAGAGCTGAAAATTTGGATCTTGGTCATCTTTATTATTTTTACATACATGACAGACTCATCGATCGATCGACTGACATCATATTTAAGGAATTTTGTGTCCACGCAATACTATCCATGGAAATATAGAAGTGCTGCTGCAACTTTCGCTGTTTGATATAATATAATATGAATATATATAATCATGTTCATACGAACACTGTTCAGCCCCTTAGACAAATAAAACGGTATTTTTCCGTTGAAAAATTAAAAATACTTTCTTTATTTTTATTTGATAATTATAGTGATCGGAATAAAAGTTAAAAAAGAAAATTACAATACTAAATTTTGTCTAAAGTAAAGGGTATCTATTAGTTTGATGCTTCTAGGTAGAGAGCTCTTGATTTTTCATGATTACCCAGTGGCGACGACCTAAATGAGGTTGGTAGAAATAATGCATGAATTACGAGACGTAAAGAGAGATTTTTTTTCAGCGCATTTGTAATGGGCAAAATAAAAACGACTACTCGTACGAAAGAATCGAGCTGTTGTCAACTTCGGTTTTGTATGCCTCTTCCCCTCTAATCAACAAACGACTTTCGTCGTTCGTTGCGTCTGTCGAATTTCGTTTTGGATTTTACCGATTTGTGTGTGGCACGCGTTCTTCTTTCGTTTGTCAATGCCTATTCCTTTTGTGTGTATAGTGTTAATGAGTTTAAATACAAGTGCATAATTGCATACATATGTGTGATGACTTCTGTTTTCGTTTTACTCGCCGCGACGCGTCACTTTTCTGATTCTATCGAACCGCGTGGACGTGATTTTAAAGGAAAGTAAATATTTCGCAGTAAGTTTTAAATATAAATGAAATTGGCTTGTTGCATTAAATTAATAATATAGTAATAAAAAATTAAAAATGTTTAATTAACAGATGCTATTAAAACCGAAGGTTGGACGAAGAAGAGCTACATCGGAACGATCAGGAACTGATTTCGGGTTCACAAGGGTCGGCTGGCAAAGCAAAAATTTGATTTAAAAAAACCAAAAATAATTAATTATAATATAAATAAATAAATGTAAGAACTTAAATTAATTTAGATAATTTAGATTTAAAAATTTAAATAAAAATAAATATATAATTATAAATTTTAATAAAAAATACTTCATTACTGAATCGTTTCTAGTAATCAATTATTTCCCCAATTACATTACATTAAGAAGTAAGCCATTTTATATAGTGGGAAAATGGGTTGCAGGTATATTGTGTTGTAATGCACGTACATTATTTACCCATAAGCGATTTTGAAATTGTATGATGCGTTTTCTTCAGGCTGCGGAATTTCTGCATTACAATATTTAAAAAGTATACGCATTGGTAATGGAGAGCCGAAGGAAACTTCGTCACGGCCTTACTTTCTGCATTACAAAATTCAATATTTTCATGCACCCGGGAGAAAAAGCGGTCATTCCTTAAAAAAGTAAGGCAGCTTGTAATCGGTTGTTTCATGCACACAGGCGAGAAGTAATGCATGAGTAATGGATGTTATAATGCACATTTCCGCCACTGGGTATGTACTGAATCAGAATACTAAGCTTCTGAGAAGTTGGCTTTAATTTATCTGACATAGATTGAATTGTCTTAAAACCTTTTAGATGTAATCCATCCATTAATCATAGAAATACGAATAGTCTTTGTAAATACTGATTAAATTTGTAAAGGTGTCGTCTGTTTGTATTAGTACATCGTTTTGCAAACTTAACAACGATAATCGAGCAACTATGTTGTTTTCTCTCCACACTCATATTGATTTTAAATTGGCCCTGCAACCGAAGATGCTAGGCCTTACTAAAAATTCATTTTAGACTCATTAGAGTGCTCCTCTCCACGGAAATCTTTAGTAAAAGGCGAAAGATTTATTCGACAACTGAAGAGAAGCCAGAGTAAGGAACTGCACGCTAACAAGCTGACTCTACCTTGCCTCTGAGTTAACTAATTGAGAATTTCTAGAAACCTGCCCTACCTGAGCAACCCCTAAGGTATGCAGCATATAAGTCCGCCTAGGTAAGCAAAAGGTGTTCAAAGTAAACTCGTTTATAGTTCTCAACTGGTTTAAGCTGTAACCCAATGGAGTACTGAATATTTACCTTTGGAAAGTTATCGCTTCTCGGCCTTATGGCTAAGATCAAAGTGTAGTATCTGTTCTTATCAGCTTAACATCTGATAGTTTCTCCATTGGAGAACAACAAATGTTAAACTGATTTTTGGAATCAGACGGAGTGCTAGGGGCTTGCTCCACCTCTGTCACGGGTTGGCCCGGTATTGCAGTACCGCCGGGATTTCGGCCCAATTCAATAATACATTTAAAGTAGAGTTTATCATGTAGTTACAACAGTATGCTGCTATTTTTACCGTTTACTTTTATCATGAAATTGTAAAATAGAAATTGTCCGTGTGTAATAATATCGGAAAAAGAGCATGAGTATGAGTAAGAGCCTAAGGAAACATAATATCCCTGAGCCAGCTCCAGAGGCCAAGAAAAAAACTAATAATGCTGCCCATTATCTTTAGCCAGCAGATTCTCATTATAATGATAGAAAATTGTATAAAACTCATAAATACAATACTATTTAATTTTACAAAATAAAACATTAAATAATAAAGTTAAAGCTATTAACGTGAAAGTGGTCAGGGGATTGCGTGAGCAACAACTATCTAGATCTCGGCGCTTAGAACAAAACAATTTAGTAAAACCTCATATTGTCTACTGTCGTCTACTGGTTTTAAGATAGATAACTCAAATTGTCAAAACTGCTTCATTTTTATAAAAATTAAAAAAAAAATGCGTCTTACTGTTAACAGACCGCTTAGCATAATCAACTGCTAAGTAAATCTCGCTATTGGTAAAAATATTCTCATTCACGAAAAGTAGAGCATACGTCGTCCCTCTGTCCGTATGAATGGAATCTATTTTGCCGCTGCCAAATCTAGTAATTCCATATCTGCTGTCTCTGATTCGTTTTTATTTGTCACGTTGACAACCCAAGATAAAAAAGATTTAGGAGATATATCTACATCCATTGGGGACATGGTAAATTAAGAAATAAGATACTGTTGCCCTCCTCAACTGAATTTAAAAAAATTATATATACATGTATTTGGAATGGGATAGTTAAGTATCTGCAAACTGCTTCCTAACGTCTTTAGCAATAAGATTAAACTGTTTTAGGACCGTGAATGATACAGTAAGTATAGCATAAATGTAAATATAATATTGTTTACTTATGATTTTATATATTCCCCTTTGCCTTAATCGAACCTAGCATCCGTTCAGAATTTATTTTAAACTATTTGATAATATTTTTAGATCTCTAAAACCAAGTCTGACCCCATTCCTTTCGACACCGTGGAATACTCTCTGACCGTACAGGTACTTGAAACTGACGGACGTATTTAAGGACAATTTCGGGAACTAAATCCACCTTTGTTACAAGCTAATGCGCAAATTCCCGTCTAACTAAGGCATAAAGCTATGCCTATAATATGCCAAGGCTTTGTTCTTGTCCTTGCTCATAAAGGGTTTTTTTGCGCTCTGTTATTTTTTGATTAACTGCTCTGCCTGCTGTGAGTGGGGCGGGAGGCGATGGAGATGGGATAAAAAGGACAACACGTGAGAAAACTAATTTGATTAAATTGCCACAGAAACGCACAGCGTGAGACGCGCTGCTTCAATGACAATGACAATACAACGGGCACAGAGGCGAGCTCTTATCGCCTTAGAAGCATCAGCCAGACGAAGGCAGCTCTCTCTATATAGCAATAGGGCCATATAGCCGGCTACTTAGGACATGAACAACCACCCGGAACAGGTAGCACAGCATATGTATATAAATAATATTTATGCATATATATATATATATATGCGGGTTGTTTTGAATGCACTAAGCGCTGTGCATAAGTGTGAAAACGTTTGCATCCTGCAGAGAGCCTTGTCCTGCCTCTAACCCCGGCATTCTCTGTTTGGGTTGATTGACGCTGATAGGGCACGTGTTGGCAATTATTTGAGAATAAACATGAAAAGCTTCTGCTGGTCAAATCAGATGACTTCTTGTTGAGCACGCCAAACACGCTGTCAGTCAGTCAGTCAGTCTGGCAGGCAGGCAGGCAGACAGACATAAGGCAGTCAGACAGACATCAGAGCCCGACTTGAAGACTGTAAGTGGAATGCCTTAACATTTTCGCATCATTAAAATTTGATGAATAAAACGTTTAGTGAATGAATTTGTTAAGGACATGAGGCTTTAGGGCTTTTGAGGAAATATTTTGTTGAATGAAAGTGTTTCTTTGAGATACACCAATCAAGATTCTTCTTGATAACAATTAAAATTAATTTGTGGCTTCGATTCGATTTAAGGGCAATTTGGAGCCTTGATGAATTCACTTTGTTTACTTACACATTTATTTATGTGACTTTATATTTCTATTATTTATTACGAAAGAGCTTTTACATATTTGAGTAATGTAGAGACAGAGATGCAGTTAACTTTTATTTATTTGTTTACAGTAACAGTAACATTATGATGGTTATAATCGCTTTTAATCAAACCACATTATTGACTAAATAGTAATCCTTCCTTCTTAGTAGTTAAATAAGACACTGATTATATTAGGTACATATATTAAAGCAAATTTATTCTATAGATCATTTTGATTTTTAAACTGCGCACAACTGCGTTGAGCTTAAACTCGTTCACGATTTAAGAAGAGTAATGTCTGTTATGGTGTCTGTCCGTTTGTCTTTATAAAAGAAAATGCATTTGTCACTCAAATTTGAGAGTGGGTTGTCAGTTAAAAAACTACTATTGTAGGAGACATAAAAATATCAAGCGAATATATAGCTGTCGGCTAAAACTAAATTTTTGTTTAGTTATTATAATTTTAGTTTTTCAATACTCATTGAGCATGGGAAATCAGGTTATAATGGTTTTATTAAATGTATGTAACAGGCAGACGTGGGCGTGGCAGACCCCATAAAGTATATATATTCTTTATCAGGGCGACGAACTGAGTTGATTTAGCCCTGTCCGTCCGTCCGTCCGTTTTTTTTTCCGTAGGTCCGTATATTTCACGCGTATATCGAGTTTGTTTCCAAAACCTCGTCATAATCAGTAAGCAATTATATACATCTCTAGAGTTACAGTCTCCAAATTTAAAATGTAGATTTATACGTATTTTTAAGAATTTCGGTTTTTGTCATACTCCACCCCCACCCCCAAAATCCACCCTTACACTACTAATTTGCAGAAAGCGTGTTTCAAATACTAGAACTTGTGATTTTGCGTATTTTTATGTTATTATCACGCTCTAAAAGTTTTATGAAGATTGTCCATCTACAATAACAGTTATTAAACAATTAAGTTCCCATAGTAAGTTTACACGGCAGCCCTTGCCTGTTTATACGTGCGTGCGTATGTGTGTATGTGTGTGCATATTGTTTCTTGCATAAGCACAAAAGAAGCGAAGAGTCACTTAAAATGAAATATCAGTTCCTGGGGATCTCGTAGTCGAGCAGTCTCGACTAGAGCTTTCTTACTTGTTTTATCCTAAAATTACTAATATATGAATATATTTTTAGGTTTCAACAAAAAATATAGTAAGGCTTAAAATATTTTTAAGTTTTTTTTTGGCTTACATAAAAAGGAAAAAATAAAATAAATTCTAAAGGCGTACAGCCATTTTAAAGTTAAACTCAAAAATACTTTTATTTCGTACAAATTCTTATGTCACGTACATAGTTTACATCTTTCAGAGTTCAGTGCCTTAAATATGACAAAAAGATGCCCATTTAAGCTTTGTCAAAGAATTGATTTTTTTAAGGAACTTGAACTCATAGTTCTTTTTATTAGAGAAAGTGAAATATTCTTCAAATTAATTTGTGTACAGCTATAAACTTTTCTAGCCAATTTTACACCATTATTATTTTACCTTTAAATCATTTACCATACGTTCTTTTACTGTTATTAATAATGTATATTCGAGTGCTTGTTAATATCCATTCCACAGTCAACTTGGGTCTGGACTGGATCGACAAAAAGATCAATCAGTTATGATTTTTTATTTGCGATTTTGGCATCTAGGTTACATTTAACTCGGAAATATGTTGAATAAATGTCGTAGGTTACGCCCACTTTAGTCAGTACCGCCCTTCTGTTCGCGAACCCTTTAAATGTAACAATTGGAAACATTTTTGTAAATCTAATTTTATGACAATTACGCGCTGCAAATTAAATCATAGCAATAAATAGCTGCAAATCAAACAAATGTATCAAAATAACAATTTATATGTATGAATATATCTATGTGTGTGTGCTCATGCTGATGATAAAATCATTTAGAAAATGCCAGCAAATTACAAACTGCCCCGCCCACCCCGCTCTCGTGGCCGTCGGAGGGTGCTCACCGCCTGAGCCCAGGCCCAGGCCCGGACTTGGACCCGGACCCGGACCCAGCCTCGTGTGCACATATTTCGATGTAATTTAATATGTGGCACGCGTTTGGTAAACTTTTCTTTTTTGCTGGCAGGACGAGCAGGATATGCTCGGCTCTGCGGCTCAATTGTTGCCAATGAGAGCAATTGTGTTGCTGTCGAGAGAGGGCCACGAAGGCAGGCCGTAAGCCACGGGGGGAGGAGAGAGGAGGCAGAGAGTCAAAAGGGAGGCCGGGCGGTAGGGTAAGGGCTTTGTGAGGGGTAATTGCATTTGTTAGCGCTCTAATTGTTTGGGCGGGCGAAAGGTTACTCTATGCCTAGGATAACAACAAGAGGCTTTTAATAAGCATAACCCCATTGGCAGGCCAGGTCCTGCCACTGAAAAGTGCCTCGGAACGTGGACAGACTTTTGCAAACGTGGGCGTGCAAATGGACCCACCCGAATCCTCCGCTCCGGGAGAGCCTACAATTAGGAATATGTGAAATTAATGGCCGTGATCCTGTCTCCTTGTATAATATAATTAAACACATTATTCAAGAAATGAATTGACATTTAATTAGAGCGGAATTAAATCTATGTGAACCAGGGGTCTGCAAAAATTATTAAAAATGATAAGAGCTTACAATTGATATTTGTATTTTTAAGAATATTCTAAAAGTGTGTTTTTTTTTAAATCGCAAGAAATTGATATTGTAAACTCTAAAACTATTTAATGCTTTAATGATATTAAAATATATATATTTCCAAATAATTTTTTATTTTATTGTCCCTATTTATCAGGGAAATCGGGGTATAATGGTTTTGTAAAAATGTATGTAACAAGATGAAGGAGGCGTGGAAGACCCCATAAAGTATATATATTCTTGATCAGGTCGACGAGCTGAGTCGATTTAGCCCTGTCCGTCTGTCTATCCGTCCGTCTGTCCGTCTGTCCGTATGTATCGATTAAAAGCCTTATTGAAAATCAGTTAACAAATTATATTTCCTACATCTTTAGAGCTAGGTCTCCAAATTTAGAAGGGTTCAAGGGATCTCGTACTCGAGCAGTCCCGACTTTCTTACTTGTTTATTTTACTATTATTATTATTATTACATATTAATCAAGTCTTTTTGCTAAGCTGTTCATTTAACATCATCATGAAAGCTAAGTTATCCAAAGTTAGGCAAGCCTTTAGATTTGTATAAAGAATTCCACTAAAGGATTTTATTCAGTAACTTTTTCACATATTCATGGAACTTATAAATACACAGAATTTAGTTACATGGAATCTAAAAATATTGTCTGTATTCGAATCAGAAACCGGATAACTAATTCTTGATGGAGTAATGATATAATGATATCATAAAGTGACATCATAAAGTCATCTGAAAGTTCAAATCATCAACTGTATTTGTCACAAATGCACACCCTCTCTCTATTTCTACTTAATATTTCTATATTAATTACAATTAATTAAATACAATTTAACAAATAGAAGGAAAAAAAACATATTAATAAAAACTTTATCTTTATTCAAAAGCATAATAAGTTAAAATTAACGCTTGCTTATGTATAAATTAAACTAAACTTTGATTTTAAATCAAATCGAAAAAAATTCAATAAACATTTTAAATTCATTCATAGGATCTCTAAAAAAAAAAATTAAAAATAAAATAACATCAAGAATATCTAACAGCTATAAAATATCAATATGAAAAGAGCTTAAAAACATATGGACATTTCTCCCGAAAAGTCCACTTTTTATAGCGCCTTGGTTTTTAAAAAGTGTTTTGGTATTTGCTTAGCACTGTTATTGGTGCGTTTTCAAAATAATCACAAAAAACCAAGGGTGTCGCACGTGACAAAAAATTGACTCTCCTAGAGAAATGCCCATATGAGAAATACCTAAGTTTTATATTTAGCGAGAAATGTTTAATATAATTTAGAGTTTTTCATCAAATAGTTCGAATACAGTAGAATATTATGTTGATAGCTCGATGTATATCTAAGCAAAACACCGCAGTATCTGAAGACTCTTAAGCATACCCTGATTGTGTTCTTTATTATAAAAAAGAAACCGCCGCCTTTGACCCCAAAGGATGTTGGCACTTGAGGCGAGACCCTTTTTGTGGCTCCGGCATAAACAAAGTACCCCTAGCTAACTGAGCTAAATCGGAAGGTTTCTGTTGCTCGTTTCAGAAGTTAATTTACCGAGAATCAAAACTCAAATGCGGAAGCAGCAATCGAGCGGCATCTGAGAAGGCCGCCGTCCGTAACCTGATCTTTGACACACTCCAACCTTGATTTCAGGGAATTATGCTAAAAAAACAATGAGAAGACGTCGCATCACAAAAGGATTTGCCATGCAAACTGACACAAAATGTTGTAATTGCCAGTAGAGAGAGCTGCACCCTCTCTCTCTCTCTCTCCCTATCTTACTATCTCCTTCTCGCCCTGTTAACCACAAGAAGCGCTTGCAATTCGATGCCAGATTTTTATTATTATAAAAATTAGGCTTAGCACGTCTGATGGGCACGTGTATCACCCATAGATTCAAATGAAGCTAAGCAAAATGTTCCCACACCTCCATTTCATTAATAATAATAGCTCTCGCTTATTTCTATTTCTATCCCTCTCACTCTATATATTTAACACATGCTGCTGCAAGCTCTTCCGCACGTTCATGTCAAACGAAGCAAGAACAATAAAAAATCATAAAAGAAAACAATGGCACCGACCCGCTGAAGTTGTCAGATCCGGGGCGCACTTTAAGTGCTCGCAACAAGCAGCTTGTGTCAGTTACTAAGGACCTCGGTGGTAGACAGCTTATGACCACGCCCCAGCCCCATTTGCCATCCCAGCTGAAGTTACCTATACCTGAGAAATAATGCCAGAGATTTCAGCTAAAGCGACTTAATTGCATGTCACAATTACACTGAAAGAAATTCGATGCTTCAACAAAGTTTTTAATATTTTTTAATTAATTTTTTTTAACTTAAACAGTAAATGATTTAGATAACATTAATATCGCTATTTTAAATTTTAATTATTAAAAGTCAATTTTCTTATTAAATCTTTTTTTATGCAAAATTTATTTTAACCCTCAAGAAATGGTTAATAAATCACAGAATAACTGAACAATAATTTGAATATTTTATGCTGATTTTGATTTGATAAATTTTCACTGACATCCTTTTTAATGTCAGTGTAGTTTCCTGCACAGACCCTACTCCATATATACACACACACTTATATTTAAATAAGTGTGTGTGTGTGTGCTCATCTAATGCGCCCGCTTTAGGGCTTTAACCTAATAATGATGTTCGACTTACTTTGCGTGACTTATTTTATTAATAAAACGAGCAAATTTGTCTTGCTTTTTGGTCGCAGCCATCGCGCAAGCACGCACACTCACACACACACACACACTTAGGGTCTACACACACATATACAGAGCGAGTATCCTTTGCTAGCTCGCGGTCCCCTTCCTCTACATATTCAAGTCTAAGCTAGCTAGATTTCCATTGCCCTCTGCTCGCTGTGCGTGCGACAAGGACAAATAGCTGCTGGCTGCGGCAACCCCAAAGCTCACAGCGCGCTGATTGGCTGAAGCAGAATGCCAGGACACACCCCCTGCTAGCTGGCCGGCCGATGGGCTGGCTGCCTCTCACGGGCTGAGCTGGGCTGCGTAAAGCTATGCCAAACGATTGAATTACGGCCAAGTTTTTTTCCTTTACGTCTTTTGCCTAATTGCCAGAGCTTAGCGACGGTCGCTCGGCCAGTGGGATGGGAGTGGGAGTGGGAGAGTCAGCTAGAGGGAGGGAGGGAGGTAGGTATAGCTGACAGCTCAGGCTAATGCGTATTATGGGTACGTTAGACAGATACAAGTGGATGGTGGAGGTACAGTTGTGCATGCATGCACACAGCTGTGCCCCACATTACGCATACGCACCGTTTGCCAGACAAAAACTCTGCCTGTCCGCCCGACCATCCGTCTGCCTGTCTGTCTGCCTAGGCAGCCATCAGTCAATAATTTAATTATAATAATTGTGGCATTTAATGTATTTAATGCATGCACAACACAATGGCGGCCATGACACGTTAATTATGGGGGCAAAATGGCGGCTGCAGCCGAAGTCGAAGTCGCAGTCGCAGTCGCCGCCCGCGTCAGCGTCAGCGCCGACCGCAACTGCGATCGAGTTATTTGCGGTTCACATGAACCAATTAAACTTAGCAACTATATAAGCACACAGAAAAAAATTAATAGAATGAATCTTAATAAACAAAAAAATTTAATTTCAATGAGTCAAGTATGATTTTTAGGAAATATAAATTTTTTTAATTTATTGCATTTTTTTGTAATAAAAATTTTGTTGTCAATAAAAAAAATGATAAGTTAAATTTTCTGTTTAAATTAATTAAATGTTTGCTACATTGATTTATTTATTTTGTATATTATTTCTTGATTTTATTCAACCGAAATCACATTAACTAAAAATATAGACTTTAAATTTAATATAAATTCGAATTGTAATATTAATAGCATTATTTTATGGTTAAGAATTGGTTCGATATTTTTCATTGTTTTATTCAATCCTAAATTTTACAAAGAGATTATTTTTGTTTAAAGTTTTAAAGCGAGCCAAGAATTGTTTTTGAAAATGAAATAAAAACGGTTCAATATCCTTTCAGTTTTCAAATTATAGATAGATGCACTTGACTTCCTATATTTTAAGGTATTTTAAAAATCTCTATACCTTCTGCAAGCGAACTAATTGTTACCAAATCAATGGCATAATGAAATGTATACCAATCCATCATTTTTGGCTGTGCACAGTCGACTATATAAATATCGTGCCCACAAACATATATACATATGTATATATGTAAATGTATATATATTCTATATATAAATATGCTTGTATGTACATATATAGTTGTACAGATAAAATGCCAGCATTGTGGGGCCGAAATCAAGCGGTGCAAATGGCTAAATTGCATTCGGCCGTAATGCCGTTGTTGTGCGAGAGAGACAACCATATATGCTACACATGCAAATGGGGGTGTGTTCACACATACAGCGAGCCGCACACACATAGATGAAGGATATGCCTGTGTGTGTGTGTGTGTATTTTTGGGTGCCTGAGCAGCGAACCGCAAGTGCATTGCCTGCTTTTGGGGGTGGGCTGCTGTGCCGTGGCTCAAACCGGGACATCGCTTAGAGCGATTTGCTGGTTGATGTGCGGTGATTGCCGCAAACTCAACGCGACCGTCAACGAGCAAACAACATAAGCGCGACGGCCAGGACTCGAGCAGGAGCAGGACACGATGTCAGCGCTAAATGAGAACAGCCTCAGCCCAGTTGCAACTGCAGCTGCAACGGCGACGGCAACGGCATCGGCAATGGCAACTGCAACTGCGGCAGCGGCGGCTGCAGCTGCAACTGTTGCCAGCAGCAAGTGCTCTGCCACAACGACCACAATGCTAACCACAAAAACGCCATTTTCCATCGAACACATATTATTTCAAAACTTAAACAACAATAACAACAGCAACAGCAACAATAGCAATCAAAAATGCAATAAATATTCAGTGAAAAGTGCCAGGAGCAATGCGAGTGCCAGCTCCATATCCGCCATATCAAATACCCTTTCGAACGCCAATGCCAATGCAAGTGCATATGACAATAATAGATACCCTGTGAATCCCACAGCGACGGCCTCGACTCGCCACACAAGCAGTCCGCATCTCTCGGCAGCGATTTACACCAGCGAGGATTACGTTAAGTCCATGCACAGCCAACGGTAAGTGCAATGGATACCTGACATAATACATATATGAGCTACTCTTGGTCGAATTATGTCAATAAGCTAGATTATCTGTGCCCGTTCAACAAATCAAATTTTCTGTTCGATAATGTTAAAGTATACGCGAAAGAGTTGTCCAAAAAGTAAACTGTGAATTTTTATGAGCTTCCGAATATTTGCGAAAATTATTTTAAACGGAATAATTCAGATATACGTAAAAATTTGAGAGCTAAATTCTTTAATAAATAGAGAGTGTCAGTTAAATGAAATAAAGTGCACAAAAGTAATTACAAGTTTTAGTTTTAAAATACTTAGTTAGTTGATGTTTTCAGATCTGATCTGCATTGATTATTTATTAATAAAATGTGTAAGAAAATCTTTGAATCCTTAAGTGGTTCAAATTAAAAAGAATTTTGCTTGCATTCACAAACGGTTTCGATAAATCATTTTTTAGCTTTCAATGTAAAAATATATATTTAAAATACTTATAGACATTAAATATCTGTACATATAAAATGGAACATTTATTTTTACCTGGAATGATTTACCAATAAAAATTGAAGGCAAGTTTAGGAGACTCTTAAGTACCAGTGAATAATATACAGCGTTCCCAAAGAGTGAGTTACAGCGATCAATGCTTAACTGATTGTCGTTTCCAGAAGCTAAGTCTCTTACTTAAAATTCTCGCTTCGCTAATTGGAGCATAGCGCACAAGCGTTCTTTTGACGTCTTTATACTCGATCGTTTTGACATTGGGGATGATCGCATATCCCATATTCATGCTTGGAATGTGGAATATTGTTAAGAAAATATTGAAACCGTTTTTTGTGCAAATACTTTTGACTAGAGCTGTATGCTAATGACTAAATTTAATAACAGAGGGAAAAAAAAACAAAAAACAAAAATTAATAGAAAATAAAATCATTTTCTTTAGATATCAAAGATAATAGATACTCCAATTTTGATTTGAACTAATGATCTTACACGTGATTTGATTGTTTCTTTATGTAAACTTGTTCATGCACTATACACCACATTTCAAGGTTTTCAAGGTTTCTTTTCTCGTTAGACGAACTTGTCCAGTTATTCACGAGCTTTTAAACTCGAAACGAAACTAACATGTATACGTTCATAACTTTCAATGCGCATATCGAAAGAATTATTGGATATATATTTATTCTCTTAAAGCAACATACGTTTTAGACTTGTAAGACAACAAACTGCATAGAATAAATATCTTTATTTTGTTTTTATTTTACTTTTTGCGAAATACAAATAATATTAATTGCACACAGAAAATATCTGTGCAGGCTTTATTTTAATATTTTTTAATATATAAATGTTAAAAATTTTACAGTCTATGTTATTTCTTTTAAGTAGTCAATATTCTAGTATAGTAAATAGTACATATTCGAAGATAAGAATTATAGTCTGGAATTCAATGAACATGTTCAGATATTTATCCTAACTTGGTTTAAAGATCATTGTGTGGGATGGTAAATCTCATAAATTCGAACATTTTCGTTTCCATGATTCCTATGCTTAAATATCCACCCTTGAAGAATTAGCTTTATTATAGAAATTATACCCGATTTAGCTAGTCCTAACTTACAATTCCCAACTGCAGTGCACACCAACAAAGATCAGCCGCTGCCCACTATGGCCACTCGAATTCGGGGCCAAGTGGAGAGCCAAGTGTACAACAAATGACAGCAGCAGCAGCAGCAGCAGCGGCGGCAGCGGCGGCTGCAGCACCACCTCCGCCACCACCAGCAGCGAGTGCTCCGAATGGAGTGCTGTATCCAAATGCTGGGTATGGCGATCATGGCTTCTTGCAGATGACCCTCGGCTATCTGTCGCCCTCGTCGGGCACGTACAAGTCGGTGGATCCCTACTTTCTGTCCCAAGGTATGTTGCTGTTCCTCTGCGTGTCAATGGCCATTAGCGACACCCGAATGTCCAAAAAGTTGTGCCCGGCACGAGTGGCTCTCTGTCAACGTGTAATGCAATTAATGTGCGGCACCCACTTTTTGCAGCCAGCCTGTTCGGAGGAGCGCCCTTCTTCGGCGCGCCCGGCTGTGTGCCGGAGCTGGCCCTCGGCTTGGGCATGGGTGTGAATGCGCTGAGGCATTGTCGGCGTCGGAAGGCGCGCACCGTCTTCAGTGACCCGCAGCTCTCGGGGCTGGAGAAACGCTTCGAGGCGCAACGATATCTGTCGACGCCCGAGCGCGTGGAGCTGGCCACGGCTCTGGGGCTAAGCGAGACGCAGGTCAAGACCTGGTTCCAGAATCGTCGCATGAAGCACAAGAAGCAGCTGCGGCGACGCGACACTGCCAATGGTAAGTGAAGAAGAAAACGAAGGAGTTGAAGAAGAAGTCGAAGCTTTTAGTCTTAGGACCAACTTTTGGCCTTTTTAGAAGTTTCTTTAGCCAATTAGCTTGGAGCTCCTTTTGACAAAACTTTTCCTCAAGTTTTATTTGGCCCCTAATCAAATTAGTTGTAAAATTTTTGGCAATTTTCTGGCCCACAGAACCCGTTGACTTCTCACGCACCGACTCAGGCGGCAAGCAGCAGGGCGAGCCCCACAGCCCAGCAGCAGTCGACACAGATACCAAGTCCAAACTGAGCCAGACAACTAGTCAGCAGCAGCAGCAGCAGCAGCTGCAAATGTGCTTCCTGCAGCATGGCTACTCCACGGATGACTATTCCGACCTGGAGGCGGACAGCGAGGATGATGATAATTCCAGCGATGTGGATATTGTGGGCGATACGAAACTATATCAGCTTACATAGAACGTAGGTGTGTAAAGAGTGTCCATTTATAGACTTAATGTGTGCGAAAAATACCAGAATATTGAAAGATACCACATTTATTAGCAAAGAGCTCTCTTAACAGAAAAAATTAAGATTTGACAAATATGTTTTATTATATTTGCTATTTTCAATGGTTTATTTTTGTTTAATTATTTGATATTTCCTTTGCTGTGTTTCCGTTCCAGGAATACAGACAATACAAAACATGTTAAAGATTACTAAAAACGAAAAGTTAATAGATCCCACAAGTAAAATATCTATTCTCTTTTCTTTCTAAAAATGTACTTACTTACTGTATGCTTATAACTTACAGTATTTGTTTGTTTTATTTCTTTTATATATTTGTATATAATTGCAAATATTGTTAAATTTGTTTTTTCTATAATTTATTATTATTTTCCCTTGAAATTTTCTTATAAAATTAACGGTTCATTGAAGTATTTGCGGTTTTCCCTGGTTTTTCGATTTCGTGGATTTTTTTTGCACATTAAACATACCATATCGAGTCTATACAACTTCCAAGGTATCAAACTCTGTAAATAGCGATCACAATAAGATTTTCCAATTGAGCGCGAGTCTAGTCACAGTTAAATTTAAGCAAACTATAAATACACACACATACATTAAAGTATCACAACAAAACAGATAGTGATTTTATTCAAGTACTTCCATTTAAGATCTCTCTTTGTCTCTCTCACACTCTATCTCTCTCAGAGTATATAGCTCTCTTTGTAGTTGTATATTTATGTGTTAGACAGCTTAGTTTTAACGCTTTCAATAAAACTTATGTGAAAAATTAAAAAAAAGAAGTTTCTCGAGTACCGACGGGTAATCAAATCCAATTGACAGCCAACAATAAAAAGTAGGCACTAATCAGGTTAAACTGTGACATTTTCATAGGGTTGAAGTCACGGGCACGCCCACAGCCCGCCCACGCTTCGGCCTGTTTGCTGAGGGTGGAATATGTTGAAGTGCTCTCAACAATGGCAAAATAATTGCGGGTTATTAGCAAGCCATTTAGGGAAACACTTTGTTGCGACTCGGCAGCTCAAACAGTGAAATACTTTTTGAATACTTTCAATTGAGCTGTGATTGTATGAGCAACAGAACCAGTTCCCGGAGTGAACACCCCCATATGTTTGCCGTTAAGGTAAGTACATTTTAATAGCTAGTCATCCGTTTACGATTGAGTGGGCTGATAACAGCTGAAGCTTTTTGCTCTTTGAAGTTATATACTCGAATATATCATAATTAGATAAGTATGTAGATAGATATAGACATATTCTTAAAATTATACTAATTTTATCATATAATTTTCCCAATTATGCTAAAAAGTTTGTTGCTTACTAAGAAATTTTGTTTTTTTTTTTTTCGTGAAATTTAAACCCGTTTTCTTATTATGTAAAAAAGTTTATGAAATTATGTATTCTCCATTTTTATCCAATACATTAAGCCTTTTTTTGGGCAAAAAGTGGATCCCTTGCTCATAAGATTTTTTGTCCTTGCTGCCAAATAACTGGATTAAGTGGTTTTTGAGGTTCTCATTTGAGGTGACGGTACTACTATCCAAAAAAAAGAGACCGGAACAAGTACTAGTCCGAAGGTTCCAAGTCTAGAGAATATTGTAAGTGCGGTAGCACATCCCATTCAAGTTGTAAAAACTTTGGGCGAGCCATCAAAGTTCTATGAGGTCTCGCATAATCCCCTGGTAAATCGATGAGCTAAATATTTATAAATATTTTTTTCTTAAACTCATATTTAATCCAAAACATATACAAAATTTTTATCTGACGTAAAGGTAGCAAAGTACACTATATTTTTATAAAAATTAATGAAATTTTCATTACAGTTTCATAACAAAGTTGCGCGTGTTTTTAATTTATTTTTATTTTCATTTCTGTTTTGAACTATTTCTAATCAGTTCCGTATAAACTAAAATCGAGAGTTATTCATGCTCATATCAGTGAAAAGTATAAAAACGATTAAAGGTCGTCGCAATGACAAACCGGGAGACGAACATATGCATATTCATATAAGGAAACCAAACAAAATGTATGTATGTATATAACTATATAAATATATAGAGAACTTACATTATCTCAAAATATTGGTAAGTGTTATCAAAAGTTTTATGATGTGATTAAAGCACAAAATAGAAGTCGAGCCTCCACTCAAATCAGCTGGCGGTAATAAAGAACTGATTTGTGCTTTGAGTGGATGTATTTTATATATGTATGTATGTATATATATTAATTTATAGAGGCCCATTAAAAAATATATGTATAATCTGGTCATGTCGATTTGCCTTTTATAAGTATTTGAGTTATAGGATAAATAGGATAAATCACGAAATCGATTCAGCTTTGAAGAGTTAGGAAAGCTTTACAACTCATTAATTATTTTTGACATTAAATTGAAGCAAAGTTTGAAATGAACTTAAATATTTTGTTTATGAAAAACACGAGATGGGCGATTGGTCTGTCGCAGAAAACTATGAAGATCTACTCGCCATTAAGGATAATCGGTACAGTATTGCATGCTAAATGAGGACTTTAGAAAATTACTAAGTAATCCAATTCTCGCGCCGCTTGGATCAGCTTTATACTCTGGTCTATGGACATAATTTATTTGCTGATAACAGCAGGTCAAAAAATAAAACAGCTGTATTTAAATTAAAAGCTAGCTCCAGTCACTTTTGCTAAGCAAATATTTATAGCTGAAACGAAGCGTATTTCTGTATCTCTCATGTTATACTCGAAGTTGTCGTCGTGCTCATTCGCGCCCTCTTCTTTGCGTTGGACAACTTTGCTCATTAGCTCAAGCAGCATGCACATAAACATATGTATGTATGTATATGCCCATATACATTCATGTGCATACATATACAAATATAGACATATGAATATACATATGTACATATGTATGTATATCAATAAGCTGGGGATATGGCGCGCACTGTTTATGTCTACTCCCTTTTTGCCATTCTCTCTCTCGCTCTCTAGCTTCCACTCTCTCATAGTCTGCCGCTATTTAGGCGTACATCGACATGTTATCTGCTTGCAATACCCTATGCACGTTAGGCAATGGGGCATATGGATTGTCAGCTGGAAAGCATAATAAGCAAGTGAATTGAACTGACTGCTCATTCCAAGAGAGACCTTATCATCATATTGATGAATTGATATTTTGGTGGATTTGTATATATTCTATATATTCCAAGGAAGCATGCTTGCTAGTTTTACAGACTTATCGTGAAAATGGTATATGAGTCAATGTTATAAAAGGTCGGCTCTGAAATTAACATGCATACATATATACGTAAGTTCATGTATTATGCAGGGTATTCCCTAGTCAAGCATGCACACTCTACCGCTTGTTTTCTTGTATGTTTTGTGACACTGCAATCTCTGCCCATTCCTATTCCCGTTCTCAGCAGTGCTGCCATTTTAGCAATTAAATTGCTAGATCTAGCAATTTTTAATTTGAGTTTGCTATTTTTTTTTTTCAATTGCTATTAGCCACAAATATGGCAATTTCCAAAAAATTTTTTGCAATTTCTAGCAATTTTTGTGATAAGAAGTTGAGCACTTTTTATTATGATGTTATTATGATAACATCATATTATGATAACATCATAATAAAAAGTGCTCAACTTCTTTAAAATCATAACAATATCGATTAATCGCATGAGTTTGTGAACAATAGTTCAAAAGTTGTGAGCAATAGCTCAATAGTTGTGAACAATAGTTCACAACTATATCGAAAGTGATCGAGATCGATTAACATTTGTGCGACAAGCTTTGAATTTACTATATACTGTTTTGTCATTGTAATTAAAAGTTATATCAAACATGCCAAAAACGTATACACAAAACTTTCGCGACGTGTGGCTGAGCGGCGAATTTAAGGAGTGGATACGTAAGGATGCCACAGACCAAACCAGAGCCTATTGCGCCTATTGCAAGTGCACTGTTAGCGCAAAACTGTATGATATGCGCCACCACGCTGCCACTAAAAAGCATATTACTGCAACAAATAGCCTGCCAAATGCTGCTTCGATTATGTTTTGCCAAAAATTGCGACAGTTAAAAATACGCAAGTAACGACGAGGAAAATGTGTTAGAACAATTTGATAACATTAATCAGTATTATTTCATAAATAAAGGACAATTTAACATCTTTAATTATATATTTAATTTAAAAACAAATTCAGCAATTTTTTTTAACAATTTTCATAAAGTTTTTAGCAATTTTAGCAACTTTTTTTTTGAAATTCTAGCAATTTTTGCTCACAAAATTCTGGCAGCACTGGTTCTCAGTGCTAGCTGAAAGTCAACGTTGCTCAGTCTCTGCAGTACAGCCATCGAGTGCGGTTCTTTGACTGCTTCTTCGCACTCTTTATTCGTCTTCTGTTTTGATCGCTACGTTTGTTGTTGCCTGTGTTGTAAGTGAAAGTTCTATCCCACATAATGCTAACATATATATTTATATATATATATATATATATATATATATATTCCGTATACATATATATATATTTATATGTATGCATATTATTATATACTTGAGGAAGCACTACAAATTTTGGTCTGCCGGCATCGGCGAGGGTCAAAGCAAAGTTATAGCCAAGTGGGCGATACTAAAAGATTGCGTATGTAGCAACATATATATAGTATATACATACTACGTATACCACAACTAAATCAAATCATGTGTTTTTGCCTACGCTGTTGCCAAATTTAAATTAGGGGCACGTGTCCCAGCTCTCCTAAATTGCCAAAAAATCGAAAGAAAAAAGACTTTTTGCTTGTTCCGGTTTCTGTTCAAATACATCGGAGTACATACATATATAATTATGTATAAAGTTGTGCATGTAGATCAAATAGTACAAACAGGTTATCAGTGCTAGCCGAAACAAAAACAAAAATCACATCGGGCGAGTCTGACGAGTTTTTGATAAGTTTTCACTCGAGCTTCCCTATCTCTCGTATTTTTACTGGGTTCCCATTTGACCTTCTCACTTTATTTTGGTCTGGAATTTAATTTTTTTTTTTGTATATGACATTGTTGTTGTTGTTTTTAAAGAACCACAGGAACCGCATCAAATATATATACATATATACACATATATACATCATATACGACCCAGCCATGGCGGCCAGCAACGGTGATTGTAAGTGGAAAAATTAAAAACTCGCACTGCTTTCCCTCTACCAGCACCAGCACCAGTTCCTCCTTCGTTCCGTCGCTTCCTGCCTGCCTGCCTATTGACTGTTTACCCTCTTAATTGCACCACAAGTTTTCAATTATGATAACTTACATAACTAGTTGCCCCAGCTCCCCAGCACCCAACTAACTAACTAGCTGTGCAAAATTATGATTCGTAGTTGGTCCTGTACCCTATGAATTTTGCTATCTATTCTAGAGCATGTTCCCATAAACTTAACCCTAAACTCTTTGTAGACTATAAAATAGATAAACCCATATTTATTACCTCTATGTTATTACTATAATTTGATTTGCAAACTAAATATGGATGCTTGTGCTTTTATAATATATTAGGCATACTATATGTCAATTTTATGTACATATTTCTTTATCTATAATCAAGGCTTTAGCAATAGCTGGATCTTCTATCAAAATTAATATATGCTATATGCTTAATAGAAACAATATATTCATCTACATATAGTAAAATTTGTATCACTGGTATATGTATATGAAAAGCCTTAAAAGGAAATGTTTATTTATTATCAGATAAATTAGAAATATTTTTAGAAAAAACATCTTTCTTGCATATATCGACTTCACAGTCAACTTCACTCCTATAAATAAATTACTTAATAGATTACTAAATATAAAAAAATGGTTATCTTTGTAAATATAACGTACATATGTAGTTTACATAATTAGTTTCATTAGCTAACTATAGATTTGTCATTCAGTCTATTCGACTATCTATACATGACAGATATTCTTTTAAGTCGTGTTATATTCTGTAGAACTTAAAAAATAATTTATAATTGATCTATCCGATAGAGTTTGTCTCTTCTCCTTTCAAAGTTAATGCCATGTAACCAACTAATTAAATAGAAATGCTAAAATACCCTACAAGGTAATAATACTAAATACATATTGCTATTGCTCTATCCTAACTGAAATAGAATTTGGCCTAAAATAATTTAATCCTTCCGTCTGGCAGCCAAAATGACTCAGCAGGGACCCGCCTTCGACTCGAATGCGATGACGCTGACGCGTTTCGTGCTCCAGGAACAGCGAAAGTTCAAGGAGGCGACTGGGGATCTGTCCCAGCTACTGAATTGCATACAGACGGCCATCAAGGCAACTGCATCCGCAGTGCGTAAGGCTGGCATAGCCAAGCTGCACGGCATTGCTGGCGATATCAACGTGCAGGGAGAGGAGGTGAAGAAGTTGGATGTGCTGTCGAATGAGCTGTTCATCAACATGCTCAAGTCATCCTACACGACGTGCTTGATGGTCTCCGAGGAGAACGAGAATGTCATCGAGGTGGAAACGGATCGACAGGTAAATGGGGTACATTTCTCTAGAGGATTTTAATAACTTGACCTCATTTGTGTACAGGGAAAATATATAGTTTGCTTTGATCCTCTGGATGGTTCATCCAACATTGACTGCCTCGTCTCGATTGGTTCCATCTTTGCCATTTATCGTAAAAGGAGCACGGGGGTGCCCACTGTCCAGGATGCACTGCAGCCGGGCAATCAGCTCGTTGCTGCTGGTTATGCGCTCTACGGATCTGCGACAGCCATTGTCCTTGGTCTGGGCAGCAGTGTGAATGGCTTCACCTACGATCCGGCCATTGGCGAGTTCATTCTAACCGAGCCCAATATGCGTGTGCCGAACAAGGGCAAGATCTACTCGATCAATGAGGGCTATGCCTCCGACTGGGATGCGGGCGTCTACAACTACATCGCTGCAAAGAAGGATCCCACAAAAGGCAAGCCCTACGGCGCTCGCTACGTCGGTTCGATGGTGGCCGATGTGCACCGCACTATCAAATACGGCGGCATCTTCATCTATCCGGCCACCAAGTCGTCGCCCAATGGCAAGCTTCGTCTGCTCTACGAGTGCAATCCCATGGCCTATCTCATGATCCTGGCTGGCGGTCTGGCCAGCGATGGCAAGATCAGCATACTAGACATCGTCCCACAGAAAATTCACGAGCGCAGCCCCATCTTCCTGGGCTCCAAAGCTGATGTGGAAGAGGCGCTCAGCTACTTGAAATGATTCTCGTTTTTTTAATGTGTCTGAATAAAAAATGTTTTTTAAATCTTTTATTCAAAGCGAAGTCAGGGGAATTGCATGGGCTATGCTATACACAAAATTATATTGAAAGATCTTCAGATCAGAGCTGATTGACCAATCACATGTATAAATGTAAAGAAGGATGTCAGTATGCAACTAGTATATTTCCAATAAGCCAATGTTAACTCTTATACACCCCGGCAGCAGTCTGTTAAAGCTATAAATTCATAATAATTAATTAATAATTGACTCTTATACATCCTTCTAAATCAAAGAGTCGAACAATACTCAAATACTCTTATGCAACAATACACACACTAACTCTTAACAATACACATACCGTTGAAGGCAATTTTCTCCAAAGTTCTCTGTTAATCAGTGGACTTCTTTGAAGCTTATTTTTATAAAATTGTAAGACTCATTTTTATATAGCTAATCGTTTTATTACATAACAAGTAGGAAAAAAAATTAATAGTTAACAACTGATCCGGAATTCCTCTTCAGTTTCATTTCCCTATATAATCTCCCTTATTCTTAAAAGGCATTCGCCTTGTGCTTGGGCACAAAGCTAAATCCTTGAGGTACAGGGCCGAGCAGCATTTCACTGAGTCGGACCCAGTCGGATGCGTTGCCGGAGCCCATCAGTGTCTCCATTTCATCGCGTCCACGGTACTTTTGTGGCCTGGCATTGATTTTCTGTGGCGGCGACAGCTGCAGCTCCTCTGGTATGTAGCGGTAAAGGAACGACTGCCATTCAAGCAGAAAGCGGCGAGTGCTCTCCACGCCCTTTGTATCAGATCCCCAGTGCTCCAGTCCGTAATTGCAATAGCGACGCAGCATTTCGAATCGTTGCGTCGAGGTGGGTGAGCATGCCTTTTGCTCTTTGATCTCCTGGAAGATCCAGGGCTTGATCAACGCACCACGTCCGATCATCACAGAGCTAACGTGCGGAGCCAGAGCACGTCGCTCAACATAGTCCTCATAGCTCAGTATGTCGCCGTTCCCAATCACGGGCATGTGCTTGGCTCGCTTCGCGCACTCTTCAATGTACGTCCAGTTGGCTTGGCGCGTGTATCGCTGCTCCCTCGACCGTCCATGCATGGTAACAGCCGAGGCGCCCCATTCCTCCACCAGAGGCACCAGCTCGTGAGCCACACTCTTGTCCGCATAGACGCCTGTGCGCATTTTAACAGTAAAAGGCAGTCGGTCGGACAGCGCCGAACAGCTGCGCACAGTCAGCTCCAGTATATTGGTGCGGCGCATCAGTGCACTGCCTCCGCCCTGCTGATATATCAGGTCGATGGGACAGCCTATATTAAGATCAATGAAGTCCACCCGCGATGTTTCGTGTAACACTTGCGCCGCCTGGCTGATCACGTTCGGGTTGTTGCCACACAGCTGCACGCCAAAGACGTCCTCGCTCTCATGGCGCTTGGTCAGCGCCCACTCCTGGCCGAGACCCTTGAGCAGCGGTACAGCGCATGCCATCTCCCCACAAGTGATATCCGCCCCGAACTCCTTGCAGATGCGTCTAAATGGCAAGTTGCCTACTGTGGTCAGCGGGGAGAGCAACAGCTTCGCACGAAAATCGATCACGGGCGTTCGTTGCGAATCGCGTCCATTTGGTGCTTCATCCATAGCACTGCCAATTGGCTTGCTCGTTGCTGACTGATCCCCTGTCGCTTCTTCGTACTCTATTTGGGCCACATCTTGCTGCTGGAATTCTTTCTTGTCCTCCTGTGTGCAGGGCACTTCCTCCTCCTTCTGCTGCTGGGCCTTCTTCACTTCATCTCTGAGCTTTTCCGCCTTCTTGATCAACTCTTTGCTACGACTAAAGTCGTAGTCATGCTTGCGCAGACGCACCTGCAGCTCTGCTTAAACAATATATATCATTACAATCATTCACTTCACTCTTCGATTTGACTTCACCTGAGCTGATACCATTGTACGTAGTCTGCGCAGCTTTTTCATCGTAATCCGCCTTCTTCATATTTCGTCCATTCTCATCTGTGTGGGCCTTAGCAAAGCGGCATGTGATGCCACGCCCACAATATCCCTTGGTGGCATAGACGTAGCACTGCTCACCCAAATCCGCACCTTTGGCTGCTATAAAGGCCTCAAGGTCGTGGACATAACGACAATTTTGCACAGTGCAGGGTGCACCGCCAGCGCCATCTATCAGCGAGTGGCACAGATGCGAGTAGCGCTCATCTTTGAACACGGGTCGATTCTAATAGCAAACTCTTGTACATATGTATATAATACAATAAAAACGAAATAAATATTTACTTTATTCTGGCCACGTTTGCGCTCCTTTTTGCCACTTCCACGCTTGCTCTGCGGCTCGTTTGTAGTTTCCTCATTCTCGAGGTGTTTTCTTTTGTTTGTTTCTCCATCAGTTGACGCATTTAATTCGCTTTTGCGGGCACCATTAGTTTCGGCTAACAAATATCTATTTTAATACAAAATCTAATATACATTTAAGTCTTGAAAGTGCATATAGCTATCACTTACTCCGGCTTAATGTAGCAAATTCCCGGCTCCATTTTACAACGCGCGTGAGTGTTCTAAAAATGAAATAAAAGTAATACTTTAGTACCAACTAGAGATGCGCGAATTGAGCTGCAATTGGTTAATGAAAACAACAAGCAAACATGTGCTTAGAATCAGCTGTTTTATCGATGGCTTTTAAAAAGATGTATCGCTTACAGTAGCTGCTCAACAAGTTAAATGCTATTTTCATTTAATATAAGATACATAGTTGAATAAAAAAGTAATTAAAATGTCTGGCTTTGGTGTCTAACACATTCTTTTGCAATTATGTTAGCATATGCCATGTGTGCAGGCTTCGTTTTGCTTGAGCACGTTACCAGCATACTGTCCATAGTTACTGATCAGCTGTTCGCGATGGTGCAACTGTTTAAGTTCCTGCTGAAATCCACAAAAACGGTTTGTCGTTAAATATTCAATGAAAATGCAATTCATTAAAATTACTTGTACAGCCCGCGCGCGCACATTTTCGTTGCAACTTTCTGGACACTTTGCGTCTGACGGTACGCGGCGGACATGGTGGAAATGGCCTACCAAAATATGGAGGAGTTGGTGGCCAGGGCGGCTGCGTCTACTTCGTTGCCAAAGAGGGACTAACACTGCGGAAAGTGGCACAAAATCTGAAAGAAAAGCGCGTTCAGGCGACCAGCGGTGAGGATAGCAGCAAAGTGAGCATATATGGAAAACGCGGCATGGACCAAAGAATAGAGGTGCCATTAGGAGTGCAGGTGTACGATGAGCAGCAGCAGAAATTGCTGGCAGATCTCAACGAGCCCGATGCCAGCTGCATTGTGGCAGGCGGCGGCACTGGGGGCTGCATAGGTAACAATTTCATCGGTCGCCCTGGAGAAAGTCGCACAGTACAGCTGGATCTGAAGTTAATAGCGGACGTAGGATTGGTTGGGTTTCCCAATGCAGGAAAGAGCACGCTGCTAAAAGCTATATCCAATGCGAAGCCCAAGATAGCAGCGTATCCCTGTAAGCACTGAGGTACCTGTTGCTTCTACTACTAAATAATTTACTTTTCCTTGCAGTCACCACGATTCGGCCACAGGTCGGAACCGTGGAGTATGCTGACTTGCGTTCCATAACTATTGCCGATCTTCCTGGTCTGATAGAGGGGGCGCACGCCAACTTTGGCATGGGTCACAAGTTCCTCAAGCACATTGAGCGCACTCGCCTACTGCTCTTCATGGTGGATATTTTCGGATTTCAGCTGAGTCCGCGGCACTCACATCGTGATTGCCTGAGCAACATTTATGCACTGAACAAGGAGCTGGAACTATATGATCCTGAGTTGCTGGAGAAGCCCTGTGTGTTGTTGCTTAACAAAATGGACAAGGAAGGCGCTCATGAGTTGCTCTCAAATCTAAAGCCATTTCTTACGGACTTAAATAGCAGCCTATCCGCCTGTCCCGATGAGCTGCGTCCAAGTAGAGTGATCCGATTTAAGCATATATTACCCATATCAGCGAAAAACTCGGGGCGCATTAGTCAAGTAAAGCAAAAGCTGCGTGGAACCCTTGATGAGCTAGCGGAAGAGCAACTGGTCACAGATTCTAAGCAACTCAAAGAGCAGTTGCACCAACGAGTGGGCGTTATAGGCCCTAAAATAACGTAATGAAAGCCAAGTTAAAGTTTAGATTACCAATAAAATAATAAATTTGTATTGTTACTGCTAATGGCAAATCTCAATCATATGAAATATATATTATATATATTCTTGTAGGAATTTAAAAAATGTAGGCGAAGCCTCTTTGATGATAGTCGATCACAGTATTATTATGAAAATACAATCTATTTTCGAATCATATTAAAAGCTTAGAAGTTTATAATTTAAATAGGCGTTGTAAGAACTTATAATTTTGTAGCGATTTTAGTCAATATCGATAACACTGCGCAAGAGAAAATATCGAACATTACTGCGCCACTTAGCGATTATCACATCACTAAGCAACGACACACACACTTGCAAGTATACGCACATGCATGCACGCAGGAGTTTGTTGTGTCGCGTCGCGCTAAATCAACGAAACGAACGAAAAAATGTTGAAAATTTCGGTGCTCGCGCCCAATGTAATAAATTCCACTTGATTATCAAGCGTTAACTAGTGAAAAATATGTCCAATTGGTCTTAGATCGTCGTAATTATAAGTAAATATAATTGACATTTCGATACATACACAAACACATACATGCACACATCTCTGCGAAGGGGGCAGAACTCTGAAAAACTGGTATATGAAAGACGACGCCAAATGAAAAAGACAGCGCGCGCGAGCGAGAGAGATAAAACAGTAGTAGTATACTGCGGGTGTTTTTTTTTTTGCTAATAGCCAATTGCATAGATAAAACGAAAATTTGCCAAAATCAAAGATTCGACTTTATCTCTAACGTAATGTCACAACACAATATTCAACCGCATTCGCATTCGCATCAGCATCAACAACATCTCCACTACTATCAGCAGCAGCAGCAGCAGCAACAGCAACATCAGCTACAGCAACAACAACAGCACCAGCAGCAGCAGCATTTACAACATAAACAAATACAACAGCAGCACAGTTGGTACTCACATGTTGCTTCCTACCCGCCCCAACAGCCGCACCCCTATGCGACGCCCTGCAAGAGTGGCAACAACAACCACAATAGCAACAACAACAACAACAGCATTATGAATGCATACGGAACGGGTGGGACGCACTATTACGGGGCTGCTACTGCTTCTGCTGCGGGGGTGGGATATAACCTTGAAGCTAATACTGTGGCCTATGCGCACAACCAGCTGCTGCAATACCAGCAACAACAGCAGCAGCAACAACAGCAGCAGCAGCAACAACAACAGCAGCAGCAGCTCAGTCAACGGTCGTATATGCCGCACAGCATAATGCACAGCTCCTATCCCTATATTAAGAGCGAGCCATTGGAGCTGCCTGACGAAAGACAGCGCCGTCAACAACACCAAACGCAGCAACAGCAACAACAGCAGCAGCAGCTACAACAACAACACTTTCAAAATCCAATGGCACCGCCGCCAGCACCCGCCTCCAACCGTCACACGCTTGATGCCAGCGGCGAAATGATAATAAAATGTAAGTATCGAGCTTTAGGGATATCGATATCCACACACGCACACAGTCATGCAAATATACTAGCTGTAATAAGCAATTGGTTCTAGAGTTGGTCGTAGAGATGAGCTCACACTTGATATTTATGTCACGACACGGGACATTCCGATGATAATGAATTTCTGCATGAATTGCATATAATTCCATAGTACAACTTTGATTTTTTATCTTTATAATATTCTGAAAAGAAAAATTAGAATATTGACTGAATTATTAATATTTTAATAATTTAAAATATTTAGTAAGAAGCTTTTAATAGAAAAATGTGAAAGTAATATTACAATTTTTTTTCATGAGATCTGATCAATTGATTTGGTATGAAAATGTATATATAAGAATAGCTATTCAATATAACAGCCATTCGTGCCGTGCACCTTATTAAATTCGTGTTTCGTGTTCATAAATATGCATACCACCATATCTAATTGGTACAGACGTACTCATATAGTCAGAGCGTAACAAAAACAAGACTGAGAGTATGACTGTGTGAGAAAGAGAGAGAGAGAGAGTGCGCTCCCAGTTACTGTTACTTGGGCGCCCATATATTTTGTCGTATAGCGTAAGTAGCCGTAATTTCAGCTCCATTTTTGGCGTCGCGGAATCAATAAAGCGTTTTGTTACAGAGTTGAGTTACGCTGAGATTTTTAGCGTTGTAGGTTGTTTCGTTCGGTTGTTTTTCGGTGAGTTCGCTAGGTTTTTACTTTTCGGGTGCTTTTGGTTCGTCTACGTATCTGTATCTCTGTTTCGGAGTGCTTTTGTCTGTTTTCCTCTGTGTATGTATCTATCTACTCGATATATTTAAAGCACCTAAAATATACTTATATAGTATGGTATATATTATATACCATCGTCATATAAGCTCAGCTGAATAGATTGAACGTGATATTACCGGCTAACACTTATGAATTCTATCTCCAATCCAACATTGATAGACTTTATATTGAATGTGTGAGCGTGAGTGTATATTTTAAATTTTCACTTTTAAGCCTCAAATCTTATGTAACTCTTTAGTTCCCAAATAAATTATAATCTATTAACGCATACATGCCCATAACCAATAGGGCGGGGTCTCGAAATGAATAAAAAGAAAAACTGTTTATCAATTTTGTTGTTGTTGTTAAGCACATTTCTGGAAAAGTAAGCAATATTTTTTCATATACATACGTATAGATTTATGTGTAGGGAAGAAAAAAAAATACTCTCGCTCCTGTTATCTCTGCATTCATGCTTATCAAAGAAGCGAGAACAATTGAAAACAAACTAACAAAATGTGAAACAACTAAAGTTTTCTAGAAGATACTTTTACATACAAAAAGTATATCCCTTCTTATGTATTCATGCAGGCAAACAATATTTATATTTTCGATGGTTAAATGAAGGAATCTTCTTATTAGCCTCATTTTTAATATAAATCAATTTTTATACGAATGTTTTTGTTGTACAATTCATTCAACATATGCTAGACTATTTTTAGTACTGTATACTATGTGCATATGTACAATATGAATGAAAAAAGTATTATCTCATTTCTCTGTGATTTCATGGTGATTTTTCCATTGATTGGATTACTACTATATTCTTTCTTACAACATATTTATGTAAAACATTTGAACTTAAGTATAATACAAAAGAAAAAGTCTATGAAGTATTACCGTTTAAATATAGAACGTAATTATATGTAGAAATATATGGAGCATTAGAAATTATTTTCTTTTTTGTACATAAGATTTGTGCCGATAAACTTGTAAAAATAGATTTCTAAAATTAAAATAAATTTTATTAAAACAAAAAAAAGTCATCAGAGTAAAATTAGTTCGATAAAGAGCTGAGATTATAAATATATTCAATATATTAAAAAAATTATTATATATATTGATTTTGTTTTTGGCAGCGGAACCCATTGACGAACATGCGTTCAAGTCTAACTATATTGATGATAATACGCCCTTTGCCGATTTTAGCAAATTTCCCGAATTCGGCGACGAAATGCTGAGTCCAAAGGTGGAGCTAACTGTAAAGGATGATGCCTATGGCAGCCAAAAGGTGAGTTGTGAAAGACTAAAAAAGCTATATTATATGTATTGCTTTTGAATTGTAGAACCCGCTCAGCTTTCCGCGCCGTAAGCTGCAAACAGAACGTTCCTCGGAGAGTCTGCCCATTTGCCAACGCTGCAAGGAGGTGTTCTTTAAGAAACAAATCTATCTGCGTCATGTCGCCGAAAGCAGTTGCACGATCCAAGAGTACGACTACAAGTGCAATATCTGTCCCATGTCCTTCATGGGCGCCGAGGAACTACAGACGCATAAGCAACTGCACCGCGCCGACAAGTTCTTCTGTCACAAGTACTGTGGCAAGCACTTTGACAACATTGCCGATTGCGAGTCGCACGAGTACATGCAACATGACTACGATAGCTTTGTGTGCAATGTAAGAAGGGAGTAACCTATAATTTCTATAAGAGTAGGCTACCTCTACTAATTATATTTTACCATTTGCAGATGTGCTCAATGGCATTTCCTACGCGTGAACAGCTTTATGCTCATTTGCCGCAGCACAAGTTTCAGCAGCGCTACGATTGCCCGATTTGCCGCCTATGGTATCAAACCGCACAGGAGTTGCACGAGCATCGCCTAGCGGCCCCCTACTTCTGCGGCAAGTACTATGCAACAGTGCATCAGCAACAGCAGCACCAGCAGCTGTCGGAGGAGAATAACTATAAGCTTCAGGATTGCCACATGGGCACGATAGAGAGTGAGTCTTGGTTACTCCGACTACTTTGCGCTATAGCTAATGCGTCCTTTCCTTGCAGTGACAGCGCCGCAGCATAAGGCAAATACGTTGCCTGCCACGGCGGCGCTCAGTTCCTTGCTACAGCAGCGTCAAGCGAATGCTGATGGTGGCGCCTCTCTCTTTTCCTCTTCATTAAAGAACGAGCCGAGTGTTAAGCTGGAGCGAAGCTACAGCAACTCGACCAGCGAGTCCGGATATAGCATGCACGAAAACAGCAGCTACAACAATGCATATGGGAGCGACAATTCTCTACATGCGAGCGGCGTTGCGATTGGTGGACCGCAAGCACATTCTTCCACGCTGGATGAATCGGAAGATGCGCTGTGCTGTGTGCCATTGTGTGGGGTACGCAAAAGTACTAGCCCCACCCTGCAGTTCTTTACGTTTCCCAAGGACGAGAAGTATCTGCATCAATGGCTGCACAATCTCAAAATGTTTCACATACCTGCATCGAGCTATGCCAGCTTTCGCATTTGTAGCATGCATTTCCCGAAGCGTTGCATAAATCGCTATTCGCTGTGCTATTGGGCAGTGCCCACGTTCAACCTGGGCCACGATGATGTCGCCAATTTGTATCAGAATCGAGAGTTGACCAACACATTTACCACCGGCGAGGTGGCACGCTGCAGCATGCCCAATTGCACTAGCCAGCGCGGCGAAAGCAATCTCAAGTTTTATAATTTTCCGAAGGACATCAAGAGTCTGATCAAATGGTGCCAGAATGCACGTCTGCCCGTCCAGGCCAAAGAGCCGCGTCATTTCTGCAGTCGGCACTTCGAAGAGCGTTGCATTGGCAAATTCCGACTGAAACCCTGGGCTGTACCTACGCTCCATTTGGGTGCTCAATATGGCAAGATTCATGACAATCCGAAGAATCTATATGTTGAGGAGAAACGTTGCTGCCTGAACTTTTGTCGTCGCAGTCGCTCCTCCGACTTCAACATGTCCCTTTATCGTTTCCCCAGAGATGAGGTATTGCTGCGCCGCTGGTGCTATAACTTAAGACTCGATCCGGCAGTATACCGTGGAAAAAATCACAAAATATGCAGCGCTCACTTCATTAAGGAAGCCCTCGGCTTGCGGAAATTGTCGCCGGGTAAGCAACTAATAATTAGTTGATATACCTTTGAGTAAATGTTCTTCAGCTTAGAAAATAAAATTCAAGATCTAGTTTTAGACCACGAACAAGATGAGTAACTAACTCTAGAAAATGAATCGCTCATGAAATATTGACAGCAACGACTCGTTCAACACGGTTTGAGATTGAAACTCAGTGAATCATCTAGAACCGCTTGAATAACTGAACAAATTGAGAAGATTTTGAGTAACAGATTCTGCATTCTTTCACAAATCAATGAATAAGTTCGTTATCTATAAATTGTTTTTTAAATTATTTGTTGAATATTCTTTATAGACTTCCTATTCTAATTTTCATATAAATTAATACATTTGCAGGCGCTGTGCCAACTCTGCACCTGGGCCACAATGACACCTTCAACATCTACGAGAATGAACTGTGGCCTCCTCCCACGCCTTCGACGCCCACCCATCACAATCATCATCAGCAACAACAGCTGCAGCAGCATCATATGCAGCAGCATCAACAGCAGCAACAGCAGCAGATTCATCACAAATATCAGAGGCACTCTGCTGCGTCCACTTCCTCGTCGGCCAGCTCTACATCCCACTATGTAGATCCAGAGCTAAGTGCCTCCTACATGGCCATGGGTATGGGCGCTGGCGCCTCGTCCTCTGGGCTTCTGAATGTGAGCGATAGTATGGACGTCTGCTGTGTGCCCAGCTGCGAAAGCAAGCGACACAACAATGAGAACATCACATTCCATACGATACCTAGGCGTCCTGAGCAGATGCGAAAATGGTGTCACAATCTGCGTATACCCGAGGACAAAATGCACAAGGGCATGCGTATATGTAGCCTGCATTTCGAGCCCTATTGCATTGGCGGCTGCATGCGTCCGTTTGCGGTGCCCACGCTGAATTTGGGCCACGACGAGGAGGACATTCATCGCAATCCGGATGTAATAAAGAAGCTGAACATTCGCGAAACCTGTTGCGTGGCAGTTTGCAAACGTAATCGGGATCGGGATCATGCCAATCTGCATCGTTTTCCCAGCAATGTGGCGCTGCTAACCAAATGGTGTGCGAATTTGCAGCGTACCGTTCCGGATGGGATCAAACTTTTCAACGATGCTATCTGTGAGGTGCATTTCGAGGAACGCTGCTTACGTAATAAGCGGCTAGAGAAGTGGGCAGTGCCCACTCTTATGCTCGGCCACGACAACATTCCCTATCCTCTTCCCACTCCAGAGCAGGTAGCCGAGTTCTATGCTCGACCCTGTGCTCCAAACAATGGCGAAGAGCAGGGTGAATGCTGTGTGGAGACCTGTAAGCGCAATCCCAGCGTGGATGACATCAAGCTCTATCGACCGCCGGAGGAGTCACAAGTGCTGACCAAATGGGCGCATAATCTGCAGATAGACATCGCTCAGCTGCCTGCTATGCGAATCTGCAATCTGCATTTTGAGGCCCATTGCATAGGCAAGCGAATGCGCCCATGGGCCATACCCACGCTAAATCTGGCCACCAACATAGAGAATCTGTTTGAGAATCCCGAGCAGCAGATGCTATACAAGCGGCGAACCTCCCATCTCAGCGTGCAAAGAGAAGGAAGTGCTGGAAACATTACCAAACCCACCTGGGTGCCACGCTGCTGTCTGCCCCATTGCCGCAAGGTGCGCGCATTGCACAATGTCCAATTATATCGGTTTCCCAAGCTCAATCGTTCCACGCTGGCAAAGTGGGCCCACAATCTGCAAGTACCGATGGTTGGAAGCGCTCAGAGGCGTCTCTGCTCCGCGCATTTTGAGCCACATGTCCTTAGCAAGAAGTGCCCAGTGCCGTTAGCGGTGCCGACGCTCGATCTCAATACTCCACCTGGCTACAAGATTTACCAAAATCCAGCCAAGATCAAAGCAAACAAGCTGTGCATGCAGCGTGTCTGTATCGTGGAGAGCTGTCGTCGACAGCGTGGACAGGGTGTCCAACTCTTCCGGCTACCCCACAATCCCACCCAGCTGCGCAAGTGGATGCACAACATACGAATGCGACCGCGTGGTGCAATGCGGCAGCAGTATCGCATCTGCTCACTACACTTTGAGACGCACTCGTTCAATGGCAAGCGCTTGAGCACTGGCGCCATTCCAACTCTCGAGCTGGGCCATCAGGACGACGACATCTATCCGAATGAGGCGCAATCGTTTGTCGAGGAGCACTGCGCTATCGAAGGCTGTGACGCCTCCAAAGACCAGCCGGATGTGCGGCTCTTCCGGTTCCCCAATGACGACGAGGATCTGTTGTGGAAGTGGTGTAACAATCTCAAGATGAATCCAATTGATTGCATTGGCATGCGCATCTGCAACAGACACTTCGAGCCCGATTGCATCGGTTCTAAGCATCTGTACAAGTGGGCCATTCCCACACTGATGCTTGGGCACGACGATGTCCAGATTGAGTTGATATCAAACCCGAAGCCGGAGGCTCGTTACGTAGACCCAGTGTTTAAGTGCTGCGTTCCTACTTGTGGCAAGACTCGCAAATTCGATGAGGTGCAAATGAACAGCTTTCCCAAAGATCCGACTCTCTTCGAGCGCTGGCGCCATAATCTTCGACTCGATCATCTCAATTTTAAGGAGCGCGAGCGCTATAAGATTTGTAATGCTCATTTCGAAGACATTTGCATTGGTAAGACGCGCCTCAACCTAGGCTCCATACCCACTCTAGAGTTGGGTCACGACGAGACGCAAGACCTGTATCGTGTGAATCCCGATGAGCTGCAGAGCAATATGTTTGGACGTCACCAACGCGTGGGTATTAAACAGGGGGAGCACTTTACTAGACAGGTGAGTAGGTCAGCGCTGTTTGTTTATTCAATTTATTAGTTTATATTATTACAGGTTAAGTTCAAGCGATCCCAGCCGCAGCTCACGTGCTGTGTACGCAGCTGTCCTCGCAACAAATGGGTAGAAAGTGGAGCTCGTTTGTTTCCCTTTCCCACGGGCAGACAACAGCAGACCAAGTGGCGCCATAATCTTCGACTTAAAGCTGGCGAAGTGGATAGGACGACGCGTGTTTGCAGCTCGCATTTCAACCGCCGCTGCATAGATGGCAAACAGTTGAGAGGATGGGCCATGCCCACACTGCAGCTGGGCCACCAGGAGACGAACATCTATGAGAATCCAAAGAACATCCCGGGCTTCTTCACTCCCACCTGTGCGTTGGCCCATTGTCGCAAAAGGCGAAGCATTGACAACGATTTGCGTACTTATCGCTATCCGCGCAACGAAGAGCTGCTTGAGAAGTGGCGTGTGAATCTCCGCCTCGCACCAGATCAATGTCGCGGACGCATATGTGCGGATCATTTTGAGCCAATGGTACGTGGAAAGCTGAAGCTAAAGACGGGTGCAGTGCCTACGCTGAATCTGGGACACGATGAAGGTGTAGTCTTTGACAACGAGGCTATTAAAGCAGGTCTGCAGCAGGAGCTCGAGGAGGAGGAGCATGAAGGTGGAGAGGCAGCGAATAGTTTGGATTCGCTGGTCAAGATGAAGGATGAGCTGAAAGAAGAGGATCAATCTATGGGAAATGACGCGCAGGCAGAAGAACAGGATGTAGATGAAGAGGAGGAGCAGCCGAATCAGCACGAAGAAGAGGAAGAGGAGGAGGAGGAGCAAGAACACGGCTACTTCGATCCTTTGGAACTTGTGGAAACTTTTGCCGAACAGCACAGCGAAGATGAACAGCTCTATAATAACGAAGATGACGACGTTGATGACAACGAGGAAGAGGAGGATATACCTGGAAACGATGATGAGCTGTTGCTCCCCGATACTCTGCCTATTCAACTGGCTCTTCCTCCGAAACGTGAGAAAAGAACAGTAAATAATGTTACGCCCATATGTTGCCTCAAGCATTGTCGTAAGGAGCGTACTGCTACCCATCAGCTCAGCACCTTCGGCTTTCCCAAGGATCCGCAGCAACTGCTCAAGTGGAGCGCGAACCTGCAACTAGATCTATCCGATTGTGTTGGACGTGTTTGCATTGAGCATTTCGAGGCGGAGATGTTAGGTACACGCAAACTAAAGCAAAACGCGGTGCCCACCTTGAATGTGGGCCATGCCATACCCCTTAGCTATCGTTGCAATGGACAACCTATGGACATCCATGATGCGCAATCTCAGCAGCATTCGGTTTTTCGGCTTTGGAGCCTGAAACACTGTCGCAAAAGGAAAGATTTGCTGACGTCGACAATGACAACGACAACAACGACGACAACGACGCCAACGACGACATCGACGATAACGACAACAACGACGAAAACGACGCCAACGACGACATCGACGATAACGACAACAACGACGACAACGACGACGACGGCACTGACAATACTGACGACAACGACGCCAACGACGACAACGAGTCTACCAGCGACGACGACTAGGCGAAGGTGCTGCCTGCCCAGTTGTGGCAAGGAATGGAAGTCGGAGGTCGCTCATCTGAGATGCATGCCAAGAGAACGTTTGTTGCTGCGCAAGTGGCTCCACAATCTGCGGCTTCCTGCTAACTTGAATCTCAACCAGGCGTATGTGTGCGAGGAGCATTTCGAGGATCAGTCAACGTTGCCTACTTTGCACCTAGGCCATACGGATAGTAACATTTATCGTAGCCACAACTCAACCTGCGGAATAGGCTGCCTGGTCCCCAGCTGTCCATGGGCACGTCTCAATCGTGGCTACGCGCTGCCCGAGCATCCCCAGGTGCGAGAAGCGTGGCTGCAGTGGCTGCAACTACCGCCTCGTTCTCCCCAATCATCGAGCCATGAACAGATGTGCGTCGTTCACTATATGCAGCTGTTCGAGGAGGTGCCGTTGCCGGAGCAGCTGCCTGAGATAGTGATGTGCGAGCTGAGGGAAACATATGAACTCATCGCCGCTTCCAGCATTGCCATGGCGCTGCGCTGCTCAGTGCCCGGTTGCCAAACCAAATACTCGGACAATGTGCATCTAACTAGGCTTCCCACATGTCGGAGTACCCGCGCGAAATGGTTGCACAATACAAAAATTGACTACGATCCGGAACACGAACGCGCCTATCGCATCTGCTTACGGCATTTCGAGCCCCATACCTTGGGTGCAGTGCGTCCTAGGATAGGAGTGGTGCCCACGCTCCACCTCAACCACAACGATCCAGATATTTATCAGAATCCCAAGCTGGAAGACAACGCTGTTGGCGTAGCAACCCAGCAAGGTGTGCCTCTTGAAACGCCCCTGCGCATTAAGACGGAGCTGCCGCTTTACCTTTCTGTAAGTCCGACGGCCAGCGCGAGCGCAAGTCCAAGTCCTCGGGGTAGACTCCGCACCTGTTGCATAGCTAGCTGTGGCCAGCAGGACAGTGCTCTGACCCATCTATATCGCTTTCCCACTATCGAGACTGCGCTGCGCAAATGGCTGGTGAATACGCAGCAGCAGCCGCGTCTTGTGGATACACAGCATCTGTTTGTGTGTCAGGAACACTTCGAGCCGGGGGCCATTTACAAAAGGCAGTTGCGCAGCTGGGCTGTGCCGACGCTGAAACTGGGTCACAATGGTCATATCATACCCAATGCTCGACACAATGGCAACATTGCTGACAGCAAAGAGGACAGGCAGACGCTGCAGTACATCTATGCCAACTTCTGCTCTGTTCTCACCTGCTTCCAGCAGCGCAGCGAGCAGCTGCGTCTCTTTGGGTATCCCACGGATCGACCCACCCTTCGCCGGTGGGCTGCCAACTGCAAACATCGTTCCATGCAGGCCAGCAGCGATGGATTCCAGGTAAAAGCAGAACCGACATAAGCATCTTATTTTTAAATGTAGTCATTATGCCTATCTTAGTTTTTCAGTTTGTAGCTGACTGAATCTAATGTGCTTAGTCTTAGTCAGAATGTGTAACCGCCAGCCTCTCTTGACTTGAGCGATGTTACTTGTTTGTTTAGGCGAAAATCTGACAGATCTTATCTTTTGCAGGTGTGCCAGTCTCATTTTACGAATGACTGCTTTGACCCTGAGACTGGGCAACTGAAGGATGATGCTGTGCCCACTCTTGAGCTGAGCCGACCCGTCTATGAGATGCGCTGCTTAGTCAATGGCTGCGTCAAGGAAGAGGGTTCAACGCGCCGTCGTTTATTTAAAATGCCAAAACGGAGATTCCAGATGGAGGATTGGTGTCACAACTTGCGCATCGATGCGTCGTCTCTAGTGGGTCAGGAGCCACATGTCTGTGAACGGCACTTCGAAGCGCACTGCTTCAATGCGGACAAGCTGCTACGTCAAGCAGCGCGACCCACACTTCATTTGGGCCATGATGACCTGCAAGATGTGCTGCCCAATCCAGCCAACTGGGAGGAAGAAGCATACGTATGCGTTGTGCCCACCTGTGGACGATCGAAGGATGCGGATAACGTACAATTATTTGGGCTGCCAAAGGCCAAGTTTCTGTTAGAGAAATGGCTGCAAAATTTCCGTCTCGATCCTAACAAGGTGCAAGTGAAGGGTCGTCGCATATGTAGCATGCACTTCGAGCCCAGCTGCATAGATGGCGACCGGTTACATATAGGCGCCATGCCTACACTCCAGCTGGGTCACGATGAGACGGATGATATACACCAAAGCATCAAAGAACTTCCAATGACGGTTCGCTCTGGACGTACGCCGATCCATTGCGACTGTTGCTATCCACATTGCGTGGAACTGCAAAAGAGCTTTCAAAAAGTTACCTATGACTTGCCACAAGAGCTGCCACTTCGTGAAATGTGGTTGTCCTATTTGGGGTTGGAAGAATTCGATCTACAGCAGCCGCTCAAGCTCTGCCCTCTGCACTTGATCATGCTATACGAGGAGTTCCCTGAGCAATCAGCGGAGGAACAGCTGCTAACATCCAACTACGAAACTGCTCGCAATAGCTTGCGCATACGCCTCGCCAGCTGCGCTGTGCGTGGCTGCATGACTCTAAGGCCAAGAGATGAGCATAGTTTGCATTTGCCCCCCACGCGTAGTGATGTGCTCCAGCTGTGGCTGGACAACATGCAGATAGCCTACAATGAAAATGAGCGCTACAAGTTCCGAGTGTGCAGCAGACACTTCGAAGCAAATTGCCTAGTGGAGAAGGCGCGCCGTCTAAAGCCCTGGAGCTTGCCTACACTCGAGCTGCCAGAGCCACCGTTGCATCAGAATCCTACGAAGGAGCAGTGGCAACGCATGAATGAGCAACTATCCGCACTACAGGCATTGGAAGCCAGTGTTGAGCTGAATGATGTACAGAAATTGAAACAAATGCGGAATTTAAAATACGCGGTGCAGAGGCACGAGATACAGGAGCAGGAGGAGGAGCAGGATCAGGAGGAAGAGCAGGAGCAGGAGCAGGAGGAGTCGCACCTCGGACAGGAATCACAGATCAAGCTTGAGACTCAGCCTATGTACGAAGATGACTATTATGAACAGCAGCCACAAGAAATGCAAGAGCTGGAGGTGCTACTCGAAGTGGGGCACGTAGAGAAGTGCACCACGTATGAACAAATGGACACAGAGCCTTCCAGAAGCTATGCCGAACAGCCGTCGCATAATCCTTCAGGTCCGTCACAAACATTAGGTAGCGGCGCAATGATCAGCAGTAACTCCCGCTACAGTGCGAGGCATTGCAGCATACGAGGTTGCGGTGTGACAGTACTGGATGTGGATGGCAATCTGAAGTTGCACAAGTTTCCCACATCGGTAGATGCTATGGAGAAGTGGATGCACAATACCCAGGTGGATGTAGACATCAACTTTGCGTGGCGCTTTCGCATTTGTAGCCATCATTTTGTCCCTGAGTGCTTCAATGGATCGCGCATTAGACGTGGAGCCATGCCTACGTTACGTTTGGGTTCCCGACGTCCTGCTCGTATCTATGATAATGAATTCAATCTTCAGCAGGAACAGACGACAGCAAATACAGGGGAAGAGCAGGCTCTACTGCCTGCTGGGGACTCCAAGTCTGATATAAACCTGCGCCTGCCCCGTTCCGGTCCGCCCCGCAAATCCAGTAAATATTGTCAGATCGATGGCTGCTCGAATCATTTGACCACCGAAAATTTGACTCTTCACAAGTTCCCACATTCGGCAGACATGTGTGCCAAGTGGCAACACAACACGCAGGTGCCCTTCGATCCAGAGTACCGCTGGCGCTATCGTATCTGCAGCGCACACTTTGAACCCATCTGCCTGGGCAACATGCGACTTATGCATGGTAGTGTGCCCACCCTGAAGCTGGGTCCCCGTGCTCCTAAGAATCTCTTTGACAATGACTTTTCAGCCATTGGCTTGCGCGTGGATAAAGAGATGCGCTGCGAGCAAAACTTCACTATCAAGCATGAGCAAGCGCAGTCATACGAGGAGGATGATTCAGTGCAGGTGCAGGTGCGGGAACAGGAGGACCTAAGAATGCTAGTGCCAGAGCTCCAGTTGAATGAAGGTGAAGAAGAGGAGGAACATGAGGACAGTTATTTGAACTGCAACAATAATTGGAGTGAGCCCAGCATTAAGCAGGAGAAGTGCAGCGACAGCAGCTACTATAATCCGGTCAAGTCGGGCTATGACAAGTGCTCCCTAATCCATTGTCAGCGTCAGCGCTCACAGCATGGCGTACACATCTATAAGTTTCCACGTTCCCGCCAGCTTCAACAACACTGGATGCACAATTTACGTATTCGATACGACGAACGGCGTCCATGGAAGACTATGATATGCAGCGTGCATTTTGAGCCGCAATGCATACGATTAAGGAAGCTCCGCCCCTGGGCAGTGCCTACTTTGGAGCTGGGCGACAATGTCCCTGAGCAACTGTACACAAACGAGCAAAGCCAACAGCAGATGGAGGTGGGCAGCGAAGGTGAGGCTGACGGCGATTATTATGATGTGGAGGATACTATGTTGGAGGACTACAACGATGATTATGAAGACAATGAGTCGGAGCAGCTGCCAGCGGAACCACAGGTCAAACGAGAACGTCATTCACGCTGCGATCCTTTCCCTCCTGGCCAGTTGCAGCCATGGAAAATAAAGCAATGCTGTTTACCCCACTGCCGCAGACCACGGGGCGATGGCATCAAACTCTTCCGACTGCCCAACAACATTGGCGCCATACGCAAATGGGAGCAGGCGACAGGCATGCGCTTCTTTGCATCGCAGCGCAACACTAAGCTCATCTGTAGTCGTCATTTTGATCCGCAGCTGATTGGCGTTCGTCGCCTTGTCTCCAATGCGGTGCCGACAAGGAATCTTGGTCCAAATAGTGAAGAGCCGGAGCCAAAGTTGCCGGAAAGTAGTCCACGCTGTTGCATCACGGATTGCGAACACAATGGACTAGTCAAGCTGCACAAGTTTCCAAGTGGTGAGCTATAGAGATAGAACTATATTCATTCCATATAGTTTTCTAACCTAATTCCTATTATTTTCACAGATCCTTTGCTGCTCCATCAATGGTGCCAAGCCCTGGATTTGCCTGAAGTACAACGCTACTCTGGTAAACACATTTGTGCAGTCCATCTACGTGCGAAGGCTTCCAGTTGCCTCATCTGTGGCGTGGAGGATGTGCAGCTGCCCATGCAAGACTTCCCCGAGAACCGCAATCAGCGTGTCAAATGGTGCTATAATCTTAAAATCGACCCCATTGCCAAGTGGGACAACACGAAACACATCTGCTCTAAACACTTTGAGAGCTATTGCTTTATAGAGCCAGGTCGTCTGCTCCCGGACGCAATGCCTACGTTGCATTTGACGCACAATGATAACAACATATTTCTCAACGAGTATGCAATAAACAATACTAAGGTGCTCTGTATCAAGGATGAGCCCCTGGAGAGTGACGATCTGATGCTATAACAGTCGCAGTCTAAGTCGAAAGTGTCATTTTACTACCCCTTCAAAAAGGTCATAGCAGAAAGTCGTATAGATATTGTGAGAATTATGTGAGAGGCAAATTTGTGAAACCCATTAAGTATATATGTTCTTGATCAACACGACGATCAAGTTAGGTCCGCCTGTCTGAGCGTTTCGATCTTGGCAACTGTTTTGAACGGCGAAATATGTCGTTTCATATTTTACAGGTTCAACTGAATGGTGCTTAACAGCACAGCGGCGTCACGGGATCCAGAGTGTGTCTATCTAATAGTCGGGACGTTCCGGTTTGGTTACTCTTAGTTGTTTGGAGTAGAAGCATCATGTCCCAATGTCTATAAGCCACTTCATTTTAGCCTAGTGTTAGTCTCAAATAATTTAAAAATACCTAATACCTAATCACTAAGTATTTCTATCCATGTATTTATGAAAGGAAGCACCATTTCTACCCAAACTAATCTTAAGTAGAAACCAAACCCCTTTCCTCTCCTAATCGCAATATAACGGAGTAGCTAATCTATTACATATATAATATAGTCGTCTATTTGGTAATCGAGTGATTTTATAAACCTTACGGCCATATGATTTAATGTTTACATAGACACAGAATGTTCCTTGTTTAGTATTTGATTTAATTCAATTCTTTAATTGTTTTAATGTTAGTTTAGTATTAAATTAAAATAAATAGACCATAGCTCCAAATACCCTAAGGGCTAAAGAATAACTGTATGGGATATGTCCTTAAATATCAAATGTTAGTATTGACTGTTGGAAATGATCTACTACTTCTCCGTAATGTCAGCCTCTACTCGCAGCTAAAACTGAAATATTTCCTTAAGGATTGCATCAAACAATATGACTATCGACCTATCATACTCTTTTTAATATCAAATAAGCATATATATAAATATATATATATGTAAACCTGTAGCATATACAAAAGTACTTGGTGTCTTATAAAATATACATAATAAATGAAACTCTTATATTAGTAAGATACTTGCCATAAAAATTACACTTGATTTTGACCTTATGCACTATACATAACATAACATATTATATACAATATGTTGTTTATAATTTTAAAAAGATTCTTCGGCGTGCCAAAGTTTTCTCTTGAAGACATATATCTAATATTTTGTATAAATTTCGCGTGCTTGAAATTGAGCTTTACGATGATACTTTACAAAATATCTGGCCGTAAGGTCTTAAAGATATATAAATATTTCGCAAGATCGGAAAATTTCTTATAATATACTGTTGTTATGTATGACAATTTAAGATGCACGACATGGATATCTCGTGGAATAGAAACAGACGGACGTTTGGCTAGATGGACTAGACCTGTTTGCTATATGTATGCTATATGCTTGTGCATATATTCGGTTAGTCTAGGAATTCCGAGAATAATGCGAACATTAATAGGAGAAAACAAAAAATTATTTAATTCAGACTACCCTCTTAAATCATTAAATCTTAAGTTCAAATAAATAAAACACCCAGAAATTAGACTGCTACTGCTTCCCCGAATCACTGGCGTCCTCGCTTTGCATATAGCTGCTGTCCAAAAATAAGTTGCGATCCGATTTGTTTGACTGGACAAAAAAGAAAAACAAGTTTGTCAAAATACAGTGCACAAATATGATATCTTTCACTAAGCTAAGACACCACCTCACCTCGCGATATTTTTGCAAGTAAATGGAGAGAGGTTCTACGTAGTTATCGAAGCCCAAATTGCTGAATGCTACCAGCAAATCGTCTCCATTCACCGTTTTCCGATTTTCCGCGACACTGCGCTCGATGGCCTCACTGCTAATGAAGGAGATGAACTCGGAGACACACTCCTGTATGCACTCTCTGGCATCCTTAGCTATTTTGCCATTTTGAGGTACGGGCACCTTCATTATTTTTATAATATTGCAAATGGGCAAAAAGCGATCCTGTTCACGCAGCATGATGCCGTGTCCATCGTGTCTGTCAGATTCGTCTGCAAAATTAAAATATTAAGCGAATTACAGCTGTTTGATTGCTTTCTCACCTCCCGATGCCTCATCCTCTTCTTTGACCATCATATCATTCAGATATTGTTGCGAGTCCTCGCTATTGCTCATTTTTATTTTTGTTTATGCTCGAAATGTGAGAATTATATCATTTATTTTACAAACTTATATATCAATTGCTGCAAATACGTTCTTCTGCTGATAAGTTCAATAGATGTACAGCAAATGATAATTTTGTTAATGTTTAAGCGATTTTCAATTTAAAAACAAACAATTTGTTTGCTTATTGTTTTTTTTTTTCTTAGCAGTATTGCTCGTGCTGTTACAGTTCAGTGTAACAGTTATGGCTATCGTAGTGGTGAACACCTATCGATATACAGCTATCGCCATTAAATCAGCGATTTATATCGCAAGCGAAGCATGGGCTATTCGATACACTTTCGAAGATCAGTCGATAGCAGCTACTGATCGCAGCGGTACTTTTTTTTGCGCACTTTTTCTACGCCACAAAGCGATGCAGGAACAAGTAGTGATTAAAAAAGAGGAACTTGATATTGATGATACCAAGATAAAGCTAGAATTAGATGAAGATGCACCCCAGTTGGAGTTGCCGTGCGGTAAATATGCATGTCTACTTTTGCTCTTGCAATATGCAATTGTGTGTGTATGTGTCTTAGTATGAGTGCGCATGGTTGTAATTTTGCATGTGTTGCGTCTATTTTCACTACGCACTATACCGTTAGATTTGTCATAATTAGTGTACCTGTGTTAAATTTTCTCATATTTTGCAGCGACACGCCTTATTAAAATCATCGAGGAGAAGCCTAATATGATAACGGTGCCGGTGCATGACTGCAAATCCGAGGACGAGCTAAAGTTTATTGAGAGTCTCAGCACGCTCGATCAGCAGCAGAAGGCAGGCCTAACCTTAACACACCAACACATGCGAACATGCTTTTAAGTTCTCTGTACATTACAGTTATTTGTGACGTCATCCTGTGAAAATGATGGCGCACTTGCATGCAACATTTGCAGTTTTAGGTGTGAAAATCGTCTGGCGCTGGCCTCGCATCAGATCAACCACCAGTTAAATCGACATTTTTGCTGTTATGGATGTGGCGTTTGGTGCGACACGTTGGAGGAAATACTGGAGCATGAATTTCGCCAGCATGCGGGCGGTATAAATGGATCAAACTGCAGGGTAAGTGCGTTATAGTTCAGTGAGTAGTGAATAAAAAAATATATTAATAACGGGAATAAAAACGGGAAAGGTGAAAGTTTTCATTGAAATTTTGTACTTTATATAACACAATTTACGAAGTCGTTTCCTAGGAATTGAAATGTAAAGATAAATTCATATGTATCTACTATTAATATCTGCAGATCCTAAGTAGGGAAATATATATGCAGTAGAATCCGGTTATTTAACGTCGATTTAACCAAAAGGAGCAAAACAAACTTTTTTTGTTTCTTTTTATGGTTGCAATGTTCAAAACAAACAAAAAAGCAGAAAAAACTATAATTATAACGAGACATCCCATGGAATAGAGACATTTATGTGACGTCGGCTCACTTGTCTCTCTCTCTCAGCAACATTTGTGTCGCTGCTACTACGCACACAAGCAAGGTTACTGATCACTGATAGATACATACATATATATGTACATATGTATGTATATGCATTTCTAACAGCGTGGTTTGATGCTTAAATCTTTTGTCATTATTTCGCTGTCACGTCATAATAGCCAGTCGAAGTGTGAAAAATATCGTTCGCATAAAATATCGTCGTTAAAAGCGGAAACGTACTAAGAGGACACCCTTTCATATAAGTTTGCATAAGGACCACTCACGACGCTATAAGCGGAGTCGCTATAGCCGTATTATACTGTATATATACATATATTATTTCCTTTGATATTGGTAATGAACTTCTTTTTCGATAATCATAATATTTTGCTAGAAGGCTTTACGTTTATTTTAGGAATTTAATTATATGGATACAAATGCGATCAAAAGAGAGGATGATCCGTTATCTGTTGCTGTACTAATTCTCTTCGGATTACAAACACTAATTATATTGCTGATAAACATTTGTTCTTTATTGACAATTTATTCATTTTGATCACACATTGAGTTATTTGAAAAAAGTATGTAAAGAAGGCAATTGTTAACGCTTAGAGCATTGGTGATGTTGCATTGTCAAGAACATTGAATAAATATATAATTTTTTCCAGATTTGTCTATTGGAATGTAGCGATGCCGCCAGCCTGGCCAAGCACATAAGCAGTCACTTTTTTGTGCGCCGCTTTGTTTGCGCGATATGTCGCAGGCACTTTGAGACGCGTCCGGGCCTGCAGCTGCATTGGCAGCACAGCAAGGAGCTATGCGGGCATGTGGAGTACGCAGATATGCATGGTAACGTGGGTCAGCTAGTGGCTGTCAACAGGTTGGACACAAGTTTCGACGTACAAATAAAAACAGAACCACTGGATGCAGGAGAAGAGCAAACAGAGCAGGACATGGAAATGTCAGATGTTCTCATCAAAACAGAACCGCAGATTGAAGAAGAGCAAGAACAGTTAAAGTCGGATCAAGAGGCCAGCTGGGCAAGTGATAACAGTCTAGCAGGACAATTGCGCGGTAAATTGCGTCTGCCAGCCATAAAGAAACCCTTCAACGGGGAAACTGCTAGCAAAGCTAAGATTCCCATGTACTCAGCGATACAGTGTAAGCCGAGTTTGAATCTATAAGAAATAGAATCATTTTCATTCATTATTATTCTTATTCTTCCTGTGCAGTTGTACCGTCTGACAAATCGAAGCCCGTAGAATCACCTAACTCTACTCCAAAGCTGTTGACCAACATTTTAAAGACAAGCAAAGACAACTTAAATCAATCCAAAGTCTTACAATCCGTAAAGAATAAGCCCCACATAGGAGGTAACATCTTGAAGGTGCTGCCAAGCAACTGTATGCTATTCAAATTGCCACCAAATACAAAGATTGTGAAAATATCGCCTAGTTCAGGCAGCGTAAACACAAATAGCTGTACCACAGGCAGAAAAGTTATAACACTGCCAGGTGCCATATCAGTTAGTTCGTCTTCACAGTCGAGCAATAACCCATCCGTTGCAAAGACACCTAGTACAGGAGCATCACAAGCGGTAGCCACGCAAAAGCCTGCGTTGAATCGAAATGCCTACTTTAATGCCTTAAGTTTGTTTGAGAGCCTGCCCGAATCTCGAAAGATCATCACTGAATTCCAGAATAAAATACGCAGCATAGAGCAAACACTTCCGTTGCCCGGGAGTGTCCTGCAAACGCCAAAGAGAAACAGTAAAACGGTCGGACTATCGCAGCTAGATGTGCTTCGGATGCCACCCACCAAAACGAGCCACTCGAAAGTCCGTCAGATGCGTTTCAGCCATCCCAATTATCGTTTCCACTGGGAGTGTCCAAAATGTGCGCGCTGCTACGAACTGTATTTGGCATTCTGTAATCATTTGACACAGGTGCATGGCATTCCGGAAGCTGAGTTCGACCAGATGGAGGTGGAAGTAAAAACGTATAAGAGTGAGTAAAAAGTTGCTCCTGTTGCTTTAAGGTTTTGAATAATAATTAACATTCTTGTAGAATCGAATGACTCTAAGACTTCACGAGCTGCAAACACTCTATTGGGTGCTGTGTCGAATGCTGCAGCAGCAGAACAAAAAGTAGCAGCAGCTATGGAAGCATATTCTGATGTAGCAGCAGCATCCGCTAAATCAGATGTATCTCCTATTGCCGGAGTTGTGGCTCCTGCAAACGCAGCCTCGGAGGCCGTAGCTTGTGTAAAGCCTGCTTCTGAAGACTCTCCTTCTTCACCCACCTCTGCTAAGTCAGCACGTCCAGGACCCATAGTACGTCCCGCTCAGTATCAATGCGACGATTGCGCCAAATGTTTTACGACAGTGGGAGCCTTGCGCATTCATAAGATGATACACACCGGCGAGCTACCACATAAATGCAATTTCTGTGATAAACGGTTTCGGACGCCCGGCCAGGTACGCGTCCATCAACGCAGGCACACGGGCGAAAAGCCATTCAAATGCAAGGTAATGCTGCTCAGTATTTACAATGAAATATATTTGGTTCAGTAAGGGCAGAAGCTCACTTTTGAGAATTTACAGCAATTTAGAGCATAGTTATGAACTAGTTTTTCGATACAGATTTTATGCGATGCTTCATTTTTAGCTTCAAAATAGGTCTGTTTTGGCGATTACCTGGGCAACTAAAAATCATATGGGCGTAATAGTAGTATGTAAGTTTTCAGCCCACTTGTTAGTATTCCAATTGACACACGCACAACGGCCTTAGCACACAAACTGACTGTTTCAAAAATTTTTGATCAAGGTTTGACAGATAATTTAAGTGACTCAAAATAAGTGTTTTTTGTTAAATTAAAATATTCTATTTTACTGCATCTACTATATTTAACCATAATGTTCTTCTCTTGCAGGTCTGCTCGCTGGATTTCACGCATCGCGAGACTCTGATTTCGCATCTATCACGTCATATTGGTATGAAGCGCTACAAGTGCTATGGATGTGATAAGAACTTTGTGGTGGTTAGTGGCTTACGTGCACATCGTCGGTTGCGCCCGGATACGTGCGGCAAGGTTAAGTTTACCGCTCGTGCGCACGGTCCGCGTGTGCGTGTAATACGCGGCGAGGTCGTTTTCGAATCCCATCCCGAGCACAATGGCTACTTGCGCAGCGAGGATCCATTAAATATCATGTCCGAGATTAAACAGAGCTCTGTTGCTAACGAGTCCGAGTCTAGCTAACGCATCAATATTTCTATTTAAATTGAAAATTTTCGGATGAGAAATCCCAAAACTCAAACTAATTTTTATCTACCCTAGATTGGGGTACTAAAATACTGTCACATTTCTTGAATGTGAAGCAAAACTCATTTTCAATAAATTATTTATATACTTGATCTGCCAACTCGACATGTCAGTTTGTATATGAGCCTATATTATTAGTATGTAATTGTTAAATCTTTTGCTATATTAAGTAATCTTGGCATATGTCGTGCGTCGGCAAAATCAACAATTTATATCAAAAAAGCATATTTTTTTAATAAACACAATTTATTAACACCGATTAAATAATAATTTCGTTAAAAATAAAGTTATTTTTTGAAAAAATTAAGATTAACACAAAACAGGGTGGACCAAAAGTAATCACCCGATGTTCTTTTTCTGTAATTTTTGTATTTTCAACGAAAATCTTTTGTTTTGCTTGTAAAATTTGATTATTAAATTCATCATTCCATCAAGTCGAGAAAATAATATCAGCCAAGCGACCGCTGCCTGACTTGATGACCAGAACTTCGGGCGACAGGCTATCGTCTTCTTGGCAAAAAATCGCTTGGCGTAATCCCGCGATATAAAACCCCTATAAATAGAAGTCTGGAACGGTTAAATCAGGTGATCTGGCCAGCCAAAATCGAGAGGTTGTGTGACCCAGAAATGCTTCCTTCATTCATTATTCCACTTTCCAGCAGAGTAAACCGATTCATAGATTGTCGATTTATGTTCCGCGTTTGTTTATTTACTTACTTCACAAATATTAAAATCAAATTACAAATTGTAAGAGCAAAAGTTATATCGTTTCTCAATATGCAGATTTTTTTTGTCGCACCCTATATATTATCTCATTATTATCTGTTAAAACTCGATTTTTATATTGGTTCATAAATATTAGTTTCACCGAACCAGGGAGTTGAAGTTTACAATATATTCTGTTCTTTTTTTCAGGGACCGTAAATAAGAGTTATAAATTTTAAAATATTGAGGCACAAAAAAAAACCCTAAAGAGAGTGAGGGGAAAATAGACAAGTTATTTGTTTACGGCAAATTAAAAAAAAAGGAAAAACTTTTATTTACGCTTTTTATATTCATTCACGAAGTGATATGAATATATTGGTTTTGTGCAATGTCCGTCTTGCTGTCCGTCCGTCTGTCCGCCTGTCCGTATGAATGCAATATTTTTCACGGCTATTGAAGCTAGAGACTTGAAACTTGGAACATATACTCGTATATGTCTCCGATTTATAAAGTGTAAAAATTTTCCATATACGCCCACTAGGGGCGTGGCAAATCGGAAAATGCATTTTCCTGTATGCCAGAAATCATATTAGTTGAAGAGCTAGAGAGCTGAAATTTAAAATGTAGATTCGTGTTGATCAACCAAGATCAAAAAGATATGGCGGATATATCTACGCCCATTGGGGGCGTGGCAAATCGAGTAAAACTGTATCTTCTAAAGTTGTAAAGCTTGAATGCTGAAATTTGGCACGTAAGTAAATGTTACGATTCTATAAAGACCGAAGAAAAAACTATATATCCCCGCCCACTGGGGGCGTGGCAAATCGGATCTAAATATATATTGATTTTCCGAATTCTTCTATATTTTGAGCACTATTGATGTTAGCGACTTGAAATTTGGTATGTATACTCGGGTTGACGACCCAAGATCAATAAGCTATGGCGGATATATCTACGCCCACAGGGGGGCGTAGTTATATGGATAGTTGAGTTACTGATAATCTCCTCTATCGATGACCCAAAAATAATTGTTACGCCTCTTTGGGGGCGTGGCATATCAAAAAATACCCTGTAATTTTCACATTTTTTGAGTCTAAGCGTCCAAATTTTACAGTTACGTAGCCTTCAGCTCATTCTAAGAACTGGCCAAAATTTATGGGTCTACGACCACTGGGGGCGTGGCAAAACGGATTTTAGACGCCCAATAGCGAAATTCATATGCGTATGCCTCCTATATATATAAATATGCTTAATAGGTATTGATAATAAGGAAAGAAACATCTTTAAGAAAATTAAAAAATATAAATTAAATTAAAACGAAAAAGTTTTCCGCGGGGTTCGAACCTGCACCTCAATCTACGCCCACTAGGGGCGTGCCGACATTTGCAGCGGCCAAATGCAAAATTCATATGCGTGTGTCACTCACATATATATGTATATAAGCTTAATAGGCATTAATAAGACAAAACGAAACATTTTTAAGCAATTTAAAAAATATAAAATATATTATAACAATAAAAATTTCGATTTAAAAAAAAAATTCTTTGTCAAAAAAAATAAAAGAAGAGATTCGAACCGCTGACTTCTGACACAACGCGCAGAGTCTCTGCTAACAGCGCCACTGCACCGATCTTACGCAATATAACTAACACAAAACTTTACAGCTACATCACCTATAGTAAACAAAAACCAAAGTAGCGGCTGAAAATTCAATGACAATTCAATCGCAATTGAGATTCTTAGAATTGCTCGAATACGCATTTGAATATACATACATACATACACATTTGCACACGCGTAAAAAACGCTGGCATACTGAAATTGTGTGTGCAGACGAATACATACATTTGTAAATATGTATGTAAGTATGTACGTATAAGCATTTGTGGGTTATTTTAGCAAAAATAAAATTTAACTTATAAAAACTTATAAAAATATTTCACTAATTACAAAAATGTTATGTGTTTGTCATATAAGCTATCATTTTCCCAAAAAAAAAACTAATTTATAAAAAGACATTTAAAAAACTTGGCTTTAGCGAGATTAGAACCCGCGCTAATTCAGCACAACTTGCATAGCATTTACCATCAACGCCACTGCAATATACGATCAGGTGGTAGCTAAAACGAAATAGCTTCACTTCGAGAGCGTCATCTGACAAAAGTAAGCTAAAGTAACGGCTGGAATTTCATGAATCAATTCTTAGAATATGCTAGAAGACACGCTTTTATATGTATGTATATACAACATACATATGCATATGACTGTATGCATAGAATAAACGATCAATATGTATGTGCACACGTATAGGAAAAACGCTCTGCTCCGCTGCTAGCTTGCTGCTTGCAGGTGCGTTTGCTAATTGGCCAAATATTTTGCTTATTAAATATGATCTACATTTCTATTGAATTTTGGTCATTTCTTAAGAAATACCAGCTCATTCACATTGCTACATTTGCAACTAAAATTAACAGGAGAATTCGGTAAATTTTTGAGTCGATATTCAAAATATAACAAAAATCAAAATTATATAAAATACCCATGTATCTATATGCAAAATTTTGAGAGTCTAGCTCTAAAGATATACGAGATATAAACGGGAATAGTTCTCTATGATTCCCCACTTTTTATTAGTTCAGGCCCTGCTTTATATTGATTACTATTAGCGCTAGAGACTTGAAATTTAAAATATACTCGGGTTGACCACCCAAAAAAAATTAGATATGTATGGCAGCGTTGGGACTGTGAATGAATATTCCGCAGTCGGTAACGCCCGACTGCAACGTTCTTACTTGTTATTACTGTTCTTAGAGAGAGACGCAATGCAATGAAATATTCTATTTCAAATCTTCGTTTATGCTTAAAGAGTAAAAGAAAAATGTAAAAGGAACGATGCAATTGACTATACGGTAAATTTTTTCGTCTGCTCCACCGTATATTTCGATGTCACGTGCGACCTCGAAAAATAGGTTTTGTTATCAGTAAGTCAACTGTATTTGCGCAACTAGCATCAAAATTTAGTAGCAAACATAGTTTTGCATTGCAAATTTATTAAAAAAAATTTCACACGAAAATATTAAGCTATTTGATTATAGTGTTTTATTTAAAGTGCGTAGCTTTCGACACCGTAAAAAGGTAAATAAAAAATTTTAATAAACCGAAGTGAATTTTAAATCTAGGTTCGAAATAATAAAATTTTGAATATATTTTATGATTGTAGATGAGTACAAAAAACAGCGAAAAATGCAAACGGTGGAGAGAGAAAGTAAGGAATGATGAAAACTATATATTAAAAAACCGTGAAAATTGCTGCCTGAAACAGAAAGTGTAATCGAAAAGAGGCGAAAATTGAATCGTATACGACAACAAAATAGACGACAAAAACTAAAAGAACAAAATAGTGTGACATTGGAACGAGTTAACCCATACTGGCCTTATCTTTGTAAGCAAAGCTTAGCCAAAGCTGTTAAAAAAGTAGAGACTGCAATGCCAAAAGACATGGAGAAAAGGCTAAAGGTTCTTGAAACTTTGATTTAAAAATATAAGCAATTTGAAGAAAAGCCAAACGTAAGCCAGACAAACCATAATATATCAGAAAGCTTAGTTAATGCCGTAGTTGACTTTTATCAGAACGATAATGTTAGTGTACAAGCTGCCGGAAAAAAAGAGACATTGAACATTAATGGAAAGGTAACTGCTAAGCGCTTTATGTTAATGACCATGTCTGAGACATATGAATTATTTAAAAAACAGTGCCCAAGCGAAAAGATAGGGAAATCAACTTTTTTTAAAATACGACCGCGCCATGTTCAGTTGGTTAGTAAAATGCCACACAATATGTGTGTTTGCATGTATCATGCTAATTTCTGTTATATTTTGGACAGTTGCTCGAAAAGTATTCAATGTGTATCCAGAGATTGTGAACAATTTCTGAAATCAGTTTGCTGTGAATATTGCATGACAAACAATTGCAAAAAGTGCCTAAAAAATTTAAATTATCAGTTTATTCCTCTTGCATATTTGGCTAATATGGAAGATGAAGTAAGCTGGCAACAATGGCACAAAGTACACAAGAGCATGGCTCTGTCCACTACGACATCATCTCTTTCCGATCTAATTTTTGTTTTAGAAACAAAGTTACCTTCATTTAAAACTCATTTTTTTGTGAAAAGAACTCAGCAAAAATATTTTCAAGAAACGAAAAAAAACCTGAAGGCCTCTGAACTCGTTATTCAAGTAGATTTTGCTGAAAATTACAGGCTAGCACAACAAAATGAGATTCAGAGTGCTCATTTTAGCTACCGCCAGGTAACAATTTTTACTTGCGTAGCTTGGTTGGAGGGTGCTTCACACTCATTTGCGGTGATAAGTGACAAACTTACACATAATAAATATGACGTATATATTTTTGTTTTGAGTCTTTTACGTAAAATTAATCAAATGTATGGGAATTTTACAAAAATATCAATTTTTTCCGATGGAAGTTGCGCTCAATTTAAAAATAAATACATCTTAAGTAGCTTAAATGACATCATAAAAGAAATAGGATGTTGTTATGTAGAATGGAATTTTTTTGCCACTTCTCACGGAAAGGGTGCCGTTGATGGAGTTGGAGCTGTAATTAAAAAAAAAGTATGGCAAGTAACCAAATCCCAGAGCCTTATTATACAAAATGCATTTTCCTTTTATGAATGTGCAAAAAATAATGTTAATGGCATTAAAATATATTTCTTGCCATTAGTTCAAATTGAAAGGCTATGTATACATTACAAATTGGATAAAAAATGGAACGATGTTACGAACATCCCGCATATATCGCAGTTTCACGCGTTTTGTTGCAATGGCCAACAGCTGCAAGCAGCTAGGACTGCATACTCCTCTATAAATAATGTAATTAAAGTTAGTTTTTAAGTTAATTTAGATTTTCTTTTTTGTTTTACTTATTTCAGATGAATATACCTATTTTTTTGTTTCTCTATTGAATATATTTTGTTACGTTTTTGAAATAATTAATAAATTGAATATATTGAAAATCATTTCTAATGCTTTTATTCATGTACAATAACTAAAAAATTAAAAAAAAAAAACCTACGGTGGAAAAAATGTCTCATTCGACACGTCACCTTCGACCCTGATTAAAACTAAAAAATAAAAAAAACTACTCAATATTTTTGAATCAAATAAAAAGCATTGTAAAGATGTGCCAATTTCTAATAATTAAAAATTATTCGTAATAAATTGTCTCTTAAGGTTTCGCTAAAATCTCAGGTTGAACTGTTCATTTAAAAAGCGACTTACCTTTTTTTGTAGCCTGCGAACCTCTTGGTTTTTTGTGAATATCTTGAAAACTAAAATTTACCTAAAATCAGATTTAGCACCAATTATAGAGCTAATCAAGAGCTAGAAGATTCACTATTCGTCAAAATAAAAAAATGTTTTGGCATTCGTTTTTTTTACCTCAAACACGTACGAATGTCACATTCGCCACTAGAGAATTGCCCATATACTAAAATAGCAAAATGATGTAGGTCGATCATTGTAACCTTCTTCCGCAGAGAGATTTCGGCAAATTCGTCGATATCGATTTTTTTTTATGTTCCCGACTGTATCTTTCTTACTTGTTTTAAAGACTACTTATAAAGACTTTTTATGTAATATGTATTTTTATTTCGTCTCTTAATATTCATTTTCATTGGTTTTTCCGCTTTTGAAAATTATATATATATTATATATTTGATACATATAGTCGTATGATAAGGTTTAACGTCATGTGTTTCTTACATAAAGAATTATTTTTATGAAATACAATCGCTCGACTCTAGCTTGATTAATTTTTAGGGCTTTTCAGTATATATCGTTAAAATTGTTTTATATCTGACTAATTGGTAAAATATATGTATGCATGTATATTTATATGTTAAACAATTTCATATAGTATTAACAAAATTTGACAAGCCGACCAATTTAATTTTCTTGTAATATACAATATAGATTTTTGTAATTCATTTATATAGAAGTATGCTAAATATTTTCGCAACGCTGTGGTGATAACCATTATCTATTAGACATCTATTGTTGCTAATCGTAAATGCTATAATTTGTATTTATTTTATTTCACTTTATATATACTCCAAATATGCCCCAGTACTTTATTTTCGGGTTCTGGCATTTCGCCAACTTGTCAATTTTCTAGATCCTAACTCCAATTCATTCGTGGGCAACGCGCTAAATTTGTTATATAACAATTACTTATAAGAGTGTGTGAGTGTATTTATATCTATAATGCATTATGCACAATGCGAATATATTTAAGTGTATATATCTGTAGTGTACATACGTATTACTATTGTTTTTGTTTAACACGTGGCTAAATAGTTATTTCATATTTAATTTTGCTTTGCTTTTATGCATTTTCTTGCTAACGACTTTTTATATAAATACTTTCGGCCGACTGAGCAGCATATCAAATATGTATATACACTATAATAATTCTTAGTTCATAATGCCATGCGGATGTAGCTTTATAGTAAGTATAAATGGGTGCGATTTATATTCATATATTTATATATGTTAAGTATTCTACAATATATATCTACAGTTATCCTATTACTCGGTTATCTCTTCAATCGGCTGGGTGTATTATCTATACTGCCTTGTTCATATACGTTAGGTACCATAATTTTCTAGCTGTAGGATTCTATTACTTATATATAGCTGCAGGGCTTCGTGGTATATACAGGAATATAATTATAAAAGAAATTTAAGACTGATGCACCTATAAGTAGGAATAGGGTAGGAATGTCAAATGAATATTCAAAGGAATTTCCAAAAAGGCATTTATGTAATTTAATAAAATAAATAAAAAACATGCTAATCAAGTACACAGACCTACAGGGCTTGATCATTACAATTCGAACGGCGCTCGTAAGTTATATAGTTATATAGCGTATGGGGAATGTCACAAAGTAGAAAAGCTGTCTGCTAATTAAAGTTAATCTTTAAACTAATTTATACTAGACGTCTTAACAAATATGAACTACGCAAGACTTTTTACTAATTGCACGGTTTACGTTTGCTTTTGTTTTATATAAATATATTTATACAGGAATATATATATTGAACTTAAGCGGACTTTTTAAGTATGTCAAGTATAAAAACATATGAAACATATTTGATTGATTGTTTTACACACAGATACAAATACATGCACATATATGTATAGGTATATATAATTGTTATGATAATTCGATTTTGGACTACATTGCTCTACCATCTGATCTAGCCGACATTTAGCTTAGGTTGCTTTCTTTTCTTTTCTTTTTTCTCGAGATTCGTTTAGGCGGTAAGTTTTTAAAAGCTACCAAGTCCTTAGTTCAAATATGTATAGGTTAATCAGTGGGCGGGTCGCCCCGCCGCACCACAACAAGTTGATTGACTACTTTGATTAGTTCGAGCAAAAACTGTATGCACACACAAGATATACATATATATATATATATATATATATATATATATAGGTATAGGGATATATATGCATTTAAGTATAAATTACTGATAATTAAACTTGTAACAGTCTTTTTGAGTTTACATTTTATACCAAAATCAAAGACCGGGAGTGATAAGAGATGCTAAAAACTAATCAAAATAGGGATAATGAAATGGGTATTAAAATTTATAATATAAGCGAGAGTAGCCTGAAAGCTTTTCCGACTTATTAGTCTCTATTCATATAAATAACTTTTTATTTTGCTACCGTTCTATCTTCTTTTAATGTCACCTTATGATCGGAAATATTTCAGACTACTCCCGTACTATGCATAGTATATATAAGTAAGTATTTTGTGGGCAGTATCTGGCTATAATACTTTAAAGTTAAGGTATCCGTGTTAATCGTAAATGCGTATTTATGCGTACAATTTAAAACAACGAACATGCAACATTTAACATGAACATGGAGTTGACAATGTTTTTGCTCCGTAGCCGGGACTTCAACTCCAACTTCTGGTAATTTTCCTGCTTCAGCTTCAGCTTCTTCAGTTTGCATAATTGTCGAACGATCCCAAATACTCCAAGGCAGCGCGATAGCAAAAATGATATTGATCCTGCAAAAGAGAAATTAGTTTCAGTCGACATATATTCTAAAGATTATGCAGAGGCAGAGCCTCAATCTTTGACAATTCAATTACAGATTGTGTGCATAAACAGTATTTCTTGGAGCTACTTACTTCCGTCTGCACCATGGCGGGTCGCTGAGATCGCAAAATGCGCACCGTTTGGAACACATCGAGCACACCTTCATATTGCATTCGCTCGAGCACAATGCTGAGTGTGATAAAGACGCCCGTGCGTCCCACGCCGGCTGAACAGTGAACCGTGATGGGTCCATCCTGTCCGAATTGTTCCTTGGTCTTGTGGACCTGTCCTATGAAATCGATAAAGCCCTCACCAGACTTTGGAACGCCCTGCTCTGGCCAGTCTATGAACTGGAACTGGCGAACGGTGCGTGAAGAACCATCGCGTGCATCGGTTACCTGACGGGGAAGAGAAGGCGGAGGTCGTATGAAGAGATATATGGGCATTGTGAAGTGGTATGAGCTACCTTAAACTCTCGTAGCTTGTACTGCGGCATATTGTACTCGGCAATGGGATCCACAACATAATACTGATAGCGTACGGAGCGCTCATGAGGCCAATATTGGAAGCACTTCTCCTACAAAAGGAAGGGTATACAGATTAAACGATGTCCAATATTATACAGAATGTATTGTTTACCCTGCCCATTTCCTTGAGTTTGGTTAGCATAACAACTATGGTTGAGTTGTGCTCCCAGAGCATGCGCCAGAAGTCCTCGGCGGTGTCCTGAACAGGTCCTTGAGCCGCAATATAAGCCGAACGATAACGATAGCCATCGATGAAACTGGCATTGACATAGTCGCTGCCCTCAATTCCATGGATGGGCGTCAAGTACACGCGACTCGATTCGTAGGGCAGAATGTGAACCAGACGATTCTTATGCTTGTTGCAGGCCAAATTAGCGGTGACGAATTTCGAAGAGTCCATCTTGACATTAGAGAGTTTTTTGAATTCCACCTCCATTCCCGAAATGCTCTCGCCCGGCTCGGTGGTGAGCAGCTTCTGCAAATGGCTATGCAAATTGCGTGCGGCTACCTCTGTCAACCCACAGATTATGGCCTCCAGGATGGCATCGTGAATGAAGATGTACTGATCTTCCGTTTGCACCATATAGTTGCGCTGGGCGCGCAAGCACGTCACATGGCCATAGATGTCGATGATCTTCTCGTGTTTCATGCGCTCCAGCATCGAGTCAATGACAATATAACAGCCAGTGCGACCCACACCCGCCGAGCAGTGCACCACAACAGGCCCAGATTCGGGTGGGGTGAGGGCACGACAGCGACGTAGAAACTGCAGGAAGGGAGCAGGATGATCAGGCACGCCATGATCCGGCCAAGCCGTAAACTGAAGCTGCTTTATCTCGCGTCGATCGTTGAAGCCCTGACGGCACAGTTGGAACGTGCGTATGCTGTAGGTGGCCAGCTCTTGGGTTTCAGTGATGGTCACAAAGATCTGGCCGTAGGTCTCGGTGCCACGAGAGGGCCAATACTGGTCGCACTTGATGCGTGTGCGTTCCTCCAGCCGGGTCATCATCACAATCGTCGCCGTCTTCAGCTCCCAGCACATGCGCCAGAAATCGGCGAACGTCTCCTGCAACGGCCCCTGGGTGGCTACATAGGCATTATGCTTACGATAACCATCACAGTAGTTGGCATTGATGTAGTCCGAACCGAGCACGCCCTCCTGGACGGGCAGCTGGACACGCGAATGATCGTAGGCGGTGACATTGGCATAGCGATTCTTAGACTTATTGTGCTCGTAGTTCGAATTGTCCCAGGTGAATTGCTGACCGGGCTCGATACTCTCGTACTCCTGCGAGAATTTCTGATTGTCATTGGACTTGAGTCTCTCAATGTGATTGGCAAACTCTGAGATGGGTATGGGCGGGTGTGAGATCATGCCAGGCGTCTGGAAGTTTAGTCGGCGCATATCAACTGGATCGCTGGGCGTTGGACCAGCCCCCAAATCGGCGGCCATCAAAGGACGTGTAACAGCTGCCTGATCTGGTGTTTTGCAGGGCTGCCTGCGACGCCTAACCACATAGAGCACAATCAATGTGGTTGAGACAACAAAGGCGGTTATCAGAGGTAGCACCACCCACAGGATCTCTGGCTCATCCTTGTTGCGATTAACAGAAACCTCAGGCTCTGAGGGCCAGTTGGGATCAGGGCGATGAGGACGTTCGCCGGGCGGCGCTTCGCGCATATCAAGAGATAAGAACTCAGAGAAGGGACTCGATGTATACAAATGCTTTTGCGGGGTATCTACAACGGCGCGCACAAAGATACGATAGCGTTTCTCTCTTTCCAGCTTACGATTGGTAAAATTGTGATAGTCATCGCCTGAGCCCAGGTGGAAGGTGAAGGGTATGGAGCGTTGTGGAAACTTAGCAGCGATATATGGGGCATTGGGACGCTCTGGCTTATTGCGACCGGGCAGCAGATCATCAGTGAGGAACTGATCGGGGTTCTTATGCAGATTGGACTTATCCTCGGGCACCACCACTAGATAGTAGTGCGAGATTGGGCCGTACTCCTCGGATGCCTGTGGCAATATAACCAATATCTCCTCGCCATTTACCACGCCGTAGAAATCGGGTTTGACCATGGGCTGTGGTGCAGCCATTTGAGTGGTCACTGTTATCTTCGTCGGCGGTCTGTAGGAATAATCCGAGGGTATGGCACTCACATTTACGTTGTAAGTGGTAAAAGGACTCAGTTCGTTGATCGTGTGCGTCTTTACGAAGTGCTTTAGGATTATCTCACGCTTCTGCACACTTTGTGTTTGGGAGAAACCCTGCGAGTCCACGAACACCTTCATCGCATCGAAGCTGATCTTGTAGTTGACGGGATTAAGGCGTATGGGTGGTGACCAGGAGAGGGTCATGGAGTGTGTGCTGACATCGTGAGCACGCAGATTGAGCGGGACATCCTCAGGCTTGATGCGCACTGTAACCTTTTCACTAAGACGTCCCAGCCCATTCTTAAACCTGGCTGCGATTGCTACGGCATACTGGGCAAACTTTTCTAGATTAACCAGATCGGCCGATTCAGTTAGACCCACGGTCTTCGTTTGCCAATCATCTAGATCCTCAACGGCAGTCATGGTGTAAAAGATCTTATAGCCCAATAGCTTGCCACGACTTGGCACCGGCTCCCACCATATTTCCGCTGTCTGCTCGGAGGTGGCCACCGCCTGCACGGACATTGGGGCTCGTCCCATATCCCGCTCCGTTTCTATAATCATCTTCTCACTAAATGGGCCCGCGCCCTGCTTTGTGTACGCACGCACGCGAAAAACGTATTCGGTGTTCTCCTCCAGGTTGGTGAAGACCGCCTTGCGCAGGGTCATATTTCGCTCTGAGCCCAGCCCATGATCAATTTTCTTATGGAACTGCACATCATAGCGCGTAATGAGCCCATTGCGATGATCGCGCGTTGGTGGGTCCCAGGTGACGCAAAGAACATCGGGTGTTTGGAAGCGTTTAGTTATATTGGATGGCGGTCCGCCTGGTGTGCCTTCAGGAGTTTGGAAGATCTTGACTGTTTCCTGGCCAATGCCGATATGATTGCTGCCTGCTACACGAAACTCGTATTCAACGCCGCGTTCGAGATCGTTGAAACGTTTCTTGGTCATCTGTGGTCCGGAGAGCATCTCCTCCTTCAATGCCTGATCCTTGACGCCCCAGCGCAGGCGATAGCCACGCAGCTCCCCATATGTTTGCGCTGGACGTTCCCATTCCAGTTCGATAGAAACAATTGGTTCGCGTTCCATGATCTTAAGACTTACTGTCGGTCGTACGGGCACACCTCCGGGGGTCTTGACAATCACCGCAGTGCTACGATCGCCGTCACCTTTGCGAGTCAAAGCAGCGACTTGAATGGAGTATTTAGTGTCGGGTTGCAGGCCGGTCACACTGTATTCCAGCGTGTCGACCACATCGAACTTGAACGGTTCGTTGAGAAAGCCCTTTCCCTAAGTGAGAGTAATATATGAAATTTTAGTTTGGTTATTCCTTCCTATACTCTTTCTCCTGCATAACTCACCTCATCACGCATTTCCTGCACGTGGATGTGATAACCGCGTATGATGCCATTCCGATCTTTTTCGAGAGGCGGTTTCCAACTTACATGAATGGATGTTGAGTTTAGGGGCGTAGCTTTGACATCCTGCGGATCTCCAGGCACTAGAGGCGATGGCGAAGAAACAATAGATTAGCTAACGGTAAGCACAAGTTACGTGTTTGCATATAGCTGCTTGAATACTTAAGTTTACTTAGGAGCTAACTTAGGTTATATTATTAGACATTGTTGGATCTTGGGCATCTTAAGACTAAGTTGCTTAAGTGTAAGACATAGATGAAACTAGAGACAGTAAACACTAAGTGCTAAGGTTGCCTTAGACCCTAGGAGCAATATACAAAAACCAGAACGAACTTAGCTCCAAGTCAACCAAGTCACCACATCACAGTTAGAAAAACAAAATATATAATGTTGTAAATTGTAAAATTTTTATAAAGTATCAAAGAAAGTGCTGCTTAGGTGCTATATGTAAAGTATAGTTAGAGTTATAGTTATAGTTTAGGTAGGTATATATAAATAAACAAATAAATATAGGTTGCTCAGTAGTAGAGTGCACAAAAAGTGAATAAGAAGTGCATTGATACCTTGCTAATGTATATGTAGTATATATAATACTTATAGAGTAGCTTCAAAAATGTACACAAAAACTTGACAATCGAAATAAGATCGAATCAGAGCATCGGTTTTAGGTTTCAGCTCTTGTTCAACTCTTTCGACTGGCCAAAAACAAACATGTAGGCATTCAAAAATTTGTTTTTTTTACTGTTCGTGTGCAAAACATATAGTGGAAATCAAAAATATATATTTTAAAATATATATATATATGTACGTATATATTAGATCAGTAGTTATTTTTGGCGGCTCTTGGTGGAAAAAGACAAGAGCCCTATTACAAAATCCTCGCTGACATTTTGGCATTTAAAAATGTTTTGTTTTTAAATAGAAAAAACATGTCAAAAAACAAAAAGAGATTTGATTCTTTAGTGATTGGTCAACATTATTTGGGGACCAGTACAAAAAGAATTACAAATATTTAATTTTAGATATATATATAAATGTATGTATAGGGCATTCTTAAACATTATAGTCAAACCATTTAAAAAATACTCACTCTTTTTCTCTAAATAGATTTAAAATGTGTTTTTTATATTTGTATTTTTTTTTAAATTTAACCACCATCCATTAAAGAGTTGCGTTCAAAAATCAAATTTCGCAATATGTTTTTTTTTTGTTTTTAGTTTTGTATTCACACATCAAAAAAGTTTTCAAAAATTTTTGTTTTACGGTTTTCCATTTCGAGTTTGCATTCAAAAAAAGGTGCACGAAACAGAGCAAGTAGAGTGCAAGGTGCGAGTGGCCAAGCAAAGATATATTTGGTATTTTTTAGTGTGTTTTATATATGAAAAAAGATATAAGATATAGCTCTTTAGTTTACAGTATACAAAAAGTATTTAGTGCATATTACAAGGGGGATTAACGGGGCTTCAAGTGAAAAGAAGAAACTAAAGAGTTGTTGTTGTTCTTAAAATAAAATAGGAAAGAGGGGATGATTAAACATTTGATACATGTATGAATATTTGATACAAAATGTACATATTTGTTGGCACACCCGCTTTGATACTCTATTTAATTGTCGTAAATAGTTCTTATGATGTGGTATTTTGTAGAGCTTAAAACAAGCCTAAAACTTAAAGCTAAGCCAAATGTATTATTGGGTTAGACTATTCAAATAAATTATTTAATTTCTTATTATATGCGCATATAGCTTCTAGTTTGCATATAGAACTTGTTCACTTCATTAAAAATTTGTTGAGCAACTGCATAATAGAAATTATTCAAATGCGACTCGCGGCACAAATGTTAAATTATGCTTCATTAGTGTCCTCCTGCACAGTGGGGCAAGAGTAATAAAGGGCTGAGGGCTGCGGGCTGAGAGCTGAGAGCTATGTCAACTGTAGCACTTTGCATCAGCTTTGTCTCTCTCTTGTCATTTCACATGCATTCACAAATACACACCGACTCCCACACACTCACTGTAGGAGTATATAAAATAATTAAAATGCTAGGAGGTCTTCTCTATATAAGTATATATGTTTTTTTTTCTTTTTTGTGTGCTGTTGAATAGAAAGAATAAAGGTACGTGCTAGTGCCAAGCTAAGCTACAAAATTTTTGAGCTGCTTTTTTTTACAGCTCTTAGTTATTTGTATACCCTGCAAAAGAATTACAATTTGGGCATGTTAAGAATGTATAGGTAATTTTTTAAAGTTATTAAATAGCTTAAAAGACTTGACAGCAATATTTTATATAGATCTTAACGGTAGTATGGCAATACAATTTTTAAATATATAAAAAATATTAATAATTGTTGTTGAAAATCAGTTCCTTTTAAATGTGTTTATTAAGGAAAAGTAAAATCCTTATTAGAAATTTTACTCTTCAAAGACTCGTTATATACCCAAAATTCTTACAAGTATCAGCTCATGCAAGTTGAGCAGATCCTTATCTCTTCTTCTTTTGCTATAATCCAATTTTTTTCGTATTTTTTTTTCTCGTTTATAAAACGAGTTTGTATGTGTGTGTTTTAGTCTATGCTAGCACACACAAAAGGCGAGCTGACTGCATTAGGAACTGACACCGCAAGGGGTAGGGCGGGCATTAGAGAGTGAGGGAGGGACGTAGCAAGTGCCCAGCTTTGGGGCAGGTGCTATTTGCATTTCGCATTGAAAGCAAAGCGCAACGAAGCTAACAAGCGAAATATGTGAGCGAAAAACAAAAATTAAGAAAATAAAACATACATATATATATTTTATATATACATATGTATGTATATGCATATACAAGATATATCATATATGGTATACGAAATACTGTAGCATACTTATGCGCTGACCCTTTAACTGTGAAATGCTGCAGCCGCAGGGATATCAATGGAAGTCACACACATTCACACATTCACACACACACACACACACACACGTACACAGCTTTGATTGTGCTAAATTGAGTACAATTAAAATGATATATATATATATATATATATATGTTGTAGACGACACAGACAGAGAATAGAGAGCTGTGCAGAAGAATAATGTGCTGACTAGACACGTTGAAGTGCTTGAGGTGCATTGCTCATAAAATATAATATAATATACATTCATGATACGTCCAACTCTAAATAGGAAAAAAGTAGCCATTGTGGACTACAGTGTATCTATGCATGTGTGTCCTTTGACCCCACATTATCTTTGTGCTGGGTGCATTTGCTGTTGCATAGCTTTTTTCAAGTGCTTTTGACAAGTAAATTGTAGTGTGCTTAATGGTTAACTTAGTTGCGATTACTTGACTAGGTGCTTAGCATTAACTAAAATTACAATCCATTAAACTGTGTTAGCCAAAAACAAATCAAATTAAGTGAGTGCCAACACTTTGCCTCATCATCTTCATCATTTTCTTCTTCTACTTTGTGTTGAAATAACTTAACAGGTACTTTGTAAATCAAGATGGTTAATTTAACAAGCAGTTCAACTTATCAGCTAACAAGCAGAGTTCATGAGTGAGTGCGAAAAGCGTTTATAAACCAAAATGGGAAAATAATCAAAGTGCGAAAGGGATTGCAACAATGTAAACTAAAGTGTAGAGTTATAGCTACAAGGGAACTGAATATAGGATAGCGAAGTCAACATATAAAAGAAAATATAGTAAACTAAGATATTGTAAGCTTAGTTATGGAGTCGATTGTATAAAAATAAATAAAACGCTTAGCAATTGTTCATTTAAACTAGCCTGTTTGAGAGTTAAAGATGACTTAACAAGTATCTGCATTAATTATAGATAGTCTGAGAGAGTTGTAGCTGGTACTTCTGTAATTTTGAATTGTAAAATCGAAGGCTGCTTCTAAATCGATCAATGTACAGGGTTATCCATATTCGATGAACCCATCTGGCAGTCCTATACAGGTTTCCCATTGTTGACAATAATAATCATTTTATTTAATTCAAGTAGATTTGTTGACATCATTCAAATGGTTTTGCAACGTATTGATATAGGGTTGCCAGAAGTCTATATTAATCAAATTCTTAGAAACAGCACTACAATTATAAGAATTACTAATAATAATAAGGATATTTCCATAATGCCCTTTCTTTAGAAAATGAAAAAGTCCGTAATACGAAATACTTCGTAGTTTATTTAATGAGGTCATGACTTGTTTATAAGAATATATTTATATATTATATATATAATTTTTTTTTTTTTAATTTTTTCTGTTTTTTTTTTCGTGTTGAGGTCGAAAATTATTCTATTCTTTTTTGACATGCGAAATTCAGTTTCGTTGCAAATTTCAGTTTGCAAAACACAAAAGCGTTTTTGTGTGGACTTTAGATTAATTATCTCTCACAAATGCTCAAAAACAATATAAATTGTTAAATTTACTGGCTTAGCTGTCAAGTTTATACTTAGAACAAATAATAAACAAATAGTTTGAGTAAAAGAAAAAACAGTTTTACATTGTTGCTTTAACAAATGGACAGATTAACTGCCCAGAAAAAACAGATGGATGGAGAGGGAATTGTAGGCGACATAGAGAGAGCGAGAGAGTGAGAGAAACGGAGAGTAGGGGGCAAACAGATGCAAATGTGTTAACTGGGTAAACATGCAGGTGATGGCAAATAAAACTTAATCAAAAGTGTCAACAGAATACAAATTAAATACAAAAATCAAATAATTTTTATGCGAAAATCAATTTAAGGATTTTTGCCATGTATTCGCGCATTTGCATAGCGATAAACAACAACAAAAAAGTCACATATGTATATTAAGGGGCGTGGGGGTCAAAGTGCAAAATGTTTGCCCACAAATAAAAAAGAAAATGTAAATATCAAAAAACAAAAACCAAACTCGGGAGTAAAGCCCAAAAAATTTTACAACGAGCTGTTGCAAAATGTTATTAAACATGTAAATATATATATATATATAAATATATATACATATATATGTGTGTGAGTACAATTAAAAACAAAAAAATAAATATGGCTGTGTTTGTGTGTATGTAAATAAATGCAGCGAAACGTTTTGCATTATTTGCCTTAGGTAAACCACAATAAAAGAGCTTGTGCATAGAGAGGCGGGAGGGAATCGAGGGTGTTGCAGGGTATCGGGCAGGAGGCTTAGACTTTTATTATGCACGCATATGACATTTGTGTTGAGCTAGGCCCTATTAGGCACACTTTTTAGGGGGTTGGGTACTTGTTTACATTTATAATTGCATAAATTTAATTATGTAAATAAATCAATTTAATATTTTATGCGGCTCTTTTGGTGGTTCGTTCGCAAAAAAGGAAAAAACAACAAACAAACTAACTAAATTCACGAAAATCATAAATTTGCGTGTGTTTAGATTATATTTATGTTTGTTTAAGATAAGTGTTTGTTTATAAGTATTTGGTATCTGGTGCGCTTACAAAAACACAGAGCTCTTATTATGTTTTGTGCTATACAAATTACCACAAAAAGTTGATGCATTATATCATAAAAAATTATCGTATATATATTTATAATATTTATCCAATCATTTTTTTTTTTTTTTTTTTTTTGTTTTTTGCAAATTAGATTTGAGATTCAATTAAATAACAAAAATTCGTTCTTGCATATAGTACACAATATAGGAGTTGTGCTAAAAAAGAGTTTCGATTGCATTTTTATTTGATAGAGATACAAGTGCAAAAAAGTTGTCAAAAATTGCGCCAAAAAATATGCAATTTTATAGTACCAATAAAAATTTTCAATTTTCAATATAGTCAATTTGAAAGCAAACAAAATTGAAAAACAAAAATAATCTTAAATGGGTTTCAAATCAAAAATTCAGATAACATATGAAAAGAAATGATAAAGAACCAAACTAAAGACATTTAAGCAAAATCAACAAACTACTTATTCTGTCATTTCTGTAAAATATGAAAAGAATTTGATTTGTTAATTAGAAAATCTTTAGGGGAAGAAAGAGAGTATAGAAGAATAAATATAGTTGAAATTTTTATTCTTACTTATTTCTTTAAAGTACTTCTAAGAAATTGGTTTTGAATTTTAAACGAATTAGAACAAAACAATATCTTCGACGTATTTTCCTAATTTTTAAATTCTTAAATAAGCAGAAAAAGATTAGTTAAAACATAAATTTTTTTCGGATTATAATTTTGAAGAATTCGTAAGAATATCAGCTGAAAATTTTAAAAATTTAGAAGTCAATGTTGAAGACAGCGCAGAAGTTGGGTTTAGAAAAAAGATAGAATACGTCCTTCAGATTTTAAGAATAGTTTTTTAAAGAAGAAGCTAAACAACTTTACCAATCTTATACTGTACAGAAAAAATTGGGAAGAACTGATAAAGAATATCAGAAATATATGAACATGTAAGGGAATTTTCCTGATTAATACATTAAACTGAAATATATAAAAAACGGAATTGAAAACAACTATGAATATAATTACATAGTCTACAAAGAAAGGGGGGATATAAAACATAGCTGCATTCAAAAATAGATGAATGTTTGCAGCTTTTATTTAACACATATATGATATATGATATATGATTATGGTATGTGTATGTGGCAAATGGTATTTATTGCCAGTCGCATAGCTAATCGACTTTGGGTCAATACACTCACAAACACACATACACATACGCATACAAAATGGTTATATTTTTAGTTTTATTTTTCTGATCAAAAAAGAAAATCAAAAATAAAACGCTCCATTGCGGCGTTTCCGGCAGCTCCTGCGTTGGGGATGCTCGTTATCAAAATTCAAAAATCGTATAAAAATTTGTTCATTTTTGATTAATTAGTTAGGTTTGATAACGTTTTATAAATAAACTAAAAATATTATAAACTAAATGGAAAATATGATGATAGAAAATAAGTGTAAATGAGAAAATGATAAATGTGAACAAAGAGAAAGAGAGAGTTAGAGAGACTTACTCATAGGTAAGATTGTCATTGGCATACATACCATCCTCTAGGGTGCGCGTTATGATTGGATGGGAGCGCGGACCATCGCCTACAGAGGTGCCGGCTAGCACCCAGATCTTGTATTCGGTCCAGCGCTTGAGCTCGTCGAGCACAATCTGGGTCATGTTCAGGGTCAGAGTGGACGCCTCGTCGTCCGCCCGGCCCACCTCGACGAACAGCACCTTATAGTATATGATCCGGCCGTTGGAGCGCTCCGCGGGCGGAGGCAGCCAGCTAAGCGCGATCGTTGTCGAGCTGTTCGCAATCGCCGTGATATTGCGTGGCGGAGCACCTGGTACTAATTACACAATATAGATGGGAACGTGTGGTTGTTGTTTTTTTGTTTTGTGCATTGAAAATTTGGTTGCGATATAGCCAGAGAGAGATATGTTTCATAGCGTTCAGCGATTAGCGTTAAAACCAAACGAAAATTGTTTTTAAACCAAAAACATGTAACGAAAAAAAGCACCAAAATAATGTTTGAATAAATGACATAATGGATAATAGGCATAAGTATATATAGGTTGGCATATAAGTTAGGTTTTATATCAAAATCATAAGTTCGAAACTCAAATACAAGACATAAAAATTCATTTTGATCGATCCAATGGTTTATGCAAATAATGTAGCGTTTCTTCTTTTTTTTTTCTTTTTTTTTTTGAGAAGTTTTTCTTCTCGCTTAAATTAAATTGTGCATATTTTTTGGTAACGATTTTGAGCTGAAAAACTAACTACACACTGAGAAAAATTGATAGTATATAATAGAGAAATAACATTTATAATATAAATAGTATTTAAAGTTGCAAAAGCGTGCACTAAACGAGCTCTACAAATATTTTAATCTATATTACTTGATGCAAATATTTAAAGCGAACTTAAACTAATTGTACAGGTCACACACATACACAAACACACTCAAACACACATACACAGGCACACATTTACTATGAACATTAAATTTGCATAAACCATGTGGCTTTGGGATTTTAATTTGTTTTTATTTCTTACATAAAACATGAAACTAATAGCCAGAACATGAAAGTAGAAACTAACATTTATTCGAATATATATATTCAGCATGTCCTTGATGCTATCTCAAGTGCACCAAATTGTTTAAGCTTGTATGGAAATAATAATGTTATGCTTAATTGAAACGCAATCACTACTAATTGATATATAGCAAAAACCCAAATTGCAAACCCATTTCAAATAACTTTCATGACAAACTGCAAGGAATAAGTCAATTTGGACCACTGAGTAGTAATCCGCATGCCAAACTGATATCTCGTTTGGTTGATTCTTTCTCACTCAGTCAGTCAGTCTCTCTCACTCGCTCCCTATACGGCAGCCACAAAACAATTGTTAAGCCAGAGAACCACTGGAACCACTTAAACTTTAATTATGCGCCAAATCAAGCTAAGAGTATGCAAAACGTGCAAATATGAAAACCAAAAGTGATGCATTACAAATATAGAATAAACACACACACACACTAACATACACATATTGATGTATATAAATAATATAATATATTGTATGTAGTGCAGAGAGACACATTTAGTTATACTTAAGCTCTAACAGCTTGTTTGCCTTGAACATTTGTCTTGGCGCGTTACTCTATTAAAACGCATTTCAAAATCAATTACGTACTACAAATTCAAGAGAGAGTGAGAGAGAGAGAGACCGAGAGAGATGGAGAGTGAGAGTGAAAGGTAGTGCAAATTAGAAAGAGAGCGTTGCATACAGAAACGGCAAAGTTCATTGTCTAGAAATTTTGGATTGTGGTTTTGTGCAGTTGCATTCGAATTTGGGCATGCGAAGGCTAGGCCAAAAACTGCAGATACTTTTAACCATAATTTGCATAATTCAAGAAATGAAATAAAAATACATACACATACGCATTCTCTTATAAACTTATACATATTTTATATATTTTTGTTGAGTATAAATATCGTTTGCAATCAAAATAATCTTACAAGTAAATTTACTGTTTTGGTCATTTTTTTTAGTTTTCTGTACTGACGTTTGTGATGTGGTGTTGTTTACAGTGTTGGCTAACGTGTGAGGTTTTTGTTTTTGAGGTTATGTTTCATCAGTAGAGCGCAGAGTGCTTAAAAGTAACTTGGTATTTATTTGGGCCAAATGACGAATTTATTGAAACACTTGCATTTTTACGGAGCATATAAGGAGCAATTATAAATATATATATATATTCAAAAATTAAAGAAAAATATAAATAAATATTTTATATATTTATTAAAAAATATGTAAAAATAAAAATCGATTACGTAATACTCCATAAAAATTACATGAGTATTGAAAATGGGAATAATCAATAAGTAAAAGAGGTCTAGAATGAAACTTTTGTTCTCCATTATAGTGTCTATTAATGGTTACATCATTCCTCGTTCTACTGATGAAACATAATTAGCTGTTATAAGCCCTGCCTTTGCCAACTCGATATTAGAATAGACATGGGCTTATACATATGTGTTTGTATGCCTAACTAACCTGTTGTATGTATGTTATATGTATTAACTAAGCTATGATAACTTGGATGTAGATGTTTTTAGGAGTAGTCTAGTGTAAATATATGTATGTATACATGTATAAAGTATATAGAATGTATATAAACTGAACTATAAGTATTTGATAAATATTATATAAACTTGCAGTTAACTATAAACAATCACATATCATACAATAAATATCTTATTAAGGCATAAAAGTGCAAGTCATAACACACCTCACATACGCACACATACGCACACACACACACACACTCGCACACATACACTTCATTTTTACCTGTCTCCTTGCGAATGCCTTAACACACAATGGGAATAATCGCACACACACACACACTCGCACACACACTTTATCAATAAACAGTTATTTGAACTGAATAATCAACTACATTTATAGGCATTGAATATGACATATAAGTAGTTATATATAAATGTATATTGTATATATTTATAGTTATAAGGAACGAAATTTATGTTTAGAGTTTTTGAATTTTTGATTGTATTTGTACTTAAGCTAGAAAAACTCGTACTACGACTTAGTTGAGTTTTGTTTCTGTTTCTTTAGCGGATATCCGTTTACCTAACTTAGGATCAAAGACTTTCAGCCACTTACCATATTGCTTGGTGCGAACGGGAATGGGCGGGGTCGTTGCGCCCTCGCCGCGCTGCGAACGTGCTGCCAGCCAGATGTAGTAAAGGGTATCGGGATACAAACCATCAAGCGTGTAAGACTCGGAGTTCGAGATGCGCCTGCAAGGAGGAACACTCGATTTTGCATATCTGATGGCCTTATAAATACATTCATATGTGTAACTCACTTGTGATGATCCTGATTGGCGTATGTGTCATTCCAGTAGAGCTCGTAGTGCACAATGTTCTCGCTGGAATGAGTCGGCTTGGACCACTGCAATGTGACTGCGGTCTCGCCGATATCAGTTGCCCGGAAATTGCTCGGTTGTGACGGCACACCTGTACACAGAGACATACAAATACATACACATATACATATACATACACGTATAGATATATCAAATTGTATACATATGTGTTTCGCATTCACGTAGGCACATATTTGGTTTTCGGTTTTCGGTTACGGTTTCGGTTGGTTCGGTAATAATGAAACGGAAATTACGGAAATTAAATAAAATACACAAACAAATCAATGTGGCATTTATTTATATATGTATATACGAGAAACATGCGCCCATTCAGATATTATGATTCAGATACACTCGGGGACATGCAAACCAGCTGGCCACATGAACATGTAGCGCAGTTGAAGCCTGCAAAATTGATTGAATTATTTGCTACATCCAAATATTGAAATGCAAACGTGTTTGGCCATTGCCAAAAACGAAGACCTGTCCTCATTTTTTTCTGGCATATTTACATTGGTCTAATAAAGTTATACATTTTCATGTGTCTCTCCACATTGTATGCCCTATATAGATAACATTAATGCAATTGTGAATAATGCGTAAGCGGTGACTGTTTATTTTATCTGCGATAAACTCGATTTACGATTACCTAACTGAATGCACCTGGTGGGATATAATTTAAAACTAGAGTTTTGCGGTGTGTTCCTCACAAAAGGAACTCTCAACTCTAATAGAAATTGTTTGCAATTAGATAAACTGAAACTAAAGTTATTTTATGAGTAGAAATCATATTTTCCCTTTACCTTTTATACCAATATAATCAATTATTAAATGCCTACAAATCTAACAACGTTATAAAATACTTAAAGTTTTCAATTTATCTTATTTTGCAATTTTTTATCTGATATATAGGTGAAACTACGTTGCTTAAATTTTCTGCTGGAAATCCTCACTAGGAGCCGTACAAAGGGCTTACGGTCAGAGAGGTTGGCTCAAAACGAAGTTAAGCGCATTAGGCAACACAACTGCAAATGCAACAAATTCAAAGTCACACTATATACTGACACGCCCCCTGGCATACGGGGCGTTCTCGCATCGCTCGCTGCCTGCCAGTCGAAGACCTCGGAAGCCACAAAGCTGCATATCAAAGTATGGCAAATGCAATTGCTTCAGCAGTCAAATTTAATGAATATTTGCTGCACACTAGAATGCACAAGCATAACACATGCACATATACATGCACACACACACGCACCCACGCACATGTAAGTAGAAGTAAGTAAATGTTATAAATGGATTTGATCCAGAATCAACTTGGCATTCAGCTAAAAGAAATCAAATTCTGCTGTTCTGGAGTGGCTAGAGAATGCGAGTTATTTAAGTTTAAAGCAGTACTACATTCGGAATAAGCTAGAATTTATGACAAGAGCTGCCAGATGGGTAAAATGCCTTTAAAATAACATAGTGTGTGCATAGTGCTAATTACTCATTACCTGACTGACAAGCAAGCGAATTAGCCACAATAATGTTGTTGCTATGCAATATCGATCTGGCCAATAAAACCCATGACAAAACTGACTAAAAAAAAGCTCTTTTTAAAATTAAATTGTGTTAGTTGCGTGACATACAATGGATGGAGCTTATTGCGTTTATTCTTTAAATTAAGTGGGACTGAATAGAAATGCATGCCATATTGACAACAAATAACACCTGCTAACTATCAAATCATGACACTCAACAATGAGCAATACAATACACAAACAAGTTGACGGCTATGCCTAGTTAATGCACTTAGAGTTGCCAGACTGTCAGAAATTATTAATTATCTGCATTGAGCTGCACATTTTGAGTCCTAATTAAATAATTGGTGTAATCTATGCGGGTTGATTTAAGCAGTCAACTTAATTGCGTATTTCGCAATTAATTGCATACGATTTACCATCCATATTGGTGAATGTAGGCCGAAGGCTGCAGGCTGTTGGCACTCACCTTGCTGTGTCTTCACCTGTACTGGGGTGGACATAGGACCGGCTCCCATGGAGGTGTACGCCTGCACACGAACTGTGTAGATGGCATGAGGCGTTAATTCCGAGACCGTTGTCAATTCGCTATTGTCAATCATTTGGGAGTTCCAGGAGGCTTCCGGCTGATTCGAGTTGGTCGTATAGTACACCTTGTAGCCCTATAGAGATTGTAGTTTAGGACGAGAGAGAGAGAGAGAGAGAGAGACAAAGAGGATTATTAGAATTAATTTCGTAAGACCATAAGCCTATAACGAGCTGCAGCAACGTTCAATTGCTCAATTTAAGCAAATGTTTATTCAGCCAAAAGTCATACGGTTCCATGAAACCTTTTACCCGTGAAGCTCAATTAAAAGTCGCATCTCTTGAAACCTTTTGCTGACCATAAATTGCTGGTTCGAATGAGATATGGCTTGTGGTCTCAGATTTGCGTAGTTTATAATTTTGGCCTTGTGGCGAGCAGTGTTTGCAGCTGCAACTGCAGCACGACGTGCCACGGGGCACACAGCAACAGCAACAACAGAGGCAATGGAGACCGGCCACAACAATTGCGGCCTAGCACTTGACTCGATCAACGTGCAGCCCGCCGCCAGCCAGGCGAGGCGAGGAGGAAGCAGCCAGGATCTGGCTTGGGGCATGCAAACTACAAGCTACAAGCTACAAGCCAACTGCTGGCTAACTGGCTAACTATGTGGCTTTGATTTCATTCGCACATTTGCATTTAACCGCTTGTCTTGCGCCCCTTGCTCCGTCTGCTGTTCTCCGTCTGCGTTTTAATGCCAAACATGGCTAACGTCATTTCGGCCACTTCCCTGCCGCCCCAGGATCTCTGGCCTTTCGACGTGACAAAGTGTCGACCCTTGGCTCGGTCTGCTGTGCAGCTTTAGCTGGAGTCTGTGTTCCTGTTCGTTCTCTTGTTTAATATGCGTACTCAATGCCAGGTACTTACGGTCACTTGTCCATTGGGCGTCTCTGGTGGCTCCCAAGTAATAACCATCGTTGAGGAGCTCAACGGCCGCACTTGCACATTACGTGGCGCACTTTCCATTTCTGAAAAGAGATAAGAACAGAGAGAATGAATGAGAGAGAGAAAGGGAAGGGAAGAGAGATATAGAGAGAGAGAGAGAGAGAGAGAGAGAGAGAGACAGACGGAGCGCATGAGTGCAAGTGAGATAAAAGGGATTATTATCATTGTTAACACATTTAAAAAACAAAAGCGAGAAAGTTCATCATCTGCATTTTGAATATGCGAACCCTGAAGACGAGGAGAGAGAAACAGAGACAAAGGGAGAAGCTGAAGAACATTGTCAACAATCTGAATGTTTATTCAATTTGAATATTCCATCATAATTAAGCGGTACTGCATCAAATTGGCATGTTAACTAAAGTAATTTAGTTTTCGAATAGTTTTTAATCAGTTAGAAATGTAGTTTTAATACAACTACGAAAATGCCAACGTCAAAGCAGACGGACCGACAGACAACCGATTGATGCGTTTCTGCTAAATGAAATTTTTGGCATTTACAGCTGGATTTAAAATCAAATGCAGAGCCAGGTCGAAAATAGGCCAAAACATGGCAGCACCAGCAGAAGAAGAGAGACATAGGGAGAGACAGAGAGAGAGAGAGGGAGAGAGAGAGAGAGAGAGAGAGAGAGAGAGAATGCTGGGACTATCGAACGCTCCACACAAATGTTTTACAATGCAAACAATCATCCATCACAATCGCTGGGAATGAAGTTCTGCTAAATGCACGTCCGTCTGCCGGACTCCTCATTGTAAACATATTTTTGCACTGCTCCGGCGCATTATAGTGCGAATTTTGCATTTATAATGTGCAACGCAATGCTGCAAAAACACGCATAGCTCAACATTTAACACACACATATATGCACACTTGCTCACACTCACTCACACCCATTAGCTGATTTTCTATGTGCGAAATACAATGCCCAACAATCGCAGCTAGAATCAGTTGAAATGCCAACAACTGTCTATTGCCATATTATATGCCAGACAGTTGCTCTCGGATTTTATTAACCATACCCTAGAATCTAATACGGAATGATAGGGTATTTCAGGGAGTATTATAAGAGGTATAATATTCGCATTTATATAAATTTACTTTATTTTGAGCTTTACGTAACAAAATTGAGAACAAGTAGCGTTTTTCTTCTAGTTCTGTCTCCCTTTTATAATAACTATTAACTATTCTGGATTATAATTGTTTCGATCTAAAAGAGTTTAACAGAATACATATCTGGAAAACAGCTGCGGTTAAGAATTCTTGTTGTATCTTAACATCAAAATAAAATCTTTGAATATTCCGACAAATAATTCTGATTATTATTTTTACTATCAATGCTCTCAGGTGGCCAATAAGCTTTCATATATTCAAATAGTATCAAAATCTTAAAAAAAAAAAAGAGTTTCATCAATTCGAAATGTCAGAAGGAAATACTCTCTATTATATTCTATTCTGTTCTATTTCACGAAGTCAACAAGATTTATTCTTTAAGTTTCAATATACTTTAATTGTGTGATGGCAATTCAGGGAATAATATTTATATAAACAATATATATGTGATTTAAAACTGAAATTTTCTTTCAGAGAAATGGGCCAAAATTGTTGAATAGATCAAAAATGTGTTACATTTCAATGTTCGATTCGAAGCCTGAATTAATTATGATACTAGAGGGTTTTTATCATAATTTTGACATCAAATGAAGCGTTAATATTGGGTTAGCAAACATAAATAGCATTTTAATTAATTTTTGTTGCATAACTAATAGGGCATATAGGAGTTGCTGGCTAGGTTGAACAAATGTTAATTGACATACCTATGTTAAGTTACAGTTTTATGTTAACTAACATTCGCTGTTAGCTAGGCACAACTGTCACGTAACAGGTGCAATGCACGTTAAAGGCCTAATTTAACATAAATACTTAAATTGTATCATGTAAATTGTTATGCCTTTAAATTTTCAAATTACTATATCTAGGGCATATTATGTATGATTTTGATCCAATATAGTTTTTTAGACTTCCGAAGGTTGGTAAAAACAATAAGTTATTTATTTAACTTCGAACCGCGGATCATGGAAAAGGTGGGCTGTAAGAGATATTATACATATATGCTTAAGCCATCTCCATTCCAAATTCGCAGAAATTAGGTTCCTTTATTTTTTTAAGTCTTTATCATAATCTAAGGTATACTTTAAGGTATCTAAGGCACAAACTGCGAACTAAGGAAATGCGGGGCAAGACAGATCGAATTTATTTAATTTTAATTAATATGTTCATGATTTTTTATATTTAAAAAAGGGATAGAACCCAATGCCTTTATAGTTTATTAATAATGTGATTCTTTCACTGGATTTCAGATTTTTATAATTGATTTTAGCTAAGGCTACGTTAACCCCACTTTAGCTGTTTATTGGGTATACTGGAGCTGAAACCGCATTCGCACATGTTTGGAACGTATTTGCGAGGCGTGAAATTGGTGAACAACAGAAATAGCAGCAGAAGTTGTGGTTGGCACTGGAGATAGGTAAAGGGAACAGCAACTAAAGCTAGGCTCCACTAATTAGTGGGCAACAGCAGCAGTGGATCTCGCCTCAATTGCTGCTCCATGTTGGATAGCGAGCGGGTGAGCTGGTGAGTGTCTCTGTGAGTGTGTGAGTGTGGGGGGGTATGTGTGTTGCAACATTTCCTTTTCTTGTGCTCCTCAATTGGTTAATGGCCAATCAATAAATTCCAATTCTCACAATTTTACTGCAATATCTTGTACATGGGGTGCCACTGCAGCGTTTTACCCACAATTTATATCTCAGCCATCTCATCTGTTACACAAGTGTGTGTGTGTGTTGCATGTGCACTTGTGTGTACGTGTGTGTGTGTGTGTGAGTGAGTGTGCGTGTGCTATAGATAGCTGCCATTGCCATTTGCCGGGTCTAGGCTAAGATTTGCATGCACAGCACATGGGGCACTCAAAAATTGCAATAGCTTCGCCTCCGCCACCTTCTGGCTGCCTGGCTGCTGGCTTCCTAGTTACCCAGGCAGTTATCCTGGCAGCTCCTTCTGCTCCTTGTGTGTGGGAGCGTCACGTAAGCTGCATTTAAGAGCATATACATTACATACGGATACGCTCCATTAATATGTATCCCTTGCATGCCTGCTCACGCCTACTGTTCCATGCTTAGAGCACATAGCACTAAATTCTTAGCAGCCATACACACACATTCAAGCACACACACACACACACACAGTCACCCATGGAAAGACATCGGAAGCAGGCCCCATGACCTATTACATGACGAAAGGAGCTGTTAAAGAGTTGCCAACACACTTTTGTGTGCACGTGTGTGTGTGTGTGTGTGTGTGAGCATTAAACTTGAATGTGTTAGACCATATTAGTTGTATACATTATAGCCAAATTGCAATACAAGGCATCAGCCACTTCAAAAGCTCGAATGCAGACAATCGATCAAAAGATTAGAGAGAGAAGGAGACCGAAGGGGGGAGAGACAGAGAAGTCCTTGAGTACCTGCTGCATGTATATTTATAATTGATGCAAATTGAGGCAGCAACAGCATTCAGTTTTCCGGGTAGCGTGAAAATCGTCAAGTTTCTGATATGCTGCAGTCAGACAAAGCCTCAGTTGAGAATTAATGAAAAGCATAAATTACTGATTCAAATCTGTGCAATATTAACCAAAATAAGTAGATGACAATACGACCAAGCGGAAGTGGATAATGATTTTGGGCAGATTGAAATAAATGTCAAAGGCAAAGCTACATAAATTTACATGTAGTGGACGAAGATGAAGCGACGTTTACCATTTATCGATCTGTCATGAAACGCATGCAGAAGCAAAAACAATATTTAGATTTTGGGTGTACAACAATGTTATTAACAGAGCACAGATAGTGAACAAAATTATGTAAGAGCGAGGAGGTCGACTGAGGGGTAGGAATTTAAGCGACAGTTGCTGCTTGCATTGTTGATTGTGACCCCGATTTTATGTAGAGATGTAGAGAGTATTTACAATAATGAGCAGGTTAGCTACAGACAGATGCATCCATGTTAAGCGTACAATAATGTTATTAGCAGAGCACAGACAGTGCCCAAAATTGTGTAAGAGCGAGTAGGTCGGCTGGATTCTGATCGCGCTTTGATGTAGAGTAAACAGTGCAGATGCTACAGCTGGTTAGCTAGAGCCATATACATCCATTTCATTCGCACTTATGGTGCTTATCTCTGATCTACTTATATATACTGCAGTATAACGAGTGAATGTGTGGGAGAGAGAGAGTCATCGAATGATGTGCTCACAGAAATAACTTATTGACACAGCGGCTATAGCTGATTGGTGATTGCAAATTAACATGGTTACCGACAGCAGCCATTAATGATTTTTGATTTGATCGCGCTTCATAAAGAAGAAAAGAGTGTGCATAATATAAGAGTGTGAGTAAGTCATCCGTAAAGTGATTACTGCTATGATGAGTACTATTGCTAAATTGTAAGTATGTGAGTTACACATTTTACACGTTATAAATAACAGAGATAACATTTGAGCTTGATTCAATACGAAGCTCTAGTCATCCCATCTTAATGCAGTAGAGCTACGACTCAGGTAGTTTCCATCTGATGGTCGTGGCCGTTTAAGCTGTCTGGAGTTTATGGCACTCGATTGTTGCACTTGCAGACCGTAAATTCGACCCTCGCAGCTGTTACCTAAGCTCCACTGACACGTGTCAATATCCAATGCGTGCGACCTGCTGCTGAATTCTCAAACAAATTTTTTGCTAGTTTTTCTGCATTTTCTATTCTTTTCTTTGAGGTCTGGCTGTAAACGGCGCCATCGAAATAATATTTCGAAACGATATTGGGCAAGCGATAAGCATAATTGTGGCAATAAAAGTTTTCAACTTTTATACGACAAGATACAACAAAAAATTCTCAAAAAAAAATATATATATGGTAGACAGGTCAGAAGAAGAGCAGCAGAGAGAAGAGCGGTGCGCAGCAAGCGAAACGCAGTTGTAAGCAGCGCTTGCTTACGCGCAATTGCCGTAGCTAAAAGGCGGCATACACACACGCAGACACATGCTTAGATGCGAGCACACACGCATACATATGCAAGGCACTTGCAAGCAGAGAAACGACATTGATGCGCATTCATATGAACGCATAACAATGCAAAGTTTATGCGTTGCCAACCACATTTGGAATGGTGGCGGGCACTAGGCGACGTGAGCCAGCTGCCTCTTAGCACATACACACCTATGTACATACATACATATATCAGCCGTGGAAGTGTGCGTGTGTGTGTGAGATTGAGCAGTTGCGTATGCAACGGGCTTTCGGTTTTAACCATTGCAGTTACCTTTGATTTGAAGCGAACGGAAGAGGCGAGTGCACGAAGAGCAGAGGCTCAGAGAGGGGGGCTGAGTTGAAGGGGCTCTGTGCTACAGGGGGCTAATGTCATGTGAATGCCTCTCAAGAATTGTTATTGAAATTGTTTTTGCCGTAAAATTTTGTTGGCATAGAAGAAGAAGCAAATGCTAAGAATACTTACTTGTGCCACCGAATGAGAAATCGCCTGCGATGCGGAGAGCGAAAGGAGAAGAAAATGTAAAAGAGAAAAGACATAATGGGAAACGGGTGAGTACTGCGGTTTACATAAAAATGTACGAAAAAAGAAACAAAATCTAAAAACTCAACGAAAGAAAAAAAAGCACAATCATATTGTTGAAAATTGCTGAAAAATCCTGGCAGCGTTCGTTTAAAATGTATGAAGTAGACAGAAGAAGATATAGAAAAACAGTTAGTGGGATTATCTCTTGTAATGTTATGGTTGCGGGCGGGCATACTCACTTGTCTCACCAGTGGTGCAAGTCGCTGGTGCCGAGGGCGGGCCACGCCCAATGTTGTTAACAGCTATCACATAGAACTCGTATTCCGTGTAGGGACTCAGGGCTCGAACGACATAATACATGGTTATAATGCCGCTGATCTCGCTGAAGGCCTGATTCGCATTCTTCGGCTTGTACTGAATGACATAATACTGCAGATCTTCGGGTCCCTTGTACGACCACTCCAGACGCACCGACGTTGCTGTCACTTCGGAGATTTGCACATCCGTCGGCGCCGTTGGGAGTGCTAAGCATAGAGAAAGAGAGAGAGAGAGAGAGAGAGAGAGAGAGAGAGAGGGGAGGGGGAAAGAGAGAATACAGTTAGTATTTAGAGTCTAAAAGATAATAATTCTAAACAAAAGTTTGTGGGACTGGGCCTCAATCTTATCATAAACTAAAAACTCATCTATGTTAAATATTTTGAATGGAATTCAGTGTTACAGGGTATTTGTAGATCAGTCATATTTTAGTTTTCGACTTCTACTTACATTGCACTTTGACCACGGATACCGCATCGATCTGACCCAGTGAGGAGGCAGCTATGCAGGTGAAGTTCGCGCTCTCCTGTATGTTAGTTAACTGTAAAACATTCCGACCTATGGGTATATCGTTCTCCGGTGTCAGATCTTGTGCACCTGCATATGACAGAGAGAGAGAGAGAGAGAGACAGATTAGCTAAGTTTACATGATTTTCATTTTCATTTGATTAATTATTACCCTTCATCCACTTGACGTGCGGCATGGGTGAACCGACAGCTACGCATGATAGATTCAGATTGGAGCCTAGCATCACTTCACTTATGTGCTCTGGTGGGCGGGAGAACGTGGGCGGGACGCGACGAACCTTCACATACAAATTGGTAGCCTTCGAGTGCTCCGTGCCAATTGAGTTCTCTGCCACGCACTCATATTTTCCTTGATCCTCTTCACTGCTGTTGTTGATTTGTAATACACCTGAAGCAGAAAGAGAGAGAGAGAGAGAGAGAGAGAGGAAAATTAAAATCGGTTGGATTACGTAAGAGCTTAAGAGCCTATAGGATAGCATAGAACTACGATTAGGCAAAAGGTAAGGATTATTCTGCAGTCCCTTCCATGAGGTAAATGAAAGGCTTACGTTCTACACTACCTAACTCGAATCATATTCACAGCTACCTGTTTACGTATAAAACATGAACCTCGACCAGAAGTAGGCTCAGTTACTTATTGTCCACTCAAGAAGAACAACTTGGAAATGCTTCGATTACTTCCACTCTTACTGCTCTCCAGCTACTGGAGAGTAGCCCTGGCCACCAGCTACTTAACAGATGATAGTTCTATTCAGCCTGCGCTTGCCGAGCAGTTTGAGATGATTGATTTGCTGGATTTGGGCGACAGACCCAGACGCATGGCGCAACCCACCGAACTCCACAATTCGGCCTCAAAGTTTCTGCTGGAGGTGTACAATGAGATCAACGAGGAGCAAGAGCCGCAGGAGGTGCTGCAGCAACGACACAAGCGTTCGCTTGACGATGACATCCTGCTCACTCGAGAAGATCGCCAGGAGATGGCCAGCTGCAACAGCATACTGACCTTCTCCAGTCGCGCCCTGCAAGAGGAGCAGGACCAGTTGGATATGCACATCACATTCAACACGAACGATGTGCCAGCAGACCTAATGCTGATGCAGGCCACACTGCGCATCTACAAGCAGCCCAGCGTGCGGGAGAAACGTCAAAACCTAACCGTATCCGTTTACAGAACGATTCACAGTCATCAGCAGGGCATAGATACGCCTCCTGTCTATCGCATTCTTAGCTCCGTGAACACCACGGCCCACTACAAAGGCTGGCTGGAGTTTAATCTGACGCGGACGCTGCGCACCTGGCTGCTCAGTAGGAGTCCACAGCGGCACGAGCTGCGCATCTCGCTGGGGGAGGAGGCGCAGCTCAATGCTGGGCATGCGGGTCTGGTAGCTCCACAGGATATCCAGTCGAATCTGCAGCCCTTCATTGTGGGCTACTTCAAAGGACCCGAGCTGCTGGTGAAAGTGCAAAAGCTGCGTTTCAAGCGAGATCTGCAGAAGCGGAAGGCATCGCAGCCACGCCCACCCCCACCGGCAGATCTCTACAAGCCTCCACAGTCCTGTGAGCGTCTCAATTTCACGGTGGACTTCAAGGAACTGCAAATGCACAACTGGGTCATTGCGCCCAAGAAGTTCGAGGCTTACTTCTGCGGCGGAGGCTGCAATTTTCCACTGGGCACCAAAATGAATGCCACGAATCATGCGATTGTCCAGACTCTGATGCACCTGAAGCAGCCGCATCTGCCGAAGCCTTGCTGCGTGCCCACTGCACTGGGCGCTATTACCATCTTACGATACATCAACGAGGACATTATTGACTTGACCAAGTATCAGAAGACGGTGGCCAAGGAGTGCGGATGCCATTAAAGAGTTTTGTAATTAATTTAAGCTTCCTTTAGCGTAGTTATAGACAACAATTGTAATTAAGCCAGTGGGTTCTTAAGATCAATAAAAACTAATACATATTTCTAAAATTTGATTTTTCATGTTGGCCAAACTAGTTATTTCAGCAGTAGAAAAGGTTGGCATAACATTAATGAACTGATTGAAAGGAGCGATAAAATTGATGAATGTTTTTAGTGTGCCCAAGCCATAAAATCCGCCTCACTCATCATTTAAGTGCAACTTTTATAAGTAACGTTATATACTTATAATCATATTTGGAAGGTAAGCAAAAAGCTTTAATGATTTATAGCCAAAAGGGAAGGCATGTGAAGCACTGCTTAGATCTTAGATTTATCATATAAATTTGAAAGTCGAAGTGCGGGTCTTCATTTCCCTTCATTTTAATGGCCGAACCCACATGATACTCATTGTAGCCATAAAATGGCCAGAATTTACCTTTTTATGAGAGCGTAGGAAGGAGAAGGGGGGGGGGGGGGGATGGGTATCGAGATGGGGCAGGCAGCAACACATGAAAATTAACACAATTTTTTATATGTATATGATTTTAAAGGCCGCATAAAAGTTATGACAGTGCAATCTGCCATGGGGGTCTATTAAATATCGAGCGCACTTTTCCGGCATATTAAGCTAATGCGAATGACACATATAAAGCGCCATAAACCCAGTGCGGGAGACCCTCGCATTATATTTATATGACCAATAAACAGGACGAAATACGTACGCCAAACAAGCTAATTCCGACACACATTGAATAAAACTCCCGCTCAACAGTTTGTTATGCGTAAATGAAGAAGGTAAGTGCTTGGCCTTTGAATTGAAAATATCAATTTGATGTATGCAAATGATCTGCTTTCTACTTTATAATGGAGCAAGTTACAGGATGTCTTTGTTCAGCTAATATAGCGTTTCAATTTGCGTGCTGCCCTCGGCCAACAATTAATCTTCCGTCTTAATTTCGGTTATTTTCCAATACGAATTTATTTGCGAGTCAATTTGAGAGATATTTATGCGAAATACGTGCATGAAATATGCATGATATATGAAAACAATTCATTTGAACACATTTCCACATTTCCACATAGCCATATATCCAAATGTATATCAAATATTTTATTTTTGTGTGAAATATTCGCAGATTTTAATCGTTTCATTATTTATAGAGCGAATTGTATGCGATAAAAATTGTCGCATTGCTTCGTATGGTGCGACCAGATTTAATGGCGTTCTCTTCTTTTTTTTAATTACTGTTTTCCATACTTTTTATTTCGTTTGTGAAGGTGCTTTGGTCAATTCCGTAATTGACCGAAGAGGTGATACCCTCGTCGCCACTGTTAATGCTAAAGCGACTTATATCTTCAATCGCGTGATATACCATCCTTTATATGTAGTTTAATTACAGGGTACAAAATAAATTAATTTCGATTTTCGAAAAACACAAGTCGATGGAAGTGTTCACAAGACGTTAAACTGGGCTTAAAATAGGTAAAGAAAGATGGTAAACTATAGAATAAATAATAAATTTGTGTACATACATATATAGGTATATATATGACTCCATAAACTTGTGTGTATATATATACAAAATAAAATCCTTCATACATATTCATAAAAACAATGACAAATATCCATACATTTTTCATTATATAAACCAAAATTCATACATATATAAATAAGTAAATTAATCATTCAAGTGTCATTTAAAGCCAGCATTAACTTTTGCAAATATTCTGGTTTAAAAATATTACTTGATTGATTTTAATGCAGCCGCAATTGTGCAGTCAATGAAAAATATATTTAATTTCATTAAATTATATTATATTAAATAACAACACTTTGATCAACATTTCTATTTGAGCAGAAAAGAGTGTAAACTATAACTGTTTAAGGTGCGGTTGCTTCGTAGACATTGATTAACGGGAGTGCGAGCGAGATCAAGCGACATATTACTCTTTGTTATGATCTCGTCCTACGTTCACTTCACCTATCGCACTGCACATACACATTAATATATGTATGTGTGCTGAAGTGCGAAAAGTGAAGTGTAGGTGTGTGTGAAAATAGAGTGAGTATCCAGAGTGCGAAAGAGAACGTATGTGTGTGAGTGTGAAATATCAGCACGGCTATTGGCAGTTGTCTGCATTTGCCAGTAATGCCTGCTTTTGATGGATTCATCATTTGGATATGCGTTTTTGGAGCTTGTTGACAAAACACGGACTAATCCTTGCTCTAAAGCAATGACAGAATACATTTATCATATCATCATAATTCAACCAGGGCGATAGCGAAAAACAGGATTAGATTTGAGGTGTAGTAATTATTACGCAGAGTTAATGGGACTTAGATACTGAATCGGAATACCGACTAAAAGTATATGCTATATGTCAGTCGAATGCACTTTATTCGATTATAAATCCTTTTTTTTTAATTTTTTAAAAATTATTTTACCAACCGTTATATTTAATAAAATATAACTCTCTAAAATTTTTAGGACAGGGGAAAAAATTTAACTTTCAGTGCTGACTGAAATTGACAAATAGTTTCACGGTTTGAAATGTCAACTATGTGCTTTTTCTTCTTCCATATGAAAAAAATGTTGGAATGTAGCTAATGTAAATAAAGTATTCATAGCTCTAGATTTTTCACTTTTATTTGCCTAGATGAATGTTTTTGCCTGGTTTGTTGTTCACCAACTAATGAAAATGTGCTACACGCCTTGCCTCGTTGCCAAAAAAAAAAAAAAAAACAAACAGCGAAATGGAAAATCAACCACAGCGAAAGGAAATGCAACAATACTGGGCGTGGCACACACCCACATCAACAAACCCACACCCACATCCACTAAATACAGTTGAGTGAATCATTTTAATGACTCGTGTTGCTTTTGTCCCTCCCTCTCCCTTCCCATCCCCCTCTGCCACAACCGTTCTCTGCCCTTTCCCTTACCTCCACTGCCACGGGCCTGGCAAGTATCTGTGTATAAATTGTGGGAATGTCGAGCCGTGCTAAATGTTGCAAAAATTGTTCTACTGCTCGTGTGTAGTACAATAGGTAACAAATAAAATACAAATAAAAATAATAATAAAAAGCGAAACAACTAAAAATGATGACGTCTGCTGCTGCTGCTGCGGCTGTTGCTGTGTTGATGATTGCAGTGTGCTTTTATTTTGCCTCACTGTGCAAAAGTCTCCTCCTTTTTTTTGTGCTTTAGTATTTTTTATGTGTCTGTGCGAGTGTGAGTGTGAGTGTACGTGTTCACCTACATGCATCAAAGTTGATTGTTTCGAAATTTATTGCATACTTTTTGGCTGCACATTTATTACGCTTGTTGCGCTTTCCGGGCCGCGCAATTGCTGCCCTTATCGTTGTTGCTCCTGTTGTTGTTGTTGTTGTTGTTGTTATTGTTGTTGTTGTTTAGGAATCGCTGAACCATTCAAACAACCATTAAATGCCACTGCATTTTAAATATTGCTCTGTTTTTATTTTTTGCGTGTGTGTGTGCGTGTGTTTGTGCACACATCAACTTTTTACCCACAGCCCACTCGCTCTGTGTTTCTCTGGGCATTTGCATATGCTCTGCAGGTGGAATCTTTTTACCCAAAAAAGAAGAAATGTGATTAAAATTTATGGCAAGCAACTTTCATTAAAATTGCTCGCAAGCTGGCAAAACATTAACATAAGCCACACACACACACAGTGAGAGAGAGCTAGGCGAGTGTGTGTGCAAGAGTTTCGGCTCTGCAATAAAAATTAAGCTATGAAGCAGTTGAGAGTACAGCCTGGCTGTCCCCAGTGTGTGCGTGGGTGTGTGTGTGGGTGTGGGTGTGTGTGTGTGAATGTGTGTGTGCGTGGTATATAACTCTTATGAAAATTAAAAATTCTTTTAAGCATCGTAAAAGTAAAGAATTGGCTAACGCAGCGCATGCTCTGCAAAATTGGCTGAAATGGCAACTGCTTAACATTAAATGCAGAAAGTTAACATTTTTATTTTTACAGATTTATTTAGGGTAATTCTGTAGACAACTCAGAGAAGAGCAGTTGGCTAAAATTCTGGCTTTTGTAAGCGAAGTCCTTTATATGAGATAGGTTAGATTTTAATGCTTCGAAACAATAGCTTCGATTAAACATCTTTACCGAAATTGATTATTTGTAGTAGTTTTGGTTGCTAGTGCCAATGAGGGCCAGAGTTTAAAATTTTAATTGAACTACTTTTATGACACACATGTTCTATAAAAATGCTTTGAATAACAAGTTAATCTTGAAGTTGCAGCATAAGCAGTTCAAACCTGAACAAATCTTAATTTGTACACTCAATTAATACAATTACGATTCGATTCGCTTTAAGAACTAAGCCAAATCGCGTAATTGGCTTGCTTTCACTTGGTATTCGAACTGGAAATCCGTTCTCTGCTGAAATCCCTTCTGAATGGCTCTTTACAGTACAGAAGGCTGCGTAACCACTTAGACAATGCCCGAATAGTTTGCATCATTCTGTAGCTGGCGCTCAATTTGCTGGCGCTTTTAATGGCCGCAACGACCATTTAAGCCAAGTCAATCACAGAAGAGCTGCTGGCTAGGCCGTACGGGCAGTCGGCCGCAGAAGAGGAGCTCCGACTGGTTTGTCGTCTTTTGTGGCCGTGTTGCCATTAACAACAATGGCGAGACAATGCCGCCTGCCAATAGTAGCATGACGAGGACCTGTGCCCCAGCCCGACTGTGCTCTGCTGCGCCCTAATCCCGCTTTCAACTGCCTCTGCTTCGCCCCGCCTCGCCCCGCTCAGCTATGGCTCTGACTACACGGCACACATGTGGCATGCCACAACTGCACTTCCGCTTGCGCAGTCATTTTCATATTTTGCAACTTCCGTTGCCAGACACACACACACACACACGCACACACACACACACTGGAGTGGGGAGATTGGAGGAGAGGCCAAAGTTATCGCCTGGCTGAATCCCACAGCCGCTAAGGCGTGTGGCACTAGCGCGTGGCCAAATGGGATTATTAATTAAATTATGCTTTAATTTAAGTAGTCCACATCTTTAGCCACAATATAAGACAGACAAGAAAACGAAAGAGAAAGAGAGAGAGAGAGAGAGAGAGAAAGGAGGCGCTGAAAGTAGTCGTTGAAAACTTTTCAATTTTGCAGCTAGCGACTGATCGCTAGAAAAACTTGACTGGCCTCGCCTCAAAGTGGGACCCCCGCCCCGCCCCCTCGGTCTGTTGGCCACCGCCAACCCTTGCCAAGTGCCAAGTGCCAAGTGCTCAGAGTCATGCACATTTTGGGGCAATTACTGTCTCATTTTCAACAAAAGTGACTGTCAACTGGAACGAGACGAATGGAGTTGGCAGCAGAGCAGAGCTGGTGGGGGTAGAGTCATAATTTAAGCATTAAACTTTCTCAAATGCTTTCAAGTTGACTTGGTCTTAACTACACTTTTACAGCTCAAGTAAATAATTGCGAACGAGCGCCCCCAAGGAGGGCGCCTGGCCACGACAAGTGGGCCAGCCAGCCAAAAGGGGGCGTGGCTTGTAATGATGGGCATAGCAATTAAAGTTATAGTCGCATGGTTATTTTTGACGGGTCTGCTAGTGTAGAGTGGAGAGTGGAGAGCGGAGGTTCGGGGTATCAGGGCTTGCGCCTGTTTTTAAAGAGGCTGCACAGCTGTGGCCAAAAGCTTTGTAGTTGAAGTTTAACAGCAACTTAAACAAGAGCACATAAAAATGCCAAAAACAATGCAGACAGAGGGTGAGAGGGAGACAGAGAGAGAGACTGCGACAAGGTGTATTCTTTTACGACAATGGCCAAACATAAAGTTTCAACAGTTCCATAGAAGCTTACGACATGGGCATTACGTATTTAACATCGAATCGACGTAGTTAAGATTTAAGAGCAGAAAAGGTAGTTTCTTAAATTATATCTATATTTATGTGGAATAAACAAGAGTTTAATCAGAGTAAAAACAGAAAATCAGTTTTCATTTTATATTTACCCAACTAGATTTCATCTAGAATAATTATAAAAAAAATTGTTTCGTGCAAAAAAAAAATAAATTTATAATTATAGAAATATTATTTTTGCTGGAAAAGTCATAACTGTCGGTGCTATTTTTTATTTCGTTCCATATGCACAAATGGGAATTAGAAAAAAATATTTTGAATAATTTATTTAAAAACTTCTGTATAGCAGAGCAATACGATATTCAACATTATTTTATTTTTTCTCCCTTTACTTGTATATATTTCCGCTCTGGCTCTCTCCTCTGGCGTCTATTAGCAAATCTCATGACATTTGCTAGACTTCCCCTAATGCTTCACAGTGACTTTAGCTTGTGCATTATATTTCTCAATTATTCTGCTTATGCACATACTTTCTTTCTGTATCTCAACCCTTGACCAACAGCCCCCATTTGCTGCCGTGCTTCATCTGAAGTAATTCCACTTTGTACTCCAGTTAAGGGCTCTCCAGTTGATTTTTCACTCAATTCCCTGGCTTGTCATACAAATCATTAAGTGCTTGCGACTTGCCACTTGTCGCCTTCAATTCGTGGAAGGCAAAGCCCTGTGACAAAGCCCTTATAGGTATTACTCCGTGCTAGCTGCTCTCTGCTAGCCGTAAGCTTATTGGCCATTCCACGTGCTGGCCATTAAGACAATTGGCCAAGCAAAACCAATTTCTGATAAGCCTCTTTTGCTTAAAAGCCAAATTATGGTATTTGAAAAATATTCGCTATACCTTTTCTCTCCCTTTCTTTGCTGTTCACTTCGCCTCCTGTTCTTCTGCCTCTCGTGTTGTTATTTTCGCAATAAGCAGCCCGCAGCCCACACCCCCGCAAGCAGCTCGGTTATAAAGTAATTTCCCCAGACGCATCGAACCCTTCTAAAAAAGAGTAGGAAGAAGCAGCTGCAGCTGGAGCGGGAGCTGGAGTAGAACATGGTCAACACAACACAGGCGCAGTTGAGGTGCCTGGCTTTCTTTTTTATTTTTATTATTTCTTTTTTATATTGAACAAATGCCCTCTGGGACTATTTGGCGGGCCATCGAAAAAATAAAGGTATTATGCTCAATATTATTATCGGACTTCAGTCCGTTCCTCTGTCTGTCCGTCCGTCCGTTGGACTGCTTGACTGGCCGCGTGTAGACGAGCCTCTGCCACAGCATGGACAAAATTAACTATCAACGGCAATGCGGCAATGCCCCGAAGTAATTTTAAATAAAATATTTATAAACGTATTTGCGCATTGAAGTGCGACCGTTGTCATTTGCCATTTGCCAGAGAGTAGAAAAAGAGACAAAGCCAATGCAGATCCGGCTTCTACCACGACACACTTTATACCCTTTTTGCAGGGCTATTTAACATATACGGCTATTGGGGGACTTGGCTCTAAAAACTGTCATTGAGTGCTCATCAATGTAAATGACGCGCAATTGTTATAAACTTTTATATTCGATTTGAAATTATCAATCAGCGAATCGGAAATTGACTCAGAGAGTGCTCTCCCTCCCCTCCTCTATCTCTCATCCATCTCTTTTTGTGTCGCTTTCGCAAAGGTTGCACTGACAGCTGATAGATTTTAAAACATTTTCCCCTGAGAGCTGTTGCCTCAAATGATATTCATTCTTTCAATTTCGAGCTCGCTTCTCTCTGTGCTAAGGCCCGGCCCAATTAATAATTGCCTTACACATTGCGTATGCATTAACCGTCTGAGCAAAAGGATCCGCAATAATCATATTAACGAGTCTTAAAGCAAATGGGGCGTGACCGAAGGCGTAAAATGATTGCAACTATGACAAAGACAACAGAGAACATAGCAAAGGCAAAACCAAATGAAGGCAGCCCGTGGGGTTTTATTAAAATAATAAAGTTCTAATTTAATTATGAAGCAAGCACAAAGCACAGAGACACTGCGTAGGCTGGGTAGGGAGGGGGAAGAGAGAAGTGAGAAGCGAGCTGAGAGAATGGGGAAGTTACATACTTTTCATTTTGATAACTCACGTACCCCTCCCGAGGGCCCTAATTAGCAGGCGACGGCCGTATAACCGAAAAATCAACGCGCCCTCAAGCTGTTCGGCTTCGGCTAGGGGTTTTCGGGTTTGCGGCGGACGGAGTGGTTTGCAAAATAAAGGACCATAAAGTGCTAATTGAATAAAACGGCACATGACTTGCATAACTTATTATCAAAAATACATATATATGTATATATAGACGATATTCCCGCTGGCCCATCATTTCTATGCAGGTCAGAGCTGAGCAGAGGCAAAGCAGAAATCCAACCCGTCCGCGCCTCAAGCATAAATTTATTTCATTTTCATAAATTTAAAACCTACTTTAAGACAAAAGCAAGGGCGAGTGAAGAACAAGAGTAAGCAGGTTGGCAGGATATATATAGATGTGTATGTGTGGGTGTGTGTGTGTGTGTGTGTGTGTGTGGCAGCAGAAGGCGCCACTTAGAAAGCTTAAGGGCGCCCAAAAGGATATTTAGCTGGCGGAAACATTTTTACGTTTCGTTTAACGTGCCAAAGATGGCAACCAGGCGACCAGCCAAAAGCCCGGCTATCTCCTAGCCAACCCTGTCCACCTGCTATCAAAAGTCTGTGGGCAAAAGTTGAGCGGCCCACGTAAAACTAATTTAACCCGCAACGTTCCACGGACACTTTTGTTCGTGTTACGCTAAATTAGTCGACCTGCCGCCCAAGTCGAAACCAAACAAAAAAGAGAGAAAAAAAAACAACAAAATAAATGAATACAAAAGCGAAAAACGAAAATTTTCTGTTTCACCTGAAATAGAAATCCGAATAGCAACAACAACAACAACAACGACAAGGGGAACATACTCTACTAATACCATAAAAAATTATTTTACCTTGGGGAAATTTTTGCAACAGTTTTTAATTTGTAATGCGCCTCGGCCACTAAAACAAAGTGGTTAGTTCTTAGTGGGTAATTGCAACTGGCCATGAGTGTAGGGTATATCTATTGATATAGAAGAGTTGCTACGACTCGTGTTCATTGGGATAATTAAGCGCGTATAACCATATATACTCTTGCCTTACTTTATTTGAAAGCGAATAAAATTGACCGGCCAGGGAAAAAAACCGGTAACAATTTAGATGGAACTCGAGAATAAACTAAGTAAGTTAGAGAATAACCCAAAGATAGTTGAATGGACAGTAACGAAAGAGAAATTTCAACGAACTAAACAGATTTTGACTATGAAAGAGAAATAAATTAGATGAGTGAAGGAATATGAAAGCAAATCCTCATATGAAAAAATAGAACGTTGAAAACAAGCTTTATGAGAAGGAAAGCAAGAATTTTTTGTGAAATAAAAAAGAGTAGTTAAATGAAGAGTAGAACAGAGTAAGGAAAAGAAATAAACATCTGGTCAAGCGATTCTAAAATGTAGCAAGAGAAACTAAAAACCAACTACATGCGGTGGATCGAAAGAGTTAAAAAGTCAATTAGATAATTTTTTATATGAGATTGAAGAGAAAGTCTATTAAAATAATTATAATATTAAATAACTAACAAAAAATAAATCATTAAATTAAGAGTAGTTAAATACGATGTCTCTTACAGGATAAGAAAGCAATTAACTAGAGCTATTGAATAACTCGAAGACTCTGCAGAGAGAGTCTTAAAGAAGAATATAAAATCTTATAAAAAAGTAATAAACACAAAAAAATCAGGCTACAACTCAATCACATACTTTTGAAGCCACTTATATAAACTTTTAAATTTTTCTAATGAATACAAAGTCAATTGTTTACCCTCCCATTGCCCCAAATACCTGGTTAGTCAACCTATTCAGCTGTCATTGCCATTGTAGGGTATTCAATTTCTGGTCAAAGCTGGCCGAAGGATTCTGTGTGTCGACGACGAGTCAATTGTTTAGTGGGCTGTCATTAAGCGAGCGTCCATTTCATTAGCATTGCGGCCAGGTTTGCGAGCAGCAGCACCGACCGGCTACTGCAGCCCCGCTCCATCCCTGCGCCCTATTTTTACTATGCCCAACACGTTTTGAATTGTTAAAGCGGCTGCCGCAGACCGGCCGGACCTATCCGGAGCTCGGCTTCCGGCTGTGGCGCCGTGTCCGGGTCAGGGCCAACAGTTGGTCTCCGATCGGTTGGACGCGCTGTCAAGAGCACTTGCAATGGTACGCGAGGGTTAGCCACGCCCCCTTCGCCACCTCCTGTTCGCAAATATAATCATTGTTATCGAGGCTGTCACTGGGTCTGTCGCGGCCATTGATGTCATTTTAAAAGGACTCTTTTTAATGCATATTAATGTCAATATTAATGTCAACATTTGCGCTTATAATGAGCGTCCACGCAGTGGCTGCTGTTGACAGCTTTGTTAGTTTTTCAATGCCGTTTGATGTGTCTGCTTTATCGAGAGCGCAGGCCGTCGTAATTAGAAATACCTGCCCCGAGAGAGAGCTGAAACCTGAAGCGTCGCCTGATTAAAGGTCGTGGCGACATTCTGTTGACATTCGTAAAGTTTTCTACCTAATAAGATCTCAACTAGCTGGCTCATAAAACAGCCGCAGCTGCCCAGGCACTGAGGGCTGAACAGCTTCTGGCTTGGCCTTAAAGGACCAACTTTGCCATTTGTCAGCCAGCTTATAGAGAGAGAGAGAGAGAGAAGGTAGAGGTAGCGCAGAGACTCAGGTACGCAGCAGCTGGCAAAAGTCAAACGTTAACTAAGCGCCGAAAAACTTGTGACACAAAATGCGCCCAAGCATAAGTAAACTCCTAAGAAATTCAAATGAGCGTAAGCGCAAAATACTAAAAAAAAGATGGAGAGAGTGAGAGAGATGGAGTGTGAGTGCAAAGGCAGTAAGGCAAAAAGGTAGCGGCAGAGGCTAGAATTTTAATAAATGAAGTCGCTTTACAGCGAGAAATAACTTGAGAAGTATCCTGGCAACGGAATCCCCTTTTTTCCTAACTCACTCGTTCTAAAAACATCAAAGAGATGGCCGGAAAGGAATATACATGTTTGTATGAAAGCAATATGACATACGAAAAGAAATAAGTGAGTTTTGTTTTAACTTTAAAATACAAGAGGCTGTGTAGCTTATTGCTGATATAACTAATATTTGACTTGAATCTTAGAACTGCTTCGAAATTTACATTTATTAGAAACTAAAATTGAATAGTAAAAATTAAGATAAAGGGCATAAAAGACAAATCGAGTGCAAATATTTAGCTAATATTTTAGTTTATTGGGAAGACATTTGAATTAGCAAATTGCATCTAAGATAAGTGAAAGAGAGGGATGCACATAATTAAGCTATAAGATCGCGATGGTCTCCTTGTATATCGCAATAAAATAATGGTTTACTTTAATTTGACATGAAATCTTGAAGCAGGACGACTAACAGATAATACCTGCAAATAATTAAGATTTCAAAAATAGCTAAGAATCCGACAATTTTTTCCGATTTTCTGCAATTACATTTGGTATAGTCCGATCACACAGGATTCCGAGATATTCGAGCCTAACTGAGAACCAAATTCTCTTTTCATGTACATTTCGATTCTATGTCAATATTTCCTTTGATGGGATGTGTAATTGGTGCAAATGGCAGACGATTGCTTCCAACTACTTTTCCTTACATAAATAATTGTTTTATTGCAAGTAACAGGCAAAGGTTCTTGCTTAAAGTATTTTATGCACTTTTATAACTATTTTAATTATTGAAATTCATATTCAGTTGAATATCTTATCTCAATTTCTGTTGCAATCTGTAATGAAAATAACTTTCAGCTAGAATAATCTTATCCTCAGTAATTCCACTTCAATGCTTCATTTCATTATCCTTTTCAATTTCTTGCTTGCAGTTCTAATCTAATTATGAGCTTACTAGTAAATTGTTCGACTTACCATTGTTAATGACATATCGAGGATTGCTCATGTCCACCTTGGTCTGGTTGATGATCCAATAGATGTTGGGCACCGGATTGCCAATGGCTTTGCATTGCATTTGAACGGTGTGGCCCACCTCGATGACGCGTGTGCCCGGGCCCTGTGTTATAACCGGAAAGCCTGCGGGTGTTTTATCGCCTGCAACGAGAAGAAAAAAACAACAAAATAAGAAAATGTTTTACAGTTCAAAAAAAAAAAAAAAATACAGTACAGAGAACCGGATTTAAAAATTATGTTGCATAGTGAAAAATAACAATAAATGTGTGTGTATGTGTGTGTGGGCTATGTGAAGAGTTTGCTAGGGCTGCGGGTGGAGTTTTTCCAAAACAATATGCCACAAATATACACGCACACATACACACACACACACACGCACGCACACATAAAGTATTGTTTTACATGAAGCTTTTATAAGCGGAAGTTGGCGTTTTTTATATATTTTTTAAAAGCTTGCCTCGTTGCTTGGCTGCCTTTGTTGCCGCTTTCTACGCCATTTTGTAAGTCAAACAATGGCGTGCACCACACATGAATGTGTGTGAGTGTGTATGTATGTGTGTGCGGGGGTCAGCATTTTCCCTTGTGACAATTTCTTTTGTGCGGCACACTTTAAGGGCTTGGCATTCGCACTCGCAGTCGCAGTCGCTGTTGCATTCACATTCGCATTCGCGTTCGCATTCGCATTGTTTGGCCAGTGGGCGGGGCACAGTTTAAAGCAAATCCACAACTGGCAGCCAAGTGGCGGCTGTTTCCACTCTTCTCGACTGCATCTTTCAAATGAACAAAGCTCATTTACATTTTCCAATTAAATCCACCAGCCAAGCAGCTAGGCAACAGCGCCACTCTGCACCGGCGCCCAACCTCTCAGCCTCCCCGCCTACCAGCCACGCCCACGTCGTCGCTTTTAGCAGCCAACTCCGGCAGCTGGCATTGCACATCTGCCGGATGCTGTTAGCGCTCCCACGCTCAGCTTGCACCCCGAGGGGCACAGCTGTTGGCATAGGGGTATGCCAACTATTTAATAAGCTATGTAAATCACATAAATATCTCGCATCGATCAGCTGTATGCAAATTATATAATAATGCGAGTTTAAATTCAAAAAAGTTTCATACTTTGCTGAATGCTTAACCGTTGACTGCAAATCTTATCGGAAAGTTTTCCACTGTGCAAATTGTCTTCTGTAAAATGAGAATTTAAGCCCAAAAATGCATCATTTTGCAAAGATAGGGGTATTCCAGCTTGTGGTGATAATGGAACTCAGCATTTTAGATGTAGATGTGAGCTTTACTAAAAGTATAAGCGCTATCAATATCACTATCACTTGCATATTTATAATATTTATAGCATTAGTATACCCATTTCAGTATCATTTTCACTTTGTTTAAATAATATAACATTGATTAATTTCAATAACCTCTTCTGTTGCATTGCAACTCTTAGAGTATGCACCAAATTCGTTGAGTTCATTCTTTCGGTTCGACTTGTTGTTATTATTATTTTCATATACGCTAAAAACATTTAACAGATGCAACATCTACAATAAACAGCACACGAGTTAGCTGCAGCGCTCTGTCAGCGCTGTCTCCCTCACTCTCCTCCCTTCCGTTATCCTGAACATTTTCTTACCAACAGACAGATTTTCGTTGTTGTGTGTTTGTGTTTTCAGCGTGAAATTAAAATTTAACAGAGGGACAAAAAACGCAACTGCATATGTATGCATTATAATGCACACACACACGCACACACACACATATATACATATGCATAAATGCAAAAACAAGAAGAAGCAGCGCAACAATGGCAACAGCAGCCGCAACAACAAAGACAACAACATTGATGTTGACATTTGACGTCGGCTCTCAGCGTTCTCTTTTATCCGTTAGAGTCTCTCTGTGTTGGCATTTTCAGCCGTTTTTCCTGCCCCTGTCCATTGCCACGCCCCCTTTTCTTTTGGTCTTTCTTTTTCGGACGCTTTATTTATTATTGCAGTGTCGCTGCTTCCCAGCTGCATAGAGAAAAACAACAACAACAACAACAACAATAACAAACCTGACTGAAAACTGTGCCAAAATTAACAAATAAAACTTTTTATTAAACAAATGCACAAAAGTGTATTCTGCTTGTTTAGCTAGTATGTATGCAAGTGTGAGTGTGTGTGTGTGTGGTTGGTTTTGTTGTGGGATACAAGAGAATAAGACAAACAGACAGACGAACAAACAGCATACAAAGTACCAAAGCTGAGCGTAAATATAATGCTGCATCGCCAGACAGAGAGAGAGAGAGTGAGAAAGGGAGAGAGAGAGAAAGAGAGAGAGAGAGAGAAAGAGAGCGAGGGAATGACGGAGAAATACCAGATTTTTTCACCAAGGCAAAAGGGTTATAAAATTTTACTGGAATCGTAAACCCATGTATAATACATACATACATATATGGAATATACAACATAGTTTCATCATAAAAGTATGCTCTATTATAAAACTTTATGAGGCTTCGCGGAGGGAAAGAGTACACGGACGATTCATACTGTATTTTGATTTTTTGCATAATATCTGCTTTGTGGAAAGGTACAAAGAGAAGAATAGAAGAACAAGTAGTCTATCAATAATCCACAAGTTTGGATTGTTAGATAGTTCTACAAATAGAGTTTCCCATGGCGCAATATAAATACATACATATGGAGAGAGGCAGCGAAGTAACTAGTACTTCAATCAAAAGTACTTTGCAAATATGAAAGCATTAAAAAAAATCATATTATTTACTGCGTGTTATTGGACATCTTTCAACAAATATTTTGAAATATCCTCAACCTTTTGTATAGCTTCATTCTATAAAAACGTAATTCTCCCCAAAAAACTTGTTATTTATTAATTAATGTCGGGACGGCGCGAACGCCATTCCCGGCTACCAAAAATTACACGCACGAGTTATTCACATTAGGAATAATCGCAGAGGTCAACTCAGCCGTAAAGTGCAATGACCAAGTCTCGCTCCGGAGGAACCGCCTTCATGATCACGGTTAACCTCTACGCCAGGTAAGTATGCTTGAGTCCGCTTAGCCCCAGAGCTACCTTGTGAGAGTAACTTAAACCAGTTAGGAATTATATGAGTCGTGAATGAAGGACTACGCCCTGCAGTAGGCAATACTTTTTCACACGAATTCGACTTATAGCAGGCTATGGAATTTTGTTTTTAGTATGATTGTTATAATTGGAAAATATTAATAATATTGAAAGTTACAAAAAATTCAAAAAAAGGTCAAGAAAATATCAATATTATTCGTAGTACTTTAAATTTTTTTTATTTGCGTAAGGTAAAATTTTAATTTTTTTTTAATCAAAACTATAAATGGACACCAATATTATTTTATGAAAAATATATTATTTGAGAATGTTAAAATAATAGAATTTCGAACATTATTTTAGCTGTTCAAAACTTAAAAATTTAATTTGATTCCAGCATTGAAGATGCCTCATATTTTTAAAGAGTTGTTATATCCCATTCATATATACATATATATACTTTATAGTCGGGCTTTAAAGTGTGAATAGTATTATTTTTATTTGTTTGCAGTTCCTTTTTAAGCGCTATTCAAGCATTATGCTTGTGCAAATATTTGCCATTGTTCTAAACTAAAAATATGCAGTTTTTCAGTAGCTCTCAGACGCGGGCCACATGCAGCACAGCCAACATTGACACCATCGATAAAGCCAGCCGCAACAACAACAGTAGCAACAACAACAGCAGCAACAACTACAACCTCACACGCTGGTTTAACGACATTTCAGTTAAAGACTAAAGTTGTTGATTTTGATGTTGTTTTTGTTGTTGTTTTTAGTGACTAGCCTTTGGGCACATTGTTGTTGTTGTTGTTGTTGTTGTTGTTGTTGTTATTGTTGGCTATGCGTTGCCAATTTTGAAAATGCAATGAAAAATTCTAAAAGCGAAGGACAGTGGAAAACTCAGAGCCCGGCCAGCTGGCGAACACTTCATTTACAGCATTACGAGAAGGCGTCAAGCGACGAGAGGGAGATGGAGAGAGAGCGAGGGAGTGGGAGAAGGAGCCGGCGAGAGAGAGGGGGAGGGAGAGAGGCAGTGCAGACAGCAGCCAACGCATCGCTGACCAAATGCAACGCGTCAGTGCGTGTTGTGTGTGCGTGTGTGTTGGGTGTGCGTGTGCATTTATTATAAAGCCAAGCGGCCATAGAGCGAGAGAAAAAGAGAGAGAGGGAGAGAGCGAGAGACAAAAGAGATGACAAGAGCGAGAGGGAAACAGAAAGAACGGCTGCTGCTGTCGTTGACTGCCAAATTCATGTGGCTTTTCATGCATTTCAATTAAGCTGCTGCTAGTTGGTGGTGGCTGCTGCGAAAAGTGTTGGAAAATGTGCGAACAATGTATGCAGTAGCAGACATCACGATTGCGAGAGCGAGAAAGAGACAGGCATAGAGCGAGGGAGACAGACAGCCAGTTCTGTCGCTTTTAATGAATTAGCTAAGTCGTCTCTTGACTTGTGTCGAGTGCCTGCACCTGGTCACACTTTGCTTTCATTTCGTTTTATTGGGATCAAACACACTCACACACACACACACTCACACTCACACACACACACGCACACACCACTCAATAGACTGTGTGCTGGCAATGTCTTGGCGGCGATAAACATCATTAGAAGGCACAAAAGCGACGGCACATAAAGCGCTTTATTTGCATGTTGTCTGCTTTTAGATGCCACTGACCCCCTCTAGCTGCCGCACAATAAACAGCCATAGGCCGAGGGAGACAGGTGGGGGCCAGGCATACAAAGCATACGCCCAGGTGGCAGGTGTTTGCATTATTGAGTCACTTTGAAAGGCGCATTTTCACGCCGCATTCTTTTTTTTTTTTTTTTTTTTGTTTTTTTTGTTTTTGTTTCTTCGCTCTTACAGTTTTACTCTGATAAATATGCTGTTTACCCAGGATTGCCAGAAGGCTGGCACGGGGGTGATGGAAAATGCTTGTAATACTCTGCCCAATGGGATTCACTCATTTGCTGGCTAGCTGAATGCGCTATGCGAATAGAAATTCATGGATTTATATAATATATCCTAACATATTATTAGAACTATTAACGGAAAATTTATTAAAGCTAGAGTAATTAATGAATTAATTTATAATTAAAATTGACAAGAATTAATTAGGGAGAAATATTTTCAACGTCTTACAAATGCTTAAAGTTCTTTTGTAGAATTAGTCTTTTATAATAAATGATTTCTCTTATATAAATAAAAAAAATTTTATGGCACAGTTTCAGTGGATGCTAGAAACGAACTATTTAGGGTTTGAGCTGGTGAGCGAAAATGAAGCACCTAACAAGTTCTGTAATTCATCAAGTTAATTTTAATGCATTGAAAGAAACGACATAACTGTATTTATTCTATGTCGTCAAACATCATATCTAAGTATCTTTCAGCACAGCAGCTGTTAGAGCATTTCTTAATCGGCTTTACGTCTTATACCAAAGGCATTTCTTCATGTTCGAGCTGACTTCGTTGTGTTGGCAAATATTTTAGAGACGCCGAAAGCGAAAGGCAACAACTACAGCAACAGCAACAAAAATTGTTCTGAAGCCAGTTTAAAGAGACTTTGTGACTTTCTGACTTTGGGCTTGGGCTTGGTCTTGGTCTTCGCCATAGTGCCGGCACCATTCTCGAGCTGGGGCTTGGGCTGGGCTGCCCGAGTTGTGCCTTTAAGGCAGCCAGCAACTAGCCACAAGTAAATTTACATATTTTAATTATTCATGCATTTTTAAGATTGATAAGAGGCGCCTTTTTTACCACTCGAACAGAGCTTGTGGCAAGGGTCGATAGCGACTGGCTGCCTTGACTCGAAGCGCCATTTTTCCACAAGTCAGCATCTGAGAGCATTAGCTGGACTCTTAAGACATTTGCATCGAGTTGTTGTCATTGCTAAATTATTAAATAGCTGAGATGGCACAAGTATGGATTGTAATTTATGAAAGACAAACTCCAGGCAGACAATGCGGAGTGAAATGAAAATGTTGTCAAGGTGTTAAGCTAAGGAAATTGATAAAATATTTGTACAGGCTTAAAATGTCAGTTGATCCCAGAGTGTGAGAAATGACAAAGCTGCTCAGTAAAGAAGGGAATGTGCTCCACTTAATGGCAAATGGATTATACACTTGTAATTGTTATACTTTTGTCTTAGGCACATGTAATACACTCTCTTGACATTTCCTTAGCCGCTGAGGAGTTGAGACATTTGCTGTTTAAACACGCTTTCTATTCACTCGAAAACTTGGTGACAACTTTTCTGTCGGATGATTATGCAGAAAAGTTTCTGCGACCAGCAATTGAAAACAAATCAAAGCAAGCCAAGCAAACTCAACACAGTCAACAATTGTCGCGCTGTTCAAATGTATTTATAGGCCTCGTCGAACTCTTGAGCAAACACAAATGCTGCGAGCTTAGCAAAGTTTCAAACCCAAAGAAGTATCTGTGACAAATTCCAAACAAAACATGCTTCAAAATTGAGTGTTTATTGTGTTAAGTAGACACACACACACACACACAAAGAAGGAGAGAGGAAGCTGCCGGATAGAGTGAAAAGTATGCGATGCCTGTGGCAGCAGAGTAAATAAGCAATTTTTTTTTTCTTTGCTTTTTTAGTGGTAGCAGCCGGAAAAAAGGCAACTGGCTGAAGATGTTAGACAATGCCAACAATAAAGCCGCAGGCACAAAAAAAAAAGCCAACAGAGAGGGAGCAGCATAAGGAGAAGCTATAACAAAGTTGCATCCGCAAGACGCCAGACAGACATTTGTGGGCAGTCAACACTTCCTGCGAGCACGCTCTCCTCTCTCTCTCTCTCTCTCTCTCTCTCGCTCTCTCTCTGTCTCTCTTAGTCTCTGTCTCTTAATCTGCCTGTCTTTATCTGCTGTCTAGGCGTGACATCAAGCAGCCCATTGATCAGCCTAATGAAGGGCCAACGTTTTCCTAATTGCTGTCGCTTCCAACTCCTCCTGGTCGAGAGTAAAGAGATATATGTATATAATACACATCTTATGCTGCACTTGGACGAGGGGCTTCGCTTGCAGCACAATTGAAGAGTCGAGTGAGTGAGTGGGCCATAAGGACTGCCGAAGTAGTCCCTAATGATAGCAGTTAATAGTTATGTCTGCTACCAAATTGATTGTGAATAAGTGAGGAAGGGGAATGAGGCTATTCACAATGGATGTGGAATTAAGCACAATGTGATCAGAATTCGAGTGGCTCATAAGCTGGAGTTGAGTTTCATGTGTACCAAAGGAAACTTGAGCAAAGTGGCGAAAGAGACATGTTATTGAATACGGCAGCTGTTAAGCAAACAATAGATACAAATATTTCATTTACCTAATGCCTAAAGCATATATGACACTTGCCTTTAAATAGGCTGTGCTTGTAGCTGATAATCGAATTAGTTTATTCAAGTGTAATTAAAAACGAAACAATGAGTAAAATTAAATTCTATATATATATAAATATAATACATATATATAAATTACTTGAACTTTTCAATTTTAGTTACATGAAATTGTATCTTGATGATCCTCAATCTTATATATGCAGTATCGCATCGAAAAAGATTTGAAGCATATGTCTAGCCTGAGGCAACTTTTAGCTTAAAGCACGTTCACACTGCTTGATAGATTTGTATATATTTGTAATATATATATTTGATGCAGTACCCACATCATGTTGTCTAATACAAAATGCAGTACAGTTGCGACCATAAAATGTTTACTGATTACAGTTATAGGGCAACAACTTGGCAGGGGCAACAAATTTTGCTGACTCGCTCACTATCGCCCTGTCTCGCTCTGTCTGGCTGTCAGTCAGTCAGTCAGTTTCTCCCCCTCCCCCCTCTCTCTCTCTCTCTCTCTCTCTCTCTCTCACTCTGTGTGATAACTGACGGCCAAGCTGACGAAAGTGGATATATGTATGGGAATGGCTTCTTCTGCTGCTACACAGTTTGTCTAACTGTCAGTGCATTCGTGATAGTTGCATGTGTATCTACTGACAGACGACATGCAGCATAGTGAGCGAGCGAAAGAGAAAGAGAGGGCGAAAGAGAGAGTGAGAAGGTGGCTTACATCTTATTAAGTTTGCATTACGAAGCGGCTGTCCGGATGCTGGTCTGGTCGTCTTCTTAGATGCCAGAGTTTCAATTTCGCTGTCCAGGCCATGCGCCTGTCGAAGACGATTTTAACATATATAGAAATGCAGCAAACTCTCATCTTCTATTACAATCTGCCTTGCTTTCTCCTACTCCTCTGTCTCTGACTACTCAGTACAATTTAATTTAATTTTTTTTCTGCTTGTCGTAGACATTTGATAATACTGCTGCTGCTGCTGCTGCTGCTGCTGCTGCTGCTGCTGCTGCTGCTCCTCTGACTGACTGGGCAGTAAAATGTTGCCAGAGCGAATCTGCTGTAGCAAATGGCATGGAGCCACGCCTACTTGCTGCCCCCAGTTGTCTGGCCGTTATGCGCTAGCGCACTTTTATAAATTTTTAAACTTATGACTCATTTTTATGCATTTCCAGTGACTGCACACTGAAACAAATGTCTGCAAGGGCTGCGGACGAAGCGGAAGCCCAGTCGTGATACCCATCTTCCAGCACTCCTCACTGACTGCTGCTGTTGCTGCTGCTGCTGCTGCTGCTGCTGCTGCTACTGCTCGTCTTGGCAGTCTTTGCCTAATGCGTTCTAATGCAACAATAAATCATTGGAAATCCATTTATATTGTCAACACAAGCCTGACAACTGGCGACTCGCATGCTCGAGGACCATTAAACGCCTGCTGGCATGCAATAAAAATGAAAGCAAGCAAAACAAGTTAAGACAGTATAGACGAGGCATAAACACCTCCGTCTTGTTGCTGACCCTATTAATGAGCCAACGTAACAAGGCAGAAAGTTAAAGCCAAATGGACAAGCAAACCATAATACAATACGAAAAGGCAAAACAAACTAAAGATGCTCTCTCTCTCCCTCTGTTGGTGTGCATATTAATCAATCAATCATATGCATATACTAAAGTGAACAAGTTTACTTAATAATTATCATTATACAATTTTTCGAATTTATTTTATTTGAAATTATGGTAAATCGAATTTAAGAATTATAAATTAAATTTCACTGAACATATACATATATAACTAGTTTATTGCTATAAATATATTTTCTTCTAGCCTATGATTAAATTCAACTTAAGTGAAATAGAGTCTTGTGACAAAAGCTCTTGTGAGGTTTCCTAAGAATAAGCTGCTTTTCGGGAATATTTGGAGGAACGGAGTTCAATGGAAGCACAGAGCGCATACAAATATATATACACATACATATATACTTATAATCATATGTATGTATAGAGTGAGCGAGAGAGAGAGAGAGAGAGAAAGAGTCAGCGGAGCAGTCAGACAAAACAAAACAGACGCTGAAATTAATAAATAAATTAATAAATTACAAATAATTTATCACGAAAGACACGCGTATTGGCAGGCAGTTGTTCTATAGGTATTTGTGTGTGTATTGTTGTTGCTCTGTTTGTTTGTGTGTTTCTTAATAAGTCTATTAGAGAAATGAAAATAAATTGCGTGCTTTCAGTCGACTGCCAGTTGGCAACTGGCAGGGCAAGGCAGAGCAGGGCAGGGTAGGGCGCATAGCCCCAACCTAGCGACCCATCGATTGCCAGAGCTGCCAACTTGGACAGACAGCGTCAAAACAACAACAATAGCAACAACAATGGCAACAACAAAAGCCAAATTCAATTATAAATGCGTGTAACAGGCATTGACTCGGTGTGTGAGTGTTTGTGTGTGTGTGTGAGTGTTTGTGTGTGTGTGAGTGTGTATATGCCTACTACTAAGTGCAAGTGATTAATTTTTGACAGGCTCATTTGTTGTGCGATATTGAAAACAATCAATGCGAAATGTATGGACACGCCCCCCCAAATGGTCATAGATACACACACACCCCCACATATGTATATAAACAGATAAATAAATATATATATATATATATAGATATATGGGATATATTGATTGACTCTCGCATAAAATATGTATAAATGCTGCGTGTTTTGGCCGCAAGTCAAGAAATTGATAAACAATTAGTATAAATATAGCATAAATATATGTAGATAGATATGGGCCAATAAAATGCGGCAAGCATCTGTCGAACATAGCTGTAAATGTAGTCAAAAATAACAAATAACAAAAGTGTGCTTGTCTTTTGGGAATAAGCAGCTGCTCAACATGTCTCGGAGAGGAAAACGTGGGACATTTACATATTTGAATATCAATCTACGGATAGAAACATCACATTGAATATACATTTATAAGAAAGCAAACAATTTGAGTGAAGGAGGCGAAAAGGATTCTTCTTAAGACAGCTAACAACCATACTGCAGCTACAGTGGTTTAACTGTGTGCGAGTGAGCCACGTTTAAACGGAGTAGAAAAGGGTAGCTGAATGCTGATTACTCAATTAAATTAAGCAGCAAAATTATCAGATAAGTTGCCTTTATCTCAGTGTAGTCTGTCAACTAGTTTTGTGTTAAGATAAATTCAACAAATTTTCCGTCGAGTTCAAAGTGAAACTGTCAAGGTGTATTCCATTATTGAGCAGACTTAAGTGCCGCTGACAATGTGTTCCTCCTCTGTAGCTGTGGAAAGAGACTGCCAACTTGTTTAAATAGTTTCTCTTGGCTGGCCTGAATGGGGCTCAAGTGGAGCTGCCAACTTGAGTTGACTTATAATTGAAAACTAACTTGCTTAAAAGGTTATCTATGGCACCAGTTGGCATAAGCCTTCTCAAGTGGAACTGCCAAAATGTCTTTCCAAGACCACACTCTCAACTCCACGTGCCTCAAAAATTTTATGTATTTGCAAAACTATGCAAAGTGCCTTAAAGTGTTTTTGCAAAGGTGCCAACTTGTTGTTTTCTCAGTGAGCCATGCCAAGTGAAACTGTCAACTTGTGTGCTCTGTTTTCGTGCAATGAAATAAGGTCAAATAAATAATTTTTTGCTGTCAACAGAAAACCCAACATGCTCTTAATCAATGTGGATGGATGGAACTGCCAATTTGATCCGAATGCTGTCAGTTAGTGGAAAATAGGTGAAGCAAGTGAGCTGTAAGGATGAGTTCGACAAATTGTTGTTAAATAAGTGAAATAAACAAGTGAATGCAGTCGGGTAAGTTTATGAATCAAATGCTAAGTCTATATCAATAGCGACATAATGAAATAGATTAATGTGAATACACAGAGGGACCTTGCACAAAAGAAATATACGTTTTTTTCAAGAAAAGGATATGGGCATTCTGATAATTGGCCCTGCAAATTGCAGATATATATTTATTCATATATGGAAATGACAAAGGTAAAAATACTTTTCACTAATTACTTGAAATCAACAAAAATCTGTGTTATTCTAAATTTTGCAATATTTGTATTTGCATTAGTAGCTGTTGCTTTCATAACTCCATCATCGCCTGGGTCAGTCCCGTATCTCTCATAACTGCCCACACTGACCCGTGTCCATTGTTATTTAGGTGTTTCACGCATAAATCGCTGTATTTAATGCCTCAAACCCCCCTCAATCGGTCGCCTACTCTGCACAGCCATCCATCCAGCTGCTGATTTCTTGTTTTTTCTCATTTTTTTTATCATGCAGCACGTTTTTACGAGTATCTTTCGTGGCCCGAAAAGCTGAAATGTGCGTTTTGGGTAAAATTATGCCATAAGCCACGTGCTGCGTACAAAGCAGCAGCCGCAGCAGAGGCAGAGAAAAAAAAGGAAAATACCAAAAATTATATCGCTGGCTGTGCCCAAAACAAAGCACAGTGATGCCTCTAGAAACCGCCGCTCCACGGCCATAATGCAAATTTATGATCAGAATTCAATTATGTGCTTATTGGAACGCAGCTGCTGTGCTGTGCTGTGGGTCCCTCCGCTGCTCCTACCTGAGAGCTGGCTGTGTCCTGCTGGGCGGAAAGGCAGTTAATGCTGCGCAGTTTAACGCTTAAAGCCAAAATGCTATGATTTACACACGCACACTCACACACACACAGACAGACACGCAAAAGCAATTGCATTTGTGGCTTAAAGTGCGTGGCTCGCATTTTACGAGGCGCCCACACACCTCGAAAAGGCGTGGCACTGGCGTCATTAAACCAGTTAACAAATAAATACTTTGCGGCCTCTCGTCACAGCCAAAGGGCGTTGGGGGTTGCCCCAAAAGGCGCTGCTCTGCGACTTTACGACCTTGTAACGCTCCACATTTTTATGCCCTACACCAGGGAGTGCTGATGCAGCATGGGCAGCAGAGGAAGCATATTAGCTGCGGCAGGGCATGCATGCCCCACAATCAGAGCTTAAGCTGAGGTAATGTTGCAGATAAAGGCAGGTAATATAGGGGAATATAAGGAAGGAAGATGCCAGAGGAGGAGCCGGAAAATATCTTATAATTACAACGAAAATATTTAAAGAATGTGAAGCATACGTAAGCAACAACAGAATATGAAAGCAAATGCTTCAGACTATAGTATGAAAGAATGAAGTAATTCAATTGTGAGTTAAACTATAGGGACAGCAATATAAAAGAACAGATAGAGAACAAAACCAATGCTTGATCTGCTTAGAATAAAAAGTAATCTGTTAACTAGACAAGTTAGGGAGTTCTCCAATACGGTTACTAATTTCACTGTACAAATAATTTGCAAAAGAGAATATGAAATATTACATTAAGAGAAAAAAGTAAGAAGGAAAAAAAGGACAAAACAAAATTTGATATTGAATTTTACAAAATAGAAAAAAAGAAGGTAAGCATCAGAAGAGAAAAGCTTTAGAATATGGAAAGCTGACAGGAATATAATAAGAGACGGAAGAGAAAGTATAAACCGAAAAAATGCGACAACAGCTATTGATAAATAGAATGTGAATAGACATTAGAGTTGGTAAAAAGGAAAAAAACAATCCTTTAAGAGAATGTCTATAAATACTAATATGAAGAGATTTTCTCACTGATGGATAACAGCAGAGATGCAGAAGGCCTAGAAGGCTGAAAGAGATACAGGTCAATTTTAAGGATTCAGCAAAGAGTAAACTTTTCAATTGAATAACTTTCATCTCATAAAACTTCGCATATATGGTGATACGATAGATGACGATACTGTGCTCATTTTTGCCAACTTGGCCAAAGGCCTTTAACTCCTTAATTTTCCTCTTTGTAGAGCATCTAAGTAGCCAGTTTCAGGATATTGCTTTGACTGCGACTATTTGCTTTGTTTATTGACTGCCTTGTTTTGTGCTCTGGTCCTTTTGGCCAGCCTTTAATTGAGCAGAACGCATAGTGCGAACAGCGCAGCTCAGGCTGGGCAAAAGTTCTCTCATAGTTGGTTTTATTTGTTAGCTGAGTTTTTACGGGGCCAACGCGCGTCCATGTATAAATAATTTGAAATTAATTACATGTAACATGTTACTCTCTGTCTGGCCATTCCTCTGTTTGTTATTTCGTGTCGTGCTTGCTCTACTCCTTTGTTGTTGTCTTCTTTTTTGTTCAGGGAGTAATAAAATATATACCACTATACGACTGACTATATATGCGTTATGCGAGCACGAATGGGCAAAAACTGGCATTGCCAGCTGCCAGTGCGAGTTTGAGGTTGACGACGATGAGGACGACTGCTGCACACAGATTTATGACATGCAATTAACAATGCCGGACATTAAGAGCAAATACAAAAAGAGTCTCATATTGAGTAGAAACCGGGAAGGTGTTAGGTGCTACAAGTTATCCTTTACTCAATTCGATGACCATTTCAGATTGTATGACTGTGTTCTAGTAGGAGAAAAATCGTCTTTGTTTTCTAAATAATAGATATTTTTACGCATATTGAATGCTTAAAGATGTAAATATGTTTCAAACATATTACCAAAAAAGCATACTAAAGCTCATTTTATTTAATAAATTTATTTATTTTTATTCCTACCACCTTTCACTGTGAAATCCGTAACTATTTTTAATCAGATATTCTAATATCCTTTATAATGTCAGATTAACCCTTGACATTCTTCTCCTCTTTTACAGGGTATCACAAGCAGTTACAGTTTACACAGCCAATACATTGACAGCTAACGGAATGGACACGCGTGCACACACGCACACACACACAGACATACAGACACAGAGAGAGACACGCACACAAGCGACACACACTTTATAGCATACTTTTATGGGCAACAGGAGTTTTTATGCGTTTTGCATTCGCATTGGGCTTAAATGTTTTTGAATTTAAAGTTATAATTAAAAAACTTTGGGCGCGCACGCTGCTGGCCATTTAATTGGCTCTTTGTTACGCTTGTTGTATGGTCGCATCCCATGGCCCCATCCCCTCCTGCTCCTGCTCTTGCCCCTGCCCCTGCCGCTGCCACACCTCGCTCGCTCGTGTGCTTCTGCAATTGCTATTCAATGCTGCGCTGCCATTAAATCTTTCATATGTAAATGACATGTTAAACATTCAAATAGACTTGCATAAAGTTGCATAATTGCAATTTTACGTAAAGCCCGAACCACAATTTTTGCTGGCCATATAATTAAGTGGCAGCCCTTTGCTCATTTTTGGTGGCCCTCATAACTATCTAAAAGAGTATGTGTGAAAGTGTGCGTGTGTGTGTGTGCGTGTGTACGTGCGTGTATTATTTATGGGAATTATGCTCATTAAATGTAGAGCTGCCAGGCAAAATGTAAAGTGCATATCGCAACATACAGAAGTATGCTATGAAATATTATTAAGCACTATCAAAACAAGTGGGATTTATTTTTGAATATTCTGTAGAAATGGTGAGGCTGAAGAAGCAATGAATTTGAAATAAACAAAATTGCGATGCATAAAAAGAAATGGTATGAATTCTGAAAACGTCTCTTCTTTTTCATGGCCAGAACCTAAATGTTTAAAGTGTGATTGACTTATTATACCCTGAACCCATGGAAATTAGGAAATCAGAAGGAAGCGTGGCAGACCCCAAAAAGTATATATTCTTGAACATGGCGATAAGCTAATTCGAGATAGGGATGTCTGTTTGCCCATTTGTCCTTCCGTCCGTATGAACGCTTAGATCTAAATTACAAATGCTAGAGACTCCTATTTTCGATAACTCATTTATAGATTTTGGATACCATGCCCCATTCGCTCCAAATTTGCATAAAAGAAGCGTAGATTGATTTGACTATCAACTCCTTGCAGGGTTGAGGAGATCTCGTAAAGCTTTCTTACTTGCTTTATATTGCTGATAGTTTTCTACATTTGCAAGCATAAATTCGTTCATTTGGTGTGCATTAAAGAGTCAAGAGTTGATATGAAACATTTGCATTTGTTTGTACGCAGCATTTTGGCTTTATTGTTGTTTTAATTAACCGCTGCAAGTTAAATTAAGACAGTAACATGACAACAGCAATAAAAAGGCCAGCCTTGATTCAGACACAGACACATGCAGAGCACGCACATACACACACACACACACACACACACAAGTAGCGAAGGGCATAAAACCACGCACACACACGTGGACCATAAAAAATGCCGGAAATGCCGCTGAAAAAAACTAATAACCAAACGGAAATGCAGAAATGCACAGTTACATACATTTCTCTTCAATGCTCTTCCTCTCCCGCTCACTCGCTGGCCGTAGCTATCTCGCTTTGAAGGTAACAACCATAAAGCTGCGACATTAAATGCATAACGCAAGCTGACAATCCGCAAAAAATTTAATTAATTTCATATGCACGTCGAGTTTTCAGTCGTTTTCTCCCCCTCTGCCCCTATCAATCTTTCTCCTTCTATCTCTCTCTGTCTCGCTCCCTCTCTGTCTGCACACGTCGTAGTTTCCTCTTATTTTTAATATATATCCAAAGAGTAATATTTTGGAGGGGTTTATTTGTTATTTTGTTGTTTTGGCATTCGCATTTCCATTTCTGCTTGACATCTATTAAATTTTTTTACTTTTTTTATCATTCAATGTTCAGCTGTTGCCCTTACCTCTCTTTATCTATCTCTCTCTCTCTCTCTCTCTCTCTCTCTCCCTCTCTCTCTTTGCTATCGCCCTCACTGACCGTCCGTTATTTTTATAGTCTCACATTTACATAATTAAATTTAAAAACATTATTGGCCGCATGCTTTTAGCTTTATTAATTTTTGTGCTCCATTTCGTTACATATGTCAGCATTAGGGCAACAGCTTTCCCTCCGTTCCATTCCGTTTCGTTCCACAATATGTCGGGGTTCTATGTTAATTACATTGTCTGCTAGTTCATTTGATTAATATACTACTTTACGACAGGCAATAGACAATACAGACAGACAGCAAAAACAACGACTGAATCAATGGGGAATTCATCAGTTGTCGATCTGATTTCACTGCCTTCTGCGGACCCCTTCCTTTGAGTCCACGTTTCATTACTGCATTTGCTAATGTACTTTCCGTAGTCAGTTTTAATTTGTCTTAATTATACATTGAGAAATGAATATGGTCAATTTACTTGCCTTATGCTGAGGAAGGCTTATTATTTTGTTGCTTTATTTTTCTGGCTGATATAGAAAATAAATACAACTGGATATTGGTTTTTATTGAGCCAGATAAGTTGAGTTAATAGAAACATTAACTAACATTAAACATTTAAGTATATGTTGTATATTTTTAAAGCTACGATTGCATATCAGTTTCATGTAGTATATTAATTTATTAATATAAAGTCTCTATTTAGCTCATTTAATAAATTTGAGTAGCATAGCATGCATAATTGTTAAATCATATTTGTAAAGAATTCAGATCAGATTTTCAAATAATCCAATCATTTTAGACAAGCTTAATAAATTATTTTAAATAATTTAAAATACATTTTTCATTATTTTTTTGTATTCTGCTACAGTCTCAAAGTTAACATAAATTTCGAGTTGTCAAGTACTTTTGAACAAGGCTTTAAATATTATCTCATCAACTTTTACCCTATTTATTTATTTATTTATTTACTTTTGTATAGATTAAACTACGCAGCACTTGAAAATAAACATGAATTAAAAAGCTGCATTCATTTTATGCACTTTAAAGTGTTCCCTGTTCTGTGCTCATTGGGCAGTGGGCGGGGCAGTTGCCTAGTTATGAGCCTCCACTTCAAACGCTGATTTGCGATTAAATGCGCTTTTTTTGCTGTTGCTGCTGCTGCTGCTTCTGATGCGCACTTGGCGCATGAACAACTTGGCAAGTGGCATACAATTAATTGAAAATGTGGGCGCAGATGTGGGCGTGGTTGTGGGTGTGGGTGTGGGTGTGGGTGTGGGTGTAGATATGACAACAACATTAAGCTCTTGGCACAACAAATGCTAAGCAATCAAAGCTTGGAAAAGTTGTTTTTTTTTTTTGTGCTTTTTTAATATTAATTATAGACTAATTAACAAAATGCTCACTCAACGCTTCGTCCAGTCGTGCATGTGTGCGTGTCAGCTGCAGTGACAGCTGCAAGCAGCAGCAGAACCAGAAGCAGCTGCAGCAGCAGCAGAAGCAGAAATAAGACGAGAGTCACTCGCCAAGTCTATATTTAATTGCTTGCTTTTGCTGAGCGGAACAAAGTTGTTTGGATTGTTCGGATCGTTGTTGTCGTTGTTGCTGTGGTTGTTTGGGATATGGACATCAAGCGAATGCGTAAATAAATGCTAAGAAAACTTTATAATTATGCTAATTGTGGCCACAAAGACAGTCGACAGTCGACAGTTCGCAAAGGCGGCCGAGTTTGATGTTTGGCAAAAAGCTTCTTGTTTTTAGGGAAATAGCTGCAACCCGGCAAGCTTTCGGCCCGGCATCCTTAAAGCCTTCAACTGGTGTACTCCATGTTGTGTGGGCTGTCGCACTTCGACCATAGATATGCAAATGTAATTAGTTGCATGCCACAGCGGACGCACCGGACATGCAGGCGGTTACACGGCGCCAGCTATACGCTACAGCGAAACAATTTATAGTGAAAATAGAATTAAAACCACAAAAGCAAAACATGCTAAACAAAACGACACAACAGCGGCACAGTAAATATAAAAATAAAATAGGAGCAAACAGAGAGCAAGAAAAGAAGAAAGCGATAGAAAAATGTATAAAACTGAAGAAAAATGCAAACTGCCAGACTGGCGGTTGCGGGCCACGGGTTGCAGAGTGGAGCGGAGTCGGTCGGCTAAACCAAGATTTATATGCAACAAAAGAATTAACTTAAACAATGTTCGTTGCTCGTGCATGGGCGACTCAAGGACACCCTGTAGAGAGCGCAGGACGAAGCTGAAATGATGGTATGAAATAGCAAAAGTTTTCCTATGGAAGATAATTTAGTAATTGCTAATTTGAGAATGGGAAAATATGACCCACAATAAAAGCATTGAATATGATCTATTTATTTGTCACACGTCAGTCGAAGATTCAGAGTGGAAGAGAAGTGTGGGCTATACCTTTGATTTACTCAATTTGGCCACATCTCTAAATGTCTCTCTAATAAACCACTTCAAGGCGATAGTTATTGTGGCTACTGAACGTTAGGTGACATTGAATAATACTAATAACTAATAACTTCTAAGTAGCCCCATCCACCGCTAAGGATGGACAAATTGTATGAGTTCTTTGGTATTTATTATAAGCCCTTGCAGATTTTAGCCTATTTGAATTTGAAACTATTTTTCTAGCATTTTCCATCATTATATTACATTTTAAGTCAATGTATTTTTACTATGACAATTAGAGATAAATTCATAGAATTAAAGAATATATGTAACATAACTTTTGCCCAGTTTAGCATATACCACACATATACAACATACAGGGTAAGACAACAAAAAAGGGCCAACATAATAAAGACGAAGTGGAAGGGACTCACAAGCAGAAGGCCAAGCGGCTAAAAAAATGTGCATAGATTTGGCCACAATGGCAGGCACACGACAGGAACCAGCGAGAATAACGTGGCTAACAACAACAACAACAACAACACAGCAGGAGAAACAACAACACAAATTGCAACAAAGAGTGCTAGCCAAGCACGACGCGTATAAATTTGTAATTCTTGATGCAACCGCAACGTTTATTAATTTAAAATTCAATTTAAAATGGTCAAGAGTCCGCCCCTTAAAAAGGGCGTGAGTGAGTAACTGAGTGTGTGCTATGTGTGTGTGTGCGGGTGTGTTGGTGTGTGAATGGATGTCTGTGTGTGGGCGGAATCAATAGATTAATGCAACAGCAATTAGTGTGATCGAGCGTCTAATTGTTTTTGCCACGGCAAAAGAAATTTAAATTGTTTGCTCAGGCTAAGGTCGAGGAATTATTAATCTAATGCCAGCTACAGCCAGAGCCACAGCCACAGCCATAGCCACAGTAACAGCAACAGCAACAGCAACAGCAACAGCAACAGCCACAGCCACAGACAGGACCATAAAAAGCAGCAGCAACAGCAGCAGTAACAGTAAAAAAGGACTCGCCATCAACTGCAACTGGACACATTCAAGTAGGGAGCACAAGAGAAAAACTCATGTTAAGACTGATGGTCGCTGTAGACGATGATATAGGGACAAGCACTTGATTGCGTTTACGAGTTTATAGAGCAGAAAAGCAGCATAGTTGACGAGGGGGCGGGGCTAAATGGGCGGAATTTAAGCTAACATTAAGTGGACTGAAAAAAGAAAGTTAACTTGTAAAATATATCAAATAACAGATATATTATTATTATATATTTCGCTTTTTATTTAGCTTATCTTTTCTTTAGTTATTTCGCTTTTTATTTAGCTTATCTTATCTTTAGTTATGGTTCTTGAGGGTCTGCGACAGAATATTCAATATGGATTACTATACTTCAATTTGACAATTTATATATGTACTTATATAAAATAAAATAAGTTAATTTGTAGATTATTATATTTATTTACACATCATTAATATTGCTTTACAAAACTTAGCGCTCTATAATATTATATATTTTTATAGTTACCTTTTTCCATTTATTCTCATCTGAATATATATATGTATTTATATATTTATTCATTATAAAATTGAGAAAGGTAAGGCGTATTGAAAAAAATCTTTGCTTTTTATAAGATAAGGGCTTTTAGTTTCTGGTTCCTAGCTTCCTTAACTACAAAATGCATATGGACAGACGGACAGTGCACTCCACCAATATACTCACTCAAACGCGTACGAATGCTGTCCAGTCACGAGTCTCTAGTTTTTAAAGGCAATTAACAGCTTGACAAGAACTGACGAATCAATTTTTAATGTTCGACGAGACTATATATAAATATTTGTAAATACTTTAAGAGAGTTGAGAATTTCCTGAATAATATAAATACAAGAACATCAACTTCTGAGATTTATAGAAATAAAATAAAATCAATTTCTTCTAAAGGATATTAAAATATCCCATAAAACTGAATAGAAAATCAGTTAACGGTAACTTCTTTATATCATATTCAATAAGCAATACCTAACAAAGCTTTTATAGCGGCGACAGGACATTAAGAACAGGATGTTAAGTGGAGCTCATCTGGTTTTATCTCATAGCAGTTGATCTAAAACGCACTCACAACAATTTCGATAATGTGCTGTCCCACCTATTTTTTTGGCTAGAGGGAAAACTGCAGACTTAAGCGGCAACAAGCAGCAAGTGAGAAGTGGCAAAAACTCAAAGGAAAAGTAACTGCAACAACGGCAAGAAGAAGAAAAAAGCATGCAACGGGCTGCACATTAAACACAACTGACAGCTGCAACATACGTCACGTGGTGTTGTCGTAAAGTTGCCACGAGACGAACCCCTGAAGGGACGAATGCAAAGAAGAAGAAAATGTTGCTAGCGCAGTGTGTGTGTAGCACATACATACTCACACATGAGCACACGAACAGGACACATCGATGACTGTGGGGCATTTTTAATGGAAACTCATTTTTGAGGTTAATTGTAAGCAAAAGATGGCGCGGAGGAGAGAGCGAGAGGAGAGCAAAGAGAGGGCAGAGGAGGGGAGGGGAGGGGAGCGGAGCGGAGCGGGTTGCCAGCGACAGTTGCACATGCTACGACGGAGAGGGCGTGTAGGGGGCGCGGCGGGGCTCTGCAGCTGGCTCAAGGCTAGAGCTGCGTTCATTGTACAAAAATATGAAAAGCACAACGTGTGGTAAACGTTGGTTGGTGCCCCGCCTGGCTGCTTGGCTGACTGGCTGGCTGGCTGCATGCCACAGTGCTGCCTGCTGTGGGGCAACTGCAAAGCATGCCACAGCAGCAGGAGAAACAGCGGCAGATGAGGTTGATGTGCGGCATTGCGTTTTATAATGAGCGGAAGGTTTTAAAGCGGCTTGCGTTTTGTTCCACATGCTGTTGCTGCTGCTGCTGTTGTTGTTGCCACTGCTCAGTTGGCCGGGCAAAACGCTTGGCATAAGTTGGGCTCCGTATAATCGGGAAAGTATGGTAATGTAGAGCACTCAAACTGTGCGCCGGGCCCAACTCGAGTTGAATGTAAAAGAGAATCTAGCGGTATTTGCTTTACTTTTTCTTTTATTTTATTTATTTTTTATTTTTTTATTATTTTTTTTTCTGTTGCTGGGTGTTGAAAAAGTTAAAAGCTGGCTTAAGCTGTGAAAAATAATTGTTATGAAATGCCATAAAAGGCGGCGAGTGCGCAGAGCCAGAGTGCTTAAATTTGGTATACAAATCAAATGCAGCTTAGGTGTTGAGTAAGTCTATATCGTTTAATGAAAGAGTGGCTTACAATTTTCGCTTTGTGATGGAGCTCAAAGAGCAGAGTGCATTCATTTCGAAACAAAAGAAATAATATTTATTTACGGAATATGCATTCAGTAATGGGGCAGGATAAGCTTATGTCTCAAAGGAAGGCACGCATAAGAGTGCTTAATAGATGAAGCCAGTTGCAAAGGCGATGCAAAGTTTTTAAGTATAAGTCAGTAAAAAAGAAGTTAAACCGCTGTTAATTAAACAATAAATGTTAGAGAGAGAGAATGAGAGATATGCAAAGAGTCAAATCAGTAATATCTATTTAAGCATACGAATATCGAAACCAACCAGAGAAAGGCTAGCGAGCTCAGTATAAAGGGTAAATATCAGATACAGAGACTCAAATTTAAATACAACTAAAATAACTATAGAACGTTGATAACTTTGAGAGAGATAACAATTTAAACAAATCAGGATCGCGGAATCCATAGATACAGCTTAAGCGCTGAAGTACGCAATAGAAATTCGAAATGCAATCGCAAAAAAAGGAAAAAAAAAATCATTTCATATTTCTATTCATAACCGCGGGAGCTGTATGTCAAGAGTCCTCTTATATCAACTAAATCTACTACTAAAACAACGCTAATCGATATATATAAGTACAAATATATAAATATATATATATATAGTAAAATATTATAGCACTTCAGAAATACAAAAAAAATGAAAAATCAATTAAGCTCGTTAGCTAAAAAGCTATGTTTATTTCTAGTTCTCGCTCAGCTCTCTTAGAATTGAGCAGTAAGTTTCGCGCCCTTTGAAATGGAATGTGAATGATTACCTTTTCATGAATAACACTCATTAGCTGCGGCACACTCAAACGATATTCAAAGCGCTCGCTAGGAATGCGCTAACAGCAAGAGCAAACAATGCTGACTACTGACTGTCGATTGCTGACTGGGCCAGAAGCATAAACCTCTTGGCTCCCTCCTACCTACTGGCAATCATTATCATCATCATTATCATTATCATCATCATCATCATCAGAGCTTGAAGTTTTGCTTTTAAGCGGCTTTAATTAGCTTCAAAGAGCAAGAATTCAAGTTCAGGCCAAAGTTAGCTGACTTTGGCTGCCTTGAGTGGCTGGCTGGCTGGCTGGCTGGCAAGTGCTTAACATTTTTGTGCTGCCTGCGCATAAATGGCTTAATTGCAGGCTTAATGACAAACTACAACAACAACAACAACAACACAAGAGCAACAACAACTACAACAACAACGGCAATAGTTAACAACAACTCCAAGGAACAACTACAAAGCTGAAATTTCTTTTGCCAGCTGCGCAATTACTTTAATTGTTCCTCGCATTTCGCTTGGTGTTGGAAATTGCAAATATTTATTGGTATTTATAAGCGCACAACACACTCATACACACACACACTCACACACACAGCTGCTTCGTTGCTTTGTTGTCGTTTATGACAATGCGTAGAGCGCAAAATTGTTGACATTTTTGTCATTTGTTTTTAGATTCTAGTGGCAATGACACACTGCCAGAGTTGTCGCTGTTCTTGTCACACTCTTACACTTATACACACTCACACACACACACACAGCCATATGGCAAATGTTATTTATAAAAATGACAGACACTTCTATTTCGCCACATGCCACATTGCAGGTCCTTGTCATTGTGGCCCCACCCACCTTGCCCCGCCCATCAACAGCCCTCTAACATCTTTGCGCCCCGCGCCCCTTCCCCAGCTCGCTCACTCACTTTTAAGCCATATGCAGAACGGAATGCTGGTGAAAAATGGCAACTGTGTCACGTCGCATGCACATCGTGAGTTTGTCACACATACCACACTAGATTAAATTATAATCGAGCTGCAGGATATACTTATGTATGGGTATCAGGGGTTTATAGGGGTAGCAGTAAGTGACAGAGTGAGAGACTGCTAGATGCCCTGTACTAGTGATGCTATAAGCTATAACATCTTGAGTGCTATAAATCATTTGCTTAACAATTTGTTTGTTTATCTATATATTTTTATGATTTTTGGGATATTTATTAAATTTTAGATTTAGATATATAAAGACAACATGAAATGAACAGACTAAGAAACAATGCTGGTCTTTGATGGGAATATTTCAAATCTACTTCTTAGTATTGTTTTTTTATTTTAATATCTGTTGGTCTTAAAATCTTAAATATTTTATAAATTTTAGTTTATATACTCATAACAATGTTTGGTCTATTATACTTCGTCAGTTGTGTTGTTGGGATATCATATTCAAGTGGCATAAACATTTAATAAAAAAATAAATAATTGCAAATAAATAAAGATAAATAATATTAACTAATAACAATAATAGATGCATATGAGCTTTAATAGATTATTCTGTTTTATTCACAGGGTATATAGAAAGCCCTAGCAGTCCGCCCGTTTTTAGTCTTTTTTCTTTTAGCCATTTGCATCTACAGCTGCGTCTGAGATTTGCGCAATTGACTGTGTAAGTGTTGGCATAGCTGTCTTTCCTTCTCCTTCTATCTCTCTCTCTCTCTCTCTCTCTCTGTCTCTCTCTTTTTCATTTTTTTTGGGGAATTTCGCTTATACATTTTTTTTGTATTTTAATGAAATGTCAGCCAAGCATTTGAGCCATTTTTCATCTGGCAGAAACAACAACAATAACAACAACAGCAACAACTGATTAACTTTTAACAGCCGCCGCTTCGTTTCGCTTTGTGCATTGCATTACATTAAAAAGTATGTGGGGAAGAGTGTAGCATACTTTTGTGCGTCGACATTTTTTCCGTTTTGATAGAGCATCGTAAATCATACAAGGGCAGGCCACGCACCGCTCGACACCCCGCTGATGTGCTGTCAACCCTTTTGACATTTGCGCCACGAATGCAAGTTTGACATTTTGCTTTAGTTTATGCGATATTTCATATGTGATAAGGGCAACAACAACAACAACAACGACAACTAGCTGACATTTGCCTTTTGTTGTCCGTTTTATGGCATAGCCGCTGCTGTTGTCCAGTGTTGGTCAGCGCGTGTTGTACCTTTTTTCACGGCTCATTTAACACTCTGTTTAATCAGGCAAACGCATCAGGCGTAAATATATATCTACAAATATGCTGAACCAGGCAGCTGATAAATTGAACCATTTCTTGGCATTAAGCGCGGAAAATTTTTTCTCTCACTGATAAGTTCATCTTTTTTGTTCTCTTTTTTTTTTGCCAATTCAGCAAGATAAATGCATTTTTTCTTATCAAGAGAGCGAAAGTTGCAGAGGGATTTTAGTGCTGGAGAAGGACGGCAGAAGAGAGAAAGAAGGCCTGTTAGAATGAGGTGAAGGCTACTAAAACTCTTTGGTAATTTCCTTGTTAAAGCTTGCAAACTTTTTGTTTTTTTTTTTTTTCTTTTGCTCTAGAGATTCACTGAAGGATGTGACTTTTAGACTTTTCTTAGGATTTGATTAAAGACAAAGTGAAAGTGCAAGACGCAGAGTGAAAGGAAAAAGGAATATATAGTAATTTAAAGCTAATTTTAAGTGGCTGCAAAATAATGCAATTTTCACTTTTTAAATAATTTGTTTGGTTTTAAGATTCCTTAAAGTACAGGTAAAAAAACCGTTAGTGATCTATGTCCAATATATAAATCTACAACAGGCACAAAGATTTATATCAATTTATTTTGAGATTTCGCACAAGATTCCTTTGGAATAAGTAACAATTTCGGGGAAACATATTTACATATTGTCATTTGAAGACACTCTTAGGTTTTTCATCAATCCTAATATATTGTCAAATGTGTTGCAATATTTTATTGGAATTTGGGTCGCCATAAAACGTTGTACGATTGGCAACACCTTTCAATTTTTTATGTCACATGTCAACTGGTTGACAAGGATGACCCCGCATAGCCCCGAGGCACAACCCTTAGCAATCACACACATACATATACACAAACACAGCCAGGCACACTTGCGAGATAAGTAAAAACTCAAATAAACAAAAATGAAGAAGAAAAAACAACATACATTTGTGACTTTTTTAATGCCAGAGACACAAGGCTCAAAGCAAATGCAAAACTTTGTTACACATGTAATGAAAAAAATAAATAAATAAATAAACAACCACAATATGCGTGCGAGATATCATGTGACGAGCTCCCAACCCCAGTCCCAACTCCAACCCCAACGAATCCGCCGTTGAGTGAATTGCTCCGATTTACAATGCGATGCCTGTCGCTAAGCCGCGCGCCCAAGTTGAGATATCAAAAGGCAAACAGAGAGACGAAACAAATAAACAAATAAGCAAACAGCAAAGAAAACAAAAGGACAAACAACAACAAATGTGAAGAGTATGAAACAAAGACATATCTCTCAAGTGGCATCGTATGTCAGGGCAACTGCTGGCATGTCAAGTGCACGAGGTGTGGGTAGGTAAGCCAAGTCAACCTTCATATGCCCACAGCCTACCACTCAGAGCGCCACCCTCAACCCACAGCCATCCGTCAATCTAATTTGCCTGTGAGGCAGCGTAGCGTGTGTGGCATGCAACAATGGTAATATCTTTGATAAACTTGTAGACATTTCCGACTTCCTCTCTCCCGCTGACTCTCTCCCTCTTGCTGTCCCTCTCCATCTCACTCTCTCTCTAACTGCTAAAATTGCAAAATATATATCAAACATTTCTCTCATACACACAAAGCGTATACTTAATTTTAAACTCTGCTGCGTCGAGCATTTATTATTTAGAAATCGGCAAAATAAGCGCAGAAACCTCTGTTGTAGCTGCTACTGCTGCTGTGTCATTGTGTGTGTGTGCGTGTATGTGTGTACATATGAATACATGTGTGTGTGTTGCATAACAACAAAGGCTACTCGGCAATGCAGTTGGCAAACAAAGCATCAAAAAATGAGTGAGGCCAAAGCCAAAGCACAATCTGAGCTCAAACAATAGAAGACGGACCCACAAAAGTATGCTTTAAGAATTTGTCCAAAAACCATGACGCACCCACCATACACAACAAATCTTCCTGTGCGCCTCCCTCTCTCTGTGTGTGTGTGTGTATTTATGCCTGAGCTGGCATTATATGCACAATGAGCTGCATCTCCTGCATAAGCATTGCCAACAGGCTAAACTTCCAGGCAGACCGCATTTGGCTTTAGCTTTAATAAGAAAGCAAAATATTAGATCAAAGCATAACAGGATATAGCCCGGTGCTCCATAAGCTCTTTTATGACCTATGACCTGAAATACTATAAAAACTGCTATAGGTAGTCATATTTTATATAAGTACAAGAGGCAGAAGCAGTTGTAGTTGCATCTATAGTGCATGATAATATAACTTATCTCATTTGTGTATATAAATAAGTGTTTATATGTATTACACATGCTCATGTTCCTGCTAATGTATAAAATATTAAAATCACACAAATCTTTCATAACATCTTACTCGTTTTTTGCTACAGAGCTCGGAAAATATAAAGCTAGAGTTTGCGAAAACACTCGTTTATTGGACTAGAATGTTTATTTATTTAAACATGACATATTTTATTTCGAGTAATATTACATTCTGTAGAGCCTAAAACCCTTGTGGGATTATTATGACTGTGAGATGGAGTAGAAACAAGTAGTGTTAGAATAAGGATAGTATATTTGACTAGTGTGTGTATTTAAATAAAACATTTCCTTTAAGTAAATTTTATGAATCAGCTAGAAACAAACTTTTGTGTAAAGTCTGCTTTAAATGGGGTACATGGAGAGCTAATTTAAAGTGGAGTTTACATTAAGTTTACAGCGCTGCCTGACATTCAGACACAGCCTAGAGCAACAGCCTCATATACAACAGTTGCTAGGAAAATCCTAAATTGTTTCAATTTATTGTTAAGTCCATGGATCAAGTCTAAGTCCTAATGCCAACTATTTAGCAGCAAATGCTATGTGGCCCTCACGTTATTCTATCCCTCTCTCGCTCTCACACTCTCTCACTCTCACTCTCACTCCTGGGTGTGTAACGCCCCTAGCGCTATCTAAATGCCCGGGCATAGACATCAAATCCATTTCGGTGGCCACACTGCAATGCGTCAAAAACGTTTCTCATGCGAGTTTCGTGGCTGCACTTGCAGCGCATCGTTTGCTGTTATGATGATGGACTCCATTCAAAACGGGAATGGGGGGCCATGAAATATTGCATGTGGCAAATGTAAAACATGGCTCATGACTCCTTAAACTATGCGCATGCAAGCTAGATACCCCATTCACGGAGCGAGAGAGACAGAAAGAGAGTGGGAGCGAGAGGAAAATGTAATTTCACTTTTTTGGAAGCCAATAAAAGTTCAATTTTTTGAAGTCGCTTCCAATTTTATTTAACGTCGTTACATCTGAAACTTTAATACCGAAAAGAAAACTTTGCACTTGTTTGCCGGGCCATAGCTGAGCAGGAAGACAGAGAGACGGAAAGGGGAGCATGAGTCATGAGTCTGTTTCAAGGGGGAGGTATATTGAGTGTCTATTGAAGGGCAGGCGGCTGTCATATGAGTAATTGGGGCCACGTTGAATATGAAATGCTCTCTAGCCAAGCTGAAGGTACGAAAATTGATCAAGATAAAATAAATTTCATGAAATTTAAAAGATTGGATTTCCAGCAGCTTCAAACGAGGAAGCTCGATTTCCCATCAATATTTTATGCATTCCTGTTATGAAACAGCAATACTTTATCGCTAAAGAGCACAGGCTTATCTAACGCTTCTCGCTGCATTTAATTATTTTAGCTTAGGTTCAATTACAATTTGCAATTTTTTGATTCGCTGCAATTTGTATTCGACGTTAGGGCATGGCCATTCGCTATGACTTGTGGCATGCTCTGGCTTTTTTTCGTGCTATCAATTTTTCAATTTGGCTTGTAACAATTTTCTGGCCAAGTTTCTCGCTCTCCTTCGCCCTTCTTCAGCTCTCGGCTGCATTATATTTCTATGGCAGCGACTCCGCTTACTTACTCAATTTAAGACGTTGGCTGGCGACGAAGTCGCTTTGATATAGTTACGTGCGGCTACACACGCGAGACAGCAAACCCCATTCCTTCCAGCCCCACCCACTCCACTCACTTGCTCCACTCAACCACACGCCAGCAAGTCAGAGCTTAGTTATTGCTACACTCATATTATACGTAGCTACAGCTACAATTTCGACTATATATTTGACATTTATATATGTTCCCTTTGCCTGGCACTTGAACTTCTTTCAGTTAGCACAAGTCAAATGAAATTTAAGTGAGCACCTAATGAATTTCGCATTACGCATAATATATGAACTGTTGAATAGTAATTCAGTTTTATGGCACATAATAGCTATGCGACTTGATATATAACAAAACTTTAGGGGAATTTCCTTAATTATCTATGACAAACGGCTTCTGCTTTGCTTTAGTCTTGCCTTGTTTACATAAAAGCGTGCTAGACATAATAAAGGATTCAACTCTATTGATATTAGCAATACCTAAATAAATGAATTTATATTTTCGTCTATTTTCTGCTTGAAGTTGCAACACAGAGAATAAATGAATATGAATTTTAGGAAATGAAAATGAAATCATCAAAAGAGCTCCATTGAGCAACACGAAAATGTAATCCAGTTTTCATACAGTATCATAAATTTGTTCATTAGTAACTTTATACAAATTAAAAGTAGTAAAAATTATAGAATATATCTATAATTTTCAGGTCTGTGCATAGATTTTAATCAAATATTTTAGGAATTTCAGCTAAATTCAATATCATTTACATACAGTGAAACCATTGAAATGTATAATTATTTGAACGTATTGAGTTTTTGGTTTCGCTTTTGAGAATTTTTCTGGTTGTCAGTTTTAAATTGTGCTTTGCATGCAACAAATTTGCAACAAATTCCAGGTCGTTATCATAATGTTGTTCGACTCGAAAGCTTCACACACACATACACATATCTATATTATTAGCATAACTTTGTTTAACTTCGTGTTGCGGGCTTTACTTTAAGTTTAACGGCATTTCTGTCCCCGCCTGGCCTGCTCCATGGGCTCTATGTCATATATATAGAGCGCAAAGCGCTCTAAGCTCAATAACTTTCATGCACACACACTTCATTGTACAGAATCTCTAACCCCTCTTTTCTCTCTCGGTGTCTCTCTCTCTCTCTCTCTAGTTAGGCTAGGACTGCATTGCTGCAGGGCTGGACTCTGCAGCGACTTGCCTGCAATATTTCCCATTTAAACTTTTCGCTACTGTACAATTTTCATTATTAATATGACTTTTTGGGCTGCCCGCAAACGGCAAACAGCAAACGGCGCCAAGTGGCTGCCAGGAGCGGGTTCTGGGAGCTGGGAGCTGGGAGTTGGCAGTTGGGTCCTGCAACTAGGATTTGGCCAGCTCGTTGGCCAGTTAAACGCGCCCAGTGTATTGTCAATGTTTGTCTGTGACCAAGCGAGCCTCGCAACGGGCGGTCCATAGCAAATGCCAAGGATAAAGTTTTTCGCTTGGCTCCTAACTGAGCGACTTGCCCGTTTGACTTGGCAACAAGTGCAGCGGGCAAAAATAGATAGAGAAAGAGAGAGGGAGAGAAAGAGAGAAAGCGGAACAGAAACAGCAGCCGTGTCCAGGCGGCCTTTTTAATCAAGCCCAACTAATGGCTAACAGCCTAGACCCACCCAAAGAGACCGAGCCGAGCCAAGCCAAACCAAACCCAGCCCAACCTAACCTAACCGTAACCACCAAAGCCGCTTATTACTATAAAGTGAGATTAATGAATCTCAGGGAAGACGTCGAAGCTGGCCTGCTTTGCTTTTCATATTGCATTATTATTATTTTGGCTGGCAATTAATGAAATTTATTTGCCATATTTCTGCTGGTGGGTGTGGTTTCGCGCTGTGGTGCGCTCTGGTGGTGCAGCCTTTGTACGCAAATTTAAGAGCAAATTGTTTGGCTTTTAAGGCCAAGGCGCAGATTGCCACAAATGATGCAATTTATGGCTAGCAATGGTTGAGCTTGAGCTGTCTAGACGGTTTTATAGACCAGATTTCAAAAGAAATAAAATTGATAAATCTTTAGAATTTGTGTTTAAAAAAACTGGGGTTTCAAAAGAAACAAATTCAAAGTTAAACTGTTTGTGAAAAATAAATTTAACAATAGATTTTTTAAGGAGGTGCCCATAAAAAATATCCTACATAGTTCGATATATTGAACTACGGCGAAAGATTTTGCTTACAATAAATTTATGCATCGTATATATTTAGTTTAAAACCATTATATAGTTTATGCTTAAATAGCTAAGGCAATTATTTACTTTGGTTTTAGCTCGTTTCTTTATTGTCGTAGCACATTTGTGCCTAGTTGAACAATTCATTTACTGATTATCAGAACAACACTGTCTTGTCTTGTGTCGTGTGTTCAAGCATGAGTGTTGTACTGACGGCCACCTCATTTGGGTCTCTTTGTTTACAAGTAATTTAAGACCATATAAATATGCAAAGCCATTGAGTTCCATGGGAAACCATGTCAACAGAAATAAGTTGTTTTCAGATAAAAGTATTCAGTTGTAAGAGGAGTGTTCCTGTAGATATGAATTTAAAATAAAAGGGTTCGCTCTACGAAGCGACGATCAGAATAGAACTCAATACATAATTTATATAATATTACAGGTATTGAAAACTTCCAAAAGGTTTATACCTTCCATCATTTTCTTTTGAGGCTTCGATTAGTTCAGAAGGATTCGGAATGTTTTTCTGTCGCAACACACTCTGTTTAAGGAAACATTAATCTTATTATCTTAAAACTTCTGACCACAAAGCATTTCACTTTTGCCTTTTCCACTTTGAGCAACAAAGGCAACTACAGTTACCTCAGTCAGCTCGCTCGCTGCTATGTCTTAAGCCTTGCTATTATTTTATGTACTTAATTAAAATTTTAAATCAAAAGTGCTGTCTAGCAAAAAGAGTTGGAAGGGTCTGCCCTTCACGTACATATTGCCAAGCTGTATTTCGCTTTTATGGTAGTAATACAAATATAATAATGCAGCACGGCTGGCGTTATAATAAATACGCAGTATATACATAGGGGGAAGGAGGGCGAGCGGGGGCACTAGATTGTTGGGCTGGGGGAAAAAAATAAATATAGCATGCAATAAATTTAGCAAAGCGCAAGCAATCAGCCAACAAATTGTAAACAGTAAATTTTGTGCTAGACAAGAGAAAGGGCGGAGGCAGAGGCGGAGGCGGAGCCTGTAGGAGGTGCTAGTAAGAGTTAAGAGTGCAAGCGACTGCTCGCTTACACATTAGCACTAAATCGCAGCGACTAAACGCCGCCAGTTAGTTAAACGTTTCTCATATAAAAACTCACGCACACACACTCACACCTACGCCCGCAAGCTGGGCGAGGGCAGTACCACGCCCACAAGCGAAATTTATCTGCCGTGTAGCGGCGTTGGCTTGCGAAAAATCCTTTGCGCCCTGCAACGATATGCGAACTAATCTTTATTTCGATATTTGCATAAAGCGCAAAAAAAAAAAAAAAAAAAATAGAAAAACTAGAATAAAAAGAAAAAAAACATGTCAAAAAATTGTAAAACGTCGTCGGTGACTGTTGCTTGTGGGTTTGGTGGATTTGTCTATATACCCCGTACGTGAGTTGGGAAAAGAGACTATGCCAAGTAAATGTTGATTAAAAATCACTTAAAGTTCACTTCTTTTAGAGAGCTCCGGAACGACGTACTCACAGGACATATAATATTCATTATATATATGTAAATGCTAAGCTACACGATTTGGAACATGAAGTAGCAAATTTCAAAGAAGACTATACGGAAAATCAATCTCTTCCTTTATTAAAGATTTTTAAAAAGATAAAAAAATAAAAAACAGTTTTAAAGATATTGTTAGATTATTAATTAAATTTGGCTTTGAGTTATTAGCCAAAGTACAGTTACCGAGTATTATTGGACAACTGTGGAATAGCAAAAGAGAACAACATACATATATTTTTTGAGTGGGGCAGAATAAAATAATAACAAAAATAAAATCAAAACGATAAATGCGGCTTTCGTAATTCTAATTATTGAAAAATATACGTATTAATATTAAAAGAAATTGATACAGCCTCTGGTATTACCTATTGACCTTTGCTGAGCTTTCAACTAGTTTACAGGGTATTTTCTATTCGCTCAATATTTAAGTAATATGCTTATTTGTTTTATTTACTTTGTTTTTTCTGTCTTTTTTTTGTTTGTTTTCGAGTAGTGCATAAAATAGCAAGCTAAAGGATTTACTGCAGCTGCCACGCCCACAGCGGCTGCCAGAGATATTGCCGAGCTGCCGAGGCCGGAGTCACGTTATTTGCAGGTGTTGCAATCTATCCGACGACTCCGACGTCTCCAGCTGTGTGTATGAGTGTGTGTGTGTGCTCACAAGGTGGCAATGGCGGCTTTGTGGCGAGTGGTAATAAGAGCAGCAACACACACGCGTATACACCTGTACACACACTCACTTCTGGCTGCAAGTGTTTTTGATCTCGCGCTGCTTTAGCCTGTTGGGAATTTTGATTAAAAATGCTTCCACGTGAAGCTCAAACGTGCTTGGCACCGAGTAGCCGGATCTGGAAACTCTTCACACACACACACTCTCTCTCTCTCCCGCACTCGCTCAGTTTGTCTGCACACATGGTTGGATGGGCGTTGGTGGGCGTGTCAGTGCGCCTTTATTGGCATTGGCGCGTTTATTTTAACGCGTTGCTGCCTGCCGACTGTGTGTGTGTGTGTGTGTGTGTGTGAAAGTGTGTGCGTGTGTTTGCAAATTTTTACATTGAGATTTATCACACCAAAAACTTTAACCCAACGAGCGAAAGCGAAAAAAGAAAAGTGCAGTGAGAAAAGCGTGCGGATTCAGACAAGTCGACGTTCAAATATCCTAACAAGAATATTAAATCATAATATATAAATGAAAGTTGTCAATAAAAATATAAATTATATAAATGCATGTATAATATATATTCATAAATTAAATACAGAAATATGTCTCAAATATAAGACGAAGGAAAAAATTCTTTAAGCTTCCAATAATTATATTATTGACAAAGAAAATGTAATTTTTCATTTAAAATATTAGATTTTCTGATAATAATGAAATAGTATATACATAAATATGTGCAGTTTCCTTCCCAAATAGTAGTTTTCATTTGCTGATTTCACTTACTACTTGATATTTATTTCAATTATTGAAAACCAAAAGATAAACCACCGTTTGAGCCAATATTTAGCCATTTATCTTCTGCGTCGCCAAGCTGAACTGCACATCACTTATACCCTTTGTTTTAAGGTATAAAGATGATGTAAATATCACAATATGCCGCAGCCTTTTGCAACGGCAACATAAAGCAATTAATTGTTAAGGCCGGTGGCGCTTGTGCAGCTGCAGGTGAGTTATACGAGATATATACATTATTCCATACACTCACATATATTTATATATACACCTAGATGATGGATTTACACAATGCTAAATGCGGGCCCTAGCAAGAGGTATAAAAAAGAGAAAACTTTGTGATGATATATTCGCGGCAATAAGCGTAGTGAATTGCATCACATTTAAAGCAAAAGAGGATGCTAGAATAATATATATACATATACATATATAGAGCACATATACATACACAGATATTATGATAGATATTCGTGTTGTGTTGTAGCTAAAAATTTAGAAACTGAAATGTTGTCTGCTTAGGTCACATGACAAACGAGCGGCGTGTTAATCCTAACTTTTGCCATCACCAGGCGCGGCTTGTACTCCCCGCTAAACTACACTAATTACTTCCCCTCGTTTCGTATGGCCTGCCCCAAAAGCCAAAAGCGAAAAGCGAGAAGCCAAAGCCACAAGCCCTACGAGACGATTTGGGGCTCCATCAAGGAGCGTTACAAGCGGCCACAAATCAAATGCACACCAATTACCTGGCGCCAGGGCGCGCAAAGCATAATCAACTGGCATAATTAACAGCTAAAAATGCAAAAGAGTGTGTGCGAGTGTTTGTGTAGGCGCTAGAGTGTATCAACAAAAATATGCTTTTGCACCGGGCCCTGTGCAATTTTCACACATTTTGCGGTGCTACTCCACCATTCACCTGCCCGCACCCCCTAAAGTCTCTTCTTGCTATAAACAACAATAGCAACAAACAACAAGTCGCAAACAACCCGTAGACAGTGGTAAATTATAAGTTGCAGAGTCTCGCCATAAAGTACAGCACATTACTCATACGCCACGTGCATAAATTTCTACCTTTTACCTTGCCTGATAATTATTTTCCGTTTACAAAATGGCTTCCATATCGAAAAAAGAAAAACTGGCGAGCAACCGGCATAACAAACAATCGGCCAAACATAATATGCAAAATGTGCTGTACACAAATTTTTGGCTATTATTTAAGTATTTCTGGGACTTTTAAGTAAAATTGATTTATATGAAATGTATTATTAAATGTATTATGTATGAACTAAATAGACACAAAACTCGTTTAAATCTGATGATATCTATTTATTATTATTATTTTATTTTTTATTTTTTTTGTCAAAATACTGTTTTTTTTAGTGTTGCACTCGAAGGAAGTTTATATTTACTGGGAAGATTGATTTTGTACAATTGCTACAAAGAAATTTTATTTTCAACAAACAAATCTAAAATTAATAGATGAGTTTGATGAAAGACAGAGCTATACAGCTTGATAGAGTTCATAAGGTTATCAAGTCTAAAACATTATTTTCTACTATATAGCAAATAAACTCAGTCCAAGACTTTGATGTGAATGAACTATTGAGATGTAGAGTTGAAAATATTGTAAATGCGTTTAAACATTTTACATAAATAATCAATTTACAAACTACAATTAACAATTTAATATTTTTTTTAATAATATCCAAGAATTTTTTGTTGGAAATGCTACAAATTGATTATGTGAAAATCTATAGATGTCTAAAAAGAAGATAATCACATAAATAGAAAGTCAAATCTTTTTCTTTGGCTCAGCCCTGCTATTGCTCGCTCGTATCAATATTTTGCCTTGACTTCGAGTAAACATTCAAATGAATCCATGGCTAATTTTATAGCTCTCTCTGTTTATAGCATAATAAATATATTTATATACCACTTATCCAGCCTACTCCATAACTTTTACCTTCCAACTATAACTTGATCATAACTTTGATAAACTTTCCTCGATGCACAATAAATACAAGTTGATGTTTAATCAAATTTGAGTAGAGTTTCAAGCTCTTTTTTGTGATTTTTGGTTTGGAGTAAATTATACAAGTTTATGGTCGCTAAATTTGTTTAGCCATAAATCCACAACTCAGTCAATATACTATATATATATATATATATATATATATATAGTATATTGACTGAGTTGTGGATTTATGCATATATATATATATATATATGTATATACAAATTTAACTTTTCAAGTTTGGTTATTCTCCATTTTCAGCGATTAATTTTTATGGCTTTACTGCACACTTAATTAGACACAGGCTGCTTAAAGCTCATTAAAAATTTACCGGAGTCAGAGGCAAAAGTTATGACCCGCCCTCGCCGCTCTCCACCGCTTCTCCTTCCTCCTGGTTATTGATTTGCGTAGAGAGCAATACAAAAACGAAACTTTTAGCTGTTTATAATTTAGTGTAAAATTATAAATACTTTTCGGGCGCTCGGTTTAAGCAAATTAGTTCAATTGCCGGGGTAAGTAAAGGAGCAGCTGCCTCCCTCTCTCTGCCTCTCGCCTTCCTGTGGACAGACTTGATTAGGCTTAGGCCAAAAAACTTTATCCTCTGCACAGTTGTAAATAAGCAAAAGTAAATTTTGGCAAGTAATTTAAGCCACACAAACAAGCTGGCAAACAAGTTTGGAGCGGGTGGCGGCAGTTGGCCCACTGCCTGCATGCCTGCCAGGAGGCGTGTAGTTGGCAAGGGGTTCCGATTTGCGTCTGGTCCTCCATCTCACCCCCGCTTCCCGGTTCCGGGTAGCTATCACGGCAAAGCATGTAAAGTTCTTTAACCAGTTTTAATTCAAAATCAATGTATGAACTTTGCTTACATTACGCCAAAACTTTGCAGTTCAGCTTCAATTAGGGATATATACGGATGGTTTCTCGCACTCACCTTCATATATGGTTAAAGTTGCATCTGCGGATACGGCATCGCCCACTCCGTTCTCGGCTACGCATTCGTATGGCGCATCGTCCCGTCCCGCTCGCACCGGCTCGATGCGCAGTATGGAAACACCGCCCGGTTGCTCCAGCACCGTGTAACGGGATTGAGTGCCTGTGTTGAGTAGCGGTTGAATGCGGAATTAGTCGATTGACTGGCTTAAGTGTTGGCTAATGCTACTGCTGCTGGCTGTTGGCTGTTCGCTCCACTTACCTGATACTTTTTTGCCGTTCTTGCGCCACACTATGGAGGGCGGCGGATCGCCGCGAGCCGCGCAATAGAAGCTGGCCACGCCTCCAACGCGCACGCCCTGATTCTGCGGCTTCTTGATGATCTCCGGTGGATCTGTGAAGGTGTAAAAGAACGGCAAGTGGGAATGAGTATCGGTTTACTTTAAATTTAATGAAGCGCTCGAACGGTGGGGCAAAAGAGGTGTTGCTATTAGATGCACTGCGTTTGCTTCAGCATTTCAATAATATAAAATCTTCATGGCAATCCCAAATGAATATTAGAATAAAACAGATTTTCTTTTTCGAGAAATTCTTATGAATTGAGGAAAGTAAATTAAAACTATAGCAATATTGTTGGCTTGGTAAAGGCCTATTTTGTTCTCTTTAATTAATGAGCAAGAAGATTGCAAAATATTTTGTTAAAGCAAAGCAGATGCGTTTTTTTTTAGTACTGCCACGCTATACTCATTTATATTTCCTCTATATATATATGAGTCATTTCTTAAACGAGGAAAACGGCAATCGTGATAAAAATGCAATACGGCTGACAATACGGAGCAGCTAGTGAAAGAAATGCATTTAAATAAAGCGAAGCTTTTTGCCATATCAGGGCAGATATGCTGTAATTGTTGTCCTCGCAACAGCAACTGTTGCTATATCCTTTATTTTTGTTGCTGTTTGGTTTGTTTTGGTTTTTGTTTCTCTCTTTTTTTTAAGCCCTTTGCCTTTTGCTTTAGCAGCGAATTCGATTTATTTTTGCGTTTGTGTGTTTTGCACACATTCTTTCTTTTTTACATATTTGTCACAATACGCTGTCAATACAACGACGCATGTTGTTTGTGACAGAAAGAAGGCGAGAGTGAGAGAGACACAGATAGAGATAGAAAGAGAGAGAAATGGATGCATGCGTACGTGCTGCACACACAGCAAGAGATACAAACAGGAACCAGGCACAGCTTGCCTCTGCCTCTGCGTGTGGCATTAAAAATCTGGCAAAAATCACGAAACGTTAAACAAGCAGCAATAATATTGTCATGTGCATCGTTTGTGCAGCTCCTCTTGCCACATCCTCGCAGCCCTTTCAATTGTCCTGTAAAGTAGTTTGCCAACATATCAATTCGATTTATGCATTTTACTTAACTTAAATGTTAAATTCTCTTACATAAATATACATTTATAAATTTCTTTTGTATTATTTGAACTGCGCTTGGCAGCTGCACACAAAACTTACGTGTCAGATATTGTATATAGGGAAAATCCGAAAAATTTGCATCTGGAAATTTGATGTGGAGGAATATTAACCATTCATTTAACGCGACGAACCGAGACGAATTTTTTTTATCGGTTATATATAACGTGTATTATTGTTATTATGATTATGATTATTATTATTATTTTTATTTTCCAAAATATTTTAATTTGAATTTTCAAGTTTTCAAATAGTTTGGATATAAACTTAGTTTTAGACAAAACATACCTAACAGATACTTAAGAATAATTTTACCTTACTATATACGTATTTTATTTTATAAACTTACAGTATGTCTTATAAAACGTAAAAGTCGTATAAATTGAAAACGTTTTAAAAACTATTTTAAATAAAAAAAAAAACAATTAAAATAAATTTCTGAGCCTTACTCAACTTAACTTTTCAAACAACTCAAGATCAAACAGTCTCTTCATTTATATAAAAAAAAAGAAACTAAAAATATTGAAGTGAAAATGAAATAAATAAATTATTAATTTCAAGAAATTCATTCAAATATTCAAAGATAAAAAAACAATTTTATTAAAGAGACTTTTATATACAAAAGGCATTCTCTCTCTCTCTTTCTCTGAGTTCTGAGTGGGGCATTAAAACTTTTTTGGCTTTCTGTACAGATTTTGAAACCCTGTTATAAACTTGGCGGCCAGGCGGGAATCGGAAACAAGCAAAAGCAAATGCCGCAGGTTGGATAAGTAAATATTTATAAATATATATAAAAAAAAGTATATAGAAATAATATTTGCCGCCAAGATAGAAAAATAATAACAGAGCGTGTGAGAGAGAGAGAGAGAGAGAGAAAGAGAGCTAAAAAATGTGAGTGAACTGCATTGTTGTCGTGGACACGAATCTGAGGACTTTGTATAATGTACAAGTATTGTAAATAATTTAAAGTTTGCCACAAGGCGTTCACAGCCAAAAACATGCAGACCATTTGGTTGGTAATGCGTTGCCATTGAGCCAGCTGCCAGCATTGTTGTTGCCATTCAAGTCGTTGTCGTTGTCGTTGTTGCTGTTGCTGTCGCTGGGGCTGTTCGTGTTGTTACGAATACTTGGTATCATTTGGCAAGTTTTGCGTTAAACTTTTGCCTCGACAAGTTGCCGGCCAGAGTTTTGCATGTGGCAAATACCACTACATATACTAAGCACACACGCCACACACCACCCAGAAAGCAACAAATTAAAAAGGAGGAGATTCTCGCACTGAGTGTGTGTGGCACACCACAGTCGAGCTCACAGTCTAGCAGCTGCTGGCCAGGCCAATTTCGCATGTCTACCTCAAATTCAACGAAATTCACAAAATTATTTCAAATTTGACACTTTGAAAGCTCGCATTGTGGTCACCAAATTAACTCGAAACCAAATCAGAAAGCCTACACATTTTATCGAATTTTGAAAAGCAAAGAGAATGCATTCGAAGTGCATTCATTAAATTTTAGTTAATTAAAAGAGGAATTGGGTTTGAAAGCAACGTGTACACATCTTTTCTAGCTGTAATTCTTTGACTCTAATTGTCAATTTAAATTGAATTTCCGAGTGGCAAAATAAATACGATTTAAATACCTTTAATGTAAACTTAAAGCATGTATTTGATGCCTGAGTTCTAAGAAACCCTTCCTACTTTTTTGCATACTCTTTTAACATATAATATCACATGTTATTAAATATTAGTCAGCAGGTTGGGTTCTCACATCTCATTTGCAGTTCACTTGAATTTGAATTTAAATTTCAATTCGTATGAAAAACATTTCCAGGAACAATTTTCAATGCAACTAAATTTCCTATTGCTCATTATAAAACGCCCAATGGAGTTTTCTCACTCCGTCTCTCTCTCTCTCTCTCTCTCTGTCTCTCTTTAGTTCCCTTTATGTGTGTCTCATTCTCTTAGACCGCGAAGCGTCGCTGGATTTGCGAAGCACTTGAAAGCATTTTACGCTTACGTTAACAGTTTTTATAGCCCGAGCAGCAATAAGCATATTGGTTTGTGGCTGTAATGAGCTACAGCATCCGCTGTCAGCGCTCCTCTCGCTTGCTCCTTACTCCTCCCTCCGCCCTCCGCCCTCTGGCTCAATGCTCAAGAAGGCAAAGCAAATTTACAGCGATTTTTTCTTCGTTTTTTTTATATATAGATATATATCTTCTTTTTTTTTTGCAGCGACGCCTTCACAGCGCGCATTTGTAAAGTTTTATGTTTGCTTAAACAATTTGATTGCACGCAGAGAGTGGGAACGAGACGGCAAGATGTGCAGACAGAGAAGGCGATTGAGTATCTGCCGTGACGAGCCATAAAAATCGTATCATTATAGCCATAAAACTGGGATTTCGGTTTATTTGCGGTTTTTGCCAACATTTTTGCTTGTTGCTTGGATTCGACTAAAAATTTAAATAAATTTAATTATATTTGCGTGGGGATGGGCCAAGGCGGCTTTGGACCTGTTACAAAGATTAAAGGCATACATAATGAAATTTGCAGATGTCATAGAAGATAGCACACAGTGCGAGATCTCACTGAATTGGATTGGTTTGTGTACGGATTGCGGGTTTTACAGTTTAAACTACAGCCAAGTGTGCCGCACCGCCCCAACCCCCCAGCCCCCACCCCCTCTTTAGCTGAGCGCCACACCACTGTGCTGATTTTTCATTTCGCACGTTTGACTGGCGCTGGGGATTAGATGAGAAAGAGACAGAGCTAGAGCGAGGCAAGGAGAGAAGCGAGAAGGTGTAGGCGGAGCTTCATAGAGCAAACAATTTCGTTGTTGATATGTGCAAATTGATTTCAACGTTTCAAATGTACAGTTATAGATGCATATACACATACGCACACTCGTATACACACACACACATGCACACAACCACACACCCACACATTTAGAGAAATAGGATTACTAACAGAGGCGGACGGGCAATTTATATGGAAATTAATACTAACATTTTTACTATAACAAAAAATATAAGAAATAAGATATATTTTTTTATGTATAAAAAATCGAATTGATTTTTGAAAATGTATGCGGGAAATGTTTCAACAGACAGTGGCGTAGTTTAATAACTGCAAAATAAAGGGACAATGTGAAAGCAAACTATGTGACGAGACATTTTATTTAAAATTTAAAGAAAGACTACAAAACTGGAAATAATTGTATTATAGATTTACAAACATTTTTTTTTATAAATTATTATTTTATTATATTAAAGATTCAATTGAGTTCCTAAACTTGTTGCAAATTTACTCTTCAAACTTTTCTAATGTTATACATTTGCATATCTATATATAATTTCTATGAAAGAAAATAAAAACAACTATTCTTTCTCATTTTTCTGTCAATTGACTTTTCTACAGAAAACATTTATACCTTGTTATTAAACCTTAATTTTATAAGCTCTAAGAACATTCTGCTGAAAATTTGAACTGCTATACTTAATGCTATGCTCTGTGTATATCTATTTTTGGCTTTCCTCCACTTAACTTTCGCTCTCAATTGAACTGATAGACATTGCTAATAGACAAAAAGCCCTCTTTTGAATCCCCCTGCCAAGAGCAGCCTCTGCTTTTGAAACATTGTTCAAATATGCCCATAACTTTTGGCCTTGTTTTTCAATATGCTCATAAAAATTGACCCCGTGTGGCACAAGGCATTGGCTAAGGTAGGGCCAGAGGAGGCGGGGATCTGAGCATATAAAATCAGCATATGCTCAGCGCCGTAAAGTATGCAGCTGCTTTTTATGGCCCTAACCCTAGTTCGAGCAAGTTAGGCCTCCAAATGCTTGCCGTGGCAATTTATGGCCTCCCGCATCCGCTTGCCAGGCCCCTTCATCAGCCACTTGCTAACAAGGTTTTTCTATTTCATCTGTACGAGTTTTTAATAAGTGCAAAGTGCGGGCAGAAGTTTCTGCAAAAATTTCAACATTTAAGGGTTATTGTGAAAGGGAATACTGGCAGGGGCTGAAAAGCGGCTGGAGGGTTTTGGGTTTGCTGCTGATGTTGCCAAACTTTGTGTGTGTGTGTGCCTGTGTGTGTTGAGGACAAATCATTTGCCAGCAAAAACTAGCTACGAACAAGATATGAACGAAATGAAGCAGCAGAGGAATATCCTTTGCCTGGATAAAAGCCCCATTGCTCCCCGGCTGCCATTCCACCTCCTCTCCAACAGCTCCCCACCAGCTCTCCCCCACTGCTGACTGACAGCTGCAATTCACCTGTCAGCAGCAGCAGCAGCACATTTCGTTTTACTGAATTGCATTGAAATACGATGCTAAATTTAACGATTCATTGCATTTGCTGTTATCCAACACTTGCCCCAGCAAATTGCAACTCTGTTGAAATGCCCCGCCCCCATGCTCAGCTCACTCTCTGTGGCCCCTTTTTGCTCAGCAGCCGCGCGTTGTGTATTTTTAATGCAGCAACTTTGGCATAGAATTGCTAAATCTGCTGAGTCTAAGAAACAGAACGCCTTGGCTCCGTCTCCGGCTCCGGCTCCAACTCTGGCTCTGGTTCCGTTTTCTGTAAAACTCTGCAAATAAAATATAAAGTGCAGCATAGTTTTACGCTAGGGTTTTTATAGCCAGCGTCGAGCAGCTAAATTTTAATGTTACTTCAAAGGGTAATAAAAATAAACTTTACGCAAGTTGAGAACAAGCTGCGATGCTCTCCCCGGAACAAAAGAGCCCGTGATTATATCGCATGGCCGACTGCAACTATGCAATGTACAATTTTAATTAAATTGCACAACAAGATGACGATGAGATGGCTGCGAGTCTGTCGAAGATAACGGGGAACAAGTGCAGTGAGCACGGCTCAGGTCTCATTTGCAAATTGTTCCAAGAAGCGAAAAAGTGTCAACGAAATCCCACTAAACAATTCATCAAATCAGCAAATCGATCGATGAATGTGCGTGGGCCCAAAGTTTTAGGACCGGACAGGACAGCACAGGACAGGACGACAGGCAGTGGGGCATATAAATGATGTGGGAATTCCTCTCAGACAATCATTAATCAAAATTAAAAGTGTGACCGCAGCTGGACTGCTTCAGCTTGTTCCTCTCCAATTTCACTTTCACTTTAAGAAACTAAGCTCCTCTTAAAGTACAATTCCGAGCTCTATATTCGGACCCGCACAGCTGAGCTCCTGATTTCCTATTCCTATCCCTATTCTCATTCCTAGTCCTGCTGCTATGCCCAGTGACCCTTCACATTTGGCATTTTGGCTAAATGAACCGATAAAAAGGTAAGCCATTAAGTCGAGCTGCGTCCCATTTTACAGATCTCTCAATCAGCTGTCAACTGTCGAGCATAACAAATGCCAATTTTAAACAGCAACAATCTGCAAGTCAATGGAAACCAAACGGCAGCCGAAAAATGGGACGGAGCTGGTTGACTTTGTGCATCCGACTATAAATTGATCATTAATTATACAACAGCTTTGCCCCGGAGTAGGGTTAAAAGATTTGTTGAGGTATTCCGCATTGAGTTTTAATTACAATCGCAAAATATTTTAAGTGTCTTTTAGGCTTTTATTCTATGTCGATTGTTCATGAACATGCATGAACATAGAAATATGATAAGTATGGGAACATACGCTTTATGTACTCAACATAAAATAGCAAACAAATGTGACAAGTGTGAACTGCCACACTAGACATAATTTTGACCCTGACCCTTTGCGACAAGAATATGTAAGAGACGATCGCTAAGCCTTACAACCTCAGCGATAGGATAAGAATAGATAATAGACCAACGCGGAGTCTTACAAACTCTGCGATAAGATAAGAATATGTAATAGACCAATGCTGAGCCTTACACACTCAGCAATAGACGCACTAGATTTAAGGGTTGAAAATATGCATGAGTCTGGGTATATAAGCCCGGGCTCAGCTTAATAAAAATCAATACTAAACTAAACACCAACGTAGTTTCTTGTCTTCTGGTCTTACAAACCATAGTCAAGTGTATTCGTTCATGGTCCTTCGAGCCGGAGGAAGTACAGTCATAGTACTTCGAACCACAAGGCTACTAAATGTTTGTGATTAGTGCTAAGTAAAGTGCTAAAAAATTGTTCTTTGGCTAACAAACCCCAGCTGTGAGTAGAGGCACAGCACGATCAACCAAGTGATCAAAACAAAAAAACCTCCAAGGGGTTAAGCCAAAGTAACAAATAAATACAAACAGGATGCAGTCGGACAAAAATCTTGAGGTGCTAAAAAAGCAATCAGAGATTTGTGACAACATCCAGCAGGCCATCCCGAAAAAGGATGTGCCAAAGTTTAGCTGGGAAATGCAACCGGAAACATCCAGGGAAAAACATACTCAACAAGAAGTATTGTTCTCACGCAAAGTCGCGAGCCCAATGGATGCGTTGGTAGAACTTGTGGATAGAAGAGCTCTAGCATTAAAGCTGCACATTGAAGAGGTGTATGCCAACCTAGAGCTCAGCAACCAGGAGGAAACTCTAGACCATAAAGATATGCTAGAGTTTCTATGGAATAAGGTCCAGTCAGTGCTCAGTGATCTCGAGGTGAAGTACAATAAACCATCCTACGAAATCAAAGGCATAGACGCATTGGAAGGCAGAGTCTACAGACTGACAAAAAAAATCAACAGAAAGTTAGATGACTTTCACAACAAAAAAGAAGACGTGCCAAAGCGACCAAGACCTACTCTTCCCTATTTCGATGGAAGTCCTGAGGCGTGGCCAACGTTCTTCGAGCAGTTCACCAATATAATTCACAACAGAAAGGATATCAGCGACAAGACTAAGCTGATGTACCTGAAATTGTACCTCAGAGGAGACGGCCACAGGGTCATCAGCCATTTCAAATATGAATCGGCTAACTACAATCCAGCGTGGGACTATTTATGCAAACGCTACAAACGCTATATCGTTAGCAAGCCAGTGGACACGGAACTGCTGAAAAACAATGATGAAGGCAGTATCCGCATGTTCGTGAGCACCTCTGTTGACAGCGACAACGCCACCGCTGATCAGCAGCTTATGTATCAGGCCGCTTTGGACAAAATAGTGTTCAAAAAATGCGAATCCCTCCCGCCGGCAAGCCCCCACATGGGAGGAAAGATAACTAAAGCTACAGAAAAACAAGATAATAAAGTTCGAGTAGTAACAACAAAAAGAAAGCAAAAGATCAAAGACAAAAGGTCAAGAAACAAGATCTGTTTGCTACCAACTCCGACAAAGGATCAACCAGAAAAGTCGGAGGATATAGAAGATGGGGACGAGAAAGCAATTGCTGCCACATCTTCGACATCGACAGCAACGTTGAGTACTGCTGAAGGTACATCAACACATATCCAATTGGCTGTTGAACCATTGGATGATATTAACACTGTTAGCAGCGCGATGGATGACCAAACTTCTGCGACGACTGCAACGGCGACTGCATGTGCAGCTGGAGATCAAAATTCTTCAGCTATGACCACAGCAGCGGAGTTCAATCTGGAAACTACTTCAGAGATTAATGATGTAATTACAATTACATCGGACGAGGACTTAACTGTAAATAGCAACATATTAAAGGAAAGAGCCATATCCACTACAAGCGAATTAACAGCTGCCATAAGGCAGCGTTATCATCAAAATGTGGACGGCTCCCATCTGGAGACAGCAATGAAGCGAGTGGACACCGCCTCAGCAGACTCAATGAGCGATGCCGATTATACAATTGAACACTACTATAAGCGGCGTAAGTTCTTTAAAGAGCCTCGACTTCACTTGGCATGGGAACCGCCACCTGCGCAAAAGATCAAGGGAACAGCAAAATAAATCTGGCTACCATATTTTCTGGACACCGCAGAATGTTCAGGCACGAACACACAAAACGTACAAGGACTGCAGGCATGGACATATTTCATTGGAACTAGTAATAATTATAATATCTCTATTTGTCTTGTATCTAATTAAGAAGAGAAACCAGAGACAGCAATTGTTAGCTATTACATTCTCTGGCCCCCCGCAGAATGTTCATGAACATGCATGAACATAGAAATATGATAAGTATGGGAACATACGCTTTATGTACTCAACATAAAATAGCAAACAAATGTGACAAGTGTGAACTGCCACACTAGACATAATTTTGACCCTGACCCTTTGCGACAAGAATATGTAAGAGACGATCGCTAAGCCTTACAACCTCAGCGATAGGATAAGAATAGATAATAGACCAACGCGGAGTCTTACAAACTCTGCGATAAGATAAGAATATGTAATAGACCAATGCTGAGCCTTACACACTCAGCAATAGACGCACTAGATTTAAGGGTTGAAAATATGCATGAGTCTGGGTATATAAGCCCGGGCTCAGCTTAATAAAAATCAATACTAAACTAAACACCAACGTAGTTTCTTGTCTTCTGGTCTTACAAACCATAGTCAAGCGTATTCGTTCATCGATAGTAGAATATTCAATATAATTTTATAATAGAACTAAACTATTTAGCTATTAATCTTTTGGTTTCTTACACTAGTGAAATAAAAGTATATTTATAAATAAATAATATTAATACAATTCTAATCACTTGCGTACAGCACTCGATTTGAATATTATTTATTTAATGCAATTTCTATGAATTTATCAGAGTTTTCTTTTTCACACATACATACTTAAATATATAATTTAATATTCCTAAAATCGAATTCAAAACTAACTCTGACCCACTTCATCTTCTGCAGCCAAAAAGCAACTTTTGTGCAGCTCATCAACATAAATTTCTTGCAATTCTGTGAAACTAGTTCAAAGCTCAGTTGGCACGAAAAGTGGACTTGGCAGATTCAGCGTTAAATGGACCCAAAATTGAGCACACACACACACACACACACACACACACCCATACACTGATATATACAGCACACTTTAGTGTTGTTAACCAACACAGTGACAACTATTTCTGACCGTTGCCAACACACGAAAATTTTACATGACATTTTAATATAATTAGTTTTTGCTCCGGGCATAATGTAAAGTGCGGCCAAAAAATGTCAGCACTTGCCACAGAGCAGGCGGGGAAGCGAGCAGGAGCTAGAGCTGGTAGCTCAAGTTGCCTTAAGGACAGCAAAGTTGACTTCACTGCGGTTGCCAAAGGAGGCGAGTGCGGGGCGGGGCCTAAAACTATTTGAGTTTGCGGTCGGCTGGCAGCATTTTATAAGCCGCAGCATATTTTTGCACAAATTTCAAGCTCACGCCTGTTCTATTAAATGGGGATTTACCGCACACACACACACACACACATAGAAAGAGCCTACCTAGCAATCTATCTATATGTATCTGAGCATCTATCTATCTGCTTGTTTTTTTTTTTATACAAAGACGTCTCAGGCCAGGGCTACATTCATTATTTCTCTATGCGGGATTACTAAGTAAGCCGGGCTACGGCTTAAAATGCCGCAAACTTTATGAGACGCAGCACACGTGTCCTGTCCGCTCCGCCCTGCTGCAGGTCCTGGTCTTTTGTCTTGTCCTTTGACTAGGCCTCTCGTGCAATTTATGATTGCTTCGGCTGTACTCAGAGACAGAAAGATCTTGTAGACAACCTGGCAATTTCATAAACTGTGCAGACACTTGCCAAATTGGCAAGAACATCCACGCCCACTCTCCACTTCCCCGCCCCCTCCTTTTTTTCTTCATCTGCGTTCACCCCTGGATTTTGCTTTTGTCTTTCATTTTACGCACGTAAAGGCAGCTGTAAGCAGGCTTTGATATTTTATTGAGCTTGTCATAATATTTATGATATATATACATATATATATATATATATGTATTTGATGCGTGTAGCACAGTGTAAACAGCACTGAGTGTGCTGGATTTGCTAGCCCTCTCTTTCGCTCCCTCTCTCACTCTGCGAGACAATGCAAAAACTTTGGCCAACAGTTTGAAAAAACTTTTATTATTATTAGCATTAAGAGGCTCGAGCCATGTTTTCTTTTTTTTTTCTCTCTGTGCAGACTTTTATTAGTTTCAAGTTTTGACAGAAATTATATCGAGTTTATACACATACCAATATATATATATATGTATATATATATATATACATATGTATATTTATATTGATGATGCTGATGAAGAGAAAAACTTTTGGCTCGCATCAAAGTTTCATTTTTCCTGAGCTGATTTTTCTTTGCTACGGCTCTGAGCGGTGTTTTGTTTAATTTGTGTTATTTAGAAGTTTGTGGAGCAAAAGATTTGCTAGAGATGCTAAATGAAAGGCAGATTAAATAAATCAAAAAATTATGTATATCAGTGCTTGTTGCTATGGCATCGACTTTATCATAAATTAATATATAATATTTAGACAGAGCGAGAGAGAAATCCGAGAGCAGCATTACTTTTGTAATTTTAAAGCAGGGCTAGAGTATATTTTAAAGGAACAGTATTTTTAAGGGACATATGTAGGCAGGCTACTAGTTCTAGACTTCCTTAAAGTATAACAAACATATTAGCATACAAGTATTTATTAACATCTACATATATCGCAAATGTGTACTTAAAAGCTTTACACATTAGGTAAAAACAATAAAATACCCTTTTTCAAAGAATATACAAAAGGCTTGCCTAGGCAGTGGGAGAATACACTCCCACACAGCCTGCTAGCCAGTTGACAATGGCAATGGCAATGGCTAAATGCGCACCGAGGTAAGCAAGCAACACTTAAAGCAGCAAAAACAATGCAAGAAATAGCCAAACAGTCAACAACTAACAGCTAACAGGTAACGGCCAACAAAGGTAGCCAAGTCCCCGGGCAATTAGAAGAGAGTGGGAGTGGAAGGTGTATTGTGTTCGCCTGGCAGGAGTCGCCTTTTAGTGCGCTCAACGCAACAGCAACAACAACCAGAGGCAACAACTGCAAAGTTTTCTGAGAGAGATTTGGAAGAGCTTGAAATGTGTTGGCATTTTAGAGCCACCTTTCAATTCTGCATTGTCATAGCTTGATAAATAGCTGAAATTACCTGCAGACAGTCTGGCAACGCTCTGTCGAAAGCATTCAACATATACACCAAGCCACACACAGATACTTTGCGCCACTGAATAAAGCACCGCTCAAAAAAAGAAAGATTAAGAGAACTGTTTGAAAAGAAGTCACAAAAAGCTGTAGCACAAAGCAGCAACTTGGCTTAGCTTGCTAGTAAAAAGCGTTGCCAGACTGTTGCATTTTGCACTGCGAATGATTGAATAAAGTTTTTAGCAGCTGAAAGAGTTAGCGGGAAGTAAGGAATTTGTTGAAGTGCTGACAAATTGTTAAGCATTCAGATAAGCTACGAGTTGTTCACTTGTTGTCTCTTTTATTTAAACAATTCAACCTTGAGCTTTTACTCTGTGATAAGAATTCTTTTGTGTAGAACTTTTGCATAGAAAGATATCAGAAAAGGCATTACTAAATAGGCTAGCTTCAGAAATGTATTCATTATCATTTTGCTAAGTTTTTGAAACTATCTTTACTCAGCAATGTTTAAATGAATCTTTGCATTCTATTCTATATAGCTGAGCTATTACATTCAATTTATGGGACGAAACTCCGACAGAATGCAGTACGATTTAAAAAATATATCAACTATTATTTATTTTTCTCTTTTTAAACTATTTTCTGCCTATTGATAGAGCTCACTTCCATATAAAGCATAGATCAAAAATGCAATTAATTTAAACGTCAACCAATCGGAATGTCAGGAATTTCAATCTGAGCAAACTTTTCATGCACGCCCTTTGACTCTATTGTTTAGGTAAGTTATGCGACATGCGTTTTGTGTGTCTGACACTCAGGTGACATTCCAAAACTCCAACAGCGCAGACCGACAGACAGTCATACAGATAGACAGGGCGAAAGACAAATCAATCATGACAAGCAGCATAATAAAAACTTTCATCAAATCTGTGTAAAACTCACCTCAGGCCCGCAGAACTTTCACAGGCATTAATATGTAGCCCGCACTCTACCCTGAAACCCATCCATCCCGCTCTCTCTCTCTCTCTCCCTCTCTATCTTTAAGAAACTAAAAGACAAGCGCCACACACTCTGCATAATTCCAGAAGGCAAAAAATGTTTAGGCGCCCGGCGACAAGCTGAAAGGAAGAGCCATAAAGTATGCAATGCCTTTTGCCTTTTGCCTTCTGCCGTTTGCTGCTGACTCCCACGTAGGCTCTGTCTGGGGGCCTATGGGGGCGGGGCCTTGGTTCTTTGTTTTATTGTTTCTCAAATCGCTGTCGCTGCTGCTGTCTGGAGCTTTGACTTTGCCTCTTTATTATTATGCAGCGTGCGTCGCGGCTCGACCAGATTATAAAGGTCGAGCCAGCAAGCGACTGAACAAGCGAGTATCGGAGTCCTCGGGGGCGGGGACGGTGGCCTGACATTTGCACAACTTTGTCACGTGGTGCGGCACGCATTACTTTTAAAGACGAAAACTGAGCGAGTCGGCAGGAGAAATATTTTGGTACATTTACAGTTTGATAAATGTGCCACGAGCCTCGAGGCCTGTTCAGTTGCTACATTTACATTACTTTCGTGCTGGGCTTATGGAAATGCGTTACGAGTCAGCGCCGCAGGCTGTCCAGCAGCTGCCAGAGCAGCTTGGTGAGTGAGTGCTTAGTGTGGCCAAAATGTTGCCAGAGACAACTGTTGCAATGGCAGCAATTATGAGAGGGGCGTGGCAGATCAGATGTAGCTATCAGCAGCCATATGCAGTATATAAAAAAGGACAAGCAAAAAAAAAAAGAAAGAAAAGCGAAAGAGAAAAGCTGTTGTTGCCACATTAAAGCAAAGGCATTGAGCGAGCGAGACGATTAAGACGATAATAACAAGTGACAAGTTTATTGCCCGCACACACAGTTACACACACACACACACACATACATTCACTCACACTCATACTCATTCAGTCACAAAACGGAGCCACAAAAACTCTTGCCGGACAGACTGACAGACAGCCAGACGAAAGCCTAAGCTTTTGTGGCCTGAAACCTAATGTGCCAACAGCAGCAGCAACAAAAGTGCCACAAAAAGGGGGACATCGTGTTGCGGGGGCGTGGCTAGCAGTGCCCACATTATTGGCATGCGGGGCACACAACATTTGCCGCCTTAAAAGCCAGTTCCACTAATGCCGACAGCTGGCCACATAAATATCAGCAGAGGGAGAGCGGTAGAGAGGGGAGCAGCAAGGAGCAGCTCGGTAACGGACTGTCTATAAATGTTTTTGTTGCCAAGTGTTGTAGCTGTAGCGCTGGCCGCGCGAGCACTAAAACCACTAAGTAAGATAAGTGAGGTCAAGCAAAAGGGGTCATGTGCGCGCATTGTTACGTATACGCAACGTGCAGCCCAGCAGGGGAAATAAAAGGAGCTCCGGGGACTGGGAGCGGCGGCCAACTGTAACTGGACACCAAACAACGGCAAGTGAAAGCACAGCTCAGCTCAGCTCAGCTTAGTTCAGTGTGGGAGATAGTAAAGACATTTTGCTAGTAAAGCAAGGCCAGCCAAATTATGAGAGCTGCCCCAGCTGGAGGGCAGCTCAAATGAGAGTTGGACCAGGCGCTGCTTATCATCTATGTAGATATCTCCCACTCTTAACAGCCCTCAAGTGGTGCAAGTTGGTGGGAAACGTCAGTGAAACTGTTTCCCATATAAACAGTTGGTAATGGTTAAGCGTTTAGATTCGTTAGATTTGTTGTAAATATTTTGATTCTTTTTTTTGTTTTTTTTTAATAAAAACTACTATTTATTAAACATGTTTTCAGCTACTCTTAGTGGCAAAAAAACTAGCTTCGCTTTTCAAAATGAAATGAAATTTATTTGCACTATAACTGAAATTCTAGCTCGAATTTAAATTATTAAAAAATGTTAGCGATTCAGTTCCACGAATTTCCCATGGGCTCGTGTTATGCAAGAAAACCCTCATCCAAAGTTCATCTAAAATTTAGCTATAGTCAGCAGTTCAAGATGGGCGCGTTGATATCTCTTTTCCGCACACTTTAGATGTAAGTATTCCTAATTGTTTTTATTTTCATTTTAAGGTTTCCCATTTTCCGCACCAAATTTTGTTTTTAAGCAAACGCCTAAGCCGTTTTCATGGCCTCTTTGGCTTATTGTGGCCTATTCTGTTGTTGTTCGCTATAAATTAATTAGTTAAGCTTTGTTGTCATATTGCAGATTCATTAATTAAAGCCAAGCCCCAAAGAGCCAGATTTACGTCCAGGCAGAGATAATGAAAAAAAGAGAGAGACCAGTAAAAAGTAGATAGTCATTGCGTTGAGATTAGGGAGAAAGGCAAATCTATGGGGAGAACCGTGCGATTGGCAGTGCTAGCGTTTTGTCAAAAAGTTAAGTTGCGACCAGCTTTCTGGCCAATAAGGAAATTATTTTACATGATTCAGCATATCAAAAGGCAAAGCAATTATAGCCAAACTCGCGCTATCATTGCGAACAGCATGAAAATGTTATCATGAGAAGACAAAATGCGTAGACCAAAAATCTGTGCTCTGCTGGCCGACAGTGAGTGCGGACAGTATGTGGATTGAGCTATCTAAGTTATCATATGAAATACAATTAGTTGGGCTACCTGACTGGTGGTGACTGTGTATATCAAAACTACTTTAAAGTGAATCGATTATCGTCAAAGTTATCGCTGTGCGAGCAACAAATTCCTTCTGCAACCTCATTTGAAAATCAATCAAAGACAAAATATTCCATTTACCACAAATCCCACTACAAACTATGAAACCTGCAGAGAACAGATGAAGCTACGCAAATTGAAAAATTATGTTTGCCAGCTGCACTGATAGTCGACTGCAGCAGCAAACATCAAGTGAAGTCAAGTCAAGTTTCTCCCTGCTAATGTTTTGCCAAGCACAAAGCAAAAAAAAAAAAAAAAAAAAAAGGAAATAAAAAAACAACAAATACCAAAAATACTCGTATGCAAAACGAATTTCAAGAACGGTGTAAAAGATATATGGTATACATATGATGTGTGTGTGTGTGAGCATGTGTGCGGGAGTATCGATAGATTGATGTTAAATTGATGCCATGCCGAGTGGGTTATTGTCTGGCCCGCATATAAACAACCAAAACAAAAGCAAAGAGTTCAAGAAAAAGTAAAAACTTCAATAATGCTAAAGCATTTTGTATTCCGACTTTCGAAAGAGATAAGCACAGGGACCCAGTGAGTGAGAGAGAGAGAGAGAGAGAGCGTGAGAAAGATGAGGGCGACAGGCAGTTAGCCAGCAGCAAAGGAAGTTGAGAGGCTACTTCTGGCAATTTATGGCATATGTTACCATCACACACACACACTCACCCATACACACCCACACACACAGTCGCCCTCATATGTAAATGCCAAAATAATACATGTGCGTATGGCATAAAAATTGATATGCCAACGTTTTTTCATGTGTGAGTAATTCACAAGTAAAATTTATAAAGTTTTTAAATAAAATATAATATATGCTTAAAGACATTAGAGTGCGCCATGTGCGACTCTTTGAATTCCCTAGAATATAAATTTTATTAAATTATGATATATGATATTATATACTATATGTTAGATATAATTTTATAGAAATTCATGAGTTTAAGAATTACCGCCTTTCCCTAAATAGAGAACTTTTGAGATTTTTGTTCGGGATATTCTCAATAAAAACAAAATATAACCAAAACTAGGATCCGACATGTCTATGAATAAAATAGAGATTAGTAAAAAGGTATTTGTAATACAAATTATGTATAAATTTATACTAATGTTAGGCATCAATTAAGCTATTTGTTAAGGACATTCCTATGCTAAATTCACACTTGACTAAAGTGGACATTAAATTTGCAATACTTTTTCTACGCACCCCTCTCTCAATCATTTTAATTTACAGGGCATTCATTTCCGCACCAACTATGTGATAAAATAATGCCACACAATAAATTGAACTTTTCATAAATTTGTGCAAAACTGAAATTGGCAAGGGTCGTCGTTGTCCTCGGTCTCGGCCTGTGCTCCTTCTTGTCTTCAGCATTCCCTTTTTATAGGCCAGCCTGGTATTGTCAACGTCTTTGCCACGCCTCCTCCCCGCTGGCCGCCCCTCTCGCTGCATCAAAGTGCTCGATGGCAGCAGCTCAGAATTTATGGTTGGCAGCTTTTAGGCTTTGTTTTGCTGCTTATTATTGTTATTGGCACCAACAGTGACATATTACGAGCGCCTACTCCGCACGCTTGTCGAAGCTCATTTGCTGGCTGAAGCCGTGACAGCCACGCCCCCTCCCCCTCCCCCGACTCCGTCCCGTAAGGCCGCCACCTTCCCAAGTAGCTTGTATATATAGAGAGATTGCGAGAGTTTGGCCGTTGCGTACGCCGGATTATTAATATTAGAAAAAGGAAATATATTTTCTAGTGACCGGCTGCTGTTTTCGATTATTGTCCAGGCCAGCAGCACAAGAGTGTCCTGCGTTCGCCTCCATTTCGGTCCTTTTTGCCGTAAATTGTTATTGACAACGGAAGCAGCAGTGCGGCACAAATTGGGCGTTGAATTTGCGGCTTGGTTTTTCGTTTAGCTGCCTTAGCTTTTCTTTTCTTTTCCATTCGTTATTCTCTTTTCAATTTTTTTTTTGCTTTCTTTCATTCTGGCTTTCTGTCCGTCCATTTGTTGTGGTTATTATTATGGTTGATTTAGTGGCCACAAATTGAATGAATTGTCTTACTTAAGCGCAATAAGCAATATTCGATTTACACACACACACACACAACTGACACAGATACATATTTATATATATATATATCGTGTATATAAATCGCATTTATATACAAGTTTAAATTCAATAATGCCTAAGTGCGTGCTCAAATCAGATTAAAAGACGACGCCAGCAAGTGCGGAAATGACAGGGCCGGAATTGAATTAATTAATGCCAGCTGAGCAGCACGCAGAGGCTACAAATCTGAAGAGTAGTCAAGAAGCACCGAACGAACAGCCAGTTGCTCAGCAAATAAAGTTGACAAATGCTGACAGCGGGCGACAGGGCGCACAAAATATTAAAATAAAGTTGTAATTAAACGCATCGTATAACTTGTAAAATTCGCGCACAAAGCACGAATTCAGCCCAAGCCGAATTCTATCCTTAAGCACCATATAACTCACACATACGTACAAACACACACACACACATATTCACATACTCGAGCAACAGTTGAATAGATGAAAATCACTCAGAAGATGTCACACCACGAAGGGTTCTATTTAAGTATGGGTGTGCGTGAGTGTGTGTGTGTGTATGAGTGTTAGCGTGTTGAAAAAATATGTGAATACAACATACACACACAAATAACTTTGACAATTAGAAAATTAAAATTACACTGCGAGAAACGATTGTGCTTCTGAGGAGCTAAAATAGGTGTTACTGCATTTCAATGAAAATTGTCGTCGTAAACAATTTTCACAATTTGCTGTAGCAAACGTACCTCTGAAGCTATTTGAATGAATTTGTATGCACAGAAATGTTAAATTAATAATTTCGATCAGTTTTCTAAATACGCAATGCGTCAAAAATAATAAAAAAAGGTTACTATATCTTATATATTTGATAACAAAAATGATATACGTATAAAATAATACCATGATTTTGTTAAATACAAAAACTAAATGTTTCAAGATATGTTTTAGAAGAATCAGAATTTCAAATTCAACTCAGTTGCTTTGTAAAATCTATAAAAAGCTCTGCTATCAACCATATTATTTATTATAATATATAATCAAACTTTTCTCGGTTCCATTAAACTTCCATACAAATTCTAAATAAAATCGCCCAAAAACTCTCTCTTTCACATCCTAGTCGCACGTAGCTTTGCACTCTCGTTATTTTACTTTATCTTAATGCAATTCTGTCGTCCTCGACCACAGCAACTCCATCGCTGCCCCATGTTCCATGAAGTACTTGCTCCACTCTTCATTCGGCTCTCTCGCCTAAACTGTGCTCAGTTTTAAAAAGTCATTTGAACAATGGATATTGTTCGCTGCCAAGTTACACTTGCAGTTGACTTGAGAGCTCTTAGACTACATTTATCTCTTGACTTTATGGCTAGCAAATTAGTTTACGACCAACTCAACTTTTGGCGAAAATCTTACAAACAATTGTTTGCAGTGTATAACCAAAAAATAAATAAATTTAACGCAGCAACAGCGACACAATGGCAATAATTTTGTTGCCAGATAGAGAAGGAGAAAGAGAGAGTGGGAGAGTGTAGCAGAGAAAGAGAGAGATGAAGAGAGCGAGAGAGAGAGAGAGAAAGAGAGACAGCTGGCAATTTGCAACCACTGCCGCCATCATTACGACCACCAGCGCCACTTACAGTGGAGCCTATCTTTGGGGCGCCAGCTGCTTGGCACCGCAGACACCGAAAAACCAAAAAACCCAAAATGAGAAATACAGACGAAGGTGTGCTGCAGAGAGCGACGAATAGGGAGTGGGAGTGGGAGAGGGGAGGGGGAGGGGGAGGAAAGGCGAGGAGCGCCACACGCGCAAGCATATTAAAATATTTAATTACCATGTAAACTTACGACTTTTGTTTTTGTTATTGTTTTAATTGTGACAACAACTGTCATAATAATGAATATGATGATGTTTTCGGAGACAGCTAAGGGAGGTTGAGTGTGTCTGTGTGAGTGTGTGTGGTGGGGGACTACACCACAGGCAAGCGCAATATGCGTCGCTTTTTGGCCCGGAAAAGTATGCTACATGCGGCCAAAGTTTGAAATGGATGCCAGCCAAAGCTTTATTACATTTGTGTAATGTGTGTGTGTGATATACGACTGATGTGTGTGCCAGTGTGTGTGAGCCTGAGTGTGTTTTGGCGGTTTTTCTTAGAATTGTGTAGTACTTTTGTCGCCTTGCATGTTATTTGAATTTTAATTGCAGTTCTCTTCTCATTGCACACATTGTCGTTCCAGGATTTGTTCATTGTCCTTGTCTAACCAAACAGCTTGCCCTGCCCGCACCATCACGCTCTTCCCCTCCCCTCCTCCCTCCTCACACTCCCTCTCTGCTACCATATTTAATTAAAAATGCTTGTCTTCCGCTTCTTCTACTTCTACTTCTTGTTCTGGTTTCTTTGGTGCATCCCAGGTGCTTGCTTCTGTTTGCTCATTGGAACTAATTAGTTTTATTTAGCTCCACTTATTGACTTGCTCGCCAAACATTTTCAATTGACATTGTCAGGACCGCACGCTCTGTTCCCTCGTCCGTTGTCCCTCTTCCCCTCACTGCTGCTCCTCCCCTTGGACGACTACTGTTTAGTATGCAGCACACAATACACATAAAACATTAATAAAGCTTGTTGTCCTTTTTGGCTGGCTGACTTTGAGCTCGTGCTCGTCGCGTTCTGCAGCTTAGTCGAGGTCCTTGTCATTACCAAACATCATCCCCGAAGTCTGGCCCAGCATATGCTTAGCATAATTTTAGACCTATTCTCTGGTATATAGCGTGGGCTTTGATTTCTGTGTCTGTCATTCTTAAAACGTTTGACTTAATTAAAAATATATAAACAAAAAACTACCTAAGAGTGTTAGGGTGTGTCAATTGTGATTGATTTAGAGATATGGAAGGGAGTACTGATCTTCTTTTCCTAGTTAGAGACGAAAATCTTATCTACTCTGCTTTTCCTATGGGGAGATATAAATCGAAATAATCGAAATTACTTGAGATATTTAGCTGAAATAAACTTGACTTGTGGATGACATTCTAAATCAGCCTTCAGCGATTTATATAATCAGTAATATATATATATATTACATATAACAACAGTCCATAAATTTGTTATTAAGTCATGCAGTATCTATAAAAATGTCTCACATTGTTCTTATATTTTCCTTTCATGAAGTAACTGACTCTTAGATCGATAGTCTTTACCAGCGTTATCATCAACATTTATATTTATATATACATATATAAATTATATTATCATACTATTAAATTCTCTCTAGTCAATCGTATTACTGAGATTATTCAGTAGTTAATTTTAATTTGATTTTGAGCCTAAAGTATATTAGATAGGTCTACTTCCGACTCAGACACCCACTTCATTCCATCACTCGGACTCTACAGGGTGCTCCAAAAATCGCCACGCAAGCTGAAATCATTTAAAATGTTTTTTTTTTTTTTTTTCCAAATTATGAAGCCAACTGGCCGTTGGCTGGACCTGGCGAATTCCTCGAACGTAACTGCTAGCGCTTGGCCTCGGGGCCACGGTTCATATCATAATTCAGTCATATAAAATTTGTCTAGCGTAAAATTAGAAATGCCGCAAAATACAACAGCGGCTAACAAGAGAGCCGGCAACAGACGACTTTGTAATTAAAATTCGAGAGCATAAAAAAAAATAAAAATAAAATTACAACAACAAAACACACTAAACGAAGAAGCAGAAGGAAATCACAGGCATCCATTGATATGCTGATGAGCATAGCTGTTTTTTGCCTCTCCTCCTCTTCGCTCTGCTGGGGCTTGACATTCAAGTGACTGCGTGAGTGGCTCAGGAAATTGTGAGTGGGGTGTGTATATGTATGTGTGCCAGAGAGTGGGTGAGTGCGTGTGCGGGGACACGTCACCAAGTTGTTTACATAAAAATTTAAAGGCAAACACTCGCTGATTTTTTATGCTTATCAACACAGCGAAAATTGAAAATGACGCTCGGGCGAAAGTTAAACATAAACAGAGCTGCCACAAGGCGGTGCACATTGGTGAAAAAATACAAACGGAATTAGTGAAAGCTGTTGAAAGTGCACTTAAAGCATTCCCAGTATTTGTCAAAAATAAGTAGTCTACGAAAAATGCGTACAGAAAATATCTAATCCACAACAAAATTGACTAAAATGGCTGACAAAGAAAGCTTCTTTTACACAAATTATAATATGCTGAAATTTAAAAAAACGAAATTTAAGATTGAGCAATTTGTTGTTCACCCTAATATGTTACTCTAAAATATAAAAGTATTCTAAAATACAACTAAAATAAACTAATAAATAAATTTTTAAATACTTTAAATATGATTCAAAATTGTTTTCACTTGAAAAATATGTAAAATTAATATTATTTTCTTTAATTCTTTTCTTTTTTCTTTTTGCCTCAGTTTATCTCTATTCTTGTTTATTTCCCTCTTTAACACTCTGCTTATTTCTCTGTCACTCTCTATCAATCTCTTCTTCTCTCTTTGTCTCTCTCTGTTTATCTCTCACTTTCTCTATCTCTTTCACTCTCTGTCGATTCCTCTCCCTCTCTGTCCTTCCCTTTCTTTCTCTTTCGGTGTTTTTTTTTCTCTCTCTCTCTTTCTCTCTCGCTTTTGGTCTCAACCTCGTTTTTTAGTTTACTATTTATCTATTCGTTATCTCTACGTTTTCTCTCTCTTCTCTTTCACTTTCCTCTTCATCACTCTATATTTTTTGCTTATTTTTCACTTTTCTACATTTTCTTATTTATCTTTTCACATTCAAAAATGAAAATATAATAGAATTCAAGAATACCGACTCGCCCTCTCTTTGTCCTCTGTATGCCCTCTCTCCTTTCTTTTATTACTCATACCCTTCACAGTTTAATAAATGTTTATTTATAAATATTGTTTCGTAACCGCTTTCAATAGTCAGTGCGCCCCGACTTACACATGCTATGCCGATGCCAATTATTTGACTTAGAGATTCGATTAGTTTTGTTTTGCCAGGCTCAAAGTTTAAATGAAAAATCAATTGGAAAACAAACAAGGCTGAGTAAGACTCAATCTGATGACAACAATTTTTGTCTATCAGCCAAATTGAAAATGCAGCCCCAGCTCCCAATTTTGAAGCCCGCCCGACGCCCCCACTATTTGTAACCCATGTCAAGTTGGCATTTCTCAATCAGCTGCAGCCCACTGTGCGCCTTTTATTAAATTTCACAACGCCAAATAAACAAATGTGTGTCTGTATGTGTGTGTGTGTGTGTGCAAGCATGTGTGCTGTGTGTATGTGTGTATTAGTGTGCGTTGATTTTCAATCGATGCTGAGGCCGAATTTCCTTTTTCTTGTGGCAAGAAGAAAACTTGTTTGCCAACTTTGCGGTTTTTGAGGTTGACATGTTGGCTGCTGATGTGACCCAAACAAGTGGAGCAGCAGCTGATGCTTGATTATGATGATGGCTACTACTACCCCCGAAAAGGGGGACAACAACAGCGGGGTTACTGCGGGGCGGAGGGGCGTGGCAAGCTGGCTTAACAAATTGAGCAAGCCTGACGCTACAAATTTGCACCAAAAAACCTGTCGAAAAGTTGCTTTTTTCTTGTTAGACTAAGCCTTGTTGTGTGTGGAGTGTGTGGAGCTTGTGGAGTGTGTGGCTGAGGTATTTAGGAGTGGGGGCGAGGGTCGAGAGTGCCTAGGATATGCATTTCCTGCCAGGTAATTACCTAGTGATGGGCAACAAACAAGCCGCTGACTGCGGGCCGTCATCAATTCAAGCAGCGCTCTAATTAAAGATACGAATCAAAACATGCAAACGCCGTAAACGGACAACGAACTCCGCACACACACACACAGAGAGCGTCGCGGTATTTATATGTGTACGCGCGCGTGTGTGTGTGTGTGTGTGTGTGTGTGTGAGGGTATAGCTGTTGAGTGCTAGCTGTAATTGATTTGCCGGCAGTTTGTCTTTCATTGTTGTTGCCTGTTTGCCTAGCTACAGAGCCGCCAGCGAATTTAATAAATATGAAAAACATCAAATTATTTCAAATGCTCCACTGTTTGTCTGTTTGCCTGCCAGCCCCTTGACCCCCACTGGCCGCCCCCCGCCTGCTTGGCTGTCTGACTGTCTGACAAACGCTCGCCGCGCACGAGAAAATATGCTAGTGAATTGGTGAAGCGGGGGCGCTGTGGTGGGTGTGGCACTGCATAATTTTGCAATTGCTCCACAACAAATCGCAGTTGATTGTTTTACGTTCCAGTACATACATAACTGTAGTCTAGGGGGAGGGCTTGCAGTGCGAGCGGGTTGGTTGGCTCCAAAAGAGCCTTAAAATATGCAACGAAACTTTGCTCAAAGCATAAAATCAACTCGCAGCACAGCAATGCAATGCCACTTGCCACTGGCAAAGGAGCTGCTGCTGCTGCTGCTGCTGCTGCAACGAGCGAGGCAAATAGGAAATCACAGCAACAACAACAACTGAAACGGAAATGCAAGGCATTCTTATGCATATCCTCTAAACAACTGCACACAGACACACACACACAGACCAAGCAAACAGCGGACAAACTATAGAACAGCTAGTGAGAGAGCTTCAGCTGAAAAGGGGACACTCAAGCATATACCCTAGAGCGATGATAGTTGTCGATATTTGGAGATATGGAATCTCTGTAGAATGATCAAGATATATAAGTAAAATCCTCAAAATACATAATCCTCACTACAAATAATTAAATATTCTAAAAATAAAAAGTCATCATAAGAGACAATCTTGAACAAAAAACTAGAATTCTTCAAATGAATAAAAACAAGAGTTGAATCGATATCTATCGATATTTGAATGTGAACAAATAATACATTTATCATTCCATAAAAACGTAGCTTAAATATACCAACATCCTACACTCAGCAAAATCCACCTGTTTATACGACGATTCACTCTTTCTTGAATATATTTACTACATAACAGCCAGCTGAGATTTAGCTGCTGCGTAGACACGTCCTTAAACATTTTGTATGCCGAAATTACCAATTGGCAATATGTACAGGGTATTGCAACAACAACAACAACAATAGCAGCAGCAGCAGCTACTGGCAGTTAGAGCTTGACTCGCATTCAGGACTCGCCTTGTTTGGGGAATTGTGTTGCTTCGGCTGCTCGCAAAGCTGGAATTTTTTCATACGCAAATTAAATCTACATCCCGTCGCACTTGGTCTCAGCTATGTGCCACGCCCACGCCAAGAAACAGACAGAGACAGTAGCGGAGGCAGAGCCAGTGGCAGTCGCATGCCTTAACAAATATTCATTACATAATAATAAACTAAACTCAACGAAAAGTGCGGCGGCACAGCCAAAATCAAATTGCACATAAAAACAGAGAATGTTGGGAATGCGTGGCATGCCTAACAGACTGTGGAGTAGGAGTCCAATATATTTCATTTATATATATTGTGTGTGTGTGTGAGTGTGGGTAATTGTGTTTGTGTTTGTGGCAAATCAATGACATGTAAAAACTCTAATTAAACGCACGTTTCTGGCGCGCTATACTTCCGCAAATAGCAAGCAGTCCATAAAAAAAGGAAACATAAACATAAATACAACCCTAACAGAGAAAGAGAAAGCGACAGATTGTGGGAGGGCGATAGAGATAGAGAGAGACGGAGTGATAGCGTACTTGTTTCCCTGTAATTGGACTGCCAGGGAAATAAGCGTAATTGAAGGGCTCCTGGCATATGATATATGACCAAAGACCAAATAAATTTCTCTATGCATGGAATCAAAGCGAGACTATAATCGAGTCAAGGTGGTTTGCCCAGCCAACTTATTTATAAGAAGCAATAGCTACTAAAAGTCAACGCTAGTAATCGATAAACAAATACCTAAACAAAAATATTTTTACTACTTTTGGCAGTATTGAGGTATTCATATTGATAATTAAATAATTTCAAAGCACTCAAATGTGGAAATTCTACAAGACTTTGTTGTTAGAGCTACATATGACATTTTATGACTTATATTCAATAAGAAAATATACTAGTAGATACATGGATGAAATATACATAGGTATTTTTGTATGCCCCATTTAAAACAAAACTTTTATAAAGCTTTTGGTTCAAATTCTTCTTGAGAGAACTATGGAAGAAGATTGAGCAAATTCCAGAATATCTAATGGGATTATTATATTATAAATTCTCATAATATATAATGGAATTAGATATTTCATCTTATTTCTAAATCAATATATTGGAAAAATCTTATTGACAATTTTGTTACAACAGCTGGGTACCAAAGTAAAATTTTGTTTTTGAGATATATATATATATATATTTAAAAAATGTCTTTGGTTATTTTGATGTATCACGAGCTTATAAATACTTCAATTTTATTCTCATAATATGTATATCAAATATTAGATATATAATATTTTTTATAACCTCAATAAGTTTAAATTTAATTTCTATGAGAATGAATTAATTAATAAAAGAAAAAAGTTTTAAATGGCAAATTTCTACCCTAATTGGCTTCGTAGTTAGTTGAGAGACGTTTAATATTTCATAGATTAAGCTTGTTTTGATTAACCGTCTGAGGATATTTATATTTTTGACAGCTCCACATAAATACCAGCCTTCACATTTTTGCCTTTTGTTCTGGCCAATTTTCATGGATATTATTAACTCAACCCTTTTAGCTAGTTCTCATAGCGCCACAAAATGTACGCTATATTTATCATCATTAACAGCGCACTGGCCGCAGCCCAAACAAAAATTCCATTTGCATAGTTGTTCTAATACCCTAACAAAACAACAACAAATGAGGGGCACATACAACCCATTAACCACAACAACTCAGTTAGTTGTGTGTGTGTGTGTGGGTGTGTGTGTTTGTTGTTTGTCGCGTTGCCAACTTAACTGGCTGACTAACTGGCCAACAGTTAGCCCTTTGGCTGGAACCCCCAGCTCTCTCTTTCTCTCTCTTCCTCTCCCTCACTCTCCTGCAGCCATGGTAGACCAAACCCATAATACAAATTATATTGCTTTCGTATTTATGGCATGTGTTTCATTTCAGTTTTTCTTTAACAGCTTTTTAACATGTAAATTCGATTTTTAGTGTGTACAGCCACACACTCTCCGACACACACACACACACACCTTAATTAAATTTCTAATTATTGTAATTAACCACATTAATATGACCTCATGCGCACCCTAATTTGCTAAAATTCCTAGCCAAACACCCGCCTCTTTCGTCGCAGCGTAAAATTGTGTAGAAAATTGTCGGTAAACATTTTTACAGTTTATTTGCAAAGCGTGGAGACCGCGACGCAGACGACGCCCCATCAGCTCCTGCCCCCTCCTTCCCGCCTCTCCTGTTCTCCCCTGACCTACACACCTTGGCCCCAAGCCCACAGCATTACGTCCTGACTGCCCAGTGGTTGGCGGCTTTGGCTATATGTGGTCGCTGCTTGTTGCCTTTTATTATATGGCCTCGGCATTGTTCATGATATAATACCCTAAAGTAGACTGAATAGGGTATGCTTGGCATATAGAGGGCTTGGAGCAGCTATGGAGCAGGATATGGTTTTCATTGACAAAACTAGTTTTAAATTTGCATTTATCTTTTTATATACCCTATATATTACTGCAAGCATTTCTCATTTCTGACTTTTTGTCTTGCCTTGTCTTGTTTTGTATTTCTTTAACAGGGTATCTATGTGATATTCTATTTCAATTTGCAGGCTAGTCTCAGGCTCTCTGTGTCTGCTCTACCTGCCTTTGCAGGATATCTTCGTGTACTGCATTTTTGGCTCTTCACATTCTAACTTATTTCTGATTGTTGTTTGGCTGTTCGCTGTTGGCCAGCGGTTGCCCTTAATGAGGTCATGTGTGTGTGTGTTGGTTGTGCGACGCTGGTGATTATGATGCCATGAAATTAACATTTAATTTGAGCTGAACTGGCGCGCCATCTAGCGGCGGTGTTGGCAACTGCTTGGCGAACGTGTGCATGCTTATATGTATGTGTGCCTTCGGCTAATTTATGCCGCCGTCTCTCTCTCGCTCTCTCTCTTTCTCTCTTTCTGTCTTTCTATGGCTGCTCGGCCCATAGACGTCTGAATGTGGCATCATTAGAGGCAACTTTGTGGCCCGGACGCGCGCCATTGGACAATGGCATGTAATTTATGTTTGTCTTAGCAGCTGGCTTGTGTGAATTGCTGTTGCCATCGTCGCACCACCGCACCGCCAAACTGCACCACCTAGATCTGGCTGGGCAACAAGTATGGCCACCAACCAGTTAAAAGTTTTGCGGCCAAAAGTTTTGCTTGTCTGCGTTTAAGCAGCGACCAGACCAAAAACCAGATCCCACGGCCAAGTTGTCCAAAAAAACAAATTTCTACAGTTTATCTGCCTCTCGCTCTGCCTTCTGTCTCACTCTCTCACTCTCTCTCTCTCTCTCTCTCTCTCTCTCTTTCTCTCTTTATCTCTGGGGATTTTTGCAGGCTAGCAAAACTTTCTTTGGCTTATCAATGCCTCGCCCCGTAGAGAAAAAAAAACTGCAGTCAGTGAAAATTATTGAAAAAAAAAAAAAAAACAAATTCGAACATTGGCAAAATTCGTGCGCTTGTCAGCAACAAAAGTCGGCGTTCTGAAATTTCTAGCTATTAGACGACTTTCATTTTCTTTGCTTTTTCCATTCGTATTCGCATTCGCATTCGCAGTCGCAGTCGCCGTGCCTAACATTTCATTTCATAATATGCCCGTCATTATTTATTAATGAGGCTTAAGCAGCGTCTAACATTTCAAAGCTTTGCCAACCGCCGCCTAGGACTCGCCTTCCCATAGCAGGAAGTAAGGGAGTTGGGGTTTGGGTAAAAGTACAAAATAATAAAAATGTGCCCGCATTAAATATTAATTTCCATTTGGACTGATAAGTGCGCAGTTCTATGAGCTCTAGTCTAGAAAATCGTTGGCTTGCCGCTGTCAAAGGTCAGGAAAAGTCGCGAAAATCGTGAGAGTAAAGCTTTACAATTTTGGGATCAAGCGCGTTTGATTAATGTAAAGTTAAATGAATAAGAAATATGATATTAATGCAGAGTGAACTCAGTAAGTGGCTAGAAAATATCTTTTGCTTTGATTTGCTAAGGCTTTGGACTTTTATGGATTCAAGATAAAAGTGTTTATTAAAAAGCGTTTGGGTGGATAAAAGGTTCTGGAAAATACGATAAATCATCAAAAGCACGGTATCAGCTAAGTAAGATGAGGGAAAGTAGAGGAGCAATACAAGCAATAGCTCAGTAGAACCGTAGATAAATATAGGATAATTTTTTGTATATATAAAATAGGCGGAACAGTATATATCGGAGATGAATTTGAAGCTTAAGATTCTTGATAATTGCAAATAATGATTAGATTAGACCATGTTAATGAGAACTGGGAATTGAGCTTAATATTAATATATTATAATTATGCAGCTGATAGAACAGAGACTTTGTTAGCAGATATATCTTCATTTTCAGCATAAATCATAAGCATCCATTATGTATTATCTTCTGGCTAAGCAAACATTTCCGTTAACACTGGACGGTTCAGCACACTTTAAGCAGCGCCATTTGTAGAATCCCTTTTTTCGTCATTGACCCGAAACAGCAGAAAAATGGTGTCAAGCACATCGTCAAAAAAAGGGGGAAAAAGAGGAAAGAGTATAGAATAAGCAGTCGAAAAACGACGGACAAATTCCATGAACAAAATGAAATGTCAACAGTAAATTTACCTAACACTTTTGGCTATTGTCATTTGTTGTTGTTGTTGGTTGTTTGGTTGTTTGGCTGTTGGTTTTCGGGCTGATTATTTTCTTTTCTAATGCACCGAAAGCTCATTTTTCTTATTTCGGGTAAAAATTCTTAATGGGATTTACAGAAAAAGAAAAATAAACAGAATGTCTATAGAGGGAGCCCAACGGCCGGAATTGGGTTCTGTGTGTAAAATGGCGCATAAATATGTTGAAAATGGACTTGAGAATTTATTTACATAAAAAAGGATTTTACAAATGGAGCAGGACGTAACAAATATAAATATACAGAGATTTGTAGCTGTTGCTGTCGCTGCCGCTGCTTTTGTTGTTGTTGTTGGTGTCTTTTGTCATTATTATAAGCGGCTGAACGATCCCTTTTTTTCTGGCTGCTACTTGAAAGCCAAAGTTGCCTTGGTGACAGCCAGTGAGGAGATATTGATAAAGAGGGGACAGAGCTGGATTTTTTTTATTGAGAGCTCGATATCTGTTACACACATTGGGCCGGGCCAATGACCATAAATCTGTAGACAACCAACAAATGGGAAGAGAAAAATTTGGTTACCCTCCACACAGTCGCAGTCACACTTATATATATAAACATTTGCTGACACTCAATTGAAATGCTACTCAGTTTTGCGCAAAGTTCATTTAAAATCGTTGTCAAGGGTTGTCGCAGAGGGTGAGACGACCGAAAAGGTGCAGGGGGCGTCGGTTGAGGGGTAACGCAGAGACAAAGTCGCGCGCACTAAGCAGCAAATCCTTTCATCCGATTTAAGTAAATGCAAACAAAATAAGTAAATAGCAAGAAGCAACAAACCAGCCCCTATTCTGCCCCTCCCCCTTGCAGCTTAGCGCCTCGCAGGCGAGCCTTCAGGCAGTCGCCTCGATATCCCCGCCCTGACAGCAGCTCTCGACAGACACTTGGGCGAGGAGCTTGTTAAAACTTTAAGTCCGTTTTACTTAACTTGGCTCCTTTAGCTGACAGTTGTAACTGTTTCTGCTTTGCTCTACTCTTTCTCTGTCTCGTGTTCCATGTCTCATTCTCTCTTAGAGTTCAGTTAATTTTTAAATGTTTTGTTTTAAGGCCTTTAACTATTTAACACATTTAACTCTCATTCTATGCTCTCTTCTATATTTTCTTATATATATATATATTTTTTTTTTGTGTTTTATTTCTGTCAGTGACAGCGTCTCTAATTGACTTGCTTTGTTTCCATATCCAGCTATCTGTCTCTGTCCCGCTCACTTTTGCCGTCTCTTTTGCTCTGGGTTAAAGCCCTTGTAATTAGTCAACTCGCTTAGGCACTTTTGTTATTGACACTTGGCCAAAATGTCGAGATTGAAGTTTGGTTTTTTAATGAACAGTTCATTTTTTAATTAACCGGAATCGGGTTATTAATGGGCGCACCATTTGCTAGTGGGCGTGGCTGTTCTGCGAGACAAGCAACGTTCACTTTGACGAGGAGCTCAAATTTTGTTTTATTTATTTTATTTATTTTTTTTTATATAACTTACAAACTTGTTTTGGCAGATTTTTAATTGGGATTGTTAAGTAAATGAGATTTCCTAAGAAGAAATATATATATTTATTATCAACTAATTTAAAAAATTTCTTAAATACATTTGCTAGCAAAGATATGCAAGTAAATGAAACTATCTAAACAATTAATTGGACATTAATAGAAATTTTCGAGCTTAAATGAGAATTTCAACGAAAAGCCAGAGCTTGACGCAATGAACTAAATTCAGTACAAGATATCTAAATCAACATTAATTAGTAAACGGGACATGTTTTAAGATGCATTTTCCTTCTCTCTGGCGACCTCCAACTGCAATTGTTTCCAACTTAAATAGAGTCCGACTAATTGAAAGACAAATTGACAGCAGCTGAAATGCACGCAATACACACACACATAGAGACACACATGCACACACATGCACACACACTTAGCCACAATAATTACTGAACTCAAAAGTCTCTGCAAAGAGCACTCAGAATGGGCGTATTATTAAATGCTTAAAGCTGACCCGAAAATGTAGGCAACTTCAGCTCGGTTCAAATCCCACGCACACTTGAAAAAAAAAAAAAAACTATAACTCGTATGTATAGGCGAAGGAGTAGGAAATTTTGCCATACTGTGCGATATTTTGCGTAGCTCGGCATAATTTCAAATTAGTGCACTCAATGGCAAATGGTTTTCAGGTTTTGCAGGTTTTCAGGTGCATGGCAGCTTTTCAGGTTTTCTAGTTTTCCACAGTTTTGCAGGTTTTGCTGCATTTTGGCCGGCATATATTTACATAGTCGACGTACGCTCTCGGCCAAATGCAAAAATGCCCCAAAATGGAGGGTAAAAGAGAAACATAGAGAGAGAGAGAGAGAGGGAGAGAGAGAGAGAGAGAGAGAGAGAGGAGAGAGAGAGAGAGAGAGAGAAAGAGAACGTGGGGTAGGCGTTGCACAACTGTTTCTCTGACTGCGAGTGGATGTAGAGCCGAAAGCCCCACAACATCAATTTCTGCAAATGCAGCTCAAAACAATTCGAAATTGCTGCAATTTTTATTGCAGTGATAGGACAGCGAGATGCCCTCGAGCTGATATTAATTCGATTTTAATTAATTGTAGTGCTTGTCATGGCATCCGAAACTCTTGCAACTAATATGCAAATTATTGTCTGCAATGGACACTTCAAATGTGTTTCAGTAAGTCAGCTAGCTAGCTTGCCACAACTCCCCGCTCCCTTTACAGGGTATTGCGTTGGCAAAACGCAGTCAGTTGTTGGTGGTGCAGCTGCTGCATGCAACTGAATGCGTGTTTTGCGGCTTAACGGCAACTGCAACGGTCAGCAGGTGGGAGTCCGAGAGTATTCTGCCAGGCTTTGAGCAACGAGCAACGAGCAGCGAGCTTTAAAGTGCTGCATAAGCTGAGGCGCATATACGCCTCGCTGCATAATGGGTAAAAATGATAAAAAATAAATAAAGAAAGCAAAAAGCAAACAAATGTGAAAAGAAAAAATATATGTGAAATTGCTTTGACATTTTAACATTGTAGTCGCAAGTTGTGGCGCCTGGCCGTCAACTTTGTTGTTGCTGCCTGCCCCTGAAATGGCGAGGGCGTAAAATTGCCGTAACATGACAGCGAACAACTTTTGGCGAAGGTAACTCAAAACGCGCTGCGAACACGCAAGCTGGCCCCTCTTCCCCCACACCAGCCGACCCACCCGGGCATACCCGAAAAAATTGACCCACTAAACCGCCAACGCTCCCAGCGCCGAAACCCACTCGGGCGAACTGAAAATAATTTCCAAAGTATTTGCCTAATGTACTCGCAGCCTGGCTGCTCGCTTGTTGGTGTTGACTTAGACATGCACAGAAACATCACACACACACACACACACACACGCACGCACACACACTCACTCAAGGTTAGGGTGTGTGTGTGTGTGTGTGTGGGCAACGTTTATCAGTGCGCGCTAGTAGAAAGTTTTTCATAATGTGTGGAAAAGAACTTGCGCTAGCCAGAAAAAAAAAGAAGAAAGAAAAGAAAAACTGTCAACTTGACACAGGCGGTGTCCTTTTCTTTCCCAACTACCCTAGAGTAGGCATAGGGCATATGGGCTATACTAGTGAACTTAAAATATTTTCTTTAGGTATACAACAAATTTATTAAATTATGAATTTCTTTAAGTATTAATTATTATCCTTACTAGAGTCAATTGAAGTCTAATTTCCAATAGTTTGAGTTTTTAATTATGTTATAAATTCAAATGCCACAGAACATATAGAATTACATGTTATATTTAGAATTCTCAATAGGTTTACGTTTCAAAGACATTTAAATGCCAAAACAAAAATAAAATGAAAGGTTAATTGAATATGTGAAAGCTTGATCTATATAATAATTAACGTGAATTGAAGTCTTATTTCCAACAGCTTTGAGTATTATTAATATTATTAATGTAAATGCCACAGAACATATAGAATTTCAAGTTATATTTATAATTCTCAACAGGTTTACGCCAAAGCAAAACAAAAAGAAAAACTTGAATGTAAATAGCTACAGCTCTTCTATTTTCAGTTTATTGCTCATCGTTTCTATTACTTTAGCTGTCTTCTTCGCATTTCCTTTGTTGCCATCTCCTTTCTTCTACTCTATTTTCTTTTGTACCCTTCTCTTTCTTCATTTTTTCACCATCTTCTCACATCTTCAGAAACTTTCATTATATTTCTAAGTCTCAACTCTCCTTCGTCTGTCGACAGCTCATGTTCTGTCGCACATGGGAAGCGACTTCGTCCAGTAGAGGGCATTGAGTATTCGTTATTGTAGACAATTTGCCAGGTCATATTTCTTGTTGTTCCCATTCTCTTTCTTTGTTGTTGTATGTGCCTTCTTCGAGCTTGCAGCTTTCCTTCGCCCTGCCTACATTATTTATGCATTTTTCTTTTGGCTGCTGCTGCTTCTGCTGTTGGCTTTTAATAGTTGTGTCTGCGGCAATGTGCGAGTATGTGCAGCAGTGTGTGTGTGTGTGTGTGCGTGTGCGCGTGTTTACCACATTGAAAAGTTTTCTTTGCAAAGTGCTTGGTACATGCGAGCGCGCAAATATGCCAAAAAATATGCTACACAAAAATCGCTCAAGTGCAAAGTTTTAACAATTGGAAAGTTTGCATCCTGGGCGCAGTCTGTCGAAGCAAAACCAGAAGCTGAGGTGGCAGCTCCCACAGCTCCGATCCACAAACAACCCCTTCCCCCCGAACAAGCGGCGCCCCATCTTCATTCAAGTACTTAGTTAGAGCGTCAAACGCAAAATGCAAACCAAGAACACGAAAGCTGGGAGCAGGGGATCACCGTGTGCTTTAAGTGCTGGTCACATGACTGCAGAGTGGAGCTGACAAAAAATAAACTTGTCCTCAATTCGAAAGTATGTGTGTGGGTGGATGTGGCTCGGTGTGAGTGAGTGTGGCAAAAGTGTTGGGAAACGTTCGACAACAAGTGAAATATGAAGTTGAGTGAATTTTATATATAGCCAAAAATGAATAAAAGTTGTCTTTAGATAGTTTATTAGTTGAAAATAAATAGCAAACGCTTAAAATACTTTTAAAATTAAATTTAAGAAGCAAAAAATTGACTAAAGTATATTATTATTTCTGATGAGAGTTTGGGTAAAGAGTTATAAAATAAATCAATCACTTTGCCTATTAAATAATATAATATAATAATAGCTTTATTTGATCTAAAGCAAGAATGTTTTCTATTAAATAATTCTTGGAGAGAAACCATTAAAAATAGAAAATATTTCAGCAGCTTCACTTAAGTTTAATATCCTTAAGCTATTAAATAATTAATTAATGTAAATAAACAGCAAAAATTAAAACACCTTCCATCAATCAAAAATCTATAATATAAATTCATCAATTTTGATTTATGTTTAATCTCATTTCACTTTAAGAATCACTTCAAATTTTCACACTAAGCAACAAAATTACTCTGCATATATTTTAGCCAAGTAATGGAATTCAACAAAATAATTCCAGCGAATGGAAAGTATTTTAGGAATTGCATAGACTTTTCAATTAATTCCTTGATTGAGTTTATCTTCACATTTTTCCTCAGTATCCCCCCTCTTCTCTCTTTCTGTTTTTCCATCTTTCTGTGTCTATCAAATGTTGTTTTATTGGCAGCCAAAGAAAGTTGAAATTCACTTCAAAGTGCTTGCAACGAGTAAATCAAGTAAAATAAATATAAATGCATATTGGCTTTAAACAGTTGACTCGCCTGGCGCAGAGTTTGAGCTGAATGGAGCCAAAGCAAATATGCCAGCAAAGATATATGAAATGCAGTTAGAAAGCTAGAGAAAACCAGCGGCACAGAGAGGGAGGGAGTAAAGGGAGTTAGTGCAGTAAAAGCAAACTTTTGCCTTCCAAGTGGCAAAGTGGCGCCACCTGGCGACTCAATGAGGTGTGAAGATGAACAGTCGCATGTATCTAAAGGCGTTATTGTTGCAGACAGACACACACACACACACACACACACACACACACATACCTAAGCAAATACAAGGCAAAAAGTAAATCAAACGCGCTGCAATCTCTGTGTGTGTGTTTGTGTGTGTGTATATTTCGAGCGTGTTTCGAGTGTGTTTTTGTGGCCGTTCCTTCGGCTAGCAGCTGCTTTCCCCTCCTCAAACACCTCTCCCTTTCCCGCTCCCTCTCTCCGTCTCTCTTTCTAGCTCTGTCGACTGCCTGTTGCCTGGCTGGTCTACACCTTTGTGGAAATCCAACAATGTCAACTATGCAACACAAAAGCGACAATGCCGTCGCTTTGTCTGACTGCTAAAGTGCAGAGGGGCAGCTGAGCGGGAGCGCCAGAAGAGACTCTGGCTCTTGTTGCTGCTGTTGCAATTGTTGTTTATTTTTTTTCGCTTTGGTGTTTTCTTTCCTTTTTCTTCGTTCTTTTTTTTTTTTTTTTTTTTTGTGTGTATGTGCCATACAAAAATAGCTCACTTTGCGGACGGTATTTCTCAGTCTCCGTCTCGTTTCACGCCATTCTCCCGATGTGGTAGAAAACCCCCCCGCGCCAACACCTCCCCCTAGCCCGTCTTCGCTTCATGTTGCTTTTTTATGCCCGCAATTTGCATTGCCCGCTTTGTCGACGTCTTTTGCACTTTTGCTTTTTCTTCACCTAAAGTTGGGAGAAAAATAATGAAAATAAAGCAAAAGAACACACACACACAAAAATAATGACATTAAAATGCGCATTATATTAAAACCCGATGCCCGATTTGCTGCTAGCCATGCCCCTAGAAGGAGCTTGATGGGCGGGCGGGCTGTGGCAGGCAGCACGTGCCGCTTGAACCTTAACCCCTTGGCGTGTGCTCTCCACACGACATGCAAACGGAAACGAACAACAACCAACAACCAGCTACAACAACGGCGCGTCTGTCGACTGGCAAACTACTTCAGTTTTATGAGGCTACCCGCTGCTAGGCCTGCTAGACCCGCCCACCGCCCCTCTCAGCCATCAATTGACAATTATGAGGCCACGCCCATTGCCGTGCTCATAAATTTTGTAATTATTCCCCTGCGTGCTCCACAAAACAACAACACAGCCACACGAAGTAGAAGAAAAAACGAACACACACGCATCATGCAAAGGACCACAGGCTGAGCGAGAGAAGGAGTGAAAGAGATAGAAACAGAAAGAGAAAGGGAGCGAGCGGGAGGCTTTCGAAATTTTTGGAAATAAGCATATGGTTTATATGGATGATGGCATATGTGAGATATGCCATGTGGCGTGATGAAAGTAAAAACAATTTAAAGAGTTCATATTTTTGAACAGAACTTTATTATGCATCGGATTTGGGAGCTAAGGTCAATGGACAAGAAAGAGGAATTGATGGAGCTTATTGAACGATTTCATCAAAGTGGTAAAATGGGGCTAAGGCCTGTTTATAGTTATATGGATTACTTTGTATAGTGAAGATGCAATTTACGTAAGACAAATATTGAAGATGGGATTTATTACAGGCATCTAAGGAACAAATTTTGAATTAAAAGCTACAAAACTTACAAATTTATTAAATAATATAAATACACCACGAGATTTATTTTTTCTTTTGTTTTTCTTTGTTACTTAAGGCGGTGTTTATTTCGGTTAATTACTTAAATAAGAATTTCTCAAGCGGGGCTGCATTTCCCCCGTACTTCTCTCGCAAGCGAGAGGTGGATACAACGCCTAAAATAAAGATGAAGCAATGCAACTAATGTAATACTTTGTTGCTAAGTGGCCAGCAAGCAAATTGGGCAATGCATAGAGTCTTCTGCAGTCTTTAACGACAAGTCACTTACTATTATGAGCAAAAACGGATCTAATGATATGCTAATAACCCTTTTTCTTCTTCTTCCTTCAATTCCCAAATTTCTTTTTTGGCTTTACAAATTACGAGATTTAATTTTAACAAGCAGTAATTGACTGTAAATTTATATAGAATATATCATATTTTTCTATTTCCAATAAGCAATTTCAAGTCTACTTTGTGCTCTGTTATTAAGCCACTCAATAAAACAAATAATTTGAGCAGTGTGCTCAGACAAACTAGTTACTTATGTTCCCAAAGCCGCTCCCCAATAAAAAAAAAAAAAAGAACGAGAAATACCATTAAACTGAAATACTTATTATGTACAGTTCTGTACAATTGCCCCGTCTTCCAAAATAAAACAACATAAAAACAGAAGCCACGCCCCTTTACCCTCTGCCAACAAAGCAAATTAAATGAAGTTTATTGTCACGCACACGTCTAAAAAGACGAAAGAAAAGGAGAAATTTGTGTCTGGGCTGTTTTCGTAAGGGAATGCAATTAAAATTTCATGTACTTATTGCTGCCTGCGCACCTTAATTGATTAATACAAAAATCCCTCCGACCCGCGCGCCCTATCAAAAATATAAAAATAAAAACGAATTTTGTGGCAAAAGGGCCAAACAAATTAATTAAAAAATGCGTTGTCTGCCTTTTAGGCAGGCGTCTTGAGCGAGAAGGCCGTCTTAACCATAACGCCGCTCTGCCCGCTAACCAGAAAATAAATAAATTGTACTTAAAGGGGCTTCCGAGTCGCCGCAGAGCAGTGCAGCCATAAACATTAATTAAAACTTTTGACCCTTGCACGCGGCAGCGTCAGGGGCAGAGCTGCTGAGGGGGCACCACAGATGGAGCCAGCTGCAGAGGGGCTGCTCATCAGCTGCAATATTCATGTGCAGGCCGGCAACAGGAACAACCGACAAACTAGTACAATAAAATGCACTCCAAATTTTTGCCTCAACTAAGAGAGAAAGAGAGAGAGAGAGAGGGAGAGAGGAAGGCGAGACGGAGCTGGGAGCAGGCCGTACGCTAAACGGCGGCCTGTGCGGCCTCAATGGCCTTATTTGCACGTACCGCTCGAAAAATTACGAGTTAAGCACTTTTTGCCCACGGCACAACACCAACACACACACACACACACATTCACATACACGCTTACATATGTGAGTCATGAATCATTTAGCACTCGCACATACAGAGCAACAGAGAGGCTAGTTCGTACGCGAGCCACAAACTTTTCGCTTTTCAAATGAAAAACTGTGCGAGGCGAGCATTTTCCGCTGTGCCCTGTAAAACGGTTAAAGGGCATGCAAAAGTCTACAAATTGATGAGCAGCACGAAATGAAATAAATGTAACAAAATGCAGAGAACCCTGATTACACAAGACAAACGAATTCGGTGAGGCATGTTCGATAGGAGTGGACGAATAGGTTCGATTTCATATAATTTTTCAGATTTAATTAAACTAGTTCATGAATTGTATTTTACTTCCTGAAAATGTGTTTTGTTCAGTTAATAAATTATATAATAAATGAACTCATATGAACCAGTTCATTATGAACGTCTACTTGGAAATGTACTATATGCACAGCAACGGGAACTAGTTCATAAATTATGCAGTAAATGAACCTTTATGAACACAACTCGTTGAAGATGTACAGCGTTGGGAACTATTTCATAAATTACAATATATAGTTATCATTTCCATAAATCAAAGAATTCCTATGCAGTTCATAGTTGTTATGCACTAATGTTGGTAAATTGAAATTCATAGCATACTTTTAAGCTTGCCAGCTACTGCCACGCCATTGAATTACAGGGTATTTCTGTAGTTTATACACTAACACAATCTAATTTTTTAGCACTTTTTTTTTGGTGGCCATTGTCGAAATTTGCTCGCTACAAGCAAAATATGACACGGACATATGCCGGGTTGCCCAACACTTAAAGTGTGTGCGAGTGTCGATGAGAGTGTGGTATTAGTGTGCATGTGTGCATGGGTGTGTGTGTGTGAGTGTGTCTGTATGCGAATGTGGCATACTTTTTGGGCGTCAGCTCGGTTAGATGGAAACAAACAAACAGACAAAAGTGCCAGAGTGAGCAATACTCTCACACACACACACACACTCAGTTGAACTGCCAAGGAAACTCAATTGAAGAGAAAACCCGGCGAACCAGCGAAGCATTAAATTAACATTTTTTCTAATTAAACTGGCAGCAAGTGGTAAAAAGAAGGGAACAAAACTGAAATAAAAATAAATGCAGCACAATGCGTTGCCACAATTTGTGGCACTTAAAAGTGAAGCAGCAAAGATTTGCATAATGTCATCTCGTCTGCTGTAGCATTCGGGTTAGATAAGTGAGAGTTAAAGCTTTTTGAGATTTCGGCAGAATATTTAAGAGTTTGAGCAGCAAAAAGAGTTGGCATAACTGAAATGAACTGATTTCTTAATTAAGCTAAGACAAATGCTTTAGCATCTTATGCTTGAGTGCTCTATTTATTTATTTTGATTTTTTTCGTCTAAGCTTATTGATAGATTATCTATATCATATAGTAATGAACCAAATAAAAATTGAACTCTAGTCGTAAAACTGTCAAGTAGTTTAGACAATAGATCGGTCCTAGGAAACTGACATTTTAAATAAATAATAAATAAATAAATACTATTTTAAATATAAATTTAGAAACAATGAATAGAAATTGAACTGTATTCATACAAATATCAGCCAATTTAGATAAAAGATCTTTCATAGTCAAACTACGAACAGTTTAAATGAAATAGGACTATTTACAATTGTCATTTCTCATTTGAAGGAGGATTCAATGCCTGTTTCTATGCTGATTGCCCCCTAACCTTGAAGACAGACAATTGGGCAAATGGGGCAGGCAAATGCGAATGCGTTTTATTAATGCCATCATATCATTAGATCAGCAAACATGCCCATATACGAAGTACTTGAACACGCTCTTAACTGCCCCCTGCGCCAATGCCCAGCAATAATAATGCTTTGGCATTTATCACACTTTTTTTGTTATATTTTATTTATTTTTTTGTTGCCTCTTTGTGGCAAAGTGACCAAGCAAAGTGGCTCTAAAATTTCAGTGGCAAACAACGAGAGAAGAAAGGAAAAAAAAAGCGAAAGCGCAGATAAATAAATGTGGCAACAACAACAGCAGTAACAAGAACAACAGTAGCAACAATAAAGAGCAAAGCGCCATAAATCTAAATAACAAATTTTTACGAGAAACGAGACCATAAATAAGATGTTACTGCGAGACGGGCCTAGCCAGAAAATAATAGTGGAAACAGCCCGCATTCCCAGTTCCCATTTGAGCCGGCCCTCTTCTCTCTCTCTCTCTCTCTCTCTCTCTCTGTCTCTTTATCTCTCTCTCGCTGTCTCAGTGGCTTCAATTCCTGAGAGTTCTGTTAATTTAATATTATTACTTTTCATTACAACTGGCCCTTCTATCTCTGTGAGTGTGTCGTCTCTTCTGATGGGCTACAGCAAAAAGCTGTTAGTTTCTTTCTTTTTTTTGCTGCTATTGTTGTTGTTGTTGCTGTTCCATTTCCATTCGGGAGAGGTCCCAAATGTCAACACATTAATGTCGCAGGACCTGGGCGCCGAGGCCAGGGTCATATAAATCAACATTTATCTGCAGCATCTGCAGCCATCGCCGACAATTGAAAATGACAGGCGTAGCCAAACGCAACGACCGCATAAATAAATACTTTCATCTCTTATTTTTCACTAATTACGTAACGCCCCATCAAAATTATATATACATAATATAGCACTTTGTTGATGTTTGTTCCGCGCGTAAAAGGCCATCTTCAAGTTGTAAGTGCAAAATTAAGCGAGTTGTCAAATCAAGCTAAGAAAGGTAAAGCTAAAGGCATTTATTTGAGGCTTGGCAAAGTTTTGACAGCTTGAAGAGACAAAGGAATCTTAAGGTTATGGAAAGGAATATATAAGTACGCTTTTGACTGACATTTTATCAGCTCGACGCCTCAACAAAACAAAAAATGATTTTGATGTTATTTTAATAAAATTATCAAGAAATATACAATACATATTCTAAATAAAATATATGATACACAAAATACTTAATCTAAAAATGGAATAACATATGATGACATTTCAGTGAATTCAAATTTGAGGATTTTTTAAATCCGAGAAGGGTCAACAATATATTGTTTGAAGAAAGATAATAATATTTTGCTTATTTTTTATTTTATTTTTATATTTTTTTTATTCAATAATTATTAGGAAAAATTTAACTTAAGATCATTCTAGATATGAAAATTAAATCACAAACAGCCTTTAATAGCTAGCTGAGAGAGCAGCCTTTAATAGCGAGAGAGAGATAACTATCTGTCAGTTATTCTCAAATATTTAGCTTTTAATTCGCTGAACTACATAATCAAAATAATCAAAAGGAAGAAATCGTGAGCGGCTTTATTGATCTAGCGTCTACGTTATCCGCAGTAGTCGATCTAGATTTATTGCATGTGCTAGAGTGAGCCAACTACTTAGCCGAGTTTTCTACCGCAGAACTGTTAAAGCTAGGTAAGACACTCTTAGCAATGTAATTGTGGAAGTGTTATCAGAATAGTAGGCGTATTACTATTGGCCTGCTCTAAAGTGCAATTCCAATATTTGTTTAAATAGTATTACTTTTTTTTAATACAATGAAACCATTGACAATAAGACATCAGGGAAAATTGCTTTTATTTTTATTAATTTAATAAAATATTTACATATAGTTTACTGCTATGTTTTCAACGAATTAATCTATACTCAATAACATATAGTTTCTAACGCTTTGAGAGACGAGCATAGAATACATACATTAATTATAAGATACTGATACTGATAAAGTAAGGCAATTTGATACATGTCAAATCAAGGTCCGGTTCAGTACGTCTTAAGGGTGGTGGCGTCTGAATCATCTAGTTCTAGTGTGGGGCCTAGCAGATCTTTGCGCTGCAGTATTTAGTCTCTCTCGGTACGAATTTAATCTCTCGATATAATATATAGTATTCGAAATAAATAAATTATTGAAAAAATAAAATATTTTCAGGAAAGACGCTTTAAACTTTTGCTTAATTTATAAGAGTATAAAAACTTTTAGTGAATTGTCTTTATTTAATAATCTCAAAAGTAAAAGAAATGTATGTCAAAGCTAGAGCTTTAATTCATTCGAGCTTTAGAAAAGCATGAGCAACTCAAAATATCAAATGTTTCTAAATTGGGACTTTGTGAAAGCTATACGCTAGAGCAGGTAGCTAAAGCGGCATATATATATACATATAAGTATCTATTCTTTTATACATATATCTATATATATATATATATCTATTTTCGTTTGGAATGAGAGCTGTTGTTCTTTGACCTCACCTTTCGCACGGCTGCTTCATTGCATGAGGCTAATAAACAAGCGGCAGGACATTGCACAAAAACGAATACGAAATGGCTGCAGAAGTTGCAGCAGCAGCAGCAGCAGCAGCAGCAACAGCAGCAGCAACAGCAGCGGCGGCAACAAAGGCAAATGTTGCACATCCTGTTGGCCAGAGGACTTTTTGTTGTACAGTTTTGTCGCACCTCCTTTTTTTCATATGTCTGTCTGTGTGTGTATTCGAGTGAGTGTGTGCTGCTCGTATGAACCATTAAATTGAAATTTATGCGGCACTTTGCCGCGTGAAATGTTTGTACAACTCGTTGCGGGCTGCGGCTTTTCAGCAGGACATGCTCCGCTCTCCGCTCCCTCCTCCCGCCGCCCTCTCGCGCCGTTTGTCTCCCTCGTATCTATATTGCAGCGGCCCTGGGCGTTGACAGAGCGACAAACCGTTAGACAACAACATTTGTCGACTGTAAACGGGGGTAGCCAAGGGGTAGGGAGTAGGGAGCGGAACCTTGTTTTAAAACATATGCAAAACTGTTTGCTGTTTGCCGTGTGTATTGCATGTAAATGGTTCTTCGAGAGCAGTTTCTCTCCCGCCCACTCTCCTCTGGTTCAAACACCATGCCACGCCTCCTTTTTGGGAATACACACGGAAACGCTTGCCGGCTAATTTGTCGTTTGTTTGAAATTATGACACAAAAGCGGCTCAGCGCCTGCCACTTGTGTGGCTTTAGCCTATTCCTCGCCTCCCTCACCCAGCGCTAGTGCACAGTGGGCCACGCAGCACAAATATCAGCCACATATTTTTGGTACATTTTTTTTCGTTTTGTTTTTTCTGCAACAAGTTTTAATTAATTTGCCGCAGCTCCAGCCCAATCTCGACAGCAGCCCCGCAATAATTCTGTCTTCCCTCTCTCACCCTCTCGTTATTGCTCTGCATATTCCTCTCCTCCGTCCTTCTTTCTCTCTCTCTCTCTCTCTCTTTCTACCGCTCTGTGATGAGCGGGACGCACAAAAAGTTGATGCTACGATAATTTGAAAAGTTTTCGCTTAGACAGCGACAGCGAAGTAGGTAGAAAATATCCCCTCTGGCAAATCCATGCACCCTTCTCCATTCAGGCTCTATTCCTTCTCCTTCTCCCTCTCTCTCTCGCTCCCTCATTCTTTCGCTATCTCGGTCTCGCTCTAACCCCAATGAGAAACCGAGAAACTGGCAACTGGCAAACTATATGAATACGACATGCTATATTAAGCCTCAAATAAATGCAGCGCCATAATTAACATATAGCAAAAGTTTTTGCTACACTCTAAGCCATAAGCTGCCGAAAACTAGTACAAGCCACGCCTTCGCCCGCCCATACTTTGCTACCCCCTTTAACCAAATAGCATTCGCGCTGACTGATGAAATATGACTTCACAAAACTAGTTTCTCTCAGTGTAGGGGTGGGAAAAAAGCAATTTGAAATTTACAACTTTCGCTTGATTGAGCCAAAAAATAAGGCGAAAGAGAGCGAGGTAAGGCAGAGGCTATGTAGGTATTTGATAGGAAGATACACGCTGCATCAATCGCCAATTATGGGCCAACGCAAAAGTTTTATATTAATTATCAATATAAACTATAGGATTATAGCCATAAAACAAAACTTTTAAGTTAAATATTATCAATGGGTAAATATACACTTTACTTGCAATATAGAATATAGGGCAGAGAAATTGGCCTATTTTGATCTGACGGAATCAAGATATGGACATTTTTGAGACATACGCTTTCAAATATGTCTTCGATCAAACTTCTTGATCAAAATAATAATAGAAGAAATAATAATTATAAAAATCTTTAAGTAAAATTTTAAACTTCTATTTAAACTTAACTTATGCCAATAGCATTAATAATTAATTTATAAATGAGAAATTAAGGAAAATAATATATAAAACAAATATATTTAAGTGAAATGTTTATCGATCATATTTTATAAATTAGGAATTCGCTCTGATATAAAGAAATATATTTCTTAGATAAGGTTTTTTAAATATATATATTTTTGTTTGCTTATCGATAATTAAGGTTGAATATGTCTCAATAATACGTAAAAATTGTCAGCTTAAATGCGTACAAAATATTTTTCATTCAATAATAATAATTAAAATTTCGTAAATTTATATACATATATATACTTATATATTTAATATTGATTGATAAAAATAATTACAATATACATATATATTTTTGTTGTTGTATATAGTATTTTGTTTTGTTGTACTCACGGACTGCATCGACGGTCGCTGGTGTCCAGGTAAGCAACAGGACTGCAAACAAGTTGGCTGCAACAAAAGTGGCTGCCACCTGCAGACCCATTATATATGTATGCCAAGGAGTGTGAGTGAGTGAGAGAGTGGAGCGTGCGTGCGTGTTGTTGCTTGTGGGGAGTTTGTGACTGTTAAACAGTTAAGCGAGAGCTTGTTTTGAATTTCAAGCTCTGATATGCTGGCGCTCTTCTTCTCTCTGGCTCGATCAGACTTACTCTCTTTGCTGATATGCTGTCTCGCTCTCGCTCGCGCTCGCGCTCTCTCAATCTTTTCTGTCGACGGCAAAGCGACGTTGCACGCGCTGATTGCGTGACAGAGACAGATACAGAGAGAGTCAAAGTGTAGCGACAGTGTTGGGAAGTGTTGTAATAAGAGTGTGTAACGTAACGTTTTACGTATGTGTAAGTGTGTGTTGGGTATGTTTTGTGTGTATTGGATTTTTATAGCATTTAGTTTTATGTACGTTTTTTGTAGTCGTTGTTATGAATATGGTTTTCAATCGTTTGTCAAATACAATTGCCCAAGCCGAAAATCATCGGATATAACAAGATGTGTTAGCAAATGCGATGTCATCATCATTATTGGCATAATATGGCGGCATTTGTTTAATAAAATACAAAACAATATTCAATATTCGTGTTCAGCCCATGTGTCACGCCCATCGTTCCATTTGTTGTTGTAGGTGTCGATGTTGTTGTTGTTGCCGTTTACGTTGTTCACGCATCATTGTTGTCGTTGTTACCAAAATAATATTTGTTGACATTATTATGCGTTGGCGTTCGGTTCATTTCACATGAGGTTTGACATCAGGATCAACGTTGCCATGTGGAGGGAAGCTGTTGTTACTATACGACAAAATTTACCTGCTTACAAGTTGTACTAAATACATAGAAATTGAACTCTTAAACAATATATAAAGATATGCAGTTTTATATTCTTCTAATTTATTTATTTTTTTTATGATTTTTATTGATTTATCGGTATTTTCTCTTCTTTTCTTTTTCTTTTTGTTTGTTTGATGTTGTTTCTTGACTGCCTGCAATAAAGAAAGGAGATTGAGATATTTCGTAATTGCAAATCCGTGCACATCCTTGTCAAAGGATGTTGTGTGAATGCGAAAGAACAGACCTTTGTGTAATTGTGAGTTTTCCTGTGGTTTTTATGCAAGTGAAAGCCTATCAAATCGATTGAATAGACGTTTTTTGTTTTTAGCAAAAATATTCAGCTGCTTTAAATATTGGAATTTGAAAGCTAAAAATATTTGAGGTACATTCTAGACAGAGTCAAATATTGTAGTTGGCTTCGTTAGCAATTGACTTAACAACAGACTGTATATGCAGAAAACACAATTTGGTTTTCAACTACTTTGTTAGTTATTCAGTCATTATATAACTCTGATCTTTGAATAAATTGAATTGAAATTGAAAATGTCAGGCCAGGATTTTTTGTATGTAGTCATAGACATTCATATAGCATATAAAGGCGTAATATATAGATAACAATATGTTGTAGATATGACTATCTACTAGTTGGCTATAAAATAAAGAAAATATATAGAACAAGTAAGAAAGCTCTAGTCGAGACTGCTCGACTACGACATCCCCTGAACCTTTCGTGGAACTGATATTTCAATATAAGTGATTCTTCGCTTCTTTTCTACTTATGCAAGAAACAAAGCATGTACACACACATACACACATACACACACATACACACATACACACACATACACACATACACACACATACACACATACACACATACGCACGCACGTATAAGCAGGCATGGGCTGCAGTGTAGGCTAACTATGGGAAATAAATTGCTTAACAACTTCTTTTGTAGGCGGACAATCTTCATAAAACTTTCAAACCGTGATTATAGCATCAAAATGTGTGTATTTGCTAAAGCACAAGTCTCTAGTATTTGAAATACGCTTTTTGCAAATTTGTAGGAAAGGGGGTGGATTTTGGGTGTGGGAGTAGAATATGACAAAAATCGAAATTCTGAAAAAAACATTTAAATCTACGTTTTAAATTTGAAGACTTTAGCTTTAAAGATGTAAGAAATATAATTTTTAAACAGATTTTTAGGTTTTAATCGATAACAAACCAACGGAAGTAGTTATCGACTTTTGGAAACAAACTCGATATGCGCGTGCAGTATACGAACCTACAAAACAATATTTCAAGTCTCTAGCTCTTATATCTTCTGAGATCGACGCGTTCATGCATACGGACGGACAGACGGATGGACGGACAGACAGACGGACATGGCTAAATCAACTCTGTTCGTCGCCCTGATCAAGAATATATATACATTATGGGGTCTGCCTTCTGCCTATTACATACATTTTAACAAAACCATTATACCCTGATTTCCCATTTTCAATGGGTTCAGGGTATAAAAACGATTCTATAGAATATCCAAAAACTCAATAAGATGAAATATATTTTGCTGAATTTTTAGTTCTTTTTTTATTTTGTTGTTGCAAGGTCTTAAGTATGTTAAGAGTCCAATTTGCACTCTAGTTGTGCTAATTAAGCACAAGTGGCAGGCCTTAAGGGTGCACCTGGCAGGCAGGCAGGTAGGTGGGTTACATAGTCAAGGCCTATTATTAGAGAGCTCTTCGAACTAGACGAGCTGTATACGTAAAGCAAAAAAATCCGAGCTCAGCTAACAAACACAAGAAGAAAATATAATTTCAGCAACTGTTGGCAATTAAATTCAGCTTAAAATGTCTTCAAACAGCGCCAACTTCTCGAACTTGCAGACAGTCGGGACAGACGGTCGGACAGGTTGGCAGCCACTGCCAAAAGGTAAATACAAAGTCGCTGCACAATAGCATGAGCTTTGTTACTTTTGATTTCAGTTTCTTTCAACTGGCTTTTTCTTATGTTCTCGCTCACTTTGTTTACAACAAGCAATGCAAAAAAAAGAGTTAAACTGCAGGGCTATAGCGGTAGGTGGGCGTGGCAGAGCTTGAGTTGTAGTCTCTAGGTAAAGCACATATATACAAACAAACATACATATATATTTGTGAGCTTTATGCTCTATATGCACTTGTAAAAATCAATTAAACTTTTCAAGTGAAGTTATAATGGCTGCCAACTCGATGTTGTTGTTGTTGCTGCTGCTTTTCTTATTGTTTTCATAGTCCTTGCATTGTTGCCCGTGCAGGAGTAGCTACTGCTGCTGCTGCTGTTGTTGTTATTGTTGTTGCAGTTGTCAAAAGTTTTAAAATAATTGGATTTTTTTCAGTGCCCTGGCACTTGCTGTAAGCTCAGAGGCACACGAAGCCCTCGAAAAAAAAAACACACAAAAAAACGCCATAAAAATTAAAATTTTCTTTTGTTACTGACAGCCAGGTATAGAAAAAGCGAAAGAGAGAGAGGGAGGCAGATAGGGGCAGCTTAAGCGTGGGCGAGTGAGCGAGAGGGCGCAACACTTAATGCTGACTGCAGTCATCGTCATCCTCGTTGAGCGTTACCCAATTTTCACAACTGAAGTTTTCAACACCAATTGCAAAACGTCAACAACAACAATCAGCCGAAGCGATAAGAAGAAGCAGAACAAACAAGTGGATGGGCGTAGCCAATCAGACGCCTACAAGGACTCGTATGTGAAAGCGGGCAGAGAGAGGCATAGAGAGAGAGAGAGAGAGAGAGAGAGAGAGAGAGAGAGAGAGAGAGAGAGAGAGAGAAAGAGAGACAGTGAGACAGTGAGACGTAGACATAGTGGCTGAAGTGCCAGTTGATTTAATGGGTTTTATGCCACACGGCCTGTCATTATCGCCAAAAGATAAAGACAAGGGCCTCAAATGCACTCGTATATATACCTTATATATGTATATATATCCTTTCTGTACTAACTAAATATACTATAAACCTTTATAGGTTACATCTACAATAAAGCTTTCAGCACACGCCCCACACACGTAGATCAAAGATAAGCTGTGCATTGGTAGCCATAAGGAACAACTTTGCTTAGCAATTGCTGAATTGAAATTTATAATAGAGAAAATGCATTGATAGATGATAGTTAGCTGCAATTTACGGTCTGTGTCTATTGCACAGTCGCTTTAGTATAGATAAGCAAAATATTTTCAATTACGTTTTCTATATATGGTAAGTAAGCTGGAGTGCGAATGAAGTGAGAGAAGCTAAATGACCAAGGTAATTCCAGAAAATAAAGCTGATAGCTGGATAAATGCGGAGTCACTTAATAGATCTTCATAAATGTATAATATAGAAAGTTTTGTTAGTGCGAATAACAATATAAAACACATTTCATTTAGACCTGTTAAGTAATATTTATCTCCTTTAAATGCATTTCTGAACTGAAAATAAAGTCTTAATTAATATTTGAATATTTATATTTTTAGAGTTCATTTCAGACATATTTTCACATCTTGAAAGTGTTGTAAGCTATACAAATATTTAAATGGTTCACAATTCACAATTATTCATACTAAAATATTATAAGGATAATTTCTTAGTTGGCTTTTCTATTTCATAACATATTTGAACATAAGCAGCAGCAGATTTGTACATAGTATATAATATATGCATTTGAAGTATTTAAAATTATAAAATAGAAATATTACTGATAAATTTTATACTTTGTCAATTAATTCATTTCAAGCACTCAACTCTTTACAATTGACTGCGCTGAAATTTAACAATTTAAGTCTTATTTGACTAAGAAAACAAGCACAAATGCTTTTCCTTCGAGATCTACCTCTCGTATTGAGAGCTTGACAAGTTTAATTGATTAATAACTCATTTAACTATACTTTATTCACACAAACTCTATGCAAATCCAGAAGACAAACAGATAATTTCTTATCTGTCTTTCTATTTATTTTTCCCTCTCAGTATTTACACCCTGAAATCTTGCTGACTGTTTTCTTTTTTTGTTTTTTGTTTCGTTTGTCAATTAGGCTAATGACATCCGATAAAGCTGCAGACATACATAAAAATATATATGTATATATTTCTGTATATTAAGTATATAATGCCATAAAACAAAGGAAACAAATGTCTGCAAATGGTTAAAGTTGACAGCAAGCAGAACTTGAGCTGTCACACATGTCGTATGCGTGTTAAGTGTCTACAAAATGAATTTCAAACGAAAGTAAAACAAGAGGAATTAACGGGAAGAAAGCGTGCATGACTACCAGATACCCTATAGACAATGATGGGAGTATTTCAAATGCAGTTGATGTGACCGTCCACGCTACCCGTCGTATACCTATATCTACAGGGTATTTAAATCTGCGTGCGCTGTCGCAAAACTTCATTTAAATATTGCTTTGATAGTGCGCAGGCAAAAAGGAAGAAAAATAGAAACGGGCATAAGAAAAAGCAACAGCTTTTATGAAGGTAAGATGAAGACGACAAAAAAACACGCAGGTAAAATAGGCGCAGTCGGTGGAAGCGGAGTGGGCGAGGAGGCGTGGCAGCAGCTGTCGACAACAGTAGCTGTAATATTTTCCATATTCATTTTACCACATATTTTCCACTTTTTCCTTATTTTCATTTTGTTGATTTTTGTTGTGTATTTTTTTTCTTTTCCTCCTGCGTCGGGTCTAATAAAAACACTTGACACCGAAACGAGAAAAGTTGCTTAAACAAAGTGCTCGAAATGTGAAGAAGAATGTGGCAATGTGAAAGACGAAGGAATGACAGCAACGAGAGCAGGACGAAAAGGAGCTTTAAGTGTGCCGTTGCTTTAAGGCAGCTTTAAGCAGTGCGAGGAGCAGCGTCTTATCAAAAATGCGAAAGACTCGTTAACAACTGTAAAACTGCGTAAGACTGTGTGAAACTACTTCATCAGGCGCTTAACAGTTGATGTCCTGGCGGGTCCTTTGCCTTTTGTAAGCCAACTAACAATGTAAAACAACATAACTGAGCTGCTTGTGCTTGGCTTAACTGCAAATTATCTCTATGACAAACAATCGAATGCTGCAAAAGTAGCTACAAAAAAATAAAGCAGAAGGACAACAACTGGCCCAAAGGATGCGACGCCATAAAAAGCAGCACAAAAGTATGCTACAAAGTAGCAGCAGCAACAGCAGTTGTCAAAGGACATGAAAAAAGACCAAATGCTAGCATTTGCAGTTTTAATGCGCCAACTAAATGTGTCTTCTTTTTTCTGTTTCCTCTTGCTTCTGCTTTCCCCCAGTGAGCTGAGAGTTGATTACAAATCCAATGCTTGGCTGCGATTTGCTGCCTTTGATGCGATCCATAACAGTTCGAATATTAGAAGAAACGAAATAGTGCATTCGGCAGAGAAAGTCTGAGAGAGCTCATGCATTATTAAAGTCTAAGAAATGGGAGCTAAAGGATTGAAGACCTTAGACTTTAAATTCTTCATTTTACATGCCTTAAGCTTTATCTAAAATATTAAACTAGAAAAAGGTGCCACTAATGGTGGCAGAAAACTTGTTTAAAAAGATTGGCAAATTTTTACTTAATAAGTTTTTAAATTTAAATTAATTATTTATTATCAACTTATTTTGTGCAGCGAATTATAGTTTGTCCCTGAGTGCTTTATAGATATGAAAGTATATCTTATGGTTAATTTACTTTTAAGAATGTTTACAGAAAGATGAAAACATATTTATTAGGGATTCTCATTTAGTGATAGAGATTCTCATTTATTGATATAAAATTGAAATTTTCTACACCGAATTTTCATTAGTTGCAATAAAAGGGAAAGTAAAAGATTTTGATTATAATTGACGGAGTTTATGTTCAAAGTCTGATTGGTAAAATTAAATGTCATATGATATATTGATTTAAACTCCTGTTGAAATAAATATATTTGTTGAATTTTATTCTTTACTTAATTCAATGTTTTCTAAAAACAAAAGATAGAATTGAAATGAATTTATATAAACACTTTAAGCTGATGAGATTATGATTAAAGTCAATCTCTATTCAGACATTGAACAAAGTCCACAATCATATTTTATTGAAATCAAATATTTGAAATAAGATTATGTTTATAAAACAATTGCATGTTAAAATAAACTATAAATTTTATATATTATATTCATATGTATAATATTATGCATATGCATATACACATATTTAGAACATCTACAGTAAAAAAGTCATGCTTCTTTTCAACCTATTTTAATTTTTCATTTTTTTTTAACAAACTCTAGCCTGATTTTTGTATTCATGTGAATATACTGTCTTTTTTTTTTACTTTTTACATATTTCATATTTTCACATATTTTTTATTTTTATGTTATTTATATTTATGTTTTCATTAATTATAAATGTACAAATGATATATATATATATATATATATATATATATATATATATATATATATATATATATATATTTTTATTTTATTTTATTTTATTTTTTTTTTTATGCATTATTAAACACAAAGCCCGTAATTGACTGCGTATATAAGTATATTGTTTTTATATATATATTATTTAAGTCTTAAAGACAGATAACTCTGACCTGTTCTATATATTTTATGTATATTTTTATCATATATAACTCAAGCCGCATCTGCTGGGCTTAATAAATTGCAATTGACACTCAATTTTTGGCCAGAAGCAATCTATCAAAAATGCCTTTGTGCGCTTTCACAGTTACACTTACAATTCACTGCCTGGAAATTCACTTACGGCCAACAAAAATCTATAACGAAAATGAAAGGCAAAAAAAAACCCTAACTGTGTCAATTTCTGGCGCATCCTTTTCTCGCCGGCTTCTGTTCCACAAAACTTGAGGACAATGTCCAGAGCAAACATTTCAATGCCTTTTGCACAGTCAACAACAACAGCCGCAGCACACAAAAAAAGGCAGCAAAAAATCACAAATCTGCGCCCAAAAACGATTTAGGCCGCCACCAAACACACACACACACACACAAACAAAGAAGAAGGAGCAGAGTGGACATCAGTCGCAGCAAATTGTTGGGCGTCAAACGCTGTGCCACGCCTCCCGTTGGCCTAACTACAAAACTGCAAAACGGTTAACGCTTGCTTTAAGCTCGAGAGTGCCGCTCGTAAAAACCAAAATGAAAATAGATAAAAAAATAAAACGCACACACACACACAGATACACGCATACAACTTCATTTTGTAAATCAATTGAATTTTCAATTGTAAGAGAGAAAAAAGGCGAAGAAGGTAACATAAAAGTCAATGCGGGCACAAATAAAGGAAACGACACTATTACCAAGGACCAAACAGCAGCAGCAGCAGCAGCAGCTACTCGGCCAGGACAATGACACAGGACAACAACAAACACAACAGATTTTGATTTTGGGTTAGTTTCCTAGTTGTCCCTTTTCCCCTTCCTCACAGACCTGACCTGACCCTTGCCCCATCTCAATTGCTGTGGAAATCGTTTCATTTTATATAGCTACTTTCTTTTTGTCAAATTTCTACGCATTGCATAAGCTGAAATGTCGTGTAATCTTCACACACACACACACACACCCACAGTCACACAAAGAGCTTTGTTCTTTTCATTCATTTATTTAAAAATTAATAATCAAAGGTTTACCAGTTTTTCAAGCGCTGCAAGCCTCAACTTTAATTATCTCGCGCCGCGCGTGGGATTTGAATTGTGGGAAAAACAAGGAATAGTAAAATGGCAAGCAAAATAAGAACCGTTAACCGGCACACGGTAAACACGGCGCGTTGCTTAAGTGAAGCGGGGCTGGGCGCGCGAGGGGGTCGGGCTTAACGAGCATTAACCGAGGCAAAGCCGAAGATGTTAACGTTTTGCACTAAGAGACATTTAAACAAAAAGCAAACTTGTCAACACACCAAATTTATTTCCATTTATTTTTATTATTTTAATTTAAGAATTTTTTTATATTTTTATTTTTTATTTATTTTTTTAAAATTTTGTTTTACTTTGTTGTTGGTTTTCTTTTTACTTATTTTATTTTGTATTTTGTTCACACACCGCGCGCTCAGTTTCTTACAGGCTGGTTACATCCTGCCAAATCCCGAAATTGTACTAAATACGTACAAAACTTTTACGATTGGCCAAGGCTCAGCACCAGCGCACCGACCAGATGGCGCGTGTGTGAGTGTGCGTGTGTGTGAGTGTGTGTTAGTGTGTGCTCGGCTGCCGAGCCGGAACGAGCGTTCGTGAGCGAATAAAAGCATTCGGCCAGCGACTGTGGTGAGTTTCGTGCGAGCAACCGAAGTGGCACACGAAGCGACAGAGAAAACCACTCAAAACCAAAGCGAAACGAAGAGCGCAAATTGAAATATGAAGCCACTCAGTGGGGACTGACACTCAAGTAAGCTAAAGAGCGCACCGGCTATGAAGCTAACTAGGCAACTCAATGCAGCACTGCAAATCTAAAGTGCAAGAGAAACGTATGACTCAACATTGCAACGGAGTGCAAAGACTTGAGCTGAGTGTGTGAAGCATGGCTTATGAATTAACTCAAAGTACTTAAATAGCAAGATTAAAACAAATTATAGAAGCATTTATTGAAAAATGAAGTAAAATAAATAAAGCAGAATAGAACATCTTAAATTGATTAAGATTGCTCTAGCATATACTATAAATGATACAAATAATATTTTTATATTTATTGAAAAATAAAAAATATATTTTTATAGTAAAAAATTTATTTTATGTTTATTTAAATATTTTTTATTTTTATTTAAATATGAATTTTTTATTAAAATTAAAGAAGAAATTTTCAGAACATAAGCATAATTTAATAATATTGATAATATTATAAATCATTCAGTAAATCATAAGTATATGTTAAAATCATCTTCATTTATTTAATATTTTCGCTCAATTCAGTTCGTGAAAGAACTCTCAACTTTTAACTCGAAGTATTTTAAGAGCTCAAAGTGAGTAACTTAAACTACTCAAATTCTAAACTTTAACCTAACATAACTAAGAGCATATCAAAGTTAATTCTGCTGATATCGTATATTAAAAACCCTCAAAAGTCAAGTGACTCAACTCAATGGTAAGAGAAGTAAATTGTACACTCATTAGCTCTTTGAGCAGTTTGTACAGCAAATAATTGAGTACGGTAAGCTAGATGCACTCATCTCATTTTGCTTTAAATTCGAGACTAAAGAGAAAAGAGTGCGAGGATAGCACTCAACATAACTCAATGTCTTGTTCAACAACTCTTTGAGCAAAAATTAAAGCTCAACGCAAATGGCAGACTCTTTGAGCAGCATACTCGGTTGAGTACAATTCTAAAAAGATACTCAATTCAATCGTCCCACTCTTCGAGCCGTCTGAACAGCAGAGCACATAGCTAAAAGTAACTCAAAGCAGAATCCTTAACAGACTCTTTGAGCACTATACTCAAAATAGAATATCGCAGTTGCTGAAGTCAAACTCAACACAGCACGAAGCAGCGAAAGCTCTTTGCCCAAACACTCGGCTCATTGTTCGTGTCGTGACGCTTCGTTCGTGGGTGAATTTAACGAAGCTGGCCAATTCACACGGCCTGTGAAGCGCTGCCGCTTCAGTCTTCAGTGGAGCGGCGTACAGTGTGCTAAAAGCGGCAGGTGCAAAGGCAAAAGCAAAGGCAGCGGTTGCTGCTGCTGCTGCGGCTACTGCTATTGCTGCGAGCTAATTTGTGTTGCCTACTTTTTGGCGCGCGCGTTTAAGCTGAGTTTATGTGAAATGTGACAAACGCAGAGACAGAGTCGAAATACAAAGCACAACAGTTGCAAAGCCAAAACAGACGCTATTTACGGTTTTGCGTTGTTGTTGTTGTTGTTAGTGTGTGTTTGTGTGTGTCCTGCCTCAGGAGACATTTAACATAATAAAAACGAACGTGTGCGGCATTCGTTGCTGTTTTTGCCAAGTTTTTGTTGCTGTCTGTGTTGGTTTTGTTTAATGCTAATAACACACAGATACAGCACACACACACACACATACACACAGCAGAAACAATATTGCAAATGTGTGCGGCAAAGCAGTTGGCAAAAGTGTCGTAAATCGTTTAGACGGCAAACGTGGCAAGCGCCCAGGACACGGACACGGACACGGACACAGGACACACGCACACGCACAGGACGATATGTAAACGACAATTCCATCGTGGGAAAAACATTTTATATATATTTATATACACACATATATATATGTATATATGAGCGCCACAGGATGCTGCCTGCTGATAGCGACTGCTCCTTTCCGTAGTTCATGTGAGTATAAATACACACATCCACCCACACACATACAATCAACAACCGAATGAACTTCATAACGGCACTTTCGCTTTTCTTCTTGTTTTTTTTTTTTGGCGCGCGCATTTTTATGAGGTTTTAACGTAAATTCGAATGTTTGAATTAGGCGGCGCGTCCTTTGCTCCTTGCCACAGTTGGAGGCGTGATAAATTTTTATGTGTGTGCACACACCCATACATACACATCGTTAGGGCCAATTAAAGTGCGAGTGCTGCAATCGAAACTGATTAATTTGTGCGCAGTTTTTGTTTTCGCTTGTTTGTTTTATAACAAATGAAATTTGGATAGCAAATGATTTATACCTTTCATTTATCTGTTCACATCAGAGTGGAAAAACAGTTGGTGAAAATTATGAAAATAATAAAGTGACGTGTAGAAAATACCTTGCTCAAAGCTATATTACATAAATTTCTATTCAATCAAACTATTTTTGAGAATTCCTAAAAATTGTGATCGAGTTTTGTGGTAAAAAAATTGAACATTGAAGGATACGTGCATAAAAATGAAATGAAAATAATTCAAATGATCTGGTAATAGATTTTTCCCATGAAGATTTTTGTGAATTGCAAACTGAAAAGACAAATCAATCAGCTTTTAGGCATTATAAATAAATTTAATTTTAAGGCTACATTTATAAATATTAATAAAATTTTGTGCACAGTTTTTCGGTAAAAAAATTATTCTTTTAGGCATTAATTAATTATATTAAACACATTCCCTACTTATTATTATTACCTTTAATTATTCTAATTAAAAATAAAGTTTTGTTTTTTTGTGTAAAGTTAAAATTGTGTAATTTTATTTTAAAAAATTTTAATTTTGTTTAAAAAAGATTTTTGTTTTATATCAGTAATGATTCTTTGTTACTACATATAATTGAGTTTTTTAGATTTCTCCAAATTTTACTATAATTATTAGTACAATAAAATTAAGATTGAAGTCGGCTGCTTTAAGATCTACATATGAAAAAAACTTTTCATAATTTATTATATTTTTACAGTTTATTATAATATAAAGTATATCCGAATACTATTTTTACAATTGGCAATTGAAATTTTCTAATGTAAATCAAATTTATATTATTATGGATTATAAATATTTTAAGAATTTTATTTTCCTACTTAAATGAGAAGAGCTTTTATTTCTTGTTTCTATTTATGAAAAGCAAATTTTAATATTTACAACATAAGCAACAAAACCTTTAATATCAACAAAATTTTTCCCATCATGTGATTCTCATGCATGCTCTTCTCTATACAAACTCTCCATCAATGGCTATTATCCATATCGCTCTCCATGACAATCCATATATCAACAGGGTATTTAAGCCCAAATGACGCATGCAAATACAACTTTCCATTCGATTTGTATTCGATAAAACCGTATATATATACATATATTTTGATATGTATGTATGTAAATATGATTTGGCAAATTGGATGCGTTCAGGTTTTCAGGCACATTTGCCATATTTTTGGCCCGATTTAAAAGCCAAAAATGCAAATGTCAAAATATTTTCACATTCAATGTGCAAAATGAAAAGCCGAAAATGGAAAATTAACAAAAACAAAAGTTGACACAAATTCAGCTCGACAAAATATTTGCAGAAAATTGTTGAATATCTTTCTTTTGGGACCAAAAAAAATTAGGATTATGATAATATGTTTATATAAGCATACAGAAACATACATAGACATATATATATATATATATATATATATATATATATATATATATATATATATATATATATATATATACATAGATGCTGAAATTGAAAAACAAGCACAATTGCAGTAAATTGGGAAAAATGTATTGATAAAAGCAAATTCTTGCCAAACAACAATTTCAATGAAATCTGAGCATTTCTGACTTATTTTCTCGGCTCTGTTTGTTTTTTTCTCTTTATAGGAAAAACATCAAAATGCTGTATTTGAATTGGGACTGAAAATTCACTGGAAAATCCGACAACAAATTACAAATGGTAAGTTTTGCTTTTTTGTTTAATCTTCGGAAAATTTAATACGCATTTCATGTTCTATGTAATAAAAAGAATATTTATATTCGGTAATGTTATTTTTTATTTTTTCATTTTAATGTTACAGCAATTTATTTATTAAGCAAATTTTTTTTCTTAAGATTTCCTAAATAAAAACTCTGATTAATCAAAAATAAAAGAAGAAAATACGATTTCCAAACCATATTTGTATGACGAAGGCTCGACCGCGTTTTGAACACATTATCGTTTTTATAAAAAATGATAGAAATGCAAATTATTATTAATTGTTCTATATTTATTAATTTTCAGTTATATATATATTTTAAAATTTAGTAGCTTTATATAACTTAGTTTTTTAAGATATCATACAAGAAATTACGTTTATCATAAGAAATTATGAGAGTTTTCATTCAAATTTATAGCTGATTTTTTAGCATTGTACTCCGATGCAAAGAAACAAATTTTTGTCTAATGCATATTAATGCAATTATTTATAAAGCAAACTTTTAAAATGAGAATCAAATTGGCAAATAATCCAAAAAGCAATCAGTATATGTATTTTTGCTTTTGTACACATATCTTTTTATATAAAATAAAATGTATGATATATATTAAAGCTATATGTATATCATTTCCAATTTTCCTCGTATAATTAATATATGCTTATATTAATTTGTGTATATCTCTCTATATTTTTATATTCATACTTTTTATATTCATATTTTCTCATATTACTTACAATTATTGTAATGTATTTAATTATTAGTCAAATGTACTCCTCTCATTTTACATTAAATTAAGTTGTATTGAAAGTTGTAGAATTCGCAAATGTGCTACTGTATACCCTCTTCCATCGACATGCATACGCCCCTTAAACAGGTTATATTCTAACCTCATCTATGCATTATGCTTTAAAGCTCATAAAGCTGCAGGTACCTTTTCAAGTGATGTAAAAACCCTCAGTTGTTCAGACAGAGAACAGGGCCAAAATAGGGGTAGGTCGTAAAACCCGTTGCCATTATGTCTGCATTTTTATGTGCTTAATCCTTTTTGACTACCCTTCCGTTCACCCTATATTCGTATATATATAACGGAACAATCTGTCACTTTGTGACCATAATGAAAACTTTCGCACATGAGTACAAAAATATATAAATTTGCCGAGTTGAATCGTAAAAATTCGTAAACTGCGTAGTCAACGCCAAGCGCAACAAGCAAATGCACTCAAAAAAAAGCGAGGGGGAAAGAAAGAATGAGTGAGAGAGGGGGATATTCTGTAAATACAAACAAATCTATAAAGAAAAAAAATAAATAAAGAGACAACAAAACGTGTCAAGCGATAAGCAGAAGCTGCCCCGAAATGTGTCCCGTGCAGCGTGCAACATGCAGCTGCAACTTTACGAGCCAAAAGACGCTCTGTATAGGGAACAAGCTGCCCCCACTTTTTGTGCAGTGTCATAAAAGCTGGTGGCACGTTGTGGGGCCATTTGATGTTGCATACTTTTGCGCGTCTGTTAGTATTAATTTGCTGAGGTAACGGTTACCTGCCCGCATGCTTGAAATCATGGGCGTGGCTGCAGCAGGGAGGGAAAAAGAGCTGCGTGTGGGCGGTGCCGTAGTTCAAGAAGCAGCTCCTGCTGCTCATTATGCATGCTTGTCCGCACGTATCTGCTTTGAGCAACACACAGAAAGCAAGAGAGAGAGGGAGAGGGCGAGGGAGAGATTGAGTCGGATAAGTAGAGAGTGGAGGCAGCCACAGGAGCAGGAGCAGGAGTAGGAGCAGGAGCAAGAACTTCCCAAGTTTTAGCAATTTCATTTTCAATTGACTGGCGACCAGGACACGCAGCCAGTGTTGGCTAACCAACAGCAATTGAGCGTATGAAATGCCGCAAAAGCAGAAGCCCACACAAAAGTTTAGCACACACACATACACACAGGCACACATGCACGCACACAAAGACACTAGAATCCTTTGCTTTCAATTCGTTTCCTTTCTATTGCAGCTACTTATTTTATATCCAGTGTGTGTGTGAGTGTGTGTATTTGCTTAGCTTAGCTATTGGGTTATACCCAACATTTTACAACATATTAAGAGTCAGGGCTGTGCCAGCGGGCTGCACTCAAAGAAAATAACAAGCAGATTGGGCCCACACTAAGTTATTCGGCAATCTTACTTACTTCATAGTTTTCAATGCTAAGAAATGAAAAGCAAGAGTTTAATATTCAAACTCTACATTTTTTAAAGTTTCTTTTATAACTTAGTGCTCAATGTACATTCAATACGAAGGCATTTTAAGAAAATTATAAACTGAAATTATTTCGTTAAATTAAACGATCATTTTAAAAGTGCCAAAGGTACCATTTGTTTTTTTTTTTTTTTGCTTTAGTGTTCAATGCTATTCACATTTTGTATCTTAGCAACACAATTGATAAATATTAATAAACTAAACCTCTTGTTTTATGCAAGAGGACTTTATTAAGCATTAGAACAATACAACAATAAAACAATAGAATAATTAAACAATACAACAATACAACAACTAAAATAATATGAAAATAAAACAATTACATTTATTTTCCGATTGGGAGAAAAGATGTTTTATTGTAATGTCAAAACAAGAAAATTTTTAAATTAGATTTATATTTCCAAATTGATTGTAATAAAATGAATACAAATGTTGATTTGAATATTTTAGTTACATTTTTTGCATACAAGCTTAAGGAATAATTTAGCAATCTATACGTATAAAGAAGAAAGAAATTTATTTTTATATCAGCAAGACTAAGCTTTAGATAAACTGTAATGAATATACACTCCATGAGCTAATAATATATATGATATAATGAATTTTTTTTTAAATTAAAATGTTAGGAATTTTTTTTTTTTTTAAATGCATTTTCTTTAGATGAAATTCGAAATGCCCTCAGGCAGAACTACTCTAGTATAGCCATAGAATATAGTTACTTAGATTTTATCCCGGCTTCGTTTATATTTTCTCTCAGTGTAGGTATCTATTGCAAAACTTTTCTAGCAAAATTACGCAGCACAGACACGCACAATTCATTTGCAAATAGAACAGTTTAATTTGTTGCCTTTTGTGCCAGCTGATATCCTTGATATCCTCCACACATGTCCGGGCGGCGAACAAAAGTTGCAACAGAAAAGGCTAAAGGTGGCGCTCAAGGGGGACAATAGAGAAAATGGAGGGGCCACGGGGCAGCTGCTTAAAGCCCGCATTTCACACACAACCACACACAAAAGATTACTTTATGACCCGAGTACAAGAGAGACAAGGAGACAGGGAGAGGGAGGGGTTAACATTATGGTTGGCAAATGTAGGCGCTGCCCATAAAACAGAAGCTGTTCAATACGCTGCCGAGAAATTGCGAGCCCCTCTCTCTCTCTCTCTCTCTCTCTCTCTCTGTCTGTTTCTCTCCATTCGACCATCTCACCATCGACTCCCGATGAACTGTATTTGCACTGAATTCGTGGGAAAAGAGTCTAGACACTCGGTAAAATCCGACTCCATTTTGCATTGGCACGTAGCTCTGCTTTGCTTTGTGCCTTCCTTTTGCCTAATGGCCAAATTATACGTTCAGCTGGCAGCGATTTGATGGCCTTCAGTTATGTGGCCAAAGATCTGGCACCACTTGACAAATGAGACCACAGCCCAACCCCAAAAAGCTCAACCAGAATGCGATATGCAAAATCGGCTCCTGCTGCTGCTGCTGCTGCTGCTCATTGGCCAACAACAGTAACCATAACTGCGTAGCGTTTTGATTTATCACCCGAGTGGAATATGAATGGAAAGCGTTGAGGAACATCACTTTCAAGAGAATTGCAATTAGTGGGAAAGTCGCAAGTATTTATAGTAGAGCAGAACAACTGAGGATGATGGTTAAACAAATAGGTGGATGGCTTTATCATATTAGATTATCAGATTAACCTTTCCAGAATTATAAGCAAATGACATATGCTGACATTTTTCTATACTTTTCTGTGTCGGGAATTAATTAATATTTAAAACCAATATCAGATTCTTTAAATAATAGGCTTTCATGTCTTAACTGTTTTGCAACTCTTGATTATACAAAGTGAGCGCTGACAGTATTTTTCAATTACAATAATAAGGTTAAAGTTGCTTATTGTTTTTGTATCCGATGGAGAATAAGTATTCTCTTAAATTTGTTTAAGTAGCATCTGTAAACATTGAATCAAGAAAAAGCCTGAGAGAATAAGTATATTAAGTAAGTTTTGAAAGCATTGTGCCTTATAATGCAACTGTGAAATTTTAACAACACAAATGCGATAAAATATAATAAACCAAGCCTCTTCCTATATGCAAGACGACTTAACAGACTTAACCACAGCAGTATTTAGTATAGTTGGCAGAACTTTTTAAGTGATAGAAGGCAATTTGTCAATGGGCATATTAGTTTCATGGTATTAAAGAATAGTCATAAATACAATTGTCTCAGAAATAACAGTTAATGATCTGACGCTGCCAACTAAATAATGGAGCTGCCAGATCGTTAAAAAAATGATAACAGAATTAATATCGCAGTAGATAAAGTACATTGGTATTGCTCAGAGAAAGGTATAAGAAAATACAATAGTTATAATACTCAATATCTTTTTGGTTTGTACCTGAAATTGGTTTATGTTTTGTTATGTGTCACGTATTAATATCTTACGATCTGTTTATTTAGAGAACATAAAGACAACATTTTGTCTCTTTATTTAGATTTATATACATTTTTTTCATATATGACTTTTTTGTTTAAGAATACTGCATATCTTTATATAAATGTTGTTTTTTTCTATTATTATGAAAAGAGTTTGTTCAGTATTTAGTCAACCCGTATAGGAAAACGCACGCTACTCACGTTATTAAATATCGCCATAATTTCCGACCTTTGTTGTTCTCGTTGTTCGCATCTAAACTCTAAGGCAGTTGAAGCGTTTCGATCAGCACATTTGTAGCTATAAGAAAGAGATAAAAAGATAAGGATATTTGATTAGTCTTAAGTCTTGGCAAATAAACTCGTGGCTAACAATAAATTTTCTTTATATTCCTCAGCTTTCGACGTGGCTCACACTGGAGGAGGAGGAATGGGAAATCTCTTTGCGAGGCCTCTTCAGCATAATTTTATTTATTTCTTTTTGGAAAATATATGAAAATGTTTTATGTGGCGCAACAATAAATATAAAAATATTGCAATAAATAAACCAATTTTCCATCAGTCAATAAAAACAAAATTTAAGAGACTTTCTTATGGGCGGACCTATTGCAGGAGGGGGCTTGTAGGCGTGGCAGGTGAGCTCTGGGACCTGCTGCAGCCGCATTTATGTGGGCACAAAATGATTGTTATTATACCTTCATATTATTATTATTATTATTGTTATCAAAGCCAATGTCAAGCCCCAACGGAGTCGAAACATGAAAAAAATATAACAACAACAGAAAAGGAAAACTCTGCCACAAGTCAGCAGCCAAAAGAGGAAACGGCGAGAGCCGAGAAACGTGCTAGGCATAAGGACAGCCGCACCACAGGACATACACCGAATGAGGAGCGAGTGTGCGTGTGTGTGTGTGTGTGCAAAAATTTATGTTTTGTTTGTTTATTTGTTTATATGCTGCAGTGCTTTGTGAACTGTTTCCTACACAAGCACACACAATCGCAGCGCAGTAGCTCATGCAAATTTATATACACCTGCCCGGATGCCATCATAAATATTCGCCAAAAATATCTCATTTCAGCGCCTTTTGTCTACCTGGAGCCGTTGCGCTCGCTTGTCACGTGTCGACATCATTACCGCACGTAGCGCCGTTATTTATACAAAATGTGTATCGTTTATAGCGACAAAACCCACCCACACCGGGCTATGAATGTTGCCCCCAGCCCCTGCCCCTGACTCTAAGCACCGCCCCACACCTACACACAAATACATGGGCGAAAAAATGACTAAACATTGGATTTTTTTTTATATGCCGCAGATTAAATACTCTATGATGCTTAGATTATTTAACATAGATCATATACTCAAAATTTAGACAAAAGTTAGAAATCAACTTTGCACTTTCTCATCCACTTTTCACCCAGAAGAGTGAATAAATATTAATCTCTATTATCAGTTTGATAATCTTTTTCATCCCATTTTTATTCATCATAAGTTAAATTAATAGCTAAATCATTTTTAAAAACCAAAATGTAGGCGAAATTTGCCTATTCCAAATATTTATTTGCAACTTTTTCTTTACATTCCACGCGTATTTGCTTTTAATAAAATATTTAAATAAAATAAAAAAAAAACAATTTTAAATGGTTGCAAATTACAGTGTTTTAATTCACATCTAAATTATATGAAAATTAATCTAGTTTACATAACAATATCTACACAAATTGCACATCAGCTTCTTTTTCATCCAATCTCTGAAAGCCCTTAGCTTTATAGCTCTAACCTTTATCAGTGCTGCAATCCGTCTGCTTCATTTTCTTGTATTTATCATATTATAAACTTAGACATTTTGTCAAAATTGTAAGACCCGTAGGCAAGTGTATTTAAGTTGAGAAGAAAAGAAATTTAAATCATCTGGCAGTTTATTTTCTCACTGTTTTTATTTTTCTGTTTCTTTTTTTTCTGGGGAGGTTTGGAGCAATTTTGCTAATTGTTCAATTCATGCAGAGAGCTGCGGCAGCTGCTGCTGTCGCTTGTCGTTGTTGTCGCTTTGCCGGTTTGTCGGTTTGCCGGTTTGTCGCTTTAGCAGCTCCTTTGGGGCATGCAATTTACGACACATGTGCACGGCCGAGCCGAGAACATGGCCAAAATGTAGAGGCAGCTCAGTGGAGCAGCAGCTCAGAGTGTTACAGTTAATTTGTTGACAGCTTAGTTGCCCAACACTGAACGACATGGAACGAAACGGCATGGAATGGGACGCTCAACTCCAGGCTGGACTCCTTGGGGGCTACAAGATGTCCACATACAGCAAATGTGACCAGCCAAAGGCCGAGACAGCGCGCAATTGTAATTAGAGAGTATGGTAAATAGTTTCGGATGGGGTGGACGTATGCAATGGACGCATAGAGAGGCGGACATGTGCACACAAAGTTCTTGCGGAAATTAGATGGTATTTAATGAAAACAGAGATAGGCAGAGGGCAGTTACATGTGCTTAAATGCATAACACATTCAAATGCAGCTTATTTGTTTTAAATGGCAAAAGATTACAATGACTCTAAGTTGTGAACAAGGGAGAAAGGAAAAGTATGAAGATGAAAGTTACAGCTGGGAAGAGCTGAGAATGGGTAGGAAACTGTTAAGGGCATATCAAGTATCAATTTATTCTCAGCATCTCCTTGATGTTATTTCTTAATGTTAGCATAGCTCGAAAAACTTACCAGGGTGGGTTCTGTATAAAAACTCGAACATTTTTTGAGAACTGAACGATTTAATATTTTTTAAGAGCGAAAGCATTTTAGATGTGTTAAACTTGAACGTCTTTGAAGTTTGTGACAAAAAATTTTTTATTTACTTTAGTATCCAGAAAAAATTAACTTTGTAAAGTTAGCTTAAATATTTTTATACCCTGAACCCATTGAAAATGGGATTTCAGGGTATAATGTTTTTGTGAAAATGTATGTAACAGGCAGAAGGAGGCGTGGCAGACCCCATAAAGTATATATATTCTTGATCAGGATGACGAGCTGAGTTGATCTAGCCATGTCCGTCCGTCCGTCCGTCCGTCCGTCCGTCCGTCTGTCCCTCCGTACTAACGCAGAGATCTCCTAAACTACAAGTGCTAGACTTGAAATTTTACATGTATACTCGTGTATACCATTCGCAGTACGAGTTTATCATATTTTTTCGATAACTCATCCCATTTCTTTTTTATCGATAACAATCGAAAATCTGACTTTGTTTTTAAAGCCTAGTTTGAATACTGTTAGACCTAGAGACTTCAGATTTACTGTGTAGATTAATGTGATGAATACAAAGATTTTGTCATTTACAAATTTTGGATGCCACGCCCCCTTCGCCCCAAATTTGAAAAAAACGTATATCAAGTACTAGAGACTTGTGCTTTGGAATATACACACATTTGAATGTTATTATCACGTTCTGAAAATTTGATGAAGATAGTCCCACTACAAAAAGATTTATTCAACAAACAAATTTTCATAATATAGCCCACACGGCAGCCCAAGCGCAGTAACTGCGCAGTTAGCAGACCAATTGTTTATGCGTTCGTATGGATGCATGCGTACGGGTGTGTGTATGTGTTTTTGTATATGTGCATGAAAGAAGTGTAGAATGATTGGAATCAGTACTTTGCAGGGTTCAGGGTATCTCCTAGTCGAGCAGTCTCGACTAGAGCCCTCTTACTTGTTTAAGCTGAAATAAAATAGCGGTTGATCGAACATGAGGATAGGCCTAAAAATATCTGTTCAAAATTTGCAAACCGGTTGCCTTTTGGCAGAGTTATGGAAACTTGGAGTTTATTTATAGTAAATTAAAATGGTTCCCTCAGGGTATTCGTTTTTAAAGCATTTCTCTCTCTTTTTTAATATATTTATCTTTAATATATTACATTTCATACTTCAATTCTTATTTTTAGTTATCCATCAGCTTCGCTCTATTCAATTCCCCAGATCCTAACAAGCACCTTCATTATTACGACAGCCGCTTTTCTCTCTACTTTTCACTTCACTCCAATTTTACACGTTGTCCTGCCAACTCATCCATGGATGCCCTCAGGCTTTCTACATACATACACACGCACACACACATCAAGTAAGGATAGAGCCAACCACATTTTTTTTTAGTAAGATTTGATTATCAATTGTCCAGCTGAGAAGAAACTTAAAACTCATCGCTGACTAAAAGAAGGCAGAGCGAGGGACATATATATATATATATATATATATATATATTGATATTTCTTTCTCCCAATTCGTTTCGTTATAAATACAATTTGGATTTCAATTTTCAATTGCTGCTGCTTCTGCAGCAAAGATGTCAAATTTCAACGACAACGTCGTCAACTAATTGGGTTTCAAGGCTCGTCAACGATAGCAAAAGGAAAAAAGAATGTATGGAACAATATTTTGACAGCAGGTGGAGAAATGTGTAAAAGAAAAAGATTAAATTTCCTTGTTACCGACTTACGGCTGAGCACAAAATGAGAAAAAGCGACAAAAGTGAAAATAAATATTGAATTATTGATATACAATACATATTTAATATATATATACATATATATATATATATATATATATATATATATGAAAGAATGTGTGTGCACACACACTCAGACACACACACTTTTGGAGTTTGAGTTGACAAAGTTGTATTTACTTATCAAAGGGTTTTCTTTTTCTTCGTCGCGAACTCATTTGAAATGCAGCTGACAATTTGCGTTCGCCAGCTAAAAAACATAAATTTTTCATAAAAGCCGCTCAAAATGCGTTGACGTATTGGAAAAAGCTGACAAACAGACAGGCAGCAGCTTTATGCCTTTCTATGCGCTTCACAGCGCGCTGACTTCATTCCATTAAGGCAGAGAATGTTCTAGAGTCGAATTTCTCATAAAATAATCACATATGAAAGTTAAGAAGTTAAAATTTGTTTAATATCATTTTAAATAGTCAAGAATTTTATTATATTTTCATTGCAGCTATTTATATTGTAAGAAATATTTAAGTATAGAGCTCAATAAAAATATATTTCTTCATATTTGTACATATTTAATGATTTTTAAGATGTGTCTTATAAAAAGAAGTCGACATATTCTTACACAAGACGGTTTATTGCTTCACTGAATGTTTGATAATTTTCTGTCTGGTTTTATCTGGCCTTATTGTAGAGTTAATCAACAAATACAATTGAACCTATCAATTTTCACTCTTTATTAATAATTTTATTGTAATTGCATTAAAATTGAATATTAATCAATATTTTTAAAATTATTATTTTTATTAGTATATATTTTGAATTAGTTTATATATATATATATATATATATATATATATATATATATATATATATATATATATATATATATATATTGAATAAATACTCCTTAATTAATATTCGCTTTTATTTACTACGCTATTTATTTACTACACTATTTTATTACGCTATTTATTTACTACACTAAATAAAAAACGCTGAAACTTTGTCGAATTCGTAACGAATTTGTCTGCTGGAACAGTCGTGTACTGTATTTAATTCTCTTATTTTTTGCGCTTCGCTCAGCTTATTGTCAGCGCAAATATTTGTTTGTTTGTCTTTTGACGTAAGACTCAGCCACCCAACCACATCACAGAGATATATAGCTCCACAGATACACAGTGAGAGCGGCCCGACCAACCACTAGGCTGCTCAGCTGGAGGGCGGCCAGGTGGGCGGGGCGTGGCTTATTTCGTTTAACGGGAATGCTGCGTTGGGACCAGGCGCTGGCAATATTTTGCATGTTTGCATACAAAATATCATATTTGCTGAGATTGTTTCATTAAAAAAAAACCTAGAAAACGGAAGGTGGTGCAGATGGTACAGGTGGTGCTGCCTAGAGCTAAGCAGCAATTACCTTTAGGCATGCCAGTACGTGTTAAGCTTTAGCACCTACACTCCCCTACACACACGCACACCACATGCGTGGACCATAAAATGGTCATATTACCAACAAAAAAAAAAGTATAACAAAAATAGAGAAAAATAGAGAGAAAAAAACGCAGAGAAAATTGGTTTTTCCACGCACCATGCCAACAGAAATAATATAATATCTGTGAGCAGGCGAAGAAGCCGAGGCAGAACCACTTGAGTGCCAACCGAGAGGAAACTAGTTGTGCATGCCAAACAGGTGGACGGCTGTCGTAGCCATAAAATGTACTCGCAACGCATGTATTGAAAATACATAAAGCCTAAAAGCAGCCAAAGAGTTTTTGGTTTTGAAATGAAATCCCAAAATCTCTAACGGCTCAAACAGAAACCATAAAAAAAACTTGCCGGCTAAATTGTTGTAATACATAAACTTTCTTGGCATGAAGTAAGCTACATTATTTGATAGGTTTTTGCATATTTCTTTAGCCCTATAAGGTTCAAGCTGAGCAGATATTGCATAAATATAGAAAATTTTGTTCTCTATACTATAAACATATATCAGAAAACAGACTGATACTAAAAAATTCTATTAAGTTTCATATGGATTTTTCTTTCGACATTATTTTTAAGCCTTTTTTGTAAGAGAGGATAAATCAGGGTTTGCTTATAAAATGTTATAGAAACTACAACAGTATTCTTTAAGTTTAATCCCTATCCTTTGTTTCGAAAAGTTTTTAATAATAAAGGTCTGTATATTTCAAATTTGATTTATCTCAAGTAAGTCAAGTAAGCAGCTCCTACTCAGATTAGCCCTAATAGTAATTCAATTCACAGAACAAAATATTTGATGCATTGAAAATCTTTGAAGTGCTGTTAAATCGATCTTCAGCAACATTCCATCTAAAATTAGCCAAAATTACTCATCGAAATTCATCCGTATATACTCAGGTATTTTCACTTTGTATCTCCAGTTGAATGAAAAGCTTTTGCTTTTAACTTTTCACCTTTTGACACGAAACATGAAATAGCGCTAGAGCATCAAAAATAGAGATTTACAGCATCCTCTCTGGCCTATCTCTTTCTCTATCTCTTTTGCGACCCCCACTGCCCATAAAAATGGAATAAACATTAACTTTCCATTTCAGTCAAGCTGTCAGCAGCCCAAATGTCCAAAAGCAACCCCCTTCGTACCCTTCTTGGCCTCATCCAGCGTTCTCCATTCACTATTCATGTGCTATGCCTGCACTTTGTTGCCTTTCTCTCTTTCCGGCTCAAACACACACACCTATACTCACACACACACACACATACCTACGCCACAGAGTTACTCAATTATTTCGTTGACATTAAGCACATAAAGATACAAATAGATGACACCCAGCTACAACAACAACAATAGCAACAGCTAAAGCAACACAAAAAAAGGGACCACAACGAGTTCTTATAATGGTCAGCCCCGCCCCCTGCCTCCCGCCCTGTGCCGTGGGCCAGACAGCGATTTGTCTGCAGCTACCTTTTTTGCCTAGGCCAAAAGGACGCCCGTCTTTATCGCAGATTAAGTGCGACATCGTCATCTAACGTCCATGTCCTTCCACGGCTCCCCTCGGCAGGACCTTCCCCATGGCATGCGCTAGTTATAGCAAGTATTGTGCTGAAATGTGCTTACAGCACATTAATTTCTTGCACCTGGCATTAAGATAATTGTCGGCCTTTGTTTAGAGATACAAGATAATCGACTGAGCCCAAACAAAAAAAATGAATTAACTAAAAGGGAATGAAAGCGGAAATCGAAGCGAAGCGAAAAGAAAGGCGCCTGCTGCTCTTTAACAGATCTGCGAAATAGTTTTGTGTGAGAAGAACAGTATATAAATATATCAATATGGATTTAGAAATTTTCAATAGAAACAACGAATAAATAAACAGTGCAAAAGTTAATTTTTTAATGTGTCAAATACTAAGTTTTTAATACAATTAAATACAGCTCTTTTATTATTTATTTTATGCAACTATTTTTCACAGCTCTTTGAAAAAAACAAAATTTTTTACATATATATTTATGATATCAGGCTAGACAATTCTATTTTTCAAAAAGTTCTCTATAATTCTTAAAGCTTCTTCTAAACATTTAATTAAAATATATTTCGTACATAAATAGATCAATTTTACACACTATTTTTCTAAGAATTTCCTCATAAATCGATCCTTCAAAGCTTTATTCTTGCAGAACACTTTAACCAAGTCATTTCGCAACACTTAATCACATATTAATTCCAGATTAAACGACTTCCAGGTAATATAAATCAAAATACAAAAAATTACACGCCGTCAACGACTAAATGCATTGCGTAGCAAATTAATGGTAGAGAGAGAAAAACAAATTTCAGAAATTAAATCAACTTTTAATGGAATTGCGGAAGACGGGATGGAGCTGAAGATGGGGTAGACTGTACCCCCGTACAGTCTACGCATTCACTTTGAACTCTGCTCGACTCATAAAAATCAACCACATACACACGGAAGCCAAAGGCAATTGCGTGTAATTTAATAACAAAATAATAGGAAGCAATGACTAAAAAATAGAGGAGTGGGCCAAAGGGGGAGGCGGCAAAAGCGCAACAAGGTAGAAAAACAAAAAGGCAAGAGACAGGCAACTCTCAGTGTGTGTAGTCATAAAATGTAATCATAAATTATATGCTTGGCCATTTGGCATTTCTCTGTGTATGTGGGTGGGTGTGTATGTTTCTGCGTGTGTGTGTGTGTGTGTAAGTGTGTTAGTAAGTGCGTCGCTAGAACAAAGTGCGTTACGGCCTGCTGGTGGGCGTGTCTGCGTTGTCAACGCTGGCAATTCCGTAATCTTTCTTCTTTTTTTCTTTCTGCACTCGGCTTGTGTTTTGAAAAATACTCGACGCCTAAAAGCCGCTTAGTAATTGCTTATGAAATATGCAAAGGTCTACGCCTTGGACCAAGCAACCCCTCGGCCTCTGTCTTCCCCTTGAGCCGACCCCTTCAGCAGCTCACTCAGTGGTTCTCTTAGCCCAAAGCACGCACCCTTTTTAGCCGGAAATCTTCATTGGCTTTTGCGGTCGGGCTGCACAGTGGGCCTAGCCTAGCATGACATTGGCACTTAGCGGCTACATTAATGCCAGCGCCAAATGGCCTTCCCCCTCACCGGCCCCACCCCTCCCCCGCTCTGTTCACAAACTGAGCGTGTAACGACAAATAAACTAATACAAGCGAAGCATACTTTTCTGCTGCGTATGAAGATGTAACGTTATGTCTACTCCTGTCTCCCTCCCTGACTCTGGCTCTCACTCCCTCTTCGTACCTAACTGCTACATGAATATTTAATGCTGACATGTACGAAGTATACTAAATATATACACACACATATATATACAGCTGTAAAGAGAGACAACCACATGTCTCTCCGTATATGTACACATATACATAATAGTCGCAAGTTCCGAAAACATCTGCGTTAAACAAATGACAAGAAAAATTGCATATGTTATCTGAAGTTTCTTAGATAATTTGTTGCCTGGATGGGATAGAGAAACTGCGCAACAGTTTGTACTTATTTTCTGTCTGGCTCTCGTATATATTTTATTTCCTTTTCGGGCAAAAGAATTGGTTTTCTCCTATAGGTATATAATTGTGTTTCACTCCCCGGAGTATGCTGCAGTAATTTTTTGTGAAATCGAATTGTATGTGAAATCGAAATCGAAATTGAAATTGTGAATTTATAATTAAAATCAATTTACCCAAAATAAAATATAACATAATACACCACAATAAAAGGAAAAAGAAATATATGTAAATTATTTATTTAACAACTGCATTCCACAACAAAACGAATAGAGCAACTATCAAATTAATTCTTTATGGAGTTTTATTGAAAACGAAATGCAAATAATTTTATCCATTCGTATTTCAAATTGATTTAACAGATTTTAAACGAATTTATAAAAATATCTGTGGTTTCTGCGAGTAGAACAAAAGTAAATTTAACCTTAAGTTTTACTTTTGCAACTAATTGAAAAGTGTCTTTTTTTGTAAATAAAAGCAAGATGAAGAAAATAATATACAAACAATAATTGCTGGGACAAATTACATAATCCTCTTTGGATTAGTTATGCAACGTGCTTGCGATAGCCGCCATACATAATGAGTTCAATTGAAAATGAAAATCAATACAATTACCAGAAAAAGGATTCTTGAATAATAAACTTGATATTCGTCAGTCAATAGGCACTCGAACGAACAATCTCGTAATGCTGAAATACATATCAAATGTGAGCAGACGTTAGCTGTAATCCCTTGACACTCTATTATGAGTCGCGGACGGCCCACCCTTAAAACTGCAAAACCTTAATGTTCAAATCATTTAAACGTGCAACCCCCACAGAACCCCCAGCCAACAGCTAACAGCTAACTCAGCGGGAAACAAGCGGCCCTCATCATCTGTATCGCTGCGAAAACAACAAAACAATTTAACGCTTTAATGATAATGATGTATGAACAACTAAAGACAACAAACAAATGTTGTTGTTGCTGTTATTGTTGTTATTGTAGCTGCTGTTATTGTTGTAGAAAAGGGCTGGGCATAGGGCATGGGGCATGGGTTGCTCGGGAGGCCCATCAACAATGGCCAACGCCAACGCTTAACAAGCTAATGTGCTTTTAATGGTCCCCATGTCCAGCTGATTATATCATATGGCTGAAAGAACGAGGGGACGCGCGCAGGTTTACAGATCGGGGGCTCTAAGGCGGAGCCCAAGTAAAATACACAAATAATTAAAATTAATTATCTTGCAATTAGTTTACGATTTACTCATTAGGCAGAACTCGCGCGCAGGCTCGCAAAAGTATGCAATGTACACTGGCACACATGCACACATGCACACACACACATACATACAGAGAGAGACACACATACACATGTGACCCACAACTCAAACCTAATTACGATCAAGCTAATTAACGCAATGATGAAGTTAGGAGTCGGTCGTGTATATGACAATATAATTATGATATTATTGCGTCTAGCATTTCAATTGAGTTGTTTGCTTGATTTATGTGCAATTGCACAAAGCAAATACACACACCCACACACACATACATCCACACACGCCTCTATATATATGCATGTGTGTAAACAGCACAGAAGGGGTAATTTGTCATTTATTACGCATACGCCGTGTGGACTTTGACATTTATACAGCGTGTAGTTTTTGGAAGGCAGCGTACATTTTATTGACACTTAACACGCTCAACATATTTTGAGTTAGACTCTCTCCCAACCCCAGTTGCCCTTGCCCAGGCCATTTCAAATTGCTAAATTGGCAAAGTTTTCAGTTGCTTTATTTTTGAATTGCAGAATTAAAAAAAAGGACAAAGTATTAAATATTAAAATATCATGTTGAAGACGTGTGTAAGTGAACAATAAAACAAAACGAAAATATAATATTCAGATATTTTTATTACTATATTAATCTTCTATATCTCTTTATTATTTATTCTTACTTATACTTTTTATTTACCAATTTTGTTCATGTCTATAGATTTGATGGAGAAACAGACCTCCAGGTCTAAAGCTTGGAAGCGTTTTCTGCTTTAGCTGGGCATAAAACATTATAAAATTGTTGAAAAATTTTATGAAACTGTGCCCCTAGTAACCTCTTCAGCCTCGCCTGGTGTCCTGTTCCTGTGAGAATGTTGCCAGGCAAAGTACTTAACTGTCTGCTTATTATTAAAAGCCAGCTTAAGTGGCAGAGTCAAGCTAATTGAATTAACTTTTCAACCCCGTTGCGTGGTGCGTGAAAAGGCTAAAATAACATACAACAAGAAAAAAAGCAAGAAAAGCAAAAACAACAACAGCAACAACAACAGCGTTAAGCAAAATGCAAAACAAGTTGCGCTAATGTTGATAAAGTGCCGCCAACTCAAAAAGATTTTACAATATTTTTTCGAGACACGACCTTTAAGCATATAAAACCTTAGATAAAGAACAAAAGAAAAGTAGGGGAAAGTGTTTTGAAAAGTTTTGCAAATGACACAAGTTTTGTTCCTTACATTTAATCAACTATTGAATATATGAAACAAAAATCAATTTCACTTAAAAAATAAATAGATTTGTTCAAGTGAAAAATAAGAGATAAGAGATAAGAATTAAATAAAATTAAATAAGAATAAAATATTTTTAAATGCTGATTTTTTCAGTTTTGAATTTATTTTAAATTTGTATTAATCAATAAGCAAATTTAAACACTAAAGCTAACTGATTCCTTTTGAGATCTGTATTATCTTGGATTATCGAACTTTCTATTAATTTATTTCATCACATTTCCTTCGATCCTTTGAGCCAAGCAAAGTGAGAAACAGCATTGCAATTCATGCTGAAATTCATCCATAATCCAGCTAGTCGGCTCGATTGATAGTAATAAGGTTTCTCTAAAAGTTCGCCATTTTCGACCGATTTAACTTAAGCACTGGTCAAGCGTCCAACGGTGTGCGGAATGCCGAGTGTTGTGTAGCGCTTGAAATGGGTTTTCAGTCGACGCGTCGCGCTTTCCTCTTTTTAGCCACGAGTGCTCTGCTGCTGTGTATCATATTGTGCCGTCCTGGCTATTGGTCTACGCGCTATGCTTCGTTAAGTGCATTCTGAATTTTTAATGCGGCGCCTGCACAAAGCACTATAAGAGAACAAGCGAGTGAGAGAGAGTAGGGGTGAAGCAGACAAAGTTTTTTTTTGCGCTAACCAGTGTTGTGAGGTGGCTAGAAGCACAGCGACTTAACGGGACATAGCTTGATTAATTCGCTTAATGAAAAAACGCACAGCGCATTTTAGGCATTTGACGAGCGGAGCAGCTGCTGCTGCGAAATAATCAACACAAATTGTGTAAAAGTTATTCTCGTGCTCCCTTATCCTCATGCACCCTCTGTGGAATCTGCCTCAAACCCAGCGCAATTAATTTTTAATCTTTGCTAAGCATAGCAACAAATTGTGAACTAACCAGGCAAACCAAAGCGTGCAAATCCTTTGGCATATGTTCCACACCCACATATTTATCTTAATTTTATGTTGGTTAGTTTTTTTTTTTGTTCCCTCTTTTTTCTCTTTTTGCCTATATAAATGTTTTAAAAAAGGGGTAACATAAAGTTGTTCCCAGTAGACGGAAGAAAACAGACCATGATCGACTAAAAATTTGGTGAAATGAAAGGAGTTCCTTATTCGTATTGATGTCGCTTTTTATAGTACCTATTAAAAATTGGGTATGCGAGCTCGGAAATGTTAATGTTTTATATATTTAAGTTTCGGGAAAGTTCCAAAAGCCAATTTTAAATACTGGTATAAATATAGATGATAAAAGTTTAAAATCTGCTTGTAAATTTTTCAACATTTGTAATAATTCTGAAAATATAAAAATATTAAAATTATACAATATGTGATGGAATTAATAAACAACAATTTAAATGTAAGAACTGAGCCCTAATTATAAAATATACAAAAAAGACTATAGTAATGATTTCACTTCATAAAACTCGTCTACATTGATGTAGAGAAAAATGGTCAACAAAGTCAATAGGAAATGTATCTTCATTGAACACTTAAATATAATTTAATTAAAATTTATAACGAAAATTCCAACTGCCTGCTTACAGGGTATTTAGCTAGTCGGACGATTTAGTTTTCTAGCCATGTTGCTATTATTTTTGCACTTGCGCTTGTTGGGTTTCTTTTTCATGATTTGCAAAAGTGCCAACAGCAGTGTAAAGGATCTTAGCCCAAGCCAAGGGGATTAATAAAAGGATTACGCAGCGGAAAATGCCAGCTGCGTTGTTGGCACTGCCAATGCGGATGCGGATGCGGATGCGAGTGCGGTTGAGGATGTGAATGCGAATGTAGATGCCACTGCTACAGCTACTGCTGCTGCTGTTGGCAATTTGTAGAGCGTAGGCATGGCAGGGGCGAGGGCGAGGCCAATTGCTGCAGGGGCTAATTGCGTTTCGCCTTGGCAGCCGTCGGAGTCGGCTCTACGCCCGCAATCTGCCTGGCTGCAGTTTTCGGGGCCAACTCTGGCCAAACTCTGTATGCATGCTCATATATTAAAAATAATCCATTCGATATCTGTTTTAATACTTCAAATTTATAGCACACGCTTACAGCAGCAACAGCAACAGCAGCAGCATCAACAGAAAACAAAAACAACAACAACTCGCTGTCATTTTGAAGGGCTTTTAGCTTGATATTTTATTGCTTAAAGGATGTGCTGGGCAACAGCAGTAAACAATGTGGGTCTACACAAAAGTTAAGCACAGTACGAATACTGTGCGAGCGGCAACAAACTTGAATGTTTTTAAATTTTAATAACATTTTATCTTTTTAAGTCGAAAACATCGAAACATTTTAAAGAATAAAAAAAATATATAAGTATATTGAGAAAAGCCTAGCATATGTTTTTATGAAATGATGAATTTAAAACAAAATTTCGGCGAATCATAATAAAAATTTAAAAGTCCTTACTGGAGAGCAAACCTTATTTATAATTATAGAAAATTAATTTATCTATAATTTTTTACATATATCAAAACCTTTTTTTCCGTTTTTTAATTATTAGATTATTAGTACTCTAATAAGTATTTGATAATATTAAGTATAGGATTTGAATAAGTATTATTATTTTTTAAAGGTCTAAGTTTGTTCTCGGTAATTTAGTTAAGGATTGTATCTGTCTATTAAGAGTTCAAATTATATTATCAATAAAACTTGTGCTAGTAATATTATATTTATTACTATTATATTTATTATTATTAGTATATAAACGGGTTAAATTATCATTAAAATTATTGTTAGTATTATTATATTATAATTATAGTTAATATATATTTATACGGGTATCCTTCTTCGTTACAAACTTCTATAACAGCCCTCGCATAAACGCATTTTTGCCATTGTTTTTTTATTCATTTTTGTATACGCGCGTTTGCCCATTTTAATAATAACATTTGTCTTCGGCTGCGGTTTTTTATGGGCCTGGGCGCTGATTTGCTTACAATTGACATAACGTCGGGGATCATATGAGTTATGTTGTTATATAGCTCGTCGAGGGCTTTGCCACGAGCTGAGCTCGGCATCGTTTACTTCCAGATAAGCCCCACTCAATCAGCATAAAAATATGCTATGCGAAAGTTGAGCGACCAGGAGTCGAGGGCGAGGTATACGTGGAGCAGTATCTATCTAAGCCAGATCCAAAGCAGCTGCCGTTAATCAGAAACTGCAGCAGCAACAGCAACAGCAGCAGCAACAACAAAAAGCAGAAAAGTAGCAGCAGAAAATTCTAAATTGCGACTCGCCGGCACACGCACGCATTTAATTAAAGTAAAAGCTTTGGTTTTTCTGTATTTCCCTCTCGCTACTTATCCGCCCACTCTTTTTTTTTTTTTTTGCTAAATATATATAAAAAATGTAGGAATAAAAAAATGTAGGAGAATTGTGGCCGTCAAGGGATCTGTCTGTCCGCTGCAGTTGCAAGGATAATAACGTGCAATTTATATGCGTGCCATTTTTTAAGCAACCAAAGCCTCGACTTCGGCTCTCAGTGGTTGCATGTGGCACTTGGGCTAAGACACATTCGACTCATTAGTTTACGCTCCATGCTGCACAGCTTGCAATGAGGACACAAGCGAGGGGAACGAGTGAAAAGTGCAACGGGGTAGTATGAATTGCTCCCACACAGTTAGGGGTTGGCTTTTCCCTTTAAGGGGTTCTTGCGACTCAAGTGACATAAAAAGGACTTTCATTTTATTTAAGGTTCAAGTATTGACTAAATAGTTTTATAGCAAATTGGAGAGTCTGATATAAAAAGCAATAAGCATTTTATAAGACCAAAGGAAATAGCATCCGCTACAAATATATACAATAATATAACATAAACTAATCTAAGCGCACTTATAATATAACAAACTCTTGTCTACACTGACTAATATTTATGCAGTTCTTATGAGCCACTTAGGTATTCGAAAATCTGTTATACTAACATTTTTATATAACAAAGTGTTACTTATTGGACATTTTGATGCCTCGAATGAACAAATCAACAAGTTTTGCAACCCAAGTACGTTTTTCAATCATAAGAAAAGAGTGAAATACAGCTTTAGCTATTGGAGCGACTCGACGGGCACAAATTTAACTGAAATATAGCTAAAGTAAAATCAATTCCTTTTCAGGTGTTTTTAAAATTAAAAGCAATTGCAAATATAAAGTATTCATTTAATTACTAAAAACTGTTATCTTATTCTCATAAAACTTACTTTTTGTACCCAGAACCCATATGAAAATGTCCCAATCAGGGTATAATTGTTTTGTTTACAATGCGAGTTTTAGTCAAGCGCATAGCAGGGTGCGATAGGTAATATATGACAGTTGGTGAGTACGACAGTATTCTGTATTTTTCGACACCAAACCATATTTCAGTGAAGGAAATAACTGTTATAAGCGGAAACTGTTTCACATTCAACGCCAAATGACTATATCAGTTAACTTATAACAGTTTATTTTTCAATAGAAATCGTTTGCTCGTTTTCTATATAACAGGACGATTTCGCATCTGTTCTAATAAGTGCGTCTGGCTAAGGGTAACTATATCACAATTTGTATAATAGCTGGGACATTGTTCTATATAACATTCATTCATATGCAAAAGGCAGAGCTTTCTTCCTATCAGTTGTGCACTTTGGCACCCTTCACAGCTGTTATACATAAGACTTACAGTGGAAAAAGCTTTTAGACCTAATTAAGCTAACCATGAAAAGTCTACATAGATTCAAAAGCTTCGAAAAAGCTTTACATTATTTTTAGCTTGATAAAACATAGAATTTCTATGATATAAATATAAGTAGAATTATAGCTGAGCAGAAGCTAAGGAATATTTTTAAAATTAAAAATATATTTGATAGAGAAATTGGAATCGAATGCAATATACAATGTTTATATACAAAATCTTATATAACTAGTGTATATTTTTCAACAAAAAATAAAAAAATAAATAAAAGACAAAACAATTTAGGCAAATGTCAAAATAATAAATAAAAAAACCAACAAATTTAAGCAAAGATCTATTATGAAAGTCATTTAAATATTTAATAAAGCTTTTTTCATATGTGCTTTGAGAAAACTACATTCCTCATCAATGTCCATATATCTTAATAGATTTTGTATATAAAACCCTTTCAACTTTTCTATATATATTAAAAATCCTATATATATTAAAAACTTAATATTGCATTATATTCATAAATTGGAAATTGCAATTTGAGCTCCAGTAAATGTGGGATTAGTACTTAAACACTAAAAGGTTATTCATAAATAAATAGCTTCTTTAATTCCCATAATCTTTTTTTACTACAACGACTAAACTGCACTTCAAGAATTAAAAGAAAAACAACTAAGAAAGAGACAAAGGGAGAGGTAGAGAGATAGGAAATGTCAAAGCCTGACAAAAGTTGGCCAAGGCTTATCAATATGATGTGCCTTAAGTATGCGAATGCCAATGCGAATGCGTATGTCGAGTGGCTTATTTAGGGGCTTAGGCGTGGGTTCTGGTAAAAGGCCAACTAAGCCAAACGATTGAAAGACTTTGATAACAAAATGGACAACTCTGTTGACCAAGTTAAGAACGCGTGGGATTCGCAAAAGGCCTTCCAAAAAAATATACAATAACTCACATGGAACCAGAACTACGAACTTTGGCAATAATGCGATGATGGATGGAGGAGCAAATAGACTCTTCGATATTGATAAGGTAAACAATGACTAATTAGAAAGAGCAAAAAAAGACATACGATTTAGCCCTGTTCGTATGTCTTTTTGTCCGTCCTTATGTATGAACGCGTCGATCTCAGAAAATATAAGAGCTAGAGACTTGAAATTTTTTCATAGGTCCGTATATATAGCGCGCATGTCAAGTTTGTTTTCAAAAATCGATAACTGCTCCCGTTATTTTGTTATCGATTAAAAACCTTATCGAAAGCCAGTTAAAAAAAATATTTCCTACATCTTTAGAGCTAGAATCTCCAAATTTGAAATGTAGATTCATATGTAATTCTAAGCCCACACTGCAGCCCATGCCTTTTTATACGTGCGTGTGTATGTGTGTATGTGTGTGTGCATGTGTAAGTAGAAGTGGAACGACGAATGATTGAAATATTAGTTCTTGGAAGGGTTCAGGGGATTCGTAGTCGAGCAGTCTCGACTAGAGCTTTCTTACTTGTTATGACAGATGTTATTTTAGGTAGCTTTAAATTCTGTGGAACGTAAACTGCTGATGATTGATTGAGATAGATGGCATTGATGACCTATAATAATTAGTTGAAGGATGAGGAAGAGAGATTAATGAATAGATAGTATGAATAATTTTGCTATAAGAATTAATGGAGAAGTGGGGGATTTGGGCAGCTAAATTAGATAATTGATGGCGTAAATGAGATATAAATAAACACGAAATATGTGTTGAGATCTTTGACTTTGACTTGGACTTCGACACTTAGCTTTGACCAAGTTGGCGGTCATGATAATATTAACAATAATACTAATAATGTAAAATGTACAGATTTCAAAATCTAAACGGTTTTATCATTAAGCCTTAAGCCACTAAGCCTTAAACAGATGGAAATAGTTCCAGAGACTGAAATAGTTGGAAAGCAACTGATTTAATAACACTACAACAATATTTTAAGAATGTAAACACTGAGGATATTTAAGTCCTAATTGGTTTTAAGAACCATTTTAACAGAACACATATTTATAAAAAGTTATAAGCTAAATACAAAGAAAGTTCTGTATATAAGCACAATGTATTTAAATAGCTCTTAAATAATAAAATATATTTGTTCCTTAATACAACTGCCCCAATTATTGACTTTGACAGCGTAAACCTATTTATCTGGATATAAATCAAATTGCATAAAGTATACTCAAAAGATATAAGTTTAGTTTTTAAGCTGTAATTTTTAAGTTAATTATACATATTTATGGGGTTTTTTTATAAAAGTTTTTCCTTTTCGTTCTTATGTTACTTCATGCCATTAATTTCCAATATATATATAATTTTGTTAGCCGATAAGGACTAGGGTGTCCTGTACAATAAACTGAAAAATGTATAACACAACATACCTAAAATAAAGTGCTCTATAAAAATAAAATAAATAAATAATTAATGTAAAAGAAATATATATAAATTCTATATTTTATATTTGCGTCATTGCTTAATAATATTTTATTAAATATATTAAATATTATGATATAACAAAATTTCAAATATATCGACTTTAATTATTTCCTAATGTAACATTAAATATATTTAATACTGTCCCGATTATTGCTTTTGATAGCATAAACCTATCTAGATATAAATCAAATTGCACAAAGTACACTCTCATAGATTTTCATTTCCTTTTCATAATCAATGGGATGTCATGCCGAGAACCCCCTCATCGCTTTATCATAGCTCAGTTTAATTTCCCAACTGCCTTGACATACTTATTTATAAATTAAATAGCTCCCATTCCCCAGCCAGAGTTTAAATATACATTGAGGACAGCGCAGCCACAGTCAAAGGAAGCAGCAGCTGACCCTAGTCAAGAAAAACCGACTGCAACCCTTGATCCGTTTTCCTTGTTTCCGGCAGGGCGAACAACAAAATGCATCCATATGTGAGAGCCGAATCAAACTCAATTTCAAAAATTGCCAAAAATGCGAACTAATTAAAGTGCATAGCAACCCCCTGAGCCCGCTTCCTTTGTTCCCTTGTTTCCTTATTCCCCTCACCCCCCACACAGCAAATGAAAAGTAATTTTCGCAAAAGGAGGAAATGAGCAGTAGAAATGCTTGCAGAGCTTATTGATTCCGGTTTCGATTAGCGGCGGAAAGGAGCACAGAGCAAGGAGCGGAGCAAGGATTATGGTTTAGGCTCGGAACGAAGCAATTTCAATAAGGAAATTCTTAGCTTTTGACAGCCGCCCAACTAATGAGACAGCTAAGAGAAAGGGCATGCAAAATTTTAATTTAAAAAAAAATAAAGAAAACAAACAAAGGGCGAAGACGAAGCGCGAACAAAACGCTCTTAAAAACTTTGCCAGCTGATAAAAAATAGTTGAAGGCGACAGTTTGTTAGAGTTCTTTTTCCCAGCCGGTCAGAGGGGCGGTTGAGGCAGGTGGGGTGGGTGGGGGCAATTAACTAGCCGCACATTAAATGATAACAAAAAAGGGGCGGTGTATGGGGCGTGGGGCCTGGAGCGTAGGGCGTGTAGGTGATGTTGCTCTACGTGCAATAAAGTTTGGACAAAAGAAGACAACAACAAAAACAAAGTTCCAAAGGGCATCGCAATTTGGGTCAAGCCAAAAGGATAATGCGGTTCGCGGCTAACAGAGATACTCAAGACAAAAGAGAACGACTGCATAATACTCTGCAATAGCAACGTAGCCAAACTTTTAGTCAGTGTCGCTCAAACAGTGATTACACTCTCTCAAACTATATTATGCAGTTCATGCATTGATAATGATCTTAAACCATTTCAAATGGACCAGTTAATGTTCAATGACTCTCAAACTTTAAAAGTAAGTGCCCCTCAAACATGGACTATTCTCAAACTATATCAGGCAGCTGCCCTCAAACATTGGTCTTAAACCACCTCAAACATTCTCAAACTTCAATTGCTCGCAAACATTGATCATCTTAAACGATCTCAAAGGGTTGAAATGCTTGCATGACTCTAAAACTGTAAAGATGGAATTTACCACGATCAGCTGTAGGCTTATCTCAATCTTAATCTAATCATAATGTAATTTTATTTTTCTTACCAACTTGGTTTAACTCCAATTCCAAGTATGTTTTATGTTATCAGATTTCAGCATAAACGCATTTTAGTGGGCATGGTCAGTGTATATCTTATCAGTTTCCAGTTGGAGCACTTTGCAAAGCAGAAAAACAATATGCCGTTATTTCACTTATGAAACTGTGCATAAAACACACACACACGCACACACATACATATAAATGTATATAGACAGCAAAGTCACAAAACTTTGCTTGTTGCTGCTGTTGCTTCTTCTCTGCTGCTGCAGTTTTTGGTTATTGTGGTTAACGGTCTGTGGGCGAGTGGGGTGGGGAGGATTAACAGTGCAACATAGGACAGAGTCCAATTAGAATGGGCTGTTGCTTCAACTTTCCGACTGGCGCGCGCTGTTGAATTGTTGTCGTTGTTGTTGTTGCTTTTGTTGTTATTACTAAAACATATAAACTGGCTGGTGTTCAGGCCCGCCTACGCAGCCGCTGGACCCGTTCGGTGACAACAGCAACAACAGCCGCAGCCGCGGCAGCAGCAACGCCAACAACAACAACAGTTAGGCAACACATGTTAGGCTGCGCTGCTGACGCTGGCGCCGGCGTTGACTGAGCATAGCAATATAATTGTTTAGATTCACAATTAGAGTCGAAAATTACGAGCAAATCGATTTTTTTTTCAAACAGAAACACACGCACACACACAAGCACACTCACACACGCGCGTGTGTGCGTAAAAAACAAGTGAAAAACGCCGACTTGAACGGATGACGCAGTGATCTATAAAACACTGTTTAAGCAAACGCAACACGTTTATTTTGGCGTTTGTCTCTTAAAGTGATTGCAAACTAACTTGCCCACTGGAATTTGCGTTAAATATTTCGTACTTTTCACACGATTTGCGCTCTGCGTGAAGCGCGACGCGTTTTGTTTTTTTTCTTTCGTTTTTACGCTAATGTTGATTTAACAGTAACTCAACTCGAAATGGCACTGTTAGAGCACTCAAAATGGTCACGTTAACTTCGAGAACCAGGGCTGCAGCACTAAGCAGCTGCTACAAAAAATTGTTTAAATAAATTTAATCGCTTTATTATTTACTTTTTTATTTGTTTATATGAAATCGCAATTGATATGCTTTTATTAAATTCGTTTGCTGCAACAGCTACTTTATTTCTTAATCGACAGTGCGGCTTTTTGTTTGACTTTGCATGTGAATTTGATTTTTGCTCTGAAATTTTCAGTTTAATTTATTTTTCTAATTTTGTTTATAAATTTTAAGCAATTGTATTATGTGTACGTTATGTTTGTTGTATTTTAAAGTTGCGTGATTCTAAGTTAAAGCTTTTTAAACCACTTTGTTTTCATTGGCGAGAAATCGATTTTTTTTATTTTCCGCTCGCTGAACAAAAAACGTTTTTTATTGTATTTGGAGCGCGTTAGTTAACGCTTAACATTTTAATGAACGCTGCCATGCGATTAAGTGCAGCACTTAATTTGCTTTAATTACATCTAAACTCTCTCGTTGGCTTTAGTCTATTACAAATTTTAAAGAAACTCGCAGCCGTTGCAATCACGAGGAAGCGCACGCTGTCAACTGAACTAAATTCCTTTATAAAGGATATTGCCCAAATGGCTATGCCCCTAAAATATATATGTACAAAAACTCCATACACACGCACACGTACACTCACACACATACATGTGCACAGATGGGGTGGCTCTGCGCCCGCCTTTTGAACTGGACATGCGCAGACATTTTAGCTAGATTCAGATTCAAATAAGCGCGCCCAATTGGAAACCAATTGCTGTGCATCATTGCTAGTTGGTGTGGGAGTTGCTGTATACGAGTGTCCAATCGGAGTCAGATATAAAGTGCATTTCCGCCTGGTTTACAAGCAAAGGATTTACATTCTAGTTGCTAGCTGGTCAGGATTAGCTTCTGCTGTTTTTAAGATAATACTTGGTATTTCATTTTATGATCTCAAATGTTTTCTATATAGCTGACATAGAAGCACATACAATGGGATTCTAATTGGAAAGTATTTACTTGGCTTTCGCGCCATCTATGGGACAAGTGAATGCTGGGCAGGATTAGTAGTCTTCGCTAGTGACTGATGACTTCAATGCGAAAAGATCTGATTGGATTCCGCCTGAACCCCAGGCAAAACGCTCGCGCTGCCATCGCTGGCCAGGACTAGCTGTTGCTGCTCGGGTTTCATGATGTGGCTGTAAATGTTCTCTATGGCGGGTATGACAGATGTGGAGGCAGAGCTCGCTGCCACAGCTGCAGGATTGACTGCTCCTGCGACTCCTGCTGCTGCCTTCTTTGGCTTCTTGCCAAAGGCAAAGCATCCGCTCTGCTTGGTGGCCACCGGCGACAGATTGTCCTTGTTCTTGGTGCTGTAAGTAAGCATAGATAGATAGATATAGAGATATAGATCATAGCCAATTCGTTGGCTGTACCCACAAAGCTTTCAGCGCCTCCAGCTTGGGTATGTTATGATTGTAGGTTTTGGCTCCGCCCGCCGCCTCCTGCGCAGCCAGCTCCTCGGGATGCGACTTCTTCTTGTGTGTGCGACAGTTGGAGCCGTTGGCAAAGGTGCGATCGCAGAAGTCGCAGGAGTAGGGCTTCAGCCCCGTATGCAGGATGAGATGATTCTTAAGAGCCTTCGCGCGCTTGAACTCCCTGCCGCAGTAGTCGCACTTGTGCTGCATCTGGTCCGTGTGCACCAGGCGATGGCGGTTGAGCGTGGGTCGGGAGTTGAGCTCCATGCCGCACTCGGGGCAGATGTACTTGTGCGGGTCGTGCGTCTCCTTGTGTCGCTTCAGCCGGCTCATGCTCTTGAAGCACTTTTTGCACACGTCGCACTCGAAGGGCGCGTAGTCCGTGTGGGTCAGCAGGTGCTCCTTCAGGGAGTGCAGCGAGTGCACTGCAATGCCGCACTGCTCGCATATCACCGGACGTGGTCGCTGCTCCTCCTGGTGGGCGTACTGCGCATGCAATCGGGCTGAGGAGTTCGTAGTGAACTTCTTGCCACAGCTGGGGCAAGGATAACGCTTCTTCTTGGGCATGGGCAGGTGTAGCTGCATGTGCTTCTGCAACTGGTAACGGGAGCGGAAGCTCTTCTTGCACTGCTCACAGTACAGCTTGTTGGAAGGCTGATCTACTGCTGCCTCTGCTCCCACACCCGTTGCTCCCGCTCCTGCTTTGTTATGATCCTGTCGCATGTGCCGCAGTAGCGTCTGGGGAAGTGCATAGATGCGCGGGCATTCGCTGCATGGAAAGGATTTCCCTCTCCTAGCTTTGGCTTCTTTGGGCTGTGCCAGGCAGGAGTTGGTGTCCAATGAAATGGAGCTGTCTGCCTCAGCGCAGAGATTGAAAAGCGGCTGCTCAATTGCAGCATCATCCTCCCTTACCTGTTTATCATGCTGATCTTCATCATCAGCTGCTTCTGCTTCCATCAGCTGTTCCTCCCACTCCTCTTCTGTCTCCTGCTCTTCCTCCTCATCTTGCTCGTCGTCATCTTCTATTGCTCCCACTCCTGCTCCTACGGGTACTCTTGCCTCATCTATCTTTGTCTTCGCTTTTTGCTCGCTCGGCGTGAGCGGGTTTTCCAACTGCAACGCCGTTTCCTCTAGATCGTTTAGCTTGGGCTTCTCCTCTACATAGTGCACCTCAGTTACCGTCTGCAGCTCCTGCTGCTGATCCCCCTCCTCCAGCAGCCCAAATCGTCGGCGCAGCTCCTGTATATTGACCACTTCTCTGGGCCTGCTTTGCAGTATGCAGTATAACTTCTGCACGCGTGTTATGCGATCCGAGAAATTGTCCAGCGAGGTGACCAGCGACATGCACTCCCTACAGATCGTCTCTGGCAGCTCCTCCCCTCGAGTTATCTAAAAAGATATATATTTTGTTTATATGGAGACTGCATCCTGCAAGCAGCCACTCACATTAACCCAGAAGTATTTGCCGATAGCTGTGGCCAATGTCATGTCGCTGACGGCATGATTAGTTTCACTCTGCCTTTGTTCGCTCTTTAAAAACACATTTATATTTCCTTGAAGATCCTCCTTGGCGCATAGGCGACACCAAAGCAACCAATCATTTGATTCTGTGACAGACATTTGCAAAACTTAATTGATTCTGCGACTACATTAGAGTTTTAATGATTTCATTGACATTTTAATACAATTATATTAAATTTTCTTTTTGGGTAAATGCGAGCAAAATATTTTTTTTGTGATTGTTGTTTTTAACAGCTGTTGCTACAAATTGCGATAGTCCGATGCTGTCAAAAGTGGCGGCCGTCGATAGACAAACCGACTGGTGAATTGGTGAAAAATTAATAGAACTGCGCTACCTCTACACAGTTGATATTTTTGACGTATTACTGCATATTTTAAGAACTGTCGCTATATATATATATATTATTTACTTAATAGTATTATATTATATATATTAAGTTAATACTGGTTTATAATTATATTTTATTTAATTATTGCCATTATCATGTTAGCATACCGCAAACATAAAGAGAGATGGCTGTCGATATATGTACATATGTACATAGCAGAGTCTTTCAATCACTTAAAATTTATTAAATGTTTCTTATTTTATATATGCATTTTTACACACTTAATACACACTTGTTCTTATTTCATTTAGTATATAACGGTTTCGTTCAGAAACTTTAATATACCTTAAAAATAAGTGTTGGCAATCGATAGCTTTTACGTTTACTTATCGGAGTTGTTGACAAATGAGTTGACAATTGAAATAATATATTTATATACAATCTATAATAAATGCATAATATATTGATGACTTTGCTTGTAAAAAAACTGATTTCAATATAAAAGAAATCAAACAAGTGTTATTAATTAATTAAAATTAAATTTTCACTCACATCCCTTAAGCAGCTTGGCAGCATTTTTACAGGGCATTTCATAGTCCACACAAACAAATCATTCCCATTATTTGTATCTATTATATGCGTTTTGAATTTCATCAGGGAAAACTGTAAACATGTTCGAGGCACGGCTCTCCAGCACCTTAACGTTAAAAAAGATTGTAGATGCGCTGAGGGATATACTGAGCCAGAGCACATTGGACTGCAGCGATGCAGGAATACAGGTGAGTCGCCGCCTTTGGATAGGTAAACAACTACAGGCTCTCTTACAGTTGCAAGCCATGGACAATTCGCACGTCTCGCTGGTCTGCCTGTGCCTGCGCAGCGATTACTTTGAGAAATATAAGTGCAATCGGAACATGTCCCTTGGCCTGGATCTCAAATCCCTGACGAAAGTGCTGAAGTGCGCCAATGGAGATGATGCAGTGACCATCAAGGCTGCGGACAAGGCGGACAAAGTCGAGCTCAGTTTCGAGTCGGCGGGCAAGGAGCGCACGGCCGACTACGAGCTGCGCCTGCTCAATCTGGATCAGGAACACCTGGCCATACCGGAAACAGAGTACACCTGTGTTGTCCATATGGCAGCCACGGAATTTGCCCGCATCTGCCGCGACCTGGCCGCGTTCAGCGAGTCGGTGGTCATTGCCTGCTCCAAAAACAGCATCAAGTTCTCGGCCAGCGGGGAGATGGGATCTGCGAACATAAAGCTAAGTGAGACCAGCAAGGGAGAAGTTACCTTGCAGGTGGATGAGCCCGTTACGCTCTCCTTTGCCGGGCGATATTTGACCACGTTTACACGTGCCACGCCCCTGTCGGAGAGGGTGAAGATCGGCATGGCGGCCTATGTTCCGTTACTTGTGGAGTACCCTATCGAAGATTATGGCTATATACGATACTATTTAGCGCCCAAAGTGGACGATCCAGACGGTTGAGTGCAATAAGCCAGATAATGTGCAATATTATATTAATCACTTAATAATAATGTATTGTTTTGTTTGTTATTGTTTTCTTTTGTATATAAATTTTAATTTGTCGTTTATATGGTTATACTGTTATTAATCATATTAATCATTTTATTTGTGTTATTAATCATTTTATTTGTACACAGCTCTAATATTTATACATATATTTTTTCAATTTTGCATATTTAACATTCATTACGAAATAAATATTTATTATCATAAGTAAATATTATTTATATCCTACCTCTATTCTACTATCGATTGTTGGCTAATAAATTGTGGCGGCTGCCGATTAATTGAACAACAGCTGTTTTATGAAATTCGGCCCGCAAAATCAGAACAAAATTGTTAATCAATACGTTAGGTAATGAAGGTAAATTAAATAATGCTAAAATATCTAACTCGACCATTGCGGACAACGACGCGAATTGCGACGCGTTCGTTCTGCAACAGCAAACTAAGCGGCAGTAGCGCTAAAATAACAGCAGCCACAACAACAACGCCAACTGTTAGCCCTTTGATTGAGGTTCGAGAGGCGTTGGATGGATGGAGTGACAAATTGAAGGAAGCGGGCGTCAGTGACATTGACTTTAATCTAAAATGTATTGTTTCGCATGTGCTGCGTCGCAAATTTGTAAGTAATAAACTGTACAATCCAACCTCCTCTTATTGCAAGTCCTTTGCGCACATAGAACACCGTTCCGGATGACTTTGCCCAACTCAAGTTCAACTCGGAACAGTTAGCGGACTTTGAGCGCTTCCTCGAAGCTCGTTGCGCCCGCATGCCATTGCAGCACATTATCGGTGAATGGGATTTTTTGGATATAACACTAAAGACGGCGCCCACTGTGTTCATACCACGCCCAGAAACGGAGGAGTTTGTTCGCTTGGTTATTGAAAACTATCGCAAGGCCGAGCATGTGAATATGCTAGAAGTGGGATGCGGCTCTGGAGCCATGTCGCTGTCCATGCTACATGCTTTGCCCCAAGTAGACGCCGTGGCTATAGAACGCAGCAAAGCGGCAACAAAGCTGGCCTGGGAGAATGCCAAGATGCTTGGACTCCAACAACGCTTCAAGGTCTTCAATCACACCATGGAAACGGACAACTACTTGCCCGTCGAGCTGCAGGACAAGCAATACGATCTAATTATCTCTAATCCTCCCTATGTAAAAACCGAAGAATTTCAGTTTCTGCATCCTGAGGTGGTTGTGTAAGTTGCAAAGCTGGCCAATCTAATTAATTGTTTCAACGATTGATTGAAAAAGAAACAAGATAAAAATGTAGTTGGAGCTGTGTAGACAATATAAAGAAGGTGGAAAGGCTTACGACTGATCTTTTGACCAGTTGGAAAATTTGAGAAGTTTGGATAGATAAATTATAAGATGACAAAAAAGTCGTAGGACTTTAGCATATAGTTTTAACTAAAGTAGAAAATATGCATAGTAAGTAGAATAAGATTAATCGTGTATTTAAGTATAATTGGGTAATATATATTCCTATAATTGTAACATTTAATCAACTCGTTCTTTTTTTGCTAGTTTATTTTTTAAGTGTTCATACTATTAAATAATGTTAAACACAGGCATTTATATATATTTAATCCCATTTTTATCTTTAACAGGTACGAGAACCTTAATGCTTTAGATGGCGGCTCGGATGGATTGCGTGTTGCTCGGTTGGTCTTCGAGCTTGCCTGTCGTCATTTGCGACCTGGTGGCAAGTTGTGGCTGGAACTAGGCAACGAGCATCCGCCTCTGGTCAAAACCATCATGAATCTACAGTATCAAGGTCGCTTGACTTTTGTACAGAGCTACGAGGATCAGTATAAGCGCGAGCGCTTCGTCCAATTAGAAAAAGTCTAAGGCTGGAACACTCGGACACAACATTTTATTAATTGAACCTGATTAATGCAATTAGAATTAGTCGCAAATGCATTTATCTGTGATGTGACCTACATAGACACCCAAATACCAATTACCTGAGAGGCTCTCGCATATGCATATATATATTAATATATATATGTATATGTTTATATTACGGATTGCATTAAGTATTTCGCTTAGGGGCTTTACAAAGAAATGCGCATTCCGAAGCTAAACAACAACAAAAGCTTTTCGAGTTAATGCACTTAATTTTATTGGCTTACATTATTCATGCATATAAGCTATCAAATAAATCCGTAATAGATAGTAAAACACCAACTGCAACAATTTAATCAATCTGCATAGTGGATTGAGAGCGTTTCAAAATTGAATACCGTATATAAAGAAAAGCGTGGGGTATTTTAAAAATATGTCATACATTGAGCAAGTATTTACAGAGATTTAGATCTCCTTAATAGTTGCACAGTGGGTTGAGTGCAAATGGAAATAGAGCTGTGAGAGTTATATGTGAAAGAAAAGTTATTATTTTAGTTTATTTCATTAGTTGGTAGTCTGCCTTCTAGAATAAATGCATATAGAACCTAACAAAATATACAAAATATCAAAATTTTGAATTTTATTCAACCAAAAAATAGTTCGAGTTTTAAATATAAAATATATACAATTTTTAATTAGAAAAATTTTACATTACCATTATATATATTATATAAAGACATGCAATTAAAAAGATCAACTCTATAATATATATGAAAATTACATTTGGAATGTAATAAAAACTGCAAATTATACACATTAATGGCACGTAATTATTATTAATATAAAATAAAATATTATCCCCTAAATCTTACAATAATAAAAGTAGATTTCTTTACTGAAATAATATAGATCTAAAAATGTTTTATTTAATTTATTTTGAGCAAATATTACAGTTAAGAGTTAAAAGAGAAAAGTTTTCAAACTTTACAATCATTTTAATTTGAATCCTTTTGCACTATCTTGCACCACTGTGCAGTAACTCAAACGCAGCCTTGCCTTTGGTTTGGCTCTAACGATTTTAACGTTATCAATCGAAGCAGCTGTTGGTCAACTGAAAAATGTTAGGCACTCATTAACAAGCGTGAATTTGGTGGAAAAACGGGAGAAGGACAGAGAGAGAGAGAGAGAGAGAGAGACAGTGAGTGAGTGAGAGAGAGGAGATTTGGCGGCGCGTAGCTCAATAATCTTCTTTCTTTTTTTTTTTGCAATTTACTTTGCCATTTTTGGACGCGCGCACATGTTGAGTGCGCTGCATCAGCAGCAGCAGTAGCAGCAGCAGCAGCAGCAGCAGCAGCAGCCTGGGCACACTTGTCGCTCATTAATAAAAGTTTACCAAAGCAGCGAGCGCCATTATTTTTGCAGGTATAGAGACATTGGCCAGCAGCAAGCAGCAAGCAGCTACCAGCATCCCACGCGCTGTTCACGTCGCTGTCGGCGTCGCTGCTCTGCTCAACTGTAAACATTCCAGTGGAGAGCGCAGCTTTCACTCAAACATTGAGCCACAGCATACACAGCAGTTGAGTGGCGCTCGCTCTCTCTCGCCCTCTCAATATGCGTCTCTCTCGCTCTGTGCATCTGTCTCTCTTTTTCGTGGATGCTTGGAAAGCTCGCTCGACTATTCCTGGCGCTCTGCTCAGGTCCATGGTCGTGCGAAAAGCTGCGTTGAGCGCATTAAGTCGTTAGGGTACAACCAGACAGGACGCAATCTACTCGCAGAGCTGCCCGCGTGTGCTTCGATGTTCGTCAAGCGTCTCTCAACTGCGCCCAACAGTTTGTGCAAAAACTAACAGAAAGCAAAAGCAAACCTAAAGTAAATTTTAATTAAATTCAATAAAAAATTAAATTTTAATTAGAAAATTTTAAAAAATATATGTATATATATATTTTTGAATAGATATATCTACATACATATACATATATACCAAACGCTTACAGCAACTAGCTCAAGTGTCGCGCTTCGCTTCGACAGCTGCCCTCGCACAACAACAGCAAAAACAACAACAACAGCAACAACAATAAACTTCTCTATTGCCTTTTTGGCGTCGCCCGCGCGCGCGTTTAAGTGTGTGTTCGTGTGTGTGTATGCGCCTGTCAGTGTGTGAGTGTGTGCGTTCGACTTCAACCTCAACTCAAGTGTGTTCACAAAATCAACCAAAATTAAATGCTTAAATTTAAACAATTCGCAGCAACAGCAATTAAAATGCATTCTTAACATAATTCAAAGGTAACAAATTACAATTTACTGTATAACATCCCCTCTCCCCCAGCCCCAACCCCTACCCCAACTCCAAGCTAAACCCCTTTCTCTACTATCGACACTTTAAACATGTGAATTTCTGAACTTTGTGCAACAGCTTAAAAGTATGCTATGATTTTTTCTCGCTCTCCCTTATATATAATATAGAATTGTTGCGCCTGGGTCGTCGGGATATATGTGAATTTAGCACAGAAATGTGAAAGGGAAGAAGCACTAGGCGAAATTTCACTATGCTGTTTAACGCTCATTTAATTTGCATAAATTAAGTATTGACTAAAGTGTTTTTAATTCAATTAGTGTGCAGCTAAAAATTTCAAACATAATTTATTTTCCATTAAAATTATTTATGCAATGCAATTAAAATGTGTAAAAATATAGATAAAGTGTAACTAGAGCACATTTTACTTCAAAGTGTTTTTTGTTAAGGAGACATAGTATATAAAAAATTTTGTTGAATTATTTCCACATGATATTGGCAAAAATTTAAGGAGGAAAAAAAAACGGCTTATATTAAATAATTAAATTTAGTCAATTGTGTTGGTTTCTATTTCTATTTCTATTTGGATAAGTCAACATATTTTGAAAAAAGCCAAAGTAACTAATTTTGATGTCCTTTTCAAACCCATTTATTATATATTATTTGTGTTCACATTGCAGCAAATAAAATTCCCTTTAGAGCTTTTGCCAATTGCTGTTTCAATAGCATAAAAAAGTGATTTTTGTTGTGGTTTTAACGATTTGTGGTTTGTGTTTGGGAAGAACAAGCAAATGTGGTTTATTTTTGAGAGTGCATTAATTATATACCCTTGGGGATATGCAAATTGGTGGCTCTATATGATTTTATATATAAACTCTTTCTATATATATTCATTCAGCTTAATTTAAAAAGGTTTAAATAAAATAATATAAAGATAATAATATATTTTAATATGTTATGTTGTCACATAATATGAGAACGAAAATGAGGCAAAGTAAAGGAGTCAAGAAAAAATACTCTTTTACTTTATATATACTCCTTACTTTATATTTATATATAATGCATTTTTCTATTGCCGTAGAGGAAAAATATAAATAATAAGTCGAGAAAAAATACTCCTTTACTTTACACATAAATTTCATTTTTAATAATTTTTTATTTTTATTTTTTCGATTTTTAAATAAATAAACGAGACTTGAGTTAAAATTGAGACAATCGAAATTTGTGATATTCAATAAATATTTAAGTGAATTAAAACGAGTTCCTAATTCAATTTAATTCAGCTCAGATGTATTTAAATTTAATTGAATCTTTGAATTTAAATTTTGATTTCAATTTTGCTCAAAGTATATTCAATTCGATTTAAGGTCCGCCTAGTTCGCAATTTGTTTTTCCACAACGTTTCACATGTCAGTTATTTGTCTCATAACTGTTGTGTCTGACAGTTGTTGGCACAGTGGTAACTGACTTTAACGAACCAGCTGGCCGAGTGCCAAGTGAATGAAAGATAACTATTTGCTGTTTGCTGCAGCTGTTCACACGTCGTATGCGTAATATTTTATGAATTACTGAATAATTGAATAATTTATAACAAAGTTTATTTAAATTTATTGATAGATAAATTCATTTTTATTCATTCTTTCACTTTTCTGGCTGGCGCTGCGGTAATTAAATTTTAATTATAAACAACTTTAAATTGCAATTTGCATTGTGTCCAGATTTTCAATGTTCTCTGCACATGAATTGCATTTTTGTGGTTTCTGTCCCCCGGGGGAGAAGGCAAAAGGAGGAGTGGCAAATGGTTGTGTGGAGTTTTAGTGTGTTCCACATGCAATTAACTTTTGCACTTCTATCAATCAGTGTGAGAAACTTTCTATGCTGACCACACCCCCTCAACGCCTCTCTCGACAAGTGCCGCCTTATCATTCAATTTGGCCCAAAAAATACAAATAAAATAAAATAAAATAAAATTGGCAAAGAAAACTTTTACGAAGCCACGGCCCATGGATATGTGTATGTTGCGTGTGTGTTTGTTTCTCTGATTGGCAAGTTATGTACACACACACACACACACACACACACACATCTACACAATCACTCAGACACACACACACACACGCAGATTCGCCATCAATCATTTGGCCTGGGACATAGTTTTAAAGAGAGAAATTGTTGCTGCCGTCATCTAATTGGATTTATCACAAACTATGGTCCAACTTTTACTCTACAGTAGAAACTTTAATGGAATTTTATGAAAAATACTTTGAAAGTGATCATTTCCTATGAGTTTATTATTTGGTATATTTATTATTATTTCTATGCAAGTCAATAGAGGATATCAACAGTAATTTAGTTGCACCTCAGCTAGCACTGCAACTACCACGGAATCTGAGTACAGAAAAAGCAATTTTCCGATTTTCGAGGGTATACTCGAGTATATGCTCAAAATTTCAAGAATTTAGCTACTGTAGCTTCGAAATGGTGATATACTCATTTCACTTTCATGAATAAGTATATAAAAAATTAAAAAAAAAAAATCTAACAAAAAGAATGTCTAATATTTTTAGAAATTTATTTTTTATTCAATATCCAAGATTCTTATGGCAAATTGTTAGTGAAATGAAAACATGTTTTTGTAAATAATATCAATAAATATTCGTACGAAAACAGAAAGGAATAAATCAAATTGCAGTTCTTGTGATTTTTCATGCACATTTCAAAGGGTTTTCTCTTGCGCCAATTATTTGATTTATATGTATTTTTATCATTCGCAAATTAAAACTGCTAAAAATTTCCAGAATTCAATAAATAAATATTTTCATTTTTTATTTTTCAATTGCAATTTGATGCACCCATTGAGCATAGTTTCAAGGGCTTCCACGAATACCATTCTACATGTATACTACATGCTCATAAATATTGCTTCCCTTTAACGCATTTTGTCGCAATCACAATTTCAGCGAAAAGCCTCAGAGCATTTTCCAGGTACTTTTTTGTGGTTGCTCTACCAGAAAAAGAGGTTATTGGTGACATTATCGATTCGAATCACAGATTCAAATCTCGTGAATATTTCTACAGCATTTCAAATTCAAGTTTGCCTTTGGCAAATATAGTTGGAAGTGTTTTGCAGGTTCTCAAGTATTTGTGATTCCAAGAGTTATCTTAAAATTTACAAAAATAAAAAATAAAAAGTTTCTAGTATATACATATGCATTATAATTTATATTATTAATATTGTGACTACTACTGTTGATTATGATTGAAAATATGCTACATTTCTATTAATATTATATACTTCTTTTAGATTCAGCCTTTATATTCAATTGTACTGTGGCTCAATCTAGAAACTTCTTTTCCTCCCTTTTGTCTGCCCGCTATTGATTTGTTCACCTTTAAAATTATCTTGTTTTGATTCAATGTGATTGCTTTCAATAGATTGCAGCTGTGTGCAGCTGTTTGCCATTAGAGTTCCAATTTAGTCCGTCTCTTTCATCTAAGCTAAAATCAGCTTCAGCTGCTTACTCTTCTTCAACTACTCCTTGTCAGTGTCATCTATCAGTGTCCAGTGTTTAGTTGAGCCAGCGGCATTTCACCTGCTGCCTAGCGAACAGCGCGCACATACACACACACACACACACCCACACACACACACACATGCTTAGAGACCTGCCGTAGCTGTCATTCAGCTTAAGCTATCTTCATTAAAATCAGCCCGCTTCGAAGATATTACCAAACATAGCTCACTGTGGTCCTATTTTTTTTGTTGTTGTTGCAGCTCCCTGATAAGCGACAGTGTAGACATCATAAAAGCATATATATCTATATATACATATATACATATAAATATATATAGGTATGTGTGTGTGTGGGTGGGTGTGTGTATGTATCTAACACACCTAAATGCTAAAACACAAATTGAAGGCACAGAAAGAAAGAACACCAATACATATCAAGTCGTCTAAATTGCTCCACTTTATGTATATGTAACATATAAATGTATGTGTATATATATATATATGTGTGTGTGTGTGCCGCCCTCGCATTCTGTGTATACCCCAAACACTTAAACATAAACACGTTGTCTGTGCGTCTGACTCAAAGCGCGCGCGTTTCTCCGTGCTCGTTCATTTTTTTGTTGTTTCTTTTTTTGATTTTTTTGTTTCTGCTTCCTCTTCCTCGTGCGTCTACGCACAATATGTTTCGTCTTTAACCCAGCCGAAAAAGCTTCAACCACCCCCCGCACAAGCCCCCTTTTTCAACTCTCACTCAGTTTTCACGAGCTCTCGAATGGAAGTTTTAATGTGATTTCTCGTATTAATTTCGACCTCGTCATCGCATTGCTGGCTCGTCCTTTTCGTCCTGACTGTTAGCTGTTGGATGCTGGCTGCTGACTGCTGTCTCCTGGCTCCAGCTCCGTTTTTCGGCATTTTCTATTTTGTCTTCACGCACTTTTATTGCTCATTCGCTCTTGCGTCTGCGTTTTTGCTTTTCTATTTGATTTTGTAGCACGTCGCCGGCATCGAATTTTCTTTTATTTTCCGAATTTCTTGTTGAGCTTGGTACTTTCTCTGGGTGGCAAAACAGCCTTAACCTTTTTGCTGCTTTGTGTACTTTCTCTAACAGTTTCCACCCTGCCCCAACTTCCCCCCACTGCTGCTCAAGTTTTCTGCTTACTCGTTTATGTTCATCATATGAAACGCGACTTTGTTGCACTAAACGTAAGTTGGAAGATTTACAACTTTTGGTTACCCACAAATGGGAAAGGCAGAGAGAAAGAGAGAGAGAGAGAGAGAGAGAGAGAGATAGAGAGAGAGAGAGAGAGGGCGTGGAAAATAAGATAGGGGCGTGGGGGCAGGTCTTTGATAGATTTCACATTTGGTAGTCAGGTAAACACACACACACACACACACCACTCAGATATTTTGATAGTTCTTAGCTACCCTTACATTCAAATCTCAAGATGTAGATAGGTTTTTGTTGTAGGATCAAAGTAGTCTATTTTCAATAAAAAAGGATGTTTCACAAAACTAAAGTGTTACTGTTATGGTACTTCAAAGCATCCACTTCTATACTCTCTATATTCTATACAATTTCTACATTTATAGTAAAAACCATCTTCTCTTATCCCGTTCGCTAAATTTGTAAAATATTTCTTGAAATATAAATAGCAATTGATTCTTATTAGTCTTGTGAATGCTTGTATTCATACTTGATGGATGCAAACACAACTTTGAGAGCTGAATATTTAAAGAGAAATAGGTCGAAGTCTTTATTCTATTTATTAAAAGTTTTCTAAGACCAATTAATATAAAATATTTCAATAAAAATACTAAAAAACCTAACAAAAATTTTAAATATTATATGAATTAAATTTTTTAAATTTGTAAATATTTTTTGTTTGCTTTTTAAATATTATTTCATTCAACTTATATATAGAAATTTTACGATTTAGTAGAAAAAGCAAATATGGCAAGATGAAGCCTGCGATAATTTAATTATTTGCACTTCAAATATTTTTAAAAATATTAAGAAAGATTAATTGGATTTATATGTACATTAATGCTATATAAACCATATTCATATTGTACATGAAATATTTTTTAATTCAATTAAAATCTCTATTTAAAATTAAAACCTTTTTCGGGTCCTAACTTCCAAAAAAATCTAGAACAATTTTTGTTTTGTTTTTTTATTAATTATTAAAATTTAAGCTAAAAATATGTTATTTACGGAGATAAACTAAAACATATTATTGACTAAACTATAACTAAAATTGAATTTATTTGAAATACGTTTTTTATTTAATATTGAACTGTAATTTTAAAGATTTATTTTCTTATAAAAGCATTATATGTAGTTAAAGAAAGAGATATCTCTCAAAAACAATTTTCGAAAATAAATTTAACTTTTTTTCTACTTTTCCCTACGATTAGCTTTTACTTAAGGAAGGCAGGCAGATTTTACAGCAAGTTCGTGAGTGCATTAAAAGCTGAGTATCAAATAAAAATTTGTGGCTATCAAGAGTCGTTGCAGTTGCTGCTTCAGTGGTTGTTGCAACATGTGGCAGGCAACGTGCAGCTTAGGCAGCCTAAGCTAGCATCCATCATTGTTGCCACAGCTGGGGCTCGACTCCATGTCCCAACGACACGTACTCAGCCCTGTTTATGTTGCTCCTATTGTTATTGCTGCTGTTGTTGCTCTTTTTTTTAATAGCCACACAGTGTGGCAGGCCAGTGCGGCAGTTAGGTGGCACGATTGAAATCCTGTTGCAAAAGTTTGTAATTGCTCATTAGGTGTGATTGGGGCGCCGCTGTTGCTGTTGCTGTTGCATGCCGCAAAGTGTTGCACGCTTGGTTAACAGATTTTCATCATAGATCAAAAGCCTTTCCTAATCAAAAAAACAAAAAAGAAATAAATAAAGAGCAACCAGGAAGGAGCGAAGGAGTCGGCAGCAGCAGCAGCTGCAAAGCAAACAAGTTGCAAATCTATTGTTGTTGCTGTCGAGTGCCTATCAGAGAGAGAGCAAGTATGTGCCTGTGGGTTTGTGTATGTGTGTGTATGTGTGTGTGTGTGTGTGTGTGTATGTATGTATATATGTATGTGAATTGGAGCACATAGCAACAACAACAACACAACAACATTTGCTCATCTTTCGCCAACATGCGCCAGCCATAAAACACTTAAAGGACCATTTTTTGCTGGCTTGCGCAGATTTATGACAATTGCCAGCCAAGGGTTAATTAAATAGAATTCCTAAGACTCGCCCGAAAAAAACAACTACTAACCCAAACAAGTTCTTAGCGAACTGCTGCTCAAATTGCTTATACATAAATATATATATACATAAACTTTTTGTATGCGTCGCAAAAAGGACTCTTCGACTACTGCAAAAAAACAAGGTACACAGGACTCGCCTGGCTGGTTGGTTGTTATCCCGACTGTCGGCTGCCGTTTGCAACAATTGGCAGTCTCGGCGCTCGTTGTCCTCGTCCTCGTCGCTTCCAAGTGTAAACACAGCTCGGCAACTCTCGAGCTCTGAGAGCCTGAGCCATTTCCAGCATTTTTTCACTCAAACTCAAGCTGCGAATTAAAATAAAACTCAGCCTCTCGCCAAAATACACTTGCGCTCAAATTTTCCATCAATGAACGCTGAGTTCTCTGAACTGATAACAGACACTATACACACACACACATGCACACTCAAATACACACACGTACACTGAGAGACTCACACATATAGAGTTGTTTAAAAAGCTGTACAAATCAGAGTGCGTGAAAAAAAAATATACACAAATGATAACATGAGGGAATTTAGAGACAGTTGCCTGGCAGACACTCTCCAAACAAGGCCTTGAATGGAACTAGAGAATTTACTAAACTGAGACAACAGATATATATATAAATAAATATATTAAAAATAAATAGTATATATATATATAAATAAATATATTAAAAATAAATAGTATAAAAAAATTGTATGATATGTATCTGAATATTCTATATTTTTAACTGTCATACTTTTTAAAATATTATTAATTAACTATAATTTGTTAAAAAAATGTAAAATAAATAAATATAAATAAAATAATTATACTATTTAGAATAAATAAATAAGTAAATAAAATAAAAATAATTTAAATTATTACAAGGCTGGAATAGACAAAATTTCATTGGCGGTACTAGAAAATCATGTCAACTGGATCGATAAATTACTAAATATTATAAGTTTGTTTTTATAATGGTTATACATTTGTAAGACTGCAGGAAACACGTCAAAATCTCAAAAACTGAGGGTTTTAATTACAGTGAAACTTGTATCCCCAGTATCCAAAATAGTCATAAACTACTTGCATACTATCATTAAGTAATAAAAGATAAATATGCTGAGCTTTCATCGAATTGAATCTAGAAGCAAACCAAACCAGCCAAACCTCGGAAATAATTTCTACACATAAAAACCAGAAGTCGCTAATCTGCTCTCATAGTGATCGGTTGTGTCGCGCTTGCAAAATCGTTTTATCTATTCTGCTTTACTTGTGCATTCTTGTGTGTGCTAATAATAGCGCACGTCATAAAATTTGGACGCTGCTTTGCGCGGTGTCGGCAATTGGACAAAAACAAAAAAAACATCAAGAGAAGTGCAGTATAACGGCATTCTCTTGCCCCTCTCTCTGCGCACAGCCGCTAAAGAGGGGCAATAAAAACTTTTCTTATCAGTAAAGTTGATATTCTGTGCACTGTTTCAAAGACATTTTGGTGCATAAATTACATACTGCATATTACGATATAAGTAATTGTAGAATAATTTAAAACAATGGATGAAAATGTTCACTCTGGCTCTCGACTTAGTAATAAGTCGATTGATCATGAGAGAATACTTTTAATAGCAGGAAAACCACCTTCTGTGATTCGATCTGAGTGCTGCTCAGAACTACAACGATCATCACACACCGTAACCCAAAGCGACTGCACAACAACAACAACTGTAACATTTACCACTGCCTCCAGAATCCCCAAATACACAATGACAACTACTACAACTAGTAGTACATGCCACACAATAAGTAATAATGACGCTATAGCAAAAACTTCTAACGCTGTTGAAAGATTGTTGAACGCCCAAAATAGCCGATCAAGTAAAAGAAAAAATGACAAGCCCATGTCACCTATTTCCAACTCCAAGCGATTGAGTGCTGATCGAATTCGGCACGCTCTCCCTATTACAAGCCGACAAGCAAACTCCAACAATAGATTTGCCACTCTCGACATGGACATCTCAAGCGATGAAGAGGAAGAGGTAGAAACGTTACATGTAGACGCAGTTGCTAGCGGCAACATTCATACAAATGAACATCAGACACTTAATACTCAGCCAGAAGAGCCCACCAGTGATAAGCAACCTAGGGGACCCTCAAAACCACCTCAAATTGTTCTCAATATTAGTAACTTAAATGACCTCTTCGAGCTCATAAGCGAAGTGGCAAGTTTGAATAACGTTATTGTCAAAACTAATCAAGGGGAAACGGTCAGAATCTTCCCTAATGACAGTGACACCTACAGAGCCATTGTGAATCGACTGGAAGAAACTGGAATCGAATTCCACACATATCAAATGCGGTCAGAAAAGCCATACAGAATAGTTGTAAGAGATCTACACAACAGCACTTTAAATAAAGATATCACTGCCGAGTTTAAAAGGCTGGGCTTTGAGGTTCTCCATATCCATAACCCAAGCTCAAGAATAAACAAAGATGAGAAACTTAATATGTTTTTCATTAATATTAAGCCATGTACAAAAGTTAACGATATTTATCAAATTAAGACTCTCTGCCGCCAAAAAATTAGAATTGAAAGAATGCGAAAAACTAGTGAAATTGCACAATGTCGTAGATGCCAGGATTACGGCCACACTGCTAAATACTGCCGACGACAGCACAATTGTGCCCGATGTGGTGAAAGCCACCAAACAATACAATGCACACGGCCCCTAGATGCACAGCCAAAATGCATACACTGCTCTGGCAGCCACATGGCTAGTTATAAAGGATGTGAATGGTATCAGGAATATCTTCGCCGATCTATGGGGCCTACAAGGAGGGAAAATAATCCAAATAGGTCAAGACACGTTCCCTTAAATGCACAGAAGGATTCTGCTTACTCTCCCGCACTTTCTACAGCGCATCAGCAATTTCCTATCTTGAGGTCTGGCCGTAAACATAGGGCTAACAGGCAGACAACACAGCAACAGCCGCAGCTGACTCAACTTCAGCCGTCGATAGGCACTAGAGGCAATACAGAAGACTCGTATGCTGCAATTGTAAAAAGAAATGCTATGGCAACACGTTGTAAGGATGGACCTGCTCAGCATCGTCTCCACAATCATCAAGCGCATCAAATTCCTCAGCAACATGGATCGAATAATTTGCAACAGAGCCCTTATGAATTCCAGGCAGTGCTGCAACAGCAGCAGGAACAGTTTCAGCAGTGGCAACAGCAGCTCCATCAACAACAACAACAACAGTTTCTAGTGTGGTTGCAGCAGCAGCAACAGGAACAGCAGCAACATAACAGGCAAGTAAATCAACGTATTGGAAAGCTTGAGAGTATAGTACTTGAGCTGACCAACACGATTAAAGATTGGACTGGGGAAAGACCAAATCTTCAGTCTCAAAACAACGTTGCATTTTCGCAATGAACCCACTAAAGGTTCTTATCTGGAATGCCAACGGCATTTCATCAAAAGCAAAAGAAGTTGAGCTTTTCGCACATAATAACAGCGTCGACATTCTTCTTTTGACGGAAATCAGGATTAAGCGTGGAGACACTATAAATATATATGGATATGCCTGCTATCCAGCTTTCAGACCATCACGAAATAATAACAGCGTTGGCGGAACGGCGGTATTGGTGAGGACCACTCTTCGTCACTTCCCTCAAAGAGTCATTGAGACCCGTAACATACAAATGTCATCAGTAAAAGTAGCTACGCCCCTGGGAGACGTGGAATTCAGCGCCATTTACTGCCCTCCAAGAGTCAGGATTGTGGAAACGCAATTCATCAACACACTTCGTGCTTGCGGCCAAAGGTATGTAGTCGGTGGCGATTGGAATGCCCGTCATTGGTTGTGGGGAGACACTTACAACTCACCTAGGGGACGAGAACTAGCAGAAGCCATCTCAGTTACTGGCTCTAGAATCCTTGCTACCGGATCACCAACTAGGTACCCATATGTGCTTCACCACACGCCTTCTTGCATAGACTTTGCCCTGTACCATGGAATACCGGATTCTCGAGCAACCATAACTCAGAGCTGGGATCTGGACTCAGATCATCTGGCCCTAGTCATTAGTATTGAGACAGAAGGCATAAACGCTAACACAAGCCGTCGTCTAATCACCAAGCACACAGACCTGCTCGTTTTTAGGCAACAGTTAGAGACCTCAATCCAGCTGAATACCAATCTAAACTCTGGTGAAGACATTGAGATGGCTATCAATAGCTTCACTGAGAGCATTTATACGGCTGCTGCTGCATCAACACCTTCTGAGCCCCAGGTAGGTTCCACTTATGGAATGCCACTTACAAGAGAGGTGAGGGAGCTTTTGTCGCAGAAAAGAAGACTTCGAAGACGCGCAATCAGATCGCAGGACCCATGGGACCGAATTTTATGGAACCGGGCTGCTAAGCAACTACGAAATGTGTTGAGAGAACTTCGAAGCAACTTCTTTGAGCAGAAGCTGGCTTCGCTTGATTATACAGTTGATGCTGGATACTCGCTTTGGAAGTGCACTAAGTCACTTAAGAGACAGCCGTTTAGACAGGTACCAATCCGGTGTCCTAGCGGTGATCTTGCTAGGAACGAAGATGAGCAGGCGAATTCGTTTGCGAAGCATTTAGAGGCCAGGTTCACGCCCTTCGAATTTGCCACTGATGATCAGCTCCAAGAGACCACTAATAGTCTGCAGACACCTCTACAAATGTCCCTACCCATTAAGGCAGTAAGGGTTGAGGAAATTGCTGAAGTCATAAAGACCCTGCCGACGAAGAAAGCACCTGGTTATGACAGAATATGTAATGCAACGCTAAAAGCACTCCCTACTCGGGCGATCATCTTTATAGGTATAATATTTAATGCCATGCTGAGGGTGCAATTCTTTCCTAAACAGTGGAAGATGGCTGCTATTCTAATGATCCATAAACCAGGAAAGCCAGAGGATGACCCTGAGTCGTACCGCCCAATAAGTCTCCTGTCGTCATTATCTAAAGTATGGGAGAGACTTATTGCCAATCGACTTGGTAATATAATCAGGGAATGTCACATTTTACCGGAACACCAGTTTGGCTTTCGGGAAGGACATGGAACTGTGGAGCAGGTTCACAGGCTGACGAAGCACATTCTTCAAGCCTTTGATGATCTGGAATATTGCAATGCGGTTTTCGTTGATATGCAGCAAGCATTTGATCGGGTCTGGCATCTAGGACTTCTAAGCAAAATAAAAAAGCTCTTCCCAGCGCCTTACTTCGGGATCTTACGATCGTACCTGGATGGCCGACAGTTTATGGTCAGAGTACGGAACATCTACTCCTTGTCAGATGAGAGCTGGAGTTCCACAGGGTAGCGTATTAGGGCCGTTGCTCTACTCCATATACACAGCTGACTTACCCTCCCCTAGCGTGCACCACATGGAAACTCCTAGCAAAGCTCTTCTCGCTACATATGCAGACGACATTGCAGTACTCTACAGTTCGAAATGCCGCACTGAGGCAGCAAACGGAGTGGAAAGATATCTGAATACTCTGACAGCTTGGTGCAAAAGATGGAATATGAAGATAAATCCACAGAAGACCACCAATCCATGCTTTACGTTAAAAAAACTGATCAGACACACCCCGCCTATACGGTTAGATGGTGTTATACTGGAACAACCTTCGCAGGCAAAGTATCTTGGCATCACCCTCGACAAACGCCTAACATTTGGACCTCACTTAAAGGCTACGGCCAAGAGATGTGGGCAACGCATGCAACAACTGCGGTGGCTGATTAATAGACGTAGCACTATGTCACTTAAGGCTAAGAGAGCGGTCTATATCCACTGCATAGCCCCGATTTGGCTCTACGGTGTGCAGATTTGGGGAATATCCGCCAAATCCAACTATAAGCGCATACAGGTCCTGCAAAATCGAGCATTGCGGGCAATTACAAATTGCCCATGGTATGTCCGCGACTCTACCCTGCATAGAGATCTGGAACTGCACACTGTGGAGGAACAGATTGGGAGACACACGAGCAGATATGCTGACAGATTGGTTAGACACCGCAGCAGACTGGCGAGACGATTGCTCCCTGCAAGGCCACTAAGGCGGCTAAAACGCTTAGGTTTTGCCAAAAATATTAGACCACGTTAATGCACTAATATTTGTATATTTATATATCCTCCTGTACATATCAGAAGGTTAGGCTTCATATTTTATGTTCGAAATGTGTTGTTATATTACTAATTTGCATTGTAAAGATTCTACACTTAAATAAACAAACAAAAAAAAAAAAAAAAAAAAAAAAAACACATAAAAACCAAACCAGCCAAACCTCGGAAATAGCTTCTTACATGTATAGCAGTTCTACACTTAAAACTATCAACGTATACCCTCTACCCACCTCTTATAGGGTAACAGTGTGCGTAACAGCGCGGAAACGTTTGATAACGCCGCGCGCATAAAAGTATGCTAGAAAAAGCAAAGCCAAAGGTGATGCTATCCTCTGTTCTCCTCTCTTTCTCTTCTCTCCTATTTGCGTGTTTCGTTGGTCGAAGCATAAGCACAAGCCAAAGGCGGAAGTGAAAACGGCAGCGAGCAGACAAGACAATGAAATTGTCATAAATAACAACGCTCTTTAGCAACACCAAACACAGCAATGACCAACCAGCCGAGTGATTTCCTTTCTTTTCCCCCCTTTGTATTGTTGGCTTGCTTCCTATATTTTGTTCAGCATTCATTTTTTGTATAGTGGCTCAACTCTTTTTCTTTTGACATTTTTGTGTGCCCCAAAGGGTATTTAGAGGGTATATTAAATTGGCGCGCTGAGGAAGTAGATAACGTTAGAGCAATGGCGCTCGGTTGGTCACTTGGGCGGATTTCTGAATTGCACAGCATCGAGAAGCACTGGAGAGATTCACGTTCTTTGACTTCATTCAAAATTAATCATTATTCGAGCTGTCCAACTTTTTTTACAGTAAAAGGTTTTTTAAGTTTAAGCAGTAAACTCTTGCATTGCTTTTTGATTATGGTAGGAAAACAAATAAACATATAATACAATATTTTTTGATTACATTATTACATACATTATATATAATATAAAAATATAAATACATTGATACATTGAAAAATCAATTAGGTTTAATTAAATAAATTCCATTCCCAATGGCTAGTGTACTAATTGAAATCCATCCAGATAACTAACACTCAATACTTTTTAGGCTATCTTTTCATGTAGGGTATGTGGCTGGCCTTTCACTCAGTTCTATCCCATTTACCACTTTTTGTTATCCTTTTATTATAATACTTTTTTGTTTGTATGGTTCATGGCTTGCTCTCATAACGGAAATTTCAATGGCTGCTGCTTAAAGTGACTTTTGTTCAACTTTGCGCTCTGCTATCCAAACAGACGGGCACTCGTAGCACTCATAGTTATCTAATCGTGCTACCAGAGGACAGGGAGCAGTCGCATTAAACTAATGTTTAGTTGCTTTCGTTACAGTTTTTGAGTGTCGACCCTCGAAACTTTGTCAGTAAATCGTGGCACGTGATGGGCACGAGCCAGGGCGTGACAAGGCGAATTGCTTCCCATCCTAGTTTTTATTCTTTGTATTGAATTGGATTTTATGGGCTGTGACAGTTTTGTGAGCGTCGCAATTGCGAATGTTTTCAAGAGACTTTCACAAATATGATTGGGCATAGCTTTTACATTAACTGAATTAAAGCCTTTCTGTGTTTAGGTATTTAATTGGAAATTGTTGAAAGTAACCAACCTCGCTGCGCTAACGTAGCCTCCGAGTCATAATTGCTGTTTCACAACACGACCTATCCTTCAATTTCAATTTAAGCTTTTGTGCTGTAATGCCCAGGAACAATGCAACAGGGTGGCTACTGAAGATGTTTATTTGCACTACTTTACAAAATGGTTGACGGCGGACAGTGCGCAATAATGCCGCAAATTGCGTGCAGTGTTGGACAACAACAACAGCAGCCACAGCAGCAGCAGCTTAATTTGTGGCCAGCTCTTTTGTTCATCAGCAAATTGGCAGTGGAGCCAATTGCCACAGCTATTATGTTGAGGAAACAAATATGATCAAATTACATCGCTGGCAGCACCTATAGATAAATGGGATGGCTTATCCAAAGGCATTTAATACGAGTTGTTACGGTTCGAAAGAGAGCAGCTGAATGGTACTGTTTTGTTGTTGTTATAAATCAATATGGAAAGCAGTGAAAGAGAGCGAAAGGCTCATTTTGAAAGTGGCTTCAGTATGGCAATGAAAGTACAAAATATCTAAGTCTGGTGGTAATGCACCAATGAACTTCAAATGCCATATAGAATCTATTGGGATTAGATCGAAATTATGTACTCATGAGGGGCTTTAGTTGATCTGATATAGGAGAAAAAATTAATTAAATTAATTACCCTAATTCTAGGACTTGCTACCAATAATGAAGAGTGTCTAAAATAAATAAAATTGGCTGTGTGACCGTTGAGCTATTGTTAACTTTAAAAAAGATAATAAAAACATAAAATTGATTGATTGTGATTTATTATGGTCTTTTGAAGTAGCTTATATTAGATCAACTCTCACAAAGGAAACAAAAGAAGAGAAAATGAGAATAAATTACCTTTGCATTAAAAAGTTGCGAATGAATTGTCTGTGTCTGTTTTATTATCTATAGCTTAACATTAATTAAATAACATTTAGTGGCTGTGTTAAGTAACAGCTGTTACCGCACGTGTGGAAAAATCAAAGCATACTTTTTAGCGTATTTCCTAAAAGGGACTTTAAACTCTGAATATGTATATATATCTATATAAATATATATTTATATTTATCTTAAAATAGATAACAAAATTAATAAAACCCATATACTAATTTTGTACTTTTTTAAAATACATTCTTTTAAAAAAAACTTTTAAACATATTTTTAGTTGATATGAAAATCAAAAATGAATTAAAGTCAAATATTAATCTGTTACAGTTTTCTATGTAAAAAACTGCCCTTCATTAAACATTCATTATTTCACCCTCATTTGCATGTTTCACAATTGCTAATTTTGCCAACATTGTAGTATATAAAATAAAATGAAACGTAAATACTCATGCGAATTTCTCTTTTAATCTCTTCTTATTTTCTTTTTTAATACCGCACAGCAAAAATGCAATTACGCATTTAATTTAAATAAGGTTTTTTATATATAAAAAATGCGAATCGTACACCACATTTAAATGCGTATGCAAATATTTAAATGCAATTTAAAACAAAAAACGAAAAACCAAAAAAGAATATATAGAAAAGCAAACTGATAAACCTCATAGAAAACCCAACAATAACAAAAGTGTTCATAATTATAACTAAAAATGTAGTTAAAAGTAAAATAAAAATAGTCAAATATGTTAAATAAAAATTACCAGCTTAAATTGCATCTGTATCTTTGTATCTTTTCTCTGTATCTGTTTGCATCTAAATAACACTCAACTAAGCTCAACTAAACTTTGCTAATTAAAAACAAAAATGCAAACGCAATTTCAACCCAGATCAAAAATATCAAAAATTCCAATTCAAATTCGATTTAGTCAATCAGCCAACCAACCAGCCAATCAAGCGCCCAATCATCAATTGCAACTGCCATTCAATCATTCAGCAACAACAACAACTACAACATCTGCAACAACTACAACAACAACAACAAAAGCACACACAATAAATGCAACAACAAATGGTAATAATAAATAAATCCTAAACGCACGTCATTAAATTCACCACTTAAAAAGAGTTTAAATCAAATAAAAATAAAAAGGCAAACAAAACGAAAAGAGCTAAAAACAAAACAAAAAATAAAAATAGCCATAAAATATTTTTGAAATAATTTCTCAATTAATTATGGAACATTCATCAACATATTTGTTGTGTTTGTTCTATTGCCAAAACGAAAAGGCCGTCGCCCGCTTCCAGCTGCAGCCACCAAAGCAACAACAACAACAACGACAACCCCTGAGGCAAGTTAATAGCGAGACAACAAAAGCAACAAACGCAGCATACCAACAACAATTGCAACTACAACAACAACGTCGCCAACTCAACGCACGTCACTCAACGGTCTCGCTGGGTAAGTAAAAAAGAAATATAATATCATAAAAAAGAAAGAAGAAGGGCGCACATTCCCAAAAAATTAGACTCCACTAAGTTAACGAAATGCACAAATTTAATTTGCACACAATTTTCCGTGCAGTCAACTTCCAAATGGAAATCACATTCGGAAAGCAGATTCAGCCAGAGCGCACTTTGAATACTCTTGAAAGCTTTGAGAAGTGGATAGAATATGCTCAAAGGATCCTCTACTGCAAGAAACATGCTAAAATAACATTAGCATAAGACACTTGCCAGCATATGATATCTTTTTGGATTCTAATGGGAGAATAGGGGAAGCTTACATAAAGAGAGCGTCTTAATGTGTGCATATATACAGTTTTTTATTTTAATTAATTTAAAAAAATGAAAAGGCGAATATTAATGGTGCTCAGTATATACAAAATTAACGCTAGCTTGTTTCTCAAACTTGGGAAATTTATTTAAATAGATAAAGGTCGAAATGCGCAAATCGATTTCAAGGAAATAGAAAAACAGTTTTTACCACAAATGGGAAATGATATCCTTAAATCGATGAATAAACATAAAACGTTTTGATGATGCGCAGTGTATATACCTCAAAGGCCATTTTAATAAAACAATTTAGATATTTACTCAGCGCCATTATTACTGTCAACAATGTTCAATAGGAAAAAAACCGAAAGAATTTTGTATTCAAATCTATAATTGTTATACTAAATCTAAATCAATCTCAAAAACAAAGATCTACAAAAATATTTAACTTATTTCGGGTATCATGATTTTTTATAATTTAATAAATATATCTTTGGAAAAAGAACACGTGCGGGCACAAGTTCTACTATCGCAGTTAAGGTTCTAGAGGAATTTGATGTATTTTTATGGAGGAGTTATCTGCTTATCCCTCCTAGTTCTAAAGTGGGCAATTTAATCGCAGTAGAGTAGCGTAGAAGAAGACACATTTTGTCAATTATCTTTCGTGGGTCGGACCCGTTCGGGTTAGGCAGATTCTAAGTACTTAGTTAAGCACTACCGACTCACTCAGGCACTCTTAATTGCTAGTCTATTAGCTTGCGTATATGTGATGGTAAATGCCACATGCTCCATTGGCATGAATAGTGTATGGAAAATAGATTGTCAGAGAGAGAGAGTTGGCCACCAATCAAAAAAAGCGCTGAAAATACATTTTAAATGGCGTTAAAGCAACTGCCAACTATGTCGCCGTCGCTCATTGCAGTAGGCAGCTGGCAGTTGCAATTGCAGTTGATATTTTTTGGCTGTTATGAATTTTGTATTAGGTCCATGCGAAAATCCAATAAAAATCACCGAAAGCAATTTTCGTTAGATGAACTAAAAAAGGGAATAAAAAAAATAAAAGAAAAATTGGAGAAAAACAGGAGATTGGTTTGATGGCTAAAGCACGACTTTTTTTTGCAGTTCCGACGAATGTTTCGCATTCAAGGCGTTCTTCGAATGTTGCAGAAGTTGTTTTTTACACACACTACACACTGCACACATACATCAGCTGGTCAAAAATTTGTTGCAATTTATCGTAATGGATTCGCAGGGGAAACGTGTTTCGACACGTTGTAATTTTTTTGTCGTCCTGCTCCGCCACCAAACGAATGTTGCTTAATTTGCTTTTTATTCACTGGAAGCACAAAAAAATGCGAGTCATTTGTATGAAATGCTATTTTTTGCTTTCCTGTTCGAATGGAAGTGAGCAATTTTGCTTCACTGCGAAAAATAATTGATTCTCATTGAATGCTCAGCATCAGTTGTTACCCGAAATTTTTAATTTGTTGAGCATCAAATAAAGAGGGAAATTTTGCAGCACTTATCTTCTGACTTTCTATTATTAATCTACGTGACTTCTATTTATTCCTTAAGCAAAAAAGCATGTTGAAGGAAGTTTTGAAGCAAACAGATTTTGAGTCTCGCTGAAAATTCGATTCTTATACATCGAAACGAATCAAAACTTATTTTAATCCCAGTAAATCAATATTCAATAATTTACTTGCCAAGTCAGACGTCAAAACTTCTTTTTTTGAGAGTCTGCTATAGAATTTTTTTTATAGATTTCTATTGTCACTTCAGCCCCATACAAATTTAGTAAATATTTCATTTGCACATTCAATGCAAAAACCATTTTTCTTTTTTCACTTTTTTATTTTGCGCAAAATAAATTGAATTGGAAATCTGATCGATTGATTCTAATTCAATCTTTCAATTATTGATGCTATTTTTGTATTGAAAAGCAATCAAATTTTATTTTTGAGCAAATTCCTTAGAAGATACGACTGCCTTGCAGGCTATAAAAGAATCTAAATACATGTATATATTAATTGGCAATTGGAAGTAGGGGAGATGATATAAATATATAATATATTGATGCTGTAACACAACACCATTCCGGAAAATTTTGAAAATAAAAAATAAATGAATTTAAGATTTGTTAGATTAATGTAGTGCTATCAATTAAAAATTGATTTTATTTCTATATATTTATTATATGATTCTAAAATTTACATTCTGATGTATCTTCCCTTTTCGACTCTTCAATAATGTTTATTAATTAATACTTTTGTGAGAGGAAATCCACTTTATTTACGTTTAGACACGCATTTCTCGAACGCCTGTATTTCCGCTTGAAAAAGGGCATCATCTAATTTAAATGCAGAATGGCGTGTTTTGAGCTGGTCAGCTGGTCGGACAGTCAGTCTGTCAGGCTGTCGGACGTTTGTCATTTTGGCTGAAAAGTTCATTTCCCCAGTTGTCAACAGTTTATAATAGTTTTTGCCTTTGTGCGCCCGGGCCAACCAAGCGAACCGAAACCGAACCGCTCCAAACTAAACCCGGTTGCAGCAAGAGTTAGTGGGGATTGCCATTTGTTTGATGTTTCAAGCAGTAAGCGTGTGTGTGTGTATGTGTGTGTGCACTTGTGTGTGTGTGTGTGTATTTAGCTAGCCATTTCTCCATGTCTGGGACTGTCTCGGGGTCTATCTTTCAATTCCAGCTGGTTTATTTCATTGCTGCACAGGCAACTGTCCCATGCAAATCTGCTTTGCTGATTAAACCTAAATAATGTTGAGCGCTTCCTTTGCTGTGGCTGGCTTCAAGCTCCAGTCTCAGCCTTCCCCACCCTTGCCTCACAGCTCCTTTTGTTTGTCTGGCGCTTTAGGAGATCCAGCATCTGCTGTTTTATGGCCAAATGCCACAGTGTATAATGGCTATGTGATTAGGCCTGCCCGCTCGCACAAGCTCACTGGGGAAATCACGGTAGGCCAAAGCAAAGTTAATGCTTTACCCATCACGCATAAAACATTTGCTTATCGAAACCAAGTTGTATAAAAATGCAGTTCAAAATTACTAAAAGGGGTTTTCTTTAAAGAGTAACCAAGAATATTAATATATTAATTTCCTGCTTTAAATACAGACTGTAATTCGGCTATGAGGCATATGCATCCTTATCCTTGAGCCCATTCACTTATTAGTTAGTAGTTGTACCATTATCAATATAGGGATTTTGAGGGGAGAATTCAAAAATTTATCTCTTTCAATATTTTGTAAGAATCGTTTTCCAGTCAGTCCAATTTATACACTAGAAATTTACATAACAGATAATATAGCTGTAATTTTGAATATTGGACTGAAAAACATATATATCCTGGATCTATTTAAAATATCTCTTACACATCTCAACATCAGCATCTATCAGTAGAACCGTTCACGGAAATATCCGAAAAGTACATATTCTACATGTATATAGAGGACCTAGAAGTAGAAAGCAGGTTACATAAATGTATATTTATATTGGAGCTATCAAAACTTTAATAGTTATATATATATATTATTTAGAGCTATTAATTAATTATTCAATCAAACAGACCCATTTTCTATTTATGTTGGAAGAACAGTAGAACAGCTATTGGAGGAGCTGTAGCTCCCAGCTGAGCCTATTACCAATAAAACACTACACCAACCTTTATCCACCAGTTCCTCAGATCTGTCTTAAGAAGTTGTTCTAGAAAGCTTCCTGTCAAAATAATTAACATTAACGGTAGATAGGGGTAACTCAATCATTTGCCTAAGCTCTTGTTAAACTATCCTTCAGTTCATCCTTTCCAGGCAAGGGCATTAAAAAGTTGTCATGCAGCTGCAGCTAGTTTTTTGTTCAATCTCGTTTTTACCTTTTGCTAAATCTGAGACAATTTTCAACTTATAAGAGGCCTGCCTGCATTTGTATAATAACACAGTTGAGCTGCCGGTTGCAACCGGCTGCTTCCGTTGCCATTGCCGTTGCCGTTGCCGCTGCCATTGCCGTTGGTGTTGTCCTCGTGTCGCCGTATGTCCTGCCAGCCTGCCTGCCTGGCCACTTGTTGTTGCATAGCTTTTCAGTTTTTGTTTTTCTTTTTTTATGGACATGGCTTGTGCTTTATTTCCTTTTAGTCTGCTGCACGGCTGATGCTGTTGCACGTAGCACAATTTCAATTTAATTTCTGTCTGGGCCCTTCGGCTGCGTCCTGCCCGCTGCTCGGCCATTGTCTTTGGCTTTGTTTGCAGTGCCATTTCCTTTGCGCCAACATGAAATTAACTTGTGTATTTGTATTCGTGTATGATACTCAACTGCAACAACAGCACTCGCAGTGGCAGCAGCTGCCCAAATAGATTATAGCTGCACTTACATATATATGATATCTGATATCCGATATCTTTATATGAAAATTCATATGCTAATTTTTTGCTTTTTCGGTAGACAGTTTAATTAAAGTGCGTCGGTGACTGCAAATTATTTGTAATGGTAATGAAAGCATTCAAGCCATCATTGCCTGACCATTCTCCATTTCAAGAGGCGTAAAAGTAGGCGTGGATGTGATGCAATAGAATAACTACAGCCGTGGTGCAAAGGTGTTGAAAAGCTGGCATCCATTTTATTTAAAATACAATCGATTTAAGTTTTTGAAGCTTTGCCTTTGTCGTAATTGAATAGATATCAAAATAATCAAACTTATTTCGAGTTGGATTCTTGCTAATATCTTAGATCTACGAAATTTATTTAATATATTTGTTAGCAAATGCTCGCGATTGATTAATATATTTGCTTAGCAGGTGTTCGCGAATGAACGTGAAATTTTCGACTATCCCCAACGTCAAAACGAAAATCACTCGTGCTCCAATTAGAAGCTGTGACAGACAATAACAATAGAGATAAGTTATTTTTAAGAAGAGAGACGTTAATTTGTATTTTAGTAGGTCAATATGAATTATATAATTCATTAAAATGAGGTAAATAAAGGCCTTTACAGTATTATACATATATTATATGAGAATTTTGAAAAACGGCATCAGTGTTCGGGGAGACAATCAGTTCAGGATGTATTGCTGTGGGTAGATTTTGGGGGTAGGGGTGGAATAAGACGAAAATCGAAATTCTGAAAAACACATATGAGTCTACATTTAACATTTGGAGACTCTACCTCTAAAGATGTACAAGATATAAATGTATAGCTGATTTTCGATATGTTTTTTAAGCGATAACAAAAAAACGGGAGTAGCTATCGATTTTTGGAAAACTCGATCTGCGCGCGCAATACCCGGACCTACATAAAAAAAATCCAGCTCTTGCAGTTTCTGAAATCGACGGACAGGCAGACAGACAGACAGACAGACAGATGGACAGGGTTAAATCGACTCAGTTCGTCGCCCTGCTCAAGAATATATATATGGGGTCTATGGGGTCTGCCACACCCCCTTCTGCCTGTTACATACATTTTATAAAACCCATTATACCCTTATTTCCCATTTTCAAAGGGTTCAGGGTATAAACAGTGATTGAAATATTTTGTTCAGTACTGTAAAGGTATACAATATCTACGTTTTATTGTTAGCTTGTTGTCACTCGTTTAAATAAATATTTGGAATTAACTCAAAGCAACTCGAAAATTCTCGAATATTTAATGTCAAAGATCTCTTCTTCAAGCTTCAAATAACACCTGTACATTTACTTTTTTAATCGCAGAGTAAATTTTTCTAATTGCCTGACCTTGCCAACCTGTTTTTCTTCTAAAAGCTTATTGTTGTTGCATTGGGGACTGTTGTAATTACGAAGTACTTGTTGTGTGGGCGCTTAAGGCTAACAAAGGCCCTATGGCTTGAGCATGCTATGCCCACAGACCGACACCCTTGATGACTGCAGAGTGTGCTAAGAGCGCGGCAATAACCGCACTTGAATCGCGCGCACAAAAGTATGCAGCGTTATTTGGCCAAATGACTTTTGACGCTCGACGCTCGACGCATGGCAATATTTGCATGCGGTTTTTGTATGTGACTGAGTGTGTGTGGGAGTGTGTGTGGGAGTGTGTGTGGGAGTGTTTATCGGCATGTTAGTGCCGTTGAGTGCTGGCCCCTTGCTGGGAAAGGCCAGCTTCGAGTGACTTTCAAATAAATAAAGCGAAAAGTGGGCGAAAAAAAAAACAAATATGAAACCCAACAGGAAAACGAAATTTTACCATCGAAATTTGCACATAAATGTTTCAAAGTGCATTTCACTAGAATTTAGCCCGCATTGATGTACAAATGTGGAAAATTTTTGTTGATTAGCTACGCGAGTGTATGTGGGAGTGTGTTTGTATTTGTCTATCTATGTGCGTGGCTGTGTGTGTGTGTGCATTGCGTAAACAGCTCAGCAATGGATTATTTGCTGGCATTTATTTGGTATATCTGCTTTGGCATATAGAGATAAAGTTAACAATTAGCAGAGGAGTCTATGCAATGAGGAAGCTCGACAGAATTCTGGTTTATTCAATTCGTTTTTTTAATGAGTTTCCAAAATAAGCATTAGTCGATTTTTGTCATAAGAGCATATATAGTTTTAATCAGTAAACAGTGAGTTGATTCATATATCTTAAATGCAATAAGATAAGAACCTAATGGGTTTTGATCTGCTTAACTAAATAATTTCAGATTAAGCAACAAATAAATTCATATAAATGAAGAAAAAAAATGTTTGTATATATATACTCATTCACGAAAGTGAATTGAGTATATTTGTTTGGTGCAATGTGCATCTTGTCGGCCTGTCAGTTTGAGTGCAAACCATTTCGCTGCTACTGAAACTAGAGACTTGAAATCTTAATCATGTGTATGCCCTTGAATTATAAAGTGTCAAGATCTCTCGATCCGCCCACTATGCAGGAAGAATTGGCAAGCTTACTCGTGTTGACAACACAAGTTTAAAAAGATATGGCGGATATATCTACTCCCGGGGGCGTGTCGAACCAAGAAAAACTGTATTTTCTACAGTCATAAAGCTAGAAATTCAAATTAAACGACCATATTACTGTTGACATCCTTCATTCAAAAAATGGATCTGACAGAGATTAGGCCGTGATTTTAATATCTTTTGTCATTATAATGTTTAGCTGTGTTTTTTTTTTTTCGAGAAGTGCACGATTTTATATAAATCTAAAAAGTACATTTTAAATATACTTATCAATAAATATGTTGTATGTGCCTTGCTTGGTGTTTTTTTAATTGCTCTGATTTGTATAATGTCTATGACTGGTTAAATTTTTATGTGAGAAAGGAAACCTTCGATGAGTCGTCTTAGTATTTTGTATGATAGTTTTCGTTACGGACTGAACTACCGTCTCCTCCATCTAGCGATTGTACCTCCAACCATGTTGATGTATAAAATTAAGTTGCAGTAATGCGGTGAAAAGGCCAGTTTACCGTCTTATATTCTCTTTATAGCAATTCAGATTGGAGTTAAATATAAGCCATAGTTATTTTTGGAAATATATTAAATAAAATATTAAACCTATAGCACAACAGTCTAAAATATCGATGCGTTTAGTGGGACGGACAGGCAGATGTGATCAGAGTATAATTATTCTATGGGTTTACTGGCCACGCCTCATTTTGCTCTTTATATAAACGTAAATTTTGCAGGGTATAGATATAAATATATCGAAATTCTTCGATATTATTGAGAAAACTTCTGCCCTATTTAACAGCTTTCATGCAAATTTTATTTTCTATCCACCTTCAAGTTAGCTAGCTAAAAATAAAGACTCTTTGCTTATCATTATGAAATTTAATATTGACACCGCAAAATAATATGCCATTGTCCCATGTAAACATTTTGATCACAAGTTTTTTATTGTATTCCGCACGGAGTGCAGCATAAAATGCAAGCGCCAAAAAATCGCTTTAGTTGGCGATTTTTATGCTTCCTAAAGCATAAACTCAAACAAATTTGCTTAGCAGCGTGTGTGTGTGTGCGTGCTTGCTGGTGTGTGTGCCAAAGGGTTCAATTATGAGCCGAGCTCTCCTCAGGTGAAAAAACGCCTAAAAGCGTATTCCCTGCTGGGGAAACGAGCTATGCAAACAAGCAAAACAGTTTGGTAACTCTGCCAATTCAGCGGGCTGGCAACTCTGCCACTGTAATGTGTGAAAAATGTGTAGCACCTCGCCAGGTGTAAAGCTCTGTCCGCAGGGAACTCAAAAAGCACCTTCAACTTTGAGTCGAGAGGGACTCCATTTGCGCTCTTTGTTTTTGTTTTTGTTGTCGCGCCTAAGCGACTGCAACTTTTATTGGCAAAAAATGGGTTGCGGTCAGGTGAGAGAGCGAGAAAGGCAGAGACGAGAGAGAGAGAGAAAGAGAGGGAGGGATAGTCTCAGGGGGTGTGCAGAAGAAGTGTGAGTGGCTTTTCAATTTCAAGGCTCATTGTGTATGACTCAGGCATTGGTGAAGCATTAAATTAACTTTAAAACTTTGCGAGCGCAACAGAAAAACAAAACAAAAGCGAAAACTAAACTCGAAATTAATTAACCGCGACAAGGCCAAAGCAATTTAATAATAAACAATGAAAAATACAAATGCTCCCCGACCACGCTCCACACTGGCAAAAATCAAGTCCTAGAGCAAATGCGACCGAGTCTCTGCAATTTAAACTTTTGCAGCATTTCATTTCCTGCCACATAACTCATAAAGCCCCTAATTACGCGAACAGCTGACGCGGACCCGAGACAAAATAAAACCAAGTAGGGTGGATGAACGGTAGAGCCAAGGGCCGGGCAAAGGAAAGAGAAAGGCGACTGCAGAGTAATAGCCCCTCAGCTATGCCCACAACAAAGACAAGTTCGCGATTTGTTATAATAAAATATATAATATTCTGTTTGCGACCGCGAATTAAATAACTTTTTCAGATGAAAATATAATATTTCGAGACTAGCTGATGCCAAAAATACACTATTAGGATAAAAAGTATTTTTATTAAATATACCTGGACATAGCTTTCAACACTTTTATGAGAACTAAAGAGGACTAGAAAAATGTTGAAATGAGGAATATCTTTATAATATATATTACAATAAGTTACTCAACAAGAGAAAGGTTATATTTATAATTACATGTAATATAATTTTTTCAGTGATGTTAAATTAGCAAAAAACTTAGTTTTATTAAAATTTAAAGCTTTTGAAGTTTCTATGAAATCTATAGAGTCATAGAAAAACTTACTCATTTTACTATGGGATACTTCATTTAACAGGAAAGATTATCCTGTACCTGAAAATCTCGTATTGCTTTATTAATACATGAAACTATTAGGTCTGACCAGAAGAAATCATAAGTTCTGTCTACTGTTGGCATATTTTCAAGATTATACAATAATATAGTTTATCATTATTAGTTATCATTTTATATTATTATAATTAGGAATTACATTATGTTATTATATTATTACTCTTTCCTTCCTCCACAGATATATTAAAAATACATTATTATTTTATACTGAGCAGGCCTGACTTTACGATATTAATTCTTGTTTGCCTTTCGATATCTAAGGGAACTTGCCTGTCACTTGAATATATCCAAGAAAGATATCAAATTGATCTGCAAGCTCATAAACAATATTTCACAGATCTATATTTCGAATGTAACTAGATTCACGGGGAACTGACGAACCGACTGACTTGTCTGAAATATCCTGCAGATTTATTTGAAATATAAATAATCAAAGCGTGTTCGCAAGTGCCACGCACGTGTACATTTTTGTGGTTTGGCCCCACTAGCTCGAAGGGAACGCCTGAAAGCATTACTTCTTCTTCTTCTTCTTCGTCTTCAACGGAACAAGCGGAACGAAACACGCAGCCTCGCCGCATGTATTTCAATTACTGCATTTCTCAGCCAGCCCCATTTGCCTGGCCTTCTGCCTGCTTCTGCAACTCCCCCTACGGGCTCGCCGTTCGAGCATCAGTAACGCGTTTGTGCGCCCCGCCCATTGGGCAGCCGCCCTCGCAAGCATTTTTTATGGATTTTTAATTTGCGCCAGGCGCGCATATTTTACTCCTCTTTTTATGTTTTTTATGTATTTTTTTGTTATTTAATGTATTTTTTGTTTTTGTTTTTGCGCGCTTTTTACGCAAATTCTTTGTTTTAATTTACTCAAGTTTGTTGACCGAAAACAAAAACTAATCAATGTGGGCGGGACAGAGGTGCTAAGGGGCTGAGAGGCTGGGTTGATGGGTTGATGGGCGTCACGTAGTAGCAAGGTGACAGAAAACAAACGACAGTCGGCTGGTCAGTTAATGAGGTCAAAGCCCAAAATAGGGTTAAACAGTGTGCACAATTTTTAATTAAACATTAAGTCTGGCAAACTTTTTGTTGTGGTTTCTATTCGACATGGCCACAAAGAGCTGCCGTCCATATATATACACTCATAAATATATAAATGTCTATATATACTTAACCGCAGAGCGCTAACTTCCAAAGGCGGAACTTGTGAAAAAGCAAGCAAAAGTTTAAAGGTATAAAAGTGTAAAAAGTGTAAAAGGGGAATCGGCTAATGAGATAGAGTTAGAAGAAAAGTTTATCTTTTTGGCATTATTTACAGCTACAACTCAGGTAGAACTTGAAATAATTTCACAGTTCTTTGTAGAACAAATAAAAAGAAGGGATTAAATTTAAAGGGATTAAAATCTAAGCGGTTTGTGGATTACAGGTTAAAGTAAACCAAGATTCAAATAACAACAAAAAAGAACAATGAGTAGCAGAGAAGAGAATAGTAAAAGTTACAGTTTTAATACAGAAGAAAAAATCTTTCGTTATGCTTTCGTTTTTCTTGATGAATTAAAGACGAATAGAAAAAAATAAGTCAACAAGAATAAAAGTGACGGGAAAAATATATATTACAATATAATAGAGACAACACTAGGTATGATGATTAGCAAGTAAGAGTGTTCTATTCGAGATTGCTCAACTAGGAGATCCCCTGAAACCGGTTTTTTATGCATACCTAACAAACAATACCTATACCTGCATAAGCACGCGCTCTGCTAACTGCGAGTGCGCTTAGGCTACAGTATGGGCTTTACTATGGGAAATTGATTGTGGAATAATTGTTGTCAATGAACATTCCTTTATCAAACTTTCATAGGAAGATTATAACATGTATATGTGCTTTTTGCAAATTTGGGAGCAAGGGGACGTAGAATCTAATACCTAAAAATTACGAAAGGTCCGTATATGGACCTACTTTGAAAATTTGATATCTATAGCTCTAACGGTATACAAAGCGCGCTTAGAAAACGAAGTCAAATTATCGATTATTATCGATAAAGAAGAAACGGGACGAGTTATCGAAAAAAAATATGATAAACTTGTACTGCTCTACCCAAGTATACATGTAAAGTGATCACGAGATCTCTCGAGATTATGAGGTCCTACTCATGAGGTCGGATAGTTTTATTGGAATCCTATTTTGATAGAAAGTATACAAGTATATACCTTTTTCTTAAAACTTTCATCTCTCGAGTATTAAATTCTGTGTGTTAAAGGCTGCCTATATTTAGATTTATTATTTTAAGATCGTTAAACTTGTTATTATACTTATCAAGAAAATTCCTTAAACTCAGTCAATATATGTATAGATATTAATAACTGTTGTAATTTCCAGAAGTTGAATATATAATTATATTATCTGCCTGCCAAGTTCAAGTATGACCTTTACTCAAAGCAAGAGCACATTAAATTTAATGCAAAGTCGTTAACAGTTATAATTGCATTTTTATATTTTTTCAGATAACATTTCTCAACTGAACGAAACAACGATATTTAACTGAACAGGCTAAACTACAAATTTTAAATTTAACAATACCAACTGCGACCAAAGGTTTCTCAAGCTCTTTCTAAAGCGAAAAATTCACAAAAAGCTGAAGTCGTATTCAAATGACGTAAAATAAAATAAAAACTGAAACTCTGGCTGAAAAAAAAACACCCGCTGAAACTGCGTAGCCAGAAAACCGGAAATTAAATTTGCAACAGCCGTAACCTCACAAAAAATAAAGCAAAAAATTAAATAAATAAAAGTAGTGCAAGCAAACCACAGTAGGAAAAGTAAAAATAAATAACATTAGAAAGAGAGCGAGAGATAGAGAGAACCAAAAAAGAGAATTAAGAAATTTCGTTAGCAAATATTTGCAGAGATTAATGAAAGTGGATTAGAGACGAATTTCCAAAATCAAAAACCAGATAAAAGAGGCACAAATATCTTACACATAACAAGCGGGAACGAGAACGAGGACGAGAACAAGAGAGTGAGAGAGAGGGAGGGCGACTAAGTGTGTGACAAAGACAGCGAGTGCTGCTGAGCTTGGCTGAACTTTGACCCACTCGACGCGTTTGTCTTTTGGCTCTTAGTGTTAATCACGGCAAACGTGCCAGGACGAACAGGTCGACCAGGCGGTGGCGTGGCGAGGGCCAAGCCGGGTGCTGGCTACTTAAAACCCCGGGCGACAGGCCAACACATTGTTGCAGACACTTTCGCTCTCGCAACAGCAGCAACAACATCACCAGCAACAATTTGCAATTCAAACTAAAAGCAAAGCAAAGCAACAACAAAAAAAACCAAGGACATGGACTCGTCGTCGTCGTCGTCGTGCTTGTCGCTGTTTGTCGCGTTGATCTTCCTTGTGATAATTAAAGGTGAGTGCAACCTTTTCAATTTCAGAAACTCACACTTCCACACACAAACAAACACAAAGAAAATTTCATTCATTCAAAATGAAATTATTGTTAACTTTAATTAATTAATGGATTCGGAATGCTAATGCTATGAAAAGAGGTTTTCACCTTCAGCTGAGATATTTAGCTGAAAAAATTAAAGTTGCGACAAATAAATAAGTAAAATTTAAGGAACTTCAAGTAAGTATGCTTTGTTTTAAATAGCCAAAATATGATCTAGGAACACTGAATAACAAATAAGATCTTTATAATAATAAAATAATTATTAATATAATTAATACTTTCCTAGATTGTATCAATTAAAGCTAACAATTAAAATGTAGGGCATTTAGTATGTAATCAATCAATCAGAGAGTCACAAAAATTTGTTTCATATATTTAGGAAAGTGCTATTTGTTTTTCCTAAGCATTTTATTGAAATAATTGTATAATAATTTAATGCCCTGACTTTCTTACTTATTCGCAATAAATATATTTTAAGGATAAAGATATATTAACAAACATGCAAAGTAATCGATTTTAAGTAGAAATAAGTAATCTCTTAGATTATAATTTGTTATTAAGCCATCAGTCAGCCAGTCATTCAATCTAGCATTCAAAATAAACATAGAAGTGGAAACTTTTGAATACATTTTCATCTAGTTTCCGTACCTGTGAAGTTTCATTGCTGTCTGTAAACTATTCTCAGACATATATGATATTTGACTCAATTTTCATCAATATTTATGAACAACTTTGCGCATGTTCTCTGTTTTGCTTGGTTCGTTCCACATAAAAGTTGAGAGGTCCTTGTCGGTGCAAATCCTTGTGGGCCACTATCAATTTGAAAGTGCACAACTTTCAGGGCTCTGCATAAATCTTCTTGTCACATTACTAACATGCCACAAAGCGCGGCGCTGACTGTTGCACTCGCATCGCCCAACGCCCATCTATGGCCACCCCCTGCGCTTACTACCTAGTTACGTGCCAGCACATTATTCAATTCCACATCGGATTTTTCAATTTTCTTTGCCAACATTTTCACGGTGCTTTAAGCAGACCAAACAAAGGAAGCCCCCGAACGACAAATGTAAAAGCCACACAAGCTAAAGCTGTGTGTGTGTGCGTGGCTATATAGAGCTGGGGTATATATAACTATATAAGCATATATATATCTTTCTATTCATATGTATAGCCATACTACATATGGCAGCTGGATGGGTGTATTCCCTAGTAGCCCGCTATAAATTCACATTGTCGCCATCGCCCATGGAGATCGCCCCGAGGCAGAAACTTGGCCATATTTTTTAGTTTGCTCCAGCAGCAGCTCGGCAATCGCAAAAAATATATATATATATATTCATATAGAAAAAGTCGCGCGGCAATGAGACAAATATTTTGGATAGGAAAAAAAGACAAAGAGAAATGAAATAAAATACTCGCACAATTGTCAGAGTGAGCCCCAGGAGAGCCTACTTCAAATCTACAGATGCTCCCCAATGTGTCACACACACACACACACACACACACTTAACTGTACTCGTACACACACACTCGCAGCTTTTCAAGTTTTCTAATTTTTTTTTTTTTTTTGTGAGTTTTTTCTTTTTTTTGCATTCAGTCGAGAAGTTGTTTTTTCTAGCTCGTTGAGCTGCGTTGCGAATGGGAGTCGAGTCTCATGTGTTTGTCAAAAAAAGAAAGATAGAAAAAAAGAAGAAAATAACAAGCAACTGCAACGCACGATTTTCAATTGCTCGCAATGCTCCACTTGGATTGTTTCCACCAGGCAGCAACAAAGTGCATTAGCATTAAGTGGCAGGCCCGTGTGGGTAGCAAGTGCCACAAAAGCAAATGCCACACAAAATTGTAAGAAAACAATTTCCATTGATTTTCATCCAATATACTAAATAGGTAATTCTTATTAATCAAAAGTTACTTGTGTTACTCTAAGGCATTTAAAGAGCTTTAAGGTAATTTTTGATTTTCCAAACATATTCTTATTACATCCCTATCCGAACTATGGCTTGTTTTCAGTTTCATGTTAAATCTGATATCCCTAAACATATACCTACTATTATACACATGCAACACAAAGTTTTTAGTCAGTAAATTCTCGTTTTTTTTTTTTTAAACTTCATAAATAAGTGCTTCGTGTTAGGTATCCACATTGCATATTTAACAAGTGGGAAAGTTCCAGTCGCAGGTGGTCGACTAGGAAATACCCTGAAAACCCCAACCGATATACATTTGTACTCCATTGTAACTTTGGGATTACACTTTTACACGCCCATATCTGTTAGTAATCGATTAATATATAGGTTTTAACTGAAATATTATACCCTGACTTGAGTTAAAGAGTTCAGGGTATTACAAGAAATTGCCTTAATGTCGTTCAATAAATCTTATGCAACAATTCGTTCATTAATTATTCATTTGCATTGAAATTTATTGCAATGCAGTGGAAAAGCCATTTAATTAAAGCTTTTTTTTATCATTTTCTTTTCTTAACTATATCTACGAGTGCTTATCTCTCATCTTATGCGGCATTTTACTGCAGTGCAATCGAAAGACTTTAAACGAAAATGCCTCGCAAATTGTTGCCGTAATCCTGTGCCTCATTGTTAATTATGGCTTCAGCTGCATATCTTTGACTAAATCCATTGCAATTACGTGAGCTGCTGTACTCGAGTGGAAACACAGCACAAAAGTTAAAACTACTTCGCTGTCTTCAAAACTCCTTTTGTTTATTAAGGCTTCCTGATTTTTGCTTTGCACTTAAATAGTAGTTAAAGCTCGCTGTGGCAAATCTTTGTTACTAGTGCTTCCTGTACGCTTCCTCAATCCAATTCTCTCTCTCTATCACTCTTTCTTTGTCGATGACTCGCTGGCTGTCTCTGTAGCAAAGACAAAGACTAATGAAGATGGCATTCCCACTCGCATTCGCATTCGTATTCGCATTTGTATTCGCATTCGCATTCGCATTCGCATTCAACTTCGTGGCAGGACAAATATTTTCAATAAGCTTCATTGTAACAAACTGCGCACTGATTGGAAAATCAGCAGTTGAAAATTGCCCAAAAAGGAGGACAGCAGCAGTTTGAGAATGTGGAGGCGACGGCGTAGCTGTGGGCTGAGGGGAAAATACAATATTTCAGAGCTTCAGCCAAATGCTGTCAACTTGTTGTTGTTGATATTGCCGTTGCTGTTGGCTGCCAGTTGGTAAGCGCATAAATTTCATGGCAATTCGAGCGGCTCTGCGCACCTTGAAGCTGTCCTTTCAACTCTCTCTCACTCTCTCTCTCTCTCTCTCTCTCTCACTCTCTGTCTCCCTCCTGTCTACATATATATATATTGCCGGTCATATATTTTCTTCTTAAGGCATTTTATGCATTGCGAAAAATTTAAATGACATAAATTTCTATTGGATTTTCGTGGGGTGCAAAGCCAAAAGCCAAAATGTACATTCAAAATGTCCCCAACATATTTTGGGCTTTCATTTACATACCGAAAGTGCTTTTAACTATGGCTTACGTTAGCCCAGTGGCGTTTGTAAAGGGGCGCGGCTAACATATAGGCAAATGCTGTTAGTCTGGCAATTAAATTCAAAAGTTTCAATTTAAGAATTTCATTATGAAACAATCTTAAATTAACCGTACATTAACGTTTGGCAGCAATGGTGATGCAACTGGCGAATAACTTGGCACCCACTAAAAATTCGGACGCCCCTTTGGGAGACGCCACTGACGCGTGCAGGTAATGCGGATAATCCGAGCTGAGGGGAGTCGTCGGCGACGACTTCCACTTCCGCTCAAACTGCACGCACAGGACAACTTTCAAGGCCGTCAGCGGGAAGTCACCCAACTACCCCACCACCTAACCGCCCTCGTTCTACCTCCCACTCAGTCGTAAAGCAAACTGCACTGTAAGAAAAACAAGTCTTAGTTATGCGCTCTGCACTTCCGTGGCGCCGAAGTCAACTTCTTCTCTTGATTTTCGAGTCCCCAGACGTAGCCTTGCCCCAAGTCTGTCTCTTTCGAGAGGGAAGAGCGGATCCGATGGGCGCTAGGCGCTTGGCGCTGGGCAGTGGGCGGGGCACCTGTAGGGCATCACATGAGTCAGCGCTGCCGCCACTAAACTTTGCGAATAAGCATTTTTTATGCGGCCAATCCCTATCAGAGCTCCCCAACACCCAGTTACTGTCCCAGCTCGTCGCTAGATCGTAAAAGAAAAACTTAGTGCCTGCGCCTAAATAACCGTAAACGGCACTCGTGGGCCTCCCACACAACAACGACAACATCAACAGCAACAACAACAACAACAACAACAACAACAACAACAAACTTGATAAGCATAAATTTGCTGTAATTTAACGCATTCAATTACAAAAACAAAAAGAATTCGCGAGCGCCTTGCGACTTACTTAAAAATGTCATAAAATGAGAACAAGTAAGAGCCTCATAAAGGACAATACTCGACAATGGGATCCTGCCAGACCTTATCAAATTTCCAGCAGCAAAAAACAAAAAAACAGGCAAAGCGGCCTACCCGACTGAGCAATCAGCTGTAATCAGCTTTAACTATATATATAAAAATGTACTAAGCAAATAATAAAATTAAATAATTAAATAAAATACGAATAAGCAAAAATTTAATGAGCATATAAGATGAATATAAAATAATATATAAAATGAATAAAAAGTATATAGAAAGGTATGAGAAGAATTTTCAAAATAATTGATATTAGATTTGTTTGGTTTTTATTTTATTCTTATTTCTGTATGATTCCATAATATTTATTCAACGAAATCTGTCTAAAAATCGAAACATTTGAGAGATCGCATCGGAGTTTAGTTTGTATCCTATCCTGTACCTCCGCTACACAGTCGTCCTATGTGAGATGTTTATTATGGCTACTCTTATTGACTTAAGAAATAGCTACCGTATAACCTTGGCTCAAGCGAAGTTGTGTAATAGAGATTCTTGTTCAAGTAGTAGGGACTGATATTAGATAAAAGACTGATATTCAATCTAAAATCTAAAAGAAAGCAACTAACTCAAAAACATTGTAGATTAAACTGGCAATAAAACCGAAGCTGCAGATCAAGCTTAAGTTAAAATATATTTAGTATATATTCAGAGTTCTCTTATATATTATTATTATTATATTATTTATATTATTTAAATATACAGATCTTCAAATATTTAATGAGAGGAATACTTTTAAAATTAGTTTATTTGATTGCCATTATTTGAAACAAACTTACCTTCATAAGTTTAATTTAATATTTTTTTTATAGCATCAACTAGAGAATATTTATTTAAACAAACTATAAAATGCGATTACTGGCGTAATGTTAGTCAGCCGCAAATATCAGCGCCTTAACATAATTTCAAAACGAATGTATTGCCCACTTAGAGCCTAATTGTATTTGATATACAGAGAGAAACCAAGTATCAAGTCGACTGTAAATAGAGTTTGCTAAAAGCAGGATATATACACATATATATGTTCATACGTATCAATATACTTAAGAGAATATATTTGTTGCCAAATTAAAATCCAGACAATTCTCAGCTGTTTGCTAGCCACTCGATGGTGGCGCTAAAAGCGTTTAAAATGAAGAGTTGCCATTGAGGTAAAAAATAAAAATAAAAAAAATGGTTGGTGAGGGGGGAGGAAGCAACTGTGCAGGGGCGTGAGCGAAAAAAGATGGAAATAATTGTGCCCAAGGCGACTACAAAGCGAATTACAAACAGAGCTCAGAGCCGCGCGCGTTCTTCTCTCACTAAAACACCCTCCCACCGCCCCTCGCTCTCTCTATGTCTGTCTCGCTCTCTCTGTCGGCGGCCCTGCGGCGCCGAGGCGCCTTAATGTATGCAATGCCCGCGTCAGCCTAAATGAATGTGAATGTATATATATATATATATATATTGTATATGTGTGTGCGTTTTAGGTATGTGCGTGTGTATGTGTCGGTGTAGACAACCCAATTGACTTACAAGCGACGTTTTCCACCTGCCCAAAAAAATCAACACACACACACACACACACACAGACAGAAACACAAAAACATGCAAATTTCAAGGCACAGCGCGAGTTGTTGCCTTTGTGTCGCTTTTGTTGTTGTGCGGCGATTTGCATAGGCAAAGCAAAGGAGGCTGGGGAGGGGTGGGACCGGGTGCTGCGTTGGGTGCCCAGGCAACAGCTACAGCTCTGTCTCCATGGTGACATTAACAAAGTGGCAGGCACAGGGAGGGATCTGTTGTGCAGCTTTTAGTCGGTCAGGTGAGCGTCAAGGAGCCGAGGAGCCGAGCCGGCTCGACCCAATGACTGACTGTGCCACATCGTGTGGCATTGAGTTATTTCGTGCCACAATGAATAACACACAAAAAAAGAAGAAGAAGAGGAAGCTGGAATGAGCAACAGCGCTCCAGACGCATCCAGGCGGCACTGGGCACAAGGATTTTCAAGGATATGCGGGGATGCGCATGTTTATTCCCGTTTTTCTGCCACATTTTTACGCTCAATTCCAGTGAGTCCTTCACAAACATAAACTCATACACACACACACACACACATACACAAAGATGTATCGTGAGAGCAGCAGACGCTGGCGTCTCTTTCACTCAAAGCTGCGTAGGTTCATTCAATAGATTTTTACTTATATAAATAAAAAAAAATATATAAATATATATTTGTATATTAATACTTAATATAAAAATATATTTTTTTTTTTCGCACATATGTATACAGTATTGCCCAAATTTTTAAGGATGATTATTAGCTAGTATTATTTATTATCATTTATATAGTAAATCGAAATTTCATTTTGTAATTTTTTTTAATTTAACTTTAAAATTTTTTAATTTATCCTGATTTATATATATATTAATATTCTATTTTATTAAATAAAGTCTAATATTCTTTATCTATATCTTTAAAATGATTTTTATATACATTCAGTTGGGTTATACTTCGTCCTCAAAAATTTTATTTTAAAAATGTATCATATTAATTATTTAATTTTATATATAATATTGTATTGTATTATATTAATATTATAATATTTATTATTGTATACATTATATAAATGTAAATTAATAATGGAAATTAATGTTATAATGTTTTTGGGAGAATGTGTGTGAAATCTGGACGATTTTCAGAGTGGACGTTTGGAAACCTATTTCAAATAGTAGAGACTGTGGAAGTGCAAATGGAACAAAATTTTTTAAATAATAATTTACAATCATAGGGCTGATTAAACAGCCTGAAGATGCATGTAATGATTGAAATATCAGTGATGCGCAGGAATGAGAGAATCTTCGACACCTCTATTCCCAGTTTTTAATTAAATTCAAAAATATTTAAGTATATTTATAATTATTTGTAATTGCCAATTCTGTTTATTTATTTATTTTTGTTCATATTACCAATGATTTATTTAATTATTTTTGTCAATTCAATAATAAAATTGGTTCAGGTAATTTAAAGATTTCACGTGCAAAACTTTCCCTAGTTATATGCATCGCACTGTATTGATCGATGTGTATAGGCAGCATCAAGTGTGTATTTTGGTGCTGTGTGTGTGTTGAGCTTATAATTGACAGACAGCTGAATTTTTTATGTGTTTTCCGTCTGCGTGGGCAGCAGCCGAAAAACCAGTGACGGAGGCGGTGTTAGTAGCTCGAAAACTCGGTCTCGGACTTCGAATCCGAGTCGAATTTCGTACTCGAATTGAGGGGGGTCTGAATTATGGCCATTAGAGTTTGTCAACGAGCCTGGTTGTGCAGTAGTTGGCAGTTGGCAACTGTAACTGCAAAGTGCGTTGCCATGTCGTTTAATTGAACCAAAACGGGCAGCGTTTTAATTAAGAAATATGCAAAGAGAGAAACTGCAGAGTAGTGCAGGCAGCCACAGTGTGGCAGACAAGCCCATCATCAGCTGGTTAACAGGCCACAGCCCCACAGCCCCACAGCATCCAAAAGCCAAATCCTAGCCCAGGCACAATTGTCACGGCATTCCGCAAGTATGTCAAGGATGCTGTCGGCAGCTAGTGCAGGAGGCAAAGGGCAAACAGCGTGCACCTGGCCGACGTGTGTGTGTATGTGTGTGTGTGTGTGTGTATGTGTGTGCGTGTGCCCCATTCTCGGCTAAAAGCCAAATGGCGTTTTGTCATATCAGCTGCTCGTTAGCCGTGTCAAGAGCAGGGGGGTTAACACTGCGGCTAGTGCAGGTGTCTCTTCATCTAATCGACATAACTGCGGCTGAGGCGCCGGCGCCGTCCCCGTCCCTATCCCCATCCCCACCTCCTGTCGTCGGTCTGTCTAAGTGCCAAACAATGATGAGCATAAAATGCTTTAAGTTGCTCCAGCTCAAGAGTGCAGTTCCACATAATGTGTGTGAGAGCAGCCCCGGGCAGCATTAGAACGTCTGCCTGGGAATTAAATTAAACAAAAAATGTTTGCAATTGGCTTAATAAAGAGAACTTATGGAAATGGCAGAGACGCGAAACAAAAAGAGAAACTTCAAATATAAATAGATAGGGAAGATAGGAAAAGTGAAATAAAATACCAAAATTAAAGGAAAGGCGAAAAGCTAAATGAAAAGTTCAGATCAAAAGGAAATGCTTTTGAAAAATTGTATTTGCAATGGAAGAAGCAGAGGTCGAACTTATATATTCGAAGAAATCCAAGTAATCAAAATAAAGTAACAGAATCAGACATGCAAGAAGATAATACTTATTTTAGACTAAATGTCGTAAGCTTTCACGCAAACCTGCTAAGTAAAAGGTTAAGTCAGAGAGTGAAGATAGATAGCAGAGCACGCAAAGTAGGAAATAAAAAAAAAGCTTTTCAAGCAAGTACAATTCTTAAACCAATCGAGAAGAACGTTGCAGGCGTTCATAACCGACTGCAGAATACTAATACAAGTAGTATATATATTTAAAATCTCCAGCATTAAAAGTGCTAAAGTATAGCAAAATTGGTGGAAAAAGCAATATATACAGATCTGATTTTCCACGCCCGTAGTGGGCGGATTGGGAAAATCTTGCCACTTTATAATTCGAGGGTATACATGATTAATGTTCCAAATTAAAAAATTGCACAAAAACAATATATTTATTCACTTTCGTGAATTAGTATAAAAATTCACTTTCATGAATGAGTATAAAAATTATTTGATAAATATTATAAAAAATAATAAAAGCCATTTAACATAATCGTGTGATTATTGTAAAAGAGTATATAACTGTATCTTATTAAAAAAAAAAAGAATGCACAGATATAACTTTATTGTAAACAATTTGCTTTAATAGAATTGAACTGGTCTATCTATAAATATCTGATTCAATTTGAGTATTCCAAAAGGAAACGTGCATTGTTATCAAAGCAACTATTATACTGCCATACTGTTATACTGTCATACGCTAAAAATAAAATGAATATGACAGGCTCGAATGCATATTCAGCCAAATTCAAATTTAATTGTTTATCTTTAATGCAATTTATTCAAAAAAAACATAAAAAAAGTAAATGCCAATGAAATAAATTTTATAAATATGCTTGAAAATCTCGTTACTAACGCAACATTTATCAAATGTAACGGAAAATATATATACCGTTCATTGTAGATGGTTTATTTGATATATTTATTTATGCTTTTTATGGCATCTATCAGGCTTTGTGGCATTATTTATGATACCAGAGTCCTTCCGTTTCTCTCTCTCTCTCTCTCTCTCTCTCTCTCTTTTTGTCTCTGTCTTAATCTACGTCTCTGACTAACAGAAACTCCAATGTCCATTAACCAAATAGACACACCAACACATACACGCCGCGCACACACCGCACGCACACTCCCTCTGGTGCAGTTTGGCTGGTGTGCGTGTGCGTTGCTCTGTGGCACACCTTGGCCCCTTAATGTATGCAATAAAGCTCAAGTGTAGCGCCGAGCTTGTGGCAGCCTCTGTTACCTGCTACAGCCACAGCTGCCTGCCACAGCAGCTGCCTGGCTGTAACAACGCTTTTTGGTAGCTAACCTTCACTTTCACCACCTGACATATACACTCGTGCAACTTTGTTGCATTTGCAGCTAGAACGACAATTGCATTGTTGTCCCCGACCATCGGCCCCCTCTCCACTCACCTGTCCTTGTTGTAATTACATTTTGTTTTACTCGTGTGTTGAGGTTTTTTGTTCAGCGACCTTTTTTTTTGAGAAGCATGCCACATGCCACCTGCCACCCTGCCCCGCATCTAGTTGTTTATGCAAGTGGCACTGAGGGGCATGTTGCGCTGTGTGTGTTCTGTGAGTCCGTTGTGAGCACATGAAATTCATGCGTGATTTTTATTGTCCTGTTGGGTGTGTGCGCACATAAAATAATGTTTATGCATGTGTGGCTGGTTGTGTGTGTAAGTGCGTGGCAGCAGCAACAAGTTATAACAAGTTATACAAGTAAAATGTCATTGAGCATGCCACACCCCACCCCATCCACGCCCAACACCCAACGTTCAACGCCCAACGTTCAACGCCCAAAGACCAACGCCCCCGGGCCCCGTACAAATTGTAAACTTTATTGAATTCCTAGCGCTTTATTGTGTGGAAAATTTATCGTTTCAATTATGCAGCAACAACTGAGCTATACATATATATATTTGTATATATTGGTGTATATACATATATGTACATATATGTTTTTTCATCAGGCATGCGATTCTTAACTCGAATTGTCTGCCTCGTATTGCTGTATATTTTGTGGAGCACCCGCACGCACTCTCGCTCACACGCACAACCAATGCAGACCTTGACTCAAGACCGAGCTCTCGAGCTGAGCTGCCCAAGATCCGTGCTAACTGCATTGACTTTGACATTTATGGAGCAGGGAAAGCAGTCCACACACATGCAGCCCCTCTCCAACACACACACAAGCATACAGAGAGTGAGAGGCAGAGAGTGGGAGGCAGGGAGAGTGAGTGTGTGCGCCCCTGGCATACTCAATGCGTATTCTCATGTCCCCAGGGCCGATGCTGCGTATACGCAATTTGCGTGCATCAACTAGCAAACAGGTGAAATTGGTTCAACCAGCGTTGCCAAAGTAATGGCTACGTAATGCCTATATGCATATGAGATAAGGACAGAAGCAAAAGGTTACGTTCATAAACTATATAATCCGCATAAAGTCAAGTAAATTAATTGGAAGACACAAATAATACCATAAAATTGAAAATATATGATTATATACGTGTCGTGTGCATATCAATAGGAGTATATAAATATATATATATATATATATATATACTCCTATTGATATGCACACGACACATATAATCATATTTTTTCAATTTTATATTTTATATAAATATGTATATATATATATATATTTATATTTATTAACGGCGTAATGTTAAGTCCTATAAACTATTTGATAAGGGTTTGACACAGTTGCCAATTTTTTAACTCGGCGTTGAATCCTTACAAAGAAAATAAGGTATCTCAACAATACAAGAATGTTAAAATATAAATAACTAAGCTTAATAATTGGATTTTATTTTAAAGAAATTGTTAATATATAACTAAAGTGTAATTGAAGTATCGTTAATAAATTTTGCTCAGGTAGGCTTTTAATATTGTATATTTGAGCAGATTATAAAATTAATGATAGTTGAGACTTCTTATGCTTTCACCTAAAAATATCTTTCCTTTCAAATATACCTGATATTAATTAACAAGTTAATTGAATTTACAATCCTTGAGCATCGCATTAATTGGAATTCAACGATTTGCTATGCCAATAGAGAAGCCCTCTCACAATTGTTTCAACAATGCAGAGTGCAGAGTGCTGAGTGCGAAAAAAATGGGTCAAGGTTAAATTAGGTCAACTAACGTGTACCTTGTCGAGTTGAATGCTTTTCCGAGTCGCCTCTTCAGCGCTGTCAGCCGACCCCGCCCGCTGTTACTGCCCTCACTCTCTCTTACTTTCCCTTTTTTTCACTCTCTCAGTGGCCTTCTTTCAGAGCATTCACAGCAAAATGGTTGTCAGCTAATAAGTAAATTAATTCTTAAAATAATAATAATAATTATAAACAAAAAACAACAGAAAGAATGAAAGGAGTGAAAAGAAGTGAGTAAATAAAAGTTGTTTGTTGTTTAATGAAGAGCCAAACTAAAAAGATGTGCTGAAAGTAAATGTATTGCTAAAATAGTATAAAGCTTTTTCCATATGGTATCTACTAACTATTTGCTCATTGTTCATTTCTTTAGAAGTAACCGAAAAGTAATTTCATAATTCATAATTCTGTGCAGCTAATACAATAATTGTTTAACTATATATATTTTTAGAGTATATAATTTCCATTTGTCAGATTTTCAATATTCGTTTTAAAATAAACCGCCAATACCCTGCGTCTGTTCTTTAAAAAGCTTTCAATTAAAACAGATCTACATGGCTCATTGACATCCAGTCGCCGGCTCAATGCCCCTAGGGTATATATATATATACCATAATAAAGGTAGTATATGAACAGGTCCCTTACAGTGAGCAATCAAACTGCCATATACAATCCCTTCAATTCCTCAGTTTTTTTTTCTGCTGTGCGAAAGGACAATACAATTCTGATTGAAGCAAGCAATAAGCTCACAAATAAAAAGTGGGACAGAAAGAAGGATTGCCTGACGGAAACACTCGGAGATTTCATTTTCTGTTTCTCTTTTGTTGTTGTTCTTGCTATTGTTGTTGTTGGTCTGACCTGCATCAATTTGTTGTCTCTAAGGTTGGTACAGCGAAAGCCTTTTCCAATTGTTTGTCATATTTTCGCCCGTATATATAATATATACCTATGTACACATATAGCTATCCAATAAAAATGTAGTAAATTATGTCCGTTCGTCCCACTGTACCTTTTCTCTCTCTCTCTCGCTCTCTCCCCTTCACTGAGGTTAAAATGGCTGCAATCAAAAATACGCTTGATTTTTTACATCCTTACCAAAAGCGCACTATCAATATTATGAGATTTCGCGTCCTCTCTGCCCCAGCCACACCCCTGCTTCTTTGCTTTGTTGATGACTTACATATGACTGTGTATGTGTGTATGTGTATGTGTGTGTGTGTTCGAGAGAGTGTGGGAAATATTGCAAATGTAATATGCTTGTTGGAAAGGCGGAGCCCTTTCGACCGGGAATTGGTGTCGGATGGGTTTGCAACGTGTGCTAAGCCCTCAGCCACGCCCCCAGCCCCTGTCTATATTTTGGGCTCGGCGCAGCAATTCAACATTTTTGCTACACTCAAGTAGACACTCGACGGGTTGCGCCATAAAAAAGGCAAGTGTGTTAATATTTTGCAGTGATAAAATACGAAACACCCTGTATTCTAGAATACGTATTTATTTATTGAGGTATTTTGGAAATTTTTCAAAAATTATTTATCGAATTTAACGAAAATTAATATTATATGTTTTTGAATAATTTTAATAAAAATTGTAAAATGTCAAAATTTTATTTAAGTATTAGGAAGTATGTCAAAAAACTATTGAAAAATATATTTTGTTATTAAAAGATATATAAATTATATTTTATGCTTTTGATATTGATAAATGGTTATGAAAATGAACAACAATCAGTGCAATTTTTGTTCATTTATTTGTTGATTCAAACTTAACTCTGATATTCATTTAAAGGATTCAGGATTTGCAGGGTATTTAAAGCGCGGCTTGCGGTATTTTCAGGCATTTTAAAAATTGATTGTAAATACCAGGCTGAGGCGGCGAGTGCGAAAATATTTCGCGCACGTTGAACCTCCCAGCTGGCTGCCTGACAAACCGAATGAATGACTGGCTGGCTGGCTGGCTGACTGTCTGCAGACTGAATGACTGAATGACTGAATGACAGACTGACATGCAAGGCAGACTGACGGGGCGTCTGGGTGCAAGTGTGTCAATGTGTGAGCATGTGAGCAACCGCATGCTGTTGTCTATGAGTGTGAGTGTGTGCATGTGTGTTTGTGTGTTTGTTGGCAATTTCCGTTTCTACATTTCCGTTCGTTTTGTCACGTAGTTTATGAATGAATTTAACTGCTGTCGGTGGGACGACAGCGACAAAGAAAAGAGACAGAGACAGAGACAGCGACAGCGACAGCGAAGCCGACGTCGATGTTGAAGCGGCTATAAAGCTTGTTGATATGTTTTAATGAGCACTTTTAACATGCATGCACACACTCACATGTGTGGGTATGTGAGTGCGTCTGTCTGTATGTGTGTGTGTGTTTGTGAGTAAGTGGCACACATAAAACTAACAAGAAAATAACAGGCAGCTTTGAGCTGTCGAATATTTAATATCCTTTGCTGCTATACACGAGATAAGCATTAGATTTCTATACAAATAATCTATTCGTGGGAGTTGATTCCTATGGCAACTGCCATGATTTTAATAATATTTTACGCGCATATTAAATGCATACCAGACTCAATAATGAAAAGATTTAAAGCAAAGTTCATTTCATATTATATTATTGCTGACATTCTGCAATGAAATACTAACATTTTTAATAACTCTTTTAAAATCAGTTATATAATAGGTTTTATCGAGCTACCATGCTGAAATTAGTCTTATAAATTAAGAGTTAAGTAAAAGTAAAATGACATTAGTGTTACCTTATATTTTTAAGTTAAAAAAGATATTAAAAGAAAGTAAACATCTCAATGACATTTTAATCGTACCTATGTCAGCTGATGATTAAGTGATTATGTTATTGTCAAAAGAACCAGTTAATTTAATTAATTTGAATTTCTTAAATATTTATCAATACTTTTACCTGTAGAAAAAGGCTAGAAGACGGATAACATGGACACAAGTTTATTATTTTTAAAGATAGCTAAGCGTAGAACGTTGCAAATTGAATCACAAAACTTTAATACCGATCACAAAAAGTAAGCGAAAAGAGTTTGAGCAGCTGAATGTCACACGACGGCCGCACTCGGCATTTAAAAATGCACCGTAAATTGTTCACATGGCTTTTCTGTCCCACTCAGAGGCGCCTTTACAGCCAACCCACCGACCCCACTCGACTGAGAGCACACTTTTTGGCCAACAAAAGAAACTTTTTTAATTACATTTTTCATTTCCTGCACACATTACGTATACGCAACGTTCGCCGCAGGCACGAGAAACAGTAGGGACGTGGACTAGGGGTGGTAGAAGCTTTTGTAACAGTCTTTGTGTCCAATAAAAGTGACAAAAAATTGCTTATTGGCTGGCCGAGATTGAATGTGCCTAATGTCGTTTAATATATACGTATGTACTAGATATATTTAGCTCTCCACTGACTTGGATCTGTTGTCCTTTGTGGCTGGGTGACTAACTGTGCGACTGGTCGACAGCTTTGCTCGTTTCTTAAACCAAAGAAAATAGAAAAAAAAACAAACCAAAAGCAAAGAAAAAATACAAATCTGAACAACAATGCTGTCAATAACAAGCCAATATGGAACTGTCCCTACCAAAAGCGTGGGCCAAACATACGAGCGAGGACAGATCGAGAAGTTGTTGGTTTATTTTACTTTATGAGAATTCAAAAGTGTGAAAAATTGGGAAATAATTTTAGTATATGTATGACATTTTTATAACATTTTCAAAATGAATCAATTTCCACTAGAGAATTTGTTTAATATAGTTCAATATAATGGTAAAACTTTTATGAAACTATCAATTCTTTGAAATAATTTAAAAGGGAAGGCAGACATCAAGCTTAACTTAGTTGTCGTTCTACGCTCCTTCAACGACATTTACTTAGGTGCTTTTGATTATATAAAAGTCTTACTTACCTAGAATTTATAGCAAACCTATAAAACTGCACTCGCTGTACCAGCTGCCATCATGAATTGTACTTGTTGTCTGCAGCATTTTGACTGCTTTAGTCCGAAAAAATAATCCGACGGACAACTTGTTAGACGCTTGGCTTGAGGGGTCGAATGAGAGGCGGGGGATTGAGAAAAAGTCGATGTTTCCTGCGGGCCAAGCGTAGAGAGAGCTCTTGTTGCCAAGACAGTAGCCGCACAGCGATTTATGTTCTGGCCAGTTGCTGTGGTCTTCTTCTTCGTCTTCTGCTTGTTGCTGCTGTTGTTGCTGGTGTTGCTCGAGCTGTCGAGCTGTTCCGCTGTCCATGTGCTTCCATAAGTTCATAGACGCACTCAGCTTGATTCTTGGAATTGTGTTCGGCTGCCGAGAAACGAGCTACCATAGACCTAAAGGCATTTTACTTATGAGTGTCATGCGTTGGAAAATCTGTGCGGATGCTGCAGGAAATGTGAGGCTGCAGCCACTATGCAGATACTCTCTCTATACACATTTTGAAAATGGGTATGGAGAATTGCTAATGTGTTGATGGATCTAAAGAGATATACCAAGAATATGTATAATGATATGTATAGGTATAGATATAATATAGGATATAATATATAGAGGCAAAAGTCTCGGTATAGATAAAAATTTTGGTGGAAATATAGGTAATTTTTTTTTTAGCTTTAGATATATATATTGGTATAGGAGTGTATGTAAATAGTTGAAATTGATTTAAGAACGGTACATAAGATGCACAGTCCATCAGACTGAATTTACTTTTAGGTATATATATATATATTAAATATTGAATCTCGAATTTTTACTATTTATATATATTTATACATTAACAATAGGAGTTTCAATATTGAATTAGTTGTTCTACTTTTTATATTTATTCATTTTAGTATTTATTATTTTGTCAAGTCAAATAGTTAGCTAAAAAACCGAAAGATTCCTATTTACAATAGATATAAGGACTACCATAGAGATTTGCTATGACGCATATATACCATTTTGTCTATATAGTAACTTTTTAAATATTTAATAATTGAATACATAATGAATGAATAATGCAGTTTATTCATATATACATACATGGATATGGTCCATTTCAGCATTAGAAACGTGATTTTGATTAATGTAAAGTTGCTAAATAATAAATCGTTGATTTTTATAGTGCAACCTATAGTCGTGCAGTATCAACTGAAATTCTGTTTCAGATTTTTGCTGTTGTGCCCTGTGGATCTCCCACACAATAAACCGAGCCGCAGATGAGACGCTCAATGCATGTCAATTTGTGGCTTTTGCCAGACCTCCCCATTGAGTGAGGCCACAGAGAGAAGAAACAAGGGTGGAGTGGGGCTCGGTGTGTAGCTATGGTGGTTTAGATGGGTGGCTAGATTTGTAGTCCATGAAAGCCCGTTTATGGGCAGCTTTCAAGCCTGAGCCATGTGCGCCATATTTATATGGCATGTAAATGCGGGCTAGCTGCAAGAGAGCGTGTGCACACATACACACACATACTCACTTAGTTAGCAGCCACTGTTGTTTGTCATGCGGGTTCTAGCTGTCTTTGTGCCCGAGCACTTTGAGCCAAGACAAACTGCAGCAGAGGCAACAGCAACAGCAACAGCAACAGAAGCAACGATCAAGTTGCCAAATTTATTTGCGTTTATCTTCGTGCCAAAAGTTTTCGGTTAACGTGTTTGGCATTGTCAACAACTTTGTTGTGGTGCCACAATTGACACGCCCTGCCCCGTGCCGACGCCCACAGGCACGCCCCGCCCTCATTCTCGGCTGATGCAATTGCAATTGCTTTTGTCGAGTTTTGCGTTCGTCGCATCTACCAAATTGTTTGTTTTGTTTGGCGCGTGCTGCTTTTTGCTTTTGACTAACTTTTTTCTATGCCCTCTACTTTTTCTCTCTTTCGTTTTCTTTTTGCAATTGTATTTTTCAATTCCTTTTCATTGGGTTTTTGTGTCGGGCACACAATGCCACGCCCACTAGCCAACCTGTCGCCCGTCGAGTGGGCGTGTGTGGGTGTGGGTGAATGAGTGTGTGTATCAATATTTGAATTGTTGTATTGCAAAGTTTATTCACTGCACATTCGATATACCCTGTTGTAATTGTTTATAAATGCTATTTGGCTATGACTTCAGTTGATTTCAGTTTTTGGATTTTCAAGATTAATCCTTGACGCATAATAGTTCTGCTTCTGATTCGTGTATATTCATATATAATATACATATAGCTATAAACACATAATCGAATTATTTCTCAATCCCAAAACATTCACTAAGAAACTCTGAAATATATAAGTGAACTGAATATTAGAATATAATTCGATTTTTCATGCTTAAATTTGTTTAACTATTGTCTATTTATGACTAATTATCTTAAAATGTTTTCTTTCTGTCTAATTAGTCAGACTTATTGAGTTATAAATAATTGGGAAAGAATCATTCATGATTACTTGATTGATTTCGAAAATAACTTTTTTTTAATTCCGTGTGTCAAAGTCATTCAATAAAACCAATTTATTTGAATTATAATTAGTTTCTCTTAATAACAATTACAGGGCATTTCATAGTCGATATCTGCACAACTTTATCTTGAAGATTTGCTTCTATGAATGGCTAAGCAAGGCTTACTCAATATTTAAGTCATGCGTTAAATGCTTTCTCAATTTCTACGGGTTTGTCATCCAGAACCCCCTATAGCCCCTAGCCCTGTTTAGTTTATATCTATTGTATTTGGGTCTTTGTTGTTACCGCTCATTGAGCAAACAAAAATCAATTGCATTTAAATGGCATATTTTGGTTTTATTTGCATTTTGGGCACTGGTTAAATATGCTCGACTAGTCCCAAAACTCACATAAAGTTAAGTTAGCTACTTATTTAATTGATTGCAATTGTTTTCCCAAAAAGCAATATGCAAATTGCAATCGGGCTGCCAAGAGTTGAAAGCCAAACAAGCCAAATTAATTCCAAATGCCAGAATCGTAAGTCCTGCAATTGAGTTAAGTAATGTGAAAACTTTAAATGCGGCACAAATTCTCTAGGAAAATTGCAATTAGTCCGATTATTTGAGTATTTTGCTGTCATGCAGACTGATTATGTGCTTACAAAGGGAGGTAGAGAGAATCTTGAAAATGTAATTTATCAATTATAAATTTGACATAGAAGTAGAAAATAGTTTTCATTAATAAACTGATTACAGAGATTCAACAGATTAGTTGAATTAGAACATTTTGAATTGAAGTTAAGAAACAGACGACACTTACTACATTAGGTGATCAATATAATAAATTTCTTATGGTTATTATACTCAATAAAGTATATATATTCTATCTATATGACGATGACGAAGCGACTCGATTTATCACTGCTCGTCCGTCCGTTTGTCCGTACGCTTGAATGTCAGAACCAGTGATGCCAATTTTATTTTGGAAAAAAGGCAAAAATATCCGGAAAATCCGGAAAAAAGGAATTTATTACATTTTGACAATGTTCTTTACCAAATATCGGTAAACAATTTAGTATATTTTATGCTAAAGTTCTATTCAACTGTTCTGCTATGTTAATTAATAGAGTTATGTTGTATCCACAACCGATCAACTGGGAAAGCAACCACCCAACTGGGAAAATATTAACACGATTCGCATTCACAAAAAAGGACAGAATTCCGGATTTGGGATGCTTGATATTTTTTTCGGACAAAACCCCTTAAAAACAGGACAGATCTGTCCGGAAAAAGGACAAAATGGCATCACTGGTCAGAACCTATAAGAGCTAGAAACTTGAAGTTGTAGGTCTCTGCATAGTATACGCAGATCAGGTTTGTTTTAAAAAGTCGATAACTATTCTTGTTTCATAGTTATCAATTGAAAACCTTACCAGAATTCATTTAGTCAATTAAATCTCGTCCGTGTTTGGAGAAGAATCAGCTACAACTTTAATTTTGGATTTACTGCTGAGTATTCAAGCAGTGAACTAGCGGTGTTGGTAGAGGGAGTGCGCGTATCCCGAATATTTCTTAGTTCGACAAAAATGCTATGATTGTGAAGATGTGAGTTTAATAAGTACATATGTAAATGCGAATCGTAAAAAACTCAGATCAGAGTTCTGGCTTTTAAATAATATATTTAAATTTTGTTTTTTGTAATTTGTTTATATTTTTATTTAAGGTTTTATCTTGTATGTGCTCATTTGAGAATTCTAATTAATAATTATACCTCTATGTAATGGATGCATGATAAGATATTTTGCGCCGAGCATAAAAGTTATTTTATTCAAATTAAATTTCCATTTCTGCGTAATCCTTTGTAAATTGTATGGTTGAAATTCAGTTCCATGGATTATCCATTTTTTTACAAGCTTAAAATTTATTTTAAAAATCTCAATAGACCCGGCACATATGTCTCCCTCCCAAAAAAAAAGAAGAATGACTAAAAAACCATTGAAATCTCCAATGGCAGCGCAGTTGGCGCACATACTCATACACATACATATATGTGTGAGTGGCTCTAAGTGCATGAGCGTGGGTGAGTCGCACACTCATTGGAATTTAGAGGCAACCATTAGATGCGCTTAGAGCTATCAACATTCTGTGATAATAGACCATTTACCATTAGGAAGTGAGGCATGCTCTATTCAGTCCAAGCTATTGCCAATAAATGTTAAGTGTACCCCACACACACACACACACACACACAGCAAATACACCTATACACACATATATAAAGCCACCTTTTATACACCTTGTATGCGTATTTAATCAGCTTTTACGTTGACTTTTGCTTACTTACAGGTAAGTACGCACTTCCCGCCTGCGCTGACAACTTTCAACTGCAATTCGTGTACCATAAAAATGACAAGAAGAGCAACAGCACGCAAGTATTAAAAGAGAAACAATATATATAAATATATATATATGTATATATACGAAAGTAACGTAAAACTGTGCGAAATATGAAAGTAATAAAAAACCTTGACAGAAACCTTAGAGATATGTGTGTAAAAAGTAACGCACAAGAGTCTAACAATAACAGGGTAGACTAGATGCTGAGGGCGGCTAGAGGTGGGGGCACTGGCTGGCAATCTGGCACAACTTTGGTAACAAGTTTTTGTTATTGTTTTCAGTGTATGCTTGTGTGAGTGTTTCTGTGCGTGTTTGTGTGTGTTTGACGTTTGGTGTTGTGCCCGCCTAGGCAGCTGTCAAAAATCAACGCAAGCGTCAGCGCTCAAAAGCGACAAAAACAAAAACACACAGAGACACGCACACACACACACACACACACACACACATACAGGCATTGGACACATGTTGAAAATGTCAAAAAGTAGGCAGCATGTTGTGAGCCTGGCATCCCATTTTAGCCTCCCACTTCAAGCCAGTTCTTCTCCCATTCAATATAGAATACAGATTCATATGTATTATGAGTTTAGACACACACACAGTCTTGTCTATATATGCTCTCAAAAGGTCACAACAACAAAAGGCGAGCCTTTAAAAATCTTCCACTCATTTTGAAGCATTTTGCCCAGCTGGGAACTATAAATCCTTTATTATTATTAGTATTTTTTTTCTGTGCCGAGGCGTTCATTGATTTTTTTTTTTTTTTTTTTGTTAACGCCTTTGACAGCGAATACTGCTTTATGCACCGTTAGGTTTTTATAAAAGAGTTTCCACAGTGTAAAAAATGTAGAAATAATGAACAGAAGAAGAACTATAAAAGTCACAGACTTAAGACAGATAGGGATATGCATATATTTTAAGTGGATTTTTGTGTGTTTTTATATTACTTTTAATAATAATATAATAATATAGATATTATTTTTAAATATTTGGGTTTCTATTTGAAAATAAAACTGAACTTAACTAAACGCATTCAAATAAATAAAGAGAATATAATTTGTGGATATCTTAAAAAATCGCGAAGTTACTAAAAAAAAAAGGTTAATGTTGAAGTGCAATCCAAATAGAACTTATTTATAAATCCATACGGAGACGTTTGCTACTTGAAATTTAATATTTCTTTACATCAGCAATTCGAATATGAGGTACAAATATTTTAAAGAGCATGTCGGAGTGCTTATCTTAAGTAAAACTGTTTTCAAGCCAGACTCTTGGTATTGTGTTGACATTTTGATTATTTGGCTTTTAGTTGATTATAAAAGGAAAAGGAAAAAAGGACACACACATACACCCACACAGCTCGATATACAGATGCATATGTGAGTCGGCAGCTGGACTACAATGGAGGACAGACAGATAAAGGCAAAAACGGAACTGCTGCGGCCAAAAGGAACTGTGACAAAGACTCTTCTGAAAAACAACTCCTTTCAGTAGCTTCCTTATTTGCCGTCTCTCTTCTTCTTTCCCTCTCGGTCTTTCTCTCTCGATCTCCCTCTGTCTTCCTTTGTTAAAGCTGCCCGTCGGGCTCTCTCAGGGATGTATAAGGCGCATAAAATCTGCCGAGATATGGACTGCGTTTTGGATGGCGGTGTTAGCTTTCAATTTTACGCACGCACGACTTTTTGCCAGTGAAATCATAAAGAAAATTACATTGAAAACTATCGGGCAACGAGCCTTGGCATTTTCAATTTCACTCTCGGCTATTGCTCCTCCCCAGCTTTAAACTTGACACAGTTTGGGGCAGGCCAAAGTTAATCATAGCGAAAACTTTGATTTCATTTAAGCAACTCGTGAATATAACACAACACACAAGAGCAACATCCACAACAGCCGCACTCCAATTGTTTGCTTTCGCTTTGAGTTTGAGTTCATCATCATCATCATGATGTTAATAATGATAAAGATGATGGGGATGATGACGATGATAAGGATGAGGACGTTAGTGATGTTGCAAATGACAGCGGGTGTGGAAGTGTTTTTGAGTGAATGACGGCCCGTGAATGAAACAGCAAATAAGGTACAGAAGAAAACTCAGAAAGATGCTAATTCCAACGTTGGGAACTTACTCGAAATTGTTTTCAAGAGCTTTTTTGTTGGGCCGGGGTTGGTATAGACAAAAGAGGAAATGCAAAAATGAAGAGTAGATCAAATAGAAGTGGGCGGGAAATATGAAATATATAAGAGAATGCCAAAATAAATATATAATATATAATATAATAAATGCTTTACCATACTAGAAGTTAACATTACTGTTGATAACAATTAAATGTTAAATAACATGTTATGAAAAGTGAGCGTTTTGCAAACTAAATTGAAGCCACAACAAATATTGCATTCGTCTTTTGAAAAGTTTTTTGCCGCAAAAATAAAATTTTTTTCAAATCATTCTGCTATGTCTAAGTAACACTGAAAAGCTGCCACACGCACGCAAGCAACGCTGTATCGCTCAATCGTTCTCTCGCTCCCACTTAGCAAGCAGTGTGTGCGCGCTATGTCGAAAACAAACAAACGCACCAACAATTGTAACAGTAACAGCAACGCAGACGCTGACGCTGACGCTAACGTCGACGTCAACGTTGACATTCTCTGCTGAGACACTTGCGTTTTAGCGAGCAGCAGCGAAGCGACAGCGACAGTAACAGCGACTGCGACTGCGACTGCGACTGCGACTGCGACTGCGAATTGGGTTAAGCAGCCTGCTGTGCGTGTGTGCGAGAGTGTGTGTGCTTACCCCGGCTAACTCAAATTCAATTGTAGCATGTAGCTTTGTGCCCTTGCCAAGTTAAACGATGAAATGAGCATTTGTGCCAAAGTATGTACAACAACAACAGCTACAACAACAGCTACAACAACAACAACAACTACGACAACAACAACAATAGCGACAAGAACAACAGCACATAACAAAATACACATAAATTATACTTTTTGCCATCCACAGCCGTTACGTTGCGCTACGTTACGTTTGCAGTTGCGTTTTACGGAATGCTGAAGCGGCTTTTGTTTTAGCTTTGCTTTTTTTTTTTTGTTGCCTCCTCTCCATCTCCATCTCTTTCGCTTTTGTTATACTGTTTTGTTTTTTTTTTTTTTTTTTTTTTTTTTGCATTTAAATTAAGTCTAAAATGCCGACAAGCAGTTGTTATTTTGTTACTTTGTTGTTGTTTTTGTTGCTGTTACTACAACAGTTAAATGCCGGAGTTGCCAGATTGTTTAAAAATGTCACAGAACAATGTGTTTAGCTGAATGGATGAACTTGTTTAAATGGCAATACTGTTTGGATGGTGCCTAACAGAGTTAAGGAAATTATTAGCAGCCGCTATCCGGCGTTACGTGGCCAATCATATTTTGAAACATATTATGTTTATTTCTTCTAATGCTTTCAACTTTTTAGCATTTTTAGAATTACATAAAATATGTTTAAAGCGAAAAATAGAATGCTTAAATCATAAAAAATGTGTTTAAATTTAAGGCCTCTCTTTACACTTAGCTTAGCAACTATCCTTAATTGATTTTAGTTGCAATTTAAATATTTAATCAAGAGACAAATACTGTTGTATTTGTTTCAGAATTTCTAAACTTCAAACCGCCTAATCAGTTAAAAAGCAAAAGTTAACTGAGAGCCTTTCAAATTGAAAATTTATAAATTATTGGATTTGTATAACAGCATCTAGTATGTACCAAATTCAATTAGGTTCCCCAGTTTTTTTTTTTTTTCAATTTTATTCTTCGGGAGCCAGTTGGAAATAGTCGCAATACAAACGTTGGGCATTCTGTATTGACATTTTCCATGCCACTGACTCTGCTGGTCATATTTATTTTCAATTTAAGCCAAATGCTCGCACGCTGCACTCTAAAAGTCCGTGGCATGTTGTACGTGTTGCATGCCCCGCACACCGTGCCCCAGCCAAAGCCAAAGCCAAAGCGTAATTTATGGCCCCAGCAGCAGCGGCAGTAAAGTTAATGCCCCCATTTCCCTTGCTGTGGGTTGTAAAAAAAAACTTTGGAAACTGACCCTCATCATAATTGAAATGCGCTAAAACAAAACGATGCAAAAATCTTTTTTAATGAAAATCCATACACACACACACATACACACAGACTCACGCATTTCATTTGCGTGACAAGCAGTTGGTCAATATAAATTATTTCTATATGAACTAAGCCAATGGACTTTTACCCCATCTCAAATATGCAAATGTGCATTGGGCTTATGCCAAATACAATTTGTAGTATACTTATGTGGGCCACGCGCGTATTATATATTGACCTTTATGGAGAGCATGATATTGAACCAGAATGTTTTAAGTCTTACTTCAGTGGTTGTTTTAAGCCCTCATTTAGGTTAAACTTATTATAATAAAAAAATTTAAATTTAATATTTTCTATTTAATTAGACTATTATTTGTCGAGGTGACGAATTTATACATATCTTACATATATGTATTGTTTATAAAAATTACCAAAATATTATTAAAAATATATATTTTTAAATTATAAAAATATTAAAAATGAGACCAAAAATGAGATAAAATTTAATGAGTTTTAAAAAAATATTTTAGAAATATACAAATATATTAAATTCATGAATAATATTTAAAGAATTTTGGAAAAGTTCACCTTAAAATCTGAATTGCAATTGCATTGCATATCCGATTTTTTACTATCCATATTTTCTGAACTTTTCAAACGTGCAATAAAAACTTAATTTTCAGCCAGATGGGCAAAAATGTTAAGTTCAAAACACATTTTGCCGAAATAGCCTTGTCAATAAAAATGGGCGAGCTCAATTAAAAACTGTTGCAGCAGCTGCACAAAATAATGCAAATGGAAAAATCGTATAATTTCGGCAAACGTGTAGGTATGTATGTATATATACTTACATATATATGTATGGCGAGTGCTATGAGGGGTCTTTGGGAGCACCTTTCGCAAAGTACTCAAAATTAAGCTAATTGCCAGCTGAGTAAAAAGGGGCTCAGAAAGGCCAAAGGCCACAGGCAAAGCGGCATGATGTCTAGGAGAACGTGGAGCTGTGGGTGGGAGGGCTAGCTTTTTGCTATCTGCATAAAGGCCAACACTTAAAATGCCAACAATTATTTAACAGTAAATAATTCATAAATATTTTATGACTTGCATGTCACAATTTGTAAGGCCAAAAACGTTTTCGGGAGTAAAACAAAAACAGAACCAAAACAAAAAAAAAAAAAAAAACAAAAAACGATAAAAATGAAAACTGTTCATTTAAATTTTAATTGCTTTATAAATGCTAAAAAGTCCTTGAACTTTTTTGCGTAAGAGTGAAAGTGGCGAGAGGGCGTGGCAGTAAAATTCTCCACCCCACCCGACAGGCCCTCTCGCACGCCCATTTAGCAAATTGTTGATAGAGCCCAAGCGAAATGCTGAGCTGCCCTTGCAAGCTGCTAGTTTGAAGTCCTTTCATAAAAAGCGAGGAGCAACAGCATATACATATATATGTACTTCTATATATATATATATATATATATATATGTCTATATATACATACATATTATATGGTATATATATTAATAAAATTTTCACGCGCAAACTTTTGTGTAAAAAAAAAGAAGAGGCAGAAGACAAACAGCCAGCAACAATGGACAGGCAGGCTATTTAGTTACAGCTGTAGCCAGCGGCCATTGCATAGGAAGGACATCGCCCAAGTTCCCCTTTAGCTGCCACGCCCATGCCCATTCTCAACTCGTTCCCAGAACAAACAATGGTTATGAGCATACAAGGCTTATCTGTGAATCTCTCGCTCTCTCTCTGTTTCCCTCTGTATGTGTGCGTGTGCATGTATAAAGGCTCATGCGGAATGATGTCCGGTAGGTATACTTGAGAAATTTTTAAGTGTGTGCCACACTTTCACTTCTTCACCTCCCAAATGGGCAACGAGTCCGACTCTTGTGTACCGTTAACGTGCCAACGGTATCATCTCTCTTTCTCTCTCCCTCTCTTTCTTTCTATCTCGTGTTTATTGCTGTAAACAGTCAGAGTTGCCAGAGCGCTTCGGTTGGTCGAGCAAGTGCCTGATATAAATATAAGAGAGTGGAATTTTCATCATTGACGTTTTCGTATTGGAAATATTTAATTGACACTATCTGATGTAAAGATTTGAATGGAACGGTTTTGGAGCTCTGAATTTTGAGTGTGGAGCTCTAAGAAAAGCAATAAAATAAGAAATGTATTATAATCTATCAGCAGGTCAAAAAAAAAAGATAATAATAATAATAATAACAATAATAATAATTATTATTTATTCCATTTTATATCCGAAATGTTCAGATTTTAAATGTAAGCTTTGTTGTGAAATTTTCTTTATTGAAGTTCTCTTATTGGAAATATTTTATTGGGCCTCTCTGATGTCAAGATATGTTATTGGCACTAAATTTTTGCTATTGGTAATCAAATAAACAGATTTTACCATTACCTAAACCTAACCAAAAAAGTTAATAAGTAAGGAAAACTAAATTCATAAATGCAATATAACTAAGTAAATACCTACTCTATTTAAATTGGGAAACATTATTTTTTATTACCAGTTTTTTTGTAGGCCAGGCCAACATCTCAAAAATAAATGTTGAATTCTAATATTTATAGCTTTTAGATGCTGAGGTTGACTCCCAATAGTTTAGTTATACTATATTTTAACATATTACAGTTGTTTTTTTCTTCAACTTATTTGTTAATTATTGCGTTTATTAAATATTCTTAGCCCAGTCACCGTTTAAGATTTAAGTGTAGAGCATTTTGAGCTGTTACTAAAGTCGCATCGAAAGATAAATATTCTTGCAATTCTGCAAATTGTGTGTGTATGTATGTGTGTGTTTGTGTATATGTGTGTTTGTGTGCGTGTGTGTGTGTGTCTGTGGGTATTTTGTTTTGCTGCTATGCCATTTCTTTTCATTGTTATTGTTAGAGGCGAGATAGAATGCTGCTGTTAGCTGCTCCGGCTGTTTCTTAGCCTGCCGGCAGTTTGTTTTAATGAATGAACAGCTACACAAACAGACACACTCACACGCACACTCACACACACACACACTCGCACTCACTCATATAGGGTCTAAAGTGGCAATTAGAAAGTTGCTTAAAAAGACAACAAGCCGCTTTGTTGCTGAGACAACCCCTCAACACCATGAGGCATACTCCACACACGCCCCCGCCCCCGCCCACGCGCCCTATTCCTGCGCTGCACGCTAAGGCCTTCAAGCTGATTTATATGGTAAATGCATGCGCCTACACAAAAAATTAGCCTTGGCGTTGCATTCCTCCAGCCTGTGTCAATATTAATTATGCATAGCGTGCGCGCTTCTGCAAGGGAAACGCCAATGCCACAGCCCACAGCAGCGAAAATACCCCAAGTGAACCACCAGCACCACCGTCTATAAGCCCGAACACCCCTCGTTTTACCACAAAGTTAAAAAAAGGTCAGCACGACCACAAAATGAAGTTGGGAAGGTCGCACGAAATGTGTTTCAAGAAAGTGCTCAACAGCTCTACTTATATGCTATAAGTCCGTGGCTCTTACATCAAACGGAAGAAAAGACCACCGAATATAAAAAGCAAAATATATATAGTAGCGCAATTGCCAAACTATATATACTATATACTCTGTATAATATTATCTCTTTTAAATCTGATTAATTATACTTATTTATAATGATGTATACATAGATGAAATAGAGAGAATATTATGTCTCGCTTAAACTTTAGATATTTTTAGCTGTAACACATAGCTTTCTTTAGATACTTAAAAGATAATCGATACTCATAGATATTATGAAAAAAGTGAGTAACCCATGACTCAACATTTAAATATGAGTCGGAAAACAGAGCATGGACACTCTGCACACTATAAATATTTAATTTATTATAGATTAATTCTTAGATATCTTTTGTCACTGCAGGCTATCGGCCATTGTTTTCTTATCATACAAGATCAACATCTCCAGGATATCGAAATTTCTCTGCTTAACCTTCAAGATCAACAACTTCTGTCTATCTACTTTTGTTGTCTTAACCCTTCTCAAGGTCTACAGGGTATTAACAAACAGCGAAGCATTAACAACACGATTCGATTACTGGCGCCATTTGCTTAAGCAGTTCTGTTGTTTTTGCTGTGTGTCTGTGTGTGTGTGTGTGTGTGTGTGTGTGTATGCGTCTGTGCGTGTGTGTTTCCCCTTCTTGGCAGCTCTTTTATTATGTGTGCTTTTTATTGTATTACGCTTTTGTTGGTTTTCATATTGGTTTTTCAACTTCGTTTTACGCTTCAGCGGCATAAATATATAAATTATTAACTATCCACAACTGCTATATAGGTATTCACAGAGTGTATATATGTACATATATATGTATAGATATATATGTATAAGTCGTGCTGCTTGTGGCCTTAGTCCTTTTTCCCCTTTAACGCATTGCCATTGCTGGCACGCGCACCTTTTTCTTTGTTTTTTTTTTTTTTTTCTTTTACTTTTGTTGTGTCTGCCTCTTGACAAAGCAAAGCATATATACATGTATATATATTTGTAAAAACGAAAAGAGTCGAAAGACTATCCCTGTTCCTCATGCGTGTTTTGTGAGGCCAGATGTCTTCTTCAAATATCTATAAAACTAAATGCTTGGACGTTCTAAATCAGCATCATTAAGTCGACTCTCTACTAACTACTAACTACTATGAACTAACTATAGCTGGGCTGAACTAAAATTTCTTTGACCAGCAGCTGTCTGAAGAAAATATAAACAGAAAATTGGATTTGAAGGGCAGTGCACGATTAGCAATTCGCTTGATTAAATTGGATTGATGATGGATAATTTAGAAATTTTGCAGGCTTGAGCGCATGTGTTTGCTGATTATTACTAATCAACAAATCAGCCCAGTTGAATGCACAACATGTAAGCAGGTTTTCTGTTTAGCTATTTCAAGAAATTTCCTGATTTATCATTAGCGGATTTCGCTATCGATTATTTTTTTTTTGTCCTCGACTCCCTCTCTCTTACTGAACTCTAGAATTATTGAGAATTTTATAGTAGCAGGCTTAGGGAAGCTACATCATTAAAAATGCAAAAGAGCAGACACTCTTAATAATCTCCAATAGAAAAGTTAAATGTTTAGACATAAGCGATAATCACTGAACATAAAAATTTAACACTATCAATATTCATTCATATTCATTCAAAAAAAGAAGAAAACTCTCCACAAATATATTTGAGTTAACTCAATTACTATTAAGATATATGATACAAACGATATTGGAAGTATTTAAAAATGCATTCTTCTACTATAAAGAGAAGTTGAGAGTTCGTTTCATGTCAAAACTATATTTGTTGAGTATCTAATAGTCCCGCCTCGTACATCTGCTAATTTTGTTGTTGTAATTTATATTGTTTCTATTAGTTGTTTGTTTTCCTTTTTTTTTGTATGGTATGGTATGTGTATGGTTGTCCACGTGTCTGCGTGATTTATGATCGCACATTTATAGTGCTGACAATTGAATGATATTTTTGTTGCGCGCAGCAAGTGAGTTGTGGGTGACAGAAATAGCTTTGATCAATGACGGAATGAATGGAGCAGCGGGTGCTTGCAGAGTGGAAGGGAATGTTGGCATTTTTGACATAGTTTGCATATGCAATGCACACACATCTGTCTGTGAAAAATATTTGCATATAAATTTCAATTCAGACAAAGTAAAAATATTTACTGCCTCGTTTTTTGGCCACAATTATTTATAGCCGATTTTATTTAAATTATCTTCAGGCATTCGAATAAAGTTATTTAACGAAATATTCAAATCGCAACACATTGCGACATAAACAAAGCCATAAATCTTCGAGTTTGCTAACTGCGAGATTGGCATAAAACCAAAAGAATTTCTCAGAATAAAAAGTTTTCAACTAAAACACGTTTCCATTCACATTCAATCAGTATTTACAAATACTATTCGGGATTAGTTGGGGATGCCAACGAACGCCCAAACATTTATCTAAACATCATTAAAAATTCGTTTTTCTCAGTTTCTGCTCCGAAGCGAGGGCGGAGTATTCAGTTGCTGCTTCAGTTTCTGAGGCATAAAATGTAACCATTGGGAAACATAAATGTCATTTAAGATAACCATAAAAATTGTCATTTCATGGTGCCTGCCATGGAAATTGCCCACAAGAAAGAACAAAAATGTAAACAAAATAGAAAAGGAAAACGTCGAAAATGCGACGAAAATGGTTGGGCAAGGTAAGAGGCAAAAGCAAAGCACTCACCTGACGGCATTCAAATTTAATTGACTTTACTCGCAAATCGCTTGAAGAGCAGTAAAATACATCCGAATGGAAGTGAAAGAAGCGACACTTTATGCCCTGCTTAATTTGAATAAAAGCGAATTTGCTGTACGAGATATATTTTACGTTAATGATAATTGTTTGCAGTCTAGCTAAGGTTAACTAGAAGACACACAAACAATTGGGTTTCCCCATAAAATATGCTTCATTATTCGGAAGAGAAGTTAACTGAATTAAACTAGGAGAAATTAACCTAATAATTGTGATTCTTTGTATTTACTATCTCGATATCAGGAATATATAATAATTTTTTCTATTGGACTCTATTTTATTTGTATTATAAAACAAGATTGGTTTCATTACAGCACATATATATCCCACAATTAAAAAAAAAAAGCCTACTGAAATAAGCGACATCTCTTCTGCTGTAACATCTTTTATATCATAATATATAAATTAATGTAATAGTTCGCCTAATGTATTTGATACTTAGATTCTTATGTATAATTTTATATTTTATCAGAGGTATATTTTGCTTTCGATAATACCCAAACATTTATCTCCTTTCCTCCTGACCTCTTTATATTTCTTCTGACTCAATCATTTCAAAGGCCTGACAATATGGAGCATTATCGTAGCAAAAGGGTTTTAAAATAGATTTCGAAATCATTTGATTAAAAAAGCATTTTGTAATCAACCATCTTCATACATCAAAAGTGAATATATATTTCTGAGTCTGAGTGAAGCTTAACGCTGAATGAATAAGTATTTAATATAATATACTGTAAATATAAAATTTATATTTCTGTGAATATAAAAAAATTTATTTACAATTCTTATCGATCTCCTAAATTACTTTCAACGAATTTATAAATTTAGTTATTCGCATTGCATAAGCAGAGAGTCAAAATCAATCAATCAATTGAATTGTGTCTCAAATAAAATGCATCCATCAACAGTTTGAGCAACGATGACCGAGTGAAAAACGTAAAGTCTCCTGCTCCCTCTTTGATTAACACATGTTTCACGATTGACTGCTGACTCCAGAGACCACCCGAAACCACCTTCGGCTCTTGCTCCCACTTCTTCTCCTGCTGTCTTTCAGTGCCTGACTGCGTCTTTATCACTACAAAAGTCATCATGGGCGTAGGCAGCTGGAGGAGGTGCTATCATTATTACGTTGCGGAACTATACGAAAAATACTTTATTACTACACGCTGTACATTTGCAGTTACAAATGAGACACACACACTGCCGTAGATGTGCTGGCAAACAGTCGTGCGTGTCTGCTTGCCACCATTCACACATACATTTACACATTTACACAGTTACACAGTTACACAGACAAGGTGTCTGGTTGTCGGCCATTGTGTTGGCCAAGCACAAACAGGAAAACTCGTTTGCACGGGCAAAGGGGGGTGCTGGCTGCTGGCTGCTGGCCAGGCATACAAAGTGAGTTATGAAATGTTGACAAGACATTTTATTGTGCACCCACACACACACACACATCCACACACATACTCCCACAGACACACGCAAATAAATCATATCAGTGAGCCCTGCGGTAGGCCACTGTTGCAAGCGCTTCGCTCAGCGTATAGCAGAGTTGTCTTATTATTGCATCAAGTGACCCAGCCTACAACAACAGCATCATCAACAACAACGTCAACAGCCGCAACGGGTTTGATAAATTTATGTGATTCTCTGGCTGTTTGATGTTCTGTAGCTGTGTAGCTCATAAAGGCCGTAAGACATCTCGTATGAGTAATGCATATTATGTATACGTCATGTGGAGTAGCTAAAAGGTTGCAAATTTGAATTATAGCTTAAGAGCTACACTGCCAAAAACTGGTGCTCAAATAGCATTTGTAAAATATATGTTTACAAATTTCAACTAAATGAGAAAAAAACTTGTAAAAAATATTTCATTTATTCAATACATTTAAAAAAATAATATATATATATATATATATATATATATATATATATATATATATATATTCTAATTGTTGTAAAATACAAAAAATTAAATAAATATAATAACAATATAAAAAAAATGCAGACTAAACTTTGAAGTTTAGAAATTTAAAAACAAATTAAAGTAATATGAATATTTTAATATAATTTTAATTGTTTTATTCTCTTTTTTAACATATAAATAATATAGTATATGCACTTTTATTGTTGATTTATTTCATTTTAAATTATACATATACAAAAAATATATAACAACTTTTAGGTACTCTTATTGACATATAATATATATATATATTAGAATAGGAATATCCTATTTATAATAAAAATCCTTTCAGTTACTATGTATATACAAACAAATCTTAAAAAAAATGAAATGAATACATGATAAAATATACATATAAAGATCTTGAGATATGTAAATTCCTTTCAATAATTCAACCATAATTGTTCTAACACTTTACATAAACTCTTTCCCACTTGTCACACACTACTTCAAGTAATTATGGTCACAACAGCTCTTCGAATATTGCACCTTGAGCCATGTGGTGAGGAGAATTTAATACTCTGAAACTGATATTAAGCAATTGGATAATTAATGTTTGGCCAGGATATTTCACAAATAGAAGCTCGCCGCAATGGGGCGTATGAGCAATCTGAACGATTTGTGCATTACTCATACGCCCCGTGGTCAGAGGCTGCAACTGAAATTAAATGAATGTGTTTGACAAAATCTAGCTGTTGTTGATGTTGTTGTTGGTGGTGATTCATTCTCTGTTCTTGGCTTATGCTTCTTTGAACTTTTTAAAAAGCTGCGGCTTACGCTCAGTTTAATTTTGTTTTCGGCATTAAATTAATGGTCGTTCGCTCATTGCAATGCGCCGAGTATCTCATTTGGGTGTCTGTTTTAATTTTTATTTTTCTCTTTTATGAGTGGCGGGCGTCCACTTGAGCCGACTTCAGTTTTCAGCCAGTGCCAGGGACAGAACTTCTGTCCAATGGGCGGCGAGTTAAGCCTGGGATAAGAGCCCTCTCGCAAAAATTCAAATCCGCGGACCTTGACACATTTTAAGCGTTATTTTCTTGCCTGCCATTTGCCGTTCCCTTTATATATACTTTTATATATATATATATATATATATATATATATATATATATATATTTTAGCTCGTTTCTTGCCCATTGCTTTTGCTGAGCGCTTTGGTTGCTGCTCTCTGCTCTTGCTTTCAGCGGCTTTTCGCGAAGGCAGCTTGTTTTAATTTAACTTACTTATGAAACAACTCGGGATTGTTGCCTGTCAAAAGGGCTTTAAACGTTGCGGCAAAACTGTAAATGGAAATGACCTTGAAGCAAGCGAGAAACATGCGCCAAGCGCTAGCACAAAACCTCAACACGAGCTCGCGCCTGCAAATATGCAGCGAAAAATTGCTAGAGTGTGTGTGAGAGTGTGTGTTTGTGTGTGTGTGTGTGTGTGTGTGTGTGTGTGTGTGGGTGTGGGTGTATGCGACCCTTGTAGCCCTTGGCAGCCGAGTGCCATTAAAGTGTCGGCGACGACATAGCCCGTAGGCACTTAAGGCATTTAGGGCATGTTGCATGCAACACACACAAGACCATTCACTCCCGTAGCCAAGCAGCTGCCACGCCACATCTAAGTAATTGAACGCGCACAACCAAATTAGAGCGAGGCGGGAAAAAGTTCTTGTCGAAAAGTGTTAAAAATGACAACAATACGTCTCTGTAGCTGTATGAGAATTTATACTTCCTTTCTCGAGAGGTTGGAAGGTGCAAATGACTGCTTGATGCCTGCTGCTTGCTGCTTGCCACCATGTATTAAAATCATTGTCAGGTGGCAGGACTAGCAGCTGCCATGTTCTGTGCATTACGGCCATCAATTAACGCGCATGGCCACAAAAAATGTGAGTTGACAGTAACGCTAAGTAATAGACAACCAGACAAGGCAGCCAGCCAGGCAACCAGCCAGCCAACCTGCTACGAGACACAAGCACTGAGTCAGCTTTAAGCAGTTGGAGACACACGAAAATCACTTAAATCGTCAACACATCAAAATATTTACGAGCCATAAGGAAGCGAGAAATATGAAAGCAATAAACAGTGTGTCGCCCATCTTTTTTGTTATTTTCTCTTGCCCAGGTGTGTGTCCAGTTCGTGCTCAAGTATACATAAAAAACACACATAGATACACTGCAAGAAAATTCTAAGCAAGTTTGATGCCATACAACAAAAGCCTTGACGTTTATTTCTAAATGCTTAAGAAATTTTCAAAGCTTTTGTTCTTTGCCCTTTTTTCCAGGATTTTCGTTCACTGTACGAATAGCAATCCTTGTCGCTATTGACCATAAAAACTACACACAAGTCGTTGCCAAACTGGGCAATAAATGCACAGATTAATTTCTAATGCTCAATCAACTAAAAATGAGAGTCGAAACCGCTCGAGAGCTTTTCGCCAAAAATTGTGATAAAAGAACCTGATTGAAAGCAGCTGCAAGGATGGAATTTATTTTTCTGTTCTGCTTCTTCTTATTCGTTTTTTATGTACCTCCGTCCCCGACTGTGGGTTAAGGGTAATTCGGGCCAACTTACGTGTGACTCATGCGTTCAAACTGGCAATAAAAATAATTATTATGAATACTCTTTTTATGTTCCATGTATATATATACATATATGCACATACATATATATCCTGTGTAGGATGGGACACGTGTTGTTTTGTTATACGAAAAATGCCAAGACAAGTTATTTATAGCGCACAGGAATTAAATAATCAAATAATAATAAAGACGAATATAAAAATGAAATTCAATAGCCTTAGGAAGCAGTGAAGGGGTATATGAAGGCAGATGCAGGTATAATGCAGAGATATGGATGTAGATACAAGTATTAAGATGCATTTACATACAAATAAATATATATATATACATACAAATAAAATATACAAAAGTTTAAAAGGATAGAAAAATATGCATATGTTAAAAGAAAATACAGATACAAATATAGAAAAACATTAATATACAGACAGATGAACATAAAGCATGGATGTTCATGTAATGATGGAAATACGTTACCAATTATAAGTTTGTACAAATATACATATGAGCATTCAAGATAGAAATAGATGACAAAGTCTGAACACATAAACCAATAATAGAGATACAAATAAATAGTGATTGAAGTTTACATCGATGTATGAAGAGACAAAAATAGATATTAACATGTTAAAAAAAATTGAGACAATATGGAAAATACACGAAACTCCTTAAGATAAATGTAAGTCGCAAATAGAAAATGAAAATAAAGCTACATCTCTTTGACATAAAAGAGTATAATATATGGGAGTATTAGCTGCTGTTGCTTTATCTTTGTCGTCAATTTCCAGGTACATCTCGAAACTTTGATTTTGTGAAAAGATATAGGAAGAGACGTAGAGAGAAGGGTCACCACAAGGAGATGTTAAGTATTAAAGACAGAGCAGCTCCCTCGACGACTTCGAGCGAACTTCTTACACTCGAAAAAGTCTGAGCACATTTGTGGTGAAAAGCAAAAGCAAAAGCAAAAGTTTGCACAGAGTCGAACTTTGTCTAATTATGCGCAAAAATGCTCAGAAGTGACCATTAAAGGGGTTTCAGGCGGCCCCGAGTCATAAAAATGCGAGCACAAGGCTCTGCTGCGGTTGCTGGGACAACTTTGACCCATTAGGATGGGAAAGCACAGGAAGTAGATGTAGATGCTGCTGACTGGACAGCATTTGGCTCTGACAAGATGAGCGGGCGAGGGGATCAGACTGAAGGAGTGAACTGCGCGTTAACAAATGCGTGCGAAGCCAACTTTTTAATTACGTTTAATTAAGGCCGCCGGACGGCAGAAAGGCAAGTTAAACAAATAAACGCAGCTGCCAATATGCATGACGGCCCAGCGCAGAAAGTTATGCTACTGTTTTTTCACTCCGGAATATACTCCTATAGTAAAATAATGAAGTAATTTGATGACATTTTATGGCGTGAAAACTGAGGAAACAAAAACTTTTCAACAACATACGAATGACCCAAAGAATTCTTATTGTCCTGCTCTAATGTAATTCTTTGCTTTAAAAATAATTTTTTAATGAATAGAAAAGATATGGGAAAAATAACTAATACCACAAATAATATTATTCTTAAGCTAAATGAATATATTTTTGTTTTCTAGAAATAATGCAAAACTATGATTAATATAAATACACTATAAATACACTTAATATGTAAATTCCACTTTCAAGCTTTTCCTAGCCATGAACACACTGAACAGAGTATTACGCAGTCGGTTTCAACCGACTTTTGGCTAGTTTTGCTCTATTGTTATAATCATCGGGGCAAGAAACTCAGCGCTGTCGGCTCAACAGTTGTTCAGTTACAGAATCTTCACATACATACACCCAGACCCACCGACGAGCAATCGACAACAGCATCATGAATGGGTTTGCAACAACATCATTAAATTGTTTTCCCCAGCTGCATGTAACGACACAAGCAGACAGACACCGACTGACAACAACAACAAGCGCCAACAACAACAACAGCAGCAAGAACAACATTTACTATTTTAAGCGAAGCAACTCTTCAGTGGCTTTCACTCCATGTCTCTTGCTGCATTAGTTTTCCACCTCTCTCTCTCTCTCTCTCTCTCCTTCCCTCTCTCTGAGATCCTGTCTCACTCGCTTAATGTTATTTTGCTCACGAAATTTGTTATCGAATGCAACTCGAAGCTGCCACATGCCACACATGTGCATGTGCATGTGCATGTGTGTGTAGGTGTGTTTGTGTATGTGTGTGTGTAGCGTATTATCATGCATCATGCATTTGGCATTCGAAAGCACTGCAAATGGCAGTCAAATGCTGTCAAAAGCGCTGACAAGCCAAGTTTTTGATATCGTATTACATTTGTCTGTTTGAAACTTATAAAGAATAAATAGAAATATATCTTGAAACCATGAAATTAAAACGACTCAAATTTTGAATAGTTATCGGCAAAGTAGAAACATAAACTGCTTTAGGTTGATTTTAATTTTGGCTTAAGCCTCATTAATTTTATGCAGTATACATATATTATACAGCATTATAAATAAGTCCTTAAAAAATGATCCTTTCGTAATTAGGCTTTGAGGACTTAAAGAACAACCAGAATACCGTAAAGATAAGAAGAGGTGACCGGAACTTGGAGAATTTCACTTAAAGAATTTTAAGTTCCTGTTCAAAGTCTGGACATTTTTCAAGTTTTTGCATAAATATAATAGAAACTTTTGAATTCATTGAAATACCCCATTTAAATATTAGCATATTTATATGAAATTGCTTTATAGAATCAATTTTATTCAAACAACAACTGGATTGTTAAAGTTTCTTCTTCTATCCCTCAGTTTCATATTGAATTTTGTATTTTGGCGTATATTTTGTGCGTCAGTTTTTGATGCCTCACTAACCAAATAGACACGAGTCTCGAAACTGGAAGTCTCAAGTTTCTCGTTGCTCGTAGTCTATGCAGGTCCATGTGGAACACTTCCTTTATGCAAACATATTTGTGCTCCATGAGGCATGGATGCATACGCTGAAAGCTGCCATGACAACGACTCGGCCCCAACTCAGCCCCGCTCTTTCCTTTTCTTTTCCTTTTGCTCTTTATACGTTCCCCCTTATCCGTTCTCTTCTGCTTGCTGTTCGCTGCTCAATGAAGCGCGTAGTCACGACTTTAAAAAGGCAGCCGCATTTTCATGACTTGTCAGCTGCAATAGCTGCATGTCTCCGTGTTTCTCATCTCACATCTCGCACACATCTCGATAGCTGAGCGCGTCTCAATGGCTTGGCGTCGAGTCAATTAAAGCGCTGTGGGGAATGGTGTTATAATTGCGGTCAGCGCTGTGAAGGTCGTTGCCAGCTTATAGTAATTATAATCAATAAAAATGCAAACGCCCCTAACCTTTCGCATAAAGGGCACTATTGAAAAAATAAATTAAAAAGGATAATATAAAAATTCCAACTCTGTGTGCGTCGCTATGCGAATCGATAAGCCACGTTTGCATAGATGCGCGTATATGTGCAGAGGGACCGGAGTGTTGTTGAATGTGTATCATAACCCCCTTAAGTTACCTCCGAAAAGCTCCCGTTCAAAACTTTAAATGAAAAACTTTAAGTGCAATGTATAGCAGGTGTGTGTGTGTGTGCGTGTGTCTGTGTGTGTAAGTGTATGTGCAGAATGAATATGTGTGTCTTTGACAGGCGCTTGCACATTGGTTGAAATTGATTTGAACGTGTTTTTTTGTTCGTTTAGGATATGTTGAGGAAAATAGCATGAAGTCGATTTCAAGATATAATTTAAAAGTTCATAAAATACTTTAATGGTAGAGACTGAACAGATAAAAACAATAGTAGTTCCCAAATTCAGTAAAGAACTAGTTCATTTTGTGAAACTGTTTTTAATCTAACTTTAGCAAGCAAATATAGAGAGATAGTTTGAATTGGTTGTTCAAGCTAAAAATGCAAAAGTAGTTGATATTATCATTAAATTTGTGATCTTTTAAAATATCATTAAAATGATAATTGAATTTTTATAGTTTTAAATTGTGCTGGTAACATTCTAAATTTAAATAGAATAAGGAAAAGAAATTTTACATTTTTGCTTAAAATAAATTGAAATTTAGAGGAAAAAAATCTGTTGCCTGAAGCGTGTTTTGAATAATGAAGAAACCATTTTAAAAATGTTTCAGTTCTATTGAGGTGTGAAGAACTAGGTTACTAAGTTACTACAATTTGACTATACAAGCCCACTATATTTTTATATCAGAAGAAATGTAATTTTATTCTTTTTAGATTTTTTAAAGTTTAAAAAAATATATATAACCTTTCTTTCAAAGTAAGTGAAAAGCTTTTTTTTTTTTGCAAAAAGTTTGCTTCTGGTAGTAAACAGTATTTCAAAGCAATTTCAGTTAATAGTCTATGCAAATTTGGTTTGTGTTAAGTGGCCACTGTACAATGGCCATGGGACCACACACCAACACACCAACACACCCACACACACATACTTCACTAGACACGCTGCTTTGGCAAGTGCTGAGCTGCGAGCTGTTTATCAATGCAAATATTTTGCATACGCCACGTTGCACGTAAATTGCAAGTGCACATCCGACGTCGACAACGACGACGACGTCGTCTTCTTCTTCTTTTGTGCTGGGTAGCTAGAGTGAATACACACGCGCTCGCCGTTGAAAGGCCTAAAAATGTATGTGTGTGTGTATGTGTGTGCTGTGTGTGTGTGTGTGTGTGTGTGCGTGTGGCACATGCATAATGAAAAGCGTGGCACACAGACAGGCACTGACAAAGTTTCACACTCTAACAGGCTCCTCCATTTCCCTTACTCGTTGTTAACTTTGTTTGCGCTGGGCATTTTAAATGAAAAGCTAAAAGGTAAAAAGGTAAAGCCAAATACCCCGTATAGCCCTCGGGCCCACGGGCCGAGCACGGCTCGCATCTAGGCATAAAGAAAATATGCTTAAGTAAAATGAGCAATTAAGGATTATTGCTCGGTTTGCCCATTTAAATTGTGGGGTAATAACTGAAAAAGTGAAACTGAAAGCTGAAAGCTGAAAATTGCGCCCACGTAAGCCACAGCGGGAAAAAACTTTGAAACGCGCCTGACAGCTGCTTCAAATGTGTGTGTGCGTAGCGTTAGCTAAGCCACAGGTTAGTTAACAGCATGTGTTGGCATAACTGCGTGAAGGACATTAAACGAGAGCTTGGAGAGCGCCCTAAAAGGACTTGGCTATATTACTCTATTGAGTGGCTTTGTGTAAAAGCTTTAGCTCTTAGTTTCACAACTGAAGCGAATTTAAATTAAGACAAGAAATGAATTATGCATTCATGCTGAAATCTTAGAAATTGTAATAAAAGTAAGACACATGTAAAAGTTGAAGAAGTGTACTTAGATGTTAACATACCAGCGAATGGTATAAAATTACCATTATATTTCCCGACTAAGAGTTACAACAGCTGCCAAGATTTCATGTTTATGCTCTGACATTTTACAGATTCGTTGAGAATGTGGCTTACTATAGTAAAACAAAGAATTTGATACAAACAAATATGTATTCCCGTCCAAATAAAATTTGATGTGAGTTTATAAACTGAAATTGTATATAATATAAATTTTATACACACTTTACTAGTCTACTTCTCCACAATAAGTTATAATAACTATGTAATATAAAAAAAATATGGAGCATCTTCAATATAATTGAATTCATATATCATAATATCAGTTGCTTGAAGTCATCAGAATACAAATATAGGTAAATAAATATCCATCTGCCATAGAAAAAACCTCGCTAAACTTGCGACACTCATCTGCATAGAGTAACCATCTCATATAACAATTCGTAATAATTGCAACAGAAATAAGTATTCTAATCCGATTAAAACTATTCCGCTTTATGAGTCTAACGACAACAGATCTTTAAGCTTATAAAAGTTTTTAGGAGCACTTTCCAGCTTCTCTCCCTCATCTGCTTGAAATGCGAATTCATTTATTTTTGTGTATGCAGAGTTGAGCTCTGTTAATTAAATTTGCTCGCAATGGCATTTATGAAGTACAAAGCTCCCGTCTATCCCCTAACAGCTAACAAAACATATATCAAACAAATTGCTGAAACAAAATGATTAACTCTCCAAAGCAGCGCCACATGCGTCCAGTTTTCGAGCACTTGCTTCTGGTTAGTCTCCAAGCACTCTTCTATTTTTGTTTCATTTTTTTTTTTTTACCAAAGATATGGAACAGCAACAGACGCAGAAACAGAAACTGTTGTTGGGGAATCAGCAACAGCCACGCAACTTTTTGCTGTCATTTCGAGTAAATTTTTCATTTAAAATATCCTGTGAAATTCTGACTGGCCGAGTGGGATATGCTCTGCTTACGTTAAATAATAATTGTAGTAGGCAAGTAGAAATAAAATATATGTTTCTTAAATTGTTTGAAATTTGTCACTCAGTCTAGTAGATTTAAAATATAAGTAATGTCAGCTTGCTATCCTGTTATATTCAATTATTTGAATCCAGGGTATTTAGTAGATAAAAGCTGCCTCCAAGTGGTATTGTTAGTTATTATTAGTCGCATTCACATTGTGCTGCAGACTTGACTCGTTTGTTCGGCTGGCTGGTCATTCATTCAGTCATTCATTCATTCAGCTGCCTCTGGCGCGGAGGGCTAGTCTGCTGCTGCTTCTTCCACTGGGCGACAGAGATTAATGAGAATTGCCGCATTTAGTTAATTTTGACAACTGCTTCGCTGACTATGAGTATTATTGCTCTGAGGGCACAGCGCATTGAGCTGTACATTTTGTGGGCGCAATTTAATTGTTGCCTTCACGCCCCGCCACAAGTTCGAGCTTGTAAACCCAACCATCCAACCACCCAACCACCCAGCCACCCAAAAGAAGCAAATGCGCTGAAACCCAGCTCCAAACTTCCTTTCATTGTGTGAGGCGAAATTTCGTTTGCGACTGTTGCTGCGGTTCATTAAACTTTTGAGTTTCATTTGTCATTTCCGAGAGGCGGCGGCAGGGATAGGGGGCGTGGCTGGTTGGTTCCTTCCTCAGCTGACGCATTGTTTTAATCCTCGCATAACAATTGAAATGTATTTGTTAGATAAACTTTTGTTTGCCACAGCAACAGCACTCGCAACTCTGTCGCCTGTCGCCTGTCGCACCCCGGGGAAAATGCTGAAATACACAGATTCAGTTTTTCATTTTCGGTTAAAAAGTGCGTTTAAAGCAATGCCGAAAATGTTGACAGGAATTCGTCAATGAAGTGCTTTTAATTAGGTGCAGCTGTTCAAGCTATCAAATCATTGATCTGAACGAGTACACCTTTTTTTTTACCTATTGGTAATTATTTATTTCGTATAAAGAAAGTGATGCTTAAATTGTAAATAAAATTGTAACTAAAAAGATTAATATATTTAATAATGCACAGACTATTCATCAAATTAATTCTAAATGATTCACTTTCAAATAGATCAAGTAAAAGTTTTCATAGAAAACATTTAAGAGCTGTTGCTGTGTAAGATGCAAATATAAATAGAGACTTTTTAACAAAACTGTATAGAAAAATACAGTTCGGTCAAATTTGGCATTACCTTTTCCCATACTTCACTTAGCTTTAAGTATCGTCGACAATTGTACTTAACCTCATTATTCTTGATTGCTCGACTCTCAAACACTTGCTAATTTTGTTTTTCACTTATTTTCCGCCCGTTCCGCCCATTACATTAAACGCTTTTCGTTCATATTGAGTAGTACTCTCTCGCTCTTTCCCCCTCTCTCTCTCTCTCTCTTCCTCTCTCCAGCTATCAGCGACATCCTGCTCTTAACCTGCCTCTCGGGCTCATTACCATGGCAATGGCAATGGCAATGGCAATGGGGATTGCGATTGCGATTGCGACTGGTAATGGATATGAAGCTGTTAATTACAAAGAGTGCAAGGGAATTACTTTGCTCAATATATATATATATATATATATATATGTGTATATTTATATACATATATATATATATATATATATATATATATATATATATATAGTATATATCTCTGTATATACGTAGGATTAACACATGGCACCTTAATAGTTATATTTCTTAATTAAATTAATTGCAATTGGCTCAACCTGGTTGAGTTCGTTCTCAGCACGCGGCTTTTATGCATTTTAATAAAAGTTTATTGCAGCCAGGGCTGCCTGACATCGCACCGAAAAGAGAAAGGATTGAAAAGTATTGTGTCGGAAATGCAAACGTGTATGCCTGATTCTTCAGACAAGGAAATGGCGTGACGAAAAGCCCCGAACCAAGTTGAACTTTTGCTAATGAAAATAATGCAATTACAACAACAGCGCAAACAACAACACTGACAACAACTGTGAATGCAGCTCATGTGTGAACGTGTTTTTGGTTTGCCTCGACTGAGCCGCAACTGCAAAGGGGTTGGGGACAGCGAAATTGAGTGGGAGCCAGGGTGGTGCGCAAGGCGCCCAAAAACTTTTGGCCCCTCCCCCCTGCCCAGCCCCCGTACCCGCTCACAATTGCATTACCCGCAACAGTCTATCTGTGTGCCTCCTACGGTTTGTTTAATGCAATTAAGCGAGGCGGAAGCAATTCGGCCAACAGCTGCCTGTTTGACTGGCTGACTGACTGAATGAGCGAATAAATGACTGGCAGACAGACAGACAGTCTGACTGAATGCTTGACTGAAAGGGGTGTGGAAGCTGACTGGCTTGCCAGCTTGCTCTTCTCACATCTCAGTCATTCGCTCAACTGCCTCCAGTGACGCCTGCTAATGAATCATTGCACTTGGCGCGACGCGTTGGCCAAAGCCGACAATGGCCACCAGCTAAACAAAAGAAACAGATCTAAAAACAAAAGGAGAATCCACAGAAAGCGCACCTAAAAAATACCCTGCTCTGTGCTCACATTAGTATTATTTAAATAGGTATGCAATATGGGGAAACTAATTTTAATTAATAAAAGTGCAAAATGTTGACTAAATTCACCTAAATGGAAAAAATTAATATTTAATAATTGATTAACTTAAAATAATATATAATATATATATATATATATATATATATATATATATATATATATATATATATATATATATATATATATATATTATTTATATTATTATTATAAATAAAATTAATAATTTAATAAATAGAAATAAGAAGCTCAACAAACCAACTAAAATAATTATAAAAGCACAGAATAATAATACAAAATAAAGCGGCTTAAGTATTATTAAATATAACAGAAAACAAATAAGTAATTTAAATAAACAATCGTCAAAAGTAAATAAACATTTAAAAAGTTTAAAAGAAAATTTTTTAATTATTCTGAAACGTAAATAATATATCAAATGATATAAGAGCTACTTAATTATGATTTTGTTTGACTTCCAACTCTTCGAATACTGACTAAAAATTTTAAGAGAATGCATATTTAACTGTGTACAATCAACTCACTTAATTGACGGACTTCGCTCACACAAGTCTTAAGCTAAAGCTGTGTTTAAACCAATTGTGGGAACTGTATAACTTTATGGCCTGATCGAAAATTTAGTTAGTTTCTATAAAACAGAAGCAGTTGCCATCCATTTGATTTTTCTTTATAGCTCATGATATCAATTATGTCACCTACTTTTGAAATGTATATTTCACTTGTTTTTTACTTCTTTTCTGACAAGCTTCAGCTGATCCTTAGATTAATACACTTGCCGCGCTGCCTTCGGATTGCGAGGTATTAAAAAAGTTTTGCCTTTTGCGGCTGGCCTGGGCACAAAATTTTTTATTTAACAGTGCAAGTTTTAATTTCTTTTTCTTGTGCTGCGCATTGTTTCCGGCTCTTGGCAACGAATGTGGCAGCCAAGTTGCAAGTTTCATCCTAGCTGGCTGGTGGGTTGGAAACTAAAATACAAAAAAAAAAAGACAACTGGGTGTGGGCGTGGCACTTGCTTCAAGTTGTTGCAGCGGTTGTGTTGGCATTTCCCTTTGTTTTGTTTTGGTTTATGCGGCGCATGTTAAAGTGGCTTCAGCTGCCAGCTGCTGGGAGCTGGGAGCTGGGAGCTGGAAGCTGGGGGCGTGAATTTGATTACCGAGCAGAAGAGCAGCAGCAGAAGCCGCCATAATAGCGCATGCCATAATTATTGTCAGGCTGTGGCCTTTTTTATACTGTCATGCCATGTGGCACATAAGATTGCACTTTGTTGCAGAGTGCAAAAAAGTTGCAGGCAAGACAAACAAACAAACAAATCAACTAGACGATGGCCAACAGCAACAAACTGCAGCAGCAACAGCAACAGCAGCAGCAGCAGCTGAAGAAGAAGAAAGAGCTGACAGCCAGAGCATCAACTGCAGCCATATGTTCGCCAAGTTTATGCCAGTTTGTTACGTTACGGGCGAGCACATATATGTATGCACGTGCACATATATATAAAATAAAAGCAGGGCAACTGCATACGATATGAAACTGAAGTTTATGTCGACAATTTGCCACTGCAACTGCGGCAGCAACTTGCCACGCCCCGCTGCTTATCGCTGAAGCTTAAGTTGAAGTTGCAGTTGAAGAAGAAGTGCCAGTGACAGGCAGGTACAAGCCGATCAAGTACAGCACGTGAAAAGCGCTGCGAAGGACGCGTGAGTGGGTCGGAGAAGGGCGCCCGAGAGTAGCGCATAATAAGACTCAAGAGGGTTAAATGAAAAGGCACTAAAGGACGCATGAAAAGGGCGCTTACGAAACACTGATCAGGTCGTGTGATGCAGTACGAAGAACTGAAGACAATAGGTAAATCACACAGACAATCGAAAAAATCGAAAACTTAGCGATTAAAGATAAAGATAAAAACAATCAGATATAGAACAAGAAAAAGTGTGAATTGACATGTTCCCTGACAAACTTCTACCAATACAATCAAAAATTTATAAATATCTTTTGGCAAAATATAGGAGAGCTTTTATTAATTGTAAATATTATTCGTATATAATCATAATATTTAATATTTTCGCTAAGATCTTGACTTAAGAAACAGCTTCAACTTTTCAGCTCATAGTTTGTTTCTCAAATTCCATTGCGATTTCCTAGCATTCACCTGAAGAGAGAGAGAGAGAGAGAGAGAGAGAGAGAGAGAGAGAGAGAGACAGAGAGAGTCAATGTAAATGCCAATTGCAAAAGTCTTAACCACATGTTAGATTATGTTGTCAGCAAATTGACATTCGATACTATTCGATCGACTATACAATGTGTATTACTACAGCTATTTTGTGTGTTGACAAGCTGTAAATAGATTTTAGCTCCCGGCCAGGCATTCCATCAATTGTGCGATTGTGTTGCACAATTTTGCTTTGAGCGAACATTGCGCATACGCAACGTATGACATTTATTTATTGCTGATTGCTATACACACGCACACACTTGCCCAGATGTAGACATGTGGGCTGCAACATGGTGTGGCACGTGGCTTGCTGCACAAACGTACAGCCGGGCATAACATTGGGCTTATCGAATGCCAAAATCGCCTGCATATCAAATTAATTGAAGGCAAAGCAAAGTACCACTGGACCTGAATTATTTAGACAACTCCAGAGGGAGAGAGCTGGGGCTATATAACTTTACAATGCAGCAGCTCACATGCATTAGCAATGCGATGGCAGCTCAAAAGGCTCAAAAAAAAAAAAACAATTGAGTATTCCCACACGTGCTGCCATGTACTGGCAATTGAAACTCAATTTAGTCAACAGGCCAGGAGACAGACATACAAACACACTCACACACAAACACACACACACACACACTCCACAGACACCGAGTCACACACAAGCTCGACAGTCGACAGTCGACAGTCGACACTCGACAGTCGGCACACTCGAGTCGAGCCGACAAAAATGCATTTTACAAATTTCACGCCAATTGCCATAAAAGCCGTAAGTGAAATACATAGTCAAGTGCAGCGCAAAGGCGGCTGCTGCAGAGCACAGATTCAACTGCCAGGCTCAACTGCGAGTCGGAGCTCCTCTTTGCCGGCTTCTGTATGTCCTTTGGCATTTGGCACTGATTCCAACCATGTCCTTATTCGACTCACGTTTGGCCAATGTGTCGCCACAGCGCTACAGCGACAATCAACCAGCCGCGACATTGTTCTCCTTGCTGTTTGTTGTTGTTGTTGTTGCTGTTGTTGCTGCTGCCCTATTGAACCTGCCCAGCTGGTTTCCCACAGTCATAGGCCCCATGTGCGGTTGGCTGGGCAGAATCGGGCACTGCTTGTATATAGCGCCTGGTTGGGCAATTAAATGTGCGGCAGGGGGCGTTGCTCAAAAACTTTAAAACAAATTGCCGAATACAACAACAATTAATGGGAATTTATTTTCAAACTCATTTCGCTGTAATTGCCGAGCAGCAGCCAGAGAAAAATAAAACAAATAATGTAAAAGCGAAACACCAAACGAGGGACAGTTGACGCAAATGTTAAATATCCTAATTAGCAGCAGAAAATTGTAAATGTAAAGCAAAATTTAAGCGAGCTTAAAGCGAAAGAAATTTTGAGATTTTAAAATTAAAAACAGTAGTGCTTACGTATTAGCATAATTTTGCAAAATTTTATTTTATATTTTTAAAAAAATTTTTGTATTTAACTTACGATCATTGGTGGCAATAAATTGGCATTTGGAGAATAGTAGGATAGTTTCAAGTGACTCTATTTAAATACATTTTTTGAAGTCAACATAGCTATGGTATTTTTACTGAAGTTTTAGAGAATGAAACTAAGGTAAATTATATAAAAAAAAACTAAAACAATAAGTATAATCTAAAAGAAGAGCATAAGGAAATGTTAATCTTTTCGAAGAAAAATTTCAGTAAGAAATTAAAATTTTTAATTGAACGAAATGTAAACGTTCGTTTGTTGGAAATAATAAATAATTTACATAATTTTATTAGTTGAATTTTCTATCGATAGAAACAATATTGACTACTGATCATTCACTCTTATTTTAGAGGCATTCTTTTACCTCTTGACTCTACCAGTTATTTCATTATTCACAATATTTTCGTTGTTAAATTTGTGTGCTGTTTGCTCAACTTGCGGGTCAACCCATTTTTGTTGCTGGCAATTTTCAGAGCGTTTACGCTCAGCTCATTTACAATAAATTTTGGACAGCCTACACAGTAAAGGGCTTAACACGCCTGGGCCCGCCTCAAGTCCTTCGCTTGTTCTCTACCCATTTCTAGCAACATTTCAGCTGCTTTATGAGCTGCAATTGTGGACTGGTGTTCCCCTCGGTTAGGCCTCCAACGATGGCCAACTGCGACTGTAAATAACTTTGCTTATTTGAACATTTATTGGTGACGTAAACGGCTTGTAGCATTGTTGCCACAGTGCCAAGGACTGAAAGGATGTCTGCGAGAGAGTGGGCTTATTGCCTCGATTTTTACTCGTGTTAATTTCCTGTAACTCGGCATTTGTGAAATAACAAGAGGCCAGCCGACTCAAGTGTAATATCCGAGACACAGCTTCTATAGAGCCTCTACAACTGGCTCAGGATCTCAGCAGCTCAGCAGCTCAGCAGCTCACGAGCTCAGCAGCTCACTGGCTCAGCGGTTCAGTCACGAGTTCGAGTTCAAGTTGAGTTTACGAGTGCTCTCAAACGAGTATGTGTCAGGTTAATGCCACCGGCTGTGAATTGGTCTTCTAAAGCTCGTAAAACACGCTGCCACACCATGTTGCATGCTACATAAAATATGATGAAGGGCACTTAAGGCAGGCCGCCAACGCTCGTCTCGTGTGTTGACAGCTATCAAATGTGTACACAACATGCATAAATGAATGCGACACACACATACACCCACACACACACACACACACACACACACCCGTCGGGAGAGGTGTTTGGTGACAAAGGCGTTTGTTTTCATAAATATTAAAGCAAGCCAAAGGTTTTGGGCCACAAAATCAACGCCAAATGCCAGCTGACAATTTATGAGTAGCAAAAATATAATAATCGTAATTTAGCAGCATTTGTTTGCCGAGCTGCGAGAGTTGCAACGAGCTGTAAAATATTTCGTATGGAAACTATGCAATTGCTGCAGCAGTTGCAGTTGGGCAATAATTCAAGACAACTTTTGTTGCACAGCTTCGACAGCTTTCTAGCAAATGGTGCAACAGTGCAGCTGAGTGAAAAACAAGCTGATCAGAGCTGAACTATGGGTAAAGAAAACAATGTCGGGCCTGCTGCAAATAAATTATTTAAGTAAAAAACAAAATGAGTCAACAATTGAATTAAATTTTAGTTGCAAGCGAAAACTTTATAGAACAATGATGCGAATTGCAAAATATATTGTTTGTATATACTTTAAGAGATTGTGAAATATTCATGAAAAAATTCAGCACAAAATAATAAAAATTAAATTTTAAAGTTCGATTTTTTTATTATTATATTTATTGCATCAAAAAACTATATAAATAAAAATTATTATATATAAAAATTAAAAAAAAAGATTATATATATAAATAATAAAATAACAACTTATTAACACACACAACACCATAAGATATTTGAGAAACAAAAAAATTTTTTCAAATGGTATTATGATGCAAATTACGAAACATATATAGAAATTGTGAGCGAAAAGCATTCAAAAACTCAGTAATAATATCGAATTTATGTTGTAACTTTTATTTTATTATGTTCTGTAAATATACTATATAAATATATAAAAAGAAAATATGAAATATACACAAAATATATATAATATTTTATAACTATAATATATAAAATATACAAGAAATATATAAACGTACACATACATTGATTATATAAATCAAATAAAAATCTATAAATAAGTTCCTGACCAAATAAATTTTAATTTATGATGTAAGCATCAACCTGAAAATATTTAGAGTTTATTCAATTAATATAATTTTATATTTACTATACCAGAATTTTTTTTGGTTGATTGATTTCTAATGATTCCTTGAATCTCCCCAAATTAGGTTCAATTCAAGTTCCACGATTTCTACTCAAGTTGAAATCAATTTATGTGAGTCATGAGAAACAATATCTGGCATTTTTTGTTTCTGCCAAGTAATCATTGGAAATTGGAGAAGTTTGCAAAAAGGAAAAGAAAAACGAAAAAACGAAAATCAATTAAGTCCGTCTAGCATTACACAGTTCAAAGCTACTCCCACATGCCAGATACTGCCTAATTAAACTGAGCCTCTCTCAATGCCTATGACCCTTTGCCTACTCCAACCAACACTTAGCAACTCATTAACGCTTGGGCTGCAAATTGATGAAAGAAAACCAAATCTGCGCCTATTGATGCCAATTGACCCGAAAGGGGGAAAGAGGTACAGGAGGTATATGAGGTGCACAACCTGGCGATGGGGTAGTTTGGTTTCCTAGCAGATTATAATCTGCTACAAATGAGGAAATCCCAGAAAACCGACAGATTAAATTTGTATTCCACTTGTAAAAACGGATGTGTGGGGCATGTGTGTAAAGTAAGTTGAACTTCCGTTAGGCCAGGCGCGCGTGTATGTGAGTGTGCGCCCAAGCGTTGGTCATAAAGTTTTGCACATGTGAAAAACAAAAGTCGTCAAGGCACAGGCTCACACACAATGCTATACAGAAAGAGAGAACGAGAGAGAGGGGGAGAGGGCGATGCATAGATATAGCAACAAAAAGAAAGAGCATTTCATTATTTATGGGAAGCCAACGCAAATTATATACACACACATACTCCAAAAGCTGTGTCTGTGTGAGGAATTTAGAGAAAATGGCTGCCGCTGTGGCAGTTAGTTAGCTCTACTAGTAAAAGAGAGAGAGAGAGAGAGAGAGAGAGAGAGAGAGAGAGAGAGAGAGAGAGAGAGAGAGAGAGAGAGAGAGAGTGCAAGCACTGTGTCAAATGTAATTTTGTGTAAAAATTTTCATGAATGAAAACGTTTTTGTCGTCGCACACCCACACACACAAACACACACAAGCACACACAGACACACACCAGCGCACTCGCACACCGATGCACGCCTTGGGCTTGTTAACAATTGTGTAGCATATTTTTGGGGGTCAGTCGAGCATGCCACACATGTTGGCAGTTTAGCTGCCGCACAGGCTTATATATTTCAGCTAGGGAATATGCACACTAAATTCTCTATTTCACTACACGGCACACACACACACACATAGACACGCACAGACAGAGCCCACACGTTTGGCTGTGTGCATTTAAGCACTCGAAATTAATTTGACATTTTTATACACTAACAAAGCCTTGCAAATCGCAAATCCCCCACAAACGGAGCTTACTCAAACCAAGTCGGCAACCAGCTGCTGAGGCCTGTAGGGTATTGAAGCTGCTTAAATGCCCAACAATTTAGCGCTATGTAGATCATATTTATACTTCAGGTTCTCTGTGTCTACGTCCATCGACTCGGGTTGATTTCGTGTGCGGTTTTTGTGGCAAAGTTGCAACTTGATTAATGACAGTTGCAATGCGATTTCAATTGCTTGCGACTGGCCACAGTGAGAGAGAGAGAGAGAGAGAGAGAGAGAGAGAGCGAAAGAAGACGAGGAGCGAGAGGTAGCATGTGCATTGTGCTGTGCTGTGCGGTTGTATTCAATTTGTCAGAGTACAAACCAGAAACTGTCGCACATTCTTTACAGTTTATATTCCATTTGCCAGAGCATTTATCAATCGAGGCAAATCGGAGACAGAAAGGCAAGCCATTACTATGATTTTCTCAACTTTATTCGTTTTATTTTGAAAAACTTTCTGTTATTAATTATAATTTTGAGTTGCAGCTATAATTAAGGGAAGTCCAGACCGAATGAAGGTCTTTTATTTCTCTCACTTACGAAGGCGGATAGCAATGCTCAATGTTAATCCAAGTGCGAAATTCTGAATGCTGTCATTTACTTTTAATTGCTTTTTAATAACGTTATTATTTATATGAACGAAGACTGCTCAATTACTTGACAATTAATTGCACAGAAGTAATTGCGGAAATTAATGAAATATTTATCTTCTGTAGATATTCGAGCTGCACTTAACTTCAGCCTAGAATTGAAGTAAAATTCTTTCGTTGTAATGCCTTTTCTTTTAAATTCATTTAAAAAGTGTCCTACACTATTTAAGAAATTAATAAGGCTTACGTAAAATAATGTTTGAAAAAAGCCATATAAAGATTTCATTCATTTTATAATTAAAAATTTCATAAATTAGTAATCAAAATACAATTAAGATTTTTTAAAGTTTTTTAATATTTTTACCTGTTGTTTTAGATGATATTTTCTTTTAATAAGAGATGTTAATAAAAGGAATAGCAGTAATTAATAAAATATTTATTTGTGCTGTACAGATAAGGTCTAAGATTCCGGTGTTGTCCTATTTATTTTTAAATAAAAAAGTGGTTTGTTCTTTTCAGTTTCCAATTAAAAATGTTGGATATTCAAATCGTCTTTCAATCTTCATATTGACAAGTTTTGGGTCGAAGACCTGGTGGAAAAATGCTTCATAGATTTTCTAAATACTTAGTTATCAATTATCGATTACCCCTTCTTTATTATCTATATATAATAAAAGAAATATATTTTTAGAGCATATTAGTAAGAGAGACCAGCTCACATTACTGTTCTCAAATGTTAGACTTATAGATCTAAACTATATCTGTATTAAATTATCAAGCTTGTTCCAATAAATACATACATTTCTTATTTAAGTTACCTGTATTTGTTAACAATTATAACTAAGTTCTACTTCGATATTCAAATTCTTAAAATACTCTACGATCCTCCTTTTGGCAATGGCAAAAGTAATTTGTGTCGCATTCCTTGTCGGCAAGTTTCATGCGGACAATCCACTTAGGAGCAAAGCTTTTGGTGCGATTTATAGACCTGCCCGTTGACTCTTAACATATGCATAATTTTTCAAGTCCCTCCAAGCGTCGCTCGTCGCTCGTTGCTGTCTGCTCACTGCTCACTGCTCGCTGCTCGCTGCTCGCTGCTCGTTGGAATCATATCATAAAATAAAATCACAAGTGCTTTTAATTTGTCGTAGTAAATGCACAGCCCACTAGTTGTGGGGGGCTTAAGCTCCCACACACGCACACATGCTGCTCGTTACTTAGCACACATTTAATTTTGTTACCAATACTCAAGCACTCTTCCACACACACACACACACACACACACACTCATACACATAAGTAGATGGTCTGGCTTTTCGTTGGGGCATGGGCTCGGGCTGTGTGAAGGGATTGGGGCTCTACTTTGGCTCAAGTTTTTGGCGCGCCATAAAACTATGCGGCAATTTATATGTTGCCATGCTTCAGCGCCTGCTGCTCATGAATAAAATGGGTGTGGCAAATGAAAGGAGAGAGGGGGTAGAGTGGGTGATAGCTGTTGCCGGATGTTAATGCCACTTTAACCATTTATTTAAAGTAAGCTTTATGTAGCCATTATCTATACTTGATTTACATAGCAATAAAATGAATAGTTTTATTTTTTTGATTGATTGACAGTTACATGAACATATTTTTAAATGTGGATTCTACAGCTGTAAAAATTGTATTAGGCCTCTCTATAGATGGAACTCAAATTATACACATATATTATTGTGGAAATTTGGGGACAAATATATTTCTTAGTTTGAAAGCAACAATCACACAGATTGGTAGAATGCTCTATAATATAATTTTAAAAAAACTAATTATGAGAAGTCAACTTGATTTAACATTTGCACTGAAAACAGAACACATTATTGACTTATGGTAAGTCAGAATCACCTTTTCTGTCATAAAATTGATCAAATTTCATTTGATCGATTCTCTAGAAAGTATGCACCTAAAATTGCTAGTATTTCTCTGCTAATCAAAATTTTGATTTTTGGTAAATCAAAAAATTCTTTTATGAAACTAGACAGAATGTAAGTATAAAGCGTACTTCTGCACACTCTACACGCCCAAGGCTTAAAAGCATTTTGAGCATTAAAAATTGTGGTTTGTACACAGCGAAAAATAATCGCTGGCATCGGTGGAAATTGAATTTGCGAGTGTTCAGCCACAAACGCAAAAACCGCGAGTAAAATCTATGCAGACACGCACAACACGAATTCAAACGTATACATATATATATATATATATATCGACATAAACATACTTATATATACATACATATATATTTCCATCTCTTTCGGGCATAGGCAATGTGTGTGTAAGCCACAACACATTTCAAATGCGTGAAGCGTTTTGCACCAGAGGAGAGGCAAAGCGATTGAGAGGGGACAGGGGACAGGGGACAGAGGACAGAGGACAGACAGTCGCCTAGCGTCGCCTCGACTAGCCTAGCCTAGCCTAGTCTAGTTGCCGGTGCTGTTTGGGCTCTAAGCCTTATAAATTAGCGGTTAGATTGAGCGTCATAAATCGTGCGCTTAATTTTAAAGTGCGCGTGCTTCTGCATGTTTATCTAGGACAACACTTTTTGCGCCCACTTTAAAATCTCGCTACAATTTAAAAAGGCTTCGGCCGACAACGTGACAAGGGGCCTCCAGGATATAATTTGGGTTCAGCAGGTGGCTAAGCCGAAAAAAGATATTAGCGCACCTATTTCACAATTGATATAAAGGATTCTAAATGACAGAAAGATATCTGCAAAATTATTTAAAATGTAAGCAACGAAATTAAAGAGTGACACAAGTAAGTCAAACACGAATTAAGTGAGATTAAAAAGGTTATTCTGGCTTTCTTTTGCAATCGTTCAATTCAAACTTAGTTTGCGGAAGCTGGGACGTTGCCGTGACAATAGTTGACAATAGTTTGACTTGGTGTGTCCTTTTCGATATACCCTGGACCTGTCAAAAATGAGAATTTAGCATATGTCGACTTTGTGTCATGCAACAGACAAAGCTAAATTTGGAATTATTCAATCTATTTGCCTGACCTCAACAATTTCGTAAACAATAAAAGCAAACGAGTTGAAAATTTAAAAGTTTCTTCTATTTAGTATACGCCTCCTCCTGCTTGATATCTATCTTCCGAATTTGTAACCTGAGTATTATTCGTTGTAAAATTCAATCTCTCGTCCAAAATATCGTTATCTTATGTTTTATTTTAATAAAAATATTCAATTATTCATTGATGTATAAAGATTCGAATTATGTTTCTACCACTCCAACCTCGCCTTACTATATGACAGAGTTTTAATATAGCTCATAAATGTAAATATTTAAATGCTTTAGAGGTTTCCTATCTGCCTCTATAGTATATTTGGTACCTGCATCAGGCCGTGCTGAATTCTTGTAGGTTGCGGCAATAGTAATTTGCCTAAACGATGCCATCAGAAAAAAAATTATGTATCTAATTAAAATGAAGAAGCATAAAAAATGAGCTCATGAATGCGGTACGCTGCATCGCAGCTGTGTGCTTAGCGCTTCGTCTAACTTCATGCCGCATAAATTTCGCGTAGTGGCCTAGTCGTCCCACTCGTCCTGTGAGTCCCACTCGCTCTGATAGTCCCGCTCGTGTGCGTGCGTGTTCAGAGTTAGGGTCGGCCCAGGCAAGCTGTTTGTTTATGCTGCCGAGCTGCATTTTTATGTGCTGCCAGCTAGCTAGTGCGCCGACAACAGCAGGCCACTCCATCAGTTGCCCAACTACACTGCACAGTACACTGCGCAGCAAAATGAGAAACAGACGACATGAATATGTGTGCCTCTTATTAAGTAGACGATTTCGAAATGAAGTCATGGATGTAAAACAAAATGTTCATATGCTTATAAGTTTATGTAATATTTATTGAATATCTATTAAGATAATTGAATTTATGCCACAGAGCTCCACCTAAATTTTTAATGAATAAGACCTCTTGATATGCCAAATTATACTTATCGGTTTGAGTAAGGCATATAAAGAACTAACAAACAATTTTTCTAAAATTCTTTTAAACTACGCCTAATTTTATATATATATAATTTTATTAGCGAAAAATCTATCGATCTCCTTTTTTTTTTGTGAATTCTCACTAAATCTTAAGCTAAATGAATAGAATATTAAAAAAAAATAGTTTTGAAATACTTTACCAATTACATTATTAACAAAAGATTAAATTCGATTTGAAAATAAAAATGTATTATTGATATATATTTCAAAGCTTTGAATTCCTTGTAATTCCTATTTATTATATCATTTGCAAAGATCGAAGCTAACACTTGCTATGGCTAGACATAAGCAAATACGTGTAAACGATTTCATTTTATGCCAAGAACATGAACAGCTGATTGATCGATTGATTCGTTCAACAGGTGTGTTTCCAGTTTATTGGGTGCATTTGCTGGCACTTGGCTGATATGTGGATGTGTAAATATTGTGATTGTATCAGTCAATCTTTATTGCATTTTGGCGGCGCCATTGAATTTATCAATTTTGATTCCCAGCTCGATGCACAGTGTGCCAGGGCGACGGACAGAGCGACTAGCGTCGGCGTTGCTTTTTAATAAAATTAGCTCCGGCATTGGGTGCTTGTTTATGCAGGCATCAGTCGAGCGAGCGCGAAGAGCGCGGCTCTCATGTTGCACAGACCTTTAGTTGTGCGTGTATGTGTGAGTGTGAGTGTGAGTGTGTGGGCGTGTGTGTCCGTACGTACTTGGCTGCTTATTATGCATGAATTTCAAATGAAGTCGCGAACGTGACACAAACTCATGACCGCCCCCAAGCGCCCACTTCAACAGCCACTACCGCACCGCCACCGCCGCCGCCCCCGTCCCGCCCACTTACAAGTAAGAGTTGTAGCAGAGCTGCCTTTTTTGCTGCCTGTCTAATACAGACGCGCACACACACACACGCACCCACATACAAAATTTACACATTCGCATTACGATATGCATTTAATATTAGCAGGTCGCAGGACTCTACTTGAATGCTCGAAAAAAAAAAACAGAATAAAATTGGAAAACCCTATAAAACTCTTTGCCCCAAATGAGAATTGAGAAATGGCAATGGGCATGCGGGACTAAACGAAGCGTCGCTCGCGTCGTCGTCACATTATGCATATGTGTAGTTAAACTCATAATGAAATTTGTTGCGAGTGGGCGCTGATTGTTTATAGCGCTTAAGTAGAAATAGAAGGTCAGGGATCAGAGCTCGTAGCTGATGAAACTGACCTACGAACTAGAATTTGGGCACTGCTGAGAATTATTATGCAAACGAGTGGACAACTAGGAATAGAAAATTGAATTGAATTCTGTTATTGTTATGCCTATTTACAAAATTGTTCAAATTAACATATTAGATAGCTAAATTCTAAATAGACTTTTCGGCTATCGCTAAACCATGGCAAGTTCTTGGATACAGTTCAACTAAGAATAGCAAATTAGTTTATTGACTTCAGTATGTCTTTTGCAAGCTAGAAATTTCATAAGTGAAATTAAGATTAAAACTAACATCCTTTGAATCTAGTAAACCAATTAAAAAGTAAGCTAAGTATATACATACAATATGTGATTTTTAATTAAAACTAACATCATTTCAACCATTATAGCTATCTATTCAATCAACTGTGCCTGGATATCTAAAGCAACTTGCTTCCTCTGATATAGGAATTCTTAAATAAGTCCTATAAATCTGACCGCCTTGAAATTTTTTTCTGTTTAGTTGTCTGAAGCATTTGCTACAAGGCACTTATGGGAATGAATCTGATTTTTAAAATATAGTTAATTTAATTATCTATTTATATATGTATGTTTTCGGTTTACTCAAAATAACTAAGTTTTTATTATCTTTACCAAAGAAAGAGGCAGCATATATCTGCGTACACTTAAATTCCGTTGCGTACAATTCACATTTTTAACTCTCTTATCGCACAGCTCTTAACTTTAAATTTTTAAGAAATATTCAACTAAGAATTAAGCCCAATCAAATCTCCATTTTCAGATCCACTAAATTCCTGTTTTAATTACCCTCTCAGCATAATTTTCACGCCAAGTTTTCTATTGAAATACGCAACAAACTTTGTCGACGTTGAGAAAACTCGCTCTGGGGTTGAAGAAAACTATTTAAGCGAAAAGTAGAGGAAGATTTTCATTTGCAAATTACAAATGCTAAAATCACTTGAATGTTGCTTATAACTTATGAAGTTTCAAGCTACCTATTAGCAGAGCTCCCCTCGGAGCTCCGACAAACGTTTCGATGCTCCTCACGCTTCCACCTCAGCAATGCAATTTATTAAACTAACTACTTAAGCATGCGAGAAAACACATACATAAAACAAAAGAGACATAAAAAAAGAGAGAGGATAGAGCTTTGATTGACTGTAGTATCCTTGAAGATATCCTACTAAAGTTAGTTAGTTATTCCGATGACAATGACAATGAAAACAAAAACGGAATATTATGAGTTAATCCTGAAACGCATTTAAACAAATTTGAAAATAGTAGATTCGGAAATCCACACTTTCTGTGTTTATACAGAAACCTAAATTTAAAGCAATATAAAGATAAGCAATCCAAATTCTTTCCTTCCTTCAAGCCTTAGTTTTCAGATTTCTCAAATCTATTTCATATAAATTTAGAAAACATACTTATCTTAACAGTTTTAATGACTACAGGGTATACAAATAATCTAACACTCTCCCAAGAAAGAAAGCACTTAGAGTCAAGTAGCATAGCGAAACAGCTGAAGGAGCCTGCAGAAGGGGTAGGGCAATGAGATTGGGCAGGGGAAGGAGCAGTGTAAAAGTGGAGAAGTGGAGCTTCGCCTGAACACCTGGCATACTCAAGAGGCGGCAGCGCACTTCAAGGAGATATTTTCAACACGCTTTGGCTTCGACAGCAACTGAAACAACAACAGCAACAGCAAGAGCAACAAGGACAATAGGCGCTAGGCGTTTGCAACTTAATTGCAATGTGTGAGGAGTGCGTATGTGTGCGTGTGTGCATGTGTAGATGTTGGGTACAGAGGGGCGTGGCATGAGCTTTGCATTATGCATGAAACGACGACACACGGGCGACCCGTCATAATCATTTTGTGAGCTGCCTTCTATGCGCTAATTGCAATTAAACAATAATATGAATGTAAGAGACAGGACGCACTGGAAGAAAGAGAGAGAGAGAGAGATATAAAGACAGAAAGAGAGAGAGAGCGACTGAGTCTAGTGGAAATTTGTGAAAAATTCGTTTAGAAAAGTGAAAAGGGCGCGTAATTGCGTCGCGCATGTCGCGCTTTACGCGGCAAAAGGCATTTAATTAAATGTTAATAGCAACACGAAGCAACAGAAACAACAGACAATTAACAAAGCCTAATTGTTGTTGCTGTTGCTGCCTTTTCGAGTCGCGTTTGTTGTCTTTGCCATTGTCTGCATGTATTTGCATATCATTAAGCCTAGCAATAACAAAAATTTGCCCTCTTTCTCACACTCTGGAGTGCATTACCAACACTTTTAAGACGTGAGTCAAGAGTGGCTCAAAGGAAAGTGGGCTGCAAGGCGTCTTACGTAGGCTGTAGGCCAAGTATTCAATTGTCAACATTGTCATCGGCATCACAAATAGTCAAAAGGGCGATATTTGAAAATAAATACTGTTTCACCATACATAATACATAAATACAGTTTGTGCCGAAAACTATCGAGCAAGTCCCGAAAGCTGATTGCTATAAAAGTTATGAAAGTGTCTTTCATATATTATATATATTTTAATTTTTTATTAGACATATAATTAAATATTAAACGATTCATTATATGTATAATTTCTCTCATTAAAATATTTTTTATACAGTAGAATCACAGATTTTTACACATACATTGAACAAACCATAGTATGCCTAATTTATTTCCTTAAAATGTAAGCTATCGTAATCAATGCTCAAATTACAATCACAAAAACTAATCTGTAGTTTTAGAAGGTTAGAGCCAAAAGTACTCCAATTAGAACAAATCAAACCCTGTAGATTCGTAAAGGTCTTATCTGAAGTATCTAGACAATTAGGCAATGAGCTCAAGTTTTCATTTATACTCTTACAAGACTCTTTTAGCTGATATGATAGCACTTAAATAACGCTTTGATCACTCCGCTGTCTTTAACCCGAGGTTGGCCGCAGTGGCAGTCATAAAGCGTCATTGAGTAGCGCACTTTCTGGTTTGGCTCCTGCATGTTTTCGTGCCCAGTGCAAAGTGTGCTTTATAACAGCCCGTAAAAACGGCCACGACAAATATTTAAGCTGAGCGCAAAAAACTGTGAAAATTTACGAGCCCAGGTGAGGTGAGGTGAGAAGAAAATATGGAGACTAGCGCTGCTGTTCACGTTTATCTAGTCCGAAACACAGGTCGGGGGCAAAATTGACAACTCAATTGCGGAAACTATTTACACGCAATTAGGCGAAATGACAGGGCGCCACAGCTCACGGCAAAGTTATCAAGTGAAATGCGAGCAAAGGCACATAAAAAGAGGTATAACAAAAGGACGGACTGCCACAGACTAACTGGCTGACTGCCTGCCACCTTCCAGCTGCTCTGCTGCGTCTCGAGAGTAAATATTGACCAGGCCTGAACAAACTATGGCCAGGCAGAGCCAGCGCCAGGCAGCGAGTAGCCACTGAGGAGCACAAGCCGAGCAAGGCGGCAGAGCTCATTCATAAATGCATTAGCTAGCTGTCAGGCAGTGCAATCGAATTCATGTTGGCATTAAACGTAAATTATGCAGTCCATGAATTTAACATGGCTGAGCAAACCACTTGGACACCGACCACCAACCACGTACGTACGTACGAATACTTGTCAAGGTGACTGTAAACGGATTCTGTGTTTATTACATGAGCCGCATTTCAATATGCCAAGGACATGTCGGGCTTTAAACTTGCATAACGTGTGCGACACTCATAATATATAATGGTAAATATTAACCAGCTTTGTTTGGCCAATGTATTTTTTCTTATTTATTTTTAAGTGAATACCACAAATATTGAAACGTAATTTTGTAAAATCAAGGTTCAGCTTATGATGGACACTCAAAGGAAATTCTGAAATACTTACCATAATCCAATTGAGTGATTCAATAGATATGTATTAATGACAGCCTTTAAATAAATTGATACTGAAAAAGTAAATTTTAATTCAAATCATTGAAAGTCCATTATATATAAGGCTTCCACCTTTGAAAGATGAATTTCCTAAGTCTTCATTAGGCAAAATATATTAGGCTACCACTTAGTATATATAGAAAGTATTTTTTGAATAATTTCATACTATGACTTACACAAACAGAAAAGTTTCAATAAGTTTTTCTCCAATTTTCTGATTTCTTTTAAGTCAGTTTTTTTTATACCGTGAACCCCTTGAAAATGGGAAATCAGGGTATAATGGTTTTGTTAAAAGTATGTAACAGGCAAAAGGAGGCGTGGCAGGACCCATAAAGTGAATATATTCTTATTCAGGTTGACGAGCTGAGTCGATTTGACCCTGTCCCCTGGGGTGTTTTGAGGGGTGGGGGGTAAAATATGACAAAAACCGAAATTCTTAAAAATACATATGAATTTACATTTTAAATTTGGAGACTCTAATGATGTAGGAAATATATTTTTTTAACTGGTTTTGGATAAGGTTTTTAATCGATAACAGAATAACAGGAGCAGTTATCGATTTTTGAAAACAAACTTGATATGCGCGCTCTATATACGAACCTACGAAAAAAAGCTCTTATATCTTCTGAGATCGACGCGTTCATACATGCGGACAGACGGACGGACCGACGGACGGACAGACAGACGGACAGGGCTAAATCAACTCGGCTCGTCGCCCTGATCAAGAATATGTATACTTTATGGGGTCTGCCACGCCTCCTTCTGCCTGTTACATACATTTTAACAAAACCATTATACCCTGTTTTACCATTTACAATGGGCTCAGGGTATAATTATATCTCCTACATCTTTAGAGCTAGACTCTCAACATTTGTAATATAAATTCGTTTATATTTAATAGAATTTCGATTTTTGTCATATTCCACCCCCAAATCCATCCCTTCCCTACAAATTTACAAAAAACGTATTTCAAATACTAGAGACTTGTGCTTTGGTACAAACACACACTTTAATGTTATTATCACTGTTTGAAAGTTTTATGAAGATTGTCCGTCTACAAAAAATGTTATTAAACAATTAAGTTCCCATAGTAAGCTCACACTGCAGCCCGTGCCTGCTTATACATGCGAGCTTATGTGTGTATGTGTACGTGCATGTTTCATTTCTTATGTAAGCAGAAAAAAAGCGAATAATTATCAATTTCCCTAAGGGTTCAGGGGATCTCGTAGTCGAGCAGTCTCGACTAGAGCTTTCTTACTTCTTTTTCAGTGAAAATGGCCATGCAGAATAAAGATGCTCTAACATTTTAGGTAGCATGCTAGAGCTCAAATAGTTGGTCAGTCGATCTATATCTACATATATAGTGAATATATATTGCAGCTAACACTCGACTTATTTGTATTGCATGCCGCCTTGTGACCCAGTTACGTCTTGTTGTTTGGCCTTGAGCGATAACTTGTACAAACTTCTCCTAGTTCTGCAGTTGTCCTCGCATTGCAGTTGACATTTGTTCAAACATACTCAGACACCCGCAATCAATGCTCGTGTGTGTGTGTTTGCGTCTCTTGGGTCGCCCTTTTGCATGATTTAAAACTATTTAACTTCTTTTGGTCTCTTCTCGTGAACTCTTGTATTTTTCTTTGCTTTGTTTTGTTACGCCTTTTGACATTTTGCGCTGTGATTTCCCATTTTGCACCTTTTATTCTGAGTGGTTTTACGAGTACCAAAACTCTCAGCTTCAACCCCGTGTTTCGCTGTGTCTCTACCGTTCTAGTTCAAAAATGTATGAGTTTTTTAACCTTGCTACAACGGCAACAACAACGTGACAAAAAGAAAATACAAAAAATACAAAAATTTGTTGACAAGTCCAAATGCTCGACGGGTTGCCCCTGTGCAAAAGTTGATGTGCATCTCTCATCCTCTCTCTCTATCTCTCTCTATCTCTCTCTATCTCTCTCTATCTCTCTCTTTCTCTCTCTCTCTCTCTCGCTCTGTGCCTGTGTATCTGTAAATTGTTAATTACTATTGTGATGCACATTGTATTTTTGTAGGCCAATTGCGAGAAGCGGCAGAGGCAATGCGGAAAGATATGTTGCAAATGCGGCGTATGCGTAATATTTTTTGTTGGATTACTTTGACATTCGGGGTAAATAGTGAGCTTAACAGATTGCTGCACACTTATATATATAAAGATATATATATATGTATATATATTTTTGTGGTTAAGGAACGATTTCAGCTCGCCTTGATTTGCATAAATTTAATTTAATTTAAAATATATCATATAAAAATAGAGACTGAAAGGGAGCGGGACAAATATCAAAATCGAGAAAGCGATATAGGGAAATATAGATATAAACAGAGATAGAGTTCGAAAAAAATTTATTTAAATGGAGATATTGTAAAACAAAGACATACTAAGATATATAATTTCTTAATAAATATTAAGCAATTCGAAATAAATAGTGAGTATTTACAAATTCTCTTTCTAAAAATGTATTCCAAATTTGATGCATTCGAATTGCATTAAACTACTCCTATTTCTATTTTTATGTATATTTCCATTTAATCAATGATCCTATTATAATTGTTTGGCAAAGCAAAGGTAAAGCTGGTATTTGCACATACTGAAAATTAAATTGATTTATTATTCGTATTGCACTTGGCTGAATTTGAACGAATTGTAAAATTTATGTGTTCGATATAATTGTCCGTTCCGCAATGCAAATAGAGTGATGGATGGCTCGCATTTATGCAACCATTCAGGCACTGCGCTTACGGCCCGCTTGACGCACTGTGAACTGACGCAACAATTTTGGCCGAAATTAAGTGGCTGCCAAAAACTGAATATGTTGAAAGATTTTTAATTGCTTTCTAATGAGCTGCCATAGCGCGTGCTGCTGTCAATGTGGGAGTGGTTCATTAGCTAAATTTAGTGAAATGTGCCATAAACATAAATCAGTGTGTCGAGTTTTTGAGCCCTTTGGCAGCTAATTGACTTCAAATATGTTTGTCTTACGTATTGCAGAAAGCTGTCAGGGACCACACGAGAAGCGCTTACTCAATCACCTGCTCTCCACCTACAACACACTGGAGCGACCCGTTGCCAACGAATCGGAGCCCCTGGAAGTTAAGTTTGGACTAACGCTGCAGCAAATTATCGATGTGGTAAGTGCCGAATTTCTAAAGAGCGAGAGCTAACAAGACTTCGTGTCAATGTTCTCAAAAAATAATAACTAATTTAAATAATTATAAAGAAAAAAAAAAAACAAATCAAACGGAATGAGGACTATATTTTTTAAAATTAAGTGTTGCCGTCGCGACGGTTTATTGATATAGAAAAAGATAACATATAGTAACTAAAAACCACTGACATTTGTGGTTATTGTGGTAAGTGACATGTACCCGCCGATCTAACCTCTGTCAAACTTTTCGTTAGGCTTTTTGTTTCAACAAATAAATTTGGAGTTTTCTAATATATATATATATATATATATATATATATATATATATATATATATATATATATATATATATATATATATATATATATATATATATATATATATTTTACACTGAAAATATTATTCAAATCTATTGTCATATGCAATTATGAAATTTATTTGTTATTATTAAACAGTCAGAGGGCAAACAACAAAACCCATCAGTAATTAAAAAAAAAACGAATGAAAAATTTAAATCGATTTTATAAAAAGAATATATATATAACAAAATATTTTTTAAAAATAATAAACGAGTAACTTACATACATTTCATCTCTTTTTTATCAATGAAAAACATTGTATGACATTGTAAACAAATTGTAGAGGAAAATATATATTTTAATCCATATTTGCTAAAAATCGGTAGAAAATAATTTGACAAATAACTGTTGTTTTTAAATTTAAAAGAGGCATTTTATTTAACAATTTTTAATTTTACAAAAAAAATTCATTCAATATTAAATATTTGCTCACTTCATTGACAAATTCATCATATATTTATGAAATTTTGGATCCGTCGCGGCGGTTTCTCAATTCTCTCTCTCTAAAAAAAAAAAAAAAACAAAAAAAAAAGACAAAACTCTTTTCAATAATAGTTACATTTACGAGTTCTTGCGTTTTTTATAGGACGAAAAGAATCAGATTCTGACCACAAATGCGTGGTTAAATTTGGTAAGTGACATGTACCAGCCGTCAAATTTGTCTAGCACCTGTTTGTCTGTCTAGGGCCTTATTTTCATACACTGTTTCTGTTTGATTTGCTTTGGCTTATGATTTACGATAAACAGTGAGCTACTAACTTTTTAGCTAACAGTAAACACAAGCATATTTTATTTCAAATATCTTTTCGTTTCTTTCTTTGAAACCGTCTTTTATCAAATATGTGTTGTCTCGATATGTGTGTCAAAAGAGCTATACAAATATTATATTTTGAATCAACTGAAATTTATTTGCTGTAATACACCGTTCAATTATAAATACATACATATATATATTGTTGTTAGTGCAAAAACTGCAGTCACTTTAATTAAAAGAAAATGATAAAAATAATCAAAGCTAAAACGAACCCAAACATTAAATAAATAAATATTTAACAAACCAGTACTCACCTTAAAATAAAACTCTGTTAGCCTACAAGCTCAAGCTTGAGCCATAACAATATTTGATTTATAGGTTTCTCTGTTAGCCCAAAACTTGGGCGTGGTCCGATTGCCTATGCATGCAAGGGCCTTGCTAAATTGGCATAAATTGCCAGAGAGCACTCCACTTATAAGCACAAACAAATAAATCAAGTGAGAAGATGTGATAAGGCCTTTAGTCCACCAGTTTATACCCCGTACATAGCCCCATGGTGATGTACTACAATGTTCAGCTCTAACTAACTAAGAAGTCGGTGGGAAAATATTCCTCTACAAATATTCAATTTTACTTTTAGCTTCAAACTTAGAATACATTTTACCAACCAGCATCTTCTCTTTATATACCATAAAAAGCAGCTTAGTCAATCGACATGCAAGCAGTTTGCAACAAGTATCCCACTTGCTTTCCTCGTACAGGGTATTCATGCGAACATAAATAAAATTGATTTAGCAACCATTTTTACGGTCTGATTGTGGCATCACCTGAAGCTGTATACGATTGATCAAATAAAAAAAATATATATAGCCCTTTTCAATAAAAATTAATAGCGCATTTTTTCAGCGAGATTTATGACAGCTACAAATAATTTTTCATTTTTGCAACGCTGATTTCTGATGGCTTTTTTTGCTGCATTTAGAAACTCTAACCTAAATAATTGTTACAAAATTTACAAACAAAAAAAACTGACAAGGAGATAAAAAAAAGTGATTAAATGAAACCTGCATCATTGTTGCATATGCACAAAGCAAACAAAAACTTTTAACTAAAACAATTATTAATAAAAAACATTTTTAGCAGCGTGTCTAGGCGTTTTTTATTGACGTTGTCTTTGTGTGATTTATATATAAATATATATATGGTTTTTTAAATGTGTCTACCTATACATTATTTCTTTTTTCATTTAAATAAATGTTTGCCATTGTTTGCCAATTGGGTTTGTTTTTGGTTTGGTTTGTTGTGCCACATGTTTTCTCACACAAATTAAATTAACACATGAAAAATCCAATTTAATTAAATGACAGTTTCAATTAAAAAAAGTAATAATTATATATATGTGCATATATATATATATATATATATATATGCAATGCAATGCGCTTAAAGTGTTGTTAGTCTGTGGCAAAAGTGATGCAAATATTTTTCGATAAAAGTAATTCCTTTAAAATGATAAAACTGAATTATAATATCTAGTTTATAATATTTGGTTAATGAAACGTGTTCGACTATAATGAATCTTTTTAATTAAATTTAAATTGGGCTTCACGACACATTTTATAAACATTTTAATAATAATAAAATTGTAAATGCCTCAGTATATTACAATAAGCATAAATTCTAAATAATTCTTGATTAAGTTTCTTTACAATGAATTCTCATAATAAAGATTTTTCAAGTCTGATGCGTAAAAGTCTAATAAATTCCATCATTTTTATAGAAAAAAATGCTTAATACTAATATGATACAATATGAAGCGAACTCTGGCTTGTGGTTTTGTTACTTAAGACTCTAACAGGAACCTGATTACGAAACTCAAAAAGATAACTCAAATGTAGCTAAAAGTTATATTATTATAAAATATTTAACCGATACAATTTGTTACAGAATTTTTGATTTCTAAAGCAATTTATTTATTAAGTCCCATCAAAACGAAATGCTTGGTATCACAATTAATGCTTCGCTCTCGAATTGATTGCACACAAATAATGTAGAAGAGGATAATTAAGGGATTAGACATATATACTAGTCGAGTGCTTGGAAACCAGACAAACAACTTGTGTTAAGCGCATTAGAGACGGTGTAAACCTTTACATTAAATACGCATTTAATTTCAAATTAATTATCATAAATACAACTGCAAAACCTCGTGTTAATTTAGACAGTTTCAATATTTTCGTGAATGTGTGTATGCGTGTGTATGTGTGTGTAAGTATGTATTTACTAACCAAACCAAATACTACAAATGTATCAATTACAGATAACGTTTGAACTATTTAATTATTGCTGGGTACATGTCATAAAACGTTTCCAAACAACTGAGTAAAAGACAAATGGAAAATGTTTAAAAGAATCAATATAAGAAGAAGTCATGCATGTTGTTTAAAAATATAATCTAAACTAAACAAAAATCTAACTAAACATCTAAACTATGTGTACTCTCTTATATTCAAAAACATTATGGTTACACAAATCAAAATGAAACTTAAAAAACAAAAAAAAGGAAAAAGAAACTGGTCTTTTAACGATTTGGCTTTAATGTGGGCAGAAAGAAATTTTAATTAATGCAGCTACATTAATTTATTTGTTTCACGCGAAAGCTTTCGCAATTTAGATAACCGAACAGTTGATTTATGCAATTGCGATTGATGCATTGATAGAAAACCCAAAACACGGGTTTTGTTCATTTCCAAACACCATTAATTATTTACCCTAACTGCAGCTTTATGAATTTTTAGCCCTGACATTTTCACCTTTCACCCTGGCTGCGTTGTCAATTACGCTAATTAGTTTATAAATAATTAATAGCTTACCCTCACCCAAATACACATATGCAACTGCTTATATATAACGCTTGCTAAACTCACCGACTAAGCAAATGAACTATAATAATTAACAATAAATTGCTCACATACAGGAAACAAGCTTGCTGATAGTGTAAAAGCTTAAAGCTCAATGTGAACTATTCAAAGGCACACTGAGCAAAAGTAAAAGTTTTTTAATACATTGACATGTGATACTAATACATGCAACCTTTGAAAATAAGACTTTGATCTGATAAAATTAGGCGGAAAGTGATTGCGGAAATAGTGATTTATTACGAATTTGAAATTGTGAATTTATTTTAATTTGACTTCCTTTTAAGTCTTAAATAATTTTTATTTATTATCCATACCGAAATCAGCTTGAATTTCAACCAATTCCCGTTACACGCTTCCCACACTTTACCTACCCTGAACCCACATATGTTTAATTTAACATACTGTATAAAAGAACAAAAACAAAAAGCCACTGGAAAAGGCATTACAAGTGTCCATGGAATCGCAACGTGCTCAGTGGCTGCCAAGGTTTTTGCTTGATCTCCTCTTTTTTCTATCAACTTTTTTCTTGTCGGTTGATGATGATGATGCTGATGCTGATGCTGATGCTGATGCTGATGGTGATGGTGCCTTAAGCATCGATGCCCAGGCATGTCAGTCAGCCAGTTGGTCCACCCGTCCTTGCGTCCATCAGATGCAACCAGACACCAGCAGGAGCACATGGTAAAGTGTCATTGGCAAAATTACAGCGGTACGTTCCGAGGCGTACGTGAGGCGGTCTTGAACTCTCAAGTGTCAGAGGCCACCTCTTTGGCACGCCATTAAAATGCACATTGTGTGTGGCCGACAAGCCAACCGGCACAGCGCCAGCAGCATCAAAATTTAAGAAATAAAGTCATTAGCATTTTTTGGCTAACATTAAGAGTACTAACGAACCTCTCTTTCTCTCGCTCTCGGTTTGTCTGACACTCCTGTCGCTTGCTTGCTCGCTCGCTAGCTTGGTCTTAATAAATGGCGACACAAAAGCCCACCAAATGACTGGCCATAGAAATGTGTCAAAAGGAAATGTCTAAGGGGTATTCAAAGCATGAGCAACGCTCAAGTGCAACGAGCACTAGAAAGGTGCTTAAGCTGCTAATAGTAGCTAGTTAGCTTTGCAGCCAATGTCAAAAGCTCAAGGCGGGACACCGCACAAACAAAGAGTAGGCCCACTACGAAGAGGCAGCTGTATATGAGATCCATTACATTATTTGAAAATATATTATTCATTAAGCTACTTCCAGTTACATTCAAAAATTTGTTTCCTGAGTTTTTCATAATTCTTCTAGCTTTAAAAGCCAATCCCATTTTTTTCCTGTTAACTTTTCCAGCTCTACTTTTCCTGCATATGTTCGAACGTGCATTAAATATAATGGCTATTATTTTTTTTGCTCGCACAGCTCATTACAGCAAACCCTTAGCTTAATTCCAATTTTATGAACGTTTGCCACACAACATGCAACAATTTGGCGCACAACCAAACTGCGCGCACTTATCACACACTTATTTGCTGCGGCAGTCACAGCAGCGGGTGGGGCAGCGGATGGTTCTTGGTGGGTGACAGTGGGGTGCAGCGGGTTAGCAGCTGCCAAGGCTAACAAACTTTGTCCTTGAACAGTTTCAGTTCGCATACAAACCAGACATATGTAGGTAGGCATGTAGTAAACCCCATTCATAAGCATTTATCATAAAAGACGGTGGCTAAATATATATGTATATATATATATATATATATATATTTATATATATATATATATATATATATATATATATAAGTTTCAGTTGGATCTAGCTGCTGGGGCAATTGTTGGCTCATTAGAAACTCATTTAAAAACAATTTGGCACGTTAATGCAAAATAAATCTATAAGCTTATGCAGGCAATGACAACGTGCTCGACGAGCTGCGATATTAAACTCCACGACAACTTTCACTAAAGCTCACATTATGTATAAAACGTACGCGTATGTATCCTATATATATGTAGGGTCTGTAAAGTATATATGTACAGGGTATATGTAAAAAGAGAGCAGTGCGAGCATTTAATGCAAATGTCATTTGTTGCAAATGATGTCTTCAACTTGAGCAAATTGTGTTAAGCAAAAACGTTGAGGCTGAAATGCCGAAAACTGAATGCTCTAACTTATGTCGACATCAATTATTATGTATAATCGAATATTATTAGTAAATGAGTCAAGCCAATTCAGAAATTGTTTTACCATATTTCTAAACATTGCAGTTCAAACTTTAATAATGCAATATTTTTATATTAATAACTAAAAAAAATTAGATGTAAATTGTACTTTATTTTAAGTAAAATTTCTTCGATTTGATTTATTGCGCATATTAGAAAAACTTAAACTAAGGTTGAATCCCATATCTCGAGACTCTAAACGCCAGCTACTATGCAGTTATACTTACTCAATGCTTTTAGAAAAGGGCAAACACTAAAAAAAAAAAAAACATTTATATATATTAGTATGCGACGATGTTGGCTTTCTCGACATTTTCCACACGCTCCAAGACGTGTCACGTCTGTGTGTGAGTGTGTGTGTGTGAGTGTGTTTTGGTGAAGAAGAGCGCTTAGTAAACTGCCTGTCATAAACATGAAATTTGCACAAAACCGCCATTTTTATAAGGTGTCAAAAGCAAATATCGCATAACACATATCACAGGCGCATGCATATATAGACGTTATGGCATTTGCTGATGTCGAAAGGAAGTGCTGCGCATATTGGCTTACCAAAAACGTTAAGTGGCACCCTTGCCCCTTAAAAACTGAGTGGAACCACCCCGCATATCATTACAAGCATCCTGCCAGGTTGGGAAGAGCCCAGCGTCATCTTCCCTCTCCTCGTAGAGGCAGCCCCCTCAATACCCCTACAGTTTATATCTTTTAATGGCTCAAGTCGTTATTGCAGCTGCTGTCAGGCACTAACTGGGCCAAAATGTTGCTTCTGTTGTTGTTTTTACCATTTTTGTTTCCCTCCTCTTCATTTTTTGGTTTTTTGTTTTTCGTTTACACTGGCAAGTTATTAATGACAGAAGTCACCTCAGCGCTGGGGCTTTCATATGCAGATGTCAGGCAAATGAAAAAGGCACTGAATGGAGCAAAGCGAAATGGCAGGAGGTGGAGCTCTGAACTTGTTCTGCATCGAAAGCGAAGCAGCTTGAATTACATATTAAATTTTAGTAAGAACAAACTCATACAGAGACAGACGTTTGACAGGCTGTCTGTCTACTTTTGACTGACAATAGGCCAGCATGAAGTATCTTTAATTAAAATTTGTATAAAGATAAATGGGTTTTGATATCTACAATGGCTAGTTCAAAGTTTTTATTGCACAGACACATGCCCACATCTGATCAAATGGCAAAGTAAAATGTTCCTTCACAATGAACACACAAAAGGACTCAGCTCACTGCCGACTCTACTGCCTAACCAGCAGCTTAAAATTGGGCATTGAGCGTTGCGCCCAAGGACATGGACAAGCCCTGCTTTGTGTAAGCCAACAAAGTTTTGATAGCTTTTCTATACATTTTGTGCTATTTGATTAGGTCTTTGTGCCAGCGTCAGGCTAATTACACGACTCGTTATTCAATTTCTGAAGGAAAACAGGCGAAACTCGATTCAATTCAAAGCTAGTCAGAAATTTGATTATACCTTACTTTAGCTGCTCATAATTTCACGAAATGCAAATTGAAGCCAAATCGTAGGAAAATGCTTTTAAATAGAACCGATCAACTGAACACAAAGTCTGACAAAATCATATAAACATATAATATAAAATAAAAAGAAAGCAATTCTCTTTTAAAACTCATAAAACAAACAAACAAAAATATTTATATATATAAACTTTCTATTATCATGCTCTGCTCTTTTTAACTTTATGCCTTTGATTAACTTTTATTTCTCTCCTTTCGTTGATTTTGTTCTTTTTTTGGGTTTTGTTAATTTCCGTTTTACGTTAATGTAAATAAATTTTATCAAAAAAAAAAAAAAAAAAAAAAAAAAACAAATGCGTTTGTAGGACGAGAAAAATCAGCTACTTATAACGAATCTTTGGCTTTCGTTGGTAAGTTTCAACTTAAACTGAAAACTAAATTAAACATAAAAATCTTCAATATTGTATTTTATAATAAATAAATCATCTGCTTAAAAAATTGATCATAAATAGTACAAAAAACCCTTTGTTAGCTATGCTGGGCAGCCTTCAAGATATATATGAGGCTATTTAGCCTTGTAAATATTTAATAGATCATCAACTGGAATTAGCCTCGGCTGCTAGGCATAGCTAATGAAGTGCTTCTTTTGCCTGCCTCATAATTTATACACACACACGGCCATACCCTATGCTAAGAGTTGTACTAAATAGCACTCAATGTTTATAGACCCAAACTTCTATGTAAAGTTAAAATTTCCAGGAGCTTTTCAGCTCCAAAAACTATCCACTTTTGTATATTCTAAAGCCCAGTTCTATAGCTCCCAACCTACGAACTAACTTTTCGATGTTATATCTCTCTCTCTCTCTCTTTCATTCTCTCTCTCTCTCTCTCTTACATATATATATATATATATATATATATATATATATATATATATATGATATATATATAAATATAAAAAATTTTATATATATTTACAATATCAATCAATATGAAAACCAACTTTTTAGCTTGATTGCGTGGCTCATTACGTGTGTGATAAATTATTTAAACCATATGTTTTAAATACAATTAAACTTAATCATATAAACACTTAAATCAATGCGCTTTATTAAATAAATAGCTACATTATTACACAAAAAAGAAAAAGAAGAAGAATTTAACATATTTTAAACTCTTTACCTAGCTAAGGCATAATGCAGTTTGATTTTCTATTTTATTCTTCTACTATTTAGTTTTCAAATACATTCTTAAATAGCTTTTAAATGCTTCAAAGTACTTTGAGTTTTTAGTTTTAGCTGGCGCAGTATACAATATTTATTTATAGTTTCAATATATATATATAAATAATTATATATATTTATTTTTCATTTGGCATTTATTATTGAGAGCAACTAAAAAGAAACACATAAACAACAAACAAAACACTTAAAACAAAAATAACAACACTCAAAGTAAACAGCAACAGCTTTTGCATGGATTAAAAGCGAAAACTTCTCACATCAAATGCATTGTTCGACAAGTCTTAATTAAACTACAAATCGCATGTCTTAAAATACACATTTTTTATATTTATTTAATTTGTATGATGCATGTGACGCGTGTATATCTGTGTGTGTGCAAGTGTGTGTGTGCAAGAGTGTGAATTTTACATAATTTTTTACCCTTGTGCTTATATACATCCTGCTTTGGGCTTGTTGAAGCTCTCGTCAAAAGCCCTGTCAATTTGTGAAATTAATTAAATTATTTATTTAACGCGTTGCCTCTCTCTGCGCTTCTCATGTGCATGTTATATTTGTCCTGTAATTTGTAATTTTCGGTTTTGTCCAGGGCCAAAGGCTTTCAAAATGTGATTCGTGCAACGCATTGTTGCCATCGTTATTGGTGTTGTTGTTGCCAATTGTCAATTTGATTGATGGCTTATGCGTCATTTATTAACTGACATTTTGAAATGTCCTCAATATGTTCGACAATTCGCAGCAACAGTTGCAATTTGAATGTTCTACACCGAACGACAGCCGACAAATCTACATGATTCAAATGGATCGACCCTATAAAGTGCTTTCCACGCGCTTAGTAAATGTCAGGCGAATGGGGCAGAACCAAAGGCAGCGAAATAGAGTAGAGCTGCGATAGGTTAATCAGCCTATGATATGTTGTATATCTTAAAATTTGAACAGAATTTAAAAGCTTTAAGTGTCAGACAGCAGACATAAACCAAGTGGAAATCAAGCAACATAAATTTTAATTAATTAATTGAAATTCACTAAAACTGTGAAGGAGAGGAATATTTATTTCTGATTGATTTATTAGCATTTACATTAGTTTTACTCTGACACAATTAAAATCGATTCTGAACATTTAAACCATTTGTGATAACTTACGAAAGAAACACTTAACACTTAATTACGTTTCGAACGAATGAAAATGTTTCTACTCCAGTCGCCAGATGCAAATCAAAATGACACTAAGCAGATGAAATGATGAAGTACAGTTAAGCAATAAAAATTATTGAAAGGAGTGAAATTGAAGTATGGAAAATCCCCATATAATATGAGATACTTTTGATATATAAAGTCTAAATTGACTTCAACTAAATTGACTTTAAACTAAAATAATTTAAGAATAAAATCATTAAGTCATGGAGAGGCACTAAAAAAATTATTGGTCATTTAAATTTTGGAAAAGAAATTAAAAATATTTACGATGTGAAAAAAAGCGAACTTAAATACGACTGTAACATGCGCGTCCAAACTAAGAAAAAAATACAAAATTAAAAGTAATTAAAAAGCTGAGCTCTTAATGTATGAAAAGCAGTATGTCCAGCAAAATAATTTTCGAGTGTAATATTATTGCCCGAAACTAATTGCTATTGCGAAAAGCAGGAAAATCTCACCCGACTATGCCACAAAATTGCGTAATGCGTGGTCCAAATTGCTGACAGCTCCTAGAAGAGAGCGGCAGGAAGGCGTCTGTTCGAAACATTGGTCATATTTCGGTTGCGTGTGGTTAGTGTGTACCGTCATCTGTTTTTACAGCTGTCATAAAACAGCACACAATAACAGCAGTAAAGTAGAAAGTTTTTGCTAAAGTAGAGGCATATATATATATATATATGTAAGGTGGCATGATAAGCTTGGCCGAGCGGTGTGGCATCCTAGTAGCATATTCGCAATAGAGTGGCAACATCAGTTGTTTAAGAAGCGAGTTGTAAGAAGAACGTTGATGAAGGAAGACGTACGCTGGTGATTGACAGAGGTTAAGCAGTCACAGTTGTTTAAGTTGTTTATGTTCTGATTACCTACTACTCTGTAATATTCAATTACAATTGTTTAATTCTAATAAACACACAACTATACAACTAATAGTTGTTACATGGGGGCTCAACCGCCGAATTGACTAAAAAGAGCACTAAAAGTTTTACATGGGCGCTCAACTGATGAACGGCTAAACTGATGAAAAAGAGTGAAAAATTGGTACTTGAAGGTGAATTAAGACAAATAAAAAGATGCAGCGTTCAACCAAAAAGAAAGTCGGTAAAAATCAAATACAACACCGAATGGAAGAGGAAGAACTGAATCGGTCTTTTACGGCATGTGACGAAATTGACGCGCAGCAGTGGAAAGTGGAAAGTGCAAGAGAGACAGAAATAATGAGCAAAAACTGCACGCTCAAAAACGCAGATCAAGAGCGACAGACAGGCGCCGAAGAAGAAGATTCTGGAAGCACACATACTATGGTGCCCAATAGTGAATTAGGCGCGCTGATCAGAATGTTATCGGTAAAATTTGAACAGAATGAAAGCAATCGAATAAGTATATCAGTCGATAGTTTTGCAAAAGTGGTGCCAGACTGTGATGGAATATCGATACCGATTCGGCAGTGGCTACAAAACTTTGAAGAAAATGCAGATGCATATCAGCTGACTGAACGACAAAAATATGTTAATGCACGCAATAAGATGACAGGCACAGCAAAATTATTTTTGGAAACCATTACAGTTGCTAATTATAATGATTTGTGTGTGGAATTGATAGAGGAGTTTGATCAACAGCTGAGCAGTGCAGAAATACACAAACGCTTAAGAAGTCGTAAAAAGACGCAAACTGAAAATTTTCAGGATTACATGTTAGAAATGCGTAAAATAGCTGCACTAGGCAAAATCGAAGACGAATCAATTATAAGCTACATAGTTGATGGACTAGAAGTACGGGATGATTTGAAATATCCATTATACAGTTCAACGTCGTTCAAGGAACTTAAGAAGCGCTATGACTTAGTAGATGCTATGACCAGAAACAGCCATAATAAACGCCGCCAAGTTTCGCCGAAAAGTGGACAAGACAAAACAAAACACAGAGGTCAACAAATGCATTGTTTCAATTGTGGATCAACGGATCATAAAAAAGCCGACTGCCAGACAGGTGTTAAATGCTTTAAGTGTGGAGAAACTGGGCATATATCGAAGGAATGCTCTGGGAAAAAACAGAATATAAACGTAGTTCGGAAATTGTTCAACGATAATCGAAAGAAAGAAGTTAAAGTTGAAGGCAAGAAAGTCAGATGCTTGGTAGATACGGGTGCTGATGTATCTATAATGACGCGAGGAAAATACGATGAACTTTTTCAGGATCGTCCGCTTCAGAAATGTTGTACTAAGCTATTTGGACTGGGCAATGTTGCTACGGAGGTACTAGGTGACGTTACTGCTAAGGTCGAGGTGGATGGATTAAGTACCGAACATACATTTTTAGTTATTCCTAATTCAAAGTTGCAAATCGATATGTTAATTGGTTATGATTTTCTGCAGAAATTCTCAATCACATTCAACACTAATGGGTACAGCTTTAAGAAAAATGATGTAGAAAACGGCGCTGACGACTACAATATTCTGAACGTGACCAGCTCCAAAGACGAAATAGATGTTGACCCAAGATATGCGGCAGAAGTGGTGGAACTCATACAGAGCTACAAGCCTATAGATGAGCCAAGAAGGTGTCCAATAAAGCTATGTATTCTGCCAAATTGTCCTAATATCGCATTTAGAGAAAGTCCCAGTCGCTTATCAGTAAGCGAACAGAAAATTGTACAGGATCAAGTCAACGAATGGATGCAACAGGGAATTATTCGTCAATCTACTTCGGACGTGGCTAGCAGAGTCGTATTAGCAAAAAAGAAGGATGGATCACACAGACTCTGTATAGATTATCGTAAGCTGAACACGCTTGTGTTAAAGGATAGATTTCCAGTACCTGTAGTTGATGAAGTTTTGGAGAAGATGCAGAACGCAAAATATTTTACAGTCATGGATCTTAAAAATGGATTTTTTCATGTTGATGTGGAAGAAGAAAGTCGAAAGTATACAGCTTTTGTCACAAAACAAGGTCTTTTTGAGTTTAACAAAGCACCGTTCGGATATTGCAACTCGCCAGCAGTGTTTGTTAGATTCATAAATTTCATATTTCAAAGATTTATAAATTCAGGAATCATGGAGATTTATGTTGACGATATTGTGGTGTTTGGCTCAACAGCGGAGAAATGCTTGGAAAACGTAAAGGTCGTTTTGGAGCAATCACGTCAGTTTGGATTACAGATCAAATGGTCCAAATGCCAGTTTCTTAAGAAAAGAATACAATTTCTTGGACATGAAGTAGAAAACGGAGTGGTATGGCCTGGCAAAGAAAAAGTAAAGGCGGTAAAACAATTAAAATTACCAAAAAATATCAGAGGTGTGCAAGCCTTTTTGGGATTAACAGGCTATTACAGAAAGTTCATACCTAATTATGCTATAATAGCGAGACCATTGACGCAGTTGTTAAAGAAAGATGCAGAATTCATTATAGCAGGTCCACAAGTACAAGCGATCGAGAAGTTAAAAGAGATTTTGATAAACGAACCAGTATTAAAAATATTCCAGTTTACAGCAAAAACGCAGTTACATGTTGACGCATCAAAGGACGGCTTTGGCGCTACACTCTTACAGGAGAATGACGAAAAGTGGCATCCCGTCGTTTACTGGAGCAAGAAGACAAGTGTACAGGAAGAAAAATTACACAGCTATTTTTTAGAGGTAAAAGCGGCTTATCTCGCTACGAAGAAGTTACGTCATTATCTGATGGGAATAGAATTTGTCTTAGTGACGGATTGTGCAGCGTTTAAAATGACAACTGTAAAAAAAGATATGCCACGAGAGGTCGTCCAATGGCTGATGCACTTACAAGATTTTAATTACCAAATAGAACACCGTGCAGGAGAAAGGATGAAACATGTGGATAGCTTGAGTAGATTTCCAGTAATGATTGTCTCTTCAGAAGTGCATGCTCAAATTTTAAGAGCGCAAAAAAGGGACGAAAAGCTGGCAGCAGTATTCGAAGTTTTAAAGCATAAGCCGTATGCCGATTTTAAAATAAAAAATAATCTGATTTATAAACAGGTGAATGGACTGGATTTGCTAGCAGTACCAAAAAGCATGGAAAACGAAATAATACGCTTGGCTCACAATTTTGGTCATATGGGTGTTCAGAAGACAAAGCACGCCATTCAACAAGACTATTATATTCCACATGCAGATAGAAAAGTCGGACAGTTTATTGCGAATTGCATACAGTGCATCACACACAACCAAAAACTCGGAAAACAGGAGGACTTATTACATTGTATTGATAAAGGAGAAGCCCCGTTGGCCACATTGCACGTTGATCATCTGGGATCGCTGGATCCTACGTCAAAAAACTATAAATACATATTTGCAGTTGTAGATGGATTCTCTAAATATACTTGGCTATATCCTACAAAGTCAACAGATGCAGTAGAAGTTGTCAAACATTTGAATTCTTGGGTAACAATTTTTGGAAACCCCCAACGCATCATAAGCGATAGAGGAGCCGCATTCACATCAAAACAATTTAAGGAGTTCTGTACCAACCAAAAGATAGATCACATCGAGACAACTACAGGCGTCGCAAGAGGAAATGGTCAAATAGAACGAGTTAACCGAGTCATAATTTCGGTTCTCGCTAAGATGTCAGCAGCAGAGACGGCTAAATGGTATAAGTATACGTCACAGGTGCAGCGATGTATAAATTCCAATATACATTCATCAACGAAGTTTACACCATTTGAAGTCATGTTTGGAGTAAAAATGAGAAACGAGTCACACCCCGAATTAAAAAAAATATTAGAAGAAGAAATACTAGTATCACTACAAGATGAGCGCAACCGTATAAGAGCAGAGGCAAGACAGCAAATCCAAGAAGCACAAACCAAATATAAGCGCAACTTTGACAAGAAACGAAAGGGACCACATGGCTATCAGTTGGGAGACCTAGTAGCCATTAAAGTCACACAATTTGTAACGGGCAAGAAGCTGGCAAACAAATATCTTGGTCCATACGAAGTCACCAAAGTAAAAAGAAATGGTAGGTATGAAGTAAAGAAGTCTGCAGATTTTCAAGGCCCGAATATGACGTCCACCAGTGAAGACAACATGAAGCTTTGGCGTTATTTGGACTATAGCGGAGAAACAGATACAGAGGAATCATCTGAGGCAGATGATGATCAGGATGACCGAATGTAAGGTGGCATGATAAGCTTGGCCGAGCGGTGTGGCATCCTAGTAGCATATTCGCAATAGAGTGGCAACATCAGTTGTTTAAGAAGCGAGTTGTAAGAAGAACGTTGATGAAGGAAGACGTACGCTGGTGATTGACAGAGGTTAAGCAGTCACAGTTGTTTAAGTTGTTTATGTTCTGATTACCTACTACTCTGTAATATTCAATTACAATTGTTTAATTCTAATAAACACACAACTATACAACTAATAGTTGTTACATATATATATATATATATCTGATGTATATACATACATATATTATTTAATGCAATGTCATGGCATGTAATTAAATTTTTTTGTGATTTAAAAAGGGATCTGTTGCAGCAGGAGGCAGCGAGACAATTGCTTGCTCTAAAAATGCCACAAATGGATGTATCTCGCTCTGTCTGTGTGTGTGTGTGCGTGTGTATGGGTATATGTAAATTATAAAGCACAGCAGCAACAACAACTATGATAATCAAGAGGAAAACTAGAGGAAAAACTTTGCCGCTTTTATGACAAGAACCACTTGTAGGCGAGGCCGCAAAGCCCAAGCGCGAGTTGCAACTTGTTTGGGTTTTTGTGTGCATGTGGCAGCAACAGAGCAACAAGCAACAGCAACAACAACAACAACAGCCAACCGCAAAATGACACAAAGCACTGCCTAGTCCTGTGCCGCCTGCTGGTGCTCGTCCTGAGGGCGAAAGATAGCGCGACACAAGTCAGAACAGTTGGCCACGGCATATTGTAGGATCAGACAGTCGCGTTTAAATGACACTAGCAACAGGCAAAAAACTTATGTATATAACAAAAATTGTATACCCTATCTGTGGCTTTATATGGTATATGAGCTATACGCTACAAATAACAAAATGGCAAGAAGCTGCTGACTATGAATATAGTATAAATATAGTAGCTCAATGCATATCAAATATGGTCTTAAAGCTAAAACAAGAAAAATATGGAATGAAAATATTTTAAAATATCTCGAAAATGAATTAAATAAATAGAATAAATAGACTGTGTTTCAATGATGTTTCCAATTGCAACTTTGTAACGTAGTATTCATAAGATATGGATCTTATAACATTAAAGTTATAGGATAAAGAATATCAGTGATTTCTCGAATTTAGCATATAAATGTACATAATCTGATCAAAGATATAAGTCTTCTAGCTCACCTATTTTAACAACAATTATACTAGCTCTAACAGAGTATTTTGAAATCAAACCGAATGTGTGGATGTGTGTGCGTATTTGTGCATATATATAATAAGACTTAACTAAAATCTTACTGTCCAGTGTTTTTCCTATAAACTAGGCATGTGTTATTATGCAACAGCTTGCTTCTAGTTTAACAGTAACTCAGAACTTTAACTCACTAACTTTACGTTACATGTGTGGTTTGTGCATGTGCTCATTGTGAATTAGTTTTATTCGTTATCCGTTTATTCTGCATCCACTATTTAGCTTAGTTTCTGTGTGTCTCTTGTCTCACATCATGTTGCTTTATTATTTCAGTTAAAATCATACAAATCGTTTTATTTATGAATAGTATTTACCAAACTGCAAATCTTTGATTGATACTAAAATATAAAATATATAACAAATAGGAATGGAACGACTACAACTTACGCTGGAACGAAACGGAATATGGAGGCGTCAAAGATCTACGAATTACGCCCAACAAGCTGTGGAAGCCCGATGTGCTAATGTACAATAGGTAAGTGGGCCCAATTACAGTTTGAATTTCGGACCAACTGATTCAATATAACAATGAAAAAAAGTATAAACAATAAACTATTAGAAATCAAAATTACATTTTGATTATGCGCTGTATACTTAGTAATATAAATCTTAGAAGTTCTCTAGGTATATAACAAGAAATCTACATACCAAAGTCCCAAATATCACAATCATATACTATTTTATATATATTCCATATAATATAAATGCAATGGTAAGTGTGAATAACAGTTTTAATCGAGCCCCAGCCAGAAGAAAGCTATAAAACTAATAAAACTTTATATTTATTTAATATTTTTGCTCTAGCAATTAAAGTTTTCGTTCCGAATCATATAATATTATAAACAATATTTATTTTTGTAGTTGGTATGTGCACTTTAGTTCTTTAAAAAAAATACAATAAATTATATAATAATATATATATATATATACCTATATATATACTTCTTGAGTTGCTTTCTTTTTATATTCTAACTAGTTCTAAAGGTAGTTTATAGACTATAGATTGTTTACTTATAACTTACCAATAACAATTTGTTTTAAGTTCCTGTAGGATTATGCCATTTTAAATTGAAGCAATGGATTTCAAACAGATGCATTACATATTTCAAATTAATAAAATTAATAGTTCAATAATTCAAGGAGAGTATACATTTTATTAATATTATATTTGCCTAACCAAATAAATAGAATTGATAGACTCTAGAAGAAATACTAAATTATGTCCACTTGACCCTTAAGAATATATTTTCATATTTTCCTAAAGCCATAATTTTTTAAAAAGTTTCAGTTGCTTTACGCAATTGTTACTCAGAAAAATGTATTATTGATTGTACAAATTAAAATAAAACGAAAAACATTCAAGCAGGACACCTGCATAATGTTTGTTGACAGTCAACAATAGCTAAATCAATTATGTTTCTTTCGATTTGCCAGGGCAATCATACTTCACCTGCAAAAGTTGGTTATCTTCGTAGCTTACAAAATTCAACTCTTTAGCTTCAATGGCATCCTAATTAAGTTGTAAGAGATATAGTTATATATCGTTTGCTCCTGTCTTTCACTCCACTAAGCAAAGGAAAATATACTCTGTTTGTCAGATTGCTTTAAATTCATACGGTCAGACTGGTGGCTTCTGCCCAACACAAATATACTCACTCCGATTTTCATTCTCGAGTATAAGAGCTGTATTTCTGTGCACGAATGAACACAAACGATGAATACAAACGATGAATCAATGCTGAAGTTTCCAATGATCCAGCCCAACGAACTTTCCAATAATGCTCTGTATGATATTCTTTTCGTAAATGTAGCTCAATATTATTTCTGGTTTACTTTTTATTTGCTCAAAGCGTTAATATATGCTCTATACAAATATATTTGCAATATACATAAATATCTATAGATAATCCCTGACCTGCTACTATAAACGTATCATAATCCCACTCGCTATTGTTTGTGTTCATGTCTATTTTGAAAGGCAAATTTGAAACATAATCAACTATTTGTGTTTATTTCTATTTGTGTTTCAATGTTACCCAAATAATAAATTTTTAATTTGCTTTTAATGTTTTCTATGTGTGAAAAAATCTACTAGACCTAAAAAAAAAAATGAAAAAATGTTTTATTTTTATTTAAATCAAAACAAGAAAAAATCGTTGTTTACTTCAAATAAGAGTAGTTTACACGCAGTGGTGTTCTAGTGGGACTGTACATTGTCAGCTTGCCGTTGATGTGGGCCTCACTTTGTAATTGGATTCGTAATGCTAACCGAAACAAATATATATATATGTTTATATATATGTACAATATATATAACCTGTAACAGCTAATCAAATAATAACTAATTATAAAAGAAAATTTTAATTGATAAAAACGACCGAACTAAATAAAAACTCAGACTAAACTCCATGAACTCTAAACACATATTGTTTAACCAGAATATTATGCAAGTAGTTTGTTCGAAACAATCAAAAGCTCCCAAACGAAATACTTCCAAAAATCACACATATATATATATATATATACAATTCATGTGATCTGTTCCATTAACATATTTATATATATATAATGTATAGTTTATGCATACGTAGTACATATATATATATATACTTAGTTTCCAAGCAAGCAAAAAAAAAAAAAAACATAGACAATAACCAACATAAGAAATTGTTCAACAATATGCTGGTGTAATATTTCTGGTTAGACGTTCAGTACTTGAATTTATTTGGCCAAAACTTAAAAAAAGTAAAGAAAACAGAATTGTTGCAAAAAAAAAAAAAAACAAAAGATTTATTTGTATTTGTTTGTAAAAAAAACCAAATCAATGGCAAAATAGATTTTCAAGTATTGTGCATGAGAAATCAAATCCCTCGTACTAAACAGCAACTAAATAAAAACGCATATAAATCAATCAAAAAAAAAAAAGAATATATTTATCAAAAACCTAACATCCAACCTAACCTTAACTAAATGTCAAGTGCCTCAACAAATCTCGATCTCTGTTGACACTTTAAATTATTGCCATTCCTAAACCATTTTGTTATTTGCTAACCCTACATCCTCAACTGAACCACTAATAACAACACACACCACAACATATTTAATATATATACTAACCAAACTATATTAAAAAAAAAATAGAAAACAACAAGCTTCAAACTTAAAATACATTCATATCTAAGTCATTAAAGAATTTTAGTTTAGACTAAACTGAATAAACTTAAGCGCAACAACACAAAATCATATTACATATTAAAAGCAAACGCGAAATATGCCAGCAAAATATTTTCATTTGATTTATTTTAATGTTATAAGCAAAAAATTGTTATTCCTATATAAAAGAAATATATAAGGTTAGGTGAGCTGTCTATTATAATTAATTAATTTAAAGCATATAAACTACAATTTGTATTGAAATATTATATTGACCGACTCATTATGAATTTTAAATTTATTTATGAATTGAAGGTTATCTTCCAAACATTTTTGGCTGTTTATCAAGGTTGAATCAATCAATTCAGTTTAGAAAATTGTATATCTAAATGAAATCTGTCCAACAATATATTATGTTCAATTTCTAACACAGTTCACAGTTGTTAAAAAATCTTTAAAAATATAACTTAAATTTTATATGTTTAAATTAAACATGGAAATAAAGAACTAGAAATCTATTCAAGTTCCTCAAACAAAAATAATATTTATATTTCATGTAAATCGAACTGCAATATATTCCTTTTCGAAAACAATATCAATCTCTCTTTCTCTCTCTCTCTCTCTCTCTCTCTCTCTCTCTCTCTCTTTTCTATCTCTCTCTCTCCTTTCTTCATTATATATAGTATAAAACTCTGTTTATTTCTCCTTACATTCAATCTACCTTAAGTAAGCTTTCTTACTTTCTTGCCTGCTGATGGCTTAACTACAAATCGAATATTTGAGTAAAACGTGCTCAATTATATACTTCTGCATAGAGCTGGGCATTTTTTATGCCAAATAGTTAGCGAAGTCCAATTTTGTTCTAGTTTTCTCTTTCTTTTCTTCCTATTTTTTTTCTATTTTCTTGGGCATCAAAGAATCGAACGCTAAATGCTTATATTCCAATCACGCTCGAAATACAGACAAACTTTTGTCTAATTCACGTATCAATCACTCAACAATAAGTACAAATTTTTGCGCTAAACTTTATTTTCATTTGCCGTCACTTAGCCCATCAACTCAAAACATACTTAAATATACAAACAAACTCACCATAAACCTAAATAAAAATATCCTAACTTTATCTTTATTATATATGTGTATGTTTGTGTGTCTGTGACTATGTGTGTATGAGTGTGCGCGCTTAAATAATATACTTAAAATATAAAATGAACACTAATTATGCTCTGCCCAAAACGACGTTTATCACACGTCCGCCCACTCAAGCCGTTGTTGAGCTTATTCGAATAGAATATATTCTTTACTGTTAGATATTCTACTACTCTATTCAAGCCGAAAAACAATTCTTTCACAAAATTATATATTTAACAGCAACGAGTTTCATAAAAAACATTCACAGCTGTAAAGCAATTACAAGGCATGAGTGCTGTAACTATTATTTAAGAGTAATTCTCACGTATTTCTACGTATTACCGATTGCAATCAGCATAATTATTCAACTAAATGCAATTGATATGCCCTCAATCCATATTATACTCATTCTTTTCATTGTATTGGGCGTAGAATATGTATATGTGCGTTTGTGCCTGTGTGTAAGTGTGAGTGTGCTTACCTATTAACCAAATAATTAATTGTTATCATTGTTTATATGCGTGTGCTATTGTACGTTCTAGCTGTGTTTCACTGTGTCTATAGCTATAAATATTTTCATATCATGTCTTAGTCGATTGTTAAACAGTTAAAACTAACCCATCCATAACCATATAAATAAATATATCTATTATGCATACCTACATACATATCTATTGTTATAACCAATTATATATGCATTTCTATTTCTGTGTGTGTGTGCGTGTCCTTCCATTTGTCTATATGTCTCCAGACAATTGCGTCTAATGATGCAGCGCACACAAAGAACAAATATCTGCAATAAACTATTCGAAACAAAAACAAAATCAATCATATGTCGGCTCATTAAGTATCTGTAAGTTAATTTAAGTTTTGTTGTAATCTAGTTTAAGTTTTGTTGTAAGCTCGGCTTAGATGCAAGCTACAATGTAGTTTAAAGCTAAGCTATTTATACATTAAAATATCTATTTACATTTATATATATATATATATATATATATATATATATATGTGTGAGAGCTATGAAACAAAACTTACCCACAAGTCGGTAAAACTTTTTAGTGCCGACTTTTTGTGTACATATGTATATATTTATATCTATTTATCAAATACTACATAGATAGGATATGTTATACTTGATCACATAGATCTCATCAGGAGAAAACTTTTTAAGATTTGTATATATACAGGCATTTGCTTTATATACTCTGAACAAATTGAACATGGACAAGTAAGAAAGCTCTACTCGAGACTGCTCGACTACGACATCCCCTGAACCCTTCTAGGAACTAATATTTCAATAATTCGTCGTTCCACTTCTACTTACACATGCACACACACATACAGGCATGGGCTGCTGTGTGGGCTTACTGTGCGAACTTTTTTGTTTAATAACTTTTTTTGTAGACGGACAATCTTGATAAAACCAACGCACAAGTCTCTACTACTTAATATACGGTTTTTGTAAACTTGTAGGGAAGGGGATGTTTTGAGAGGTTGGGAGTAAAATATGACAAAAACCGAAATTCCTAAAAATACATATAAATCTACATTTGAAATTTCGAGGCTCTAGTTCTAAAAGTGTAGGAAATATAATTTTCTCAGTGGTTTTCGATAAGATTTTTTATCGATAACAAAATAACGGGAGCAGTTATCGAATTTTAGAAACAAACTTGATCTGCACGTGCAATACACGGACCTACAATTTCAAATCTCAAGTCTCTAGCTCTTATATCTTCTGAGATCGATTTTCCATTTTCAATGGGTTCAGGGTATAAAAATCAGGGCATAATGGTTTTGTTTTCTTTGACTTCTGTGGGGTCGCTTAGAGTTGGCTCTGCGTTTTTTCTTTGTCAGTTCACGATCTGAATGGCATTCAGTTCCTTTGAATTCCACCAAGTTAGCTTCTTTCCACATAACTTATATGAATTTACTTATAAAAATGATTATATTCTTCCACTGTGTTGTACGTTATTCGTAAATACACGCAGTTTTAGCACTCTGCTAGCAAAAATATCATATTTCGGAAAGTTAAATATTCAAAGGTCGAATACAAATTTCTTCTCATTCAACAAAAATAATATATATATACTAACGCGCCAGCATACGCCTTTCAAGTTGACTTGCTTAATATAAAGCCGGCATCATTTTTTCCTAGATATAAGTTCTGCAAAGTATTTTCCACAATTTATTTTATTAACTTTTGTGCAGTGGCTGGACAGACGAAACCATAGCATACTTTTGAGCTGTGCGGCAAAAAGCTTTTACGCCACATTATTTAAGCAAGCAGATGAACTGAAACATTTTAAGCCAAAACTTAAAAATAAGCAACCAAAAAAAAAAAAAAGGATAACGTCTACTTAAATACCGCAAATCCTCTTCAGGTGCCGGCACAGATCTAAAAAGCGCGTCCTGAATAAAGATATATATGCCGCAGCTGCACAAATTGTGGCCAAAGTGCAGCTAGCTAGCTAGGTGTCAACTACATAAATTTTGTAGAGCTAATTGCACTGCAGTGAATACTCTAACTGGAGGAGCTTACGGTATGAGGTCGCAAATGGATTTTAGATGTCAGTCAAGAACAAAAGGCTTAAAAGCCAAAACGGAGCTGAAACGGAACGCTGCACAAACTCACGTAGTGCTGGGCACGCAGTATCCGGTGTTGATTACCCGGACCCTGACCCGTGCCTGTGGCCGTGCTTTTGCCTGAGCCTGTGCCTGTGCCTGTGCCTGTGCCTGCGCCCAAACTAGAGTGCCTAGAGCTCCCACGCAAGTTCCGGGGCAATAGAAATCCAGAGGCCAAAAGATATCATATTGATTCTGTAGTCGACGGCGACGAATACAGTCAAGGGAAATCAGTGTATAGAGCAGCTATTGGGCGTGGTCATACACGCACGAGCCTACGGACTGTCAACTTTATTTACTAATGAACCAGCGACGCGTTTCGGGCTGTTCCATAAAATAATTTCAACGAAATCTCGCCAAATTAAGAGCTCATTAACATTATTGCAAGGACTATAAGAAGCTTAGCTCAACAAATCATAAGTCGAAACACGTTTGCGCTTCGTGGCATCGTGGGCGAAACTGTGCTTGGGAACACGCTGTGATTGACATTTATTTGGTTTAATTTATTAAGTCAGCTCTCTTTGCGACTTGGCCATGGCCAGAACCAAAGCAAGCCTAATTTGTATGCGTCGGCAGCGCTGCTAATGTGCGGCCATCATTTAGATCAATAACAAGACGGACAAGGCTTATATAGATACAGTTACATATATATATATTTGACTATATATATATATTTATATATATATATATATATATATATATATATATATATATATATATATATATATATATATATATATATATATATATATATATATATATATATATATATATATATATATATATATATATATATATATATATATATATATATATATAGATATATGTATATGTGAATGTATACTTGAATATATATATTTTTCTTCTCTGCTGCGAGGATTTCTTTTGCTCAACGCCAGCTGCACATCAATCTGCCGCAGCTTGGAATTTTTGTAATTTTATTTATGCTGATTCTACTGTGCGTTGTACGAATCTCAATTTGCTAGATGTTTAATTGAGATACTTTTTATACACAGCTGGACTCTAAGCCAGCCGGCCGAGGAATCCAATAGAAAGAGACTTTTCCATCTAATGAAAGTTTAAATACGCTTTCATTTGACTAACGATAAATGACTTTGACAGGCCTAAAGCCCGTTCGCAACATAATAAAAGTGTCTAACATAGCTATCTATAATATATAGGTTTCATATTAGTATCTAGTAGTCTACAAAAGCGCTCTGATTGGAATTTCACAATTTAAATAGAGTTTTTACTGAAAATTTTTTTGAAGCAAAATATTTAGGCTACATAAATAAATATTTGACAAAAAAATATATACATATCTAACAAGTCAGAAAGCTCTAGTCGTGACTGCTCAACTACGAGATCCTCAGAGCACTCCGAGAAACTTATATTCCAATAATTCTTCGCTTCTTTTCTGCTCACACAAGAGACAACACATGCACACACTCAGGAGCACGCATGGGCTGTATTGTGGGCTGGTTTAATAACTTTTCTTGTAGATGGACTATCTTCATAAAACTTTCAAACCGTGATAACAACATTAACATATGTGTATTCGCCAAAGCTCAGTCTCTAGTAATTGAAACACGCTTTTTGCAAATGTGGAGGGGTGGGGCCGGAATCCAAAATATAAAAAAAAAACCAAAAATTGTACAAGACAAATAAATCTACATTGAAAATTGGGAGACCCTAGCTCAAAAGATGTGTGAGATATAATATTATAATATTAATGATTTTCGATAAGGTTTTTAACCTAGAACAATAAAACGTGAGTAGCTATCGATTTTTTGAAACAAACTCGATCTGCGCATGCTATACTCGGACCTACAATTTCAAATTTAACGACGTTAGCTCTTATATTTTCTGAGATTGACGCGTTCAAGCATACGGACAGACGGACGAACGGACAGACAGAGTTAAATTTACTCAGCTACGCCTCCTTCTGCCTGTAAAGTACATTTTAAGAAAACCATTATACCCTGAATTCCCGTTTTCTTTGGGTTCAGGTTATACAATAAAAAGTTATGACTCCAGTTTGGAAGCTTTATAGTATAGTGTAATTGTTAATAATATTTTCAAATTGATATCAGTTATCTCACAGTGTATCTCAGTCTAAACGTTGCTCAAAAAGAGTTAACCCAATGAGATTTTATATAATAGCAATGCAATATTATATGTTTCAGTTTGACTCTAAATACTTTGTCCTTAAATTTTTTACATATATGATATTCCGCTCCTATGTCAGCCAAATCGCGTTCCCTATCATATTACACACTTTATAAGTGATACGTTATGCACTTCAATTAGTTCATAAGCGGGCAAATTTTCGCAGGGAAAAGCTTTCTCATTAATTGCAATGTTATCTCTGGCAAATGCCGTAAACAGATTACAAAGCGTGTGCAAGTTAATAAGTAAAAGTCGAGAGGGGCCAAGAGAGAAGTTTGGTAAAAATGCGGCCTTCGCCCCAAATGTGATTGACAGCGGTTGTGGCTTAGCCAACTGAGGCGTAAAGCATTTCCTTCTGTCTCTCCTCACGCTCTCTCTTTCTCTTTCTCTCTTGCGTAGTCTAAAACGGACCAACATCAATTTTAATAATGCCCTTGCAATGATTTTATTTATTTGTTTCAGCGCCAAGGCCAAACCAGAGGCCGTCGCGGCTAATCCGAAAGCCTGCCAAAATCTTTCACTTTCAAATATTAAAATTTACGTCGTAATTGAAATATGGAATAATCACACAGTTAAGCACAAGTATCTTTTTGGAAAAGTAAATATGATAGAGGTTATCTGATCTTGACTACCATATAAAAGTTAGTTTAAACATTTAGACTAAAGTATATAAGCTAAAAAAAAAATGTTCAAAATTGACTTTAAATTAAATTTCCATTATATTTTTAAGTAAACCTTTCTTATTCTATTCTGGAGCACCCAGAATCACAAAAATTTGTTGAGAAAGCTAAAAGAGTCTGGTGCGAATCGAGTTAGCAGACCTCCCAGAATTTGGTAAATGCAAACTAAAGCTTTATTAAAATATTATCATTTCGTTTGGCATTTTCATCAAATTAAGAATGAGCTTATCCTTTTTTATAAAATATGATCAAAATATATAAAAGGAAAGCATTTTCTTTTACTGTTCTCAGAACAAGCTAACCTAATGCTATGCCGTAGCTCACTTACGATCAATATTGAACGAACTATAACATACAAATTGACTCCAGTGTGGAGTCAATATTCTAAAATATCATTTTCTTAATTTTCATCGAATATCTTAAATATCGCTGCAAATTGGGTGGCTTTCCAGCACAGCAGTCAACAATTCGGTGTCTGCCGCAGTTGTTGAAACTCCAATTAGACAAATTACTGTTACCTGTTGTTGCTGTCGTTGCTGTTGCTTTGGGCATTGGCTTATTCGCACGCCAGCCAGGTGCGTCGGCCACAATCTCTCAAGCCTGGCTGCGCAGCGGCAGCTGGTTAATGTGGCAACGTGTGTGTGTGTGCCTTGGCAAGGGTTACATCTCGCGCTAATCGGGGCCCAAATTCCATTTAAATGCCATAACAATAGCATGTAAGCTTTGAGCTGGACACGCCCCCTAATGACACCCCAACAACGAGAACGCAGGTGCTTGCTCGCTTGCTGTGCGTTGCCAATTAAATGCACACTTTAACCGCAAAATTGCAATCCAGCCATAAATTAAGGTGGATGCGGAGGTATCTCTCTCTCTCTCTCTCTCTCTCTCACACAGACAGACACACAAACACCTACACACACACACACACACAAAATAGAAATTGCGTACTAGTCACGTTGACCGCAAAAAGTACGCAAAATGACAGCAAACAGCTCGTAACTCAAAATATCTATGCAAATTGCGTACAAAATGTTTGCGCAACAGTTTTGTCCCCTCTTGAAAGTCCGCTCCTTTACCAAAAAATAAAAGTAATTGCATTTTATTGCAATGCAAGAAACGAAAACTCTCATATATCTAGTCTATATAGCATATATATATATACAATATTATACGGTTGTAGGCCACTTGTGACTGGCTTTGACGACTCCACATACACATAACACAGACGCATATACTCTCGCTCATAGTTGAAATTGTTTTTTTGTGATTTGCATATGCTTCATATATAGTTAGATACTGTTATTGTATCTAACAGATTTCGTTTGCTCAGCCAAAATGTGCTGACAATGCAAATGCCACTCGGAGCACAATCAAAATGGAATATATGAACAGCAAATTCGTATATAGATATACATAAGTGATAGTTAATATAATTCGATTCTGCATAGCATATACTACATTTCATTCATTTTCTATTTCATTTGCATAGAAATTCAAATAAATGCAATTATTTTGTAAGTTTAGATTTAAAGCTTGCAAACAGATATGACACCCAAATATTTGTTTAGCAGAGATATAAAACAAACAAATTTCTTTTTTAAGAAAAGAATTTCAAGCTATTTTTAGTTTTCACACTTGGCTATATAAACAAAAGACAATAACTTATGACTGTACAAATTTGAAACGATCCATCAATCAATCTATTAGCAAATTAAACTTTATATTATCATTATAGTTCACTCAGTTCATTCAGCATTTGCTTTCGACTGCAAACAGGAAATAATTTAAATTAAATAATATATAGATATATGTATATTATCATAGCTATACTGGTTTCAATTAGCGAATATTATGGATATTAAGTATAATATATTGGATATACATACAATTAGCAACTTCATTAAGTAATATATTTAGTGTAAGACCGAACACTTCGTACACTTTAAGTTTAAACCCAGCAAAGAAAAAGTTATGCTATCCTAGCTACACGAAACCACACACAACTAACTCCTACTTCCTCGAGCTCCATTGGAGCACATATCCCAATAACTTTTTTTTTTTGTATAAATTAGCTGAAAAAAACAACAACCAAATGCGCAAATTATATGAAACAAAAGAAAATACATATAAATAATAAAAGAGAAATATAACAAACTCCACAGATAATAGTAAAGCAAATAAATATAAATTCAACAAATTACAATTTCAATCAATCAAAAAACAAACAAACAAAAAAATACAAAAAAGGAAAAAAGTCGAATAATACATAAACAATATTGTACAATAATTTAGCGCGGATGAGGGATTCGATGGCACGTATCACACCAACATTGTGGTCAAACATAACGGCAGTTGTCTGTACGTGCCCCCTGGTATCTTCAAGAGCACATGCAAGATAGACATCACGTGGTTCCCATTTGATGACCAACATTGCGAAATGAAATTCGGTAGTTGGACTTACGATGGAAATCAGGTAAAGTGTTTAGTACACAGTTACAGTACAGCTACAGTATACAGTCAAAGAGCTCGACAGTACCTGGTACAGTCTACTCTGGCTGTAGAGCAGCTTTGAAACAAAAACCAAAACAAAAACATAACAATACTTCACAATCACGCTTTTTGCTAACACACACACACACACACACACACACACACACTCACACTCACACATACACTAATACACGCACAATTAAAAACGAACACGTGCACGTGCACAGAAAGAAAATCGGTTATAGACAAAACATAGGCATATATAGGCAGGCAGAGGGAGTTATTAACTGTTAGACTATTTAGTTCAGCTTCGACGACGTTGTAGGAAAAGATACCCGAAAGAGTCCTTTGGCACGCGCTGCTTTTATTTATGCTTTTCCAAAACTCTATCTCTCTCCCATTCTCTCTCTCTCTCTCTCTCTCTCTTTATATTAAACTATCATCCCGTTTAATTTATAAATCAGTACCTTTCTCTCTTTAAATCCTCACGTCGAACAGTTCTTTGCGTTTTTGCGAATTACAAAACCAAAAAATCAAATGTGCTTAGGCACCCGAAAACAAAAACTTTCCAGCGTGTTGGCTAAAATGTTCAATTACAAATTGAACATTTTTGCCGAGCACTTAATAAAAACCGAAACATAATAGGGAAATATCAGTATAACAGTAAAAAAAAAACGGAATCATGTGTGAGACCCTCGAAATTTTTCGCCCCTGTTTCAAAAACACTGAAAAATTTCAGTTTCAACTATTTTGCATGTTAGCAGACCAAAAACCACGCCCAAAAAATTAAAATCGAACAATTTTAGACGTACGTAAAGACTCTTAATGGAAGTCAAACAATATACAAGGTTTTCAGTACAATTTAATTTTATTTCCACGTTTTTTTGCACTAAAAACGCAATAACAAAACAAAGAAAAATAAAAACAATGTATGTATAAAAAGTAAAGCTCTCTCTCTCTCTTATGCTCGCTGTATCTCTCTTTCTCTCGCTCGTACACCTTGAACACATGCTCTCTCTGTACATAAATGTTGTTTCAACGTGGCTTTAAGCAAAGTTCTCAAACATAATTACTAAAACATACTAAAAAATGTTAAATTTCTTTTTCTCCAAACAATTAAAAATAAACAAAAAAAAAAAAAAAAAAAAACTCAAAACAATACCCAACCAAAAATTCTTAAAAAAAAAAAAAATTGAAAAAAATTCGTTTGTCAACAACAAAATTTGTCAAACAAATTTTTTGAAAAATCGTTGAAAAATCAGTTGGATTTGGTTTTGAATTCCGAAGATGGAGGGGATCTTTCCGATTTCATAACAAATGGCGAGTGGTACTTGCTTGGTTAGTAAAAATCATCATAAAACCTAATGCTTATTTCACTAACTATTTTCTAAACGTTGTCATGTGTAAATGTCTAAAAATAAAATCATTAACCCAAAACCTAATCACGTATATATCTTTATCATTTACGATATCATTTTGTAAATATATATATTATATTTCTGTATACAATACTAACTAGACATTTTTGGCCTGGCGCTTTATCAAAATTGCTTCTTTAAAATCTTTTCAGTTGCTGCTACTTAAATTCCAATACAAACAAAAACTTTTTCGTTTGTAAATAGTATATATATTTATATAGATTAAGAAAATATTAAAATATCCGTGTACATATGTGTATTTTGTGTCTCAGTGTCTCATTCAACTTTATCTTTGCCAAATACTAATCGTGAATTTTATTGTTCAGCCATGCCCGGAAAGAAGAACACGATAGTCTACCAGTGCTGCCCAGAACCCTATGTCGATATCACCTTTACTATACAAATACGCCGACGTACATTATATTATTTTTTCAATTTAATTGTACCATGCGTGCTAATATCATCGATGGCTCTGTTGGGCTTCACATTGCCACCGGATTCGGGCGAGAAACTAACGCTGGGTAAGTATATCCGAGACCGAATAAGAAAATGAAAAAAAAACCGAAGAAAAAAAGCTTCACAACACTATCTGTCCCCCACCCTGAGCTCAATAAAGAGCTATTACCATGTTAAAATATATAAAACAATTTTGCAAGTTTTTTCAGCGTGTGTTTTTTTTCCAAAATGGTACAAATCAAATTTTTTACGAACATACATATAGTTAGGGCCTATCCATTATAAATAAATATAAATCATATATGTATACAAAAAATTGGCCAGGTACAGCAGCGGTAGCGAAATGAGGCTTAGCTGGATTTAAACATTATGAATATATAATAATAACCTATATAAAGCTCGTAAAACCCAACCAAAATATATTGTGAACGCTGCTTTTAAAGCTAGTCTTGACTAAAAATGCATGTTTTACTTTTTCCAGTATTTCTAAAATGAAGTATACTAAAAAAAAAATGAAATAAATAACACTAGAAGTGTTGCTCTTTGGTCCACAGTCTATAAGGCAACACTCTCGACTTGCTTAACCATATAACTGTAGATCTACAAAAAAAATGTTGAGAAACTCCCTTAAAGCAAAGACCTCTATAAAGCCAAAAACCAAATATATTAAATTTTATCTTCTAATATATAAAATATATAAATATATATTTTTAAATACTATTCCTTACTTTTTGTCTTTACAATTTTTTTATCATTTAGTTTTTAATTTCGAATTGTTTTTTTGATATACAGTATTTATTGTATCTCTTGTTCCAGGCGTAACTATACTACTCTCATTAACAGTATTTCTAAACCTTGTTGCCGAGTCAATGCCGACAACGTCGGATGCTGTTCCTCTTATAGGTACACAGACACGCTATTTATTTATCAATTATTTAAAGAAAAAAAAAAAAAAAAACAACAATAAAGAAGTTTACATATCCGGCCCAAATGCTATTTTTAGTTGTCATTAGTTTAACTACAGTAGTGCAATGAAAATAATAACAAGACAAAACAATAACAAAAACAAAACTACAAAAACAATTCAGTAATATGCAAAAAACAAATACCAATTATTTATATCACATACACACCACACTAAATCGTATGGCGAATGATAACTGATATATATATATATATATCTATATCAATATATCTCTTAATTCTGTACGTTTGTGTTTGTTAATAGATACAACTCTCCACTTCTGAACTTTTAACTCAGTTTCAGCCAGCTAAAACTTCTCTTTCTACTGGAACTTTTGGATAGACCTTTGCAATAGCCTCCAAAAGAAAAAACAAAACAGAAAACAAACCAAAAGCAGCACACCTACCACAAAATATCACATATCGATATATATATACCTCCAAAAATACACCTCCAAAATACACAAAAAACCCGTCTGTCTATAGCTGTAAAGTAAATAAGAGTATTGCAGCTGCAGCAAGTTTTCTTCAATTCCTTTTTACTTGCTCTCTCTTTTTCTTTCTCTCTCTATCTCTGTCTATCTTTAGCTGAGATCTCTTAAAAGAAATAATTTTTACTTATTAATAATGAACTTTGAACTTAACCTTAACTATTTTTATTATATACTTTCACTGCCCTTTGCTCAGCTGATCTAAATAGTAGTCAAAAAATATAATCACGCGTCAAAAGCTCTGACATAATTGGTATTTCACAACACTGAAACATGACCCGAACACTGCTCACGAATCACGTAACACGAATCACGTAACACAAACTACATTATTGTCATAATCGAATCACAATGATAAGTTTTTGCGTTTCTCCATTTCCATTTTGCTGTTTCAACAAAAAAAAAAAAAAAAAAAAACAAATGAAAATGCGTATGTTGAATCCGTTTTCCACCTAGTTTTCTTTGTTTTGTGTTGTTTCTGTCGGTTTGTTTGTTTTTCTCTACGTGTTTGCCACTAGCTATATAAATCCTTGATTTCGTATATACTCTATCATTTTTTTACAATTCTTCAGTTAATTACTATGTTATGTTAGCCTGTTAAAGATTGTTAAAAATAAAGTAAAACTAACAACAAAATAAAACAAAGCTAATACGTTCATTATGTATATAAGCTTCTCTATATGAGTAGTGGATCATACTATATAAAATATCATATTGGGCAGATCATAGTTTATTGCCTGGTCAAATCGAATCATCCAACTAATTAGCAGAATTAGACGCAATAGACTCGTTAAATGTATACTAAATATAGTGCTAAATTGTACATAAAAATAAACGTAGAAAAATTATGAACAAATCCAACGAACAACCTTTTTTCGCTACCAAAAATATATATATATTCAACAAAGCCAACAAAATGGCCAGCAACAAAGCCAAACAAACAGTCAGATAAAAACATGAATAAACATAAATCAGAAACTAAAGAAAATTTCAGGATATATCCATTTTAATTTTCTATCCAGAGTCATGGTCATTAAAATCGAACACAAACGAGACGAAACGTAAAATATATTTCGCAACAGTTGTTCTTTTTTCAAAACATTAAAATATAATATATACAAAAATATCAATATAATTGAGTTTTTTGTTCTCGTTAATAATAGTGTGTCTATTTTACTGACCAAAACTGTGAAAGCTTATTAAAAAAGCATTGAAATCTGGAACAAACAAAAACAACGAAAAATCTATAATAAAACGCAGCCCAGTTATTCGTTTAGCCTGATGATGTAAAGAAATATAGATTTAGCTAACAATATATATACAAATATTTATGATTTTATATGCATTGAACAAAAATACCAATAACAACCATAAAGCATATCAATTATAAAAAACAAGCAAAAAAAAAAAAAGAACAAGAACACGAAATATAATCATTTATTTATTGATCAAGGTTTGTATTGGAGGAGAAATCAAATGTCATTTTGATACTTGGTAAAGTAGAGAGGAAAACATTTAGGCAAACTCTATACCTATATACATATATACATATATAAATATCAGATAAAACATTCATTATGTATATATATATAAAATAGGCTAAGCGTAAAACTTTCACACAAGATTTGTATGCTTTGTAGTTATATTTTGGTAGGTATACGCTATACGAGTATTATTATCGAAGTACTTTTAAGCCGGGCGATAGACCAATTGCCTAACAAATACACATAACTGTAAATAATACAGACACACAGACACAGACACATACCCACAGACATACACCTGAACCGACGTAAGTACAAATAAAACAAAACAATAGCAAAAACTGCGGAACTCTAAACGACTATCAATAACTGGCATGCAAACCAGGCTAAGAAAAAGTAAAAGCGTAGCTCAACAAACTCTTAGCCAACATTCAAAAGAAACACCCATTCATTAAAAACTCTCACTCTTTCTCTCTCTCACTCACTCTCCCTTTCCTCTCCCTCTGACTCTCTATCACTCAGTCACACTCTTTCTCTCTCTCTCTCGCTCTATGCCTCTCTACCACATAGCCACATTCTATCTCTCTATCGCTCTCTCTCTCTCTCTCTCTCTCTCTCTCTCTCTCGCAAACTATTTCGTTTTGGCAAGAACTCTTTGTACTTGCACCATAAGCAAAAAAAAAAAAAAAAAAGAAGCAAAATACCCGCCCAAAAATAAAGTAAAACTATTTGCAATCTAATCAAAAATTAATTATATATACGTTATGTATATGATCTTAAAAATGTCCTGACTTACGCACCTGTAAATTCCTGACAGTAATAACCCCGCCCACCCCCAAACGCTAAACAAACTCCATTTAAACTGAAAAACTCTAAAAAAATTCAAAGCGCAGATCCATTTGACCAGATGGTAGACTTGCAACTCCACATAATATCGTATCGCTCATCAGGCGCGTTCCATATTATGTCATATATATTTTAAAAATATATATATCTATATATATTGCAAATACATATATATTTATATATATATTTAACCCTTCCAACGACAAGCCCGCTTTGAGCTAAACTTAATTTGCATGCAGTGCGCAAATTCCTTCTGTCTCTTAATTTTTTGTTTCCAACCAAGGAGCGCCCATTGGTCTGGCATTTAGCCGGGGCTGCACGTTCCAAATTAAATGAGCCGCACGCTGCATGCGAGTGTGTGGGCGTGGCAAATTGGCGACACGTACCGCTAAGCTCATTGCCAGCGACAAGGCATAGTTCGCGTGTCGTTCGCTTCAGTTCAATTTACAAATTTTACTCATTTAAGTAACGGCAAAAACTTGCCACTAACTTTTCTACCGCCCCTCGAACGCCCCACTTGACGCCAAGTAATGGGCAAATGTTGGAAGGATGTGCACCTTATACCACCATTAAGCTTTTGAAAAGTTGAGCAAACTACCAAAAAAAAAAAAAAAAAAAAAAAAAAAAAAAACAACCAAATAAAGGAGTGCAAAATTCATTTTTGCAGCACGTTGTACAAATTGGTGTTTAAATCTGCAGTACTTGCCTCACTGTGCAGCCAGGGAACTGGTTCCCGAATTCCCTATCTTAACAAGGGAAAAAAGTTAGGAACTTAAGAATTCTTGCTGAAAATAGAATTGTAGATCTGGAACGTGTTAGCAGAAAGCAATTAGATATTTATCTAAAAATAGAGCAGATACATTACTTAATGGAATCTGTAAATTTGAGAAAAATAAGTTAGAGTTCCAGTAGTTCTTACTACAGATCTATAGCATAGAAGGTAGAAGACCAAAAATGATTTAACATCCATATATCAAAGAGTAATAATTAAAAGTTTTATAGAAGTTTTGAATAAGAAGAATTTGAGCTTAACATAATGGACACTTTGAACAATAAGAAGAAACACTTCAAATATTTAGAATTCAACTGTGATTATAAATTAGTTATGTCAAAGACTTTTGTTATTATTAAATAAAATAGAGGCCAAAGAAAATACGCTAATAGTATCAGACAAGGTGAACTAGTCGTAGAATTAGAACCAACCTAATATGTCTGAATAAATAGAAGGACACAAAGTCAAGGTCGATTTTGATAAGTTTTTTTGAAAACTTAGGGAAGATTCTCGCTCAACTTTGATAGAGTTTAATCTTACTGTTTGACTTAATTTATGAATTGTGTGTATAACCCCCAGACAAATATATATTCCCATCTTAACGCTTAAGTTGTCAGCCAGCCCTACAGACCCTGCCTAACTATGCTCTCGACCCACCTCACCCTGAACTTTGAGTTTTTAAAGCATATACAACGCATATACTCATCCACATGAAAATCACACTTCATTGAGAAATTGATAAATGAAATTTATCTCAAATCAAGTAAACTAAAAATAACATACTAAAAAGTATTGAATTAGTCAGCCACGCTTAAGAAAATACCAGAACAAAAATACTAAAACAGAATGCAACGGCATCAACAAACGACAGTCTCGATATATCGCTCAAGCTCGTCCTTTCAGCCTGTGAACAACTTAAACACAACTCTTAACTACATCTCCAATTACAGAAATAGTTACAACAACAACAACAACAGCAACAACAATAACAAGAACCACAACAACTACAACAAAAACAAACTTCTGAAAATGCCCTCGGAATAAGTCTGATTATATTGTTTTTCGGTCGATTTCTTAGTTTCATACACACATACTTATCTATATATTTTATGATTTTGTGCCTCATGATTTCAATTGTATTTTATATCAAACGAAATTCTTTTGTTTCAGGAGTTACAATTCTTCTATCGCTCACAGTGTTTCTCAACCTTGTAGCTGAGACATTGCCCCAAGTATCTGATGCAATCCCCTTGTTAGGTAGCGATTGCATTTAAAACAAAAATCATAAAAAATGCAAATATATATTCAAATTTGTCAAAAACAAAACATTAATTAACAAATTACTTAATATATGATTTATATATACGTACATATAATATATATATATATCTATATATATTCATAAATATTATTGTTATTGTTGTTATATATATATATCTATTATGATTACTCACACACATTGCTAAATTGTTCGCATATATATAATCCTTAATTAAAAACCAAAAAAAAAAAAAAAAAAAAAAACAAATCTTAACTTAAATAAAGTATTAGTCTAACAAAAAAAAACAAAGTCAACAAAAGTGTCGAAAGTTGTTAAATGTTATTTGTGTACTTCGTACTATGTTTACTAATTAATTACAACAAATTTTAAATTATTAATTAAACTAAACCAACTCAACTAACTAACTAACTAACTACCTCTCTATCTCTTTCTATCTCTGTGTCTCTATCTTGTTCAAAATGCTGAACTTTACATACTCTCTCACTCTCTTATATACATATATATATTTATAAATATATATATATATATATATGTTAATGACGTCGTTTCTTATTTGATCATAATATTATGTTGCTATCTGTCTTTTACAAAAAAAAAAAAAAAAAAAAAAAAAAACACTCCGTCTCTCTCTCTCTTGCTCTTCAATATTTTTCGTTTTCTTTTTTAATCCAGTAAAAAAGTTTAAAAAAAAAAAACCTATTTTGGTACACATACCAAAAGTGCTGCGGCACTGTATTCTCAAAAAAATACATCTCAAAAACATTAAAAAAAGATATCCAGAAAATCCTTAAGGTGAACTACGTCAAAACGAACAAGAACTTTTTAAATGCTATCGTTATCTACTTACCAAAACACTTCTAATCTATAAATTCCCAACTGAACTTTCTCTTTAAAATTTTCTTTACTTTGCCATTGGTACGTGGCTCGTATACTATATTATCCAAAATGAATTTAATTTATTCTATTATATAGCGGCTATTATCCAGAACATATGAATAATCGCCAAAGCCGCGCCAATATTTCCAATTCACTTCAATATAACAATATGTATAATCAATTTTAATTTGAATCAAATTTACTGTTGTTTCCACTTTTTGATCTAGCAATAGAACATGGAAATACTACTTAAGAATACTTTCAGATATATTATATTTACAAAAATATTTTCTATCTTTTCAACCTGAACTCCAATTAATCTTTTGTCGTTCCCTTTTTCGAACTATATATATTTAATTCACAAAAACTTCAAAATATTCTATTCTTAGTATTTATTAAAAACAAAAAATAAACTATTTGAAAACTATTTTAAAAAAAAAATTTATAAAATGTTCAATTGAGTTATATTTACAATATTCTTTTAAGAAAATAATAGAAGCCTATATTCTACTCTCACATCTCAGAAACTATTTGCAAATATTGATCTTCGACCTTCAGCTCTACGTAAAATTCCTTTATCAAAGTTCTATTGCATTCAAAAAGGAGCACATCTAAGTACAAAACAATACAAAAACTTTATTTTGTATTGTAGTTATTCAAAAAATCAATATAGCTATTCCATAATAAAACTTTCACTAATTATTCCAATATATTCTTTGGAGTACACACTTTCATGTACTTCTTATTTCCACTTCGCAATTATGTAAACTCCATTCGAATGTAATTACAAAAGATACTTATGAGACAGATTTCAATACAAGTGTGTTTGGGAAAATACATGTGAAATATTGAGAAAATATTTAAAAACTTGTTATAAAAATACCGATAATTTTTTAATGCATATTATCGACGTCATATATATGTTAAAGAAAAAGAAAAAATACGTCACCGATCGATGAAGATAAAAGAAAGAAAGATGTTTTATACTTTATAGTATTATATTTACTGTTGCAAAGAGCTTTGATTTGTACTTAATTCATATTTGGTTTCTCTCGCTCTCACTTATCGATCTTCACACACCCACTGCCAACTCACGTTTGTTTGTTTGTGTTTTCTTTCTAAAGCATCACCATATGATATATATATATATACATAAACTAAATACTATATATGTACACACCCACTGTTCCGACCGTTCCACCATTCCAAAACGAAAACTGTTACCAATCAGAAAATTTAATCGATTATCGCCCACTGCATAGCTTTAAAATACATCAAAAATACCACTCCAAAACACCAAAATTAAAAACAAATTAAATACAATATAATTAGTTAGTTTCCATACCCAACATAGTTGTCCTTCTTTGCTATATACGCCTTTTCGTACCATTTGAGCTTCTTACTTTCACCTTTTTGGCCCATTTCTCGAAATGATATTTTTTGCTCGAGAACCTTTTTGAAAAATCCGATAATATATACATGTGATTTATAATAAATGCATGTGTTTTTAATAAATACAGAAAGATACAAAAAAAATATCATTTCGTACAAAAACTAAACAACAATAATAAATTCAATGAGATTTTAGTTTGGTTAGTGCAAATGGGTCAAAAATTTGTATCTTGCATTCGCTTGCTGTTCTTTTTTTATTAATTTACCCGATAATTGCACTGCCATAAAAAAGCCCATAAAAAATCAAAAACAAAAATTAAATAAACCAAACCAACAAAACATAACTAAAATAATCACTTTTGAAAATGTATAGTATATAATACTACTATATATTTCAGATCAATCAAGCCAGCAAATGCACTCACAGGCTTTAAATTTATTTCTTGTGAATAAATGAAAAAAAAAAAAGGTTCAGCCAAAAAATATCATTTAGATACTTATCTATATATATAGAGTCTTGCTTTATATACAGGAGCTGTAAATAGATCAAACAAAAATAAATAAATTAATAAAAAAAAAGCAATATTAAATTTAATATATCAGTATTTTTATAGTATATTATTTCTTACTTTTAATTGTAGTTAATATTTTGATAGTACATTAAGTTTTTAAATATACTGAAAAAATACATATATTTGAAAATTTAATGCAAGATCCCTTAACAAGTTTTGAATAAAAAATTGCTTTAGGTTTTTCCAATCTATTTTTAAGATCGCTAACCAAAAATTGTTTTGAAAATAGCGAATTGTATACGTATTGCTAAAATAAATGTATACTGATCTATTTAAAGATTCCATGCCTAACCATCTCTTTACCTATCATCTTAACTCTCTATATCTTTTTAAAAATCAGTTGCTTTTACTTGCGAACTACATTACTTTTTGGCAGGTATACCTTGATTACCATATAAAACATCTGCTTAGAGTGAAATTAAATCTCCAAATTATAGTTTTAATCTGACTTAACAAATCTTAAAAATTTGCAATCGGTCGCAACCGACTGCATAATACTCGTTCACGGTACAAGCAGAATGTATATTATTGGACCTCCACATTACGGAATGAGCAGATCAAATAATTTATAGGTTAATCTTAACAAAAGGCAAACGGTGATATAACGGCGGAAATCGGTGATGCCGACTCCACAACTGCGGAAGACATAATTTTTCCGATTTTCTCCCAGTAAGCGACTTAAAAAGAATTATGAGTGTCAAATTCATCTATGACAAATCGGACATGGCGTGAAAACAAAATACTCAGTATTCATTTCGTAAACGAGTATAAACAAACAAACCAAAATATTTGCAGGTGTTACCATTCTGCTGTCGCAAACAGTTTTCTCTTTATTGGTCGGCAATGTCATAACAAAGACGAGTGAAGCCGTACCACTCCTAGGTACTAGTACAAATACATTCTCAATTAATTTTTAATGTTATGCTTTATGAAAAAAAAAAAAACGAAAATGTAAAACATTTACACTTCCAGACAAGTTTTTAGAGCTCTACATTAAAAAACCAATACTCTATTCTCTTTTAGCTAAAAACTAATGTAGCAAACGAAAAAAAGTTTTCCAATCTAAAAAATCAGCTGATTAAAATTTATATATCAATTCTAAAAATTAATAATTAGTGCCTCTGCGCATTTAAATTAGGCATACAAGTACAAATTCAGAAGTTAAAGAGAGCATGAAGTAAAACTTAAAAGGATCAGCAATATATTCTCTATTGCTGCTGTTGTAGCTTAACCCAACTGAATTTCCCGTATCCTAATTAAAAACAAACCAAATCAACTGCTTCTCTAGACTTTGGCTGAATCTATTTTTCTACACATTATTAATATTAATCGCTTATAAACGCGGAAAGTTGAGCGCAATTATTAAAAATTAAAGCGTTCACACAAAAAGATAAGAAAATTAAACTTGAGTTCGGCTAGCCGAAATGAAAATACCCTTGCTAACTAAAACTGAGTCAATCAAGAAATCTATCTTAAATTTAATTCAAATAAAGTAGTAATAGTTTTATTTCTCGCTTACATTAAATGAATGAAATAAATAATTGCTCTATCTATTGATAGTAGGGATTTCCACCAAAGACAATAGGTATATATGTAACATATGTATATATTGCTATATACAATATCCCATAGGAGTATATAAGTAACTAATTTTTCTTAATATCAAATATTAAATACAATATAAAAGACAAATTTGTTATGAAATTTCTATAAACTGTTTCTACCGATAGTTCTACTCATTAAAATTGATTAAATTGAGCCGATGAGCAAACTTATCAGATTTAGATCAAATCTGACAGAGCAGTGCATTAGCAACATATATAAAAAGGAGTAATAAAAAATGCATTCTCTACTCTCTATTAGTCAAAATTTACTAAAATAAACTTCTATTGATATATGTCATCGACAATAAGAGGAACTTACAAATTTCTATCTATACCATATAAAAACGTAAAGATTAAATAAAAGCTGTGACATTAGAGAAATACGAACTCTGATCAGCATATATAATGTGTGTGCAGCAAGGGTATTCAAAAGTATCATAAACTAAAGTCAACCATAAAAGTCACAACTGTGGGTGCTTTGCGTTACTTGCTTGCCACGGCCCCTTTCCACTCAAAAAACCCTTTGATTAACAAACTAATATAATGCAAAACACGAATGCAAGCTATGCTTTAAGTAATACTTTACATAAACAATGTACTATTTAAATAAAAACATATTAATATCGAACATATTTTTTTTTAAATTCCTCACATCCAAGTATCAAAAGCTGACTAAATAGACTGAGAAATTGTTGTTAGCCGTAAGACGACAAACGCCTTAAATCAATTATTGCAATTATTTGATTCTAAGCCATATATTAAATATATCAAACAAGATGCATACCATAAACAAATCCAATGATAAACTAATGAAAACATTTAAATAAAAGATAACAAATTTTGTCTGCCAGAGCAATTGAATCCTCACAAAACTCACATTTTACGCATTTGGCTTTTCTTTTATTTAAGCATGCCTTTTTTAATAAACTATATTTTTTTGTAAATTCAAAAACTTTAAAATATATACAAATTCAGTCAAGTAGTCAAAATCATATGACTTACAAAACAAATGTTATCAATGCAATAAATTTATTATTACGTTTTCATTACAGAGATCCTTAAAAGAAATTCTTTATTTATTTGCACTCAAATAATAGAATATTATATTAAATACCAAGTATAAAAATTCAATTAGAGCATTATCAAATTCCATTACTTATATTAATCACGCGTAAAATCCATGTATTCACGCGCATGGAGCGCAATATTAAACAATTAACTCCAAATTTTGTATATACGTATGGTAAAATGTAAAATCATATATGAAAACTTTGTTTCTAAAAATAAAATCTGTTTTGTAAATATATAATTACAAACATATCTAATCAATATCAATATAATCAATATACAAAACCAAAAATGCAAAACCCCAAAACTTATTTGTAATAAAAATATTTAAAAATTTTTTTGTGTTTTAAAAATGAATAAATAAAAACAAATTCACACATTTTTATTAAAAGTAAATTATTTTAGATGAAAATGTATATATTTTGACTACTTTTCTGATTTGACCAATTAAATTTTTTTTTATATTAATGCTTGAACCGTTTGTGAAAACAAAAACTGCATGTAATGCCTGTTGTAAAGCTTAAAAGATAAAACCTTTGCATATGCGATACCCTGTAAATTGTTGTGTGGTCTTAGAGTCATAGCATCAATTGCATGCTCAGAAAAATATCACAGCGTTTGTTTGACACACTCTCAAGTTGTAAATACTCTTGTATTACTTATCATGATATTACGAAACTAACTAACGCAATGTAAATGCAGTTTTTTTGTAAATTATTATTTCTAAAGCTTCTGTTGTTAGTTTGCGAATTATTTGTTTGTAAGCCCATGAATCAAATAATACTAATATTGCATATACAATTTTTCTTTATTTTTTGTTTTGATGGGTGCACATGATATTTAGGTACATATTTCAACTGCATCATGTTCATGGTTGCATCGTCTGTGGTGCTAACGGTTGTGGTGCTCAACTATCATCATCGTACAGCGGATATACACGAGATGCCACCGTGGGTAAGTTAGGCATATGTGTAGAAAGCTCGAGCGGAATGCACAACGAACATTTTGTATATTAGATCAAATCCGTTTTCCTACAATGGCTGCCCTGGATATTGCGCATGGGTCGGCCTGGTCGCAAGATCACGCGCAAATCAATATTATTAAGCAATCGCATGAAAGAACTGGAATTGAAGGAACGTTCTTCCAAATCGTTACTAGCCAATGTCCTTGACATCGATGACGATTTCCGTCATACAATATCGGGGTCCCAAACCGCTATCGGCTCATCGGCGTAAGTATCGTTACTCAGTGGTTAAACTCATTGCATATTTATCGATTGTTTGTTATCGCTAATGTAGTAGCTTTGGCCGACCCACAACGGTGGAGGAGCATCACACTGCAATAGGCTGCAATCACAAAGATTTACACTTGATTCTTAAAGAATTGCAATTTATAACCGCGCGCATGCGCAAAGCTGACGACGAAGCGGAATTGATAAGCGATTGGAAGTTCGCTGCAATGGTTGTGGATAGGTAAGTTATCGAAAGGGTATCGACAATCTATAATGATAAAATCATGAAGAGCCTGGAGTCGAAGAGAGCATAGTTATGTTTTTATTTTAAAGCTGGGACGGCCAGCGAACACATGTAATCTCTTATTGAACGTACTTTTAAAAGTCTATAAGCTATCTATATAATATAAAACAAATATAATATAAAACAAAGACAAAATCACAGTTGATAAGCTTAAATGGGCGCTGATCTACATCAATTAACTTCAATTCTACGACGATCTCTTGGAAAAACTTTGTTACATTTTACTGAAATCTAACTACGTAAATAGGATAACTCATTCACATTGAAACTTAATTATGAACTAGTTTAAATGTATGTTTAGGCCTATACAAAGTAACCTCACTGACCAGTTGAATATATAGACAGGCTTAAATCTGGTGAATAGCTAACACTGTGACTGCAAACAGTGTGGTTAGTAAGAACTCCCTGGCGCTCTACTAAATCAAACAATTAAGGCAACAGCCACATGGCCACACAACTTCCGGTTATTTGCTGTAGCATATACGAAGCATATATGGATATACGCACATATACACACAGACACACACACAAGCACAACACGTGGCTTTAATATACAAGCGTGGTTGAAGCAGCTATTTTGTTGATGGGGAAATTTTCATGTAGATATGTATGTACTCTTATAGTAAATACTCCTGATATATTTATATATATAAATATCCTACATTATTTTTGAATGCTCTTTGTGAAACTTTACTTAATTTCTTTCTTCTACTTCACAGATTTTGTTTAATTGTTTTTACGCTCTTTACAATTATTGCAACGGTAACCGTGTTGCTCTCAGCTCCGCATATAATTGTGCAATAAGGCCGCTCAATTTAGACACGTTAAGCTACACAGACACACACACACACACACACACACATACACACACACACACATACACACACACACAGCCACACAGACATATACATCTACAGTATATGAGTAGATGCCTAGCTAAGTTCATTTTCAAAAACAAAACAAAAAACTAAAGAAGCTGCTTCGCAAAAAAGCAACAAAAAAATTGTTAATTACATTTTTAAGTCAAAGTATAAGAAAAGCAAAAGAGGACAAATGCAAGAGAAAGGGAAAACAAACACACACACACGAACACCTACAACAATTTCAAACAATTGTTGTGTATTCGAAGAAAAAACATATTTCTTTTATGAAAATGAAATAAAAAACAAACAAAAACAAAGCAAAAATTACTGCCGTACAACAAAAAGAAAACAAAAAATTAATATAATGAAAAAGATATATGTCTAGGTTAAAAAATACAAGAAAAGAAACAAAAACATTTGCATAGTAATAGCAATGAAAATTTCAGAGAAAAAAGGACAAAAAGGATTTTACAATTATGCTCACACACACATGTGTGTATGTGAAAAACTTATAAGTTAATTATGCTGAGTTGTTATAAATTATGTATGTTAGCATACACACACACATACACACGCGCACATACAGGCAGAAGGAGAAGCGAATACATTATACATTGTATGTATGTATATAAGAGAGATTGTTCCTATGAGACATTAGATATGTATTTAAAGCACAAACACACACACTCATACACACAATCAAGGACTTAATTGAGTAATGCATATAGAGAAAGGGAGACAGTGTTAGATATTCTGAAATGGACTTTAAGAATCCTTTTTTCCATCAATTATTTATGTGTTCGAAGTAGTTTTCAACTTGTGGACCAAACTGAGATATGTTTTCTTGCCTCAACTTTATAAGTTAATTATGAAAATTGTATAATTTCTGTTAAATTAAGTTATTTTTGATAAATACATTATTAATTTTAATTACAACTGTTTTGGAACCTTTTTTAATAATTTTTAGTTTAGTGAAAGGTAGATTTAAAATACTTGGTTTTGTAATATTGTTATATTTTTCCTTTTTTAATAATTAAATTTTTTTAATTGATTCTTGATATTTATTAATATTTTTATATAGTTTTTTTTTTTTATTTATTTGCATAGAAATATTTTAAACAAAATAATTTAGTTTATTCGAACAAGTTTTGAAATAATAAGAAAAATTAAAAAATTTTAATTCAGCCGTATATATTAATTTAAAAAAAAAAAAACACGCACACAAGTTTAATAATATAAATTCCAATTTTATGCTTTCTTGTTCTATTAAAAATCCGTTTTTACTGAGCGTGTGTATTATAAGTTGTGTGGTTAGGATAGCATTTAGGTGGGGCATAAATGGTAACAAACTGACACATAATAATTAATATATATATATAAAGATAAAGTACCATATAATTAAATACACAAAAAAAAAAACACATACAAAAAATAAATAAATAAATAAAAAAATACTGAAATAAATATGCAAATTCAAACAGAACAAATACTTTGAGAACATGTTCATTGAACAAACGCTGTTTTTAGAAAATTTATTGTTGACAATGTTGTAGCCAATTGAGAAAATACTAAAACTAATAATGAAAAGCAAACAAAACAAAAGCAAAAACACACACACGTTATAGTCACCAATTAAATGCAAAAGACGAAAGTTAGTCAAATAAAACTCAGAAGCAAAATAAAACAAAATCTAGATATACGGCAAAAAAAAAATAAAAATTAAAAGTAAATATATATATAAATTAATAAAGGCAGGTGTATATATATTTTATGACACATATATCACCGCATATACTCGTATACAGATATATTTTTAACAAAACAAAGGCAACAACTGCAAAAAAATCCCAGAAAGGAAAGAAAACACAACCAACCAATAACTACTACAACAACTAAAACTACAAAACTATTTTGTTGAAAATTTTCGTATTTATGATTTACTAATAATAATTTTTCTCCACATACCCTAGCCAAAAACTTTATTTAACTTTCAAGCGAAACAGTGATATTTACGGTATAAACAAAATACGCTCCCAGATTGTAAAACTTTTCAAAGACCCACCTATACGAAAAACCTTTTCTACACACTACAAAAATAATGAAAAATATATTTAAAGCAAAAAAAACCTACCTCCTTGTTACACATGTTCAAGCATATGTCTCGTAAACACTGCCGTATGAACTCGCACATACTCGCTATATATCCCACGAATGACCAGTCCCGATCCACCCGACTGCTATAGTTCGCTCTCTCTCCTCTATCTTTCTCGTTATCTATCTCTGTCCTAGGCATTTCCTCTCTTATTCTCTCCGTATGTCTATCTCTCACTCATTCGCCGGACGAAATTTTACTTACAGAAACAAAGTCGTAGAGGGGATCAACAGTGATCCAACTAATCTTATCTGGAATATAGTAATTCCCGATTTGTTTACTTTTTTTTATCTATTCAAGAGGTCAATAGTAACAATGAGCTTAGCTATAACCTAGTTTTATCTGCTGTGCACAAGCATCAAAATCAGCTTTCCAGTTTCTACTTTTGATAGCTCCTTATATTCTAAATGTTATGATAATTCCCGACAAATCTGAACACTTTATAATATGTGTACCTATCCATGAACACTTCAAACCTCTCGACTGCAAGACGGAACAAGTCTCCCATGATACCCCCACACTCCAGTACACACCCACACCCACACTCACATTCACACACACTCAAGTGTGAGCTGAACTTAAGATCTGAAGGCTATAAATATATACATATATATATATATATATATATATATATATATATGTATATAGAGGGCAGTCGTTTTTATTGTTTTCGTTTGATATAATGTAATTTTTGACAAACTGTTCTGTCCCTTTGAGGTTGTTTAGCGATCAGTGAAATAATGAAAGAGAATTAAGTTCTATTTGTTTCATATTTCGAACCCCTTTCCTTTTTTGTGATTCGCGCAATTAGCAATGTAATTCAATTGGAAATAGTAAATAATTTTTTTATATATTATTAATTAATTTAGTGCTTAACTTCGAGCAATTAGGCGCATAATTAGAACTACTATCTATATATAGCTCTATCTATATGTATGTCTTTTTGATAAAAAGAAGCTATTTTAAAAAAGCAAAAACCATTTTCTACACTCTTTAAAAGATTGAAGTCTACATGTATGTATAATACTATAGCATTAACTAGGCAAACAAAGTATTAAAAAAAGAAAAACAAAGATTTAAAATAAACTATAAAATAAGCGTCCTACATTAGGAGAGGACTAACTTTAAAGAAAAACAAAAAACGAATTTAATATTACAGCAAAAAGTAATACGTTAATAAAATTAATAACAAAACCACATTTCACACGGCAAAATGTAGTTAAAACTAAAACAGAACACAAAATGTTATCATTTGCTAAAAGAAAAAAAAGAAAAACAAAGCCAAAACTCTACTTACTAATAATTCTGATCAAGAGAGTTTGACTAAATGCTTAAACTACCTAAAAAACAAAAGGTTGGTACACCCACACACACACAGCATACACCACCATACACTTATTCTAAATAAAATGCAGCTCGAAAAAATTCAGAAATTCCGTTTTACTTTTTTATTGCAAATATATTGTGTTGCATGTCTATGCATCTAAAAACTTAAACAACTTAAAGAACTAAAGTCCCAAAAGATCGGTTTACATTTACATTTAAAACAAAATGTATACTTAATAATTAGCATTTAAATTTAAAATAAAAAGCTTGGCTATAAACTGCAAAATGTTATTCACTAAAACTAAAAAAAAAAAACACAAAAAACAAAAATCCGTTTAAAACATCCCAGCGCCTATTAATAAACAAATCAAATAAAAATCACAAAAATAATATCCCAAAAACCAAAACTACCAATTCAATTTAAATAGCTAATTGCATAATTATAATATTAAATCGTTACCGCAAATTGAAAAACCAAGTTATGCATGTAATAATAAAGAATAAAAGAAAAAAAAAATCAACAACAAAAAACGAAAAAAAAATTAGCAAACCCAAAATAAAGTCTGTTGTCGATAAGAATTATTGACAGACAAATAAATTTCGTCACATTGACGATAATAATTAATTGTAAGCAGAAACGGAATTAAATGATTTAAATAGTAAATTAACTTTAAAACTCGAGAGAAATGATTGCGACAAAACATAAAAAAAAACAGAAGTAAGAAAAAACTGAATAAAATTTATTTTGAAAAGAGAAATCAATTTTTTTTATTTTTATTATTTAACTGTTAAGGATATAGAATTCTAAGACAAGGATGGAATGGTCAGAATGGTCTGAAAGAAGGGGACGGGGATGGGTAGCAAAAACGAATCCTCTTCATATTCGGGGGCAAAAATAGTTTTTCAGATTCAAAACTGTGTAGCAGTATTTTCATGTACCAATATCAAATGTTACTTAACAGCACTGAGTCGCAGAACTGTTAGCAGGACGCATTTTTGCGTTAACAGCACATATTGTATTTTGCTGCCCTAGTCAAACAGCTGATTGGACGTAGCCTAACAGAAAATTTGTTTTCAATGCATTAAAAATCAATAATTTTAAATTGATATAAAAGTCAAGAACATGAACATAGATCTACGCAAATTGTGCCGCATTTGCTTTGTGGATAATGCGGATGTAGACATAACCCAACATAAAGTAGTAACAACGGGTCAAACAAACGAAGCGGAGTCCGAGGAGGAGCACACAATATGTGAAATAATGGAGGCTATGTTTGTAGGTTGCAGAGCATTTAAAAGTAACATACATGTATTAAATTGTTTATTATTGTTATATACCTACAGCACATCTCACTGGATTTATCCACTGAGCTGCCCATGATATGCAATGTGTGCCTCGAGGAGAGTTTGGCGCATTTTGCATACTTTAGCAAATTGATGATTGCCAACCGACAGCTGCGCCAGCTATACAACGAAGCGCAAATGGAAAGGGACCAATTAGAGATAGAGGACGATATGCAGCTGATGGATGAGGAACACCAGCAACTGAATCATCCTCTAGATCTAGAGCTTGAACTTGAGCAGAAGCTGGAGCTACAGCAGCTACAGGAACAGCTGCCAGAGCAAGAGCTCGAGCAGCGCCTTCTATTGGAGCCACGTCCCTCCCAGCGATTGGCAAACGAGGACTCGTTGATTGTATCGGAATTTTTACCCGCTACGGAACTAGATGTGCAGGAGCACGATAGCCTATCGCAACAGTATACCCATTTCCCCAGCTACGAACTGCGAACGCTCGACTATGCAGCTGTAGAGCTTAAGCATGATAATCTCGATGAGTACAATGAGACGAATCGTCTCCTGGACACAGAACCAAGTGGCAGTCAGGCTATATACAAGTGCAAATATTGTCCTTTAGCATATGCCTCGCAGCAGTTCCTTAAGACTCATGTGAGACGTTCGCATGTGTGCAAATATTGCACTACAGCGTTTGTAAAGGTGAAAGATCTGAATGCCCACATCCGCGCTAAGCATGCGAATAGCCATCAATGTGTTGTTTGCTTGAATAGCTTCAGCACCAGCAGCAATTTGCGTGCGCATTTAAAACGAATGCACGGCGTTCAGCTGCCCGCCCAGGTAGCCCTACTCGACTATCGACCAGCGCGACGGCAGGAGCTAACAGAGCACAGCGTCGATGACCGTAAATAAATCTCGACTTCAGCTTTAAGTTCAATTACTTTTAATTTTCCAGCTCACATTATCTCTTACCAGTTGACCTTTATCTTTATCTATGCCATCAATATACATGGGCGTAAACTCTCGATAAGCAATGCAAACCCTGCGTTCGGTCACATCCTCTCGCAGAACCGAGTGCTCGAACTGATATCGAGAAGGCCCATACAGCACAATTAAGGAGAGGCTGTAAAGACAAGAAAGCGAGGAATTTTGATTAATGATGTATTCCCTTCTACATTTAGATTGCTCATATTTGTGTTCTAGTCGAATATTTGTCTTTTATCTATCACATCTTAACTTGTAAATATGTATACTTATTTTAAGACTGCAGCTCAAGAAGCTTATAGATCAAAAATCACTGATCTTGTCTTTATCTGTTAGAAGGGGGATGATGATGATGGATGAAACCATGGAATGCCCGTTATTCCATAACATCTAATAAACAACGATTCGCATGTACCCTTTATATCATTATAAATATATCATATATGATTTATGTAAAACTAAAGGATCCAGACTATATTTTATGGCCTATACACTCAACTAAAGGTATTTGCCTGTGCTCTCATCTGGGAATTTACTTTTTAAAAATATAATATACTCACTTATTCATGGGTATGCGTAGCACCTTATCTTTATAGGTAGTCAATTGTTCCGGCGTTAAAAGCGACTCTAGCAGCTGATTTTTGTACTCCGAGACCAAGTCCAAATTATATTTGGTAGCCAGCTTCTGATCATAGAGATTTAAAGTAAGCACTGCATCTCCAAGACAATTGACTGTGACCACCCGCTCGCCCCAAATCCAGCAATCGTCCACGTGAGGATCTATGCTGGCTCCCTTGCTAGGCTCATACTCCAGCGAGCATTGCTCGATTGTTTGGAAGTCGCGCAGCAAAGGAACTGAATCGAAGCGCTGCTGCACATAGCGTGTGGCAGCGGGAAATCCCCCAAAGGATCCCAGTTGGAGGCGTCGTTTCTTAAAGTTTGTTTTTGGGCCATAGTTCTGTTTGCGTCGTCCACTCTGCGAAATATCCCAAGGCAGGTCATCCAGATCCGATATGAGCTGTGTTCCTTCGGCACTTGACAGAAACTGCTCTTGCACGTATATGCCAGGCAGTGGCAAGCTGTCCGTTAAATTGTGATCTGAATGGGCTGCCTGCACAGCCTGCGTATCCCAGCCGGTGTAAAAAGCCTTACATTTTGTGCAATAGGACCAGGATTCAAGCTGTTGTAACTGCTGCTGGAGAGAAGGCTTTTCGATGTTGAAGTTCTGTTCACAAGTGAGGCAGGTACGAACACCTTTGCAGCCGCAAGGACGCAGTGTGTTCATTTTATGCACAAAAAACCAGAATCCAATCGCGTTAACTTTCGCTTGCACGAATTTCCAAACAGATGTTCATTAAAACGAGTTGGCAGCTCTGGCATACGCGATACACGAGACAGCCGCTCTTAGGTATGACAGTCCACATAACTGTTGCTTGTGGAGGGAGCGGTAGAAGTAATATATATTCGTTATGTTAATTTAAAAAGAGCTGGCAGCGCTAAACAGTACTCGTGACTTATGGTATTCATTGTTAAACGATATGCTAAGCAATAAATATATTAATTAACAACACTTTGCTAGTATAGTTTTCAGTTGTTAAAGAATCAATAAATTTCAAGACTAAATGTTGTGTCTGTTCTTGTTAAATTTCATAGACCTTAATATTGCTTTAGATATTTCAATCATAATTGTGTTTTTATTTTTAAACGTTTCTTATTCGCATGAAAGGTATTTAAAAGTTGTCGACATTCTTTTTAACGATACTATCGCATGCGAGACCAACCCAGTCGTGCCGTGTGCCATCCTTCCATTACTATTTGGCGCGTTTTGTTGCTTGAGCTTCTATCTTCTGAAACATTTTAGACGCTTCTACACAAAATGAACGATTCCTGTAAGTTGATGCTTGTAATAATTACAAATTATACTATGAATAAATTGCTATTATTGTTTAGTTGGTGATTTCAATGCCACACAAACGGCCACAGCGGGCGCTACAAAAGAGTCTTCCGGCGAGGTAAGTAATGTTTTGTTATAATTTAATATACACATACATATTTAATTTTATGTTGTTCAGGGCATTATTTCATTGCTGGTGAAGCAAATACTAGATTCGCCAGAGGGAAATTTTAAGATGTTCGATGTTACTTACGCATTGGTCTGCGTTGTGGGAATTGTGAGGAATGTGGAGACATCCTCGACTAAGATTACCTACACTTTAGAGGATCACAGTGGACGTATCGATGCGCATTACTGGCTAGAAGAAGGCGATGCGATCAAAGCACCCGATGTCATGATAAATAACTATGTAAAGATCTATGGCTCAGTACGCCCGCAGGCGGGCCAAAAGGTTTTGATGGTCTTCAAGTTGATCAACGTGTTGGATCCCAATGAAGTGTGCACCCACGTACTGGAGGCTTTGCACTCTCGCTATAAAGCCGAGGAATACTATGTTAAAGGCAATGCATCGCATGCTCCCAGTAATTCGGTCATGAGCAATGTGTCAGCTAGTCAGAGCAATGCTATTGTCGCTGGCCTAGATAGCAAGCAGCTGGCTGTTTTCCAGGCCATCAAGAGCAACTGCTCCGAGGAAGGCATCAGTCGGCGTGAACTCAAAGCCAAGTTCTCGCATATAAATCAAACTGAAATGAAGTGAGTGTCGTAGTAACCTTTAAAACCTGTATACCATATAATCTATTATTGTCTTCATCTTTTCCCACAGCAATATTTTGGAATTCATGATATCCGAGGGACATATTTACTCCAGCATCGATTCGGATCATTTTCTATGCACCATGTAGTTATAAAGATTGAGCATAAAGTCCATACACAATATACTTTGTACAACAATCGAAAAAGCATCGAAAACTTATTTTAAAATTTAGTTTTGTAAACTCATTAATTCCTTTACTCTTTCAAATTTGTAAAATATTAAAAATATAATTCTGAAGGCGAAATAAACTCAGGCTTTTAATAATTCCGAACTCGTATTGGTAGTTAGGGAAACAAATTTGAGTTCCGCAGTATGCTAAAATTTTGAAAAGTTTATTTATAGCAAATGTTGCTTGAATAGAATATTTAAATATCATATTTCAGCTAGTTGAGTGCATTGACCGAAAGACAAGGGAAACATCGCTATATGAAAATGCTATCATTTTCTATTATTATAAACACTTAATGATGATAGGGGGCCATTTTATGGGATAGCTATTAAAGATGTAAACTTATAGAATTATGAGAAAAATTGGGCAAATAAGCTTTATGTTATCTATCAGATCTTATGATCCAAACATTCAGGATTGAATTCCCCTTCAATGGAACAAATGTAAAAAAAAAATGGGAAAAGACATTTCGGGAATATAAATCTGAAGTTTTCAGACACTGTCGTCAGACTGGAAAATTAAAACTCTTTCGAAGAAGAAAAAGTAAATTGAGTAGAATAATTGCAGATAATTAATATCAACATTTGCATAGTAAAAAGACATTTTAAGTTTCCATTTGATTTTGTATCTTATTTTATCTTGAGATTTTCTTTTTATTACATTGGTTACATTTTCTCTCTCTTTCTCTTTCTCTCTTAAACTTAAATACTTAATCAAGTTAAACCTGTTTTTCAATCAAACAAAATGCTGCTTGGTGCTCAATACTAATCGTTCTCTCTATATACATACTATAGTATAAATAGTATATATATTTATAAATATATATATATGTATATATGATGTATAGATCTGGCGCTTATCGTTTGCTTCCAATATGGAAAATAGTTAAAATGCGTCGCATGCAATGAAGGTCTTCTTCTCTTCTCATTCCTCTTCCTCTTTCTGGGCGACATGCAAATCAGTCTTATGTGCCGGTAGGTGGGCGTGGCTGTGGGCAAATGCGTAGCATGTGGAACATGCTAAAACTGGGATCTTGTTACTCAGATTTTCAAGCAGCTACGATGACTGCCGCTGCGCGCATAGACCTCCTCGAAGGCGTGGATCAGCTCATCCATGCCATGGAGCAGACCCTCCTCCCGGTTGCCTGGCTGCCAGGGACTGCGATGATTGACGCACAGGTGTGGTGGCAGCTGCCGGGACTTGGCAAAGTCTATGAGCCAAGCGCCCATGCGATGGTCGTCGTAGACGATAAACAAACTAGAGCCAATTATTTCATGGCGATTGAAGAACGCCGACTGTTCGATGACCAGCCGCATGTGTTTCAATCGCTTTAGCAGTTCCTTTTGCACGGATCTGCGTGCGGCAAGGAACTGTTCGATAGTCTGTGAGATTTGCTCGCTGCTGCGGCACGTCTTGAGATCCTTAAGAGGTGCACGTCCGCGCAGTCGCAACGCCTCAATGCGAAACCCTTTGCTGTGCGACGAGGACAATGACTCGCGGAAGAGCATGTAGCGCAGCTTTGTAACTGCCTGAGCCTCGTGCTCCGCAGGCGTCGGTGCACTGGCGTCCACGGCAATCATTTTCTGATACAAATCCGGACGCAGCGTCTGATTGCTGACCTCCGACTCAAGAAAGGTGCGAGTACCGAGCTTAATGTCCATCACACACGGATCCTTGAACCCAGCCAGCAGATCCTGCAGCTCAATATAGTGCTGTGCCTGCAGTTCCCGCAACCCAAAATACGCGGGCACAATCTGTGAGGTCTTCGGCTCCTGCGAGATCTGCTGATAAGCCAACACCTCGCTGTCCTCGATGCCAGCGATCCGCTTTCGCACAATGCCAGACGAGGTAGGCACGATGCTAAATGGGCATGAAAGGAAGACAAAGATTTATTATGCTTTGCTTTCAGAGAAGGATTTTAGTTTTGATGCTCACCTCTCAGGATGCCCGGAGAGCTGCATCCAACCGTGTGGCTTGGATTGCGTCTGTTGTTGCTCCAGCAGCAAGGGTGTGGCAGGGGCGCTCAGTTCCAAAGCGTTCTAAAATGAATACAAAAGCAGAATAGAAATTGGATTTAGTATTATATATAGAGTTTTGGGAAAGTCCCCTTAAATAGGCCTGTAAAATATGGGAAAAACTCTGTTAAAAAATAGGAACAGAGATGTAGAAATATAGTAAGAGAGCCTTGTAAAAAGTCAGAGCGAAGGAGTAAATGGAAACAGGACCTATGAGAGTAAACTTGAATAGGTGATAGAGCAAGAGAGTGAGCGTGAAGTTACGAAGGACAGAAATAACCTCATAGAAAATAAAGATGTAAATAATACTCGAGCTATAAAGAAACGCGGAATTGAAATTTTATTATGTCCAACTTATTCCCAACTGAAAGCCCAATTAAATGCAGTGCTAATGCTAATGTTAGAGATTGTAGTACGACTATGTAGACACTCAATATTCATATAATGTAATATAATTGACGGATATTCCATGAAATGCCAGTCACATAGCACAATTGAGCCATACAATTTATTGAAAACGATTTTTACGAATTCCAAAGAGAGTTTTGGAGTTCATATGCCCAATTGTGGTACAAAAGCATAAAAACCTACTGATAACGTGAAAGGAAATACACGAAATAAGACAAAAAAAAAAGGAATAATAAAAAGAAAAAATGGATTTCACACTTGTCGTGATATCTCGCCCCAGCGACAGAGCCAAAGAAATTGCAGATCAGCTTTGTTGTTCTTTTTTCTCATTTTGATTCTTGGCGAAACTGGTTTTAATCATTTGTATTTCTTTTCTATATATCAAGCTGATTATAAATAATCAAACAAAACAAATTTTATTATACTATAAGGGGCTTAAATACTTTTTTGTTTATATTTTTGTAATGCAAAATTAATGCAGAAAGAATCGGGCAACAATTGTTCGCTTATTGTCTGAGGTTACAAGCAGGAAGTGTATTGAGGCATTGCTTTTATCATCGGCGATTATCATAAGCGTTCATAACACCAGATATACCCCCGTAATCCCCTACCTAACGAACTGGTACTTACAATGGCCAAGAACTTGAGCAGCGACATGTGCTGCTGTGTCGTGGGCATCGATGGCTCCACGAGTCGGGCCTGAGCGACTCCTCTTTGCAGGCTCAAATAGTCGGCCAAGTTGTCGCAGTTATCGTAGGCTACGGCTAGGCGCTGTAGAATAGAAACATATATATACATACTTATAGCGACTATATATATTTTGACGTCAGTGCACTGCGTGAACCCAGCACGCAGGGCAAACAAACAAATGCAAGCAAAACAAAACACAAGGGCGTTTCAATGGAGTGGGCTGTGCGGGCAGATACCCAGCAAAGTTTTCAGAATCTGCCCCAAATTATAAGTATTCCCTTAACTAATTATCAGAATTGGGCGGAAAACTAATTGACAGGAATTGTATGTGATTTCTAAGCGTTAATGTACCCATATCTAATCCATATAAATGTATATTTCGATGATAAAATCACAATTAGCTACAGCTTTAAGCATATATAAAAGTAGACTAGGACGAATACCCTGTAAACTACCTTTTTAGAGTTATTTGAGAATGCAGCATAACTTGGCATACCATGTAATTTGAGATACCCTGTAAAGAAGTGTATTCGTCATGCCCTTTGTAGCAAACGACGCTTGTTGTCTTGACTTTGAGATATCCCTTAATTTAATGCTCCAAACGACATTGGAATGCAAAGGCCTGTGACTCACAGGCATTAGCTTCTAGAAATGTAAAAAACAAAAAGCAAGCCCCATTAATTATTCAATCAAAATGCAACAGCAAAGTGCAAAAAATTCTATTTTGTTTACGCTGCCTTCGCTTCGTATATGGCTTATAAAACGGCTCGTTTTTGCTTTATGGATCTTTCGGCCTGGACTGGGGGCCCATTTCATTGCTCATGCCATTTGATCGATGTGTGTGGCTCTTCAACGTGCCCCCTAATGAGGTACTTAGTATGCAAAGTTGAATGTATTTATCCAACCTGTTGTTGTTCCTACTTTTGTTGCCGTTGTCGTTGTCGTTGCCGTTGTCGTTGCTGCTGCTGTTTCGTATCAATAAATTGAGTTCTATGCTTCAAAGCTGTTTGGCTATAACGAATTGCGAATCCGAACTGGAAATATTTTAATTAATTTCAACTAACTGTGCAGCCAATTGTTTATCCACAGCATCTTTATATAGCCAGCTGCTGGGCTTTGGGCGAGGGCAAATCTTATCTGTTGTCAGTTTCAACTCTTATCGCTTATCAGTTGCGATAGCAATGCGTCTTTGGTGTTTTTCTTTTTAATGCATAAGTCAAGCACGCTTTGTGGCAATGACTTGACATGAGTTGTGCCTTTGAATATATATGTTATATATATTTAATATTTGTATTATAATACATGTTATATAATTATATACATATTTAGCAAATTTGCATTTGTGTCACATTAACGGACATCTACATAGATATAACTGGAATATATATATGTATATATATATATATATATGTATATATATATATATATATATATATATATATATATATATATATATATATATATATATATATATATATATGTATATACATATATGGTGGGTTTTAAACGTTTCTATAAAGATAATGCTTGTGTCTGGGCTTTAGATAGCTAGGTTTCTATGTGCACAGTGGTGCAAAAATATTGATAAGAATTATTTGCAAATATGTGGCGAGCATTTAAGTAGGATTTCCACTTTGAAACAATAACATGCTTATTTTTAATTGAATTAAGTTGCTATTCCAGTCAAATAGATTTCATGCACGAACTTTTTAAGCAAACAAAAGGCTCGTTAAATTGAATGCAATCGAGTCTGTTGAGTTAGCTGCAACCGTTAAGTTCGATCTAGCTGGCACTGTTAAGCTGATATTTGTAAAGTTAGCTGTTAGTGAGTTGCTATTGAATAAAACTGTATTTTTGATCTGATATGCAAATGTGGAATGTATCTGGTTTATGTTTAGGTAACAGTTATCTATCGAAAAGAAACTGGACTCATTTCAGCCAGTTTAAGATACATAAAATACATTTAACAGCTCCTCGCACCAAGCCATCAATACACAAGAATGAACTAATAAAACGCCAATAAATCCATGCACGAAGTGTGGCCCATTGTTAGGCATCTTTTCACATAACATCGTACCGTATGCGATTAACCAATATTCGAGGCAACTCGAACTCGAGCCGTGTGCTAACAATAATAACGCATTTGCCGGACAGAGCTGACCTTTATGAATATTAAAAACGAAACGCATGCGACAGAAAGAGCTGGCATGAGGCAATTAGAGGGAGAGATTGTAATAGTTGACAATATTTAATTATAGCAACGTGTATATGCACGTCACCAAGCTGTTTTTTTGTTCTATTTTTATTTTTATTATTATTTTAATAATTTTCATTGACAACTAGAAGGAACGCAACTACATGTAGTCTATGCAAAATGCACTTTGCTTTGATTTAGTGTATATAGTAAGGGGTCTACGTTAGTGTCTTTGCATTTTTGCACGTACACACTAACGGTATTTCAGTTCCAATTTAATTAAAAACAAACAAATTAACACAAGCCTTTAAAAAGGAGGGCTCAACTAATGTTCATCTGATTTTTATTTTACTTTTTATTTTTGTTATAATATTTGTTTTCTTTTGTGGTTGATGAATAGAAATTTGTTTATAAAATGAATTCAGCAGACGACCGCAACAATTATTAGATCTGACATTCGCACACAAACTCGTAATAATGCACAATATAGTAAAAGCGAAAAGCACAATTGTAAACAAAAATTACAGCATTTTCAATTATTTTTGTAACAAAATGTTTTTTGTTTCGCTTGAATGCAACGCGACTCGCGCGCGATTTCAGCGCGTTTAAAAGCGCGCCCGTTTTTTCATTTATATTTAGACGGTGTTTAACTAAGCCGCCGTTTTACTAGTGTTTATTTATGACTACTTAAGATTATTGTTTTTTCGAACGTGTTAACTCAAAAACAGACGAAAAAACAAAAAACGGCTAAAATAAAACAAAACGTTTCGGCGAGTAAATTTATGCGCGTGACGTCAAAGCCAGCAGAGCTGTAAATTAAACAAATTCAAGTTGCCCGAATTTGTCAAATTGAAACTTTAAGCTTAAACTTTTAGTTGTTCATATCCCATGCTGCGAATCGAAAAGGGGTTGCATAGAAGTTAAGAGTGCTATGTCGCGATATTTAAGATTTTGGCATCTTCCCTATTGAATTATAGAGCTTAGAGTCCCCTTTTGTATATATGTATGAATCATATTGAAAAAAAAAGTTTTACAAGCATTCCTCTTCATATTTAAAAATGAGATATATCGAACAGCAAATGTGTAAATATGTGACATAGATGTATACTGCGATCTACCAGTCTATCATTTGCTTGACAATAAAATTTCAATCTTACTTTTGTCTTCTTTTTAGTCATATACTCAGCATTTTAGCCAGCGGGGAGGTGCGCCACGCACTTGACTCTTGTGGCAACAGCCAACAGGTTCCAATTTTCAACTGAAAACTAGTTTTCCTTTCAGTTGATCCGGCTTTGGCGGCCTTTAGGTGTAGGTGAGTCAGTTATAGCCTCCTTTTTGTGCTTATTAGTGGAGCACAACCCTGACATTCAATAAACTGGGATGTCGTAGCCCTCGAAGACGGCGTGTCTGCATAGAGCGAGGTGAGGAGAGAGGGGTGGATAGGCAGAAGCCAGGCAGAATTCACAAGTCGATTGATTTGCATTGACGTCAATGCATTGCGAACCATGGAGGGGGTGTTGGTGGAGGGACTTAGGGATAATATATATATATATATATAGTAAATATATATATATATATATATATATATATATATATATATATATATATATATGAAACCAGTTATGGGTTATAAAACATAACGCATTGTAATTACGTTATAGGAAACGCGGCGCAAGAAGAGGAGCGCAGGGCCAGCGACTGACTGCGATTTCAGACCTGTATAATAAACAGTCCATATATATATATATATATATATATATATATATATATATATTATAAAGCAGCTATTAAAATTTAACAGTTATCTCGGCTTAATTGTTGTAAGCTATTCACAGTTTATTCAGCAAAATCAAATCACATGGAAACAGCTCGAAATTAAAGACCAGCTTTGCTTAAAAATGGATTTGCCTGAAATTTGAGACATAATTGCCTAATAAAATTAGCTTTAGCTTTTACTCGCTATGATTAATTTCTTTTCTTTTTAAACAGAAATGAATAATTTGCTCATGACTCACAATGAAGTTCCAAAAAAGAGACTAAGCCAAGCTGTGACCAAATAACACGTCATCAAAGAAAGGGAGAGGGTAATCCCTAATTTACAGTATTTCATTGACGTCGTAGACAAATAGTACACACACAGATTCGCCCTGAACTTTACTCTATATATTACTGTGGCCGGACAGACAGCCTTCGTAGAAGACAAGCTCGATTATGTTCAAAAGAAGACAGAAGAAACACTTATCACAAGCCTTGATCGGAGCCGAAAAATTTGTATATACAATATTTTAATAATAACATTTTGTATAAAGTATATGGTCTGGAGCTGATAATAATTTAGCAGCTGCTGACAGCGTGGGCTGCTGCACTTGACAGTTAAGTCTTCTGAACAAATTATTCAAGTGCGCAACATACACTGAGCGAAATACTTGAAGCTTTCGAAAACAAAGTTGTATGTTGCAATGAATTTATTCGCAGTTGATTAAATGACAGCTGTCAAAATTGTTATGAAAGATGTTTGAAAAAAACGAATATATATATATATATATATATATATATATATATATATATATATATATATATATATATATATATATATTGAAAGAGAGAGAGAGAGAGAGAGAGAGAGAGAGAGAGATAGAGAAATATAGAAAGAGTAAAACAGGGATGATAGGAATAGCGTTGAATAAAAGCCTTTCAATTGTTTTCAATAACATGAATTGATTTGTTGTCGCCAAAAGACATGTGACTATATAAGAGGAGTCCATAGTGGTATAACAAGACTACAGTCAATATTCGCTAAATACAACACAATTCAAATTTGATAATAGTTTTCATTTACATTCGTTATAATTTGACAGCAATTCCAAAATTTTTATTTACAATATTGTGTATAAGTATTGCTTTCTTCTCTCTTCTAATTGTCGAGCGTTTACTGTAGCTTACTGAAATATTGGATCTTGCTTGTCTTAATTAGCGCTTGGTTATTTTTTGTATTTTTTTTGTATTTTTTTTTTTTTTTCTTGGCATATGCAAATTGACGTTACGTGGGTTACTGGAATTTCAGTGCTTGTTTGCACGCCGCATAGCTGCTTGGAGGAAATCCGAACAGTTGTTTCAACAAGTGCTTAAGATAATGCCTGATATTGTGCGGAATGAATGGACTTAGTCGTGTCATGTGCGAGAGGGATGGGTGGGTGCTGTCTCTTTGGGTCACTTTCTCTGCTTGCGTTGCTTTCTACATCCGTGTATTGCCCCTGCTCAATTGACGTCATAAGCTCTCTTAATATTTAACCGTTATTTTTTGTTTTTGTTGCTGTTTTTGTTTTGCTCCCTTGTTGGCTTTCTTTTTGGTTACTTACCTCAGTGTTGGTGTTGTTGTTGCAGTTGTTGGTTGTTTTTGGCTGCTGGTGCTCTAAATTGCCAGACTTTTCGGTTGGCGGCGTTGCCGTATCCAATGCAATCAATTTCCATAGCTGCTTCAGGCCAATGTTGTCGATGCATGAGAAACGCAATTTCTCATGCGACCAGGCCATGGTGGAGCGACTTCTTCTTGCTGTTGATGCTTTTGTAGCTTGTTTTTCCACTGTCGTCGTTGTTGTTGTTGCTGTGGGGCGCTGCAGCACGGTGGAAGTCATAGTCATTTGGTTTGAGTTCCAGTTATCCGTCGCACAAAACTTGTGAGCTCTGCTCTGTCTCTCCTGTGTTAAATAACTCTATTCAGCTCAGCTATGCTCAACAGATTTGCATATTTTATTTATCTGATACTTGTTGTTTTTGCAAATGTTTTGTTGTGTTCTCTTTTACATTAGCACACTGCATTTGCTCTTCTCACACTGCACTTCACTTCGCCTTCGACCTCGACCTCGGCTCCGTTCAATTTTATTTTATTTTTGCGTGAGTTTACTATTGTGCCCGCTGTGCGAAGTATTTTGTGAAAACAAAAGCCGTTTGAATTTTAATTGATATTCAACGCACACGAAACGTCGTTCAGTTGTTCACGCGTTCTACTCTGTCGGGCGACTAACTGGTTTACCCAAACGAGGGCCAGTTTTGTACAAAAGCTCACCGCTCGCTCATCGACTGCGACGTCGCGACTCGCGACGCGTCGGCAGCGCAGGCGAAGACGAAAGCAAAAAGACGAACGTCGCGACGCGTCAGAGCGCAGCAGCGATTTGGAGCAAGCGGGCGCAGCCAAATGAGTGCATGATCAGCGCTCTCTGGCTGCAGAGAGCAACTAGATTGAGAGAGCATTGCTAAGAGAAATAGCAGAAATAGGGGTCATAGCGAGGATTTGTGGTGAGCACAAGCAGTCCGTAAGAAAAGGAGGACAGGAGAGCGACAGCGCAATATTCGTTTGATGATTTCCATGGGGAGGATTATATGCTCGCGCCTCTCCCAACATACATATGTATATGCGTATGTGCGAAAGGTGGGGCTCGATAAAACTGAAATAAACCAGATAGTATATTACTGATCAATAATATTGATGAAATATATGTGAAGAAATATATAAATATATGTATCTATAGACATAGAAATTTGTATAGATGCTAAATTATAATAGAGAGATAATATATTCCTTTTTCTTGATTATCTTTACCTTAAGAATTATTTTAATTGCTATGTAATAACTATACTAAGATGCTTTGATATTTATTTTTAAGTTTTCAATTAACATTTCCTGTTCAGTAATATCACTGACCATATTTGGCTATGAATTGGGGCATAAATAAGATACCCCTATCGAGAAAATAATTCTCTTTTTTTTATTTATTTTTTTTTTTTTTTTCAATTATATTCTTTAGTCTATCTAAGTTTGACTCTAGTTTTGTCAATGCATCTTTTTAAATAAATATATAATATAAACAAATATTATATAGAGAGAGAGAGAGAGACAGAAAGAGGGAGAGAGATAATCAGATTTGTGAAGCTGAATTGATTTTACTGATTCCGGGATAATAGCTCAATAGCAATAGTTTGAAAAGTTGTATAATGATGTTTACTTTATCCAATATCTGCGATGCGTAGTTGGCTTAACGTCGCAATTAGATAAGATATATGGAAGATATGTAGAACTCGTAAGACCCAAGCTCGTCCAGATGGCGCCAACTAAGGTCAGATTCAGGCATTGAACTGTCTGGAAGTTGTTTATCCAAATTGTTGAACTGATCTTTTAAAGAGGGAGTAGAGTACTTGGTACACATCTGAGGCTACGCCATCTGCATTGCTAATGGAGATACGCAAACCTTCTTTTATATGGAGGCTATATGGGAATTATGCAAATAACGCAATCCCAAATCTGCGCCAGTTTCTTGAGGTCTTTGTTTCTTTTGTTGTTGTTTTCTTGCTGCAGGCCACTTCGGTTCATGGCCAACGCAAGGGAGAGTGCAAAATGCGCATATTTTTGGAACCCGGAGTCGGAGATAGAGACGGATCCGAAGTCGAAAACTGGGCAAGGGGCTGTAATGGACGTCAGACGTCAGACGTCAGATATGCTGAGTGACATACAAACCCCAAGTTGAGTTTCGACATCGGTGCATGCTCCACATGGCAGCCACATACGTCAGTCGCAGCCCCAGACAAACTCCCAGTGAACGGGGGAGGCGCAGAAGGAGTAGGCCCCAATTGCTATGCGTAGCTAAAAGCATATGCAAATTTCTCGTATGGGGCCCCAGACTCGAAGAACCCGCCGCGAATGCATTGAACTTTCCATATGCGCTGCAACGTGGCGTATGCCTAATGCAATCAGCACAAATTTAACAGCTGCACGTGACCGTAACTAAATACTATTTTATGGAATCGTAAAAGCAAAAACTGAATGGCTTATAATTAAAAATGAAATTGCAGGCGGCTTGACAATTAAGAATAAAAAATAAAAAACAGTAATCTAAATATAGAGAGCCTTGAGGAAACGTAATAGCACAATAACACATAAAATATAGTTTAGATGTAGGAAAATATGGAATTAAAGCAGATATTTATGTATAAGAATATGTCATATCATTAACAAGTAGAAGTGCACAACTTTGCTCTTTGGCCTATATTGGCCTATGGGAAATTACGCATTGCGCAATTTCTGTCTAGAGTATAATCTCAAATGAATGCAGATACAAGCACTCAAAGCTCAAATATTATATGAAATTTGGAGGGAATTAATCAGAAATATTCAGAATCTAAACTAAAATCTATTCACTTCTTGCTTTTATGGTTATGTTATAACTTAAAAAACTCGAATCTTTATAGCGATTTTAATCGATAAGAATAAAATTATGAGAAGTAAATTAAAGTGAAAAGTATAGTGTTTTAGGCAAAATTTGAATAAAAGGCTATATTTAAGCAGTATGATTCATTAACCTATTAACTGTTGACTGCTGTCAGTATTTTAATATTTTAGGTACAGAAAAATTAAGAGTAGAGTCGTATTCAAATTTTAAATTTCTTGGACATTTTTTTCAGAATACAGATAAAAAACAGATTAAAAGGTAAAATAGTTAGTATCTATGTTAGCAGGAACTAAGCACTCTTCGCTTTACAAGCCCAGTTTCTTACTGACGTAGCTGAACGAGTATTCATAAGAGCATGCAAACTCAGCTGAAAACAATTAATGTTAAGGCTGTGACTAATCTGAAAAGCTGAAAGCGAGAACCCACTTGTGGAACAACCGAACCTTAAAACACACTTCACAAGCAATACAAAATACAGAAATACCCGCTTGAGTTCGAGTGAACGATTAAGCAATTAATTGAATGAGTATTCAAAGTGCCAATTGGCTTGCAATATTTGTCATGGCACAAAGCGAAGCAAATTCATTCATAACACTCATGAGTGCCTGCCTTCCGATTGTTCCGATTGCCGCCCCCAGACCTGCCCGAATGCTAAATGCGATTCGAATGCATTTTGTGGGGCTGCATTTTAATTAATTCAAGTTCTATCAAATCTCTCAGATCTCTAGCTCGAATGTCGCTCTCAAATAATCATCGAGCCGAACGAACGAACGTTTGCTTTGTGGAAATCCGCGAGAAATGCCCAAGCTTCAAGTTTGCTGACGTCAAACGTAATTTTTGCCTCACTTTGTTGGTTTGGGGAGAGTGGGGCATCGCGGTGATGATTACTGACATTTCTCTGTCATGATCATCATCAACAGCAGCAGCAGCAGCAGCATCATCACCAACGGGATCTGCGGGAGTAACTGGAGGCTTGCCCCAGGGCAGAGCTCCGACAGCTAAAGTGCCTCTTTCTGTGCGCTTCACTGACCATCATCATCGCCAAACAAACAAAGACGCAAAGACAAAGAAACGGAGCGCTGACGCAGATGAAGAGAGCTCCACGCTTCAAGCTCCAAGTTCCAAGCTCCAAGCTCCAGCTCCCACTTTTGCGCTGACGTTTGACGTTTGTTTGCCGAACACCCTTGATGAGGGTATTCAAATTAGTTGACAAAGAATGTTAGCCATCGAAGAATAGGATAAATGATTGATTAGGAGCTAAGAAGCCAAAATATTATTAATTAAATTAGTGAGACTGTGAGGGGTTTTGTAAAATTTCCACTACTAAACTCGATTGATTTACCCATAAGTAAGTGTCTAAAACCGAAAGCGCGTTTTGGCGAAATTCTGAAAGCATTATTTATGATTGAATGATTGATGATTCTTACACAGACTTTGTCCAAACTTTTATGAAATTTGGTCAATTTTCAATTAAGGTTTAAAAATATACATACATGACTCAGTTATAAATATCAATAAATAATTTTAAAACGCAAAGAAAATCGCAGCATTCATTTAAATCAACGTAGTTTCCTAAAATCTAATTGGTGTAGACTACATTAAAATCCAACTAAGAATATTGTAGAACCGTTTGAGCGTATTCAAGCTTCGTCACGCTGACTCTAACAGTTCTTACTTGTCGTTCAACATTTTGTATAATTTTTTTCTTAATTTTTATATAAATCTGCGGCTGTGATTGACGCACTTGCGTGTCACTTGACATTTTTTTGTAATCTCGCGACTTTATCGTAGCTTACGGACCTGCAATCGCAATCACAATCGCACTCCGACTCTCCGACACCGACACCGACTCCGATTCCAATTCCAATTCCAATTCACACTGAATTCTCGCTGAGAAGTAACTTGATAGTTTGCTCAGGTAGCAAGAGACGCTCCGACAACTCTTCCGCGCCGGCTCTTAAGACAGTTTGAGCTGTTGTTGCTATTGTTGTTGCTGTTGGCATTACGCACAGCTGAACAAAATGTTTGCTATAATTTTGACATGGCGCTCGTTATTAATTTATAATTCAATGACTTTACTGACGTAATAGTATTAAGCTTTGCATAGAGCATAGCAAAAAATATAAAACGTTGCTTTGCCTCATTAACATGTTTGCTTTGTTGTGCGAGCATCCAGCTGGCTGTGTGGGTGTATGTGTGTGTGTGTACATAGTTAATCGCCCCTTATGGCAGTGTAGACACAATTTAAGAGATGTATGTGTGTGTGTGTATGTGTGTGCACCACTGACGCCACAAATAATTAGCTTGGCTTTTGGGGGAACACTACTTCAAAAGCAGAACAAAAAATATTAACAAAAATATACGAGAATACATTTTGGATAAATATTTTGTGCTATGGCGGAATTTTAATAGATAAACATATAATAAATGTATTTTGGATTATTGCTTTACCAATACAAGTTTCCTGTTTAAATTGCTATCTGAAAGAAATTTGATGCTGAAATAAAGCTGAATTTCTCCAATATTTTTCTTTTAAAGGTATTAAAAGTATTTCTCCTTTTCTCAACTAAAATCTTATTCGAACATATTCCTAATGTATTATAAAAGGAATAAATGGACTGCCCTAAATACACATTTTGCTAATAATCCATTTACTTGAAAATACGAAAATACAGCATGTATTCGAATTAGAGGACAAATTTTACTGTAGTTATTCAAGATTGTTTCTAAATGTTATTATATATATTATATTATATTCTTAATATTTTTTAAAATAATAATAAAATAAAATCATTGTAATTTTGGATGGATTGAATGAGATATTGAAAAACGAAATTCTTTAAACCTTACAAAATACTCTTCTAAATTAATCGCTAAGAAAGAGGTACGATGAGAAATCGAAAGAATTACTTGTACTTGGATAGAAGTGCCTCTGACCTAGCAGCAAAAAGATAAAACAACTTACCGCCTCGAGTTTGACAAGGAGAGCTTGATGAGAATGAGCTAATAAGTCGGAATATATTAAATTGCCAAATTTCTATTGTCTAGTGTTAATGTTGCATGAGATTGATGTCGGCAGGCAGACGGACAGGGGTAAATCCATTTGGGTATTACTTCTGATCATAGTGAATATACATTACGGAGTCAATTACGCCCCGTCATCCCCCCCGTCTCAAGAAGCTTATGCGTTTTTATGCAGCTTGAATGTGATTAGAGAACAAAAAAGAAGAAGTTATATTAATTTAATAGACGTATGCATTAGATTTCTTCATATTCTACATACACAAATTGTTGATTAAGTAGCTTACATATTTTTCTCCTTCAGTGTTTGCATTAAATTGCCCTATTTCTGTTTTCCAATTTATAAATTCCTTTCGAATATTTTTTGTTTCATAATTTTGTTTATAATTGCGATGCAAACATTTTGTTCTTTTCATTTCGCAGATATTTTCATTACATTTTTAACATAAATTTAAGCTTAAATTTCCTTTAAGTTCGTATGTATTAATTCAATTATTATTTATGCTAATTTTCATTTTTCGATTCTTATATAAATTTTTCCACTTTCAACCCAAACTAAAAGCAATTTCAGTTAAATAAATTCTGATATTTACCCACGCTAAGTTACTCACTAAAGTCTATAAATCGCAAATGGCGTTTTTACCATACATTTCATTCCTATTTAAATTTTAGTCATGAAAAAAAAAATGGGCACTGGTTGTAATATACGCATTACGCGAATTCACTCTGAATCTTTCAAATCTCTGTGCTACGTCATCAAACTGCGACAATCAGGAACAAGTTGTGCGAAATCTAAATAAAACTTTTGTTTTATGGAATTCATTCATTGAAAAATTGTTGACAAGTAATTTCATGGGAAGGTTCTAAAAAAATATGGGCTGATCCCTATTATTCTTATAAAGAAATTTTAGCAAAAAAATTGTCAAGTATTTCAGCGAAACTTCAGCTTGAAAGAGGCCAAAGCTATTGCGTCAGTCCCAAGACGATCGTAAAATAGATTGAACCTAAGATTGACAGCATAGAATAATAAAACAGAAGTATATAAAATGTATGCATATATATACACAAATTTCGGTTTATTTTTAAAAAATTATGCCGACAATTTCAATTTTTAAGTTCAACAACTAATTTGAACCATTTGCAAATAATATCTGGCACGTCTTGCCCCTGGTAACAATTAATGCTGACAAAAATGAAATTTGTTTTTCATTCGCAAAGGCTATCAATGTGATCCAAATACTCTGTAAAATTAATCTAAGGAGAGGCGTATACATTAGTATTGCAAAGGAACTGGACATCAAAAAGCTTTACACTTAAGCATTAAGATTGAATTATTTTTATAAGGTGAGGAACTATAAAGGCTAGGGACTCCATTCAGATACATGCTGTTTCATAAAAGATATTTAACTGCTCTACTTTAAATTGGACTCAACAGGCCTCAATCAAATATATATTGTATACATGCCCACTTCATCAGGTAGCTGCATAGTTTGCAGGACATTCCCCAGTCAATCACTGATTTTGTAATGCCACATTCGTTTAGTCAAGATGATATATTTTGTGAATTTTTACCATTAAAAATAGCGTAGTAGCATGTGTATGGCGCGAGCCACATTGATAAGCTCAGCAAATATGACACCCTATTAAAATATGTACATACGTATGTACATGTGTATATGTACACATGTTTCTCTCTATATATATCGCTCTATCTACACGTTCTGACGATGTGCTAATCTAGGGTCACGCCCAAATCAAATGCTCAAATTTTTAGAGCCAAAATGCTAAAGGCAAAAAATAAAAAAAAATCACGCGAGGCAAATGTGCAAAAATACTCGTAAAATAACATAAATAAAAAGTCCGAAAAGCAAAACAATTTTTAGAATAACAAAACGGTATTATTTATGTGCGTGTAAACATTTTGATGGATCTAAATCGAATGGGCACTAGAAAAGAAACGCCAACATTTGGTTTGCATTCGAGCTCATCGTAAAGCGGTTTGCAAATACTTGCATATTTATACAAATCTTTTGTGCTCGGAATCATTAAAATATATTAAATTAGTAGTTTCCGTTATAGAGAAAATAATATTTTGGATGGAAAAGAAATTAAACCTAAGTATGTTTATACAATGAAAAATTATTTCACAACTGTAAAATATTGTATTGCTCAACTGTCATCTATTTTTGTTAAAAGAATTTTAATGCGAAGGCTTTATCAATATTTACACACATTTTAATTGCATTGTGTGTGAAAAAAACTTCAAAAGAAAACGTTGAGTTCAAGACTAAAGAACTGAAGGAAAGAAACCTTGTCTGATGTGATATATACATACATATATATTGTTCCGAGTATAAATAATTTCAACTAAGAGAAAAAGGCATTAAAAACATATATAAATAATGAATGTACATAAGCATACATAGAAATTCTTATTCTACATCCTAATCTTGATTTTATAAATCTCATTATCTAGAAATATTATGTAACAAAATATAGTTTATTATATTATATATTATTAATGAAATTTGATATATATACATTAAATCAAATATATTTCAAATAAAATGTCTCTTTAATATTATAATTTGAAAACAAATTTTAGTATAATTGCAATTAAAGCGATGAAAAGAGTTAATGAAATTTGAATTTTATTCTCAATCTTCAAATTAAGTATTTCTATTCAAACTTGTATACAAAAATGTGGTTAAAAGGCGGACTTCAGTTAAAAATATAATTTCCAGCCATAATATGTTTATCGACTACATTTCGATATACACATAATTTTTCTCTGAGTGAAACATTTAAAAGATCATTTAAGATCGGTGTAAATTGGATAGTGCAATATATTGAATATAAGAAATAAAAGACTGTTTACCACATTAAGTACAGTTTTTCATCAACGTCCATTCAGAGAAGTGCGCTGGCATTAACAAAGCGATATGAAATTGCGTTTTTAGCCTTTAGCAATAATGAAAACGATCTGTTGTTAGCATTTTGTATAGCCCAATCCATATGTGAGACGACACGTTTCACTAAAGACAGCAGTCGCCTGACCTAGGGAAACGCTGATTCAGCAGGGAAGTTCAAAAGTCGTTGCCCGCACTCTCCAATTGCCAATAAATAAATCAGAAATAAAATAGCCTGAAAATCGACTCATATTCAATTTGCGTCAATTACAACGAAAGATTAGCCTCGCTCTAGTTTCGTATAATGAGGCGCTACGTCTACATAAATCAGCGTCCAGATAATACAATGCGAAATACGTCGTCGCTGGGGGCAGCTAAAAAAAGAATATACAAAACTCGACTGAGTCGGCTCACTGGAGCTTATCATTACCGTCATTAACAAAAAAAAAAAAAGATTTTAAAGTTAAAAGTTAAATTTACAAAACGCACAGCCAAAAATAGCGACCGATCAGAGACGTTAAAGATGAAATGCCCGGTTTTTACCGTACGCTATGACGTAATATACATCATATACTATATATCATGTATATGCAGTTTACAGTTTACAGTTAAGTCTGACTTATATTTTAAAAATAAATGCGATCAATTTATATTTTAAGCCTTCAAGTTCAGTTGCACTCGCAGTTTTTTTCCATCAGCTCTGACAACACGCTGAGATCAGCTGTCGTTCAATTCTCTTATCTCTCCCCGACATCGGCCACATTATTTTGTAATAAATATAATATATAAATATACATACAAACATACATATATATGTGTGACACGTGGCTGCCAAATGAATGAATTGAAATGTTCACAGAATATTATAATATCATTAGGCGCCGGCTCGTGCTCACATATATGGACAAGAAAGGAAAAAAAATAAACAAACAAAAAAACAATATGTATACGAAAAAAATATTAATAATAAAATCCAATTAATTAAAGCCATGCGAACGTCGATTCGGCGAAAATTTATGGCATTCAATTTTTCATAGAAACCCCAAATATTTGTGCCGGTCGAAAGCAAACTCTTTTCGTAAGTAAATATTGTGAACTCAAATATTTGCACGCGACTTGGTAATCGGATTTTGCGTTACGCTTAAAAGTATTCAATGTTTTTTTAAATCCTAAAAAAAATTAGGGTATCTTAAGTTTAAGAAGCCTTTACACGTTCTCGACAGTGAAAAGAGTATATTGGCTTTGGGCAGTGACCGTATTTCTCCCAGTGTCAAAAAAAAAAAAAAAAAAAAAAAAACCACAGCATAAAAATTTATTTTAAAATATCCAAAAATTAAGATTTGTAAATCATTAATGCTTAAGGTCCCTCACTTTACTTATATAACCTTTCCAGAAATCTGCCAAATTATTAGCCCTGAGGTATTCATTCAGTATTGAAAATCTGTGTAATATTTATTTCAGTATATTTTTAAAGGTGAATTAAGGTACCTTAAGTATTTATGTGCTTTTTGATCGACAGTACCAGGCTTTCAATGTTGTTTGTTGGGAGGAGTTGGAGTCGCAATTTGCCGGAATGATGGGTGTAGCTACATAACTATCTAAAATCTTATTCTCATGCTTATTCTCATATGTGGCGCATTCTTGGCTAAGTTTTATTTAGTTATATAAATATTTTTAATGTTTTGAATAAATATCATTAAAACTGACTGCTTAAAATGTTTTATCGATTGTAACTAATATTTTGTATCATGGTAAAAGTAATTCTAAGAAGTTTGAATTATAAATAAGGGAAAAATAATAGTTAATTTAAATGGGATACATATGGATTAGTGATATATATATAAGCATATATACTGTCTATGTGCATATAGTATGATCCAACCGTTAATGAATCACATTGCCATAGCCATAATAGCCATAGGCCAAACCATATCCAATTCTAACGCCCAATTTGCGCGTGACTTTGATGTATCAGTATTTGGGCAGTACTTATATATATATATATATATATATATATATATATATATATATATATATATATATATATATATATATGTATATATGTATACATATATTTCAGGGGTACAGGGCAACAGAGCTGTGTGACTTGTGCTGAATATTTAATAGTATGTCAACGTATCTCTTATTAACAGAGAGATAGAGATAGAGAGAAGAAGAGAGATAGAGTGGGAGAAAGAGAGCTATGTTTACTGTGTGGATGTCTGGTTGGGTGTGTGGGTGGGTGAGTGGGTAACTGGGTGGGTATGTACACTCCGCAAACAGCAATAATAACAAATAAGAAAAGCAACAATAAACTCATTAGCTAAGCAATGCATAACAACAATAACAATAACAATATCTGCTGTGCTCAATTGTTCTTTAGGAGTAGGAAGCAATATTTTGCTGTAAGCAATTTCCTATTATTATTTATTTATCATGCTTATCGCTTGGGTAGCTCTCAGTAGCTACCATATAAACAAATGCTTAATTGTTTTTATTTCTTTTTTCTATTTTCTATTTTCTATTGCTTACAATCATTTTCACAGGTGTGAAGGTGAGAAGGTATATGATGAGGCTGATATAGCTAATCATGCAGCAGCAAAGCCTGATAGCGATATATCCAACAACTGAAGGGCGTGTCGAACTCAATTGACCAACGGGTGGGCGTAACACCAATGATTTGGGACATACACGACTTTCCATATATAAAGCAAATGAAATTTGGCTTCTCGATAATAGATTGTTAGCGAAAGTGAAACGAAACTCTACCAAGGTTTGATCCTAAAAGAATTTAAAATACAATAAGTATATATATCTTAAATATTATTAGCTTATTATCTTATTATTATATAAAATATGGAATATTATTAAAGAAATGAAATAATTTGTTAGTGAAAGTGAACAGAATATTTTATTTTACGACAAGAAAACAGACGTTTCTAATTTTTTTTTAATGGAAAATAAATATTATTTTAAGCAAACTTTATTTATCTTATATTTGTACTTATTGAGAGCAATCAAATTTGAGAACTGTGCTTAAAACTATAATTTCAAATTTCGGTATTAAAATTTTATATTGAATATCGCTGACAATGTAAATATACTTTAATATCTGATACAAATGAATTTTTTAATGCTTGCAAATGAATTACTATCTCTAGACAATTGAGAAATTTAAGAATTGTTACTTCAGCTTAACTAGGTTCTCACTTCACTCTCTCGTCTCCACTTTTGAGTGAAATAAAATAATCCTCCACGAGATATTCGATATATATGAATATATGTATACGCATAAATTTGTAAAGGTCGATCAAAAGCATAGATTAAAAGACAGAAGGCTTATATATCATATATTATAATATTACTATCAATAGGTAAAAAAAAATACGATATCTTTAACAGGCTCACTTAAGCACTTATTAAACTCAAAGACGTAAGAAAACATGTCAACTCCACCGGCCAAAGATGCTCCACAGCCCATCTATCTAATCAACTTTGAGGCCTATCTGCGACCCAAGCGTCCGCACAAGATAATGCCACTTCAGTGCTTCGATAGACCGGAGAAACCTCAGTCCAGATGTGAGCAGTTCCACAAAACACTGCAAAGACTTAAGCTCCTTCGATATTGGCGCACGCAACGTGCGAGATTTGCAAAGAGTCTGGAGCAGCTGCCGTTGCCCAGCTTTCTAAACTTTCTGCGTGCCCGCCATGATGATGGCCTCTGCAAGTCGAAGACGGGCTTCGAGATCTACTGTGAAATGTCGAGCATACATGGATTCCATGTGTTCGTCGGGGCCTGCACCTGGCAACGAGTGCTCTGGTGGCTGCTCATCTGCACGGCTATACTGCTCTCTCTCCTCGTACTGATCATGTCCTATAGCCTGTCGGCGGAGACGCCTACCATAAGGTATATCGAGAGCATGTTGCAGCCTATGTCGGAGCAGTCTATCAACTATCCGGCGTTCAGTGTATGTAGTATAAATCGCATATCGAAAAGTCAGCTCAAAATGAAGGAATCGCCGTTGCTGCCACAACTTCTGCCTTGGTTAACTAAGTACAATTGGAATCCGAGTGACCAAACACGACTATCTGACAACATTAGCTGGCCCCAGCTGCTGGAGAGCCTGGCTCCACGCACTTGCGAGTCGCAGGTCTTGGGCTGTCTGTGGCAGGGCTTAGTTCGAAGCTGCGATCAGCTGCTGACCCCCACCTGGAGCTACAGTGAAGGTCGATGTTGTACCTTTAACGAAACACCCATCCATTCAGCTGGCAATCCAGCCAAGGGCTTAACACTGCGCCTTGCTAGCCAGCTAGAGGATTATGCTAGCTCGCGATATGCCGCAGCTGGTTTCCAGCTGCTGCTGCACGAGGCACATTCTGGCATTCATGCAGCTACTGAACGTGCTCTACTGCCGCGAGGCACAGAGGCGCACGTCATGTTGAAGTCTTATAGTACGCATGCCACGCCCTACGTTGGCGGCTTAGAGCCAGTTAAAAGGGGCTGCTATTTGAATCAGGAGCGCCGGCTATTTTACTATTCAATATACAGCCAAGAGAACTGCCTAGCAGAGTGCGAGAGCGAACGGATCCTCCAAGCTTGCGGCTGTGTGCATCCTCACATGCCGAGGCTTCGGCAATGGCCTCTTTGTCAACTGGAACAGCTCAAATGCCTCAGCAAACAGGGTAAGTAGGTTCAACCTCGATTGAGCGACCAAGAGAGAAACTGAATTATGGAATTTAAATAACAGAATAGGGAAGATATGGAAAGAAAAGGGAAGACAAATAACGAGACAAGACGAAAAGTGAGGGAGTATATAAAACAAGACAGAAGGCATGATAAAAACCAAAGCAAAGAGATAGCTGAAGAAAATGGAAGAAAACAGGTAGAAAATAGAAGGAATTAAAAACTTTTTCAGTAATCAGTGAACAAATCAGTTATTCTCTAATGAATTGGTCACCAGTTCATAAGCTATACTGTGTACGAATTATTTAACTGTTCATTGACTAGACTAGCTCTATTGAACTATTCAGCTGTCATCATAGTCAACTTGAAAACTAAGGGAACTACTGAATAGAATCAAAATTCGTTAGTTTAGAATCGAATATAATAGTATTCATGACTAGACCATAGCTCACCATTGATTCAGTTGATTTACGAATTGATTGAATGACCAACTAAGATGTGCACCTCGAAAACAACTTCTTATTAGTTTATGATTCATGTCATCTATCTATTCACATCATCACATCACATCACGTAACTTGTTATAGTCCAACTCACCGTCACAGTAATCACACGTGTGCTTTAAGTTCTAGTGACACAACACAAAATAAAATCTGTCAAAACTGTACTTCAATAGTTAAACATTATTGCACAATTGTTCCCTTAAAGTCAGAAAACTTTTTATTATTCAATTTATATTATTCAAAAGGTGTTACGATTTTACTCGGGCAAACTGGTCTAATTTTTTTAAGGGCTGCTTTAATTAATGAATATTTTCACTAGCTTTCAGCTGGGATCAACTTGAAAGCTTCTGCAAATGCTTGCCGTCCTGTCAATTTAAGCGCTTTGAAATGCAAATCGATCTGGCACCCCTGAATGACAGCTACTCTATGTTTCAACCTCATCATTATAATATTTCCTTCTAGTAAGTTGGTTCGATATGTGTAACGAGGGGCTTAAGTGATATCTATATATATATAGCTATCATTATTTTATGACAGCAAGAACTTTAATGGCTCGGACGAGGTTCTACTACACATATACTTTGATTCATTTAGCGAGGAGCGACTGCGTTTGGATGTCTATGAGAATTTTCTGACTTTTATAGGTAAGTACAGTCGAATTAGAGTATAGAAAACACTGGTGACATCTAAAACTGAAGAGCGAAACTCACTAATGCTCATACGATGAGGTCATACAAAGCCTAAACTTAAATAAAGTGAAAAGTTGTATTCAGACAAACTAACGTGAGACGAAATCCCTCATTCAATCGACAGTTTTTTATAGCCACTACATTGAAGTTTCCCAGTAACTAACGACTCTTTCGCATTATCTTATAAGATCGCTTTGACGAATCTTGTAAAGAAGTTTGATCATTTTAAGAATGTTTGAATAGAGATATTTGAAAGAACTTTTATCCTTTTTCAATAGCTGCAATGAAAGGATATTATACATGAAATAAAAAGTTTAGATATGTAAGTTTATTTGGGAGAAGCTTTTTAGAAGTCAGATCGAAAGCAATACCCTTACTGATTCGACAGTAAAATATACACGTTCGTTATAAAGAAGCTCAACTGTAGCTAACGACCATTTAGACCTATATTTAATAAACCACTTATCAATTTCCATGTGGCAGGCACCTTTGGCGGTATCACCGGCCTATTTATGGGCTGCAGTTTCGTATCTGTGTTCGAGCTGATATTCTTTGTGTGTGTGCGACCCACATGTAACTGGCTAACTCGACAACAAATACGCTACAGACGACGTCGTCAACAACGAGCTGCGAAGGCTAATTAGGACAAGCCAATTAGCTAGCCTTCCAAATTCATAGACCACATTAAGTCAGTTGCCCGAAGCACCTCCTACTGTTCAACATGGCCTTCAAGAAGCGACGCATCTTTGATATGCAAGTGGTTCAGTCACAACAGCTCCAGAGCAAAGCGACTGAAAGCCATAAGAGCAACAGCATAAACACCATCGAGAAAACGTCCAAGCCCTGGAAAATCTATAAATTTCGTGAGATACGAATCTGGTTTATGGATAGTTTGCGTAATTATTGCCAAACAACATCGCTGCACGGATTTAGTTACATTACGCGGCCGGATATCAGTCGAAACGAGCGTTGCTTTTGGCTCGGTGTCGTTATAGCGGCTATTATTGGGGCCATATCCCTGGTGCTCGCTTCCTGGTACTCGAATCGGCAGACACCAACAGTGACTGTTATCGAGAGTTCGCATTTTCCCACCTGGAATATACCCTTTCCAGCGGTAACCATATGCAATTTCAACAGGGTGTCCAAGACAAAAGCGTTAATGCTGATGCAGCGCATGTAAGTGTCAGGGAGAGTGTTTAGGCGATAAATACTATACATATATTACTTCTATTCTCTTCAGGCAGTTGCCGCCGAATGTAACCGAAGTGGAGCTACAGGAACTCTTTGATCTAACTTTACTGCCCGGGGGTCGCACAATTAACAACAGTTCATTGGCAATCTACGATAAAATATTGAGTCTGAATAATATTACACTTATGGAACTAACGAATCGTCTGTCACCCGATTGCCTAGACATGATCTCCCGTTGCATTTGGAAGGGCATTAAGACGCGCTGTGAGAGTCTGTTTCAGCGCATCGTCACCATTCAGGGCATCTGCTGTAGCTTCAACTTTTTTGGCACCATGTCCAACAATTTTCCAGTGTAAGTGATTCGAACAAAAGTACATACATATATGGGGGCCAAATGAATATGTGATGATATATAATAGATAGTGACCTTGAAGTTGTGTTGTCAGCAAGAATGAAATTGTAAATGTTGACATTCGATAGATATTAAGATACAGAATTAGAGTATATATATACCTTAGATGACTTTCCCTTCTACCTCATAAATTAATCAACTCATGTTCTCCCCCAAACTTATTCCTTCATTTAGTAAAATCGCCTACCAAGTGCCCAAGCGCCCTTATCGCGTAACTGGCTGTGGTTATACGACGGGTCTATCTGTCCTGCTTGATCCCATGGTAGCCGATTACTACGGCACCTTCTTTAGTGGCTTTGGCTTCCGTCTGCTCATTCATGACGCCTATAATTTTCCGGACGAGAATTCAGAAACTAAGGTGGTTACATCGACTCGTGAGAGCTTCGTGCGCATCAACCCAGCGTCAACGTATGCCACGAAGGACATCCGTCAGATGGACCTGCGCTGGAGGAACTGCCTCTTTGGCAGCGAACGCAAGTTGGATGGCCTTAAACGTTATTCCTTCATCAACTGCATGTTCGAATGCAGGATGCAGATGACTCTTCAGCGTTGCGGTTGCCTGCCCGCCTATCTCATCAACAATGGAACCGTCAAGGTCTGCGGCGTTCTTAATATGAATTGCATGCTCGAAACTAAACGTGAGTAGGAAAAGAATGAGACCAATTCGAAGGTTGTCCTACTGAATGCTTTCCTTAATTTCAATGCATTAGGCTTCTTTTCGCGCGCCCTTGCTAATCTAGATGCCCCGCTCTCAATAGTACGGAATACCAACAATTTTCCCTGCAATTGTTTGCCTGACTGCGAGTCGAATCAATATGGCTCCGAGAGCACTATGGGCAGACTGGATGCCAGCTACTCCCGCAACAAAATGGCCAACAGGCAAGATTTTCATTAATAAATATTTCACATACACATAGTAGAACTTATCTATTGTAATCAAATTACAGCTCAAATCACACAGATAGCATATTGGTTCACGTCTTTTATAGCGACTTAATGTCCACCAGATATCGTATGGAGATCTTTCAGAACTGGCTTTCAGCGTTGGGTAATTTCTTATTCATTGATAACAATATTGCAGTTATTAAATGTGTTTTCCCTTCTCAGCGTCATTTGGCGGACTCCTAGGTCTTATTCTAGGTTTCAGCATTGTCACGGCATTTGAGTTTGTTTACTTTCTCACGTTTCGACCAATATTTAACTACATCAATCGAGAAAGAGATTAAGTCTAGCTATAATAATTAAAAGTACCCATTCTAAAATATATAAGGGGTGTCTCAAAAATTACGCAAGAAATAATTTTAACAGAAAACATAGTCTTTTTTTAAATTTTTATTTTTTTTTACTGATTTACTATATAGTAAACAGTATAGGGTAAATGGCCCCATGCATGATTTGAATTTTGCGCCATTAGTGCGAAAAAGTGTGTTTTAGTCGTGTAATTTCCCATTTTGGTGCTCAGAATCGGTCACCCAGATCATGCGTTTTCTGAGGTCTAAGGCTTATGTCAACAAGCCCACGACCAACCACGCCTTGAAAGAGGAAATTGAGCGCTTTATCAAAATTCAGCCACACTTATTCAATGCAATCATGGAAAATTTCATCAAAAGATTGCATATGCGCCAGCAAAGTCGTGGACGCCACTTACCCGGGGTGCTATTTCATACTTAAGCCTATACTGTTTACTATACATATAAATCAATAAAAAAAAATAAAAATTTTAAAAAATTACTGTTTTCTGTCAAAAGTACTTCTTACGTAATTTTTGAGACACCCTGTATAATGCACAAGATTCAACAATCTTCACTAATAGGTGAGAGCTGAAGTTTGTATAAATCCCTAGCACAGTATTAACATTTTATTAGAAACAGACCAACATATTTATGTAAAGTAGAAACACAAGTTGGTGGAACCACATGAAATATATTTATTTATATATATTTGCTTAGTTAAAGTATCCCAACTTCTTGACCTCACCAACCATGGCGGTAATCGAGTCCAGCACTTCCTCGCTGGCAGGTATGATCTGCTCAGCGGGCAGCTTGAAACCGACGAGGATCGATGTAGATTTAGGACGCAGCTCATAGCAGAAAGTCATGCGCACATCCTGAGTGCCATAGGCCCAATCAATGCTAGCTCCAGCTGCCGGGTAGATGGCATCATAGATGTTTCCACCAGTGTACTGTGTGTTGTAGCGCTGGGCGACAGCAGCAATGGAAGCATTAAACACCTGCTGGTAGTCCTTTACATTGTCAGGCAAGTCGCCCGTGTGTCCATAAGGATACAGCAGATACTGCGAGTAGGAATGGAACGAAACATAGAGCTGAATCTTATCCTTTATCGAGGCAATGTAGTTCGACAGCGATAGAGTTTCGATCTCAGAGAATGCGCTGGGCCCAGCATAGGTATCAGAGCATGGGTCGCTGCTTGCACCGACTTCATTCCAGTGGAAGTCCCAGTTGCGGTTGGGATCAGCGCCGAAACAGCTGCCGTAGGGAGTGCGGGTCTTGCGCCACATACGATTTGTGGTATGGGTGAAGACGTATCCATCAGGGTTGGCATGAGGAAAGACGTACCAATTGTAGTTGTCAGCCAAGTCCTTGACGGAATCCAAGTTTGAGGTTAGGAGCTGATTGATGATGAAAGTGGCTGCAGCAGGAGCAATCCATTCCCGAGCATGAATACCAGCCTCCAGAAGGATGCCGGGTTTCTCGCTGAGACTCTTCGATATCTTGACACCAAGAATCGAACGTCCCTGATAAGTCTTTCCACCCTCAATCAACGTAACAACGTGTGGGTACCTCTGTGCCAGGCTTACCATCCAATTGTATGTATCATCCAGTTCGTAGTACTGTGCCCAATTGTAGTCGGAAGCGCGACCCTTGGGTGCAACCTTCTCATCAATTTCATCCATGGACTTTTGGAAGTCTTTAGAACGGAGCACGTATTTGATTTCAGCTTTCCCCAAAATCTCCAATACATCGGGAACCTTGTGCGGGGCAACAACCATCTGGACATCAGCTCCGACAATGTGAACGCCGTCCAGGAACATAATGGAATCCGAGGATCCTTCAAGCTGCTTCAGCACAGCCAGCTGCTCGGCATTCTCTGCATTGGCTTGATATAGACGATAGTTGTCGAAGCGGACCCGTTCCGCCTGACTCAATCCAACAATTGCCAAAAGGCCAAACAGGGCGAAAACAAGCGACTTGTTCAGCGACATGGTTGTCGTTAGTATTAGCCATTTAAGGTCGCGTGGTTGGTTTATATTGTCGCTGGACTTCTTAGCGCAACATTTTGATAAGCGCTGATAAGTCAATTAACTAAATCATATTTATAACCCTTGCGATTAAGACGTCAATTCTTAGACGCATAAATAAAAGCTTTATCTGCGCCCAAGCCCTTATCAATACTATTATTACTCTAGTGTAAATCACTGCACTTTTTTTTAACAACTTTGTTTGAGATTCTATAAAATCAACAGTATTTTGTTTTAACTAATAATAAAGCATGTGGGTTTATTGAGTGACTGGCAGTCTATGAATTGAATACGTGATAAAGAAGGCCAACGCAACGTATTCAGGTACTCGCGTACATTTAAGTGCTAACTGAAAACTATTAAGATTTTCATTAGCACCTTATCTTTTACACATACAACTTAAACTTCAAGCAAATTAAGCACAACTAATTAAAAGGTCTGTCTGCAAGCAACCGATATGGTAGGAGTGCTCTATTTGATTTACGATTTTTCATATTAATAATAAAGGACCATCATTGTCTTTAATGTGAAGTATAGGCCCATTCATCACAAGTTGTTGATGTCATTTGTTAACAGAATCAGATGGTCTATATAACTTATAGAAATCTTATCAACCTGATTAGGTTGATAAGGCGATTGCATCGCTTATTAATTTTCCCTTTTATGAGTGTTTCCGTGTGTAATAAAGATAATAATAAAATTCTTCCTTTGAATTGCTACAAATTTTGTGATTTTGGAGCTATGTAAATATAACTGGATTACAACTTCTGGTGTGACATACCCTAATGAAGATATATATCTCCTTCTTAAATATATAATGCCACTGATACCAATTAAGACTACCGTTGACAAAGCTCTCTGGCCAGCAATTCTGGTTGATTAGCCCACTGAGATGCCCCAATTCATGCAACTTCAGATCGAATACGAAAAGTCTACTGTGTAGCTATGCTTTTAAAATGTCAATTGTTTATTGTAGAAATCAATTATTAAAATAGCCCAATTTCTGCACCTGATCAACCATGGCGGTAATCGAATCCAAGAGCTCCTCGCTGGCAGGAACAATCTGGGAAGCAGGCAACTTGAAGCCAGTGACGTATGAGTTGGAGGAAGGACGCAGCTCATAGCAGAAAGCCATGCGCACACCCTGGGTGCCATAGGCCCAATCAACACTGGCGCCAGCTGCCGGATAGATGGCATCATAGATGTTACCACCAGTGTACTTTGTATTATAACGCTTCGAGACAGCAGAGACGGCTGCGTTGAACACTTGCTGGAAGTCCTTGACGTTATCCGGCAACGACTTGGTATGACCATAAGGATATAGCAGATACTGCGAGTAGGCATGTAGCGAGACATAGAGCTGAATTTTGTCTTTTATAGAGGCAATGTAGTTCGACAGCGATAGAGTTTCGATCTCAGAGAATGCGCTGGGTCCAGCGTAGGTATCAGAACAGGCGCTGTTGCTGGCGCCCACCTCATTCCAGTGGAAGCCCCAGTTACGGTTGGGATCAGCGCCGAAGCAGCTGCCATAGGGTGTGCGAGTCTTGCGCCACAGGCGATCCTTGGTGTGAGTGTAGACATAGCCGTCGGGATTGGCATGGGGGAAGACGTACCAATTGTAGTTGTCGGCCAACTGCTTGACTGAATCCACATTTGACGTGAGCAGCTGGTTGACGATGAAGGTAGCAGCCGCTGGGGCGATCCACTCTCGGGCATGAATACCAGCCTCGATGATGATGCCGGGTTTCTCGCTGCCACTCTTGGAAATCTTCAAGCCCAGAATAGAACGACCCTGATAGGTTTTTCCACCCTCAATCAGTTTAACAATCTGGGGGTTTTTCATGGCCAAGGACTGCATCCAGGCATAGGTGTCTTCCAGCTCGTAGTACTGCGCCCAGTTGTATTCGGAGCTTGCGCGACCCTTAGGAGCGACCTTCTCTTCAATCTCATCCATCGACTTCTGGAAGTCCTTCGACTGCAATTCATATTTAATCTCAGCTTTGCCTAGAATCTCCAACACATCAGGCACTTTGTGTGGCGCAACAACCATCTGGACTTCAGCGCCGACGATGTGAACACCATCCAGGAATATGATGGAGTCCGAAGATCCTTCCAGCTCCTTTAGCACAGCCAGTTGATCTTCATTCTCAGAAGTGGCTTTGTACAGACGATAATTGTCATAGTGAACACGTTCCGCCTGACTCAACCCAAAGGTGGCCAAAAGGCCCAACGCGGCAAAAAGAAGCGACTTGTTCAGCGACATCGTTGTCGTTGTTATGAAGCACAGCAAGTGGTGTGCCGAGCTTTTATAGAGTTTCTCTTTGTGCTCTTATTCGATAGAGACTTTGCTGATAAGTCCAGTTGATCAAAGTAAATAATTTATAGTCCTTGTGTTAGGTGAATGATTTTTCGCTAGACTTAAAATTTAAAATAATCTAGGTAAATACACCTATCGCGACACATCTTGATTGTAAATCAATCCAAAGTGACGTACACAACAAATTGCAAGTCTTCAAATTTAAATTCTTCGACTTTCCAATCTAGTCATAAAAAACTTAAGTTTACAGTAAATACCAGAATGAATGAATGTTTTTGATCACACATTAGTGAGAAATAGTTCTTTGAGGGTATTCTAATTTGTACATACAGAATGTAACACAGAGAGAAAACGAGACCGTTATCTATCTCTATCTCTATCTCTATCTCTATCTCTATCTCTATCTCTATCTCTATCTCTATCTCTATCTCTATCTCTATCTCTATCTCTATCTCTATCTCTATCTCTATCTCTATCTCTATCTCTATCTCTATCTCTATCTCTATCTCTATCTCTATCTCTATCTCTATCTCTATCTATCTCGGTCTCTATATATTGCATAATATTTTAGGAAGAGCGCTATCATCAATTAGATCTATCGAGGAAAGAGTATCAAAACTACACATTATCTTTACATATTTTCCCTTTATATACCTTGGCGTGGTCTTACCAAGTATCCACTTTACATTCGCACTCAGCCCGCATTTTAATATCCCATTCGATTCCCAGCTATCAGCACTAGACAATGACAATCACTACCGTTAGATTTGGAGAACTTGGCGCCTGCTGATACTGAGCAACTTCTATTTATATGCGCACGAGGAGGCACCGCTGGATATCGATGAACTGGGTTAACCACACTGACTGCTTACTAGCTACCACTGACAATGTATATTTGGTGTACGATATACGTCAGATTGATGGAAGTTAGTGCTACGTACAGGGCCGAATTATCATAGGGGCCAGTGACTATTATTATTAATTTATTAATTATTAATTATTAATATTAATTCGCATTAAAATCAAGTACAATGCAATAATATTATAGTTGCTCAATTCAGGACTTTCCATGAGTTCCATGAGCTCTGCGATGAGCTCATATTCCAATCATTCTACACTTATTATATATATATATATATATATATATATATATATAATAAGTGTAGAAAAATATGTATGTTTATCAAATCTGTGTATTTAGTCCTACAGTAAATTAAAATACCCAAACTGATATTACGCATAAAATTAGATTTTTATTTGATTAACTCTACGTAATTTGTAAATATAAATTTTTTGTATCAAATATACACTCACACACATTTTGTAATGTAAGACGGACAAACCAACATACTTCGCAGCTTTACAATATATGCAGTCATGGGTGATTTCATAGCTCTTTGACTCATCTATGTCTAACTATATGTAGCTAAGATTTTTCAACATAAATATCTTGTATCACATATAGTAAAAGTATTTATTGATATTGTATTTCTATCTGCCCATTTAAAATGGAATTCCTCCGTCTGGGTATCGGTCTGTCAGTATTTATGCGGTGATCTAGGTAACTACAAAAACTAGACAACTAAAATCTTACGATCAAATAATAATAATTTAATCATTTAATTTTGAATTTTTAACGTACCTTGAATACAGTAAAAAATGAAAGTTGCCAATTTACTGCAGGAGTTTCTATAATGAATACCGAGATTTTGTATATTTCGAATAGACACATATCTCCCATTTCCACCCCAAATTCGTATATCAAACAATAAGACTACTAGACTTGTGCAGGAGCATTTCCTTCGGACACACAATCTTACAAGTTTCATACAGTAGTTATATAGTTATACCGTCATATACTTATAGTACTCAATTCCTTGTAAATACCTATGTCTATGCCTGTATGCTCCGTTCTGTTTGACTCATCCATTTAGCACATCAATCATCCACTTTTGACAGCAACTGTCTAGGCCCTGACACATTCCAATTGTATTTTGATTGATGAGCTATACGCATAGGAGACAGCTCTATAAATTGATTCGATGGCTGTTTTCATTTAGTAATAAACAGCAATCATGTACCAATTGTCTGAAGAGGAATCCAACTATCGCAGACTGTTTCAAGACTTTCTGCGCAATAGCTATATAAGTGGATTAAAACCCCTGCTTCTACGCAGCCCTGTGCATTACGCTAAGTGAAGATCTATAACTTTTCTCTCTGTAGTCTAACAGATACCAAATAACTATCAACAATATTGACAGAGCACTTTGGCTGGCATTCCTGGCTGTGATTGTTGTCTGGACACACATCGTTATCGTTAACCTGACACTCGAGTACATCGATCAACCTACTGAGATTCACATGGCACCCAATCTGGTGCATGTATCCAACAGTCCCTTTCCCGCTGTGGGTGTCTGCAGGTCGAGCATGATTAGCAGGAGTCTAATGCATAAATATGCCTCTAAAATGTAAGTCGTTTATTGTGCAAATCTTCAATGCTCATAGCCCGCCTTCTGCATCCCACCAACCATGGCCGTCATTGAGTCCAAGAGCTCCTCGCTGGCAGGTATGATTTGAGAAGCACAAAGAAGGCCGCAACTCATAGCAGTAAGCCATGCGCACATGCTGGTTAGCATAGACCCAATCCCCACTCGATCCAGCTACCGGGTAGATAGCATCATAGATGTTAGATAGATACTTCGAAGTGCTAAACGTTATCGGGCAACGATTTGCTATGACCATGAGGATATAGCAAATACTGCGAGTAGGCATGTAACGAGACATTGAGACATTGACATTGCTGGCGCCCATAGCCGTCGGGATTGGCATGGGGGCACTTTGAATGGAGTAACAACCATCTGGACCTCAGCACCGACGAACACCATCCGAAGATCCTTCCAGCTCTTTTAGCACAGCCAGTTGATCTTCATTCTCAGAAGTGGCTTTGTACAGACGATAATTGTCATAGTGAGCACGTTCCGCCACGAGACACAATCCAAAGGTGGCCAAAAGGCCCAACGCGACAAAAAAAAATGAATCGACTTGTTCACCGACATCGTTGTCATTGTTATGAAGCTCATCAATTTATGTGTTAAACTTTTATAGACTTGTTTTTAGTATTGTTTGTTAATGTGCTTGAGTTGAACTAGTTTTAAAGAAAGTCTAGAATAATGCACATCTGGATTGTAAGCCAATTCAAAGTGACAAAGACATACAACAATTGCAAATCGTCAATTTTAATTTAATTTGCATTCCCAAAGGCGTATATAACTTCAGTTTAAACTGTAAGCCTTACAGTGAATGCAAGTCAATCAAATGCATGTTTTTGGCATCTCTTAGCTTATAAGTATTATGCTAGGAATTTTTTTCAGATTTTAAGTCATTCAATTGCTTTTTAATTGGACGAGACTCAGAACACTATACGCATTCTCAGCCTCGAAATAGAAAAATTGATTGAAATAATATTTATAATATATATATTGAAAATAATATAGATTATATTTGCATCCGGGGTCTATCTACACAAGTATATTGCCAACGTCCAATCTTCAATAGCGCAATAATGAAACCCGCTTTTATTGCAATGAACATTGTAATTTCCTATTTTACACTTTTCGTAGTGGGTGTATCTAAAAACTTAACACTTGATATACACACATATATATTATTTTTAAAAGCTTCAATGGAAGCGAAATGCTTTGTGTTCATCCAAACTGAGCAACCCTGCACGAAACCCATATACTCTTTACGGTACGCCACAAGTGAATTACTGTTACAGTTAGCCAAACAAAAAATGCAACTATAGCATTCAAACATACCTCATATAGGCACTCAGTTCGCATGCTAATGTCCCATTCGATTTCCCAGCTATCAGCACCAGATTCAATTCGAAGCCACAGTTGGCAATGACAGTCGCTACTCCCCGTGGGGCTTGGAGCACTTGGCGGACCGCCTGCTGTTGCTGAGCAACTTCTATTTGAATGCGGACGAGGAGGCACCATTAGATGTCACTGAACTGGGTCAACTCCACTGGCTACTCACCAGCTACCACAACAACAGTGTGTATTCGGTGCACGATATACTGCGCGAAATGACGCCCGATTGCGGAGACCTGGTGCTGCGAGGGATCGTCTATGGCACGCCTGTTAATACAAGCCAATTGTTCCTCAAGCGGCCAACATCGTCTGGTGTGTGCTGTATATTCAACTATAGGCGGCCCAGCTATTCGCAATATCCGTGAGCAATTAAAATATATTATCGCTATGCTGAAGAATTTACTTCTAGTCATTTGTTGCTACTTACAGTGGGCAGCGTGAGCGAGACGATGCAGAGATGGCGGCTCTGCCACAGGTGGTTTTTGAATCGAATTCCATTTTGAACGGCGTACAATTTGTGCTGCAGGACACGCACCAGGATGACAGCACATTGAGATATTTCACGAATACGGCCTTTCGGGTAAAATTCATATTTGTTCACTCACAACAGAAGTAAGAATTTTAGAGTCGAATGCATGCAACTGCATAAGGCTAATTAACGATCGTAACGTAACCAGCCCCAAAGCTTAGAAACATACGGTTTTTAAAAAGAGACGTAAAAAAATGTTTGAAGACTTCGGATCAATCACATGGTATTTTCGTTATGCCTCTCCAAAGTTGGTCAATTTCTTTGTGCATTAATAAAAAGAGGTTAATAGGATATATAATTTCTCGTCTGTAGTATTCTACAGACTTAACCAATCTGATACGCCCCAAATGGGAGTAGATATATAACGCTTATATTTTTTATCTTGAGTTGTCAACGCGAGTTTAGACTTCAATGTTAAAGTCTCTAGTACCTTAAATTATATCGCTTACCAGATATAGTATTTCCCGGTTAGCCACGACCCAAATGGGCGTATCTAGAAAGACTTAAAACTCTATAAATACTTTAGCAATGCTCTTGCTTGGCTTACAGCTCTTAATATTTCCGCAAGAGGATTACGCCACCATTCAGTCCAATATACGTGGCGAAATACTCGTGGATCACAATACCATTGTGGAGGTGCCCGTGCAGCCGAAGTTCTTCGACTCCAGCGCTGCGGTGCGCGCCGTCACGCCCAAAATACGGCGCTGTTACTTCCCAGAGGAGGGCAGAAAGCTGTTGAACCAGTGAGTGAAGGCAATCTAATGGGACAATGAGTATAGCTTCTGCTTTACAGATCGTACTACTCACTGGATGAGTGCATTCTGCTCTGTCGCATCAATAGCATGCTGCAGCATTGCGGCTGTGCGTCCTCCCCCATGGCCGGCACCGCTCTGAATGTCAGCTACTGCACGCTGCTGGACTTGCCGTGCCTGATGAAGTGGCGCAGAGTTTGGTATGGCTTCACTGAGTATCCGTATGTGGAGCAGGACGAGGAAGCGGCGGAGGACGCCAGCAGCGTGATGCAGTGTCCACTCTGCCTGCCCAGCTGCGACGGCGTTAACTTCGAGATTACCAGCAACGTGGCCCCGCTTAGAAGATCCTTTAATTCATCCGGCTACGGACATGGCCTACTGTGTGCAGATTGCCTTTAGACGAATTCACTTAATCAATATTAAGCTTATTCTTACTTGCAGGAAAGACTTGAACAACGATCGTCCCTTGTCCATAATCAAATTGTTCTTCAAGCTGCGCTTTGCGCAGTCCACACACATGGATATGGTTGGTGATTGGATTGTGCTGCTCAGTTGAGTCGATTTATATATAATATATATTTTTTCTATACTCATTCGCGAAATTGAAATGAGTATATTGGTTATATACAATGTCCGTCCGTCCGACTATCCATTTAAATGCAAACCATTTCGCGGCTATTAAAGGATCTTGATATTATGAATACATACTCGTGTATATCCTTGTCTTATAGTGTCAGGATTTTCCGAATACGCTCATTGGGGTCGTGATGAATCGGAAAATGCATTTTCAGTATGTCAGAAAGCATGTTATTAAAACTGGGAACTGCAATTCGAACTCTATTTTATGCAGCTTAATAGCTAGACAAATGTTGGAATGTGAGTTACTATTAAAATTCTAAACAGAATTACGTAACTATTTGCTGTAGTGGTAATGGATCTACAGAAATACCATTGATTCTTTGTAGAACATAACGAAATTCTTCCTGTTGAGAGCCTTTAAAAGCAAAACTATGGGATCCCGATAAGTTTAGCTATAAAAACATTTTAATTGCTTAAATTTAAAGGTACTATTGAAGTTTGAGAGATTCAGTTTTACATATGGATATTCCTTAATACCATCATCTTTTATTTTTCATACTATATCATAAAGTATTCCAAATGCATTGAACTATTTGTAGATCGTTTTGGAGGCATTTTATCATTGATGTATGGCTTCAGCATAATTAGCTACATAGAAATATTCTACTACCTAACTGGCAAATGGTTCGTGCTTTACTACAGATCATGCTTCAAACCAAGAAACGACAGCAACAAAACTGAGTCACACGCCAACTCGCTGCACTGGAACTGGAACGAATAATAAAGGCAAACGCAAATGCTAAGATTGAAAACAGATTTGGCTTATGTGATTCGCTTAGAGCTCAAAACACAAAAGTATATTGTAATCGCTGTACGCTTCTCCCGCTCACGCACACACAACAATCGAACTTATTGAAATAATAAACTGTAGTTAATATATGTGTATAATATATAATGCATGCTACAAAATGTTAATTGCCCGTGCAAGCGTTTCATGTTACAGATCGTACTCGAGTATCAATTTTAATAATCGTCACCACGAGAGACAACCTCTTTGCAGGTGGGCCGCAAAATAATGGTGTGCTCGTACTGTGCCGTATAGCAGCTCTTGATGTCGCACAGCGGCGGATAGGCCTCCACGATGCCCTTGTCACACAGATCCTTGAGTGCCATTTGGTATTTCGTAGCACCTGCGCGATCCAGCCAGCGTTTGCAGAAGGCCAATGTGCCGAAATGCTTGTTAATGGTGCCCAGCAGCTGTTTGGATGACTGCAAACGCAGCGGCACAAATGGCAAATCAAAGTTCTTCATATAATGCGAGCAGTCCATGTCATCGTGAACCAATCCGCGTCCCGTGGAACCGAACGTTTCAATGGCATAGAACTCGTCCTCTTCCATGCGCGTGGACTCGCCGCCCTTGACAATGGGCACGGTCTTGCCAGCATGAATACCTACATGGAAAGTGGAGGAAGTTATCAATTAAATATAGTCTATAGCATATATGGACTATCTTGCTTACGGTACGGGCTAATGGAGTGTCCGTTTAAGTTACGTATGGCCTTGATCGGATAGGTCTTGCCATCCAGCTCGATTTCGTATGATTCCATTACCTCCTGTATGGCCGAGCCAACGTCGCATAGACGCACATCAATGCCCGCCTCCTTGATGCCCGTATTGGTTGCCTCCTTCACCGCCTGCAGCAGTTTATCGTACTTATTGTTAAAGGTCAGCGTGAAGGCGCAATCAATGATGCGACCCTTGATGTGGGTGCCAAAATCAATTTTGCACACATCATCGTATTGAAGCACAGTAGTGTCGCCCGCATTGGGCGTGTAATGGGCAGCGCAATGATTGAGCGAGCACCCAGTGGGGAAGGCCAAGCCGGCCTCCAAGCCATTCTCCCCAATCAATCGGCGCGCAGTATTTTCCAGCTCTTCGCATATCTGGATCATGGTCATGCCTGGCTTAATGTATTTTTGCATATATTGACGCGTCTGCCGATGCGCTTCGGCGGCTTGGCGCAGCTCATTGTAGATATCGTTGTTCATGCGGTCTAACGCACGCTTTTCCTCCGACGTATACCGATCCTTGGCGGTGCGATCGTCGGCCATATCCTTGGGTATTGGATGATCCATTATCTGGCCCTCCGGATAGTTGCCATTGGGGTAGAGCTCTGATATAGGTATGGTAGGTGGATCTGTCTGACCAGATTTTTTGCCCTTGTTCTTCTTCTTCATTGCCGGCGCCTGAGTTGGCGCTTTTTTCTCAGCTTCGCCATTGGTCGCAACTTCCGATACGCCACCCTCAGCGATCTTCTTTGCTGCGGCTTCTACAATTATTTTACAATTACGCATACAACAGATTTGTACACACGTTTATGTATGTATATATAACGAGTAAAAATACATATACATATATGTATGACTGCATGAGTAAAGGAACAGGTCACTTACCTTGTCGCAGCTTTTTGTTGTTCGGCTTTGGCTTTTTTTGTTTCTTGGCGTCGTCGCCGCCAGCCACTTCGTTTGCGGCCGCCTCAACATTCAATGCTTCCACTGCTGACATGCTTTAAGTATTTGCAGAAAATTATAAAATACACTTGCGGCTACTGAGCAATGATGGCGATGAAAGAAGAGCACGAGGTTAGTGATGTGCTAATACCTTAAAAGCTCGATATTTTTCATTCAAACGATAAGTTCATCCGCATGCTTGACTTAACTTCAAATTTGGATATCGATACTAGACATCTAATATAATGGAATTTCAGCAAAATTTACTTTACTTTTAGAATTGATACTTACTACTTTCTGTATCAATTCTGTGCGAACACAATGGTGATGGTGAATGTTGAGGAGTCTAGCAATACGATAATATATATGGTATGCAATACTTAAATTGAGTAAGCCAACCAACTGCAATGCACTTTACATTTACTCAAGCAATAATTCAGTTATTAGCCTTTAAAATTGTTTTTGTGGTCTTATCGAAATTATCATTCACAATGGTGCGCATTTTAATGCTAATCAATTTAAGTGCTACCACTAACCATACAACAATGGCAGTGGTGCTACATCCTCCGATAAATTGTGGCGGCTGCTCGATAATTGTTAGCTGTTTACATTCAGCGAAATGGATGAAATTCTATTTCCCACACAAAATTCATTAAGCGACAATGATGATGGTGATTTAAAGTTCTTTAACACCGCCACCGAAAGCCGCAAAGATAGCGAAACCTCCGACACAGCAGATAATGATGCCAAAGACATTAAACCTGATGCCGATGCAGATGGTGACTCCGGCGAACCATCTCAAAAGAAGCTGAAAACCAAAAAGGAGCTGGAGGAAGAGGAACGCGAGCGCATGCAGTAAGGCTCTCATCCTAACTATCACGATAGCTAGTTAAGCTGTATTTTATAGGGTGCTAGTGTCCAACTTTACGGAGGAGCAACTTGATCGCTATGAGATGTATCGACGGTCTGCTTTTCCAAAGGCTGCAGTCAAAAGGCTAATGCAGACCATAACCGGATGCTCGGTGTCTCAAAATGTGGTTATAGCCATGTCCGGTATAGCCAAGGTGTTCGTGGGCGAGGTCGTGGAAGAGGGTAGGTAACCAAATTATATAGTATTCGGTATTTTGCATTCATTTTTCTTGCAATCCAGCTCTGGATGTAATGGAGCAACAAGGCGAATCAGGTGCACTGCAGCCAAAATTCATTCGCGAAGCAGTGCGAAGACTACGCAGCAAGGGACGCATGCCAATTGGACGCTTTCAGCCGCCGTATTTTAGACTAAACTAGGCTTAAGAAATAAGATAAGGCTCGTAGTTAGATCGTAAGTGAAAAGACTCCCACTCCATATACAAAAAGCGTCTTTATTTTTTAAAACCTAAGCTAATCCTGTGTCCTTGCCTCAGCCTGCATCGTCTGCAGCACAATGTGCGGCACCAGATGTGACGAAGCATAATTTAGTGGAACCGTTGCCAGCGGCGCGCTGCCATCGGATGGAAAGTTGAGCTCCTGCGCCATCGGCATATCCCGATCGATCACATCCTGGGCAATCAGAGTTTTTGTCTCCTCGTATTCCATGCCCGCCTCTGGCTTGGCGCCCATCAGCAGTTTTCCCCGCTGCACGCCCATATATTGCGTGGCTTTCGCATTCAGGGGCAGCTGGCCGCAGGTGTCGGCGTGCACTTTTCGATGCGCCTGAAGATTGGAGATGCATGTGAAGCGTTTGCCACAGTTGTTGCAAAGGAAGCGCTTGATGCCCGTGTGAACAGTCATGTGGGTTAAAAGGCTTTCCCGGTAAGGATACTCCTTGGGACAGAGCTGCAATGGGAGAAAGATCAGGAAAAGCAATTAAAATAATGTGGAAAGTGAAACACTCAACCGTTTTTAAATGAGCCTTGTTCTCATCATCAAAAATTAATATTAAATACAGCCACAGCCTATAATAGACTGGAAGCAACATTAAGATAGTTGTGGTTTAACAGTGTGGCTATTCCTCATTTTAAAATTAGCATATATGTATATACTTACAAGTATAAGACTAGTCAACAGCGCTTTAACAGCAAGTTGTTGAATTTCAATAAAAGTTCAGTTGGATTGGCTTGACCTTTACCTTTATATTTCAGCATTTAAGACGAGGATTCGTAAAATGACAGTACGTTTTGGTCTCTGTATAAAAATAAAGCAACTTTTTCTCTACAAGTTTATCTGTGTTGAAGTCAGTGTCTTTAGTTTCGAACTTGAAGGAAATGGAAATAAATGTTAGCCACTTTTTCTAACTTTTATAAATATAAAATTATTTTTTAAGCAAATTCAATAAGTGCACAAACTGAACTGTGAATTAATTTTCAAACTATCGGAAAGTGTAACACTAAGGACAACATTTCGCATGACTTAGTTTTAATAGCATATTAACAGATTGACATCCATACAAAGACTCAAAACAGCCAAGCCTTGTTGACATGAACAGGGAGTCTACTCGAATATGACTAGTAAAGTCACGATTGCGTGAGTCTTATAACAGTGTAATAGGGCTTGGAGCCTTAACATGAACAGCAATTGCATACTCACATGGCACTTGTAGGGCTTGTTGTCTGTGTGACGGGTCTTCAAATGCGATTTGTACTGCGCCTTCACCTTGAACGTCTTCCCGCACTTGTCGCACTGGTAGGGCGTCTCCGACTGGTGCAGGAGCATGTGCGTTTTCAGTATTCCCGCTGTGGAGAGACGCTTGCAGCAGACGCTGCACTCGTACAGAGGCACTCGTCCACATTCGGAGCGCACGTGGTCCGAGAGCGAGGTGCGTCCTGTGAATTTCTTGCCACACTTATCGCAAATCAGATTCCGTGGCAGATTGCGCGGCTCCTTGCGGGCATGGTAGTTCTTCTCGTGGTTCTTCAGGCTGTCATGGCCAGTCATGTACTTGTCACACTTCTCGCAGTAGAGCAGCTCCTTGTGCTGCTGGTGGGCGTGCTGGGTGGCCAGCTCCTTGCTGGCGAAGAACAGGTTGCAATAGCAGGGGCACTTGTGGATCAGGCTGCCATCCTTGCCGTGCACCTTCATGTGCGTCTCCAGGCGTTTCTCCACCAAGTAGATCTTGCTGCAGATTTTGCACTTGAAGACTTCCTCATCCAGTTTGGCATGTGCATCCGCGTCCTTGAACAGCTCCTTGACCGCCTGTTCGCTTAGCTTGTGGTCGTCGCGCAGGTGCTTCTCGTACGGCTTGCGGATGTGATAGATTTTCACACAGTGTGGACACTGCCACGTCTTCTCCATTTTACTCAGCATTTTCAGGCGCTCCTTCAGCTCCTTTTTGGTTATTTTGGCCACGCGGCGTGGCGCAGTCGTTGCCTCTTCCTGGGTCACAGGCGAGGCGACAGCTGCTCCTCTCTTTCGATATTTGCGCTTTACACTGGATTTGGTTAGTGGACGCAGTTGCGCCTCCTCTTCGCTGTCTGGCTCCGTTTCACGCAGGGCCAGCACATCCTCCTCCATGTGGTCCTCCCCGTTCTGCTTGGCCATGGGCACAGCGGCAATCTCATCCAATATGCCCGTTGCATGCTCAACTTTTAGGTGCTCGTAGGGCTTCATACTCTCGTCCTGGCTGAGCAACACGTCCAGCAGTTTGTCCTTCTCATTGCTGTAGATGTCCAGCCCATTGCTGCCCTCCATTTTAACAAAGGCGCTGGCATCCTGATACTCAAAGTCGGGATCGATTGCCTCCTCCTTGACAAGCGCTGGCGGAGGTAGCTTAAACTGATTCGCATCCGCTTCCTCGTCGCTGTTGTTGGGCTCAAAGTCGGGATACTCCTCGTCCGTGTCGCTTAGCTCCTGGCTGCTGACGAACTCCTGTTTCAGTTTAATAGGCGCTTGAACTTTCAGCCTACTGGCGAGGGGCACATCGTCGTCGCTGTCCTCTGAGGCTGGCACTGGACACTTCTTAGGTCTGCCACGCTTTCGCTTAACTACGTGCGCAGGTCCATCCGCAGGAATGGGAACTGCAAGGGAAGTGGGATTAGAATTGAGCTGAGGAGCAGAGGCATCTGATTCACCCACAACCTTGTCGACAGTTCCGCTGCTGCTTGGTCGGGCTGGAGGCGCTCCCTTTGCAATTCTCTTCGTGCTCGGCTTGATGCTTCGCGCTGCTCTCGCGATCCGAAAAGCACTTTCCGCACAGCTGGAAGAGGGACAACAATTGAGAATTCACCTGGGAAGTTTTATTTATGATGGACAGCTTACCTCGCACTTAAAGAGCTGCTGATCCTGGCTCACGTTGAATTTGCGCTCCTGATGCGCCTCCTCGATGTGTGCCTCGTGCTCCACCTCGCTGCCGAACAGGCTATGGCACAGACGACACTCGATATAGGCGCTATGTGCGATCCTCAGGTGCTCCTTCAGCTGCTCCTCATGGCAGCACCTATGCTCGCAATAGCGACACCGGAAGCCACCCGGCGGCTCGTGTTTCTTCACATGCTTCACGTAGCCGGCGAGCGAAATTAGAGCCTTGTTGCAGACGGGACAGTGAAGCTTCGGTATGCCGTCCGTTGTTATTTCCACCAGCATTTTCTGACCAGCATTCAATGATTGAGCTGCTGTAAAAGTGGATCAACATTGTTAATGTTACACACAAATAACATAGGGAATACTTTTTGTTCTTGATTTTCAATATACAAATGCAGCCCTGGTTTCGCCTGCTACGCGATGGGGTTGCGGTTGGGGAAGGGGGAAGGGGAAACCAAGCAGCGCGGCTTAGACATAAATATACAAGTAATTATGCTCGCCTTCATTACACCTACCCATTTTGAATATCGAATTCGTTGTGAAGAGCTACATATGAATGCAACAATTAATGTTATTGAAATACAAGTGATTGAAGTTTTTTCTCTGTGTATATTTCTGATTTTTATGCACACCGTTATTTGTTGTTGTGTAGCAGCACTGTGAAAAAATTTAACTACTTGCGTTATACACTCAGCGAATACATATTAGTGATGAGCGCTGTATTCGTGTAACTGTTACGTGTCACGGTACATCTGGCTGAATAAGCCACAGTCGCGAAAAATAAAATAAGTTCAGTTTGTATAGAAGAAAATTAGAAAAAAAAAATTATGAGCATAGAAGAAAATATACTGAAAACAAAATTTCAAAATATTTCAAGTGCTTAGAATAACTCGCACTAAAATTGCTGATATTTGCATAAGCACTTATTAAGTGACTCTACTGTTAAGTGCGTGAAGAGTTCTCTGTAAACTACAGCTCATTCTCTCAACTATCTTTGAATAGCATTTTTATCATTGACCGCATATTGTATATTTTTTTTAATGTTAGTAGCTAGAAATAAAAAATTTTAGATAAACAAACTCAAATATACTGGTTTTTGTTTGAAAAATACAAACGCATTTGAGTAAGTGAAAACTGTTAATTGCCCAAGCTGTTAACTGAATGGAACGACTGGAACGAGACCTTTCTGCAAACTGTAGTATATTCTGTTAAGCGATGACTATCGATTACGTTTGCGGTCTTGGCGGTAATTTTGAAATGTATGGCATATACAAAACATAAAATAAACATAATTTTACATATGGGCATTTTTCCCAAAAAGACAATTTTTTGTAGCGAGCGAGCCCCTTGGTTTTTTGTTATTATCTTGAAAATGCACCAATTATAGTGACTCATTTTTGTTATTAGATCCACTATTGTCAAAATAAAAAGTATTTTGGCATTTGTTTGGTACAAAAAATTGTTCGTTTTCAAGACAATTTCAAGAAACCCAAAGGGCTCGCTCGCTACAAAAAGTATACTTTTCGAGAGAAATGTTCACATGCAATTATATATGTCGACAAACTCTTGCTAGAAAGCAAGACTTCATTTAAGCAATTAAATTTTGAGTGAAATATTTCTCTGTTAACTGCTAAGCCCTAACTGCTGTTAAGCTTCTGTTAGCGGCTGTAGAGCTGTAACCTCCCTGCAAATAATACCATATTTTTGTTTGGCGGCATTTTCAAAAAAGTTTCTCTTTGTATATTTTGTAACAGAGTGTGTATTAAAAACTATATGTTAGCTTAAAGCATTTCACAAACCTTTAGCAACTTAAACAATAATTATTACCATGTATATCACGCACACGCTCATTGCTAACCATATTATTAACACGTATTTACAAATGGGCTCCCGTTTATGGATTTGACTAAGCTTTTATCGTTGAATCGTTAGAACTGATGGCTGTATCGTGCTCGATATCATAGCGGTGCATCTTATCAATTATTCTATTGTTGATCACTTCCTTGACATTGACGGACCAAAGAAAATCGTAATGATTCCAATCCTTATAAGGTATGCGATAAAGGTCAGCACATGGTAGCAATGTTGCCAAGTACTCAACATCCTCCACAGCGGACATGTAATCGTTATCGCTGTAGTACATATGTACGCAGCTATTGATATTTTGCACATTATACGAAGGTGGTTCCGCCTGCCTATAAATGATCTCATTCTGCTCCTTGCCGTGATCGTATTGTCGGAAGTCGCCTGATGTATATAGCTGTAGGTAGTGTATAATTTGTGTAGTCGACGCGCCAGCTGGATGCGTCTCACAAACGTCAGTGAGTAGCGTCTAAAATATTGAATGAGAATTAGGGCTGATAGACAGACTTCTAGAGGGCATTACTTACATGATTTAGATGCCGGGTGCCCCAGCCGCCAATGAAATCTAACAGACCCGAGCACAAAAACTTCAGCATGGAGCCCACCGAACAGACATGCTCGCATAGAAGCTTTTGGATACTCGTAATGGGCAATAACTCCATGTTGCCCAGCACCCAGCTGAGCACCGAAGGAGAGCCAAGCAGCATCCCACCCAGCTTTGACAGTATGAACGAATGGTTCCTCATGTAGGCAATCGGCGCCAGGAGGTGCACCGTTCGCACTTTCTCGTTGTACCAGGGCAGCGAGGACATCAGCACGAAGTAAGTTGTCGTGCCCTGGGAGTGGGCCACAAAGTGCAGCGACTTGCTGTCGCTCACAGCTAAGGCAAAGTCCAACATCGCAGCCAGGTCGTAGACCCCGATCTCGTGCCAGCTGAATTTCCAGAAATCCGACGTGTCCGGATGTATGTGCTTGTGCTGCCTTGAATAGGTATTGCCTCTCGCATTGCCCAGCCAAACGTCGTAGCCCGCATCGGCGAACATGTAGGCAAGCGATGTCTCCGGCCCATTGATGATCCAATCATCCGAGGCGCAGAGGATGCCATGCTGCAGGAATACCACAGGCTTCTTCTTCTCCTGCGTATTGTTCTGCGCCTGCAGCTTGGGGGAAGTAGGTATCCGATAGATCGTTAGTATATAGTCGTCTGGTGTGTGGACTGTGTGCTCCTCCACGGGATAATTGTGATTGGTTATAAGAGAGGCCTGCAAATAAAGAGAGTAACATCTTAAATTTAGAGAATGAATTTTCAATTTATAAACAATTTGAATAAGCGGAAAAGGATTTCTAAAAAATTCTTTCCATTTTGAAAAGTACAGTAAACTCAATCGCTTATAATCTCGAAAGTTCTACTACTTCTAGATTCTACAATACTTTCAACTAATTTGAATAAAAAATATTAGAAAATTGAGATTATTGTTTGATTAGTTGAGATGTCTGGACCATCGAGAGGGGAAAGTTCAGTCTACTTTAAATGCTGTTATCTTAATATAAATTTTTTTTAAATGTTCTTGTTATTAGAACTATATAACCTTTTTTTACTCTTAAATTAAATTTGCAAATTAAAATTAAAATTTGCAAACTAAATTATTTTGTTAGTTACATATAAGACATCTACTTGTTATACAAATTTTGTAGCTATTTCATTTGTAGTGATTAATTAATAATTTTTTGTTTTTGTTGTATTATCATTTATATTAACTATTTCATTATTATATATTTGTATTTTTCAATATATTCATACAAATCTATTTCATTTGCATATTCATTTGTATGTATATGTATGTACATATATGTATATGTAATTCTATATTCATTTACAAAATTTATTTATATTTCTTATATATTATTTTGGTTTTTATATTTTCTTCTATATAGTTTTTTATTTATTAATTAGTTTTTAAATATTTCTTTAATTTATTATCGCTCTGCCAAGCTTTTTACACTGTTTGGCGAACAAAAGAAAAAATAACAAAAAATATTCTTGAACATCACACCACTTTTTTCGCTTCTTTTTTATTACCTTCCCTGCCCCTATGTCTCCCCAGAACCATTACGACGATATTTTGCAAATTTAGTCGCGATCAAAGTTCCAGTGCACAACTGTTGTTTGTTTTTGCTACCACCAAATGTTTCCCAGGTGGGTGTTGTGATTAAATGGTCGTAGATACATATGTATATTAATACGAAAATAAAGACTTGTTGTTACTGCTCGCTCACTCTCTCTCTCTCTCTGTTTCTGTTTCTGTTTCTGTCACTCTCTCTCGCAGTACTCGCTGTGCGATAATACGAAAACAAAAGCTTAACGAAGCGCTTCGTTCAGTTGAGAACGCATCACCCACCAGCAGCGAGCACCGCAAAAGCAACGGATGCCAAAGTCCAAGCACACGCAGCGCGTCATCGGTCAAACTTTGCCAGTGACGGCGACAGCGACATCGACAGCGACAGCGCAGCACCTGCGCGACGTGTGTCATTCATTAGTGTGAGGGGCGTGGCAGAAAAGTTTAGCAAGCAAAGCTCCGTTACACTGATCGCTGGGGGTTGTGGGCGGGCAGGCAGCGAGGCCATGCTTGTTCGTACTTCAGCTCTCTTATCAGAAAGAGCGCTCAACTTGGGCGCAGTCAGCTGATGATGATGTGCGTAGCTGCTACTGTTGTTACTGCTGTTGTTGATACTGCTGTTGTTGTTGTTACTGCTGTTGTTGTTACTGTTAATCGGGTGATCGCAGCTGCTTTATGAAAAAGTACGCAGCGCACATAAAGAGCGCAGACAGAAATGAATACACTAATATAAAAATTGCTGCAGACTAACTAATTTCATATTTAAAAAACTTGTTCAAGATTCAATTGGCATTTATTATACTTGTGTTTGGAATGACGATTCTTATTTGAATCATGTCCAATAATCTGTATATAATATATTGACTTTTTTAGATTTGTTTTACCTTGTGAGTAATTTATTGTTTTTATTATTTTTTAATTTAAATTTGTCATTCATATATATTTAAAACATAAGCTAAATTCTGTTCGAAAATTTCTCTCAGTGAAACCGACATGATCGGCCTTTTCCTCTAAAATAAATTTGTCTCATATAGATTTTATACATATATTTTTTGCTGAAATTTTTGCTAATCAGACTGCGGAAGAGGGGCCACAATAGGATGATATTATGCTCTATATATACTGGAATCGTTTTATATATACATACATATATACTCATCTATATGTACCAATAAGTGGGTTATTATGTTTTGTTATTGTTTTTAGCTGAACACGCGCGTGTTTCTAGAACTTTCGCCATGAGAACTGGCACAACCTAACTTTATTATCAGGCCACATATATAATACGCGAGGGAGGTACAAAATATATGACTGATATGGATGGGGAACATTAGTACTTATTGTACTATCCGCCGATCAAGGTTAAAGTTAGTCAACTTCCTCAAGCTATCACTCACGATATTAAGCACTAATTCAAGTTACTCATTAGCAAATGATCTCACCTCTTATCTCTAGTCTAGCCTATACCATTTCGGTTATGCTGTAAGTGCATATAAGTAAAAATATAGATGATAATCTTTAGTCGTAATCAGCTCATTGAAAGCCGTAATTCAATAATTCTTAATAGTCATTCAATATTACTTCTCTTGTTTCATTGAACTCTTTGTGTTTAATATATGTGTATTCTGCGTTCTATATAATCGTCGAAAACAAAAGATTTAGATACCGTATTGCTTGGTTGGCAGGAAATAAGCCACGTCTTCTTAGTGCCCAAAACAAAGTCCACGATAATTATGAGTCAATTACAAATATCTTATCTTAATAAATATATAATTCTGTATATATGGTATTGATTCCCAACTGTCTGCCATTTGTTTAACTAGTAGATAAGAATTCGATTTTAAAATCGAATGTTAATGAACTTGGCAACTAAAATATTATTTATATTGTCGAGTGAAAGCGTTGAATATATGTAGATTGTTTGCTCTAGGGAAAATATCAAAGTTATATAATTTCATTTTAAATTTTTCACTTCTTAATTTTATATAGTGTTTAAGGAGTATTTAATTATTCAATTATTATTATTTGTCTCTAGAAATAAACAAATATATATATATATATAAATATTTATTATGCATATATATTGATTTACGTATGAGTATATATTTATATATACATATGTGCATATACACATATCAAATTATAAAATTAGTATGAAATTCTACGCACAAAATATGTGAGATAAGAGCACATAAAAGTTATATTAAATTATATTATTCTTTCTGCAGAGCAGTAGGAATTCATTTGCAATTGTGTTTAACTCTGATTAAGCCACTTACTTTAATTGAAAGTTATAAAATTGGTTAGCTATAAGATATAAAGTATACTCATTGCTGCTTATGTATCTCAGCAAAGAATTTATTCAATTGGCAATTTGATAATTTAGCTTTAGTCAGTTTAAAAGTAAGTCCGAAATGAAATAAAATCTCTTAAAAGCCACTAAACGAAAAGCTCAGAAAATCTTACGCTAATGTTTATTAAATATATATATATATATATATATATATATATATATATATATATATATATATATATATATATATGCTATCTATTATATAAGCGTTGATATTCCAATTACCAATTGAATTGCTGCAACTTTCATAATAAATTTATACTTATATAATTCAATAATACTTTGGAAGTAATTAAAAGACGCCAAACTTTGACTCTGGTTCGCCACTAGTTGGAGGGTTTAGTACGCTTAGTGAAATACTTCAAAATGAAATGAAAATGAATGCGTAAGTAATCAAGTAAAGTATAGTGAAATTTGACGAACTATAAAATATTAAGTATACGCACGCTTGGCTACCTGTTCGCAACTGTTGTTTCTTACACTTAATGCTTAATGCGAGGCTTGGGCAATTGCTTATTGGCAAGACTTGTTGGCCAACTCGAACTAAGTCTAAGTAACAACTTACCGTTACTTTGAAGCCATCCACCGGTTCGATTTGTCCGCTTAGCAGCAGCAGCAGCAGCAATGCCAGCAACAACATTTGCAACATTTTGCTGTTGTTGTTGCTGTTGCTGCAGCTGGCTCGCCGTGTTGCTGTTGTTGTTGTTGTTGGACGTTGCATTTTAATGCACATATTTTGTAATTCTCATCCAAAGACTGACCCACTTGCCGAATATGTTGCAAGGCCCAGGTCCGCGTCGCGGCCTGTCCCGTTAGCTGCGCTTACAACTGTGTATACCAAAAAAAAAAGCCAAAAATAAAAAGTAAATTAGAAAAATTTATAATTGTAAAAAATATTTGTAAAAAAGTTGAGTTTGTTTTTACGAAGTTTGTTTATGTTTGCTACGATTTCACTTACCCCTTTTTGCTTGGTGCCCAGTTTCCTCTTTTCAATTTATAGAGTATATACTTTATGTGTCAACAATGCGTTCTGGTCAGCTTATATATCTATATACATATATATATATATATATATATTTATATTCTTGTTCCTTGTTTGGCGTTGCTCTTTTATTATTATTTTGCGCAATTTAAATGATTGCGGTCAACTCGATTTCTCCTCGAGGATTTTCGTATTTCGCCTATTTTGATTCCAATTCTAATTATTTTATTTTCGCTCAAGGGCGCAGCAATATATATTTATATAGTATATGCGGGTGTGTGTGTGAGTGCGGTGGCGATTAACTTTAGGAAATTCGCACTCATACGTAAATATTTGAGCTCTCGCAACTGATTACAATTGTTCTTGACGTCAATGTCTCCCCTACATATTTTAGTGAACCGCAGGAAAACCTAGAAATACATAATATATAATGCTTTATATAGAAGAAAACATAAATGTTGGATTGAATATTTTTTAATAGTTATATACATATATATATGATACAGCTTAATTATCTTTTTAGCTGATATTTCAATTATAAAGTCAAATGATAAAAGTTTCAGTTTACATCGTTTCATTAATGTTCTTCAAATATCCCGTCTGTCCACGAATGCACTCAAATTCATAAGGCTCGAAATAAAGGCTTGTTTGTAAATGGTATGGTCAAGCTGAGTAGCTTGAGCCCTATTTAAAATATATGAAAATAATCTAAAAAAAATCTAAAATATTGCAATCGGTCTCAAACCACTACATAATACTCGCTCATTGTAAAAAATATATTATATACTTTTCAAGTAGTAATGTTTTTTTAAGATTTGTATGGGGAGGAGGTGATAAGCTATAGCCATATATATGAGGGTGTAGAAAGATAAAATCTATTATTTTCAACATGTAGATGATTTCAACTGCAACTAAAATTTTTTGTCTCTAGTGGAGGATATACTTTTCCAATTGTCATAAGCTTTTAAACTTGATCCGTTTATCTGCCAGTGGTATGCAAGAAGCCTTTGCCTCTATAACCTATTCATAGACAACAATGAACCCCAATATACTTTATTTTTCGATTTGTGAACGAGTCTACAAACATTGCTTATCAGCTATTCTACGAATTTTTCCCATCATATTTTGCTAGTTGTGCACTTTTAATTGAGGGTAAATGATCTTTAAAAGATTATAGAAAGATGAATAATTATAAATTGCCTTGTTAAGTATTAACCTTGTGCAGCAGATAAAAAAAATCGATTGAAAACTTTTTATACATATATGTATATATCTTGAAAAAACTAAAATCAATGTCGATCATCAAATAATCAAAAACTGAAACATAATACTAAAAAAAATCAAATCTGAGGAATACCAAACACTTTAACTTAGTTCTTTCTAAGTTCTTTTTGAAAATAATTAGAGCTAAAAGTTAATTTCCGTATGAACTTTTCTTGCTTTAATAAACGCATAAATGAGAATAGACACGAAGTTATTTTTATTATTATTATTATTATTTTTTTTTTTTTTTAAACAACAAAAATTACAATATGAAAAATTACCTTTGTTGAGAATTAAAGACATTAAAAGAGAGTTTATAAATCAGATTAGAACTGGAAGCCAATGTCTTCACATAAACTCATGAAGCAAACTAATTAAAATAGTTGAATTTTATTTGAAACTCTTTTAGCAAAATAAAAATGTTAATCGGTCAAATTGACTTTTGTAACATTTTTGTTACTTGAAACAAATTTGTTTCTTGCATTTAGACAAACATCTCTTTGAAACATGCGCTGATTTCTCTTCGCGACGATCGTGATGAAGTAATTCGAACTAAAACCATGTTTTGGAAAGTTTATAGAGCAGTTCAACTTAAAAGTTTTTATGCCAAAAAAAAGGTCGCTGATTGATCTCAGATTTCGCATAATAGTAATTGAAATTAAATCGAAGTCAATTGGGCAACTCAGTAAAAATATTTCACTCCTGATGATTCAATTTTCCAATTGGACAAATAAATTATGAATTTAGTGCTGGTATTTCCCACGCATGGCCTATGCGATAATCAATGAAATGATTGAGCCACATCTACATGCATACATGTATTTGTATGCGTGTGTGTGTGCTCATGTGTGTACGTCTTCTGTTTTTTTGCGCTTGGCACTCGCTGGCAAAATTATTTCCATTTGTGTCTTAGACCATTTGTGAAAAAGTTGTTTGAAATCTGGTCAGTCACTCACTTGAAAATCAAAAAATCAAAACAAATTTCCACGACGACAAATTGTTGTTGTTTGTTGTTGGTTTGTTTTCGCTTTTGTTTTCTTTTGAATTTTTAACTTTTTCCAAATTATTTATAGATCGTTTGCCGTAGCCCGCGTGTCGTTTCAGCGCGTTTTTCCCAAACTAAAACTAGCTTAGACCCGCAGCCAGTTGCGCTGGTGCCCGCAATGCAAAGCTCTGGCGAATAAAAGCTCTCGGCAATCGTGTTGCCGGCGATCGCACAAGCTCTCAGCACACATATGACGGAAGCAGCGAGAGCCGAGAGCTATATATAAAGGGTAACAGCTGTTGTTGCTGTACATTGCGCTCTCTGTTCTCTTAACATCCTCTCTCTCTCTCTCTCTTTGTATCTGCGGTTGTTGCTGTTGCTTCTTTGCATTCTAGAACTTTGTTTGTAAACAATTGCTTAATGCCGCATAGCTGCACGCATTGCACCACAGCGCTGCGCAGCGAATTCGCTGCCCAAAATGAAGACAGTGCGCTCGCTAGCGGGTCAAGTTCAACGGGAACCGGTTGCCTCGCTCACTCTCTCTCCCCGTCGCCCACCGTCTCTAGCTGTCTCTGTCACTGTTTCTGTTTCTTTCGTTCGCTCTTCTGCATATTTCGCCCACTTGCTTTGCCACGAACCAAATACAAATTTGACGTTTGTAATAAAAGAGCTTAGCGAATTTCAAGGTCATTTGCGTAATTTACGCTTTGCTTGGTTTTGCTTTTGGCCGAATAATTGCCCTTAAAATGTTGGAAAAATAATGAGCAACAAGTGTTGCGACTTTAATGAAGACATTAATATTTAGTTAGAGGCAGCTGTAGAGCTGAATGCTGACTGCTGACTGCAAGACTCGATCTTTCTTTATAGTATATAACCTGTAAGATATTAATACATACATATGTATGTATACATGTATGTATGTATGTCACTTTATATGTATGTGTGCATTTTGCATTTGTTTAGAGTTTGAGTTAAATAATTGATGACATTTTTGTTTATTTCTAATTTTTTTAATTTGAAATATCAGGTTTTGAAACAAACCTCGTGTAATGTATGAGCTTCATTTCATTACGATCAACCACATATTCTAATAATGATTTATTTATAGAGTTTATGGAAAGCAAGAAGTATAGATAGATAAGAAAAATATGTATATATATGCGCCGAATTGTGTGTAAATGGGTTAACTCGCGAGTGTCAGGGTATATCATAGTGGTACACACTCAATAATATGTATATATATATTATACTCGGCTGTTACCCATGATTGAGGATGTATATACTTTATTATTACTTAAATTTATATATAAATATATATATATATATATATATATATAACTAATAATAAAGTATATACATCCTCAATCAAGGGTAACAGCTGAGTCTAGCCGAGCTCGTATATAACAATGACTCCATGTCCAGCCATGAAAACAATTAATAATGATAATAAATTTCATTCAACTTTATATCTCACTTACCTAGAACTTACCTACCTTCGAGCTCAAATTTACCGGGTGAATTGATTTTTAGCCGAAAATTATCCAAAGTCTACTTTTGGTATAGTCTATTCTGATCTGCTATGTATAATAAGGCAGTTTAGTCAAACTTCGGGGTATCTACCTAGTCAGGCATATCCCTTCTGGGGTTTTTACTTGTTTTCTTTCTTATCTTGCAAGCGTTACTGATCGTTTGTTTTCCAAATATATTAGTTATACTCTGTATAACTTTAATCGCTAACACTTAGCGATTGCTTGAAAAATTTTACTCTGGCAAAAACTCAGACGAAATGCGCAACAAATTTCAGATTTTTCACCTGCTTGCATTAACTACGCAATATGATGTTGCTTAACTAATCTATTGGTTTAGTACGTTCAAGTGGTTCAATCCTTAGGTGTTCCCCTATTTCATGGGGTGTTTTAATATCTTCAATCCGATATGCTGTTGCAACTTTATGCATTCCTGCACCTCTGATCCTAACTCTGTTATTCACTAGTTTGAATGGCTTTAGGAAACCCTGTGAACATGCTTGCGCCCAACAAATCCATTTATTTAGTCCATGGAGCACTCTCTAATTTAGTAAAACGCTTAACTGCATTCAGCCATAAAATTTGAATAAACTACTATAATAACATTAACAAAGAGTCGACAAGCAAATACCCTAGGTATACGGATATACAAAATATTTAGATATGATATGATATCTATTTTAAAGATTTAAAAAAAAAATTATATTATCGTGATAATTTCTATCTTTAAAACTTTAATGGAGCTTTACAAAATAAACTTCAAATAATCATAATAATTCAGTGCTTTAAAACATGTAAAAAATTAAACAGCTTTGAATGCTTAAAACTATCGTAAATTTATATGTAAGCCAAAATCATGCAGAGCTTTAATAAGCTTTTAAAAGCATAACCAATATATTCTTTTCATGCATACTAACATATCTTTAAAATATTTAACTGACTAAAATAGCTATAAAATATTTTAAATAATATAGAAAAGCTTTATAAATGGAGTGCTTAGATCTTTTAGATATTTAAAAATCTTTACATAAATTAATTATAATTTTCATTTTTTTATAAGCTTTCTTCTAACTTTATATAGCATAGACTTTATGTTATTTTATAGCTCTTCATGCTTAGCTTCTTTCACGCCAATAAGTATACACCCTTCGCAGATTTATGTAGGGTATTGCATAAATGAGCCTGCAATGCGCCGTACTTTGCGTTAGTCACGCAAAAATGTGCTGCTCGCTGCACTTGATTGTGTTTATTTATTATGCAAATTTGCATTAATTTTTTGTTGCAACACGTGGCACGACAACAGCAGCGGTGCCAGCAATTGTTGCTGCTGCTGCTGCTGCTGTTGTTTCAATAGTAGCAGCAACAGTTGCTGCGATTGGGTCTTTAAATTACATTTATGAAAAATGCATGCGAGGCCGATTCAGATCCTTGACAAGGACATTTTTGTTGCTGCATCTTTTGTTCGGGCTTAAAAATAGGCACGTTGATAGACAATTAAAAAATGTTGCTTACAAAGCTATCAATAGTTTGGCTCAGGGGCGTGGCAGCCGGAGGCGAAAGCAACTAAACAAAAAAAAAAAAAAAATGCTTAATAGCTAAAGCAAAAGCAAAAGCAAATGCAGCCCGCTGCCAGGCCCAAGTAAAAGTCTAAGCACTTTGTGCAAATTGTCAACGGTGTGCGTCCTTCTACGCATACGTGCAACAGCAGCAACATCAAGAATCAACAGCAGCAACAACCTCGGCAACAACAATGTGGCAACAAAGGCTTCAGGTTATTGCATGCATTTTAATTAGTAGACAAGCCAAGTGGGCTGCCACTGCGCTGCACTGTGGCACTGTGGCACTGTGGCATCTACATATGCATGCCACGCATCCACAGGAGAAGATGAAAGGCGAAAAACGTAGGCTGTTCGAACTGTTTGACGGAAAAAAAGGAATGAGAGAAGAGTAAGGCGCAGAAAGAATGGGAAACAGTGACTGATAAAAAGAATAGATTTTGTTTTTAAATGACTGGGTATCTGATTTGATCAGTTATATTATTCTTAATTTGCTGTCCACAGCTTGAGCACAGCTTGAGCACAGCTCTTCCCCTAACTGATGCTAGAAGGTAAAAATGATGCTTGAAAAACAGCTAAGCAAAAGCGCAAATCATTTGAATGATGAAAGCGATGCGTGCGGAACTACAAACTAGACATTGACATATGAACCGACGAAAGGATCCGCAAACGTGTCCAATTCGCATGGCAAACAAATAAACTGTCCAAATTGGCAGCGAGTGTGTGTGAGCGAGGGAGCGAGGAAGCGAGGGAGCGAGAGAGAACGAGAGGTCCTTTTCAGCACAATTCAAGTCCTTTTCAATCTATCATTCTACCCTCGCGGTTGGCAATAGCATCGCCGCCACGCCGATTGCCCCTATGATGCCCAGCAGGCGCTCATTCGACCCATTGCCGCCACGTTCTGCGCTAGTTTCTTGTATTTATTTTTAAATTGTTACGCACACACATAAAAACACACACACACACACACACACGCCCTCTCACACAAATATAAATATATGTATATGCACGAATACTCAGACAAGAGCAGCTAAAATGCCCAATAAGATACTGTGGGGCGAATATCATTTCCGTAGTACAAATAATATGTAAGAAAGCTCTAGTCGGGGTTTCTGAGAGGGAGAAGTCGAGAATTCTGTCCGATCTGTCTTTATAAATGTTTTCCATGGCTTGATCAAACATAAAGATGTACAAATTTTAGAGCTCACACTTTCACAAACACCTCGTGTTTGTAAGAAAACTCGCTAAAAACCCTAACACCACCGGGCTCGAGCCCAGGACTTCTGGACAACGTGCATCGCCCCACGCTGTCGCTAATTATAGCTAATGAATAGCTTCTGTGTTATCTACAGAATTTGAATATATCTTCCACATGGTCTACTAAATATTTGCCAGCTTAGGAAACTAACCTCTCTCATATTGACTGTATTTACAACTAGCCTTCAATTTAAAAAACTTTGTAAAATTTGAGAGGGAATCCACAATATAACAATATAACAAAACACAAAGACAGCCGGATAGCGCTAAATCTATTCAGCTTATAATTTTGTTTTTAAGATGAACTCAAATCAAATAATATATCGTTTACCTTTTAGTATACTAATACGTATAAAAATGCAAGCTGAACTGAAGAACTGTAGCAGCTGAAGACATTACTTGTTTCAAAAAGTGGTTTAAAAAGTTATATATGCCCCATGATTCGCAGATGTTGTTTATTTATATCAAAAGTTTGGTCTATTTTGCCCACTGTGCAAGACGACAACGCGGCGTATGCGCCATGTGACTTGAGCTTGTGTTTGCCATTGTGTGCTTTTAAGTGTGTGTGTGTGTGTGTGTGTGTGTGTGTGTGTTTTGCACAGTGTGTATTGGTGTGGTATACAACAACAAGAAAAACAACAACAACTACAGTGAAAAAATCTGTGTAACGCGCATCTGTCAAGCAACCAAACGCCCCCACGCATGTCCCTGCGTGTCTGTGTGTGTGTGTATGTAAATGTCCTTGAGTGCTTGACGGATGACATTCATAAACGTCACTTCAATTACCTCCACGCGCCAACGCCGACCACCGCCGACACCGTCGCCGCAAAAGAGAAAGAAAAGAATTTCTGAAAAGTCAGCTAAAGTTAAAGAATTTTCGGTTTGTTTTTCTTATACTTATTTGTTTTTATTTATTTATTTATTTTTTTTTTTTAGTTATTTTTGTACGATTTTTGTTTTTTTTTTTTTAACTTTTGCCAAGTTTTTTTTTATTCTATGCATGCAACATAACTATTGAAGCATTAGAAATAAGACAAATGATACAATCCAGAAATGTTAATGGGAGCTCATACGTGTTAAACGGGCTGATGTGGCTATAATAGATCGTTATGCAGGATGACATACAGTTACAAATATTGTTGAACATAAAGAAGTGCCTTATTAGAGTGCTACACTTAAAAATACCCTGGTAACTGGCTGGTTTAACTCCCTTAATTCAAATAAAAATGCAAAACTCTCTAGAAAACTTTTATATGATAAAGACTAATATATTGAAATTACCAATTCAAATTAATTGAATTTGGTTTATTTTAACAATCATGAATATTTAATAATTAAAAACAAATCATTTTTTGTAAATTAATAACATTTAGCTTGACATTAATATTTGTTTTGTTTTAAGCTATTGATTTTTTATTTTAACTAACTGTGATTTGGTGTTTTTAAAATTTTGAGAACTTCTTTAATGCCAACTATATAAATATTTAAATTATATAAAGCTTGGTAATATTTAATAAATATGGAAATTACCACTTTATAAAGTATGGCAGTAAATATTGTTGAATAGGCGATAAGAACGGATTCAAGTTTCATAATATGTTAATTTTTAATTTGATGTATATGAATATATATTATGCACATAATTTTATTTATTTAGAATTTGAGCTGACTTGCGATTTGTTATGCAAAATGCTTATTAGTTTTTTTAGATTTCTATTGTGTTATATATTACATATTTTTAAATGAATAGCATACTTTTTGGAGCGGCATAAAATGTAAAAAGATTTGAGGCTTTTTATAAAAGTTATTTATTTTTTTTATTGTTGATTTATATTTGAGCTAGCCAATGATAGAATATTCAATAAATCAGTCATCAGTCAGTACATATATGTATACATGTGCTTGTATACATGTACATACATGTTTAGTTATATACTCCCATATTAGTATAGTATATTGTCCCATTATATAAATAGTTATTTATAGATGATGTGAATATTAATTTCTTTATCAAGCCGCTTTTAGTTTTTTTTTATCTTATAAAGCTGCTTTCGGGCTTTTCGTAGTTTTTGCAATTTTCCTTTTTTTTTTGTTTTATTTTGATTTTCCGATTTTATTTTTGTTTTTTTTGTTTTTGTTGTTGTTTTCCACAAATTAAGCGCATTGATTTTCACTCGAAATCATGAAAAGGCAGCTGCCCTGCAAACAGTTATGAGAATGTATACGTGTGTGTGTGTGTGTGTGTGTGTATGTGTGTGTGTGTATGGACAGAGGCTGTGCTCATGCTTCGCCTCGCTTACACTTGTCCTTACAAATTTGTCCTTTTTCTCAAATGTGAAAAGACGCATAATGTCCTTTTACTTGATTCTCCTCTTCTGCCTCCTGCCTCCTGCCTCCTGCCTCTTTCCTGCTGCTTCTGCTTCTTCTCCTCTTCTTCTTGCTGCTGCTGCTGCTTTTCTCGTTGATTTTTCTTTCATTTTATTTTTATTTTTGTTTCGCTTTTGTTGTTGCTTTTGCTGTTATTGTTATTGCTGTTGTTGTTGTTGCTGTTGTTGTTGCCGACATTTCGCCTCGGCGTCTGTCACGTTACACGCCCACCGCCCACATTTGCTACTTGTAAATTATTTGCATTAGTAGCCACTTGTGCCTTCGTATGTGTATATCCCATTCTGTACTTGTGTGTGTGTGTGTGTGTGTATGTGTGTGTGTGTGTGCGTCTGTGTGTGTATGTGCGTTTAGTTGCGCTTGGTCTGCCCGCTGGCAAAACCTGCCCAAGTTTTTGCGCCCATCCCCTCTCCCCCATCCCCCATCCCCCACCCGCTCTCATACTTTCGCTGCGCCCACCCTTTACCCTGCCACGCCCCTTTGGCCGCCTTTGTCCACAGTTTAGCAGCCCGTAGAATTTGCTTGCTGTGCTGCGTGTTTGTTTATATATATGCACATGGACATATATATCTACATATATGTATATATTTTGATGGGTGTGTGTGTGTATGCACATTGAAATTTCCATTTCTTGTTTTTGTTGGCACTCGTGGCTGCCCTTGCTTGCGATTTGTATGCCCTGTAAGTAGAGGAGTGCATGAAAAGGGGTAGCTTAAAATATCATTAAAGTACTCAACAATTGAAAGAAGCAGACGAGGCACTACAACTTTTTAGGAGGGCCAATTAAAGGAAGCAAATCGAAAATGTAATAGTACAGTTTATTTATGAATATTATTCATATATATATATATATATATAGAAATTCATAAAAATGATTTATCTCATTTCGAGTGTAATATATTTGTATATATATATTGCAAAACTGATAGGCAATTGAATTTCATTCCTACTGTTAACAAACAATAGCAAAATTCAATAGGAAACTCATAAAATATTTTTTTTCCAGTTTTTCTATATTTTCTCTTTGTTTTTCAAATTATTTCATATTAGTTTGTAGGTTCATAAGCGAAAACCAATGGGCTCTCATCTCTCCTGCCCTTTCCTCAGCAACTGAGCTGAGAAGAAAAAGGTTAGATACTAAGTTGTTAATGAAAAGGCATATATAATATATATATATATATATATACACATATATATATATATATATACACATATATATATATATATATAAAAGGATACGTATGCACGAATTGAAATGAATTGACATAGGGATAAGTTAAAGAGTATATATATATATATAGATAAAACTCTAGTACTAGCAGAGTGTGTCTATAAAATATGTAACATTATTAAACGCTTAAATATAAAATAAAACAACATATTATACTACTACTTGCGATAAATTCTAAATGTTAAATGAGTAGAAAGATTCAGTCCAAGATCTGTTCAAGAATTTATATAGCTTATGAGGTCTAACATGTTCCTTCTCTCTTGTAAATACACAACTCTTATGCAAGTACAGGGTATATTATAGTCAATCATTTGACAGTTTCGTATTACATTTGTTTGTAGCTTTTGGCCCGGTTTGAGCCTGCACTTAAATTAACTGATTGCAACATTCTATACAGCTTTTTATGCCTTGCTGCGTTCTCTTCGCTCTTTATGCTCTTGCTTTTGGATATTTCGTAACCCCCATGGGAGCTACAATTTGAGAGACTAGTAAATGCGGTTACTACTCTACAACTCACTAGCGTGGCCCTTACCTAAATATCAGAGCCTTTCTTCTTCCGTGCAATAGAAAACTTTTCCAGCCCAACACGCGGCGTATACGCAATTTTGGTTTTGTTTCTTTGGATAAATACGTGTATTAAGCCAAAGATGCATTAAACATGGGCTCAGACAACGGCTAATTGTGTGTGGCTAAGAAGAGAGGTAGCTAATGTGATAGCAAGTGAGAGAGATAGCAAGGGAAAGTGATAAGCGATGGGAGATAGGGAGACAGAGAGAGAGGGAGAGTAAGTGAGAGCTGTATAATTTTGTGGAATTGTTTGCTCAAAAGCAAGGTTTAAGCATGTAGCTCAAGTGTCTGGTAATTATGGGCATGTATATGCGCACTAACATAAACACACACACATACACAGACACACACACACAAATGCACACATGAACACACGAACACATACGCATACAGACATACATACACACACATCTACACAGCAGTTTGCTTAGCTTGTGCTTGTTATAAAGTTGATAAGCTCTCCCTCTGTTTGTGTGGTTAACTGCGCTGATAAACTGTCCTTTTGTGGGCGGTAGTTAGGAGTATAGACTCTGGTATTTACAAGCTTCAAAAATAAAAGTAAAAATAGATATTCAATTTAATACGCTGCGGCTGTAGCAGCCAACACAAAAGCTAACTAATGGATTATCTAAAAAGCAGTATTAGAGTTGCGAATAAGTTAAGCTAGTACTAAGCCCTGATAGATAATCATCATTACTTGGACAATATCGTTATTCTCACTTAAATTTAATCTGCTACTAAAATTCTATAGCACTTTACGACATCATAATGATAATGGTAGCTCCCCTGCCTGATATAAACAAATATTTATTAGCATAAATATTAATGGCTTACATATATTGATTCCAATTGAAAAGTCTGAAAGAACTTTTAAAACATATGTATGTACATTAAATTTAAAATACCTTAAACAATTTTTAAAATCGTACAAATAAATAATAATAGCTTATCATATAGTCCAATTAATTATGATGGTATATCAATATAAAAAGACAATAAATAAATGAGTAGATTTGAATCGATATATAAGATATAAAAGAGGTATACAAAATACCTTGTATGGTATATCCTGGATGAAAATCTTATTTATTCATCTATTATTATACGGTTCAATTCATACTTTAGTTCAGTCAATTGCTCAGTTCATGAACATGAATTCTATTGTATTGTTAAAGTTCCTATTTGACTCGACGATTTGAAATCTACATGTATCTATCAAATTATATTTATAAATTGTTTTCTTTTTAATTTTCATTGACATTTAGAGGGCCACGAATGCCCGCAAAGTATTTTGATAATCTTTCACAACGCAGCGCGAATTTAGCAATAAAAAAAGTAATTTAAATGCCGATTCTATGGCTGATTAAATCGTATTATACTGCCAACACAATTATAGATCCATATCTAAATATAATAATGTCCACCTGGTTAATCTGATGGTAATTAGTAAATATAAAGGAAGCTGCTGGAACAGAAAACAATTTGCATAAGCCAAATAAATTTTGCCGAAAACGGAGGCAGATCTAAAAATACTGATAATGGGCAGAGGGAAGGGCGGATGGGCTGGAGGAGTAGGCGAGGCTCCGTTTAGCCAAAATAGGAAGTTCAACCAACCATGTGGGGGCTACGCTGTGGTCTTCCCCCTTTATCCTGTCCTCCTCAACCCCAGCAGCAGCGATTTATCAAAGTTCATTGAAATTGTGCGCCGCCTCGAGTCGGAAAAGTATTCGTCCTTGGGTGGTTGGTTTTAGGGGCGGGCGGGGCGGTTGGTGCGGGCTGGGCTGGGCGAAGTGGGTGGGGAGGCAGTGTCCTTGCCACTGACTACGTCATTCATTAAAATGTGTTTGCAGCTCGTAAGTTTTTGGCGCATTAAACAGCATTGAGCTGTCAGCCGTACTACAATCCAAACAAAGTGCCATAAAAGCCAGTCACACGCCCAGAGTGCAAAACTTTCTCCTCATTCAAGATGTCGTCTCCATTGCCTCCGTTGCGGCCTTCCGCCCACGCCCACGCCGCCCTAACTGATTTATGATTGCGTATGCTGAGAGCTAATTCCAAATGCCGCATCCTTCAGCAAATGAAAAGTCAATACGCCACATTTGATTAATAATCATATTATATGCTTTATTAAGCATCCAGACAAAACAGCTCACACTGGAGCGGGCGGGGCTTAGTGGTTTGTATACCCTCTACCAATGATTCCAGGGCATGTGCTAAAATTAATTTAGATTAATTTGCCACTAAATTGCCAACACACATAGACAATTGGATGATCTATCACTCAAGTCTAAGCAGAGATTTATGTATGAATGAAAATTGAATAATCAAGACAAATAAACAAATGAGAATGTTTCAGAGAAATGTGACTGAATAAAGATACCCTGGAAGCCAAGCCTAATCGCGATGATGATGAATGATGAATATTAGAATAATAATAATTACAATTCTAGTGATAATTGCAATGATAATTATGAATATTTGTCTTCTTGTGGTTGAGGTAGGTACTCTTAATGCAACGCAAGTCAGGATGTTACTCTGGCTGATCGAACTGCTTTCCACATTGGATCTTCTTGGGCTATTGCACAAGGAGGGGGATCCACACAGCAGCTCTAGATACTCTGCGTTACACCGAAACTATTCTGCTGCTGCTATTTCTGTATTTGGTGCTTTCAAAGTGTCCACTCATACTAATATATTGTAGGATTTCATTTGTTACTTCCATTGCAATGCGCTGTGAATCGTGGTGTTCCTCGGTTAGTCGGTTTATCAAATATTGAGCTCCTACTTGGTAACAATTGAAGCTGAACAGTGAAGCTGTATTAGTGGACGCATCCTCTGATAGAAATAATGTCCTAACTATATGATCCATCGTTTCATCCTATACGCCTAGTATAGCAACGCAGTTCTGCATAAAGAATTTATATACAGCCCATCTCAGTTGATATCTCCGCAAAGATCTTCCCGCTTGTTGTCCCATATTTATGTTGGGTTTTTATACTCATTCACAAGACTGAAATAGTATATTGGTGTTGTACAATGTCCGTCTTTTTCGCCGTTATTGAAGCTAGACACTTGAAATTTCGAGCACATACTCGTGTGTAGCCTCGAATTATAAAGTTTTAAGATTTTTCCCATCCGCCCACTGGGGGCGTGGAAAATCGGAAAACCCATTTTCCGACATGCCAGAAATCATATTATTTAACGAGCTAGAGAGTTGAAATTTCAAAATGTATATTCTCGTGGACCACGCAAAATAAAAAGATATGGCGGATATACCTACGACCATTGTAGGCGTGACAAATCGAGTAAAACTGTATTTTCTACAGTTTCAGAGCTATATATATCCACTCCCACTGAAATTTGGAATATATACTCGGGCTTAAAACCCAAGACCAAAAAGATATGGCGGATTTTCTCTTTTTTAAGCGTAAGCTTACAAATTTTCCATTTACGTTGCCATAAACGTTGTAGTGTACGGGATTGAAGAGGTCATATAATCAATTTTGTGATTATAATTCGGTCCGTCCAGTTGATGGAAATTCTGGACTTAGACGAATGTGCAGAAGGCTTAGATGTGCGCACTCTCGCTATGCTCGTACTAGCTCGCCGGATTGTCGGGGTTCTTCTTTACCTATCTTTTGCTTTAGCAATTCTGTCAAGGCAAAACTGACAGTCGCGTAGTTTTCTACAAATCGTCTGTACCAACCTGATAAACCTAAAAATCGGCGTAGTTGTTTCACAGTTGTAGGGACAGGAAACTCGCTGATGGCTTTAATCTTATCGGGATTGGTTCTTATTTGACCGTCTCCGATTATGAAGCCGAGATAGGTGATTTCTTTCATACAAAACTTTGATTTGCTTATGTTTATCGTAAGATTTGCTCTGCGGAGACAAAGTGCTATTTCTTGTAACAACAACAAATGTGAATCCAAGTCGTCAGACAAAATAAGGAGATCGTCCAGATATACAAATACTCGTGTTCGTAAATGAGCTGGAATAACTTGATCCATTAATCTACATAGTGTTTGAGCGGCGTTACATAAGCCGAATGGCATCATTTTGTACTGATATAATGGTCTAGTTGGGACTGTGAAAGCCGTATATTGTCGAGATTTCTCATCTAAAGGAATTTGCCAATATGCGTGTTTCATGTCTAAGCCGGTAATAAAACGAGCTGGTGGTAAGCGACTTAAAATGCCATCGATGTGAGGCAAAGGGTATGCATCCCGTCTGGTAACCTTATTAACCTCTCTCGAGTCTAAACAAAGTCGGTATTTTTCTCCCTTTTTAACTAAAACACAATTGCTACTCCAAGGGCTGTTTGACTCTTCTATGACATCTAGTGCCAACATGTTGTCGACTTCATCAAACATAATCTTTTCTATAGCTGGCGAAACTGGCCAATGACGTTGTTTTATTGGTATTGCTGAGCCAACATCTATAGAGTGAGTTGCTAAGCTAGTACGACCAAGACCTTCGGTAGCGAAAGACGGAAAAATTGCTATGACCTTATCAAGTCGTGCCTTCTCTTCTTTCGTCAACGTGTGATAGTTGGGTGAATCTTCGTTATCATCCACGGTACCTACATCTAATTCTGCCACGTTCTCTTGTGCAGTTATCCTGTCTAGAAGTCCAAATTTATCCCAAAAATCGATGCCTAGATATACATCTTGTTTAAGTTCAGGAATGATAAACATTTCCAGATCTGCTTCTTTCCCTTGATATTTAATCTGACTTGTAAGCTTTGCTACTACTTTACTTTCTGTCCCATTTGCGGTATTAATGTATCCCGAACATTTTCTAATTTCCTTATTTAGCAACAATTCTTTTGCTGCTGAGCCGCCAACACAACTTATGGTAGCTCCGGAGTCTAGCAGGGCTATATAACTTTTACCTTCTATATTAACTTCAGTGAAAAGTCTATTATCTGAGCTTTGAAATATGGCTGATATAAACTTTCTCCTAACCTTCTTTATACTTTTCCAGAAATCTCTCAAACGTTGCGTTGAACGTTTAGGCTTAATTCTATATTTAATTTCATTTATGTTACCAAAAATTTGCTTGCGGATTATATTGTAATTATGTATTCTTTCATGTAAAGGTGTAAATGAAAAGTGAATGTTAGAGGAATTATATTGGTTGTCCGTCTGAGTGCCAATATCCTGACTATTAATGGTTTCGGAGGATGTGCCTACTTGGTGTTGGTTGACACATCCCGCTTCCGGTTTCCCGAAGGGTTACATTTCGGACACATAGGCTTGAATATTTCTTTAGCTCCACAGCCAAAACAAAATATTTTTCGTGGACCTACGCAGTCGTCAAATCTGTGACCAGGTTTGTCACAATTCCAACAAACTTGAACTGTTTTTGCGGTATGTCTTTGTATTTCTGATATGTTCTCTGAGACGTTAACATCGTCAGCTAACTGTTCAGAATCATCGGGTACTGACAATTCTGTGACATATGAACGCACAGCCCGAGGCTTAAAAGTTTTTATGTCATTATAAAACTGTTCATGTTTCCTAATTTCTCTTCGGAGCTGCGATCTGTTCGAAACATTTAAATGAAGTAATTCGTGATGTACTATGGGCTTGGCGTTTCGAATCAACAGATCGATTAATTCATTTTCAGGTATCCCAGATTGGAGTCTATCAACAAGATCTTCTATTGCGTATTGGAAGTCATCAAATGGTTCGTTTTCGCCTTGGCGACGTCTCCTAATCTTTTCCCATATGTCATAATCGGTTTCTATATCTTCAAATCTTCTCTTGAACTCTAAGCAAAAGATTTCCCAGGTGAAGTTGGAGTGAGTACGATGGAATTTCCAGTACCAATCACTTGCTTTACCCATAAACAACAGATATAAATGGTCACATAAAAGTTTAAATTCATTATTCAAATTCTGCTTGGTAAGAGAACGAACGCGATATATAAATTCATCCGTTCGCATGCAATTCTTTGACCCATCAAATTTGATGTGCCAACTCAGCATAATATTGGGTACTTTCCCAGAGGAAATATTTGAAATGGAGCTGCTTTGATTGAGACTAGCCCTCGAGATGCTTTCAATGTTATTGTAATGAGACTGTTGGACGTCTGTATTCCTGATTCTAATGTTACTGTCGTTAGCAAAGGATGGTGGTTGTTCTGATGGAACCAGTTTAAGAGATACTAATTTATTTTGCAGAGATGTTTCAATGACTTTAGATAAGTGTGACGTGAGTTGTTCTACCAATTGTTCCTGCTGAATATTTATAGAAGCTTGTATATAGGTAGCTATCTCGTCTTGATTGTTAAGTCCGATATTAATAGTGTTCAAATTACGGTCCGTTTCTAGTCGAGTGGTGGATCGTGTTTGCATACCTCGCCTTGGAGTTATTCCTCGACTTCTAGTAGATCTATGGTTTCTCCTTGGGTAATTTGACCTATTGCCGCTTGTACTAAAGGATTTGTTTGCATCAGGTTGTGAACCGGCTTCTGAGCGAAGCTCTGCAAACAAGGTATTGTTCGAGAATGTTAAGGCTATTGCCGTGCAATCATTGTTACATGTTGGGCATTTTGGAGTTATCTTTAGATGGTCTATAATACAAAGTTTGTGAAAAGTATGCCTACATGGAGTATTCGCTACTAGATCGTTTCTATTTAGAACTTCGTTGCATATATTACAGAAAGGGTCTTCCGTTTGCAACGCGGCTGCTATATCTTCGGTACTATGTATTACCGACATTTTGTTTTGTGTTTAGGCAATAATAAATTCTATATAATTACTAAAAATTAAATATTCAAAATTGTTTGGGGTACTAATATGTCTGTCTTTCCCATGCCAGAATTTTATAAGATAATTCAGTCTAAGACACAGGGGTTTACTTCTATTGTCGTTAATTGTTCTATTTTCATTCACCAAAACATTCAATTAATGGACAGCACTCACACTAAAGTAAGTCTACTGTATTCCAAATTTGAGCTGTATTCTACAATATGTGTATTATCAATTATTTAATTGGTGCTCGTCGCAATCTGAAACTGTAGGTCTATTCAGGTCGATCAACTCAAAGGGATGAATTGCAATCGCTCAATCCACGAATGCGAGCCTAAGTGTAAGAGAACGATATCTTCAACAAATATATAACTGACAATTAGTTAACTATGATATGAACTATATGGATGGATTGACGGATGAGCTTAAGGAACCCAGACAATACTAACAGTTGTGAAGCCAACTGTCTAGTCGCTACATGAGTTAGTTTTGTAGTATCAAAACAATCTGTCTCGGGCCCCACGTTGGGCGCCATTAAAATGTGTAGTGTACGGGATTGAAGAGGTCATATAATCAATTTTGTGATTATAATTCGGTCCGTCCAGTTGATGGAAATTCTGGACTTAGACGAATGTGCAGAAGGCTTAGATGTGCGCACTCTCGCTATGCTCGTACTAGCTCGCCGGATTGTCGGGGTTCTTCTTTACCTATCTACACGGTTGCACCCTAACACACTTAATTTAGTGCGCGTTTCAGAATCTACCAAAACAAAAATAAACCATAAATGATGGAAGCGCCGACACGCCCTATGTTTAAACCCTCCTATGTTCTTAAACTGATGGAGAGGACTAAGATGTGGTTTGTCTCTCTCTCTCTCTACCCTCCCTACCTTGACAATACTGCAAATTTTAATGTATTGTCCCTTAATTAAGTTCTCAATGATCTTAACTACATCTTATAAGACCCTGGCATGGATGGTCGACAGACTAAATTATAAGGCTCACAAATTCATCATAACTTCAAGATTTTTAATTTCATATATGGCTTTTAAAGGGTATGACAAGTCTGTCCAGTAATAGGGTGGTATAATTTAATCATACCGGGGTGGTATACTACTAACATGTGTAGTGTTTACAATATGATAATATATTATGCTTATAAACTAACATGTTTTTTGGCGCTTTTCTTAAACACTAGTTTTAATAATTGTCTTATGTTTACAAAATTGTGGATTACGTTTTTCTTTTGCTGTGCATTATTTCTCTTTGATATTATTTTTTTAGCAATAATTTTAAAAATTCAACAAACTTTATATTTTCTTCATTGTTATTATGTATCTATATACATATAGGTATATATATATTTATATACATAATCTGTTGTTTAAGTTAATATAAGGAACTTTATGATTTCTTTCTTTTTTTTTTTTTTCTTTTTCTTTTTTTTTTTTTTTATATATGATTACTTTATATATATATATTTTTTTCCATTATTTTCATTATTTTCCTTACCAGCACATTGAGTATAGCTGCATGCCGTTGTGATCGTTGGGCCCAAGATGACGATGACATGGTGATATACTGTTACAAATAGAATTACATAATTATAAGGTTTCTTATTTATTTAAATATTAACGGAATCTTTTTTTTTGCGAATGTATCCGCTGGTTACCTTTACTTCCTTTTTTTTTTTTTTTTTTTTTTTTTTTTTTTTTATTAAATTTTACTTTGCTTTGATTTGCATTTGCAAATATTCCGCCTCAGCGCGTCAACTGATACCCTACACTTAGGTCGAGTACATTACTTAAATCTCTGTTTTGGGTTTGCCTAAAAATGTAACCGGTAGATGGTTGCGTTTTTTTCGCTTTACGGTGCGGCCGTTTTTATGAAGCCGGTTGCGACTATTTAAGCGCTATGAGTTATTTGACTCATCGTAGATAGAGTTGGGAGTTGTTGTTGTCGTTGTTGGGGTTCGTTTAGTTGTTGTGGTGGGGTGCAGACCAGTTGAATGTTGTCGCATAGGTTTTAAAAATATTGCCAATTATAAGCAAGCAGAGACGCTTGCTCTTGACCGAAGTCTCCGGTCTAGAGAAGGCTCTAGCATATATGCTGCTTTGGAGGTGGCTGCCTAAGTTAAAAAGTTTATTAATAAACTATAATACTCTCACTTGTTAACGTACCTCTCGATCTATAATTAATTATTATTTCACTTTTATATTCTTATTAATTATTATTATTTAATACTGCGATGCACTTGGTTATGTTTCCCACACACGTTTTCTGTATTTTACTTAACGGCAGCGATTAACGTCTGCCCTCAACAATGATCTTTTGCTTTCTGTCTGTGGTCGATTAGCTGACGCTGTACTGAGCTTAAGTGGTGCTAAGCATAACTGTAATATCGTCTGTTCTCTGCTAGTTGCTCTCGCTTTCGTTTGCTTTTGGTATACCCGCAAGGTCATAAACCTTGCACTTGCGGTACAATCGTACGATCATAAATCTTGCGGTTCAATCGTATGATGTGCTTGTCTTGCTATTGCGAATAATAAGGCAAAGATAGATAGCAAGCAACGACAGTAGGGTGACTCATGACATACCGAAATTTATTTTATTATCTGTTCCCACTATTATATTTGTACTTATAATTTGAATATGCTTTTTATTTTATTTCGGCCACTACAACGTCTGTTATGATTGACGAAATATGACATATCTACGGCCACTAGGGCTAACCGGATAGTATATAGGTATGATAGAGAGGTTTCCGAGCTATAATGACTATTGACTAATGACTAATGACTAATGACTAATGACTAATGACTAATGACTAATGACTAATGACTAATGACTAATGACTAATGACTAATGACTAATGACTAATGACTAATGACTAATGACTAATGACTAATGACTAATGACTAATGACTAATGACTAATGACTAATGACTAATGACTAATGACTAATGACTAATGACTAATGACTAATGACTAATGACTAATGACTAATGACTAATGACTAATGACTAATGACTAATGACTAATGACTAATGACTAATGACTAATGACTAATGACTAATGACTAATGACTAATGACTAATGACTAATGACTAATGACTAATGACTAATGACTAATGACTAATGACTAATGACTAATGACTAATGACTAATGACTAATGACTAATGACTAATGACTAATGACTAATGACTAATGACTAATGACTAATGACTAATGACTAATGACTAATGACTAATGACTAATGACTAATGACTAATGACTAATGACTAATGACTAATGACTAATGACTAATGACTAATGACTAATGACTAATGACTAATGACTAATGACTAATGACTAATGACTAATGACTAACAAAAATTACAATTACAATGACAATAACACTTATTATTAATCCTGAGTATATATTATATATTATATATTCTCTCGTTCCTTTATCCTAATAGCTGTTTGCTTAATCAAATAGTCTAGGTAGTCGTACATTCTCATATGTTGTTAGTATTAAGCTATATACAGTTATGTACTTTCATATTATAATATTCCGACAGCAAATTGACCTCTAAGTCGATTGTTAAATAGAAAATTACAAAGACAGCTTTTGTTTGAGCTATTCGCCTTATACTAGAGCAAAGTTTTGGACTGCAGGGCATTTGGTTCTATGGATAGACCTCTCCACTTGTCTGCAGTTTGTCTTTTCTTATTTTCCTGTTGTATTGTGTCTTCCATCTATTGTTATATAACTCTTTTGTTTGGCCACAGTTGACTTGAGCCATTTGTTTGGCTGGCTGACGGTTTTTATATATGTATACAAATATCTTTATCATCTGACAAGTGCAGACAGCGCTATATGCTGGCCCGAGGATGTGGCTTCAACTCCTATATCCACTGCCCCGATTCACCTTTTTCTGTTGTTGTCTTGCGTCTGCCCACAAATTATAATTACAAATGATATATTTTGGCGTTTTTATTATGAGACTGTGCATAAAATAAATGATCTAAATGCCTATTAGAGCTCACTTCTATGACAAACGTGCAAAACTTTGTCCCGCATGGATGCTCTTCATTTTTTCCTTTCTTTGACTGGCATATATCCTGTAGAAGCTGGCAGCTTGTTTCGTTATACAGTATATCAAATATAAATTTTTGACACTATAGAGAATAAAACTTTTCTTTTGAAATAGTACTCGCCAATCCACAACCAAATCTTGTAACTTAAATACTTCGTTCGATATTTAGCTCTCTCTCTCTAATCTAGTTTGTGGTTAAAATTAAATAATCCTTATATTTCTTTAGCAACTGTATTGTAATATGCTCTATCAGGAATTAGATTTCATGTTGATCGGATGAGAATAAAATTAATTTTTTAGAATATACAGTAATTTTTTTTTTTGTTGCTTCTTGCATAATATATTAAATATTTGTTGTTTAAAGATACTCTGATCTTTTTAAACAATAATTAAAATTTTTCAAATATTTTTATTATTCAATTTTTAAATTTAAATTCACTGTTGCCCATCTGCTAAATTAGGGTATTTCCAGTACGTTGTCCTAAATTTCGTGCGTAAATTCTTCTCATTTTCTTATTTCTATAAATATTTGATATAGCGAACTGGGGCTATCAATGGAGTGGAGCGATGGAGAGGGGTAAGCGGGGCGGGAGCAACAAAAGAGATAGAGCCAAAAGGGGGCCGTTTACGACGTCGCATTGTTGTGCGTAGAAATATCTAAGCTATGCGGCGTACCGAACCGGGCATAATCAAAATACAATTGTGCGAGGATGTGCGTGTGTGTGTTCATGTGTGTGTGTGTATGAGTGTGCGTGAGTGAGTGCGGCTGTGCGCGAGTGTGAGTGTGTGTATATGGATGTTTGTGTGTGACTGTTTGTAAGTGTTGTAACGCGTGCACAAATTCTATTTCTTTTAGTGTGTGCTGGTGCTGCTGCTGGTGCTGCTGCTGCTGCTGTTTGTTTGGCAGCTGAGTCTACCTGAGCCCAGCACACGCTCATCGCTCTCAGATAAAAGTTTGCTATAAACTGGAATGCAGAGCGCAAAGAGCAAGACAGAGCCACAGAGAGAGAGTTCTGTCAAAGAGCGGACTAGCGAGCACAAAGTAGAGTGTGAGAGAGATAATATTAAAGCATTCAGAATACCAGAATAATAAATTAATTAATTATAAATTTAAACAGCACCAAAAGCAAATGGCACATAAACTAAGTGCAGACGGAAGAGAGCAGAGTGGGAGAGTCGGAGAGTGCGAGAGTAGGAGCCCAAGAGAGAACGTGAGAGCGGCACTAGTCTAGCAGCAATCAAGCTCAGCTCCTGTGCAAAACACACAACTCGTGTGCGCGTCGTTTTTGCTCGGTTCGCTTCTCGTCCATTCGGCTTTGTCGCTGCGGCCCCGAGACTCGTAGCAGCTCCGCTGGCAGGCCAAGGAGCCAAAACGTTTTCGTGCGCTGCGCTGACAACATCCTCGCAGGACCAATAAGCGGACGGTGCGTTGAGCAGTAAAAAATTCTATGCCTGTGTGTGTGTGTGTGCAGAAACTTTTAATCGTGTGTGTTGAAAATTGATTGCACTTTCAAAAAATACAACAAAAACGTAGTCAAAAAAGCGGAACGGAATGAAGAGTTAAAGCGTATGACGATATGCAAAGCGAAATGGAAATTTCTGCCAGAAAATTGAAGGCAAACCCAAATTTTATATAATCAAGCAATAAAAATGACACAGCGCTTGCCTCTGCTTGTGTACATGTGAATGTGTGTGTGAGTGTTTGTGTGTGTTTGTGTATGTGAGTGCAGAAATGTTAATACCATTGTATTAAATGTGCTTCTGTATGTGTGTGTGAGTGTTTTTAGGTGTATGCATGTGTGCGTGTCTTCTCGTGCCTTTAGGCCTTTCATAAAGAGGTCAAAACGTTGCTTTCGTTTTTTACGCTTTTTGCAGTGTGCAAAGACAACAAAATTAACGGCCAGCCAAATAAAAGAAATTCGAAGAAGAATCCAAAATGTTGGCAACAATGTTCCGTTATTCCGTTATATTTCGGCACCGCCCCGCCTTTAGCTGCCGAATGATATAATAGTTGCCACAACTTGAGCAAGGCTCAAAAGAAGCATAGCTTTAACGGTAAACTGTAGCCGTTGAGTGCGTGTGTCAGAGAATGAGCGACAGAGAAAGAGTGAGAGAAATACAGAGCGATGGATAGGCAGAGGGAGAGAGTAGGCAAGCATAAGACCTCCTAATTGCACATTTTTATGGCATACTTTTAGCTGTCGCAATTAATGTTAAGCACAGTTATTTTTTGCGCTGAGCAAAGCTGAGCTCTGTACGAGAAAGAGAAAAATAACAGAATAAACGGCATTACGGCTTAGAAAACAGAAAAGCAGATTTATAATACGCAACCGAAGCGAAACGACAGAGGTGCACTTAAAGAAACTTGTGATGATGACTTCTGCAATTGTGTGCTCATTAAAGGGCATTAAATACAGTTCGACATTAAAAAAAGAGTTTACTTGATTATAAAAAATTTTAAATCAACCGACTTTCAAGATGAATAATTTGAAATATATTCAAATCTAACCAAATCGAATACTTGAGTCACCAAAGTGAAAAATACATTAACAATATTTACATCTAATTAACATCTTAAAAGTCATACTATGTAGAAGATAAATAAAAATTAAGTGAAATATTGCAAATTTAATAAAACATATTGCTAATATATAATATAAATTTTTTAAACTAATGAAAATGGGTTTTGTAAGACGACGTAAAAAGAATTTAAAGAAATATTTTTAAAACATTTTTAGCTTCTCTTCAAAAATATTAATTTTATATTCAGTTCTTTTATAGTATATGAACTGTTTATTTTTTTAATTCCTTTACTATCCTTGATTATATATTCATATACATGTATATAGCACAAGTAAATAATTTTTTTATAGATATTACTATTATAATCTAAAATTTTAAAGCAATAATGATTAAATGCGCTAAAAACTATGCTTTATAAAATGGGCTAAAAAGATTTAAAATTTATATATTTAAAAATACTTCAGCAGAAGTTGAAACAGATCTGAAATCATCATCATCTGAAGGTGTAATTATGTAAATGCAAAAGAAAAGCTAATTTCAAAATATATTTAGATATTAAAAGTAAGATGTTACGCAATTTGCAGCGAACCAAAATTTGACACAGCCCTAGAGAATCAAATGCCATAATTAATAATAGTGCCAGCAGAATCGAAATTCCTGCCTAAGCTTCGGCCTATAGCTAAAAATACAACCGAAAAGAAAGGAGAAAAAAACACACTAGCTGTAAAAAATGCGAGACTCAAAAGCACACACAAGCACATAGAGCGCGGCGGGTGGGGGTAGGACATTAGCGGCAGCTACTCAAAGCATAACAATGAACGTAACCGCACATAGAGCCCAGAGACAACCACAAGCAGCTACATAAAAAAATGAAGCAATGAGCGAGGGAGAGAGCGATAGAGAGGAGGAGGGAGAGGGGGTGGAGAGAGAGGATTGGGTGTGTATTTGTGTGTGCGTGTTACCTACTAAACTAAATGAAAGTAAAATTGTAAGCGTAAGCTAAAACAACAAACATAGCAGCCGCCGCAGCAGCAGCAGCAGCAGTAGCAGTAGTAGCGGCAGTAGCGCCAGCAGAAAACGAAAGCAATAACAGAAACGTGAGCAGCGATAAGAACGCTGAGATAAGCAGTAGAGCGTGTAAGCAGACAAAAAGAAAAAAAAAAACACGCACACAAAAAAAAACACAGCGAGGGCGAGAGAGAGTGTGAGAGTGAGAGCCGAAATGAGCGCGTGTGCATGTGCTGCGCTTGCAGAGAGCATGCAAATTGTCTAGTTAAACATAAGCTGGCGTGCAAAAACCGTTTGACTAACTTTAGCTGTTTATTGTCTGCTCTCTCTTTTTGCAGATTTAACAGCTCGTGCAAGTTCAATGTAAATGCGAAAATGTAAACAATACCAGCGCACGCGCAACAACAGAAACAACAACAGCAGTTATAATATAAAACACACTCTGCCATAAACTGGATCTGACTGCCTTCCAGCTGGGAGTCGTTGTCGTATCCCTTCCAGTGAGGCCTGCAGCACACGGCCAGCGACGTTAACAGCGCCACAGCAACGTCAGCAGTGCTGTCCTGCTAGTCGTGCTGTGTACTACACTGGCAAAACTCAGGGAAAATTTTCCACAAGCACACGAACACACACACACACGCCACACAGTCACACGCACACACGCACGCACACAGCGTTGCTTTACGTTGCCAAAAAAAGAGAAACGCAACACACACACGTACACATGGCCCGGCCAGGAGCCGTCATCGAATACGAACGCAACGTCAACGTAGTGGATATGCTGCGGCCAGCGTCAGCGCCAGCAGCAGCCGCCGCAACAGTAGCACCATCAACAACAGCAGCGAGTTGCTTGTCTAGTGCGTTGCTGTGTTAATTGTTATTTATGTATAGTAGTGTATATAAATTTGTGTGATATTGCAACAACAATGCAAAAGCATAGCAGCAAATAGCCGAAAACGAGCGAAGTACAGAAAGTTAGAGAGAGAGAGAGAGAAGGAGAAGGATAAAGAGGGGCAAAGAGAGAGAGAGAGAGAGAGAAGAGGGAGTGAGCGAACTGTTTTCGACAGCACAGCGTAATCAGAAATAGAAGAAAGCGATAAGAAAGCAAAGAATAAAGTTTCACCAAACACAAACAACGACAACTAACGGTTTTGCAACAACAAAAACAACAACATCAACAGGAACAAACAGCAACAGTAACAACATTCAACGGGTCCAATGTTGCAGCAAACAACATGCAGCAAACAACAATGGCAGCAGCATCAAGAAGAAGAAAAAGAACTAGAGCAACAACTACAAGAACAGCAACCACAGCTGCAGCAGCAGCAGCAGCCACAGCAGCCACAGCAGCAGCAGCACCAAGAACAACAGCAAACAGCTAAGGCTACTAGCTACAGCAACATAGTGCGCCTTGGCAACATGGGCCTTAGCAACATGCTGCCAGCCAGCAATAGCACAACAACAACGATAGATTTCAATAGCCGCCGGCGGCGTGGTCGCCTACGGGCTGCCCAACAATGTTGCCAACAAGTGCCAGCAACAAATGCAAATGTTGCGTATACACCACAACAACAAAAACAAAAACAACAACAACTACAAACGAAACAAACAAAACACCATGCAAAGCTTTTGTTATCAATAATGTGCGCGTACATTGTCGATTGTGTAAATATTTTAAAACGCTTAGTATTATTAACATTAACAACAACTACAACTGCAACTAACAAAATTAAGAACAACAATAGGCACGCCCGTGGGCGTGGTCAGCCGCTATGCTGCCTAATGCTGCTGCTGCTGCTCTTCTTCTGCAGCGCCCAGGCCCACAAGCCGAAGAGCGTGCACAAGCAACAACATCAGCAGCAAGAACATCAGCCGGCGCACAACAACGATGTCACGTTCAATAACATGGCCGACGTGCCGCCCACTTATCAAGTGAAATCATCGCAAACATCGAATGAGGACGAAGCGGAAATCCTTTATCAGTCCGCCGAAATGTTCGGCGAGGAGGAGGAGGACGACCTGGCTGATGGACGTGAACCTAGCGGCCGGCAGGTGAACGAGGATAATGCGGCCAACCCACGCGGTATCAATGGTGAGTGCAATCCAACCCTCAAGTAAGCCCTCTTATTTTTCAAAATCTCCCTTTACCGCTAAACCGCTTCCAACTGGTATGAATATTGGTGGATCATTAATATTAGGCCGCGCTAATAACTAAGTATTCCTTCTTTTTGGAATGACCCGTCAGCAGTGTTGTCTTCAAGAAATGTCTCTGTCAATTCTTAACCTTATTGATTATATTTTACATAGTTGCCTAATCAAGCTAGAATTTTCCAAATATGTTTCAAATCATATCGGAGAATTTAGTATGATTTCACTTGGACCAGTTATGTATTTAGCTAAGCAACTAATTAAGTTAGCAATTAGTAATCGAATCAGTTCACTCTGTCCTGAAGAATAGTCATGCAATCGCCCAAAGCATACATATTCACCAGTTCATGAGCTGAACATTCTATTGAACTAGCCCAGTGTACGAAGTTACGTTAGTGAACGATTAAATTGAATGTTTCGTTTACAAATGGAACTAATGAATTGATGAAAGATATAGCTTATGAACTATCAAAGCAAATGAGCTATTGAACGTGCTTATTGACTTTAATTAGAGTTCTCAACTCTACGTATACTATAACGTACGATACAAGATTGTATTAATGACATGTCCTTGAGCATGTCAACGGGCAAGACACCTTCGATGACATGTCACTTAGGTTCTCATGCAAGCGTGTGTCAAGATATTTGAAGACGTCACCAATAAGCATGTCAACAAGAGCACAATTTTCATCTGGAATACGTACACCCACTCCTACACTCCTATACACACACATGTACACACACACACACACTCGCGCGCTCAACAAACATGGCTTATGCGTGATTTGGCCTTTTGCCTGCGACTATGACTAATGGAATTTATATTTAAATGAGGCAGAAGGGCAGGGGAGGAGCTGTGGGGGACATTCGCTGTATAAGTGATTTATGCGACAGACGAAGTACAATTCAATCGAGGGCTTGGAAGGCAGACTCTGGTATTCCTCTCCCAGCAGAAAATCGAATTTGACTTGCATAGCTCACAATCCAAGAGCAAATAAAAAATACGCAAATGAAAATATGCGTTATATGGGGCGTATGTGTGATATGTGGGGATAATCATAAATTAAATCGAGCAAAGTGTATTTAAATATTTAAAAAACATCTCTGAGTTTGAATAGGGGAAGTCATAATAAAACATTTATACTCTGCTATTAAAGAGCAAAGTTCAAAGGAAAATACTTGTAGACTACGTTTAAGTGATTTTCAATAATTAGGTGAATTAATTTTTAATTCGAAAAAAAAAAGAGATTTTTATTCAAGTATATTCAAATGTATTTCAAGTAGAAATAGTAATATACCAAAATATTTATAATATATATATATGTAGCTTAGCTTGCGATATGAATTAAATAAATTAATATCATATAATAGTATTTTATAATTTTTGTATTCATTATTTGAGCAGCATTTATATTAGCAGTATATTATATCTTCATTAACAATTGGCCTGTGCTTAAAATAAGAATAAAGTACTTTTATTAAAATTATTTTGCAGTTACACATTGCGTATACGTTATATTAAGTATGCCCTGCAAGCCCATAAACTCGCGCATAAATTACGTATACGCAACGTCTGCAAGCATAAATAATTGAAGCGAAGTTTGAACAGCTGCTAGCACACGTGTACACACACACACACACACACACACACACACACACTCACACACACACACATAATACCTATACCCATACATACAAATATATATATTCCGAGCTACTCTCCAACCGAAGAACTGCATTTCTGCATTTGTTTTTTCGGTGCTTGGGGCTAAGTCAAGTTGGGCAAACCTCGTATTCACCTTTTGTTTGGCCAACTGCTGCCACATAGCGCAATTTGTATGCTACTTATTTTTGCTGTTGTTATTTTTTCTTTATTTATTTTTTATTTTTTATTTTCGGTTCCAACAACAATTAAACACGACGTGGCACAATGTTTGCCTAGGCGTGCGCACCCTGGAGTCATTTCTCATTTTAATGACTCAACCGACGCCGTCCCCCAGCCCAGCCCCGCCCATTTGCGTTGTGGACCCTACGTACATCCCTTTGCGGCCGTCTGTTTCGTTTTCTAACTGTCTGCTGCACACACACTCGCACATCGCTCGCTGGCAAGGGGCTGGCAACAGAAGAGAGGACTAAGACAACTAGCTGGCAGGCTGAATTCTCTAGATGCTATACGACTCTCAGACGCTCTATAGAGGCGACGAGATGGGCCTCATATTTGGTTTATGTCTGCACATTTTACTTTGGTCAGTCAACCAATTACTCAATGAGATTGAGAAGAAATTGAATTGTTCAACAGAAGAGTCCAATAACTATCATAGAAAAAATTAGTTTTATCTAATATTTTCTTCATCGATGATCGTTTTAGTTAAATATATCAGTCAATCTGTGCGTCAATTCGCTAGTCCATTAGGCAATCGTCTTATACGATATCTATATATATATATATTACATGGAAGCTTTAAAGCGACTTATATGTGGTCTTATTTATCTTTTACGATATAATTATGATAGCAATATTTTCAAAGACTACATTAATTTAAATAACTATAGCAATTACAATTACAACAATATTAATTATAATTACAATTATAAACCAAACCACAGATCAGTCAAATTTACTTTCGCTATTTGGACTAATATTATACATGAATATATGACTATATTATAATTGTTTACAAATTGTTAAAACTTGCTGAAACTACTATTAGGTGAATATATATATTTATTGCATATATACAGATATTAGCTAAATGTGCCTCAATGGCTCGTTACGCTCTTATGTGACCTCATGCAGGGACAGGGTAGCAACAACACACCCTATATTTCCCTCACACACCCATACACACACACACATGCACATGAAACTAAAAAAACATTGTGCTGTGTGCTTTGGGGCGCAAATTGCAGTTGAGCTGCAACCGCAAAGCGACAGCAAATGCAACAACAGCAAGCAAAGCAGAACAGAAACCAAAACAGAAACAACAACAACAACTGCAGCAACAACGACAAGGACTCGTTCGCTGTAGTCTGTAAATCAAGCTTTAAAATTAACGCAGATTGCCGGAACAAGCGACGCTACGAGCAATTAACATGAAACCAAAAACCAGTCACAGAAAATGTAAAAAAAAGTGGAAAAAATAGCGAGTCAAACAAAAAGAAAACAGCGCCGAACATAACTCAAACACACGAAAATAGAGAACAAGAGAGAGAGAGAGAGAGATGTGGAGGTAGGGAGAGTGGGCGAATGTAGGTGCATGTGTGCAAACAGCAACGTCCATAATAAAAGGTTCAAATAAATGGCTTACTTCAAAAAGAAAAACAAAATCAAAAATGTGCTAAGGACTACTTCGCTTAATGTACCAAAATATATACCACTATATATATAGGTATATGTTAACTCTGAAAGCTAGAAAAAAATATAAAATAATTTTAATAATATTAATAGTCACAGTTTCGTCCTTTCTTATCTTACATGTCTTTAGAAAATAGAGTATGCCACTGATTACGTCCAGCACTGTATACCCCAAGCATACGTATAAGCATCTGTATGTGTGCACATGTGTGCACTTGTGTGTGTGTGTGTATATAGAAATAAATGTGCATTGGATTGCTCGCAACGACCTTTGTTCGAAATGTTCGTGTCACTCTCTCTGTGTGTGTGTGTGTATTTGTGTGTGTGTGCTTAGCTTTGCCTTGCTTTTGGCTTTTCTATTTTACCATCGACCCAAATTGCGCGCGCTGCTATAATAAAAAAAAAACAGCAACAACAACACACAGGCACACAGCCCACTTGTGTGTGTGCGTATGTATATGTATGTGTTATGTACTCGCACGCTAACGTGACTGGCAACGACGCGACGTTTGTTGCGGGTGGCGAAAACCGAAGAAGAAGAAGAAGAAGAAGAAGAGGCAGCAGCAGCAGAAGCAGAAGAAGCAAAAATCCACCAAAAAGGTTCGCAAAAGACCTCGACCCAAACGGCAGGCGGTCAAAAAAAAACATATATTTTTATATATACATTTATAAAGAAAAGGAAACAGAAAAAAGAACACACAAAAGGAAAATATTAAACATAAGTATTTAAAAGGCAGAAAAAAACCAAACAGAAAGGATAGCGTGAGAGAGAAAATAATGATTGAGCCGCTAATGTGAAAATGTGGGAAAAGCGCAAGGAAAAGCCGAGCCAAACAGACGGCAACGAAAATTTAAATCGATAAATCAAAATGCCAGCAACAACAGCAAAAGGCTGGCAAGGACGTGCACGGCTTGCACGCCACACACATCTATACCCAAAGGGATGTGTGTGTGTGTGTGTGTGTGTGTGTGGGTGGGTGCCTTGTGGGTGGCAGGAAGTCGCTTTGCGGCGCTGAGGACAAATGACAACATTTGGCCGACTTTTAATTATTGACATTCCCACTTTTGCTCTTTTGCTTACTTTGAGGCCAATCTAATTGGCAGTGCGACCGTCAGTGTGTCAGCTTAGCCAGAGTTGTCGGCTGTGTTTGTAGTAAATGGGGTAATGGGCTAATTCAGGGTTACGCACATGGCAAATCTCAAGTTTACTTTGGCAAGTGATAATATTTGGATAGCATTGTAGTAAAATATAGGAGGTCATCAGAGTAGACGTGGTAAGTTAAATATGCCATGCACTTTAACATGCACTCGTATGTATTTCCACTTCGTGTTTTATAATCTGCTGAATAATATAATGGAAAGCCCTTTGTTTTGTTTATATGTTAGGTCTTTTAGGACTTTCATGAAACCCTTTTGAATGACTTGTGAGCGGGCCTGTAATGCAGTGTATACATCTTAGATTTAGACTTAATTATTCAGTATTCTACTCTATTCCACAGTAGTTCATTGGATTCCCCTGCGGTAAAGAGGATGTCTTCTTTTTAGCCTTTGCAGTCAGAGTAGACTCAAGCTGTCAGTCTATACGCGTATCTTGAGCTGCTTTGAGAGTCACCTTAAGTATCTTAAGATTACAAAAAAATCTAAAATTGTCTTTTGCAAATCCCTATTCTATATATGAGAGCTATGCTGTTCCTATTACTTTCCAATGATTTCCCATAGCTTTAATATCTACTAAAATTCATTTCAATAAAGTTTTAATTTTAACAAACAAAGAAAAAACAAATATAAATAACATATAATCATTTTTAAATGGAAGCTAATAGCCAAAGTCATTAATTATATGGGCACGTTAAAGTTGTCGTTGCCTTTACTGTTCTAGAAGGCGCTAAATAAACTTTAAAAGTCGATCGCCGGCACCTAGCCAGAGTTGCCAGCTGTAGGTGCGCGTTAAATTTAACACCAACTTGAACGTGACTTTGTTTCCATACCAGTCTTTAGACACTCATGTGAGTCAGCAGGAGCTTCAGTTGTCGAACTCTACGGGTTATTCCAATCCCAATCTTAGCTAATGCGTTATCTTAAAACAGCAGCTGCTTAACAGGATGAGTCATATATGTATACATATGTATATACATATATACATACATATACATATACATATGTATATACATATATACATATATGTGCATCTTTCTCTGTCTCTTTCGCTCTCCCACATGCCCTGGGACTTAACTGTAATACGTAATTCATTTCGAAAGTTTTGCTAAAACAGGTTGCTCAACACGAATTCAATTTAAGCGCAGCAATACTAAACGGAAAATGCAATCAAAATGTTTATTTAACAATTTAATTTGAATCAATTTAATATGTACACTAATCCCATTTGAACACTAATTAATCTGCCGGCAATAAGTTTGCAATTATTTATGGCATCTGCTTTAATTAGGCCCTAAACTAATAATTGATGGCAAATGTTATTCAGCTGTGAATTGCGTTCAGTGTAAGTGCATTTAATTATAAAATTGTAAATTGGCTGTAAGCTAAATTTAAATGCGCTTTTAAGTGCATGGGCTATAATTACTAATTTTGTAAAGGGTATTTCGAATATAAATCATATTTTTAGTAACTTTACTTAGGGAATGAGCTGTCGGAAAATCAGGCAAATTAGCATTTATTTCAGTACAATGATTTTCCTTTTTTAGAAACTGTTTGTCAGTATATAAAAGCAATTATTATAAATATTTAATATTTGTAAGGAATAAGAATAATTATTATTATTTTGATATATTTTGTTATTCATCAAAAGATGTATTAATGTAAATCTAAACCTTTAATAATGATGAATAGTTGAGCACTTAGCGGATCTTTGTGGCAAGAAAAAATACCCATGTTGACTCAGAGAATGGGGCAGCTGGTCTAGTGATTGCTAATTTGTAGTGGACTTTCCGAAAGGTTTCACCGCGAAAATCTGTAACTATTTAAAAATATTAATATATGAGTCTTTCGAATATGAAATTGATATTAGCGAGTAGAAAAATAATAATAAATGGGTATTACGACTATGAAATTGAGAATGATGAGTTGTCTAAGTGGGCCAGTCATAATATGCCTTTCCCTGAGAAACTTACTCAGCCAAATTGAAAACTTATGCAGCGAAAACTTTGTGCTTGCTAGGAGAATAAAATATGCAGACGCGCCATAAATTATTTGAGAGCCTTGCCAGGCACTCTTGAGACATCCTTTTTCCTTTTTAAATTTTTGCCCATCTCGCCATAATTTTGGCACTTTCTAGACCACATGGAGAAAGCTTAGCTCTTAACTATTTATGAGCTGGCCCCGAGCAGCAAGGAGCGAAGCCTTCAGCCTGATTAGCTACATAGTGTTGTTGTTGTGGGAAAACTTTTTACAATAAGTTGAAAAGTGTGCAAATGTTGTGAAAATGTGGGCTCGAGGGCTTAGCACTTGTTCATGCGGTGAAAAGAGTATATTGGGTGTGTGCCCGTATCGCTATTGAATTCAAATATTTACACGCTGACACCACAACCAGATAGACATGTCACAGCTGCTTACAGTTGGTGGGGGCAATTTTTGACACTTGGTTTGTTGTTGACCTCCTTGACAGATATATACACAAATGACAATCCAAAATCACAAGCTTTAAGTTGCTCTAGATATAGACCTGCAAAGTATATAGCGAGCCCCGTTAATCTCATGAACTACAAAGTCTACAGACTTGAAGTTGAAAATACATACTTTTGTATAATTTTATATTATAAATATATTAAACACAAGCCTTTTAATTTGTTATCGATAATAATCGATATTTCCTATTTCAATCGATAATAATAGCTGAAGATTTCAATTGCTTAAACAGATAATAAAGCAGAGAAGAAACATGGGTTTTTGCACATTATGCTCTTATTATAAGTACTGTAGGAATATACACCTAGAATCGATGAGATTCCATTAAATACTCGTGTAAAGGATGGCAAGAATGATGGAAACAGCACCTCTGCGCAATGTCTTCAGGGCATCTCGTAGTCGGGCACTCCCAACTAGGGCACACTCTCTTGCTTTTTGCATTTTGCAGGTGGTCCTGATCTAACCTTCATCAGAGCTCTTTCGTTCTGTCGTAACTGCCAACTCATAAAGTTGATGTGGCTAGGCTTAAGTGGCACTCGTTCAACGTTGCCAGATTGGCAGTTGCCACAGTTTTTGCTGCATTGATTCAACAGCACACTTGACAACCCTGGCGGCGGGGTTGGAGGCGGGGCGGGTAACCCACATAGCATATTCCCCAAGCGCTTTCAATTTGCATGTGCAGCGCAGGTTCCGTTTCCATTTCGTTCCACCTGCCCCATTCTAATTCGCTGGGCTAATCGATTCGCCAGGCGCTGCTTACCTTGAAACTTGCCGCCGTGCCAAAGCGCGCTGTCTCTCCTGATAAATTAGCAGCTGCTTCACAAAGCGTGAAATCATGTGGCCACACACACCCTCACACACCCTCACACACCCTCACACACCCTCACACACACACAGACACACTTACACACCGCGGTGTGTAGCTTAGCTGCTCCTTTGCGCCAATCTTCCGCCCTACCCATAATGAACTTCCGGTCCAATGGCGTCGGCTTCGCGTAATTTTGTGCGTTTGTTCAGCCGTGATTTATGTACATTGATGACGTCGCAGAAAAATGAAAAAAAAAGAAAACAAGAAACAGATAAAACGAAAGAGCAAACTCTTTCATTTTTTTGCTGCCAGTATATGAGCTGACTTTTGATTTTCTTATCTTGCAGCATATATTTCAGCCGAACTTAACCCATTGAAACGCATTCTTTTTGCACTCTTAAGAGAACAAAACCAACTATATGTATAGAGTTATATATATATGCACATCAGTCCGCCATAAATCGATAATAATCAATCTGTGCTCTCAATGTGGTTAGTCAATGATATATACTTGTTTTCCTACAGCTAGCAACGTGGTAATGCGTTAATTTATATACCTTCTCTTGATTCATAAATCAGCTAAACGTGGGGCTAAGCGCAAAAAAAAGTAAAATGAAAAAAATAAATAAATAAAAACAATTTAAAACCCTCAAATTGGGAGTTTACGACTAAGAAATTCCATATCAAAACTATACATTTTACTAAATCAATTTTCGTATTCAGCTGTTCTAAGATTGATTTCTTTTTATAAATTATATTTCCATTTACTATTTACTACTACTGCCGCACTCTTTCATCATTCATATAGCAACCTAGTGTTATAAAACAACGATCTTTGCTTCTCACTTTTAAAATATATAATTATAATTCTTTGATTTGAATAGATATTCCGATTTTATATTGACGAGTAATATTATAATATATATGTATATAATATTATAATATATATATAATATATTAAAATATATATAATATACAATTTTCTAATGTTATATTAATATATAAATTTTAAATTTTTTTTTTTTTTTTTTTTTTTCATATGCAATCTGTCTTATACTAAACAATAAGCAAATTTTTTAACAATAAGAAATATATAAATGACAAAATTTTAATGTCTGAATCAACCTATCACTCAATACTCATTACTCATTGAGTATATATATACTTCCGGATTTATAAAGATGCTAGCATCTGTCTATCACAAAATCAATATACCTTAGGTTTATGTCTTGCTTCAACTTAGGGTATTAATACAGCGTTGACCTTCATAAATATGCTCAAATTAAATATGTTTGTTTTATATAAAGTATTATGAAAGCTGTTTAGAATGAAATCATATAACTAAATTTTTAAAATATTTTATGTAAAGTGTGAATCAGTCAGACTCAAAGAGAGAGATAGAGATAGAAAGAGAGAGAGAGAGAGAGAGAGAGAGAGAGAGAGAGAGAGAGAGACGTGATATAAATATGTTTTTGTATAACTTCTCTAATCTTGACATTTTCTTGGGTCGAACCCATACAATTCTATGTACATCTCTTCAAGAAACCTTATCATACATAGCTTATAGCTACGGGGTATACATACATACTTTATATGCCAACTACGTGCTTTAACGCATTTTGCATGTCATTTATTTTACAAAGTTGATAATTATGACACGCATAGCGCTATTCATATAGAATACATATATGTCTTTGTATATTTGTAGACAAAAGAAAATGTTTAAATTATTATAAAGAAAAATCTTTGATCGTTATAGAACTCATAAACAATTATTAGCCGTTGTCTTGAGCAATAATTGAACACAATTATTTTTACTTAAACTTCGAATTTTATTAATTTAAAGAAGAAGATGAAAAAGAAATTTAAATAATTCAATTTGTGTAAAAAATTTACATATATGCGTATATTTATTTAGATTAAATATTTTAAGATAAAAATTTTAATGTTTTATTTAATACTAAATTTCTTTTGTTGCATAAAAATAATCTTGTTAACACATTAGTGGCGTATTTTAATAACAAATTCTTCACATTGGCACATAACATTATATATAAAGATATATAAATATATATATATATATATATATATATATATATATATATATATATATATATATATATATATATATATATATATATATATATATATATATATATATATATATATATATATATATATATATATATATATATATATCTACATTTATATATATATATCTACATTTATGGTGACTCTTTCCTCTCACTTAGTCAGCCGATTCCAGGCGCTGTCGTAACGTTCCGCTTCGAAAAAATTACACAGGGTTTGTGGCAGTTGCTTGCGCTGTGCCTCATTGCCTTGTATGCGTGGAGGTGTGTAAGTGGGCGTGGCTGCAGCTGCTGCTGCTGCAACTCCAGTTGCTGCTGCTGCTGCAGTAGTTGAGATGCTCTTAATGGACTCCACTGGCGCCTCCTGCGCCTGACCTGTGACCTGAGTGTGCCATTCGTAGGTAAGAGGAGGCGCCTTGACTGCTGGCTGCCTCAGCTGAATTGTGGCACGGCTGACGAACAGCTTTGGAATTGCTGATGTTGCTGTTGCGGTTGCTGCTGCCATCTGAGCGACTCGAGCTTCAATTTGGAACTGTTTTGGCGAATTGCGAATGCGTCTTTTGTTCTCCAGTTAGTGAGAGTCAACGCATGACGCATAGCTTGAACGAGTATCTCTCTCTCTCTCTCTCTCTCTCTCTGCGTCTCTCTGTAACTCTCTCTCTCTCTATATATATATATATATATATATCTTTCTTTCTCTATCTATCTGTTGTTGTGTTTGTGTGTCGGTGTGTGGGTGTGCACCGTTTGCTCTAGAAGATTTCTGAGCTGATGATCAATTGGATTGCATGCGGTTAGGCAAATTGAGATTGTGGCATTTTGGCACTTGAAACTGGTTTCCAGCAATTGTCCGCCAATTTATGGCTACAACTGATGGCAGACAGAGAGGTAGACAGAGAATCAGGCACGCGCCCACATGCAACCAAATGTGAGCTAACAAAAGGAGAACAAAAGCAATTAACAGCAAAATAAACAAGTTGAAAATAAACAAGCCTCAGAAGTTTTGCAAAAGTTGTTGCTCAACTCGAGACGTTCAGGCACTTCGAAGTTATATTCTTAATACACTTAGAGCGGGTATTCTGCTTGCTGGCAAGAGTTAAGAAACGTCTAGATAAAGATGACTTTCAGACTATATAGCCAACAATTTTCTTACTATTTTATCATTTTTAAGTCAACTGTAAGTTGCAATATACAATTAAGCTTCTAGAATACACAATAGTCAATTTGTAGACTGATCTAATTATTTTTTAAAATCTTGTAATAATATTATAATATATATATAATATATTATATTTTCTCTTATTGTATCAAGTTATACATATATATACATTAATATTATATTTAATTATTTTTGTTGTATATGTATATATATACAATAGATAAGCATTCCTCTTTGTTTTGTCAACACTTTTAATGTATATAATTACTTGTTAATTATAATTATCGCAATTTTAAGTGTTTATGAAAATGTAAGATTCATTCCCTATTCCGCATTACTCATTATTTAACTGTCTTCGCACAAAGTCTATGATAAACATTTGTTTAGTATTTTATCAACGATTCTATTTATATGCGCTTCCTCCTCGCTCGATCTACGTTCCCTATAGAGCGATGAATTAACACATAGCATATCATTTTTTCTCAAATGATAAGCTGAGTGAATTTTGTTTTTTATGAGAGCTTAAGTTTAATTTGAGATTCTTAATGGATTTCTTGAGATGTATGTAGATAGTAAGGAAAGTAAGGAGAGTACTAAATAGTCAAAATATAGTTTATATAGAATGAATTCCTTAACATTGTTAGGTCATTTATTAGATAATCAAATTAAAGGTTTGCAATATTAAACTTATAGTCAATTGGTTAATTTAAATAAAATTGCATTAAATAATTTATATTTCTAGTCTATAATACCTAGAAAAATATTACATAATTTACAAGCTCATACCATACCATATTTCTTTTATACTTTATATATTATATGTATATAGTTATTAAAGTTATTAATTAACATAATTTAGTATATAGTGGAAGATAACTTGTTTTTTGTTTAGCTTCTAAGCCAGCTACATGGATTACTTCCTTATTATTTTGCCAGTCTTCCGTCAGTCAGCCTAGCGTTACACTTAGTCATAAATGTAGTCATACTTGTATATTATGAGCACATAATTTCTCGATGATCTGGTTTGATATTCAAAGCATTGTCCCCCGTAGCTAACTGTAGTCGAGTCAATTTCACGCCCACATCCAAACAAAATACAAATTATCTTACCTGTGGAGTAAAAACATGTAAACATGCGCAATACTATTCGTTGATGGGTGAGCAAATACCCTAGAAGTGAAGAAATTTAAATATAATAATCGAATTTGATAATTAATAACGTCGAAATCAGTTTAGGTAGAAATATTACAGAGTTTTTTCTATCAAAATTTTAAAGATATGCAAAAAACAATTAAAGAATTCTCTTTCGTTGATTAAACTCCCGTTAAAGCTAAAAGTCGATAGGTAACAAACCAAGGCGAATTATACAGATCTACAGTAAATGCTGCAATCGTCATTCATTAGGCATTTGGCAGGTGATTCATTTGAAGCATTGAATAATAGCGCACGTTCCTCAGTTGAGTGTTATTTAAAACTGATTTGGGGGCGAGTTGGGAATGAGGCGATGGTTGCCTGCAATACCTTCTGAAAGCTGGGTTAACCGCTGTGCACTTGAAAGTGTGTGTGTGTGGGTGTGGATGGGTGGGTTCGTTGGGTGTGTATAGCCCGTTAGCCGCATGCAAATTACAAGTGAGCCCGATTCTCAAGAGAAGCCGAGAAACCGGTTTTATATACTAGCACTATTCGAGCTCTTGGTTGACCGAGGCCCCACTCGCAGTGAGTCAACAATGAGGCGACGATCCGACTCAATTTTAAACCAAGAACAAAGTATAAATACGATGAAACAATGCCACAACATAATCGACCCTCGGTTTGATAAACAAATTGCTCTTATTCAAAAAAGAATAATAAAACTCCAGACTGTATTATGAAAAGCGAAAGCTTTTTTTTTTTGCTTTGTGCAGCCTAAGTGACAAATCGGTCAAAGAACAGTGACTTAGACAGTATCCAACTACATATGTTAGACCAATCCATACCCTGTAAGCAATTTGATCAATTAATTTTGCATGTAGATAATATTATATAAAGAATTTAATTTGACCCCAAGCTTAACGTTTATATATATATATATATATATATATATATATATATATATATATATATATATATATATATATATATATATATATATATATATATATATATATATATATATATATATATATTATAATATAATATTAAATAATCTCATTTATTAGCTTCAATCTTTTTACAAAATATATACAAACACCGATTGTTATACCCTTTCATCAACAGCTAAGAAGTATAGGGTGTGTGAAATGACATGAATCAGTCAAGAATCTGTGTTTTTTGCTCCAGGCGATTAAAAACGCGCCGATTATTTGCTTAGCACACGCGCCAAAACGATTGCTCATACAAAAAGAAAAAGAAAAACACCGCAAATTAATGATAAACATTAACATTTGCCATTATCGACTCCAATTGAGAAGTTGCATTTGTTGCTGCTGCTGTTGTTGCAATTGTAGTCGCGATTTGCTAATTGTTGCAAAATGTGCTGCATAATTTTGCGGTTAATTGCCACGGCAAATCGCGCGCTTCTCAAAAGGTGCCGACTACGAAGCGTTTTAACATCGATTTGCACGCGTTTATCTTCTTTTTCATCCAGCAAAAAGGTCGTGCTATTAAATTGTGGATGTGTAATTGGGGAATTGTAACCGTAGCGTTACTCACCTGATGCGCAATGTGTACTTATACCTGCCAGATATATGTACTGTAATATAGGTATTTATGTTTTTATAATGTTGCCTCTAAGTGTCTTGGGAGCGATTTCTCTGTGTTAGCTAAAGGTCAGACTTCCTCAACTATTCGCAATGACAAATTCGGCACGTTCGTTGAATATTTATTTAGCCAGCTTTCAGGCATTCGACTAATTCTAGGTTTTTTAGTATTTATTTTATCTTATTTATAAAATTAGATTTCGTCGAGTTTCTAAAAGTCCATGAGCTATTTATATTTATATAGATAATAACTTTAATCATATGAATGTACTGATGAGAATTCGTTTACTTTCAATGAAGTAGCAGTAAAACTCACATAGATCTTAAAATTCTTTAATCCTAGTCAAACTTTCTAGCTATACTCAGGGCGATGGTTCAGAATATTTTATATTTCTCAAATCTCTTTGGAGTATAAGAGACTGGATAATAAATTTTGAAATTAATATACAGGAATGCTAACGGTAATTATAGTGTCGACAATGATCGATCACACTATCGATAGTATCGATAAACAACAATGCTTGCGATAGATCAGTAGATTTTGTTCGATGATCCGTTAGCGTAAAAATAAATTTATTTGTCTCTCGCGTTGTGCGAAAAATAAAATATGTGCCTAATAAGTCCTACAAAATGAAATCATTTACTTTTTAATAACAAACTCTGTATTTTAGTAGAAATGAGGAGCTTAATAATTTAGTTTTATCATAAAATATTTTGAGAATCAAATTTCTGTTTTGTTTATCATGATTTATTTGATAAAAAAATCATGAAAATCTAAAAACAAAATTGTTCTTCGTAAAATTAATTGGAACCACTATATATGGCTCTTATAGCTCTACTGTTTACCGACCTTCTCCTTCATAAGCTGTTTTTGATCTTAAGACTGAGCCTAACTATTAATTATATTAGTTCTCATTAAAGTCAAGTACATAAGTATATGATTCTTATAATATTTCATTCTTATCACTGGGATATTGACCGCTATTTTAAGAGCCCACACTTGGCCCTGCTGATGATAATCAAAAGCAATTATGATTTTGATAATGCTTATACTTATGAAAATTAATAATGAATTGTTCTTTTTCTTTGTTTGCAGACTCGCTAACCGACAGTTCAAACACCACGAAAACGCCATTATTTCCAAAGGATTTATTCACGAAAGAACAGCTCGAGAACGGCGCTGTCATCCTGCACATTATCGGTGTTATTTACATGTTTGTGGCGCTGGCAATTGTCTGCGATGAATTCTTCGTGCCTTCCCTTGACGTAATCATTGAAAAGCTCGGCATTACGGACGATGTGGCCGGCGCGACTTTTATGGCGGCAGGTGGCAGTGCCCCGGAGCTCTTCACGAGTGTTATTGGCGTTTTCGTGTCGTTCGACGATGTTGGCATTGGTACGATTGTGGGATCGGCGGTCTTCAACATCCTTTTCGTCATTGGAATGTGTGCGCTGTTCTCGCGAACGGTCCTCTCGCTGACCTGGTGGCCTCTGTTTCGCGACTGCTCATTCTACAGCATCAGCCTGCTGGTGCTGATCTATTTCTTTCGCGACAATCGCATCTTCTGGTGGGAGGCGCTCATCCTATTTACCATATATATTGCCTATGTGACCTTCATGAAGTGGAACGTGCAGGTGGAGCATTGCGTCAAGAAGATGATTACCAAAAACAAGGTGACTCGCGTCCGAAGTACTGATCAACTTATGCCTGCAGTAAGTAGTTGGGAAGTTTTTTTGCAAAATCAAAAATCAAAATGAAAAAAAAATACTAAAAAATTTGTAATCAAAAAAGTCGTTTAAGAGAAAGCGAAATTGCGAAATGTCTGCAAAATCCTTTGCCAGGAATATGAATTTTTCGTTACTTAAATGCCTTTTCGTTTCTCGTTTGAATTCTCGTTTGCTTTGGCCTAGTTATTTTCCATGCATTTTTTAAAAGAATGGGACTAAACAGTCGAACAGGTGTCTGCTAGCTACTATGACTAAGGGCATACGAACGAGAGACTGCAGTCTTATATACACAATACATTTGATAACTGCATGACTAACACCTTATTTAGCTTTGGCTTGGCATTGGAATCCACTTGATGCTGATGCTGATGCTGATCATGATGATGAGTTGACAATAATTGAATTTCACCTTTGAGTTTTAACTCAAAAAATATGAATTGAGTGTAAGTTGTTGTTGATTATTTTCGTGAAACCAGCTCCGGGAACTGAAAGCGATCAATGCCTGTCAGGGTCAACCAGAGAGAAAGAGACTGAGCGAGAGAGGGACAGAGAGACTGCAAGTCAGACATGAAAAAAATTGTTAGCCAATTTCATGACATTACTAAAATAAGTTAGCTCATGCTAAATGACGCATAGTAATATGGTATTAACCAACACTGGTCGACTGTTTAGTCTTTTGTTTAGCTTATCTCATTCTGAAAACTATCTAGCTACATATATGCTTTTCTATCATTAATTTAAGCCTATCTCTAGCTCTTAACTATTCTTCAGTTTCATAGCGCTTAGCTTCTTTTAGTATTTTCTCTTTTTATTTTGTCTCTTTCCAACACTTTCTCATCTGCTATGCCTCTTACGACTTATTTAATCATACTGACACATTTAGACACACATACATACACACACACCCACACACAAATACACAAACACAGCAGCTGTCACACTCACACCCACACCCACACACATCAACCACTTTGAATGCAGCCAATCGCAACTGTGCACACGCACACACACACACGCTCGCACAGCTTGAACTTGAATTTGATCTGAACTTGATTCTGGATTCTAGCTTGATTTCTCTCACTCGCTCACGCATGTGCTCAACATTTTTGGGCTCTTTATTAGCTGCACATCCACATCATAAATCTAAATTTTATCTTTTGATCAAACACAAACGAACAGAACATAAAATGGCTCCACTTAAAGCGACTCCAACAAAATGGCGCAAGTATTTGCATCATTTTTTAAGACTCGAGAATATGTTGAATATTTACTCATTCTCTCGCATAATTCTTTTGCTAAAACTGCTGCTGATAATAAACATACTTCTTACTCCCCGCTTAACAAATTCTTAACTAATATAATCCCAACAGAATTTAGAATTTAGAATGATATTCCATAAAAATATCTTTAAAATAAATTTTGTTTTCATTTTCTTCTTAATAATATCACATAGACAGTTTCAATCGATCTTTTTTAAAACTCTTTTTGTAGTTAGTAAATCTTAATAGCCAATCAAACATATTTTTGTTGAATTCATCCGAAAAACCCTCGTAAGAAAGCAGTTCATAGTAAGCGTATTTTATAGAACAATAGTCAATAAGATTTATAAAACAATGCTAAGATTGGATGTACTTGACTTCGATTTCACAAATTATTTCATTTATTAATATATATTTGGAGGACCTATGGATGGACATCAGTCGGTGCCCTTTTGAGTGATAAGTAGTTTGAGTACAGCACTGGTCCATCAACGAAATCCATATTCTGGGTAGATTTGCCGCTCTTAAACTCATTGGATTGTAGCTGAGCCGAGGATAACGGGATCGGTGCTTTACGTTTTAAGCTGTTTGAGTATGATAAAGTAGCTGGCGGTCCATCGACGGCATCCAGATTCTTGTAGCATTTACCTTCTTTGAGCTGCAGGTCCACCTCGGCCTTGGTCTTTTTCAATTTGTGCCACAGTATCAGATCGAAGGACTGGAAATCAATGAATATGTATCTGATGATACGATAGAGAACTAGGTAGCCAACAATTAGGTATAACGCTTGGTCCGAATGCTCAAAGAAGTAATCGAATGGCTTATCTTTGACATCAATCTTGAACCAGACCAAAAGTAAAGGCACAAACAGGACCCAATAGGCGACTATTGCACACACTTCCACAATTTGCTTGCCAAACATTTTTGCATCTAACGCCCGAACAGCTTGCTCCCAGTTATACGACTGATCCAAGTGTATCGGAAGCAATAGCTTCTATATCGTGTATGTAGTCAATGTGGGTTGATCGATACGAATTAGCGATAAGTCTAAAATAAACTCTAGCTACGATCAGTGGGGTGAGCAAGATTATTCATGCTTCTTATGACCCATCAAGCAATTGTATTATTATACAAAAATAAATATTTCTTATGGTGAACAGTTTCATTGTAAGAGACTCTATAAGAAATAGCTTTTCATATCTTTCAAGATCTACATATTTATTTCGATTTGTAGGATATTTTAATTTTTACAATTCAGAGCAATTTCCATATCGTACTTCATAAAAGCTTTACAATTTTCTTTTCGTTTTAATAATTTTATACATATTTAAAATAATAAATAAATAATTATGGTTGAATGACACAAACTTAGACATGATTGTTGCTCTGTTCATAGGGGGGAGGCGGCGGTCTGCTATGCTCACACTTGTTGTTCAACTGATGAACCCCTTTGGGTGGGTATGGCACTGGTTGTTGAATAACGCCATAAGTCTCCACATTTTCCACTTCCAAAATGACTGGAGTGTTCAATTGCTCCAGCTCTGTCATTTGCGGAGAATTTGCATCGTAATATTGTCGCTCTTGATTGATCATATTCGATGATGCGGGATTATGGGTGACCCAAATTTTCATTGAGTACGTTTTGAGCTTTAAATAAACGAGCACAACAATTATATACACGACCAGATAACAGGCGGCCAATCCCAGCACCATGGCACAAATATCTTTAATCGATGAAAAGAGTTGACTGTCATCCCATTTAATCCATCCCCACTGAACGCATTTCCATACTATCAAGGGCGCTAGGACAAACCAGTAAAAAATGAAAGTGAAGATCTCCACAATTGTTTTCTGTATCATTTTTTCACGTCGATCTTGCTCAGCGTTGCACGTGAGCTGCACTCGGGTTCACTTACACAACTAAATGCTTGCGTTTATTTAAATTTATTTCCTTAAGCTTGAGCTTGTAAAGTGCGATTACTCAATTTATGGTTAATGCCCTCAATACAATGACTAATAACTGCTGAAAATAACTCATAGAATGACCATAAACTATTTAAATAATTGTTGCTGCATATTGCTTTATTGTTCTTATAAAAATTTTTTTAGGAAATTGATACAAGCGCAATTCAGAACCAGTTCTTCATCTTGGTTATTATAGTTCGCTTCTCCACCCCATGTAGAGCATCCGAGTCAACCTTATTTTTGGATATCTTGTCATTCCTCTTATACTTTTGTTTCAAATTTTCCAATTTGGACTTTTCGAACTTTTTGAGTTTTTTATAAGCATACATTACGATCCGATAAAATCCTACGAAGAACAGAATATCCAATATCACGAAGACAAATACAGCAACAATAGTGTTATCCAGATTTAATGCATCAAAATATATCCACTGCTTTTCCTTAAACTTCAAATACATATAGGGCGTAAAGTTAAACCAATAGGCGAGCACAACAAATATTTCTAAAAACTTTTTCTCAAACATCTTTGAAGCTTGCTTTACAGTAGAGCGAATGCTTAGAACTGATTAAATGAAACGAAGCTCAAGTAATTATAAAAGCTATTAATAATTGTGACTTCAACAAAACAATAAATAATTCCGTGCGGCGATTGCGGTTACTTTGACTTTTATAAATATATTCTTATTATGGTGTTGGATCTGCGATAGCTTCTACTTCTTAAAAATATGTAAAAGATTAAGTAACCAACCAGTCGAATCACCCATTCACGGTCAAAAAACAGTTAAATCTTCTTCAAGTGTAAAGGAGTCAGGCTAAACCGACAACATTTCCAGAACTTTGGAAAATATAGTTTATTCCCCAGTAGGCATTGATACATACCAAATTTTGAGGCTAGGAGTCCGTAACTATTTAAAATATATAGTACATGCATATAGGATTGTCAACAGTAACACAATAATCAACATTCAAAGTTTTTAGCCTTAAAAAAATTAAAGAAAAATTTTGACAATATATTTGTTTTTTTTTTTTGACATAAAATTTTTTTTTTTTATTTATTACATTTCTTTAACAAATACAATAAATAAAAAATTAGTTCGAATCCCTCTCGGATCTTAGATATTACATTCCGTTTCTTATCTTAATGCGGATTATACTTATATTGTGCTTCAATATCCACTTTATCAGACTTATCAGATTTATACTTTGCATGCATTTTTTCTAACTTTCTCTTGTAGAGTTTCTCCAATTCCTTAAAGGCATACATTACAAGCCGGTAGAACATTACATATGCTATAATATCCAGTAGTATGAATATGAGCACAGGCATTAACGTGCTTCCCAGCTGACCAAAGTTTAATCTCAAATAGTTCTTGTTTGTAAAAACTTTATATATGAAGGGCGTAAAGTGTAGCCAATATAAGATTACAATAAATAATTCTATAAACTTTTTCTCAAACATGTTTGAAACTTGCTTTGACTTTGATCGAATACCACGAACTGATTTTCTTCTACGATACTTACCACGAACGGTTTATTTATTATAATCATATATATATATATGTATATATATACAAGAAGAAGTAATTCTATTAAAAAAAAATCATGCGGTTGTACGGAATACTATTTTATGTACTACGAAGCTTACGCAAACAAGCTATTTTGAATTTAATAAATATAATAAATTTCCGTAAAGATACCACCTCGATGGTAAAAATTTAATTCCAATAACAACATTTACATATGTGATAGAAATATACGTAAACATTTTTATTGATTCGATGTTATAGATATAACTGTACTTACTTTTCTTTTGCACATTAAATGTGAATTTGTTGTGAAATAATTTTTCTTCAAATTGTAAGTCCATTTCCGTGTCCCCACCATATAAGAAAATAGAACTATTTCAGTAACTCGTTCTTTGAATCATGAGCATTCTTTATTATATAGTATATCTTTATATAACATGATATGCGATGTATATATATATATATATATAAGTTCAGATATATATATATAAGAAAAGCAGCCAAAAATTTGCTGTGTTTTCTGAATCTAGAACTAGGTAATAAATATATGTTTATGCAATTACTTTTAAAACATGACTCGCAAAAACTATTCGTATTCGTTAGCTAATATTAAAATAAAAAGAAAACATAAAATATTTGTTTATATTGTTCTAAAATTTCACTAAATGATCTATTCCTGTTACAGGAACAGCTAACATTAGAGTTGTATCGTGTCGTTTAAATAACTTCAATTGGGATCAATCGGGACTCTTTTCTTAGCTATTCATATCGTCATAGTAGTTCATGAACTAAAAATTCTATTGAAGTGAATAAACTAAAACTTTATAGATTTTGACTCGAAAATGAACAATGGAACTTATTCATAAAATTGAACCAGAATTCTGACATGTACGTAAACAATTCTTCTAAAATTGGGTTGATCTTTGGTTCTTTGGCTAATGCTAATACTTGATGCGAACTCCATTTCGCTCCTCCAGCTTTTTATTATATCTTGGGTCTGAGCTGCTGGGAGGTGCCCATTAGGACATCGGGCGACATGATGATTCCATGGCTCAGCTTACGGGCCAGCCCAGGGGTGCGGGGCGGCGTCGAAGGCACGGGCGGTGCACACCTCAGACTGGGCGTGGGACTGGAGATGGGCTGTTGTTGCCGCAGATGTGGGTGGGGCAACGTGGCGCTGCGCAGCGGTCGCGTCTCGTGCTTGATGTGTATGCGTGCCAAATCGCTTTCCACAAGCAGCGGATGACTAATCGTGCGTATGACCTTAGGCGTTTGATCCTTGACTGCGACTGGGCCATCAACCGTATCGATATTCTCCGTGGATACGGCCTGATAGTGTGATTTATCCTTTAGCTGGGATTCGGGATCCTCCTGGGTTTTCTTTAGCTTATGCCACATTTTCACATCACAAACTTTCAACTTCATATAGATGAAGATCACAATCCGATAAAAGGTCACATAGCCAGCGAGCAAGCAGAGCGCGAACGTGGCGTGATCCGAGAACGATTGAAATGGAATGTTTAGATCCCAGCGTATCCAATTTTGAGTCTTGCAATATTGATAGATGGCTGGCGTAATAACCATCCAATAGAAGAGCAGTGTGAACAGTTCAATAATCCTTTTCTGAAACATTGTTATTATATATCTCTGTATTATATTCACTGTTAGTCCAAGAAAACCCGCGCGCACGCTTCTTGTTCCGTTTCGAAAACGTATTCGTTGCGTTTGGGTTCAGATTCGTTACTAAATGATGTGCACAGAGCGCATAACCCAGCTATATAATAAAAATCAACGATCAATGCAGCCAGCTGAAAGCGCGACTTTATACAGACAGAGAACGACATACGAAGTGTGTCTGTGTGAGAGAGGGAGAGAGACAAAGACTGTCTGAGTCAAACAGCAGAGTTTCGCGAGTTATCTGTGCTCAGTGTTAGACAAGCTCTTGGATGGGGTGTTTTTTGTATTCGTTTTTTTTATCGATATCAGCTGGCTATATAATATATACGTTAGTCGTATCACTATATCGCCGTGAACGTAAACAAAATCCCTGGAATAAGTGCATTAATTCTTGGAACTGGTTTTTGGGCTCTACCCCCTCAGAGACAGGTGACAAGTGCACAAATAAGTATATATGTATATGAATGTATATAATATGAAAACAGGTTGAGTGACAAATTGAGTCGTGTTGTGAGTTTTTTATACATGGTATATTCGAGCAGGTTCATTGTATATTTTGCAATTTACATTTCTTAGATCATTGGCTCGACTTTGTCTTCGATTTGTTTTTAGTTTTTTGTTTTTCGGTTTTTTTTTTTTTTTTTTTTTTGTCTTTGTGACGTGTTTGGCGAAATTTTTCAAGTTGAGCTGAGTTTTTGAAATTGTGATTCATGCGAGTTTAAATTTAATTTATTATACGATTAAAGCACCTGTAGTAACTGAGGGTTGCGCTAATGATTTTGTTTTTTTCTTGCTGCTGTAGTAACATGCTTTTGGCATGATTTCACAGGTCTTGAAATACAGCGAAAGAAAGATATCAATTGCCAACAATTATGTTGTCAAAGTCTATCAAAACAAAGTGATAATTCGATTGAGCAGTACTCGTTAGTTATCGCGTTAGCTCAATATATAACTATTTATATAAAGCCGAGTTGTTTATTTCATAGGTCCTCGTCGAGTTAGAGTCATTGCCGAAGCGTTTTTGCTCGTGTATCGTAACTGGTATGAGTCTTAGGCTATCTATTGTTTAAGCTCATTCAATCGCGCGGCAAAAACAACATGACTTGCCATTAATTAGCATTATAATCAGCCATGAGGTAGTTCACCTGGGCACGAGCCAATGCGCTAATTGGCCAGAGGCTAGTTAGTTGGAGGCTAGTTTTTGTTGATCTTGAATTGCCCTACACAGACCCAGTTCTGCGAAGCACTGTCTGTATTATATAAATATATATGTGCATACGTTTGCTCTACTTATTATGAATGGACTGCGTTGTGGCTGGACAAGCTCCAAACAAATACTCTTTTCATTATATATAAGACACATATCAAAGCATTTCTGTAGTCTATAAATGGAAGTTCAGACAGTTCACAGATTGAAGTTTCTTTAAGCTGGAATTCCATCGGCTTAAACGTGTGGGTTTAACAAACGCTTACTATATTATGCCAGATAGCTAAATGAAGAAGTATAAGAATCTTAAAACAAGAATTTTCTAATCACAAATAATATACACATATTTGTATCTGCTTTGGCTAGAATTTCTTAATCGTGAATTACTCAAGTCAACATGATTATAAAATCTATGCATGAATTTCATAATCAAATTCTTCTGCAAAAAATTTATATAATATAATCATGAAAAGAGAGAAATAAGTATTTGTTTATGATTATATGCATTCAAGAATAGTTAAACAAATACTTGATTCTTTTGATTTGGCATTTAACAAGAATTTTCTGATCACAGATTGCTAAACACCTGATATGATTCTTTCCAGAATAATTAAACAAGTAATTTTATCTTTTATTCTATTAATCAGACAAGAAGTTTTATAATCATACTAAAATCCAAATGATTATGTTGATGTTATGAGATATTAAATGTTGATATTTATGTATGTTAACTAAACTCTATCCCATTAGTTTGTTATAAGCACAAGTATTTTCCACTAATATATAATTATGTATATTTATATATATATAAATTCTTGTATTTTTGCTAGAGGCCTTAGCTTTTCAATTCGAGTGTAATAGAAACGGGCTAGACCTTCGTATTTCCTATCTACGACATATACTACTTAAGATTCCTATAATCCCAGCTTGGTTTTTATGAATGAAATACGATCGGTATAAACCTGTTCCGTAAATACTTGAAGAAACTGTCACACATGCCCTCTATTTTATGAATGGAATACGATCTGGATAGACGTGTTGTATAAATTTATGCACAACACTTTACACATCACTCACACACACATACACTCACACACACACACATTTGTTTATATATAGTACCTGTAATATATGTATTTATAAAGAATTTTCTAATACGTACTTGACATGTATCTACTATATTTTAACTAATTATCGCCCGATAGCCATATATTAGTCATTCAACATTTTCATATGTATATTTAGCTAACGATAATTTTTATTATTGGTTTTCTAATATTTTCTTGCTCTCTTCTCGCACTTCTAGCGCTTTCTTTGGCCAGTCATGACTGTGAGCTTACAGTTTTCATTTTCTTTAATTTGAATTATATTTTAAAAAAGAGACAACTTCTAATGCTTCATTTGAGTTTCTGTGTTTACTTTTTTGATTATAGTGAAGGCAAAATGAAATACAACAAAACTTCCCACTGCGCTTTGATAAATACAAAAAAGTATATATATGTACATTTTTTCCTAATCAAACAAAAAATATACAAAAAAAAAGTCATTGAATACTGAAGCTTGTATGTATACTTAAAAACAGAAGCAAAATCTAAAAAACAAAACAAAAATTTTGTATGATATTTTAGTTATTCTAAAAACTGTAACTTTATTTGAAATGTATAAAAAAAATTATGTTCATTTTTACTTTTGATTTCGAAGAATCAGCAAACCAAACCACTTGAATATGTGCCAGATTCAGTGGAATGCGAAGCCACACAATCAAATGTGGTGCTTGGCCATTGAGCCTGCTGTTTCACACCAGATGCATCCAGTTGTATGCACCCAAACTATCCAAATCCTGTTGTACATAAATACCAATCAGAAACTTTCCTTAAAAGTGTTCGTCGCACTCTTGTCATGCATTCATTTTTGCTGCACACGAACCAAACTTTATTTATGTCTAGCAGATTTGCAATTTTCCATTAGAAAACCTCTCGATATGGACATTACGAGACATACGATCAGAACGATACCCCATTCATGGCTGCTCCCAGAGCTGCTCAGAGTAGAGATCCTAAGCTGTAGTCGGTCCGCTTGACTGTGCAATACTTTTTACACGTTGCTTGACTTTCTGTGTATTACGTGTTGTGGTTAATTTCCTGATATCGTTTCTTTAGTTAACTTTTCGTATTTTTTCTAAATATTGGCTACATTTAATTGCACCTAACGATTCGATTAGCCTTTAAGCGATACAACAGCTGAAAACAAAAACAATAACAACTACAACAACAATAACAACCAAGTACATACAACAGCTACTACAGCAAACTAACATCATCGCCCTCTACACTAAACTGTAAATTTATACAAATTGCAATAATAAACTTTTCTTCTTCTTCTTTTCACCTTTTTCTCAACAACAACAACAACAATGCTTACCATCAAAATAATATTGACAAAATAAAACCCGATCCCATTTACACTGCTCTTAAAAAAAAATTAATTAAATTGAAAATACAATTGACAACATTTCAATACTGAAATCTCTCAACATAAAACGTAAACGTAACTAAATAACCGTTAACTGTTAACGCAAACGCAAACGTAACCGTAACCGTAACCGTACCACCCGTTCCATCGTTCTTCCTTCACTTCAGGGTAATGCGGCCAACTCATCGGAAACGTCAATGGCCACACAGCCGGGCGGTTCGGTGACATCCCGGGCGGCCAGCGAGACTCGCTCGGGTCCAGCCGGCTCAAGCAATGCGGGCGCTACAGGTAATAGCAGTGGTGGGACCGCTGGTAGTACACAGACCGGTGCAAAATTCCGTCATGGCCTATTACAGCTAATGATACACACCATAGATCCACTACACGATGGTAAGTTCGTTTGAGTTTGTCACATTGTGTTTTGCACAAGTCAAAAGAAAATCACAGAAAAAGAATCAAATTTAATAATGTGTGCCGAAAATCCCACCCGACCCCATCCCTAAGACCCCAAATCAAAAAGCTCCTACTTCCTCAAAAGTACTAAGCTCTCCTACCCAAAACGCTTACATTCAAAAACAAAAGCAATTACATTATACCAACTACTTATACTATATATAATTTACATAATTCGTTTGAAAATAAAAAAATGTTAGCTTTGGGCAACCGAAGTCTTGAATACCCTTGCAGAAGCTTAGCAGATATTATTAAAAACTGAGATGATTCTTTGTGATATAGTCGTGCGATATTAAAAACTATCGTATATGGTGGAAGCAAAATAAATTTCATAGCATTAAAATTTTAGTTGTATATCCTTAAAAAGGAATAATGCTTTTAACAAATCCATATGCTAGTTTTTTGTCTAAGTATAACCAACTTTCTCTTCAGTAAGGACTGTAATTATTATTACAATCTTAGAAAGAACCAATGTGTCCACATAAAAAAAAAGATCCGTTAGTGCTTGATATTTGACATATCACTTATATCCCAGTTGCTTTTAAACACTTTGTACTCCGAATGATTTCTTTAATATTTTAGTTTTTATACTAAAAATATACATATATAACAAACTGCTGTAGTATTCAAAGTTCTCGCGTGAATCAATAGTTACTTTAGATAATAATAATAAAAGCTAAACAATTATAATATACAAAACAGTTCTCATTATCTTATACAATCAGCTACTGATAATTCAATCAGTGTTCTTATCAGCTCAGCTTTAACTACTCTTCATGACAGTATATACAAAAAATTTCATACTGCCCACTGCAAGGATATTCAAACTTAAAAACAAAAAAAAAACGTACTCAGTTCCTTTAAAGTCTGTGTATATTCTGTGTTCCTTCTAATTGGATGTTTGACTTGCTAGCAAAAAGTTACGTACACCTTACTCTTTACTCTCTTTCTCTCTCTGTATATTTATATATTTGCCGATTGGTTTTTTTTGTCTTTAATTTTGTTGTTTTTGTGTTCCATTTGTTCGGTCGCTTTGTTTGTTTCTGTTTGCTCGTCTCTGTTGACTTGGCTTTTGCGCTGGTTAGTTTTTAATGCCTGACCTTGAGGCCACTTATCGAATTACCAGGGGCTAGTAACTCAGCCAGACTGAACGTCGCGTCGTCTCTTCGCGCTCGTCAATTTACAGCTGTGCTGCGAACTCTTTGCACCTATTGCCCAGTCCTATGCGGCCCGGTGTCTACCCTATCAAGTTTTCCGTGGCATATCAGGAGGGGGCACGTATTCCACGTCTCCGGCTGCGGCACCGGACGTGCTCGCATTGATTTATTATGTATTAGGCACAGAGTCGACTGGATTGGATTGGGCTAGCCTGGGCTGGGTTGGGGCATGGACATAAATATGTATGGGGCCGCGTTGCCACGGCAATGGCCCACAGCCCATGACCAAGACAAACTCGAAACTCAAACTGAAACTGCAGCTAAAGCTAAAGCTTAAACTAAACCAAAGCAAATCAAAGCAAACTAGCCAGGGCCAGTGCGGGCCGGGCCGTTTCGGTATCAAGGTTTTACACAGGTACAAAGTGTTAAAATTCTTTTACTAGTTCTCTTTTTTCTCATTCTCACATAAACCAAACTTAATTGTCAGCGGATATTGCAAGCTTGTGGGAAAATTGAAAATAGAAAAGCAAAAAGTTTCATTCGTGAGCAAACGCCTTAACCTAAAGGAAACTGCATTAGAATTTTTAACTTGCAATAAAGATAATGAGATTTTAACTTAAATTCAATTTAGCATTTGATCTAAGAAGAAAATATGATTAAAAAATTTTCCAAGTTTCCAAACTATCTGTACAACATCTATATAAATTACAAAGTTTTTATCCGCAGGGTTTCTAAGATTCTCTAGGAATATAAATTCTCTTTCAATTAAAATATTATCCACCTTATTTATATATCCAAAATACATTTTTTTCTCCCCCCTATATATTTTAGACGATATCTAACAAAAATATCAATCTTGTTTTTTTTTTTCAATTTTTTTCCGTTTTCTATTTAGTTAATGTTAAATCATTATTAAATCTTTGCTGCTAAAGTTTCAATGCCAATATTTTGAGTTGTGCTGCCTCATTAAAATGCAATTTACTTTTCTATATACCATATTATTTTCCGCTTAGTCATTTCTTTATATAATTTTGCTGCAAAAAATTTAAGAGCAAAAAAATTAAACCAAGTTATGAAAATATTTTATGTTGTTCAATGTCAGTTTGGAGTTACATTTATATACTATATACATATGCGTTATATATTAAACTATATATATGTATCGAATTATTTGACAAATTGTATTCGATAGACATTCCTAGAATGTTGTGTGCTGCTTAGTACTGACGAAGACACTCGCTTATATTTATGAGTAGAATACCTATTCATATCTGGTATTCGTATCTTTTTATATCTATATAACATAGTAGCTTTAAGATTGTTTCGGTTGCAAACGTTCCATTACTTCGCTCGAGAATTTTTTCACTCTGTTCATTTTTACAGCATCAGTTTTGACGCGTGACAATAACAAAATAATTTATATTGTACATATGACATATATATTTATTTATATATATATATATATATATATATATATATATATATATATATAAATATATATATTATATATATATATTACATATTTATAAACAATGTATGCATTCAATGTTGTATGTGTTAATTGTAATTACTTAGCAACTAGTACAATTGGCTTACAAAAATGCTGTTCGAAATTGGCCCGGGCCACTAGACGTACTAACGCAGCCACAATCCATCAGGTATTCAATTGTACTTAATAGCTACAAGTTATTAGCGAGGTGCCTGCATGTATCAAGTTGACGTTGACTAGTCGAGCGGGTTGTTCGTTTATTTCTCTTGTTTTAATTTTTCATTTGTGATTAGGTCTAAACGTTTAAACATTTACCTATATCATTGGAATGTTCATTGTACTAGCAATGTTTACATCTGTTTTCAAGTGTGCGTTAAAGTTATATGACATTGTGAGGTTTATCATGTGGGGTATACCCTGAAACATTTATAAGACAATATTTAAAAGTGAAGAGACAAGGAATATGCTTTCCAATTAACTTAAATAACATAAAAACAAACAGCCTTATTTCTTGTCAATTTACACAAATTGCTACAAATAATTGATTGAATTCTTACAAATACAAATAATTAACTTGAGATATTCTACAGCTCTCTGAAAATATTTCGTTAGATTAATTTGTCATATAGACTCATGGATTCAAAAAAAAATATTGCAAAAATAACATAATTTTTATTTTTCAACACTATCCGATATGCATAATTCCCAACATTTTTACATAATAATGTCGTATACTGAGTTCATATGAATAGCATGTGGTTAACGTGTTTCCGATAGATAATACTCGTGTATAAAAAGATTACATAAATAAACCAAAAAAAAAAAAAAAAACACACATTTATATATATATTTACTAGATCTAGCTAAGTCTTATCTTTATACCGTATATTAACTGTAAGCTAAGCTTAAAACTAAGTCTCTGTCGATATGAACACATATGTATATGTATATACAAAATGTTAGTGCCAAATGCTATAATATTCATGGGGTGTGCAATAAGCAGCTCTTTAGCGGCAACAGACGGATTATATAACCCCCGTACGTACCACTTCATGCCACATTGACAACAAACAACTACCAGAACTACTCAAAATTTAAATAAAAATGAAACCTGTCCGTGTTCCCAAGCCAAAAGTAATTCGCATTTGCATCAATCCAAAACCTCAAAATTTTCAAAAACCAAATTAGAAAGAAACTCAAAAGCTCCCAAATCCTAGTGCAAAACACAAGATCGCTGTCACACTCAAAACAAAAACAAAAAAAAAAAAAACATTAAAAAGATTTTTAAAAAAGAAAAATAAAATTGCTAAAAAGTTAGACCAAAATCCATGAGACTCTGACACGGTAAATATCAGTAGTGTATTCGTTTAGTTGATAATCTAGATTTATTAGTCTTAGATGTAGTTTAATAATGCCCCCAAATCCACTTTCTAACTTATCCCCTCTATCTAAACACTCATGTCCACAACTATTGCTTCGATTTCAATGCTGTTCTATGTGCGCGTGTGTGTGTATGTGTCTGTATGTCTGTAACTGTATCTGTGCCTATTACACTGTCCTGCTGGCTTTCCAAACTCTCTGAACCGCTCTCTAGTCTATACCTCAACTTTAGTTTAGTCTCTAACCTACTAGCTAAAACTCTAACTACTGTTACATACTACTACTAATATAATCAACCTCCAAAATGCTATTTCGCAACTGACATCAACATTTTGTATAAAATATTTTCAATATACTCTAACCCAAAATTTTAATAATTATAAAAATGGCATTTAGCTGCTTGTAAATTAACTTAAAAACAAAAACAAAAACCAAAAAAAATATTTCAAATTTAATCAAAAATATATGAAAAATATATTTAACTGGGTTAATTCGTTTTATTCTCATTTTTAATCGATGCAATTTTATTCTTTCTTTCTTCTTCTTTTATTCGTTTAATTTTTGAAAAAAAAACACTTGGATTTTGCGTTGAAAACTCAATTCGTATTGTGTGCAAACAAAAAAATCAAACTACAAACAAAAACACCGCCTACTACTCTAATCTACTCTGCTACTGCAACAACAACCAACAACCAACAACCAACAACAAACAACAACACACACACGCACACTGTCTCTGTCTCTCTCTCTCTTTCTCTCTCTGTCTCTCTACACTCTACACACACTTTGTGTATGCATATTTTGTTCTCTATGAAAATCAAATCGAAACACCTTCCTCAAAAAAATTCAAAACAACCCAACACACAATTACAATGACAAAGATGATGTTCCAGGCAAAGTGGACGAGAAGGCAACCCAGCTGCATGCCATTGCCTCGCTTAAGGTGCTGCTGGATGCCACAAAGCCGCAACGCGGTGGCGCCACCACCTCGGCGGCTAATCACGTCAAAATCAATCTCAAGGAAACAACGTTGGCCGATCGACCCAATGGGAATATCGACACGACGCTCGATTCGGTAAGTCAACATGTTACGATTTATCTTACGATATACCACAATCTACTATATACATATACATGATATGATAATTAAATTTGATTATACTAAAAAAAAAGTGCTAATGAAATAATTGCTCATGATTTCTAGGCATGATTTACATTCAGTTTTCTTTTATTTTCAATTGTGATTTCATCGTATTTTTTGATATTCTAATTTTGATAAATATTTTTTATGCGAATTGAACTTTGTCACACATTATGCGCTGCATTCTTCATACAACAAATCGCAGATGAATATCGTATTAATTTGAATATCGTAAAGTGTTGAATACAATAAAAGTTGAATACTGTAAGCGTCGAATATCGTATTTTTGAAACAAACCTTCCTACTGTTAAATGTAGTATGTGGACCAGATTTAAGCTGCTATTGAAAATTACGATATTGACGATAGTTTAGGACAAGGTACCAGGTGTATCGTAAAATGTTAATTGGTTTTAATTGATGTACTTACATATGTTTTTATTTCCATCCTTTATTTGCTAAGCCCCAGTGTTTAGAGTATCAGGCTCAAGCGCGTTACAATATTTTCATTTGGATCATTTACAACAAATTTAATCCATAACTGTTGGCATGTTTTCTCTACATTGCTACTTGATTGATAGATTGGTTAAGTAATTGATGCGTTTGGACTGATTCTAAACCCAAAATTTAAGACACGTATGTTTTTTTCAATTTGTAAGCCCAGGCATTACTTATTTATGTGTATTCTTTATGTGTTCTCTCCTCTGTGCGCGCTTTGAAGTTCAACTTTAAGTGTGTAGACAGGCCCTAAAAAACAAAAACAAAACAATAAACTCTCAACAAATGCGGTCTATGTGTACTTATGCAACGTTTCTGTGTGACTTAAAAATTTAATCTTTTATGTTTTACTTTAACCTTATCTATATATGATAACTTTCCATACACCTTCCCCAAGAATCACCTTTCGCTGTGTATGTTTACTTATCCTTAACCGTAATACTCTATCGTCCATGTCCACCAAGCCATTCATCTCTCTCTCTCTCTCTCTCTCTCTCTCTCTATCTATCTATCTATCTATCTATCTATCTCTATATCTATCTCTCTTATTCTATGTGGCTCTCTTAAATTCTAACTCTTTGTCTCCATTATCTCTCTGTGTGTGCGTGTGTTTCTGTGTCTTGCCTAAACATCAACCAAACATTCCCTAAAAGCAAATATAACCATTAAAGAGCTAATTCGGAATTGTGAAGTTTTTGAACCAATTTACGATCATCGTTTTCGCAGACGCCATTTGGAACACAAATTATTTGCTTTGTATCTTGAATTTTGAAACGTACTGCCTAGTGTTAAACGAATGCCGACAACTCGCATTTAAGACTAATCCAAATAGAAAAACAAAATTAGCCACAAAATTTAATATTCACAATATCATTTTGTTTTCGTTTCGTTTCGTTAATTCACATGCTGCTGTTCGATTAAATCATTCCAATAATCAGCTATTCAGGCATTCCCAGGCACACATTGCAAGTTTGTAACTGCCACGCGCTGTGCCAGAAATCTCGCTACGCTAAGCAAATGCCAATTCACACACCTACGCACACACCCATTATAGACACACTCACACACACATATCCATTACGCCTACATCTCCATCTAACACTCAGAGTGTGCCTGTGCCGAATATCGTAACTTGTTATTGTTGAAAAGTGAACTTTTTAATGCAGCTGGTCATAAATAATCTATGCCATTTTTTTTATTATTAGTTTATCTTGGATTTGTGAAAAAAAGATGACAAAGCAAAATAACAAAATTCAAAGACGATTCAAAAAACATTCAACAAGTAAACATAATGCCCATTCAATCTGAACATATTTCATTAAAATGCGATTCACAACTGACACTGAAAAAAGAACTCAGCCCACTTCCGAGTTGGATCTGAGTCACAAAATCGAAACCGAAATCAAAATTGAAAAGCCTCTGAATCGAAATCCTAAAAATACAATACTCAATTCCACTTTTGCTCTCCAACAGTCCCACACTCAACTAATTGTAATTGTGTTAAATACCCATTCAATATGTGTTTGTTATGTAATAGCCCACAACAAAACTTATCCCCCAACACTCAACTTCTTATCACAATCTCTATCTATCTCTATCTATCTAACTACTCTATCTCCCAGTCTGTCTATCTGTCTCTAAACAGTGTTTGGTTTATTAATAAAGTTTTATTTCCATAGCTGAGACTAAGCAAAGGCAAAATTTTCACCAAATATTCTCAACAAAAATACCATAAATATTTAATTTCTTTAAAAAATATTACAAAAATGCATACAAACAAAATGAATTGTTAACTTAACTTCAATTTTATACCAAAAGCCATCGTTAAGTGGTCGACGTCCTAGCTGGATTGAGCAGAGGGTCAAAATTCAGACACGCAAATTTAGCATCAAAGTTAGTTTCATAAACAATTTATTTATTGCTCTCTCTTTCTATCTCTCTCTATCTCTTCTCTATATATTGCATACCAATTTTACAATTATCATTTTTAATTACAAATATCGTAACAATTAAATTGATATATAACCATATACACATCTGTGCTTTGTGTCGAGAGCAACGTCAGCGAAACAGAGCTACTAATCTCTGACGTTGCCTCAATGCGCACGCGTATTGATTCGAACTCTCCTGCGCAGTGGAATGCAAGGGTAAATGGTAAATGGTAAATGGCAAATGGCAAATAGCAAATGGCAATTGGCAATTGGCACTGGGTAATTGGCAATTGTCAGTGGACTAATTGTGTTCCTCGCACCCAAATGTCTAGAAGATGAGGCAATCGACATTATCGATTTGCATATAATCGATTTGAATATTATAATTGCTTATGTCCGTGACTATAAAGTGATGGCAGACAGATCGTAATGCTAGGTGGGACCGTCTAAGTTGCTTTAGAACTGTTTATATTCGAGAGAAAGCAAACATACAACGCAAACATTATATCATTAATATCGTCCGGCGTGTATCGCTCCACATTTCAATAAGTTTTATCGTAAGACGTAGATCTATATTGTGGTACCACTTGTTTTCCGCCTACTCATAGAACAATCCATGGTGTGCAATACTTTCCGATTTAATACTAATTATGACTCACTAATAAGTAACTTAATATTCGAACTCGATTCGGAATGACGTCAGTGCGTAGCTTGTCATCGACCACAGTTCGAGCATTGCCCAGGAGCGCGAAGCAACAACCGCAGTCGCCACAGCATAGAATATATCAATGAAATTTGTACTTAAAATCACTTTTGCCCAAGGCAAGTTGTAAAAGTAATTTCACACTTGCATTGCTTTCGTGCCGCTTATACGAAATGTAGCCTTACCATTACGCTTACTTATGTAGTTGAAATAGTATTAATTTTCCATAAATCACCTATGTAATACTTACTATATTTAACATCTTTTACTTTCTATTTTCGTTACACTTTGATCGACTTTAGTTCGGATTGAGAGTCTGTGTGCGTGTGCGTATGTGTGTGTGTGTGCGTAGCATATATTTGTATGTGTAGCCGAAAAAAAATACTAAAAAAGTACTACATTCGAGCATGCCTCTAACATAAACTAAGAAGCTGAAATCTGTGCACGTTACAATACTCGTATAGCACCCTCTTAAGCTCGTATAACTAGAAAGTAAGTGTATGCACTTTGTTTGTACGTTTTTGCTAAATAAACACATACACTATCTATTTTTGAACTCTGGCCACATTTGAACTCTCGTACTACGTATACGCACCATTTGACTTTAACTAGCGTCCATCTGGCTTCGGCTGTCTGTGAGCGTGTCCCCACAACTTGAAATCAAGCGAAGAACTCTTGATCTGATCAAAACTAACATACCCATAATATCGAAAGAAACTCATATAGCCGAAATACATACATCAGACAATATTACCCATATCAAACTCATACACATTTATAAATATATATATTTTTTTATAATATACTAACATACATACGATATATATATAATTCTATTCTTAACCGAACATTTATTGTATAAAATCTAAAGAGATCAAGTCTATTAAAGCACTGCAGATGCTTTGGCTTTAACACTTTGTAATATAAATATATTTATGTATTCGCATATGTAAGGCGCCCGAAATAATCGAGGATGATCCGGAGCCTTTAAGCATGGCCTGGCCGGATACGGCCCGCAAGCGGCTCACGTACGTCCTGGTCGCTCCGCTACTGGTGCCCATGTGGCTGACGTTGCCCGACACCCGGACCCCCCGCGGCAAGCGCTTTTTCCCCGTCACCTTTATAGGCTCCATCGTGTGGATAGCCGCCTTCTCCTATCTTATGGTCTGGTGGGCAAATGTCGCTGGTGATACGGCGCGCATACCGCCAGAGGTACGTACAAGGCATGAAGAAGTATATTTCGTTTTATTTCGTATATATATCAGTAATGATACTCTGCTAATTACGACCCTGATAAAATTGACTGCAATTGATATTACTGCGAACCCTCCACTTTAAAACTGGTCATTATCTCGCACTGCTATGTGCTCAAACTGCACTCTATACTCAATGCATTCTGGTTCCAAATAATACTTTTTTCGCCTTAATTTGTTTTCGTCGCACTCCCCACTATATAGGTACTTTCGAAAGTAAGAGCACTTGTGTTCAGATGGATGTATCACCGTACTTTCTATTTAGCCTTTGCTCTATATCGAAGATATTTACTTAGATATTTCCAGCACCTCTCGTCTGACTATTTTCCCTTGACCTTTCGATTGTATCAAAGAATCCTCAGCATCCTTACCACTATCGCCGGTGCAGTTACTCCTGACACTGTTCGGTTCTCAGAATATACGTAATGCTGCTGCCTTGTTACCGATTGGATCTGTGCTAGTTACTTCTGATTTGATGTGTCCCGCCACACTTAAATATAGTAAATTTTCGTTTGAGGCATTTATTAGCCTTTATGCTATCATGTCTCTGCTTACTCACATCTCTATCCGTATCTAGTCTGTATACCCAAAAACGAATGAATCTCCAGGTAACTTGTCTCAAGAGCATCGTAATTTATATATTATTATCGTATAAAGCAAGCAAGTAACTGGCTTGGCTCAGATGCACAACAGAAAGTGCATGCGAAGGCTAACACTGACAATAACAAGATCTTTCACAGATTAAGGACTGTACCATAAAAACAGGTTTCAGCATTGTCACACCTGTGTGCTCCCACATCTGTCAGGTGCAATCCCAGGACGAGATCCCCGATCTCTATCTAGTGGAGCCAATCGTGGATATGTGTTTCCATTTGTGCCTTAATCAGGAGCAAGCATAGCTTCTGAAAGTCCCTAATTGATCAACACCAAGTAGCGTTGTATTTGTATTTGTAGTCCCATCTCCCCATGATAATAATGATGATAAGAATGATGCTTTGTTCTTTTGAATTATTAATAATTCTAACTTATTATACAGGTTATGGGTCTTACCTTCCTGGCGGCGGGCACATCCATACCGGACTTGATTACGTCGGTGATTGTGGCGCGCAAAGGCTTTGGTGACATGGCTGTGTCTAGCTCCGTTGGCAGCAACATATTCGACGTGACTGTGGGGTAAGTGCACAAATTGAGATAAACATTATCAAGATATATTACATATGATGATGGACAGTTGAGACTAATGTATACATCTGCCAATTGGATATGCAGCTTGCCGATACCCTGGCTGCTCTATGGGATTATCTACGATGCACCCGTTGAAGTGAACTCGGTGGGCATGGTGTGTTCCATAACCATATTGTTTATGATGCTCGTTTTTGTGGTGCTATCAATTGCCTGCTTCCGTTGGCGCATGAACAAGGGGTTGGGCTTTACCATGTTTCTCCTGTACTTTGTCTTTGTTGCCGTGTCGCTGATGTTTGAATATGATTTGATCACCTGTCCCGTGTAAATCCACACTGAGGCAGATCAGCAACTCTGCAACAAAGACAAAAGTGACAAACACCCTCTCACTTCCAGTCACACACACACACACACACAGACACAGATACACGACCACTCGCAAACCAGTTAGCTAAATTTATATACAGATCGAATCGATGAATTAAATTGACAATTGACTAAAACCAATTGAATTGTTAAACAAATGCATAAATCACAACACGAATACAGTGAGCAAAATAAAAAAGCCAAAAACCAAAAGAAAATAAAATAATAAAACAAAATACGAAAAAGAAAACGAAAACGAAAAGCAAGGTAAAAACGAGTTAGTTAGTGCTATGTGCAGCGTTTTTTCCTTTCCCAACAAAAGAGACATTTACTTTAAATGTTTAGCCGCAGCTTTTAAGCAGTTTAAAATATAAAACTAAAGCAACACACCCACACCCACACTCATACACACACTCACACACACACACACATACACGAAACTCTTCACCTCTATCTATCTATCGATCTATCTTTCTCTCTACTCGAACTATAAAACCTTAACTAACTTTATCTATAATTGAGTATATACTATTTAGATACCAACAAAAATTACCAAAAATAATGGCTTCCCAATCAATTACTTTACTTAAGCGTTTGCGTTTCTCAAATTACTATCTATTTACGAGTATATCAAATCTAATTACTTACTTGGCACAAGCACCTTATATACGTTACGAAACAAGACATTCTGCAATTATGTTGGGTATATGTTTTACAAGCTCTTGCAAGTGTTGGGCAATCTCTTTTAGACTCAATTCAAGACTTTAAATCTTTGCGAATCGCTTAGCGAATCAAGCTCTTCAGATCACCCCAAGATGTGCCTAGCCTAACCTGAACTCTTTGAGAATTGCAATAAACAAGAAAAGCCTTTTTAGACCAAAATGTGTTCTAAAATCTAAAACATGTATACATTCAGCCTTTTTCCACAATTCAAGGCAGCCAAGTAGTGCTTGAATCTGTGGAGAGTTCTTAAAATATTCAAAACTAGTTTCAACCATAAAACAACCTAATATGTGCTAGAAATTCCCAACAATTTTTTATTGAAATTCTTGTGCGACTTCAAGGTCTTTCGATATCTCAATTTGAGAAATTTAATTTATCACTTTTTAGATCAACGTATGAGCTAGCCTGCAAGTCAGTCTCGGCTCACTTCCAACACTTGCCGCTCTCCAACACTATAATTTGCGTTCTCTACCAACTATATAAACTGTTCTATAGTAATTTTCCAAGCACTATTAAGATGAAATAATGAAAGCTTTACGCCAGATAGAGCCTAAATCAGTCTAGTTTTTACGAAACTTATACTATATATATATATATATATACACATATATATAAAATTTATATACCACACGCACACTTACATCGCATATAAATATATATACATATATACAAATATATGTATGTATATGTATACTTACTTATATATTGACCTATATTAATTAAGTGATAATTTGCGTACTTACTAAACGACAAAGATGATAAGCTAAAACTATACTCAAAAAGAAATACTAACATAAAATCTAAAATTATATGAAATATAATACTAGGCATACTTTAAATCGAAAGGAAAAGGAAAACATTTTGCTAAGCATTTGCTAGACATAATTTAAATAAAAAAAAAAGTGAAAAAAAACGATGGAAACTTTATGACTAATTGTCATTCTTGTATTATGATTATGATTATTATTATGATTAACACTTATGATTCTTGTTGGCGTGCGTAAGCGATGCAGTTATTTCAAATGAAACAAAATATTTCTCAACTACATATGTATGAATGAATATTAAAAACATTTTCGAAAAAAAAAAACAAACAAACAATATTAATAATTTCATATACTTTTTGCTTAATAAATCCCCTATAAATATATATTTATATAAACACATATATACACATAATATATATATGACCATATAAAAATATTTATATGTACGCAAAAGAGAAAAACAATATTTAAGCAATATTGCTCTCTTTATTTAGAGCGTACGTAAACATTTTCTAAACTAAACCTAAACAAATCTTAAAACCTTAAGCCGTAAACCGTAAACCGTAAATCGTAAATCGTGAGCTCGAGAACAAGAAGTTGAAAAAAACCAAAACCTAGACGCATTACATATATACCTACTGATATATATATATATATATATATAAACTGCAAAGGTAAACAAATATATATATATATATATATATATATATATATATATATATATATATATATATATATATATATATATATATATATATATATATATGCAACTTTATCTTAAGTTGGCAATATATCACCATAAAATACATCCCAAAAAAATGTTTGCATATTGAAGTTGAGCAAACAAACAAAAATACTGAAAATAATATGAAATACTATAAATAACACACACATACACACATACTAAAACCAAAAGATAAAAACCAACCATACAGAACAGAAAGCAATAATTTTTACAAGTCGAACGCGAATACATTTAAATGAGAACTAGTGGCAGTGACATAACCTTATATATATATATATATATATAATATACTATTAAATAAAAATACCAAGGTATTAAACCGAAAAAGAAAATACTGTTTATCAAAGCACAGCCAAGATGAAGAATAATAAGCGAAAAATCAGTCTATTTGAAGTCATCAGATATATACATATATGTACCTTGCAAGGTAACTAAGTGTGTCTGCTCTTACACCCCATGGGTGCATACACATACATATATATTTAAATTATATATGGAGGACATACATAGCAATACAGAAAATGAACAGAGAACACCAAAAGAAAGTATCAAATAAAAAATTATACGAAGTACAACATTGTATAAATACCACAAGGCATTAAGTACGTCACGCTAACTAACGTGCTTAGCCAAATGCTCGATAAGCCACAACTGGAAACATAGCACTAGAAACCACCAAAATAACACCCCCAACATTCGACATTGTAGCCACATGTAACCACATAACATACATTCATATATAATATATGCTTTAAACGCTGGACACCTGGCAACGGGCAGCGGTGAGACCGATAAAGCTTACCGTTAGGTGCACTTGTTTTTTAATGAGTTTTATTAGGGTTTAGTAATTCTATGAAATTTTTGCTTTTGCACTAAGCATTTTGTTTCTAGCTCTTCAGTCTCTTATTTATACATTTCGTATACCTAAGTCTCTTAATTTGAGGATTAAAGAATATAAAAGCAACTAAAATAACAGAAATAAAAATAAAAAAGAAAGCAATTGTCTTACAATTTGAATAAATATGATTTCTTAATTTTTCCCCAAGCTTTTCTCAAACTTAAGGTAGAAATTAAACAACATTTTTAGGTATATAATAAATACCGACTCTTGTAGGTTTTAATAAGTCTTTGATCTTCATTGTCCTATGCCAGGTAATGGTTGAAAATCTTAAAATCTAGAACACACATTTAGAAGAGCATTTTCCAAAATTTGGCATACCACTGTAGATTCAACGTGGCCAGGATAGTAAAATAATTTTCGATTTATATTTGTTAGAACATCTACCGTTCTTGCAACAAACGACTCTGGAAAGCTTAAGATCCATTTATCCTAGTTCAATCAGCTCCATTTCTGGATTAGTTTTCCACAGCATCGCTCTCAAGCCCAACTTCAGTACCATTTGCTATCGATCCTATATATATTAGATATTAGATTGGAACTCATGAACTGACACTTAACACTTTCTGTCTGTCAACATTTTCAATTCGAACGCTCAATTCATAGGAAATTGGGCGCGGGAACATAAAGCAATCGGAGCAAAAAACAATAAAATTGCTTTTAAAACAAAACAAAAAAAAGAAAAAGAACAAATACAACTTCCAGTACTTACAAATTAAAACAATTAAAATAAACTTTTATACATTCTGTATATGGTAAAAACTAAACAGTAATCTTCCAAATTAACTTTAAAAAATAAAGTAAGTTTTTAGCATATATATATATATATATATATATATATATATATATATATATATATATATATATGCTAAAAACTTACTTATTTAGTATACATACCATTTAACACATACTCATATACAGAGACTCACACACAGACACACACACACACACAGACACACACACACACAGACACACACACACTAAAAACATATCGCGCCCACTTTTCTCTTTGAAGTACTACGAACTAGTACAAATAAAACTTTTGTAGAACTATAATAAAGCATATTCAAAAATGAAAAAAAAAAACTTAAAAAAAAATTTACCCAACAAAATTGATACAAAAAAATTGTTAATCGACTAGCATTTCGTATGGAATGTTCATATACCACTACTATATACTTTCCAGGCACTTTCTCTTAAAAAAAAAAAACAAGAAAAAAACAAAAACAAAAAAAGGATCCCCATAAGAGCGCAGTACAAATGTCCAGCGTCTATTAACATTTACAAAACACAACAAAGAAATCAAAAAAAATTGACACAGCTGCATATATATACACTATATATGATGGTAATCCAAATCATTATCAGTACCAGCGTAGTTATCATCAATTGTTCACAACTCGAAACCCTCTCAATTCCCAGATCCTAACTCAAAACGCACATAAACACGCACTTGTCAAGTGGAAATCGTTAAAGTCTTGCTTTAAAGCAACTTATATAAGATTAAATATATATATATATACACATATATATATATATATATACACATATATACATATATATATATATATATATATATATATATATATATATATATATATATATATATATATATATATATATATATATATATATGAGAAATTGTTATGGTTATAGATTTTTAACAAGTTGAATAATTGCATAAAGAAAAAACAAACAAAAAATACAAAATATTGTTGAAAAATTAGTAAAACTGTTTAAAAGCGTAAAACAGAACATATAAAAATAAAAATTAAAGGAAAAAATTAAAGATTAACAAATAAAATACAGTATATACTTTATGAAATATATAACTTACAAATAAAAAATCATTGTTTGAAATTAAAGTTCAAAAGATACTAAAAAAACCAACAGAAAACAAATTGAATACGCGTAGAATTCTTCTGTCTGCTAATTTTATCCTCTGACCAAAATTTTTAAGTTGCAGCTTAAAGTAAGTATTAATAAATTTTAGAATAATTTTTCACTTGAATAATTGGCTTCATCTTAATACCCGATGTAAAAAGATTCTAAAATATGAAATTAGCAAACACGAACAATTACTGGACGCTATGAAACTCTTTGATCGGAGATAATCGAATTGAATCGAATCAACTGCTAATAATACCCAAGCACATAATCAGTTCAGCTTTAAATACGATATATAAATATCATAGTTATATACATATATACAATAAATAATATATAACACTATATAAATATATATATATATATATTAATTTTTATAAGTATATATATATATATATATATATATATATATATATATAAATTATGTATGTACCCACAAAAAATATGCGTAACTTTCTTTCTTTCCTGATTTCTCTTTAAATAACTTTAATTCAATATATATATATATATATATATATATATATTATATATTATACATATATAGGGTGTATATCGAAAATCGTTTCAAGTTGCGTCCGTTGTATAATACAAGCAAAAAACGAAAAACTAAAAACGAAAAAGACAAAAACGAAACAATAAAATGCGTCAACTGTGCGTACGTTGCTTAGCTGTCAGCTTTCGTCTGCTTGGCGCAAGGCTAATCAATTAACGATATCGATTGTCGATTGCATGCACTCGACTAAACATTCAATTAGAGATGGGTGCGTGTCGCATAAAATCAACGAAATCGCCTGACAAAAATATCGTCATCGATAATGATCGATGAAACATCGCTTTAATCTTGTCGAGTGATGTGAGTAAAGGACATGAGGAGAAGGACAACACGACACGAGCCCAACTGTGTTTTTTTATAAAAGCAGCTAACGACAACGATAACAAAAAAGATAACGATAAATAATAAGAAGCGAATCCAGCAAAAAGTAATAGTTAACATATTGGTAGACTAATTTAAAGTTTTTTATAGCGTTTTCAAATTTGTAAGTATATAACAAGAACAACAAGAACAATGCGTTTATTATTTTTAATAGGCAATGCAATTATCGATCGTAGATAATACCTATCGAAATCGAAAGAGTAACCGTCGTGTGCGTAATACAGCAAAAAACCAAATAATAATAACAATAAAATATTATATACATATATATATATATATTTCCTTACCCACCAGCGATTTTTGTGTTGTTGAGTTTGAATTGTTGTGCGATTTTTACTTTACATATTTTTTACATACATATATAGTGCGTAGTCGTAAAAAGTCAATATATACATATGTATGTACATACATATGTGGTTTATTTTTGGTAACGGTCACGGCATAAATTTTGAGCATGTAATGTAGTAAATAACGGTTAGTTTCAACATACCTACACACACACATTAAGAAAAGTATTAAGAAAATACCATAGATAAATGATAAAAATAACAAGGAAAATAAAAATGGGAAAACCAAAAAGTAAGAGAATTAATTTTAATAACTGATACGCTTTTAGCACATAAGATTGTACAAATAATTTATATAAATACATACACACTCACACAAACACACATACATGCAAAGACACACAAACAGAATATTCAGTAAATTACAGTTCATATATATAGAAACGAATCTTGCAATAAACGAAAATAGTTTTAATTTCTTTTTTTTTTTTTATTGTATTGTTTAACAACATTTGTCATATGGTTATTTCGTATGCCCTATTTGTTATTATATTTGTATAATGTAAGCCTTACAAAAACACAGAATGCAGATCTTACGGATCGCTGCTGTAAACGAGTCAAACGAACGTGATGAAGCCATTGGAATAAAAAAAAAAAACAAAACAAAAATGGAAAACAGAAAAATAAAATAAAAGTTAAAGTAAAACCCGGGAATCCCTAAACTTGCTGAACATATAAATTCGGCTTTACTTTAAAACACAGTTGCAAATAATACAGCGATACAGTTATAATACAGAATGTTATTTACTTTATAGAAGTATTTGGATATACAATATATATATAAATGTAATATATATATATAAATACGTATATATTTAATGGAAACATTTAGATTTTATACAAAACACAATCACTATCACTCCTCCCCCTCCCGGACATCAAATCAGAGCTCATCATTAAAAGCAAATACCGCATGGACTAGAAGCAAATCAAATAAATAGTCAATTTCGATATATATATATATATAAAGATATATATATATATATATATATATATATATATATATATATATATATATATATACATATATATATGTGTGTATGTATGTATGTGTACTTGAGCATGGGCTGGCACGCTAAATAAGCGAGTAATACAAATATGACAGAAAATAAAAAAGTTTATAAAAACAACGCATTTCGATGAAAAGAGGGAACGACACTTATGTAAATCAAAACGAAGCTAATAGATACAATGTTAACTAGTTATTTAGGTGAAATATACAACAAATCACACTCAGACACATTTGAATCGTAACGCTTAATAGAAACACTCACACACACACACATACAAACAGGCAGTTGAACGAAGAATGTGAAATACCGTTAAATAGAAAAGTTGTCGCAGAGACGCGGATTAACGAATTAACGTATAAAAAGATCGTTTAATCTATAAGTCATTTTTGTTATCCACAACAACAAGAACGAACAAATTGTAAGGCAACATTGCTTTCTGCATATTGCAAGCAAACAAGAAAAATACACAAACACACACACACACGAAATATATAAAGTTAATGTTCAAACTAACTAATATATAACAAATATTATATAATACAACAAACTTAGACTGTATGTTATTTTCTCAATACAATACCTACCTATAAAAACAATAAAAACAGATTCAATAAAATGAGTTATCGAAAAGGCACAATATTGTTGTTTGAATTGGGCGCGCATGACAATAGTTTTTGTTCGAGTGTGGCTGCACTGGCTGACTGCCACCTATCAGAGAGAAGCGCGCGCATCTACTTTGCTGCTGCTAGTATTCAAATTTATCAGCTGGTCGACAGTGCTGCCCATGCAACATGTACACGTGCACTGTGAATGCCGGCTTTTGACATTTTGTAGTTTTCCGCGCACGGTCACATCGTTCCTTTCCACGCGACCAACAACACAAAAACGTGTGTTTTGGCTACGGCGCGTGCTTTTAATCAAATAAAACATTATTACAGCACAGCAGTTCTGAAAAATATTTATTTTTTCGAATAAATAACTGCTGCTATTGAAGACTTTCACAATGAGGCGTCCCAAGAAGGTATGCTTAAATTGAAACCATACGACGCATGTCGTTGCGATTGCGAGGTTAATTTTCAAGCGGAATATTAAGCATAGATTTTGAGCTTCCAATAATATGAATTGATTGTATTTGCAGTACGAAGCCGGCGAGGCCACACAATATATAAGCCGGCGTGCAGCACTGCGTAAGTTGCAGCTGTCGCTGAATGATTTTCGCCGCTTGTGTATTTTGAAGGGCGTTTATCCACGCGAGCCCAAGCATCGAAGACGTGCGCAGAAAGGCTCCTCGGAGATAAAGATATTGTACCACACCAAGGATATACGCTTTCTGCTGCATGAGCCCATCGTGTGGACGCTGCGTGACTACAAGGTATGTAGAATATTTGATTCATTGGGGATTACCAATATTACAATACGCTCCTTTACAGATCTTTGCCAAGAAATCTGGTAGGGATCGCGCTATTAAGGACTTTCGGAATCTGAAGCGTCGCTTGGCCTTGTTCCCCGAAATCAAGCTCGATCACATTGTGAAGGAACGCTATCCGACATTCATCGATGCGCTCAAGGATCTCGATGACTGCCTCACTTTACTCTTTCTGTTCAGCACATTTCCATCCTTACACTTGATACCGCGCGAGCAGTCGAATCTTTGCCGTCGATTAACCATCGAATTTTTGCATTATGTCATTGCCTCTAAGTCGCTGCGCAAGGTCTTCATATCGATCAAGGGATACTACTTCCAGGCCGAGATCAAGGGCCAAAAAGTCACCTGGATAGTGCCGCACTATTATCCGTTTAAGCCTCAATCCAGGCAGGAGGTGGACTTCAAAGTCATGTCCATATTCGTGGAATTCTACACAATTATGCTGGGCTTTACGAACTACCGTTTATACCACGGGCTCAATCTGGCGTATCCACCACAGTTTCCCTCTAGCATGCTACAGGATAACGCAGACACTTTAAAAGATGAGACGAGCTTTGTGTCGGAGCGTATTTGCGCTCTAAACTTTGAGCTACTGCGTACGGACAAGGTGCAGGAGGATGAGGAGGAACCTGATATTGACATGGAACTGCTCGAACAGGATGGTGACTCGAAGCGCATTATCAAAATGAAACAGGAAGCGCAGGAAATAGCCCGTCTGCGAACTCTCTTCAAGGGATTGAAGTTCTTTATAAATCGTGAGGTCCCTCGCGAGCCCTTGGTCATCATCATACGCTCCTTTGGAGGCAAAGTCTCCTGGGACTCGTCCGTCTTCTCTGGCGCCACGTACGACGAGAGCGATGAGACCATCACGCATCAGATTGTTGACAGACCTAGCCTCAGTACCCAGTATATATCGAGGGACTACATACAGCCCCAGTGGGTCTTTGATTGCGTGAATCAGCGGCAACTGCTTCCCACCAACAAATACTTCCTGGGTGAACAGCTGCCGCCGCATCTATCGCCATTTGTCGATGCCAAACGGGATACGTATATACCGCCCGAAGAGAAGGCACTTCATGATCCCTCGCTGATCGAAACACACGGTAAAAATACATACTAGAAACTGTACAGTTGAACGTTCTGCTAACTCCAAACTCTTTCTCTCTCTCTCCTTTTAACAGCTCAAAGTGATGATGAATCGGAAGAGGAAGAAACAGCAGAAAACGAAGATGATACTGTAGAACAAGAGCTGCTGGATGCGCAACTGCAGCGCGCCTATCAGCAGGAAACAGCCGAGTATAAAAAGTATGGCGGTCCAGACGGTGTCAATGAAGATGAAGAGGACTCTGAAGGTGAGGATTTCGATAACGAGCAGGAAAGCGACGATGAGGAAGAAGAGCTGGATGAGAAAACACAACGACTGCAGGAAGAGGTGCGTCCACACAACATACGATATAAGTAATACTATAAAAATACTATATTTCTTGCAGAAGAAGAAAATGTCCGTGCAATCGGGCAAAGTGCACAAGGTGAACAAAAGGCAGCTGCACAAGGCTGAAGTTGATGAGCACCGGCTGCAAGCGCGAATGGTCAAGCCACGTCATCGCAATCTGTTCCGCAAACTGATCCGCGAGAAGCAGAGCAAGGAAAAGGAGGAATGGCTGCTACGCAAGAAGCGACGCAACATCGACAGCGATACGAAGGAAGCCAAAAAATTAGCTAAGCGGGAGGCAAAAAAAGCAGCCGCCGCTGCTGCTGCTGCTGCCTCACAGCTGGGCGCCAAGTGAAAGACCCGGCCTCGCGGTATTCCCCAACCTGTGTCTTCTTAGAATTAGTTTATACCCAACAATAATAAAAACCAATATGTAAATGCGATCAAAATAGCTTCCTTGCTAGTATAGAAAATACAATTAACTTGTGCGGGTGACAACAACTGTATAAATATTTACCATCCAGCTTGAGGGGGCCAGGACTGTATTTTATCATACAACGATCCATAAACAAAACCACAAGTTCAACTACAATATGACCATCTAAAGGACTAGTGCAATGATTATTTAATAGATATGTTTGACGCCGCAATAACAATTCACCAACAGCAGAGGCAACTCTGAAGTGAAGAGGCAACAGCTGAAGTATCTATGTATGTCAGCTGATCAATTGACACCATACAAACAAAAACAACACCAGGCAGACAAGTTAAATTTGCCTTTGTTTAGCGGATAAATCAACAGACAGAATGTTAAATAACAGCGCAGGGTCTGTAAAGTCATCTGCTGCAGCTGTTAATCTGCCAAAAATTATAATTCGATTATCATGCTTTCTAAACATTAAAAATTAATAACATGGTATTTAATCAAAGTTGTTGCACAGTTTATCGGTTTATTTTTAAAGCTTAAACACAATTTTTGAACAATAAGATCTTGCGATAATCGATTTTAAAACATAGCAGGATGTGGAAAGAACACATGAGTATAATATATAAAAACTAAAATATGTATAATCATTAAATATAGTATAACAAGAAAAACAGCAGTAAAGCATTAGAAACATTTGTTATAAATATAAAAAGAACTAGAGCACGGGATACTTTATAATATTTGATAAGATTTCTAGTTTTGATAAATTATATAGGTGCCAAACCTAGTAGTTGATTGGCTATAGAAAAACTATTTTTAAATTTGTTTTTTCTTTTTTTTTTTTTTTTTGTAATTTTAACTAACAATTTGTCGCTTGCATCGTATAACCTAAATATTTGTATATGTATATATAGTACTCGTATATTGTATATGCCCTGACACAGTCCAAGTCTGTCATAAGTAGTACCTATTACACTATATGTTTAAAATTATGTTTTTGCCTTTTTTGTATATTTTTTAGAAAGTCATGCGTTCGTCGCCTTTGTTCTCGAGTATGTCAAATAAACCGTCTGAATAGAAAAAATGCTAATGGATCTGTAGGAGATATAGTCCTTAATCGCTATCGCTGTTGTCGCCGCCCGCCGCACCATCCTCATCGTCATCTCCGTCACTGTCCTCTAGTTCCGGCATGGGAAAGCGTAAAATAGCCGCAATGCCCGTTAATTGAGAGAGCTCTGCAAAGAGAAATTCGATAATTAATTAATCATGATCATTAAGTACTCTTAAGTACACGCAGAAATGTGATTTAATATGAAGATAAACTAAAAGGAATCCTAAAAAAAAATCAATAAAATTTACAAATGCTACGACAATTTGTTGATAGAAATAATAAAATTTTAAAGAACAAAATATAATAAATAAAAGAAAGTATTTTAAAACTGAATTGAATTTTATTGCAAAGGGCTTAGTCTGGCATCAACTAATCTATAGCTAGTTTTTTAGTGGAAGTATCAAAGTTCATAGATAAACAGTTCTTACGCAGCACCAAGAATTCGAGTTCTGAAATTATAGCCCAGAAACTAACTAGCTGAGAACCAAATCATGTTAATTGCAAAATTTATACATCCGCTGCATATGTTTAAACTAGCTAAAGAACTTACGCCTGCAATTCTAGTTTGAAGCGAATATCTCACAGCTTTTGGCCAAGCAGTAAGCCAAATCAATGCCAATTCATAGTCCAAGCAAACCAGTTAGCATGTTCTCTTAGGTTATGCATTAGGCGTAGGAGTTGCAGCTGACATAGTCAAGGCTGCTGTGAGTCACTTTTGAACTTAACATTCAATTTGATGGATTTTCAATTTGCAATTTACCTTTTACAATTTACAATATGCAAATGCGTTAAAAAAGCAAAAACCTATTATTAAGTAGAATTCCTCTAGCTGTAAGTATCTGAGTTGGATAATCCTAATCTAATGCTTTTTATAGTCCCTACTATGACAATAAAGTTCTCAATACGAGAAATATCAAAATAATTTTCATCTGTATATTCTTTATGAAACAATGTCCAACATTTTGTGCTATTAAACTTGATAATTTTGATCGGCATTAAGCAAGTGAGATGAATAACGAATCAAACTACATTCGACCGATAACTATATCTAGATATGTATATATCTAGCTCTTGTGGTTGTTCAAATCAGCTCATTGTCATTATCAGGAAAGATTTATACTTTATGCAGAATTTGAGCAAACATATTATACCCTGCACGTTCATAATCGATGGGTATAAAGAACAATGAAAAGAGCTCAATGTAGTAGAGTTTAACATAGGTTCTGTTCGAATTATTTTTCAGTTCGTTTTCATTGCTCAATAATGGAAATTGTGGGCATGCTTTATCTGCATACAATTCAAATCAAGTACTTCAGTTTTTTGTTTTTGTTTACACTTGTTCAACAATGTTTATATAAAAGCAATTGCGAGCTGATTAAAACAGTCGCTTGGCTGCGAAGAGAAAAGTACTTGAGGAGGCGCTGCCAGCGATAACGAGTTAAATGAAACGCTGTGGAAATGTTCGAGTGGAAGGCTGAAAGACGGACCAGATATGCAAAATTCATTTCACAAGCTCTATCGAGCTACAAAGCGTATTACAATAGCTACAAAGTATACAGGTTCTATTTTAGACTTAGCGTCGACCCATTTACGAGCAACACACACCAAAGTACGATCAGACCGAATGTAATGAACTAGAATATACGCTTTACCAATCATGAAATAGAGACGATCTATTTAATCTCTTGCTCTCTGCTCATTGCATATAAGCTATGAAAAACTTTCTGTAATACTTAACAACCAATGTCAAATTTGTAGATAGGGTAAAAAACTGAAGCCGGAACCGAAGCTAAGATAATTTCAAATATATAAATATAAAACTTACAAATTTCTTTATGAATATATATTATATTATTTATTCTACTATATCTTATCTTTGTCAGAATAAAAATTGGCTATCTATCAATCCTTATCAATTTTGCCAATTTTTTAATCAAGCTAATACCATCTACAAGAATGATGAAACAATCATCAGAATTAAATATACTACAGCTCTGTAAATGAACAACAAGAAATATAGATCACTTAATTTTTTAATTTGCGTAAGTCATAAACCTTTTGTTTATGCATTCATTCATTATGCCTTATATCCTATCTTTGTAATGTGCAGGGTATAATAATTATGCTGTCCTTAACGAGATACTTCTTATTATCTATTTGAAAGCCATGCTTATATTGAATTCTTTATATTGTTACTCCACTTCTTATATAGCCAACTTTTCAGTCTACAGGGTGTACAAAATGGCAAAACGTTGCCAAGTCGCCAACAATTGATAAGAACGAAAGAAGAAAAAGAAGAAGAATAGACAAGACGTGAGTCATTTACCAAGCAGCCAACAAATTGCTATTTAAAGCGACCCAAAAATATTTCGAAAACATGTAAAATGCAATTTTAATTAACGTCAAGTTAAATTTATAATCAACATGAAATTGAAAGTGTCCCCAAGAAAAATGAAAAAAATATATGAAAAGCCTCGGCCTAGAGTCCAATATAGACTAAATTATGCATTGCGGGAGATTCCTTTAAGAAAAACATATTTGTATATATTCATATATATATATATGTATATATCTATTTATGTGCGCATATATGCATATGCACTGCACGGCATGTAAAAATAGAATGCTTAACGAGGTCATTAGACGGGGGAGGCCTGTACCATAAAACTTCTATACCAGACCGAAAGAGAATAGTCGAGTGAATTCGTTAGCAGGCCTAATGCAGAATCAAATTCAATAAACGTCAAAATTAACTAGAGCTCTTGATCTAAACAAATTTAAAAATTATAAATATAATTATATATAATTAATATTTATATATAGACATATAAGACATATAAGAAGTTGAAAGTAGTATTTGTAAATTTTACGTTCTAATTTCTTCTCGAGCATCGACTGTACAGTATGACTCAAATTTAATCATTTAGCACTTTATTCTATGCTAATTCCTGAAGCTTTCAAGCATTAGTTCATATACAATACTTACGTTCGCCCGATATATGCATACTGGAGAATATTTTCACCTCGCCACCGGCATCGCGCACTGATTCAACCAAGTTAACATATTCTTTCCTGAGATTTACGTCTTGGCATCTAGAAAAAAACCAAAAAGGATTTAAGACTAAATTTGTGTAAAATAATTTAGATATATATACAATTACAGAGCAGTAAAAAAACGTTCCCAAAAACCAAAACACATGAATACTACAAAAATGCAATGGAAAAAACAAATACAAGGCTGGCCTGAAAATTTAATAACTTTATGTGAAGATAGTGGAATATAGAATATAGAAAAAAAGTGGGCAGTCTAGTGTAACCGAGTGCTTAACCTTCAAAATATCTTAGGACTCAATATTAACACTATATTTGCCACGACAATCTATATACATATATAACTTTTAATTTATAAGTTTTAAACGATCTGGAAATTTTTTAGGTATATAGTTCTAGCGAAGTTTTGTGATTCTATTGATTCCCACATTGCTCGGAAGATACAGAAAGTACAAAGTAAGAAGTACAAAAAATTACAACGTTCAGCTATGTGCTAGGATCAGTTACATGTGCTATCATCCGAAACATGCAAAGTATTGCATGTATCACATGAAACCCTGAAGCCGCACTAGCCATATTGAATGTACAGACAATTAATATCTATTACATTTCGAAGTACGTGAATATTGCACATCAACAATTCGATACGAAGCAAAACGCTTGATCATGAGCGAAAAATTCATTAGTTGGGTGCATATATAGATATACTATGTATATCTATATCCATGCATAATGCATAGGTTGTTTAGCATTAGCTGGAATTTGTGGGATCGCAGGTGTGACACAAAGGTTACAGTTATAGTCTATGGACTAACTACGATGAAAATGCAAGTTGTCGAGTCAAATCAAATAAAAAGCTGTAGAAACAAGTGAGAATTCAAAATGCCGGCATGCGGTTCAAAAGCCTTAGCAAATTTTAATGCTACAAAGATAAAATACGCAAAAAAAAATACTGCGCCTCCCCATGAAAGAGAAATAACGAATGAAAAAAAACGAAGGTATGCAAAAATAAAAATTAAGCACAGGTAAAATATCAATTATCATTTTTTATTGAAGGCACAAAAAGCGGCTTGATTGTGCTTCAAGAGCACGAGAGAGTGTGACCAGAGTATCGTGACGATCAATCTCTTTAACTCAATCTATACCACTCTCTTTCTGTGTCTGTGGATGCTATTCGCAAATACGTGGCAATGCGTTCCACAGCACGTGTAGCAGCCGGAGAGCAGTCAAAGGCATATGAATGAATGAACATAATTAATGACTGACTTACAAATACCCTGTAAACAACTGAAAATGAACAAATTAATTTATCATTTATATAATATAATATATCAAACATAATATACCAAATAGAGAGAGAGAGATTTTAAAAACAATCCAATATCATCGAAAATCGTTGGTAGCTTTATAGTACTGTAGCTTAAGTTTATAGCACAAACAAGTGAAATATACTTTTATGTATATACCAGAGGAAAGAAAATACACACAAACTTATATACCCAATTAAACATTTTGTTATAGGGTATTCAAAGAGAGCTTCAGCGAGCGTGAGTCTGTTTGTGTAGAATTAGTTGAGAAGCGGCTTTCTTGCAATGCGCACGTTGACGCACGGAGCGAGAAGAAGAATAGAAGAAACAAGAATCGAGCCGCATCGAATCGAAAGAAAAGCGCGTCGCGCTTGCCACGAAAGAAGAAATTGGTGCTAAGAGAAGAAGCACAAGAAAAATAATAGCAAAAAAGAAAGCAAAAGGTGCGTGCAGGCCAAAGTGAAAGTTAAACTGTTTGTTGTTGTCATTTTTGTTGTTGTGCATGTCAAGTGCAAAAGTCTATAAAATGAAAGAAGGAAGAAATAAAAATCACGTTTTGGGTTTTCTTTTGCGGAATTTACGGCTTGAGTCAGCGCTCGGCAACGCAGCTGCAACAAATTGATCGGTGTATCTGTGAGATACCTGAGTAACTGTTTTACTCATCATCTGTTAACCGCAGTGAATTAAATCCATTGTCGCTATTGTTGTTGCTGCGTGACAATGATTGCACAATGAAATCAATTGTTATAATGGAATTAACGGAACGTAGGTGAAAGAGCCATGAGCGTGCAACAAGGGGCAGCCGCGGGCGGCGGCCGCTGCAGAAAGAGAGAGACAGCAAAAGGCCAATGTAGCTGGCCTCAAGACGCGGTGGGGGAGTGGAAATGCATAATTAACTGTATCGCATGTCGCTTAGTATCTAAATGAATATGAACTTTGTATGACAACGAAATCAGATCAAGAACTTAACTACAACTCTGACCAACACAACGAATAAGATCCACATTAAAGGATCAAATCGGCATAAAATACTTTAAATTTTTCAAATAACTTGTGAAATATCCCAAAGACAATTTGTCAACATGTTATTTGATTAGGGTTGGGTATTCCGAAATTGAAACAAGCTGAATTAAGGGGAAACCTAACAAACTAGTCAATTGTTGTTTTTCAACTTATTGGGCTTTCATCAGATCAATCATATTTAGGTTTTAAATAATATCCATCTCCGGTTATTCAAGTGCTTTAAGAAAAATATTTAAAAATCCAAGCTCATTCAAATTCCATTTAGACGGAAAACGCATTCAATATGAAAGGATTAGAAATGACAAAATCATCTAAATTAGGTTTTGGGAATTTTTCTGTAAACGATCATAAAATACCAGAGACTTTCATTTTTGCAAATCACAAACTGGTTTACAAATTTTTGGTTAAATGCAAAAAATTAACTAAATCGAGCAGCTCACATAAAAACTCACTTTACGTGTTTGAAACGGGGACTATATATTTCGAACCTATCTCTAATCAATTCACTCGCATTTTATGGAGCGTCATTCAAACTCACATTGATCAATCAATGACTTTTTATATGTCACCACGTCAACTTAACCCAAATACAACTCAACGTCGGCTGAATGCAAAGAGTGGAATATATAAAAGTTAGCCTCGAGCTGCCAAGCAGCAGATACTCTATAAACTTAAGTACTACAATTGTGCATATACCAGTTTATACTAAAACCTATATTATAACAATGTTTCAAAATACTCTATGCTGTGAGTGTTTCAAAACCAGCGCCCTTTCATTTCTTGCACAATTAAAAATGCAAATGAATTATACAAAAATAAAAGCAAAAAAGAAACAAATTAACGAAATGTCCCAGCAGCGCGTGCCCAAAATAAAATTAAAAATAAAAAACAAAAAGAAAAATAAACAATTATATATCGAGCCAATATTTGTGCATAAAAAAACAAAGGGCGAATGCAGCAGCAACAGCTGCCGCTAGGAAGAGGGCCACGTTGTATGTTGCATGAATCATGTTGCACAGAAGACGGCCCTAAGACCAGAGACTAGAAAAACGGGTTGCAACAAGAAAATATGAAAATGATGAAAAGAAAAATAAATGGAAGACAAAAGCCGAACGTTAAAACGGAGTGGAAAGAGCCAAAGACTTTGCCACAAGTTGAGGCAAGTGGATCATATTGCAGCACAGAATATTGAAGCATGTGGAAACCAAGAGGCCCAATCAAACAATAAATAAGAAATAGAATTCCAGAACTTAAAGAAAAAACATAAGCAAAGAGCGTTTAGCAGCTAAAAGTTACAAACTTGGCAATGGCTTAAAGCCATAGACGGAGCGATTTAAAATAAATAAGTATATACATACATATATATTTATATAGATGCATATCTATATAAAAGTTGCCTTTATCGCCCACATACGTGCTAATAATTAGCGCAAGTTAGAAGGCGACGTAAAGAAATAGAACAGACAGAAGGCAAATACAGTCAAGATACAAATGCAGATAGAGATACAGATACAGCTACAAGTACAGCAGAATCTCTCTAGAACGATCAGCTACGCTTGCCATTTGCTGTATGAAAGAAAATCACAGTTGGCCGCATTCAAATGTCAAAGTTGCATTTTTTTTCATACGAAAACCTTATTTAATGAGTTGAGTTCGTAGATGCGAACTTCCTCCCTGTGGTTAGCGTTCACTGTATACAAATGCAGCCACACACATTTAACATAGACAGCTACAGATACAGTTACGCCTGCATACACAATGTAAAGATTCAGATCCACTATACAGAAATAGATACAGTTACTTGCACAATGTAAAGCTATAGATACCGAAGCAGTACAGCTGAATTCACATACCTATTAGGGCTTGTGTAAATCTGGAAATTGAAACTGTTCTATAAACAAAGATTTTAGACGCTGCCAATCAAGCTAAAATATATAAATATATACATACGTATTTAGGAATGTATGTATATACTGAGTATGAACAGACGGATACGAACCGAGTTGCGTACTGAGCTAAGCTTGGCACACTTGATACGCGTGTGAAAGACAAACAAAATAGTGAATACTGAAGCAGAGCTATGTGGCAAGAACTACCTAAGTAACGGAAGTAAGAAAACAAAAACAAAAACTAGAACAGAAACTGTATTTGTGTTATTTACGGGTCAACTAAAGACTGCGACGAATCAAGAAGACCAGCTTATTATACGCTTCCTAGGAATGCGAAATCGAAAAATTTTAATATATGCTAAAAAGCGTTCACTTCCACACGAGCGTTTATTATAATTTAGAGAACACTTTGATATACACATAATTTAAATTATTGATTTAAATGAATTCCGTTAAAACGCACAAATTAAAACATATTCTTTATGCAAATAAAATCTTTTAACGAACTAATAAATAATACAATTTTGTATAATTTATTGTACTCAAAATATGAATTTAAAAAAAAAAAAATGAAAAATTAAAATTTTAAAAAGAAACATTAAAAACAAAGTAATGAAAACTCACAGAAGGGAAAATATAATATTAAAACCAAATAAATCAAAAATATAATTTATATTAAATATTTGATATATTAAGACCTAATATTTTAAGATTAGACACAATTGTAAATTTAAAGATAACAAACAAAAAAAGAATTCAATACATATAATCAACTTCTGATAGACAGAGATAAGAGAGAGCCGCAGGAATTTTAAGTTGGGGTAATAATAGAGCCAATAAACATATGAAATGAGATCAGCAAAAGTATAGCCATGATATCCATGTACAAGTGAAATTTTATAACTCTCTTTAATTACAGTTCCTATAGAATATAAACAACAAAGATGCTCACTAAGCAACCAGACTATACCATCTCAGAGCTGGGCTGCCCACAGCTGCAAGAGCAGCTGTGCTCTGATAGCTGCTATAAGAAAGCTCGCCTACAAGAGCCCTGCTTTCGTCAGAGTTCCAGTCTGACCCCTAGTCGGAGTCCGAGTCGTCTATTGCCGTTACGCGAAACGCTGCACGATTACAACAAGCGGCTGCTAAGTGAACAGGCGGCGAACTGCGAAACGAGTCGACAAAAACAACAACAACCACATAGAGAGACGACTGATCAATTGGCACAGCAGAAGTGGCAGAAGAATCTGTGGAACGAGCAGCAGCAGAAGCAGCAACAGCAGCTACAGTGGAACAGAGCGAGGTAAGACCAATAATAAATTATAAAGTTATCAAGGTTTCATTTTTTAATTATGCCACTTTTCTGTTCTTTCATTTGTTATCAAAAGCAATCAGAAAAGTCGAGATACAGCACATGTCAAACAAACAGCTTTGCTGACTTGCGATTTGAATAGTTTCTAATTACACTGAAGGAGGAGTCGCAACAGGAGGTGGGGTTGGAGCTGAAGCTGGAGCTCGAGAGCTGAACTACAATAAATTAAGGACTGATTAAACGTGCTAAATTTAACATTAAACACTGTAAACACACACTTTTTGTATAGACCTTTAAGCTAGTACTAAGTAAATCAAATATGCAATAACACTTCATTTTATAGCATGCCACGCAAATCTTTTTACTTTTTAAATGGAATTTCAACAGCTCATTAAAAATGTAAACGGGCTATGGCAACGGGCAACGGGCACTGTTCAGATACAGATAGAGATACAGCTATGAGTATACGTCTATACATACACAGAAACAGATACAACATTATATATACAGCTACATACACCACTATAGCTACACGAGCTTCAGATACAAATTCGAAATCAAACAAAACGTAAACAAAACAAAAGCGAAAAAAAACACAAATTAAAGAGCCAAAAATGGCGACGACTCTACGGGCGTCCAACCTTGATCATGAGCATGTCACAGCCAAGGGGCGACTGTCTAGAGGCGTGGCGGGTGGCCCATTAAATTAGCGTTTTCGGACGTGCTCTCTTTAAATGGCTTAAATTGTGCACACAAGCTGTGCCCGACTGAAGCCTCGGGAAGCGCTCGAGATCGTTGCGAAGAGGCGACAAATTATAGCTCTACTAAGGGTAAGCTCACTGATTAGCTTTATCATTTAATAATAATGTATACAAATTGATCAAAAAACATTTTAAATCAAAATAAAAAGTTTCCGTACTCAAATTTATAATTCAAAGTTAGACCAAATGAAATGAATACATTACAAAATGTTAACAGAGCCAATAATCAACATGATCATAATCAACGATATGTGAAATAATTAATTATGAATTCACATTATTTAAACATATGCACATCTATCAAATTTATTCCTAAGAAAAGAGCAAAAGAAAAAGATGAAAGAAATTAGGATCATTGACTAACGATCAAATTATAAACGTAATGTAGAATTGATTTAGGATTATTCTAATTTAATATAAGCTTTCCAACGAAGTGAGAGCAATAAAAATAACCTACATTAATTGAGAAAGATAGCATATTTGATTAAAGAATGCATTCAGGCATATTCACAGCAATTTATTGTTATTGATCAATATATATGTTGCCATATAGATTCATAGGTATAAAGTTTCCAATGCAAAATCAATTAACAGGTATTCAGATGCCAGTACTATAACTGATCATCAAAATGAATATATGAATGACTAAAAATATGGCGTGATAAACAAATACATAATATAGGTTCATCTAGTTTCTAGCTCTAATGCCTTGCAAAAATTCAGATAGACAGTTAATGATTGGGTTTTCTGTAATTTTAGTAGTATGATCATCTATAGTAATTTTCACAGTTTTCACACAGTTTTTGTAATACATCATTAGAGCTAAAAATGCTAAAAATCATCGTGCTATGACGGTTCTACAGATCAATGACCAAATAATGAATGTACTATAAAAAGGTTTAGCTTTACTAAAGAAGATGTTCTTTTATATTATATAAACCTTCTTTCAAGCTCAAAGCATTTAATTTGGTAGCCTCAGAAGTAGTAAGAGCTCATAAAACTCATCGTAGCGCATCGACAGCTGCTTCATATGGCAAATAAAAAAAATAAAGACAAAAAAAAAAAAAACAAAAACAAAAAGCAGACATTTATGTTATAAACAAAAGCTGTCGCAATATTCACTGGCAAAATAGTTTAAAGTCTAATGCTTGACGCTGTGGGCTTGTCACTGATCATGCTCTTGACCTTTCTTAGTTCTTAATTGAATTGTATTCTATAAAGCCGTCTTACTTCAGTGGGTAAGGTTATATAATAACATATAAAAAGGTAGCAAAGGCTCTGGGCTAACTTTGGTGAGGTGTGATGGTGAAAATGATCGGAAATAAAAGCTTAAGTATACATGACAACGTTTGATTACAACAGTTCCGAAAAAGATCTCTAGAAGCTAATTGTAATGTCGTCTCATTGAACTCACCTGAACAGATTGTCGGAGATGAGCAAAGTTTCAATAGCTTGCGCTTCGGCGGCACGCAGCACATGCTTTTTGCCATAGAAAGCCTTGGCTGGCTCACATTGTAGCATCATATAGAACACTTCCAATGCCTTAACCTCACCCAATGCTTTTGTGTCAGACATTTTAGCTACCACAGCGGGATCTTGTAGAACCTCTGTGAAAATAAGCATTTTTACATATTACAATTTTAATAGTTCAATAGTGATTTACGCACCTTTGAGCGAATGCTTAAAGCCGGAGGATGCATGGACCAGCATGAATCTGCTTTTGTTATCCAACAACACTTTGTAATCCATTTTGACCGCCTGCTGGAACATATAGTCGTAGAACTGATCTCGCACAAAACCCGGTGAGGCAATCAGCACACACTTGACTATGTCGAAGTTAACGTGCCGTAATATACTCTGCATGACTTGTTCGTAAAACTTGGCCAGGCCCTTTTCGTGCTGCTGCACATTGCCCTTGCGCTTACGCGGAATGGACACCTCGATTTTGCTTCGCACTAGCGTCATGCTGGCCGTGATGAGGCAGACATGGGCCAACCCCTCCTGCATAACAACAGCCGCAACATCCGCCGATTGAGTGGGATCGCAGGCCATGTCAATCCGCTCCAGCGCGATTGTGTCCCACTCCGGTTTACGCAGCTCAAATTTGCGATTCAATTCCAGATCGAGCGTATGATAGGCACCCATTTTAACATACTGGTTCTCTTCGATGTTGCGACCCTTCAGACGCAGCACACAGGCCTGCGTATCGAAATCGATGCTCTCCACAGCAATGGTCAATGTGGTGCGCACCCGACTGCTGGTGGATGATCCGGTAGCCGTTTCATTCTGCACCTTGCGTATGGTGGTGCTGCGGACGCTATCACCCTCAGCAATCAGATTATAGGCATGCCACATGTCCTCCGGCTCCTCAGGCACGAGAGTTACATTACTACATTACGGAACGACATTACATACTTTATATACACACAGTAATATCAGTAGCACTTACCCCTGCATGCCCTTGTCTACGTATTTCCCAAGCAACTTCATGTTGCAGTTTTTGTTTTTCGAACTGAGGCGCCTCCGTCTGTTACCAGCAGACGTTAAATTATTGTACTGCTCCTCTTATATTTGTTGTTGTTGGCGTTGCGTGCTTTGTGTTTTTTGCTTTTGTATGCTTTTTGTCACTTGCATTGAGTTAAATGTTTTCTTAAGTCAAGCGAATCGTTAGGCATTGTTATAATTTGTGTGTTTGTCGTTGAACTTGACCAACAAAATTATTTATATGAAAATTGCCAAATTCCACACGGCGAACTTTTTGACATTTTAAAACAGCTGTTCAGTCAGTGTTGCAAAATGGATGTGGACAACACCATGCGCTCAATTATCGGATATCGAGTCTTAAATTTTCCAATTTTGTAAAAATTAGAAAACACGACGATGTTATTAAAAATATGTTTCCTTTATTATTGATACAGATTATAGATTTGTACGCATTTTAAGAGTCATCTCTCAACTTAAACTAACAGCCTTTCGATTTCTTGCTGTATGGATGTAATCTGCGACTTCAGCTGACTGCCCTCGTTGGTGGTCACAGAGCAGGCCACAATGGGACGGGAAACACCGCAGGCACGTCCCAATGCCTGCTTGGAGCGCACAAACACATACGGCACATTTTTGTCCTCGCACAGCAGCGGCAAATGCAACAGAATCTCAATCGGCTCTGTATCACCAGCCAGTACCACAATATCAGCCAGACCACGATTCAGCGTCTTGGTGGCCTCGTTGGCTCCCTTCCTCAGCTGATTATAATTGAGAGCCTGTTGCAACAAATTCATAATCTTGGCAGTCAACTGGGCATCAGCCAAGGGGAATGCTTTCGGGTTCACTTCTTCGGTCTGTATTAAATGAATGCTTACATTAGTGAAACACGTTGACAATAAAATTAATAATCACAAACATACCATTTTCTTGCAGTTTCCTTTTGTATAATTGTACAAATTTAAATGCAACCTCTCGGCTTGAGTGCTTCACTGAGGGGCAGAGTTAAGAATGAAACGTTTATTGAAACACGTGCGTTGACGCTATTTGTGCAACTTTCTAACACTAAAAAATGTGGGACATTTAAAACAAGTGGCAACGCTAAATGTAGACCGATAAGTATGTCGATTTCTTAAGCGCCAAATACGAACATGCATTAGCTGAATTACATATTTTTAGTTTACCAAATTTCTGTTGGTCAGCATACTAAAAATTATGTACAATTAATTTTTGGTGAACTCGACCTTAAAACAATTCATTTCAAACACCCAGATTTCAGTTTTATCCCATAAGCGAATATCTCCCTGCCTAGCTACCAAGCATTATCTGATAAGATTTAATCATAGAATACTCCAGGGTAAATAACCGACGATGCTCTTCAACGGCCTAGCCTCGACAGCAACCATCCTCTAACAAAAACATAAATATAAATCTATTTCAGCTAAAATCCATTTGTTGTTTATTGTGATTCGTAAATATGAAGCACAATTCCAAGATATTTAAGCGTGCCGGCGCAAACGCCTCCGTTCGTCCCGCTCAAAACAAAACACAATTATGTGAATCTTACGTTAAATACAAAAGGAATTCTCACTTTTTATTACCAATTCATCTTGCATACAATTTATTTAAAAGTTCCTGCAATGTAAAAAGAAACAAGTAAGTGAATTGGCAATACGGATATATTAACTAGCAACAACTTACTTGGTAATAAGACCATCCTTCTTGGCCAGACGGACAATGCAATCGTCGGACTCGCCCATGCGACGGATCTCTCCGCAAATAGCATAAGTTTTGGTTCCGTCGGTTTGGCGGCCGGTTTCGGGATCCACAACAACGATGCTTAGTTGCACAGAGGCGTGATCCTTAGCGTGGATGATTCTGTTTGATGCCGAGCTGCAAGAACATCAAAAATTATCCAATTGTCAAAAAAGCGGCTGCAATTGCTGCCTTTGCTGGACGTGGAAACACGTGTTCAATACTCACCATTTGCGGGGCACGTACAAATCAACATTCTCACCGGCGTCGTTCTCCATTGTGCTGCAATTGAAAGTATAACATTTTAATAGTATTTTAATATCGTTTTCATTCGTATAAATGCAATTGGACATACATTTTGTAATATTTTACAAATTAGCGACCCAACACTCGTCAATGGAGGCTGAAAAGAGAAAGAGTGAAGTTGGCTGCGCTACAGGGTTGCAAAACTATCGATAAGAAAGCATGCATAAATGTTTTGTGTGGAATTTAATTTAATTTGATCATTTTATTATAGTTTGCGTAAAAAATGTAATCTTTCCTTATTTCAGTTATTTCAGTTTAAATTCTTAAATGTATTAAAACCCGATTTGTGAATATAACTTGTATTGGTTGGTGGTTAATATTAAGGTTGCAGATAATATGTTTATTTTTATACGCAAAAAATTTGGGGTTAATTAAAGCCACAATAATTTAAATTTCGTCATGTCTTAAAATCTTAATATAAATTTTGACTAAGAATAAAAAATCAGTAATTATTTCTATCGCTTGCCGCTGCGCAGGCTATCGATGTCTCTAATCGAATGTATCGATTTCTCGAAAGTCGTTCATAAATATTTATTAGTCGTTTGGCAATGTGAAAGAAGAGTGCTGTGTTGTATCAAATTTGGCGCCGGAGCTTTCACGGCCTCAGCGCCCATTGCTAAATCGGTAGCTTTTCAACTATAGTGCTGTATTGATAGAATAGAATAATTAAATCAGTAGCAAAGTGTTTGTGTTTATTATAAATTGGACATAAGTGAACGCGCCCACTGGTTACTTTAAATGTAAGTATTGATTTTGGACAGAGGCTGTGGCGTCGGCGTCCTTGATCCGGTGTCAGCGCTGATTTTCCGTCAATGGGGCTTCCGCAGGACTTTTTTGTGTTACTTTATGTGTATTTTGAAGCGTATGTGCGTGGGTGAGTTTATGTGGGTGTCTGAGTGCAAGAGTTTGTTATTATTGCGAATCAACGCGTCTGGTTGACTTCTATATTTGCTCGGGGTCACATTGTGCAGTGTGCGAAGGTAGTTTTCAGAGTTTAATCGCTGTTTCAAGTGGCTGAATAATAATAAATGAGCATTAAACGCGTTATAAGCATAAAACACATTTGAAATATTATTGTATATAATTATATTTGCAATCCAATAGCAAAGTATTTAATCATTCAAAATAGGAAAATGTAAGTTTTTTTTAACATAAAACTGCGAATTGATCTGAATTTTTAAATCTTAACATAGCCATTTGAGTATGAGATCTGTATACTGAACCAACATATCTTTTATTATCTTTGTCGTTGTTTCGGGAGCTGCATAAGTTAAACAAATATTATTTGTGCTACTAAAATGCATTTTATATGAGAAATTATCATGAAGTCGAACTATAAGTCTGTTAGTTTTAAAGTTAACGCAACAACTATTGCTAACATTAACATGCGTACATACAAATTTAAATAAACAACATTTAAGTTTTAGCATAATAAAACACTTGACGAATCTTAACATAGTCTATCTGAGTTCTTTAAATTGACAAGCTTAACCGTTAATTTTAATTTAGAATTCACAACTTTAAGGTTTTAGTTGTGGACTAGCTAGATACTCGCGAACTTGAAGCTAGCTATATTTATAAATACTCTCTCTCAAGTTGCTTAGCTTAATAAAGCTTAAATAACTTAAGATTCTTTCATATCAGAGCGAAGCTGGTTCTGCTATACTGCAACTTTTTGCCGTGCTCGCTCAGTTGCCTTTCAACTTTCGGCTCGTTCGGTTGGCTCACGCTGCTTGCTCTGCCAAAAGTTGTGCGGCGTGGTCGTCATACATACATACACATACATATGAGTGCAGAAGGTGCTCAGCGGTACGTTGCAGTCGTAAATATCTGGAAGACACTTCATAAGGCGCCGACGGACAGCCTCTTGACCTTTAAGCCGTTTATGTGTGTGATTGGTTGCATATTGTAATAAACGTAAAAAATGTAAATTTATGCGCTAAAAATGAGATCATTTAGCTAACGTGTGCTGCTATTTATAAAATATATATATATATATATATATATATATATATATATATATATATATATATATATATATATATATATATATATATATATATATATATATATATATATATATATATATATATATCATAAAGCAAAATATAATAAATAATTGTCGCGCAAGCAAATGAAAGTGAAACCAATTGTAGGGAAAGACATTTCATTAGCTTAAAATGAATATGCATAAAATTCAATAGTTTTTTGTTAGAAAATAATAAGATATATTGTATATGGTTGTCAGTTAGCTTATAATTAGAGAGTACAATGTTATTATTGCTGATGATATCAATGGCCTTATGAATTTGGGTAAACAAAACCATTGTAATTGTTGGCATAGCTATCAAATCAACTGCTTGTTAAGAGCTGTCAACTGAAAGCATTTATTATATCAAGTACTTACCGCGGTGCAGATAAAGCAAGGAAAACTATTTATTATAGCCCAACAATAGATTAACGAACAAAATTAGTTTGGTAAATTTAGTCATACTAGGATAACTACAAAATTGTACTAGGAATTTGTTCTATAAATATCTCAACAGGGGCAACGCTATATCAACTTGATACCCGGAGGCACTATACCAATGTATATTAATGAATACAGCAGAATCAATGAATTTTTTAATTATATAGTAATTGCAGAGTAAGTACATACGTACAACTATATATTCCAAATTCCTTTAGATTTGCGAAAGAGTTTGTGTTTACACAGAAAGAATCGCTTAAAACCAATATACTTTATTTTCGCTTCATGAGCAAGTATAATAATCAAACTTACCAAGCTTACAGTTATCGGATATCTGATATGTCTGCATATGAAAAACTATGCCTTAAAAAACTAGTATCAAACGAAAAACTCAGAACGCGTAAAGTAAAATGTAATTAAACTGAGCCCACATTTGCAGTTAGAATCTGATATTCCCGCGTATAACAAACAAATAAAATAGAATAACGGTGCGGTCTCGCTAAAGCGGACACCTGCTAGTCTGTGCAGCTAATTTTTTCGTGCACCCACAAGATATTTATCTGTGTTAAAATTAATAAATTTATTAAATTTAGGAGTTTCAATCTAAAAATATATTCAATAAATGCATCAAAATTTTTCTGAATTAGTGAGGCTTCACTGTACATCTTAAAAAACCGTGATGTCAGCACCAAAATGCGTGCCTGCTGTGCCGCATGTTGTTGATGACGTCTAAGAGTACATGTAGAAAACTTTAAGTAAAGCACTTTCTAGGTCAAAAGTTGAAAGGCAACGAGTCGCTGATGATGATGCTTGTAGAAACAAAAAAGTAGCATCAAAAGAGAGATGAAAAAAAAAACAAAATGTGGTCTGCATGAGAAGCAAACAAACCACGAAACAAAGTAAATGTGATGGCAGACAGGTCCATTGCCTCTGCTTTGCTTAGACCTTAGACCAGGCCCGACCCGGCCCACCTGTCAGTTGTCGATAGGAAAATTGTAAAATTAAAAGAAAATAATAATAATAATTGGCCGCAACATGCAAAGTCTATAGAAACTGCAGGGCAATAAATGAAATTAAAGATAATTGCAGAGCATTTAACTAAGCCGCAGTAACTGATAACTTGATGTAAATGCATTTAGCGTAGACGAGTAGAATGCTGTTGGAGATCCACCGGGCACTGGCCAAATAGAATGAAATGCAACTGCTGTAAAAAGTATATTCTTTTTAAGTACTTTCATATATTATTTATATAGATTGAAAATGTAAGTTCAAGGTATAATGTTTTGTTGAAATGTACGCTAGCAAGTACAAAAACCATGTCAGACCTTAAATACATATATACGTTCATATAACGTATAGTTGTTTCGTGGCCACCTGAGTTGACCGTAATCGTGTCTGTCTGCCCGTCTGTTTCAAATTATATTGTTTCAAATCAAATTCACGATTTTCACTATTATGTATGTAGTGTAGTATGTATTGATAAATGCTGGAATATTTCTAACAGCAGCTTGGGCAAGTTTTTAGTCTTTGTAGGTATCTCTAGTCTGACATTCCCGATTAGAGCATTTGTGGTTGTGATTTCTTATAAATATTATATAAAATATATATAAATAAATTGTAGTTTAATTTGTAGGATAAACAATCTTTGTTGCATTATTATAATAAATATTTAACTTTAAGCAAATGCAAACAGGACAAAAAGTAAACCCATATGCCGGCTTGCAATCTGTTATTGCATTTGTTGATTAGAAATAATCAACGAGGTGACAGATTTCTTATTATCTGATCAACTCGGGAGAGTTTTTAGAGAGTTGAAACGAGCGTCTGACCAAATGAAGCCAGTATCAATGCTCCACGGATTTAATTCGACATCAGGATTTTCAAATTCAGGAACTTAAAATAACCACCTATGCATAGGCATATGATTTGCTTCCAACAATCTATTCATAACGTGTGTCTGCTCTATTATTATAGTCTTCGCTCTAATTTGATTGCAGTTCCACGAACCTTAATTCCCAAGAATCAACTGTCTATTCTGTTCACTCTTGCTGCTCAATAATTATTTAAGGACCTACTATAATTAGATCCTTTGGGCGACCACTTGTTCGCAATTGCATGCCAATTTTGTTCTTTTCTTGCCTATTCCCTTTTGTACTTTAGAGTGATTTGTTGGTTGGGAAACCTGTCCTTTGCCAGATAATCCCCATCTCCATCAATATCTCCTACATAAGAGCCCAGCTATCTGTGCCACTTTATTTTTATGTGCCCCCTCATTTGGTTAGCTTTGCTTTTCCTATTTTCTTATTTATTTTCTTCTTTTTTTTTTTTGCAGCGCTTGAACTTGGCAGACTTTGGAACTGGTCGACGGGTTGGTCGGGCGGTGAGTCGGACGGTTCCTCGATGATGATCTCTGATGTTGTTGTTGCTGCTATTGTTGTGATTTGATTGGTGCCAGTTACTGTTACTATTGTTGCTGTTCTTGTTGCTGCGCTATTACTGTTAACTAGAAGTTGTTGGTGCTGTTTTCTGGTGCTCGACCTGCAGCCGGAGTTGAAGTTGGAGTTGGAGCTGGAGCTGGAGCTGGAGCGACTGCGTTACACTTTGTAAATCGGTCAATGGTAACGGGCTTGTAAGCAGGTGCAACTGCAACTGAGAGAGAGAGAGAGTCGGAGCCAGAGAGAGAGAGAGAAAGGAAGAGATATATAAAAAGAGTGAGAGGAGACAACAATCAAAACATGTCACTAAAGGTGAGTTTGACCTATTAAAACTTGCTTGCGGGCAAGTTTGCAAAGTCATTCGGGCGGCTAGTCTATGGGGGCAAAAGCTATAAGGAACGTAAATATAGTATATTATTAGAACATAAAAACACTTCGTAGATAGATAGATAGATAGTATATATATATAATATACTATTGACATAAACCAATTAACCAAAAGATAATCTAATGAGCTTTCATGATCTTTTAAATCCACCAGCTATTTAGTTGTAAGCCATTGGAGTAGGCAGAGTACGCCTCTCTATAGTAAAAAAGATACTGAAACTATAATGCAAGTGTATAATACAGTGTACACCCTAACTTACTAACTTTTTATACCCTGAACCCATTGAAAATGGGAAATCAGGGTATAATGTTTTTGTGAAAATGTATGTAACAGGCAGAAGGAGACGTGGCAGACCCTATAAAGTATATATATTCTTGATCAGGATGACGAGCTGAGTTGATCTAGCCATGTCCGTCTGTCCGTCCGTCCGTCCGTCCGTCTGTCCGTCCGTACTAACGCAGAGATCTCCTAAACTACAAGTGCTAGAGACTTGAAATTTTACATGTATACTCGTGTATACCATACGCAGTACGAGTTTATCATATTTTTTCGATAACTCATCCCATTTCCTTTTTATCGATAACAATCAAAAATCTGACTTTGTTTTTAAAGCCTAGTTTAAATACTGTTAGAGCTATACAATACAAAGATTTTGTTATTTACAGATTTTGAATGCCACGCCCCCTTCGCCCTAAATTTGAAAAAAAACGTATATAAAGTATTAGAGACTTGTGCTTTGGCATATACACACATTTAAATGTTATTATCACGTTCTGAAAATTTGATGAAGATAGTCCCACTACAAAAAGATTTATTCAACAAACAAATTTTCAAAATATAGCCCACACGGCAGCCCAAGCGCAGTAACTGCGCAGTTAGCAGAGCAATTGTTTATGCGTTCGTATGGATGCATGCGTACGTGTGTGTATGTGTTTTTGTATATGTGCATGAAAGAAGTGTAGAATGATTGGAATCAGTACTTTGCAGGGTTCAAGGTATCTCCTAGTCGAGCAGTCTCGACTAGAGCCCTCTTACTTGTTTTTCCTATCATTGTCAATTGCTAGTCACTCACAAAGGAGGAATTAAAAAAAGGTGTAAGATCTATTTTATTAAAAATATAAATAAAATGATGTTATTTTTAGAAAATATTATATATTATTTATCTAAAACGAAAAGAATCCAGATTTCTCAGAATATCGCCAAATATGCGAACATTTACATCGAAGGCAACATCTCTTTACTTGGATGTAAACCATTTGAATAGCTTTTCTAGAACAAAGTTAAAGAGTCGACTAAAAACAAACCAAAATTATATTATAATATTATTGTATATAGAATTTTCCTCATAGGGACCGACTTTTAAGTGTACCTTATAAATAGCTTAATTAAGATCACTTTATGTAATGCTTTTAATGGTGCCCGATCTATCTAGTGCTCGTTATTTATCTAGCTAGAAGGAGTTCAACCTTTTATACATAAGACAACAAGATGAAAGAGCAACGTCATACTTTAATCAAACATATAATTAAAATCGGATATATGTATTCTTATATACCTATATATACATATATTTTATAATATATGTAATTAAAATATATATACATACATATATAATTATATATTATATAAATCTATTAACAATAATCAGAGCTATATTAAGTCTGTTTTATTCTTGAAGTTTCCGAGTATCTTCCTCAACTGCATTCACTTCATAGAGCATCACACAGTCTATCATAACTGATTAAGTAGCGCTTACACAATAAGTCATCAGTCATCTTAATAGAGCATCTATCTATTGTTATAGCCGATTAAAATATCCTAATTCATTATCATCTACATCTCAGTTCTTACAGAAACAAAAACTGAAGAATTTTTGTTTTCAGTTAATTGTTAATTAATTTTCAGTTAATTGTTTGCTTTTAGCTCTTATTTTGATAAAGCTGATGATATCTCGACTTCACTCAAGAGCTTATGCACTGCATAGAGCATCTGCCTGTCTGTCATATCCGACTGCAGTCAACTCACTTATTTGTCTTGGCTCTCAGTTCTTAGTCTTCGGTCTGCTTTATTTTAGTCCAATAAAATGACATTAGTCAAGCTGATAAAGCTAGAGAATTTATTATACTTGACTGTAATTGCAGAAATATCAAGTCAACGGCCCAGTAACAGATACTTGTCACACACACACACACATGTCTGTTGTTCAAGTGTGTGGCACAATCGTGTTGCAAGACGTGTCAAGCGCTTGTCTGAAGACTAACAAGTGCTTCTCTCACCTGCTGACATTTTGGCTCGTCTATAAATATTGCAAGCATCATCATTATCATCATCGCTGTCATCATTATTATGTCAGCATTTGCATTGTTGCCACACTCTGTGGCAGCTTGAGTGATGTCATGTGGCACTTGGCCGTCTGTCTGTATTGCCTTTGTTGTCTGCGCTCTACAGGTGCCTCTGTGCCCCTCACCTAATGCGCTTCATTTACTCACGAGTGGACAGTCTCAGTCTCAGTGTCTATTTAAATAGTTCAAATATTTATTGTACGTTTATTTCCTCTCTTCAAACACATTTGTGAACAACACATCAGCTAAACCCCAGCATTAGCGCAGTTGAGTGAGTCTTAACCCTTAGGTGTGCTAGGTGCGAAGAGCTCTCAAAATAAACAAATAAGCACAGTTAAAGGTTAACTGTATTATGCTTTGAATTGAAATGTTTCATATAGATTTTAGACTACAAATAATATCAAGTAAAATGTTTTTTACTTTTGAACAATAACAACAAGAAGTTCATGTATATATAAGCTAAAAAAATTATAAATATTGTAGTTGATCGCGAAGGAAAACAGAAAATAATTACATTTATTTCATTATGGTTACCACTTTAAAAAATAGAATTTATTGGTTGATTTGGTAAGAAAATCATGAAATAAACTTAGTTTAAAAATGAAAACATAAATTCAATAATTGATAAGTATGATAAGCATCAACAGCTAAGTCAATTTAACCCTGTCCATCTGTTTGTCGGCCCGTGTCTTATTGTATTCTAATTATTCTGTATTATTATAGACATTATAATAATATTTAGATTCTCATTCTCTCAACAAAAACTTGATAGGTTAATAAGCTTCTATGTTAACTCATTAATGTTAACTTTGTAAATTATGTAGGCAATATGAATTAAAAAATCAACTCAAAAAGTAAGCAAGTTTTCTGTATATAGATCGTATAGAATTTGGGCTATGTTTTCATTTTAAAAATTGCTTAATACTTGTTACCAAAACATCACATCTCAATTTACTGTTAACATTTTGTAGCTATCAACTTTCTAAGGAAACCTCATATATTACAGTTTGCAAACAATTTCATCAGTATACATTCTGCTATTAGGTACCCTGGTCTAATGTATACAGAGCATCCATATAAAGGTTAACACATTCATATATTGTCTGTTTGTCAAAGCGTCCGCAAAGCATTGTAAAAATGCATCCACATCCGTTGCTCGAGGTTTTCCCAGCTCTTTTTGCTGTTGTTTATATTTCTGAGCTGCCCCTCTGGCCACTAATTACTTTAATTAGCTGTGTGGGGAAACTAATTTCCTACATAAATGTTACTTAAGAGCTGCTGTGTGGGTGTCGAATACCTCACTGAACTCCAAATCGAGCTGTAGCGCCATTAGTCAAGTGGTGCCTCCCTTTTGACAGCTGCCCAAGTTGAAGTTGTTAATCAATTTGTTTATGCTTTTCTCTTTTTCGGTCTGTCTTTTATCTTACAGAAGGAAACACCATCGGATGTGATGCTGCATCTGGCGGCTCTGCGTGGCGACGTTGTCGAGATGCGCCGTGTGCTTGATACTGGCAAAGTGCATGTCGACTGCAAAGACGAGGTGAGTAATGAGCACAAAGATAATCGAGGTGCCACAGGAAATGAAAGAGAAATGTGTCTAAAGCTTGGGGATAGAATTCAATCTAGCGTATTCCGAATATCCGTTTGCAAAAGAACTAGAAAGAACTAAGCTATATTACGGCTGAGCCAAGCTCATAGAGACCGAATGAGGCCAGTTGGGTTTTAGGCTCTAGGAGTCGGTGTTTATGAAGGAAACATGGGTTAAGGCATTCAAGCAAGTAGAATCGTATATGGCATATTTGTTTGTAAGAGAAATAGTGAGGATTGCAATGGCTATAAATGGAAGAGAAGGACGAATTAGAGGAACAGTGCACAGGGGAATATAAGACAAATTTTTCTAGAAATTAGCAATGCAAACAAATAGAAATTATTAAATTCCCAATGTTAGTTTATTATAAAAGATTGAAGGGCAAAAACAACTCAGAAAAAGATATTCTAGACAAACAATTCTATTGGCGAATAGTTTATGTTGACTGTATATATATTAGTTGTATAAATAATGAGGAAAAAGAAAAGAAACAAAAGAAATAACAAAGAAAATGAGCGAATTACTTTCTTAAACAGAATCTGATATAGAACAGTAGTGGACAGCCATCAAGCTGTCTTTGCTCAAAAAAAAAGAAGCAAAACAGCTGTTTACATCAGATAAAGATAAAAGATGAGGCTTCTGTACATTGAAAGTGAGTGGAACATAAAATCTCTTTAATTCAATGAACGGTTTTTAAATTATATAATTGATATATCATTAACTTAACTGCTTAAATGCTCGAGATAAATTCATTGCCAGCTGGTTGAATTATTTAATTGAGCGTCCAATGAATTTAACTGCAATTGCGATTAGTTTTCACCAGTCAAAGCGAAATTCAAATTATATCGTTTCGTTTTGTGATACCCTCTATTCATTTGAATGCAGGCATATCGGGCTGTGGTAAACGAGAGGAACTGTGACTTTTAAATTATATACTTTTTGTTATGCGACGTAAGGACAGAATACAGTTTTAGCTTACTATGACATTTTTAACAATTTTTAAAATTTATTTTTATTTCTTCTTTTTTTGCAATCTGTCTTATACTAAACAATAAGCAAATGTACTAACAATAACCAGATGGTTCGAACTCCAATGAGATCAACATTTACATATTAATTACTAAATCTACTCTCTATTTGGCAAATCCGGACTTACTATAACATATTTTTAATATATATATCTTGAGCGTTATATCAACCTTTTCTAATTTACACATAATACATTCTTTGAAATTGATTTATATATAAAATTGTCTTTCTATTATTTAATTTTATTGAGTTAGATTTTAATCACAGTTCTTAGAAATAACAAGTAGAAAGAGATCCATGCTTAAATTATTTAGAATAGATCTACTAACGAGCAGAAACGAGAAAAATATAACTCCTTTTTTTGTTCGGCCTTGACTTGAGTGACAGGGAAGATTGAAAAACTGCAGACTAATTTACTTTTTCACTGAAACTTGAGTATTCTCTGTAGATATTTTTATGCGATTTGGTAAAAACATTGAAAAATAAGTCTATAATAAATTTTATACTGTTTTTCCATCCAGCTTCTTGCAGGGTATCTAGTAGTCTAGACAAGTCTGCTTTGCTTTGCTTTGCTTTTCGTTTCATTTCGTGCTGATTTGCATGCGTGCAGCTGAGCGAAATCGGAGCGAAAATCACAAATCTCTTTACGGGCTGTAGGTTGCAATTGCAGCTGCCTCTTTGGGGTAGCTCAGTCACGTAGCGGGGTGCTGTGGCGTGTTTGCCCTTGTGTGTTGTTTGAGGCCAAGTCGGAGAATATGGCCGACTGACCAGGCCTGGCCGACTATGCTTTGGAATTTGCCTGCAGCTCATTCAGCTGACTGCGCCTCAAGTGAAATTTTATTTATATATAATTTCGATTTTTTTTTGCATTCGGTTTCTTTACCAATTGGTGCGTACATTTGTGAACAACGTGTTAACTTGGCTTTAAGGTGAACATTAGTGGTATAATTTATATAAATTTTTTCGTAAGCTGAAAATGTTGTAATATTTTGCGAATGATTTCATGCTTAATGATTTAGTTCACTATTATAAACAGCTTATGTAACATCAATTTTGTCAGTCTTTATAAAGCTATCCTTTTAAATTTATATTAGCTAAATTATAGAACAAATTGGAAGTCAATATTATTAAAAATATAATGCATTAATTTGCTTAACAAAAGAAAGCAGAACAGAGCAAAACATGCTTGACTTTTAAATGAATTTTTTATATAGATTTAATTCTAGCTTTTGGGATAAAAATTACTTTGTGCTTTCTAAAAATTATAAATAAACCTCTTAAAATATCCATGAATTTCTATAAGTAAAGGGTATAAGGAGTATGTAAATAGTAGAGAATATTAGAGCATATTATATAGCGAGAATATTATACGTAATATTGAAAGAGAGAGCATGATTTATAAAGAATGATTTTACTGAATTATTGTTTAAATTTTTGATAAAATAGGCTTCGATTTGATATGCTCCGATCACTTTTACCAACTTAACTAGGTGACTAGAAATCCTTTAGTTGAGGACACTCATGAATGTGTTAAGACTGTATATGTGAACTCATAAATATAATAAAACGATGCAGATAGGCCTAACAGGCCCAACTAAAACTTGTTTACTTAATTTTGTTCCTCAACTATTATAATATCTACAATATTAATGAGTAGCATATTGGTGAAATTTAAATTTATAGATGATCATTCAATTACTCCATTTTTTTACTTCTAATGACTGCGATCGGTCCCTAAAAGAATATATTTAAAATAAATGAATTATATTAGATAGATTAAAGCAAATTACGATAGCTTAAAGCTTAGGCAATGCGAAATGCCCACTATAATTTAGATAACGAAACAGAAATTAATAGATTTCCAACGCTATCTAAACGTATTATCTGCTCTATTTATAGGACGGAACCACGCCTCTTATTCTAGCCGCAGCTGGGGGTCATATTCATTGCGTGCTCGAGCTCCTCGAGCAGGGAGCCGATCTGAACTCGCGTCGCTCTACAGGCACCACGGCTCTCTTCTTTGCCGCCCAGGGCGGACACTTGGACGTAGTGCGCATTTTGCTGAAAGCGCGCGCAAAGGTCGACACGCCCTCCCTAGACGGAGGCACGCCCCTATTTGTAGCTGCCCAAGGCGGACATGTGAAGATCATCAGAGAACTGTTGGACTGCGGCGCAGATGTGAATGCCAGCATGAAGGTGCGACTGTTTCAACTGGGCATTGTATAGCATTTTAATGTATTGTTTGTTTTTCTCTTTTACCCAGGATCGTGCCACTCCCGCTTTTATAGCTGCACAGAATGGTCATCGAACAGTTTTGTCGCTGCTGATCCTGGCCCACGCCTCCATGGACATCAAGCGCATCGATGGAGCCACCCCATTGTGGATAGCGGCCCAAATGGGGCACGATCACATATGCAAGGTGCTGCTGCAGAATGGAGCGAACATTGATACAGTGCGTTGTGACGGTGCCACGCCTCTGTTTAAGGCAGCCCATAAGGGACACGCCTCGGTGGTCACAGTGCTGCTCAAGTATCGCCCGAATCTGGGCTTACTGCCCAATGGAGAATCTGCTTTGCATGCGGCTGCCATGTTTGGCCACATGACCGTTTGCAAGCAACTCGTGGCAGCAGGAAGCGATGTCCTGCTCAAAAATCAGGACGGCTTAACGGCCATGGAGTTGGCGCATCATGAGAACTATGGCTCCATCTGTGAATATCTGAAGGAGCGAATGCGAGCCGTCATGGAACGCAATACCTTGGCTATGGCCCAGATGCGTTTGTCAACGTAAAGGCAAGCCAATAGAGAAATATATACGAGTATATATTATATGACCAAATCGAATCCCTTCAAAGTACCTTTTCTGCACAATATGTTAGATTATTTATTCACTTAAATTATGACTAGAACTAATGATGAAACAGCAAAGTTCTGTCGATTGCCACGGAGTTCGATTGTATATACTGAGTATAGATGCGGATACAGCAACTGAAATATATATTATTTTCTTTTGCGAATGACATATCTACATATCCTGTGTAGTGTTTGTCTAAGAGGCATTATATAAATATATAATAATAATATTTGTCTTGCTATCTGAATGTTCGATATGCGATTTATGCAGACTCTTCATTAAATTCTTGTACATATATTATATGCAGAACAATTTAATTTCTTAATGCTTCAAAAGCATTTGATATCAATTCAAAAAACTACACTTTTATGCATATCTAGTTTACGTTTGTCTATATGAGCTAACAATAGTTAGGGTATTTCTGTTATATGAATATTTTTATTGTATTTAAAAATACTTAAATTAATTAAAATCTTTAAGTCTTGAAAATGTCATAATCATCTGACAATAGTCAAAAGTGAAGATGGGTTAAACAGATAAAAAACCTGGGTCCATTATCTTGTCGGATACACTAACTAGATAACACAATACATTATGCTTTCAACTTATAGCAAACATTATTTTTAAATCTATACGAAAAGAAAAAATATAAATACCAAACCGATCCATAAAAATAAAATTCTTCAGAAATTAACTATATCTATATCTATTTAAAGTTGACACCTCCGTGGCAGAATAAACTGTTTCATTTTGTTGTGCAATCAAACTAGAGAAAAGTATAAACAAATAAAGGTAAAAAATAAAGAAATATGTGGCCAAGCTAAGCGAGGGCAAAATCACCGAATACATATAAATAAATAAATACCCAGATATTATATCAATATAGTATATGTATTTATCTATATAATTACTTGGAGCTTGTATTTGAATTTACGATTACGATTAATTATAGCAAATAGCTATAATTATATAAATATATATATATATATATATATATATATATATATATATATATATATATATATATATATATATATATATATATATATATATATATATATATTATATGCTATGATAAATTGTTAACATGGACAAGAATCGTCCTTTGTATATAAATATATATATATATAACGAAAATATATTTATGCATTCATGTAACCCTAAGCAATTGTTAACAAGTGCTTTATGTTTATTCGCCTTTTTGTCTTATCCTAATTAGCTATATTTATAAATATATATTTTGACTTAATTAGCTATTAATTATAATGAAATGTTTATGTCAGTTTTCCCTATTGATTTATGCTCGTGTACATTAAATGGCAAATTATCACAAATTAAACTTAAATATGATATTCACTTTTAAATTTAGCGGCTATTTCAATAACATTCTGTTATTATTTAACGAAATGTTATCTTAACGAAACTCTTCGTTCAGCTGCTTGGGTTACAGTCAGCAGATGCACACACCCACGCTTAGTACGGACACAGCTATCGAAGAGAGGTGTGGATTTACGCGCGCTTTGTTTACTATGTTATAAAGTAATTAAAATATAATGCACTGGTAATTCAATTCAAATTAATTCAAGTGAAATACAATTTATTAATATAATAAATTGTGCATATTACTATCATATTCGCGTTGAGCAATACACATACATATGTATGTATGTACGTTCCAACAGTTTTCTTACATTGTGTGATCAACTTAGTTTTGTGTCCGTTGTGCAATTATCTACATATGTATGTACATATGTGCAGGCGTTGCAGGGAGTTGCAAGAGGGCCGGTTAAAGAGTTTCGTACTGGTTATGAAGAGCGACTGTTGCAGAATTTGGTGGAACATGCTGCCAATGCCGAAGAGCTTCAAACGGGCTGCAAACGGATTTCAGTGCTCAGTTCGCTTTTTCTCACAATAGCGCGCGGACGTGGGGACCGTCGTGTCGGCTTTCGTGTCATTTTTTCCCGTTTCATGTTAGTATGTGTGTGTAAGTCCGAGCGAGCGCGTGCGTGCGTATGTGAATTGTGTATGTGTAGGTGTAGTCGCGTGTCGTTGAATTATACAAAAGCATCAAAGGTAGCAGCAACAACAATAGCAGTACAAACGGTAGCGGCAGCTCAAAAAGCGGCGAAGCAGCAGCAGCAACATAATCAAAAAACATAAAAACAAACAACAAAGAGACAAAAAAAAAAAAAATGTTGTGAAACGGCACATTTTTGGTGGCAAGTGTTCTCAGTGTGGCAGGCGGGCGGCGAAAATGCTTTAGACAATAAAACAGGTTTGCACTGTGGTATGCGAGCGCAAGAACAAGAGCGGGAGCGAACGAGTGAGAGAGCACAATAGAACGTTCTCTAAGAGAGCGAACTTTTTGCGAAAATTTACTGCATATATAGCAATGACTTGAAGGGTGAAGTGAGGGGTGAGAGGAGCATGTAGAACGCAAAATAAATTTGCCATTTATTGTGTGCATCCTTTGGCAAGGTCTTTCGCAGTGTACGCGTTTGGACCTTTCGCCTCACTGTGCGTTGCTGCTGCGAACCAGTTTTCATTGCGTTTGCTTTACATATTTTCGATTTGTTGCAATCAATTGGAAAAACCGTTCGCCCAGAAGACCGTTACTTCTGGGTTGCCAAGCTAAATAGAAATTCCAGGCAAGCAATCAGTCGGCCCCCCTTTGCATTCCCTGTTGCCCTGCACAAAACAGCTGAGCTTTTGCAGTCGAGCCCCTAGCAACAGCGCAGCAGAAGCTTCTCAGCTGTGCAGCCGCAGCGCAGGCGCCAACACACACAACGCACACGCAGGCATGTACACATGCATAGGCTGTTACTTCGAATTTGACCAGTAATTGCATTGCTGCCATCTCGCTCACGCATACATCGTTATATGTGCAGTAATACATGCCGGAAAACACTTTTTTTATTCTGTTTTGCAGTCGCTGTCGCTGCCGCTGCCTCTGCCTCTGCCTCTGCCACCGTTACTGCTACTGGAAGCTTTACATAAGTTGACATTTTGCCAACGTTTTTAGAGCTCGGCTGCAGGTCCTTTGCACAAGTTCTAGTAACGCGCAACACAATCAGCTGCTGCTGCACCGCCGCCAACGTCAGTTCACCGTCGACGTCACTTGCAACCAGACGTTGACGTTTTTTGCAACTTGTTTCGCGTATGTTTTTTTCCGCTGCGTTTTCGTTTTATTTGAAACCGGCTCTCCAAAGGTTTGGCAGCGTCTTTGCTGTTGCTGCTGCTGCTATTTTTCAGCTGTTTCGCTGAAAGAAAACGAAAAATGAAACAAATATAAAATTAAATAGAAGAAGAAGCAAGAGCAGAAAGTTTGAAACAACAGGCAAAGGTTCTCGACTACGCCATTCTATGTTTTCCGTTTATCATATATAAATAGTTTAGGAAGGACTGACTTTAAAACAGTGCTTGATTTGATCACTGAAGTAGTGTTCTGTAACTGGAAAGAGTGAAGAGAGGTGATTACCTTGAATGTGATTCTATCACCTTGATTATTCAAATAGAACTTTCACAGTTCTAATTTACACACTGTAAATGTAGATGGAAACAGAAAAATGAAGATGAAAATGAAAATGAGTGCAACAGTAAATAATAAAATATAAAGCTGATAATACTCAAATGTTTCCAATTAGAATTTCAAGCATTCTCTAAAAAATTTGTAATTAGTAGAAATTATTTAAAAGTATAGATATCTTCTAAAGCCCATATCTGAAAACTTATCCATCCGATTGTCCCTTTGCGGGAAGAGTATAAGCTGAGTTCAACCCAAAGTCGAGTGGTTTCACTACTTTCATACATTACATTTTAATTTGTATACGGTTACTCTTTCTCCAACTTTATTTCACTTCTTAACTATTTGCCGTTCGGCTCTTTATTTTTTGCTTTTTGTCAGTGCGTGGGGGCCTTTCGAAAAGCTTAAAGAAAAGTTGATTTATAGCGCACCCGCAGCCAAACCCGCGACCAAATACCGCTTAGCCTCCAGCCAATAGTAAAAAAACCAAAACAAAAAAAAAAAAAAAAAAAAAAAAAGTGTTAGTAAATCAATAGAAATAATAATAGTAATAAAAAATAAACAATGCAGCTAAAGTGGTAAATTAAAACCCGTTAATTTGACTAGCAAAACAATACAACAATACAAAAACAAAAAAATGTGAGTTTAGACGAATTGCAGAACTTAAAGCCAGCTGCTGCATAAGTACAAACCAAAAATGGCCGCCAGGATGTACAGCAACAACAACTTCTAGCAGCAGCCCCACACACACACACACACACACCCACTCACATATGAACCACGCATACAGATGCAGTAGCAAACGCAACACGAACGAAGGCAGACGGCATTTAAGGTAAGTCGTAAAATCTTTGGTTGAAATTGAGCTCCAGTGTTGGTTAATTGCCTCGAACAGACACTAATTTAAATACCCTATATTTAAAATATCTTTGAAGTTGTCTGTTGATGTTTATAACCTTGCAATAAATCGATATTCAACTGATTGATTATGGATTAACTTAAAAGTGCTATAATCCAATAATCCTTGAATTGCATCGAGTATGTATTCGAGTTCTGGTTAAATATTTCTATTATGATTGTATCGACTAAATACTAAACATTTTATTTGCTTTTAATTTGTGAGAAATAGATCGCTGCATATTTTTATAGTCGTGTTCTAGTGTAAGTTAACTAAAAAAATGTGAATTATATTTATTGTCAGATAAAATTGATATACAATGCAATGTTTTCTAGAAAAAAGATGCCTAATTGTGTTTGATAATCAGTGTTAGTTAACTATCCATATTTATTTTATAACTTATCAAGACTGATATTCTCTTCAACATAACATGAATTTATAAAAGAGTCGTCTACTTTTCCGAAAAATCCTTGCTGAGGCTAACGACCTTTTTTCAATGGCAATTTATTCATTTTAACTTTAATTTGCTGTCTCGCAATTAGTTAACGAGTGTCAAAACAGAAATACATCTTCTACAGCTCAGTTTCATGCTATTTCTCTATTGTCATGCTGCTAGTCGCATGATGAATTACTGTGGTGTCTTTAATCAATCTTTCACTCGATGTCAAGAACTTTTTAAGCTTTCGGCAGAAGAAGCATACGGCACTTGTTGTTGTAACAGGTAGATAACAATCTGTCCCTGTCTAGACTGTATCAATGCTGTAACAATCGAATTTAGTATAACAATCGAATACGATCGTAATAATAAAACAGTTCAAATTGTGTTCAGAAAACACAGAATACTTAATATATATGCAGTTTCGTCGTAATAAATATTTTGCTAGTGGAAAAGTCAATTCATTTTAGGAATGGCGCCTGTAAGCTTCTTTAGAGAGAAGATCATTCTCACAAATATTAATTAAGAATCCCAGGGTATGTTCACGTCACGCTTTCATTTGCGGCATGCCACTTGTTTTTCGTCAGAGCATCGCACAACTTTAACAATTGAGTGTTGTGCATTTTTCTGTTATTTTTATATCTGTCTTAATTTTTTTCTTATTTTTTGTGGTGTTTTTTTCGCGAATTTTTTACGACTTTTCGGCTGGGGTTCAACAGTGAAGTGAGGGCAAATTGTGGCCAACAGCGACCGCGGGCTCATTCAAAAGCCCGTCAAACCAGTCGCCAGCCATTTGGCTTTTGCCTAGCCCAGCCGGACCAGGGGATTGGCGCGGGGGTTCGCTATCTCGGGCTATCGGGCTATCGGGCTGGCCAACTGGCTGACTGACTGGCCGACTGGACTGTTGATGACTTTTTACATAGCCAAAGAAGCGATGGCCCAAACCAAGACCCTAAACCAAAACCAAACAAGTAAGCGTGCGCTCATAGCGAATGCTCGACTGCCAGATGCCCTGTAACTAAGACCTGCTCTGCATACGTTAATCTCATATATATTTGTGATTTCTGAATCCATTTAAGAACTATGAACTGCTCTGAATACGTTAATCTCATGTATATTTGTGACTTCTGAATTCATTTGTTAGACGTATAGCATAATCATTTTCATTTTAGATCGGAGAGCACTCATAATAAATACAAAACGAAAAATCTTTTTTGTATAGTCAAAAATACACACGCAGAAGACCAGTAAGACCAATATCCAAATCATTCAAACAAAATAAGATATAAATATTCGTATTTTTTAGTGAATGCATTCGATATGCATCAAAGTACCGTATGATAAAAATACATCTTCTTATGAGTTACTACAAGCATTTCCACAAAATCAGCATACCCCATTCAGGCACTCATTTGCAATGGGTATGGGATATAAAAAAGATACGAGCGTCGCACGTATCTAAACTTGTTTCAAACGTGTTACATTTAAGAACGTTCGCCGCAAGCGGCAAGTGGCAATAATCCTTTCAAACTGACAGTGTTGCCATGTCGCAGCAGTTGAAGGAAAGGAAGAAGCAGAAAAGGAAGAAGCAGCAACAGCAACAGCAACAGCAATAGCAATGGCAGTGGCAGTAGAAGGGCTGTCAAGTGGGTGTGGCACATTGACTGAGTTTTGCTTTAGTTCGCACAGCATATGTGTAAATTTTGAACGAGAGGCGTTTTGTAAGTTCATCGACACAACATGAAATTGAAACGTGAAATATAACTGAAAATGAAACTGATTTAAGATAATCTTTTTTCAAAATAATCTAACTTAGTTGTTAAAAACCAATTTTTCATTTATTAAACACGTTTTAGTATATTAAAGTTCACATTGATTCAGTATATGAGAAGTGAAATAAAAAATAAGAAGAAAATACAAAATATACAAAAAAGCTATTAAAAAAATTATTGAATAAAATAATATGTCTAAGAAGATATTGCTTACTCAATTATATTAAAATTTTAAGCTGTTTCAATGCCACATTGTCTCTAAATGTATTCAGTATTTTCACAGCTCTATCGTTTTATCGTCAAGCTAAAAGTAACAGAAAAATCTATTCGTTTCATTTAATACTAATTGTTTAGAATTTATCAACCTAATTGATAAACATTTTATATTTAATTTAGAGTATACAAAATGCATACAATTTTGTAAACATGTTGATTTTCTGTTGATGTTGTCAATACTTTTTCCTCATTTGAATAAGAAATAAATATAATTTTCATTAAAACTTTTAAAACAGCCTTCTGCCGTGTGTCTATCCTGTCCATATGTTGTCTGTCATTGTCTGGTTCGAGTTCGCAGACATTTTGATTGCCTGTTGTCTGTTTTTTATACCCTGGACCCATTGTAAATGTGAATTGAGGGTATAATGCTTTTGTTAAAATGAATTTAAAAGTCCGAAGGTGCCGTGACCGACCACCCAAAGTATATATATTCTTAATCAGTTCCCACATCCTAGTTGATTCAACCGTTTTGGCTAGTCTGTCATCGTTTAGATTTCGGAAGTAAACGACAACTGTTTCTATGAAATCGATTTAAAGCATTTTCGATATGTAATATCAAATATTTACAATATGCAAAAATTATACAATACAATATCTTATGATATGATATTTGTGATATGATGAATAGAAATTAATGTTGGAACTAGCTTCAAGCATAAGGATACATTATTATTTTATTAATTTCTATTGATTTTTCAAATTATATTTAGTGAATCGCAAGTGCGATTGGATTGTGTTTGAATTATCTGTCAGCTTCTACTTTTGTATTTAATTTGCTACCTCGTAAACAGAAAGAACTCGTGTCTATGATAGAGGAAATTTGTGGGGCCTTGCAGGCTCAGGCTCGACTCTCGGCAAAGCCGATTTTCAATTTACAGTACAAATTTATTGATTTTAAAATACAAGTTCGAATATTACGCATAAATTTGTATATCTTGTATTGTATGATATAAAGTTTACATATTATATTTGAATGTTTAAGTGCATGTCTAGGTGCAAGTTATAATTTGGGTATTTGCTAGTCAGTCACTCCCGACCCAAAGTTTTTTTTAGTTCGTTTTTATTCTTTTATTATGTGTTATCATTTATATTTTTTATATCGTCGCCATGTTGTGTTCGAGTGCAGTTAAACTCAGCCGATATAGTAAAAGATTAATATAGATTCTATTTTTATTTTTACTCATTTTCAATTCTCGTTTCCACACTTAAATGAAAAAAGATGCAAAAATTGATATTTTAGCTCAAATTGCCGTTAACAAGCTGGCAGCCTAGCAACAAATATATTCGATATATACCCTATACCACTAATACTACCCTTACTCTATCCCCTACTTGCTAGCCAGGTGAACGGGAAATTGTTTACCGTGGTTCCAAAATGATGTAATTTCGCGTGCTCGTGCAATTCAATTTCCTGCTAGCGGAAACGCTCGTCGCTCTCTGCTCACCCAAATGCAAAAGAAAAAAAAAAAATAATAATAATATAAAAAATAAAAAATAAACATCAGCACCTCTACCTCCCACCAAAAAAGCAAACAAAATCGAGCACCCTCGAGCACACAACTTGAAAAGCAGTGCTCAAATTGTTTGGCAGTTCCTCTTCTCTTCTGTGCGCTCCAACTTTAATTGTGTACCGCACAGCGCCAAAAAATAATCGAAAAAAAAACGAGAGAAAAATATACGAAATAACATGAAATAATAAATAAATAAGAAATCAATTCTGTAAAATTTGCTATCTAAACAGCTTATCCGTTTTGCCCATCTGCCATTCAGTCGGGCGGAGCTTTCAATAAAATATATCACATATCATTTGTGTGCTGGTTACATGAGCTAGCAGATGCCTGACTTTAGCATGAGCTTTGTCAGCTTGCAGTGACAGATATTTTTTAAACGTTCAATTTGTACATAAAACTATTTTCATCACACTTTTTTGTTTTTATGTATTCCAAAGTCACCTTCATATATATATATATATATATATATATATATATATATATATATATATATATCTGCAGTGGTTTTGTCAGAAATGGGGGTATATGACTCCCAGGTGAAATTGCTTTATGATATGCCCTCCATGGTCGCTATTTTACTACGATCGTAGAAGCTATAATGCTCATGCGCCTTCCAATGTCACCTTGAGCCATAAAAAAAACATATAAAAACGGTCAGAGAGCGTATAGATTTAATTCCCAGCCACAATCTCCACGTTCACCAGTCTCAGCTCTAAAAAGCCTCAGTTTTATAACTTTTATAGTGTATATTATGTGCGGTATTTGTGTTGTACTTTCGTGCTATGTGTGGAGTGTTGAATTTTCAAAATGTTTGGCATATTTCGCATAAATAAATTACATTCAAAGCTGGTGCCCCGGCCTGGCTCTACCATCTACCATCGACCATCTCAGCGCGGCGCAGCCCAGCACAGCCCAGCACCGAGTCGAGGCTCGACTCCGGTGTCCGAGCAGCCTATATTAACAATAATTCCTTAGTGCTTGGCATCTTGCCAAAAAGTTTTTGTAGTTTGTTTGCCCGCACAGCAGGCGACGAACGTTTTGTGGCCAATTTCGACTGAAAACGGGGAGCTGTGGCATGTGCCATGGACGCCGTTTTGTGACCCATTGTCAGTTGAAGTTAAATGCGACGCCTGACACAAAAACCAAAATAAACTGCAAAGAAGAAAAAAAAAAAACAGCGCTGCTGGCAAAGGACAACGCACAACTTACGATGGGCATTGGACAATGAACACCACAAAGTCCGGACCGAACTGGGGACTCTTCAGTTCCAAACGTGACGTTTGTCAACCATTCAAAATGCTACAGTATTGCAACTGTCCTAAAAACTGAAAAGCAAAGCCGACTTTGAACTCCGAACGAGTTCTTTGTCAGCTATATGTAAAAGATGATTCCCAGAGTTCACTAAATTAAACAATTATTTTGTGGTAGTTGCTTCTACTTTACTTGAGAGTTGACTCTCCGTTGTCAGCGATAAATGTGAAGGATTATGAGAATTCCGTTTTATAGCAGCCGTTTCTTTAGTCGAAGTTAACTATTCTTTTCGATTCCAACTACATTCCTCTACGGCGAATGAAGTTGATTGATTATTGTATTAATATTTTATTTTAACTCATAAGAGTCTCATTAAAATCATAACATTGTTCTGCTTATCTGCTTTATAGATAACAAATGAATCCAAAATCTGATCAGTTTGTCATAGCTGTCTTAAAAGATTTCTATATAGTAGAGGTGGGCACATGTCGGGCTTTTGTCAGATGAAAAAAAAAAAAATCATGTCTTAGAAACCGTGAAAATTATAACTCGAAAATAGAAACTCTTCTCAAAATTCCAAACATGAATTTAAAAAAAAAACCCTTGACAGAAATGCCATAGATTTGGAAATTGATAAATATTATGTCACAACTCCTTGTACTTGTCCGTTTAAGAGTTTTGGAAACAAGCAACTGATTTTAAATGGTTGCAATTGGTGGCTAAAAATATATATTATGTTTTCCCGTAAGCTCTGGGACAAGCAAGTGAGTTTTTTCTTCATTGTTTCGGGGCTCTTGGATCGGGTCGTGATTTTGGAAAATACCATTATTGAAATCGAAATCGGTAACTGGCGAAATATATGAATAGAATAAAATCATATAGAATAGAATATTATCATATATCTAATATTAGCCGGAATTTCTTTATACAAAATATATGTTACTTTTGGTCCCTGTAGGATCTCAGCTTAGTAATTACAAACTTTTGACCATATTTCAAAAAATTAAAGCTGTAGGAAAATAAAAAGCTATATCGATAAGCTAAAGCTATCAATATTTTCTGGATATATTTATATATTCTGATTGAATACCTATTCAAATGTTAACTATTCAATTGATCTATAGCAGAAACACATCTTAGATATTTGGTAGCAAAAAAGTTGGAGCCTGTTTTCTTTTTAATAGTATTTCATACGTATGCTGGAGAAATACTCTAGGAGAGTTTTGAAAACATAAAATAAAAACGAATAAATTTGAACGTTGACGCATCTTGAATAGATGATTCCGACTTATACAAGATGCTGCCGCTGACTGTTGTAGATATAATAATAGCCTCCGTTGAATCGCAGTGTGACCATGTCGCCGGGCGTTGCGGCAGATTCCCCCGCATCCAAGGGAACGCGCAGTGACGACTGGGTCAGATTAATGGTGCGATAGAAGAACGCGGTCAGAAAGCTGGCACTTATCACAAAGGCTATAAAGAAGCCCAGGCAAAATACGCAATCCTTGTTCACCTGCAGGCACAGGCAGAAGGCACCAGCAAAGTCGCCCAGGGTATGCCCGATCCTGCCGAGCAGCGTGTTCGGCTGCGCACGTGCTGCAACAGCCGAGGTGGTATTCGCGCTAATTGTGATTGTGTGGTATCTGCGCTCGCAGGGAGCGGCTGCGGGTGTATCTGAATGAGTTTGCGGTTGCTGCTGCGATTGGGTTTGTGATTGATGCTGCTGTTGCCGCTGCTGTGGTTGCATCTGTATGCCTCTGGCATTGAGCTTAGGTCTGATTGTGCTGGTGACATCCACTCGCAGGCTATTCAGAGGCAGCGTCTGCGTGCCCAGCTCACAGTTTTGAGTCAATTGGAGCTCCGTGCAGGTGCAAGTCTCGGCACGGCTTACGCCCAGCACGTGTTCCTCCAAATTGCGTGTGTAGCAGTCGAGTAATCGTAGAATGCGCTGCAAACGCTCATCGGTCGTTTGCACTGAGTGCGTGGGTGTTGATGTAGATGTTGCTGCTGCTACTGCTGTTGTCTGCTCATGTGGCGTTATTTTGCTGGTTTCCTCTGCATCTTTGTCAGCTTTGGGTGTTGATGTAGATGTTGCTGCTGTTACTGATGTTGTCTGCTCATGTGGCGTTATTTTGCTGGTTTCCTCTGCATCTTTGTCAGCTTCGCTAGCCGGCAGCATATAGTCAATCATATCCTTGACCAAAGCCTTGGCCTCGTCTAGCTGCTGTCGTTGACGCCAACTGCTGCCCAGGTCGAAGTTTAAAAATCTCGGCTCCACACGGACTCCCTCTAGCTCTAGCTCCAGTTCCAGCTGCAGCTGTGGCGGTTGAGACTGTTGCGGCCGTTGCTGCTGCAGCTCATCCGTCTCCGTTTCATTCACGTTCGCATCGGGCAGCTGCACGTACGTTTCTCGCTGCTTCTTATTGTCTTCGTCCATTGTTAATTTTGACTTATGTTTTTTTTTCAGAGCTCAAACCAAACACATTTTCAATATTTTTGACAGTTCAACAGGGATGCTTCTTTTATTTATATATTTTTTAATATGTTAGTTTTGATTTCAAAGATTTTGTAAAAAATTCAAAATTTATTGCTTCATGGCCTTTAGAGCGACAAGTAGTGCAATCGTCATAGACAGCCTGATAGCTGAGTTAGTTCAGGAGGTTTTTAGCGATCGGCGTTTATTGACGAAGGATTCGAATCATATTAAAATAGGGCCATGCCAAAAGCTATTCGATGTTTTGGGCATAACACAATGTGGCCGGCAGGACGCCGATGACAACGTCAAGATACAAGTTGCTCAGCTGGAGAACAAGATGGCTCACGAGGGCGCAGATGCTACATCTCCCCCATCCGGTAATCAGGCCAAATCAGGCGAACCAAATCGGAAATGGCACAGTTGGCTAACACAGGCTCTGGCTGCAGGTAAACCCTCGATTGCAATAGATTAAGTGTAATTAAAAGGGAAAAGATTCGATAGTTATTAAAGGTAGGCATATTTATCTATATATCTAGGGACTACAAACTGAAGCTACAATTGTGGTCTGCAATGTAGCTAATATATCTCTATGACTTAGCCCATTGGGTTCTTAAGCATTTGCTACGTCAGTATTACCAAAAAATAAAAAGCCTTTCCTCTTGTCCCTCATCCATTTAAGGTAAACTGAATTGCTGGCCTAAAACATTAGTATGTGAAATTCTATTGTGTTATGAGCTGATGGGTTAGTTTAGATAATGCTCTTCTTGACCGTGCAGTTTCCTTTAAAATGTAATACATCAAGTTGACTCAGCGCAGATAATGAGAAACTTCCTTAAAGGAAGACTAGGCGATTGTTTCAATTGTATATGTGTAGAAAATATTGTGATCCTAGGTTAAATATCTAAATGATAATTTTGTCAGTACCGCCAGCTACTTTGATAATAAACTATTTTCCGCAGATTGCTCTGAAGATGAGTTGGAAATTTATCGTAAGCAACAAAATTCAGTCAAAGAGTCTACGCATATCGCCTGTCAAACGGAACAGCCACGTATCCGGAAACGTAATCAGGTGAAAATAGAAACGTTCGGAGATCGACAAATACGTGGCGTCCCAGCACCTTGTGAATTGAGTCGCCAGACAATATTCATTGATGCGATGTCCACGCCAACGCCCAGCATACAGAGCCGTCCCCCCTTGGCCGACCGGTTCTGCTATATGTTGACCGATTTTGCATCGGCCCTTTACTGTAGTCTTGCCATCATGTGTTGTTGTACCCCCAGTATGTTTCGATAAATATGGGTGGTGTTTAACAAAGTTGTAATTTTTCATTTAAATTTCATTTGAATTATCGAGAAACAGTTCATGAAAAAGAGTCGTACTGCTACAGTTCTTCTTTTCCAGAATGATAGGTAGCGACCTTGCCTCTGATGAAATCAATTCAATTTGTAACTGTAAGTTGAAAGAAATCTTTATTTTGAAAACATCCTTATCATGACAAGATATGCAGTAAAAAATTTTCATCTAAGAAATTTACCAGATCTTTTTAGCGGCCTTCTTACTTAAAGCGATCTACAAACCCATTTACTCGACTTCTGAAAATCTGATGATAAAAAGAAGGTATCTCACCCCCTTTTGTATCATCATCATGAAAGATCTCATTTCAATTGCATTTTAACTATGGATAAATAATTGAAGGAACGACCCATCACTCAAGTTGGTGGCCAGAGGCAAGCAGCTACGAGTGCATGCGAGAGATCGGGTGCTTCACACTCATTTGCTGGTTCATGTTGCCCTCAATGAAGGTATAATAGTGGGCGATGATCAGATACAGACACCAAAGGCAGAGCAGGACGAAGAGCACATATGTGAAGTTCTCGCCCATCATGGCCAAGCAGGCAATCACCGTTTGACCCGCTTCGTGCAACACTTGCCATAGACGTTGACGCAGTGGGGCGCGCTGTAGGGCTGTCGACGAGCTAATCGACTCTACTTCAATGTGCAGGGTATGCGACTGAGTTTGCTGCAGCTGCTGCTCATGCTGTTGCAGCCCTTCCTTTTTCTTGATGTTTTCTAACTTTTCCGGCTTGAGCAGCTTCTCCTTGTCTAATGGATCCGTCCAATGGGTCTGGCTGGCCATCTCGCAGAAGAACTTGGGCCGCGTGCAGCGTAACGTGCAGTCCGACAGCTGCATGCGGTTCAGACTCACGCTGGTCTTCACCTGATCACTGCAATCACCTGGAAAAGGGAAATGCTATAAACAGCTTTGCATAATTCTAATGTACATAATTGTAAAAACTTTAACCTAATTTAATTGAATCTCAGAACTTCTAAAATAATAATAAATATTTTTGATATTCGTATGCTATACAAAGTCTGTATCTCATGAAGCTCAGTATAATCTGAAAACCAATTATCTAATTTGAGTTCGATTACGTATTATTACTTATTGCGATGAATGCTATAAAATCCGTCAGTTAATATCCATATTTATCGATTTATTCACTGATAAGTCTCTGCTCTAAAGTGCATCCCTGTATTTCCCCGATTTTTCGCACTTACTGTTTACCGCTTGGAGATGTGTCGCTGTAAACTGCTCGGACTGCGTACGCTTCAACTTCGGCTGCGCCATCTGCTCGCTCTCCTTCATGATCTTCGAGTAGTCCTCGAAGAGATTGAGCAGCTCGACAAACCGATCGGTTATCTGCTTGTGGCTTACTTGCACCTCGGACAGAAAAGTGGACGTCGCTTGAGTCGTTTCAGTCAAAACAGGGGGCTGCTTAATGGATGCTGGGGATTGTGGATCAGTGCTAGTCGCCTTTAGATTCCACCCAATGTTCTTTGGATTGGCACTTAGGTCTGGGACATACTCATTGACCCCCAGATCGAGTGGCGCTGCTGTCCCATTGTCGGGATTTTCGTCCGCCTGGGTGGGCATTTTATTTATTTATTATTGAAAGGATGTGCTCAATTTAGTGAGTTTTTCTTTTGTTGGTTTCTATTCCTGTGGCTGGTATTCTTGTTGTGTGGTGTAAGTGTGTGTGTATTGGGGTTAATTCCGTTTAGAATTTTTAAGTGTATTTTTTATATATATCGTATTTTGTCTGTCATTTCGAATATTTACCCAGAGTCCCTCGGCTACTCGGTGTCAAATTGTCAACCCCAAGTTCAGCTTCGGTTTCGTCTACTGGATAATTCTCTGTGCACTAAATTAAGCAATTTTGTGAAAGCGTCTGCTGAACTTTACTGCAGCTAACACCCCCGTCCTTCCTGCATAGGCGGGCTGACCATTGTCCAAGCTAGCCCATCCTCTCTATAATATGACAATTATAACGGTCTGCTGCACGTATATTGCATTATTTTGCATAAATGCATTTTGCTTAAATTTTGTTTTCAGGCTGAATATTGCTCGAGGTTTGTCGAATTTGTGGCTTGTTTGCGAAATTTTCAACTTTACTCATGAGATGAGCTTCCCCCGTTTGCATGTAATTCAAATATAAATTTAAATATTTTTAGAGATGGAAGTATATTTATTAATAAGTTAATTTATAGTTGATTTATGAAAATATTAGAACGTCCACTGACTTTATCTAATATAAAATATATTATGCCAGCTTTAGCACCATGAATAATTTTAGAAGGAATAATGTTTTCTTAATTTTTAAAGATTTTTGTTTATTGAAATTTAATTGTGAAAGGCTTTTAGTTTTTCTTATTTGTTGTAGTTTTTTGTTATTGGTCACAAAGATCTGACTTATTCATTGAATGCCACCACTGGGGCGGCTCACCTCGAAGGCTTTTGATATTCGTTTTGTGCCTCAAAGCATTGTCCACATGCTTGGCTGCACCTGCCACTACTTGCGACAGCCACTGTGCTAAGTCTGTGCTCCGCATCCTTCGGCCATTGATAATGTTTAAGGGGCTTAAGCGCGCCGAAGATTTATATTGGCAAAAATCTACGTTTCGATGCAGAGGCAACAGCAGCAGCAAGCGCAACAAGAATAAGAGAAAACACAATTTATTGATTTTTTCGCACATAGTACATTGTGGGTATGGGTGTGTGTGTGTGGGAAGGTAAAGGTGTGGGAGAGTGTGTGCTCAGTGTGTTGTGTGCTCATCGATGTTGGGACAACGCCTCTGCCTGTTTCATCTGCCTGTTTGTGTCCGTCTGAGAAGTGTTAAAGCAAAACAACTCAGCCCGAGGCACAGCCCGAACACTTCTCGCTCTGTGTCCCTTAGCTGCAGATCAATTTAAATTTTATATTTCATGCTTACCGTTTTTAAATGAAAAATATTGTGGATTGTCATTGAATATATTGAGAATCCTCTAATCAATACGGAAAGGCCTTCGTATTTTAAATAACGAGTATCAATTCAAGTCAATGCATTGCAATGGTTGTATATTAGAAAAAATGAAAGCTGCCAAGGCCTTAATTTCTTATAATATATATCTACTGTAAGTATATGTATATATGTAAACAACTATATCTAAAATATATGAATATATCAATGTTGCCTAAACACTGCTAAAAATATATTTTAGCCGCATTAGGTTCGTTAATTTATGAGGTGTTGCCTGATTATTCTCTCGACTGGGCACATTCTATATATATATATATATATATATATATATATACATATGTATCTTAAAGCCTGCGCTTCGTTGCCAAAAAATTTCGAGCTGCTGCCCCAGTAGACCCTAAATCAGCTCTATCTGCTGAGCTACTCTACTCCCACTCCGGAACAGCAGGCCATAAATATTGTTTGCTTATGCTATGCTAGACTTGATACATATATATAGTATATTTTTGGCTTAATGCTGGCTTGTTTTCCATTGCTCGCCTCGACTCGAGTCGCTCATTTATCATCGCGTGGTGCAACTCGGCGACTGCCCCTGCGGCATGCCATATGAGTTTAGCAACTCGCTCGGCATGCATTCAATTAAGTCTTGCCACAAGATTTTATGCCGATTTCAATCCCGCGCTATCATCATGATTATTGCCACAAGATTTTTTGGCAACCACGCTGGCTCATCAGTTCTCGATGGAGGATTTCAGTCCATTGGTCTTGCTATTCAGAAAATCATAAAAATAATAATGTATGTTTTCAAATATGTTTAGAGCTTAGCAATGCCAGATTTAAGGGGAAACTATTTTGACAAGTCTCACAGCAATTTACAGCTCCTACTAATTCTTTCGCTTTTCATTAATAATATAAAATAAAAACATTTTTGAAAAAAAATAAAAATAAAATAAAAATATTAAAAATTTATTTTTCAATTGCATTTTTTGTACAGCACAGGAAGTTGCTCGACCCATATTAAATTTAAGCCAGACGACACCCGTTCTGTAATCCTGTGAAAAGTCAGAAAAGTAAAAGGCTTGTTCTTTTCATATTCGAACAAAAGGAGCAAACTAATATGTTCTGAGGAATTATGTAGAATATAGTGAAAGGAGTGTGAAAAGAGCAGCTGTGAGTCAGAATAAAAATTCGCGAGTCTTAAAACTTAGACGTCTGCCTATGCATAGAGTTGGTTTTGAAAAGTGTCAGCACTTGACACCTGATATTTTTCTGAATGAGATACAAAATCCTTTGGCTGCATTAGGATTGAAATATCTTATTAATGATAAAAGTCTGTATAAATATATATATGCTTAAAAGGTTCATAATATGGAAATTTATTGGAGCACGGGATATTTTTTTTCACTATTCAATAAAATATTTTCAAAGCATTAAATTACTATTTCAGGTTAGCTTTAATATATTCGGAACTACATATATCATATATCACCTAAAACCTTAACTGGTTTAAGTTTGAGCTTTTCCTCCCCTACTCATATTTTCTTACGTTTCTTTTCTATTTCATTTATTTATTATTTTATTCTTTTTGAGGCATCAGCTCGATAATATTTGAACAGCTACTGCTCGTCTATTTAGATAAGTTTTCTTGTGTTGATTTTGCCACACCCATGACACATGCCAACTTATTTCTCATTCTCCTATATACCAAGCACACTATATACATATACATATATATGGTATATAGCATGTATGTAGTATATATACTCCAATTTACCTGTGTGTGTATGTCACAATCGCTTATACCTGCCAGACTCGTCAAAACATTTTCAGAGCGTTTGCCACTTGTCTATAGACAATGGTAAAAGGTAAGTGAAATATCCGCTAACCACCTCTATACACACTTGACTCCTTCCTTCTCGCCTCTAGAATTGCTACTGGCAATCAGTAGCTGGTGCCTGTCCTGTCCTCTCTTCTTCTCCGCAACTATCTTGCCGGGCCACTTGCTCCTTTTTCTGCTGTTAGTTGACATTTAATGGCATTTGACACTCAGTGCGGCGTGTCCGCAAGACAAAGCAAAAACATCAGGTGCAAATATTGAATGGAGAAAAATATGAGAAATAACAGTAAAGATATATAAGATAAAGTTCTGACTAGCAGATACCTTGTGTTCTATCATTCATTAATGCGACAGATAGTGCTAAATATTTGGTGTTCAAACAGTTTCTTGAAAAAAAGATAAAGAGAAAAAGTTTACCCAAAGTTGCTACACTCTAATCGAGCCTTCAATGCCAAAGTTAAATAAAATCTAAAAAGCAGAGTTTTTCATTACTGTTCAATTTAATGAATGAGATCAATTGTTAATTCTGAAGTAGTTTAGTCAATTCGGAAGTTTATGTCCGCTTTGTTTTAGTCAGTTATTCAATTTTTCTGTCGCTCATTCTAGACAGCTAAATACTTCAATATATCCTCTCATTCAGGGACAGCTATGCAGCTCATTGGCATTAACAGAGCATGAACTGATGAATCATTTCTGACATTGAATGACTGAGCAAAAAGTTTTATTCATAGCCAATTCGAGCAGTTACATTGAGCTTATCGCGAACGAAATGATACAGCCCCTTAGATAATACATATATTTTAAAAGTATTTCCTGTCTTTCTGTCTTTAACATATTATAAACACATTCTGCATTCTCGTCTCTATCATTAGAGCCCCAAAAGAAAATCTTAAGACAATACAGCACATTTCCTTTTGTGTTTTAAATAGGGTATATGAAATATTAACAAGGAAAAAAGCACTAGTCGAGACTGCTGGACTACGAGATCCTCTGAACCCTTTGAAGAACTGATATTTCAATTTTAGTTAGTCTTCGCTTCTTTTAAGCTCATGAATGAAACAAAACATGCACACACATACACACATACGTACGCACGTATAAGCAGGCATGGGCTGCAGCGTAGGCTTACTATTTGAAATAATACATATGAATCTACTTTAAAATTTGAAGACTCTAGCTCTAAAGATGTGGGAGATATAATTTTATAACTGATTTTCGATAAGGCTTTTTATCGATAACAAAAAAACGGGAGCGGCTATCGACTTTTGGAAATAAACTTGATCTGCGCGTGCAATACACGGACTTACAGTTTCAAATTTCAACCTTCTAGCTCTCATATCTTCTGAGATCGACGCGTTCAAACATACAGACAGACAGACAGACGGACAGGGCTAAATCGACTTAAATTGTCGCCTCCTTCTGCCTGTTACATACTTTTAACAAAACCATTATACCCTGATTTCCCATTTTCAATGGGTTCAGGGAAAGAACAACAAAGAACAAAGTGAAGGCATGCGTAATAGAAATATATCTGGAATAAAAGAAAATCAATATGAGTGCTGTAGTACTTGACTAATAAAGTTATAGCTGGGGCAGTAATCTGGCTTGGTGGCGGAGCAAGCGCATCCTTGGGAAAGGTCTAAGAGAAAAGCACAAGAAGTGAAGGAAGTAGTGGAAAGAGCAACATTCTTGCACTTAATGCCTGTGTTTGCTTAACTTTATTTGGTGTCCTTGCGTGGATGTTGCTGTTTACGAGCAGCTATCCGCCAGGAGCCGCTCATGTTGACCATGCAGCACGCACAGAGCAGAAGAAGAGGGCAAGTAGCGGCAAGGGGGAGCGGGGCAAAGGTGTCTTAATGCATTTAGCGTTGCTTCAGAGTGCTCCATTTATATGCTTATATATCTCTATATATAGTGAGAGATATATATAGATATATATGTGCACATATGTGCTGCCCGAGTCCTTTCTGCGGTCAAATTAAAGCCACATATTCGTATATTTTCGTCCAGGCAGGGCGAAGGACGAACGGAGCAGGGGTCTGAAATGTCTGCATGTATTTTTAATTAATTGCATGCTCGAGTCAAGTCGGCGCGCTTCGTATTCGCCAGGAGTCGCAGTAGGACGGGGTAGGGATTACTTCATACATCATATATATAAGTATCTGAGTCTGTGTGCCTGTGTGCCGTATACCCTATATATAATTGCCATGAGTTATATTTTCCCATTTTCGCGCACACTCTAATTAAGTTAATTCGCATTGAATCATGTTTGTTATTTAATTGAAAAAGAATTTCGATTAAAGAATTTGCGAAAAATGTTTCGAATTACGTATGGCTCAACAATTTTAAATGGCGATTTCAAGAGAGAGGGAGATATAATGAAGGAGAAAGTGATGGGGAAAATAAATAATGAACTGTAGTTATGATTTATAGCTCATACTTTGTTTATTAAATATATGATATACGAACTTTTTGAAACGAAATATATAAAATACGTAATACATATTTATATTATTTTTATATCTTATTTTGTGTATAGCTTCAATTGCACTAATTGCTCGAAATGAGTTATTAAATACAAATGTTGTTTTTATTTTAAGCAAGCTCATCTAAATATATTTTTGTCAAAATTATTCCTGTGCTACCATAAAAATGATTGACTAAATAGATGTTCTTGAATGATCAACATTCTTAATATTCAAGTTATCCCTATCAATGCTGCAGTACATGTAGGAAAACTATTTCTGATAAATCTCTCTATATACTATTGGTTGTGAATAGAAATTTGGTGTAGCACAAAATAAGTCTATTAGTCTGCCAAGGATATTAAAGCTTTTCTCTCATATTCTCGTATATTTTTCTACAATTTATAGTATTGCTTGCCTTACAATAATAATATATTCATGGTGTTCTTTAACCGCAAGGCCAAAGCCGCAGTCGCAACATCATTTGTGGTTAATTGTAATTAAAGCTCAGTGGTTTGCTTTAGTGTACACATGCACTTACCACCTACAACAATCTACAACTGCTTCGCCCTTTCATTCATTATATTGTTCGCAGCAGTCGTTGTGGAACGTGTCACGTGTTGAGCAAACATTTCAATACACTTTATTCTTCAATTAAAAATTCTCTTTATCTCAATCTACCTCTATCTGCCTTCTCTTTCTTCTGCTCGCTCTAATAAAATTAATCGCTCTGTTAGCTTTACAATGTCCGAAGCCCAAAATACTAGGCGGCTGCACAACAGAAAGACGAGCTCCAGGCAAAATTCAGATTCAAATTCTGATTTCAGCTCCAATCCCAACAGAGATCATTTTAATCGACCACAAGCAACGGATTTTACGACGAAACAGCATCTGAAGCTACGAGCAGGCGATCTACGTCTGGCTCGCATACAGATCAGTCTCGCCAAACTGCAGCACGAAATGGAGCAATCTGGCAAACAAATTGCTAAGCTCTGCCAAGATGTGAAAGTGGAAAAGAACCTCGACTAAACGCTGTAGGATTCCAGGTCCTGCTTCAGTAAATGTCGAAATTTAGAAAGATGCGTAAATTATGTACACAATTAAATTATAGATATTTTCAAAACAAAATATGTAAAGAAAATAAGAGACATATGATTAATGAGTAGAATAAAAACAACAAAACGAAAAATTAGACTTTCTAAACACCACAATTGTCGAAATCTAAAAAAAAAATAATCGATTAAAACCAAAAAAAAAAAAATAATTTTTATATAACAAAGAAATTATATAAACAAAGAAAAAATTGACTGATTGATGACCGATGAAAGGTGTAAACCACGCCTATAAAGACGTTCAATAACAAGTAAGAAAGCTCTAGTCGAGACTGCTTGACTAAGATATCCCCTGACCCCTTCCAGTAAGTAATATTTCAATAATTCGTCACTTCATTTCTACTTACACATGCACACACACATACACACATACACACATACGCACGCACGTATAAACAGCAATGGGCTGCCATGTGGGCTTACTTTGAGAACTTAATTGTTTAATAACTTTTTTTGTAGACGGACAATCTTGATAAAACTTTCAGACCGTGATTAAATCATTGAAATGTGTTTATGTGCCAACGCACAATTCTCTAGTATTTGAAATTCGGTTTTTGCAAACTTGTAGGGAAGGGGGTGCTTTGAAGGGTGGGGGGTAAAATATGACAAAAACCGAAATTCTTAAAAATACATATAAATCTACGTTTCAAATTTGGAGCCTCTAGCTTTAAATATGTAAAAGATATAATTTTATAACTGATTTTCGATAAGGTTTTTTATCGATAACAAAAAAACAAAAGCAGCTATCGATTTTTAGAAATAAACTTGATCTGCGCGTGCAATATACGGATATAGCTTCAAATTTCAAGTCCTAGCTCTTATATCTTCTGAAATCGACGCGTTCAAACATACGGACAGACGGACAGACAGACAGACGGACAGGGCTAAATCGACTCAGCTTGTCGACCTGATCAAGAATATATATACTTTATGGGGTCTGCCACGCCTCCTTCTGCCTGTTACATACTTTTAAAAAAACCATTATACCCTGATTTCAAATTTTTTATGGGTTCAGGGTATAACAAGTAAGAGGGCTCTAGTCGAGACTGCTCGACTAGGAGATACCCTGAACCCTGCAAAGTTCTGATTCTGCCTGTTACATACTTTTAAAAAAACCATTATACCCTGATTTCCCATTTTCAATGGGTTCAGGGTATAACAAGAGGGCTCTAGTCGAGACTGCTCGACTAGGAGATACCCTGAACCCTGCAAAGTACTGAGACTGCTCGACTAAGAGATACCCTGAACCCTGCAAAGTACTGATTCCAACAATTCTACACTTCTTTCATGCACATATACAAAAACACATATACACACCCGTACGCATGCATCCATACGAACGCATAAACAATTGCTCTGCTAACTGCGCAGTTACTGCGCTTGGGCTGCCGTGTGGGCTATATTACGAAAATTTGTTTGTTGAATAAATCTTTGTAGTGAAATTATCTTCATCAAATTTTCAGAACGTGATAATAACATTCAAATGTGTGTATATGCCAAAGCACAAGTCTCTAGTACTTGATATACGTTTTTTTTCAAATTAGGGGCGAAGGGGGCGTGGCATCCAAAATCTGTAAATGACAAAATCTTTGTATTAATCACATTAATCTACACAGTAAATCTAAAGTCTCTAGGTCTAACAGTATTCAAACTAGGCTTTAAAAACAAAGTCAGATTTTCGATTGTTATCGATAAAAAAGAAATGGGATGAGTTATCGAAAAAATATGATAAACTTGCACTGCGTATGGTATACACGAGTATACATGTAAAATTTCAAGTCTCTAGCATTTGTAGTTTATGAGATCTCTGCGTTCCTACGGACGGACAGACGGACGGACGGACAGACGGACGGACGGACAGACGGACAGACGGACATGGTTAGATCAACTCAGCTCGTCATCCTGATCAAGAATATATATATTTTATGGGGTCTGCCACGTCTCCCTGATTTCCCATTTTCAATGGGTCAGGGTATAAAAATACAGCTATATTTCCGAATAAACCTTTTTTTATACCCTGAACCCATTGAAAATGGGAAATCAGGGTATAATGGTTTTGTTAAAAGTATGTAACAGGCAGGAGGCGTGGCAGACCCCATAAAGTATATATATTCTTGATCAGGGCGACGCTGAGTCGATTTAGCCCTGTCCGTCTGTCTGTCCGTCTGTCCGTATGATTGAACGCGTCGATTTCAGAAGATATAAAAGCTAGAGACTTGAAATTTGAAGCTGTAGGTCCGTATATTGCACGCGCAGATAAAGTTTATTTCTAAAAATCGATAACTGCTTCTTTTTTTTTTGTTATCGATAAAAAACCTTATCGAAAATCAGTTATAAAATTATATCTTCTACACCTTTAAAGATAGAGTCTGCAAATTTAAAATATGGAATCATATGTATTTTTAAGAATTTCGGTTTTTGTCATATTTCAGCCCCCATCCCTCATAACACCCCCTTCCTTACAAGTTTGCAAAAACCGTATTTCAAATACTAGAGACTTGTAAGTTGGTACATACACACATTTTAATGTTATTATCACGGTCTAAAAGTTTTATCAAAATTGTCTGTCTACAAAAAAAGTTATTAAACACAGTAAGCCAACACAGCAGCCCATGCCTGTTTATACGTGCGTGCGTATGTGTGTATGTGTGTGTGCATGTGTAAGTAGAAATGAAGTGACGAATTATTGAAATATTACTTCCTGGAAGGGGTCAGGGGATCTCGTAGTCGAGCAGTCTCGACTAGAGCTTTCTTACTTGTTTATATTTATTTATATTTGAATTAGTTAATCATATATGGAAAAGGATTATAATTTTCAATATTTACAAAAGTTTAATTAAAAATCATAAGATTATAAATACGTAAGAATCCTGTTATAAAGACGCTCAAAGGGACGACGATTTTACGTTGTTATACCCGGAGGACGCTATAAGTCAAAAGAGCAAAAAAAACATTTTTTTGTTTTTGTATGGTTGCCATGTTTGTAATAGTTTTAAAACAAAACAAATAACTTTATAATAAAGACAAAAATAAATAAAAATAAGAAAGCAGTAAAAACTTTAAATATAACGGGAAATCATATGAAATAGAAACATTTTTGTGACGTCTCTTTCAGCAGCATTTGTGTCGCTGTGACGCACACTAGCAAGGGTACAATCAATACTGATGATAAATATATACATATATACATTTTTAAAAACGTCGTTTAATGCTTAAATGTTTTGTCATTATTTCGCTATATTTTTTTTTCGGAACGTCTAATAGCCGGTTCAAATGTGAAAAATATCGTCGGTATAAGCGGGAGGTCATTAAAAACGGAAACGTTCTAAGCGAAGGCCCTTTCATATATTTTCTTCGCAATAACCGGCCGAACGCTATAAGCGGAGTCGTTATAACCGGATTCTAGTGTATATTAAAATTTAAAATTTTGTTTTTTTTTTCATATTTGTCTATTGACTTTCTATTCACCTTCACTTCTTTATTCAATTTAATTTCTAAATAGTTTTTGTTTCTGTCTTTGCAGCTGATCAAAATCGAATTTTTGAGTTTCCAAGGAGGACGGCGCCATGCTTAAAAGCAATTAGCTAGAATAGAGCGTGCACCAAGACTGTGGCAAGTGGAGCGGAGTAACGCAGTTGAGACAGAGGTGAGTGTTGCACTCATATGTTAATAAATTGACGCGCTTTGCATGAGAGGAGGGCGTTGGCTTGATTTAAATTAAAAATATATTGCATACTTTTTTGCGCGCAGCCATTGGACACAAAATAAATACAAGCACACACACACCTGCACACATTCTATATATAAATTAAATTGTTGTGCGCCTCGACGGCAAGCAAGCAGTCAGGCAGGTAGGTGGGCAAAAAACATGGCATGCTATGAACTCCAATTTAAAAACCTGAACGTACGGGTTAAGGACTTGCTGTCTGAAGCTCTTGGAGACCGAGGCGCATGGGGGCGAAGGGCACCACTCGGAGTGTAGAGTGTACCGTGTGGAAAGTGGAGTGTGGGTCGTTTGGTACTTCACCAAACCGTTTTTGATTACGCGTGTGTTTTTCGCGTGCAACTAAATTAGCGCACGTGTAATCAAGTTTTTCAGCTTTCCATAACAGCGTTACAGAAAAACTGAAGGAAACAAGCTGAGTATAGTATGATGCGGGGTGCCCGACTATCAGATACTCTGAAATAGTGCTGCAATAAGAACGAGTTTTAAGGATGAATTGAATTGATGATTCAGATATCGAAGGACCTTTAACTGAATTAATCGATACTTTGAGAAACATTAAAGAAGGGTCTATTCGGGAGGGCTCGACGAGGATTTGCCTTAGCGCCACCAAATCTATATATATTTTCAAGCACGTTATATAGCTTGTGTCTATGCACACATGCACTAAAGTTCAGGGAGTGTACTTAAGCATATATATGTATGGGTAAATATTTTTTTCACAAACGTTACGATTCATTTTTGAATCTTCGCCACCAGATGAAACTAACTATACGCTTCTTCAGTAACTATTTATGGAGTGATAAATTCAAAATTAAATCAATTCCAATATATTTATACTCCCGTTATAGAATACGTAAAAATGTTTGTTTCCTGAAGGACCTCAAACAAATTTTCAACCAACTATCTAAATTACCCACTAAATATGTAGAATGTGAAACAAAAATGTAAGTGAGAAAGCTCTCTACGCTTCTTTTCTGATAATATAAGAAACAAAACATGCACACACATGGGCTGCCGTGTGGGCTTACTATGGGAACTCAATTGTTTAATACCTTCTTTGTAGGCGGACAATCTTCATAAAACTTTCAGACCGAGATAATAACATTAAAATATTTATATAATATGTATCTTATAATATGTATATTTGCTAAAGCGCAAGTCTCTAGTATTTGAAATGAGCTTTTTGCAAATTCGGAGAGAAGGTGGTGGATTTTGGGGGTGGGGGTGAAATATAACAAAAATCGAAATTGTAAAAAATTAATATTAATCTATATTTCAATTTGAAGACTCTAGCTGTAGAAAATGTAATTTTTTGACTGATTGATCGAAAAGGGGTGTGATCGATAACAAAAAACGAAAGTATTTATCGATTTTTGGAAACAAAAAAAACCGGACATACAGAAACAAATTTGAAGTACATACATACGGACGGACGGACGCACACACAGACGGACAGAGCTAAATCAACTGAGTTCATCGCGCTGATCAATAATATATATACCTTATGGCGTCTGCCACGCCTCCTTCTGCCTGTTACATACATTAAAAAAATATTATACCCTGATTTCCCATTTATTATATTATTATTATTATAAAATTATATAAAGCTTAAATATTCAAGAATTGTTATTCATGCTTTAAGAACTGATGCTTGTTATTCGCAAATGGAAAATATGTCGATTATTCTTATAAAAATGTATTACGCTTATTTTGCGGTAGCTCTTATAATCCCCGAAATCAACTCTTTCATATATTCGGACAGGGCTAATTCGATGCGCCCGTTGCTCCCCATCAAGTATATATATACACTTTATTTATTTATTTGGTCGGTCACACCCTTTATTATGAATTCCCCATTCGAATATATAATGTAAGATCAACTCCAGTATTAATTTTGATCCATAATTTCATTACTTTATATCAAGTAATAAGTTTTGTCAATTTTGGCAAAACTAAGATACCCATCGTACATATTTTCAGTAGGTATTAAGCTTATTAAGTGTTAACAGCGATGCTCGACTGCCCTTTCATGAGAGAATCCTGAAGTAAACAGTTCGCCAAATGTCAACATCAAATAGGTACAATGGGAAAGACACGCGATAATAACATAAATCACACGATAAGGAATAGAGGTCTATAGAATGGAGATATTCGTGAGACTCCGATATGGTTGAAGGTAAAAGCAAACCATGTTTGATATATACCATAATTTTGAGCGTTATACAGCTCTCTCGCGTTGAATCGAGCCCCAGTCACATTATGCTGTGGCAATCTCTTGCAGACCCCATAAAGTATATTTTCTTGATCAGGCCGACGAGCTGAGTCGATAGAGCTCTGTCCGTCCGCATGAACACAGAGACCTAAACTCCCATTTCTTTGTTATCGACAAAAATCGATAATTTGATATGATTGATTTTTGAGCCTAATTTGAATAGACTTAGAGACTTAAGATTTACTGTGTAGGTCCATGTAACGAATGCAAAGATTTGTTATGTATAGATTTTGGATACCATGCCGCTTTGTCCCGAATTGGGTTTTCAAGTACTAGGAACTTGTGCTTTGGCACATACACACGTTTTAATTGTATTATCACGGTCTGAAAGTTTTATGAAGATTGTCCGTCTATAAAAAAAAGTTATTTAACAATTAAGTTCATATAGTAAGCCCATGCCTGCTTATATGCGCGTTTGTAAGTCTGTGTCCATGCTTTGTTTCTCGTATAAGCAGAAAAGAAGCGACCAAATTGAAAACCAGTTGCTCGAAGGGTTCAGGGGATCTCATAGTCTAGCAGTCTCGACTAGAGTTTTCTTACTTGTTATACCCTGAACCCATTGAAAATGGGAAATCAGGGTAAAATGGTTTTGTTAAAAGTATGTAACAGGAAGAAGGAGGCGTGGCAGACCCCATAAAGTATATATATTCTTGATCAGAGCGACGATTTAAGTCGATTTAGCTCTGTCCGTCTGTCTGTATGTCTATCTGTCCGTATGTTTGAGCTCGTCGATCTCAGAAGATATAAGAGCTAGAGACTTGAAATTTGAAACTGTAAGTCCGTCTATTGCACGCGCAGATCAAATTTTCAAAAATCGATAACTGCTCCCGTTTTTTTGTTATCGATAAAAATCCTTATCGAAAATCATCTATAAAATTATATCTCCCACATCTGTTGAGCTAGAGTCTTCAAATTTTAAACGTAAATTCATTTATATTTTATAGAATTTCGATTTTAATTATATTTCACCCCCAGCCCCCCAAAACACCCCCTTCCTTCCAAGTTTGCAAAAAGCGTATTTCAATACTAGAGACCTATGCTTTGGCACATACACACATTTTAATGTTATTATCACTGTATAAAAATTTTATGAAGATTGTTCGTCTACAAAAAAAGTTATTAAGCAAATAAGTTCCCAAAGTAAGCCCACTTTGCAGCCCATGCCTGCTTATACGTGCGTGCGTATGTGTGTATGTGTGTATGTGTGTGTGCATGCTTTGTTTCACTCATGAGCAGAAAAGAAGCAAAGACTTACTTAAATTGAAATATCAGTTCCTCGAAGGGTTCAGGGGATCTCGTAGTCGAGCAGTCTCGACTAGAGCTTTCTTACTTGTTTTTATTTGTAATAGTTAAAAACCTATATTTGACTTTCTCGGGCTCAGAGTATTATCTAGTTGATCACTCTCAACTAGAGTTTTCTTACTTATTATGATTAAATATAGATTTTATAATTTTCGTAGTCTAATCAATATCAACCTTTTTAATCAAACGATGCTGTTCATGGACAATTTGGTCTTTCTACTTACTTTTCACTTTTCCAAACTTGTTCAATGAATAATCATCTGGAAAATATTTCCGATAATTCGAAGAAATACACCTTGCCTTTCTGAAAATTCATGTAAATGCTAAGACTGTACCTGGACGTCTGATTGATATGACATTTAATGGCAGGAATAGTTAAGCATCCAGAACTTTAGAATCCACTATGGTATTCTCTGCGATCATCTTTGGCTTTTAAATTAAATTTAATTATAATTATTTTGATCCCCGAATAATTACCTTTGCAGCCAGAACCACGAACCATGAATATGTGAGCCAATTAATGGTAACTATAAATTGAGCTTGCCACATTGCATTTGATATTTAGTATTTGATATAGTATTGCCAATTTTCACGTAAAAACGAAAAAAAAAAAAAAAATAATAATTCCCCTGTTCTGTCCGATGTAAGTCAAAATTACTTAACCGCACTCAAAACCTTAAATTGATTGGAACCGATCGAACTAGCATGCTTACATATTCTATCTGCCTAGCTGATTGTGTGCCCACGAACAGAACAAACTTCCATTTATTTTTCGATAAGAACATAATCATCAACATAGAAATATAAGTTCTGCATAGGTATCAGGGTATGTGCTAGTCGCTAACTCCCCAGTAAAGAATGCATACTTATTTTTAAATAATTTCTTATACCCTGAACCCATTGAAAATGGGAAATCAGGGTATAATGGTTTTGTTAAAATGTATGTAACAGGCAGAAGGAGGCGTGGCAGACCCCATAAAGTATATATATTCAGGGCGACGAGCTGAGTTGATTTAGCCCTGTCCGTCTGTCTGTCCGTCCGTCCGTCTGTCCGTATGTATGAACTCGTCGATCTCAGAAGATAAAAGAGCTAGAGACTTGAAATTTTTTCATAGATCCGTATATAGAGCGCGCATATCAAGTTTGTTTCTAAAAATCGATAACTACTCCCGTTATTTTGTTATCGATTAAAAACCTTATCGAAAACCAGTAAAAAATTTAAATTTCGTACATTTTTAGAGCTAGAGTCTACAAATTTAAAATGTAGATTCATATGTATTTTTCGAAATTTCGATTTTTGTCATATCTTACCCCCCACCCCTCAAAACACCCATTTCCCTACAACTTTGAAAAAACAAAAAATTAAAGTACTAGAGACTTGTGCGTTGGCACATACACACATTTTATTGTTATTATGACGGTCTAAAAATTGTATCAAGATTGTCTGTCTACAAGAAAAGTTATTGAACAAATAAGTTCCCACAGTAAGCCCACACTGCAGCCCATGCGTGCTTATAAGTGCGTGCGTATGTGTGTATGTGTGTGTGCATGTGAAGTACAAATGAAGCGACGAATTCTGGAAATATTAGTTCCTGGAAGGGCTCAGAGGATCTCGTAGTCGAACAGTCTCGACTAAAGCTTTCTTACTTGTTTCGAAACACTTAATATTCATATTTTCAATAGCTTTATTGTATGTACTTTTAATTAATATACAACTCTACCACGTACTATAATGCGAAATAACTTTTTCTTTTCCTTTATATATTCAGTGTTGGTTTGAAAAGAGCCTGCAGGAACATAACTGGGAAACTCTTCCTCCTTAAGATACCAATTGTCGAGCGTATAATTAAAACACTATAAAAAATATAAATATATTTAAATTTCTGAGTAAAGTCAAGAGGTATGCCAAACCGAAAGACTATGCACAAGCTTTAAGCCAAACATTAAAAATATATTATTATTATATGATTGATCACTCATTTTTATTTTGGATGTACAGCCCTATTCAAAACTACTCACCGCGTTAAATGGACATCTCAATTTGCCAGACGTATGTTTCTTAAAGCTCCTAGCTAGTGTACTCAAGAGCTGGTTTTTATGAATCATCGAGAGGAACGCACACGTATCCGTACGCAAGTTATACAGACGCACCTTCGTATTATCCGTTTTCCAAAAGTCCATTTTCGACGTCACATCCATTTTGCTAATATTGGCTTTAAGAAGGATATTTCCACTGATATAGCTGCGATTATTTAGTTGAACCATCCAACAATTCAGTTCATCAATAAGTTCCGGTGCCAAGATTTTACAGTTAACCAAGTCAAATATGATTCGGAACTGGCATTTTTCTGTCGACACAGCTTCAATCACAAACAGAAAGCAGAAATATCCGAACATGACCGAATCGTAGCTCAACTAGAAATGAGCTTTGGCTAGAGCAATTGTGAATAAATATGAACATGTTTAAAATTGTTTAATTGGTTTGTTATCATCACTTTTGTAATCTTTATGCTAAATACAAACTATTTATGCATTAAATATGACTGTGAGCTTGTGTTGTGTATCATTTGATCAGAACCTAATATCATTTTTGCTCGATAAGCCATCCTTGTTTTCGATGAGAAAAGATTTTTCGATATGCATATTAAACCTTAACTTGAAGACCATATAAGCTCAAACCGAATATATCTGATCCTAGTTGCCTTTCCTAGTGGGTACATTGGACGAAATACAATTGAGAACAGGGCGAAGCAAATGTTTTTGTTTTTCAAGCCTGGCTTATATAAAAAAGTACTAGCTCCAATTACCGGAGTCTACTGAATTGCATTACAGTGCCACCTTAACCAAATTCTCAAAACTAAACTAGCAAACAAATTCAACGTACACTTAGTCGAAGATATAATAAGCAATCAAATTAACCTTAAACTCTACCAAAATAAGTACTTTTTAAGAGACGCAGCTCTAAAAAAAAAGGCGTAAAAGACTCAAGAGAATACATTCATCATACCCTTACTGATCGCTTTATTTAATTTGCATCTGATAATTAAAATAATCCCTCATTCCGGCTAAAATCATCGACTACACGACACGACTAGTTTAACATCTTACCATCCAATGATCGTGTACAACAACAACAGCAAAGAATAGTTGAGGAGCCCGATTTTGATATTAAATTTTATTTAAGTCTGTGATTCTCTAAAAGTGAATATATCGCTTTGTTTAAAATATTTTCGTCTCCCCATATTATATATATTTGTTTAATAATTTAGTATTTCTAGTAAACATTACACATTATGTATTTAATATTTGATTATTATTGTCTAAATATAGGTGGAACTCAAAATTACTTAACCTTTTAAATGCTTAAATTGAGCCGAAACAATGGCAGAAGCATGATTAAAATTGTGAGTCGATTAAAATAAACGATATGAACTCGACACTAAATAACCTCTTTATTTAATATATATAGTTGCTTGATAGGATAAATCTTGTTCAGTTAGATAAGCAGTCAGTGTATAATTGAAATACTGTAAAAATATATAAAACATGTTTTTATACCCTGAACCCATTGAAAATGGTCATTCATGGTTTTCTTAAAAGTATGTAACAGGCAAAAGGAAGGATATATGCCCATAAAGCATATATATTCTTGATCAGGGCGACGAGCTGAGTCGATTTAGCCCTGTCCGTCTGTCTGTCTGTCCGTATGCTTGAACGCCTCGATCTCAGAAGATATAAGAGCTAGAGACCAGATCAAGTTTGTTTTTAAAATTTGATAACTGCTCCCGTTATTTTGTTATCGATAAAAAACCTTATTGAAAATCATTTATAAAATTATATCTCCTATATCTTTAAAATTAGAGCCTTCCAATTTTAAACGTAAGTTCATTCGAATTTTAAAGAATTTCGATGTTTTTTATTTTTTAGCTCCCACTCTCCAAAACACCCCTTTTCCACCAAGTTTGCAAAAACCGTATTGCATAATAGAGACTTGTGCTTTAGCCCATACACACTTTTTAATGTTATTATCACGGTCTGAAAGTTTTATGCAGATTGTCCGTTTATAAAAAGTTTTTAGACAATGAAGTTCCCGTAGTAATCCCACACTGCAGCCCATACCCGCTGCCATACGTGCGTGTGTATGTATGTATGTGCGACGAATAATTGGAAATCAGTTAATCGAAGGGTTCAGGGGATCTCGTAGTCGAGCATACCTTTTTCCGATACAACGAGACTGTATTTTAGATCACATAATAGTTAGTTAGCTGTGAATTTAATTGATGTTGATATATAGAGCATATATATACGTGAATATTCAATTATTTAAAATTTTAAGTTGACAAAATAGATTGGGCTCATAATAACAAACAGAATATCTTAGCCTCTAAGCATTCAGTGAGGCCTTTGCTTATTTGTCTTGAAAAAATCAATTTGTCTGAAACAAAACAAAAAAAATTGTTTCTCCTGATAAAGGAGACATTCCTTAAGAATAATCCAATTAGAATAATCCAATTTTATCCTGGCGAGTTACAGTCTACTAAAGCTAAAAATTAATTATATTCCATATGAATCAGTTTTAAATTATTTTATTTGTTTTTAATTCATTTATGAATCGTCTTTAATCTAAACGATATATTTTCGCAAAAAAAAGTAAAGAAAGAATTTTTTGTTTTTTTATAAAGACCTCAAGAGGAGCTGTAATGTCACAGTCGGGTATGAATGCAGGTATTAATGTTTCATCCAAGTTCCATTCAGACAAGGTGTAGTTAAAGTTCTTAACATTAATATAAATATAAATAAATACATGTGAATATAATATAAATGTGAATACAACACTTACCGCTTGCAATGGACATAGTACTTTGGAGGCAGAGTGTTTTTTTAAAATATCCAGGAATAGATTCATGACCTTACTCTTATATCCACCCCTGATATATTTACAGCCATCCAATGAGACTTTTAATAGTTGCATAGTTTGATTGTTTATTCCTCTCATATTCACTGATGTTTTTATTTGAAAACTGCTTATAACTCGTTTAAAACTCCCGAAAGCGTTGAAGTAGCTTCGATTATTGTGTTCATAAGTGCGTATGACCGCTTCATTGATTATTTCTGGCGCCATGAATTTTTTGTCAATTTTTATGAATTTGAAATGAGTCTCACTCTTTGCATTTCCACACGTCAAGATCAACAGCAGATAGATTGCTTTATAACTAGCCATGGTAAATGCCTAATTCGGAATAGCTTCGAATCGCGTTGACAGAGCCTTTTACGCTCAATCATTTTATATATACATATATATAACGGTAATTTCAAATCCGATATTAAAAAAAAAACTTATAATTATAGTAGAACAATTTGTGATACCTGCTTTTATTGTAAATAAGAAACGGATGCTGAACATTAAATCTTAGTATGGATTTTGAATTTGTTAACACTTTCGATTCGATTAATTAACTTCACATTCGCAATGGACATAGGTATAGATATATAAGTTTCCTGACTGACTGTATAGCCAGATTGTAATTTATTTTGATACCCTGAACTAATTCATTATGAGAAATCATATAACAGGCTGAAGGAGGCGTCTCAGACCCTATTAGGTAAATATATTCTTGAACTGTGCGACAAACTGAGTCAGTTTAGATTTTTCCATATTCGTGTATACCATATTCAGTACGAATCTACCATTTTTTCGATCATTCATCCCATTTTCTTGTTATCGATCATACCATATATGTATATATATTTAAGATAGATATTTCATATTTACTGTGAAATCGACAAAATTTTGAAAAGAGTAAGTTCTAGAAATTTGTGCTTTGACAAATACATACATTTATTTTATTATCACTTCCTAAAAGATCGTTAAGAAAGTCTAAAAGAAAAGATATTCAACAAATTAGTTTCCATAGAGCAGCCCATAGTCTCCGACAGCCCATAGCGTTCTAATAAAGGAGACATTCCTTAAGAGTTCTTTATAAGTCTCTGAATAATCCAATTTAATCCTTGAGAGTTACAGTCTACTAAAGTTTAAAAAGCCGACACGTCGTGATTCCTATACGTCAACCATTTGAGTACTTCCGAAGTGGTTCTACTTTTCATACCTAGAATTTTGCTCTCATATTCATGTGAACTTTAAATTATTTAATGGGTTTATAAATCGTTAATGTGGTTGTCTTTAATTCAAACACGGGCTATTGTCCCTATGAAAAGGAGAGAAACAACTTTTCGTTTTTTGGTTAAAAACTCAATATGAGACGTAAATTCACAGGTGGGTATAAATGCAGGTAACAGGTTTTCATCAAAGTTCCATTCAGAAAAAGTGTAGTTCCAGTTCTTAACATCAATATAAATATAAATAAATAAATGTGAATATTATTTAAATATGAATAGTGAGGCAAAACTTACCGCTTGCAATGGACATAATAATTTTGAACAAGAGTATTTTTGTAGAATGATCAGGAATATGTTTAGGAAACTACTCTTGTATCCACCTCTGAGATATTTACACCCATCCAATGTGACTCTGAATACTTTCATGGTTTGATTATTTATTCCTTTAACTTTCATTGATACTTTTGCTTCAAAACTGCTTACAACGCTTTTAAATCTCACAAAAGCATTGAAATAGCTTCGATTATTGTGTTCATAAACGTGTATGGCCGCATCATCGACAATAGATCGTTCCAGGACTTGGGTGTCAATTTTTGTTAATTTGAATTGAACATCACTCGATTCATTCCCACACGTCAAGATCAACAACAGATAGATTGATATATAACTAGCCATGGTAAATGCCAAATTCCGATTGGCAACTAATCGTGCCGGGCAGAGCTTAAAAATCAATCATTTCTTATTTTCTATAACAGTAATTTTGAATCAGATATTTTTTTAAATATTTAAAATCAAAATAGAACAATTTCCGGTAACTGCATTCAATAGGAATAAAAAATCGGATGCTGAAAATTAAATATAGATCAGTATGGATTTTCAATTTTAAATACTTTTAATTGCATATAAATACTTAATTCAATATAGAATATATTATCATTCAGTAAAAGTTTTTTTTTTCAATCGTGAAACCGTATTGGTGCTAAGCCACCTTGGGCAAAACAAAGATCTTATATGAACTCCTACTGTGAATACATCCGTTTTCGTGATGTCCATATGAACTTTTTATAAGATATTGATGCTGAGATCCCATATACATTGGTATTTCGGATCATAACGATACGTAGCAGACCACATCGAAAGTACACATTCTTGATCATGTCGGCGGCCTGAGAAATTGCATTAAACAAAACAAAAGAGAGTTAATAATAAATATTCAGTTTAAGACCAACCAATGTGCGCTTTCTTTTATTTTCAATTAAAGGAGTCTAAAAGCGTCTATGTAAGTAGTGATTACATTGTAACTTACTCAATATTAAGTACTATAATACTACAACTACAAAACGACAAATGAGAGGGGAGAGATGAAATCTGGCGACCACTGCGTTTGGCTCTATGCAACTCATTTATCAGAGCTGTTGATACATTTTTTAGTTATCCTACAAATACTGTAATAAACAAACTTCAATTTTCTATCTTTCTATCTTTTTGTTTAGAGTCAATTGTATCAAATATAAAACAGGTTTGATTTATTTGACAGATTTAAAGTTGAACTATTTAGATATTCTTGATCTTAATTTATACTATTTATTCAAAGTGTTTCAGAAATTACTTTAAATTTTTTTGTGATAAAACAAAAAAAGGTATTTAATTTTCATTTAATTTAATTTAAATTTAAAAAATTATAACTCAGCTTCTATGTAAAAATAATAATGAATATATAAAATTATGAATATGAGCTCATATTCAAATTCAAGTATGAATATGCATATTATTACCAGGGATTCCTTTGCAAAACTTCGTTCACATTAGTACATAGATCAAGCAAAGCCTTGCCTGAGTGACACAGAGAGCCTTATAAAAAGCTATATACATAAAATAATAATGGAATATATTTAAAATTATTATAAATTTGTAATTTTAAATGTGTGACAATCAATTTTGAAGAGGAGTAAAATTTTGTGGATACTCTGGAATTGCATTCAGGCAAACAGTTGGGAATGTATTTCTCGTCCATATACCAGTCTATTAGCGTATAGTTGAAGTGCTGCAAATGAAATGATTGGTATCTGTTTTGCTATACAACATATCATCGAGATATCACGGGTAAATATAACGCTTATTAGTGTATTGGTGATCGCTAAACAAATTATATTTCAAAAATATGTATCAGTTATCCATTACTTACTGTTTTCAGTGGGCACTGGCCCATTTCCCCTTATTTAGTTTCGAAGCTTTTCGCGAATATCCGAAATATGCGCACCTTATGTAAAGTCTTAAAGTATTAAGAAAAGTCCATGCGGGTGTTGTAAGGCCTCTTCGTCTGATTGTTTGCCATTATAACATCGAAATTAGTTACCATGTCAACCTGGTTGATGCTACGCCGTAGAATCATGCTAAAACTGAGATAACTGCGATTCGCTTGGGTTATTTTAAAATATTGTAAAAAATGAGATCAATAACCTTTTAAGAGTCTTTCTCTGTGCTCAAGGCTATCATTTTGGACTCTAGTTTTAGTGGTTCTAGAGGACATTATATTTTTATACTCGTTTACTAGAGTATGAATATGTAATCTCCTCTATCAATACATTTTCCCTAAAAGTGAAAATGATATATTGTTTTTTATGCAATGCCCGACTTGCTGTTCATTTATCTGTCTGTCTGTCAGGTAAAAACGCAAATCATTTCTCCGCTATTGAGTTTGGAAAATATGCAATACAGATATGCGTTTGTATCATCAGAGAAGAAAATGTTAAAGTTTTTCATTTCATAAAGTTTAAGATACATTTCAAATTTACATTACAAACGATGACATAAGCAAGTAAAATAATTGATTACATTGAAACGAAAATAGTCAGTTAGATAGTCGATTCTTTAAAATGAATTTGCTATACAAAATTTCAAGTCACTAGCTCTTATAGGCTCTGAGATCAACGCGTTCATACATATGATGGGTGAAGCAGTCGGAATCAAGAATCTATATACTTTATGTACTTTAATTTCCCATTTGCAATGATATAAAAATACCTTGATAAAAAAAACCCTTTTGAGACATTTCCAGTACGTTTTATAATATATTTTGGGTCGCAACAATTTCAAGGGCTTATTTTTTATAATAGGTCTGTTTTGTCGAAAAAAATTTTTAGTTCTTATAGTCGACCTTGCCTTCCAGTATCATTCGTATGGCGACTTTCTGATGAACATAGAACTTAGTTAATGCTTTGAAATGACATTCAGGCACATATTGAGGGAAATCGTCCTCACTCAGGTGCATATTGTTAATAGTATAGTTGAAGTTCTAAAAGAGATCCATTATTATAGATTATATGCAATACATACAAAATGGATACATAAATATTCATACATCCAGATATTTCGAATGAATACTTACTGGCCTTAAAGGACACTTCAAGTACCCATTGCTCCCTCTATTCACACTCTTTGCGAACAGAGTGAAAAGTCGATTTTTGTGAATTGTTGTTAAAAATTGACATGCGTCCAAGCGTATTTGATATAAACGCATTATCTGCTTATCAGACTTGATCATATCCATAGATGTCTCCAAATCCATCTGATCGATTTGCCGCTTAAGTATCCAAGCAATGCTAATCGTGCTGCGATTGGGCAGAGTCCAATTAATACTTTCGAAGATATTTGGAGCGGTGGGCCTGATGTAAAAATTGTTCACTACGAAGCGAAAACTACGCTGTTGAGCCGCTGCTGATAGACCCAAACAGATCGAAAACCAGAGCCAACCGGACATGGCGAGAGATGAGCCTCAAGTGGTATAATGGACCCAGCCTGAAATTATTTCCAATTATCTGATAACGACGAATACTTAAAATTACATTAGAATGCGGCAAATTATGACACGTGTCTAAATTTGTTTGTCTAGTCTAAATTATGTACTTAGATCTGTGATCTTCGTTCCAATTAAAAATCTGAACACCGATTTTATCATTCGGATTCACTGTGTAAATTACCAAAAAAGTTTTTTCTGTTTAATTGATCTTTATATAACTGTATTGTATTAATACGTCTTTTTACTATTTCCCTAATTTGTGTGTATCTACAATTAAAAGTCAGATGTCAACTAATTAAACTTTAATAAATTATTAGAAATTTAATTAAAACTGACCTTTAGGTCTCCAATGTGCAATTGGATTGCGTGTTATTGAAGTTCTATTAAAATGGAGCAGTCTCGACTAGAGCTTTCTTACTTGTTCTCAATGATTTTCTCTGTTCTCATTTAAAAATTAAGAAAAATCTTTGTACACATTTTCATAATATCCCCAATTTAAGCGTATTATTTGACTATATCATATACAAATTATATTCTGAAATTTATAAAATGTGTTTAGAGCATAGCTTGCAAATAAGTGTCAATGCTTTGAAGGCACACGGTCTTCTTTCGAGATAAACGAAAAAAAATACATACACACACGTAGAGGCTTGAAATTTTACATGTGTATACCATACGCAGTTTACGCAGTACGAGTTTATCATATTTTTTAATAACTCATCCCATTTCTTTTTTACCGACAATAATAGATCGTTTTAGATAGTTCCACTACAAGAGAAATTATTCAACAAATAAGTTCTCATAGTAAAGCCCATATTGCAACCCATGCGCAGTCGCTGCTAACTGCGCAGTTAGCAGACCGCGTGTTTATTCGTTCGTGTGGATGCATGCGTATGTGTGTGTGCATGTGTTTTTGTATATGTGCATAAAAGAAGGGTACAATGATTGGAATGTCATTACTTTGCAGGGCTCAGGGTATCTCCTAGTCGAGCAGTCTCAAGTCTCTAGCTCTGGTAGTTTAGGAGATCTCTGCGTTCATACGGACGGACGGACGGACGGACAGACGGATATGGCTAGATCAACTCAGCTCGTCATCCTGATCAAGAATATATATACTTTATGGGGTCTGCCACGTCTCCTTCTGCCTGTTACATACATTTTCACAAAAACGTTATACCCTGATTTCCCATTTTCAATGGGTTCAGGGTATAAATACACCTATTCTGAATATATTAAACAAAAAGTTGATTGGACATTAAGAGAAGGTTTTGGAGATATACTAACTAACATATTACATAAGAATATATATTTTCTCTATGTTTTCAAAATGTCAGATGCATAATGGCGCCTTAAGTAACCTGTAAGTCTCAGCCAAAAACAAAAACAATGGTTCGAATCATCTGATTATTTATTGTTCAATCTTACAAGTTCACATTTAAAGCAAGATTATTTTTTCTTTTTAAATCTATAATTTTAAAATTTCACGCGATTCTTTGGACCTTTTTTCTTGTTAAGAACTGGATGTAATTGGCCAGAAATATGCAATTCGGCCAGTGACTTGGTCTTCTCCTGAAACTCCACGTTGAGGAAGTAGCTGCACTCGGGCAGCAACTCGGGCAGAATACGTTCGTCTAAGTAGCTGCGGTCTAGTGTATAATTCAGATGCTAAAAGCAAAGTTTCGCTATATAGTACACGAAAAAGGATTCGGAATTTGTTCCCAAAGCTCGACTTACCGGTTTAAGTGGACAAGACGGTCGCACATTAGTGAAGGTAACGAATCTGTAGTGAAATTGTTGAAGAAATTTGCTTTTGTAGGTATTCTTTAAGAACCCGCAAAGATCAAATTTTGAATTGAAGAGACGAACACGTGGTAAATTTGGACGCGATATTTCCAAAGAGCCTAGCGCAATGATATTGTCAACTGATCTACCCAAATACAAGTGCCCTGAGAGATAGCTACGATTGCCAATGTGCTCAATGGTGGCGCTCTGCGAAGGAATCAATTCCCGATCTATGGGAATGAAGACAAATTGATCCACGCGCACCACATACTCAGCCCCAACACAGAGCAGCTCCAAGATTAGCTGAAAATATGCCCAGATCCGCAGCAGCTTCATTTTTGGCCACGTTGAATGATGCCCGTGCAATTAGAAACTGTTCTCTGCTGACCCTAATTTTCTATTGAGCGACATTAGAATAGGGCAGGAAATTGTTTTATAATTGATGACACAGCACAATTATCTGTAAAGCTATATATATTGTAATCGGAGCTCATTAGCTAGTATTTTTCTTACAAATATAGACATTAGTAATTACATATTTTATGTGTTTTTTGATCAACAAATTTATTTTTAACTTTTTATATATTTAACTTCTCCATTCAGCATTAATTTGTGGAGCATTTTTAGAAATTTTTGGAAAATTTCATTGGCAATCGTGGATTATTAGGTTAGGGTTAGTTAATTGAGTATTTAACATTACTTAATTGGTAACTTTTATGAATCCTCAACTTTTTTATAGACTTCGGAAGACGTTACTCTTACTTTTATTAAAAGTCTTGGAATTTATTCTCTGATTTGAGTGGAACAAAGACATTTATGTCGGTTCAGCATAGCATACCATTTTCCTTGATTCGTTTATTATTTTATATTTGGCGAATTTTCTTTTTGTCTTTTTTTTTTTCTCTCTCTCTCTCTCTCTCTCTCTCTCTCTCTCTCTCTCTCTCTCTCTCTCTCTCTCTCTCTCTCTCCGTTTTTCATTTGATTTTTTACTTATTGTTAGAAATTAGATTGAGGCACTGTGCATTGATGCGACTTAAAACATTCACGTTAAATGAAAAATGCTTCGCATATGAGAGATTGAGTTGAGAAGGCGGCTAAGTACATATGAAAAAATGTAAAAAATAGGAGAAAAAATATGTCAACAGAAATGTTAATAACACCAGCGTCAGCAATGTTGTTGTTGTTGTTGTCGCTTTATGTAGGGTCTCTATTTACGCCGAGTGCTGGAGTTCGTCCTCCAGCCCGTTGTTCGCTGCCCGTTGCCCGTAAGGCGAACACCCGGACATCCAAGGATAAGCCTCGTCCGTGCTTTTTGGCTGAGCCAAGTGATGCAAAAACATTTGCCCGTTAAAACAGAAAAGCAAAGCAACCAGCATCAGCAAAGTAAAGGAAAGCGAAGCAAAGCAGAGTAGAGATGGGCTGAGTAAGGCAAAGTAAAGTTGACTTGAGTGTAGTTCAAACATCACACCTAGCACAGACGACAGACCCACAAACACCACAGAGTACAGGGTAGAGTGCAGAGTCTGTCAGCTGAACAGAGAGAGAAAGAGAGATAGACAGATGGAAAGCTATTGCGGTTCGCAATATGTAAACATATGCAGGCGAGTTTTCTTTTTCTCTCCTTTTTTGTGTGTGGAAAGTGATATGGAATATGTAGCTTAAAATACTTGTAGTCGGAGAAATATTTTCAATCGTCAAGCGAATTTTTGTGACATGTGAAATCAACTGAATTTGAGAATAAATAGAGTGGGACTATTTTAATGCCTAAAATTAAAATCAGGGAATCAATTTCATATTGCAGTCGTACTTTATACGGATGGAACCAGGAGCATAGACTACTTTGAGAGCTGTTTAAATGAAATATAAATACGAATAATTGAAGCTAAGGAAAACATGTTACTTTAATATTATTATTATCTTTGGTTATAGTATGAGAAATTTTCTACAGATAATAAACTCTGATTGTTAATTAGTCCACATAGTATTCTAAATGCGGTTATTGTGTCGCATCAATATTTAATTACAAGCTAATGGAATTCTCTATCGGTCTTAAATTAGATAATCTAATTACACAAAATATTACAGAATATATTTCTTGGGATTTACGACTGGAGAAAAGTTTTTATTACATTGCATTAAAACCACATAACGAATAAATGCAGATGCCACAACTGATCCAAAGACTCACTCTAAATTCTGAGTGGGAGTTGAAAGAGTTGCTGAGAGAGAATTACGAACACGTGAAAACAAAATTTTAGACAAATTTATGATGATGGAATTTTAAGTGATTTTTAACGAGCGAAGGTTGCATAAAAGGAAGAAAGATATATCTAAACTATATAGAGATATATATTGTATATATATTACTTTAGAGTTAGACAGCGTCTCCCACAATATTTGCAATTGCTGTTGCATGACTTCTAATAACAACCAGACTCTTAACTTTTAAAACTGTGCTCTATTTAACATAAGAATATTTTCTACAGATTTGTAGTTAACACAACAAATTCTCTAGCCAAATCTCCTCCAAGGGCATCAAAAACAACAAATATTTTGAGGATATTTGTAATATGCTTAATATCGATAAATCCTTTTGAATTTAAGGTTTTTATTTGTATACTTCAAGTGAATAAATTAAATAGATAAAATCAAGAGAGATATAATATAAATAGCATGATTTCCTCATCATTTCTAGCCACTGTGCGCTAACAACAAGGGGTTGCAGTCAGGTGCAGCTGCTGCTGGCTGCTGCCAAGGGCTGGGAGCAACTGGGTTGAAAGGTAGCCCACTCTAAAGAGCAGCAAACATTTATGAATTTATGTTGAGTGCACACACACAGAGCACACACACACACACACACATACACGCACACACATACACGCAACCGGAAAATTTAACAAAAGGCCCATTTAGCTCTCTCGCTGCCAAATTGCTATGTCTGCACCGTAGCACCACCAGACTTCCACCCCCTCTTCAGAGCCCAGCGCCACCTGTGCATCCAACTGTGAAATTTATTGATTCGAGCAAATAGGCTCTATCGAGAATGTCGACTAACTAGCTATAATTAGAGAGCTCTCAGTCGCCATATACGTCGTACAAAAATTCTGATTAAAACTGAAATGATCAACTTGCGTATACTCTGTAGGCAGATTAAGAGAACATATATTTTTAAAGACGCTGTCCAAAGTAAGGTACATAAATATTGTGTTGGAGACAAGAACTAATCAGATTATAGCTTAGTTTTAATATTGCTTTGAAGCATATTTTTTAAGCATTATTCAATATGTTCTTTGACCATACACATGTATTGGGCAACAGGAAACCTCCCTACTCCCATAGAGTATATATAACTGATCGATTTAGCTTTGTCAGCTTTCCTTATTAATCTAAGATAAAAATATTTGCCTTTATTGGCTATCACATAGATTAAATAAAAATCTTCTCTTGCCCATTCTCCGGATAGTGTTTCAAAATCCGAAGGATAGCTTGATAATAATTGATCGAATATATCAATATTTAAATGAGAGTGAGAGAAAGATGGAATTCAGCATTCATTTTTTTTAACACTTCTAATAAATATTATTTCATTAAATTACTACAGAATCGTTTTAGTCGAGCTACATATGTTTGTTTATAGAGTTTACGCTTTGAAAGCTCATAGCGACCTCGAGATTATCAGACTTCTGAAAGAGATCGCTACGTTCACTAGATTGGCTACAAATTAATTTCCTCTAAAAGTCTGCATTGTTGATACATAAAATATAGATAATTTAAAATTATTGATAATAACGACAGTTAATAATTTCGATCGCTAAATTGTCAGTATTACAGTCAAGTCTTTAGAAATACATTTGCAATGAAACTGCAATTTCCTTGTTGCAATCAGACTATAGCTGTTCATCAATGCTTCTATGTAGCTTTTACGTATATATTTATATATTCTATATATTAGACTTTATATGCAACATGTTTATATACATATATCTAAAGTGCAGCACCTACAATAAAGACTAGGTTCTTGCATGCGCATGATTGACATGCACATTTTCATTGAATTATTAATTATGTAATGCGAAACCAATCATCTACAATTTGCATATGCAATGAGTTCCTATCCCACACGGCTGCCCACACTCAAACTCACTCATAGGGCTATTAATCAGCCCACTTTCCATATAATATAGCCCACTTAACCGCCAGCGCTTCTTGAACTCAATGCAACAATCGCCTATTAATGCAAAGTATCTAGATTTAAATTAAAGATTCGCAATGCTATGGGTGTATTACGTATGCATATGGCTTTTAGTGGTAAATAAAGATAATGAATGACTTAAATATTTATATTTTTTATATAGTATATTTTTTTTTCAATTTAATGAATTTGAATAAATTTTACTTTTCAGAATGGAAGGGTTAAATGTGACCTTTAAGCTGGATTTTACAGTTCAATTTTGAGAACTTTCATACATAATTAATTTATTTATACTATTTTTATACCAAAGCCAATAAAGAGCTGAGAGCTGATAAAACAAAACTTAAAAAAAATTGAATAAACAAGTAAGACTGCTACAGCTACATTTTTCCTGCGCATATAAAAAGCACATGCTCAAATACATACCACTGGGCTGCAATATAGGTAAAGATAAAGTATACATATAAATTTCAAGTCTCTCTAGTTCTTATATCTTTTGAGATCTCGAAGTTCTTATGGACAGACGGATAAACTAAGCTAGATAACCTAAGCTCGTCGCCCTGATCAAGAATATATATACCTCACATACATTTTCACAAAACCACTATACCCTGATTTTCCATTTTCAATGGGTTCAGGGTATAAAAATGTACTGAGACTCACTTAAAAGTTCAGGTAATTCGCCCGTACTTTAAAACTAAGGTCACTGTAGGGAACTGTAAATATATTTAGTATGAAATCTATAATTACATTTATGGCGAGTGTTTCTCAAAGTTGGCTACTAAAAACCGAAAAAGTTTACTGCCAAATTTCTTGTGGCAACCTTTTGGTTTATTAGTTTGGCTGGATGCTTATGCGCCTTTCTCGGCTTCGCAGCTTGCGATTTCTTGAGCAGCGCACAGCAGGGGGCGAAAACGGGCGGTAGCTACGGCACCACTCTCCTACCTAGCACTTAGCATGGACTTGAGACACTGCTGGCTCCAACTTGACTTGAAAATATATAAAATCTTTTATTTTAATTTGTTATTTGTTGTTTGTTTTTTGTCCCCCATCAAACGCAGCCACAACTTGCTGCAACAGCAGAAAAAGGCAAAATATATGTGTATAAATATTTGTATATATGTAGAGCGTATATAAATGGAGCCCTAGGCAAAAGCAATAACAAAATATTATCAGAATCATTCATCATGTGGCTGCAGGCCATAAATTTTTCGGCTAGCTGCGAAATGCAACAACAACAACAACAATAACATCAGCTACATATAAAAATAACAACGGCAGCTAACTGTTAATAAATCGCAGCTGCAGATAGCAGCGACCAGCTGCCGGCGCCGTAGACAGCCCCGCGTTTCCACCCCGCCCCCTCGGGCTCCTCCTCCTGCCCTCCCTAACTAGCCGGTCCCATGTCCCATGACCCATCCAAAACCCATTACAACTCCTTTTTGCACTGCCGCGCCCTTGCCACACATACAACTTCCTTCAAAAACTTTGGCTTAGCAACTTTTCTAAGGGCGTGGCTAAGACCCTAGCACCGCCCCGAACGAAAAGTCCAGTTACTGCCAAGCATTTTATTGACTCTATTTATCAGGGCATGCATTTCTATATTCTACAATTTTCCTTGATTTTTCATATATAATCACTTGCGGTAAAAAAAAAAAAACAGTATTCGTACTGTTGGAAAAAAACTTAGTAATAAACTCAATATTTTAAAAGCAATTCGAAACGAATATTAAGATGAATATCAAAATGCATTTTTATGAACTCATTGAAAATAGAAAATCAAGGTATAATAGTTTTGTTAAAATACGTATTTTAGATACTAGAGACTTTGGCTTTAACAAATATCCGCATTTTATTGTTATAATTCATTTACAAGAAAAAATCATTCTTGACTAGATATTTATTTGTTTTTTCTCAACTTTTATAAGTCGTTCAAGTCATGTATATACCACTTGGTATACATATAAATTATTTGTGTGCAAATCAAGAATAGATGTTAAAAGTAATTTAACCGTTTATTTTTTAGGGTCTAGCATAGGTCTAAAATATCACAAAAATCGAAATTTTAAAAAATACATATGAATCTATATTTGGAGACTCTAGCTCTTAAGATGTAGGAGATATTTTTAACTGATTTTCGATAAGGTTTTAAATCGATAACAAAAAAACGGGAGTAGCGTTCAATATATGGACCTACGAAAAAAAATTTCAAGCCTCTAGCTCTTGTACTTTCTGTACAGGGCTAACTCGACTCAGCTCGTCAATAATATTCTAAATTCTGCCTGTTATATACATTTCAAAAAAATTGGTATACCTTAATTACTTATTTTCAATGGGTTCAAATAATGAAGAATTGTTCCTCTAAAAATTGGATCGTTAAAAAGAAAATAAAAAAAATTCAGCATTTCTGTGAATATAATTCAACAACAATATTTTTAATTTATATGTTGTTCATATCAATATATAAATATGTGCACAAGTTTCCCAATTTTTTAAAAATCCATTCCAAAATCGATATATTCTGGCTGTGATTGGTTTGATCGTTAAAATAAGCAAAGACTGCAAAAATCATTCCAAAAAAACTTGTGAAGCTGAGAATTTCGTATAAGCAATTGCATAGTCGATGCCCGCTCGAGTGATTTTGTATGTGCTCCGGATAGGGCTTTTCTTTGGATATGCTAGAGAGTTCCATACCATCTGCGAGACTCAAACACAAGTACAAATCGTCGTCGTTCGGGCTTCTTTTATCAAGCATCATAACCCAACAGGGATCGAAAAGCTTGGGTAACTGAGCCACATCCTCCCATGCATAAAGACGTCCCATTATCGGCTCGTCGCCGTAGTAGGCAAACTGGACTAAAGGCTCCTCATACTTAACGTGAAAAGGTGGATATGCCATTGTTCCCATTACCTTTAACTTCACAATACGATCAATAATATCGCGTACTTCATCATCTAGTAAATTTTCTGTTTCAGGCGAAGATTCCGTTTGAGTTGCTTTGGCCTGTTTAGATAGTGAATAATCGTATATAGTAACTATTCAAGGAAATTATTTTACTATAATCATTGCAGAAGGGATCTATCTGTACACTCCTATTTCATATACCTATTTTTCTTTAAAATTTTTATGGCCTTACACTGCTTTATGTCACATTCAAAGGTTCCAAAGAGAATCCTTTTTGATCTTACCGGTCTATTCCAATTCCCTATCGATAAATCAGTTTTCTAGTTACCCAAGTGAATTTTTCTTAAAATACCTTTTTCTTCTTGCCTTGACACATCTTTAACTTGAACTTCATTTTGATCTCATTCATCTTTAGAGCTTGCTTCACTCCATGCTGAGCTGCTTGTGCTTCATAAACCAGGCATTTATGTTTCTTTCTCTTTAGTTCCCGTTTCTTAGCATTGTTACTATCATTTTTCATTTGCAAACTCTTCACACAACGCTTTTTCTTTATTATCTGTATTAGGGAAGATTTTCGGTCAAGAAGTTTTGCCTTTAACTTCTTATGTATAAAATCTTCAATTGGTGCGGAGTCCACTAAAGGTGTTATCTGAAAAATAGTTTAAAATATATGCCATTATATAGAATTTATGCACTACCTCATCCATTGCGCCGTTTATAAAATATATTTATATATATATAAATATACTGATACAATTCTATCTGGTGAATAATTGATTTTACTGAGCTCTATATCCCTACTATCAACATGTAGTTTTGAAAGCTTTCGCTTAGATACTACGATTTATAAAAAACTATATATATAGTTAATTATAAAAACTATATATATAGTTTTTATATATAGAATATGTCATAATTTGCATAGATTAATTATCTTCTTTTTTTTTTAATTCAAGTCTATGCATTCATCATGTCTATCAAATGAAAAGTCTCTCTCGACGAAGTTGAATTTATTTCACATTTCCGTTTCGCATTACTTGCTCCCTGAACCCACGTCTTCACACATAATATATATATATATATATATATATATATATATATATATATATATATATATCATATATCATGCATCATTCATCTTCATCCGTTCACATTGTCATTGGCTTTACTCTTATTGTGTCTGTCTTGCTGGTTCTCTCCCTCTCTCTCTCTCTCTCTCTCTCTCTCTCTTTCTTTCTCTCCCGTTTACTTTTCTCATTGCTTGTTTAATAAATAATTGTCCATCGTTTAATGCGTTTAGTACATAAACATGCACATCTTACGACCATATCGCATATAAGCTTACCATTTCCCGATTTCCGACAATTTTGCCCACTTTAGAATCAAAGCACGAGACATAGAATGTTTAGGAGTACACTGAAAGAAAAATTGTACCTATTTGAACATTTTTATTTCTCTGGAATATTACATTTATAATTTCAATAGAATACATTGATTCTTATACCGATTTCCAGTTATTCAAGAATATAAGTAATACAAAGCTCTATAAGCTCAATGAAATCATAGGATCTAAATATAGATGCTTAAATCATGACCTGAGACTTACTTTTATATATTTATATTGTTTTTCTCAAATTAATTGTTGCTCTGATCTGAGGCTTGATTTCCTGTTTTGATTAAAGCCCAATCTAATCTGACGGTAAAAATATTGTATATTAGATATTTTCTCTCAGTGTATACATATGAGTATGCAGCGTATACATATACATATATGCTTGCCAGGTGACCACATGCTGTTCTCGAATTGACCTCCCACCTAGCCCCTCTCCATACCTACACTCTTCACTCTGGCCACGTGTCTGTCCGTCTCTAACGGCGCATTTGCAACCGCATAGCCAAGCTGCCTGCTGCCGGCTGCCTGCTGCCTGCTGCCTGGCTGACCACATCATCAAATGCGAAATGCAAAAGCGACGTAATTGCCACTGCACCACAACCTAGCCTCCCTCCTCTTCCATTCTGTTTCTCTGTTTCTCACTCTCTCTCTCCCTCTCTCTCTCTCTCTCTCTCTCTCTCTCTCTCTCGAAGCCGAAACCAATAAACTCGCATACGTCGATTAGTTGCACATGAATGCAATAGCATGTCCCCAAAGGTGGATAACATAGGGAATGTGGTTGAGGAAAGGGAGAGAACTGGCAGTTGGAGGCATAGGGCAATGCACAGACATCCGCAGACGAGCCCATTTAAGCCATGTCTTAAGAAGAGTTCGTCTAGGCCCCTTTGTAGCGGTATAGGTGTTCACATTTGAATGTATGCGATGCTTTATTTAACGGTCAATTTAATTAGCCAATTGTTTCAAAATAAATCGTGAAATAAATAAATAAAAAAAAATCAAAATGTATATATGTATATATGTATGTATATAATTACATACTTATATATATTTGAAGAAAAATATAGGAGCAATATTTTGCAATATGTATGTACATATATTAGACTGCTCGACTAGGAGATACCCTGAACCCTGCAAAGTACTGATATTCCAATCATTCTGCACTTCTTTCGTGCACTAACTGCGCAGTTACCAGTTACTGCGCTTGGGCTGCCGTGTGGGCTTTATTATGAGAATTCATTTGTTGAATAAATCTTTTTGTAATAGAACTATCTTCATCAAACTTTTAGCACAAAGCACAAGTTTCTAGTACTTGATATACGTTTTTTTCAAATTTGGGACGAACGGGTGTGGTTTCAAAAATCTGTAAATTACAAAATCTTTGTATTCATCACATAAATCTACACAGTAAATCTGAAGTCTCTAGGTCTAACAGTATTCAAACTAGGCTTGAAAAACAAAGTCAGATTTTCGATTATTATCGATAAAAAAGAAATGGGATACGTTATCGAAAAAGTATGATAAACTCGTACTGCGTATGGTATACACGAGTATACATGTAAAATTTCAAGTCTCTAGCATTTGTAGTTTAGGAGATCTCTGGGTTCATACGGACGGACGAACGCACGGACGGACGGACAGACGGACAGGGCTAGATGAACTCCGCTCGTCATCCTGATCAAGAATATATATATTTTATCGAGTCTGCCATGCCTCCTTCTGCCTGTTTCATACATTTTCACAAAAACATTATACCCTGAATTCCCATTTTCAATGGGTTCAGGGTATAAAAATTGTTTAACAACTATTTGTTCTAATTTTGTAAGTCAAATTCTTCAAAGTATTGATTTAACTTAAACAAAATGTTCAATCTTTTGAGTACCCCTCCCCTTCATTTATTAAATATTTTCATCTACCTCTCGAATACAGCTTTCAGAAACTTTATAATGCCAGTTTTTGCTAGCAGAAACGATTTTATTGTCATCGTATTCATATATTCAATTTAATCTTGTTTTTATTGTTTATTATCGCATATTATACAAATATTTTATGTCAAGATAATGACCAACTATTATCTGTAATAGATATTGATCGCATTATGTATAGTGTAAGCGTTTGTATATGTTATATTATGTTATGTATGAGCAGTGGAGTTTTTAATAAATAAAAGATGTAAAATATAAATTGACAGCCAACTATAATAGTATGATTTCAGAATAAAACAAGTAAAAAAGCTACGAGGTCCCCTGAACGTATCGAAAAACTGATATTCCGTTAATACTTCTATTCTTTTCTGCAATACATGCACACACACCCACACATCAACACGTAGGCATTCTAATTGCAATTTGAGATATACTATGGCAACTAATTTATTGAATAAATTCTCTTGTAGATGGACTTGCTGAATCAAATTTTCAGAATGTGATAAGAACATTCAAATATGCGTATTTGGGTTTTTGCGAGTTTGGGTGGAAGTGGGTGGATTTGGGAACGATATCCAAATTATAACCAACAATCAAAATTGTATAAAATACACATGAATCTATATTTGGACACTCTAGGTCTAAAGATGAGCGAGATATAATTATATAACAGATTTTGATAAGGTTTTAAATCGATAACATTAAAACAAAAACAAATAAAATTACTCTAGAAAATAACTGCTCCTCTAGGAAATAGCCTGCGCCCTAGAGCTGATGCTCCAATTATTCAACGCTTATCCACACGCACGCGCAGTTACCAGCGAGTGCGCTTGGGCTGCCGTGTGGGCCATATTATGAGAACTTATTTGCTGAATGTAGTAGGACTATTTCCATCAAACTTTCAGAACGTGATAATAAAATTTAAATGTGTGTATTTGACAAAGCAAAAGTTTCTAATACTTGATATACGTTTTTTTTTTTTTTTTTGGACATCGTGATATCTAAAATCTATAAAAAAAAAATCTTTGTATTTATCACATAAATCTACGCAGTAAATCTGAAGTCTCTAGGTCTAACAGTATTTAAATTAGGCTTAAAAACAATGTCAAAATTTTGATTATTATCGATAAAAAAGAAATGGAATGTAAGTATGATAAACTTGTACTGTGATTGTGTACACGAGTATACATGTTAAATATCAATTGCAGCTTAGGAGATCTCGCCGTTCATACGGACAGACGGACATGGCTAGATCAACTCAGCTCGTCGCCCTGACCAAGAGTATATATACTTTATGGGGTCTGCCACTGCCTGTTACATTATAACCTGATTTCCCATTTTCAACGGGTTCAAGGTATATTAAAGTGACCCCTGTGTCGTTCATTCCTTTTCCGCACTCTATGCGGCTAGTCGGGACTTTTCCTTTTTTTACCCACGATCAGGGATCACATGTCTCAAAGAGAAATACGTCTCACAATGATCTGAATGGGGGATAATTTTTCCTGCTCAATGTTCCTTCAGTACCTCCCATTTGCCTTCTACTCAGGCAGCCTCAATTATGAGTTTAATATCTAGCTTAGTTGTTCAGTGCTCTTTCAGATTCTAATATGTTTTTGACTAATCGCATATCTACATACATATCTCTGTTGGAAGCTGCATTTTGAGTCGTCCACAAAGAAAATTTAGCTAAAAATCTAGGTCTTACAATACAATAATAATAAGGGATAAAAGTTTATAATAATAGTGAAACCCAAATTTATTTCATCTTATCTTTATTTTTAATTTGCCGGCATTAAATAAAATCAGCCCACGGTATACCGCTTATCCAAGGGTTGGCCGTAGCTTAATGTGCGGCGAATTGGTTAAATAGCCCAAACTATTCATGCATACATATAAACATATTCATATAAATAGGTACATATACATGCATACAATGTACGTATGTATGTATGTCGCTAGTCGCCACCTGACGCCGCATTTGCTGACCGCTAACTGTGGATCTGCGACGCTTTACTGAGTCACAGACCGCAACGGAACGTCGCCTGGCAACAGATTGCAACTTCTGCGTAACCTAAGCGGCGCTTGAACCTTTCTCTAAGCACATACTCCCCTTTGCCTTTCTCTCTCCCTGGCTCTATTCACTTTGCTCGTTTTCCGCTAATGTTTGGTTCATTTGCCAGTTTGTCGTAGATGTTGGAGCCGCCTTCACCGCATTCCACGGGCTGGCGGCCATGAATTTTGCATTTTCAATGTGTACGCAAGTATTTTTAGCAGTGTGTGTTTGGCCAGGCCTGTGATTCATCAAAAAGAGCGGCGACAGCTGACAGGGCCCCGACGGAGCTCCGTCAGAGCCGACAGCAACCGCAACGCATGGAAATGAGATTAGCAAAACTATGTAAAGACAATAGCAACAGAGCAGAGCGGTCGAATGAAACCCCCTTGACAAGCAAGCCGCGCTTCCATGCGTCAAGGGAAACACCTGAGGTGCTCGGCGAATTGGCGATGCTCATTAACTGCAAACCGAAACAGTTGACAAAGAATGGAAGGTGGATGGCACCCACAATAGAAAAACCGACGCTTAAATGCGCTGCCGAAATCTAGCTTTAGCACGAATACATGAATACAATACATAACGCATACAGAGTTTTTTTTTCTCTTTTTTTTTTCTGGACTCTCTCACAAACGAAATTTGCGCAGCTACAAATTTGATCACGTTACCCAGAAAAAGCTTACGTGCCATAATGCAAGCAGATTCTTACACTACGTAAATGCGAAGTTCAACGTAAATAGAGAGCGAGAGATAGAGTACGATTTACTGTAGTTGTAAGCAAACAAGCACATTTATCAATAAAAGCTGTTGGTCTGTGTGCCTGTGTGTATGAGTGTGTGTTTGTTGTTTAGTGTCATTAAAAACACTGTGTTCTATAGCCAAACATTATTTTAATATGTGTACAAATTAATTACAAATTTGCGTGCGTGTTCCAAGCGCAATACAAAAAAAATAAAAATAAAAATAAAAAAATAAATAAAGAAAAAAAATTGATCAAGGGGAATTTTGCATACTCTGAAAATTTATTTTGAAAATAAGGCAAAAAAAAAGTTTATATGGGGCCCATATTATGAGCATCAACATAACACAAAACTATTATGAAAACATTTAAATTACATTTATTTTAATAAAAATAGTTTAGATAAAAAATTACAGGAAATATGATTAAAGGGTATAGAAAAACACGACACAGTTTCGAATGAGCTCAAACTGATTTCCGTAATCAATAAACAACCTTCATTCCTAAGTTCATACAAATACACACACACACACACTTTGTATACACTTACTCAAGGCTCTGCTCTTGCGATTGAACTGATATTTGATTCATATGAGCAATAATAAATAATAAAAAAAACTTTAAAGTACAACACGTAATAAGCCCAAGATATGAATGTCAATAAAATATCTTAAAACTGATTTTTCGTGAATATTCTTTAAACAAAAATATCATAAAATTATTTTCATATTAGCAGGTTAGAGTTACAGTATCGCATTACGCTAGTTTACAAAACAATTATATCTTTAGATAAATATAATAAAAGACTGCGCGAGATAATCAACTTAACAAATAATTTTATGGGGATTTGTTTTGTTTTGTGTTGTAAAGAGAAAAACGGTAAATGCAGTTTTATTGGAACAATACTCAGATATTTGACAACCTGTACTTCACAAGTAAGAATGAGACAGCTGTATTTGGCGAACCACTGTGAATTGATGTCAGCAAAACGTCACACAAAATGCACACAACTGATGCTGAACAGCTGTTTCTTACGTATGTATGTATATGTATTTTATATATTAAATATCATGTATTTACATACATATGTATATACGGTCATGTCAAACAAAACAGAAAGTAAAGCGTTTATTTTAATATATTTTCATAGTATTTTGTAGAACATTTTCGACATGTTAAGTTGGTGATTTGTGTTTTCTCGCCGAAAATCTTTGCGACAGGCGAATGTGCGAAAAGATTTCAATTATTCGTTTAGTTTGTTACCAAATGTTCGTGTGCAGTTACGTAAATACATACATACATACATATATATGTATTTAGTTGTTGATAGTACTTTTTCAAACAAATTTAATTGATCTAATAAAAAAAAGTTGGGTTCGCAACAGACGCTGAATTCGCTGTACAGGCACTAAGTCGACAGATCGCTTAATTCAGTCCGTCATGCGGAACAAATACTATGTATGACATACATTGTATTTACACATGTATGTACATACATACATACACACACACACACACACACACACACACACATATATATATATATATATATATATATATATATATATATATATATATATATATATATATATATATATATATATATATATATATATATATATATATATATGTCTATAAGTTTTGGCTACTTGCCGTCGAGTGCGCTTTGCCAAAATTATGACAAAAATTATGAGACCCTTTCTAAGAAAGAATATAAAAACAAAAGCCAAGCAATAGCAATACATACTATGTACGTATTCGTACATATGTATGTATGTATGTGAGATATAACGCCAAACACACAGTCACGCCCGCAACATCGCCGTCGCCAATGCCCCTTTTTCGCTACACACATTGTCGCTTTTTTTTGAAGATGACGCGCAGCGGTCGTTGCGCTGCTAGACGTTCTGACTAGTCCGAGCGGCTTGTTTGCGGGTGCTATAGATGCAGTAGGGGCAGAGGAGAGAGCGCACACAGTGATAACAATTAAGGTGCGGGGCGACATTGAACAAGCTGTGACAGCACAACAAAGCAGGAACCGAGAGAAGAGAGAGAGAGAGAGAGAGAATTTCAATCGCAGCTGGGTGATAACGTCGTCATCGTTGCCAGTGTTACGCAGGCCAATTTTAATTTATGCACAACACGTACATACATATGTACATATATACAACTCATACACATACACATGTATATAGAAATACATATATATTTATATATATATACATACATATGTATATACACATATACTCGTAGCACACACAACTCGTTCGCTTGCTTGCTATTTTGCTCTCTCATTTAATATCAACATCTTTTATACTCACTTTTGCGCTTTGCACATTTCGATATTGTTGTTTTTGTTATTTATTTCTGCGCTCGCTTATGTAAACTTTTCTCTCAATTCTGCTCTCAATGACTCGTTACAGAAGCAGCAACAACAACAGCAGCAGCAGCAGCAGAAGTAGCAGCAACGACAACGAGAGTCTGCTGGGAGCGTGGTGGGCGATCTGCAGTTTGGTTACGTTACTCAGCTTTGCGTTACTCAGTAAGCTTTCGACAGTTGACAACGCGAGACGTGTTAACGCGTACGGTAGTTGATAACCGACGGCAACGCGTCGCTGCTGTCGGCGCAGTCGACGTAAACGCTAACAATTGAGAAATAATAGGACGCATCCACAAAAAGAAAACACAAACAGAAGCTAAAATGCAGCGCACTAATATTGAATTCGAGCGTCAACGTCATCTGGCCAATTGGCTTGTGAAAAGCAGTCCGCACATGGCAGCTGCTGCAGCAGCGGGCGCAGCGCCACCCACTGCAGGAGTAACCACTGGCGCAGCTGTTGCTAGCGGAGGAAGCGTGGCAGCTGTAGTGCAAGGGGTGCCCGGCAATAGCGCTACTGTCGCTTGTAACGGTAAGTGAAACAACAGGGGAAGGTATTTTTCGGTGTGGGCATTGAAAAGATTTACACATACATATATAAATACATTCACGATACATACATATGTAGGTATGTATGTGTTTGTATGTACATGCATGTGTAAGTAGTGCATACAATCAAAATGAATGCAAAGCAAGGCACGCGCTACGTTCAAAGCGTACAAGAGAATCGTATGTACGTGATTGAGAGACACAGAGAGAGAGATAGAGAGAGTAAGGGAGCGAGCGTCATGAGAGCAAGCGCAAGAGAGTTTATGTTTTTAGTAGATTTGTTTGATTACGCCTTGCGCTAGCAAGTTGTAGTTGTTGCTTTTACTGCCGCATGCATTTTCTGTCCTCTGTTGCTTCTGCTTCAGCTTCGGCTTGAATAGCGCGCGCGCTGTTCGCTTCGCGTAATTTCACAAAACGTGACGACAACGCAGCGCACGCCTAGTTCGCTTCGTTCGCTTCGTCCAATGTCTCTCGCCCACCACTCTCGCCTGACTGGCGAGCACTTGGCACAGTTGCTGTTGTTGCTGCAATTGATATTTCACAAAAGATAAGCGCAGTTGCAAAACGTTTACTTTTTCTCTTTCTTCTGCTTCTGCTGTTGCTTCTTCTTCCTCTTTCACTGTTATATTGTACAATAATTTCGCCGTGATTTTGCCTTGCTTGCAGTCTACAATCAGCTGCAAATTCATGTGTGTTTGTGTGTGTATTTATAAAGCACAAAAAAAAACTAAGTAAACTCTAATCAAGACTGCTCGACTTCGAGATCCCCTGAACCCTTCCAGGAACTAATATTTTAATAATTCGTCGCTTCATTTCTACTTACACATGCGCACGCACTTATAAGCAGAAATGGGCTGCCGTGTGGGCTTAATTGCTTAATAACATTTTTTTGTAAACGGACAATCTTCATAAAACTTTTAGTTAATAACATCAAAATGTGTTTGAAATACGCTTTTTGCAAATTTGTAGGGAAGGGGGTGGATTTTGGGAGTGGGGGTGGAATATGACAAAAACCGAAATTCTGAAAAATACATATGAATCTACATTTTAAATTTGGAGACCTAGCTCTAAAGATGTAGGAAATATAACCTTTTAGCTGATTTTCGATAAGGTTTTTATCGATAAAAATGGGGGTAGTTATCGATTTTTAGAAACAAACACGATATACGGACCTCCGAAAAAAAAATTTGAAGTCTCCAGCTCTTGTATCTTCTGAGACGCGTTCATACATACGGACGAACGGACGGACAGGGCTAAACGAACTCAACTTGTCGCCCTGATCAATAGTATATATACTTTTTGGGGTCTGCCACGCCTCCTTTAACCTGTTACATTAAACAAAACCATTATACCCTGTTTTCCCATTTTTAATTCAGTTCAGGGTATAAGAAAATTAAGTCAAATGTGCGCAATTAAGGTGAGTAATCGCTCCACCGACCTATAAAACAAAAACATCAACAACAACAGCAGCAGCAGCAGTTGCGAATCACCATCAGACAATGGGCGGCAATCGAACAATAAGGAATCAAAATCAAGATATTAACTTTAATTGAGCTTTAAATTTTATAAATATTCAAATCGAGAGCCTATACATTTATGTATGTATTTATATGTTCGGTCAGATGATAGCAAATTATGCTTCTAAATATTGTATATCACATATTACCTGACTTTGTCAGGCTCCTAAATCTAAGCAAGTCAAGTTAATCTACTGAACTTATTTTACTCTCGATTTTAAAGGTGAATGATCGATCAATTTAACAACACAAACTCCAAACGAAATAACAAATATTTAATATGCAATATTTGTTTTTGTTTTAATGTATAAATTAAATAAATTAGCATATTTTGTACTTCGCTTACGCATAGACTGGTAAGTCGGGTTTTATTGTAGAAAGTTCGTTCATCGTAACAGCAATGAATGAACTTGTATTTTTTTGAAATTCAATTAAAATTCAAATATGAGCAATTTTATTATTTCTACGTACTCGGAAAAGATCATTAAGTGTCTGTTAAATAAACCCATAAAAATTGTAATAACACTGATAATAATTGCGGATGATGATTTTGTATATAAATTAAAGACACATATATGATATATATATATATATATATATATATATATATATATATATATATATATATATATATATATATATATATATATATATACATATATATACGTATGTATATATGACAATTTGTTTTTATAGAAAATACTTATTTAAGAATATGGGAATATCTTTAAATATTATGTACTAAACTTGACATTTAATTAAGAACTGTCAAAAATGTTTGTTGCCATTTTGCGCTCTCCTTAACTACTGTGCAAGTACTTGGGCTAAAAAACTGAAAAGCTTTTCAGCGCTTGGCAACAGTTTAAAATTTCACTGCAATTGCATTTGAGTGTGTGTTTCTGTGTGTGCAAGTTTGTTGTGTGGGATTTTCCCAATGCAGGGCGGCGACAATTAGATATATATTTATATGTATATATATTTGTACATATTTAGATATAAATGAGAATATATATATAGATTATTAGCTCACTAATGCACTTGCCTGTGGGGTTGGCCTACCTGTAAAGCTAATACCCTTGCCGAGATGGTATTCGACCTATGATATTAGGTGTGTAATAAATAGTATTAATAAATTTATACATATGTATGTATATGATCGTATATGCATATATGTACATACATATAAATGTATGAATATACATACATACATATTGAATTCGGAAGAAGTTTTAAAGCATTTTTTTTGTAAGAATTATTTATATTTTAGGTATTCAAATCGGATTCCCATAATAATCTATGCATAAATTTAAAAAAATATGTGTGTGCATATATAATTTTAAAAATGTTCTGTTTATATATTTTAGTATATACAAATCAGAAGATATCGATAGTTCCTTCTGTAAGTCATATAGTTGCCATAGCTATAGGCGATTGCAAAATGAATTGATATATGTATGACATTAAGCAAGGGTATTGCATCTTCGACTGACCAGTGCATATTTAGTTCGTTTCGTTTGTGTTTATTTGAAATACTGATTGCTATTTATTTATTTTTTTTTTAATTTCAGGTGCCCCACCTGGCGTACATCACAGCCACAAGGCGTTTGCTGCCGCTGCTGCTGCCGCCGCCACCATTGCTGCAGTCGAGGCACGGAACCCGAAGTTGCGTCGCTTCAACTCCCACGATACCAGCTCCAATATGTTCTCCGTGGCAGATTTCGAAAATGCGCGTCTGGCGCGCCGTAACGAGATTGAGTTGAAGCAACGGCTGGCACGCAGGCAGCGCAACAGCGCTAACAGCAGCTACGGCTTAGCCAACAATAGCTCTAACAACAACAATATCAACAACGCAGGTGTCTATGTGACCAGCAGCAACGCGGGCTACAGCGGCTTCTGTGGGGGACTGAATGGTAGCGGCGACTACTCCACCGGCGAAAGTCAGAACTCCAAGTGCAGCAGCAGCAGCGAGGTAAGGCCTGAGCATACACCGAACCAAGGTCGTCCAATAAAATATTCCTTTAGCAGGACCCGCTGCCCGCTGATGTATTTCTGGAGCGGTACTCATTGCCGCGCGTGGTGCGAATCTTGTACAGCAGCAAGAGCTCCAACGAGACTCTGCAGTCCAGCTCATCCCATGGCTCCTCAACAGCCGCATCGAGCAGCTCTTCGACAGGTGTGAGGCAGCAGTCGCAGTCGCAGTTACAGTTGCAGTTGCAGTCTCATTCGCACCAGCAGATGGCTGAGAATGGCACCAATTCATCCTCTAGCGCCGGCAGCTGCCCCCAGCCTGGCCACGACGAGCTCTTTCTTCTCTATAGGCTTGTGCGTCATCGTATTATCTATCATGGGCATAATGCCAAGACGCAGCGCAAAAAGTGGGTACTTATACCCCAGGAGTTTCCAGGTGAGTCAAGAGAAGATTTCTGTCTCTCTCTCTTTCTCTCGTTAGTTGAGTTTATATGCGTGACTAGATTATTCATTAGCCATGACTCATACAGGCAGGCGGTGAGTGACAAATTGAGAAAACACATAAGATCTAACTAATAATAGACTCCAATTTATTCAGCTACAATTTAGAGGACTTGCAATCGCATTCAATAATACGAAGATTACTTAAGCGGCACAAAAATGACCCTATTTAAAATTCTCAATTTTTTTGTAAACATAGATAGAAGCGTCAATTGGAGTCTTGGCAAATACTGTATGCAGTCGTAGTCACAGCCACTAAATCCAAGAATAATATATGAAAAAGAGATTCACGATTAATTCAGCTTACAAACTATCATTTGTACTGAAAATGTTTTATATAAAGAAAGAAAATCATTAAAGAATGTGAGAATTTGCCAAAAAAAAATGTAATAAAGTTCACTTAATGATAAAAATTCAAAAAGTTGAATTTAGGTAGCGAGTGCTACAAATACGGGCAGTAAATTTAACTTATTAAAAGTTGCCCCGTCAAATGCGAAATAATCAGCTCTAAGTTTTATATACATATGTAAATGATTTATTAAATGTTTGGCTACATTGCCACTATTTTATTTTCTGATTTGTAAATGTGTTTTTTTTTTTTTTTTTTTTTTTTTGGATTGAGGTAATTACGCAATTGGAATGCATAACGAGTTGCATTCTCATGACTAAGGCACGACGTTCTGATAAAGTTGGCTAATACTTGTATTTAGTGAGCTATTGAAGCTTTTTAGTGCCCCTCAGTGCATTGATTTGAAGTTCGCTGTGATTCGCTTTAGCTGACATATGACAGACTTTGCTTCGAAGTTGCACTAGAATAATATCAAAACAATTGCTCATCGGGGTATTATGTAAGCGTGACGACTGCCTCTGCCTCTGCCTCAGTCACTGCCACTGCGACAGCTACTTCAACCCATTGTTGCCGAGTTCGTGTGACTTTTCACAGCCAAACTCAACAAAAAAGGCGAATCCAATGCAATGGGTAAATTCGTAATCTCCCAATTGCGTAACACTTTATGGCGCACAGCTAAAAAACGAGTGTCTAATTAGATGTTGCAGTCGCTCTGAAACTAGGTAATCGCTAACAAACTGTAGAATCTTTTATAATTTATATAAAATCTAACATTTAAGTACCCTAATATCTGTTTATTATTTAAATGTAATCTCAAGTTTCAAACAAATTTTGAATTCCATAAAACCTAACAAAATGTTTTGTAAATTCATTATTAAATAGAAAAGTTAATGATATATAATGATAAGTGAATGAATAACAGAGCTTACTAAAAATTAAATAGGAATTGAGAAGAATTTGTAACCTATGTATGTTATTATATTATGATTATTATATTATCTTTATATATAAAGGATGTTTGATAGTCAATCACAATTCGCCCATAGTGGTATTTTCAGCAGAGTACTGTCTGTTAACTTCTAAAGCAGACATCAAAGACAGGTCTAGTCATTTTAAGCTGAATATGAGTTATTGTACAGTCCAGCACGCTTAAGCACAATTTAGTTTTTAGTTACGAGAACTGATAAATATATGAGAGCTATTTTAAGGTAAATGGGGATGTGATATATTGTCGTCTATTAAACACGCGATCACACATTAGTTATTATAGTTTTCAATGAAAGATGGTAAACGACTTTAATTTCTCCCAAATTTTTCAGGATATTTCTCGCTGCTAAACGAGAAGGGACTGCCGACTGCCACGCAGTATGTCTCCTTAATGCAGCTGGTGCGGGAGCGCGTCTACAAGTTTGCCTCGGTGGACAATATGCCCGCCTTCACAGAGTCCTCACCGCCCGGTGGCGCCAACGGGGCGACCAGTCCTACCCACGAGGGCTGTCTGCCCAACATCAAGCAAAGGCCACAGTACGTGAAGACGACGGCGAGGGGAGGGCAAGTGTTCCGGCTGCTCGCTGTCTTTGAGGATGGCAAGCATGAGCATCATGGCATGCAGCAGCAGCACCATCATCAGGCCAATGCTTTGAACAGCATGTCCAAGTCGAATTTAACAGCTGGCCGGGACAAGGAGAAGGGGCGCTATGCGCAGCTGCTGAACGAGCAGAGGCAGGTGATGTATGTGCCGCTGGCAACCAAAGGAAAGTTCTACGAGATCGAGCCCGGCATACCGCAGCTGCTCCAGAAAATGGGCGACACGCAGCGTAAGCTGAATCCGGAGTGTGTATATCGGCTGGGAGCCTTGGTGGCAGCGGCCAAGCAGTTGCCTGTAACGCTGCGCTACATCTCGGGCCCCGCTGGAGCTGAAATACCCGAACAGTTGTGCATCAGTCGTGTGAGCCGAGAGGATGTCATCATTGGCTGCCCGCTGGATGAGATGGACGCACATGGTCAGGTGCAACAGCAACCGCAACCGCAACAGCAGCAGCAGCTTCAGTTGCGCAAACTCTATGTCAGCCGGGAGATGCAGCTACTGAAGTGTTTACTGGGCTTCGACACGGAACAGCGCATGCTGGCCAATGCACAGGTGCAAAACATGCTCAAGTTTTGTCAATTCAATTGCGATCAGTTTCTCAAGCTGGTGGAGATTGAGCTGATGCAGCCCAACGAACGCTCGGGCAGCAAAACGCGCGAGGGTCTCAAGATATTGAAGCCTTTGCATCTGCCAAAGCTGCTGCGCCGCGAGAAGAGCAGCATGGCGGCCACGGCGGCTCATGAGAAGGAGGACTCCATAATTTTTCTGAGCAAAACAGACTTGGAGCAACTGGAGGCTAAGGAGGCAGCAGCAGCAGCTGCTACAGCTAGCGAAGTAGCCACTCAGATCGTACCCAATCGTATTACAGAGCGCATGAAGGTCTTTCAGACCACCAAAAAGAAATGGTTTCGCAAGCAGGAGCATCAGCAGCAACTGCAACAGCAGCTGGATAAATCCCAGACGGAACTCCAGCTCGATGCCCAGGCCAAGCGCTTGAGTATGGAACGCTATACGGATATGTCCAAGCTATTGCAGGAGCGCTTTGGCACTGAGGAAGCAGTTACTGCCTCAGCTGACACTCAATCGCTTCACAGCGAAACGGAAACTACAACTTTAAGCAATAGCATGGAACGCAGCTCGATGCCCAAGTCTCTGGACACGCTGTTGCAGAAATCGATGTCCCTGCAGGACATTGAGCTGCTGACTGGGCAGCGCGGACAGCAGCGACCAGATCTTCTCGCAGCGCACACGGATGCCATAAGCGAGGCTGGCAATGAACTGGAGGATGTGGAGAATCAGACTCCGCCGCCGCAATCCTTCATCACCGAGAAACTCTACAATGAGTTTCATGTGAAGACACGGCAGTATAGCAAGTCCTCCAGTAGCTTGCATCAGCTGCGACACTTTTCGCTACCCCAAAAGATGCAGCTGCACGAATCGGAGCCCGAAAGGCGTAACCAGACGCAGTTCCGGGCCCAGCAACAGCTCCAGTTGAGCAAGGAGCCCATCACAGGACGACGTGCAGCTGGTGGCGTTTCCTTGCTGGGTGGCTTGGTTGCTCTCTCGCCTGCAGCGTTGGTTTCACCAACATCGCTGGTGGAAGACGATCTGCCGTACTCAAGTGTACGCGATTCTCTGGTCATGTCCAGCTTGGAGACCTCGGAACAGCAGAGGGAGCCAGCACCCACTTTGCCTGCCGCTGTGGACTATGCCAAGGAGAATATATATGCTGAGATCTGCGCATCGCACACCTGCGATAGTTTCTCGGGCGCTACGCAGCTGACACAGTTGCCACCCCACCACGATGGTAAAGAGGATATAGATTATGCAGAGGATGATGATGGAGATTACGCTTCGCTCAAATATCAACCGAATGGAACGCAGTCTGTCAGTCGGGTGGAAATTAACTGCCCCACTGCTAACACCGCGATTAGCTACCACACCGTCTACTTAGGCGAGGAGCCACTCGGGGAGCAGCATGTGACCACCGTGGAGCTAGCTGGAGAGGATAACATATACAATACGCTCAAATGATGATTCTTGTGATTTCGGCGGCGACGGTTAGCCGGCGCCCAGGGATTATTCTGAATGTGAAGGGACAATGCGAATTCTACAATATATATAGAACCATACATACATATATATATATATATATATATATATATATATTATGTATATCTATTTTATTTAAAATTACTCGTAAAGCGAACAAAACTAAGAAATAATATATATATATATATATATATATATATATATATATATATATATATATATGATGATGGAGATATATATATATATATATATATATATATATATATATATATATATATATATATATATATATATATATATATATATATATTTATTTGTAAATATACATTATATACATTATATTACATTACATGTGTACAGCGCAGGCAACATGAGAAAGACCCATATAGTAAATAGGTGTACAATTACCCGAATAGAAAAGAAAAGTATTTCAAAGATAAACGAATTGGTATTGTTTTAAAGAATATACAAAACAAAAACTGAAAAAAAAAAATCGAAAACGTTTTGTTTCTTTAAAAGAAAAAAACGAAAGAACAGTTAACTTGTGGAAAATAAGTTTTCAAGAACTTCCCTAATTAACTCTTTAAAATACTTTGTTTGGAATGATAGAAAGTGCATTTGAAAGGAATTTAAAATTTTGCAACTAAAAACTTCACGAAATAGAAAATTTAATTAAACATAGCTTGTATTTTAATTCCAATTTTTATAAAATCTCTTTTTGGAATGCAACTGAATTAAACCAAATTTATAAAAAGAAGATTTTAAAAACACCAAAAACACTCATACTTTTTGGTTTTTTTTTTTGTTGATTTCAAAAACAGTAGGAAAAACATTTCAGCATAATTGCCAAATGCTATAAATTTAATTCATCGATTTTGTTAGTACTTAATTCCTTTCTTTTTTTCTTATGGGTTTGATCTATCATATGTATTATTGACTAGACTGTCGTCGTAAGCAAGAAACTTGTCATTAAATTGAAGAAGGTTATTCTCTGCTTTACCGCTACAACTAGTAGCCACGCCCCACCCCGCCCGCTCCGTAGACTAAGTCTAACATACAAAAAAAAAAAAAAAAAAAAAAAAAAAAGAGATCTAGAAATGACAACTCAATTTGTAATATTATATTATATAAGTAATGGAAGACAAGCAATTCGTATTGTATATAGGTTTAATGAAACACTCGAAACACACGCATAAAATGTCTAATGAAACTGAATGTTGAAAACTTGCAATATTATACAATTGTATACATTACTAACAAATATCATATACCATATACACACACAAATTGTATGTATATACATATACATATATATAACTAATTTAATGTATGATCTATATGCTTAGATATTAGATATATCATGTGTAGAAATCTTAGCGCAAAACCTAAGGTATTATTAGCTTGTAGGCAATCAACAAGTCAAATCAAATCATAAGCGCTATACATACTATACATACATGTATATATGTATATGTGAATATACTTTAAACTGTACATATATACATATATATGTATCTGTTGGGTATAGAGTCTATGCTTGTGTAATATATAGCTTGCAATTTTAGGACTAACCACATTTTGGTCCACTTTTAAACGATCTCTCGTATTTGTCGCTCTGTTTAATATATATTTTTGGCACTAGCGGTATGGCATGATCTAAAGTTTCTGAATATAACAGTTGTAATAATTTGTCTGTTTGTCCGTATGCTATCCATTTTTTTTTTTTTTTTGAGTCATATTAATAACTGGTTATGAAGTCGCAAACGAAATATGTTCTAGTCCACAGTTATATATACATTAGTTCTATATCTATGTTTGCATATATACATATATATTTTGTAAGACATGCCTAACTGTGCGAGCGTTTCGGCTAGGCTGAAAGAAATGCAAATTGTTTATCGATTCTCGTTTATTTTAAATTAAATATTTAGCAAAGAATTTATTTTTATTTCGATTTCAATTTCGATAGTTATCGATTAATTTCTATATGGATCTACTTTTTAAGATTATGTCCACTTAATACAAGCATAAATTATGATTTACAAAAGCAGCAATCATGTTTTTCATTTTTAAAATATTTATTTTATTTTATTTAGCAATTGTGTTTGAAATACTATTACTGTTTCAGTTTGTATATTTTTTGTTGTTATGTATGGACAACTGCAGCCACAATCAACTGTAAGTAGGCTTCATATTTAGGATACATATACTACATATAAGATATATATAAATGAAAATGAAACCCCTGTAAAAACTAAAGCAATACTCACAAAAAAGCTATGATACTAGTTGTAAAGCCGATTCAGCTAAATGCAATTTGGATGCGTTTACAAAACTGAGAGAAAGCTCTATAATACTACAGTTATATAAAGCATACGTATAGGTATAATACTTTGGTCATGTGTGGCGTTTGTGTACTTTGACTACTCTGTACATTGTATAGTGTTTTTTCTAGGTAGATACTAAGTCAGGCTTCACTGTAGCGCAAGGGTGATACAATGTATGTTTGTGTGAATAGAGAGTTAATAGAAGATATAAGATTTGTATCTATATAACAAACTACCCGCCAGCATATATATCTGTAAATATATATATATATATATATATATATATATATATATATATATATATATATATATATATATATATATATATATATATATTATGTATGTATATATACATATATACAAATATTTGTATACAAATTGGTGTGATAAATCATTGTCTAAAAGATTATTTAATCTAGTTATGTTAACGCAGTTTTAAATTTGCTTTTAGAGCACATGTACGTATATATATATATATATATATATATATATATATATATATATATATATATATATATTATATTCACAAATTCATCTAAATAACATGAATATGAAGAAGGGGAGATAAGAAAAAACTTTGCTTTAATGTGAAACATACAATACATATTTAATGTCATCTAAAAAGATTATAAAGTTTAAGAATTTCGAAAGCTAAGCAAAAGCAATTTTCAGGGATTTTTAAATGGAAAGGCATAAACCACAAATATGTAAGGATAGTTTTATGGTCAAAAAGAAAAGCTAGCGCCCTAAATGCCGCCCGTAGGCCTTTTGAAGCAGCTAAGATAATTATGAGTCGAGTTAAGAACAAGTTTCGAGATCCTTGCAAAAGCAATACTACAGATTTTCAATAAAGACCACAATTTGAAAATGAAAAATTTATATATATATATATATATATATATATATATATATATATATATATATATTAAAACAGAAACATTTACGATTCAGTAATCATGTTTTATTCGGTGTCTACGTTAATCCCTAGAAATGACAATTAATCAATTTAGAATTCAAGCATTAGTAGTTCTTTAAATGTCAACAAAACCCAACAAAATGAAAAGAAATAAACTAAATATTATATTATATTAACGTAGTTCACGATATATATATCTGTGAATTCTGAGCACTTTTTGGGTGCTGTTCTCAAAGTTTAGGTATTATTCACAATGAGCAAACATTTAATCGAACATGATGATACGAATAATGATGATGTATTGAGAAGCCAAGTCATGTGACAAGGCAAGACTGAAATGAGACAAAAAATGAAGAATTGTTTGGTAATGGGTACACACAATATATACATATAACTGATACAGATATTATTGTTGTAGTAGATCCTTTAATAAGTATAACACTCACATTTACATACATTTATATATAGCATATAAATTAATAATTTATTCGATTTTATCTGCAGATAATATCGAAATCATCTGTTTAGTAGCTTGAGTGGGCCCCATTTCAACGCCTACAATCAACTCTTAGCATACTGAAAAACTTCTATTCTACGTTATACCATATATATTTATATATGTATGTAAAACTGAACTTTTGGCAAACACAAACACAAACAATTTCAACATATACAAAATGGAATGCATGAATATAGTAATAAAAATTTGAATACTTGCGTTTATATTATGGGACTTCTGCCTTATTGTAGCTTGTTCACTGTTCACTTAACAAATTCGAGCTGGCGGTCCTGCTCTATATATTCAGTGAAGCTACTTACGTCTATCAATTGGAATCTACATGAAGAGAGCTGCGTTGAACGCAGTTGCGCGCACTTGTTGGAAAATATGAAATTATGAATTTATTAAAAAAAGGTTTGTAACTATAAGATCTGGGAGCTTGTCATTTTTTTTGGGTCCATTTATATTAACTGTTTGTTTTAATGTTTTCGAACTTTAAATTATATATGTATATTTATTATTATATATTTTGATATTTATAATGTATATTTGATGTAATAATGTTATACTTTGGATACCGGCCCCAAATTTAACATAATTCTTTAAATTGTTTAGGTTTTTATTAAATTGCATAAATAAACATTTAATAAATTTTATCAGAGGCCCGTTGAGCGAAACAAATAAAAAAAATTGTTTACCTCCTTTTTTTTGCATATAGTAAAACTAAAATAAAATTTCATAATTTTAGAAAAAAGAGTAAAATTTCATGAATTGCGCTTGAGAGGCTTGTGCGTCTTTCATTAAGTTTTTTCCCAGAAGAAGAAAAAACTTTCTCGCTTTTTCCTTACAGTTTACGGGGAAACAAAATCTATATATTTTTAGCCAAAAATTGAAACCGTTTAAGACCAGTTGCAAAACTCTAAAACTCACAAGTTTTACGAGAAGTTGTGGCATAATATTTATCAGTTTCTAAATTTGTATCATTTTTGACAAGTTTTTTTTTTTTATTTGTGTTTAAAAACTCTTGAAATTCATGTTTGGTATCTGGCAAAGAGTTTTCGATTTTCCAGTATCAGCTGCATCTTTTTGCATTCCGTAAATTCGAGGCTTTTTAACATTTTAAGCATTATAGTTCTTCGAATGGAGGGTAGCCAGCCAAATGAACTGAATTAGGCTGACAGCTCTTCTCTCAAGAACTGAATTCTTCCATATTGGAATCATATACTTTAACTTCGCAATGTTTTTTTAACCATATTTTTTGTTACGTTGTCATATTTTCTAATTTTTAATCGGGTTGAGCGGCATAGCCCGCACCCAGCCCGAAATTCGATTTTCCTGCCCGTACCCACGGTTACCCGTGGATGCACACGGGAACCCGAAAAAGCGCAGCCTACTTTTACTCACACATTTCAATCATTGTTCATTTGAACTGGTTTTTTTTTTTGTCATTCATACCCTGCGTTAGATATGTATGTATCCTATGTTAGAATGTTCAATTGCTTTTAGCAGACTCTGTCAATCGTGAGCTTTTAGAAGATATATACATATATATTTTAAATTATTTCTGTTTCGATTAAGCTGTCTAAAAGGTAGAAGAACGTTAACCTACAAAAAGATTTCATCACAAAAAAATTAGGACCAGGCAAGTAAAATAAATCAATTGCCAACTAGAATTAGCGACACACTATTTTTTTGCATACTCGGAAAGGGCTCAAATCTCAAACTTGACTTTATCAGTAGAAGGGCTTTTCTAGTTTTGACTTAAATGATAAAGTGAATAATTTGATTACTTTGAAGCTCTTGAAGAAGCTCGTTTAAGTGCGCGCCAAAATTTATAAGGGATAATAACAACACACTGCATTCACAGAACTGTTAGATAACAGAACTGCTCTTTACAGAACCAATTGAGTAATTTACAGACTTACCGAAATTCGAATTAACGGATTCGGCTATGTCGGCTGCTAAGTAGCAGAAGTTCCCAATGTTAGGCAGCAAATGCAGCTGCTGTTAAGCGGCTGCCCATATGAAACAGCTGCTAAAGGAAAAATAATAATTCTATTTATATTTAAAGGCCTGTTCGTTAGGTATTTGGTTTTTATTCTGCACATACATATACTGACATACATACTAATTCATATATTGTTTTCATTATAGTTTTCTATTAGTTTCATCTGTTTTTCGTTTTCTCTCTTGCGTCTTACATGTTTTGCTATTATTTTTTGCCCATTTTCGTAGCCTTTGCTTTTCCTCTTGCACTTTTTTTGATATTCGATTGTTGGGTACATTTCATGATTCTTAATCTTGATTACTTTCGGTTTTATTGTTCAAATGTTGCAATAGTTGTGGCTGTTCATTAAAGTGCCTTAAGAAGTGATGAAAGAATTGATCATAAATTCGAGTAAATGTAAAAATAAAACATAAATAATTTCTTAAATTTTTAGTTATTGCATTGTGATTAAGCAGAATCGAAACATTTCTCTGCTTGCAGACAGACGACTATATTGCTTAAGAACTGTCTTTTAACATAATAATAATCCTACAACATATGCGTTCCTTACATCTCTGTTAGATCTGGGCCTTTCGCTATATATGTTAATGTTAATCGAGTTTTATCATCTTCGCTGCTTTCAACTACATCGACATTCAATTTCGGGTTGCATACAAATCTAATTAGTTATACATATGTATACATATATGTTATATATACATATATATAATGTTCGCTTCTACACTGGCCATGCAGTTAACTATATCTGTATGAATATTAGCTAGTTGATCAACTGGACGACGGCTTTCCTTTTTTTTTTTTTGTTCTCTATCAATTTTCCTTCATTTCGTTTTTAGTTTAGTTATTGTTTATAAAGATTTTTATAATTTGTTGTATATTTTTTGTAACGATATGTTTGGTATACAAACTTTATAATACCCTGGACTGGCTAATTTAGGTTGTAGATTTTAGACAGCGCGTGAAATTTGGCAAATTTTTTTTTTTTGCTGAGCACTTGCCATAGAGAAATATATATATATATATATATATATATATATATATATATATATATATATATATATATATATATATATAGATATATATATATATAGATGTATATATACGAAAATTGCCAAAATATATGGATATATACATTTATAATCGGAAAATAGACACTGAAAGCATTTACTAAGGGTTTCAGTCACGCTCAGAAATACAGGGAAATTTGGAAAAGTCCGAATATCCGAGGATATCATAAAATTAACTCGGAAAATGAGGCTATAGATCGTTAATTGAATTGAGAAAGATCTGGCCAATCGGAGCATGACTGATGGGCGTTTATACGGCATATATATTTATATTGCCATTAATTTTTGTTGTGGCACATTAAAAATAGAGTGCTATGTAGTTGCAGATACACACACGCACACACATACATACACACACGCACTCTCACACACACACGCACAGTCATTCCGAACTATATATGTATGTATATATATATATATATAGCTTATTTGTGGCTGCATGAAATCCTAGCTAAAATCATAACTAATATTTTGTTTTACTGGCCCAGCTTTGAGGGGCTGAGCACCAGCTCCGGCTCCAGTTTGCTGGGCAGCAGCAGCAGCTGATTGCCACGCCCCACTGATAGGCTGGCGGATGACGGCTGTGATTTGTGACCCGCGGACGTCGCTCTGGCTGCTGCTGCTGCTGTTGCTATTGACGACGTTGTGTCTGTTATCGAGTGTGCCGTCGCTGGCCTGTGCAATGGCTGCAATATGCTCAGACTTGTTGTGGCCATCCTTGACTGAGGCTCCAGCACCTGGCCGGGTATACTGGTTGTTCCTGCTTCTGTTGATGTTGCTGTTGCCGTTGCTGTTGCTGCTGTTGTTGCTGCTGCAGTTGTTGGCGGTGCTGGCAGGGCCAGCAAGCTGATCGTCGTCGTTGTCGCAGTGGTGCGACTGGCAGGCGAGCCATAGGCGCTGCTGGAGCCAGTTAGAGTCATGCCCAGAGGACCACGCACTGTGGCTGTCGCGGAATAGGTGTGCGGTAGCGCAGGAGGCAGATCGTAGCTCGTGGGCTGCGACTGGGAGCTGGTGAGGCGTGTGTTGTAGCTGTTGCTGTAGCTGCTATTGCTGGTGGTGGGCGTTGTTTTGGGCGTGGCGCCCGTTGAGATGCCCGGACGAGGCGCACTGAATGTTGCCGTTGAGCTTTTGAGCCGGGGTATGGCACCGCTGCTGCAGCTGCTGGGCAGTGCTGTGGGCGGGGGCAGAGGCCTGGCTGCCACTGTGGGCGTGGCCGTGTCCATGAGCGAGGTCTCCTCCACAACGACGACGCCGTCGAGCGAGTCGCGGACAGTGGACGAGGAGGACAATGACTGCGATTGCTCCAATTGTGGGTGTTGTTGTTGCTGCTGCTGCTGCCGCTGCAGCTGCAACTGTTGCTGCGACTGTTGGCGTTGCTGCTGCAGGGCAACGCGTTGGCGCGACAATTTACTATTGGGTCGCTCGTCTACGGTGCTCAGGGTTGTTGCTTTTGTTGCTTTGGTGGTACTACTCGTAACGGCAGTTGTTGTTGCTGTTGTTGTCGTAACTGTTGCTGCTGTACGTTTAACAGACTGCTGCTTCAGTTGAACACATGCCTCCTGCTCGTCATCGCTCATCTCGCACATATTCAGCGCCGTTTGCAACTTCTTCATCTCGAGCGGCGCATCACCTGCGAAATCAATATTTGAATTGACTCAGCTAAAGATATTTTATTAATTCACTCACCACCCATATGATCCATGCTCTCCGGCTCGTTTATAATGGGCACCACGCGGTTTATGGCCGTCTTCTGTTCATTCTGCATGAAGAGTGATGTTGTTGCAATTTGACGCAGCGCCTCCATTCCCTCATTGAGCATCTTGCTCTGGCTGCGCTTGTGTGCGATTGGATACTTTGGCTGAACAAAAAAACACAATGATAAAAGTACTTATTCACAATTAGATAAGGACTCCCAAGAGAACATACATACATATGTATAGACATACATATGTACATGTATACACACTGTAGTAGACATGTGATCACACGATTGAGTGATTGAGCCTTTTAACAGTGATTTGATAAGTATGCTAACAGCGCCCTTGCTACTATTCGACTGAGCAATGTTAAATGTCTCACTTTTACAATTTGAATGTTAACTAACAGTTCTGGAACGAATTCGCTGCGATCTCCGCAAATAAAGAGTATTACATGCCATACAACGACACCAGCAACAGTGTAGTCGCAAAATATATACAAATATTTAGTATTTTGTTGTTAATTTCGTACAATTTTGATGAGTTATCTAAAATATATTTCGCATTGAATTTATATCTACTTTCCAGAAAGAGCAACTGTAGCAGAAGGGGATTGATATTTTTTTTCATACATATATTAAACTGATCTCTGTAATTGAACTTAGCTTAATGCTCTGACACACTTACCTGGATAGAGGGTCCTCGCGCTATGGAGACGCGTTTGCTCTCGTTGCGGAGCAGGGAGGTAGTGTGATCCGCATCGATCTTGTTACCATTTTTCTTGCGGGCCTTCTTGCTGGATGAGATGCAGTGGGATGGGCAGATGCAGAAGAGGATGCGTAAAATGCAACAGATCAGACCCAAACCTGGATAGGGAAAAGCTCAAATGAGAATGATTGCTATTTGTAGAACGGATGCAACAGTTATATTGCCTATGAGAGAGGGCCCTATAAGTCTTAGCTCCACTGTTTTAAAACCCTTCTCGCCGGTGCCGACGAACGCAATGACCAGACCCAAGGCAACGGTGCCGAGGCCCACATAGAGAAAGGCATTTGCAAAGGTGCTGGGTCCACGTAGTACGCCCAGAAAGTCCTCATCGTCCGACGAACCGCCCAATGAGGCATCCTGGATCTGTCGAGCAAAACACACGAACATACATATATGTATATATATTATTAGTGGTCTTTTCAATGATATTCGAGTGCTGTCCCAATGCATAACCTTCTAAATGATGATCGGTAATAACATATGATTATTGCTAGGATGTTAGTACTCAAATGATAAATAACTATAATTAAATAATTTTTGAATTTATATAGGCATTTCCAGCTAGACATAATAAATTATATATTTTTTGCCAATTGGAATTGCCTATATCATATATCAATATATATCTTTATAAAACTTTATATCAGTTATTGTCACAAATTTGATAAGGACAGCACTCGGACAGTGTTATAGAATGTATGATAATCTTAGTTAATATGAAAATGTGTGTTTTCTTTTTGGTTATTTTGGGGCTTGATAAGGTAAATGGTAAATGGCTAATATAAGTTTGAATAATCCTGAAGCCACCTAGCGTCCAATGCGCTGAACATTTGCGAGAGAGGTAAGAGAGAGAAAGAGAGAGATAGAGAGCGAGGTGCGATCGAGAAAAAGAAAATACATAAATAATGCGCTTGGAAAGGGAGAAGGCTGTGTGCGAGAGATCAAAAGAGAAAAGGAATTGCACAAATTGCTGATTGCTGATTGCTGATTGGTGGATCGTTGATTCGGTGATTGCTGTTGTATATATATACATCTATATAGATATATAGATATATATAATAAAATATATATATATTGGTAGTTGTTAATGGGTATGTACACGGCGCTATGTGAGTGGCTCTACGTGATGAACTTACTCGATTGCGCTTCACCCAGCGTCGATGGCAGGTGGCCTGTTGCTGTTGCTGCTCCTGGACGCTGCAGCGACGGCCACGCTCCAGCCAGGCGGCCCGTCCCTGAGCGCACTGTGCAGATCGACATATATATATATATACATGTGTGTGTACATATATGTATATATATCGATCGTGTGGTGATCGGATGATCGATTTTTAGGTATATGTGGACAACGAGAGCATACGAAACATCAAAAGGCGAGTTTATCGTTTATCGATTACAGCGATGACGACGTATACGACGCACACACACAAACACACAGCCACCCACAAGCAAACACACACACGCACGCACACGCAGATTGTGGTGGTGGTGGTGGTGTTGTTGACGGTGGCAGTGGTTGGTTGGTTGTTTGGTTGGTTGTTGTGGTGGTGTTGGTGGTGGGCAAATGCATAGAAAATATATACAGTTACTGTGGTTAGTTCAACTGTGAGAGAGCGGTGGTTTATTTCATATTTATCTTTCAATCATCTTTCAATTACTAATATATATAAATATTTATTCAAAAGCATACAAGAAAAGTAAATCAAAATAAACAGAAATAGTACAAACTCATTTCACAAGTTCAACAACTAATGCAAAAGCAATCAAATTTAGATATGTATATACTGTTTTTTTTTTCTTTTAAATTTCGATCTAAAATTTCAATCCAATTTCATAATTAATTTCGATCCAATTTCATAAGAAAGTTTTGCTTGTGGTTTTGGGTTACGAATTCGCCATCAATTACAACAACAATATTATATAATAATAACACGAATAATGATAGTTATAATAAAAATACTGAACAGAGCCAATAGGATAAAGATTTTCGTTTCAGTTTCCTTTGACTTTTCACAGTATTCTTAAATATTTGTTCGTTTTTTTTAAATGCATGAACACACATCGATTAGGGTTAAACAGTAAACAGTTAGGAAACAGATTAAGGGATAAACACAGTAAGTTTTATTTTAGGATACTTTGGTTAGGTAGAAAGAGTGAAAGTTGTCAAAAAAAAAAAAAATAAAAATAATAATAATAATTAAAGAGAATAACGAAGTTTGAGGGTAAAGAAGCAACTTGAACCACATTCCAAACATTATTAAAGCAATCATAATTCCATATGCTTATATAGAAACATAGACATGGTCATGCCGCAGCTGAAATATCGTAATATATGTATATATAACTATATTTCATTCATCAAATCAGCCATGCAAAGTAAAAAATAAATGGGAAATCATTGCGAAACATATATATTGGCGCCTTTCGATAAAGCGAGTTTTACTAAGGCAGGGCGTGATTTCTTTATAAATTTCCCAATATATTACATTGTATGTTGAGCTTTGGATTGAATGTTTTTCAATTTGAATCACTTTTAACCACTGTAGACATGACATGTAATAAATGTGATATATGATATATATGATTTATTTATTTGCTTTTTAAAGTAAGTTTGCTGCTAAAATCAGACAAACAGAAGTCAATGCTATTTTAACCTGCACACACAGCTATACCTAATCTCACCCCCACACTCACACACACACCTTCTAATGAGTCGCGACTGGTGGGCGCTACAGAAAGGCTCTATAGACTGTGCCGATAAAGAAGGCGAAGAGACACTAAGGCAGCTACAAAATATGCTGCGTGTCGGTAATAAGGCAAATAAAATGACACACAAATACAGACGTACACACACACAGACACACGTACGTATACAGTGCGAGTGTCCTATATACTGAAGAGATATATAGGTGTCGCCTCTATATACATATATACATACATATATATCATATATAGCATTCGGTGTATGCGAAAGTCTCAGGTTGCACGTTCGACTTTCGTTTCTAAGGCTTTCTGGATACCCTATAGCTATTTGAAATGTTATTAAGAATAATGTTAATTGTTAAATGTAAATGCATGTAAAAAGACTGAAACAGTTAACTAGGAATATATTAACAGAAAGACGGTTCATGAAGCTTACTTGAGCCCTCATTCTGTGGAATTTTTCTTCGTATATCTTTATTTTTCGTTTATTTTTATATTTTTATTTCTGTTCATATGAAAAATTACCCAATTATACACTAACAATGTTAATCAATTAACATTTCTCATCAATTAAATACATTTTGATCGAAAAGTTTTTCGATGCTGACGTTTTCCGGTTTTGTTCACTTAAAACAACAAAGTTATATAAGAGAAATCAAAGGACGGGGTATCGCTCAGTCAGGCACGGCCGTTTGTTTTTTAGTACGATTTCTGTTTCTCATTTCTAGTTTCGTTTGCTTTTCGTGTGCAAAATCGCAGCCACATGGACACTATCGATCGGCTGTGGAACTGTGTGTAATGCCCCGACTGACTGCCGCATACATATGTACATGTATGTGTAAATATATATGACATAAAAACTGTAGCTATAGCTGAATGTAACTGGAACTGCCCTTGACTCGGCGTATTCCTGTTGTTGTAGTCGTAGGTGTAATCAACAATTTGCGACTCTGATTGACGAATGACGGCAAGCACACAGCCCAACCTCTCATAACTAGCTAACACGCATTCACGCAGTCGAAAAGGAGGTTCAATAAACAAAATATGGTTCTATATATACTTATGTGTGTGCTTGTGTGTGTGCGAGTGTATGTGAGTGCAAAGGCTTTATATGGATATGCCAATATTGTAGGCAATTCTGCAGTTAGCTTAATATAATAATTATTATTATGTGCTTGTCCACTTGTCGCTGAAACACTTCTCCGGTCATATATTAGACTAGCCAAATGAAAAGAATATTTTGCACACACTTTACAGTTGACACGCTAGTTGTTCATTAGTCTTTGACCTTTGACATCTAATCGTTGCGTAGGTCTCTATATATATATATATATATATATGGAAAGATCCCGACTAGCAGAAGTTAACGCATGCGAGTCCTCAGTTAGCCTCGCCTAATTTTCCCATTTTGTTTAACCGTACGTAACGTGGAAAACTGCTAAAATTTGTTAGCTTTAGCTAGATTTTGTTACTACCCATGCTTGTTGTTGGGTGACAAAACGCTAATGAACTGCGCACACGAAATCCATTGCCAGCCAATCTGGTGTCTACAATGTCGCTGCCACCTCGAAAGCTGCGCCACAAAAGTTTATGTTGCGTTTTAAACGCTTTTATGGCTAATCGAAGAGCTATCGGCAAAGCGGCGTACGCTGCCTTTCAGCAAAATATATAAGCATGCTTTAGTTGAAAGAGCTTCCCATTTTGAGGTGAAGAACATTTCTTAATTTTAGACTGAAAGTACTATTTTGAAAAACACATGGAATAAAGTGAATCACGTAAGTATGTCTGAAAGACGGACTTATGTCTGAAAGACGAAAGCATTAGCCATCCGTATAATTCAAAAGCTAACTGAAATAAATTAGGCAACTTTCTAAGTTTTAAGAAATATTTTGATTTCAGAAGTTGTAAATAAATTGAAAATAAGAAATTTAAATGAAATGAAACAGATTCTTTGTAGGTGAATATATTGACTTATATTGATGTGAATTGTGAACTGATTACACATAAAGATATATTCATTATATATTATGTTTATATATATTTAGATATTTAATGAAAACTTTCTTTAAAAAAAAAAAAACAGGTTTAAATATCTTCACATTGATTCGAATCGTTAACAGATTACATATATATTATATATTCAATTTGTATTATATTCATATATGCTCTTCATTTAAGCATATAAATATAAAATTCTTTTTTGGCTATTCATTAGTTTGTATATAAATTTATATTTTGTATAGCAGAATTTTTCTAGCTTTTATGCAAAGTTTACCATAAATTTTGGAACCATTCGAGTCAATTACAGCGCAACTTTTGTTTAATAACAATATGTAATTAACATAGCTGTGGGTTGTAACATTTGCTGCTGGCTCTGATTGTCGCCATTGATTTCGTTGTATAATAATAAATTGTTCTGTTGCCACAAATTAGCATGTACTGCAAGTCTACTCCTGCCGGGTGGAGTTGGCGGGGCTCGCCCAAAGCAGGAAATGTCTCACATTAATGACAGCAATTTATTGTGGTTCATTGATTGTTCCGATTGCTCAGATTGGTAAAGGGGCTTTGTTGACTGCGTACTTGTCGTAAACAGACAGCCAGAATATATAATGAGCTCTGCTTGATTTAAGACTTAATCATCGATCAACATCGTGCGCTTGTCGACATCATAATTTAGCTGACAATCGTGAATGTAAACGAAGCCGTAAGCTTCATTGCATAGCCCGGCTTAAGGCTGGAAATTGTTAAATTCAGCTATTGAGCTTTTGAGAAATATATATAAACCTAAACATATTTTCAAATGCAAATGTATAGTGCTAATAATATAATGAAGCTTTTAAGCGTTTTTGAAATTCTTCTAATAAATAGAGATGATTCGAGTCACCAGTAGAAACTGATCTCAAATCAGTTTTTATTTAGCAATTTGCTGCTATGTTGAGTGCAAATGTCTATTGCAGGCCACAAGAGCTGTCAAGTAAATAGATATATTTAGATATACGGATAGATTGGAAAGCCCCAGCTGAGCCCATAACTTAGCATGCATAACGTAGAGCACGTCCAGCTCCATGCTGGGGTCTTGGCATGTGTGCAAACTTTATTATGCAGACTCGAGGCGACTCCTCTCGACTCGAGTTGAATCGAGAGTTGAACCGAATCAAGTGTAAAAAGCACTTGAAAAACTCAACAATCAAATGCACTGCTGGCACAGGTAGCGTACAGGTGGGCTGCGAGCCAAGCTCTCTAGTTGCGCAGGCTAATGAAAAATGCAGCGGCAGCGGAAAGGAGCAGAGTAGAGGAAACAGCCTCAGCTGGCACTGACACACGGAAAAGCGCATAAAGATGGAAAAACGTAAAACTCACGACTGCCGCTTTAGACAATGCGGCTGAGTGGAAAGTGGGGAGAGGGTCTTATAGGAGATGGTGCTGCCATTCAGGGACACACAGACACACACACACACACACACACACACACACTGAGATAGACATTACGGGCAATTTCACTAAATGACACTGAATGCCACGCCCCGTCCCGCGTTGATGCTTCTTTTGTTTAGTTGTCGCAGCCCTGAGGCCGGAATGCCTTCAAGGTGTTCGCAGCTCATGCGGCGAATGGATTTTGTGTCCTTACAACCAGCTTACAAGTGGTCCAGGCGCAAAGAAAGCGGCGGTGCTGCAGTGAATAAGCTACACAAAACAGCATTAAAACGAGGTCCAGGCATAGCCGGAGCTGTTGGTTTAGGGGAGCAGTTCATTATAGCCAATAATAATGCTTTGGGCTACTTCAAAGGACACAACCGCAAGGTGACCCACTCGAAAGTCCTTAAAAGGCTGCACCAGCACATGCTTGACCATGATTCAAGCATCGGTCGCAAGAAATATATCTAACTACATACACATTGGGTCAACTTAAAATAAAATCATTTTAGGGTATGCCATTAAAAGGCTTTAAGCTATCAGTCGAACATCGGGTTGATGGCACCTAAAGATGTTTCAATCTATATCTCATTCGTTGCAGAAAAACATTATAAATAAATTAGTCACACTACCCGTCGCTTTATCAATTTTAATTTGGAGTGTGTTGAACGCATAATGCTTTATAAACGCATGCAACACATGAGGCACAAACTCGCATCGAAATCAAAGCGGATATTGCAAAGAAACCCTGTACACAAAGAGAAAATGGAAGGGTGAGAGAGAGAGAGAGTGAGAGAGAGAGAGAGAGAGAGAGTGAGAGAGAGAGAGAGTGAGTAAGCAAGCAGAGCAAGTCAAACCGAAAACAATTTTAAGGAAAAACCACAAAAGAATGAAATGGTCCAAGTTCGCTGACGAAAGCAGGAAGCGCCGGCAAAAGCTCAGATTGTATAATGAAATCGGAATCGGAATTGGACCAGTGGTGCATGGTCTACAGATATGGTCATAGGGGCCCGGCCTCCAGGGAAGGTGGAAAAGGACCCAAGCATTTAAGCCATGGGTACCGCAAATTAAAGTCGTTTTGCGGCTAAATGCGCCGCAGACTGTTATATAGAGAGTGTGTACACTATATATGTATGTTATATACATATATGACTGTATTAATGTGTGTGTTTTAGTGCGAGCGCCCAGCGGAAACGAACGGTTTTTCTTTTGTAACACTTCCGGCTATGGAATTCAAACGTCGCGCAGTTTTAACTTTTAGTTTGAATACTCTGTGCTTAATTAAGTATATGTATAAGGGGTATAATAGTCGTAGAATCAAAATTAATTTTTGAAGTTATTCAAAAACTCGTTCATTCACGTTAAAGTGTAGACTTATAAATATAATTATTAATATCTGATCAATTGAATTCCATTTCATTTTCAAATCAATCAAAAGAGAGTTATCCATAGGGTATTTGCCAATCGAATTATTTTGTTCGATTTATAAAAATTTAGAAAAGAAAATGTGAAATGTTTGCCGAGAAGCCGAAGCTAATTAAACGCATGTTGCAGGTTGACAGAAAGAGAACAAATGTGGAAAAGCAGAGCGGAATAGAGAAAGGGAGAAACAGGGAGAGAGCATAACAAATGGACCAAACGGACCAAATGGACTTAAGTCAGGAACTAAAAGAAAAACCCGTGGCCATCGATCGCATTTGGCTGCGCTCAATTTCACATTAAAGTGGAAGCGACTTTCATAAATCACCAGGCAAAGAGGATGAGTGGAAGGACTGTGACAGAGGGAGGGAGAGAGAGAGAGAGAGAGGCAGGAGAAGCGCAGAGAAATATGCTACATAATTTGTTCGTAATAAAATTTTTAAGAAACTGCGCCAAGCACCAAAGCTCACTCGACAGTCCTCAAGCAGAACAATGCAGCTTGTAGGAGGGGAGGAAGACTGGGTTGGGGTAGGGTCGGGGGAGACGAATGTGAAAACCGCCCTGTTTCAGTTCCATTTCATTGCAGCTCTATACGGCTGTTGCATTTTGTGGCAGCAGCAATCCTCAAAAACTTTTAGTTTGACATCGCGAAAAGCTGAAGTCGGAGAATAAGTTTGGTTTGGGTATTATATAATAAAGTCTTACTTACTTGAATACACTTTAAAACAAAAATTATTATTTGTAGATTTCACTTAAGGCTTACCACAATGTTTAGACACGAACATAAACAGGCGCGAGCGAGAAGAATTACATCGAAAATCTCAAGTTTTTATTTCAGATTATATACACACGAGTACATGGGATAATTTATATGGATCTGATGGAAGACTGGAGCTAAGAGGCATATTGTGTATGCCTAGCACGAGTCATATAATTATTCAAAGTTTGTGCCTATCAGACTAGGGCCTAACAAATACTCTAGAATATTTCAAGAAAACGTTGCCAAAGCCATGAAAAGAGTATAGTTTATCGGAAAGTGCATTAGTTGAGTTAATTGTGAGTGTTAGTTTTTTTACTGTAGCAGCAGGTTAGCAGCCCTAACGTTGGCCTTCATATAAATCGTCATGCAATTACTGACAGGCCCCACATGTCAAGCCAAAAACAAACAGAAAAAAAAAAACAAAAAAATTAAACAACAAATAATGACAATTTTTTATTATTAAGCGCATGCGAGCAACGCACAATAGAGCTAAGGACAGAGAGATAGAAATGCATATGTATATAGTGAGAGAGAGAGAGAGAGAGAGAGAGACAGAGAGAGAGAGAGAAAGAGAGAGAGAGAGAGGAAAAACAATTGTTTGCACTTGTTTTCATTATAAAGAAGAGCGACAGGCAATGCAAACATGCAAGAGACATGATTTTTTGTTTACGATAGTTTTATAGTTAATTGGCCTGAACGATAGTTGCGATAGGCCAAACGCACATACACTCACGCGCGCAGACACACACGCATACATACAAGCAGACTTAAGCTATGCTACTAAACCTAGCGCTAATATCTTAGCCACATAGTGCATGGGCCACAGCACAGCAAGAAAGAGAGAGAAACAAAGAGAAAGAGAGAGAGAGAGAGAGAGAGAGAGCGAGTGAGCGTGAGAGTGAGAAACATTTAAGAGTTTTACAATATATATATATATAATTGATATTGACAGCTAGACAGAGAGATATAGAGTGAGAGATAGAGCGAGAGAGAGAGAGCGAGAGAAAGAGAGCGTTGCGGTTAGACGTTTAGACACCAATATATATAAATTATGATGATATTTTCTTTAGACTGTACCTAATTCTCGCTTCGATTTATCTGAAATTTTTGTTTGGCAAGCGCGTTGCATACATTAAGTGAGTGAGAGAGAGATACAGAGAGAAAGCGCATGATAAATTGCAATTTGATGTCGCGTACCTGCGTTGATAACAAATAAAAGAGTAAGGTGTAAAGTATGTGTGTGTGTGTGTGTGTATTTATTTGACTTTTTTGTGCGTGCTTCGAATAAGGAGAGCGAAAAGGATAGAGAAAATAGTAGAAAATATAAGCAATTTGTATATTGTGTCTGTATATATATATATATATATATATATATATATATATATATATATATATATATATATATTTTATATTTGTGTGTGTGTGTATGTTTGTGTAAGTGTGTGTTAAAAAATAGCTTAAAGATGAGCGCCACAAAACGAGCATTTTCTATTTAAGCGCAATTTTTTGGTGCCACAAAGTGTCCGTAAGGCAACATGAGTTCAAATAAGAGAAAACCAAAAAGTACAGGGTATGTGAATGTGAATTGCACAATATGCACTATCAGTTAATATGCCTCGGATTTCAATGGAATGTATATGCTTCCAAGAGTATGCTCTATAAAAATCTATAGTCCAAGAGGCTCACCAACTCTTTATGAATTGAAAACATTTTAGAACATTTGCCTTAGAATTAAAATCCAAGAAAATGTTTATATATTATTTTTTTCTAACTTTTCCCTTTGCTTAAGCAAAACCTAAAATCAAAAAAAGTTTTATGTAGTTTTTATAATGAGCTGATTTTCAAGAAATTAATTAGTATTTTTTTTTTTTTAATTTTGAAGTTTTGTACAAATGGTTGGGGCCGGCAAAGCTAAACTGAAAGGCTTGCTAGATCTACTAAGAACACAGTATATTATGTGATTATTATGTATGTAGGTAATACGCCAGCTCCGACTTACCCAGAGTGCTGCAAAAGAACTTACAGAACCCACAACTAAAGTAAAGGCCATAAAAAAACAAAATGAAAACAAAAATAAGAATCCCCAAAATCTCTTAAATTACGCGTATACGTTGCGGTTTTTTTGTATTTTTGTTTGTATTTTTGGTTTAGTTTTTAGTTTTCAGCGCTTGCTTCAACATGTGAATGTTCCACAAAAATTCAATAAAATCTTTTTGCATTTCAATTTGGGTCAAAAATTCCATTTCCCCTTTGACCCTCCTTATTCGAAACGTCAAAGCGAAAAGTATTTTGCTGTATTTTTATGCTTTTTGTAAAACATTCAATTTTTGTTTCTTTTTTTATATTTGTTCTGTTTTGGTGTTTTTGATACTTATTGTTATATTTGCTAAACTTTGGCTTTGTGGAACAATTTTCGCAATTGAATCAAGTTGAGCTCCTAGATCGAAAACGGGAATGAGAGGCAAGTAAGCTTTACAGAATCTTGTTGGGAAAACTTGATACCATTTATCATATTTTATAGATTTAAATGCATATTTGTTAGCTAATGTGTGTGTATTACTTGTGTTTCTTTGTATTTTCTAAGTACTTTTTGTTTTTGTTGGTGGTTTGTTCTGGTTGTTAGTTAATGTGGCATACTTTCTTTTCGTTTATCATTGGATATGTTGATTTGAATGTTGTGTGTTTTGTGTTTTGTGTGTTCCTTTTCATTTCGGAATGACTACAAATAAAACAAAAGCTTTAAGATGAGCGTCAAACTGAACTGAAATGATAAACTCAATAGCCCAATTAATGCGCACACAAAATATTATTGAAATATCACCAAATATTTAACACAATCAACTTGTTGATTGGCCAAATTGATTTATGCTAATCACTGCACTAATGTTAAATTAATTCAGCCAGGCGCCATTTGCATGTCTCTTTAAATGCACTAATTTATTCATTCTAAGCACAGGAGCGGTTCAACGGACTTCTGTGTTTTTGTTTATTCAAATATACTATGACAATTAGTTAATTAACCAGTAAAATGGTAAACACAGCTGTTTGTTTTGCTAATTTACATAAAGAATATTAGATATGGATTTTTTTTTAGTCTCAATCAAAGGTAACATCTTTGGAATTTAATAGAGCCACTGAAAGTTTTTCCTTTTCTTGCTTATATAAGTCAATTACACTCTTCTGTATGCTCACAGAATAAATGAGTAAATAAATAAAAATTATTTAACTAGATTTGAGACGATTTTAAATGATATATATTTTACCATGACCCAAGAGCTTTCAAAAGAAGGACACCTAACAGATGTGGAATGTATACTTAATTACCTAAGATCGACAAGATATGTCGGATATATTTACGCTCATTGGGGGCGTGTGCAAAAGTTTGTATCTCCTAGAGTATGAGAGCTAGAGTCTTCAAAATTCCAAATTTTGCACTTACGTTACCTTTGACGTCTTGTAGACTTTACATGTCTACGCCCACTTGGGCAAATCGGGAAAAATTATTTAGTTTTAGAGCTAGAACCTCAAAATTTAACGAATAAATTGCCGTTGGCATCCTCGATTGATATGCACAAAAGTTAAATATAAACCAACTGGGGACGTGGCAAATCGGAAAGTGGATCTGGAACCGTTTGAGCCGTGAATGAGTATTCTGCAGTCGGTAACGCCCGACTGCAACATTCTTACTTGTTATTCATTTCATTTTGTATCTCGTTTACATAAAAAGTTTATATTGAAATATTTTGTGTGCGATTGGTTGTCAGCTTATATAAATATAATATGTGGATGGCATGAGTTCGCAGGCTCTGACATATTGTTTCACGTGTGACTTAAATTAAGTTGGCAGCTCTTGCAGTATAGTCGCTCTTTGCGCACTCTACGGGATATGGCAGGATAAAGGTTATTGTATATGTATATATAAAATATGTATATATATATATATATATATATATAAAATATGTATATGTATATATATATATATATATATATATATATATATATATATATATATATATATATATATATATATATATATAAATATGTATATGTATATATATATATATATATATATATATATATATATATATATATATATATATATATATATATATATATAAATAGTATAATAATATACATGATAAGTGGCTCGTTTAAATCAAAGTAATGAAAATGCCTGTAAATATTCAATGCAATCTTAATGCTTTTTCGCTTTCTTGGCAGCGTCGACGTAGGCTTCGGCCCTGTTTTGCAGTTCATAAAATATTTGAAATATTTTATTGGCCCTTGGCACAATCAAGAAACAAAAAAAAAAGGTTAAACAAAATGCAGGCCAACAGAATATTTCGAATATTCTATATGCAAAGCGACAAAAAAGAAAATTAAATCAAACATGTTTGTAGTTATTACATTTAGATATTGAGAGAGAGAGAGAGCTATATATAGATATATAAAGATAGAGATAGAGAGAGAGAGAGAGCGAGGTGAGAGTAGTCCAGGCAAAAGCAATGGATTTATTTACAGGCATTTTCATTGTACTTTCAAATTACAACCAACTGCAAGACGGCAACGTGAATGGAACAACGCTATTGCGTTACGTAAGTGTCCATTACGTTACGCACACATACAAATAGAAATAATAAGTAACACGTAACGACAATAAGAGAACTCATGTTGCATATGATTTTTTCATTTTTTAGGGGTAGTGAATTTTTAGGTGATTTGTCACTTACTTCCGGCGGTGGCGGCGGCGGCTCCGGCTGTGGCGCCGGTGGCGTTGTCACGTATGTGTTTTTCTAGTTACGCAATTTTGTACAAGGAGTTACGTAAACGTAATGTGATGATTGTTTTACGTATTTCGCAACGACAACGAGACGCAAAAGATGGGTGTCAGTTTTTGTTTTATTTTTACATAGAAACGAAAACAAAACGTAAAACGTAAAAGATTTGCGTGTTTATTTTGATTTAATTTAATTTCGTGTCATTTAGAGAATGTATCGCAACGCACATTACGTATGCGTAGCACGTTACGTAAGTAGCAGCAAGCGAAAGTGACAGCGCGTATAGAACAGAATAGTAGATGTACGAGTGTGATTCGAGTGTGAGTGAGAGTAAATGCGGGTAAGGAACTTGATCCATAGATCGGTCTGATCAATGCATCAAGTTTTTTGAAACAATAAGAATGTGTTTTCATTTACGTATGTGTTTCACTAAAAACTACAACAAAAAAGTTGGTGATCGTGTAAGTTCTCTTTTTTTGGTGTTTGTGTTTCGCAAATTGTTTAATGTGCTTTATATTTCTTTTATGTAGATAGTTTGTATTTGATATTTCATAGCTCGATTTTTACTAGTTGATTTAGGTTTGAGTTAGTTAATGTGGGTAGTAGTTAGAAGCGATTTGCTTAAAAGATTTTGTTGTTTTAAGTACTACGGGGTTAGTTAATTAAAGGAAGTTTAGGTGCAACGTGTGTGTTAGAAAGAGCGCACTATATATACATATAAATATATATATATGTTTGTTTGTTTTGCTTGTTATTGTGAAGTGAGTGAGAGTGAAGAGCTACACACGTTGTTATTTAATTATTTATTTAGAGAGACAGAAACAGAGAGGGGAGAGACAGAGAGATAGAGCGAGAGTGAGAGAGAGCGAGGTAGAGCGTACTCAGTTTACAGTTTGTTTAAAGCTGGTGCAAAAGGCGAAAGGTGTATTGGGAATGGGGGTTGGTAGTGCAGTACAAGGCAGTACAGTAACTACATATAAAGCTAGGTGTGAGGGGGTGGGGTGAAGTGACAGACAGAGACAGATATATATACAGATAGGAAATTAGATTATAGAGCATTTATAGAGTCATAGTTGGTTTATAGATGGATAGAAATTGAAGACAGAGATAGAAGGAGAGAGAGAGTGTGAGAGAGAGACAGAGAGAGATAGAAACAGAATTAAAGCTGGAGGGGGACAGAGATAGAAGTGGTTGGGTGGTGTGTCTTAGAAGTAGAGCAAAAGCGCTAGATATATATATAAAGATATATATTAATAGATATATGTACGTATTTATATTTGAAAAATAGATGTGAGTTTAAGCTAATTGTACAGCGCAAAAGGTAGTTGGCTGGCAGAGCGCTCAAGACTTGAAATAAAATCTATATAGGTATATCTAGATTCATATATATGAATTTTATTCACTACTAGACTAAAGACAGAGCAAGAGTTAGGTAAAAGGTTCCAAAGCAGTTAATAGATCTATTTTCGGGTATATACATATATATTTAACTGTATATATGCTATATATGTATATATAATTTCATTGCCAAACAAACTTTTTTGATTAGAGAAAAACTAGTTGTTAAACCTAGCGTAGAACTAGTGCTTCACCTCTGGGCACACTACTAAAGTAAAACTGAAACAAATGCTCTGTGGGGAAGGGCTTGACAAAATTAAAATGGAGTGTGTCTAGGCGGAAAGAGTCAGAGATAGAGATACAAAATGACAGTAGTAAGAGAGATATAAGAGAGACAGAGAGAGAAAGAGAGACAGAGGGAGAAAGAGAGAGAGAGAGAGAGAGAGAGAGAGAGAGAGCTTGGAAAGATAGTCATATAGTATAGAGTATACGGCTTAAGGTATATCATTTAATTGGATTGGATTCAGGTTGGGGGCTTTATAATTTGGTTTTAGCAGATGATTTTCATTTGACGGCTTTTAAAATTGATAGAGAGATAGAGATGGAAAGAGAGAGTTTAGCGCTCATTACTTATTCGTTTAGAAAAGTTTTTAATTATAGATAGAAAGTAATTGAACTGGTTTTTGAGTACTTTGCCTTTCTATTCGTTTATATTGAGGGAGAGAGTGTAGTATATTATTATAATTAATTATTGTTTTCTTAAATATTTTTTTTTTGTATTTTTTTGGTATTTTATATTATTACCCATGACTCAGGTGGATAACGAGGAAATGGAGCTATTTCTTTAGTTGCTACATTACTAGGCAACTCAAGTCTTCCACCTAATTTTCGTAGCTTTCTTCTTCTCGCCACCCGAGATTTCGATCTTAGCATCAATGCGGCCTGCATCTTGTTTGTTGTTGTTGTTCTTTTTTTTACTTGTACGGTTTTGAACGGTCAAAAAACTGTTACCTTGCGTAGTTGTTACAAAATATACATATATATCTATATATCTATATAAATATATATGTAAGTGTGTGTCGATAGTAAGAACGTTTACGTTACGTTTAACTTAGCGTCAGTACGAAATCAATGGGATGATACAGGTTACGTTTAGGAGCTTAAAAACGTCAAAACTAAAAGTCGCGTCAACAATATCGAGTCTGAGTTCGAGGTCAATCAATCGCTTGCGTAACAAATTGTCGCGTTAGGGGCATAGATTAACGCAACGTTCGTAAGAAATAAACGTATAATGAGCGCACGTTCGATTAGGCACAAGGAGAAGGAATATAGAAATATATATAAGTATATATATATATATATATATATATATTGTATATATAGAAGCAAAGAGTATTAAAGTATATATTTCTTTTGTTGTTGTGCTGTTATTGTAGTTGTAGTTGTAGTTGTTGTTGTAGTTGTGTTGAAGAACTGCGTCAGTGTGTTTGGGTCCCTGGCGCAGTTGGATGGCGGGCGGAGGATGTGCTGCGTTGATCGTCAGTGGTCGGCTCTGCTTGGCTAGCTCCGTTACGTCGTTGTTGTGGTGTTATTCCAGCGATGCTCTGCCGATACGTAGTCTCTGCTGCTCTCTACGTAATGATGCGCGTAACGAGATGATGTTTTGTTTATAATTTGTGTTAATTTTCAAAAGGTAATGAACCAGTGAATTGTGATTGTTTTGCTTGCGTCTATTTCTTTTTGTGTGTGTTTTTTGGTCCGCTACGTAGCGTAACGTAACGCCTTGTTGCTGTGTCGCTACGTTGCGTTAACGTTACGCAGCAACGTATTCGTCGGTGATTTCATTTTCGTTTGTATTTTGGCATTGTAAGCTATAAACATTTATTGATCTCTATATATTGCCAGAGGCCTTTGGCGTAACGTTAACGTAAGCACAGTATCACGTAACCGTAATTGATTGCCCGACTGAGTCCATGCATTACCTAACTAAACTACACCTAATGCATACGTAGAAAAACTGTTATTGGTATTGGTATTCAACTTTATTTCAAATCCTATAGATATAGATAAACGATTGTTATTAAGCTACGATTTCGATTTACGTTTTTCGTGTAAATGAAAGAAGGCAATGTCGTTGTTTTTATTTATTTTATTTTTTTTTATTAGATAGTTTTTGTAGCTTAAGTAATTTATATTTTTTGTTCAATCACATTTGGTGCGTTTAAGTTTTTGTTTTTGTTGAACTTGATTCGTATGAACTAATTGTTATCAGTTTCCATGTAAGTAGAAAATATATTTAAAGCTTTGCACGCATTTCTCCAATGGTCAACTATTTTTTGTATTCAATTTAAATATACGATTTGATTTGTTTATTTGTTCCGTTTTGCTGCCAGTTGCTGTCATGTTGATGTAGAATATATTTCCATTTGCTAAATATTTTTTAGTTCATATCACATATGAGTTGCAGTTGCTAGTTTGCTTCTCTTGAATAGTAACTCTCTATTAGCTTTGCAAAACTTTTCTGTTTTGTGTAAAATAAAACATGTTTGTTAGATGATTGTATTTCGATTGATTTTCTTATTGACATGTGTTCATTTTAAGTCCAGGATTTTACGGATATTACCTAACTCTGAGTGCAATCAGGAGATGTCAATAATTTATTGAGTGCACAGCTCAAAGCGGATTAATATTGACAACCTGACGTATGCGTGATAAGAGCAAATGCATTAAATTTGAAATTCAATTAAGCAACGATGCAATTTCAGATTAAATTCAAAATAATATGATGAGAGAGAGAGTTGCGGCAATATCTGTAAGTTATGGGTTATTTTGTTTATTTTTGGAATTTTCCATTAATGTATATTAATTATATTACGTTTTTTTCATTGATTTATTGTCATTAAACATAGCTTTGTAATTTAATATTTGTTTAGTTTTTATGCTATTTTAATTTCGTATATATTTTATTAGTATCATCAAAAGCAACCATATTTTTATACCCTGAACCCATTGAAAATGGGAAATCAGAATATAATTTTTTTGTGAAAACGTATGTAACAGACAGAAGGGGGCGTGGCATCTGTCCTGTCTGTCCGTAGTCTCAGAAGATATAAGAGTTAGAAACATGAAATTTTGGCATTTGTATGAACGCGTCGATCTAGAGACTTGAATTTGTTTTTCGTAGGTCCGTATATAGAGCGCGCATATCAAGTTTGTTTTCAAAAATCGATAACTGCTCCCGTTATTTTGTTATCGATTAAAAACCTTATCGAAAGCCAGCTAAAAAATTATATTATCTACATCTTTAGAGCTAGAGTCTCCAAATTTAAAATATAGATTCATATGTATTTTTAAGAGTTTCGATTTTTATCATATTTCACCCCACCTCTTAAAACACCCCCTGCCCTACAAGTTTGCAAAAACCGTATTTCAAAGACTAGAAACTTGTGAGTTTGCACATACACACATTTTAATGTTATAGTCACGGTCTGAAAGCTTTATCAAGATTGTCCGTCTACGAAAAAAGCTGCCACATGGCAGCCCATGCCTGTTTATACGTGCGTGCGTATGTGTGTATGTGTGTATGTGTGTGTGCATGTGTAAGCAGAAGTGGAACGACGAATTATTGAAATATTAGTTCCTGGAAGGGTTCAGGGGATCCGTAGTCAAGCAGTCTCGACTAGAGCTTTCTTACTTGTTTTTAGAGGCTTTGGCAAATGCATGTATGATATTATTACGATCTGAAAGTTTGATGAAGATAGTCCAGCAACAAAAGGACTTATTCAACAAATAAATTCTCTTAATGTAGTCCACACTGCAGCCCAAGCGCAGTCGCTGCTAACTGCGCACTTAGCAGAGCGCGTGCTTATGCGTTCGTGTGGATGACAGTTCTTTGCAGGGCTCAGGGGATCTCGTAGTCGAGCAGACTCGACTAGAGCACTCTTACTTGCTAAGATATACATATGTTCATTCACCAACTACAGAAGGTCTTAATAAAATGTCTTAATAAAACTGAGGAGATAGTTCTTGCATTATGTTATTATAAAATATTATCAAATCGAAATGAATTTTGACATTTGCTTGGATCAATTTTTCAGCCAAAACTTATTTATTGATATTCATTTAATATTTTGCGCTGAATCAATTTGCAGCTCATTGGCATTCATCATCACATGTAGCGTATTCATTTGCTGAAAGCTCGGAAGCCGAGACGAGTTGAGTGCAAAGTTTCGCAGGCCATTCGGCGAAATCTCGACAAAAATCTTGTGAGTAATGCAAACAGAGCAAAATATTTATGGCCAAGCCTCGTATAAGCCGTGTTACAGCACTGCTAAGCCATAATTCAAATGCCAGCTAGAAGAGATGCAGCTACTAAGCACATGTGTGTATGTGAATATGTATACTTCTGTGTGTGTGAGTGTGTGTGAGGCATGCTATATATGCATGAGTATGTCAGAGGCCATTTCGCGACTCTGAAAAATCAGAAAAGTTGCAGAGCAACTGCTACAGTTGCAAAAATTCATATGCAAATTCAGAAGCTCTTTTGTAGTTTTTGTAGATGTTACTTTTTTCTTTTATCTACTATAACATTGTACAGGGTACTATAAATTATTAACGTAATATGTAACACTCCAAAGCAGAAGAGCGTAAGCCTTTATGTTTTATATATGTATATTCATATTTGAATTGTAATTTCAAAGCAGGCAACTGACTCAAGTAGTCAAATAAGATTTTTGTTAATTACGTTCTGATACGATAAATTGATAATATGATGAATTATAAAAGACAAAAGCGAAGTATATATGAAAACATTGATTGAACTAGACCTTTGTATCATTGACAAGTGATCCATTGCGATCTGCTAAACAAAAATGCAGCATCTCCTATATAACTATTACTCATGTGTCATTCGTAGTAATTTTGAACGATTCCCACTTATATCCAATGTTCACAAGAGTATTCAATTTGTCGACAATAGCTCCATTTTCTTCAGAGCGTCGCTTTTTTTCGCTCTCAAGCCCAAGGGCAAGTTCGTAGCGTAACGAAAGCGCACAGAAACTGGCAAACGGGCAAAAACCCAACAAATTTCAATAATTCAACAGCGCAAAGCGGAAAAAGTCACTCGTTGAACGATGCAGATGAAATTTTAATGAAATACAGATTCATGCCACACAAACGAACACATACAAATACACACACACACACACACACAGTAACATGGCAGCAGCATTGCAGTCAGGGACGTTAATAATAGACAATAACATGGCGCACAGAGACCCACACACGCACACAGACACACACACACCCAAAAGTAACTATATACAAACATACACAGATGCAGCTGACATAAAAAAAAACTGTTCGCTTGCAACGCCTAAAAGATTGCAACATTTCTGGAATTAAACACAGATACACACGCACACACGCAGAGCTTTTTGGCGCTGGGCACTACACATGTTGCAGCTTCACTCGTTGCTGCTGTTGTTGTAGCAACTGTGTCATACGCTGACAACATAAGCGGTCCAAAGAATGCAATGAAAATTAATTTTACACATAATTCTTGTCAATGTGTGCGTATAAAAGATAATATGGTATATAAAATATACATTTACATATACATATATACATATATACATATATACATATATACATATATACATATATACATATATACATATATACATATACATATACATATATATATATAAATATGTATATATTTGTTCTATTCATTTATATTTCATTCATATTTACCATACATTGCATTGCGATTTTCAATTGTGTTTAGTGCGTTAAAACGAAAATCTCTTCCCATTTATTAAAATCTACATTATTCACAAATTTGAATGCGGTTCTGGATGAACGACAATCAAATTGTTTATAGTGCATTAAATGCACGGATTGAAATAAAAGTCAGTCAAGTTATTTATTTCATTAAAAATATGATTCTTATTATGAAAAATCAAACAAAATCATATATCAGAAAGTTTTTTTGGCTTAAGTAGGGTGGTCTTGAAAGAGAATTCGATTGGGATTCCCAGGAAAAGAAAAATGCAAGATTAAAGTAGAATTACTTATGTCCTCATTTATGTAGAAATTATCTAAATAGTTCATAATAATAGAAAAAAAAACATTCCAGCTGTAAGCAAAATTTGTATGACTTTGCTAAAGTGAAATCTTTGCTCGAAGAGTCTTGAAGAATGATAAATACAAATATATATAAATATTTCTGTGGATTTATAAAAGAGCTACTGCTTCTGTTAATCCATTGAGTTAGTACTTTAACGTATTAAAGACTCAGCTTAAGCTTTAGATACACAAAACTGTGGACACTCTCCAGTGAAAGCGAAAGTATGTAGGTGGGTGTATGAGAATGAAAGAGAGGAATGAAGAAAAAGAAGAACGTCGTCTATAGATATTTCCTGGTTCCGACAAATGCAAATTTTTAGCTGGTGGCCTCAAAGTCAACTTTCACATTTAAATACTACTGTATTCTAGTAGGTGAATCAATAACAGCTCAAAGGTTGACTATTGCATATGCAAAAGTTGCCCATAAAGCCGCAGTTGAGTTACAATTTCTGTTGAATAGCCCATAAGACTCTGCCCCGCACATTGGGGAAACATGTTGCACGATTGGGTCCGGTCATTCGAAAGTCGACAGTCGAGCTGCTAATTAATGCGAATTGCCAGCACTCGTATTCCGTATTCCGTATTTCCATAGCCCATATTCCGTTTTCCTTATTCCATATTCGGTATTCAGTATTTCGCATTCAGTTTTCGCTTTTCGTCTTCTTGTTGGCAGCATTTTTGGCACGGCGCCCGCTGTCTTGTTCACATGTCAGGTGGTAGAGGGACGGAGGGTGCTCGAGTGCTCTGGGGGTGTGTCGTGTGCCTTGTCTACAGGTAATTAAAGCCAGTGAATCGCCTCGAAAAATTTACATATGCCACATGGCGCATGCCACATGCCACAAGCACGTGAGAAATGGCAACTGTCCTCGCTGAAAGCCATGTTATTTGATTGTCCAAAGCAATCATATATCTTGCGAGCTGTTTACGGTTGTATGTTGTGTGTGTGCGATGTTGGGTGTTGGGCGTGTGTGTATTGACCGTTATTTATTCATCCGTATAAACCAAATTTGCATGGACTAACCAAGCGTTAATTGAGCATACGTTATTGAGCCATTTCCATTCATTTGATTTGTGGCCCGCTAATTGAAAATATTTATGGTCACAAATCGGAAACGGGACAAAAATAGCAAACAAACAGTTTAACATATTCAAATTCAATAAAAAAAGGAATTTTCAAATACAATTTGTTTTTAAAGTATTAACTAAAATTGCATTTTACCAGCAGCTGTTACTTGTAAATTGAAGTTATAAATCAAAACTTCTTAGAATTGAGAATTTAAACTACTATTAAAGATAATGTATTCTCTTAGGATATTTTGTTTTGATATTTTTCCCACATTGCATTGCTATTGAAGCTATCCAAAGCACAAAACTGTTTTATAGACGAATGAGATTCGCAGATTTCCTTCTCGGCTCTATAAATTTGTGGGCCCATAAAAATGTCAAATGCAATTGAGTTCTGTGGGCAAGCACGTTATAATTTGTGTCTTTTTAAATGCTTTTTATTGTCGATGGCGGCGACAACAATCGAATCACATGCACACACGAACACACACATACACACGCACACACCGACACCCACTGCCACTCCCACACTCTGAGCTATTGAAGATAAATGTTTGCTAAAAGAGCGCCGCAACGAGAGAAAAGCAAAAAATCGAAAATGAATTTAAATGTGGTTATGTAATAAACGAGTTGCGTTTATCTCGAATCAAAGAAGGCAACAACTACATGGACATATATAGGGTATCTGTATCTGTGTATATGTGTGGGAGAGAGTGAATGAATTATGCAACTGAAATTCAATTTCGACAGCCGCAAAGTATGCAATAAAAAGCGAACTCAAGAGTCCACACTGATTGTCAAATGGGGTAAGTGGGGCTTCAATATGTCAGCTGCAATTACTGCAACAACAACAAGAGCACCGAGAACAACAGCCACTGTTGTAAAAAAGCAAACGACAAGCCTGACAAACAAATAAGACTACAACTGCAACAACAACGAATCGTGGCCAACTACTCTCTTGTGGGGCTGATTTTTAGTCAGCCAGCCAACAGGCTGACCATGATGAAGAGCCTGTAAAAAGGCAGTCGATGGGCAGATGGGGCGTGGCAGAGCAGATAGTGTGCCACAGGCGACAGTTTGAGTAATTATAGAGACTGCAATTTGGGAATGGTGTGCAGTTCTCATTCATCCTTTTTTTTTGGCAGCCTTCGCGTAATTGAAAATTAAATTGCTGCTTGATGACAGTCATAGGAGGAAGGGTAGAGAGGGCTGCCATTAAAATAGCGGAAGGGAAAGGATGCCTGCGTTTGACAAATGTACAAAACGAGGGCTGTGCAGTTGAGCGTTAACGATTGGATTCAGTCGTAATGCCACAAAATCTTGTTGATTGGTGAGAGTTACATTAAGACTCAGCAAATTGCTTGGACAGCGATGCAATTGGATTTATCATATACTTGAACAATCGACAGGCAGGGAACTTAGAATTGAATGATGATTTGTAGCACGTAGTAATTTTTTGTTTAAATTGAAGATATTAACTAAATCGCTAATCGGAATTACTAGTTCTGTTTATTTAACAATTCTTAAATGAGTTATTTATGGTACAATTTCTCATGAGTTAAGTTATAAACGGAGCAGAGAGAGTTCTTCGTTATCAATTGAAATAGTTATATAAACATTAAGAGCTCGTTTAATTTAAGTTATTTTAAACGAAATCATATAACTCAAATGTATCTTTCAGTGATATGGAACACTTTCACCCTGCTTTGAGCGTTATCTAATCTATAATCAATATATTTAATTACATATATTGCTGTCGTTAGTTACGATATGTTCCCATAATTCAGGAAGTCTAGGGACCCCGTATTAAAAAATTAAAACATAAATTTCTTGTTCAGTTTCACGACTATAGTCATCTTATGTCTTATCACAATTAGAGCTAAGCCACCATACTATCTAATAATAATATGTAAATATGTATTTACCTAAATTCCTTAATCAAAAGATATTACACATATTTATATATTACATGTTGTGAGATCAGTCACCCTGTGCTGACTCGCAATTAAAGCTAATGCAGTTGCTTATCTTAATTCTGTCATCTTGCTTTAGCAGCTAATTCATGCTAGCTAGAGAGAGCTCTACATATTTTTACACCTTTCGTTGAGCTTTTTACTTCCATAACACGTTATTTGCCATTTTCATTTTCATTTTCCTCTCCTGTTTTTATGACTTTTCTCGTTGCTATTGTTGTTGTTGCGCTTTTCGTTCTATTTTTCACATTTTCAGCGTCCGCCATTTTGCCGCACACTTTTTCCTATTTTCCAGCTAATTTACTAGCCGTTGTTTTTGTGCTAGCATGAATATAGTATATACATATATATAGTACGTACTTGTAGTAGTACTACATATATATCTATGACTCTCTTAAGACTTGAGTGTCCACTCAGCACGTGCAAGAGGTGGGTGGCTCTGCAAGGGACGATGCGACGTTGGTGGGCGTAGAATATAATAAATTTTAGCCGCCATTCGTTTTTTTCCTGTTTTGCTTTCCTTTTTTTTTGTGGTTTTATTTTTTTTTTTTTTGGGAAATCATTTTACTTAGTTGGGGTAAAGCGATTTTGCTTTGTGCAAAAGTTTTGTTTAATTTGTGCAATTTCAATACTCTGTACAATGTAAGCTGCGGAGATGCTGTGCTGCGGTACAGCAGACTGCAATAAAGGTAGCACAGACGGAAGATATATCTATCTAAATTGAAAAATCAAAAAACAAATGACTGGGCTTATAAAGATTTGAGAGATTATAAATCAATCGTTTTGATAGATCTATGATAAGACAATTAAATATTAAATACAGTCATCGAATAACGAAGATTTTTGTATATCCACTTTTTTTAAATTGCTTTCAAAATAAAAGTTATAGAGCAAATATTAACGAAAGTACCAGTGTTTCTCACCTAAAACCAGCAGTGTATATAAGTTTATATAATTATATAAGATATAAGATTGCATATAAATCAATCTGAGAATTTATTTACGAGCAGAGAGTAACTGTCAGTCGATCAGCTCTCAGCTAGCAAAATTCTATAACTTTCATATACTTTTTTAATAAGCAGATATTTAGCTAATATTAAGGACACATTCGTCTCTATTCAATACACAAAAAAAAAAAACAACAACTATTTCTTCAAATAATGTTAACATTTTCCAAGAAGTAGGTATTTGACAGTCGATCAGCTGTCAGCTGGCTAACTTTCTGACACGCTTTCCGTTTTTCGCTTTTTGTAGCTTTATTTTATAGTTGCTTATGCAAGTCAAATAATTGCACAGCGTTAAGTTTTTTAATTTGTTGCTTTGGAGCTCGTTAAGAGGGAAACTTTAAAGCCTCAGCTCAGAACCACTCAACTTCTGCATTACCGCACCACAGAACCACTGAACCACTGCACCATTGCATGGCAAAACAGTTACACATCATGAGCCACCGAATGTTGCATTTTTATGACACACATTTGAGGACTGCCGTTTACACAACATTTGGCATCTGCTTAGGGGCGTGGCAAGATGTGGGCGTTCGTATGTAAGAGCTTGCCAAAGCTTTTAGTAGGCGTCGCATTATCAGCCCAATACAAAGGCACATTATGCGCTTCCGATTTGTTGCTCTTGTTGCTGTTATTGCTGCTATTGTTGTTGTCGTTGTTGTCGTTGTTGTTGTTGCTGTTGTTGCTGTCAGTTATGGCATCGCTTCAAAATGAGGTTAGCTGCAGGAAAAATGTTACACGAACCCAAACTAAACGAACGAAACCTCATATTTTGTTGTACTTTTTCGAATGGGTCAATTGAAGATGTTGACTTTGGCAACAGCTGCTTTTAAAGATGAAGCAGAACATTTTTGTGGATATGCCAATCAATACATCAATACAAATGTATGTGAAATCCACTAACAATGCCCTAAACTAATTAAGTATTACAATTCAGAGTAAATTTTGGGCAAATACAGATATGTAAGAAGCAGCAGGAATAAATGTATTGTGATAATAATCTCCGTCTATTCATCTGTCTGTATGACCACCGTCTGTTTGTATGACCACCCTCTACTAAAGCAAGATATTTGTTATTTGAAATGTAAAGTGTGTTGTCATGCGTAGGACATTACCAATATTTTATATCTTATTCCATCCTTCCACTTTTTAGTGATGTTAGAGGAGACTCTATATTTTTAAAAGTATAGTAAAAATATATGCCCTTAATGCAAATCTAATTAGTCGAGTATTCACAAACAACAATTGTGCCCTGTGCTCCACTTGCATACCATGAACAACCATGGCAATAGAGAAGTTATGATGTAAGAATTTCAGATAAAAGGAATAGATCGCTGTAGTTGACTTATTCTGAGTGCCACAAAGATCGCTGTTCTCATTCCCCTGCCCCATCGAGTCGCTCTGAGTATCTCCTACTAGTGAGTAAGATACTCAGAGAAGGAAATCAGATAAGCATCGGAGTTCAGCTGTTTTCACCCATTGAAATTGTGATAAAATTGTGAAAATTGTAGGTTGCTAGTTCTTTTTCAAGATGACATGCAAATGATTTTCATATCATAATAATTTCAGTTAATAAATAAACTGATACTGTATAGTTTAGTGTATGCGAAATAAAAAAGAAGTAATTTATATAAATTATAATATTAACAAAAAAGTATTATAATAAAAAAAAAAACAAGTCTTTAATGAAATATTTCGAACTCTTTTAAGCCCTGTTATAGGATGCGTTTAGGCTCATCTCTGGCTAAACAACTTGCCTATTACTTATTAATAGGTAAACTATAATTTAAAATGTTTAACATATAGTATTTTCCATTGTATACGATATATTTGATGATACGCCGGGACATGCCAACCTTTGTTCAAGCTTTTACACAGATACACAGCTGACACTTAGAATGGAGAACATGCATTGGTTAGTTAGTTTACGATTACTAGTAATATTACGCACACACACACCAACATACATACACATACAAAGAAATAAACATAGTTGGACAAGCTGCGGCTTGATTTGGACCGCATTTACCTCGATGTGCTCGCAGACGCAGATGCCCTCCTCGCAGTAGGCGCACAGCTGAAACTTGCGGCCCTTGAAGAGCAGCTGGGGCTCATCGCTGACCAGGGGCTCGTATTGCGTTTGCTGGAACTGCAGCTCGCGCAGCTGCCGCTTCAGGCCGCTGGTGACGCCGAGGTCGCTCTGCTCGAACGCGTCGCTGCGACGCATGCGATAGACGCTGCATTTGCGCTCCAATGGACCGCTGGGCGGCTGCATCGCCTCGTCTTCGTCGTACGCTGTAAGAGGTTGGCGCTCTGCCGAGTCGTGTGGCTCGTCGTCGTCGTCGGCGCGGCGTAGCTTCACTGCTGCCGCTGCCGCTGCGGCGGCATGCCCTGGCGAGGCCATGGGCGTGGCCGGCGTTACAATGATCGCATCATGGTGAGCTACAAACATGGCCGCCGCGCCGGCCAGCTCCAATTGAGATTCGGAGCCAGCGGCTTCGGCGGCGGCCGCAGCCGCTGATGTGCTGGGCGTGGCGTCTGTCTCCAGCATCGACATCGCCGTCGTTTTAACGCCGACCGCAGCCGATGGCAACGCAGGAGTTGTTGGCGGTGTTTCCTCCATTTGGGATACCAACGGCAGCGTTGCCGTTGCCGATTTGTGCAACTGTCCCGCTGCCGCCGCGGCTCCTGGGGGGAAGCCAGCGCTGCTGCCGCTGTGCCGGTGCACGAGCTTCGGTGAGACGCGTCCATGTGATGAGGCGAACTGTTGATAGGGCGTCTGCACGGGACCATGGGGCACATGGCTGTGATGCAGATGGCTATGCCCATGGCCTTGCAGCCCGTGGGCGTGGCCATGTCCGTGCATGTGCGAGTGTGAGTGCGTGTGCGATTGCATGCGCAGCTGGAGCACCGACTGCGTGTCGGAGCCGCCCGTCCCCTCCTCGATGGGCAGCAGCGATCGGGACTGCGTGTAGGTGGCGCTGAGCTTACGGCCCTGCGGCTGCTGCGGCGCCCGCAAATAGGTGGTGGGCAGCTGATGGAATTGCCGCGACTGGCTGCGCGTCGGCGTCGAGGCGCCGCCATGATCAGCAGCGAGGCCGACGACAACTGGTTTCGGTGGATGTAGTTTCGCTTGTAGCTGTTGGGTCTTCTTCTGCTGTCGTTGGCGCTGACGCGCCTGGCGCGAGGCCAAGGAGGCGCCGCCAGCAGCTGCATACATATTGCTTACTGCGCTTAAGTATACAGGTTTTGGTTATAAACTATGGCTTACGCTTAATTAACATTCGGTTTCTAATTTGATTTAGTTAGTTTAGATGTAGCATCGATTTGCGCTGCGACTTATTTCCAATACTTGGCAGTTGTAAACTAATTTTGCTAGCTGCCTGCCCTGGCTTTTGAGCTAACCTCACTTCTTAGGCAGTTTAAGCTGACTTTTTGTCACTCAGTATTCTCTTAAAAATCTTAAATTTTTTCTTTACGAGCTGTGGCAATCCTAAATCTCTAACCTTTTCTCGTGAGACTCTAAGCGTAGTTTTTGCAATTCTCACCTCACTTAATCCAATTCAATTCTATGCAAAATTAACCTTATCTTAACTCATGCAACTCTAACCTCACTTTTCGTGTTTTTAACCACTTCAAGCAATTCTCCTTTCAATTTTTCTCATATAAAGCGTGTTTGAAAAAAAACCTAAAAATGTTTAGCAGAATTTGTTTGTTAATGTTGTAGTTGTTGTTCCTGTTGTTGTTCTTCTACTTCTTTTTCTTTTCTGTCCCTGTAAATATGCCTAATATGATGTGACTCTCCTCTGTAATGCTGTGCAGCTCGTTAAACTGTATCCTTTAGGTTTTTTAGTGTAGTATTTATAATATTTAATCTCATTCGTTTTCTTATGGTTTGTGTCTGTATTGACAAAAATGATTGTACTTTGGATTACTTGCTTAAGCTTCAACCGAGTGACATGTACAAAACTTTGTTGGAAATAAACCTCATTGAAACCATCAAAAGTAAATATTTCATTGGTATAACAATCCTCAAATATATATGTGTATATAAACTAACAAAATAATACAAAAGCAATTCGCAGACTTAACTTAGGCTAGGGAATACATACATTGTGCATTGCTTTCTTGTTCTTGTTGTTGTTGTTGTTGATTTATAAAAAAATATATATGTATATATTTGTCAAAAAATTGTTTTTCGCTTGGTGTCTATTTTAAAAATGTTACATTTGGGCTTTGATTTTTTATAAATATGTTTAACGATTCTAACGATTCTCTCTGCCTATAAACATTTCAAAAATATGCTCTGTTCACAATCGAATTATTTCTGTTGCATACTTTTCGGGGTGTATTGTCTGTGTGTATCCTTTGTTTCAACTGTCCTCCACGCGGGCCATATGATAAAAATAATTGAATTAATTTTCTCTTTTTATACATATATATTGTTAAAAGCTAAAAGCTGCCTGGATTAACTATGTATATATAAACTGTACTTTGCTTATCTTCTAAATACATGTGAGTATGCATACATATAAATATTTGTTTGGTAATTGTCTAACTAGTGACCATTAGCGTACAAAAAGCGTCGAAAGCCTAACACACACAAACACACATACAAAGACATGTAAACAATTGAATATAATATATTTAAATTTCGGTTTTTATCTGAGTTTTCTGGTTGCCTTTTACTTTAGTTTAATATGAAAATTTTCTAATGCACGTTTTTAATTTTACCATGTGTTTTTTTTTTTCTTTTTCTTTAGTTTGTTTTACACACACAGTTGAATGAGACACGCACATACACAACGGTGGATAATCTTTAGTTCATATCTGGTTCGACTACATTTTCAACAATCTATTTTTTTTTATCTTCATGTATTTTAAATTTAAAACTTGCTTCTGTTGCATTTAAGTTGCTTGTTGCTGATAATCCTGACAATGCACAACATCTTCTCATAGGCGGTTCAATTTTATAATTTTTCGTTTTATCTAAACTTATGTATAAAGACGGATTTACTGCAAGGAACACGACGATAATCGATAAACACAGTAACAGCATTAAAATCTGAGTATATGGTAGACGCACATCTTTAATGCTAAAAACTATTTGCTAAGCTGTAAAATGGGTTTTCAGAGACGTATGCGTGGAGTATAGAGTGTGAAAGAAAGTTATTTAGTTATAAATATTTATGAATAGGATTCTTAAAAATAGATTAACATCGTATTGCAAAGTTCTCATTGGCATGCCCCAAAAAGAAGATATTTAAATGTGCTAATATAATTTATTTTAATATTTCTAAAGAGAAAGAAATGTTTTTTTGACAAAAAAAAAATATTTGTATATGAGATTATTAGAAAATATAGTAACAAATTATAAGTAATTTTGCCGAACAAAACTTGTTTAAACAAGTTAGAATGTTTAAACATGTTAGGATGCCCAACGAAAAGATCCCTATATCCTTCGCTTCGTTTATATATACAAAACAAACAATATGATTACACACACAGGAAGCCGCACATTCACTTTAGAGCTTTTATTAAACAAAATTAAAAGTCTTAAGTTCAAAGAGATTAAAAGTATCTATGGCGTACGATCGATGAGATCATTCGGATGGACAGGCACTCAGAGGAACAGAACATAGTCATTTGACCTCTACTCTTCATCCAAATCTAGGTTATTTGGTATGCACTCATCACACATCACTCAGGGTTTAAAAATATCATAATAGTAGTAAAGAAATAAATATATATATATATATATATATATATATATATATATATTTTTTTTTTTTTTTTTTTTAAATATCCCAAAAAATATTATCTTTAAATATGGCAATATTTTAACTTGCTGGAGGCAATATATCAAATGCCAAACATCGCCCAGCTGGACAAAGAAACTCCAAACTTTTTGTTATATATTAAAGATAAAATTTTTTTGCTTTTCTGCATTCAATTGAATACAACTTTACACTCATCCATCATTAATCAATTTCGCGACTCGTTATAGATGATTTGTTGAAAAAGTAAAGAGCAGAGCAAGAGCGAGAGTAAAAGAGCGATGAAATATCCATTGAAAACAATTTTCACAATTGCCACACCCTTTGACCACACCCCATTCAAAACTCATCAAACAAAAAATGCGCAAACTTTTTATTTTGACTTTCGGTTTGAGACCTTCAAGTTCTGCTGAGAAAGAAAAATAAAAAGCGAAATCATCTTGTAGAGAAAAGTGAAGAATATAAAAAAGAATTGAAAGCAAACTTTCCTCACCCATTAGCACACACACACACAAGCAGCCACACACACACACAGTCACATTTACATGCAGTAAAAACGTGGGAATTGTTGAATTCTGTTAAAAATTCCACTCATAACACAAATTTAACAATGCGCCAAATGTTAGACAGCACTAGAGAGTGAGGAACGATTCACACAGTAGTTACTCGATATACAGAAGTACAGTAAAACTATGTCAATGTGCACTGTGTGTATTGCGCTGTCCATGCACTGATTAAAACAATTTATCTATTATTTTTTCTATTCTATAGATGATATTCCGTCATTTTTATAATAATAAGTAGGTAAGAAAATTTTAGTAAGGCCCGACTGTATTATACAGCGATTTATTAGAAATACAAATAATCATTCGTCGGAGTCGATTTGTAGTGAAGCTAAGCCGCCAGCAATATTTGACAGCTTCAATTAAACACTGGAATTTAGCTTTCAGTTTTTCCGATTTTTGGGTAATCTGTTATATTTTATTTGCTACTTCTCAGAGAGAAGTACCGTAAATATCAAGACTCTAACTTAAAAAATGATAAAGTGCATTGCGTAATATAATAATATAATAATAATATAATATATATATATATAAAATAATATAAGAAAACAATATGAAATCTAATAATTATTACGATAGTAAAATAATATACTAATCAAATATGTGTATTTACATTTGTTTCAAGAAATTAAACTTTCGGTGGTATTTGTCTTCACGTATATTACTCTGAAGGGTAACTATCCTAACTAACAAGTAAAAGGTCTTTCTGACTGCAGGTATTTGTATATTCGTCATTCTTTTTCTTTGCCCTCATTTGTGTTGCTTTTGTTTCAATGTGACTGCAGATATTTTCATGTATTCGAAAATATTTTGTAATTTCACGATTTTTCCACGTTGTTTCTTGCTCTTTTGCGTCTGCTGATTCCTTTAACGCGCTCCACATGCAATTTTGTCGTAAACACGCGAATTAAAAACGTTTTTGGTTTCCAGTTCTTTTCGGACTGTTGTACTTTGCCAACCTTAACATTTGCCATGACTCGGCGACGTGGTCTGCAACAACATTCAGGGTCATAATAAGCGCTAACATATCCTTATAAGTCAAAAGCACGCCCTCGCGTCTTCTCAGCCATTTCAACGTTTTGCTCTTGCTCTTTCAATTTAATTTTAGTCTTTTTTTGTGCTTTGTGCTGCGTAAATTGGCCAATTGCAAATGCTGGCCGAGTGACGACAATGTTTAGGCCCTTAAACCGCTTTGTTGGCGTGTGGCTTATATAACAATTTGTTGATGCCTTTTGGCGCAAAACACGCACTCAAGGCTAATTAAAACCCAGACCCACGGCAACGCCCCAACAATAAATGCGACGTCCGCTAACGGCTGGCATTACGTCCCAATTCCTATACACATAAGGCTAAGTGTAGGTACATACTTGTACATATGTATGTACATCCCAAATATGCCAGCTGCCCAGTCACGATAAATGATAGTAAGCCAAAAAATGCGCTGACGTGTTGTTGGATCATCTTAGCTTGTTTCTTTTGTTAAAAGCCAAATACAAAAAGTCAAATGTTATTCTTGTTGACAAATTGTTGTATTGATCTTCGGGCAATACAGAATGTCCTCAAGTATGTAAATTCCAGGAACCGTAACGATTATAATTTGTATAATAAAAATTGAGAAATAAGAAATATTTTTTTATTAATTTAAAAAAAATATATTTTTAATTATTAATATAAATTTATATGATAAAAATAAAAAATAATTATTACACATTAAATTTTATTTAAAAATCAAATCATAACTTTAATTTTCAATTTTCATTATAAAATTTAAAAATAAGAATTATGATTTGATTTTAATTATAAAAATTGAAAATAAAAATTGAATTTAAATATCTTTTGAAACAAAGGAGGTAGATCATATATAGACATATATATATGACCTACACATTAATACCTTTCATTTGATATACACACACATACACATTTTGATGTTATTAACTAAAAGTTTTATGAAGATTGTTCGTCTACAAAAAAAGTTATTAAGCAAATAAGTTCCCATAGCAAGCCCACACTGCATCCCTTGCCTGCTTATACGTGCCTGCGTATGTGGGTATGTGTGTGCATACTTTGTTTCATTCATAGGCAGAAAAGAAGCGAAGACTAACTAAAATTTAAATATCAGTTCCTCAAAGGGTTCAGGGGATCTCGTAGTCGAGCAGTCTCGACTAGAGCTTTCTTACTTGTTTCAGATAATTTTATACCCAAACAAATAGTCCAAGTTATACTTCTCGTGATCATTTTAAATAAGGATCAAAGAGCTCATTTCATGGCTACACTGTAAATATTTGCAATAATTGAGAAAAATGTCAATAATAAATTGTGTTAAGTAAAACGGGAGCTTAGAAAGCTCTGGCAATTATTTGCAATGTACATAGTTTTCGCGTGCTGGACACCAATTAAAATGGGGCCACGTGTAATATGAATTTAGATGACAGCAATTAATGCTACCAAATGACATTTAACAGTCCATGTGGCTAACAAAAAATCAATACAATTGCAAACTAATAGCAGTTTGGGGAGTGGTCTGACGCCTACTCAGTAAGCCGAACATAAAAAGAGAAATAGAAAGGAACAAAACACGAGGCTAAATTATGCAAGCTGGATAATTACAGCCTGATGCTGTTTTGGTCAGGCCTGTGTGGCATTATAGTTAAAAGAGACCCCCACGCAGCGTAAACACCACACACTCACCCACACTCACCCACACTCACCCACAGACCCACCCGTCCACATGTCAATGAGTCAACTTGTGCATAGTTACGCAAATCGAGCGAACGGACGAACCGGCCACAGGAGACTTTGTATATGAAAGGGGCCTGTACGTTTTCAAACAGACAACGCAGCGTATACGTCATGCGACTGTCAGAGGAGCAGTCAGGCAGCTAGGCATTCAGCTAAAGGTAGAAAGCAGCCGAAGCGATTTCGCTTTATTCATTCATGGCGCATGAATATCTAACAGCCACACATATAGACACACACACACATACATACAAGGAGCATCTTCCCCCTTCGGGCGCACAAACGAGCCGCAGACTGCTGGGCATTCCAAAAATCTCTCTGACTCTCATGAGATTTTATAAAATTGATGAAAATGTGCATGATTGATTATCATAAAACTATATAAATATTACATCAATATAGGCATTTAACACATTTCACATAGTATTTTTGTCATAGATAAAGTCATTAAGATATTCTAAGGATATACATTGACCATCAAAAAAGTTAAGTCGCGTATTGTTACGCAGGGCTTACTTAACGGCTCAGCGTTACAGTCCAAGAAATAAATCCCTATGAGTCCAAAATACTAGCAAGCACGATAGCGTGCAGGCGATGGAGTATTCGGTCACGAGAAACACTTAAGTCCTATGCTGCAATTACCTGCTGTGAGAGACCATAGGTAAGTTTTAGGTAAAGCGATGTTTATTTACAGGAATAATTTTCCTAGTACAATCTAACTGCACCTCCTTCACCCTCAATGGCGTATGCTCGATAACGTTTTTAATCGATTGAATTGGAACGTGAATAGTTATCGATTGTTTGAAAGAAGTAATTGAAAACAGACCTGTGCGTGCCAAAGAGCGAGCCACACAATAATTTACAAGTCTCTAGTTCTTATAGGCTCTGAGATCAACCTGTTCAAACGGACAGGTCTCAACCGACTCAGCTCGTTATCCTGAACAAGAATATACTTATATCATAAAGCCCTGATTTCCTATGTTCAATAGGTTCATTGTATAATAATATTTCCTTCTTATTTCGACGTTTTAGAAGAGATTGTTTATATTCGAAATTTCGTCTATTTTCAATTGTATATTAATAATTAATAATTAGCCTTTTTTATTTATTTATTCTATATGAAAGTTCGCATTAAATTTGGCGTTTTAGCAGACTTTTGTGTTTCTGGGAATACATACGATTGAGTCATTTATGCGCAAGTTTGGCGAGCCGTGCAATATGCATGCAGAGATATGCGAGCAGGCGGCGCTCGAGCAGGGACCTGCCAATGCGTGCCACACACAGCCAGAAACACACACACACACATACACACACACACACACACACACACACACAGACAGACACAAAAGTGACAGCTGTGGCACGTAAAGTTGTCTACGCAGCAAGCTTCGCCAATCGGCGTTGGCTGGCTGCCGCATTTGGCTTTTGTGTGTGCGCGTTTTGTTGAGATTGAAATTTAAATTTAAATTTATTTTCAGTTGACTTTTGTGGCGTGCGGCCAGCGTTTTGTTTGCTTCCGCTTCCAACGAAACGTCGCACACATCACGCAGTTAGTAAGTGGCACAAAAAGCAGCCATTTGATTGCTAATTAAGTGTGCATTTGTGAGAGATTGTTTGTTTGTGAGCACTAAAAAAGATAACTATATTTGCTCGAATTGTGGGGACTGTTTTCAGATATATAATATAACAATAACTAAGACATCTGTATCCTTTTGAGCCCAAAGCACCTTAGATGGCTACGCTATCGACGAGCATAACAAAATTCAAAAGTTTTTGAAACAACTCTGAGTGACAACTGTGGCAGTGATGAGAAGCTCTATTTAATCACTTAAGATCACGATTATCTTCGTTTTCGATGTTAGGGCTATAGTAACCTTCAAATTCGGAGCAAATAAATTTTTCCTAATAGTCAGAAAAAGGGCAAAACAGAGCAAAAATTAATTAGTATTGATATGATATGATATGATATATATAATTATATATGTAGGTAATAATAATCTTTATATAAATATAAATATAAATAATATAATTATACCTATATATAAGGGTAATGATATTAACCATTTAATATCCTCATCTAAAGACCCACTACACACTTTTTCTTTTCTTAGCATTTTTATTTATGGTTCAGAATATTTCTGGAATTTGATTAAATCATATGTCTAGGTTTCAAATTGTACGCAATAACAGATTAATGACATTCCTAGCGGCTATTTGCATACTATTTTGACTAGCTGTCAATTTGTCAATATTAGCGCCGCGACTTTGTGAGAGAGAGAGAAAGAAAAAGCCAAACGAGGGGAGCGAGAAGCTAAGCAAAAGGTGAAGCGAGTCAGATACATATTGAGAACATATTGACAAACACTCTTGGGCGTTGAGTTTTCGTCGAATTTACTACAAAACAATTTCAAAGCCATTGCCATGCAAATGTGTCAATAGAATGGGAGCACACGCATACACATCCACCCACACACATGGAAGACTGACTGGCATATGTATGCGTTACGCTCTATGTATACAGTTGTATGTAGCCGGATATGTTTATAACCAGCCAGCAACCGGAAATATTATTGATTATCGCAATGTTAAACGTTTACTTTTTTGCTGTTTATACTGTTATTATTATTATTATATCATTTCCATTTATTATAGCTTCTCTCTTTTTCCACGCCGCCACCGCCGTCGCCGTTGCTGCTTCTGCTGCTAGCACGCGCTACATGTGCAAGAAAACATATCAATTTGATAGCAAACTATTTTCAGGAGCTCCCACAACCCCCATCGTCGAACGTCCCCTTTCCCAAATTTTAGGGCCATTTTTGGTATTTTTGGCAAGCAGAACGTTTGATTTCTTATGTAAGTGGAGCAAGTGGCAAAACGCAATTCTCTGCCTTTGCTGCTGTTGCTGCTACTGCTGCTGCTATGCTAGTTGCGGCTGCCTCGATAAGCAGTTATCTACACCCCGTCTTGTTCTTCCGCTACAGCTGTCTGCTCCTACTTCAGTCGCCTGCCTCGCTGTCTACTTCCGTTTCCGTTCGCGTTTTTCTATTTTTCTATTTTTCCATTTTTCCATGTTTTTTTTTCATTTCTATTCATGGTCGTCAACACTTGAGTCAGACATTTAGTTGGCGAAAGGGCGCATATTGCAGCAGGGCAGCGGCAGCTGCCATTCATAAGTTTTTCCAGTATTGATATCAAATGTAGGCACATTTTTAATTAAAATATTGGAGTCGAAACGAAAGGCTACAACGTAGCCTTCGACTGTTCATCTCATATCACACTGTTGTGCTAACTAATCTTTAACATTTTAAATATAAGGATCTCAAGAGCTTGAATTAAAGTACGAAAAGGAGTAAAAAGATGCTTTTACATGAATGTGCTTGCCAACAGTAGCAAGCACTCGCTTTCTGGCTATTTGTTCTCATGACCAGCGCGTCGATACATAATATCCCATTATTGATTCATATATGTGGCCATGTGGCGTATACATAATACCATTTGCTATCACTTCTGCTTAATTGAAGCCGTTAAGGCCCATAGAATGGCGCAATGGGCATTAGATTAAGACAAAGCACCTATGCCATGGCCAATGCCCCAATGGCTAAAAGGCAATAGGCAACAGGCAGCAAACAGTCCAGGCAAATATCACATAAAGGCAACAACCACAACAACAGCAAAGGGGGAGATACATAAATTACAACACCACAAAACAACAGCAGTCGCTGGGGCAGCACTGTCGCTGCTGCAGATGCCTGCGAGCGCTGGCTCACTCTCGGACCTCGCCACATCCCCACATCCCCACATGCCCACACTTCAAGCATTTAAAGCGCACATTGTGGCGCGCTGCAAAGTGGCATAAAGAACGCCATGAAGCGACTGTGTTTATTGCCTTTTATGTGCTGCCTTAATGGCTACATTTGGCGCCCCAAACGTGGGCCAGTTGCCATTCCCAATTTGCAGCTCGAAATACAGTTGCAGCGCAGCTTAGCGTCGCCGTTACAGTTGATCGCAGTAAGCAACAGTCTCGAGTGCTGCATAAAAAGTGTTGCCCAGCCATGCGAGCAGTCACAGTTTTATACGATACCTAGGAAAGCAATTGAAAATTAAATATGATTTTTGACTGCGCAGTAACTTGGCTCTCGCTTTACAATCGACTGAGCCCATCAAAAACAATGAATTTGTTTAACAACAACCTAAACTTACTTAAAAACATATATTCTGAAGCTTGTTTTCACAGAACAAATGTTTAGTAAATATTTGTGACAATGTAAACTCTATCATAATTAAATGCCTGCTCAACTGTCGTACTAAAATTATATAAAATATTAAGAAAAAACGAACATAAATGCAAATGGCGCCGGGCTGTAGTGAAGAGTCTCTATGTATTCAAATGATTGTCCAACGGTCATAAAATAGAAGTTTTTCCTCAACCTTTCAGCTGCAAAATAGTTGCACTTGACTTCGCTTCCGTAACGCCCACTTCACAGCCCGCACCTCTCAGGCAACTGTCTCTGTTGTGTGTGTGTGTGTGTGTGTGTTTGACCTTTTTATTGTGTGGGTGGGTGTCGGAAAGGGACTCGGAATTTATTTTGCATCCTTTTCTGCATTCAGTAAAAATTTCGCAATTTATTTTGCTTTGTGTATTGAGGTCAGTTTTGTTGTTGTAGTTGATGTTGTTGTTGTTTTTGTTGTTGCTGGCGCCTTTGTTGACCAATAAAAAATGAGGTTAGCTTTGTTTAGACAGGCAAAACACAATCCAAATCGAAAATGGAGGCAGATAAAATATTATATATAACCTTTTGAGCGGACCAAATGGCACGCAGCAGTAGAAGAAGCCCGACACACAAGGGTCAGCATAAAAATGCTTGACATATTGACACACTTGGCGAATGATTGATTTTCAAGTCCCAGGGCCATAGAAACAAAAGAAAAGCCACTCGAATTGGCTTGATCTGGATATGAATACAGCGTAATTAATAGCGAGTGAGACTTGTTGATTCAATCAGTGACATGCGACAAGATAATGCCACGACTGCACAGTGTGTACACAGCGAGAGGCGTAGAACAATCCTCAGCTACACAAATAAATTGCTGTGTAAATACATCGACCGACAACAAACAGCGCCACGTTACATTGTCATTGTTATCTACTGCACAGCGTGTCCTGTTTCCCCATCCATCGCTCGTCGCTTCAACACGTTGAGTACGTCAACTGCCAGTCAAAGTCGGGCGAAGGCAGCCAGGTGAAAATCGGAAAAGCAACGCGTTATGCAAATGTTAAATGGTAAATGACAAAATTCTATCTTGTTGACGCTTCGATTCGCTGTGCATGTTGACCCAACTCTGACTGTTCGATCAAAGCCAGATACATTCAAATATATATAGAATATATATATGTGTATATTATTCGTTTACATGCTGGGTCATTGTAAACACATGTATTGGGATCAAGCAAAAGCCAATTGGGTGAGGGATTTGTATTTGGATTTATTAAAGCTGTCAGTTACTGCGAATCTTGTGTTTATATAAACGTCTTATATCTGTCTTTTGCGTGAACAGTATTTGTACTATTCAATACATACTAAAACATTTAAGTTTCTTTGAAATAAGCGTGAAAGACGTAGATCTTTTGATATTATATGTTATATTTGGATACATTTTAGTATATATATTTGTATACCCTGAAATATTTGTATATTTTTATACCTTAAAATGGGGTATAATGGCTTTGTTAAAAGTATATATAAAAGCATATATATTCTTGATCAGGGCGACGAGCTGAGTCGACTCAGCCCTGTTTGTCTATCTGTCCGTATGCTTGAACGTGTCGATCTCAAAAGACATAAGAGCTAGAGACTTTAATTTTTTTGTAAAAAATGATATCTCCTACATCTTTAAAAAAAAGTTATTAAAGAATTAAGTTCCCATAGTAAGCCCACACTGCTGCCCATGCATATACGTGCGTGCGTATGTGTGTGGGCATGTTTTGTTCCTTGTTCCTTTTAGAAAAAACTGTGTATTGTCTAGTTAACGCTTTCTTCTGTCTCTCTGTCATATTTAAATTTTGTTAATACCTTGCTTCAAAAGTTATGGTTTTTGCAACGTAAAATGCGCAAAGGCGATGTAGACATAATATTTTATATTTATTATTATTTATTTTTCTTTACTAAATACTATGGTTTATTTAAACATTGACAAATACTTTATCAATAATTAATTACAATAAAAAATTGCTTTTCCGGATGCTACACAAAAGACTTCTTGTGAGTTTTAGTGCCAGGACTCGTGACTTTCTGTTCTGATCCTACTCAGAGTTAAGTTAAATGATAGATAAATAAAATGATTAGTCAGCATTTTGATTTACACATTTTACCGCGAAAATGAAGTCAAACAAAAGATAGACACATAGATCAGCCAATTTGTGAACTCTTGAATGCAAGCGCCATATGCTAGGCTGCGAGACGAGAATGGAATTCAAGATGCGACCTTAAGAACTAATCTTCATGTACGCAGCTCTTGGTGTTGTTTTGATGTATGCACATTTCGAGAGCTGTGTGAGTGGGTGTATGTAATTGTGAGTGTGTGCCAATGAAGTGTGCTCAAAGTAGCATCACGTGTCATTGGCTAAAGGTGGGCGACGTACGTAGATGCAGCAATGCACTTGCAGCGCTCACAACCGTCACATGCCTTATGCCACATGCCACATGCCACATGCCACATGCCACGCCCACGTGTGTCTAAAGGGAGCATGTAACCCAATTAGGCAGAGCAGCAGCCACGACAGATGCCAATTCATTTTTGGCATTAGCCAGAAGAATATGGTCAACAATTTGAAGGCTGCAAAATTTGCATTTGCATTTGCATTTGCATTTGGATTTGAATTTGCGTCACGTGCACGACTTTTAATTATTATTACTATATTTTGTTTTAGTGAGTTTTTTGGAATTTACATATTCAAAGTGCAGGCGACAAAGGCACATGCGAAAAGCGAAATGCATAGGACAAAAGACACAAAAGTTTCGCGTATGCAAATTAAGAAATGCTAAAAAAGCGAAAAGAATAAAATTAAATAATGTGAAATAAAGTGACCCTGGCAGCGTTGGAGGGCAGAATACAACCTTAGGCCCGGGGCCGCAGCCTCCGGTTACAAAGAAGTAAGAGTAGTCGGGTCAAGAGAGTCCGACTAGGAGATACCCTGTCATCCGTCTCGAACTGCTATTGAGCTAAAAACCATTTTGATTATTTTATTACATACAAATTTCTTGTGATTGAAATTGCATGGAGTGATGAAAAACAGATCAATTAAATTTTTCAAAAACCTTTTGCACCTAACATACATATATAACACCCTCTTCGGCTATGAACAGGGTATACAAAGAAAAAAAAACGTTGAAGTAGAAACGCAGAGTGTTTGCTTCCTGGCACACAACAACAGCAGCCACACTTACACTCTCACACACACACGCATATATACACATCAGCTTGAGTGTGTGTGGGCTGCGCTCATAAGTAGGCAACAAACAAGGTTTACGGCGGGCTGAGGGGCAGTGACAACAAAGCAAAGCGCTTCGCAAAGGCCAAGAGGCTATTCGGTGCAGGGGAGAAACGAGAGGCGGGCACAAATGGAGGGAGGCCGAAGGGTGGAGGGTGGAGGGCGAAGGAATTTAATGGGGCTTTTTGGGTGCCATATTGACTAAAGCAATGCTTAGCCGTAGCTCGAGTCTACGCTCTGTAAATTAGGTGCTTAGTCATTACGGCTTGTTGGCATTTAAAAACGGCGAAAAACGAGACGCATTTTGAGAAGCGGCTACAGTGAAACCTTAGTAAAGAGATTGTCAATCCTATTATTTTGCTATATTGTCTGGACAATAACTGTATATCAATTATAATATAATAAACAAAAAATCTTAAATTATTAAAGATAGATTTATATAATAATAATATACATATCCATGTGTATGTATATTGCTATTAATATTCTTCAGCTCTTCTAGTACACATACTTTTAAGTGACATTTATGTTTACTGGTGGAAAAAGTATTTAGTTTGAAAACTTCTTGACGCAACTTCTCTGTCAGGGCTCACTGTTTGATTATGGAACAAGTGTTTTATATAAATAAGAGTCCTGCCTAACAGCTTGCACATTGGGTCGCATGGTTATTCAGTTTCAGAAATGTTAACTGCTGTTGTCTTAGGCCACATTCACTCCAACCCTTTTGTCGTTGAGAGCCAGAGGCTTAAATGCAAATTCAAGTTAATAAATGACAGGCCTATCTCAGCAGATCTCCTCACAAGTTGTGCCCATAAACAACCCAAAGACCGGGATGAGAGCAAGCTAAGAGTGAGCACTGTGACTAAGACTGAGGCTGATTCATTATAAAACATTTTCCCACCCCGCCTGCCCACAGCCTCGATGTCGATAAGCGTAAATTTGCCAAATACAAATAATCTTTCTGTTTGATTAACCTAATCCCGACCTGAGACTAAAATCTCAACAGACGAAAAGCCCAACCTGATAAATATGCCAGCTTTAAAATCTAACGAGCCGCTACAATTTGCAATTGAGAGCCATTGCACTTGGGCTTCGATTCGTTTTTTTCACCCAGCTTCACTTAATGCATATGCACAGGCAAATAGAAGAAGCTGAGGCGTAGAATGAAGAGCTGCCAAGTTGTTACGGCACATAGACTTTTATGACCCCATTGCCAGAGTCTTAGCACACCCTGTAGAGGCAGCTCTAAGGAGCGGGTATTTTTGGGTGCCCGCCTCGGCTCCATTGCATTTCAAGTTTGGAAAGTTTTTAAGTGCTGCACATTGCCTGATTGGCTGCCAGTGCCTGTGATTTAAGCTAATTGCCTTCATGGATGAACGAGCAGCTGAGGGGTGTAAGAGAGAGAGAGACAGAGCTAGAGAGATATAGAGAGAGGGAGAGAGAGAGAGAGGGAACTGTAGAGCTGTACTAAGCAGAGAATTAAAAACAGCACTTTCAGCAGTTTTCACTTCAAAATAACTTATGAGTTTGAAGCTAGTTATTCAATAATTGTTTTTGTTTAATTGCTTTCATGTAGCTTTTCAATTAAATTGCTCGCAGATAGTAAATTGAAATATTGAACTGAAAACATATTTAAATATTTTTTTTCTAAAAGATTTTTAAAAATACTACTTTTTACTCAGTCTATGTAAATTTTTGTATTGCTTTTTCTAAAAATAATCCAGCCAAATTCAATTTCATCCATCAAATCGTATGGCACAAATAGTTGTGACCAGGCCGTGAAATTGGCATGGGAGATGGCTAAATCTAATAAGTAAGCCAGCAGAAACGTAAAACGCAAACAAACTGCGTCGCATTTATTTCAGCCGCAAAAATGTCTACCATATTTCATTTTAAATGCAGCACCTGCAGCTCCCACAACCCAGAGACACACAGACGGAAAGAACAGAAGAGAGAAAAAGAAAAAATTAAATAAAGTAGAAGTGGAAGTAGGAAAAGAAGGACAAGCCCAGAGAGCAAACGTTGAAAACAAAATTTCAACGATGGCAACTTGAGCAGGCAGCAAAACAAGACGTAGCCTCCTCTGATATTTAGAGAAATTGAAATGCCCTTTCCGCTCACTTTTTGTTTTGAGTATTGAATGAAATTTGACTGATCTTTATATTCGTATTCCGTTATTATGATTTTTGTGAAAATAAAACCTTTTTTAACTACTCAGTCAAAATAATAGCCAAGCGATCCACACCCGCGATCTACAAATATCGTTATCAAACAAGTGCAGCCGACAGTCGACAGCTAGGCAGTCGACAATGTTAATACTATGAAATGCATATATAAGATCTATTATACATGCTGTCCGTCTCTCGATTGATTGGTGCTTAATTTATAGGGTTTACGATGTTTGTATGGTGTAAACTGAATGTCTGCTAACGCGTTTCTCCGCTTTAAAACTCTTACAAAGAGTCGAGAGCATTATAATTGACAGAGAAGCAGTTGCGAAAATGCTTATGGAAATTGTGTTTAATAATTGCAAATCAAATTTAATGACGAACCCATTATACCATCCGTTAGGGGATAAAGCGAAAACCTGCAGTCGTATCTGTAATCAACAGCATCAGTATAAACTTAACTAAAAGCGACAGGGATACCACGCACACACACACGCACACACGCACACACGCACACACATACACACATACACATGAGCATCTACAAACTCATGCCAGTTTTTTAATGTCTGTCTGAGCGGTTGCATGGGGGCGTGGCAACGCCTGCCGACAAAGACATAACTAATAACATTAAGTAGTTAGCAGGCGCATCATTTGAATTATGACCACGTTCGTTGACGCAGCCGGCGCGTTGGGCTGTTGCCACCCACACAAATGCCACGCCCACATGCCAGTTTAGTCCAGTTATGTTTTAGCCCACACACATGCGTTTGGTGTGTGTGTAGTTGGATACTATGCACTATTTTGGCTGCTCGGCCATGTGGCTAAAATTGAATTTTGAAATATGGTTCGTAGGCACGAAACGAACAAAATTGAAGAAGAAGACGAAGAAGAGCAGGCAAAAATCAAAAGAGCAGTCAAAGTGATGCCTTGAAGGTCAACTGACCAAAGGTTATGGACTGAAAAAAACGTGAACACTGCAAAACGCTTGCAACAAGGCCAAATTCTGGTCTAGTTTTTGCCAAAACTTCTCAAAATAATTTTAATAGAAGCAACTTAGTATGCTCGCTCATGAAAGTGAAAAGAGAATATTGGTTTTATGCGATGTTTGTCGAGCTATTCGGCAGTCTGACTATATGTATCTTGAGGTTAAAAGGTATTACGATTTTTTGGATAGCCCAGCACGGAAAGCCTATGTCGTACACAGTTTGATTAAAAATATACATATCTACGTCAACAAGGAGCAAAAACCCGCCTCTTCATCTGAATCGATAACACAGATGGACATACAAATTATACGGACCACCAATTGAGACGTTGACCGTAAGTGACTTTTATGCAGTCAGATAAACCAAACTGCACTGATCTTACTTATTATTATCCTAAATGAGTTTGCTTGCTATATTGATAACTAACGGTAATTGTGGTTCAGCTAAACGTTAGCGATTCCAAGCAACACAGAATATCCATTACAAATTTCAATAGAAATCTTACTATCGTAGAAGGATTAAATGAGCATAATATCTATAACAGAGGATTTAGTAACCAACAATTTTTTCCAATGTTATTATCTTGAGTATCTTTAACAACTTATTTTCTATACAAAACACTGTTCTTCCCAGACAGGAATACCCTTAAGTCATAAGTGCGAGATTCATATTTATAGTCAAAGGATGACCATAGCAGAAAACAGTCTGTGGATTCTGCCAATGTCTCACTTAGTCAAATTATATTTACATGCTATTATATCATTTTTGCAGTGTTGGCAAGCACGTTTAAAGTTTTCCATGCTGCCAAAAAGGCCAAAGGTGAGTCAGGCTGGTGTCAAACAGACACATTCACACACTGCTGAATGGCTCAACACTTCACATAACAGTCAGGACGGTGGCTTGGCGCTAGGAGCGTGCAGGTGAAACATGTGATGATAAACAGCCGAAAAAAAATAACTGAGCTGAAAGTTGTTCTCAATGCGAATTTTCCCAACAGAAGCTTCGCGTGAAAGTTTGAAGAAAACTTGGAGCAAACAGAAATTTGGCATTTGCATTTGTTTGTCCTCTTTCTGCTCAACCCATAATCAAGTGTTTGAAATTAGCGTAATTGCTTGTAAATGAGGGAACTGGGAGCCCCATGTGGAGTAGGGGTCTCACATTACGTATACGCAATGTGCGGGCTGTTCAAACGTAGCTCGTAATTGGCAATTAATGCAGAGTAAACAAATCAAAATCGATGCTCACTTTTGTGTGGGTAATTAACTTGTTCTTCACCCAACCGAAATACTCTAAACAGATCTGAACACTATATGCTCCATATATAAGCCCGCCTATGCACTATGTATACTCATATATATGTGGTATATTCACTTTCGCATTGGCCTGCGGCTGTTTGCCACAGTTGCGGCTGTCATTATCATTTTTCACGCTGTCTTGTTGAAACTTTCGATGTTTGGTTGGCTGTTGTGGTTCTTGTTACTGCCACTGCTGCTGTTGCTATTGTTGTTGTTGACATGTGGTAGCGTTAGCCGCCATTTTATATATACATATATTTTAAAAGCATGTGTATGTGTATTCTTATTTGTTTATTTATTTTGAACGCTTTCCGATTGCAGTTGATTTATTTTTCATTTTATTTTATTATTTCATTATTTTTATTTTGTAAATTACTTTTAGATGATTAGACAGAAAATTCTAATTCCAATATCTAATTATTTTTTTGTATTAGCTGTTGTTTTTGTTGTTGTTGGTGTATTATCTGCGTTTTATATAACATGCGTGGAGCAAGTATGAAATGATCAAGTTATCGATTTCAATGAAATCGATATGAACGAATCGAAAGTTAGTTTTGAGCACATGCCAGATGTGCTGAAGCCTAATCATCATAAACCATTTGCTTATAGTTTATTCTCCTAAGCTTAAAAAAGTATCAAGTGCATTATTTATTTATTTTTATCATTAAATACTTCATTTATTGATCTTAAATATTATATTATTGTTTTCATAAATATATATATTTTTTTATTTTGCATTGAATTTTAATTTTAATCCAAAATTGTTAATTTCTTTTTTATTTTTTATTTTTAAATAATTTTGAAATGGGTATATTCATAATATTATTAGTTTATAGCCTGTATGGCTATTTTATTATATTTTAGAATTTAAAATCATTTTTTAGTTTAATTTTGATACACAGCTTTTACAGCTATTTTCTAGACTTAAAATGAACACATCATAAGTTTGTTATATATATATATAAATATATATATATATATATATTTATGTATAGATATATATTTATTTTTTGTATACATATTAAAATATGTATATAAATAAAAAATCAGGATTTTGTGTAATATTTATTGAATATCGTCGATTGTTGTTGCACTGCAATTGACAGTGTCAATGTCCTGGCGGACGAACTGATAAAATTGCAGGCAATTTGTACTTTAGTCGTTATTGTTATTGTTGTGAAATTAAAATATATTAAGCTGTAACGGATGTGTATTGGGATTCATGTTGCTCATACTTTTGCACGGTCATTGAAGCATTATTATTCAAAGGATTCGCATTGGCAGCCATCAACGAACTTCGCTGTAGTATTTATAAGGCGATGTTTTCTTATTTTTTTTTTTTTCTTTGTTTTTGATACACAAAACTCTAAATATCTAAGGCATTAAAACTTAATTACGGATTTGCGAATTGCACTTGGAATTGCACTGAATTGAACAGCTTTTAATTGCGTTTACAAATTTTTCTTATTTATTGTTGCGTACGAGTAGAAAAATGTATAGAAATTTATTGTTTTTTTTTTTAAGTTTTTATTTTTAGATTATTTGTTGTTGGGCAACACGACGCGGCTGGCGAGAACGCGGACCCAGCCTCGGAACAACACTCCTTGTGCTAAGTTCTACTGCTGGTACTGCTGCTGCTGCTGCTGGTCCTGACGCCGACGACGATGACGACGACGACGGCGACGACGCGAGACACGCGCGAGGTGCTACAACAAAAACACGACTGAGCCGTCCAACGGCCAGCAACGAATTACGAATACGAAATTGAAAGCGAAGCCGAAGTCGCCATTCGCAGCCTTCGTCGTAGGTTGAACGAAATTGAAAGCCGTTACACGAAGTGGGTCGCTCGGTCGCTGAGCAGTCGTTCTGCAATGCAGCAGCAGCAGTAGAGCTCGCGCTTTGTTTACATGTCACAAACACACGCATACAGACAGACGTAGCGATGCCAGGTAACGAGCGACTCGTTAAAAGCTCATGCACGCTCACTCAGTCAGCTGCGTATAACGTGTGTGTGTGTGTGTTGATGTGTGAGTGGGCGTTGCATGCGTGCTCTCACAAGCTCTCTCCCACTCTCTTTTTCAGTTTGACAAACAGCTGTTTGTGCTCTGCCCTAATTTCCCGACATTGCTAAGGCCGACTCTCTCTTCAAAAGCTTCAACTGCAACGAGCGCCCATTGGTGAAAGTGTGTGTGGCTGTGTGTGTGTATGTGTCTGCATGTTATCCTAGCTGACATTGTAAACATGACCGAAATGCATGTTTGTAAGGGTGTGTGCGAACGTGAGTTTGTGCGTGACAGTGTGGGCGTAAAGCCGCATTTCAAGTGCCCAGCGCCACATTCATTTGCATATTTGAGCTTATTCTGCGAGAGCGCAAAGCAGAGGCAGTGAGCGACAGAGAGTGAGAGAAGGTTTTGGTCTCATGTGTAACGCAAAGATAAGTTAAACTTAATTAAAGTTTTAGAAAGGAACAAATCGCTGGCTGATTCGAGATGCATAAATTATGACAATTGGCCCTGTTACAGCTAGAGGATGCTTAAAGGACAAAACTATTTATGCGCTTTCATAATCACCTTTCTTAATTATATGCTTCCAGTAGGTTGCAATAAACCAAATTAAACTTTATTACAAGTATGGTTAATTAACCATACGAGTCTCTATTTTAAAATAATATAATATATTTTAAGAAAGGACAGGCCCTCATGGACTATGAATGCCCTCCTCAATATTTGCAAAGAGTGTATTTTCTTCGGGGTCACGCTGTATACAATTTCACTCAGGTGTTAATTAATTATTTATTGGGCTTCAAATTAGTTTTGACAGCTTGATTTTAAGCCTTTGACATGTTATATTGCTCTTGAGCTTATGGATGTCAAGTGCGTAATTTCTTATGGGTTGCTCTCAATAATTCATGTCCGTGTTGCATGCGCCCTTCCTTAAGCTCAGTCAGTTTAGAAAGGGAAATAAACAAGCCATTCGAGATCTTCTTCGGGCATCAATTGCTTTAAGTAACTCAAGTCGTATTTTCCCGGAAAGTTCGGTGTGTTACTGACATCTGGCGAGTATGTCCTGGTTACAAGTATCGCTCGCTTTCCTAAATCTTCTATGCCACGCTTATATATGAGGTCCTCGTGCTCCTCGTGCGCCTGTCTCACAATGGAATCAATCTCAAGAGCCACACTCTCTTCAGCAGACAACGCAGTAGATAGCACCGCTTCTCTTCCATCGATGACCACATTGGCAGCCGGTGGCTCCGACAGATCAGCTTCCCAATAATACATTTGCACAAGAGTGTCTATACAAGGAATATTCTAGACTAAGTACGAGGCTAGATATTGCAATACATGTAATTCAAAGCATACTATATTTGTCATATCAAGCCCTAGAAATTAACTTATTAAATAGCGATTATTTTCGCTTATTTTTCTATTTTATTGAAATATATAGGACAACATGTGCAGCCAATTACACATATTTAGGGTTTATTATTAAAAGGGTTTATTATTAAAGGTTCAACTGAACTTAACACAAAAAAATAAGTTACGTCTGTGAAAAAATTCATTTAAGAGCACAAAACCAAGATACCCAGAGCGAGCCAGTCGAGAGAGGTGATGTTCTCCTTTTGCTACAGTTTGTAGGGTATTTAGGGCACATTCTGATTGATTTTGTGTTCTTTGGATTTTCCGTGATCTACGTTGAGCTTGGCTTGCAAGAACCATTCCTGCTTTTTAGCCTCATGCTCCAGTGCCGCTTGGGTGATGATCTTGTTAACTTCCTGACCGGCTAACTGCTGCTCCTTGTTGTTGTCCATACTGGAAAGTAGTTGTAGCTGCAGGGGTGACGGCTTGTAGCTGCTCGTTACCTCCACATAGGCGGCGGGCTCGATGCCGTAATACCATAAATTGGCCAGCTTGTGCGATCCCGTCTAGTCAGTTGTCGCTGCTATTGCTGGCGTGAAACTAAACTCGAAACATTTCCCCCTCTGGACTCAAAAGGCAGTTGCTGCAACTTTAGTCAGCAGAATTTCCAGGCAAAGCAAACAATTGATATCATTGATATCATTGATATACATATATACATATATATATATATATATATATATATATATATATATCAATATATTGAGTATGATAAACATTTGCTATAAACAAAACTAAACGTGCCGCATCAACAAATCACATCGGCTCTAAATGCTGCTACCTCAAGTTCATTTATCACTTTTCAGTCGACGATATTCGATATAATAAGCCCCAAGGAATACTATCCTTTTGATTACTATGATTGCAGACTTCTCTATCAGAGCTTTTATATTTTAAAGCTCATCGTGCCTTGTTCCATTCCTTATGAACTGTCTGAGCTTTCATGAACGCTTTTTGGTAACTGTCCTGGGTAATACATTTTAGTGTGTGAACTGCTCCAAGCTTTGCTCTGGCTCTGGGTCAATAGTTTACGCACTGACCAAGGAAAATGTATTTAAATATGTATATATGTATATAGGTCTATTCAAATTAAACTGGAAAGAGAAGGCTCGACATTATCATACCCTAAAAATAGATTCTTTACATCTTTTATTTCGTGCTGACTTCTCTTTAATAATTATTTTTCATGTGTTAAATTTGCTTTCTTATTTTTCGTTTGACATTTGCTTGTTTTTCCCTTGCTTTTCTGCTACAATGAAAAATACATTTTCATTTTGTCTTATAGTTAATTGCAGCTGGTATTTAGTCTAACACAAAAAATTACATTAAAATATTTTTTCATTTAAAAAAAATTAATTTTAGGTACTGACATCCATTATCACTTATCAATCCTAAACCCTAAAACCTAGCCCTAGACACAATGTTGCGCTAAGTAAAGAAAGTGACTTTCTTCATGTATACAATGACACCAATGGTAAAAGTTCTGTTTCTCTATTGATTAGTAAGCCTCGTATCAGTTCAGTTTGCTCTTAGCTTCGATTAAATAAATTATGATTCGCTTTTACTGCCATGTAGTTGGGAGACCAAAACAAATGGCGACACCTTTCCAATTAAACGCTGCGACCATTAAAAATTCCATTTGGGGACAGTAACAACAAAGTTGGGTCTGCGTAATCAACAGGGAGGCGACACGAAACGCAACTAAAATCGAATCACATTAAATTGCTTCAATGTTTATCGCCATCAACTCACGAACTACCCACATCAATTATTCAATTGGTCAATCAAACACTTTGTCAAGTGCAATTGAACAATAAAAACACGACACATTTCGTATGTACACAAAAATATATAATATAAATATGTTAGAAAATCATATGAACATGTATAAATTGTATTTGAATAAACAAATATTCAATATCTGTTGTTTGCGGATATGCTAGAATTTATGTAGAGTTTAAATAGAATAAATATTTTTTCAATCTGTTTAAAAAGTTTTACAATTTTATGTTATGTGTGCTCTAATATAAATACGCGTATGTGTTCTCTAATATAAATTAAATTAATAATCTCAAGTAATCAGTAAAAATCTTAAGAAAATTGGAATTCTATTCATAAAAATAAATATATTTAAAATAATTATATTTTTATATAACCAAAAGGTTTCAAAATAACACAACCCTAACAAGGATAATATACGTCTAGGATTCCTTAAAGCTAACTATTGTTTTACTTAAAGACTTGCTCTGAAAGTGAACAAAACTACCCCAAGCTAAGCAGAATCCCGACCAGCAACAACAGAAAATGAGAAAGAAATGGAAATAGAAGAAAAGCAACAACAAGTACAACAACTTGAGTCTAAGCACAATGAGCCGCATAAAGTTGGCGCCAGCCAAAACTGAAAAAAGAAAACTAGATAAACATTCTCATGGGTGGGTGTTATGTTATCGTCTGTTGTACCCGTTCGCGCAGTGTGTAAAAGGGGTATATTCGCTTTGAGTATGCGTATATGAACGCAAATCAGAGATAAGAAAATTGAATTTTGAATATATGTATAAATACTATAAAAAGTTTTTATGGAAATTTCAGCAAAAAATGTTGAGTTTGTGTATAATACTATATTGAAAAGGCAGATACATAGTACATATAGTTAAGTAATTGATAATTAAAAATATGTACACATTTACATATATGTTTTCTTATTTCAAGCTACGTTTTACTCAACATTCATTAAGATAAATATTTATATTTTCCGCGCAGTAATCTGGACTGCTACAAAAAACATTTATTACTTTCGCGTGATCGAGAGTATTAAGAAGTCAAGTACATCCGTTGTACTCTTGTTCGATTTAGTTTCTTTTTCATTAAAATGCAGCAGATGTTGGCAAATACTCAAAGCTCTTCTTCTTCTTTTAACACGATTGCATTTGAGCCACATTTGCGACTGCAACGTGTTGCACTTACTTTTGCATTGCTGTTGTCATTGCTGGCCTGCAGGTCCAGCTGGGTGGGCGTGGCTAGCGGCTGCTGGTGCTGCTTTTGCTGCTGCTGTTGCTGTTGCTGCGGCTGATCCGTTTCTTTGTTGTAGTAGTCGGCCAGGCTGGGCACCAGCAAGACGCCAACTTTATTGCGCGCCACCTGCTGATGGGTGCGTCGAGTGCGCGCCGACAGCATCATGCGGTGCGCCACAAGAGCCATGGCTGCCACGCACACACCGCGCACACACGTACAGAAACCGCAAAAGAAAATTCAAAGTAGAAACGAACACTAAAACCCGTCGCCGTTTTGATCGAAGAAAACGCTCGCTGCCAACTGAAATGCGACGCGGCGGAAAAGCCAGCCAGCGACTGCGAAACGCACCGGAAAAGTCAGAGCAACAAAACAAAATGGCCAAGCTATCAAGCTATCCCGCTCTGACACACACATACACACAGACTAACTGTCTCCTTGTGTATGTGTGTGTGTGTGTGTGTGTGTGTGTGTGTGTGTGTGTGTGTGTGTGTGCGAGCTTGTATGTTTGCGTACTAAACGCTGCATGTTTGATGAACCTTTTGTTTTTCTTGTTGTTGGTGCCTTAACGTTAATATTAATGCCCGACGCGACTGTCTGCCAGCTGTGTCTCTCTCTGTTTGTGTGTGTGTGTGTGTGTGTGTATGTGTCTGTTTGTATTAGTTTTACCAACACGTGCGCAAGACTTTTCCGAAATACGAAAAACAACGAAAAAAACATGTGAAAATCGTCCTTAGGTAAATGTATAAGCTAGTATATACCCTGTGCTTTAGGCTAGTTCCTTTCTATGTATGTATCTATAGATATACATATGTCTTTATATACTTAAATCCTTCTATTCTCTAATATCTCAATCATTTAAATAAATGTTTGTAATAATTTTATTTTTTTTTATATGTTTTGAGACATTTATATATTTGAGACTTTAACATTATCTTAAAACGGAAATTTATTAAATCATACTAAACTTCAGTTCAGTTTTTAGACAAAAAACAGAAATGTTTTATTTCTTCTTCTTTCAATAAAAGAGATATCCTTTAACATTAGTTGAGAGTCATAGACAGATTAACGAGATCGTATGTACTTATAAGCACAAACAACAGTGCTGTATATGAACGCACAGAAACAGTATACCCTATTCATACTACCTAATGGGTAGCAAAAATAAAAAAACGACACACTACTCACAAGCGGAAAATATGGCAATATAATATTTGTTGTTAAAATATAATTATGAAACATACTAAAAAATATGCAATATAAAAGGTATTTCTGACTGGAAGATGCCCTATTCAATATATACATACATATAAATATTTGAATATATAAATTATTTAAAGAGTTCGCATAAAGTTTTAGAGATCCTTCAATTTTTTATTCAATTCTCTATAAGGGAGTTCACAAATGGAAATCAGAACAAATGCATCTATCATATATATGTATGTATAGATATGGATATATATAACATGAATTGTTAATGCATTGCTAATGTATCCGGATATTACGTATAGTGTAACTTTTATTTTATTTACCGCTTTGCTCTGGCCGACAATTATAATTTGAGTTATGTGAGCACGCAATCACATACACATATATTTATATATGTATGTGGTTATGTGGGAGTGTGTAATGACAATAGCAGCTTTTAAACAATGTATCTGCTACCCGTTCTGCTATAGCAATTTGTTTACTTGACCTTAGCCATTGCCAGCTGCCAACGTCAACAAACAGAAGAAATTAAAAGCGAAGCGGAAATATGTAGTAAAAATATCATTTTGCTCTAATACTAGAAAACTAACTGAATCTTCGATGTTTTTTTCAGTTACATTACTGAACTAACTGTATTCAATCACACGTCCCATTAGCAACAAGAATCAATGTTCACATTAAGAAACGATGAGATATGAAACACCTAAGCAAAGGAACAAGAGAAGAGAAGAACTAGTGTGCAGTTCCTTTGCTCAACACAGCAATGAATTAGTTCGTGTGTTGAATGTAATAAGTTGTTCAATTGAACTGAAGACATTCATTTATTCATTCCTCGTTGGGCAATACGTCATTAGCAATGCTTCTGCGTTAAAAATGTATACACATAATAAATAAATGAATAAATTATCATAAAATATATGTAATTATGAATTGTTTTTTAAATATATGAAGAGGTGGTAAAATTATATCGAAAGCAAGTAAAGATATATAAGTATTATGTCGACTCGAATAAGGTTTATATAAGTTTGTATACATATGTATGTACATATAAATAATTATAATGGTCAACTTTCCTATACAAAAGATACAACAACTCTATTATGTTGGAAATCCATTGAGAACTTTACAATTGTTACGATGTTTGTCTTATATTGATATTTAAATTTGGTACTTACCTTAATACATTTTCAACTGATGAACGAGCTATATCGAAAGCATGACGTCGTATGAGCGAGCACACACACAAACAAACATACATAGATACGCACACAAAGACATATGTACATATAATAAAGGCTAGTTATGTAGATGGGTCGATGAGCGGTGTTGTCTGGGCCATTAACGGTTCTAACGGTTCTAACGGTTCTTGAGAAAACGTAACATTTTGCTCGTGTTATTTGTTGCTTCGTTTTTGTTTTTGTTTGTGCATAAATTATATCGAAATCTGTGCAATCAAGCTGTAAAGTAAAGAATATTAATGGGAGAGAAAGAGAGAGAGATTAGAAAAAATTATATGTAGTTAATAAATTTGACCAATAACACGTATGCTCCATTGCCTTGTCCAAAAAAACCTTGTCGAAAGTTTGAAATGCTTGCAGGTGTGACGGTGTGATATACACATAGCCCATAAGTGCTCAGCGCATTTGCTTTGAGTGCAATAACCTAGTTATAAATTACAATTAAGAAACCCATAGACAGCAAGAAAGCAACATATAACACATTTATTTCTTTCCATATTTTGGAATCGTCATAATAAACAATTAATTTTTAAATTCATTTTGAAATAAAATTTAAATATTGGCACACATTTCAAAAAGCTCATTGCTACGAGTAATATAACATTTAGCTCAATAGTGCCTGCATACAGGGCTGCTTTAACGCAATCGATAAACGCTTACAACTATCGTAAGGGCTACAAATTTTTCAAGGATCTCACTGTTGGTACTGTGCCTGAACGCAATTTTTACACAAGAGTTTATTTAATCATAATATTAATTTTCTGCATATAAATGTCTAAAACAAAGTGTTACTAACAAACGTGAGAAAATGAATATCAATTAAAATAAGTACAGCTTTCATTCGGTTATTTAGCTGCGTACCAGGCACCTAATTGTTTTGCAGACAGAAGTTAAAAATACGAACAAAAATTATGTCGCCCATGTCAAATGCCAATTCAATGGCTGCAACTGAATTAAGTCCATTTGTTTATTGGTCGCAAACAAAAGGTCAGCTGCTGCTCAAGGTGGACCTCAAAGATGCGCAGGTGTGTCGCCGAGAAAAATCAATAATAATATAAAAGATTATTTTAAGAGAAGTCTAACCGGCATTTCATATATACAATATCTATTTTTTATTTTTTTGTATCTAGGGCGTCGTTGCAGAGTTTACCAATACAACGCTCTCGTTTGCTGCGAACGGGCATGGAGCACGTGGTCGAAATGCCTATAAATTCCAGATGCGTTTCTTTCTGCCAATCGACGATGAAACGGCGACCTTTTCTGTTACGGACCATAAGATCGAGTTGCATATACGAAAAGCAGAGCCTGCCTGGTGGTTACGACTCATTGCAACGCCTCAAAAGCCGCACTGGCTTCGCATTGACTTTGATCGCTGGCGGTCGGAGGACGAGGGGGAACTGAGTGAGGCAGCACGAGATGTTCGAGAGGACTATGTGGAGGAGTATAACAAACTGCAGAAGCAGGAAATTGGCTATGTAAGAGGTTAGAAAGGAGTCGGAACCATTAAATCAATGTCCTCTATTCATTCCTTTCCCTCCGCCACAGAGCATGCGAAGAAGGTTTATTTGATCATCTACAACCTAGCCATGTTTGTGGGATATTTGCACATACTGCTTATAATGGGTGTGCTCTACATACGCGATGGAGCGGATAGCATGAAGCATACATACGAATATGTGGGAACATCGCTCAAATTTGTACAGCTCATGCAATATTTGGAAGTAATGCATCCCTTATTTGGGTACACAAAGGGCAGTCCACTGATGCCCTTCTTTCAAATCTCTGGACGGAACTTTGTGCTGTTCCTAATGATAGAAATGGAGCCGCGTATGCATGCCAAGCCGGTGGTGTTCTACGTGTTTGTTATATGGTCGCTTATAGAGCTAGTGCGGTAAATGCCATTACTTTATACGTGTACATATACAGATTGAATCATTTGATTCTTAATCCGTAGCTATCCTTATTATGTCAGCCAGCTGATTAAGAGGGAAAATGGTCTGCTTACATGGCTGCGTTACACCATCTGGATACCCCTTTATCCCATGGGCCTTGTCTGTGAGGGAGTTATACTTCTGCGCAGCATACCCTATATTGAAGAAACACAACGTTTTTGCGTCGATATGCCCAACAAGTGGAACTCGACATTTGACATGGTACTCTTCGTAAAGGTCTACATGATGTTGCTCGCGCTGCCCGGCAGCTACATGGTCATGTCTCATATGTCCAAGCTACGCGCTAAGAAGCTGGGACGAGGACGAGCTAAGCCAAAAGTTAACTGAGTATTTTAAATTTACTAGCTTTAAGATGACACTGACACACTCTGTTTTCATTCATTTTCCATTTGTGTTTTTTAATTTTAATTATTCGTTTAAGTAGAAAGACTTCGAATATATATATATATATATATATATGATTGAAACAATGATTTATATATGTAGTCAGTATGCATACCACATATGCACTGTCAAAGACTTTACCCAATTCGCAGTCAAAATATTAAACATATTGAACAAAATAAAAATAATAACTTTTTATTTTCATGTTTGTAGAGAACAATTAACTTTAAAACAGGATGTACATACATTATATACATTCATTTAAGTGTGTAGATGCAGTCGAAGAGACGAATCTCAAAGAAAAGCCTATTACAAAAATAATTCATGTTGTTAATGCCAGATTGCATTAACAGGAATTGCTCCTCCCAACCATCGCCATGCTATGCTATTAACAGCATTATGTTAATAGCATAACTCCAACTCCAGTTCTCCTACTGGTTCCTGGTACTTTGCATTCCGCTGAGTACTGACATATTAGACACTGATATGCACTTCTACACATATAAGAACGAAATAAAGACGAGGAAACTACAAGCCGGTCTTTTGTATTTATTTGCGACGCCACCTCTACAAACATTGGTCCTTCGAGCCGGATATCATCCACCCACCCACAACGGAATCACATCAGCGTTCCACAGGCCGTCGAGATAAGTACCCCATATGTGCACAAATTAGTACATATTTACATATACTGGCACTTCTGATCCGCCATATTTCATTGTGTTAAAATATGTACTAATTTTTCAATATATTACTACGTGCCTATATGTATATATCCTTATATATATAGATACATATATATAAAGCTGTGTTAAAATCCGTACACAAGCATGTTCATTTCCCAACTAGCTGTTGCCGCTATTGCATAGGTGCATTTATGTTGGCTACTGTCCACAGCTGATCCACTTGAGCAGTCATCAGGTATCGACATTCATATGTTTGGACATATATTCTTACATATATGCACCTGATATAATATATAATTTATATCACTCCATCTCGCGATCCGATTGTGAAACTAATTTGCAATTCCCATATGTACATACATACATACATTCGTACACTTGCACTATTTGCCGGCGGCATTGCGACATATGTATGTACATACATATGTATGTACGCATATATCTAAATACTCCACACTCGAATATTCATCTAATAAAAACACCAATATCCTTTGTTGTTCTATATTAAATTTATTTTTCAACTTATAATTATTTATCACAACCACTAAGTGTAATACTTTTTATTTGTTTTTACTTTTTTTATGTGCCAATTGTGTCGCCGCTTGCCTCTGTTCGCGCGAACATACGCTCATTCGTATGCCTACATACATGTATCCACATGAATGCACATACGGCGCAGCAACACAATTACATATAAACTTACAGTAAGATATTATATTATATTAATATAAATATATATAAACATATGCTACACAGCACTTATAAAATAATAAGATTGTTGAAGTAGTTGTGTTGAGTCCGATCAGCTGCTATTCCACTAGTGATGAACACAGCATTTTCGATATCTTACCGACCGCCACAATTTTGTACCGATAGTTCATGATCGTAATTCATTGCACGAATATTCGGTGACTTGTTTTTTCTTAATTCTACTTATTCCAAGTAAACAATATTTATTCGACTTAATTTATCCTAATTAAGTTAATTAAATATTTTCTTCCTTTGCCTGTTTATTTATTTTTAATTAAATAAACTTTCAAAATATTCAATTTATTATAATTGAATTAATTATTTTTTTTCTCTTTTTTTGTTTATTTTATTCAAAGTAAACAATTTTTCAGTATTTGGTCGACTTAATTTATCCTAATTAGGTTAATTAAATAAATAAAATAAATAAACTAGCGCTCAACAATATTTCAATTTATCCTAATTGAGCTATTTAAATTTCTCCCATTTGTTGTTTATTCATTCAAAATAAACAAATTTGATTCTACTTAATTTATCTTAATTCAGTTTTTTCTGTCCGTTTGTTTCTTCAGACAAATTTTTCGGCAAACTTAATTTATCCTAATTAAGTTAATTCCAGCTTAATTTATTCTAATTAAGTGAATTTAATTCAAACTTAATTTATCCTAATTAAGTTTAGTATCTGCCATTTTTTAGTACTTCCATGTCCGATCGTTCTAGCCGAGCGCAACTGGGTGTACCTCCGTCGCGTTTAATTAAACGCAGCTCCTCTGCATCTCCCATTCCGTCCGGGAAACCGCAGACCACCAGCACATTCAAGCGCAGTCCGGTCGTAACCCGTTCCAGCCCAAAACCCGCAAGTCCAAGAAAAATGGCACTCGCCGAATTCATCTCGGCCGCGGATAGGCTCATTAAATTTGAGGCCCGCATTGACGGCCCCGGAGACTCCAACGCCACTCAGGCGGCTCAGCTCCGGGCCTTCGAGATCCGCCGAGATCGAGTCAAGACATTGTGGGATGATGCGGAGCAGCAATACAAGGTCTGTGCCAGAGCGTTGAGCCAGGGAGCAAGCAGTGGCGAAGTGGAGTCCATGGAGACCAAGTTCGACCACTGCTATACAGTTTACGAGCGGTGTACGACCCAGTTGGGGATACAGATCGACGCTCTTTCGGCATCGAGTGCACCGCCCGCTCCCATGTCCGCTCCTTTCGCCTCTTCTGGAGGCTGTCGCCTTCCACCGGTTGACATCGAGGTATTCCACGGCGATTACTTGCGCTGGCCAACATTCCGTGATCTCTTCACGGCCATTTATATCCAAAACCCGAGCTTGACTCCGGTGGAAAAGTTATTCCACCTTAATGCCAAAACAGCAGGCGATGCAAACGCGTTAGTCGCAGAGTTTCCTCTAACAAACGACGGCTTTGCATCGGCTTGGGGCTCCTTGTGTGATCGTTTCGAGAATAAGCGGCTGTTAGTCAACAGCCAGCTTAAGATCCTGCTCAACCTCTCCAAAGTCACCAAGGAATCAGGCTCGGCTCTCAGAGAGTTGCATGGCACCATTCATAGGTGTCTCACAGCAATCGAGCATTCTCAAATCTCTACGGAGAATTGGGACTGTATCCTTGTGTTCGTGTGCACATCCAAATTTCCGGAACACACTCGATCTCTCTGGGAGCACTCACTGACACGAAAAACCGAAATCCCAGCCTGGCAGGACGTTAGTCACTTCCTTAGTGAGCGTGCTCTTGCTCTCGAGGCTATGGAAGGTGATCGTTTTGTTCCAACAGTTCCAATCTCAGTTCCGAGATCCGCGAACACTGCCCCTCCCAAACGAGTCAACTCCTTCACAACGCAAGTGGCTACGAAGAGCACAATGTGCGATCTGTGTTTAAAAGAGAGCCATCCATTCCGATTTTGCCCTCGATTTCTCCAACTATCTAACCATGAACGAGACGCATACATCAAATCCAAGAAGCTTTGCCTAAACTGCTTCGCTAAGGGTCACCAGTTACGAGAGTGCACCAGTACTCACAACTGCTTTAAGTGCAATGGTCGACATAACACCCTACTCCATAGGGACAATAGTCCTCAGAGCGCTGCTGCATCCGCAACAGCTATAGCTCCGACTCCGACTCAAGTTATGTCCAACGTCCAAACGTACCTGGCAGCCCACACGAGAGGTGTCCTCCTCGGCACGGCGGCGATCAATATATGCCATTTCGGAGCAATCTATCCCGCCCGTGCTTTAGTCGATTCAGGGTCCGAAGCAACCTTCATTTCTGAGCGACTATTCCGCAAAGTCAAGTTGCCCTTCAGATCCGTGCGTACTCAAATTTCCAGCTTGAATCACGCAGTTACAGCTCATGCACAAAAGCTATGCAACTTTGACATTGGTTCTCCTGTGAAGCCAAGATTACGCATCAAAGCTTCTGCTCTCGTCCTGCCAAATCTTGCCGGTAAACTCCCTTCCTCTCCAATTCCGCAGCTCATATTGAATCAGCTTCCGGACCTTCAGCTAGCTGATCCCGAGTTCTACAAGAGTTCGGAAATTGATGTCGTTATAGGCGCGGATATCCTTCCGACTATTATTCAGGGAGGTTACCACCCTAACATTTGTGGATCTCTTCTAGGTCTAGAGACTGTTTTCGGTTGGGTACTGACAGGCCCACTGTCACGAGCGTCACCGGAAATGGTCTCCTCCTTCACAACTCAAGTTTCCGTTCCGGATGAAGCGAGACTTGAGTTTCCAAAAACATTGTCATCTACCGAAACTCTTTCATCCCGAGTCCCCGACAGCACCACTACGAAAGTGAGGGTCGGTTTCAATGCGCTCTGTCCAGCATTGAATAATAACAGCTTGAATGATGTCCTTCATTCAGGCCCAACGCTCCAACCAGACCCCCGTGCTCCGTGTGCTGTCCAACTAACTTCCGTGTTGTGTTCTGACGAGCAGGCAATTCACCCTCTCACTCATTCGTTTTTCCAGGTAAAGATGCCGTCATCAGAAAGCAGCAAGCCACGCGGTACCAATCCCTTCCAGTGCCGCGTGTGCAGAGGAGCCCACGGTCTCCGAAAATGCCAGCGCTTTCTGGGCCTTCCAAAGGAGAAACGGATGCGTGCGGTACTTATACATAAGTACTGCAGGAGCTGCTTGGCTCACGAGCACTCCGGGCAATCCTGCCGCAGCAAGGGACGGTGCAAAATGTGTGGCCAGGATCACCACACGCTCCTGCATCTCCAGGGATCAGCACGTCATTCCGCCTCGACGCCTACAGACCTCAGTATCCCACCTATGGCGAGCGGCGTGCTCAGCACACCAGCTTCGAGCGCGTCGTCATCATTTGCAATCCTTGCAAGGGGGGGAGTATGTTAATGCCAGATTGCATTAACAGGAATTGCTCCTCCCAACCATCGCCATGCTATGCTATTAACAGCATTATGTTAATAGCATAACTACAACTCCAGTTCTCCTACTGGTTCCTGGTACTTTGCATTCCGCTGAGTACTGACATATTAGACACTGATATGCACTTCTACACATATAAGAACGAAATAAAGACGAGGAAACTACAAGCCGGTCTTTTGTATTTATTTGCGACGCCACCTCTACAAACACATGTGAAATGAATTAGTTTTCTTAGTAATAGGCATTTTTTAACTTGTTAATTGCTTGTCATTTTTTTGTGAAGTATTAAAGGAGGCACATACCAAAAGATCTCGTGCATTCAGTTTTAACATCCTGTCCAGCTTTCTTGGGCGATGATTTGCGTCTTGAGTGACTACTTTGACCCACTTGATTGAAATTGTTCTTGTTCGGCAACTGATGGACTCAATTGCTATTTATTTTTTACTTAAGACTGAACGAAATTTTAATAATGAATGTGCGCGTGTTTATGTTTGGTGTATTAAATAACTACTTTTTTTTTATTTTTGAGGCTTTTATCAATGTAGTACCGAAGGAGTTCAGGAAGTTTATTGAATTTCGAATGATAAATGCCGTTCAGTGGGGCAATTATTTAACTAACTACTACTGTATGTTGTCTTCAACCACAATTGAGAGACCGAACCGCAGCAAAAGCCAATGACAGTCGCTACATAAATTCACGTCGCAAAATTTAATCGCTTAAACCGAGAACGGAAACCGAATGCACCTATTGGCACCGATTGCATAATACTCTGTTCCTAGAAGAAATGCTTTACCAGTTGCTTTAATAAATTTTTTATTGAATATCACTTATTACTTATATAATTAAATTGTTTAGCTGAACTTTCTTGAAATCGGATAATTTACAATATATAATATAAATTACATATATATAATATATGTATATGAAATCTATAATTGATTTTAAAGTTAAATAAACATATCATCATATCTAGATATGTCAAATCATTTATTAAAGATGTACTTTAAATGTTATCAAAAATATTCTCTTTAACCTTTTCTATTTAAATTTAAGTATATGTATGTATATATTCTGTCTATGTTCTGTGCACAAATTGTTTTATTTCATATTTTACATTAAGTAATTCCCATTTGACAAACCAATAACATACCAAACGGACAGACAGACTTGTTCTATTACACCAAGAAACCCTTTTGCACTTCTGGCAAGTCAAGAGTATTCAATGCATTGCCTCAATTATGAATAACTGGATGCAATTTGCACGAGCATTTAGTATGGAAACCGGAAGCCAAAGACCAAAATCCAGACCCAAACGCAACGAACCAAACCAAACCGTACCGAACCGAACCTGAACGGAACTAAACTAAACTGAATTGCAACGGGGTTAACGGACAACTAATCATACTCAGCTCCTCCGCGACCAAAAGGCTCTGCCTAGGACCTTGGCCGGCCGAAATGAGTTTTTGATTAATGTGCCGCACACATCTGTGAGTGTGTTTGTGAGAGCGCTTGTGTGTGTGTAACGATTGATTTTATTTCTTTGTTTTATTTTGGAAGAAATAAGTAGCTGGTACGATTTGTGCAGGCAGAGACAAATGCGTGAGCCAATGGCACTTGACAGCTGGCGGGGATTAAAGGCGATGCGAAAGTGCAGCAATCAGAGCAGTGTTTTTTTCAAAATTTTGATTTAGTTCATGCTGTGAGCCAGTTCATTCATCATTCTGACCAGCTATAGCATATGACAGTTGACAGGAGCCGAAGCCCCGGCCACAAATTGAATGACTTGGGACTTCTGTGCCGTCACTCGTTGGAGAGCGGTGGCACATTTCTTCAGTATTGGCTTGTCAATCAGTTTGTATACTATATATACTATAAATAGACCTTTATGTATGTACATTTAGGTATGTAAGAGAGGGGACTCTCAGCTAATTAGGCTACCTGAGGCATTTGAACTCTGACCAAACAAACTTGTATACCATTTAACGGCTATTTGTAGACATTGACAATAAAGCTACGCAGTGTTGTTCAGAGCAAGTTCAATTTGAGCAGTTCATTAAAATGATATAGTGAAATAGCTAAACTGAACTATAAAGTCCGATTAACGTACACCAGAGAAAAAATCCATAACAATCTCAAGGCAAAAAATTTATTTTTACAAAAATTCAATTCCCATTTTTGGTTCTCTTCTTATAAATTATTTTATGCATTCAATTACTAGCATTCAATTCTTTTCAGCTTAAAGTGCAAAGTTCGCCAATCAATAGTTTTTGAGTTGTCAACATTTTTCTTCAGATTACTAAAAAGGCAGACTTCAATAATAACTAGTTCGATAGATAGTTCATGTGGTATTGAACCACCAGCCGGACTTAAAAAGTTAAGCACGTCCATCAGTCCAAACTGTTTATGGATCGATAAGGAATCACCCGCGTTCCTGAAATATTATATTATATTATATTCGCCAAGATCAGTAATCCGATACGCTGCACTCTCGATGCCAATTAAAAAGTACTTATTATCTGCATAGCGTGCTTCGTGCTAGAATTGGATCACTGTCTAGTCAAAAGAAACAAGCTTGAATCGCAGAAAACCGAAACACTCTCCATCTTGACACCTTTAACAAATGAACTTCATTTGGTATACCTATACAATTGATAGATAAATAATTATCAATGTGACCATTCTTGTCTGGGTTTTCCACAAGCTTTTCCAGCTTTTAACAGTGGTTTCGTCGTCATTTCTTTGTGAAAGCTCATTGTTAACTTCTTTCATACTTGTGGTATCAGCTAAATCAAATAATTTTATTTTTGTATTTCTAATTTTGTTTTTTCGTGATGAGTTTAGTTTTAATTGCTTCGTTGTATTCATAGACTTTATACTGTTTCTAGTGTATTTGTATTTTTTTTCGCTTATCCTTGATAGTTTCTTCCTTTTGCTTTACCCTCAGTTCAAGGATTTGCATTTTGTTTAACAGTTCGTCGTATAGATTTTCCTTTCCTCGCACCGAATCGACATATAGTATATCCGCATTATTCATCTTAGGTCTGTGTTTAGATCTATTAAATTTTATACTTATAATATATGTATATAATATATTTATAATATATATATATATATATATATATATATATATATATATATATATATATATATATATATATATATATTGTTAAGCACACAAATATTATACCATATAATGTGTTCATTGTTCGTAAATAAAAATTTTTTGCAACTCTCTGCTCGGCACTACAATTTCAAATTGAGTTTTAATTTAAATGGAGTTCGATTAATTTTATTTGCTTTTTATTATCAAATTTATTATATTTGATTATGTCTAAAGGTTCTTTTTTGTTATCAGTCGAAAACCATTGAGAACTCAATCGATGCGCTATTTTATTCAATTTCAATATTAAATATAAATATATAAACATATGTATATATGTAAATATCCGTCCGTCCGTCCGTTCGTCTGTCTGTCCGTATGAACGTAGAGATCTCCTAAACTACAAATGCAAACACCCATACGCATGCATCCATACGAACGCATAAGCACGCGGTCTGCTAACTGCGCACCACCGACTGCGCTTGGGCTGCCGTGCAGTGTTGCCACCAAAATTACCAAAATTAGCTGAATCGTGACTTTAAGACATAGTATCAGATTTTATGAGAAATACGTATTCATAAACGTGCATTTGTAGACTTGTGGACAATTTTTTTTTTTTTGTTTGATTTCATTTAAGTATCCAATATTTAATAGATAATTCGATGCATTGTAATACTCAAATTTGATACAAAAACCACAAAAACCATTCATAGCTATTTTGATTCCTAAATAAGCCAGACTTTCCGCTATCCGCAATTTCAAAAAATTTTCCGCGATACCCCTTATGAATAAGTCAGATCTGGCGGAAAATTAGCCAAAACGGCAACACTGCTGCCGTGTGGGCTATCTTCATCAAATTTTCAGAACGTGATAATAACATTCAAATGTGTGTATATGCCAAAGCACTAGTCTCTAGTACATGGTATACGTTTTTTTTTTAAGGGGCGTATCCACAATCTATAAATTACAAAATATATGTATTTATCAAATAAATCTACACAGTATATCTGAAGTCTCAAGATCTAGCACTAGTCAAACTAAGCTTAAAAAACAAAGTCAAATTTTCGATTATTATCGAAAAAAAAAAATAAAATAAAAAATTAGATGAATTAGATGAATTGAAAAAGTATGATAAACTCGTACTGCGTATGGTATACACGAGTATACATGTAAAATAAAATCAGTCTCTAGCATTTGTAGTTTATGAGATCTCTGTTTTTATGGACGGACAGACGGACGGACGGACGGACAGACGGATATGGCTCGATCAACTCAGCTCGTCATCCTCAAGAATATATATACTTAATGGGGTCTGGCACGCCTCCTTCTGCCCGTTACAAAAACATTATACCTAGAACTAAATTGAATACAAAATTAAAAATAATTAAAATATAATATATGTATATAATCTACCGAAATAATGCTTTATTCAAAAAAGTTTGTTTGCAATATTTCAAAGATATCAAATGGAATTTAATGCTTTATTGAACTCCGTTGAATAACATACAAACTAATCAATAGTCAAAACCACGTGAAAATAACCAGCAAGCATGAGCTTTTCCTTCAACATGTGCACACACACATTCAAATAAGTACAATCTCTTCTGAATTTATTTAACAATTTAACCATTAAAAATGGGAAATCAGGGTATAATAGTTTTGTTAAAATGTATGTTACAGGCAAAAGGAGGCGTGGCAGACCCCATGAAGTTGATATATTCTTGATCAGGGCGTCGAGCTGAGTCGATTTAGCTATACCAGTGTGTCCGTCCGCCCGTTTGTCCGTATGAACGCCGATATTTCATTTATTTATACTTGTGATCACCATACGCAGTTCAAGCTTATAATATATATATAGCGTAGAATGATTGGAGTATCAGCTCTTTGCATGGTTCAGGGGATTTCCTGTCGAGCAGTCTAGACTCGAGTACTCTTACTTGCTTATAAGTCATCATTGTCAGATACTACTTTAGCGTTCATGTAGGGAATAACAGGTTCGAAAATTATATTTTGTTTACACACTTATATACTTAAGTGCATACATATTTCCAAATAATTACAAATTTTCATATAAATGGTACGGTATAATTACTGCGAAGCGAAATGCAAAATCCCGAAGTATTCTGTTTTGCTGTGCTTCAACGCATCTGCAGCTGAGCAAACAAAATCGCAGACAAAGCAATCCAAACGAATCAAATGAATACGGTACTTCATTCGGGTATACTTGCTATTTACAGGTGCTCTCGAGTATGTATGTATGTACATACTTATGAAATTGTGTATGGATGTTTATTGTGTATGGATGTTTATTTGCTCTTCCGTATTTTCGCACTATTTCGTTCGTACGCGATGCTTGGATTACTCTATTTGCAAAGACGAGACACACACAGACCAAGTTGTAAGGGTATTTCGTTAAGCATTTCAAATGTATTATTTAGTATCTCCTTGTAGAGAACGGTGTATTTTAATTTCTGAAGAAACTTTATAATTTATACAACAACTGACAACTGACCAAAATTATGATTAAAAAATATTTTGCATAATGAAATGAACATTAAATCGTTCAGTAACAAAAGTTGAATATATCTTTTATATATTAAATATATGTATATAACTGGATGTTTTGAAGTGTGTATATATGTATATGTAACATTTTGAGCTGAGCCAAAGGCATTTCAAATCCACAGAAAAGCAATGGAGAAACCCACAATCGAATCAAATGTAATCAAATACGACTGCAGTTGGCAGCAGTTCCCGTTGTCAGCAAATAATATCAAGTGATATTGAGTGAATACGATATATATATATATATATATATATATATATATATATATATATATATATATATATACATATACCAAATGCATATATAATATACTCACTTTTTATGCCATGCTAGTTGAATGTCTCAAATGGCCCGCTGTCGATGCTTTTTATGTGTTACAAATAAATAGAGAAGAGACTCCAGCCCACTCCTATACACGTGCTATATACTAACTTTTAATGTTCGGCTTAAATCTCTTGTGCTTTGAGCATCCAAGTTCTGTGCTGCATACTTGCGGCTTGGTAGTTTATTGCCAACTGTTTGGGGCAACAATATTGCAAATAGTATACGTTCGGATAGGTCACGTACGACCTGGCTGTGCAGTATTCGACCATTTTTGCCCGCTCTTAACAAATGTATGTATATATCAAAAGGGGTATATTGTTTGCAGGCAGTATGAGGCATTCCTCGAAAGCATTCAAAGCCAGAATCAATCAATTTGTTATGTGTAAAATTAAAGTAATCGGTCTTAGTTTTTTATATGTTTATCTACACCTTTGGAATACATAAATATATTTCGAGAACTTCAAGAGAACTAAAAATGTTTATCCGGGTGGATACCGAATAATTTTAATTAATTTAATTTAATTTAATTTAATTTAAATAGAAAAACATTAAGTCAAAATAGCGGTATCCACTAGTTGAGCTTTTCTCCCCCCTTCCATTATGGCACTGCTCTCGAAAGTTATGATAAATGGAGAGCAGCTGCAAGCAGATGTTTGTGATAACTGAAAAGGCATTGGGATTGTGTATATAGATATACGTATATATGTATGAAAGAAAAATGAGCTAAATTGAATGCGCGTGGCATGTGCAAAGTGTGAGTCCAGCAATCAATTTCCATTAATTGGCCATAAGCCTCTGAGCTTGGGTTAATGTAAAACAAAACGCATTTGTTTTTATAGATATAATTGGAAAATGTGGGAGTCATGAGAATAGCAAATAGTCTGTTTAGCAAATTTAATATTAAGTATTTACATTGCTCCAGCAGGTATTATTTACTTGAAACAAAATATGAGCATCATATAAAATGAAACTTTTATTCTGATATTAAAAATTAACTTAAGCGCCCACAATGAATCTTCAAGACCTACTTAAGATATACTTGTACATACATAGACACACTTGGCTTGGCGCATTGCTGTCCAAAAGGCCAAGCACTTGTGGTCAAAAGGGCTGACAGCGAAACTTGGTCAAATGGGTTTTTTATTTTTGCCATCGAGCTTTGTTCTATATATTTACTGACTGGTTGAAAACTGGCTGCCACTTGCCCTGGGCTGCATGGTATCCCCCCTTCTTCTTGTTCTGTCTTCTCTCTCTTTGAAGGACGACCACACTAACTGAAGTGGATAATTAGAGCCTTTAGGCGTTGGGCGCTAGGCTCGTTTTTGAAGCATGTGCCTGAATAAATATTTAGGCTACTTTATTGAACGGAAGGCTGCTTAGTTCGATGACAATATTAATAGTTGTTAATTTCGACTATTTATTTTTGTATAACAGTTTAGTGAACCCAACAAGCTGACAGTTTTCTTCGCTTAATCAAGCTGTAATTATATATTGACAAGCTAAAAGTATTTTTTACATTTGGGACCGTATAACTGTTGTATTGATATATTAGATGTTTCGGTATACAATAAGAAGAATATATTTTTTCAAATATCCCAATATCAATAATTATCCCAGTTTAATTCTAGCTCTAATAAGTGAACATTAGTGGAGAATACAGAATATAAAAAAAAACCCATATTAGTCATAAAAGTACTTCATGTTATTCTCTTTGTTGTAATTTAATTATCTTTACTGTTTTTCCAGTATAACAGTTACGATACAATATTAGAAAAGTGTTTTGTATCCCAGTTGACCCTTTCCAGACAAATTTCAGCCAGGAAAATCATAAAAATATAAATTTCTGCAATAAATTTTAGAATGAATTGCATGTCAGCTGACTAGCTGGCTTGCTGTCAGCTTTTAAAAATTAAAGATAAAATATTTGACACTGAATTTATGACCCGGAATTTAATTAAATCTCTTTTGAGTCACGAACAATAACATGAATTCTAATGGGATATTATATTTGCTTGTTCGGTAAGAGTAGAGCAAAAGCAAGCACAATTTCAGCAGGCTTTTGTGCCGTAGACATCAAAATTGTAGATAATAGAAGCACGTATATTATAGTTAATACATATTTAATTAAGGCTTTAATTAATAAAAGAAGTGTAAATACCAAAACCCCATTTTAAATCACTTCGACGCAATCTGGCATACGAAAAACATATAAGATAATTAGCTTTGCTATTCATGTATTTAGTCGAGTATTAGAAAGCTTAAAGAGAGTTACGTTCCTACATTAAAATTAAATATAATTACAACTGTTAAATGAGAGTAGCCTAATACACGTTGGAAACGTATCAGATGAGCGGACCTGCGTGCTTCTTCTGTCCCTTGAGCACGCGCCGATTGTGGGGCATGGCATAGCGCAGCTTGCTCCAAAACAGTGGATCGCCCCACTTGAGATAAGTGTTGAGCTTGAGATAGGCACGCAGCTCGCTGTCAATGCCCTCGAAGTGCTCTAGCTCCTTGTAAAGAATAATTATAATACGCTTACGCTTATCCTGCAGCGTCGCCTGGTAGGCAATGCGAAACTCCATACGCGCCCACACCGAGTTGATGAAATGCTGCGAGAGCACAATAATCACGCGCTTTGAGTCGTTGACAGTACGCACGATCTGCTCGGGAATGCAATCGCCGACCAGCCAATCCCTGCCATGGAGGCAGACTCGAAAGGCGTGCAGGCCGGTCTCCAGTTTGGGCAGCAGCTCGCCAATCAGTTGCTCGTCCTTGTGCGAATAGGAGATGAAGGCATCGTAGGTCTTGTCTTTGTCCAGCTCCTCCTCGGACACAAACCAAAGGCATAAGTTGTGATTGTAGAGCCATATCTTAAGCTCCTGTTGATAGATGAGATACACCACACTGATCAAGCAGATGACAATGACCAGGCCACCCAAGATGCAGCCAACCAGCAGAACATACGAGGGACACAGCTCGCCGACATCTAATTGCTGGAACGGCCTATCCGGCCACTCGCTGCAATAGATGTCACCCATGTCCTGGATACGTTGGGGCTGCGCGCGAACAAAGCCGAGCAGCGGCAGGGCAGAGCAGTCACAGCTTAGCGGATTGCCACCCAGGGCCAGGTTCATGGTACTATTGATCATATAATTGATGAAGTCCTGATCAAACACAGTTATCTGATTGCCACGGACGTCCAACAAACTCAAGTTATTCGGCAGCTGCTGGACCGCATTCAGGGTGCTCAGTTGGTTGTCGGCCAGGCTCAGTTTGGTTACATTCGCATAGCCCACAATGCCATCGGCATCCGGCAGCTGGCTGATGCTGTTGTTCCTCAACTTAAGTGTTGTCTGTACCAGTGTTGTTTGCGGCAGCACTGGCAACTCCTTTAGCTCCGCTCCACGACAGTCCACACACAGCTGTAGCGTGTGCCGCTGCACCCAGCAAATGCATTGGGGATCGCACTCCCAGTCGGCCGACTTGTACTGACAGACGTCGTCATTGGTGCACACCAGAGCCTCGAAGGGCATCCACAACTTGACTCCATAGAACTGAGTGCCGCGCATGTCGACAAGATTGAGACTGCGTACTTTCCCAAACGTTGTCGGATCCAGCGATGTCAGCGGATTCTGATTGAGCATCAGCGTGGAGAGCGATGTCAGCGATGTGAACAACTCACTGTGGAACAATTGGAGTTAGTAAGGGTAGGAAACCACACCTTAATAAATATTTATACTTTAATCAAATTACGATTGAATTTCTTAAGTAACTTCCCAATACTAAGATATATATTTTAAATTATACACTCATGCACGAAGGGAAAGAGTATATATAGGTATGAAGAGTATACGCTCGTCTAATAAAAGGATACGTTTGCACTGATATGCTCATACGAAGAGCATGGCAAATCGGAAAATACTATAATTGATATATTAGAAATGCTATTATTTGAATTGCCAGAGACTTGAAATTATGAATAAAATAGCTTTGATAGCCCAAGATACAAATGCGTGTTTTGTACACATTATGTTATATTTTATGTTATATTATGTTATATTACTGCATACTCTTTTCTGATTTATTTGCCAAAAAAATCAACTTATGGGCCGTGAATGAGTATTTTGCAGTCGGTTGTTCCCGACTGTGACATTCTTACTTGTTTTCATATTTAATATTCTACATACATTATTATATAAATACTTAAGTAATTAGCTGCGATTAGGTGAAACAACATATTTACAAAAAAAATTTCTTAAAATTATTAGGTAATTATTATTAATCTACTAAAGAGACTAATTGGATGTCGCTAAGACAACGATTTGATATTATAATGATTATATATATAAAGTATATCATTTTAGATATTTTTAGATTTTTTCTAATATCAATAATAGTTTTTAATAACTAATTTTTCACGAGTTTGACTTATTTACAACATTTTTTTCTATTATTAATAAAAATTAATTATTTATGTGATTATTTAGGTATGTACATTCCTAGTTTTGGGAAATTCCTTATTTAGTAAATTAAATATTTATTGTATCTAAATATTTATTAATATATATATATATATATATATATATATATATATATATATATATATATATATATATATATATATATATATATATATATATATATATATATATATTTATATATTAAACTCAAACTATATATATGTATATATAAATTGCTTTAAGTAATTTAAAATGCAATTAACTTTTACTTTTAGTTTATCTACCGATGGGATGATTGCAAATACGAAAATAGAATTGGTAATAAAAAATATGGATGTACCATGTATTTACTACTATTTAAGTGTGTAATGGGTAAATGACTTTATGATGTAGAAACTTTCATATTGACTTAGAAATATTAGAAAATATTCTTAGACTAGACTAGTCGAAGCTAATGTAAATAACTTGCAACGAGCCGTTTAAAGTAGATATGTTATGTATTCAATATTATTTATAATTGTTTGAGAGATTCTTGTGCTCTTGCGCGATTAGCACCCACCTTGATAAGTTTGCCAGCCTATTGTGCGATAAATCCAACAGCTGCAGCTTGGCTAGCCCATTTAAGAGATCCATCGGCAGTTTGGCCAAGCCGTTGCGGGATAGATCGAGTACGGTAAGATTGCCTTGATCGTGGAAAAGTTCACTGGGCAGTTCGGTTAGATCCGGATTTTTGTTTATGCCAATGAGATGTAGATTGTAGCTGCCGCGAAGCATTGTTGCATTCACATAGCTGGTGGCACGCGACAGGTGCAACTCCTCCAGCTGCGGCATGGAGATGAACAAGGGCGACAATCGCTGCTTGGATCGATTATCTGGGGAGCGGGCAAGCTGCAAAGTCAAATTACGCAGCTGTCGCAGCTCTTGCAGCAGGCCTGGTTGAAGGAGCAACCTGTAGGGATTCGATATCGAAAGGGTATGCAGGCTGTGCGCAATGCTGGAGAACAGACGCGATGGCAGATGATGCACAGACAGGCGCAGCTCCAATGTGGTCAGGTTATGGAATGCATGGAATATGGATTCACTTAGCACATGCTGATGGCTCTCGTACTTAAAATACTCCAGCATAGGCACCTCACTAAACAACCAGGTGCTCGCATTTTGGCTACCTGTATCTTCCAAGTTTATATCCAATACGTACGCATCTTCATCGGGGTTCAATTGGACGTCCGTCTGGATGCTTCGGTCGCGAAACTGTATGCTCAACACCTGCTCCACGCCCAAAGTATTCAAGAGCTCCCCGAAGAACGTCTCCGACCAATAATTATAGGCGTCAAACTCAAACTGGGCCACCTGGCTGATATTCAGGCGCGGCAGCCAATGTATGGCTCCACTGGCGTAATAGCTCATGGCTATATTATAGCCAGTGTCCGCGATCTGCAAGATCATGGCGTACTCGTCCCGGCAATAGATACGAACGAGATTCGCCTGCGGCTCGCATGTGCACCAAGTGTGCACATGACGGCAATAGTTCGATAGCGGTATGATCTGAGCATTCGTGCAGGCAATCGCAAAAATTACGATAAGATATCGGCAGTCGAGCATATTCTCTACATTCCACGCACACACACACCCACAGACACTTGTGAACCGCTGTTCACTAACATTTGTTCCGCACTTCGACGCGACTTTCAAAGGCGACGACGCCTCGACTCTGACTAAGCAGTCGACATTTTTTAGCTCATTTCTATATCAATTTTCGGTTTATCAGTCTGTAGAGTTTCGTCTTCACTATTAATACTCATATCTACGATATATGATAGTGAGTCTAAAAAACAACATAGAATAGAAGGCGTGATTTAAATGCGTCGTAGAGTTCAATCTTATAATTCAAGCTCATAAATTTGATGTATCTATTTATTTGGTCAAATATTTAGGTGAGTTTTCTTTTGGGTACTGTGAGTCATATTAGTGAAAACTGTCGTAAGAAATAAATCAGTAATTTATTATTTAAATCCAACTGCCAACAAGACTTAATATACAGAAAGTAATTAAATAACACAGGTCAAGAGTTCTAGTCTTTCCCTACGATTATAATTAATATAAAATATGATAAAAATATACTATCACAGATGGCTACTCTTATCTTTGAATATTTTAATATTTCACATGAGCAATCAGAATGGATCGTTATCAACTGCGTTCAACTTGAACTAATTAATCATTTCCAATTCCCAAGGGGTTTGTTATCAACAAAAATATCAAACATATAAGAGTACTCTAGTCAAGAGTGCCCGACAAGGAGGTACCTCGAACTCTGTGGAGATAAATACACACGCACATCCAAGCCAATGGGAAATCAGGATATAATGGTTTCGTTAAATGTATGAAACAGGCAGAAGGAGGCCTTAAGGTGTATAGATTCTTGATCAGCAGGACGCGTAGAGTCAATATAGTCATGTCCATCTGTCTGTTCATATGAATGCCGAGATCTCAGAAGATATAAGAGCTAGAAAACTGAAATTTGATATGTATACTCGTGTATACCATACGCAGTACGTGTTTATCATATTTTTTCGATAACTCATCCCATTTATTTTTGATCGATAATAATCGAAAATTTGACTTTGTTTTTAAGCCTATTTTTAATATTGTTAGACCTGGAGTCTTCAGATTTATGTGATTAATGCAAAAATTTTGCGATTTCATGATTTGGGATATATATATTCAAGCTATTTCCAAATTTTTTATTGAGCGTCGATAAATAAAATTCTAGCCAAAACACAAAAAATAAAAATAAACATATATAAAACAAGTAAAAAAGCTCTAGTCAAAACTGCTCGACTACGTGATCCTCTGAACCCTTTTAAAAAAAAGTTTGAAGTCTCTTGCTCTTATGTATATCTTCTGAGAGCGACGCGTTCATACATACGAACAGACGGACGGACGCACGGACGGACAGGGCCAAATCAACTCAGCTCGTCGCCTAGATCAAGAATATATGTATATACTTTATGGGGTCTGCCACGCCTTCTTCTGCCTGTTACATATTTTTAATCCTTCTATAAGAGGATCTATTCAACAAAAAAACAAAGATCTCATAATGTAGCACACCCTGCAGCTCAAGCACAGTCGCTGCTAACTGGGCAGTGTGCATATGTTTTTGTATCTGTGCATAAAAGAAGCGTAGAATGAGTGGAATATCAGCTCTTTATAAGATTCAGGGGATCTCCTACGAAAACATTAAATAAATGAGGTCTCTGTAATATTTAGTTTTAGGACACACCCATAAATGCAACAACAGCAAGAAACCCTGACAGCTGAGTGACCTCTAACTGGCCATTGCTATGAGAAAATGCAAAACGTGGGAAGAGGTGAGACGTGCGACACACATGTGCGAGTACTCAAAAGTTAAGCGCTCTAAGGCAAAGTCAATCACAGAAATAGCTGCAGCAGAGCGGCTGGCCTTCAACTCCTGCAAGGCCGTCGCACGCAGGACCCCGTGAAAAACTTTACCGAATTGTGGTGCCAGCCACGTACAAATTGCCATCCTTCTTTCAAGTTTTTCATAAAACATTTTCGAGATGACGGGCTGCAACTCAATTAATACTTTTGGGCCAACTCCCCAAGCGAAAATGATCTTTTGAATTGGTATTATGGGGAGTCGAGATGAAGACCTCAGCAGAGTTCTGCACACATGCTAGATATACCCTGTACAAAACAGAGCACGAGAATCATTTCCCAAGCAATTAGACAGGCGCTTCTTAGGCGACAAATAACGCAAAAGCCCTGTACTGCGCGCTATATTTATCTGTGTTTATTCCACTGTATGTGAGGGTTTAGCTTTTGCTGCTGTTTAATTATATAAGAGCAAGGGAAATAGTCTGTTCTTTTTTTTCCAATTTCTCAACTATTTGAACTATTTTAAATGTTTGCAGGGTCTCAAATAATTTATTGAACTAAAAGTAACGAAAGCAAACAAGTTTGTTGCTATCAAAAGCAATTGTTGCTCGACAGTAGAGTGTCCGTTGATTTCATGCCCCAAAAACCAACTTGCAAAGCTTACACACAACCGGCTTACACACGACGATGCTGCGTATACGCAACGTTGCAAATGCTGTGAACTTGGTCTTTGAGTTTTTGTAAACTGTTGAGGGTTTTATGTAGGTTCATTGATTTGATACCAAAAGTTGATTTTGTTTGTAAAGCTGACAGTTTTTATTTAATTTGATTTTCTGGAGAGTGCAATCAGAGCGCCAGAGAACGCAATACAGAAGGAGCAGAGTATGTGCAGAAAATACCCTATAAATAAATATAAAAAATATCTGCTATGTATCTCTGCTGCTCATAGAGTTGTGCAAATGGCTACAGACAATCCAGTAGTCGATAGCTGAATCTGTAGGGGATAGAACCGGGAGACTCTCCGAAAAGATATACAGACAGCCTGCAAACATTTTGTGTTTCAATCCTTGTTAATTATTGATTAGCTTAGGTGTGATTAACTTTGTTATCAATAGGTTAAAGAAATTCATTAATTGCGATCAGTTCAATTACTTTGTAGTTGTCTTGGGAAAGCTTGCTGATCTATAATCCTCATCTATGTGTATATATGTATGTATATATATCTTCAGAGTATTGGAGCTCGAAATATATGTTTATCTCGTATATGTTTATATGATTTCCCTTACACTTAACTACTGCTATGTGCAAAGTGCATTTGTTGCATTTGGCATTGGTGTTCTTGTTGATGCTGCTGCTGTTCTGTTTATTTATTCAATAAGCTTAGCTGTAGACATTGCTTTGTACATATTTTGATTTGATTCAATTTGCATTTCTTTTCCTTTATCATCTAGAACTAAACTAAGATGCATCAAATTCCAAAAACTTTAAAAGGATATCATTCTTAGTTGGGACAGCTGTTTGCTACCATTGCTGGCTTAAGCTGACATAATAATTGCATTAGCTGACAGTTGCTAGCTATTTCAGCCTCTTTCTGCTTGCCCCTTTTACTCTGACTTTGTAGCTTGCCACGTGCCAGGGCCAGACATAAATTAGCCAAGTAGTTAAATGAAGCCTGTACGTGGGTATATATATATATATATATATATATATATATATATATATATATATATATCTGTGTGTGGCAATTTAGTGCTGACATTTATGTGAAATGCCCATTTAAGTGGTTCAAGCCCAAACTGATTGATGTCGCCTTCAACCGCCACTCATTGCCACCCAGCAGACCATTCAACAGACATTTGCATAACGAAATCTGTGTGAGACAGTTTGTATAAATAGTGTAGAGATTCTGTTCATGAAAGAAACGAGGGTAGTTTATAAATTACTTCATATATATTAGATAGGTATTAACTAAAAGTAGAAAGAGTATTATATTATAAAGGCAAAAAAAAAAGAGTATTATATTACACAAACCAATTTCTGGATTTATTGTTTAATTTTGTTTCCTCTAGTCGAGACTGCTCCACTAAAAGATACCGTGAACCCTTCTAGGAACTGATATTTCAATATTTCTTCACTTCTTTTCTGCTTATACAAGAAACAACACATGCACTCACACACACGCACGCACACATAGGCATGTTTAATAACTTTTATTGTAGATGGCCTATATTCATAAAACATTTAGAACGTGATAACAATTATTTGTGTATATTTGCTAATACATTCTCTAGTGTTCGAAATACGTTTTTAGCAAATTAGAAGGATTGGAGGTAGATTTGGGTCCGGCAAAATACAACAAAAATCGAAATTCCATAAAATACACAATTATTTAAATTTTGGAGACTCTAGTTCTAAACATGTAAGAGATGTACGTTTATAAAAAAATTTTTAAAAAGTTTTTAATCGATAACATTAAAATAAAAATAGCATCGTTTTTTTTAAACAAATTTGATCTCTGCGTGCTATTCATGAACCTAAAACCAAAATTTCAAGACTCTAGCTTTTGAGATCCTCTGAACCTTTTCTTTCTTCCTTGTTAATTATTCGAACAGCATTAACCTATCATTCGGTCCATTCGGGTTTCTTTTGAACAATTTTTTTGTTGTACAAAGTCTTGAATACCATTTCGTCCCGCATTCCATTTTCCCAAATAATAGGTACACGCCGTGTGCCTATCTGTATATCCTCGCGCAGAGCTCTCATATATACAAACTGACAGAAATTCGCCTTTGGTGAAGCTCTGAAACTTCAGCAGCAAATTTAATATTTAATATTACCTGTTACTTGTTTCAATTTTGGTTTTCTTTGGTCGAAGTGAATAGAGAATATTTCACCATCATTTGAGCTAAAGATTTAAATTTTGAGATATTTAATCATACGATATTTCGGAGATCGTAAAGGCTCTGTGTCAATTTGGATAAGGATCACACCAATACACATATGTATATATAAATATATATAAATGTACTATAAGGGTGATATTATGACGTTGTGTTAGTTACTAAGTAATAATTGACTGTTGCAATAGCATTAGAAAGAAATTAACAGCTCGTACTGTCAGAGTGACAATTAAAGGATGCATTGTCACTAGGAGAGAGACAACTGTAGCTGTCGCTGTTGCTGAGTGAGAGCGAGACGACAACTTGTCCCCTTGGAACTGCTTGGTATAGAATAATAAATATGTGCTAGTATATGACTAAATTCGAATTGTATGTTTCTTAAGTATTCAATATTTAGCTGCATCCTTTAACATATTGACAATTAAAAAGATGCTTTTGCCGCTTTCAACAGCTACTACTGATGCTGCTGCTGCTGTTACCTCCTGCGTTGTTGTCAACTTTGGATGCTGATGTAAGAGACATTCGCAAGTGTTCAAATGCAACGGCGCATGAAGCGACAGCAACACAAAATAAGGAGAAAGCGACACCAACTGCGACAATGCTCTAACAAAAACTGTCAAGTACAGAAAAAACGACTCAGAGACACGCTGCAAAAAGGGAGGTAGCTCTCAAACTCTTAACACAGCAAATAGAAAAAATAAATAAAATATATATACATGTTATTTATATTATCTTATTTAAATTTATTGTAGATACACAATATATAAAACTATACCCTACGCACTATACCTACGCATCATGTGCTTTAGTTCATTATACCCCACGCGTGTCTGGCATACAGGGTATGCATGCAGCAAAATGAGAAAAAGCGATTTTCTTAGCTGCAAAGTTTCATGTAGAGCTCGCGCACAGCTTGTATCTGTATATGACATCCTTCTATAGACTGAAAAATATATGTGCATATTATATACATACATATACGTGATATATATATATTTATATATATATTCCTGAAGGCTGTTGGCCTGGTTAGGGACTAAGCAGCTGGCAAACTAAGCAGCCGAGCAACTCAAGCACTTTAAATTTTTTTTTTTTTTTTCAGAGCTGGGCAAAAGTTTTAGCAACTGCTGGCTGTTGTCCATGCCATGGATACAAAGGATCAACTTTTGACTTGAAATTCGGGGAGATGTAAGATATTAATATTATTAAGCATTAAGCACACAACTACTCAGCTAGTGAAGCTCATGGAAAAACAAAGCTGCCCAAGCATAATGGGATATAAAATGAAGATTAGTAAACAAATTGTATAAATACACATATATATGTATACATATGTACAAACAAAATATTGTAGAAACTTATAAATGCAACATCCAAAGTCAGCAGTGCTCGACCAACAGATACTTTGATTTTCGGCCAACCTGTGTATTTAGACATACAACATAACTTGTATAGCTGCAGACAAACACAACAGGCGTGAATTGCACAAGAGCTTTACACTCATGTATTAGCTGAAGTTTGATAACGAATTCATTGCAAAGGTTAATGTTTCCCAGTTTGAAACAAACTTAATCAGCGCGTAAAATAGGGGTAAACAATTTCAAGATCGAAGCGTTCATACCTACGGACAGACTGACAGGCTGAAAAACGAACAATGTTGCTGTCAATCCTAATATATATTATAAAATATAATATAATATCCGGTTTGTCTTCGCATGTTTTTAAGACCTTTCTCATTAAAAACTGTTGCTTAAATCAATCAAATTTAGAAAATATGGTAGTTTCTATAGTAATACAGTGCTTTACTTTCAACTGCAGACGACAATCAATATATGCAACCCACTGTGCAACCGTTGTAAAGTCACGAATCTACAAACAGTTGGCCAAAACAACTGCAGCGAATAAATTATGCACCATTGGCCAAGAGTAAAGCATACACTCACGCACACATATGCAAACTACCTCGAACTATGTGTGTGTTCAGCTTTCAGTCATCTCTTGCCACTTTTATTTGCATAAGCAGCAAAGTTGCACTGAAAATTGTTGCGCTCGCTCGTTGTCTGCATTTATCGTGGGGCAAGTTAGTGATGTGCCTCGTTCGCAACATACTCCTCTTGAAATACGAGAGGAAAAAAGAAATATGCAAATGCTGCAACTTGGCCGTAACAGTCCCAGCATAGAGCACAGGTGCTGGTATAGACTCAACTCTTATAATATAGCGTAAATATTTTCAAAATTACGTCGTTACATTCAAAGTTAGTTGAATTGAGCGGTTTATTAAGGTGAGTTGCTAAACTTATTGGGTAGTCAATTAGTCGTATCGCTTAAAATGGATTTCTCCATGAGTGATGGATTGTCCATCAAAAGCGACTATCCAATTGTCTTAATGGTAAGTATCGTTGATGAACTTCTAAGTTATAATAATCACTTAACATAGTTAACAAATTGAAAATATACGCTAAAAATTAATGTTACCCGAATATAATATTTTATTAAATTATATAAGTATAATTACTTCAGTTCTAATAGAGCAGATACCAAGACTAATTTTTGCAATATTTAATATATTTTACGATTTTGAATAAAGTTATCAATTAATCCCATATATTGTTTATATTCGATTTAAATAGAGATCTAAGCTAAAATAAACAATTCATGTTTATCAATTAGGTTAAGCTAATGATATATAAGAAAGAATACTTATGAGTGTATGAATATTTTTGACAATAAATTATTTGAAACACTAAAAATGTTTACTGCTTTCTTGATTATAAAACTTGGCCACAAATTGTTTTATCTATGATTTCTCTTGCTGATGACCGAATTCCGCAAATATGCAAATGGTGCACCACAGTTTTCCGTCTTGCATGCAGTCGAGTGTAAGACAAACATATAATAAATTATAAGAGCCCACACTCATGGGAGCATACACACCCACACATACCCCCCCCCCCCCCCCCCACACACACACACATACACTGAGAGAGGGACACAAAACCACAATGTTGTTATTATTGCTAGTGAAACTTAATGAGATGTGAAAAAGGTGCTGCGCGAGCAATTCGTAATGCAGAAAGTTTTACAGTTGTAATTTTTTTTTTTGCATTTTAATGCAGCGAACTGTAAAATTGTACAATTTGTGAGAATTTAGCTTTCCCCTCATCATACTTTCCTAATTACACTCAATTTCACGGCAATAAAAAAGGTCAAAAAAGCATTCAATTAGCTTGTAAAGGTCTATCCTTTGAACACTGTATGGACTCGCAATTCTTTCATTTAAACTCTATAGTACATGCTTACAATTTGTAGCTGAGACATAATATCTGCTGTCCTCGTTTACCTTTGAATGCTAGTTCCTATGGGAAAAGGATAAATCGGAAAAATCGAAACCTTTCATTGTTTTAGATCTCGCGAATATTTATAGAGCTCATCAACTGAGATCAGAGTATTACGCAGCCGACAATTGTCTTATGAAAATACCAAGTACTTTTTGTTATTTTACATTTTAGCGCTGGTTTAAGCTCGCTCGCCAGCCTAATTAAGAACTTTTGAAACGAGATAGTAAAATTGAGAAAAAGTTAATGTCTACATGCTTGTGTGTGTGTGTGTGTGTGTGTGTGTGTGTGTGTGTGTGTGTGTGTATGATACTTGATTATATAAGAGCAGCTGGGCCCAGCGTCATAACATCGTCAACTCATAACAGGAAGCAGCAGGAAGCTGCTTGAACTATATGGCAGCAGACGGAAGAAGAGGAAGCTGCAACGCTCGATTATGTCATTCGACCTAACCACCCAACCGACCCAGCTGACTCTGCGTTCCGCAACCTGGGACAGTGGCAGCTCGACAGCGGGCTGATATTTGTTATATAGCCATAATGCATGTCATATCAGCAGCATCAACCAACACAACAACAACTTGTCACACACTCAACATTTATGTTTGTCGTGCCTAAAAGCCAGTTCTCTAAATGAATACAGTGTCAATGAATAAATTTCATCTGCATATACACCATCAGGTTACAAAATAAATAGAATTACGAATTCTGTAATTACAAAATCAAATTTATAAAATTTTCATAGGCTGAACCTTTAGTGTTAAGTCTTTGTACAGGTTTAATCGATTATTAAAGATCCATCATAATAATATTAGCGTCGAAGAAGACGAGACTTGATAGGGTCCTAACCAATAGAATGCTAGTGCGAAAACCTTGAAGACCGAAACTCCTTGCAAATAGAGAGAAGAAAAGCCCGTTCAATGACACCCAGACCAATTTTCTGCGATTGTCTCTCGCTATTACTTTCATCCAACTCACATTTCTAGGAAAATATATTCTTCCAGAATGGCTATCGAAACACTGGATATATGACATCAACTCTGGCCAATGCGTCATCACATGATGAGAGGTTTTCAGTAGGCAGATTCTCATTCACCCTTTTGATCACTTGTTCAAGCATGAACATGCCATATAAATAAATATATTCGATAACCTGCGTGTTATCTGACGCAAGTCATCCCTTAGTTGCAGCGACCAACGCAGCGGCTCACAAAAATGTAACGTGGGCCTAGACAACGGCTCAACGATCTAAAGAAGGACTGTGCACTTGTGTGCATGGAAAATGTACCCTTCCAGTGACTGGAAGTGTTTTAAGATTCTCATGTTAGGTATATAAGAACTAAGATTTTAAGCAATAAAGAGTTCAGTTCAGTTTCGATCTTGAATTCGTCAAATGTGGAGTTTGTTTTTAATAACGCTCTAACAACATTTCAGGTTGAAATGTCTTCAGCTGCCTCAATTCCCACGAAAGCGTACACGATAATCTTAAATGATTTTTTATACCCTGAACCCACTGAAGATGGGAAATCAGAGTATAATGTTTTTTTTTTGAAAATGTATGTAACAGGCAGAAGGAGTCATGGCAGACCCCATAAAGTATATATATTCTTGATCAGGATGACAAGCTGAGTTGATCTAGCCATGTCCGTCCGTCCGTCCGTCCGTCCGTATGAACGCAGAGATCTCCTAAACTACAAGTGCTAGAGACTGGATATTTTACATGTATACTCGTGTTTACCATACGCAGTATGAGTTTATCATATTTTTGCGATAACTCATTCCATTTCATTTTTATCGATAATTATCGAAAATCTGTCTTTGTTTTTAAGCCTAATTTGAATACTGATAGACCTAGAGATTTCAGATTTACTGTGTAGATTTATGTGATAAAAACAAAGATTTTGTTATTTGCAGATTTTAGATACCACGCCCCCTTCGCCCTAAATTTGAAAAAAAAAAACGTATATCAAGTACTAGAAACTTGTGCTTCGGCATATATACACATTTGAATGTTATTATCACGTTCTAAAAGTTTGATGAAGATAGTCCCACTGCAAAAAGATTTATTCAACAAATAAATTCTCATAATATAGCCCACATGGCAGCCCAAGCGCAGTAACTGGTAACTGCGCAGTTAGTATATGTGCATGAAAGAAGTGTAAAATGATTGGAATATCAGTACTTTGCAGGGTTCAGGGTATCTCCTAGTCGAGCAGTCTCGACTAGAGCCATCTTACTTGTTCTATTCAATACTACTTTAATCTAAGCCATAAGTATTATTAAGTTTTAGCTTACTCTGACAACGACAATTTCACTCAATTAGCAACCAAATTTGAGTTGCAGTATCCTTGATCTACTGCAGTACGCAGTTTGAGCTACAATTACTTTTGTTTTTAGCATGGGCAGTGATTTGTGCCGACAAATTATGCACATTTGTTTTTACAAGCTCCAAAAACGATAGCAAAGGATGCGGATGTATGTGGATGCGGATGCGGAAGCGATGCCCAGCAAGCAAACAAAATAAACTCAAATTGCGTGACAGGATGTTTCTGCGCACGTATGTGTAAGTAAGTGTGTGTTGTGTGCGTTGTGTGTGCCAGTTGCCGTAAGTGCGGTACTTTACTTACCACACGACATATCGCTTATTTATGCAAGTGCATTTTTATTTAAATTTAATTGGCATTTGCTTCTCCCTGTCTCTTATTTATTGCCCATCAATAATTGAGATGATGTCAGTTTTTGTTTTCATTGGCGATTTATTTCTGCATTTTTATGTCTTGGCAGCCATAATACCATGCCACCAATTTTAAAATTATGAATCAGCTGACAAACATTTTCAAAGTACGTAAAAAGTTTTTCTCTTTCAATGCGGTCGCTTCGTATTCCCAGCGAAAGTATTAAAAAACAAGTTAGAAGCTCTAGTCGAGACTGCTCGATTACGAGATCCCCTGAACCCTTCGAGAAACTGATATTTAAATTCCAGTAATTCTTCGCTTCTTTTCTGCTTATACAAGAAACAAAACATGCACATATACGCACGCACGTATAAGCAGGCATGGGCTGCAGTGTGGGCTTACTATGGGAACTTAATTGTTAAATAACTTTTCTTTAAGATGTAGGAGACATCATTTGGGAACAAACTCGAAATGCGCGTGAAATATACGGAAGAATATATATACTTTATGCGGTCTGCCACGCCTCCTTCTGCTTATTAAAGACATTTTGACAAATACATTATGCCCTGATTTCCGATTTTCAATTGGTTCAGGTTATAATTAAACAAGTAAGAAAGCTCTAGTCGAGACTGCTCGACTACGAGATCCCCTGAACCCTTCCAGGAACTGAGATTTCAATAATTCGTCGCTTCATTTCTACTTACACATGCACACACACATACACACGTACGCACGCACGTATAAGCAGGCATGTGTCGCAGTGTGGCCTTACTATGGGAACTTTTTTGCTGAATAACTTTTTTTGTAGACGAACAATCTTCATAAAACATTTAGACAGTGATAATAACATTAAAAGTGTGTATCTGCCAAAGCACAAGTCTCTAGTACTTAAAATACGGGTTTTGCAGACATGTAGGGAAGGGGGTGTTTTGGGTGGGTTGGGGGAAATATATAACAAAAATTGAAAATTTATAAAATACATATGAATCTACGTTTAAATTTGAAGACTCTAGCTCTAAAGATGTGGGAGATAATTTTTTAATAGCTGATTTTCGATAAGGTTTTTTATCGATAACAAAAAAACGGGAGCAGTTATCGATTTCTGGAAATAAACTTGATCTGCGCGTGCAATACACGAACCTACAGTTGCAAATTTCAGTCTCTAGCTCTTATATCTTCTGAGATCGACGCGTTCAAACATACGGACAAACACACAGCCAGACAGACGGACAGGGCTTAATCGACTTAAATCGTCGCCCTGATCAAGAATATATATAATTTATGGGGTCTGCTACGCCTCCTTCTGCCTGTTACATACTTTTAACAAAACCATTATACTCTCATTTCCCATTTTCAATGGGTTCAGGGTATACAAATAAAATGCAAGGGGAAATTGGAAAACAATTAAATGTGATATTTAAATGTGATGAAGCCTAACTAACGTTCCAACTCAAGCAGAGAAATATTTAAGTTGGAATTTAACATAGATTGAAACTCTGCAGTCTTTATAAACCATGCCTGGGTATCGATTTTTGTTAAGCGAAATAGATGGTTAAGAGAACCGCTTCCACGTCTGTATCTCTTAATTCGAGCAGCAACACAAATGGATATCAAAACCGAAACTTTTTAGCTAATGCGCTGTCAAACACGCATGCCACGCCCATTACTCGGGCTAGCATATAACATTTGGTAATTGAGGCTGGCGCAGGTCTCGGTGTCGTGATAAATTCAAATGCCGCTGCGTTGCATTTTCAGTTGCTGCGTCAATTGCATTGCATGACTCGACAGCCGTGCCACAATGGCCCGTCAGGGCTGCCACCCAGCCCAACAGCCGCCATCTGGCCACACACACGAGCCAGCGCCCTCGCATAGACGGTCCCGAAGACGGCCGAACGTGTCCTTGAGCGCACTTTTCTGCCACTTGCCTTCTATTTGTAATTTTAACGAGCTTCCCGCCTTTCTTTTTTCCTTGCATTCCATACCCATTGCAAATGGGAAGGTATAGGGGTTTGGTGTATGAATATGTCGGGATCAAAAGAAAGTGCTCGTGAGCTGAGTTTTTATTAGCAAATCTAAATAGAACACGTAAATTCACTCTATTTTTCACATATTGATAAATATCGATCTCTAATTACATGGCGTATTATTTGTTATATATGTAAGTTGTTCAGCCAGCAAGTTTCAAATCATTGGATTCATTTATCTTAGTCATGAAATCGAGATAAATCAATTTTAAAGTAGATAAGCTCACGCCTACAGCATGAACTAATATTTTATTGTTAGGCAAAGAGTTGCCAAAAGTTCTATACTTAAATCAAGAAGTTTGCAATTCCAAGAAGTTTGCAATTGAGGTTAACTTGTAAGAAATGGATCTAATCAAATTTTAAATGTAAAATTTTTTTCAAGTCATATTTCATGTTAAGGCTAACTCCTAAGCAGGGTATGTCAAAATCGGGGCCCAAGACTCAAGCACGCCAACTTGTTGTTGGTTTTTTTTTTTTTTGCTGCTGCTGTTTTGCTTACTGTTTGCAAAGCCCAACGAGTGGCAAGCACTTGTGCAACATTTTGCTGCACAAACTCAAAGGCCCGGATCGCACTGTAGCTGTTGCCATTTTTTCTTTTCTTTTCGACTTGCAAGTTTTTGCGTTGCGCGTCTCAAAAGAAAATGAATTTCCTTCGGCATTTCCTTGTCTTACTGTGCATTTCAGAAGATTTGATAGGAAGCCACTTGCATATTTTTTCAGCATGTGCAACAATTTCCGACGGAAGCGCACAAAACTTTCGCAGGTATTTAAGTAGCTCTGTGGCCCCTTCTGGGCAACTTCTTCTGCGTCTCACAATTATTTAAGTCGCAGCTACTTTGGCAATTTCAAGTTGCCGCCACAGTTCTCGATGTGGGTCCTTCCGCTTCTGATGCAAGCCATATGCAACTAGAATGTAAACAAGAAACAGAGCTGAAGAAGAAACAGCAAGCTAATGTAATAATATTTCCACAATAGATATTCACTTAACTAAATAGAGTTACTTATTTTTGACATTATGAAATGCTAAATGGTCGAATAACGAATGAAAACTGCAAAAGGAAAACAACAAATACCTCACCCACAACTAGATTTCCACATATATGTATATATGTATATATATGACATTAACATATTTCCATATGTGGTCGTGTGTGGCATACGACTGTCGTGAATGACATGAAATACGATTTCGTATTTGCCTTACACCAATTTGCTTTTAGTAGCAACGACTCCTTCGACGAGCCTATTCAAATTATGTAAGCATTCCACTTGACTAATTTATGATGACAATCCTTAGTGTTGCAAATAGTTTCTTCCACGTTACAACGTTTCCCAGTTTAATCAAAGGCCAGCATTTCAGGTGAAACAAATGCGAGAAATGGAAAAGTGATATTACTAAAAGTCACTTGACCGCCCCGCAAAGCCACAAAAGGGACTACTAAATAATGGTGTTGAACTACCGAGATTTTTCGAATAGCTTTAAAGTTAAAACACAATTTTATTAACAATATATATTTAGTATATTATTATTTGTTGTTATTGATTGTACAGAGATTGTTGCTAGACGCGCGCAAGCGACGTTGGTTGTCGTGCTGTCCGCTACTATGTATGTAATAGTCAATCTAATTAACTTTGCTCTAAGCGAGAGTTAGTTATATACTTAGTTTCGATTTAAACGTGCCGACTGATCAAAGCTGAGCCGTTGCATGGGAGAAGGAATGAACGTTAAAAGAAGAGAGTAATCTCTTTACAAAATTCACTTAAATGTACGAACTGCCGCTCTGCAATACAATAGTAACTTATAAGCGCTGTTTGCTGCGCCCAACAAATGGTTTACTTAATTAACTGTTACTCTGACTTTTATAACTTACAGAATTCAAATAAACTATTTCTGAACTATTTTTATAAATTTGATAGTCAATAATAACGTATACATGAATATTCGACAAAAACATAGATTTATTGTAATCTTTTTCTTTGCTTTTATATTATTTTCAGATGTCACTAATGCGATTTAATTTCTAATCGTTTTTGGAAATGGTCGCGGTTGGCCGCTGGATATTTAAAAAAGCTTAAGCTAAGTCTAATATCAATTATGTAAGCAAAATTAATATTATAATATATAAAAGTCGATAAAACAGCAAAAAAAACTAAAAGGCACTCTCTAATTGCGATTTAGCCTTACGATTCCTTATGAAGTGGTATTAAAGCTGCAAATTGATGTGCTATGAAGAGCACATAAACTTTAAGTGATCATCATAATTTGAGGTACATGACAATCACATAATTCAGATAGCTCAGCCCACAGGCAGCATTTATTGATCATTGTCAATAAACTTCAAAATGAATTTACCTTAATATATATCAGTTTCTATCCCAATTGTCAAATATGTCAGACAAATTTACGATAAATTTAAGCAAAATGGATACTATTATTTTACTTTCTTTGACCAATGTTGCTTCCAAAACGCATATTGCAAATATTGTTTTAAAAATTTTAAGTGAAAATTATCTATGGTACATAGGCTTATTGCGAAAAGACACCATACAATATAATGGAGCGTTTCAAACTACCCATTTGGCAAATCAGATGCACTAGAGGTGAATACCAATTTAAGTGCATATGCTCCGAAAAACTTGTTCATGCTAACATTGCATTACTTTCGACCATGCTCACCTGGCTAGCCTGTGTCTTGCCAATACGCATTGTTATCGCGACAATGGGCTTCTTCGGACTAGTCTGTGCCTTCACGAATCGTGTCTCAATTTCACATTTCATCCTTGAAGTGGTTGCGCATAAAAATCGAACGGAGCCGATTGATATCAAAAGTAGCGGCGTATGTCCACCGGAACTCGGTGTGAGCGCGGAAAGAATGAATGTGTGTTGAGTGAATATGATTACCATTCAGTAAATATTATATAATTCAAGTGCGCCACGATCATAGCAAAGAAGTAATCACGAATGGTCTGAAAGACTGCAGGGCTTTATTTTGGGCTGCTTTTATATCGGATACTTTATCGTCCATATCCCCGGTGGCATGTTGGCCGACAGATTCGGAGCCAAATGGGTCTTGGGCATCTCAATGCTGCTCTCTGCCCTGTGCACTATATTTACTCCACTTATAATCGAAGTTTTCCATGAAAAAGGCCTGATAGCTGTGCGTATTTTAATGGGAATCGCACAAGGGTCGATTTTTCCGGCTCTTACCGTACTACTCTCCCATTGGGTGCCCCCAAAGGAGCGCTCAACATTGGGCGCCTTCTGTTACAGTGGAGTCAGCGCCGGTACCGTGGTAAGCAACCTTGGCTCTGGTTTCATGATTCACTACCTTCCCTGGGGAATGTGTCTCATAGTATTTGGTACAGCAACTATGTTCTGGATGATTGCATTTGTTAGTATTTGTATATGAGTAGCTAGTCCAATTCCCACCTTAATGGTGTCTAATATAGGTCTTAATATGCGCCAGCACACCTAACGAGCATCTATTCATCAGACCAGGAGAAAAGGCTTATCTTAAGAAACATATACCAATACAGACAGATAGCCTGTACACACCCTGGAAGAGAATATTGTTAAGCAAGGCATTGATTGCATTATCCATCTCCCAAATGGGTCACGACTGGGGCTTCTTCGCGATTGTCAGCTACCTGCCTAAATATATGTCCGATGTCCTTCAATTTTCTATGCTCTCCAATGGCATAATGACCTCCGTGCCTTTCATTGCGTTGTGGCTTAGCTCGCTGCTTTGTGGCTTTCTGGCCGATTGGCTAATACGCACCAGAAGAATGTCGGTCAATGCGGAACGAAAAGTATTCACATTCATTAGTGAGTTCAACGTATTTGGTTTCACAGGACTGAGCCTTTTATTGGTCCGAACACTTATAAATTTATGCACTCAGGCGCCTTTCTACCAGGAGTGCTTATGGTTATAGCCTCGTATGTCGAATGCAATAAGAGTTTGGCTGTCACATTCTTTACACTTTCCCTGTTTATGATGGGTCCGTTCTATGCAGGCCAAAAACTAACTCCCATGGACATGTCACCCACTTATTCGGGAACTATTATGGCCATCTGTAATGGACTGGGCTCAGTTGTCGGATTGGCATGTCCCTCCATTATTGGTATGATGACAACTGACGTAAGTTGAATTGATCGATCAGTACACTATCAATATATATATATATTTAGATCTAATACCTATCAATATCTCAATGCAGACTACAATGGGGCAATGGCGTTCCGTTTTTTGGCTAACTTTTGGTATATTGGTTTTTTCCGCCATCGTATTTGCGGTGTGGGGCACGGCAGATCTCCAGGCCTACGATCCCAGGTCCCAAAGGCAAAGGAGGCGTAAGAAGTCGCATATACCATTGGACACGTTTACATAATACCTGACTTTTTACTTGTGGACTCAATGTTTAACGTCTTTTATCGACTTTGCAAGCTACTTATGATTATATATTTGTATACTTATATGTGATATGATGTAACTATTTTCTACGCCCTTTTTACGACTATAATAATTTAACTTTCGGATGCCTTTTCATTCTCGTTTGTCATTCATTTGTGTTATTAAGATACGTTTAAATTGTCATCGATTTGCAGTTGGCTTTCTCTTTTAATGTTTCGCGTAAACATAAAGATGACACGATAAGTCCCACAAATCGATATAAGGCAGGTGTGCGTGTGTGAGTGGGTGGTAGGTAAGCGTGACCAGTCTAGCTGGGCGGCTCAAAATTACTTAATTAACGCATTGAATCCGGCATAACTTCAACGACACGTCGCAATGGAATTCAGACTGCCGCCTTAAAGTGCATTCCAATAATGGATAAATTATTCTCAGTCCCATGACAATATATATATATATTATATAATACATATATATTTGTTTCATCGGCTTCTACGAATCTATATCAAATAGTAGTTGCCGAATGGAGTATAAATTTATATCCCGAACCCATTTAAAATGGGAAATCAATCTAGCCATGTCTGTCCGTCCGTCCATCCGTATGAATGCATATATCTCCCAAACTACAAATGCTACAGACTTGAAATTTTACATGTATACTCGTGTATACCATACGCAGTACGAGTTTATCAAAACTAATCCCATTTTATTTTTATCTACAATAATCAATAATTTGATTTCGTTTTTAAGTCATTTAAATTTTGTTAGACCTTCAGATTTACTGATGCTAGTATAGATGGATTGCTTTGACGAATTGAGTCGAGGAGAGGAGATGTCTGCTTTTCCACATTTTTGGGTTTTCTTCAATTTGTATACCCTGAACCCATTGAAATCAGGGTATAATGGTTTTGTTAAAAGTATGTAACAGGCAGAAGAAGGCGTGGCAGATATTCTTGATCAGGGCGACGAGCTGAGTCGATTTAGCTCTGTCCGTCTGTCTGTCTGTCTGTCCGTCTGTCCGTATGTATGAAAGCGTCGATCTCAGAAGATATAAGAGCTAGAGACTTGAAATTTTTTTTCGTAGGCTCGGATATAGAGCGCGCATGTCAAGTTTGTTTCTAAAAATCGATACTACTCTCGTTATTTTGTTATCGATTAAAAACCTTATCGAAAGCCAGTTAAAAAATTATATTTCCCACATCTTTAGAGCTTATTTTTAAGAATTTGAATTTTTCTTATATTTAACCCCTCGCCCTTCAAAATACCCCTTTACCTACAAGTTTGCAAAAACTGTATTTTAAGTACTAGAGACTTGTGCGTTGACACATACACACATTTGAATGTTATAATCCCGGTCTAAAAGTTTTATCAAGATTGTCCGTCTACAAAAAAATTATTAAACAAATAAGTTCCCACAGTAAGCCCACACAGCAGCCCATGCCTGTTTATACGTACGTGCGTGCGTCTGTGTGTGTGTGCATGTGTAAGTAGAAGTGAAGCGACGAATTATTAAAATATTAGTTCCTGGAAGGGTTCAGTGGATCTCGTAGTCGAGCAGTCTCGACTAGAGCTTTCTTACTTGTTATATTTACAGTTGTTTTAATTTAAAGAGAACTCGTAATTTTTTATTTTTATACCCTGCAAGAGGAAGAGGGAGGCGTGGCAGACCACAATAAGTCTTTATGTAGATTATTAATTAGGACAACGAGATGGGTTTATCTTTCCATATCCGTCTATCAGTCTGCCCAACTGCTCGTCTCCCCAACTGAGACTGACTTACAATATTTCCTTCAGTTTAACCTATAGGTCCGTGGTGTGGTTTACTTTGTCAGGTAAAGGATGAGCATATAATCACGTTATGGTCTACACTGATTGGTGGAGCATCGCATAATCAATGCAAGATTTTGCATTCTCGGCTGATAAAATCTTATCGTATCAGCTTAGAGAATTCACTTGCGAATAAATATTGTGATGATTTAGATGGGAATAAAATTGTAATAGGAACAGTACGTTTATGTAATATGTCACAATATATGTACATATACATATTCCTTCAAACAAAATTAGCAGTAAGTTCAAAATTTCTTCAAAGTTTTTTTTATTAATAAATGATTTATATGAAAAACACTTAAATGGAAAAGGAAGATAAAAGACCAGAATGGGGACGCAAGTGCGGCGAGGGTAAGAGCAAATATATTTGATACAAAATCTATTATAATTATTTCGTCATATGATCAGGCTGCTTAGTCCCGCAACGCGTTGCTGTAGCATTGATGGGATTCTTAGCGCTGATGTTCGCGTATACGAATCGTGTCTCATTATCCCACGTAATCGTCGAGCTGGTTGTACCTAAACATCGATCTGAGAATGATACAAGTGGAGTTTGTCCGGCTCAAAAATCATCTCAATCCAAGACAGAGGATGTAAGTGGACGAAAGCTGAGATTATTTATTCTTTTCTTTTTATACTGAGAAATACTTCGTTCCGTGACGATAGTACTCAAAAAGATACACCTGGTCTGAGGAACTACAAGGGTTTATTTTAGGTAGTTTCTATATCGGGTACATAATAACCCATCTGCCCGGTGGCATACTGGCTGACAGATTCGGAGCGAAATGGGTATTAGGCATGTGCATGCTAATATCCGCCATTTGCACTTGTCTGACGCCAGTGGCAGTTATCTATGGCCACCAATGGGGCTTGGTTGCAGTGCGTATTCTAATGGGACTCGCACAAGGACCCCTCTTTCCAGCTATGACCACATTGCTCTCCCATTGGGTACCCAAAAAAGAACGTGGCACATTGGGCACTATCTGCTACAGCGGAGTGACCGCCGGAACGGTCGCTAGCAACCTTGGCTCTGGCTTCATGCTGCATTATATGCCATGGCCTGCATGCCTTTATGTTTTTGGTTCAGGAACAATGCTTTGGGTAATACTTTTCGTAAGTATCCTCTTTAGCATATATGTACTACTGAGATAAATGGACAGCCTCATGATATATCATACTCGTATGCTCACAGCTCATAATATGCTACAGCAGTCCCTCCACACATCCATGGATCCGAACGAAGGAGAAGAATTATCTAGAGGAATTAATACCAATGAAAACAGAAAGGCCGCCGATACCCTGGAAAAAATTGTTACTTAACAAGGCATTGGGTGCAGCGATTGCAGCTCAGATAGGACACGATTGGGGCTACTATGTTATGATAACCTGCCTACCCAAGTTTATGGCCGATGTGCTTGGTGTGTCCATACGTGCCAATGGCGTCATGACCTCTCTCCCTTTCATTGCGATGTTTATTAGCTCTATTAGTTGTGGCGTTTTAACTGATTGGCTAATACGCACAGGGAGAATGTCTATTAACTTAGAACGAAAATTATTTAACTTTATTGGTGAGTGATTCAGTGCAGGGAAAATTGTTTTCTTTATAAGTATATTAGAGTGTCATTTAAAATGTATTTATATGTGAGCTATTATTATTAATTTGCAGCATCAATAGTAGATTAGTTCTCGCCCTATCCGTCCGTCGGTCCGTTCGTATTTTTTAACATTCTCGTCACCTATGAAAAAAAGGGATTTGAACTTGATGAAATTTTTAATTGAGTTTCTTGCATTTTTCATGACAGCTCACAATGTTTTAGAGCATTTTTATACCCCGAACCCCTTGAAAATGGGAAATCATGGGTATAATGCTTTTGTTAAAAGTATGTAACAGGCAGAAGGAAGCGTGGCAAACCCCATAAGGTATATATATTCTTGATCAGGGCGACGAGCTGAGTCGATTTAGCCCTGTCCGTCTGTCTGTCTGTTCGTCTGTCCGTTTTTCCGTATGTTTGAACGCGTCGATCTCAAAAGATATAAGAGCTAGAGACTTCAAATTTGAAATGGTAGGCCGTGTATTGCACGCGCAGATCAAGTTTTTTTTCCAAAAATTGATAACTGCTCCCGTTTTTTTGTAATCGATAAAAACCTTTTCGAAAACCATTAAAAAATTATCTTTCCTACATCTTTAGAGCTAAAGACTCCAAAATTAAAATGTAGATTGTATTTTTAAGAATTTCGGGTTTTGTCCTATTCAACCCCCACCCCCAAAATCCACCCCTTCCCTACAAATTTACAAGAAGCGTATTTTAAATACTGGAGACTTGTGCTTTGGTGCATATACACATTTTAATGGTATAATCACGGTCTGAACGTTTTATCATTGTTTGTCCTTCTACAAACAAAATTATTAAACAATTAATTTGCCATAGTAAGCTCACACTGCAGCCCATGCCAGCTTATACGTCGTGCGTATGTGTGTACGCATGTTTCACTTATTTAAGCATAAAGAAGCTAAGAATTATCATTTTGTCTAAGGGTTCAGAGGATCTCGTAGCTGAGCAGTCTCGACTAGAGTTTTCTTACTTGTTTCATTTTCTTAACCTAGGTGCCATTGGACCAGGAGGCTTGACAGTTGCTGCATCATACGCCGGTTGTAACACATATGTAGTTGTAGCAATTTTTGTTTTGGCTATGTTTACAATGGGTGCATACTATGTCGGTCAAAAGCTATCGCCAATGGATATGTCACCTACTTTTTCGGGCACTCTTACTGCCATCTGTAATGGACTTGGCTCATTGGCTGGTTTAGCAGCACCGCCTATTGTCGGATTAATGACACCCCATGTAAGTTAATGTAATAGAAATTCATTTTATTTTTCAATCATTCATTTTAAATTACAGACAACACTGGCTCAATGGCATGGAGTATTCTGGCTGGGCTTTGCTATATTGGTTTTGTCAGCAATCATATTTTGGATTTGGGGCTCAGCCGAAGTACAGGCTTACGACCCGAATGCTCCAGCGAAACAAGCCTAACTAAAACCAAAAAATGGCGGCACTTCCTAAATAAACTACACCAGAGTTTGAAAGAAATAACTGGTGTGTACCTATTTGTATGTGCGTATTTGAGATTGCGCCTATTCTTATTTCCAAAGAAAAGACAGTATTAATCGGTTCTGTTATTAACCGTATGTTTAATGGCAGAGCTTTGATATAAGATATATGTATACCGGAAGTGAATTGGTCTAGAACGTGAATTATAAATCTAGCTTGTTTAAGTCAAGGGATAGCTCGTCAAAAAATGTATAAATATACTAATTATTACATTATTTTTATTACTAATAACAAAATAAATGGAATGAATCAAATATATAAATATAAATATTTATACATAAAAATAAATAATTAATCAATTTTATATTGAAATGAGCTCATTTCGACAATTGTTTGGATTCTAGGTGTAAAGCTGTAGAAGATGCCTTTTCGCCAGATTTGTCACAACTCAAATTTAGTTAATCTGCATTACATAGGCATAGATATAAATTGGGTAGGACTACTGCTAGACTCACTCCTAGAGCCTATCAATTTGGAATATAGACTATAGACTGGCCATAGGAGTTACAATTCGGTAAAATCGATATTTTCTAAGCTAGGAAATTGGATAATAATTCGATGATTGAATTACTGAAGTACCTCCAGTACTAATTTACAAAAATTAAAAGTATATGCCCCTGGGGGCTACTGACTACAACATTTTTACTTGATTGGCGGTAGTCTGTATGAACAGAGCTTCAATATCGGCCAAATGATAAACATAATACTAACAGATGGACCGATATGCAATATATGTACATTTTTCACGCCTCACAGATTGTAGAAGCCGTGTTTCGGTATGAATTAAACTTTTTTCATTTCAGTTCTCTTACCAGATGCCTTTTGAAATGAGGTAACGTTCCCAAACTCAAAAAGTCGAAAAAAAATTAAACGAAATATAAACTCGAAAATCTAGAAAATTATGATTTTGGATTTATTTTTGTGTGCCCCGCGAGGCCCATAAAACAATTACCCCAACATGTTTAAAATCGTGTGTGGGGCACATGTAGAGAGGATAGAGAGGACAAAGACACACCCACAAGCAAGCTCAAGCGTGAATAGCCTGGTAAACAGCAAACAGACACAAAAACACACACACGCAGACACACACAATTGGGGAACTGTTGACTGTCTATGATTTCCGTTGGCAACTTTTTGTTTGCCTTACCTTGGACATTTTCAGCTGTATTTGTGTCAACATTTTGACAATTTGCGTGACATTAAATATTGATGTTTGGTAAATATAGATATTCGCTGTTCGCAGCTTCATACGAATGCATTACGCATACGCCCCTTCGACAGCACTCAAAAAATGATATACAATTGTGACATGTTTTGGCAAAGAATCCGATTGTGCTTCTGTTGCTAAATGCTAGCTACGAAAAGTATATATATGAGCTTTTTGTATTTTAAACTTTTTAAGGGAATTATATTTTAGATACTACGGGGAGCAACAAAATTCTAGAGTAACAATAGAGCATACGTGATATTCATCTACGACTAAAGTAAATGTCTATATACAATTGATTTACTTTATAGTTGAGTAATCCTACGTGGTATGTTCCAATAAAAATATGTTAGTACTATTCGAAAATATTGAATTGTTTTATTCGAAATGCCGAAGCTTGCTGAAATTTTATTGTATTTATTATTCTAATATATATGTTATTATAATATATTCACACAGTGCGAGTACTGCATGATACTGCTATTGGCAAAAAGCGAATCGGTCTAACGTTATATTAGAGCATTTTTGGAGCTCGTATGTAATTTGCAAACAGAGAAAATCAAAGAAAGACAGACAGACATCTATTATATGTATAAAGATTATATAAATATGAAATGTATTCCTAAAAAAAGGAAATTGAAGTATTAAAATACTAAGGATTCATGTAGGTAATTCATTAGTATTTCTCTCTGCAAATAAATTTATTGGAACAACGCACAATTAATTACTAGATATTCATTAAATTTTAAATATACAAATTATTTACTTTTTAACTTACCCTAGATTTTCATTTCAGTTCGAGCTAACGATCCTTTCAAGTCCATTTTTACTACATCCCAATCCAACGGTAACTTTTCGTTCAAGCTCAATGTAAAATGTATCATTTTAACATTCTTCTCCAGCACAACTTCTTACTAAGCACCACACTTTTTCATTTGAGAGGATAAATGTTTAAACATGATATCTGAAGCACGCACAAATATTATATTAATTGGACACTGAAGTAATTTTAGAACTGTGTATTAAGTTGAATAGAACTATAAAACTGGAGCAGCCTTCTGTGAAGCTGAAATGCAAAAAAAGAAAAGAAATAGAATGAGAATTAATATAATTGAAATTGACATTCATATATTGTGGACAAAAGTCCTCAAACTTTGTTTCTAGATAAATTCCGTGGCCTTCGTCGCACATTAGTGACAATTCCGTAAAAAAATACTGTAAATGCATGCGTAAGCACCGATAGCACATGTGACAACAGCAACAACAGCTAGCTACTATAATAATAATAACACCAACAGCAAGCCAAACACATAAAACGGAAATAATGTCTATGTATGCACAGGCTACATAGGACTGTGTTTACGTTGGAATGGGATTGATTTTATTTCTGCGAGTACAATATTATCCTCTGTTTTTTTTTTACTTATATTCTGAACTCAATTTCCCTTTCTATTTCCCTCACTATTTAAAATGCGAGTCCAGGGTATAATCGTTTGAACAATTCAATCTAACGGCAGAAAAAGGCGGCAGTTGTCCATTAAACAATTTGCTACAATGTGGGCAAGCAATGGAGTGGCTGCGGTGGTAAAGGCGAAACGATATATATATCAATATATATAACGTTTTCGTTTTTTACAGATTAAAACGCATTGACATGTGCACGCCATATAAATGGAAAAATAAATATTTCATGTAGATTAGACATGTGCAGGGGAGAGGGATGTTCTGTTCGAAGCTCAAGATATTAAAAATAAAACAACTCTTCGCATAACCTTAAGAAAAAAGTAGAGCGAAATGCATATTTACAGCGGCCATAAAATTTGATAATATAAAAATAAATATATACGTTGATATCAATGGACGAGCATTTCTGCATTTACGAGAGCTATTCGCAACCGCCCATCCCATTCATCCACCCAGAGGCAACTGAATATGTGAGCTATGAGCACATTGCATTTATGGCCCACATAAAAACGTAGCAGAAAATTTTCTCGTTTTCCACTGGAAACTTTTTCCGAAAAATGGGTATGTGCGTAATTGAAATTCCTGTACGGGGAGAAGTATATCAAATTATAATTTAAATAACATAACTCATTTTATCCTTCTTCCATAATTAAACAGTATTTACAATTTATAATATGTACGAAAATTATAATATATTATAATCCATTCTATATCCAAATTATATGCGAATTATTTTTTACTCATTTAATAAGCCAGCTCATAATTGCCCTTGCTTGCAAGCATAAAGCTCTGAAACACGTCTGCTTACACCACATATATATAGGCTAACAAATTTACTTTACGATCTTATAATCGCCGTAAAAAACTTAGCAAGCTTTCAAACCAATAAATTAATTAATTAAAATTTACGCCTTATGATTAATGAATTTCCTGGCAAATAGTGAGTTTAAAGGCCAACCATATTTATGGCTGAGTGTCATAATGTCTACAAAATGCCAGCCAAAAAAAAGAAAATTCCTCCCGCACAAAAGCAACTACAACAAGCGAACATGTGGGTCAGCGATGTGAATTGAAAAGTGAAATCAACAACAAATGACCAGATGGCCACCCATATATATGCATGAAGAGGTGTTATGCTTATGTGTGTGTGTGTGTGTGTGTGTGTGTGTGTGTGTGTGTGTGTGTGTGTGTGGATGTGTGCTTTGTGTTTTGAACTTTGTTTGTCACAGTGTAAAATCAATTTTCATGAAACTGTGCCACGCATCGTATGAGTAATCAGCGAGCAAACAAACAAAGGCAACTATACATACAATAAGAGTGCATATATGTCATGTGTGAGTATATGTCACTGTATGCGTGTGTGTGATTGTTTATTGTGGCTTTGGCATATTGCGGCATAAATCAATTTAACACTAATTTCAATAAAGCAAAATGCGGTATTCGATAAATATATTTCCATGTCAATAAAAATATATGTAAATATAACCAGAGTAAATGTTTTAAAATATGAAGTAATCCAACTATGTTTGTGATTGTGGAGTCTCCTTTATGCTTTACTCTAATGCAGAAGCTGTTACATCTTTTTGAGCACATGTGCTGACCTTTCTCAATATAAATCATTGGAAGATTAGAAATAGAAGAAGTAACTGAAAAGAGTTCAATAGACATCATCCGCATATACTACATAGAATTACGTTTAAGTACTCATACGCCTTGTAGTTTATTTATAAAACCCTGTAGTTTATTTATAAAATGCGCACGCATGGACTTTATTTAATAAATGAATGAGCTCTAACCTATCTGATCTAATTGTTGGGTAAACCTAATCATATTGATTTACACATACCAAACAATGTAGATTTCGACACACAGACAGATATGAATTATTTACAAGCAATTTAATCGGATTATAGGCTCTCTATTGATTTTAGCAATTAACTGAACAACTGAACGTTAGCTACTCAAGCAATCAAATATTTAAAATATACAAAAATAAAAAACTAAATAAAAATTTCACTTTTCAACAAAACTTAGATTTGCCCATAATTTTTATGAAAGCAATATGATATAGTGGCAGTTCATACGTAAAGCACACAGAAACACGCAAAAAAAAATAGAAAATACACGCAAATCAGAGAGATTATCTGATTATTGCTCGAACCAACATCTATAAAGGAGGATTGCACAATATTTATATATACTCTGTAATATATACCATATCGACTTTAATTCATATCAAGAAAGTAGAAAGGACTAGCAATTATTTAAAGAACTTTGATATATCCCTTCTATAGGTGGGCTATAGCTAGCTCGATGTGCTTACACTAGAGCCAATCGAACGATAAATAGCATAATTATATATTGAATTCCCATTTACAATGAATTCAAGGTATAATCAAGATATTCTCGTCAAGTCCCCAAAAAGTAGCCAACAAAAATTTACCTGCTTTCGTTTAGTTCATTTGCGAATATTTAATGTCTCCTTTTTGTTTGTTTTTTGTTTTCAGCCAACCATTGTGGATTCTATTTTTCTTTTCTTTTTCTAGATTTAGATCACCAAGACAATGATGATAAAATAGCAACAGCACATGAAAATTTTAAAGCTCGATATTTTGGGGCCTTTAGACCCTCTGCGTGGCAATCGCAATTCAAAATCCAGCTGACTGACGTTCTCCTTTGGCACTTTATCCTCGCTACTGATGTTGTTGTTATTGTTGTTAATGTTGTTGCTGTTGTTGCTGTTGTTGCTGCTGCCCCCGTAGTGTAAGTTGGCGCAATTTTTAATGCACATTTTTTTTGGCTGACCTTTTGCTGCCACAGCTCTTGTGTGTCAGCAGAAAAATTTATTTGATAGCACTTTTCACAGTTTTATAATTGCAGTTAGCTGCGTTTTTTATTTTAGTTTTTTCATTATATTTTTCTGGTAGCTTTTCGGATTGTTATCAAAGATATCGTCGGTTAAATAGCTAGGCAAGGCTTCATATTTAGTTTTATATTTTTAGCTAGAGTTTTACTTGTAGCAGCTTGACCTTGCAGAGCACACAATTTGCATTGATGTGAAATATCCTAGAAATATTTCAATTTCAGGCACAAAAAATAAAACAATTGCGAACAACATCAACATCAGAATGGGCACACAAAAAACAAACCACAAAGAATTAGAACTACAGAGGAAGAAATCTATAGGCGGCTTAGAGGATCAAGCCAGTAGGTAAAGTGCTAAACGTTATACAACAAACAAATGGACCCTTCAAGACAGCTTAAGCTTTGTGTTGAAAAACACAACTAAAAACAAGCTTGATGCTTTGTTCTCACTTTGTGTTTATACCCTGAACCCAAATTTAAAAAATATTAAAATGTAGGTGGCCCATGTATATGAAGTTTTCAGTTGGGCGCTAAAAATTTTGATGCCGATTTCCCACGCCCCTAGTGGGCGTTGACATAGTCATTACGTGCGTATTCTTAGTTAAATAAGAAGTATTTCATCTCATTCATTCATCGAATGTATTCTGGTAATCAAGTAGCATCAGCACACCCACGCACTCTGCATATATGCGGAGCGAACGAAATGGAAATACGAAATTACGCATTCGCCGCATTGGCCGGTTAACGAATTCTCAAAGACAGCGCGTACAATTTTTACTTTCGACAACAACAGTTGCGCGCTTTTTCTTGACTCTGCTTCACCTGGTACTGCTGCTGCTGCTGCTGCTGCTTCTAGTTCTGCTGTTGCTGCCTGTGGCACGCGCGTCGTTTGCTTGCGTTTTGTATACTAATTCCAGATGCCCGAGCAGCTGCGTCTCAGCTCCTGTGGGAAGAGTCACTGCGTGCTCTCTATCTCTCTATCTCTCTCTCTCTTTCATTCGCATACAATCCTTCTATATCTCTCCCTCTTCGTCTGTCTCGCTCTCTCTGTCTCTCCCTCTATGAAATGCGCGCGCAAGGACTTCAAAGAGAGCGTTTCCTATGGGAGACTTCGTTTTGTATTCGACTTTTGTTTATAACAACAAAACTTGATATCTCAGTATATATTCATAGTCTTTGTTGCTGTTGCTGTTGCTGTTGCTGCACTTAACTTGAACTTTTTTGAAACGTTGGTACGCAGTGGCCTTCTACTTATTTTTTATTATTATATATATATATATATTTATTTTATTTTTTTTTTGAAAACTGAATTCAAGGAATTTATTTAGATTTCAGCGTCTTTTTCAGATATTTTCTTGTTTCTTACTGCTGCTGAGACAGCTTGGCGGTGGAAAGGCCACACATATGGCCGGGACTTGTGGGCTTGGCACGAACCACAACCCCCAACAGCCCACCCACGCGATGACGACTTTGAAAGAAATACGCGTTGGCCTTTGGCTTTGGCTGTGCTTTGTCTATGGCTTTGGCATTGACCAGGCCCATTAAAGCGCCTACTTATGGCCATGTTCAGCATTCAAAAAACAGAAAACAGCTCTTCTCACGCATAACACAATCCGAGCACTACTTCCGCTTAATATACAGCAATCCATTCAGTTTGCCAATTGACTTCCGCCCAGTTAATTGGCAATGCAAAATAATTCTTTTGTGAAAAACAACTTTGATAAAGAGCTTTATACCGAGCTATCATACCGAACACATGCCTGCAGGTATCCAAGTTCATTGCAATGATTTTAATTAATAAAGTAGTAGAGCTCGACTAAGAATTTTTGTATAATCACATTTTAAAGAGCAGTAAGAAATCTGAACAATTGAAAGCTCCATATGAAATTCATAAAAGTAGAAGCTAAGTACTGAGCAATCGCAGCCTAAGGCTAATGCATTCAGTTCTTGGGGCTTGCACAAGTAGAGGCTTCAATCTGCTTTAATCTGTTTTGCATAGAAGCTAAACGCTTAGCACTCCCCTGAGTTCTATAGATCCATGCTAAAGGCAAGAGGCTGCTTTGTATATATTCAAGAAAATTATCATCTGGCTTATGTACGTGCCGCCTGGCCAAGTTCGCAAAAGCCAGAGTCGTGTGTCCTTGTGCCTGGCTATCCAGCCCCACACCCAACAGCCCCAGCCTCTATCCACAAGCTGCTTATCTCATAGGAAACACTGGTTGCTTTGCCACTGAGTTTTCAAAGGCTAGAATAAAATAAATACAAAAAGCGAGTGGAAAATGTTGCCAACTGGAATTGGGGCAAGAAATCACAAGTAAAATGTTCCTCAGTCAAAAGCAGTACTTAAAAATTCTGCACTTGTTTATGGCATGCCAAAAACTGAAATATTTTTTATTTTCCTCTACCATTTATTTTGTTGCGTTGGCTGCCTCAACAAGTTTCCTGTTGACAGCGAGAAGAAAAAGCTGAGGCAAGTTTTGAGACCCGTGTTTGGACCAATAGAATTGTCTTTGTAAGTGTGTGTGGGTGTACTGGTAAGAGTCTGTGTGTATGAGTGTGTGTGTGTACACAATACAATATAATAAACATTATACCCTGATTTCCCATTTTCCTTGGATACAGGGTATAAAAATACAGTCAGTGAGCAATTTATGTCTTCAGAGCAAATTAAGTAAAGAATAAGTAAAGATAATTATTGAAACAGGGATACGATTAATAACTATTTGCTCTAATAACAAAACGCATTATTTGTTCAAGTAATCATGTGATAATTAGATATATGTATGTAGCTGTAGATGTTTGTAAGATTACTTCAGGTAAAAAGTAAAATATTTAATAAGAAGAATAATTAAGGATTGGAAAACATATCATGGAGAATCCTGAATTTTCTTCCTGCTTTGTCTTCCTTAAATAATAGATTATTATTAAACATTAATAGCAATTCAATTATATATATATATATATATATATATATATACATATTCCATATAGCTATACAACTTTGACTTTTTCTCTAAGAGATGGTATACATGACTAAAGCTTAAATAGCCCCATAACTGTTGCAAAAACTAAATAACAGCGCAAGGAAGCTTAACCAAAAAATATATTAATGATCAAAGGATAATTCACACAAGTAGCATACATACAAAAGAACACTGCACAAAGCCAATACACATTTTCTCTTCGCGCACGAGTATTTCTATATATTAAAGGTAGCTTTCGAAAATGGATACTAGGCAGATTTTCGTAAGCTTTTGCCCTATAAAATATGGCTGAAGGACGCTTAGACTCCCACATCCGAACACACACTCACGGGCGCACACAGACACACAGGTATTAAGCCCACCTAAGTGTAAGACATACATGCACACCCATCCATCTAGCTGTGTGTATGTGCCCTAGCCTAACCTAAGCAGCAACAACAGCAACAGTACCAGAAGTCTGAGGCAATAGAAAACGAAAGTAATGGCAAAGTTTCCATTTTCCATTGTTTTTTCTCTTAGCTCTTACAATTTTTTTTTTTTTTTTTTTTTTTCGGACTTAACTAACTGAAGTGTAACTCAACTTAGCTCATTTTGAAGGACCTTCTAGCGGTTGGTGGTGCCTTTGCGATTGTTTATTTATTTTGTGCTTTAAATTAAACGTCCACAAAACTTTTGTTGGGTGGGTAAATTACTTTACACGCTACTTGAACACGCAGTCTACGTAAATTCCATACTCAACTTCGGCCGAACATTTATTTTAATTAAAAATAAAAACACCAAGCATACTGTGTGAAGAAAAACTAGAAACAACTATGAAAAACTGCGAAAAACTACTCAAAGTGAACGTAATCTAAGCTTTAAAGTCCATTGGAAAAATTATCTCTATATATTATATATAGATAACTTGTTCTGTAATATAGTATATGGAGTGCACCAATACTATTATATATATATATATATATATATATATATATTTATAAATATTAAATTTTTAAATAAATATAAGAATGGATTATTATTTTATGACATTTCTTATCAATCTTTTCTCAATCTATTGTATTTCAGTAAAGATGTAAGAATGTTTTAAAAGCATTAAACTCAAAAGCTTAAAAGAGAATTATTTTAGAAATTCTATTAAATTTAAATAAACGCAATATTTTGTAAATAATAAACAAAAGTGAAGAACAAATGGGCAATTTCTTAGTAGTGAAGGTTAAGAAAAGATAATAATGGTAAACATTACTATTAAATACTAATTTAGCACAGAATAATATAGCATTAATAGATAAAAGTTAAACAAAAATAAACCAATATAAATATTCAAAAAAATACGATTAAGTGTAGATCCCTTCTCTTTGTGACTTACTATGCCAAAATATTAACCTCTGCTCAATACTTGTTGTGCTTGGCATGCTTCGCAGCTTACTTGACGGACAAGGCAGTAGATCAATTATAATGTCATTATTAGTCAAAACTGTCAGTATACTGGGCTAACAACCAAAGGCTATCCAATTACTCAATAAAAACCGTTAGAAGGATACACGGTAAAGTATTCTATATGCATATGATAAAAATCTATTGCTTTAGCGACATAAAATAACTATTTCACAGTCAGAGTTCGAGTCAAGGCAAAAGTGGCTAAAATCATTCAATTCGACCTACGCTACAATTGACAGCTTTTTTATCAGCTTATTTGCGCATAACTCCGCTGATAAGAGATACATTTTTTTATTTATTTTTTTATTTTTACGTACTCTCGATTCGTGGCTAGCAGAAGCACAGCAAGGATACGCACAGGGCGCGCACCGCAGGAATCATTATTAAATATATACAGATATATGAATATATATATTTATATATATTTATTTTGTTCGGATGTGCACACAATATTAAGTTATTATTATTGTTTTGTTATTAATTAGATTAGTGAGATTAAGTATTCAACACGACCGTTAGACAGGTGCACAGTTTAAGCTCTTTAAGCACTAGGAATTAGTTTACATGTGTATATATATTATTACATATTTAGATATGATTAACTTAATATTTATTTATTTGTTAGATTATACTTTAAGTTATTGTTGCTTGAAGGTTTGAAGTCAGTTTCTGCTGTTGTGCTGCGTGTCTGTGTGTGTTAACGAAATGAGGAAAGATTGTCTACTGACTTTTGCGAAAAACTTTGCCCGAACCAAAGCCAAACGAACTGAGTCGAGGCGCCAGAGCTTTGCAGCTGCTGCTGCTTCATGGACAACATTGCGTATGTGTGTTATATGTGCGTGTGGCAGTGTTGGTCAATGCGCGCGCAAATTGCCAAAACGCTTGCACGCCAACAGGCAAATGGCAATGTCGCCCACAACAACAGCTGAGCTGGTGACCAGCTGCTCAGAGAGTGCGAGAGCGAGAGTGAGAGTGAGAGCGACGAGAGACAGGAAAAAGAGAGAGGACAAAGAGGCCATTGTGAGCGTAAGAGCACGCGCATAGTACGCAGGCTAGTTAAAGTGAAAGTATTTTTGTGTTTATTAACAGTTAAAGGCCACCCAAGCACCACCCCCCACTCACCATCCACTCGCAGACCATTAGCAAAGGTCGCCAATTTCCCTGATAATAATATTGAAATTCGTGTTGGCAACGCTGCTCTACGCATGGAGCATGCGTCTGACAGAGACAGCAATAAATGTTACTCGTTCTGTTCTACTTTTTTTGTGGACCGGAAGTGACCATTGGCAAGTGGCATTTCCTTAAGCAAACAATTGTTAGCCTCTAATAAAATGCAACTCAAGTCAAGAAACTGTCACAACTACAAATGCAATTTCCAGCTAAAAGTTTTTTAGATATTGTCTCTTAGACTGATATTATTTACATTTAACCAAGAAAAAGACCGCCCACTTATGGTCTATTTTGATTAATTTACAGATCGTATTATTTGACAAATGAGATTAATGTCTTAGCAGTTAGTAATGCGAATAATGCACGTGAAAATAAAAAAAAATAAAAAAAAATAAAAAAAAATAAAATATTAAATTATTATTTGCTTTATCTAAAATGATACGGTTTGATTTGATTTTAGCACACATATTCTAACGTGATCAGCTTTTGAGTTTATATTATATCAGCACAGTTCGTCTGAACACTAAATCATTAAAATAGACTCTAATGTATTGATTTTACTAATCAAGTAAACTTTGAAAAAAAAAAACGAAGCTTTTATTATTGATTAAATTGTAATTCATAAATTCAGTTAGTAGTCTCCAGTTGATTAAATTTCTAAGTACTTTAATCTTCGTTTAGATCTGATTTAACTTTAGAAAATGTTTGAGAAAATGAGAAATAAAATAATATTTTTATTTGAATATGTTGTGTTGGCACTTTTCTACATAGCTCAGCTTCGAGTTAAACAAAATCTAAATAATTCGCTTATTAATAAACAAACGCTATAAACGTGACAGAAACTTGATGTTATGCATTAGAAAAACAGCAGCGTGTTATCTGGGCATTTCATTTGAAGAATAAAATAATATTCGCAGTCACAGCTTCATTTACAAGCCACATCGCACTCCGAATTTGAAGCCGACAACTGAAACTCAATACCCAAAACCGATTCAACTCTATTGCTGTGACTATAAAAACAAAACATAGAGCCACAAATGAGCAACAGTCAGCAAGTAGTTGGCAACATGTGGAAGCAACAAGCACTGAGCATTATCGTTTACACGCTGCTGGGCCTGGCTCTAACGCTGCCCCTCGAGGAGCCGCGCTATAATAAACTGGGGTAAGTGGAAAGTTATTAAATATTATAGGCAAATGAGTTAAAAGAGTATATTGAAGTAGCTGTATATCACTATATCTACAGGAGGTGATTTTTCATTTCTTGCTACCCTGCCTTGTTTGAGGAGTCTATGATGAAGTATATTTCTGTCTTGAACTATATAATTGAAAGTATTTTAGTGGCGTAATATTTATCCAGTGTATCTATTTAGTTGACCCTGCCATATTCTATTTGAGCTTTGTTGTTAATTGATCTCTCGCAGATTATTTAAAATATGTATATAGGTATATTGTAGTAATTTCAATACCTTTGTACAGGGTATAAAGTTGCCAACCAACTGCAATTTTGGCCCCCATTATTATTAAAAAATCTGTATAAAGTAATATAATTTTATGTAGTTCGACATCTTAATTAGGGCTTATTATATAGGGTATCTAATAGTCGAATGCCCTTGGAGCAAGTTGTTTTGTAAATTTGCAATCTATTCCAACTGTCTTTCCAGCTACAAACACGATCAATTGGCCAACTCAACCATCTTTAATAACAGCGTCATTGCCACCACCGATCGACTGGGGGTTCCGGCCACTACGCCCTCGCCCTCGCCCTCGCCCACGCCTAGGCCTACTCCACAATTTGAGTATGCGCTTCTTGGCCAGGATTCTAGTGATCAGCATTGGTATCGTGTAAGTCTAACACCTCTGGAAAACAAGTCGGGCTATCGTGCGCAGTTTGCAACGCGAAAATCTCCGCCTTATGACTCACAGCAGGCGCACAAGCACGATGGGATGATCAATGATTTGCTGAGTTTCCTAGATAAATCTGAAGAGCATAATCTACAGAATGCCTATGGCCAGCTGCTGGCCAGCGAACAGTACAACGATGAGCGGGGCCATATAAAGCAAAATGTGGATAAAATTGAAGCTCAAATGGATAACGACGTGGACTTGAGAAGTCATTTGAAGACTCATCCGGACCATCGTCTCATTTTGGTGGCTGAATTGCCTGGAGCCACGCCCGCTAATAAACAAAGCGGCAGTGATTCAAATATGGTGAACAATTTTGTATACTTTATAAAAGGCTTAAAGTAATAGGTCCTTAGTTTTTGCATGCATCTGTATATACATATATATCTAAATATATGTATATATATATTGTTATGTAGTAATTTCAAAAGGTTGAGGGGCATGTGTATATCTCGAGTCTGATATTATCAATGATGTGTACTAACTAAAAATATATTATACTTTTAAGTAAATTTATTTGAAGCAGAAAACTTTTAGAAAGATTATGAAAGTTTTTAATAAAGAATTGAATTAAAAGATTCTATATCTATATCTATATCTATATCTATATCTATATCTATATCTATATCTATATCTATATCTATATCTATATCTATATCTATATCTATATCTATATCTATATCTATATCTATATCTATATCTATATCTATATCTATATCTATATCTATATCTATATCTATATCTATATCTATATCTATATCTATATCTATATCTATATCTATATCTATATCTATATCTATATCTATATCTATATCTATATCTATATCTATATCTATATCTATATCTATATCTATATCTATATCTATATCTATATCTATATCTATATCTATATCTATATCTATATCTATATCTATATCTATATCTATATCTATATCTATATCTATATCTATATCTATATCTATATCTATATCTATATCTATATCTATATCTATATCTATATCTATATCTATATCTATATCTATATCTATATCTATATCTATATCTATATCTATATCTATATCTATATCTATATCTATATCTATATCTATATCTATATCTATATCTATATCTATATCTATATCTATATTATTACTTATTACTTATTACTTTTCTAGCCACCCAATACGTTTTACCCTATGCAATCTATATTCAACACACATGCCTCTCTCTTCTACTTTGACTCTATTCAAACCAACTCTACTTATATTCGAACTCTTATACGAAATTGTATTACAAGCAGCTAAGCAACTGCGCTGGCAAGCGAATAGTCAAAACTCTGCTAAGTGTGAAAAGTGTGTATGCGTGAGTGTGCGTATGCGAGTGTGTGTATGTGATTTGTGTGTGTGTGTGGAACTGTGTATGGCACACTTCTTTGGACACTTTCGGCTCCTATTGCAAACTGTTGATAGAAAACTTTGACCCACATGAAAACTCTGAACCAAAGAAATGTCGAAAAGCTTGTGCTTTCTAAAGTGTTCAGCTAAAATTGATTTTGCTGCTGCTTCAATTGAAATTGTGCAATAGGTTAATGTTGAGAAGATGCGCATCTCGATCAAATGGCGCCAGCCTCAATGCTCATTCAAAGCTTCCGCAAATTTTAGATCGCCATTACACCGAGCTAGTCCCAGAGACCCAAACGACTCACTATGACGCCTATGTCGTCATATATTGTTGCACAAAATATATATACATACATACATGTGTATGTGATGTCAATGGTGTAGATGAACCCGAAAAATAAAAATATTATACATATAATTAATTTTCTCTTAACAAACAATTCCTTTTTTTTTTCATATAATACCGCTTATAAAATTGCGATCATATTAAAATCCGATTTCTTGCATATTTGCATATTTTCGAAGGTCAGATAGTTGGTTTTGTAGCTTAACATAGTAATGTACAATTCAACATGCATTAGACATTTTTTTTATTCTCTATACGATATACTAGTAAGACACAAGTTTTTCCTTTTCTCTAATAGGGGTAAATAATATAAATACACATAGCCCAATAATAATAAATTAATAAAATAAGTGCTTTGCAATAACTATATAAAACCGACAGCTTAAAAATTTATGATCAAAGCTGACTAAGTAAAATATTTTTAAAAAAAAGTGTTATCTAATAAAGACAAACATTTTGGATTATATGTACATATTACGGAAGTAGAAAAATATATGTATGCAAAAATAAAATATACGCTACTCAAAAAATAGTTGAATAGTTTCTTTTGGCCAGAAAAAATGAGCTGAATCAGCACAGCGCGCTTTTAAACTTGGTCAATGCTTGGCTTAGCATTTTTGTTGGCAACAGCCGTGGACTGCTATATAAAGCCATTCGCTTGCTGCAGTCAATATCGCAGTTCGCAATTGCCAAAGTTTAGCACTTAATCCAAAACTCAAATTAAATCAAGACATGAAGTTCTTTGTACTCGCCGCTGTTGCCTGCCTATTGGCCACATCCGTTTCCGCCGCCGACAAGGAAGAGAAGATGCTGGGCTCAGCTTATGGTGGTGGCTATGGCCAGCCAGGTGCTGCACCCGCTCCACAGGCTTACGCCGCACCAGCTGCTCCAGCTGCACCATCCTATTCTGCTAACTCGGCTCCAGCCTACTCAGCACCCGTCTCCATTCCTGCACCGCCGTGCCCCAAGAACTATCTGTTCAGCTGCCAGCCCAACCTAGCCCCAGTACCATGCAGTGCTCCAGCTCCTAGCTATGGATCAGCTGGTGCCTACTCCCAATACGCTCCTATCTACGCACCACGCCCCCTACGTTGGTAAATCAAAAACGCTCTCGGCGTTTCATCTGATTGGAAAATTACGAAAGAACGACAATAAATCACGATTCCACAACTGAGAACTTTAGTATATGATTTAATTTTGGCAAGGGTTCTCGAGTGGGGCTTCATTAATACTTTATTTTTCAGATATCAGTTGCCCGTTTCTTGGAAAATACATAAGTACATTAGTTTCACGCTGCATTGAGTTTTAATGATATGGGATAATGAGCATATAGTATTTTAGATATGTTTCTTAACGAAGGTTTGAAAGACGCATTTCGATATCTTTTAGGCTGTTTATAACTATTAAACTTATTTCTATGATCTGGGACATTAGATATATTATATATTAAAAATTTCATTTATATTTAACTTACAAATATACCATTCATATTTAATTACAATTTTATACTTAAATACATTTTATGCAAAATATTTGAAAATATTTTTGTATAATGATAAGAGTGTTAGGCATATTGCAATTTCTAATGTTATTACTGTTTGGATACAAAACCAAAACCTCAACATTTGTTTTACATTCTTAGAGAGCCACATGATTGCTGTTATTATGATAATAACAAAACGTATATTATTAATGTTAATATCATATAAAACCTTTTAGAAAATAAAAATATAGAAAAGCGGGCACATCCATCTGCAAAAAATAATATTTACCATTAAAAACTGATGTATGTATTAATTCCATTATTAATATAATTAAATTGATATTTACCGAATCCCATTTCCAAAGAGAAATTGACTGTGACCTACCTGAAAAACGCTGTGCCAGGAAGATATAGTTATTACCCGCTAAAGGTACAATGTACATAATACGCATCCCATCGAGTAATATATAGGTAAATATTTTGAAGAGTTGCTGATCATATATATATGAATATATACATAGAATATATATTATAAATATCAATGAAGTAGTCTCACGCTTGGTTTATTAATAGCTCCAAAACTTTCGCGAATTAAATATTGTACACATTTAAATATATTTATTTATTTCTACATTTCTCGCAAACAGCTTATATGTAAAAAACAATGTATTGTTTAATTTAATACAATTTCATTCCATTTATAATATGTATATGTGTATAAAAAACATTAACAAACTTTTTGCTTAAGTATTACGTAAAATTGATAGCTGCATAACAGCAGAAGCACATGGTATCATATATCATATAATAAATATCTCAGTGATTAGTTTTTGGGTAGCCAAATAAGAGAATAGGTAAAAAGAAAGAAATATAAAAACTTATCTATGGTGAACTAATTTCAGCAGAAACTCAACTAAATTTAAACAATTTTTGAATCGCAATGACTACAATATTAAAGTAAATCGAGAAGACTAAAGGTGAATAAAAAATGTATTGTTACTGAGCAAATTCGATTGAAAATCGACTAAACGTCGTCAATTTTTCTTGAGAAATTGTTGAAAAATTGGTGTTAGCCCCTGCTCTCAGTAGTCGTTGTCGTCGTCCTGGACATCATCATAGAAACGCGCCGCCTGCAGTTGTTTGCGTATTGCGCCCACTTGGGTCAGGACTCTAGGTGACGACGTAGACAACGTAAATTTCTGCACGACGGGCACCTGGTTAATATTAGAATCGGTTAATATTTATGCTTGGACTTGTATATGTATAAAATTCTATGAACTACTACACACCTCCCAGCGTTTCTTGAGATTGTCCATTTTTTGCTGCTGCCGATTGCCGTCCAGCGTTGTGGGCGTCTCCTTGCGCGTCATTTTAGGCATTTCACGTAGTAGAGGCATTGATAAATTTTGCGTGGGAGTCTCGTGAAGAACAATATCACGTCGTCCCAATGATTGGGGTGTTGTTTGTGTGCCACGATGACGCGATTCACTTTTGCTACGCAACTCCAACTGCTGCTGTCGCTTGACCGCCAAGTCTCCATAGTTTTTCAGGTAACGCGACAGACGCTGATCTGTTTGACGTCTCACGCGTTTCATGGCTTGCTCATCAGCGCTGTCAACCTCGAAGCTGTTGTTCGCACTGCCCGAAGCGGTGGGCAGCTGCTCTTGATCCAGCAGCAATGGCTTCACAGGCGTGGCCTTGTAGTCCTCATGAAACACCGAATTGGGAGATATATTAAAAGAGTACGGCGGCGGCGTGGTATCCACTAGATTTGAGCAATTATTCTCTGATGCCGGCGGACAATCGACTTCCAGTACGCGAAACGCATCCTCTGTTGGCTGCTCGCGGTCCAGTTGTTCATTAATATGCGTACGCTCGGCATCACGACCGCAGGCAATCTCCTCCAAGCAAAACGAACACAGATTGCGGCGACAATTCATGCAGACATTACGCTCTCGCTGGCAAGCTCGGCAGACGTCGCTCTTCACCAGACACTGGCCACACATAGCATACAGGCGCTCACATTTCAAACAGACAAGCGCATAGCTATTCTGACAATTGTGATCGACTGCAGCAACCGGGTCTAAGTTTGCCTCATCGCTTGTAGCTGTCGGCGCTTCGCTGCTTGGCGGCTTCAATTTCAAGGCCAGTTTACGCTGGCAGCGCAGACAACAACTCTCATAACTCTTCAGCGGCTCATCGCAGAGCGGGCAAATCTTTTCGCACAAATGGAAGCATTCACGCTCAATTTTTGCCATTTGAGGCAGTTCAAAATCGAGCTCCACACCCGGCGGTAACGGCTGACCGCGTCTATATTCGTGCCGTGCCGAATTGCTAAAGTATTTGTAGACCTTGTTGGTGTTGGTATTGTTGCTATTATTATTGTTATTATTATTATTGTTGTTGGTGTTGTTGTTGTTGGTGTTGCCTTTGATATCCTTTGAATTATTCAGCTCCTTGGCATGCAACAGCTGCGCATCCTCCTCCAGTTTAGCCAGCAGCTTTTCGCGCATCAAGCGGTTCCGTTCCGTCTCAATGCGTGCCTGCTGAATCGATTCATCAGTTATTTTCAATATAAAATCAGAAACCCTCTCGCCCGCACACTTGGTATAAAAATTATATAAAGCCCAATCAAGCGTAAAGTAAAACGAATTGTTAAATTTTGATAGAATTGTATCATCTACAATTTAGCAATTGGAATTTAAGGAACCCAGTGGAATAGAGAATATTTTAAAGTATGGTATTCGGAAGTATGGGCGGTATTTCAAATGATATGAAATATATATTCTTGAATGAATTATAAAATACCTAATTTTAATTTTAATGAGCGCGATCAGTGATAAATTTGCAACAGTACAGAAGCAATAAAGCATTATAGCTTGATTCTCATTTGTATGTATCTAACATGTAAAGCGAGATGTAAAAAAAACACAAATTCAATACGCAAATGATAAATCCCTAAAATCTCAGAAGAAATTGGTATTAGATTGCCTGATATGAAATGAATTTATCTAAATCAGATTAAATTCATATTATTCCAACTCTGGTGGCAAATGATAGATTTAAATCTGAGCCCACCTTTTCAGCGCGCTTCTTTTCCTTTTCGAGCTGCTCCTCCAAGTGCATCGTCTTGAGCTGTGCCTCCAGACGCCTAAGCAAGAATAGGCAGAAGTTGTAGAGAATAGCTACAAAAGTAAGACAATGTTTACCTGGTCAGCACCTCCTCCTGTCGCCGTTCCTTTTCTCGTAGCATCTCGATGGAATGACGCTTTTCCTCGATTTGCTGCATCAAATCCCGCTGGTATTCTTTTTTGCGTGCCGTCTCCAGTTCAGCACTGCGCATGTTGCGCTCGTTGATGCCATCGCCGGAGACAATGTTGGAGAGTTCAACGTGCCCGAGATCATGGAGCAGTTGCTGTCGTGTCGTAGCCGTACGTATTTTCGGCGGCACATAATTGGGATTATTATTTACAATTAACTCTAGGTCAGTCTTATCCGTTCGGCTATGGTTTGTGCTGGTGCTGGATTGACTGGAGCGCGCCGTGGTCTGTATCTCCTCTCCGGTCGGCACTGAAGTTGGTGTTGTTGGCTTCAGCTGTCTTCGCTGTTTAGCCAATGGCGGGTGCAGCATCTAAAAACAACCTAAATCAATTATATTGCCTACGTATAAATTCCACACTGATTACCATAACGGATGACGCGATATGGTTTATGTTTTACATTTCATGGCACTTACCTGGTGCTTAAGCAAGTTCTGCTGATTCTCGCGCTGTCGCTCACGCAAATAATTTTGACGTTTCTGATTTTCATTGTTGAAGCCGGGAAAATACGAATAAAATGTGTCCGTAACCCATTGCTCCATATCATCCTGTGGAAAAGAAAGAGAGAGCACGCTCAGTTAGTATTCAGATTATGCGGCGAGACTTGCGTTTATATGTATATATTATATAAATTATTTGCTTTTGGCGACACCACTAACCACCAGCAGAAAGCTCGTGTACATTTTGTACGCTACGGTGGTGCGTGGGCAGTCTAATGAGAGGCACTGTAGAGAGCTGGATTGTCGGGCTGCAAATTATTGCCCAGTCGTTGTTTCTTTGCTTTTGGGGTCAGCCTACTGCCTGCGACGGGAGCTGCTCCAGCGAGGGCAGCACATTCCCTACTGCCAGCACCATCTGCCACATAATTTTTATACCGGCAACGCTGACATCGGCGTCGACGTCGAACATCGCGTGCAGCGTTGGCATAAGATTTTACTTTTTGTTATAGAAAATAAGTAAGTTTTCAGCAATATAGACTGCTTGACTTTCAAAATATCCTAGATAAGCTATGTCAAAAAAAGTTTGATTTCAAATGAAACAGACTGAAATGATTTGAACAGCCTGGGGAACCTTAATTCTTCTTATTGATATTAAAATGAAGAAAACGAGAAAGCTCAAATTAGGCATTGACCTAGCGAAAGAAATAGAAAAACCGACATATAGAAAACAGTGAAGAAACTAAAAGATTCTATAAATCGAAACTCTCAGAGAAAGAAAGCGTTCATTGATTAATTGGTCCAGTAAATATTGATGGTGAGAGTAGTTCAAATATTACATTTTGAAATTATTGAGACTAGGAAAGAATTGTATACATAATGAAAAGTAGGTGGTAAGATAGAAAAGGAAGGAAACGGAAATATTAGTTAGATAGACCCTATTTTTATTGTTACTGTTATTGATTGGTAGATAGAGCACGAGATCAAAGTATAAGCAACTAAATAGACGATATATGTAACATTTATTCATGTATAATTAAACTAGCTCTGACCTAACTAAATTGAAAGCCCATCGGCAGACTGAGTGTACAGGGTATTGCAATACAAAGAGCATTATGAGCAGGAGCGTCGCAGAAGCAACAACAATAGCTGCGTCATCAGCCCAAGCCAAAGGCATTGCCCCTTGGGTGTTTATCAACAAGGTTCAGCTGTTTCAGCCGTTCACAATATGGACTAGGTGCTTGCATTCCAGCCGACTTCAGCTTGATGTTCGCCTTAATTAAAGTTCGCTTTAACAATTTCATCACTTGACAGCGACAACTTTGGCCAGTTGAGTAAATGCTTTAGCTCTTAGCATAATTAAAGGCCAATTTGCAGCAAGTATTTCTTCTCTAACTGCCAGGGATTGGTCTATTAGTCTGGCATTCCGTCAACACTCGTCGAATAATTTGCATAATCTAGCACTTTGTTATTCAGGTCAAGGAAACTATCAACGAAAATAGGCGTGTATATATATATATTATAAATATTAAGCTTAGCTAAAGGAATGTTCTGCCAATCGGTGGAAGTGTACAAATAAATAGTTCGTGCGTCTCGTCTTTGGGTTGGGCATAAACATTTGTTGTTTTTTTTTGTTTTTTTTTTTTTTGTATGGTATTTAAGGTGCGGTGATCTAAAATACCTAGGCTGACACAATGGAGCAGAAGCGTTTTCACCAAAGAAAAAACAATAACCGAGCTTGAAATTAACTTGATATTTCTGTAGTAAATTTATCAATCAATCCATTTACTATAATTTGCTGATTGGATTTAAGAATGTATATAGAAAACTTCGAAAATTAAAGATTATGAAAAGCAGCTACCCCGACTCATCTGAACAACTGTTTCAGTGCGCTCAACCATCATAAATAGAATCAAAGTTTAAAATAATATCTTATTCTATCTCTCATTCCAGGAGACTTGATATCTTTTCTAAAGCTAAAGCTATAAAATCAATTAATAGCCGACAACTTTTGTATAGCATTTTACAATCAAAGCATCTCTCAAATGATATTTTAAATTTTCGATAGATTTAAAAATTGTTTGAGCACCGAGTAAAGGCTTCGTCTTAAATTTATCAGGACAATTCCAGTTATTCAGCCATTGTGTTAGCGTTATCAAACTTTTACTACGTCCATTCATTGGAGGCGTCACTTTGCGTGTCCCGTTCGAATTAGGTTAACTAAGTGGGAAAACTTGTTTTACTGTGAGCGCGAAAAGTACGAAAGCCGAGAAAAATGCGTGTAAAAGTACGCAGCGGGAGCTGGGCTCAGGGGGCCATTTATGCTTAAGGACTGCAGACACCATAAGTTCAAGGCCGTTTCATGGAGTTTTGAGCATGTGAAGCTCAAAAGTAAAAATAAAATTATGCTATAGCTGGGAGGGAAAGCTTTTGGTATCACGCTTTTCAAATTAGCTTTAACGGTTCATTAGGTGCTGCGAGCGATAAGACAAAAATCTAAATCGAGTATACGCTAATCACATAGAGTCGTAAAAAGGGCACACCTACACTCACACACACACGCGCACCCGTAATGTTGAACAATTAATTAGGGGACTTTCATATAACTGACCTTGTTCAGGTCGCGTCCCTTTTTTTCGTTTCCCTTTTTCTATGCCTTTAATGACTTAAGTGGCCTGCGCCCTGTGCCTGTGACTGTGGAGGGGTCTATAAAAGTATTGATGAGCTTTTAGCTCACCTCATCAATCATCCACATACAAAATTGTCATTAGCTATTGGCAAAGAAAAGCTTTCGCGGAAATGACCATCGACTAAACACCCCATCAAAAAAATATGGCACAATGCACTTTGTCGACGGAAATTGCATGACCAAACGCTTTCAGTTTTCATGCACTGACCACACAAAAAAAGTGCAAAGAGTTGCTAAAAAATGCAAGCACTTTGCCTTAAAAAGCAACTATGAAACCGGCAAAACATACTTCGTACAAATATTTAAAAAATAGAATGAATGGGTACAAAAAATACATACGGTAATAGGAACATAATATCTTTGACTTAAATAATCAGAAAAGGGCATAAGAGACAACAAATAAAACGGCTTGTAGCTCTAAGAGACTTTTTTCCAGACTCCAGAATCATTTCAAAAGAAAATTCACTAAACTGAGGATATTAAAAAACTACGTGAATTGTTATTTATATTTATTTTGTAAATTTTGCGATTGGCATGAACACCTTAATACTTTCACCATTAAATATGCCCAATATGCACTTTATGTTTAGACAGGGTGTTCGTTGCTAGATGTTAGATGCAGTAATTTCGACAGTCATGTGGTCCTTTTTTGCTTGCATTCTCTCTCTCCTCTCTTTTCTTCTTTAAACTCTTTGCCGCTTTCCCTCTCGCTCTCTTATACGACCGGCATTTTGCATACATTACTTGAACTACGTTGGTTTTCATTATATCTCGGCGTAGTATTAATCAAGTCATTTTCATTTCACTTTTTATTTCATTTTAATTAGAGGCAATTTGTATTTATGCCCCGCCTGCTGCTCACCTATGTGATTTATCTGTATTGTTGTTGCTTGTTATAATTATACGAGTTTTATTTGTTCAGCAGCTTTTCAAGTTCAGGCCACAAATAAACTAGCAACAAGCGCAACAAACGAGCTTCAAATTACAACTGAGCTGCGCAAACGAAATTCATCAGGCGAACGGGCGCTAACACTCAGCCAAAATGCCAACTGGAGCACGAAGAACAGCCACAGCCACAGCAACAGCAACAACAACAAATACAAAAGCAATAGCAGCAGCAACAAAAACAATAACAACAGAACATTACAATAGAAAACAAGAATAGTAACAGTGTAAAGGGCATTAAAGATTCATGCGACCGAACGCATGAAGGACATTACGCTTCAAAGTTAAGAATTATTTAATAATTAAAACTGTGACTGTGTGAAGACCAAATAACAAAGTAGAAAAACCCATTAGCCCAGTTAGGCATAGAGCATGTTGACTCTGGTTGCCTTCTATCTATTAGCAACATGCATGCTGAAAAGCGAAACCGACGTATGAAAAATTCAAAACCTGAAAAGTGAATTGTGAAAAATAAAAACTTCCCACTTTATATTAATATTTCAAATTGAAACAAGTCAAGCGGAGCGCGCCTAATAAGTACATATCCTGAAATCATTTTTGCTGTTGCATTGATAAACAGCCAGCAAATTGGAATATGTATATCTGAACAACAAATCGAGAGAGAAAGAGAGAGAGAGAGAGCGAGAGAGACAGAGAGAGAGAGAGAGAGAGAGAGAGAGAGAGAGAGAGAGAGAGAGATTTTATTAGCAGCCTCAAAACTCGACAAATCGATTATAGAAAGAATTTTTGTTAAAAAACTAACGCCGGGACTTAGGTTGTTGATTTATCATTCAGATTTAGGCATTACAACAGATACATGGTAAAGTCCTTGATGATAAGTATATTGTCCACTCGCACATACGATTTCCTTATAATATTTTATATATTAAACAAGTAAGAAAGCTCTAGTCGAGACTGCTCGACTACCAGATCCCCTAATATTTCAATAATTCGTCGTTTCACTTCTACTAACACATGCACACACACATACAAACATACGCACGCACGTATAAACAGGCATGGGCTGCCATGTGGGCTTACATTGGGAACTTAATTGTTTAATATCTTTTTTTGTAGACAAACAATCTTGATAAAACTTTTAGACCGTGATTATAACATTAAAATGTGTGTGTGTGTGCCAACGCTCAAGTCTCTAGTACTTGAAATACGGGTTTTGCAAACTTGTAGGGAAGGGGGTGTTTCGAAAGGTGGGGGGTAAAATATGGCAAAAACCGAAACTCTTAAAAATACATATGAATACACATTTTAAATTTGGAAACTCTAGCTCTAAAGGTGTATTAAATATAATTTTTTTACTGGTTTTCGATAAGGTTTTTAATCGATAACAAAATATTGGGAGCAGTTATCGATTTTTGAAAACAAACTTGATATGCGCGCTATATATACGGACCTATGAAAAAAATTTCAAGCCTCTAGCTCTTATATCTTCTGAGATCGACGCGTTCATACATACGGACAGACGGACAGACAGACAGACGGACAGGGCTAAATCAACTTAGTGCGTCGCCCTGATCAAGAATATATATACTTTATGGGGTCTGCCACGCCTCCTTCTGCCTGTTACATACTTTTAACAAAACCATTATACCCTGATTTCCCATTTTCAATGGGTTTAGGGTATGAAAAGGCTGAACAAATGTAGCACTCGTATTTCAGAAAAATTTAATTAGATAAAACGCACTCACAATTCGGTAAAAGCCCAACTCGAAACACTTTGAAAAGCCTCTGACAACTAAAGCCAAATTTTGTGGGCGCTGTTCCGGGCACTCGCAGCTGCTCAACGAGCCGTAAAGACATTCGCATAGTTATGGATAATCTTACGAGCGCTATGAGTTTTGGGCGTTTCGCCAATCGAGCGTGAACAACAGAAATTGGCAAGCACCAAAAGACAGAAGCCGTCCCCTTTCTTAACCAAGCCTAATCACTTACGCCGGTTGCTCGCTTCCCAATTGGGAAACGATTCTCGCTTTGCGGTCGCTCGCTTTCCAAATTACGATACGTCGCATTTGGTGATTTATATTGTCGCGCGCTGCCAATAAGCAATTCGCGCTGATTCACAAATTCCTTGGTTGATTTTAGGTTAACGAGTGAGGTGCCAGATGAGTGCCGCTGTTCCTGTTCCTGCTCCTGCTTCTCCTCCAGCTTCAGCTTCTGCAAGTTCTCCTCTACGCTCAACTCTAGCTGCAGGTCGGAGTTTTGGTTAGGCGTTGCTAAGGCCGAACTCGAGGCCTTTGCGAGTTCATTGCACTCGCTGTGGCTTGTGTTGGCCATGCGCTGACATTGCCTGGGCTTATAACCTTCCATTTGTATTAATACGGCGGCAGGACAAACGCTCTGCGAATCGTTTACACCATTCTGAAGAGTGTTGCTAGCTGCAGCCAGACGCTGGCGATCGAATTCCAACTGCTGACGTTCTAGCGCTAGGAATTCCTGCAGGTCCATATTGCCAATACATGCACGTTACAGTGCTAAACTATAAAAATAAAGCATATTAGCAAAAGCAGAGCAGTGCAATCACAAAGCTAAGCAAACTCACTAAAATGAAAATGCATTTCACAAGTGCTGCTCAGGCATGGAACTAGCTTTTTGGCAGCTAAATTTAGCATTTTAAAAGCAAGACTTCATAGAAAATAGCGTACAAAAGCAGGTTTTTTAATTAACTGAATGCCAAATAATTGCCTGTTTTTCGTTATGAATGGCTTGATCACACACGTATTTATTTTATTACATCGTATATTGTTTGTTTACAATATTAATAACCACTTAAGAAGCCAAACGAATCAATGCTGAATGCGGCGCAATAACTGATACTGGTTATCATATTTTTCACAAATAAATACACAATTTTGAGATAAATTGAAGTAAATGCACTAAATATGAACTTGTCACACTACATTGCACACATTTTTGACTCGTTTAGTTTACAAATACACGTACTTGCACTTACTTTCGAAATGTTCGACTATACTGCGGGCTCGCCTGCGATGACAATTCTGAGGACTGAGGGCTGCAGACTGAGCGTTGCTGTCGGCACCAGTGTTGGAAAACGGCAATATCAGCTCGTATTGCAGCTCTGCGGGCTTACTCCTTGTTTTCGATGTTCAAATTTCAATTTCAATTAAAGTAGGCTTCTGCTACTTGTCAATTCTTTTGATTATTATCTTTAGGGTCAGGATTTATTCTGTCTTTACATGTAGATACCAGCTAACATATCTTTAGGTGAGTGAAGAAAAAATTTAAAAAATAAATTTAAAAAATGAAAAGATTTTTATCTATTTTGAGCAGCTTGCCAGATATGTCTGAGAAGAATGGACAGACAAAAGCGCTCGAAGCAAAATTACCCTGGTACTGTACTGTATACAACACCATCAAGGATACGCCCATTAATTTGACGCTTTTACTCGTCTCGGCTTTCGTTTTCTATAAAGTAGTAAATATAACACGTCAACGTCGTAATTTCAATCGTGTTCGTAATTTCTTTGGCTACGGAACAGACAACCAGAAATCGCAGTTACCACCGCTACAACGCGATTTTACTGTTAAAGAGTTAGCCAAATATAATGGCACACGTGAAGATGGACGTATTCTAGTCGCAGTCAATTATAATATATATGATGTATCCTGTGCTAAGCAAGTTTACGGCAAGACTGGAGCATATCCCCAATGGGCAGGATGTGATATATCACGGAATTTGATCAACTTTACAGCAGAACGAAATGAGAATCAGGAGTTTGATTATATGCACGATCTGACTGCAAAACAAAGAAGCACTTTAGTGGAGTGGGATCAACAGTATAGGGAAAAATATCCTCTTGTTGGCCATTTGGTATCAGATGATGAAGACGATGAAGAAGAACCCGTAGTTGGTGAAAATGATGAAGACAACAAGAATCAAATTGAAAAACGGTTGGGCACAATATAAGATGTAACTGATATTACGAAAATTTGTTGTTACAAGCCTCGATCAAATACAAAGTAAAAATATATTATATATAACAGAAGTCAATCAATGACGTGTTTAAATTGGCGCCATATCTTGTGTAACATTGCGAATACAACCCTGCACTTTGACAGCTAAACAGCACTGGACGTCAGCTGTGAAATTGTGACAGCGTTTGTCAAAGAACGCGTCCACTTCCGTTTCTTTTCACTTTTGACCAGCAAGATGAAGTACGTAAAAATTATATTAATTTTCGAAATATACGTACATCACTGTGCAGCGACAATTGTTTTGCGTTTGATGTGACAATTGAATATGTGCATTGGTGTTATGCTATATTATTTATTCAGACTATGTTCAAACAAAACATTTTAATTGCAGAATCGGTTTGTGTGCATTCAGTGGGTACAAAATTTACCCCGGCCATGGCAAGACCATGGTCAAAATCGATGGCAAGGTAGTATAAACAACTAATATACTAAGTGGCTAAATAATTGCAATATGTACCCTATTTTTTTAGACCTTCACCTTTCTGGACAAGAAGTGCGAGCGCTCCTACCTGATGAAGCGTAATCCCCGCAAGGTCACTTGGACTGTGCTGTACCGTCGTAAGCACCGCAAGGGTATTGAGGAGGAGGCCTCCAAGAAGCGCACACGCCGCACACAGAAATTCCAGCGCGCCATCGTTGGCGCCTCGCTTGCCGAGATTATGGCTAAGCGCAACATGAAACCCGAGGTGCGCAAGGCTCAACGGGATCAGGCCATCAAGGTAGCCAAGGAGCAGAAGCGTGCCGCTAAGGCAGCCAAGAAGGCCGCCGCGCCAGCACCCGCCAAGAAGTCGGCGCCCAAGCAGAAGGCCACGAAGGTGACGCAAAAGTCGGCCCCTCGCGTCGGTGGCAAGCGGTAAACAACAACAACAAAATATAGAAGTGCAACGCGGGTTTTACATCAAAAATGATTTAAGAAAAAATTTTAGTGACACGCTAATTAAAAAACAAGAGCTTCAAATGCACATTTGTAGCGTAAAAAATCGTCACCGCGTATTTTTTGTTTAGAAAAAGAGTGAATCGAAAATGAAGGAGAAACAGCGAACGTTAACCAGATGCATGTAACGGGCTTATAGAAGACAAAACAGATGAATTGGAAATCACAGGCATACTAAATTTTGTGTAGAAAACTTCGTATATTTTTCAACTTTTTGCGTACGAATTGTGATGGCGTTGGGCTGTGTTGTGTCGAGATTTTCCAACTTAAAAGCACTCGTTTATTGAGTCGTTAAGGTTTTTATACACGAAAAATCGACAGGAATTGTTGGAAGTACATTCGTGTACGAGGTGGATGTGTTTCCGTGGAAGGCGATAACAGGATTGATCACACACCACTCACTGCCTTATTACGCTAAGGGCTTTAACGTACAGTTTCCTAATTCTACTTTCTATGTCACAAACTTTTTTTGGACGAATAGTATGGAGTTCATCGATAGATGTAAGCATATTTCGCCTGATATTGGTTCTGATGAAGAGGAAGAATTACAAGACGCATTATCCTCAGATTCGCTTCAAGAAGAAATTCGTGTCTTTCATATATGTATATCCCACTAGATATCTTCCACATTCTTAAGTAATCTATATCGTATCTATATCTCTTATATCCCAATTTGTTGTTGAAAGAAGTATACAAAATATGTATTTCTGAGCACAACATGCTCCTCTAATAGTTCATTTCATTTGTAAATGCTTCAACATAAACGGATACTTTGACGAATTTTCGTCCTTGTATTGGATCTATTTGGGATTATAGTTAGATTTATTTTAAATAAACTCCGAGCTGTACTTCTTGAACCCTATAAAATTGGTCAGATGTCCAATGGCATCCGTCTGAACCTTTACGTAGGTGTACCTGGCATCGTAGAGGGTCGTAACAGGCTGCTCTTGGTAGTTGTCGTAGGAGCTTTCCAGATGCACCGTCGGCAGCTCCAGTTCAACGAGCCGAACGCAGCCCAAGTCGCAGAGCAGCTCCAGAAGCAGCATTGTGTCGACGGGCAGGAGATGGGGGAAGCGGAGGAACAAGCTGTGCACAGTGCAGCCATTCCGGGTTATGCATTCGCTCAACAAGGCGCCCATCCAACGATCGAGGACACGGCGATTCAACGAAGCATTCACTCGAATCCAAGGCTGAGGCCGCATAGCAATAACATCCCTTGTAGCTTCCGAATCCGACTTTGTTTCGGTCTTTGCCCTCGTCTCAGATTTCTTCATCCGTTTAGAACGACGTGCGCATTGCAGCAGTGCCTCCTCACTATCCGTATCCTCGCCACTGCTTTGCAGCTGCTCCTCATCCAGTTTGACCTTTTTGCTGCAACTTGGCTGCAAATCTAATTTCTGATCCACCAGGTGCCTTTTCTGCCCCACCACCGCAGGCAATGTTGCCGGCGAGGCAGACACCAAGTTCTGGACACGCTCCCGTTCCAGTCGCTTGATGTGGAACGTGTGCACCACCCAATTGCGCATGTGCGCCTTATGCACGTACATGTAGCTGGCAACGCCCACGCGCTTGATGAGATCATGCGCCTCCAGCTGTTGTAGTGCTTCCAGCAGAAAGCTTCCCAGGGGAAAGCTGCGACGTAATGATACGCCCTCAACGCCCAGTGGATGCTGCTGTATGTGCTCCAAGATATCCCTCACTTGTTGAATGGCCTTCGGTTCATAGTTTAGCTCTTTAAGCGTGGGCAGCAGCGTTTCAAAGCTGTTGTCCGTATATCGCCAGAAGGAGGCTCTGTAAGTGAACAGGATGATGAAGATGTGTGAGATTAGATAATGGAAGAAGGCAGTGCGCAGGCGGAAGCATCATCATCTGTGGGAGCACTAGGATTACTTAAATCTACCAAATCAAAGCGTTTCGCATTCGATATAGAGATTCAGGATAGGACAGAAAAGGGATCGGAGTTGAGTTTGGGACGAGGAACACTGTGGGAATCACTTACTTGACCACCTTGTCGAGCACTGTTTTCCGCAGTTCATCTTGTCTAGCCTGCAGTTGTGGATGATCAAGTTCCTGAATGTGGATTGTGGGCAGGTGTACAACAAAGACGTCCTGTGCACGTGCGCGTTCCTCCTTGTTTAGAGATGGTTCGTAGTCTTGCGGACGTTCACCGCTGTCTTCCTTGCCTTCCTCATAGGTGAGCAGCGCACTGCAAAGCGAATTCCAATCTGTTTTTTTGTTTAGCGTAGAGTCGGCTAACCGTTTGCCCAGATCCTTGAGTTCCTGCGGCTGCTGCAGCTGGCGCCAGTACAGCTCCAATTGCTCCACAAGTGTTATGAAGTTCCCTGTGGAAACGGTCAAGGTGGTGCTACTAGATGTGGAGCTATCTAACTGTAATTGCAGCGCCACCTGGGGCAGTGCATCGGCCACTAATTGACGCAATATGGAACGATGCTCGTAGATGATGCGCTCCACGGCATTTAGATAATTTCCACTGTGCATTATGCAGCTGAAGGGGCATTCCCCGTGCTCCAGTCGCGCACAGCAAATGTTTACGGATTGCCCCAGCGCATCGAGAGCACAAAAAAAGTGCATGGAACGCATGGGCAGCTTATTGAGCTGATTGTAGATGCTGCTTTGTAGACGATACGTAAGATTTGCCGGGTGGAAACGAACACGAGAAGCCGGGCGACCACTGCAAACACTCTCCAGTCGCTTGGAGTACTCTGTTTGCGGTGCATTGTCAAATATGCTGCTATAATGATCCAAAATGCGATCCGACGAAGACCCAGCGGTCTTGGCCGACATACTGGTTGTATCCACATTGAGTATATTCACGGGCAGCTGCAGAGTTAAGCTCAACCAATTATTCGCCACCCATTCGCCCAGAAGCAGCAGCTGCGCGAAGTTGGGTGACGGCAAATCCAGGCTGGCCAAGCCTGGAGATTCATGAAAACGTCGCTCGAATGCGAAATATGCATCGTAAAGGAGGTATCCGTACTTCTGGCACACCAGTCTGTACTTGTACTTGGAGCTAAGCAAATGTCCAGGGCCAGAGATTTGACGATTCACATGCTGGATGTTGCGGCGCTTGACGGCCACCAAAAGGGAATCTGCGCGCGCCTTATTGAAAGCCGCATTCAACACGTCCTCAGAAAAGTGTTTGTAAATTTCAAAGGCTTGCAGATTGAATAGCGTTTTATCCTTTGAGCTGCACAAGATGCTGTGCTGTACACCGAAGACAACAGTTATTTGAAGCTCAGTCTCCGTGGTGGGATTTGCATAGAGCAGCAAATCCTGTTCCCCATTCGACGCAATACACTCCCTAAACCGGCAGCGGTACTCCTCGATGTTGTCCGGCAGCAGAAATTGACGATAGACGAAGTCCTTAAAAGAAAAGAAGAGGATTCGATTGTAGACTACTCAAGTGAGATATGAATGCGCGAAACTGCCTACCTCGTTTATGATCATGCGATGCAGCCTCTCGAGTATGATCACAAAGTGTATGAGCAGCGCTTCGACTTGATCGCTGCGCGCAGGATATTCCAGCTTGAGCTGCGGCAGAAACCGCTCATTGTAGATGACGTTGAATTCCGGCTGAGATTGCATCATATAGATCCAATTGCGAACATCCGGCTGATCGCGCTTCATGCGGATGAGAAATTGCAGCCGCCGCACGCAGGCCTGTGTTGTCTTATTATTAATATTCAGATATCTGCGTATCACATCCCGGCAAATGATGCCCACATTATATAGAGCCAGCGCGGGCAACGGGGCATCAATGAACAAATAGACAGCTCGCCCCATTTTCAGAATACGGTCCTCAGCAGGACACCATGTGACGCGCAATGTGCGCATGTTACGCAAGGCGTCCCGGTCGATGTCGTCGCGTGGTCCGGTCTTCCGCTTGCGCGTCTCTGCGGAGGTTGCACCGCGTGTCTTGCCAAATCGTGGTACTGGCTTCAAGCGAATCAAACTGAGACGCTTGCGCACAGGAAATGAGGTTGTAGCCTTCCGTGCGTTAGTTGCAGTTGATCGTGGGGCTGGCGCCGAGTTGCGCTTCACCCACGACCAGTGACGAAACTGATGCGCGAAGAGCGAGGAACTGAGACCAGCTGCACCCTGCTGATCACCTGGCACGCTGCCATCATCCAGCTTGGCTGCCTCCTCAAATTCGGTCGTGCGCACAAATGTCAGAGTGGGCAGGCGCTGCTCCTTTCTGCCAGCCACCTTGCGCTCCTTGTGCTTGAGGAACCCCAGCTTGGTGTAGATGCACACGTGCTGCAGCTTGGCCCAATAGTCGGCCACCTGTTCGCGACTGGTAAACTCGTATGTGAGTCGCTCGTAGCTGAGCTCCGGATTAATCCGTTTGTAGTTATGGCCGCTGCTTGTGGTGGTGTCCAGCAGGCAGGCACGTCTATTGAGATACACCCAACGCTGCAGTGTATCGCGTCCCGCCTGCCGTTCGCTGACCTGCAACAGGCCCATGTTGTTCAGCAGACGAAGCGTGCCTAGGTAGCGCTGCTGCATCCTGATGCGCGGTATCAAATTCTGCAGTTGAAGCTGCGCGAGTAGATAGTGTTGTCGCACCGGGTGCTGCAGTTGAGGGCGCAGCTTCTCTGCAACATCTCGGTCGATGCGAAAGATGCGCAGCATCAGCGAAAGCGGCATGCGGTCCAAAGCATCCATGAAGTAGAGCCATCCAGCCGGCTTATCGTAGCTGGGCAAAGGCGGTATGAAAGTGCGCCAGCTGATCTCCTGCGTATAAGGCAGCACTTCCGATTCTGCGGCTCGCCACTCCTCCAGATATTCACGTGTCATCAACGACGGCTCGGTGCGCTGCCACTCCTGCAGCAACTCCTCATTCATTTGCAACGGCAGCTGGCCGCGATGCTGTTCGGTCTGCAAATAGAAGAGAAACTCGTGTAGGGTGCAGGCCACCAGGAGCTTAGGTGCCGATGGCTTTGCCTTATCTTGGGGCTGACGGTCAAGGCGTAGTCTTTTGCGCTCCATCTGCTCGCGTCGCTCTTTCCCCCGCAGCAATTGGGCAGGACGCAATTGCCGCTCCTCAGTTATCAAGTGGAAATTGTTCTTCAAGCGCAACACCTCACGCTGGAGCTGTTCGTGCTGCATATCGATCTTGGGATGTGTGACCAGGCGATAACAACGCACTCGCTCCTCATACTCCAACGTCACTTCGTAGACATTCAAGATGTGCGTACGTTGCATTCGCTCCAGCAGCCGAAACAGCGATTTTCGACATATTTTCTCACGTGTGCCAATATTCTTCTCCGACTCCATAATGGATCGCGCCAAATCAATGGTGTGCACAATACAGTTCTTGTCAATTTGCCGCACAATTAACATCTTGCGTGCCACATGCCGTGGCGTCTCCTTATCGCTGCCCTTGTACGATTTCATCGAGAAGTCCATAGCACGCACATTGGCTTTGATATTGGGCACATCGTTAATCATAATGTCCACGCTTTGAGGGACAGTCTGGAATGGGAGTGGAAATAGATTTCAGTTGGCAATTGGGGTTAAATGATAAACATGTATGACACCACACTTGGGCTTATAAAAGATATGCGAAAAGTGTAGGGAAAGATACTAAATACTAGGCACAGGAAACATGACAAATCTGGAATGACTATATCTAATAGCCTAATAACCTAGAAACTTAGAATTTGCTACATGTACTTTTGGAAACAAGCTCTTATAAGGACGCCCACCAAAAAAGTTCGAAAATAATGATTTTGCAATCTAAGATTTAAAAAAAATAGAGATAGAGAAAACTGTGGTCGTTCACTCTTTGAGGAAATATATTAATTCAATTTTGTTGAATGGGATTATTTACTGGATCTTTCAGTTTGTCATTACCGGCTCGTCCTGGCACTGTAGCTGCAGCAATGACTTCTCGAGCTGCTCCTCCTTTTCGTTCCAAATTGCCTCCGCTTGAGTCCCAACCGCCACGAAGCGTGTAATGCGACTTTTGCCGACCGTTTCTGTATAGCTCTTGATTCTTTGCTTGCGTATCAGATATTTGATAACACTTCGTGCAATTTGAAAATTGATGGCCACATAGTGACCCAGCTCGAGGGTGCTCATGCCCCTCGTACCGAAGTGCTTGATAGCACGCAAGCATTCCAGCTCGATGGGCATATTGACATATGCGTGTCGCTGACTTAGCAACTCGTCTGGCGCCTTATCCTCCCGATCTTCACTCTGCTCCAGCTGATTGAGATCATCAAACTCCATGTTGGGATTGCGTAGACGTACAACCGACATTTTTCTACCTTTTGAGTGGGGCTTTGAGCCGCTGTTCGCTGGATTGGGCGGGTGAACGAGTGCCGTCTCAAAGCTCTTGCGAAAGTTGTGCGAGATGAGCAGCTTCTTAAGCCTCGAGCTGGATAGATCTGGTATACGCTCTAGTATTTCACAACTAGGTATATACTGAAGTGGACTCGCTTTGATCTCTGTATAGAACTTTTCCATGATGCGTTGAGTGTAACTCTTGTAGATTCGAAAGAAACGAGGCAGCATGACCAAGGTTGAGATCAAGGTGCGTCCATTATGGCGCTCCGTATAGGGCTGCCCGATAAGCAGCTGCTGCTTCATCAACCCGTTTCTGCGTAAGCAATATTATTTCCGATTGTAATACATTCACGCTGCATGGTCTAGAAAACTCACCTCAAATAGAATATAAAACTGGGGTCTGTGAAGTAATTGGTCAAGGACCAGGGACCACGTGTGGTTTCTCCATTATAGCGCGAACGTCCCACACTCTCGAGAAACACATAATGCTGCACAGTTAGTTCGCGGGGCAGCAGCATGTTTGCTGGTTTCAGCGCCTTTAAGCGCAGATCTTGGTTTGCTACTATGACCAACTTTTGCTGATACTCTTCGGTGGCTGCTGCGGCGGACAGTGCTTTCAATTCATCCACATCTATGCGGCGGCGGGTTTTGTAATCCTTGCAGTTGCCCCGTATAGAGCCATCCTGTACGGGGGCGAAGGGAAGACGTAAAAAGGGACAGCTCTCTGGTATTACAGGCATTCCATATTCCACGTCCTGATCATTGAAGCGCTTATATAGCGACATCAAAGGCCTTGCTTCGGGCAATATGAAGAAGCTGACTTCCTGTGTCGACCGTAATAATAGCATCCATATCTGTTGATGCAACTTATCTGGCAGGGGATTGCCACCACACAGTCTTATAGACAACAGCGACCACAGAGCTAATAACAAAATATTTATTTTACACATACATTTCAAGTAATGGTGTGTGGAGCAGTCATTATATTTTTACTTACATGGTAATGTGGTGCCGTCCAAGCCTTCCAGCGCAATTTCATCAAAAACAGCATCTATCCAGGAGCCGCCTGCGTATGTTGCACACATTTTGAATGATTATAAATGTCAATAATTTTTATTTAATTTGCATTTCAATTTCATTCAGTACACAATTGATAAATGTCGTCACATTAAACAGCTGTTTCTGTTAGAGATACGCCATTCCGTTCAGAACCAGATCATAAATGAACTGCTGCTCGCGTTTCGATGTTTCTTTCGTATAATTTTAAATTTCTCTTTTAAATTACTAACATGGTTCGCAGTAATACAAAATTAAACTGATCAAAATTAACATGTAATGTAATATCATAGCTAACTGTCTATTTAAGTTGATTCAAATCGCAAATAAACTTTACTGGCAAAATTTGATGGCAGTGTTGCAAAAAACGTAAACCGGCATTGTTAGAGTGAGATGCAGCTATAGTCGCAACCAGCAGCTGTCAAAAAAGATGCAGCTGCCTACAAACAAACGCCGCAGCTTCTGTCACTTCTAGCGCTCTTTTGCGAGGTTAGCGCAAAATTTTACAAGATTGCGAAAAGCGAGAGATAATATAAGAAAAAGTACAGTTTTAACAGAAAAAATAATTAAACAAGAGATTAAAAGCAAAAATTTCAATGGCGTCCATATCGAACTTCAGTTTCGCCAATATGGCAGCACAGCTCAACGAGGAGCAGGGAATTTCCTTCCAAGACAAAGGCGAAACCTGGAATAATGCCGAAGATGGTAAGCACGATCATATTTGTTAAATTTAACTTTATAAATGTTGTCCCACATCCACAGTCAAAGCCGTTGTTGAAGCGCTCAACAACCAATCCACAGTTCATTATCTTAATCTCGATGGCAACACACTGGGCGTGGAGGCCGCTCAAGCCATTGGCCAGGCGCTGCATAGGCATCCGGAATTTCGCAAAGCTCTGTGGAAGAACCTCTTTACGAGCCGTCTCAAGTCGGAGATTCCACTAGCTTTGGAGCATTTAGGCGCTGGTTTAATTGCAGCTGGCGCCAAGCTCACAGTGCTCGATCTCAGCGACAACGCACTCGGTCCGAATGGGATGACCGGGCTGGAGAAGTTCCTCCGGTCGCCCGTCTGCTACTCGCTGCAGGAGTTGTACCTCAATAATTGTGGCCTTGGTCCTGAGGGCGGAAGCATGTTGTCCATTGCCCTCATCGATCTCCATAAGAATGCCAAGGAAGCGGGTACGCCGCTGCAATTGCGCATCTTTGTGGCGGGGCGCAATCGCTTGGAGAATACCGGAGCCAAGGCGTTGTCAAAAACATTCAAAGTACTTCAAACGCTGGAAGAGATTACAATGCCACAGAATTCCATTTATCACGTAGGCGTCGCTGCGCTCGCGAGTAGTTTTAAACAGAATCCACACTTGCGAATCCTCAATATGAATGACAATACGCTGGGTGTTCGTGGAGCTTCTAAGATCGCCGAAGTATTTGAGCATACACCATTGTAAGTGTAAAACTAAGCTAACTATTTCATAAAATGATCTCATCAAAATTTCTCACTTTCTTTCTTTCCCTTACAGATTGCGTGAAATCAACTTTGGCGACTGTTTGCTAAAGACCGATGGCGCTTATCATTTCGCCGAGGCCCTAGAGCAGAACCACGAACATCTAGAGCTCCTCGATTTGAGCTACAATGAAATCAACTATGATGGCGGCCTGGTGCTGGTGACGGCCGTGCAACACAAGCCCAAGCTGCGAGTATTCAATCTGGATGGCAATTGCTTCGGTCAAAATGGGTGCTCACAAATCGTTGCCCAAATGGCGAAATACAAGAATGCTGCTGCCCTGCAGTCTTTGGATGAAGTGACCTCCGAAGAGGAGGGCGAGGAGAATGGCGCTGACAATGTGACGCCCGATAACAGCGGCGATGATGAAGAATCTGATGATCAAGACGATGATGAGGACCAAGATGATGATGAGGAATACGATCCAAATGACACCACAGAAGAAGTTGACGAAGATGACGACGAAGCCTACGTGACCACCAATGCGTATACCACTAAGGTAAACCATATTAATCACCTGATCGAATACATTGCAATTAAATGTATATTCAGGCTTGTTAATTGATTGATTACTTTAATGGATTTACTTATTATAGCTCTTCAACGACACCACCAACTCCAACAAGGCTACCACCAATTTTGATATGACCATCAAGAATGGCAACAAAATACATACCGACGCCTGCACGCCCGAAAAGTTTTGCCTAAGTCAAACGCCTTGTACACTGCAGCAATTTGACTCGCTGGAGGCTCATAATAAGCTGGAGGCCTTCCATAACATAATCAATGTAAGAGTAATGTCTGTATGAGCTAAGTTGAAAGAAAAAAACTAATGAAAGTGATTTTGAAAAAGAAAGGGGATCGATTGACTAAGTCAAATTAGTGTCATATACATAGTTTCTTCTTTAGTTGGCTTACGTTTTATCACTTTCGCGATATTAAATTATTATCAATTTTAGATCAGATTTCGTAAAGTAATCGATAAAGTATTTCGATTAACTAAGTAATGGTAACAAATTCTATTCACTCTACAGCTATTCAGCGAGGATAATCACTTGCTGTTGCTCATCTTCACGACGCTCAAGTGTGGCCATCTTGCTCAAACGTCGCCGGCTGCTTTGGAGCTGGCCATATCACTTTATAAGGCTACCTTTGACTACGCCATCAAAACAGAGCAGGAATCGCGGGTCCTGGACTATTACCTCATTCAGTTGGGTCTGTTGCGCAGCGAGGAGCGCTTCAAGAGCGAATACAATCTGAAGAGCTGCCGTTACGCTCTGCGCGAGGCAATCAAAAAGGAAAACTTTGCCAATGATAACATTAAGAATACATTTAAAACATTTCTTGATCAACTTGATGTTTAGCGAGTACCGCTAGAATAACATTTTAAAATAAATAAGTTTTCATGCGTTGAAGTATACCAAGTATTTTATAAAAATAAAATAAAATAAAAAATATAAGATTTAATTATAATTTTTAAGATTTTCCCTTATCGTTTTCAATACCTTTTTGAATAGAACCAATAAATATCCAGCTTGATCCTGACTTTCAAAAATCTTTGACGTTGGTAAAAAACATCAGCTATCTACTAATATTCTAGGTCTATAATACTTTATTAAATACTTTTTCTATTTAGAAATTATATCTTTGCATCTCACATGGCTTCAAAAATATATGACAAGATATCTAAATTATTTATTAGGCTGTACTCCCAATTAAAGAAAGAAATCAGTAAATAAGTCAAGTTAACAAAGAATTATCAACTCATACAAAACTGAATAAGCAAAAAGATAATAGAATTTAAAGACGCTACAAATTTATTTTCAAAATATAGTTTAAGCTGATTCATAAATAAAGAACTGTCAGTATAAGTAAAATAAAACGATCTTCGAAACAAATGAATATATATATATAGCTTAGGAATAGAAATCTATTGACTTCTATATTAAAAAAAAGACAATGCAGATAGCTTCCCTGTTCCTTAATAGACATTTCGAAGTATTTTAAAAGATGCCTGCGTAAAATACATTTTATTTACATGGAAAAAATGGTATTGTATGTGACTACAAACTATGTTTACAAAACATGATATTGATATATATATATATATTTTAATATATATCTATATATGTGTATATAATAGATTAAGTGCTCCGTATTGTATTGATGGATTATCGCTTGGTTTTGCTTTGTTAAAATTACAAATTGGTAGAATGTTGCGAAGTTGTTAGACAATGTAAGAAAACAAATTTCAAGTGGGATAAACATTTATGGAACATCAATTACAATGCTATTTAAAATTTTTCATCATTTGTTTGAATTCTGATTTTGTTGCAAATTATTTTAGGTTTTTTGCATTGGTTCATAAGAAATACTTGCTTACTTTACGTTTTAAAGTAGTTGCCCTAAAAATACAATTTGCATTCTGTGCATATTTGTTCTCTTTGTCTCTCTCTGTTTTACTTTTTGGTAAGACATTTGTAGCAATACCAGGAGTAGATCAGCGAGCGATTGCTTAAGAGTATTAACACTTAATGCTTATATATATTTATATATATATATATATATATATATATATATACTTATGCTTCGAAATCGGAATCATCGTCATCGTCCACACCAACAACATCATCGTCGCTGCTCTCGCTTTCCAAAGCTCGTGCCTTTTTGGCCGTAACCTTCTTCTTGGCTCCTCCACTGCTGTCATCTTCCCGTTGACGTTTAGCACCTGGACGTTTGATGGGCGAATCATCCAGATCATCGTCATTATCGTTGTTGGTATCGTCGTGCTCCTCGCCCTCTTCATCCGAAATGAGGAAGGAGTAATTAATCTTTTTGCTAGCTGCACGGCGACCCGGACGTTCAACACGTGGAACCTCTTCGGCCACTTCACCAGAGCTGTCGAGTGATTCCTTCTTCTTGCCCTAATAGAAATAGATATATATTTTTTACTAGTCGAACAGTCACAATTACCTCGCTTAACTTACCTTGCTAAAGTCCAGTTTACCCTGCTTAAGCCCATCGCCGTTCTGTTTCTTCGGTTTCTTCTCGGCGGGTTCCTTTTTGGGTGCTTTTTTCGCTTTGGGCGAGGTTTTTGGAGCACCGCCCTCGACAAGCAAATCGAAGTCGTCCACCTCTTTGTCGGCCGTTGTTTCCTCCTTCTTAACAGCCTTAACTTTGGTCATCCGCTCCTTTGTCTTGACGGCCGTATTTGTGGCTGCTTGGAATTTCTTAATAATTTCATCGGTGACTTTGAATGCGACGCGCTCCCCAATTGGATCGGGAAAGATGTCCGCGTTGCCCGCTGATGGTTTGCCACCCTTTTTGGCACGACCAGCCGCCGGCTTTTGACCCTTCATAGCCTTGGCTTGTTTCAAATTAATGCCTTGCTCCTCTAATCGCTCCTTCTCTTCGACCTCTGTTAGTTTTTGTTCAAGATTGTCGAGATCATCCAACCACAGATGGCTTGGCGTCTTCTTCATTAGATTATCTAGTTCCGCCATCTTGAGATCGCGTTGCTTCAGCAGCTCATTTTTACGCTCCTCGGTCAACATCCACATAGACATGCCCAGCAGATAATCAAATTTCTTGACTTCCGTTAGCTTTTGGAATGCCTTCTCGGGATCCACTTCTTTTTTTATCTTTTTGCTGGTGGTTCCAACTGAACTCTCTTCCTCATCTTCATCATTATCTTCGGCCTCCTCGGCGTCTTCCATTTTGATGCGTCGCTGCCATTCCTTGACGGGATCTGGACGATAGCCACGCTTAATCAGCTCATCGATCATCATTTTTCGCTGTTTATTTTCAATCACCAGCTTCTTCTCGCACTTTTCCAATATGAAACGTGCCTGATCGCTTAACCGATCTGATTGCGCTGTCAGCTGACCGACCAGATAATCCTTACGCCTATTATAATATTCCAAGCGCAGCTTATAAAACTCCACCAATATATCCTTGGGCGAGGGAAAGCGACGTAAACAGTTATTTTCATCGAAAGCGTGCATTTGATTTGTGGATATTGACGAGCTCAACTTCAAGACGCGATGGAATCCACCTTCTTCGCGCCGCAGACGCTCAAATTCCCCTGGTGCAAAGCTAATTACAAATCGCACTGTTGTATCCGTATGGAATTCACGATAGTCTGATATTATCGCTTTAACCTTTTCGGTGCCATTGGAGAGAGCCTCTAGGACGTTCTCTTTGTAGTTCTGCGTCCAAACACCAATGGGCAATTCCGTGATCTCAATGCGATTATCAGGCAAAATTTGTATATTACCCGAGTGCACATAACGTCCGTCGGACACATATTCCATGGTACCCGTAAAGTTCTTATACCACGGATGCAATGGCAATGGTTCCTCATTGTTGATCATGCGCCGCAAATTGGTGATCATATCTCGGGGATTGTAATTTGCAATTTTCGTGGACCAACCAGTGCCAATGCCCTCGGCGCCATTCACCAATACCATGGGAATAATAGGTATATACCACAAGGGTTCAATGCGCTGACCATCGTCCACCTGATACTGCAGCAGAGGATCATCCAATGGGTGATAGATGAGTCGTGTAAGAGGCGACATTAATGTGAATATATAACGAGCGCTTGCGCAATCTTTACCACCGGTTAAACGTGTGCCGAATTGACCGCGAGGTTCTAGCAAATTAATATTGTTCGAGCCGACATAATTTTGTGCCAAATTTACTATGGTCATCTGCAGGGACATCTCGCCGTGATGGTATGCTGACATTTCGGCCACCGAGCCGGATAGCTGAGCCACTTTGACCTCCCTCTTATCGTTACGCTTGAAGCACGTAAACATCACCTTACGCTGGCCAGGTTTTAGGCCATCCACTAAACTAGGAATGGAGCGTTCATTATCTGCATTGGAGAACAGTACCAGCTCGAGATTGATAAAGTCTGAATAGCTGACATGTTTGGTGCCCTTGGTGTAGAGATAACGCTCTGGTAGACCCAATTGCTTGCGACGCTTCACCTCGTCCATGTGATTGGTAAGCCAGGTTTTACGCGACTCCACATGCTTCTTGGCAAAGGCCATTACAATGTTATCATCGTCCACTTGACCATCATATTTAAACAGAATCCTATGGCGTTCCATGTCCTTTGAATGATTAAAAAATTGATTTGTTATTGTTTTAAGGGATTTCGAGATCAATAATAATAATAGATTCTCTTACTAACTAAGATCTTATCAAATACATGCATGCATATCATTTATAGCAGCACAAAACCCACCTGGAAATATTCTTTAGCCTCTTTAGAGGTTGAAGTACCGAGACCCTTATAGTACTTGATGTTGTACGTATGATGGTTTGGCGTATCCATCTTCCATTCGTCGAATTCAGGCAATGAATAAAATGAAATCTCTTCGTTCTTTTTCGTTGCCTTCACAATGGGGGTTATGAACTCTTCGAGGAAGGGCAAGCGCAACAATTCCGGCCAATTAGTGTGAATGAAATTAATAAGTAAGCCCTTAATATGAGAGCCATCCTGATCCTGATCTGTCATGATCATAACTTTGCCGTAGCGCAACGTCTTCAGATCATCGATGGTCAAATATTTCTTCTTATACTGCAAGCCAATAATCTTGCAGAGATTATTGATCTCAGCATTTTCTGTGAGCTGCTTAAATGTAGCTTCTCGCACATTGAGCAGCTTACCACGTAATGGAAAGACGCCATAGTAATTACGTCCAATCACACCTAATCCGGACACAGCCAAAGATTTGGCTGAGTCACCCTCGGTAAGAATGAGCGTACAATTGATAGAGTTTTTGGTGCCTGCTTCGTTGGCATCTTCTAATTTGGGTATGCCCTTGATTTTATGAGATTTCTTGCCACCCGTTTTCGCAATATCATTCTGTGCCTTAAACTTGGCCCATGCTAAAACCGACTCCACAATGCCCGCCTTCGAGACATTGGCAATGAACTTTTCAGAGAATGTACATTTAGAGCCAAAGCTTTTGGCTTGCAGTGTCATATTCTCTTTGGTCTGCGAGTCGAATGTGGGATTCTCGATCAAGCAGTTCACAAATATCCATAAATGGTTGCGTACTTGAAACGGTTTTATACTGATGCCATTCTTGTTCTTCTTCTTGAGAACTTCAATTAGCTGTTTAATGACATTATCAACCACATGATCGACGTGGCGACCGCCCTTAGTAGTTGCTATTGAATTAACAAAGGACACCTGTTGAAAGCCGCGGTCTGAAGGACAGCAAGCAACTTCCCATCGCTCACCACATGCCTCGTAGACCACTTTGATGGGCTGGCCAGCATCGTCATCGGTATTCTTGACAAACAAATCAATATACTCTTTAAACCCACGCACGGGGACCTTAGTGCCATTCAAAAAGACAGACACACCCTTTGTGGATGCGGCTATATCGTAGGCGCGACGCGACATTAGCGCTACAATATCATTATCCAAAGATTCCATTTTAAATTTAGCTAGATCTGGACTGAAGGTAATACGTGTATAGTCGGTGCCATTGAAATCTTTAATCTGAAATGATATTTGAAATTAGTGTGATATTCAGTTGGGTAATCGGTATTTATACTTACAATCGGTTCACCAGCTTTGCCCATATTATTACCCCAGGTCTGTTTAAAGCTCTTTTTGTACTGCTTTGTGGCCGTTTCCACAGTAAAACTGTTTGAGAAAATGTTGCACAATTTGGCACCGTAGCCATTTCGACCACCTGTGACTTTCTTCTCATCATCATTGTAATTGGATGAAGTCAGCAGATGACCAAATATCATTGTGGGCACAAACATATTCTCTTCCTTATGCATAGTTACGGGTATACCCTGTCCATTATTCCAAATGGATATAATATTTCGCTCAGGGTCGATATCAACTTTAATCGTATTCATAGATTTATCACGTTGCTTGTTATCAGCTGCATTCACGAGTATCTCATCGAAGATCTTATAGAGACCCGGGACAAACGAGATTTCACGCTGTACCATGCGATTCTTTTCTGGATCGAGTATCCACATTAACTCCTTTGTAAATTCCACCGAGCCAATATACGAATCTGGGCGCAACAAGATATGCTCCAATTGCGATTTTTTCTGATACATCTGTTCGATGGACATGGCGCCTTTGCCGTTCTCCATGCTGCTGCTCCTATGTTGCACGTGCTAGAAGTCATAAATCATAAAAATCATTGTTAGATAAACTGTAACATAACTGTACTGTACTGTAAGGGCATTGATTTGTTTTCGAATATAAGTCCGAACCGTAATGTGTAATTAATCTTAAGTTTAAGCAAGAGGGAACAAAGAAATGAAAATCTTTCAAGCAGTCGTTGATTAAATGCTCTTCCAGAATATACGCAATACAAAATAGTATAGTAAAAGCCGAAAGAAAAAAATAAAACCGCTATATGTATATACATCAACCATCTCTGTTCTCTTTTATATATGTAAATAAAACTAACTCAATTTTTTACTGCGCGCAGAAAGCTAGACAAATGTCAAGGCTAATATACTGCACATTACTCAGAATTGTGCAATTTACTTTATATTTAAATTAAGAGTATTTATTCATTTTCCATGATAGTGTTTACTAATTTATACTGCTTTTCCTAATAATATGCTAACGCTGTGTGGCAGCCACACATGCAAAAAGGCGCGAGCAATGCGCGTGTGTGTGTATAACAACCCTGTCATGCAGCGGGACAGTTGAGCCGGCCGCTAATGCAGCAACAAGAACAACACAGAAATGATTCGCTGAGGCGAAAAAAAGAAAGAAGGTAAAAGATATACATATTTACAAATATGCATTATGCAATGCTCCACATCAGTACAAGATACATTTAGGGAAAATGAAAACCCAAAGTACGCGAATTTTTGTGTGGGTCTCCCTTTCTTGCGGTGTGTGCGTGTATATCTGTGTGCAGCAACTCTGCCGGCTTTGCTGATGTAGTTTTCATATTAATATTAATTACAATCAATATATAAACATGCAATAATTGAAATTATCCCTTTAAAACACTCGAACTAGTGGCTTTGCGTAAAGGTATTTCGTATACACAGCTTACGCACAAGCAAATTATATCTATACCGGCAGCGCCATTTTTAATTTGCGAATTCGACGCCAACGGGCAAAAACACTTAGTTAAAAGAAAAAAATAACTATAGAAATAATCCCCAACACATTTACCATTCACCTTAATTATGATTCACAGTATTCAGCTCACCTTCTTAGTTAGTAGGGAGAAGTTGATGGTCGTTTTAATGAAACCAACGCGCGGCAGCGACTGTAAGATTTGTGCACACACAGTAGACGCCGCCGCCGAACTTTGTATTTATATGTGGTTGTGGTTCTTTTCGATTTTTACTGCACGTTTTGGCAGCAAACACTTATTAACTATTAACACACGCAATTAATTGGTTATAACAATAAATTAAAAGATATACTTTACAATTAAAATTAGATCTGTGAAAATTTCTTGGCCACACGAAAACCCGTCGTTCGTCGCCAAGCAGCAAACAGTACAGACACTGGTTGTACATTCGATACTTAATAGTGCTGCAAAAATATCGCAGCAGTATCGATATAATCGATATTTTCGAATTTTGGAAAACATCGATATGGTTTTCTTAGTATCGATGTATCGAAAAAATTGCCAATTTTTGCGTTTGTTTTGAATGGGTATGTAGCACATTTATTAAATTATGCTAAATTTTTCAATAAAAATTGGATGGTTTTAATTTTATTGCTTTAAAAAAGAAAAATCTGGATGAGAATCAGGATCCTTTAATGCATTGGAAGGTAATTATTTCACTAATGCACAAATTAATATTGCTATATTCATGAATATATAATTTTTCAGAACGCCAACAACGTAGCTCTTCAAACGCTGGCAAAAAAAATATTTATGCATTCCGGCAACATCTGTCGAAAGTGAGCGAATGTTCAGTAAAGCTGGACTAATTGCTAATTCTAGACGAGCATCGTTAAAACCAGTTACAGTTAAAAAGCTATCTTTTCTGAATAAGAACCGATGGGTTTTGTCTTAGTTTTCTACTACAGACAGTTTGTACTACAGACAGTGGTCGTACATTCGATACTTACCGATAAGTCTTTAACGAATGCTGCCAGACCTAGAACAATGGTAAATTAGTATTGCAAGCTGAAACTGCCAAAGCAACACACGAGTGCTGCTGAAACATTAAAATTGAATGTCCATATTTACTTGTGGCGGTTCTATTTAAATAATAATGTTTTTATCTAAGTTTCTCTTCAAATTACCTTTTTCTTTCTCTTTAAATGAATGGGCGTTTAATGAATATGTACTAAAAGTTGAAAAAACTACGTTGACTTTCAATTTATAATAAATAATTTGTGGCATATAAAAGTTTTTTGGGTGTTATTAGCCAGCTGTTTTTAATTGTGGAAAATTATGCTGGCGAAACTTAATGCTTAATTAATGCAAATTAAAGGAAAAATGAGGCTATAATAAACTTTGCCGGCTATAAAAAACTAGTTTTTCGCCTGACCTTGACCAACGCCAACAAAATGTTAGTTGCACTTGCAACTGAAACTCGTTTCTTCTCTTTTGCTCAGATTTATCAGAGAGATGCGCAAAATACCTTGAAATATTTTAAAGTAATAAGGGCTAAGAGACTTGTTAACAATCACTTATGACCGTTACTCAGCTGTATTTTCTTACACACGTGACGTCATTAAAGCTCATTGAACTTGCACAGCATCTTTTATTACAAGTGTATACATTCCCATACACAAACACACACACACACAATACACACACAATCATATAGAAACATCATTATCAGGTTCTGGCCTCCATCTTTAGCCTTCCGACTTACTGCCAGCTAATGTCATATATATATATATATATATATATATATATATATATATATATTATTTTCACTCTCACTGATATTTTTTAACATGCATTTACCCTAACAATGAGTTAATGTCACTAAGCTAGTTTAATTTCCAATGAACTTAGACAATAGTTGTAGAAACAGAGTTTTTATGATGCATTTTCTATAATATTATTATAAGTAATTAAATTTTTTATTCATTTTTAACATTTTTTAATATAATTAGTTTAATTAACAATATACCCTATGAAGCTGATATTGTTTCAATGCACTCTTTACTGTTTATTTTTTTTTTATTATTTTTTGTTTATTATTTTTATTATTTTTCATAAAGTAGTGTATATAAGTTTCGTTGATAAAATTAATTTTTCCAGCATATAGAACTTGATGATTTTAATTTAACTCGTTGCCAGGCATGAAACCGGGTTTCTGAGTCTTTTTTAGAGTGCTAAGCGAATAAAACGTTTTGTTCTAGACGATCTTTGAGTCAGTCTTAATGCAACATTTCTCATTGTCAGCCGCTTCGCTTAAATTCGGACTTAAAGTATAAAGTAATTATAATAAAAAGATAATATCAAAAGATTTGTTGTGCGTGATAAACAGCAATAACTGAAAATTAAACGGAATTCTACATATAATTAATTGGTACTACTTAGGCTCGTCTGGTTAAGTAGGTCCTAATTTTTTAATGTATTAGAATATAACCAAATTAATTCAGAAGTTTCATTCACCGCCAGAATAACGGCAGATCAACCCTCGAACCCAAATGTATCTTAAACTTGAGAGTCTTAACAATTAATCGTGCCAGTTAATATTGGCGATTCGAACCTGTGACGTGGAATTTGTAACTTGATAATGCACGAAACAAACAAACAAGCAAACATATTTGTAATTCGATTTTTATTTTATTTATTTTTCTGCTTACAAAATGATGAATGTGATCTTTTCGCTTTTGATCTTTGTCACAAGAGTGCTCAGAATTGTTTGAGTTGAAAATTCGCAATAAATGAAAGTTTTATAATTTCATAAATTGGATTTTACTTTCCATACCTAATTTTTTGTAGATAGATTCTACTCCGGGTAGTTTTATATTGTACATGTGCAATGTCCGTCTTACTACCATTCTGTCCATGTAAATGCAAACCATTTTACCGCTACATAAGCTAAAGACTTCAAATTCTGAATGTATACGAACGTTGACAACCCAAGATAAAAATATATTGCGAATTTATCTTCGCCCATTAAGGGCGTGGGAAACCGAAAATGTTTATATCTTTTAAAGTTTTAAAGCTAGAAGCTAAAAAATTTGGTAATTGGCTTACTGTTACGTCTCTTGAGATGGAGCTCCAAAACTTTACAGTTAGTTCCTGCAGACTCTTTCCTATCTTAGTTACGAAAAAATATATAACTCAAGCTGTTGGACAACCGTTGTTGAACTTTCAATGCTGCAACGGTCTGACTTTTAACTTAAAAATTCTGTTAGTTCGAAAAAAAATAAAATAAATAAATATATATATATATATATATATATATATATATATATAGCTACAAAAACATAATCATCCAAATGGAAGTCATTTATTATTATAATATTTTTAATTATAGTTCAAATATTAACTTGTTATTATTACATCTTTGTTTTTAATACAGTGTGAAGTAAATCTAATTTCTTGACAACATTAATAATCGAGGCGATTTCATTTCATTTCATTAGTTCATCCGCTTCTCTGTCAGCCTATAACCTAAAAACCTAAATATTTGAAATATTTACGTTGATCTGTTTATATGTTTTAAGTTAGTCTTTAATATTAAATTTTCTTTATGTTTTCTTAAATTTTAAATTAGTTTATTTTGTTTACCTGCTCATAATTCATACTATTGGATCGTAGCGATGCAAGTTGGAATTCTACCGGCGCAGATTTTGTTTTTTTTTTTTTTATATATATAAACATTGATAGTATTTTTGGAAACGCAGATTAGCCGGGGTACAGGGTATCTTCTGGTCGGGCACTCCCGATAAAAACTTTATTGCTTGATTTAAATAAGTGTATTCTAGCCGGGAGTATCCGTCCAAAAGATACCCTCAACACATCCAAGCAATATAATTAAGCTGGGCGTGATACTGTCAATTTTATGTGGAAAGGAGAGGAGAGCCATAATAAATGCAAAATATATCAAATTTGTGTATCCATTATTATATGGATCTACCTAGTATATGGGAAATGTCTTGTTTTTATAGTATTCAAGCTACACGTAAGAAACGAAGTCAAATTATCGACTTTTCCGACTAAAAAAAATGTTTCCCATATTATTTACATTCGCATCTGCAAAATCAAATAACATGTGTTTTTCCCCATCTACGTTTTTATTTTCTCTAGCTAATTTAAACAACTACCTAGGTGTATGGACTTTACTTTACTTAACACTTTTTTAGTCAAATGCACTTTGTAATGTTAAACGGCTCGACATTATTTTTTAACGTTTTTCAATTGCTGAAACGATGACAACTTACCGAGAAATATCTTCTACGTGCTAGAAATCGATCTGCGTAATATTCTACAATATCTGTATATACTGTATACATATACACAAATAACAATTTGGAGAGACATCAAAGACCCTTCTTATCAAAGCTGTAGAGCAATTGAGTTCGCTTGGGTTCAGGAAGAGACTTTATCGCACTGGGTTAAGCCGATAATCGCTTTCGCTGTCGCTATCGTTCAAGTTGCCTCATTTCGTTATCGCGTGTTTCAAACTTGCCTTCGCTTTTATTTGTGTTTATAAATATTGTATGGGACATTGGGTCCGATACGTCGGATTCAGTTTCCAGTTTGAAGTCGAATGTAGCTCAACGATTAAGAGCATAGAATATTAATACCAAAATATGGTAAAAACTTAGTCGATCGTTCAGTTTCTAAACGAACTACTCATATAATTAAGTTCAGTCGATCATAAAGGATACTCTCTGGCTTCTTCTTATGAACACTAAGTTCCATAAAGCTAAACCAGTATGAATTGTTCATAAGCTGCTTAACGGAACAAGCTTATATATTATAATCGATATAGTTTACTACTAATCACACGTAACTCTACATTAAAGTCAAGCTCCACTGTGCCGATTATGTTAAGTCGAAATGCAGGCGGCACTGCACTTGAGTTCCAGTGAAAAGCAAAATGTTGTCAAAATAAGACACGTGTCGATAAATATAAAACATCTCGTTCTGTGCAATCAATTAATGCAGCTGAAAAAACTATGTGTGATATGTAATTCAAGTCGAGAAATGTAATCGAAATACTGAGCATCAAGTCACATCTCAGTAAGACTTAATAATAAAAACATCTTGTGTAACAATATTTGGTTTGGCAACAGCTTGGTGCAAAAATTATTTTAGAGACATAAAAAGTGCAGTATTGTTGTTCATTCAGTAGTATTGTCAATTCATTCCAAGAAAATAGGAAACAATTAAAAGAGTTGGCTGCATGGAAGCAACAATTACTCTTGGCAACATTTAGTCTAGCAACATTTAGTCTAGCAACATTTAAGTACGCCTTTTGAAGGGTTGCATTAGATATGATAGCGTGCCGACCAGTATCGTTTATAAAGCCATTAATTTTAATTAGATCTATTTTACAGTTTTAAATATTTATTAATTATTAAATTTGAAAAGTAATTATTATTGTTAATTTAAAATTTTAAGCTGTGCAAAGTGTATATAATATAGTAAACGTCTTAAAATATCCAATTGAAATTATCAAACTAATTACAGATTCTAACGTCTAAATTTTAATTTCAAAGTAATTTTAGATTATATATCCAAAGTGATTCATGCCAGTTACGCCGTTATAATCTCTAATAAATGTAGGCAACATGTGATCCAAAAATTTTACTCATGTTTTTGATCGCATTATCTTCTCACAGGCCACATCTGACAAGAGCGCCGTTCGGAAAATGCCCGCCATTGAGCACAAGTTGAACATTACGGAGGAGGAAATACCAGAGCACGTACGCCTCATAGCTGAGAAGCAAGGAGAATGCCCGAAGACCAAGCAGGAACAAATCGAACAATTTCGCAATTATATACTAGGTATGTATGTATGTAACTATACATATGTACACATATAAAAAAATATATATCTCTGAATATATATATTTTTTTAAATATCTCCACTAACACACCATTTTATTCAATAGAGCACAAGGACTGTCAGCCTCATCGGAACGATGATAAGTATCTGGAAAAGTTTCTGCGTGCACGCTATTGGAAATTGGAGAGTAGTTACAGATTGGTGGGTTTACCTACGGAATATGTTAATTATGAATATTTAGTGAATTTCTTACAAAACGATAATAACGAGGACCTACGGGTAATAAAATATAAATTGCAAAAAAGCGTGAATTAAAAGAAATACGTAGTAGAAGAGGAGTTTCTTATTCACTTTCGTGAATCAGTATAATAATTCAGTTTCGTGAATGAGTATAATGATTCACTTTTGTGAATAAGTATAAAAACTGAACAGTTCTTGAAAACAATTTCACTAAAACAAACATACATATATCAAACATATATATCAACACTTTATGAATACGAAATGTAATTGATTGTTTGTTCAAGGGTAGATTGTTGGATTTCAGATTTTAGTTTGCGTTGCAGTCAAAGACCCGGGCTATTTTTTGTTTGTCCGTATATCTGTATCTTCTAATGCCCGACTAATCCCCTGAACAGCTTTGCAGCTATTACAAATTCCGCGAGGACAACAAAAAATTCTATGAAAAAGTGCGCTCCTTGGACTTGCGTCATCTGGGCGAAGAGGATATATTGACTGTGACGCCATATCGCGATCAGGTGGGACATCGCATACTGATCTATCGTTTCGGTCGCTGGCGACCAAATCGCGTGACTGTAGATGACATATTTCGTGCAACTATAATTCTCCAAGAATTAGGTTCCCTTGAGCCCATCTCCCAGATAATGGGAGGCGTGGCCATATTTGACCTAAAGGATCTTGGACTAGAGCATCTCCTGCACTTGAGTCCCAGCGTGGCACAGAAAATGATTGCACTACTAGTAGTAAGTGAGAGTTGTATTGAATAATATCACACGCTTGCCTTATCTCTATTTCTAACAAATATTGTAGACCTCCATGCCCTTACGTACAGCGGCCCTGCATATAGTCAATCAGAACTGGCTCTTCAATGCGGCATTTAAGATCTTTAAACCTTTCCTTAATGCCTCCATGAGAGAAAAACTCTTTATACATGGCAGCGATATGAGTTCTCTGCATAAGCATATATATCCGGAGCACCTACCCAAGCGGTATATTTGCCATTTATTTAATGAATTGACTTAAACTGAACTATATTTACAAATATTTTAATATATTTCCTAGTTATGGCGGCCTGCATGAGGATTATCTGTATACGCTTTGGTTGGATATGCTGGAGCAACAGTGCGCGGAAAGCGAAATTTCAAAAGATATGGAACAACTGGGCTTTATTTTTGACTAAAACACTGGATATGTTTACGGAAGCAGGTGCACTTGATAAAATCTCATTTTTTATTTTGAAATGTATAATTGGGGAATACTAAGCAATTTTTTGGTAATATATAAAATAAATAATCAAAACATTTGAAGGAAATATGAAAATGAAAATACTGAATATAAGCTCATATGTCTTTTAAAAAGATTTTCGCATACGCCAAATAGGGGTGTGGAAAGTCGATAATAACAATATCTTTTGTATGTATTAATGCTATTATTTAAGGCGTAAGGAGTATTATGCACTCGGAGGCACCCGACGGATACAATATTACCTGCTTCCGATTGTATTCGCTCTTTCCCAGTCTGCAATCAATTATATATTTGTTTGGTCTTTCAATATTTAGTTCTTTTGTCTAATAAATATCTAAGCTTAGCAAATGATTCGCAAAGCCTATGCAGTATAATAATCATAATGTTCAATAGAATAATTTTAATAATATTTGATATTGCATTATCTGTGCTTCATTTAGCGACAAACTTTTCATAGGCTTTACTTTCTATTGGAGAAACATAGTCGGTTCTCAGTACAAGATTAAAATTGCCCAGAACTCTTCTTTAAGTAATAAATATACTCTTAGTTGATTTTGAATAAATACCAAGCGTAATTTATATTATATTTAAGGTTATGTTATTTATGTGTATTAATTGTTGGAGGCATCGGCTTAAGGACACAATTCGCCTAAATTTAGCACATCCTACACATTTGCGATTCGTCTTATGGGCCGCTGCGACGCTTGGCATATATTAATCAAGATACGCAAATAACCATTTTGAGGTTACGGCAGCACAAACACTTTGAGGTTAGGTCTGGCATATGCTATAAAATCTAATGTGCCGCACATTTGCCAACAAAAAATAAAAACAACAACAAAGATTCGAGGAAATCAAATGAGGAAACCGGTCCATATTGAAAATTGGTTCCGGTCAAGAAATCCTGAGCAATTCTCTACCGCATGTTCGTTTTATGTGTTTTATATGCAAAAGTGCGTTAGAGCGAGATGGACAACATTGGCCGTGATTTGCCGTTATGGTAATTGAGTGTTGGACAACGCATAAAATGCAGCACACCACATAAATATTTTTGCGCCTCACAAATATGCTTGATATATACACATATCTATATCCATATACTTATACATATACATATATACATATATATATATATATATATCTTGTTTTTTTTTATTGCATTTTTTTAGGCAACGGAAGCTAGCTAGTAAAAAAGTCAATACCCCATTTGACTCCACCCCTAGCCAATGGTCAAACGATAGTGAAATTGATTTTGGTGCCAAGGGGTCGCCGGACTTGAGCCCCGGACATAATCTCTATGTGTGTGCCGTTTGGACGATTAAAGCGACAAGATTAAAAAATTTATTGCGCAAATATTTATAGGGGAACAGTAGCCCAAAAAACACAAAGATACAGAGAGAGAGAGAGAGAGAGAGAGTAAGAAATATATATAAAGAACAGATAGAAAACATAGCCTACATCTGAATGGTGGGGATGGGGCACATAGACGGACACTGTCCCGTTATTAGCTCAGCTCCTTGTAACACGTGTGGCCAGGCTGAACTGAATATAATTTATGGCTGCCGAACACCAAAATTTATTTGTATTTTATCGCCAACGGGAGAGGGGGGTATGAAGGAAGGGTATTTGGAGCAGGGGAAAGCATATCCTCTTCCAAACAACATATGTCACATGCAAAAGTCGATGAGAAAGTTTCTTAAAGAAGAGATTGAATATCGTAAATGGAACTTTGCTTTAAATATGCATATAACAGACATGGCTGTTCCAAAAGCTTCACATGCCTATGAAAGAGTCAAATTTCTAACCTAGCTATCCAGATTCAGACTTTATTTAATTTATTAAGTAATAGTATTAGTATCAGAATTCCTAGTTAATATTTGAATAGCTAACGATATCGGATTTTCGTATTACTTCAAACAGCAATTCATAAACGATACTTATTGGTTCGTTTTCAATTATTCATTCAATACTGGTCACTGAACGGGTTAAGTAGTTAATTTTTTTAAAAATCCATTCATTCGAGCTTACTCTGAAGAATAATAATAACAATTTATTTTATTATTAATGAAAATTTAATCTCAAGATTAAATTTGAAACTAGTCAATTTTGGAGTAACACGAAAATCCTTTTCGTAATCCTATATGTAATGTGAAGACAACCTCATCAAATTGCTCTTCGTTCAACAGCTTTTATAACTTAATTCCAAGTTAAGCCATAATGATTTCTTCGGCACGCACAGGACTTGTCCCCAACCATAGTGTAGAGCAGCTGTAAAGAGATACATTTTCCGAACATTTATCAAGCATCGATGAGGATTCTGCTGCGGACTATCTGTGGGTGTGTTAACCAGGGTCATAACGAGCCGCCATTTATACAGTTTACACCTTCGCCTCTGGGTGAAAGGAAGACCGTGGCTGGAGATGCAGCCATAACCGGAGCCGGAGCCGGAGCCGTTGCCGTTGCGGAAGTCAACACATTGACAGCAAATATTTCAATTATATTTGGCCGGCAGTTTATTTATGGGACAATGCAGGCTCTATATGCTAGTATACCCCGAGCCGAGGTCAGTTTGTCTGAATTCATGTTGTTTACAAATCGCTGGCCATAATTTATTGTCCTTTGTTGAATTCTGTGCCAATGAGTGAATGATAAACGGTGCCCGATGATAACCAACGACGTTGTTTGATGGATGGTTCGATCGGGGAGAGGGTCTAAGCTTGAGGGTTGAGCGATGAGACGGGGTGATGGGGTGATTGGGTGACGGGTTGACGAGTGGTTATAGAGCTCATTAGGAAACAATTACAAAAGCGCAAGGCACACACGAACACAGTCTAGGGTTGTCAACCCTCTAAGAACAGCTCCCTCACTCTCTCTCTCTCTCTCTCTTTCTATATATGTGTGTGTGAAAAGGTCAGGTACACCATGTCCAAATGTCAGAGTCAACTGACAACTTGACAACTGGGTAACGCCCACAAATGTGGCCCTTGGATAATATGGGTAATTTTTGAAGTGTGGCGGAAAATGGTTAGGGCTAAGGTCATAAGCAAAGTTTTATTGTCTGTTATAATATCTGAGGAAAACAAAACTTGTTGCGTATAGCTGAGGAAGAAGAAATATTATTTATTTTAATTACATTTCAAGCAAATAACTCTGTTTTCATATATCAGATAACCGATTAAGTTGACACATACCAACACTATTTTGTTTTTAATATAATAATGCGTATGACAGTTATGAACTTACTCAATTTATCAGTTTAATTATGTACTATGACAGTATTATAATAATTATCCATGTATATTTTAGCTCAGCATTTCTGAAAGATAGAAGCTAGGCTTGCAGGCTTAAATAACTGTGGAAATTATGATATAATCCTTAACACATTCGGCTCTTATACCGATATAATAGTTTATCAACCAATTTATTGAAGTTACTAGTATAGTGCAGAAAAATTTGTAGAAGAGACTGTTGTTTGATATCCATACAAATTACAATAATATGACAGGTATGTGTAGAACGAGAGTAATGCCCTAGACTGAAAAGAATAATTATAGCACCTTTTTTTTTATTACAAAGACATACGTATACAAGTATACTTTATTCAAGGCATATTATATATATTATATATTAAAAATTGTATTTTTGTATACATATACTTTTGTTAAAAAGGGTTTTTTTACACGACAGTCACTTATAGTCTAAATATTACCTGAGAACTTCGAACGGATACACAAAGGTACACAGTTATAATATAGACGTCTGCATATAAAAGTATAACAGTGGCTTAACATCCAGCTTATTTAGTATAGTATAATTTATTATTATTGACTACTAAGCTTACCTATCACAGTTACGTATAATGCTATCTTGCATATCTATTAGCTATTACTCACTTGTAGACTAATGCATAAGTCCAGTTTCTCCATTTGTGTATAACAGTTTAAACAGTTATCAGGTTCTTTAGCATGCGAGACAACTGCTAGGACAAGCGCGTATATTTGGATAAATTCATTCAATATCGATTCCCTCGATTCGTGCGCATCCCTCACATTCTTTCTCATTAAATCCGCCCCGTCGAGTCAACCCGCTGGTTGCAGCTCACGTGGAAAGAAGAGGAACGACAGGAGGGCGGGCTAACAGAAGGGGGAAGCGATACATGTTTTTTTTTTATTTTGCTTCAGCCGCTGTCAACACTGTCAATCGATTTTCTGTTGATTTACCAGAAATCATTTGTGATAAAACACGATGTTTCGTCATGTTTAAAGTGCACTCCAGGAGATGAAGCCAGAGTATCTGTGTGTGTGTGTGTTTGTGTGTGGTTGACTGACAATCAATCACATCATATGGCAGAGTAAAAATCCAACCAGTGCAGAGAAGAGGACAACTATGCGCTTTTAATGCTGCCTAATCCGGCGTAATAAACATTTCACGTAATATGCGGGAATCAATTGAAATGCAATTGAAAAGGACTCGTCATGCAAATATTTGACTGGATATAGCTCATGACAATGGATAAAACACAAGCACACAAGCAGACACATCTGCAAATAGGGCATACGAATGGGATGAGTCTGTGACGTGACACGAAAAAACACGATCCATAATTTAACCTAAAAAATTCTATTAATATATATATATATAATATATCATATGGAGATATAATATCGTATTTTCAAATGAGCGAATTAAATTCGAGATGTGTCTATGTCGTGACACGAAGAAGATGTACAAACGAATGTAACGAATTCTATTTAAAATTTGATCGTATATTATTGATATATCGAAATGAATTGAATAATTTTTTTTAGTAGCTTGATAGGGAAACTACATTTTTTAATTTGACGAAATTTTTTTTGGCACGCTCGCATCTCTATTTTCAGGATAAGTCAATAGACAAAAGTCGCGGCACTTGAGCCGCGAATTAGTTGCGAATGAACTTCAATAAAAAAGCGCAGCATACTTTTTGGCATGCGGGCAAAAAGTAAACAAAAGAGCACAAGCTCACAGTTGCCATATCTCAGTCAGTTGCCTTCTCCTTCTCATTCCCTTAAAAGGACACACGTGTCCTGCCGCCTGCCGTCTGCCACCTGCTTGGCCACGTAAGTCTGCGGAACACCCATTGCCACTTCGCCCCGCTTCAGCTTCCGCTGATTATTAAAATATTTTAATTGGCCGACAACAAATATTTGCACACCTTTAACCCTTTTTAATATGGATAAGTGCAGCAGTTATTTTTGTCTATCCGAGACCGAAATAAATGTTGACTCTCGTTCACATTGCTAACCGCAACGCTTAAATCACAGCAGCGTGGACGCAAGAGACGACTCAGTCGAAGCCAGTAAAATGGGGCCGAATGAGGAAGGAGCAAAAATACACTAAATATTGCTCTAGTGGGGCGTGAGTCGACTGCTGGATGCCCTGTAATAATTTCAAGAAATCTCCAATGCAAACTAATTTGTATTATCAAATAAAAGCAGTAGTAGTAAAAAATCCGATGAGATTAAATTCATCTATGCCTATGGATTATAAGGAAGTTATCAGTTGGCGAATTTAAAAAATATCAGTTATCTAAGATATTTATTTACCTGATGAGTGAGTGCTCCGTTGATTCATTGAGACTTCGACTCAAGTATTTGGTGATCATCAGCTTTTAATAAAACAAAAATAAATGTTTAAATATATAATAATATTCAATATATAAAAACTTTCAATTTTTATTTATTTGTTTTTAAGAAAAAAATAATAGTACTTAATTTTAAAATAAAAAAAATACAGAAATCAGTTTAAAATTTTTGTTTCGATTTTAGGTTTGTCTTGTCATTTTAGATTTGTCAAGTCTCTTGTTCAAGTTTTTACATATGTTACCTTAATTTATTCTTGTCAATAATTCTTTGTCTGCTTAGCGAACTTTAATTCAGTGTTCGATTTACATTTTACATTCGTCATTTAACAAGTACATATTCATGCTCATAAACATTTCCAATTATATTTCCTTTATTACCTAAATAAAATAATTAAGATAGTATAATTCAGATTTAAAAACAATATTTTGCTGTATAATATATTTCTTCATCCACTTCTTACTTACTTATCTTACATATCCCAACAATATTACAGGGTAAGCGAAAAAAAACCAAATGGAGCATGCTCAGGAGTATAATTCGATTGTGTTCAATTTAATTTTGACAAGCTCCAATGGCACAGCAATCCAAGCCCAAAGGATCTGCCCCTTCTCGACAACGGCGGGGTCTGTGTCTGTGTCTGTGTATGTGTGTGATATGGTGCATGAACTGGGCGAGGCGGCAGTTGATTTGATTTTGTTTTATGTTTCCTGCTGGCGTGGTACACTTGCTTCCCGCCCCCTTCTACTAGAAATTGAGACGGGAGTTTTGTGTTTTTTTTTTTGGTCTAAGGGTAAGATTCGAGACTCGAACAACCGCATACAAAGATTTTGTGGTCAGTTTTTTGCGGCTTACCAGATTTGCGTGTAGTTGTGCAGATAGTTTCGCAGCCTCAGATGAATGTAAGTTGAGGATAAGAAAAGAGCTACTGAATACTTGAAGCAATTCCTTTTTTATTTTTTTCAAAAAATTACGCTTTAAAGTAAATGATTTAATGGGAAAACAGAAGAACATTGATGTTTACAAAAAAAAGTATATTATAGCTGGCCGGACTGGCAAATAAATTACCCCCACCGGGTTGTTGGTATTATTGATAAGTTTTGTCATTTTAGGCTATTCAATATATAATACTTTAATAATTTATTGTTTAAGTTGACTCTAGTTTTGTCAATCTTTTTTAAAATAAAAAAATAAAATAAAATAAATAAACCTATACTATGTGTGTTAATTTATATAAGAACAAGTAAGAAAGCTCTAGTTGAGACTGCTCGACTACGAGATCCCCTGAACCCTTCCAGGAACTGATATTTCAATAATTCGTCGCTTCATTTCTACTTACTTACACACATACGCACGTATGTATCAACAGGAATGAGCTGCAGTGTGGGGACTTAATTGCTTAATAGCTTTTTTTGTCAAAATGTCAAAGCACAAGTCTTGTCTATGTTCTGAGATCGACGCGTTCATACATACGGACAGACGGACGGACGTTCGGACAGACGGATGGACGGACAGACGGACAGGGCTAAATCAACTCAGCTCGTCGCCTTGTTCAAGAATATATATACTTTATGGGGTCTGCCACGCCTTCTTCTGCCTGTTACATACTTTTAACAAAACCATTATACCCTGATTTCCCATTTTAAATGGGATCGATGTATAAACAAGTATGAGTGCTCTAGCCGAGACTGCTCGACTAGGAGATACCCTGAACCCTGCAAAGCACTGATATTCCAATCATTCTACGCTTCTTTCATGCACATAACTGCTTGGGCTGCCGTGTAGGCTATATTATGAGAATTTATTTGTTGAATAAATCTTTTGTTAGTACGACAATCTTCATCAAACTTTCAGAACGTGATATGCCAAAGCACTAGTACTTGATATACGTTTTTTTCAAATTTGTGGCGAAGGGGTGTGGTATCCAAAATCTATAAATTACAAAATCTTTGTATTTATCACATAAATCTACACAGTAAATCTGAAATCTCTAGGTCTAACAGTATTTAAATTAGGCTTAAAATCAATGTCAGACTTTCGATAATTATCGATAAAAACGAAATGGAATGAGTTATCGAAAAAATATGGTAAACTCGTACTGCGTATGGTATACACGAGTATACATGTAAAATTTCATTGAGTTCATACGGACGGACTGACGGATGGACGGACAGACGGACATGGCTGGATCAACTCAGCTCGTCATCCTGATCAAGAATATATATACTTTATGGGGTCTACTACGCCTCCTTGTTACATACATTTTCACGAAAATTCCCATTTTCAATGGGTTCAGGGTATAAAAAAATATTGAAGACGTAATCGAAGTATGTATTTATATTCTATCAGAGGCCACTTTCAGTTCTACTATATATTTCGTCCGTCTGAATGCAAATTGATATTGAAGCTAGAGACTTGAAATTTGGACCATATACTCGTGTATACCCTCGAAATACATACTCGTGTTGACAGACCAAAGTTAATAAGATATGGTGGATTTATCTACGCCCATCGGGCGTGTGAAAATTGAGAAAACAGAATGAGTATTCTGCAGCCAGTAACGCCGGACTGCAACATTCTTACTTTTTTTATCGATATTCCATGTCATCTTGTTAGTATCGAAAAAAATATGTATAAACTTTTCAGATTTGTATATGACCATTCTAGTCTATAAGTCGATTTTCGCTAATGCATAAACTTATGCATATATATGTATAAGTATTTTTATATCTTAAAAACATTATTACGACTGTACATCTAGAATTAAAGCTATGTCCTTATGTGCTCTGGTGTAATGTGCATATGAGTGTAAATAGCATGAAATAACTGAATTTAGATATCTCCCACGTTATACTAACGTTATAATATATAGTTGATTTTTTTTTTTAGATTTGTGGGCAAGCTTTAAATAAAATTGATTTATAGCTGTGATGCAAGAAAACAACAATAGTTAGGAACTATTTATACCCTGAACCCATTGAAATTGGGAAATCAGGGTATAATGTTTTTGTGAAAATGTATGTAACAGGCAGAGGCTTGGCAGACCCCATAAAGTATATATATTCTTGATCAGGATGACGAGCTGAGTTGATCTAGCCATGTCCGTCTGTCCGTCCGTCCGTCTGTCTGTCCGTCCGTCCGTATGAACGCAGAGATCTCCTAAACTAAAAATGCTAGAGACTTGAAATTTTACATGTAGACTCGTGTATACCATACGCAGTACGAGTTTATCATATTTTTTCGATAACTCGTCCCATTTCTTTTTTATTGACAATAATCGATCATTTTTTTTTTCGTTTTTTAAGCCTAATTTGAATACTGTTAGACCTAGAGATTTCAGATTTACTGTGTAGATTTATGTGATAAAGACAAAGATTTTGTCATTTACAGATTTTGGATACCACGCCCTCTTCGCCCCAAATTTGAAAAAAACGTATATCAAGTACTAGAGACTTGTGCTTTGGCATATACACACATTCAAATGTTATTATCACGTTCTAAAAGTTTGATGAAAATAGTCCCACTACAAAAAGATTGATTCAACAAATAAATTCTCATAATAAAGCCCACACGGCAGCCCAAGCGCAGTAACTAGTAAATGCGCAGTTCGCAGAGCGCGAGTTTATGCGTTCGTATGGATGCATACTATGGGTGTGTGCATGTCATTTTGTATATGTGCATGAAAGAAGTGTAGAATGATTGGAATATCAGCACTTTGCGGGGTTCAGGGTATCTCCTAGTCGAGCAGTCTCGACTAGAGCACTCTTACTTATTTATTTATTGTATGGATGACGTTTTATTCTTTTTATTTATTTTATTTATTCTTTATTATTTATGCTCATTTTTTTTATTTTAATATATATCTAAAATAATGGCAAATATAAATTGTTGACCAACTTTCTAAGCACAAGTGAAAAACATTTCTCCCTTATTCCACGGTATGAAACGCCACGGCAGCAAATTTCACTCAATCCCAACAGACTTTAACTTTCTTTAGCTTTTTAGCATTCAATTGGTAGCCTAAATTTAGTGTCCCTCTGTGACAAGCCCCACCCATTATAAAAAAAACTTGTTGCATGAAAATTGTTGACCATAAAAGACACAGCATCCCAGCTGCCCAAAGCTCGCAATAAGGTTACATAACCGAAACATAAAATCTGTTTAGTTTTTTGGTAGCCAAAACATTTGCACAGCAAAGGAATTAAATTAAAATTATAAAATAATACAAAATAACAAGCGGAAGAAAACACACTCAACGCCCATGTGCAAAAAGAATAGGGCCAAATCTAAGGTAGCGACCAAATTGTATGCCGAGTCAGCAGAATGCACCTGTGCAGTTCAGTCCGAAATCCTTTGCAGAAGCCAAGCCAGAGCAAACACAAATACTGCTGCAATATACATAGATACATATACATACATATGTGTAGATATGTGTGTATGTATATGCAAAAAGTTCCAAGCAAAACAAATCGGGCGAATTATCAACACTAAAATATCTCCCATTGACTTATGCACTGGAAAACTGAAACAGTGGATGGTCCTCCACAGGATGGCGTAACACGGTGCGCTGCTATATTTCCAATGCAAGCGCCAACCGAAACGTTTGCCAGCCAACTGGAAAGTCGGCTATGTAGGAATTTCTGTGGTAGTTTCTCATAAATATGCGCGCACACAAACATCCACACACACACACACACACACAGACACATGCAAGCCATGGTCAGCAGCAAGTGGGCGGAGCCGTAGCAGCATAAGGTGAGCTTGTATGTATGCTCTATCGCTATATGTTTACTGAGTGTATATCTGTGTGTGTGTCATTTTTTATGCGCTCCATGACAATTCAAAAACGCCTACTTCAAGAACAAGAAACAACAACAACAAGCTCAACAATAGCCACCACCAAAAGCGAAGCAAACGACGACAAGCGACGAAGTCAACAGACAGCAAGCAGACATAGCCGAAGCTGCGAGCGTGAGAGCAAAACGCAGCTTTCCATATGCTCGTGTATATTCCTTTACAGTGGGTTAATAGAGTAGAAGAACTATACAGAATGCTTTTGAAACTGTTAAATGTATATGAAAATATAATAATCTACAACTATATCGAAGGCTGAGTTAGCTACGAATTTTCTACTCAAAGTTTGTTCACTTAATGAAAAGAAAACTTATTAATTTGTCGCTGCTGAAACTTGTTTTTTAATTCTAACATCACTGGTAGTTTAATTATATATTTCTAAATTATCTATGAACTAAAATGACATATTTAACCAGAGTAAAAATCATTATTAACTTAATGCAAAAAATTGCACCAATGTTCAATAATTAGCGTTACACTGTTCACTAGATGAGAGGCTTTCTCACATGCACACGAGAGAGTGCTACGGGCAAATCGCGTATAACTTTAACGGTTAAAGGGTGCCCTATGCTCTCTCTCTCTCTCACTGGCAATGCTTGTTGTTGTTGATGTGACCAAGCTTTTGCAATTCCAGCAGGAGCTCAACAGCGAATGGCGTGCAAGCTTACAGTGTGTGGAGCCACTGCTGTTGCTCTTTAGCACACAAACGCACACACTCTCAGTTTATACGTCCATACAAATGAACACTGTGGAAGCGATGCGCGCGTCGGCCATTCTGTGGCCAGGGCCACCCTGCAGTCGAGCACGCGGCTAGAATCAGACTCAGTCGCCACCGTTAACTCTTTGAAACTGGACGCAGCGAGCGGCAAAAAATAAAAACAAATAAAATATCACAAGCTAGAAAACATAAAACAAAACTAAATGCGGGCGCGCCAAATTTAAAAAAATTGACAAATTTGAAAGAAATTTGATTTATTTCTCGAGCTTAAGCCAAGCCAAGTCAAGTGCAGTGTGACCCACAACAAAAAGAGTGACCAGTGTGTGTGAGTGAACCCCCTTGATAACGGTGAACTACAGCTACCCCCACCCACACCATACCCCGATTCAATCCCACCCCACAATCGAGTTGCATGTGAACCGGCGATCCAATGAAAATGGAGGATCCCACCATTGCCGACACATACGTGCAGGAGTTTAACTTGGATCACTTGGGGGTCAACAATACCACAAATAGCACGGTGACAACCCTAACACCTGTGACAATATCCTCGACAGCCGCCGGCGCCATCGGTCATGTGAAGCGCGAAGATCACAGTCCGCCTCAGCCAATAAAATGGACAACAGTGCACGGTGCCGAGCCGCCAGGAGATGATGAAACGGAAACGTTGCCACTGCCACTACCCTTGCCGCTCCCTATCGCTGTCCCGGATGCTGCAGGTGGCGCTGAACCTTTGGCATCTGTATCGCACATTAAGCTGCGTTCCTTTTCCGGCCACCATCAGTGGCACATGGATGAGCGTCGGTTGCAGCCACTCAGTCCGCCGCCCGAGGGCTATGTCGGCGGTCCGATGGGCGGGCAAGCGGTGCTGGTTAATACAACTTCCGGGACGACAACAACAGCAGCAGCTGCTGCAGCTGCCGCTGCCGCCGCGGCTGCCTCAGCGGTGCCTGGTGGTGTGCCGTCCACCCCACCGGAGACCCCGCCCGTGGTGGGCTCCCCCAATGGCAGCAGCAGCTGCCCCAGCCAGGCATATGCACATCATTATCATGCCGGACGCAGCAGCAACTCGGGCACAAATGTAGCCACAGTGGGTCTCAGCCAGGAGATGATGTGGCTACCCAACTCGATGCGTGCCGAGCAACAGCCATTGGACTTGCGTCCCCTGGCCTGTCCGGGCTCTCAGGAAGAGGCCGAAGAATGGGAGCGTCAACGGGAATATGCCATGCATGCCGCTGCAGCGGCTGCACATCATCATCATGGACATCCACTAATGCAGAGCCATCATCACCATGCCATCAGGCATATGGCGCAGGCACAACATCCCACACATCATCCGCACTTTCACAGTCTGGAGCATGCGCTGCCCATCAATATGCACTCGAATTCGGCCAACTCGTGTGCGGGCAGCCCGGGTCCGGTCAGTGTTCCACCTAGTAACTTGTATCCAACGATATCCAATTGTGGACCACATGTGCCCTCAGCGGGTAGCAGCAGCGGCGCCAGCAGCGCCTCCAACTCACGAAGCTGTGTGAGATCGATTCTACAGCCGTATCGCCCACTCTCGGCCAGCTCGACGAGAAGCTCCAATAACTCGCCTCACACCTGTTCCGGCGCCTACAGCAATGCCACGCTCGAGGATTGCATCAACGACGATATGCTGACCACTCTGACGGTTCGGGAGCTGAACAAGCGACTACATGGCTGCCCACGCGAAGAGGTTGTCCGGCTGAAGCAGAAGCGCCGTACTCTCAAGAATCGCGGCTATGCCCAGAATTGTCGCTCCAAGCGCCTGCATCAGCGTCACGAGCTGGAGAAGGCCAATCGTCAGCTTAATCAGGATCTGCATCGACTGAAGCTGGAGTATTCGCGTGTCTGCCAGGAGCGAGACAGTTTGATGCAGCGCCTCCAACAGCAGAGAACAAGCGCTGGTGCCGCCGGCGGTGCAGATAGTCAAAGCTCCCCAGAGTTTTATCTATGACGCCAACTGGCGGCGGCCTCAACAGCTTCCACCTCAAATAACTCGCATCCGTTGCAGCAGCCGCAGCAACATCGTGCCTCGCACTCGCACTCGCACTCGCACTCGCAGTCGCACTCGCATCCACATCCGCATCCACATTCGCATCCACATCCGAATACGCAGTGGCCACCCCAGCAAGTGGTCAACTAATTAGATCTGGTAAATGACGCCTTGAAATAGTCCACAGGTGAAAAAGGTTCCAAGCAACATTTCTATTCCCCTTCTGTTAATGCATATGAGTCAATTGCCCACAGTTTAAAAATGACAGCCCAGCTAAAATTCTATTAAATCTATTACGTATTATGGGATTTGTATCATATTTAGATATGCAATGAATACCCTCTCTAACTTTCAAATTAAAACATATCTCCGTTTCAATGAAAAAACTTAATATGATCAATAATAGATATTTAAATTATTTTTTTATAGCTTATCTATTTTTTAAATAATCAGTGCTTGAAAAGAAAAATTAGTTACAAAATATATTTGATAATATTGAATAATAACATTACTACTTTTTTATTGTTCTCAATAACTAAATTTTATACAACTTAAAAAGGATAGAAATTCAGTATACAATTAGTTTTGATTATTTCAAAAGATGATAGAACCTTTTATGCAAACTATGCTTCTACAAAAATAAAAAATTTTCAGACTTAGATTTTTAAAATTCATTATCCCAGAATTTGTAAGCCTGTTCACCAAAGACTACATGATGATTTATATTTAAAATTTAAACACTTTTAAATTACTTTCGAACTTTGAGTTTCTTTCGCACATGTGGATTATTTGAAGACGTACCCCTGATTAAATTAACGACTGCAGAAAAAGGTATTTTCCAACTATTTCAAAACCTCAGCATTCATTTAAGCAAAACACAAAAACAAAAAAAAAATTCCCTTTCAATTTGTGACAATAAAAGATTTTCAAACTAATTTTGTAAGTTCTTGTTAAGTTATCGATCGATGCGACACGAATCGATTTAAATTAAATCTTTGGCTGATAATCATTTTCGTATGTGTGAGAGGGAGAGAAAGAGAGAGAGAGGGAGATAGAGAGAGAGAGAGAGTGGAAATCGCACATCCCGAACATGTAGTTCAAATTATTGATTATAAATAAAGTAATTCAAACATTAAACAAACATTTTTGTCAGCTACTGATTAATAATCAATCGGATCGTTCGATCGATCACAACATTGTATTACAAATTACGAGTTAGTAACACACGCTTATTTGTTGATTAGTTCTAGCTTTAGTTTTTTCTAGTATTAAGATGACCGATGACAACAACAACAAATATCGTATACCCTATAAATATATAGGGTTAGACTAAATAGCTGTATAGCGTGTTTCATAGCAGAAGCTTTCATTTGGTTTCCACATCGCACACTCAGCCACACCCACACCCGCTCTTTACATACCCTGAAAACGCAATAAGAAGAAGGCAACATAAACTATAAACTAAAGGTTGTATTATGTTTTAAACACAAGCACTTGAAACAGTTGATTAAACTTAAACCAAGTCCTAATAAATGCAATAAACTCAATGAAAATCTATCACTACACAAAACAATGTAAATACAAAGCAAATTGTATAAACTCTAAGCTTAACAATTCGATGTCTGTCTCTATAAAAAATAAAGCAAACTTAAACCTAAAACGAACAAAAAATGAGTAGAAAATCATGTTGAAGAATACGATACTGAATACGACAAACATTGTGAATAGCTCTTAAGTGTGCATAATGAAAACTTAGTAATAAATGCAAACATAAAAAAATTACAAAAAATAAAACCATATCAATGTGTTCTTGACTCAAAACAAAAACAAAAATCTATTTGATTTGATAAGCATATTTTTTTCAGGAATTTATAAATAGTCTACAGCAAGTAATAATTGAAATTATACAAATTCAGCTGAAATTTTTACAATTGATAACTTTGTCTCTATAACTTTTTTATCTTTCTGACAGACTAGCAGAGATCTTCTTTCTATCATCGATACCTGAAATTTGAATAACTGCCCACTATCTACCAACATTTGTGTACCTACATTTTGAAGAGGGTAAACTCTTATCTATCGATATCGAAAAGAATCTAGGGTAAATGTTGTATATATAATATATTATATTATGTCTTCAAATATATCGAGACATATTATAGTGAGAAGAGGAATAGGTACCATGGAATACAGTTTTTTAATACAGTTAGCTACAAGATTTGAAATCTTAGGGCGCTATGCAAAAAATAGGGAGAAGTTTCGATTCAGCTCGGGTTTGAGTCTTGACCTATTGTAAAAATGCATTGACTCAGTGCCAGATTAACTCATTGAACCACTTGAGCATATAGTACATATACGAAGCTTACTTTTGACCTTTATTTTGTAATTGGTAACAAAAGTAGAACTAAGAACATTTCAATATATTGTTACAATATAGAAGCATTTGAAAAGAGTTTCCAAAGATTTAATGATATTTGAATAGCTTCTTTTTGTATTCTTAATATACTCGTAATTATTTATATTTATGACTTAGACTTTTAATAGGGCTTTTGTTTCTTAGTGAGGCACTGATCTGAGCCCAGAGCTCAACACCTAATTGAAGCAAAGTGAAATACCACTGCCTTTATATGCAATCAATATAAAATGCATCACATCCTAACAGACGCTAAGGAATTGTTGTTGCCTAACTTCGAGACAACGATGAACCGATTTCATGGAACTACATACGTTTTTGTGTGGTCTGTCGGCAATTGATAAAGCGAACGACCACCAGCAACAGTTGCAAAACTCGATACGTCAAAGTAAACAAATCGAGAATCAGCTGCAGCCTTAGCTCCAGCTCCAGCATCTTTAGCGGATGCCAAGTCCGAGTCCGAGTCGATCCAAAACTGTGTCAACAAACAAATCGAATATCATAAAAAAAGAGTACTTCTAGAGCCCGTAATGTGCAACACCAGATGCTCACGAGCAGGCGATGGACAGATTGGATTACAATCATTAACATTCAGATGGGGATAAAAAACAGAAGGCATAAGCCTCGTTTGTTTATAAACAATTCAGGCTAGAAGCGGACCGAAGGCTCAGCGTAATTCGGTGAAGTGGACAACAAGATGTAGATATCGTATATTAATAAAACTTTTTGGAATACGCCAAGCCGAACTTTCTAATTGTTTATTTTGATTTCGGCTGACCAACTGGTTGATGCTCCCCTATCCTTCAAATCGCTCCTTCATTCCAGTTTTGAATACTCTGTAAACATCGAGAAATTTGTCGGCCTGTTATATATTTTAGCAACCATTTGTTTGCCCACTTACTCTGCTTTTGATATTATTAAAACTGCTGTGCCTCCTTCTTAAAAAATTGCAAATATTTTAAGCAGTATCTGATAGTCATTCACTTCTCTGTATCTATTATTATGTCTCCACGTTTTGTGAATTTCCTGTGTTCTAGCGAACCCCGAATAAAGCTCCATGGACATGATCGGCTCGTCTTTATGTAATGGAGACCAATTCGTCGACGCGTCGAAGTTGCGCAAAAATTTTGTCGAATTTGATTTATGGCATGCACAGATATATGCATATATATGTATATGGCATATGCTTTGGAAATGTCCATCAACTGACCATTTTATTTAGATTTCATGCGGAGCTTTTACTTGGTTTAAAGCTTCTCATATTGGCCCTGGCTATAGCAGGGCCGCTGCCAGTCATGCAGGAAGTGTCGAGTTTCACTTTTCCTTTTATTTTCATTATTTATTTCTTTATATATGCATGAAAACGGCGCATGCAACGAGTCAAACACAGCCATAAAAAAAAAGAAAACTAATTACAAACCTTTAAATTAATAGTCTTAAACGGAATCAATCAAGAACTAGTTATTTAGCCAATGCAATAATAAATGGAACCATCAGTTGATTTCTTTCATGGAAGCATCAGTTCATTTGCTTCAGTTCATGTCAAAGGCGGAATCGTAATTTACAGATTTATGTACCTGGACGGTGGATGAACAGCGATCCAGCTGAGAAACTTGGAGATCGTAGCACTAAAAGAGTACAAATATGAGGAAACCATGAAAACAATTGATCATGAGCATCGGTCCAGTTTTTAATACGTTATATGAGCGGGAATTATGGAAATTACATAGTGTTACACAAAATATATTAATATAATATAATATATTTATAAAGAAACAAGTAAGAAAGCTCTCTAGCTTTTGCAAACTTGTGGGGAAGGGGGTGTTTTGAGGGGTGGGGGTGAAATATGACAAAAAACGAAATTCTTAAAAATACATATGAATCTACATTTCAAATTTGGAGACTCTAGCTATAAAGATGTAGGAAAATAATTTTTTAACTGGGTTTCGATAAGGTTTTTAATCGATAACAAAATAACGGGAGTATCTATCGATTTCAAGTCTCTAGCTTTTATATCTTCTGAGATCGACGCGTTCATACATACGGACAGACGGACAGACGGACAGGTCTAAATCGACTTAGCTCATCGCCCTGATCAAGAATATATATACTTTATGGAGTCTGCCACGCCTCCTTCTGCCTGTTACATACTTTTAACAAAACGATTATACCATGATTTCCCATTTTCAATGGGTTCAGAGTATAAAAACGAGTTTATAAATTTAATTCAGTTTACGCAAACTAATTTTATATTTTTCTTTTTTTTTTTTTTTGCTCAATTGTTTCATCTTGATATTTTTAATTTTAATAGATTATGGGTCTTTTCAGGGTTTTATGTAACTTATCTTGTAAGTTAAGCAATTATCTTTACCGATTCATTCATCACACACGCAATATGTGAATCGTTATGGAGTAACCTTTTCCTTACAATCAAATTGCAAGTTTTTAGCTAACTTTTGTACAAGTTTTTTCTAGTTACTTGTCCTCTGCTAAAGGTCTGCTCCTCCTTTCCTTCCCATCACACATACGTCAATGATTGATAAGCATTGGATAAAACTTTTTGGCACTTGTCCTTTGGCGCGATAAATTTCGCTTTTTCATGCTGCTGCTGCTGTTGGGTAAGCCAGTGAGGCTGCCCTCCTTCCAATGCCAGAGATTTACGAGCATATTTTTGCGGCAAACTTTTGCTGGACAAAGCGTCAACTAATGAACTAATGAGCTTTTGAAGCATGCCACAGAATGAGGCAAGTGGAGCGCTTCATTAGCCTAATGAGTGACTGAAACAAAGTAAGAGAGAGAAAGAGAGGGGAAAGTTTGATATGGGAATAGCTCTCGAGGCATGACGCGGCCAAATGAAGACGTCGTAGCGATTTAAGGTTAAAGTCAAAAATGTGGAATACCAGCACAAGTAAGCCCCACAGTCCCGCCCACCACCACCACCCCACACCACACCACACCACCCTGCGACAATGTCGCCGCTACGTGTGCGGCATGCAAACATGATAAAAATAGACAACAACAAAAACGAAGAATAGGGAATAGGGAATAGAGAGCAGGAAGCCCCCAATCATGCGATTACATGTGTGAACTATCGATTGAATTAAGACAAAACGCAGCGAAGAGTGCTTCAGCGTCGTGATAGGCAGGGGCGGGGCAGGGTGGTGTGGGTGGTATGTAGCCACTTAAGCGCGTCGCCGTCCACTTGAGGCATAAAAAAGGTAGAAGATGAGCAGACCAACAAAAAAAACGCAACAACCCCAAAACTCAAACCTCATCAAAGTCGTCAACACGTCGCACTGCAGGCATAAAAACAGTACGCAGCATAATCAAGAGGTGTGTGCGCCGCATCCTGTGTGTGTGTGAGAGAGTGTGTAATAAATGTTGACAACTTGCCCGGTCACCGCCCCCGCACACACTCGCCCTTTGGCTGTGATTATGCTGGACCTCGAGTTCTGTTCGATTGTCATTGTCACTTTGAGTCGTGTCTATAAATTTCATTCGTGACGAGCTGCGTCCTGCCCCTGACCATGCCCATCCGCCCATCCGTCCATACATCCTGACCAAACACTTGAGTCACTCTTTAGCCGCAAGCATCTGCGACTCTGCGAGCGATTTGCATTAGAATTCAATAGATATTGTTTAATATACACTTGAGAGCCAAGGCAAATGTCGCATCGCTCAAGAGATTGCGGAGCTCAATAACTCCTGAGGGAGGAGATTTAAGATTTATAAAGTTTTTTTTTATTAAAACTGATGAAAACAAAAATAAAATTTAATAAACATAACAAAAAGGTATACAAAAGATATCACACCTGTGTAACGCAGTTACAAGAGTTACATTAGAGCTATGCACAATTCAAATATAGTACACTTCAGCTATTTTGTGATTCTTACAATTGATTTTATTCCCTGAACCCATTGGAAATTGGCTTGAAATTTGAGATTTACTGCGTAGGTTCATTTAATAAATACAAAGATTGTGTAAATTACAGATTTTAGATACCACACCCCCTTTGCCACACTTAACAAAACATTTGACTGTTTTTATCACGTTCTGAAACTTTAAAGAAGATAGTCCAGCTACTGTAGCAAATATGTTAACAAAGCTTTAAAAAAATGAAAAAAATGAATAACAATTTATTCTAAGTTGTATAACAGTTTTTTAAATTATAGTATGTTAATGTAGAATTTCGGAAAATATTTCAACATCCCACTAGTTGTTGGCTATTAAACCTTTGTATAACAGTTTTACTATTTTAAACGCCAAATGTTATTTGTATATATGTTTAAATCGAGGCAAAAGCACGATTATCAAGTCTCTTTTTTTTCATGTTCTTATCTCCGGTTGACATCTTGTATGGAAAGAAGAAAACCCATTGAAAATAAACCCACTTGTGAGCATTTCACTCAGGCCCTATGTCTGACACGCTTTCCAATGCTTTTTATTCTGTTCTCTGCCTCTGTTGCGCCCCATTCTGTGTGGCATTGTCTTGCATTTTTATTGATGGGCTGCTTTGCTGTTTTTTACGACTTGCCCTAACCAATGAACTGTACTGAACTGAACTGGACTGGACAGACTGGACTGGGCTTGACTATTCCGTGTCATTCAAACTCGCACATTTCTTACATTTTTGCTCTTCCTATACTCGTTCAGAATGGGAAATTGGTGTGTTGGCTGACTTCAATCTCCGCCGGCTGCTCTTGTATACGTTACATAGTTACATAATATCAACTTTACATCTCTTTCAGTGAGCGAGTATTGGTTGGTCAGTTGCACCCGATGCAGCATTCTTACTTGTTTCGTTTGTTTCCGTTTTTGTGCAGTTGTCGCTCCCCAAAGGCGATATCCAGTTCCGTTTGCCATGTATCTTTATCGCTTTATAGCCGCTTCCGTGCGGGTCACAGACGAGCAAGGCCAGGACGGGACGGCACGGGACAGAGTCGCATAATTTCCGTAATGACCAATGATATAAATGGAACTCATTTGCCAGTGAAACCCCTCTCCCCACTGTCTCTCTCTCTCTCTCTCTCTCTCTCTCTCTCTGACTCTGCTTAGTATTGATGCGCTGCCGTAAATCGAGCAAGCCTTCGAACTGGACTCCTTTTAACGTTTGTAATAATAAATTAAATCACATTTGGGCTTTGCTACTTCTCTTCCTTTTTTTTTGTAGTCTGCTTTTGGGGCTTTGCCCACGGCTCATTGGCTACGCATGTGAAGATTGAACCCAATTGCATGCCAAAAAAAGTAGTATCTCTACGTAGTTTTCATTTGGTTTACTTTAAGAACTCCGTTTTGGGTCAACCTTCTATAAAGAAGGTTGTGCAGTCAAATTTGATGCCACAACCAGGTAGTAGCAGGTGCATTGATGTACATTGGTATATATAAAACAATATATATATATACATTTATATACATATAATTGTTTCGCTTTATTATTCTTCTGCAATATAAAATATATATATATATATATATATATATATATATCATATATCTTTTTCTTTTAGGTGTCTACTTTCTGTCAATTTGGCAGTTTTGCGTCTTATATAAAAATTGCAATAAAACTAAAAAGACAAAAATAAAGCTGAAAAAAGTAGATGAGTAATGAGCACAGCTCTACATCTGGATATAGAATGATATATATATATATATATATATATATATATATATATATATTCATAGAAAAAAGTGCAAATTTTTATATTTCACCTGAAATAAGTCTAATGACAAAAGAATTTTTTTCAATTCTAAGATAAAAAAATTGAATAGATAAATAAAAAGATTGAAAAGAAGGCACGAAAAACTAGGAATGTTTCCTTGGTATGAGAACACCATTTAAGTTAATTTAAATTATCTCTATTCTAAACATTATATTGAAAGGCTTTATGGTCTGGATAATCATTACTACGTTTCCAACAAACATTGGGTGGATTTATGAATCGCAAAAAAAGAGAAGTTATTGCTATTGTTGTTTACAACCCGAAAATTATTTATTTACAAATCGTGTCATGTTCTACTTTTCACATGCTATCTAAAGAAGAAGAAAAGTGATGCAGAAAAACAAATGTTAGATCTTCGTGGGAACATAAACAAATCGCTCCACGATCATGTCTAATAAACAATTCAAATTCAATAGAAACCTGCACGCCGTAAACAATCACAAACAGTCATCGGGTTAGCTTTTCTAGACTTTGACTTTGCATCGGGCACTTGGAGAGTTAAGTGATGGGTATAAGACCTGTCGAATTGTGCTGATTAAATGAAAGACACGTTACGATTGCAAAATACGTATGTGGACTATGACGAGGTGCGGAGGGGAAAACATGTTATGAACTGCTCGTGTCAGCATTCTATGGGGTCGTCTGTGCCGGTCAATGAACCGCGAGCGGAAAACTAAAAAAAAAATACAAAAATGATAACGACGGCAAATAATACTATTCACATTATATAGAAACATATATATATATATATATATATATATATATATATATATATATATATATATATATGTCGGAGAGTTATTTGAATATAGATATCGGCAACATCAATAGTTATATGCTGTGAGTGGCATTTAGGGTTATCAAGTGCCCTAATTGCTGAGTGTAGTCCGTGTACGTAGTGTTGGAAAGTTGCAACGAGTGGAGTTGCCTGATCGTTGGAAGATGCCTCATGGGCAGTTTAGCAGCAACAGTCGAAATGAACACACGTACACGGAATTCACAAAGCTCCAGCGCTAGACAAAATATGTGTGGCAGGTTCCATTACAAATGGGACGCCGACTGTGTTAGATAGTGAAACAGTAAATTGTAATACTGAAAATATCCCTGACGACCCGACATCAGAAGTGGGATTGGTCCAGCCTTACACTAGTGCCGTAACATGTTGCGCTGACCTAGAGCGGCAGGTCAGAGATCTCAAGGAAATGGCGCCGTACATAAGAAGCATGTGGCTGACTGTTTTATGGTAGTGCCCCTTGGACAATTAACTGTATCTGGTGAGACTGTTCCATTTTGTTTCAATTCTAGTGCCGAGTGCACTTTAGTAAATAGAAATTCATTCGGCAAGAAAGTTTCTGGAAAAATATTTTTCAACATGGTTATTTTAAGAGGCATTGGAAATAGTTCAATATGTAGTACAACCCAGATTCTATCAATGTCATGGTTGAAAAATACTCAATCGAAATATTATTTCACGTTGTTGATGATGCTTATCTAAATATCGCGAATCAAATTGTGCAAAGGCAGCCATATAGACATGGCCCGCAAGAAAAGGAGCTAGTGCGTTCCAAAACCTATGAGTTGTTGGCAAATAACAAAATACGTGTAATAGGCCAATAAGAAGCTGAGCGCTATGGTTAAGTATCGACAGATATTTTAGAGTATATCGATACTCAGCCATATCGGTGGTTGGCGATAGTGCGATTATGAGGAATAACAGAAGAAGAAGAAGAAGAAGAGCGGCAGAGTTTAGTTTTAGTTGAAAGAAAGAACAAGTCGAGAAGCATCAATTAGATAATGAAATGATTATGTATTATAAATAATAAAGCCTGCTTCAATATATAATAATATAGGTTCCTACATATGTTCGTGCGTTGATTATCGAGAATAAAGCTCGAATACTGTTTCCGACAAGTATCCGCTGCCACTAATTGCGGTCTAGATTTCTGAACTAAAGGGCTCGATGTACTTTTCTTGCTTAGATATGGCAAGCTGATTCAATAAAATTCCCGTACATCCAGACTCAGTAGAGCGAACAGCTTTTGTAACGCCGGAAGGGCAATATGAGTTTTTGGTGATGCCATTCGGACTGAAGAATGCTCCCAATGAACAAAATATGACTTACACAAGTGGGGTAGTTTATCAGACTTGCCTCTATTTCATGCGTTAAAGACTAGTTTCAACATCTAGTAAATCTATCTCCAAGAGTTCTAGGAGGTGGGTATATCTGCTACGGAAGAAATCGATGTTTACCAATAATACCCACAGCATTCAGGTGGTCGGTCATAAACCACGTGCAAAAAGCAATAATGCATTTTGGATGGCAAATGACGTTAAAGAGAAATTACATGCAAAGCGGCGCTAAGGAATACGTAATTGTCTTAATTGATTCGCTCACTAAATATGTTTTGTTATATCACACCACTCAGAAAAAAGATTTTGCTGCAGAATGTTCATTGATGAAAGAAAAGCTAAGTACAACATTTTTATTTGGTAAAAGATTTGATAAAACTTTTATGCTGAAACGCATAGGTAAATGGATACACATAATAAGTATCGTAAAAATTATCACAATTGCATTGAAATTTTGTTTTACGTAATAATCGAAGAGTTTTTATGTTGTTTATTTTTCATCATATCAAATCAAAATTGCAAAAAAATTACGAGCTTTCGAAATGCGAAATAATTGGAGTGAGTTGTTCACTTAATGCAATCCTTATATTATTAATTATTCCTATTGTAACTTCCTAAAGGCGTCAAGAAATAAGCAAGATTTGACTCAGTGTTGGTTGGCCTATTTGTAGTAATTTACATAGGACATTCAATATAGAGAATATAATTAATTTACACAGCGAGAGTTTCATAAATGCTGTTAAATCAGCTGTTTTGTTGTTGGGAGTACCAAAGCGAATAATTGTTTGATCGATTTTGTATAGATCAGAAAATCAACTTGCATCTTATTTTACAACTAATCGCATTAATAAAGCAAATCCTCTTAATAAGTTATTGAGAAAGGTAAAATATAGAAAATAATATTGATCAGTTAAACGTGAATAGCACAATCTGAGATAAATGTTTTAGCTACAGGAATATATGACAAAGTAATATTTGACAAAACAAAAAACTATTTAGACACAAAGTTAGAGAGTTTGTATAACTTAAAAGTGAAGACAAACATCGAACCAAGTTGATTTATAAGAAAGGGGCGTTTTGTGAAATAATAAATGTTCTAGAAGGTGACAGGGACAGTTTAAAGTAATATGCAAATATGCGCATGAAGATCTAAAGAATTTGCCGGAGGGGCAATTGCCTGCGGAGTTGAATGAATGTGATGATTGTGATAACATTGTTGAGAGTAATGAAACCGTTAGAGACGGTGAAAAAAAATAATATATATGAAGCGAAAATAAAAATGTTGAAGACATTGAAAATGAAGTACACCAATGAGGATGGAAAATGATGTTGTACTGCTGGCCAAAGTTAATGGCAGAGTATCGAAATTGTAATGCAAGCACAAGTGCAAAACATGTTGGTTTTGATCATGGCGTGTGAGGCATTTGAGATGTGATTTTCATCCAGGTGATAATGCAAGCACAAGTGCAAAACATATTTGTTTTGATCATGGCGTGTGGGGCATTTGAACTGTTTGAATGAACTGAATTGAATGAGTTATTCGCCTAAGAGAAGCGAAGTGACGATGAGTTAACCGTCTACGAGAGTATGAGTTATCCGTCAGTTGTGACGATGAGCTTAAAATAACAACGAAAATGTTATATTGGCGTAAGACCAATGGTTGGTATGAATGAGAAATGTAAGAAAGAGTTGTTGAGATCGTTGTTGAGACAAAGAAATTAACGGTTAATGGAAATCGTAATAGTAAATTTGATGAAAATTGTTTGATGAAAGTTTGATGAAAATGAATTATACGTTTAGCTAAAACGAAGAGTTTGAGGTTTATAATGGAGGTTGGACGGTAGTTGGAGAAAGAATGGTATTCTGTGAAATAGAATGAATGACGGACATAAGTTGAGATAATGTAAATAGAAGTCATTGATGCTGATACAGAAATCTAAGAAAATATAAATTCAAATTAGAATCAATTTCAAAAAAGCGAAACCATAAAAATGTAGATTACACAAAGACGTGTAAAAAAAAGAAAAAGAGAAATGAAAAGATTATGACTTATGTTAAGCTATTATTTACGCTAAAGTATTGTTTATGAAAACCTTATTTTGTATAAAGAATTAAGAAATGAAAACTGGCTTTTGTTATAGATTAGAAAGATTTGTATGGGGAAATACATTATAAATAAAAAAAAAAAAAAATTAAAAAAATAAATAAATAAATAAAAATTTACGAAGATTAGTCTAATTTACACGAGGTCGTGTAAGTGTCAGGATGGCCGTGTCGGCGCTTTCTGTGCTTGCTTGCGTGTACTGGCTTGCTTACGATGACATTTCTACTTACTTGCGGAATTTCTACCTACTTGCCTATTTGCTTGTCTGCCTATCTTCTTGCTTGTGCGTGTGTGAGTCGGGTCTGTGTCGTTATGCCCTTGAACATAGCATGCGAGTTCTATGGCGGGGTATGATGACCGCTTCGGTCTCACACGAGCGCATTTTACATAGTAAAGTCGTACAGGGTATTTGGTGTGCAGCATATGGATGCTATGAAAAACTATTGCTGTGGCACCAGAGAGGTAGTTGCCAATGTATGATGTAGCTGTGGCACCAGAGAGGTAGTTGCCAATGAATGTTGTAGCTGTGGCACCAGAGAGGTAGTTGCCAATGTATGTTGTAGCTGAGGCATCAGAGATGTGAATGCCAGAGAATTGAGTTGCTGAGGCATCAGAGATGTGAATGCCAGAGAATTGTATTGCTGAGGCATCAGAGATGTGAATGCCAGAGATTTGTATTGCTGAGATGTTAATGCCAGACAGTTGAATCTCTAAGTTGTTGTGAGACTTTGTGTTGGATGGCATAGGATTTTGAAATCTTTTATCAAGATCTATTTTAAAATGGATTTGTTCTAAAATAAAAGAAAATCCACGAGGACGTGTTGTTGTCAGTATGGCCGTGTCGGAGAGTTATTTGAATATAGATATCGGCAACATCAATAGTTATATGCTGTGAGTGGCATTTAGGGTTATCAAGTGCCCTAATTGCTGAGTGTAGTCCGTGTACGTAGTGTTGGAAAGTTGCAACGAGTGGAGTTGCCTGATCGTTGGAAGATGCCTCATGGGCAGTTTAGCAGCAACAGTCGAAATGAACACACGTACACGGAATTCACAAAGCTCCAGCGCTAGACAAAATATGTGTGGCAGGTTCCATTACAAATGGGACGCCGACTGTGTTAGATAGTGAAACAGTAAATTGTAATACTGAAAATATCCCTGACGACCCGACATATATATATATATATATTTACATATATTTTTCGATGCGAGAAAAAATGCCGGCGACGCTCCGACAACAATTTTTAGCACTTAATGAGGTTACAGTAAAGCGCATCTCTTTTTCACTTTTCGCTTTCATTTCGAATAAAATGTTTATAATAAATTGCATTTCATTTTCGACAGCACAATATATTAAAAAAAAGGTGAATAAAAAAAGTAAGTGATTTGTGCAAATTGTTTTTAATGCTGTATTTGCAATAAATCAAAAGGTAGGCTGAGCAAAAAATAATAATATAAGGAGAAGAGAAATTTTGTCAAATGAATGGGCGACTAAAATATTATGGAACTAAAACATATATTTTATCATCTATCCTTCATATAAAACTCTATCCTTTACATTTTTTCTTCTATCGTCTATCTTATGTGATATATCTTTAATTTTCTATTTACTTTTTTTCATGATTTATCTCTTATCGTTTATCTACTGTCGTCTATCTTATAGATTCAACATTTAATCTTCTTTCTATAATCTTTTATCTTCTATGCATATATATATTTATAAAGAAAATGAAAAGAGAATTTGGTTATTAACTTTAATGCTGTAAACTCTGAAAAATACGATGAAGTCTTTTTAAGGATTTATTTTACTTTTCTTATTTGCACGAGTTGCTAGTGAATCAAAACATAGATTTGATCGCAGCCTACCGCATTATTTTCTTCCATTGTAAGAAGTCTATAAGTAGGCCTTAAATCTAAAACTATTAGATATACTTCAACAATATTCCATATGGCAAGTCCTCAAATTGGTATCCGTAGGATAGACAATCCGAAAATGTTTGTAATGTAATGTGTGTCTTGAAGTATTAGCTATTTCTCTTTAAAGACAAGAGTACCAAATCACTGAGCCAATATAATCACTAAGCTCCACTAATTGTAAAAGTGTAATAAATACTAAAAATATATTTGTTCTGTTCTGTGCAAGATATGTAAGCTAAAAATTTAAACTGCAGTCAATTTGAAGGCAAATATATAATATCTAATAAAGAAAAGGCCACTTAAACAACTTATATGCGTATCGACATCGGCTCAGATCGCTATTCAAAAAGTAGTCCAAATATGTCAATTCAATTTGAATAAGTTGTGTATACCCTTCGGTGTGTGGCAGGTGCCCCTATAGCGAATCGATTGCCGAGATCAGCATTATTTATTGTGCTCGCACAAAATGCAATTTGATGACTTAATTAATATTGAATTACATACATGCAGAGCACGGCCATCAACAATTATACAATCAGCGAACAATTCAATCAGAGCTGGTTTGTTAATTGCTGCGGCAACTGTACCTGCGCACATAAACAGGGACTCTTTAATTTATGCCTGGCAAATATTTAGCATACAAATACGCACACGCATACGCACACAAGTCGACGGAGCTTATTAATTAAGAGACCGACTGCACCCATACTCTTATCCATGTAGGAGAGAGTTCTCGTTCGCTCTGTTTGGTTGCTGGTCCTGGTTCTGGCTCTGGTTCTGGTTCTGGTTCTGGTTCTGGTTCGGTCTTCCCTCCACAAAAATCGAGAAATCATAAAAGCGTAAAATCGAAATGCCGCCATTTCGTGGTGGCTCATGCCAAACTTGCAGACTTCCTGTCTGAGCCCCCTCCCCTCTTTGCTTCTCTTTTAGCAGTGTCTGCTGCTATACAGCGGCCGCGTCCCCTTCCGAGCAGGCTTCGCCTTTATTAACACGCATATCAATTCATTTTGATTGTAATTTATGCCGTAACCAATCGCTGCATATCGCTCACATCGACCTCGTTCTCGGCAGGGCAATAAAAGTATTGTTTATAGATATGTTGCGGCTGCAGTTAAATGATACAAAGATACACAGATACAAAGATACAAAGGAACACATTCACACACACACATACACACAGGACTCGCTGTCATATGTGGCTGAATGATTGGACCACTTTCTTTCGAGCTTCTGCTCAGTGAAGCGTGATCTAGAAAAGCGACCAGAAAAGTGAAAAACAACAAAAACAATTTTCCTGTCCATGGAAAATACTTTAATTTAAGCAGCAAAGCTTTCCTTCACAAAATATTGCTCTCAACTTTGGTTAATTATAATTGTTCTCAGCCTGATCCATAAATTTGGTTTTATACTTACATTGAAAGTATTTCAGAAGTTTGAATTGATAAAATATAGATATACACACACAAGCTCTCCTTATCAGAGTTAATGGACCGCTTACTAATACATATTTTTACAAACTGTTATGGAATTGTTGTAGAGCTGATCCAAAACTGTCTGATGTCTGATGGTAACGCAGAAAAATTGATATTATTAAACTGTGATACCTATATCATATTCCAACCATCCGGTTGGTAATTGTTGGTAATTTTAGTAAATTTGTTTATTGTTTAGCTATAAGACAGATTGCAAATAAAACATGAATTAAAAATTAATAATAATAATGTTAATAAAACAGTTTTCTCAAGTGTTAGAAGTTTCCACATTGAAAGACTCTAAGTCTATAGACATTATTTTACAAATATTGGATATGTTTTTCGATATTTCTGGTGCCTTTTGTTCCCCAATTTGACAATGACCATGCCCCAATCAGCCTAATTGGGCTAACCTTTTGGCCCATTTCCAAATCAGGAACAAAGTTTAGGCCCAGCCCTCGATAGCCTCGATGCGCAAAGTCAAAGAGACAAACGTCGACAAATGACCCAGCAATGAGCTGGGTAAATGAATCAATGAATGCGAATGCGAAAGCGAATACGGGAATAAGAATGTAAATGAATGTATTCGGTAACAATTCATTAAGCAAATAGAAATGTGCGCTAAACGCATTAAGAGATTAGCACACAAACACAAACAGAAACAGAAACAAAAACACAACAACAGTTCGAGTGGGGGACGAACCAATTCCCATCGATAAACTGTCGAACTGGGCAACTTAATGACCCTCATTTCATGTAAATGTACCGCTGGCTCTTTCAGCTTGCCAAAAAGGGGGTCTCAAAGCTTGGCCAACATTTAATTGCCAACCAGAAGGCTCAGACTTACCGTGTGTGTGTGTGTGTGTGTGTGTGTGTGGTTAACTTGGCTCTGCATTTGAGTCATGTGTGTGAATAGGTAAAATCACATTTGCATTGCGCTTATTAAGTGCACATTGTTTCGACAACAATGTGACCAGAGTCACGCACAATCTGCAACCGGAAATGGAAAATTAAGGAACACTTAAGTGCAATTTTGGGCAATTGTTTGGGGAAGAAGACTGGGATTCAAGTAAAGCTACGCAGTGATTCGAAATCTCAGCATATATATCTTATCGACCAATCAAGGTTTGGCTTATATACTCATTTTCATCATATTCCCTTAATATTGGAGTTTCGGGAATCTATCTATCTACCGTGATATTCTCAAATATATAAAGTTTAAAGCAGATTCTTATCGGATTCATAGAACAAAATGAGATTCCATTGGCCTTGAATGAATGCTATAGAATATTTATAATATATATAGACAGACGGACAGGACTAAGTCGACTGAGCCTGAACCCATTGAAAATGAGAAATCATGAGGCAGAAGGATCCGTGGCAGAGCCCATAAAGTATATATATTCTTCATCAGGGCAACGAACAGAGTATATTTAGTGCTTTGATTGAATTTGCTTCTAAAAATCAAGAACTTTCCCTTTTTTTGTTATCGATTTCAAACATTATCGAAAATCAGTAAAAAAATGATAGCTTATATGTAGCTCCCATAGTAAGCCACACTTGTGTATAATAAGTTTCAGGGTATCTCCTATTCGGGCACTACCGACTTAAGCCTTCTTACTCGATTTGGGATCTCTTATTGCCGTTTTCGATCAGTACACATATTAAATTAATATGTTATGTGGATGCATGCGTAGAATAATTGGAATATCAGCTCTTTGCAGGGCGCAGGGAATCTCTTAGTCGAGCAGTCTCGACTAGAGCACTGTTACTTGTTCCTATTTAAGGATTCAAGTACTAGAAATACTGGAAGTTAAATGTTATTTCTTTATTATTGATTCCCATTTGCTTTACTTTGGAACATATATTGATATCAATCTCATTCGAGCATCTTCTCATCCGTCTTTAGCTTTCTTCCAATATTTTTCTTCACGGCCTGGTTTTTGTCTACCTCCCAAAAGTTTTCACGCTGACCCATAAAAGAAAACGTTTCGATACGTCACGTTTTGTAGCTGAGCTCAAATTTACGCTATCCTTTTCCATCAAATCCATTTCACTCTTTGCTCGTACTCACAGGATTCCGTCAGCTTTTGTTCGGTTCGATGTGATAAACGTTTATGATTATTTTTATGGAGTTTCGACTTGGCTGCCAATTTGGCTATTGGTATCTCGCAACTTGATTTATTTTAAATAGCCCACCCAAGGAATCCCCCGACTTCTCTCTGCTGCGCCAAATGCAATTTATGTGTGTGTGGTAAGATGACAAAAAAAAAAAGAAAACTTTACACGTGACTGCAGCGAACTATACCTCTGGTCAGTTCGCATTAAAGTCAGGGACATGCCTCTAGCTCTCAGCTCTCCTGCTTCCCTCCTGCTCCAGTTCCTGCCCACATGTGTGAACAAATATTTTTTAGAGGGTGTCACCCACTTTATGCGGGTTTCGGCTACGTGTCATTTGGCCTATCTGCCAGAGCAAATCTTTGTCGTCCTCCCAACTGGACGGGATAACAATTTCCATAATCGCTGGTTAAACAAGGACACGCTTGGTCAAGCTGACCAAAACCTGTAACGGCCGTGGGGGAGCTGCGGCCTGCAGAGGGAGACATATCTCTCCGGGTGTCGCAACCCGTTTATGATGCACACACATTCCGTTTTATGTGCCTGCCTCGCTTGCCTTGTCGGTGCGGGGCTGTGGACAAAAACATTGTTTGAATTATGTTTTACATATTTTTATTCACTTAACGCATTTTTACCCCTTGCTTTGGGATCGACCAACGGCCACTGGCCAACGGGCAGAGAGGGGAAGTTAATCAAATTATGGCTTATCTCGACTTAGCGGAGGTCAAAACGCAAATAGCCATAAACATGTAGATTATAAACGAACGCCTGGGCAAGCGTTATCCTTTGGTCCTTCTGACCTTGTTTCCGACCAATTTTTATTGGCTACTCTTAATGGGGCTTTTCAGCCAGTGCATTTCAAACTGTAATTAAGGAAGAATATTTTTATATGTTTGCATTGCGCCAGATCAAGTTAACATGATCAGATTTTGGCTATTACAAATTTTCAGTCATGCAAACATGAAACTCAAATTATTATTTTCTTTTTTTTTTTAACTAGTAAAATGAGAAAAAGCATTGATGTATGGGCTCATAGCTTCAAGGGTTTTAAAGTGCATAATAGATTTACTCGATCTATCAATTATTTTTATTTGTGCACAGACGTCTTCTCGAAAACAACTATATATTTTTTTTAACGATCATAAAGTTTTAACCAGATTAACAGACATGATTATGAGGATGGTTATATTAATAATGTAAATTGAAGTGTTTATACCCTTTAAATTCACGGTCTGAAAGTTCTATAAAGATTGTTTTTTCACTGTAACCACCCACCTTATAGCCAAGCGTTATTGCTAACTTTTAAAGTTAAGTTTGGGCTTTTGGAGAGACGAGAAAGTCTTCCTGCCACATAGAAGAACGTCTCTTGGTAGTTTTTAATTAGCCACTGCAATAATCGGTTCCCTGTCCATCTCCACTAATTATGCCAATGATGGTGAGAATGGTACTGATAACAATGAAGACGATATTGAAAAAATGAATGCTGACCTTTTAGATATTGACAATATGGATTATTATATGATGATTGCGATATTGATTATGATTTTAATATTGATTATAATACTGACCATGATTGTGATGTTAATTATGATACTAATAATAACGAGAGAGAGTTTTTTCTTTAAGGAACTTGTTAGTAGAACTATCTTAATATTTTTATATGTCTGTATTTTTCCTTGTCTGACTCTCTCCCTTCGAATTTATCTATTTCACTTTTTCTATCTCTCTCTCTCTCTCTATCTATATATCAATATTTGTATCTCTCTCTCTCTCTCTCTCTCTCACTATCTATACCTCTCCCTCTTTCTCTCTTTGCCTCTCTCTTTCTCTATATATCTGTCTTTCTGTCTCTGTTTTTATACCCTGAACCCATTGAAAATGGGAATTCAGGGTATATTGTTTTTGTGAAAATGTATGTAACAGGCAGAAAGAGGCGTGACAGACCCTATGAAGTATATATATTCTTGATCAGGATGACGAGCTGAGTTGATCTAACCATGTCCGTCTGTCCGTCCGTCCGCCCGTCCGTACGTATGAACGCAGAGATCTCCTAAACTACAAGTGCTAGAGACTGAAATTTTACATGTATACAATACGCAGTACGAGTTTATCATACTTTTTCGATAACTCATCCCATTTCTTTTTTATCGATAATAATCGAAACTCGGACTTTGTTTTTCAATCCTAGTTTGAATACTGTTAGACCTAGAGACTTTAGATTTACTGTCTAGATTTATGTGATGAATACAAAGATTTTGTTATTTACAGACTTTTGATACCACGCCCCCTTCGACCCAAATTTGAAAAAAATGTATATCAAGTATTAGAGACTTGTGCTTTGGCATATATACACATTTGAATGTTATTATCACGTTCTGAAAGTGAAAGATTGTCCCGCTACAAAAAGATTTATTCAACAAATAACTTCTCATAGTGTAGCCCACACGACAGCCCAAGCGCAGTGACTGGTAACTGCGCAGTTAGTATATGTGCATGAAAGAATTGTAGAATGATTGGAATATCAGTACTTTGCAGGGCTCAGGGTATCTCCTAGTCGAGCAGTCTCGACTAGAACACTTTTACTTGTTCTATCTTCCGCCGACCCTCTCTCTCTTTCCCTCTTTCTTTCTTTCTTTCTCACTCTCCCTCTCTTTCTCTCTCTTTCTCTCTCTCTCTCTTTTCTCTCTCCTTCTATCAATCTCTCTCTATATATTTCTATCTCGTACTCTCTCTCTCCCTCCATCACTCATTCTCTTTATCTCTCTTTATTTCGTTTCTCTCTGTCTCCCTCTGTCTTCCTATGTCTCTTACTGTCCCTTACTGACTCACTCTCTCTCTCTCTCTTTTTGACTCTCTCTCTCTCTCTCTGTGTATCTATCACTTTCACTCTTTCATTTCTATTGAAGGTGCACCAAATGGCCCATTAATATCATCAAATCTTACCATTCTTAGTCTCATACAGTCTTACTCAACTCTTAGCTTAAATGAAGAGAATGTGAGCATGTTAGCTTAGTGGCAGTCAAAGAAGCAAAACCACAGATGAGACCCAATTTCATGTTTGCCACAAAATCTATAAATATCGACATTTGCTGTGGAATCCGTAGACCAGAGCAGAATCGCGGTTCATTTCATGTTCAATTCAAATGTTGTTCAATCTCATTCAAACAATTTGTATTGTAGTTTTATTACCACAATAAAACGGATTAAGCGGCCCGGACTCTGCCAAAAGGGATGCAATGAACCCTGCTGGTAGAAGTGGGCTTGCCGCAAGGGCGTCGCCCTCCTGCGACGTGTGTATGTGTATGGGTGTGTGTGGGCGAGTGTGCGAGTGTGTGTAGTGCCTTTTAAATTGACTGAATTTCCGCACGAATTAAATTTTCTGTCGAGCTGGGTGAGAAAAAAAGAAAGAATATTTCACGCATCAACTGGCAGACAAGACGATGGGCGATGGGCATGTTGGCCATATTATAGAGTCCTTGAGCCCCATTGCCGGCATTTTTTCACACTTTTCCAATTGTCGTTGTTGTTGTTGTTGCTGTTGCACAATCAACGACACGTGGCAAGTGCCATATAATTTATATCAACGTCTTTACTTTATATTTTTTATGATTTTGTTTTTTTACATTTCATTTTTTTCGTCTTATTTTTGAGTGTCAAATTCGATATGCTTCCCACTTAAAAGTTTATATATATATATATATATATATATATTCTGGTATTCAATTTTTGTTTTTTTCAATTTACTCCCCAAAATTCATTTGGCTTAAGTTTTTCTTTATATTTCATTATAAAAAGAAATTAATTTTCTCCAGCAATAAGTTTCTTTTCAAGTTTTTACAATATTTTCTTGCTGCTGGTAAGCTGCTTTGACCAAAAAAGAACATTTTCAAAGATATCTTTTTTTTATCAATTTGTTAGATTTTACGGTGCGACTGTTCCTTTCATTGGTTCCCTTTTTGGCTCTGATCCCTATCTAAATCTATTACAATTCATATTCATATGCCACACACACACACGCACATCCACACCCACACCCACAGCCACACTCACACCACCCACACTCTATGCATGACATAGTCAAAAAGTGAAATCAAGTGTTAAAGAGTTTTAAGAGTTTCAAGAAGGAAGTCGGAAAATATTTACCCTTAACAATGTCGCAGTTCTTTTGCAACCGTTTTTATGCCAAATACGTCTTGCAAATAGGTGAGCAAGGGTATATTGGTTTATCATATTATTAAACAGAGTAGGAATATATCTTGTAGTAAATACGTGTTTCTTCTAGTAATCATTTGCATAAATGAGAGCTCTTGTATTTTAAAAGTTGTTCAATCTATAGAATTACAAATTTCGATAAAAATATGATATTTAAAACTCAAACTGCTTACGGAATATATTTTGAAACAAGAAAGAATGTTGAAAAATTTACAAATTTAAATATTTGTTAATTCTAGAGTATACTTCAATCGTTCAGTTATTTTCTCTTTTTTATGTAGCCCTTTTACGAGCAGTTCCGTTTGCTGCTTAGCCTAATATCGAAATAAACATACTTTATCCGTTATTGCCGTCAAATTTATGGTTTCTTAAATGCTGCTCCCAGCTCCCAACGCCCAGACCCAACTACCGCCTCTCAAAGGAAATATGAGACGCACATGTTACGCATTATGCAAGGCAAATTGGATGGATTTTTGAAAAGGGTCTCTCGACTATGTGGCCAGTTTCTCAAATGCCTTGAATTGGTTGAAGCAATACTTCGACAGCTGGACAAGATTGCAAGACGAGATGTCTGTGGAGCGATAAGAATAATTTGACAATTCCAGAGAGAAGGTTTGGTTATTCATGTTTGTCTGCACTGTTTTGTTCAATTGTTGAGACTTCAAACGTAGCGCCTAAAAAATGCATTCACAATCGCAATTAAAACCAAGTTACAAGGTCACAATTTTTTGCGCAGACAATGGAAATTTGCTAAAAATGACGACGCGTCGTCGCTAACAAAATTGCAAATGTTGCACATGGGAAGCAAATGTGCAAGTACATATGTATGTATGTATGTATGTATAAGTATGTGTGTGTAGCCCTTCCATGGAATGCAATTGAAATCCGTGACAACATAATGCCGGGCAGGGGAAGGGGTGGTTAGGAGACACAAGCAGACACCACCTACCCCAATGTACAACAAAAAGACTAGCAACCTACCGAAAACAGTTTCCCAGCACTGCTTTTGCGCAGGTCCAAGACTGGAAAATGAATTGCAAGCAGGGGCAAGCGACTCCCTACTACGACAACAAAAACACAAGCAAAACAAAGAGCAATAATGGCGCCCAGGCAGGTATGCAAGATGAACGGAATTGAAATTATAGCGAAAGAAGCGCAAGGAATAAAACAAGCAGCAAAAAATATATTGGACAAGCGCATAATTCATAATTTAGCAAAATATAGCAACGCCCTCCTTGTACTCTCGTTCGCACTCACAGCCACATGGAATGTGTCTTACTTTAGGTTTTGTGGAAAGCGCAAATATGTAAATGCATATACTTGTACTCGCACACATTCTCACATTCCAGGCGGCGTGCAGAGTTGCAAATTTATACATACATACACACATGCTCAGACATACATGTGCATGTATGGGCATACATATGTATGTAGGTGTGTGGCTGGTGTGTGGATACATATGCTAAGGACTTCCATTACATTTTCGCTGCATGCCCACACGACACCTGCAAATTGCTTTCGCCTTTGGTTTCGTTGTTTGCTTTTGTGTTTATTTTTATCTTTTGGATTGATTCTTTGTTGATCCTGTTACATGTTCAATGTTTGTTTACAATGCACACCGTCTCATGAGAGATAAAATTAAACTTTCTTTTTGATATTTCCAATACACTTCTACTCCGCGCTGCCAACTGATCTAAGGATCGTATATAGTATATATGTAAGTCGCTCTATCACTCTGTCACTCCCTCTCTCTCTCTTTGTCTCTCTCTCTCTCTCTCTCTCTCTCTCTCTCTCTCTCTGTCTCTCTGTCTATCTGACTCTCTCTCTCGCTAAATCGCTGTCAAAATATAAAGTAAATAAAGAAATCATTAGAAAATCGTGTAGGACATTAGTCCAACTGTCGGCAGCCACCCACAATTCGCACATAATGTTGAACACGCAAGTCAATTGATGCAATTTGTACGACAAGCTGGCAGCAATTGGATCGCCCCCCGACTGGTGCTTAGCGCATGTTTCTTCTTCCTTTTTAGGTCCCCAGTGACAATTTGACATGAGAGTTGAAAATGCCGTTACAGGTTCACGGTCTGCCGCACGTGTGGGGGCATAGATCTCAGCGGTTGTATGTGTGTGTGTGTGTGTCTCATCAACAGTTTGCAGCTCCTTTGGTGCTGATTTAAGGGTTGGCCAACATTGCCCTTAAATGAATTGTGGCGATTTATTGCGGTAATACTCATTTAGTCGAAAGCAGTGTTGGTGGGTGTTGTAGGCATGTAATATGTGTGTGTGTGTGTGTGCCTGTGTGTGTGCGTGGCTCAAGTCGAGTGCAAACAATGCGCACAATAAAAATAAATCTCCAACTGTTTACGTGGGCAGGACCAGCGGGAAAGAGCTTTACTTACAAGTGTGTTTAGTTAGACCCGTGGGAAGTCGTTCGTGGCGGCGAGCGATTCCTTTAATGGCTGTCAATGCCGCATCGCGCTGCCAATTACTTTTGAGCTTGATGCGCCATTGATTACCAACTGTTTTTGGTATTCATGTCACTTGCAGCACTGGTGGACACCTCCCCCTCTCTGACTCGGTGTCTATCTTTCTCCTGCTCTCACTAGTCTGCCCATTCACAATAATCACTATAATTGGGCTCTGCTTTGACAAAGCCAACTAGCCAAAAAAATACGTGATATGCATTTTAGACATGGCTGGCAGGCAATTAATAAGCCAATTTCTTGGCACCACACTTATCAGTGGTCCACGTAAATCAGCATTATGCTGAAAACGGAAATGAAAATGAGCTCAAAATTCAATTACAGTTAGCTAGTGAGTAGGGTGGGAGGGAGAAGGATATGTCCACCTTCTCCTGCATAAATCAAGAAGCTGCCGCACCTGTCGTCCTGGCGTAATTTTGCCAAGCCAGGCATGCGTCTTATTACATTTTAAGCGGCTTTAGAGACACTAGCAGCAGCACAACTCATAACTCATTGCTTCGCTTGCCTGCACGACGTTTGTCGCATATTTTAATTTATTTTCTAATTTATGAGCAGCTTTGCTGCCTGGGACTGCCTGGCGTTCGGCGCTGCCAACCACACCAAATAGTGTTTCGGGGCCATGTTAATTGTTTGATAATGCTATCGTCCTGTGAACATAATAGCATAATTAATCGATATTAAATGAACACGGCGGCAATAGCAGAACAATAAACGCCGGAAAACCCACAAAAGGTTAAATTAAACGAAGTAATTGTTACCGACACAGACAGCAGCCGAAGAGTCTCCCCTACGGTAACTTGAGATTTTTGAGGGCTGAGCACACTCGCACAATGCACAACAAACAGTTACCCAGACACGCACCAAGCACAGCAGGTGGCGTGGGGGAGCGAGAAGGAGCGATCAAAACCGAGCCGGAGGTGGGGTTGCTTGTTGAGAGTTTTTGATTTTTAAGCGCAGTTGAATGGGTGGGTTGGCGGTCTGGCGGTGTGGTGGTCTGGCTCACTGGCTCACTGGCTGGCTGCTAAAGCGCACAAAGTCACGCGACAGGTGACGGCACTGAGCCGAGGGTTGGACCGCAAATTGATTTAAATGCATTCTTAATGGGATGAAATTATCTGCTTGCTCTGATTTGCGGTTTGGCGCAGTACCTCCCCCCATATATATATATATATATATATATATATATATATATATATATATATATATATATATATATATATATATAGTTATTTACATATATGTATATGTACATGATTTTGCGCTTTTAATGTGCATTTTCTTACTGTATTTACTGTAACAATTTTTATTTATTTAAGCTAGCCCTACTTATGTTAGTCTTAAACTTAAACTGAAAGATTTCTTTTAATTAAAAAATAACCGCCATGTCTATAAAACTCTAATTAAATTTAAGCACTTGAAGACCTACCAAATCCGCTTAAAATAATAACAAAATTACATTTTGTAGCTGCTCCCCGTTAACTGTGGGTCACATTTAGTATCCTTATCTATGCTAAGCAGAGGTCACACATTTTCTTTGACCTCTCGCCTAGCTTAAGTTTTGCGGTAGGGGAGGGTTATGAATGCATTAAAGCAACAAGGAATGGAAATTATTATTCAAATAAATATAGCCTGAGAAAGCAAAAGTAAGCATATTTGAACAAAGATTTCTTTATAATAAAAATGTACTATAAAACAATAATTTATTAAAAATCTAAATATTAATTTTTATGCAATTTTATCATTCATTTCGAAAAAAAAAAAACAAATATTTTCTGTGAGTATTCACAAACTTAAACAGCAAATATACAATTCCAAATTGATTGAGCAAATTGAAATGAAATTATTAACAAGTAAGAGGGCTCTAGTCGAGACTGCTCGACTAGGAGATACCCTGAACCCTACAAAGTACTGATATTTCAATCATTCTACACCCATACGCATGCATCCATACGAACGCATAAACGCGCTAACTGCGCAGTTACCAGTTACTGCGCTTGGTCTGCCGTGTGGGCTATATTATGCGAGTTTATTTGTTGAATAAATCTTTTTGTAGTGGGACTATCTCCATCAAATTTTCAGAACGTGATAATAATATTCAAATGTGTGTATATACGTTTTTTTCACATTTGGAGGGAAGGGGACGTGGTATCCAAAATCTGTAAATGACAAAATCTTTGTCTTTATCACATAAATGTACACAGTAAATCTGAAATCTCTAGGTCTAACAGTATTCAAATTAGGCTTTAAAAACAAAGTCCGATTTTCGATTATTATCGATAAAAAAGAAAGAAATATCGAAAAAATATGATAAACTCGTACTGCGTATGGTATACACGAGTGTACATGTAAAATTTTGAGTCTCTAGCACTTGTAGTTTAGGAGATCTCTGCGTTCATACGGACGGACGGACGGACAGACGGACATGGCTAGATCAACTCAGCTCGTCATCCTGATCAAGAATATATATACTTTATGGGGTGTGCCACGCCTCCTTCTGCCTGTTACATACATTTTCACAAAAACATTATATCTGATTTCCCATTTTCAATGGGTTCAGAGTATAAAAACGTTGCCCTCGGCCGCATGCCAACGTCGCCTGAATAGGTGAGTCGTATTATACGAGCCCCAACCACTATTAATTCGAACAGCATATTATTTCTGCAGTTCAATACTGCTATAGATAACGCATACCAATGTATTTTGTCAGAAAGAGAATTTTATTCTCTTAACGATGAAAAAGTTTTGTTCTACTTCCAACAACAACAACAATATGAGTAATTTATTCAAACGGTAGACTTAAGAGATAAGAAAAAAATGACCACTATTAATTCGAACGCTGCGTAAGTTTACAAAGCAACCAATGTAACAGAATCACTATCTAGTTATAATCTGCAAAAAATATCACGATACAGCGTGCAAAAAATTTTAAAATTTCTGCAGATCAGTGAAAGTTTAGCAACGATGGTACGTGGCAAGCCTATTTGCAACGAAATCAGTATTGATTAGAGATTATTTTAAATCTGGGAAGACACTTACGGAGATCAGGAAGCAATTAAATTTGTCTAAATCGTCTGTGCATGGGGTGATAAAAATTTTCAAACAAAATGTTAATATTGAAAATAGTATTGCAAAAAGAGGCCGAACATCAGCAATAACACCCCGCGACAAAAGACAACTGGCCAAAATTGTTAAGGCTGCTTGTCGCCAATCTCTAAGAAATTTGGCTTCTGAGTGGTCGCAGAAAATTGGCAAAACTGTCAAGCAAGAATGGACGCGACTGCATTTTAAAAATATTGGATATGGTTTTTATAAAGTAGGTTTTGATATTACCCATGCATCGTACCCAATAACTTACTTTACTCGTAGGCCAAGGAAAAACCCTTGCTTACGCTTCGTCAAAAAAAGAAGCGTTTGCCATGGGCTCGGGAAAGGATGTCTTGGACTAAAATGCAATAGGATACATCATATTTAGCGATGAAGCCAAATTTGATGTTAGTGTCGGCTATACCAGAAAACGCGTCATCCGTAAGAGGGCAGAAACATACCATAAAGACTGCCTTAAAAGAACAGCAAGCACTATGGTATGACGACGTATGTATGTCAAAGGACTAGGAAAACTGCATTTCATTGAAGGGACGGCTCACATTAATATGTTAGAAGCTAGTTTGCTGCCATCAATACCAAAACTGGCAGATTGCGGTGAAATAACTATTCAGCAGGACGGAGCATCATCGAAAACAACCAAACGAACCAAAAATTAGGTGAAATATAATCAAATGACTTGAAAACCAAGTTGCAAGAGATGTGGGACTCAATTTCCCAAGAGCACTGCAAAAATTTGTTAAGATCAATGCCAAAGCGGGTTAAATGCGTAATACAGGCCAAAGGCGACGTTACACAATTCTAAAGTTAATTAAATTATTGTTTTAAGTATAATAGTAAATCATATTACGCTGCGTTCGAATTAATAGTGGTCATTTTTTTCTTATCTCTTAAGTCTACCGTTTGAATAAATTACTCATATTGTTGTTGTTGTTGGGAGTAGAACAAAACTTTTTTTTCATCGTTAAGAGAATAAAATTCTCTTTCAGACAAAATACATTGGTATGCGTTATCTATAGTAGTATTGATAATATAGTGCGGTGAACATTGCACACTGCAAAAAAAAAAATGCTTTACTTAATTTGTTAACTTAAAATAATAAATAAAACATTATTGAACTCAAAATGATTTAAATTCATGTCATAGTATATATTAGATTACTTTAAGTTCTCGACATACACAATGACAAGAAAATATAAATTTAAATTTTTATATATGTACATTTATTTTTATAGCATATTTGTATGTTCTGTCTCATTATATAAATATACATTACCTCTCTTTTAGCTACTAGTTTCTATATGGAAACACCATTGGAAATACAATTGTTGATTTTAAGCTATACAGCTTACAGAATAGTTTCAAATTAAAATTAAATTAAAGCTTTTTAAATGCATGCATTATTTTGAGCTGAAATTTAGGTTACCAAAAACTGACGTAAGCTTTACAGTTCTAGCTTCAACATTAGAGTCTATAGCTTGTGCTTCTCATTTGGTAGTTGCTTAGGAAACAGATGCCCATTTAAAGCTGGAATATTGATATGTATTTGAAAATCAGTAGCTGTCGTAGACTCGTAGCGATGCAAATGTTTGGTACGCGCATTCAGCTCGGCAACAGTCCCAGAAAACTCAATCGGCTTGGTGACCAAATGAGGATCGGGAACATATAGGTCATCGCCTGCAAATAAACGAAGAAATTAAAAACTGGCACACGGCTCCAAAAGATTATTCAAAGTTAAAGTTAACCTGGAAGCGCAAACACCATCCCATCGCTGCAAATGTAACCCACTGGCATAAACATTGTGCTGCCCAGTTGTCCGCGCTGCGAGGCAAAGTTACATAGCTTCTGGAAATCGTTGATGGAAAGCAGGCGACCGAGTTCATAGATTTGAGGCGGCAAAAAAAAAAGTTTATGAGCCTGATGCAAACTCAGTAGTTCAAGAGGTGAGCGCCACTGCAAATTATTTAAACGGTTATATATAATTTCTATATAGAAATGAATAACTGCTTAGCTTACGAGACACTCTTTGACTTCGGTGGGCTCTGCGAGCAGGCTGAGCTGTGAGTCCAGGAAGACCATATAGAAAACAGTTTCATAACTAAAAAGTAAGAATGGTCATCATACGAAATTTAAAATTTCGATTCGTTGGGTGATTTACCCATTCTTAATAAACGCGGGACTCGCCCAGGTGGACCACTCGTGCAGCGCCCATAAATCGGGAACTACTTTTAAATGTCGACATAGGGCTAAGAAATCACTGGGGTTTCTGTGCACACGAGTTTGCCAGGTCTTTAGAGAATTTGGATCAAACTGTGCTACTTGAGCGACTGTGGACGTTTGATGAACCTTAGCTTGATTGCGACACAGTAGTACACCCACTTCCTCAAAACACTCACGCAAAGCCGCCAAGCGCAGCGTTATCTCTCTAAGCAAGCACATAGATTAGAAAGAATTTGCATATACTTTGAACCTTCTACTTACCGCGCCCAGATTTTGGAACGTTTAAAGAAACGATCATAGCAACCTGTACCCTGTGGAGCTAATATGGTTGGCCTTTGTTCGCTGATTAGTACCAGACCACGCAGGGATGCTTGGGTAACACCAAACTCCTCGAAGTACTTAAGCCAGGCAACGCTCTCATCCGCTTCCACTTCCAGCAAACCGCCAGGGAAAACAGTTTGATTAGTAGCCATGGCTGTCGCATCGGTGCGCTTCAACATGAGCACCTAAAGAGTGTCAGAATTGAACATATAAGAAAGAGCAAGATATTTTTGGCAAGTTTGCCACTCACATTGTAATCCTCGCCAGTTGCTGCTGCGGGCGCCACCATGATGAGACTCGCCGAGATACGCCATCTAGGGTTCATATTCGTTGTGCCTGCCTGCATGGTTTTTATTTAATATTTTATAGTTATTTAGACCGCTTCGATTATTAAATTCGCTCTTAATAACACAACCTGTTGCTAATTGCTGATTGGAATTAACTTATTGCGCCGTCGGCACCGATATCGATAGCTATGCGATTACTTAGCTATCGAGTAGCAATAGCTCAAAATATTAGTAAAGGGCGGGGGTTCAGCTGCACCTAATTATGTACATACATTAATTGGTTGTTAATGATAATAGTATATACATACACATATTTAAAATATATATTGATGTAATTTCCGACCATTTTTATTAATTTTCTACTATTTCAGTTAGCCTACGCTCAATCTGCTGTCGTCACTATTAAGTAAAGAATTTGCATTCAACGTGTTCCCAAGTACATACATATGTACATATGCACGTACACACATATATATGTACATACATATGTATATTTATATATTTAATCAGCTTTCAACATTTCATGTTTTCTGGCTTTATTTAACGTGATTATGTAGACCATTTATGATCAGTGCCAGGGTTTTTGTGTTTTCTCATTACTACATATTTAAGCATATAATTTGATGCACAATTTTGATTTGAATATACCAACAATAATTTTTACCTTTTTTTCTATTTTTTGTTTAACATACATATAAATCTTATAACATAGTTTTTCATTTAGAACTAAATGTTTTTACAGTTTGCCCAAGCCACTGTGTGTGTATAGGGTATGTGTGTGTGTGTTTGGGTGTAAAATTGTAACTAGATTGCCAAATTTTGTGCTAATCATCGTTAAGCAGCAAAAGTTTTCCATGCCTTCCATGCACCTTCTCGTCCCCTCATTTAGTTGTCTTTCTTGCTGCCGCCATCAATATTCTCATCTTCATCGTTGCTATCGTTATCATAGTTCGTCGGCTGCTCACCATTACGCAGCAATTTACCAACAAAGTCGTACTTCTCCTTGAATTGCATTTCCCAATCACGCACTGAGTCCATTTCCATCATGTTAAGGTCGCTCAGATCATCGTATTCATCTTTATCGTTAGGCACCACACTAAAAGTTGCCAAATTCCGTGATGCATCGCGTCCAGCAAATGTGGCATATGGTCCCCCAGGTCCATAGAAACGTTTGCCCTTTGTGACGTCATAAACGTTACCATTGACCGCAACCAAAACACGGCCATCCGGCTGATTGCCATCATAATCACGCAGCTCCTTGATAGTAAAATCTCGGCGCAATTTGGGCAACTGCGGCTCAGCCGGTTTCTGTGCCGCGTCCCGCGATCCCGGGCCCTCGCAACGATCACGCACTATCTTATAAACCAGGAAACAAATGATGGAGAGCAATGCCAAATTCATCGGGCTGTAGAAAATTTCCCGAAATACGGCCCCCAGAAATGACGTATCGACTGTTGCATCAGCCCCGATCGTATTTTCTTGCTTTTGTTGGGTTTCCATCTTGGAAGTTTGCTTTGCTTCTTGTCGCTCTGCCTTTTTGTTGAACTTTGTTCACGTTTTTCGCTTTACTTACAGCAGTGCGTACTTATGGATGAAATGTAAAACGAAATTCGGACACTACTAATACAAATAAACGACTCTTGCATTTATTATTATACACAATATATGCTGATTTCTCTTTCTAGAACAAATATATTCTTCTTTTTCACCCAGTCAGCGCGTACTCTCTAAACAGCTGAAAAGGTAGTGCTGACAGCTGACAATGCAGGAGTCATCGGTTATCGGAACTACAGATACGTGCTATCGGTTACTTGTTGCTCCTGAATGGAACGGATGTCAACTACATGTGTTTATCAACACTGACATTTAAATTCGTGCCGACTCTTTAAATACTTCGATTAACAAACAGCCCAAAGAATATGCATTTATTATGTGCCCACAACACAAAAAATTCACTTGCTAGATAGTTTAAGATGCACACAGACACGTGCTACCGCAGCTTGCCAAATTGTTGGCATATTTAAGGGCAAGCAGTATTCATCCAAAGGCACTCGCAATTGTCACTTGTAAACCAACACAAATATGAATCTTCCATTAATAATCATTTGGTTAGGATGCATCTGTGCAGGCACTGCACAAAATGTCGAGCGACTACTAGCAGAAAATACAAAAGAGTTAAATGAAACCAAAGACCTGCTACGTCACATCGATGCCACAAACGAAAACATCAAAAACAGCATCGAGCAGCAACGCGGCTGGCTGGATGCGATCAAAAATGTAGATGGTCTACTAGGCAAGCTCAACATTTTTCTCGATGCTCAATCTTTGGTCGTTCAGGAGGCATTAAACAACATCACACTTAAGTCTGGCATACATGCCGATCGTGTGTCCAAGGAATTGGGAAGCTTGGCTCGACTGCAGATCTCAACGAAGCAACAAATCAACGGGCTGGAACAGAAGCTGGATGAGTATCAGAAACACATGCTACAAAATGCACGCAGTATCGAGAACAATATATTAGATGTGACCAAAATAATAACTCGCGCTGTCTTGCCACAATTGAATGGCCTGCAGTGTTCCTTTGATAGCCTGGAGACATCCCAAATCAACATCGAGTTAGAACTAAAGAGTTTGGCACGCATCAAGGACATTAGCGAGAATTCCAATCTCAAGTTGATTACATTGGCTAGTAAGCTAGTTAGCTTGAATCGCACACAGGAAGCCCGGTTTGGAATGCTAACGCATGCTCTGTCCCAGCTGAAACCCCTAAATTCCTGGCAAATTGAGAGTGCTCTACGAGAGTTGATCGTCTCCCAGAAAAGAATCGAGCTGGATCTGGAGGCATGCGATCAGCGTCCTAAATCTCATTATGCCAAACAACCTAGCTCTTTGTCCCATCCCTCCTATGAAGTTGAGTCGCTAGATGTAGCTCCCGCTCCACGTGCACAGGTCTGGAGCCATAAGGAACCCAATCAGCAACGTACGTCGCATCCATTAAAATCTATGTAATTGAAAGCTTAAGTACTTTATTATCTGTCTTCTAGGTTCTTACTATACCAGCGTATACTCTCAGGTACCTTCGCCTAAGTCAATACCTGGTAATCCAAAAAATCCCAACTACAGTTCTTATGTAGCCACCCCTGCTAAGCACACTAGTTCCGACTCCCGTTTCGTCTCCTGGCAGCAGCCTCTGCCTTGGGAAACTGTGCCTACCTACCAATCCGCTCCAGCAATAGTGTCTAAGCCGAAGCCTAATCCCTTAGTGTGGTCTACTCAATCACACAAACCTGGTACAGAGCGCAGGAGGCCTGCACCTAATCCACAGCCGTGTGCCCAGAATCAATATTCGCAGCATCTACCGCGCCATTTGAGCTCCTCTCCCGCTAGTTATAGACCACCAGCACAACCACCACTACCAGCTAAATCCTATGCTCCTCAAGCACATGACGTGTTGTCCAATCAACGTTATTCGCTTTGGCACGGCAGCAACTCCCCATCAGAAGGGTACTAAAAAAAAGTCAATTTACATCACATAGTTTGTGAATTTGCAATGATTTTTTTTTTACAGAAACCGAATAATTATATAAATGTTGATGCATATAAATTAATATACATATATATATAGCCAATGTTTGAATATGAATAAAGAATCTTTAGACAAATGTATAATAATCGAAAAAATAAAAATAAATTTGTTTTCATAAGCTACGAAATGTAGCTAAAGTTGAAAAGACTACGGTTTATACAATTTCTATATGTAATTATTATTCAAACACTAAATAATACTACGTGTATACAACTACATACTAAATATATACTTGCTTATCTACGTATGTACGTTTCAATAAAACTTAGTTGTATTTATATTTTAAATCAAATAGTGAAGCATATATATTTTTAAAACCTTTTCGAAAATCAGTTATAAAATTATACCTCCCATATCTTTAGAGTTAGAGTCTTTAACTTTTAAACGTAGATTCATATGTATTTTATAGAATTTCAATTTTTGTTATATTTTACACCCCAACCCCCAAAACGCCCCCTTCCCTACAAGTTTGCAAAAAGCGTATTTCAAATACTAGGACTTGTGCTTTGGCCCATACACACATTTTAACGTTATTATCACTGTCTAAAAGTCTTATGAAGATTGTTCATCAACAAAAAAAGTTTTTAAGCAAATAAGTTCCCATAGTTAGCCCACACTGCAGCCCATTTCTGCTTATACGTGCGTGCGTATATGTGTATGTGTGTGTGTATGCTTTGTTTTATTCATGAGCAGAAAAGTAGCGAAGACTAACTAAAATTGAAATTTCAGTTCCTCGAAGGGTTCAGGGGATCCCGTTGTCGAGCAATCTCGACTAGAGCTGTCTTACTTGTTTTTAAACAAACTTGAAGAAAATTGCATTCCTGAGCGCTTACACATTACATATGTACAGATGTATATACGTACGGACGGACAGACGGACAAAATCGACTCAGCTCGTCGTCCTGATCAAGAATATACATACATACATATATGTATACTTTATGGGGTCTGCCACTCCTCCTTCTGCCTGTTACATACATTTAACAAAACCATTATACCCTGATTTCCCATTTTCAACGGGCTCAGGCTATAAAAACTGTTTTCACCCTTTTTAAACTGTTATGAGAATTATACTGTATGTGAATGATTTCAATTTCGAAACATGCATCAAACCATTATGCAATAGACATTCCTATTCCTATGCCCTGAGCACTTCCAATTTTTGACTAATCAAATGTAATAAAGGGTTAACTTAAATATTTAGAAATACCTTAAATTTTAGTGAATGAACTAATTTTAGAATCCGTTGATTGGATTACGGCGCAGCAGCAGATGCACGCAGCCGGAAATTCTAAAATTCGGCACGTCTCGTGCACCTTCACTTAAAAATGTATATCAACTGGGTTTTACGTAGAAGCAATCATTGTAAAATATTGAGACGTGACCAAACACATATTTTTAACACTATTTCGCAGTTGAAAAGTCGTTGAACTATATGTTTTTGATGGTTCCGAGAGCTAAGCGCCAAAGATTTAAGGGAGTGACTGACTGGAAGCTGTGATAAATTTTGATAAAAAAAAGGGATATATGATGGCTGTCCTCTTAAGAAAAATAACATACTTCTATCTGATATCAAATGGAAAATTATAGCAACTTGCGCTGATAGGGTCAAAGTGCAGCTGGCACGTGCCACTTTGTTACAACAGCCACTATTTAAGCCATGACCCACGCAAACATGGCGCAGTTCGAAGTGAATCAAACAACCAGACAAATATGAAATTTCGGCTAGTTTTGCTTATTGTGTGCCTGGTTAGCAGCTGCAGGGCTCAGGAGGAGCCAGAGGAACAGGTGAGAACTTTCAAGGAAATCCATGGCCAAATCTCGATTGTCCAATGTCATCCCTCTCTAGGAACAGGAAGGAGAGGCCGGTGTAGCAGAAGCAGCAGCAATAGCAACTCCTGCCAAACATGATGATCGCCGACCGGACTCAAGCAACGCTGCCATACGTCGCATTTTGGAAGAGAATACAAAGGTTCTACGACAATTGGACAACAAGGCGCAGGGCATAGGCAACTCGCAGAAGGGAATAGAGAATAAGTTGAGGCTGTTGGGTCAAGATGTCGCCGGCATCGGACGACTGGAGGATGGCCTCAAGACACTCGAGCTGAGCATAGCTGCCAATTTTCATCGTTCGGCCCATGGAATAAGGAACCTGACTTCTGGCATTCGAGCTGCTGAGAATAAAACAGATCGGGCTCTCTTAAATCTTGCACGCGGACAGCAGGATATCAAGCAGTTGATTTTCAAGGTGGATGCCAATCAGAATAAGCATGAACGTAACCTCGATCAGGCAGCCAAATCCATAAACCTGCGTCTCTCAGGTCTAGACAACTTGCTCAAGCAGTCCGTACTTAAAGAAATAGTGGCTCTTAGCCAAGTGGCCAAGAAGCTTGAGCAGTCCCAACGACAAATTGAAAACAAAGTCGGCCATCTGGATGAGCTGACAGCGCTGTCTGGCATAACGGCCAGCAAAGTACATCAATTGGAGCATGGATTGCGCTCCATAAACAGCACGCAGCAGCGCCAATTACTTGCGATCGGACAAACGGTGCAACAGGTGGGAGCCAGCACCTGGCAGATCGACAATAAGCTTGGCGTGCTGCTCAGCACCCAGAAGAACATTGAACGTGCCTTGGTCGAATGCAAGAAGTGTATCCCGTCCCACAAGCAGCCGGAGCATCCACATGACCATTGGCAACAACCTGGTTATATATCCTACGAGTAGGTGGTAAAACTTATCAATTATTGTTCTGCTCTGCAATCATTTCATTTTCTCTCTCTCCCTCTCTACTCTCCCTGTGCATCGCAGTCACAAGGAGGCACAGAAGCCATCTACAAAGGAATATGAAAGCAGCTATGACCATGCCGATGAAGCCTCCTATCTGTACCAGCTTTGGTATGGGAAGGACGATAAATAAATGATACTGTTGATCGATCGAAGAAGTTGTTATGCCTTGAGTAATTTATGTAGAAGTTTGCCCCTAGGTCAATGGTCTCGTCCTTTTGCTATATACAGTTTCTTCAGTATATAGAAGATTCTATTGTCAGCTATAAATATATACTGACTTAAGTCTTACGATATGCAAATATGGTAGCTTTCTTCTAAGCTTTTTGGGAAATCAAGCACATAAAATCTTTAATATTTCTTTTTTCTTTCAAAGAACAAACGGAACTTTTTATTTCGGAGTTTAAACTTAACAATTATTAGTTTGTCTTTTGATTAACAAATGCACCTATTTGAGCCTCTGTTGTCTTTTATAGTGGACGAACACACTTGCAACAGATTTTTTACACACATGTTCCAATTATAAATTGTTAATAAAGTTATTTGTTGTTATTATATCTATCTGTTTCAATTATTCCCTTTCAATCCTTCTCATACTAAAGATCTTGGGATCTAAAGGAGTAACGTGCCCATCCGCTGGTTCAAAATTGACGATCAGCTGCGATTCATGCTGATTCTTATGCTCGGAACGATGCAAATTCTTTTTGGCTAGCGCTCGAAACTCTGCTGTTGAGATCCCTGTCTCAATTTTTTCACTGCTCGCATCTGGATTTAAGGGATACATGTCGTCACCGGGTAGTAGATGGACGCAGCCATCTGTACATTTGTATATTACAGGATGGATGACCACGTGGGTTTTGGATGAACGCTGCTGAGCAAACAGACTCAATTGCTCCAGCTTCTGAAAGTTGAGACAACGCGAAAGTTCGTAATATTGTGGCGGAGGCAGCCAGAGTTCTTTCTTCAGAGCAGCTTGCAGATAGTCCAAAGGAGCACGCCACTGTTGATGCCATCACATATATATAAATATAAGAATGGAAATTAACTATAATAAAGTTCAGCAAACAACAATACAAGTAAATAAAAATAATAATATAATCTAGTGCAAAAAGATGAATGTGTGCATGCATGCTCAACTCAAGGCAAGTATGTCCCCAACTGAACGTTATTCTGATCGTTGGGTAAGGCCATTCCAGCTAGCTTCTGTACATACCACAAAGAGTAGATAAAAGTGTAATTTAGGGAATTATCAATATGAAGAAAGCATAAGATGTTAATTCTAGGCGTATACAAACCTTATAATCCTTCACTTCATTGGGCTCCGTCAGCACCTGCGGTGGGGCTTGGACAGCCGCTAAAAAGAACACGGTTTCGAATCGTTTCTGAAAAGTAGACGGCGTGCGCCAGGCAGACCATTCGTGCAACGACCACAGATCGGGCACCACATCCAGCTCTTCGCAGAGCGTTAAATATTTGCTGGCATCGTTGTGGACGATATGTTGCCAATGCTTCCGATCAAATTTCTCATTGAATTGTGCATAGCCATCGATTCTGGTCAGAGTTTTGCGATCACGGCACAGCAAAATGCCCATCTCTTCAAAAGTCTCCCGTAAAGCAGTCAAACGAAGTGAAACAGCACTGAAACAGACAGTAAAGGATACAGGAAATAATTGAGAAACTATTCAAAAATTTCTACCTTACGCATTGAGAGTTTCATTAGAGCCCTGCGTACTCGCAGCTCCTTGGCAGCACAGATTATTTAATTTATCAGCACTTACGTCGTAACGCTTAAAGTGTCTTAGCCAAACTGGTGAGCTGTCCACAGGTTCACAGACGCCGCCTGGAAAGACTGAAGCGTCAGGCATGAAAGTCGACTTGGAATTACGCGTAAAAAGTAGCGCCTGCAAAAATTATAATAGGTCACGACATTGCGATGTATATTCAACAATATATATGCACACATTATAATTAGAGCTGACTGGCGCATTTTTAGTAGCCTTGGACAGAAGTATTAGACTAGCCGAATGACGCATTTTGGTCAAAACTTTTTTCGGTATAGTTTAGGTAATAAAAACGATAACAAACACAATTCAATCACAGATCTATCGATCTGGCTGATGTGTAGGTGGCACTGCACACAACAATCGATTAGCGATAGTTTTCAAACAGTCCCTTTTACAGGGCTTCCACTAAACGTAAACACGCTCAATCGATTTGATGGCAACTATATGATTATTTGGTCAGCTGTTGAGCTTGAGCTGTGCGGTACAAAGGTTAAGAATAAAATTATGATTAATTTTGTTTTTAGTGCTACAGAAGACACGACAATTTGTCAATCGCTATTATGGCTAGCTCAGATAAAATCCAGTATAGGCCTTCAGCTAGCTTAATACTGGCACGAAAACTAGTGTCCCATACAAAGGAGCAATTCGATTATAATGTAAGAGTAAAGGGCCTTAATGTTCAACTAAAACAAAGATTAATTGATTAATTACAGTTATTGCTAATGAAACGCTCAGAGCGCACATCTTATGCACTAAACCACTGTGTCTTTCCTGGAGGCGTATTTGATGCCCAGGCAGATGAGTCTGATGATTGGCTGATATACTTCCAAGAATGTGGAGTTACCCGGGACCAGCTAAAGATATTGCACAGCCGGCAAACCACGGGTAGACCGGAGCTCATGACCCAAGGCGTAAAATTCTCGCGTGATATCTCACTTCGACTGACAGCGCTACGAGAAACATTTGAGGAAGTGGGTCTTCTTTTATGTCGCAAGAATCTCAAGGATTTTAAAGGTGGACAACCAGCACAAGTGCTGGTGCAACCATTCGAGCGTGAATATTGGCAGGAGCGAGTGCACAATGATGCAAATCAGTTTCTTGAGCTATGTCGATATTTGGCTGTTATGCCAGATCTCTGGGCTCTCAACGAGTGGTCCATTTGGCGTACTCCAGCATCTGCTTCGAGTCGCAAATACGATACGGTCTACTATTTTGCTGCCTTGGAGAACAGCAACGTGGACTTGCTGCTAGAAAAAACTGAGGTAGCTGCGGCTTATTGGCTACAGCCTTTCGACTGTTGGCTTCAAAGTCGGGAGGGCCTTATTTGGTTGCCATACATACTGCTCTACGAGACAGCGCGTTTGATGAGCATTCAAAGCTGGCAGCAGCTGCTACAATTTGCATATGATCGCAGTGTACAGGGAACTACACTGCTCCAACCCATTTATTATCGCACCAACGACTGTCTTTGTGGTGTGCTTCCAGGCGATGAGCTGTACTTGCCGAACCCAGAGTACTGCAATGAATCCATCATATTGCCGTGCTCCATTAGCGAACTCAATGCTATAACCAAACGCTTCAATCGGTATATGATTTACAGCTTTCAACATGTTGACTTTGTCTGCAATGTGCCTGCACCTGACGGACATTTTCCGCTGCAAGCTCGTGCTAATACACGCCTAGCCAAATTATAAAAACATAGTTAAATACTTCGACGTAAACTTCGATTTAATTAGATTAAGGTACCGCTACTTAGTTCTGCTTGTATATTCCGACATGCATGACACAAGTCTTCTCTTACGTTCAAACGCTCTAGGACACGTTGTTCCAACACGTCACAACTACTTTTCAGCTGCAGCTCTACGCCGACTTCGGAGACAGCGCGTGAGTATTCAATTGCCAGCAAAGTGGCGGAGATATCAGCATCGAGTAGAGATTGACACAACGCACAGTATGAAGCGAGAATTTCTTTTGAATTACGTTTAGCCGCAATTTTATCACCGGTTCGAAAAACTGTCGACACTGTGGATGCATAATTTAACTGAAGATTGGCCACAAAGTCCCTAGTCAAGCTTTGTAAGCTGCCTCCGGATAATGGATAATGACTTGGATCATCCAAACGAAATGCCTGAAGCTCTTGTGCATGAACATAAAACTGTACTTCCTGCTCGTTGAGATCCTTCAAGGGACGCAACAACTTGACATCTCCCATAAGACGATCATCCAGCAAGGCGACATCCAACGCAACGCTTGCTCCGCGTCCCAGAGCCACAGAGGTTAGAAGCTGAGTGGCCAGGCTAGGACTGATGCTGGGCTCAAAGACATGTGAGCATTTCAGCTTCACAGCCACGCCACCAATGAGCAACTTACGTTTCTGCTGCACATAGTCCTGACGGGAAGTCGAACTGTTAAAATCATCCAGAATCGAGTCCAACTGGCGAACTGTATAATCCTTAAGCAGCTGCAAGTTTTGAGGGTCGCCATTTAGCTGAATCAAATAAAACTCAAAGGTTTCGTAACGTCGCTGCAGCTCATTAAGAGCTAACAGAGGACTCTCTTCTTCCTTGATGGGCACGCAACGATCATCAATGTAAAGCACACGGGCGTTGCAGTGCAACCGCTTAAAGGTATTCTGTGTCTGGGCAAAGTGTAGCATGTCCAGTAGCACCAAAGACTCTGAGCTGCCATCGATCACCAGCAAAACTTCAGCATTGCGTGGCAGCACCTTCGCAGCCCCTAATGCAGCACGAAATTTGTGCCTGGCATACTTGAGAAAACAATCACAACATTCAGTCGAGCGAAAGTTTAGTTTGTAAAGTTTTTGTGAGCTTAGGCCGCATTTACTGCAGTTGCCATCACTTAAAACAGTGCCAGTTGCTGAGGAGCCAGGCAACATTGCATGTGTGGCACCTTCATCGCCAAATTCATCATCGCCAATGCTACACATTATAGATTAATTTCACCGAATAGCGAAATATAAATTAACCTACTCACAAAATAGGCGCGTGCACAAATTAGGGATGATATTTTAAACGATAGAAATGAATATTATTTTGAGGTATTCAGAGATGCTATTGATTTCGTTATCGAAGTATATCGGAGTGCGATATGCAGCAGCCAACTTGTCAAGCAAGCAACCTTGCGCCCAGCAATAAATTGCAGTGAAAATTATAAAAATAACTATTTAAAACTGATATTTGTTATAAAAAGCTATTGCATAAGTTTAATTAAGTGCATAAGGTATGTGTACAAAGTGTTGAAATATAGAAAACCGCTAAACAAATGCCTAAAATTTGAGCGCAAAATTTTTGCTGCTCCCATTGCATGTGTGAGTGCAAATGTAATGTGTGTATGTCGTATATGTGTATAGTAGGTGTGTGTGTGTGGCTGTAGTACGCAAGCAAAAGTATCGGGTAGCAAAATCGAGAAACTTTCTTATTGGAACATACACAAACGAATGGCTGCCATAGTGGTGAGCATTCAAGCCAGCTGTCAGACAAAAAAAATAGTAGAAGAAAACTTACATCAATATTGTGTAAAGTAAAAATAAAACGAAAAATAAATAAATTATGCACAGCCTGCTATAAGTGTGAGTAAAGTCCGCTGATGCTGTGCTTGTGGCAAAAATACAATAATAATAACAGTAATAATAATAATAACAGCAACAAAACTATAAAATTCGAAGTGTTGCGAGTACTTGAGATAAAGTATATGTACGTATGAAAAAAGCATGCGTTAATAAACGTATCTTTTGTGTATTTGCAGCATTCTATCTAATATTCTACATATATATATAAATACATTTATCATATATACATACATTTATATATATATATATACATATGTATATATATATGTATATACGTATAGCGTATAGTGCAGTTGGTACGAAGCACACCCTTCAGTGAGTGTGATAGAGACAAGAGCGAGTGACAAAGTGAGCAGAGTGCGGCAGAGGTCATATTAAAAATAAGTATATTTCGGCCCCCCGAAACGACAACAAAAAAGAAAGAAACAACACAGACCAACGTAGTAATCGGAACGCATACAACATTTGGGGCCATTCAATAAAATGATATTAGAAAACTCGGATAAGCTCAAGGATTGGCTGAGCGTTGTGCTCGAGCCACTGTAAGTATTCGAAACCGTCAAGACTATCTATCGAACGAGCTTCAATAATAAACTTTTATTAAATGATTCCTCCTTTTAATTGTAAATTTGTATATGATTAGCTGCGATGCTGACTCCTCGGCTTTGGCGCGCTATGTAATTGCGTTGCTGAAAAAAGACAAATCGGATAAGGATCTCAAACGCATCATGATCGAGCAATTGGATGTATTTCTTTCAGAGGAGACAACACGTTTCGTCGATCGTCTATTCGATGCGATTGCCAGCGAAGAGTATTTATCAATGCCCACACCAATACCCGCATCAACAACGAACATTGCTGAACTGGAGCTGGAACCTGATTTGGATGGTGTGGCCGAAATTGAGGCTGCTGTTAACTCATCACCGCCGCCGCTACCACCAACAACCGCGCCAAAAGAAATTGTGATAAAAGCCGATGGCAATCAACATCAATCAAGCAGCGATAACAGCAGCAGAGAAATTGTTATGGAGGCGTCTAGCGGCCCAATGTCAACAGATGCCAATACCACGGGTACACACAGCACCAAGATAGCCTTCGATGTAGGTATAGACAAATTTACTCGGTCAATTACTCTAATGAGTTCCTTTCGCTTGCAGCACAAAACCAAAGAGTCTCATAGTCAGCAGCAACAGCTAATGCATCATCATCACAGCGGCGGTAGTGGAGGCGGCTCAGTCAACGCATCTGGCTTTGTGCGCAGCGTCAGTCCGCCGCTGCGCAGCAGCGGTCCATCTGGTGCCTATGCCGCTGATAAGGAGAATCAACCTCGTGATAGTCGCCGGCGACGCGCCTCTTTGCGATCCCGCTCTCGCTCCCGTTCCCGTTCCAATGAACGTTCGTTTAGGCGATCGCGTTCGCGAGACCGTCGCATCAATGAGCGCGAGAAGAGCCAACGTCAGTTTCGCAATAAGTCACCGCCGGGTGGTACGAGTGAGCAGCGACACAGACGCAGCAACAACAACAATAACAGCACCAACAGCACCAACAATTTTGACAGGCGTCGAATCGGTAACAACAATAGCAGCAACAATAACAGCAGCATAGATGAGCGCACTCAACGCTTTGGCAAGGGTCGCCACTCTCCACGCAGTCGTTCCATTTCGCCCGAATCGCGCAATGCTCGACGTGGTGCCAACATCAGCAGCAACAACATTAACAACACAGGTAGCATAGAAGCAGCGGCTTGCTCTTCTGCTGCCGTTGTAGCCCCTGCTGTGCCTATGCCATTGCCCGTGTCGCATCCTGTTGCTGCAATGGGCCGGCAACGTTGTCGTGACTTTGATGAGAAGGGATATTGTGTGCGCGGCGAGACCTGCCCCTGGGATCATGGAATTAATCCTGTGGTTTTTGAAGGTATCAACAATTCAGCATTGATGATGTCCATGCGCGAGTACAATCCCGATGCTCCTGAGATTTGGGCACGTGGCGGCCCTGCTGGTGTGCCAGGCGTGCCTCAACCTGGCGGTGGTCCACCACAGTCACTACCCGTGCCGCCCCAGGGTGGCCCATCGAGCATAAATCCCTTCAGTGGAAATGTGCGTGCCTGCGCGCCGCACGGTGTGCCCAATCCTGGAGATTATGCGCGCCAGCCAGGCCAAGCGCCACAAGTACCTGCGCCGCCGCCCATGATGCCATTCCCGTTTAATCCCACAGCCGTAACAACGCCGTTGCAGCGTCAACTAATACCCATACCCGTGATGGATGGCGGCGTTGGTAGTGTTGGGGGTGGGGTGGTAAGCGGCGGGGGCGGTGGCCTAGCTGCTGACATGGGAAAGCGTCGTTTCGAGCTGGAGGATAGTGTGGCCATAGCCGATGTGCCCACCAAAATGCGCAAGCTGCCAATCAATAGTCGCCTAGGACCTCGCGTCAATCCCAATATGCAACAGCATAATAGTTCCCTGGAGCTGAGGAAAGTGCCGCGTGGACTAAACACCATAGCGCATCTGAACAATCATTTCGCCAAGTTTGGCAAAATTGTCAATATCCAAGTGTCATACGAAGGCGATCCGGAGGCGGCCATTGTTACATTCTCGACGCATGCAGAGGCAAATGTTGCTTATCGCAGCACCGAGGCGGTGCTTAATAATCGTTTCATCAAGGTTTTCTGGCACAACGACAACAACAGCAATAACAATAGCAATAGCACTAATAACAATAACAATAGCATCATCAATGAGTCGGGCAACCCGAATGTGAATCGCAAAAGTCAATATCATTTGCATAATGTGCCAGCGATGCCAACACCAAATGCAGATAGCGCCAAGATAACCAACACGAACAACAACAGTCAACCCAACCAGGCCACACCCCTTGGAGATACAAATAATGCATTGGCAGCTCCAACTACGGAGCAGGGACTGGCTAGCACCGCAGCACCCGCCTCCATGCGTCTAAAGCTCAATACGAACGCAACAGCGGCCAATGCGTCGGCAAACGGTGCAGCAAGAGCCCTAACGCCGGCAGCCAATGCTGCGAGCATACGCAAGAAGCAGGAGGAGCAACAAAAGGCAATGCACCAGCTAGCGAATGGGTTGCGCAAGCGTAAGCAGGAGCTCCTCCAGAGCTATGTGAAGCAGATGAAGACGGCGCTGGAACTGGTTGAGCGCATGGATCAGCAAGATGCGCAGCGTGCGCCGACGCTGGAAACGATCAAAGTTCTGCAGGCAACGATTGATAAACTACGCAAAGATGTGCATGCAGATCAGGATCAGCTCCAGGCTCAAATCCAGCAACAGCAGCAACAACAGCAGCAAACGATTCCCGTAAAGAAAACCAAAGAGCAACAGAAAAAAGAACTGCTCGATATGGAGCTCGAGCTAATTGCCCAGCAGCAAGAGGGCAACGATACAACGGCTATACAGAAGCGTCTCGAAGAGCTGCAGCGCACGCTCTCTGCATCAACTGGAGGTGGCTCCCTGTCTGGCGGTGGTGGTGCCAAACTGCCCGGGGGCGGTGCACGTAAACGTGCCACATATCCCGAGGGGCCGACCCGCGTTGACCGACGACCAAAAGCGATTGTGGTCACCGGCTTTGCCGCCGAGGAAGCTGATTTTGTGCTGGGTCACTTCAAGGTGAGTGCTGCAAAACAACAAAATAACTAGGTTAACATTCGAGGTAAAACGAATTCTAATGCAGTTTATATATAAAATCAATCGCTTCTTTACGACTCTATGAACTGTGCTAACTGATCGACCGTATTTGAGTAACTGATTCGTTATTCATTCATTGCAATAGAACTCAGTTGCTCACAATTATACAAAATATCCAGTAGCATTGAATAACTAGCCGTAGAGTTTCGTTCATAACCGAGTGAACATATACTAGTTCACTAGTCACTGAGCATATCCACGTTCATTTTAATGATCCATACAATCGTTATTTATTAGCATTTCGGCGAGATATCTAAACACGATGTGGACCGTGAGATACCCCAGTTAATACTCTCATACGCCACACGTCTGAATGCCGAGCAAGCTGTGCTCCGTGGCAAAATATACAAAGATAAGCGCCTGCAGGTGAGTCTAAACTAACGGTCTACATTGATTATTCTTGTCTTCACCAATTCCAATTCGCAGATATCGTGGGCACCAGTGGTTACAACTCCCACCGTTGCACCCATGGGCGCACCGGCTGACAAGTCGCCGGGAGCGTTGATTACGTCAGCATCTGGGGATAAACTGGATAATTCGAAGCAATTGTTGCATTCATCGGTCAGCGAGAGCGAATCTCTGCTGGGCAGCGATACTCTGCCAGAGTTGCGGCTCGAGGATGAAGAGGAGGATGAGGAGTCTGAGGATCGTTCCTGGCGTCGTTGATTAAACGCCATGTGCTGCTCTTAGTGGCTGTCTAGCGGCTCTACGTGGCTCATAATCGTTAGGAAAACATTAATTGTGTTTCTATTTGTTGTTATTCTATATGCAAAGCGTGCACGTACCCATATATTTAGATATATATATATACAAATAACTATATATATATATATCCGAATATATATGCATGCAGGGTAAACATCGTAAATTGTATAAAAAAAATGATAAGAAAAAACAAAATATGCTAATATAATGTACAATATTCTAAACTAAAAGGCAAGCTGCCACAACACCAATACACAAAAACAACACACACAAACACTCGACATTTGGAACTGTTGGTAGCTCTATGTGCTAATCCTAGAGCTAAATATTCTATAAACGTCTTAAATTAAATGATAAAAAACGCTCTTAATATTACTAATAATTACGGAATATATAAGTTAATATGTATATGTACATTGCATTCGATCAACGGGTGCAATTAGCTAAGCGCCTCTTTATAGTCCACAATTAACAAGAGCCGTATAATAACAATAACAAACAATATTAGAACAGACAAAAACAACAACTATGCGTTACAAATGCAACACAAATGCATTGATTGAACATCTTTATATATAAATATAAATATATATATATAGGTACTACTTTGTATTTACATACTTTTTCCTGCTATCCTTACGTTCACTTGAAAAAAAAAAAAAAACTAAACAAAAAATTGCAAAAATTACTAAGCTAAAAAAATGGCAAAAGCAAATCAAAGTTTAAAAAAAAAATTGCAACGTGAATACACAGTTTTAGAGAGAGTATAATAAATAGTTTCGTATTTGCTATTAATTTCACATAAAATATAACATTGTGTTTCATTACTTTGAATAGTGTAAAAAGAAACTTGAAAGATGATTGACATAATTAAGAAGATATTTAAAGGTCTCGCCTATACAAATTTGTATTATATCTTTTTAAAGGGGCATATTAAACTCGGCTCGAATGCCTAAAAAAATGTATCATTCGCCTTGTTTTCAAATTCGATAAAATATGATGCACACCGATTCACAATTACTATCGTTGATAATCGATTATTTCAGTATTAAATACACAAGTTGATTGATTAGCTGCTGCAGTGCGCAAATATAAACATGCTGTGTATCGATAGCTAATATATTTATGCTTTTTTGCGACGTTTTTTTTTTTATTTTTACTTATTAGTCCTGTTTAGCGACGGGAAATTTCAACTGCAAAAATCGAAGGTTTTGCTCATCTCTAATAAATATAAGGCGGGATTTCATGGATTTTCTGCTAAAATAGTTTTCAAATGCTTGCTAATGCAATAAAATGTTTACATTTGGTAAAATATGCCCGATTTTATAGTAAGCAACCGAAGGATATGAAGTTCTTAAATGTGGCTGAAAAAAATGATGCGGCCAAAACAATTGCAGGCCTTCTTTCAAATGGCACTGCGCAGCGGGTGAGTCCAAAATCTACATGTTTTTAATTAGTTGTGTACTTATAAATTACAATGCAGCGCGAAGGCTATTCGGTGTACAATAAGGTGTACGATTTTGAGGCACCAGTACGCGGCCGCAATGCCAAAATGGTTATGACTTCCGTATCAGGACATCTTATGGAATTGGAGTTTCTTCAATCGTATCGCAATTGGCGTAATGTCGATCCACGTTTGCTTTTCGATGCACCCATACGTAAGACCGTTAGCGAAAACTTTCTACCCATCAAGCGAACGTTGGAACGTGAGGTGCGTGGTTGTCAGGGCTTGATAATATGGACGGATTGTGACCGCGAGGGCGAAAATATTGGCTATGAAATCATTGAAGTATGTCGCGCTATCAAACCCAATTTGACTGTTCACCGTGCCAGCTTCTCAGAGATTACCTCAGTTGCAGTCCGTCGCGCTTTGCAGCAGCTGGGGCTGCCGGATAAACGACAGAGCGATGCGGTGGATGTGCGCACCGAGCTTGATTTGCGGACTGGCGCAGCCATAACACGTTTCCAAACAATGCGACTACAGCGTCTATTCCCTGGTAATATAGCAGACAAACTAATTTCGTATGGCAGCTGCCAAATACCTACACTGGGCTTTGTAGCAGAACGTTACAAGGAAATTGAAGCATTTGTCTCCGAACCGTTCTGGAAAATCAGGGGTAGTTATTCATAAGAAGTGGAATCTCTAATAGGTGGTTCCAATTAAACTACCTGACAAAGGAGTTTAGGGGAACGGTCTGTTAACGTAGATTCTCAATATTTATTAATCAATAATAATTTAATACTCATTCCTTACCCACTGCAGTGCTGCACACCATTGAGGATCTCACAGTGGAGTTCAATTGGGCACGCAATCGTTTGTTTGACAAAGAGGCTTGCGAGAACTATTTGCTTCTCTGCCTGGCAGAGCCAGAGCCGCGAGCCACTGTTGAAAGCGTTGTAGTGAAACCGAAGCATAAGTGGCGACCCACGCCGTTGGATACCGTGGAAATGGAAAAGTTGGGCTCACGCAAACTAAAGCTATCTGCCAAGGAGACGATGACCATAGCCGAAAAGCTTTATAGCAAGGGATTTATAAGTTATCCACGTACCGAGACTAACCAGTTCTCCAAGGAATTTGAATTGGCACCCCTTGTGGAGCAGCAAACGGGGCACGAGGAGTGGGGTGGATTCGCTCAGCGAGTCCTCGATTGGGGACCGAATCCAAGGAATGGAAACAAATCCGATCAAGCGCATCCACCTATACACCCCACTAAACTTGTGTCAAGTAAGTTGAATATGACTTAACAAACTTATTGAATAACTGAATGATCATGTAGGGTTAGTGTAAAGCTGGACAGGTTATTTTTTCAGCGTAGATACTTTCTGTAATGCTCATCTGAATGATTGACTGTTTGACGGCTTTCCTAACTGGCTGACTGATGATGTATGTAAAAATTTGACTAAGAAAACCGTAAATCCCTGATTGATAAACAACATAACTGACTGATGAGACTGAAAAACAATTTAAGTTACTGCAGTCAAACTGCAAACTTTTATCCAGTCAAAGCAAATCAGTCAAATTAGGTCTGATAAAGCTTTTATCTTTGCAGATCTGCAGGGCAACGAGGCGCGTGTTTATGAACTGGTCGTGCGACATTTTCTGGCATGCGTTAGCAAGGATGCGGTTGGCTCGGAGACAATTGTAAGCATTGATATAGCCGGGGAGAAGTTTAGCGCCAATGGATTGGTCATACACGAAAGGAACTATTTGGACGTTTATGTGTACGATAAGTGGAGTGCCAAACAGATTCATAACTATCAGCAGGGTCAGCGATTTGAGCCGACGGAGATTATGCTGCATGAGGGAGCGACTACAGCGCCTCCGCTGCTTACAGAAGCTGATTTGATCGCGTTGATGGAGAAGCACGGAATTGGCACAGATGCAACGCATGCGGAGCACATCAATACGATCAAGGAACGTGGCTACATAGGCGTTGTGGAAAAAGGAGCTCTAGTGCCAGGTGTCATTGGCATGGGCTTGTACGAGGGCTACGATGCCATGGAGCTGACTTTAGCGAAACCACTGCTACGCGCTGAATTCGAAGCTGATTTGAAACGCATTTGTCTTGGTGAAAAGGAACCAAAGCTAGTGCTGCGCGAGCAAATTGCTAAATATAAGATAGCCTATCAGCAGATTATGGACAAGATCACAGCCATGGATGATAAAATAGCGCAAAGGATTAACGAAACGCCAACGGCAGCCACCGCAAACCCGTCAAGTGTTTTGGTGCATGAGCTCTTTCAGTGTCCTAAATGCGAGCAAGCACCACTTGCCTTAAAGCCGAAAAAAAATCAGACAAGCTTTTTCATTGGTTGCCTTAATTTCCCTGACTGCAAAAATGTCATTTGGCTGCCGGAAGAGTGCAAGGAGTTAACTGTGCTGGAGGAATGCTGTCCTACTTGTGGCGAGGGTTATAAAATGCTAAAATTTAAGCTAAGCAGCGCCTACTATCGTGGTTTATTCAGTACTCCCCACGGTTGGTACAAGAATTGCTTACGGTGTGATGATTTGTTTAGAAACACCTTCAACATCAATCTGGACCAGGTGAAGCGCATTGGCGGCATTGTGGGACAGGCGGGGAGCTCAAGACCAGGACCGGGACCAGGTGGTGGTGGTGGTGGTGTTTGTGGAGGTGGAGCTGGAGGAGGAGGAGGAGGTGGAGGTGGAGGTGGAGCTGGAGGAGGAGGTGGCGGTGGTGGTGGTGGTGGAGATGGAGCTAGAGGTGTAGGTGGAAGTGGATATGCAATAAAAGAAGGAAAAACTGGTGGCGGAGTCGGTTGCAGTTCAGGTACACTTCGAGGAGCTGGACATTCTAGGGGCTCAGCAAGTAGTACAGACACACAAAAACCACCCAAGCCGAAGTGCAACACCAAAACAACAGCTGGGGGAGCGTCAGGCATCAGAAAGGCAAATGTTGAAGCAGCAGCAACAGCAACAGTAGGTGGCATAAGAAGCTTCTTCACGCGCACCAACAGTCGAGACGCTGCAAGTGTAGATGGTTTTTTTGATAGCGACAATGATGGCTTCGATGAGCAGCTGCTGGCAGCTGCAGCTGAAGCTGAATCAGGAACCGCAATAGTTCCGCAGCTGGATGAGGACATTGCAGCCGCATTTGCTGCTGATGATGATGCGGACTTTGAGGCGTTGCTGGCTGGAAGTAACAACAACAGCGACAGCAGCAGCAATATTACCAAAATGGCAGCTAATTTGGACAGCAGCCTAACTCAATGGATGCGTGAAGCTTACGAGGCCGAGGAGACGCCCATGCTGTGGGGCAGACAGGCACGTGCAGCAGCCGAAGCGCAGCCAACAGTAAAGCGAGCAAGATTGAATGCAGCTTCGTCAGTTCAAGCTCCAGCTGTGGTGCTTTGCACTGGCTGCCACCAGCCTGCTCGTGAGCATACTGTCCTACGAGATGGGCCCAACAAGGGCCGGCATTACTACAAATGCCCCAAACCTAATGAGTGCAAATTCTTTCAGTGGGCTGAGCAACAGCCAACAGTAGCAGGTCCGACAACACAAATCAGCAATTGGGGCACGGGAGCAGTGCAGGAAGCCAACAGTTGGGGCAAAACAGCAATTGACAACAAGGAAAGACGCGATTCACAAGAAATTCTCTCTTGGGGCTCAAAGGCCGCAGCATATCCAAATAATTCCCAAAGTTCCAATGATTCGAATTGGGGCAGTGGTGGGAACATGGAGCAAAGCAGAAGCAGATCGCCAACAACATTCAAATGGGGCTCAGAACGTGCTACAAAACCACCAACCACCGTCTCTCTGGGATCGAGTGGCAACAGCAGCTCAAGCTGGGGTACAAATCCAGCTACGCAACAAAGGGCAGGCGTCCAGCTAACGAACGCCCGCAGCAACCCCTCCAGTTGGAGTACAGACAATGGGGATTGGAGTCGCACCAGCAACAGCAGCAACAATAGCTGCAGAGCTACCAGTTCCCAGAGCACACACATCCGGTCCAATTCCAGCAGCACGGTGACCATAACTCAACGACCCGCTACCGATTGCAACACTAAATGCAATTGCGACAAGCCCGCCAGCAGTCTAATCGTGCGCAAGGATGGACCCAATAAGGGACGACCCTTCTTTGCGTGCGCGAATCGCGAAAAGTCCTGCGGCTTTTTTCAATGGGGCGATTCGAATGTTCAGCCAGGTGATTGCAATAATAATTCATTTAATAATTTTATAACTGATAAATATTCTGAATTATCTTTCCAAGCAGCTAGCTCTTCAAAACCAGGTGCAGGCGCAACTGCTCCAGCTGGGAATCGGTCGCGTCGGTGTGGCCTATGTCGCGAGGAAGGACACACCCGCCTAAAGTGTCCACGCAAACAGGATTTCGACTATTGAAACAACTACTCCCTTATTTAGCGTTAATTTTACTTTTAAACATTTATTGGAGCGATCGAGCGCAAAGAACACAATCTGTATATATACGATATAAATTTATCGTAAATCGAACCATACGTATAACATATCTGTACATATATATATTAAAAAAACATTTCCGAGCTTCAGTTATTTAATTATATCTCGTACTTCTTTGAAGCTAGAGTATTATGATTTTGCATTTAGTTTCAAGTATATTTTATAAAATTTTGATTTTTAATAAATTTTGGATACCGAGCTCAAAGTTAACCAAATTCTTGAAATCAAAGTTCCGTTGTATTGAATAATATATTTAGATCTTGAACCGAAAACTTAATTCAAATTATTAAATATAACGTTCGCTAAATGGAAAAAACACGTCGCAAGCAGCAAACACATTTTATCTAGACATGTGAATTATTAAATATTCAAGGAATCAATGGAGTCGAAGCCGAAGAATTGTAGGTTCGATGTCTAGTGATGGCGATCGACTGATCGGTGAGGATCAGAGTATATTCTAGTCGGGCACTTCCTATAATTGAAGCTACGAGAAAAATATATACAATATATGTACATCATTGTTAATCTTAATTTTGGATTTATGAAATCACAACTAATATTTGAGGTTATTTTCCTCTGTAAATAAAAGAAAATTAAATAGATTTTGATAAGCCCCACAATATAAATGAAATATATTTCACTGTAAACTTTGTACTAATATTATAAAATTTTTTTTCTTTTTAAATTATGTTAATCGAATCGAAAAAAAAAAACCAAACATGAATTTTAAATTAATATATCTTTGTTAAACTTATATTTTGTAAAATCTCAAATATCATTGCTAAATATAAAAAAAATTTTAAAAAGGTTTCTGAAAGTATATTTTTATAACAAATTTGAAGAAACAAGCTTAATAAAAATTTAATATTGATTTTCATGAAAGTAACTTTTTTATTTTGCTTATGTTTTTATAAGTTGAATTTTAGTAAAGTTCCTGATATTTTCATTTATTTGGAATTTACAAATTCTTTTACAGCTTTTTTAAGTTTAAACTAAAATTATATATATTTTGTTAAATAAAAAACTTGCTGAAATAAAGCATTAGCAGACTTTTAAAGGCTTGATACAATTTTGTAAATACTAAACAATATATAGCTGCCTTCAAGTACAGTTATTGAAAGGTTATGTATATATATAGATTTTGTATATATAATCTTTATATAGAATTTTTTTTATATGGAGACGTGACCATACATTGTTTTTTTTTTTTTTACATATATATTCGTTTCAGTTATCGATATAGCTTTCTAATATCTAGAGTTTCTTTTTGTGTAATTGTTTAATACATATTTAAGTTGGATTTGGAATTAAAATAAAAACCCAAAATAGATTTCTGAAAATTATAAAAGACTAAGTACATTGAGAGAATAAATAGTTGGCTATACGTTAAGATCATTAATTTTAACTACTCGAGTGATTATTCAAATATTAAAGTAGTTAAAAAAAAGGTTAAAAATGCATTTGACAGTTTTGAAAGCTTTGGAACACATTTAAAAAAATAAGTTCGATAAGCTTGTGTTAGGACACGCTCAAAGTATTTATAAATTTAACTTTTAAGTACAAAGTTGTACTTTGTAAAAACCCGACATCATTTTATATATATAATACAGTACATTCATAAAAACTTGATACTTTTTGAGATGCTTAGTTAAAGAAATTGGATTGATTTAAATACATATAAATATATATGTAAATATATATTATTGATAAACACAGACTCGGGATTACTTAAGTTAATGGACGACCACTCAACGAGTAGACTGCGTTTTTGAGATGCTTGGTTAATGGTATAATTTGCCCATATGTAAATTAGTTACATTATGAAAATGTATATGAATGTCCAATGGAAACATATTTAAGTATTATTAAGTATGTTGTACTCCTCAGTATTCCAAAATCTTTTAAAATGTTTTCTATTATCATAGTTAAAGTCTTCAAATAATTTCTATAAGTATATATGTGGACTCTATCTTTTTTGAAGCCTTTCATTTTAAATAAAATTCAAATGACTTCAACTTAATGTCTCCAGCTCGCTGGTGATTTGAATACTTCCTTAATTTTCTTTTGCATATTTCTTGTCAAAAGGAACAATGGAATAATACACATTTAGTAAGTCCTCTTCTCTATTATTAAGTCCTTTATATGTCATAACATATATATAATTTCTAGGACTTTTCCTATGAAATGTTAAAGTAAAAGAGGGAATTAACTGTATTTGAAAGAATAGAAAATGTAAGTTGAATCGCGAATGTTTTGACCTAACTTTTGTTTGATTAATGGAATGAAACACGAAATAAACTGTCGTCAAAGCAAAAAAAAAATAAATAAATAAAAAAATAAAAACAACAAATAAAATTTGGACTTTGTACTTAACCTAGAATTTTACAACGTATTTGCTCCTATGGAATGCTGGAATGAAGCATTCCATTGACGTCAGGTAAGAAATCTTTAGGAGGAGACATCTAAGGAAGTCTTAAATTAAAACAGCAACAATTAAGAATATGATGCTTCTAACTGCTAGACAAATTATACCACACTTTTGAGCTGTTATTGGAATGTAGGGGTTTGGCTTCTAAAGTTATTAGATTTCGACCTCTGGCGTGAATTTGCGTCAGAAGTAAATCTCTTCCTCCTCGGGCTTGGCGCGAGGCGCCTGCCCCGAATTGCCCAGAGGAGCATTCACACGTGTAGTTGCATTCGCATTCGCATTGTTGCGGCTGCTCGTGGGTGTTTGCACTAGTCGCTGTTGCTGCTGCTGCTGTTGAGCAGCAGCTGCTGCCGCTCCTCCATATCCAGCGTAATGTCCTGTAGCATTTGGCGTTAAGTTGGTGACCGGCGCTGTGACGGCCTGTTGTATAATGGCTGGTGAGCTGCCGGTGCGTGCATGCTGTGGCGTAGCCATTTGCCGTTGCTTGTCAGCCAACTTCAGTGGAAACATTTGCTGCACTCCGGCGGACGCAGGCGTTGACATATTGTTGGAGCTGTTATTGAAGCTGGCTGATTTGTCAACCCGCGTGCCGGATGACAACGATGATAGCTTCATGGGCAGTTTCTGTTTCACGAGCGCCGAATTCGCTTTGGGCGCATTATTCGCGCTAAGCAAATGCACCGGCGGAGTCTTGCAATTGGATCCGCTGCTCAGCCATTTCTCCTTGCGTCTGTCGATGGTTGAGGAGGTTGTTGTTGTTGGTGTTGTTGCAGTGGGCGTGTCCAGCTCATGTGCATCCTCTGGTAAAGCGACAGGTGCGAGGGCTGGCGCAAGCGTTGGAAGCGGAGTACTGGGCGATAGCAAAAGGCCTTGACTGGACAACAGCTCCATTTTCCGGTAGAGCTGCTCACGCTGCTGACGTATGTCCTCCTGTTCGGCCTTAATTTGCTGCTGCAGCTGCAGCTGCTGCGCCCGCATTTCGACCAGCTCGTCCATTTGTTGTTGCTTTTGCCGCAACCAAGCGGTCTTCTCCTCCTGCAATTTATCTTGCAAGTTGCGTAGCTCCTCCAGCTGATCCTTGTGCGTGTAGGCAGAACTACCGCCAGATCCTGAACCACTTGACCCACCGACGTTAGAGCCTCCCCCGATACTACTGTTCCTCGGCGATTCACGATACAGCGCCAGTTGCAGCTGCAGGCTCTGTATGCAAGTCATTTGCTGCGAGATGATGCAGAGCAGCGTGTGCAAATGATGCGCCACCTGGAGCACCGCATAATTATGCTCCTTACAATTGGCAGGTAGCGTGCTGGAGTGCAGTTGGAGCTGAGTTGGCGCTGCAGTCAATTCAACTGGTGCTTGGGTCTTCAGCTCACGCTTCTCCTCCAGCTCCTGTAGCCGAGGCGTCAGCTTGGCATCCCGTCCCACGACCAGTTTGCCCCTCTTTTCGTCGAAGCCCGCAAAGGTTTCCGCACGCTTCGGTAATGTGGGCGACGCATAGAGAACACTTTGTTTTTCACCAACGCTACTGACGGTGCGAGAGACGGGTAGCCCAGTTGCAGCGCTATAAATGCTTGCTGCCAACTGACTAATGTCCTGCACAGTGTTGAGAACGCGTCGCCAGAGCTCCGTGGTATCGCAGTCTGTGGCGACCAACTCCTTATAGGAGCCAAAGGCAGCCAGGAAGTTGGCTGCACTACCATTCGTGTTAGCCGCATTGAGATCTTCGCCGAAGGGTTGTTGCTGCTTGAGCAGATTGAACTGTAGCAGCAGTTTCTCCTCCAGCAGTAATGCCTGTTCAATATCCTTTTGACGCATCTTCTCAATGATCTCGCGCTTGTTTACACCAATCCGGAGCTTCTCTTCAGCCGTCAATGCTTCAGCTTCGATGATATCCGTGGCAGGACAATCGAGCACTGCCTGCCGGATGCTCTGTATCCAGGTTTGTTTGTCCTTTGGCGTTTGCACTTTGAGCTCGTACATTTCGGGAAAATCGGGATTAGAGCTGATGATATAAATTCCACGCGATTCGGTACCCGCTTTCTCGCGTATCAGCAGCTTTTGCAACGGAACCACACCCGCCTTATGCTCGGGCGTGAAAAACGCATACTTATTATGCGCCGAATTCTCGATAAGAAAGCAAAGGCAATCTGTGAGCACCACAATCAAAACCAACTGCGTCTTAGCTCGACCCTGCATCAACGTGGCCAAGCCATCAAATTTGAGACGCCGTCGTGACTCTACTCCCAGCTCGGCCTTGCGGAAGGGCTTATTTTTATAGATAGCAAAGGATTTTGCATCGACACGGGCATAGATCTCCAACTGCCTTTCACGCAGTTCCTTCTCTGCCACACAAGCATCAACATCAACCAAAAGAGATTTTACTAAGTTCAACGCATGCTGGAGCTTATCCGTCTCCAGTTTATTATCTCGCGCACTTTTCAGCAAAGGCTCAATCAGTAGCGGATATTTTGTCAAGCGCTGTGTGACAAACAATATGCACTCTGGTATGCCCTTCTTTTTGAGCAAGGGATTCTGCAGACAATGCTTATACCATTCTGCAAAGCTCGGCTCCGCGAGGCATTGTTTGAACTGCTCCAAAGCACTGCGATGGTTTGCACAGAATTCCCCGTAGGCCAAGCGCAGACACTGCGCCTGCTCCAGTGAGAAGAACTCGAGCAGGATGTCCGCAATGCTATCCACAAGGAGATGTTCGCGTTGCTTCTGCCGCAGCTGACGCAGAAAGCAGGTGTGCAGCTCTGTCAGCTGCTGGAGACGAGGAAACATGCTGTGCGTATTAAGCGCTGGGAAATGCCGCTCCATACTTTCAACGAAGACTTTGCGCATTACAATTAACGTTTGGCAGTGGTGCTTCTCGGTCATGATGAACTCGTAAATGTGCTCCTGCCGCTTGATTTGGAGTTCCTTCAGCGTTTTTAGCTGCTCTTTAGGTACATTTGGCGTCCAGGAGTCGGGCTCTTGTAGTACAATGCCCAATACTGGATCAGCTCCCAAGTCCTGCGCCTCAATTGGCGGCTCATTAAGAAATTGCAGCTCGGCGGCACGTATCAAAGGCTGTTGATCCTCTTGCTCCTGCATCTGATGATGCTGTTGGTAATGTTGCTGGTGCAAACTCTCAGAGCCATCGCAATAGTCCTGACCTGCTGACAGTTTTTTACGTTCTAAGTGCGTTTCCATATCGCTTAACTGAACGCCACCCACCAGCGACTTCGTCTTGGCCTTTGGCTTTTTTTTGCGAAAGAATAGGGAGCCACGTTTTGGACGCTTCTCTACGTGATCATAAACCTCGATCTTGGCATGTGAACGCAACAAGGACTGATTCTCATCCTCACTATCTGTGAGATGCCGCGCGATCGCTTTGATGTCCTCCTTGGCAATGATCGACGAGGTTGAAATGCTCTTCTGCAACGGTATTCGACTAATTATCTCCGTGGCTAGACTTCTCTTGGCCGCAATTCGCTCGAAATCTCGCGCCAACTCCGCCTCATTCAGCGAATGAGTTGAAATGCCTGCGAGTGTAAAGTTGTAATAAGTTAAAAAATGGGCGAAAATGCTAAATGAAAATTGAGTGAAATAACGATAAAGGCGGTAAATGCGACTGACTCTTGGACTCAGGTACTAGGCACTGATAACGAGAACTGTGAGGCTTTTGTGGAATTTCTTATCGTAATCGAAACTAAACACTGTTAAGAGCTAGACCCAGTGGCCATATTATCGTGTAAGAAGCGTTTGTGACGCGTGAATTTTGAATTATTTATTAAATTCATTCACAATTGAATTTAAGAAGAATAAATATAGTTGCTATATTAATAACAAGATAAAACTTTAAATTACTGTATCATAAGGTTATTTTAACTTTTCTTATTTATTTTTTGTTATTCAATTGTAAAATAAAAAAAATGAAAATTTATCGGAAGAACTTTGCTGTAACAAAGTCATATACTCCGAGGTTAGAAAAGATTCCATACAGATTATTTGATTAAAGACTTAACAGATTCCTTAGCTCTATATTCATAATTTAATTTGAACAAAACGTTTTTTTATAAGTTCTTATCATATCAATATCAATTAGTATTGTCTTCAATTTAATGGCAATTAAACACCCAACCCCGATAACTAATGTCATGTAATGTATCATAACTATAAAGCAGTAAGACTGATAAATGAAAATTTTACATATCCAAAGTGTGTAATGTACGCGAATGATTCTTATAAAGAAACGCCTATCATTAAGTCAGTCCGACAGAGTAGTATATAGAGTATACAAGTTCTTACCGCCTGTGCTGTTCCTAGCAGAGCGCCTTCGCTGCTCGGTAACGCGTATGGTCTCCTGCTCCTCGCTGTCCAGACTAGACAGGCTGACGCTCTTGTTGGTGCAGTCACCCGTCGCATTGACATCATCCACAGCCGTCCACGATTTCCGTCGATCCGTGTGCAGGAGAAGGCATTGCTGTGGCGTTGCCGACCACATGATACCCATGTTGTTGATGCCACCGGCGCCGTTGGTGTTAGCAGTGCCTCCCGCATTGCTGAGATCAGGCAGCGAGGCGCTGAGTATCGCCGCATTGAGCAAACCATAGCTATTGGCCAGACCATCCTGGTGATTGTGGCTGGAGGAATTCTTCATCTGCTGCACTGTTTCGCGTATATTTTGCAACTGGCTCAACGTGTCCTCGAAGATGTTGTTGTACTTGGAGGCCGAAGCTGGACTATGAGGTGTCACATTAATTGTGGGTATCATGTTGTTGTTGTTGCCGTGGTGTGCTATGTTGTTAGTATTGTTGTTGTTATTTCCAGGGAGCGCCGCAGCTGGGACAGGTGCATTAATAACAGGTATGCAATAATTTTGACTTTCCACTGTAACGCGAGGGGCAGAATTCACGATTTTCGCTATTGGCGCAGCAGGAGCAGCTGATACGTCTCCCAATCCGTTGTTGTTGCTATTGCAATTGGAGTTTAGAAAATCGGTGACCACATCATTATCGCTGTCATTGTCGTCGGCGTTGTTGCTGCTGCTGCTGGCGGCGATGGCGAGGGAAGCAGCAGGAGCAGCGGCATTGGCGGCAACTGCAGCATTTTGCGTATTTTCCATACTATGTGTAGCTTAGGTTTAGGTGTTTTCTTTATTTATTTTTTTGGTATTTTCCTGACTGCTTTACTTGTTTGGCTGTTTGTAGAAAAAGAAAGTTTAGTACGCAACACCTACGCACACACACACAATCACATGGTGCACACACACACATATATATAAGCAATGCTTGCAGTTTCTTTTTTACTATTATTGATTTTTTCACGCACACATTAACGAACTCATCGACTCACCCGCCTTGTTGCGCGTTCTAATTGTTGCGCCTTTGCCAAGCAAGGACGAGAACAACTTCAACAGCGTCGCAGCACCGTCCTTGTACACACAAATACAGAAAACAAGTGGAACAAGCAACAGCCACAACAACAACAAAAACAAGAACAACAGCAGTGCACAATAGGGAAGGCGAAACAGTATATCGAGCGGAAAGCTATTGTGTCGTTTTTGTTGCTTTTATTATTGAAAAGTAAAATAGGTTACAAATTAATTAAATCTTTAACTATTATACACTATTTGAGACACATATTTTCGCTGGTATAGAGTCGCTTGGAACAAATTCGCTCAAACGACTCGGTTAACTAAACGAAACGAACTAGTCTAAAATGGTTAGCTCACCTAGTTCGTTTTTCTGTTTTAGATTTAACAGAATAAGGACTGTTTAACAGAATGAGGACTGTCTCTGCTTTTTTTGTAGAATTTACCAATACTAACTTATATTTTAAAAAGCATCAACAATCTATCTTTATATATCTTTATGAACTAGGTGTAATATATATGTATATATATATATATATATATATATATATATATATATATATATATATATATATATATATATATATATATATATATATATATATACTTATGTTCTTACGATTAAAATTTAAAATTTAATGGTTCAGCTGTTATGGTAACATCAACAGAAAAAATACCGTAGAACGACTGCTATTGAACAGTACAAATTTTAACGTTTCTCTACACTAAGTGGGCGACAATTGCAAGTAAGAAGAGGCAATAAAAAGAAAGAATATATTTTTTTAGCTAGTTTATAAATTGGCAAATTTTTAGTTAGATATATACATCCGCATTCAGTGCTTATCCTTTAGGCTTCAATCCCACAAGTAGCTATGCAGGTAAGTTTTGTAACGCGCAGACAAAAACTTAAGTAAAATGCAGCGAACTGTCGATAAACGAAGCGTTGGCAAAGGGGACACGCAATCAAATTTTGTTTATGTTATTTTCTCTTTTTATTTTCTCTTAATTAATTTTCTAGTGGACGGTGATGCTGGCGCTGCTTGCCAGCAGCAGCGTCATCGTCATTGTTGATTGCTTTTATGTGCCCGGCGTGGCACCCGTTGAGTTTGTGCGTGGACAAAAAATCGATGTTAAAGCGGTCAAAATGACCAGCAGCCGAACCCAGCTTCCCTATCAGTATTATTCACTGCGCTTCTGCTATCCCAAGAATGGAACCCTAATCTTCAAATCAGAGAATCTGGGTGAAGTTCTGCGCGGTGATCGCATAGTGAACACACCCTACGAGGTTCAAATGGCCGAGGACGTGAATTGTAAGCTGCTCTGCAATAAAAAAGATCTACCCATGACCTGGAGCAAAGAGGATTCGGCCATGGTTGCTGAGCGCATACAGCACGAGTATTTTGTTCACTTGCTAGTGGACAATTTGCCGGTGGCGACACGCATTGTCAGTGCCACGAATCCCGCTGAAGTGACGTACGAGCATGGTTATCGATTGGGACAAATGGATGGAGATAAGATTTACATTAACAACCATCTGAAGTTCATACTCTCCTACCACATGTACACCAAGGATAAATATCGGGTGGTTGGATTTGAAGTGATAACTGGCTCCGTTAGCCACAAGGAACTAAAATTCGAGGGCGATAGCTGCAATTTCCCTGACAGTCCGAGTCCACAGCTTGTTAATCCATCGGGCGAGACGCAGCTCTACTTCACGTACTCGGTTGTATGGAAAGAGTCTAAGGTTAGCTGGGCCTCACGCTGGGACATTTATTTGGGCATGCGCGATGTGCAAATCCATTGGTTTAGCATCATCAATTCGCTGGTCGTCGTCTTTTTCTTATCCGGTATACTCACTATGATCATGATACGCACATTGAGGAGGGATATCGCTCGCTATAATACGGATGATAATATAGAGGATACGCTTGAGGAGACCGGCTGGAAGTTGGTCCATGGCGACGTCTTTCGACCGCCCAAGAACACACGCCTTTTCTCTGCTATCATTGGCAGCGGTATCCAGATCTTTTTCATGGCCATGATTACCATATTTTTTGCTATGCTGGGCATGCTGTCGCCCTCGTCACGTGGTGCTCTCATGACGTCTGGTATTTTTATGTACGTTTTCATGGGAACCATTGCCGGCTACTATGCGGCGCGTCTCTATAAAACGATGAAGGGACGGGAATGGAAACGGGCTGCCTTCCTAACTGCCACACTCTATCCGGGCATTGTCTTTGGGTGAGTTTAGCCTTTGCCATTAAATTGAAATTTGCTTAGATATTGATATTTTTTACAGCACGGGATTCATTTTAAACTTTTTCATTTGGGATAAATCCTCGAGCGGCGCAGTGCCTTTTACCACAATGATATCGCTGTTGTTGTTGTGGTTTGGCATATCTGTGCCGCTCGTTTATCTAGGATTCTATTTGGGCTATCGCAAGCAACCGTATCAGCATCCTGTACGAACGAATATGATACCACGCCAAGTGCCCACGCAGCATTGGTATATGAATGCAGCCTTGAGGTCAGTTAGCTTCTCCTTACCCCAGATGATAGTCGTAACTAATCTTTTCTCCTTTACAGCACTTTAATGGCTGGTATTTTGCCATTTGGCGCCGTATTCATCGAACTATTCTTCGTTTTTACGGCAATTTGGCAGAATCAATTTTATTATTTGTTTGGATTTCTTTTTTTGGTGTTTTGTATTCTTGTTGTTAGCTGTGGTCAGATCTCCATTGTTATGACCTACTTTCAGCTGTGTGGCGAGGTATATGCGAAAATACAAATTTTCGACTGCAGAAAATACTTTATTAACTTTATATTCTTGCAGGATTATCGCTGGTGGTGGCGCAGCTTCATTGTCTCTGGTGGCTCGGCTGTGTATGTGCTCTTCTATAGCATATTTTACTTTTTTACCAAGCTGGAGATTACAGAATTTATACCCACGCTGCTTTACTTGGGCTACACAGGTGCGTCATTCCTTTAGATTTATAATGTTGCTATTGGTTAATAATTTTTGTATTTTTATTAGGTCTAATGGTGCTAACATTTTGGCTATTGACTGGCTCCATTGGCTTCTTTGCAGCTTATATTTTCATCTTAAAAATCTATGGTGCCGTAAAAATAGATTAAATCATCCACAATTTGGCACACAATGCTGTACACCAAACTATCCCTGCAATATCATTTGATCATAACACTTAATGTCTATAATATAATATTTATATACATATATGTATATATATATATATATATATATATATATATATATATATATATATATATATATATATATATATATATATATATATATATATATATATATATATATATATATATATATATATATATTATGTATATATATATATATATATATATATGAAAGAGTCTACAAAGGAAGGCCATGTGTAAAATCTTGTTTAAGCTATTTAGCCCTCTTCTCTCTAAACTAAGTTTACTTTATGCCTGCTGCTGCGCTGCTTTAATTCACGACAAAAACACCGATTGAGAATCTTTACTAAGAATTAACAGGCGTCGCTCAATTTTCGAGTGCATTGCGTTAGGTTACATTCTAGAAACGCCTAATTTATATATGTATTGTAAAAACAAAGACCTAATCGTAAGCTAAAACCAACAAGAAATCTAATAAATGTAAGCTAAGTATAGATGGCGACCAAGTGATTAAACTTAAATTATTTATCTAAGAAATTGCCAAGGTAATGTTAATATGCTCTTAAGATTAGGCCATCATCCACTACCTACCTGTGACTGTTAACTATATAAAAACAGGCTTGACCTTTTCGAACAACGCCTAAGTCACAGGCGCTTACATTCACTCGGCTGTTAACAATATCATATTACCATTATTATTAGTTCATACTGTGAGAGGCCAGAAGCAAGCTGGCTTTTTATACATAAATAGATAATTGAACAATGATTTTATTCTGTTAGCTCGAAAAATTATCCTAATCTGTTAATCTTCTTTAAAATATATAGTATATTCATATTATATTAAATATTTTATCAATTTTAATTTTTCTTGCTTGATCCCACACAATAACCGGTTTATTCAGACAGAAGTTTATATACTTAGTTATTTGTGGAATTGCCAAACTTTAAGTTAGAGTGTCTACAAAATTGTTATGATGTACATTTAGCTCATAAAATCACTTTAGTATCCGCTGGAAATGCCTCTACTCTATCGAAAGGCATGCTCTATTGGCTATAAAGCAACAGCTGCAATAACATATGTGCAGCTTCTATAGTTAGTTTTTCAGCATTTTATTTATATATATATATATATATATATATATATATATATATATATATATATATATATATATATATATATATAATAGGTGTGTAGCACATATGTATATATGTATCTGTACATATGTATCTTGACAGTCGTACAGAATAAGCCACAGAGGTTGGATGTAAGGCGTGAAAAAAGTGACACAAAATGTTGAAGATAATTATATTAATGTATATGGGTTTAGTTGGCATTCAACAGGCGCTAGCAGGTCGAGAATTTTTCAACAATCACAAAGTGAGTCGAGCTTATTATATGCAGTATCAATAGTACCTGTAAAATACATTTGTTATTCCCTCTTAATAGTCACGGGATTCTTTAGATAAACAACATATTGTTGGGAATATCAGCTATGCGTTGTACAGCATAGCTGAAACTGTTCTTCCACGTTGGTCGGCCCCAGAAGATCGAATAACATAATGGACAGTATTTATACATATGTAAATCTATTTATATATATGTATATATGAATTTATTTATAAAATTTCGACTATAACTATATAAATTGACATAGGGCAAACCAATAGTTAATTTATTTCACTTTTTATTTGATTTTTTAGTATTTTACACAGAGATGATTTTAAAACTAGGCTATAAAATATCTAAAGATCGTATCGTATCGTATACACATGTACTATGTGAGGCTAATGCTAATTTAGTTTAGTTTAGTTAATGCACAATTTAATATGTATTTTAAGCATTTTTTTTTTTTTTTTTTTTTTTTGCTTGGGGACGACACGAACCGCATTCTCAATGTGAGCATAATTTAACATAATTCTGCTTGTACAGCACTATCAATTTTATGTTTTTTTTTTTGGGTCTCAATATTGCGCTAGTTATAGGGATAATAACTTAAAGTATATACTTATTATCAACTGACAAAGTGTTCCTAATTCTTCCTGACTTTTCTGCTTAAGTTGTGGACGATCTCAATGAATAGTGTACGAATCGGTTTACCTCAGCGGGTGCCGATTCCTTAAACGCTAGCGATTCCGTTTAGTCTTTCGGCTGACATTTCCTTCGATGATGATCTGAATAGACATAGTGAAAGTATAATAGATTTAATTAAGATTTTACGCAATCATTCTAGTTTTCTTTTGTGGTTTTTTCTTAGGCAGAACCAAATTATAGGGACACTTAAATTGCTGTGGGCGTGGGTGGCAGTTGATTAAATAACATCGCTATATATATCATATATTCGTGTACCTGTAGTATCTGGCTGGCCTCGAAGCAGGTGCCAGGAAGCAGTATGACTGGAGAGCTGACATTGCCAGCCTCTACGCACAGCATGTTGGGAAACTCATCGTCGCCAAAGTCACTCATTTCTCGCGATCGATCGATCCAAGGATTCCAAATAACTGCAACAAGCCATAAATTTTACGATTACAAGCAATTATATTTTTAGCAAATTATTATTTCAATATTAACTATTAAATATATATAATATGTGAAGAATATTGGTCTATTAACTTGACAGAGTGTATTATGATCTTTGAACGAGACAGTTAAGGAACACTATTAGCTTTTGCTAAGATAGTTGATTCAGATTGCTTCTGGCAGTACTAGAACTGCTGTATACGTTTCAAGGGATATTAAATGTATATATTTACAGACTGATAAGAACTAGTAATAAGCATTATGAGATCGCAACGGACTTTGCTTCTGATGCCGACAGCTCACAGAATATATATATAAAAAAAAGGATTGCCAATTTCGAGTTCATTTAACATTCGAACTATATCTAAATGTATCCGAAAATTTTAATTGATTTGTGTAAGTTTCAAAATTCAAAGAGATAATAGAGCAGAAACTGAAAATGAGACATCAGTAACTTTTAAAGTAACGAAACTGCTTTCGCATTAGCATTGGAGATCTATTTTATCGAGCAATCCAGAAATGTCGTGAGCAAATATAACAAAAAATAAATATAGCAAATAACATTCAGGGCGGCACGTTAACAGTTGCTCTTGTTCAACTCACCCGTATCTGGAAAATTGTACTTGTGCAGCCTCATCTTACGCCCGGATACTACATTTGTTATCACATGCTCCTGCGGCGTATGCTGATAGATGCGATCTGTCCACTCGTTAACGGTGACCACCTCACGACCCTCCTGAATATAAAAGAGGGTATACAACTTTAAATGTCTACCATATCTAAGCAGTCAGCTACAGTTTTACCTGATACAGCGCGCCCTCCCGTGTTTTGTCTATAAAGTGGCAGCCCTGCAGTCCAGTTATCTGACAGCGTCGAACATCTGGAACTTTGAGATAGGTGTGCAGCAGCATGTTGAATGTAAAACTCAGATCTTTGCTAGGATTATAGACGCCGATGTGAAAGTGTAGTTCCTTTTCACGCAGTATCAAGCGATAGGTGATCCGAAATCTAGGAATAATAGCAGAATGAATAGACTTCAATTGAGAGACCTGCAAGATAGCTACTGATAGTTCCATATAGAACGCGTAAACTCATTGTCCATCAGCGAAAATATTGCCTCCACATCGCCATTGTGCAATCGTTCTGGGGCTCGATCCAAATGCCAGCGTGTGATTCTTGCAAAGCCGTGCTGTGGACCAAAGGACCAGGGTCCAAATTGTGCTATAATTTTTAAAGATTTTCTCAGACGTGTAATGATTATATATATATATATATATCTATATATATATCTTTATATATATATATGCGCTTACGAAAAACAAAGGGTATGCCTCCACGTATAGCCTTTTTGCCATCGAACGATGCCAATTTGCTGAAAGTGGAAGATAAAAATTACGTAATATCTACATAACATTTACGCTAACAAAAGTATACTTTAAGTATTGTTTTGTTTCAAATATTTATTATTTATATTTTAACGAGAAGCAGAACGACCCAGATAACGTGAGAGGAGCTGAACAGTAACTCATTTGCGAGTTGCTGGGGCTCGCAGAAAATAGTTATCTTATTTTCCACGCTTCCAAATGTATTTGTTAATTCCACGTTTCTAGCTTCAAACGCAGCATAGATAATATCTATTAAATATTATCGTTTACGTTTCAAAAGAATAGTAATTGATATGATACGCCAAAATTAGGCTTAGGAGAGTACAGATCAATGTATATCCAAACTTATCTAGCTTCAATAGTGAAGAAAACGCAATATCATTAACGCATTAATTATCAAATTGGTGAAACCTAGAGGTGCTTGGAGCCAGTTAGAAGGCAAAATACTGAGCCATCTCCGCTTGGTCATAAATAGATTGCATTAAATTTTTCTGCTGATTCTTGGTGGACAATTTATAGATTTTAAATAAATTTAAACAACTTTGTTTTTAGTTTAATTTGTGCTGTCCGTTGCGCAGATTGCGAAGCCTTTCAGCGATAACAAAACATCTTTGAAGAGTTGAGGCATAAAAACGCGCGCAGACATTCAGAAATTTCTGAATCTCTTGCTTGAGCTGCGGATGGACGAAAAAAAGTGTCTGGCAATTGGCGTTTGGCTGGCAACTTTTTGCTCAATGATTCAGTTGGCCCTTTAAGGTTTTTTGCGTGCGCTAATTTGCCGACGCATCCATCAAATGGGCTTCCCCTGCGTCTTTGTTTGCTCCCAGAACCTGAAGAGGCAATTGTGTCATTAATATTGTCAGGTTGTTGGTCATGCAACGTGCAGTAGATCAGTTTTGTGTCGCATTTTGCGGAATTCAACCAAGTGGCATTTGTTGTGACAGCTCTTTAAGTATTAGCTACTGAGCCTGCTTTGATTTTCTGTTTTTAGTTTACCCAAACCTCCACTGCCCTCACTTACTCACTCTCTCCCTCGCTCTCTCTCTCTCTGTCTAAATATATATATATATATATAAATATACATATATATATATATATATATATATATATATATATATATATCTTTCCGTTACCAGTTGTTACCACACGTAGCTCCTTTTGGCTCGCACTTTCGAAAAAAAGTGCCCCTGGTTTTTTGTGGCACAAAACTCAACTTCAACTCAACTCGCAGCGGTTTTTCTGCGAGTTCTTCGCCGCTTTTGCTGGGTTTCCAAATGCCAATGAACATAACAAAAAACAAAACACTAATAAAAAAAAATTTAAAAAAAGTCGACGCAATGTGTAACGAACATTTGGACAAACAACCGAAAATGCTGAGAAAAACTTAAAAGCTAAGCAAAGAAAATGTTACGTGGCAAAAAAACCATGGAAATGCTGTTGTCTCAATGTCACTATACCCTGTAAATAGTTTTAGGCATGTTTTTCGTATTGCTCAACGTCAATATTCATCAAACTAAGCTCTACTTCTTAGCGTTCAAAACCTAATTAATTATTAATTCTTTGAGCATTTATATAGATTTTGATAACAAGCTCCGATTCATATCTCCCTATCAAAGTAAAATCGCTTTTGACCTGATATACGTAAGGTATTGAAAAGTCGGCAAGCCTTAAAAGCCGCTGCTGCTAAGACCGTTAATACCGCCAAGACGCCACAATACGACGTTTCAGGCCACTGTGCAAGCCGATGCACAGTGTACATGGCACATCATGTAGACGTAGTCGGGATTTATCGATCTAGATGCCGCGCCAAAAAACTCCATTCATAAAAACCAGCACATTGTTTTCCTTGTTGTTGTTTTTGTTGTTTTCGTTAGTTAGAGCAGGATAGCGTACGTAGCAAGAAAGCAGCCCTCAAAGTTGCCCATGCCGCAGATTACGACTTGTGCATGTGCAGCACGCGCTCTCTTCGGCAAACTCTTGCTCGCTCTCGCTTACTCACATTCTCTCATGCTGTGGCGCTCTTGCCTCTCTTTGGTTGGTTTTTGTGCGTCTCTTTTTGGTTCGTTTCGTGTTTTTGTTGTCGTGTATCAAGCAAAAACATTTTGCCGCCAAACGGAATGGCTCAGACTGCCCAACTCCCAAACGCCTCTGTTCATACTGCAGGGCATCCTTTGTGGCTAGCTTACGTCCAAGTGTGCGTATGCGAATACCTGTGTCTGTGTGTGTGTGTGTTGGTTTGGTTGGTCTGCGTTCGTCTGCTGAAAACTTTTGCCCAACACTTTTTTGGTTGCTCACCGTTAGTTACCGTAGACTTGCGTAAGTTGCTTCAACTTCAAACGGTTTACTGTGCGCTTTGAGCTTAAAGCGTCCAGTGCGTCGTATGCGTAATATTAAAAAACTTACCTAACAAACAACTGCTCCTGATTATTAACACGCCAGGACACAACAGTCGCACCTATTAATAAATATAAAAAAAAAAAACATTAAAATATGTATTACTATATACATATAATATATATTAATATATACATATATTTACTACTATATGTTTGTAATCATGATTTCTAATACGCTTTTTCTGCTACAAAAAAGATAAATTAATTATACAGTGTTTCAGTGTCAATAATCATTTCTAAAGACCGAACTTTATCCACTTTACAGCATTAACCGTGTCTGTTTAATAGTTTGTTAGCAGTCAAAATTACCATTTGTATAGTTACACTCAACATCTTTTTATAGTTAAACTTTAACATTTGCTAATATCTTTTTGTCATTGTTAAAGACTTCTACTGCTCACTCGTGCCGTTTCACATAATATGCTAGTACAACATTTGCATTTACTGAATCCTTTCGGCTCTTACAAACTTAACAAATAATTACTTATATGTAAATACAAACTGAATTAAACTTCTGCCAACTATGACACACAAACACACACACACACGTCTAACCCACTAAACCTGCCAGCTAGACGGAACGAGAGAGAGACTCCCAGCTCCAATAGCCATTCGACTATTGGGTGGGTGCAACACAGCTGCGTGTGGGTGTAGATGTGTGTATATCTATATTTATATATATATATATATATATATATATATATATATATATATATATATATATATATATATATATATATATATATATATATATATATATATATATATCTGTGTGTGTGTGTGAATGTATGATGAGGCCTGTTTTTAGCCGTAAGCCTGCCTCCGTCTAAGAAAAGAAATATATATAAAGCAAGCGGAAATCAAAAGGCTAGCATAAAGTTTAAAGTTTGACTTGACTTGGAAAAAAACCTGGCTGCCAGTTGGATCGCACATTGTGGTGGAATGGAATATGTGTGTCTGGCTGCGGCTCAAAAACCGCGTCGCAAAACGCAACGTGGGCAGAGCGAACGAGTCGTCGTAATTGTTGAAAGTGCGCTCTGTACATAGAAATATGTACCTATATATATAAACATATATAACGCCTAATCGAAAAGTGTTGCGAGTAGGTGACAGACATGACGATCATTCAACATAGACAAAGGGGAAGAGAAAGAGCAGGAGCAAGCAATAGACAGAGATATATATATATATATATATATAGAGAGAGAGAGAGAGAGAGAGAGAGAGAGAGAGAGAGAGAGAGAGTGGAGCATAGATAGATCGAGTGGAGCAGAAATAGATCATTGTGACAATGCTGATAAGATAGTAGGACAGCCACTTGATCGGACTACGCTGTCTATTTTGGAATGGGTACAAAGTAAACTTAATGCAAGCTAATTGCAAGGTTGACTAGGCTATAACCATATTGCACACTGGGCGAAAAGGAACAGCGATTGTGATAGTGACCTCCTGATTTATAAACTATAAACCGAACCGTTTTGCCAGCTGTTAGCTAATGAGTTTTCATTTAATCGGAAAAAGCTGTTTAACTAGAGCTATGAATTTTAATACAGTTCAATCGAATTTTAATCAAAGCCCAGCATTTTCTCGCTGTGTATTTAAGCTCTGATAACCTCTATAGGTTGCATAAATTGTTGACGCAGCTTAACTCTATAAAATGAAAGTCCATAAAGCGATTAACAAAAACAAAATAAACAAATTATAAGAAAAAATATTGCTAATCATGCGCTAAAAATAACGCCAACGACTTTTTTAAGAGCTCCGAAGCACCGAAAAACTGAAGAAATATTAATTGCGAATTGTTTTTGGATTATGTTTTGGTAAATTATGATTAATTATACACACACACACACACACAAACTTACCATGCAAGTTGATTGTGCATGTCGTATTATTGCCACGATCCAATACAACGACACTAGTGGCTGCCACGGCAGCCGCAGTCGTGGCCATTTTGTTTACGCGTAACGGTTCTTCAAGCTCGACTGTTGTTCCTTTCTATTGGTTGCAACTGCAGCACCCTCTATGGTCGATCACAATCCAAGTCTTGGGGTATATCACTTGATCTTTTTCAAAAAGGAGCTTTGCGTGTATGTGGGTTTTTCATGTATTTGTTTTATTTTGTATTTATGGAGCTGTTGAACAGTAAATACAATGCTAATTTTGAACTGGAAAATTGTTGCTGTTATTGTTATTTATTTATTTACAAATAACATTTAATATAATTGCGAAAAATCTATTCTGCAAAGTAATCCAGAGCCAAAGCTGCTCAAACACACACACTAGCACAATACACGCAAAAGGCGGCCTCACAAACGAACACATTCACACACACAAATGCAGAGCGCAGCTTGAGTTTTTGTCAATGAATAAATACGTAAGAAAAAAACTCGTGCAAAAAACGTTAAGACTTAAAGTGTTACAGTCCGTGCACACGTTGCTGCGCTCACAAACGCCCGATTGAAACTAAAAGCTTGAAAGACACACAGCTGATGCGGCTTGGCGCAAATTTGGCAAATTGAAACTTACAAAGCTTGAATTTAACAGCTGATTATAAAGGGACTGTCGTTTAATATCGATAACAAAAGAACATCGATGGTAAAACATCGACTAGTCGTCGCTACGTTGTTTTTGTTCATCACTGTCAGAATACTGCTTCTTCTTTAATACGTGAAATTTTTTTTTGGATAATAAGATAAAAAGACGATTCTTATTACGACAATCGTAAAGTTCTTGAAAATGCCGAAATTTTATAAGATTGAGATAAATCGTACCGAATGGGAAATTCCAGAAACATACCAAAATCTCCAAGCTGTTGGACAAGGTGCCTACGGCCAGGTGTGCAAGGCCCTGGTGCGAGGTACCTCGACAAAGGTGGCTATTAAGAAGTTGGCCCGTCCCTTCCAATCGGCAGTGCATGCGAAGCGCACATACCGCGAATTATGTCTGCTGAAGCACATGGATCACGAAAATGTAATTGGACTGTTGGATGTCTTCCATCCCGGCCAGCCAGCTGATTCGTTGGATCAATTCCAGCAGGTCTACATGGTGACGCATCTAATGGACGCTGATCTAAATAATATAATACGCACGCAAAAGCTATCGGATGAGCATGTGCAATTTCTAGTCTATCAGATACTGCGTGGATTAAAGTATATTCATAGCGCCGGGGTCATTCATCGTGATTTAAAACCCTCCAATTTAGCTGTAAATGAGGATTGCGAGCTGCGCATCTTAGATTTTGGGCTGGCTCGACCTGCCGAGAGCGAGATGACGGGATATGTGGCAACGCGTTGGTATCGGGCGCCTGAAATCATGCTTAACTGGATGCACTACAATCAGACAGTGGACATTTGGTCTGTGGGGTGTATTATGGCTGAACTTTTAACGGGACGCACCCTGTTTCCAGGCACCGACCACATACACCAGCTAAATCTAATCATGGAGGTACTGGGCACACCGAATGATGAATTTATGAACAAAATCTCTTCGGAGAGTGCACGCACTTACATACGATCGTTGCCCGTTATGCCGCGTCGCAATTTCCGTGACGTTTTCCGAGGTGCCAATCCACTGGCTATTGAATTGCTAGAAAAGATGTTGGAACTGGATGCGGAGAAGCGCATTACAGCCGAACAGGCACTTGAACACCCATATATGGAGAAATGGCATGACCCCAGTGATGAAGCCACATCAACGCTCTACGATCAAAGCTTTGAGGAAGATGAAAATACTGTAGAGAAATGGAAGGAGATGGTGTTCACCGAAGTGCGACGCTTTAAGCCGCCACAGGCATTTGCCGACCTCTTATCGCAGGCTCAATAGCAAAAAAAAAAAAGAAAAAATGAACGAGATGCTATAAATTTAGTTGTTTAGTTAATCAAGTCGTCCCCAAAGTGTATTCATAAAATTTCATCGCAATTGTTTTTAAAACGACAGTCGTCACAGCCTTAATGTCCAGTTCAACTTTTTTGGTGTTGGTGTTTAACAATATATATGTGTAAACGTATGTTTATATACTAGATGTGTGCTCAGTGAAAGATCCATCAAGCTATCCTGAATAACTGCAGGACCTCTTGGACTGTTTATACATGTCTGTATTGTATAATTCTAAACTGTAAATGTATGTATATTTATGTACACGTCTGCAAAGTGTAGTCTGTAGATGATATAGCCATAGAGGAGCTAAAGCTCTATATAAATAAAGAGAAAGCTATTGTATTTACAACAGTTCCGTCAACAAAACCAAATGTAAAAAAAAAGACTAAAAAAACCCCAATATTGTTTTAAATTTTTAAAATATCAGATCCTCTGCAGAACCTTTGTCAGATTTTATAATAGCAGATCCTCGAGATAACGCTCGAATTCCTGTTCTCTTGATGGTTGCTCCTTGCTTAGATCCAGTTGCTTGCTCCAAATCTGTTCGTCCTCAGCTGCATTTACATTGCTTGTGGCCTGTTGCTCTTCCTCTAACTCTTCTCCCTCCTTCGACAGACCTTCGAGCTCTTGCTCGCTCTCGAGATTTAACTTGCGTCTCTTTTGCTTACGGTCGGTATTGCGTTCCTCTTTCGCTTTGCGACGCTGTCGCTTATGCTCTTTTTTCTTAGTTCGATAGTTAAGTTGTTCCGAATGCACTGGACAAAGGCGCAACTGCAAAATATATGCATTAATAGCCATCAAGAAACAGTATAAAGCATACTTATCGTATTAAGTGATCTAGATGATTTAATCTTATTTAGATCATGTCCACCTACCTTGACTAGTGCATTTTGTGGAGCACCTTCTTCAATATACTTAAAATTGACCTCCCAAGTGCGCAGACCTTCGCGTTCGCCGCAGTGCCGACTGCCACATTGGAATTGACCTAAGCCGGTGACCACTTCTTCTTCGGTGCGCCAGCGCAAAGCGATTTTATTCTCCTTGTACCGCGAGAGATCGGCTATGCAATACTCTTTGAATAGCTTTCGATAGTAGCGTAGGGCCAAACGTTGCTCCCAGCTCAATGTGCGAATGTCGGCTTCATTCTCCTCGTCCCAAAGGAAGCGATGATTTTCCCGTATAACGTCAATATCCCGCTTCTGCTTACGCGATTCAGCTTCAGCAATAGAGGGCCGCACGTAATGATTAAGTATATAATTGTGACGCTCCTTGTCTGTTTGGATGGATTCCAAATTGATAGGAAATACGGATTTGCTGCTCATTTTCCCAAAAATGTTACCAGTTGGCGGAAAACAATCGAAATATCGATAATATGAAACTACCCCAGTGGCCAAATTTAGTGTTTCTTATGAGTAGCCCTGATGGCTACTGTTAAAAGTTAACAGTGTGACGTCTCTTATTCCGAAATTGGTACACGCGCATTGTTCTTTGTAATAAAATGATTTAACTTTGGCAGTTATTTCTTTTTTTTAACCCACGATTGAGCGATAGTAGGTTATACCACTAACCATTGTAATTTTTACATTATCTATTTTAAAACCAAACAAGCTGATTGGCTAATCACAAGTTATATATAGTTTTAAGGATCGGACAACAAACGCTTAGATTTTGTAACTACAATGGTGGACAAAAGTATTTTGACATCACAGTACAAAAACTTAAACTTAAAAAATGTCAAAATAGTTTTGTCCACCAATGTAATACACATGTTTTATTTCATTCTACCGGATGTTTCTGACATGGCTGCAGGTGTGAGCAGCAGCGTTATTGATATAGCTTCAACGTGTACTATATTTTAATATTTAGGTAGATTGGCATAAATAAACATTACTGATGACAAAAACCCAGTAAACTGCGTTAACTATTCCTTCTAACATATATATTACCCATTTTGGGTGCTGCCGAAAGCCACCCAGTTCATTCCATTATCTACATAGTTTATTTTTATTTTCAAGTAATAATGTTAGTGATTGACCATTTTTTTTCTTTTTTGCCAATATATACATACATCATTTTGCTTGTTTTGGACCTCTTGGTAGATCTTTGCTTAAGTGCTCGCCAAGCTTCAGCTTCAGAGCACAATCTGAAAGTGTGATGTCACAACGCATATGTTAGTTAACATGAAAGGTAACGAAACTGACCTTTGCGCAACCACTAACCATACAACACATAGACGGGACATCTAGAAGAAACTTTTTTGCTCACTTTTTTTTGAGCCGGAGCACCCACACAACTTCGAATTCGCTTGTGCGCCTTACTTTTACGTGCGTTGTTCGAAAATATTCGAAAGCATAATCATTCCGCTTCAAGCGCTCGGCCGAAATGGTCGTCTTCGGAACAAAGCAATGCTATGATACATTTTTTCTTTGCTCTCTCTCTCTCTCTGCTCTCTTCTCTCTCAAATATATATATATATGTAGGCACAAGCAGCAGCTCACAAAAATTGAAATTTGTTCGCTGAAGATCCCATTTCTTCCCTTCTGAGCGAAGAGTATACCGAACTATTGAAAGCGTTCGCTATACGCATGCAAAATGTTTACGTTTTCATTATTATTTGTGGGAAGGGTATGAAAGCGTTGATGTGCATAAAGATTATGTTTTCGCGACGAGCGTGCACACACACACTTACAGTCCCTTGATATACGTATGAGCATTTATGTGCATGTGTGCGGAAATCTAGCTGCCTGTAGAAATTGTGAAGACCCACGTAGCAGTTGGTCGATCTTGTGGACTGCACACACATACACACACAGTTGAATGTGTGTGCGTATGGGCTGCGATGCTTACAATTGTCGAATATCACTTGTAAAAGCATTTGTGTGCCTGTATGAGAAATTTTAGCTGCCTGTGGAAATTGTGTAGCGCACGCATGGGATATGAACATTGGCGTGTGCCTACCTCAACTTTGAATTGCGTGAACGATTTTTATTATTTATTTTTATTTATTATTTACGGATGCATCTTTTTAAAAAGGTCAATTTGACCTGCATATGTATGCAAAGGTGCATGGGTTAGAAAAGCATATCCCATTTTTGCCCGTTGGGTTTAAACAGGTACTAAATATTTTTTAAATTCATTCAGTTGGCAAACCCAAGATTATTGAAAAATCAGGTAATAAACTATAATTGAACTATCCTTCTGCAATTGTAAACCAAAATCGTTCACGCAATTCAAAGTTGAGGTAGGCACACGCCAATGTTCATATCCCATGCGTGCGCTACACAATTTCCACAGGCAGCTAAAATTTCTCATACAGGCACACAAATGCTTTTACAAGTGATATTCGACAATTGTAAGCATCGCAGCCCATACGCACACACATTCAACTGTGTGTGTATGTGTGTGCAGTCCACAAGATCGACCAACTGCTACGTGGGTCTTCACAATTTCTACAGGCAGCTAGATTTCCGCACACATGCACATAAATGCTCATACGTATATCAAGGGACTGTAAGTGTGTGTGTGCACGCTCGTCGCGAAAACATAATCTTTATGCACATCAACGCTTTCATACCCTTCCCACAAATAATAATGAAAACGTAAACATTTTGCATGCGTATAGCGAACGCTTTCAATAGTTCGGTATACTCTTCGCTCAGAAGGGAAGAAATGGGATCTTCAGCGAACAAATTTCAATTTTTGTGAGCTGCTGCTTGTGCCTACATATATATATATATTTGAGAGAGAAGAGAGCAGAGAGAGAGAGAGAGCAAAGAAAAAATGTATCATAGCATTGCTTTGTTCCGAAGACGACCATTTCGGCCGAGCGCTTGAAGCGGAATGATTATGCTTTCGAATATTTTCGAACAACGCACGTAAAAGTAAGGCGCACAAGCGAATTCGAAGTTGTGTGGGTGCTCCGGCTCAAAAAAAAGTGAGCAAAAAGTTTCTTCTAGATGTCCCGTCTATGTGTTGTATGGTTAGTGTCACAACTATTGAAATATTCATGCGATTAATCGATTGTTATGATTTTAAAGAAATTGAGCTCTTATTATAATGTTATTATAATATTACAAAATTGCTAGAAATTGCAAAAAAAATTTTGGAAACTGCTATATTTGTGGCTAATAGCAATTTAAAAAACATTGCAGACTCAAATTCAAAATTACTAAATCTAGCAATTTAATTGCTAGAATGGCAGCACTGGGCGTTTGCTCAGCTTTGAGTCATTTAACACTGTTATTATCGATACAAATTATTATCGGTAAAGATTATTTCTCTTTTCACTTTTATAAAGAATGAAGAATTCAATGCCGTTTTGCTTGAATTTATCTTAATTGTAATAGTACAAAAATACAACAATAACAATGGCATGTAGCCGTTCGTTATTTCAAGCGTTTTGGTGGAAAAATTGGCTTTACTTGAAATATTGCTGGAAATCTCTAGTCATTATCTACTTTGTATGGACTGCGGTTCAATGGATGTATTTAAGTTTGTCAAACAAATCTACTGTAATACAATTCGAAGACTTCGAAATTAAAGATCACGTACGTACTCAAAACTTTTAGTACTTATGTATTTGGTATTATCGCAAACAAAGGCATGAAATGGGTGTTTTCATACATTTTTATACTAATTTGATATCACACACTGTGTTACTAAAGTCACCTGATAAATTTTCACGAATCAGACTGTAACTTTGTCAAATTTTAATAAAACAAAAAAGTAATGATGGAGGTTGATAAAATATCTTTTAACTGCACAATAACATTTAAATAATATTAACATATTTTTTTTAGTTTAATAATATAGCTAAAAAACTAAAAAGATTCAAATATTTGCGTTTATAGTACTCTTACTACTAATATGAATTAATTATTTGGAGGGAAGAAACCCATACCCATTCTTTGCACACGACGAAAGTCACACACACGAATGAAGCAACTCATATACTCGAGCATTGTTCACATAAACACGGTTGTTTGGCGAGTGCTGCATGAGTGTACGCAGCTCTCTAATTGACAATGCTGGTGGATAATAAGGTGCTAAGTTTCTTGTTAAGATAAGAGATAAGATAAGATACATTGTGACCGGAATGTTCCCGGAAATTGTATAATAAGTACAAGCCAAGCGGCGACGAGTTTCATGGCCAAATGGTCCACCAAAATCAATCAAGCTTTTTCACGACCAATGTCCAGTTCACATGCTAACTCTCTAACACTCACATGATGTTTTTCGAGCACAATTTCTCTAACTTTTTTTTATGTTTTTGACAGTGGTAGAGGTCGAAGGTCGTCCGGAACGAGGCAAGTCTTCGATATTTTCCCGACCGACTTTACAGGATTTTTTACCAACAGTAGGTTTGGGCTTTGGCAGTGTAACCATAGACCGCATCGCGCTAATTTTTTTTTTAAATTTCCCAAAAATATCAAGCGGTTGAATTTTTACACACAATTTCCGGAAACTTTCCGGTCACAATACATGTCATACCTCAGGGCAGTCATTTGCTTTTTTTCCTTTTTATACACTGAATTTCATACAGGCAGAAGGAGGCATGACAGACCCCATAAAGTACATATATTCTTGATCAGGATGACGAGCTGAGTTGATCTAGCCATGTCCGTCTGTCCGTCCGTCCGTCCGTATGAACGCAGAGATCTCCTAAACTACAAATGCTAGAGACTTGAAATTTTACATGTATACACGTGTATACCATACGCAGTACGAGTTTATCATATTTTTTCGATAACTCATCCCATTTCCTTTTTATCGACAACATTCGATAATTTTATTTCGTTTTTTAAGCCTAATTTGAATACTGTTAGACCTAGAGATTTCAAATTTACTGTGTAGATTTATGTGATAAAGACAAAGATTATGTCATTTACAGATTTTGGACACCACGCCCCCTTCGCCCCAAATTAAAAAAAACGTATATCGAACACTAGAAACTTGTGCTTTGGCATATACACACATTTCAATGTTATTATCACGTTCTAAAAGTTTGATCAAGATAGTCTCACTACAAGAATATTTATTCAACAAATAAATTCTCATAAAAAAGCACACACGGCAGCACAAGCGCAGTAGCTGGTAGCTGCGCAGTTCGCAGAGCGCGTGTTTATGCGTTCGTATGGATTCATACTATGGGTGTGTGCATGTCATTTTGTATATGTGCATGAAAGAAAGGTAGAATGATTGGAATATCAGCACTTTGCAGGGTTCAGGGTATCTCCTAGTCGAGCAGTCTCGACTAGAGAACTCTTACTTGTTATCAATGACCTTCCTAACTGTATTCTTCATTCTAAAATTTTTATGTTTACAGATTATGTAAAAATTTTTCTTTCATACATTAAACTTCTTCATCACTCTCGCTTACAAGATGATCTTAATTCGTTTCAGCTATGGTGTGTGGCTAACCAATTGCATTTAAATTGCTCAAAGTGTATGGCAATGACCTTCAGTCGTACCACTCCACATATTGTGAATTAATCAATTAACATTTCCTTACAATGAATTAATACTGTGAAAGATCTGGGCGTTCTTTTTGATACAAAAGTTTGTTTCAATCGTCATGTCTCTACTATTATAAATGAAGCTAAAGGTGCTCTTGGCTTTATTAAATTTATTACTACAAAACTTTTATATACTTCGCTGGTACGACCTATTTTAGAATATTGGTCGATTATATGGTCTCCACAGCATAAACTGTGTCAGGATCGAATTGAATCGGTCCTCTTCTCGTTGCGTGATTTAAATTGGGACCCTAATCTTCGTTTACCATCTTATCATAGTAGCTCCTTCCTATTGATCTTCCATCGTTAATCAATCGTAGAACAATTTTGAAGATTGTTTTCCTACAAAATTTTTTTTACTGGTAATGTAGACTCGCCAAGCTTGTTATTGCAACTTAATTTTTCTGTTCCTACCAGAACAACCAGACACTATCGGCCTTTGTATTTACCCTTGTGTACATCGGGTTACTCTTTGCATAGTGCGTTTCGCGTTTTATGTACAAATTATAATAAATTTTATCATGTGTTCTCCCCTGAACTCTCTCTCCCACTAATAAAATCCTTGCTTTCAGATCATCTTAGAGAAATTACATTACAATTAAATGCATGTCAACTGATACATGAAGTAGAGTAATAACCCACTATATAATGTTCTTTTATCATACGTTTTTTACATTACTATACCTAAAATTTTTACTAACCCTAAGATTTTTAAGTTTCCATTAGAACTCTCTATTCTCTTTTTATTCATTGTCCAATAATAACACTTACCACACAAGGCTGTGAATTGGGGCATAGCTAGCCGGACTGGCGAATAAAATACCCCCTCTGGGTTGGTGTTTATTATTGATCAGTTTGTTTTCTTTAGGCTATATAGTGTATTCTTTAATTTTTAATTGTTTATCTTTAAGTTGGCTATATATTTGTCAATATCTTATATTAATAAATAAATATCTACGCTTACTAAGGGCTTAGCAAATCGAATCTCACTATATAGCGATTTTTACATATTGACGCTAGAGACTTGAGACTTCGAATATATACTCTTGACAGACAGAGACAAGATATGGCTATATGAGGCTTGACATATATGGAAAAAATTTAGAAACAAAATTTAACGACTCTCCTCTATGGATTTGTAAAATGGAGCTGGGAGCGTTTGGACTGTGAATGAGTATTCTACAGCCAATATGAAAGAGATAAAAATGAGAAAATGTAAGATTTAACCAAATTAACTTATTTGAATGACTAAAAGTTTAGTTATTCTGGAATCTTTTTAAACCATGTTACTTGTTTTATGAAGCAAGCAAAAACTGTATACATACCTGTGTTTTGATATATGTATATGTTTGAAAATTTACAAAATAAATTTTCATTTCTGAATAATTGTAATTTCCATGAGACTGAAATATTGTTTTTAATATAATAAAGCGTTTGTTTATTCACGTATTTAGGATGGCCTTCTACGCTATTTTCCTGGAAATGATTACGATTGGGTATACTATGCGCCAATTACTGAAAATACGAGACGTTTAATGGATCTTGTGGTAAATGAACTGGGAATTCAATATGAACGTACGTTTTTAAAAATGTTCAAGCTTAAAATAATAGAAAGAAATAAAGCAATTCTTCCCGTTGAAGGTATTCGCGAGTACAACAATAGTGCGGAAATGCAATTGGATATGGAGCAGCAGTGCAGAGGCAGTTGCTTTGCCATAAATTTTCAGTCATTGCCAGATTTTGGAAGTGGGTCTGGTCTAAAATATAGCCTGTCGTCGAATCGAATACGTAGTTCTCCAAAAAAACGTTTTGTGAATGATGACGAAATTAATCATCAAAAGAGTACGTATATAGCTAAATCCTGTATATATACATAATACTTAGTTTCGACTCTCTTTTAGATGATGATGAATATATACGTGAAGGTTTTTTCACGCTGCAGCATGTTGTCGATCTGGAGTATATGCGCTACCAGCAAATTGATCCCAGATATGAACTGCTGGTGAATGTTATTCCTAATCTGGAGCTTGGCACATCCGACAGCTATCGATTGATTCATTTCGGCACAGTATTTAGCATATTATTCAAAATGCTTCTGCTGGGCACATTTCTGGTACCTTTTGTCGAAGAGAAACAGAATGGCATCAAGGAGTTTCTCAATCTAGTTACGCCCATGAGTTTTTTGAATGGCCTTACCTTTTTCATTTTACGTATTATATTGTATGGATGCTTCCTAGTCATCAACTTGACTATCGCGTGGCATTATGGCGCCTTGGGCTCGATTCATTTTATATATATTTTTACCCTACATTTATTATATATTATTGCAACTATGTCGTTTTCGTATTTAATATCCGTCTGCTTTTTTTCAGGTAAGCGGCAATAATTTCCCCCTTATGTTGTTTTTGGTTTTTTCTTACAGTTTTGATTGTCTTTTTTTTTACAGTTTTTTACGCTAAAATTGGCGGACTTATCTTACTTATAATACCCTACGTGTTTAGTATTGTAAGAGGTTGGATAACAAATTTGGCCTATTTATTATTTTCCACAAACGCTTTTCTAGAAGGCCTTAATGTACTGCAGACGTTCTGCAATAAACGTAAGTCGAAAATGTTTTATGATTATTAGTTAATTTAACTGATATTCTGTACCAATTGTTTAATTAGTTTGTTTCTTTTGATTTACATTTGAAATATTTGGCAGATCGCAATTTTGAATTCTCTGATTTGACCCGAGTTATTAAAGATGACTTCAGCAACATCTTAACAGTTTACTTAACGCTCATCTTTCAAACCATAATTTACGCTTTGCTCTACAACTACTTGGTGTGCGTATTTCCCGGTCCTGGTGGTCTGAAGCGCCCCTTTCTCTTCTTTCTTAATGTAAGTATGTGATATAATTATACCCTGAACCCATTGAAAATGGGAAATCAGGGTATAATGGTTTTGTTAAAAGTATGTAACAGGCAGAAGGAGGCGTGGCAGACCCCATAAAGTATATATATTCTTGATCAGGGCGACGAACTAAGTTGATTTAGCCCTGTCCGTCTGTCCGTCCGTCCGTCTGTCCGTATGTATGAACGCGTCGATCTCAGAAGATATAAGAGCTAGAGACTTGAAATTTTTTTTGTAGGTCCGTATATAGAGCGCGCGTATCAAGTTTGTTTTTGAAAATCGATAACTGCTCCCAATATTTTGTTATCGATTAAAAACCTTATCGAAAACCAGTAAAAAAATTATATTTAATACACCTTTAGAGCTAGAGTTTCCAAATTTTAAATGTGTATTCATATGTATTTTTAAGAGTTTCGGTTCTTGTCATATTTTACCCCCCTCCACCCTCCACCCCTCGAAACACCCCCTTCCCTACAAGTTTGCAAAACCCGTATTTCAAATACTAGAGACTTGAGCGTTGGCACACACACACATTTTACTGTTGTAATCACGGTCTGGAAGTTTTATCAAGATTGTTTGTCTACAAAAAAACGATATTAAACAATTAAGTTCCCAATGTAAGCCCACATGGCAGCCCATGCCATGTGGGCTTACATTGTGTTAGTAGAAGTGAAACGACAAATTATTGTAATATTAGTTCCTCGAAGGGTTCAAGGGATCTCGTAGTCGAGCAGTCTCGACTAGAGCTTTCTTACTTGTTTTAAAATGAGTTTACCAATTGTTCTGCTCTTTTCAGCCGGAAACATATAAGAAGCGTCAGCGTAATGAATATACAACAGCTCCCGGCACACATGCGATAATTATAACTGATCTATGCAAGAAATTCAAGACTAGTAAACGCGAGACTCATATTGCAGACTATTTAAATATGACGATCAACAACAAGGAGATCACTGTTCTGCTAGGGCATAACGGTGCCGGCAAGACGACCATGATGAACATGATAATGGGTATGCTTGAAACAACGGTCTCCTCACAAGGATTTGTCTAAAAAATTTAGGCTATGATGTGCCGTTCGACGGATGTTGTCTATCCATTTTGGTTTTTGGTTTGACCAAACTAAGACTTTGGTTGCCCTCCGAATGGATTCGTTTGTCTGACAAAATGAAGAAGTTTGGTATGACCTCCGACGCACTCCAAAGTGGTCGTCTACCAATATGAGAGGTATTGGTGAACCCTGCGTAGTCCAAATCTTCCATTGTCCTGCAACATGCCAATATAGTCTTCGAGCAGTTGCGCGCTTTCCAGAGTCCTCAGCGTCTACGTCACAATCCAATCACCGGATATAGTTTACTGGATCCTAAGCCCCTCTGGTTTCCGTACATCCCTCCATGGGACCACATAGGCATTGAATTGTCAGTCTTGCTTAGACTACACGAAGGCAGAAAAGCGTTTAGCGAGCCATGACTTGTTTCGACCAGATATGAATCAGTGCACCCAGTTATATTATCGGAGATGCCACTCACGCAAAAACGCTCGTATGGCAAGGCTCTTGTGCTACGAATCGCCAGCCAATATCGTCGCCGAAACTGAGACGCCTACCTGCGCTTCCAGGCGACGTAGAATTACATCCAGTAGTACACTGCAAGTAAATGACCATTAGGGTCTCCGCGGGCCACGTGAGACTGAAACACTGCCTTCGCCAATTGGCACGTCGATATCGCTTCTTGTCCTGCGATTAGCAGCGGCACCTCATCCATGTACAGCAAGTACGACTCCAAATCTGCACTGCATTGGCAGTTAATTGCAGCTTTGTTATGGCGGTCGAAAAAGAATCGCATGCTTGACGATAATCCGGTTATCCCTGCTCCGTTCTTATCCTTCCTGCGAAATTGCCTCCTGAGCCCCATATCCTGACTATAAGCTCGATGACAGCAGCTCGACGGCGACCATGTTTTTTCTGAACGAATCCTAGACATTTTTAATGTATGAAAGCCACCATGGAGATCACAGCTCCGTAGATCAGGCAGCCCTCTCATATGCTTCACAGGGTAACTCCTTGAAACTGCAGTTCATGCAACGTTCAGCGTTATAAACTGATTTGCTGTAATGCTGCTGCCGACGTCCAATACGTTCACTTTTGGCCTCAGCTCTGCTTTTTTTTTGATGTCCAATCCAAGCTTCTTGAAATTCTGTTTTTGCACCAAACTTCGTATCTCACTAAATGACGGCCTGTGGATTATCGCACCACCGCACTTCAGGTCACGTGCGAATACAACAAATAAATTAGTTAGTTACAGTCCATCTTCATAACATAACTTTTGACTTGTTTATAGGTATCGTTCCAAAGGATGCGGGTAAAATTCTTGTTTGCAGTGAACATGATGATGTTGCATCGTATCGCCACCTGATCGGCTTCTGTCCTCAACATAGCGTCTTTATGAGCTATATGACGTGCCAGCAACATTTGGAATTCTTTGCCCAGCTACGAGGAGCGACGTGCTCCGAAGCGCAAAACTGGGCGGAATGGAAGCTGCGAAAGTTAAATCTCGCAGACAAAGCAAATGAATATGGTTGCATGTTATCTGGCGGTATGAAGCGACGTCTCTCGCTAGGTATTGCAATTGCTGGGAATACTAAGTTAGTAACTGTTATATATATTTCAATCTAATGTATTGTACAAAGACAGTTTTTTATTACTTGTACTTAATATATTTATTTTTTGTGAGTTCGAAAAAGTAGTACAAAGTAGTACATTATAAATTTTAAAAAAATTGTTTTAAAACACATTCAGTTTTTATATTTTATTTAATCCTATTATATTTAAATCCTATTAATTTTGACACTGTAAACTTGTGGCTCTTCTCAAGTCTATTATGGTCGAGTCTTTACTTTGTTAATGTGTTATATGTATCGCCCTAATATTTGTATTCAAAACAGTCTGTTTTACATTAATTCATACACTGCTGCTCCCGTTTTAATACGCCAACCATTTCACTTACAGAATCGTAATACTCGACGAACCATCCTCAGGCCTGGACATCGAATCACGCCGCGAACTTTGGGACATTTTGCTAGAGCTGCGCAAAGAGAAGGCTATTCTGGTCACAACACACTATATGGAAGAGGCCGAAGAACTCGGCGATACCATTTGTATATTGGCTAACGGCAAGCTGCAAAAGACTGGATCACCATTGGAGCTTAAGCGTAAATGGGGCAATGGCTATTGCCTTAAGCTGGAAACCCATGAGGATTTTAATAAAGATGTGATCTTATCTGAAATACGTAATTTTATAGAAAATGCTTCCGTGGAGGTTAGAATATATATATTATTATTTTTATTATATATTTATACACATTATTTACATACAGAATATTGTAAAGCCCACGGTTTATATTCGATTGCCGTATGATTGTGACTTACAATATCATGACATGTTGCGCAGTTTGGAGGGAGCTAAAGATAGGTTGGGTATTATAACGATTTCCATTGCTGATACCTCATTAGAGAGCGTGTTTTTGAAGTAAGTTCATAGTATTTGTTATCAATTTATATCATCTTTACATCAATTATATTGTGCTGAAGTTGTGCTGGAGAAGCTGATCAAGTGGATACACCCGATGGCACCCGTAATAGTGAATCTGCCTTGATTCACCCATACAAACGATTGAAAAGTATTGAGCCCCATTTTTTGCAACTCTGTGCTGCAATTTTCTACAAAAAATGGACATTTTTAACTAAAGAATGGCGTTATGCTGCCTTAATGGTAAGTACAAGAAAACTTTTTAATATGTATATATGTGAGCTATTACCTATATATAAGTATATTCACTATCTAAAACATCCCGTGTTCAAACTGTATGCGCAAAGTGTAATTGTATGTAGTATATGTTGAATAAGTCATACCAAATCAATAGATAGGCAGTCAGAGGAACGACTGTGCGACACTAAGAATCATTTTTATACACTGAATCCATTGAAAATGGAAAATCAGGGTATAAGTCGATTTAGCCCTGTCTGTCTGTATGTGTAAACGTCTGTCTTAAAAAGTACAAGATCTAGAGAGTTGAAATTTTTGTTTATAGTCCGTATCATGCGTAAATCAAATTTTTTTAAACCATAACTATTTTTGGTTTTAATGCTATCGACCTAATAAAATTATATCTCCTACATCTTTAAAGCTAGAGTCTCCAAATTTCGAATTTGTATTTTATAGAATTTCGGTTTTTGTTATATTCCACCCCCACCTCCAAATCCACTTTTTTCCCTCCAAGTTTGCAAATACTAGAGACTTTTGCTTTGGTAAATACACACATTTTTATTTTATTATAACGGTATGAAAGTTTTATAAAGAAAATCCATCACAAGAAAATTAAGGTCCAATAATAAGTTCACATACGTGTGTGCGTATTAAGGTGCGTATGTGTGCATGTGCTTTTTCTTGTGTATGCAGAAAATAAGCGGTGAATTATTGAAATATTATTTCCTCGTAGGGTTCAGGTGATATTTTACTTGTTTGATATGTTTTTTGTACTTTATACATTCAGAAAGGCAAAAACCCTGTTTGTAAGCATCTGTTGGATTCAAATCAAAATCAAATCAAAATCAAAATCACGTCCAACTTGCAGTTAGATTGTTCCGAAACTTCAATGAGATAAAAATATTTTTTAACGTATAACAAGTTTTTCTATTTTTTTTTTTATTTTTTTATTTAAGGATATTATTTTGAAATCCATTTGATTATTTTAATATATATGTTATTCAGATTTCAGCGCTTCTTTTACCTCATGTCTTTTGTCTTTCATCTTTCATGCAGTTAAGCTTATCCATGTTTGGCATTGTATTTGCTGTTTTCCTGATGCAGTACATGTCTGTGGTGCATAATGAGTATGCTTTGCCACTAAAGCTCGCACAGCTACGCACGGGCAGTATTTATATCTACAATCCTAATGACTATGATAAGCAGTTCGATCAGCAGTTGCGTCAATACATTAAAGATAGTGGACTTATTGCTAAAAAGTTCGTGGTACGAGAGAACTTTACCATAGTGGAGGGTAATTTATCATCAAATATTATGTTTATTATTAGTTCTTACTAATCTTACTTTCTACAGAGTTAAGACAGATGCAGCGCGATAATCTGGCTGAATTTCTCGAGGATACCATTGGTCTGATTAAGATCTTTAAACCGGGCCGAAGCACTGGCGAGAAGCCGAGTATAGAAATGTATTGGGCCACTAATCGCTATCACAGCAGCATCATACTACTAAATATGTTGGACACGTGCATGATGCAGCAGCAAGGTGGGCAGGCGAAATCATTTATTGATGCTAGTTATGTGCCCATTAAGCGTTTCGTTAGCGATGTCAGCTCCACACGGCTCGAATACTTTGCAGTCATCGTAGCAGCCGCCAATTTCTTCTACATGTTCTACTACATCGCATTACCGTTTAAGGAGCATGTAAACGGCTTTCGTCAACTGCAGCCTATGTCACGCTTCACATACTGGTGGGCCACGTTTGTATTTGATGCGCTATTGCATGGCATCATCTGTCTGATGTTGTTGCTGATCCAGCGTCTCATGATGCCCGGTGAGCTGTATAAAATTGAAGAGCAGGAGCTAATCGCATGGAGTATATTTTTTTATGGGTGCAGCTATTTGCCTATTTTGTACGTTTTGGGTAATAACTTTAAGTCCATATCAACAATTTCAACATATCTGCTGCTTATGCTTATCGTTTCAGGTAAGTGATCAATGTATGCTATACATATATATATATATATATATATATATATATATATATATATATATATATATATATTTCGAGACAGATTTGCGAATAGTATCTGATGTATGGATAACATTTTGTTTATTCAGTGGCGTTACGGAAGTTTGTATAATTTTTATTAAAATTGGATCAATTTCTGAAATCTGTTATATAAACAGAACAGAGTTGTTTTCATGAATGTTTAAATGTTTTCGGACTTAACAAGGCTAAACCAAAACCACTATATTCTCATGCGGCTTGCAGTCGAGGTGTATCGACTTTGTAATATTCATTCACTGACGAAAAGTTGCATTTTTTTGGTAAAAGAGTGAGGAAGGAGTCTGAGTTAATAGTCTCATCACTACCTGCAAAACTTCTCGCTTTAAAAGAAAAATCGACATCCTATAAATTGAATTTATTTTTAAAATGAGACCAGTTTATTTTAGCTATTCTCTATTTCCATATTCTTCCAGAGATCGCGCCTCTAATCACCTCTGGCAATATTCAGGCGATGAAACTGCATGAGACAAAAATTGCTTTCCTGTGCTTTTTGCCTGATTTCAATTTGAACCATCAGCTACGGATCATCAACGAAAACCTCTTGGCACAGCGAAAGAAATCATCAGTTGTTCCACAATCCACTGGCGTATTTTTTGCCTATGCACTTGCTGTGCTCTTCCTGGTCATGGGCTTCTTCACAATTGTGCTAGAAAACAAATACTATCGCCGGCAGCTGGTCGATTTTTTCTATGGCAAGAGCTGCAAGATACCACCGAAAAGTAGCTCTACTTCAGTTGCAATTAGTCCGCAGCTGGAGATGGAGAACATTAACGATTGTATAAAAGAAGAGCAGCAAGTAAAGCGGCTGCTCACAGACAAGTCCCATGATTATCCTTTGATTGTCAGCAATCTGAGCAAGAGCTATGCAGGCAAACCGGCTGTCTGTGGTATCAGCTTCGCTGCAAAGCCAGGCGAATGCTTCGGACTGCTGGGAGTCAATGGAGCAGGCAAAACAACCACTTTTCAAATGATCACAGCCAATGAGGTTTTGGATAGCGGACATATACAGATAAAGGGTATTGATATTCGCCAAAACGAGGTGCTCTTTCGCCAGCAATTCGGTTACTGCCCACAATACGATGCACTTAATCAATTCATGACTGCCGAGCAGTGCCTTCGATTGATGGCACTGCTACGTGGTCTCTCTCTCAGGAGTAAGGACGGTGGAAGGGCAGTGAAAAACAATGTTGAATATTGGTTAATGAAAATGGATTTAGTTAAATATCGTGATGTGGCCGTGAAGAACTATTCTGGTGGCACGAAACGAAAGCTACTGGCTGCCATGGCCTTGATCGGGGAGCCATCGCTGGTCCTGCTGGATGAACCGACAACAGGCGTAGATCCCATATCGCGACGATTCCTATGGAAGTGCGTTAAGGACTTTCAGGCTGAAAACCGAACAGTGGTGCTTACATCACACAGGTGAGTCCAAGCTTCCTCTCTCGAAACCCTCCTCGCTAATAACAGGTATTCTCTTCTATTCTATATATATGCAGCATGGATGAGTGTGAGGAGCTATGCAATCGACTGGCCATCATGGCGAATGGCAAATTCAAATGCCTGAATAACATTTGCGCTCTCAAGCGCTTAAGCGGCTTTACAATCAAACTGAAAATGCGAATCGATATGGAGACGGAGACAAATGTCAACACAATTACGGACATGCTTAAACAACAATTCAATCAGTTGGATCTGCGTGAAAATCATGCAGGATCATTGACATACTTTGTTTGTACAGAGGAGCAGATCATTTGGTCAGAAGTATTTAAGATAACACAAGATCTGGCGAAAAATTTTGAAAATCTAGTAGAGCATTATTCTATAAATGAATGTACACTAGAAGACATTTTTTTAAAATTCGAAAAACACTCAAAATCAACAAGACATTTGACTTCGGGTTCCCAAAACTATGTTTAAAACTTAATGTGAATTATATAACAAATTTAAAAAATATATTATTTATATCGATAAAACTTTACTCAATTTGAATGATATCGTATGGCATCGATAATTATCGATTTTAAGTCGATATACCACATAAGTGGAACATTTAGTACATTTAAATAAAGTTGTTTAGGTCCCAGTCAGCATCGTATTTGTTCAGGTTTTTAACTTTCAGACTCGATCAACCGAATTCGGGGCCTCAAACCCAGTTAGCTTCGAGCGCTCAGCCGAAATGTTCTTAGACGCCCTATCTACATTGTATGTGTTTCATTGCGAGTGGATATACACTGCACATATTTTTGTCTTTATGTATCTATATGTATTATGTGAGTTGGCACATAGCTATTGACAATAGAGATTACAGCTCGTGTAGTATAAATATTGACATTTTTGTATTTTGTTCGATACTTATAGATATACATAAATATGTTTACAGTGATTTCAGTTTAGAGTCCACGATATATGATAAATATTTAGTTCATACGAACACATGAACATATGAGCAAATGGAGCGAACTGAATCAACGAACATTTTAATGTTCTTTAGGACGTTCAAAATTGAGCTGCTTCAGTGAACTGATTGCAAGCGCCTCGATACAATTCGTAAATTCCGAAATCGATGCCAAACAATATAAGCAAACAATAATGGCGCGTAGTAAAATTTGGAAATACTATGATAAAATAGATCTCCAAACAGCACAATGTGTGCTCTGCGAGAAGATAATAAAAACCTGCGGCAATACCTCCAATCTCATGAAACACATGAAGACCCATCCACAAATGTAAGCCAACAGTCCAGAATATTTAAGTACATCTACTCAGTAGCGTTTGTTTACAGCGATGTCAATGACCATGATTCGATTGTGGTGCGAGGCATTCTCAAACGGGAACCAAATCCTATCAAAAGTCGTGGACGAAAGCAACATAAGCATGCACCTATTAAAATTAAGTCGGAGCCCCAGGGAGTTGATGTCGAACAAGTTGCCAACGAATTGGATGTCAACTTAATCGAACTGGTGGATGCGGAAGCACATGCAGCGGTCGAAAGTGTGGTGAATGAGGAAACGTATGCGAATTGGGCAACGGCGGCGGCAGAAAATGAGTCAGCCACGGAGACCGTAAGCGCAGAGGATATTATAGAATTTGAGCCGAAGGAGGCAAATGAACAGAGCGATCAACGATCACTGTACCAAATGCACAGCGAAGATACGCATCCAGAAATGGATCATTTGATAGCTAGGTTAGTCAGGCATTTAATATATATATAAATACGGCTAACTCTTTCGTTCTCTATTTGCAGTAACAATGTTTATCAGAAAAGTTTAGCATACTTTCTATGCCGCGACAAACAACCGCTAAACATGATACAGGGCGAGGGGTTTAAGCGCTTTGTCCAGGTGCTTTGTCCCATCTTCCGTTTACCTAGCTCTGAACAGCTTGCCGCGTACATTGGTCAAAGAGCGCAGATTCAAATAGCCCAATTGCGGCAACAATTTGCCCACATACAAAGTCTGTCACTGAGCTGCGCCATTAACGCAAAATCCGACCAGCAATTCAGCTACCTGGAGGTGGCTGCTCACTATAATGAAGGCCTGCATCGATGCTCAAAAGCGCTCTCAGTGCAAAGGCTGCCGTTGCAGTATAATGTAAACAACATTGTGGAACGTTTGGAGCGCATTTGCCACCGATTTGACATAGACAAATCGAAAATTGTTTGTATTGTGAGCCGCACCGATCGATTGATGGAGAATGCGGTAGCTACGCTGCTGGGTAGCCAACGGCACGTGCCTTGCTTTGCCCAACTGCTGGAGCAGCTGATCGAGTTAGTCGTCCAGCGACCTGAATTTAGTGCTCTTTGCGACAAGGTGCGCCGCTGTCAGAACCAACAGTTGGAAAAGTTAGATGTAGTTGGAAAACCTTTAAGCAGTTATGAAATGCTGGAACGCTATGTGAAGCAAGCGACACAACAGCAGAAACTGTTGCCATCGGATGCATTGACGGTGGCTGAGTTAGATTTGGCTGCGGAACTGATATCGGTTCTGGCTCCATTGGCCAGTGCAGTGCGTCAACTGTGTGGCACGAGTATCGGCTCATATCCTAGTGCTAGTAATGCCCTACCCATTGCCTACACCGTGCTGAACGAACTGAAGCAGCCAGAGAGCGCAGAACAGCAACAGCATCAAATCGCATATGATTTGCGTCTATTTGTTATCCGTTTTCTGGAGGAGCACTTCGAGGACATGGAAAATAACACGCAATTGGCCTTGTCTAGTCTGCTAGATCCGCGTTTCCGCAATATGCCCTTCCAAAGCGCTTCGCTGGTGGCCAAATATATGACACAGCTGTACGAGCTGTACGAGGAGAAAGGCGGGGAGATGCCTGTCGATTCTAGTGACGAATCCAACACGGACAACTACGATATATGGGCAGCATATAGAGCCTTCTCCCATGAGAAGCACAAGCACATCAATATGAATGGTGAGACTGAGAATATGGATGAGATATCCAGCTATTTCTGCTCAGGCATTAGCAGCCTACAGACGGAGCCACTGCTGCTGTGGAAGGATCTCGTACAGTTTCATCCTTTTCTGCACAGTTTGGCCAAAAAGTATTTGCATATACCGGCATCGGCCTTACCCCCGACACGAATATTTACAGCTCTCGGCGAAGAAGCAACAGCTCAGGATGGCAAATTCTTAGACGAGCAGTTGAGCAACATGGTTTTATTATCGGATTGTACAAGGGATGAGTGGCAATTATAGTACGAGCATATATATATACTTATGGTAGCGAATTTTTAATCATTGTAAGCACCTTTGTGTCGGTCTTGTTTGTGTGACAAGTTTTATACCCTGTAATAATTCAATAGAAATTGTATTTAATTTATTAACTCAATTTGGCACCTATTTATATCGTTTAGTATTTAATCGATAGCAAGTCTATTACTTTAATCGATATATATTAACAGTCTGGCTATGTTGTGCAGTACTGATGACGTTTTTTCACGAATTGTATTTTTTAAAGCATATTTGATGTGAAAAATTGAAGCATTAGCAATATGCAAACGCATAAAACAATTAAATAACACCACATACACACTGCGGGTGCCGAGTGAGAGTCATCTAGACAACAGTAATAACATACGGGGGGAACACACCGTTGCGGCAGCGCGAAAGTTGCAGTCGCCTTCGCTGTTGCCTTCGTTTCATATACAGACATCACGCACGCACGCAGAAAGTAATTAGTAAGAGGCTGGAAATAAAAACATACTGCAAAACGACCTTGGAGTTGCATACAATATGCAAAATAACTCCACGAAAACCAAGGAAATGTTTATTGTGCGTGCTCTAGAGAAAATCCTTGCCGATAAGGACATACGGCGTTCACATCATTCGCAGCTCAAGAAATCTTGTGACACAGCCCTCGAACAGATCAAAGCGGAACTTATCAATGCGGGCCAAATTGCCGAAGGCAATGAATTACCATGCGCCGCTTTGCCGCTGCCCAAAAACGATGCGGCAAGCATTATCAATGCGGAAACCTATTTCCTGCCCTTCGAGCTAGCATGCAAGAGTCGCTCGCCACGCATCGTTGTCACAGCTCTGGACTGTCTGCAAAAATTGATTGCCTATGGACACCTGACGGGCGCTATCCAGGATTCTGCTAATCCGGGTCATTTGCTCATCGACCGCATTGTCATCACCATTTATGGCTGTTTTAATGGCCCCCAGACGGATGAAGGCGTTCAGCTGCAGATTATCAAAGCGCTGCTCACCGTTGTGACATCCCAGCATGTAGAAATACATGAATTCACGTTGCTACAAGCTGTGCGCACTTGCTATGACATCTACCTATCCAGCAGGAATCTAGTCAATCAGACAACGGCCCGTGCCACACTCACACAGATGCTAAATGTGATCTTTGCACGAATGGAGAATCAAGTTTATGAAGTGCCGCCCCCACCATCGACGACGATGACTACGGCAACGATTAATGGCAGCATAGGCAGTCCGGAAGGTAATGGTGAGGATCTGACGACGACGGCGACGACGATGACAACAAGCACAGTTACGGAATCAATGGATAGCGATGAAGCCATAGCCTCAGAGCTGGTTGCTGAGATAATAACAGGTGGGTGGGGGCGAATGTGCTGTGAGTGGATTTTATGCGTAATCGTCAATTATCGATAAAGATAGAGTCCACAATATGTGCAACAGTGTTGCTCATATTTTTGAACTAATAGCGGTTAATAGGCATAAAATTGCAGTAAACAGGTATTTCGTAAAGCGAAGAATGGTCAAGTTGTATAATATATAAATCTATAATATTAACTTTTAAATAGTATAATAGCGACATTGACAAAAATTTATTTGCGTATTTATTTGGGTATCAGGAATCAGTAATTAAAAAGTTAATCTATGTATTTATATACTTTTAGCTGCCTTCAACGAGGCGATGAAGGAACAGAGCTCAGAATCGGAACTGCCGGAAATGGAGGGATCTGTAAATGGAAACGGCTCGGTTGATTCTTCGCACTCGGACCACGATAGCGTAGAGCTGCACAGTGAGAACGATGCTATAGTCACGGCTAAATTTACGCACATTTTGCAAAAGGATGCGTTTCTTGTGTTTCGGGCCTTGTGTAAGCTGTCGATGAAGCCATTACCCGAGGGTCAACCCGACCCTAAGTCCCATGAGCTGCGCTCCAAAGTATTGTCTCTGCATTTGTTGCTGCTAATATTACAGAATGCCGGACCCGTCTTCCGCTCCAACGAGATGTTCGTTATGGCCATAAAACAATATCTGTGTGTCGCCTTATCCAACAATGGGGTCAGCCTGGTGGCCGAGGTCTTCGAGTTGTCTCTCTCTATATTTGTGGCATTACTTTCAAACTTTAAGGTGCATTTGAAGCGCCAGATAGAGGTATTTTTCAAGGAAATCTTCTTGAATATACTGGAAGCTAATTCGAGTTCTTTTGAGCACAAATGGATGGTCATTCAAGCGTTGACGCGCATCTGTGCCGATGCGCAGTCCGTGGTGGATATCTATGTGAACTACGATTGTGATTTCTCAGCAGCTAATCTGTTCGAGCGTCTGGTTAATGATCTATCTAAGATTGCGCAGGGTCGTCAGGCCCTTGAGCTGGGTGCTAATCCCATGCAGGAGAAATCGATGCGCAAACGCGGCCTCGAGTGCCTTGTATCTATATTGAAGTGCATGGTTGAGTGGAGTAAGGATCTGTATGTCAATCCCAACATGCCAGCGCCTGCACTACAAGTAAACTAAATTTACAATCACATACATATTTAGTTTTTTGAGCTAACTTCTAATTACAGGTGCAGTCTCTTCAGTCACCGACTTCAACCATGCAGGAGACACAAATCGGTGACAATGTAGATGCGCTATCCGCACACAATTCTAGCCTGCGTTCGACTCATGGCGGCTCGAGTCATAGCCTTAATTCGTATGGCAGTGTTAAGAATCAGGAGCTATTGGATTTGCCCGAAGCATTAGAGGAGCGCAAGATGCGCAAGGAAGTCATGGAGACGGGCATTGAGCTGTTCAACCGCAAGCCACAAAAGGGTGTCCAATTTTTGCAAGAGAAACAACTGTTGGGCAGCAGCTGTCAGGACATTGCACGTTGGCTTCACGATGACGATCGCCTCGATAAGACCGTCATTGGCAATTATCTGGGCGAGAACGATGATCACTCTAAGGAGGTGATGTGCGCGTATATCGATGCTTTTGACTTTCGCCAACTCGAAGTTGTTGCAGCTCTGCGCATTCTGCTCGAAGAGTTCCGTTTGCCGGGTGAGGCCCAGAAGATCGATCGACTAATGGAGAAATTTGCGAGCAGATACTGCGAATGTAATCCCCAAAATCAGCTTTTCCAGAGCGCCGACACGGTTTATGTGCTGGCATTCAGCATTATAATGTTGACCACAGATCTTCATTCGCCTCAAGTTAAACACAAGATGACCAAGGAGCAGTACATCAAAATGAATCGGGGCATAAGTGACAGCAAAGATGATCTACCCGAGGAGTATTTGTCATCTATCTACGATGAGATCGCCGAGCATGAGATTAAAATGAAGAACAATACAACCATGCTGATGGCACCCAAGCCTGCGGGCAAGCAGCCATTCATAACGGAAAAGAGACGTAAACTGCTATGGAATATGGAAATGGAGGTCATCTCCCTGACGGCAACCAATCTAATGCAGTCTGTGTCGCATGTCAAATCCCCATTCACATCGGCCAAGCATCTGGAGCATGTGCGTCCTATGTTTAAAATGGCATGGACTCCCTTTCTGGCTGCTTTCTCCGTGGGTCTGCAGGTATGCGACGATCCAGAAATAGCGACCCTCTGCTTAGATGGCATTCGATGTGCCATACGCATTGCGTGCATCTTCCACATGTCCCTGGAACGGGATGCCTACGTTCAGGCGCTCGCACGCTTCACTCTGCTAAATGCCAATTCGCCCATCAATGAGATGAAAGCTAAGAATATTGATACCATCAAAACGCTCATCATGGTCGCCCACACAGATGGGAATTATCTGGGCAGTAGTTGGTTAGACATAGTCAAATGCATTAGTCAGTTGGAGCTGGCACAGCTTATTGGAACGGGAGTGCGACCGCAATTTCTGTCCGGTGCGCAGACGACGCTAAAGGACTCACTGAATCCCAGTGTCAAAGAGCACATTGGTGAGACGAGCAGTCAGAGTGTAGTTGTGGCAGTGGATCGTATATTTACCGGTTCCATGCGCCTGGATGGCGATGCCATTGTTGACTTTGTCAAAGCACTTTGTCAGGTCTCTGTCGATGAGCTGCAGCAGACGCAGCCACGCATGTTCTCCCTGCAAAAGATAGTGGAAATCAGTTACTATAATATGGAGCGTATTCGATTGCAATGGTCACGTATCTGGCAGGTGCTGGGGGAGCATTTTAATACGGTTGGCTGTAACAGTAACGAGGAGATTGCATTCTTTGCCCTGGACTCACTGCGTCAGCTTTCCATGAAGTTCATGGAGAAGGGGGAATTTAGCAATTTTCGTTTCCAAAAGGATTTCCTGCGTCCCTTCGAGCACATCATGAAGAAGAACAACTCGCCCGCCATACGTGACATGGTCGTGCGTTGTATTGCCCAAATGGTCAACTCGCAGGTTAGTCAATGAATTGATTCAATCGATCAATATCAATATATATATATGTATGTTATAAAAATATATATATATATAAATTTTTTTTTTTTTTGCACAGGCACACAATATACGTTCCGGCTGGAAGAACATTTTTTCTATATTTCATTTAGCTGCCGGCGATCATGAGGAACCAATTGTGGAGCTGGCATTCCAGACAACGGGAAAAATCATTGGTGACCTCTATCGACGACAATTCGCCGTTATGGTGGACTCCTTTCAGGATGCCGTTAAGTGCCTGTCTGAGTTTGCGTGCAATGCACGCTTTCCGGACACTAGCATGGAAGCCATACGGTTAGTGCGAAACTGTGCTCAGTGTGTGCATGATGCACCCCAGTTGTTTGCGGAGCATGCGGGCATGGAGAATGACGCATCTGTGGCGGAGGAAGACCGTGTTTGGGTGCGCGGTTGGTTTCCCATGCTCTTCTCTCTCTCCTGTGTAGTTAATCGCTGCAAGTTGGATGTGCGCACACGAGGTCTGACCGTTCTCTTTGAGATCGTAAAAACTCATGGCGATAGCTTCAAGCCAAATTGGTGGAAGGACTTATTCAATGTGATTTTTCGCATCTTCGACAACATGAAACTGCCGGAGCATGTGACCGAAAAGTCAGAATGGATGACAACCACCTGCAATCATGCACTGTACGCAATCATCGACGTGTTCACCCAATACTTCGATGTGCTTGGCCACCTATTGCTGGAAGAGCTGTTCGCTCAACTACATTGGTGCGTTCAGCAAAATAATGAACAGCTTGCACGCTCTGGCACCAATTGTCTAGAGAATTTGGTCATATCGAATGGGTTCAAGTTTAATGAGGTCACCTGGGACAAGACGTGCCAATGCATCCTTGACATATTCAATGCAACGCTCCCCAAGGAGTTGCTCAGCTGGCGCCCCACCAAAGGCAATGAGCAACAGCTGCAGCTGCAACATCAGTTGCCACGTCGCGCCTCTAGCACAGTACATTCCACGCCATTAGAGGCGCACAATAATTTCGAAGGTCTACATATTAAGTGTGTCGTGCAATTGGAGCTGATACAGACCATGGACAATATAGTCTTCTTTCCGGCCACCTCGCGCAAGGAGGATGCTGAGACGCTGGCACAGGCAGCCGCAGATTTGACCGGACGCCAAACGCAGCAGCAGCAGCTGCAGCTTGATTGCCAACGCGAGGAACAGGGAATGTATGGCTATTTGCGTACGCGACAGCTCTTCACGCTCGCCGAGTGCCTGATGCAGTCGCATCGTTTTGCCAAACGCTTCAATGCCGATCAGGATCAGCGCAATTTGTTGTGGCGTGCGGGATTTAAAGGCACTGTCAAGCCCAATCTACTGAAGCAGGAGACTGCCTCCCTAGCCTGCGTCTTACGCATCTTTTTCAAAATGTATAGCGATGAGAATCGTCGCAGCGACTGGCCCGGCATTGAGCAGGAGTTAGTGCAAGTCAGCAAGGAGGCGCTGGCCTACTATCTCAGCCTACAAAGCGAGGCGCATCGCGATGCGTGGACATCTCTCCTGCTGTTAATTTTGACACGCTTGCTTAAGATGTCCGATGCGAGGGTGAGCTAGGATAAATTCATATAAAAAAACAGAATTGACAGTTTTTAAATTTCCTTTTCCATAAATTTTCTAGTTTGCCACGCATGTGTCCAACTACTATAGCCTGCTATGTGAGATGATGTGCTTCGACCTCAAGCCCGAACTGCGAAGTGTCCTTAGGCGTGTATTTATGCGCATCGGTCCAGTATTCAATATTATGAATGTGAATGTTAAATAGTCAAGGCGTATGCACTTAACGGAGGCACGACCCTAGCTACGTTGACCATGGCCAAGTGGTCCGAGATGCACCCTTTTAGTTATCCAATATCCTGGCACTGTTGTTATATTATTTACTTTATTGTACTTTATTGGCCCCCATACTCCTCCCTAAGCAGAGTTAATATTTTGATTATATTTATATAAACGAATATATATATATATATATATATATATATATATATTTGTGCAATTGTAATGTTTATATTTAGGTTTAAATTAAAGTGTTGTTGTTTTATATCATGTTTACAAGCACACACACACACACGCACACTTGAGTGTGTACGGCTTTAATACGTGTTTGTGTGTGGATTGGTTTATATGGCGCATATACCATATATATTTATGTTGGGTACGTTATGTGGCCTATACTTTATATTCATTTCTGGCAAACGTTCTTGGTGAAACCATTCATATAATTATCCTAAAGAATTATCTATTATCTAACTATTATTATGTAGCGTAAATAATAAAAAATCATATGCTATATTTTAGCCTGTATATTGCTAGTTATAATTTAAATCAAATTATATACATATTTCAAATATATCTATTACAGCAATAAATATCTTACATAAATTGTATGTACAATTAATTAAGATTTTATTTAACTCGTTGATTTTATTAACTTAAAACGGTCTTACAGAAAATGAAACACCTTCCGTTTATTAACCCCAATTTACGAATTTTGCATTATTTAGATAATATAAGGGATAAAGATGTCCTTTGGCCAACAAATAGATCTTATAATGCCAATTCATAATATATATATATAAAAAGTAGTTGACACTTCCCGACTACGAGATCCTCTGAACCTTTCGATATTCCATTATTTCTTCGCTTCCTTTCTGCATAAACAAGAAACAGCACATAGACATACCCTCGCAGAGCACAAGCTCTGCCAACTGCGCAGCGATTGCGCTCGGGCTGGATCACTTTTCTTGTAGGTGGACTTTCGTAATCAAACTTTCAGGATGTGATAGATGGCTTTTATATGTGTATACATATGTCTCCAATAATCGAGATGTTTTTTTTTCAAATTTGGAGAAATTATTTAATACACATTTGTTAATGCCAGATTCCAATAACAGGAATTGCTTCTCCCGCACATCGGCATGCTGTGCTATTCACAGCATTATGTTGATAGCGTAACTCCAACACCAGTTCTCCTACTGGTGCTCGGTACTTAGCGTTCCGCTGAGTACTTGCTCTCCCAACTGAACTTGTACAGGGCACATCCCAGCTAAACTACATACATACACAATAAAGATGACGAATCTACAACCCACGATCTTTTACTTATCATCGTCGCCTCCACTACAAACAATATGAATAAACGTATATACAAAATTTTGAAACTAGCTTTACAAATGAAGGAGATATAATTTTATAACTGCTTTTCGTTAAGGAATTTAATCGATAGCATAGAACAAAAAGAGTTGTAGATATTTTTAAGAAAGCTCGATCTGCGCGTACTAGTTCCTATAGGTTCTGAGATCGACACGTTCACATATACGGACAGAACTCAATCGATTTAGCTCGTCGATTTGCTCAAGAATATATACTTTGTAGGGTCTGCCACGCCCTTGTACCTGTTACATACATATTCACAAAACCATTATACTCTGCTTTCCCATTTTCAGTGGGTTCAGGGTATAAAATCTCTTTGTATGTGTGATATAATACTTCTCAGTATTTTGGCTTTTGAATTTCCTTAAAGATGTCATGGATGTACCAACACTACTATGGACCAACTCTACCAAATGGTATTCAAGGATTTCTCCTTGAAACTACGTTTAGGACAAACTTACGTTTAAAGAGCAGAAATGAAAATGATATATGCACATATTGTGCTCAACAAACATTTTGTAGTTCACTGTGGTTACCATCTTCTCAAGGAACATAAGGATCGTCCTTTAAGATGTTATGTTATGGCTTAATGTTTTACTTCATACAGAAAATGATTTTTGTTTTTATCTTGTGTGTATTTACTATACTATATTAGATTATAAATATGTATATATTTTTATTTTCAGATTAAGTGGATGTTTCAGATTGAAGCAAGCCCAAAAATAAACGGCGTAAAAAGAAAAACAATTGTTAAACTAACAAATATCGTTTCTTAATTAATATCAGATATTCAGAAATCAACGGTCAACGATTTGAATGGAAAAGCTGCTATAGGAAATGAAAAAATGCTTGTGAAAACTCACTACAAATACTAAGAAAGTGGAAGTGCTCAGAAAGTAACCAACAGAAAAGTGAAATCAAAATATCCCTTCGGGTCAGTATTTGTAGACATGGGTCTTAAATTTTAATTGAAATTGCCTACACTATCAGACGAGCACTGTTAAGAGACTCGATCGAAAAATAGAATTTTATTGCCTGCTTAGGGGCAAGTCTGTTAAATAACAGTTCGCTGTTACAGCTGCATCTGTTAAGCCACTAACCATACAACACATGGTTAGTGGTTAAGCCCTAATAACAGAATATTTGTACATTGACATATACATACATATGTACAAATGTACGCTTTTGAATTATTTATGAAAATAAATAATAAAATCTATAGCTTATAAATTGTTCTAAAATACTTATTGTAAAGATATATTTAACAATGTGCATTTTTCAATTTCAATTTTGGCACTCAGGTCCGCCAGGAATTTAACATTTGGACTACAAAGTTTTAAGTCTGAGATATAAGAAACTATTATATTATATTTAGATGCCTTCGAGGATGATACAACGAATATAGCGCTTATACAATTTTTCTATACGAAAATACAAAATGTGCCTCAGTTTCGGCGCAAAATTTATTGCCACAGAACATTCCTAAAAGGCCTGAGAATAGAAAAAAGTCGCTAGGGGCCAGGTCTGGAGGATATGGGAGAAGCAAAAGTAGCAAAGTCAAATTATGAAAAACTAATTTTTTGACAATAAACAGTGTTTGGATAACATTCGAAATCACGTGCCTTTGAAGGATAGGTCTAAAGAAAAATCACATGGATTTATTACTAGTAGAGCGACTTGTGCGTCTATGTGTGTATATGACCATTTCGGTCTACTTGTTATATACACTACAGTTTTATCAAAGGTGTACCTGCCAACACCTGGCAACGTGCTCCCGAAATTCAATGGAAATTTCCCATAAATTGTGATCCTTACAGTCACATAGCTATATTTACGTTATGTTTATGGTACTGTTATAGTAAAACAATACTAATTGAATGAAATTTGATTGAAAATTATTTAAAGATTCAACTGGTCTGTTATTCGACAACCATTTTCAAATCAAATATTGCAAGTATCAAACACCAATTAAGATCCCATCTAGTAAACTTATATCTATGTCATACATAATATATACATATATCAGATCTTAGATCTATACAAATACTGAGTATATATTACTCGATCATTTCAATCTGCTATGATCAATATTATGTTTAACTATATTTGCGAATGCTTTGGCATCGATTTATAGCATTTTTACGATGCGCATGTTGTTTGTGCGTCGAATTTATTATAATAAATATATGTATGTATGTATGTACAACTAAATAATATTCTTAAGAATACCAAAAAGGAAAAGAAAAAATATATAAATTTTGAATCAGCAGATTGCAAGACTTTGGCACTTGGAATGAATTCGATTAATAAATCAGCGCAGTAAATTTAAATCCAAAATTTATTTTTAAAAGTCTAATAAAAAATTTGATTTTATTTATGCAATGAAAAAACGTCCATGCCTACATATACATATAAGTATGTATACCGAGTGCTATTTGTTTTAATAGCTCTCTGGCATCGTACGATGATTGGCTAGAAATGATTTTGACAAACAAAAGTTCACGTGCCACAAACACAAATACAATAATTTTGTCGTTCCTTCCAAATTGAATTTGATTCTCGCTAAATAGCCAGAACAGCAGAGAGAAGCGTGCAAAGGAAAGTTTTGAATACAAGAAGGAGACGAACAGCAAATATATATATATATATATATACATATATTTTCAGTGTGTGATTTACAAATTCGAAGGGATATGTTAATAAATCTTGTTTATAAGTCAATTTTGTTGGAAACTTAATCGGGCTATGTGCTGATGTGCCGGTGTGACGCCTCGAACGAACTTGAATCTATTGAGATCAGAAGATCTCGATCAGTGTTAATTGCAAACGAACGCTTATTTTTGAAACGCTTAATTTAATAATAAACAAGATAAAAAACAACTGTAAATTGATAGGTACATAGATAGATAGTGCAAAACAAAGAAATACATCTTTATACAAATAGAAATACATATTTAAAATTTGTTTAATCTTATGTACAAGTGTTTATATTTCAGTAGCATAAGTAAATGGTAATTTAACAAAATTTATTAACTTATCATTTATGTTATATTATCATAGTATTATCTGCCCAAGTTTCGTCAAGTGCTAGTCTATGATAGCTGCTAGATAAAAGATTTAAGAGATAGTAACTTAGTACCTCTAAAAAGTCGCCAAAAGCAAAGAAATCGGTGCCCGTGTTTAGTTAGAAGGCAAATAAATAAAATAAGACAGTAGTGCGGTAAATTGTGCAGACCAATAAAGCAGTAGTCTGTGTTTTGTTTTTTATTATCAAGCAAAAAGATTAGTTGGCAAAACAAAAACAGCACACACAACTAGAAAACACCAAAAAATGCGACCATGAATAAGTTCAAATTGTGAACTATGCCTTAGGAACTTGACTTAAATTCACTTAAAGTTTATTTTGGGGATCTAGAAATGTATCAAAGAGTTCTGAGATTAGTTTCAGATCTAGGAGCTACACAGTACCTGAATGAGCAATGAAAATAAGTAAACGTATACTTTAAGCTCTTCATTTAAAATGTTAAAAGTCGGTACATGAATTCGAGTTGAGCTGATCACTGTCGACTCTAGCAAAATCGAAAATTACACAGCACTGGAACTGGAGTGTGGCATTCATTATCTCTATCTCTCTATTTCTCTCTTTCTTTCCTCTCTCTAATTAATGAACGTACTTGACCTTGAATGAGTAAGGGCTGGCGCATATAGGAAAATCTGGATACCGCGTTCTGCTCGTTTCATATTCCCCCTTCGTTCCATTTGGTTTTCTGGTTATTGTTGCAATATTTGTTGTGCAATTACAATTACGGAAATGCATTTAAAGTTTGCCGCTTGGCGTGCACGTGAGCAGATAAAAAAACTGTGCAAAGTGCAAATATGAAAGCCGTGTCTACATTTGTAATTAAAAAATTGTGCCTAAACATTGCGCATACGCAGCATGGAACGGGCACAGATCTGATTCCATATAACGACAATCATATTAGGAATTATTCTATTATATTTGCGCTAAAGCACACAAATATTTGAAAACTAGTTTGCCAATTTGGTTTAATTTTCTAAACTGGCACTGTGCAACGTGTTATAATGAAATAACGTTGCTCTTGATGAAAATTGCGGCACAACAACCGAAGCCCCCAAAAAACAAACATCGCCAGCAGCCCCACATCAAATTAATCCGCAAGCTGTAGTTCAATTTTTGTCAAAAAATAAAATAAAATAAAAAAATACAGTTGAGTTAAATTGCGGCTATTAGCGGGCCTATGTGAGCGAGTTTGTAAGGGTGTGTGTCACCCGATCATGTTCACGCTTTGTACTACAACAGCAAAAACAATGTACTAAAGTTCAACAATAAATTAAGGCGACAATTTGTTCTGCATGTATATGTACAGTGGGCTCGCAGCATAATCTACAGATAAAATGCAAACAGTGACCACTATGTTCAAAAGCCTACCACAACTAGAGGCAATTCGATTAACAGTAACAGCAAGTTAACAGTCATCGATCGCCATGCACTTGAGCTTTAAGTGCCACTTAACAGCATTGCATAAATGGCACCACAATGCAATTAATGTTAGGGCGCGGGGCTGAGCCCGATTTGGAACTGTCAGCATGCGTTTCCATTGTTCTCAGCCCCCTCTCTCTTCGCACAGCGCAGGGCAGCGAGAGAGCGGCTAAACACAGTAGTCTAATTTAATTGCTCAATTGCCACGCTCTCCTCAGGCTTTCTCTCTTTCGTTCGCTCGTTCATTCGCTCGCTTGCTTGTTCGGGTACTGGTTAGAGTGCGCTTTTTTCCCGCTCTCTTTCGCATGGTGTTTCAGTCCGGTTAGACGTGCGTGTTTTTTATTTTATTTTTCCATTTGTCTTCTTTTTAGTTGGCTTCGAAGTCGGCGACGCTGGCGCGAGTCAATCAGTCTACAGTCAGCGGACTAGCTAAGCAGACGCGCTCCCCTTAGCAAATCGTAACCGTAATCGTAAGCATACCCCAAGCCCTATTTATCGGGTCTATATAAAAAGTTTCGTTACATTCGCGACAAGAATCAAACGCGCGCCAGCGACCGCGAGCATAAGAACAAAAGTCTTGTCTCTACTCTACTCTATATTCTGCTAGTTACCAAAGATCCAATCTACGATGAGCCATCACTGGGGCTATACCGAAGAGAATGGTAAGTAACATACCTCAGAAGTGTATATGTATATGTATATGTATATGTATATGTATGTGTATATGTATATGTATATGTATATGTATATGTATATGTATATGTATATGTATATGTATATGTATATGTATATGTATATGTATATGTATATGTATATGTATATGTATATGTATATGTATATGTATATGTATATGTATATGTATATGTATATGTATATGTATATGTATATGTATATGTATATGTATATGTATATGTATATGTATATGTATATGTATATGTATATGTATATGTATATGTATATGTATATGTATATGTATATGTATATGTATATGTATATGTATATGTATATGTATATGTATATGTATATGTATATGTATATGTATATGTATATGTATATGTATATGTATATGTATATGTATATGTATATGTATATGTATATGTATATGTATATGTATATGTATATGTATATGTATATGTATATGTATATGTATATGTATATGTATATGTATATGTATATGTATATGTATATGTATATGTATATGTATATGTATATGTATATGTATATGTATATGTATATGTATATGTATATGTATATGTATATGTATATGTATATGTATATGTATATGTACATATAATATATTTATATGCATATGTCGAGTAAGGGCATTCAAACTTCGGGCAATTATACACAAATCTCGTTTCGGTTGTTTGTTTTGCTAAGATTTTTTGTTTACAAACGTGACGCACGCTGCGCCTGCGTACAACGACTTTGGGAAAGTTTTCAAGTTTAAAAAAATAAGAAGTATGAACAACATATTAAAGATTTCGACATGTACGATCTGGGTGCAGTTTTATTGAACGTGGCTGTTATGCTGTCTGTTTAATTGAGACAACTCTGTTGATTGAACACATGTCTGTTATCTAACTGATAACAAACACATGAGTAATTTGTCCAAGATTTTTTTTTTAATTTTAATTGTCCGATGCATGAATAATATATATGGAAATGGTGTTTTTCGATCTAAGGTACATATACATAGGATATTTTGGTAGGGCGATTGACTAAATATTAAGTGAATACTCTGAATGCTATTGCCTTCATTGATTACTCAGCTGATAAAATTTATATATTTGGGTTTACTCCAGTTGAGACTGGCCTGAAACTTCAGCCCGTTCATTCGCTGTTAATTCAATCAAGTTCAGTTTTGCTCGATAAATGACGCTCTGCGCCTCAATTACACGCATCATCGCTTTGTACTCCACACAACGAACGTACACACACTTGGAGAGACTTGGGCACGTTCATAGGTTCGACGGCTGCTCATAAATATGCGACAGCCGTAATTAAATCGTCTACGCAGCAAACCTCAAACAAGCAAAAACGGGGTCTGTAGACTGGGTAGACAATATCCGATAATCGGCGCTTTGCACGGGCTGCGTCTCGTGATCGCAACTATGCGCTAGTGTGCGGCTGCGGGTGCGGATATCGGTGATTCCCATTGAACCAGTTGAAGTTCACTTGTCCCGTCCAAACGAGCTCCCAGCTTACATAAATGCTAATTATTGCAAAATTTTGTTAAGCAAGTAGTAAGCAGATATTTTCGTGAATAGAGAATTTCCGCTCATATCGATGTAACAAGTTATGGCCCAAATCGATAATTATTTTAGAAGTATTGAATTGCAACACAAAGGTGTTCACTAATTACTAGTAAAACTTTTAGTCTTTAAGATTCTATTATACAAAATATTATAGCTTTAGTTTTAAATACTATAGTTTTTGTAGATTTTTAGAAAATGTATCTTCGAAGATGCTCTGTACTTCATAGGACATGTTGAGACTTTTAGCTTTGATCGACCTCAAAGATCCACAATACTTCTAAAGATTATTTGCGCCAAATTGAATATATATATTTTTCAACTCAAAGTTAGGGTATATATGCGAACATTAGCATATGTGTTGAGCGTCAGTCGACTGGTTTCTCGCTTTTTTCGTTTCGCCTTCTCTTTGTGTTATGCTTTGCCTTTTGAAGGCAGTTCGTTTGCTTTTAGCACGGCTGGTCAAGTGCATGTGCGGTTCTTAAGGACGTATTAAAGACCGGTTTCATTATGAGTGACTCGTCATGACCAAACCCTGTCAAACGTTCTCTCTGGCATAAAAAAGCCCTGCCCGTCACATGATAGTCACTTATCGGTCAATAAAAATAAAGAAAAATGTTCGCATCTACCAAAAATTTGGAATACATTTTTTATTTTCGGCAATTTGTTTTGATTTGCGTTAAATGTCGCTGATTGCGTTGATTGATTTGACTCGGGTAGCTTTCCAATGTCTTCTATATGACTATGCTGCGTTATCGCTGCCAGCCAATCTATCTATATATAAATATTTTCCGCAAATCTGTTTATGATCCACTCCACTCTAGAGTGGTTCATACCTTAAACATAAGTGTAGAGCACTCGAGTTTTATACATATATTGAACCTACTTATGTATGTACATATATACATATATGAACACATATACATATATAAATATGTATATATATATACATATATAAATTTATATATACAGATTACGCGATGTTTTCTAATCAAATCTACCTCTGGCCCAGTCAAAACTGCAGAATTGTTGTCTATACTCTATGCTAGATGAATAGCAGATTAAAAGTCGCGTGTTTATATTTTGTAAATCAATCAAATTTCATTTAAAACGCGAATGGCCTTTTATTGATAACAGTAACAAACAAAAAATAAAATAAAATAAAAGCACGTAACAACGTTGTAGTCGTTGTATATAGTCATCTATATAATGCCAACATTATAGAGTTTTCGGAAGCTTCGGTAGGAATATATATATATATAGGAATATATATATAACAAACATATATATAGGAATATATATATATATATATAAACTCACTTTTTTTTTATTCGTCAATCATTACTTAGTTATCGGTTACAAATGAGACTTCTCTTTTGTACTCCCCTTATCTTCTTTGACGCTATTCATTACGTTTCCCAGGGAATTTAATCTATGTTTATGTACTTTATTTGTTATCATTATGACTCAATAGAATGAAATACTCAAATTAGTAATATCCACTAAAAATATCCTCACATTATTAGCCACTTCTTTTCATTTGAGAAAGGTTTATTTTTATCAATTTGTCATTGTTATTTGTATTTAAAATATGTGCAAACTATTAGATTTGCTATTAGATTTGACAGGATATTCGATTTTTTCTTTATGTCAAATGAAATTTTACTGTTTGCTAATATATAGTGAAAATGGAGTAGTTATTTATAGTAATATAAATATATAGAATTGTCGAACACAATTTACCAACAAGAAGTGGTCAAGGCAACGTAACCACATCTATTTCGTATTCTATGCCACCTGACTATACCTGCAACCTATATTTCAGAGTTTTAATGACGTAACCTCGTATATATATTGATATATACAATCGACTTATTTTATTACAATTTTGTAACATATTCCATTGACGTCTCTAAGGCATAAACGGATCGATGCGCAACTATATATTTCAAAATAATAGTCAATAATATGAAAATTTATCACATTGCCATGCCCACTTCAAGCAATCACATAGATAAATCGTAAATAATGCAACAACCGATCAGTGAGAAACAGATATAGACTCATTATGAACACAAACATCCTAAGCGCTTGAGAGCTGATCAAAGTTTTCTACAGCTCCATGCTGAAGGTGTCAGAAAATGATGCTTGGGATAATATTCGCCAAGTAAATTTCGTATATAGAATTATTATTTTTGGCTGAAGCGATAAAATTAGCGCTTGCTGTGATAAAAAATATATCACGATAATACATATATAAATTATATATATGTGTATATTCATATGTATATATTTATATATATATATATATATATATATATATATATATATATATATATATATATATATATATATATATATATATATATATATATATACATAAGAATATACATTTAAAAAAATAGCTATCAAATTTATGAGTTGGAAAACTTTTGCTCTACAGATGAGCATTCCGACTGCAAAAATTTCGGGCTGTACGTGACAATTCTATAAATTTCCGAATTTCGAAATTTGCATGTTATTATTCTATAAAATTGTGTTTTGTTAAGTTGTTTTTATGTTTTCTGTTTTCGTTTTTATGGTCATTCAATAAATCTATTTCTGTGGCTCTTTGGTCACATGCAAACAAATAATTAGCGCTAAAAGTTCAAAAAGTTCTCTAAAAGGGGTTTTGTCTGCTGGAGGGTTGTAGCTAAATTTCAAAGCAAGTACCAGGGCTTAGAGCACTGCTGGGGCTTCACCAATAGACGGGAAGCGAGACGGGTTTATATAAGGCGTAACGTTGGGTCTTTTCGGTCTGACATTGTCTAATAAATTTACATATCAATATGACAATATATATGTACTATATACTATATGCCTGACTCACGCAGGAACAAGCCGAATTGCGAAACGATATTCTGTGGGGTCAGTTCATTGTTCATCTCAGGGTCCAATTAGCAAGCAGTTCCTTAGCTCATAAACAAAAACAAAAAACACGCAATAAACTCATGATGAACTGCCTATATGCGACTGTCTCTATAAGTTCGAGCTGTCTACTGTGCACTTAAAAGATACGATCATGCAATTTAAGTTAATAGTTGCGACTTTTCTACCCGTTTTTTTTTTTTCATGAGCAGAAACAGTTTTTCTTTTCCAGCGCTCAACATGTACAACACTTGTACTATGTACTCGAATCAATTGTATACCCTGTAAGCTGCTCTATAAGGTCAATATATTGTGTACTTTGGTGACAGTAGAACGCATATAGAGCGGAAAGTTTTCCTGTTTACAGGATATTTCTAATGAAAAGCACATGCGCTTAGCATATTTCAAATTTCTTTCTACTCGCTATCTTAACTAAATAGATTTGAACGCTTTTGTCAATGTCGATTAGGGTAGAATTTCCGTTAAATTTATGAGCAACAATTTTCAATTTATCTGACCTAACTTGTCATACGTTTACAGGGTAATCCTAGTCGTTCATTCAAGCATCTGCCAAACTAAATAGCTGTTTGTTTTGAAATTGAAACGAAAGTAAATAGTTGAGAAATGTTGTATAAATTCTAATGAAAATGTTACTTAATTCCTTATTGTCCGGCAAAAGTTGCACAAAACAAGTTTTTGTCCGGCTGTTCAACTGATCGTTGTATATAGATATACACACATACACAATAGTAAATATATGTATTGAGATAAGCTATGCTATGCCAAATTGGGAACGTTCAATTTGTTGTTAATTCAATTAAATAATCATTTGGATTTTTATCACAATTTATTTTATTCGTTCTGTAAAAGTTAGCAACTGTATAAATATATATATATATATATATATATATATATATATATATATATATATATATATATATATATATATATATATGTATATACTGCAAATATTTTTAATCTGACAAGATTCTCTGAGACCCCGCTACAGATTTGTATTTTATCAATATTGTAAATTACAGGCGCGTGCGTTTCCTTAGCGGATTTTTGCGCACGTGCCAGAAATTTATAATTTTTCAAAGCGCCTGATAATTCTTTCCTTCGTTCTGTAACAGTCATCGAGTCCAGACTAAACTGATATTCAAAGTTTCGTGGCTTGTTTTCGCATTTACTTGCCCATTGTTTATCTGGAATAGCGTGTTGATCTTTATTGCTATTGCAGTAGCCGCATCAGCAGCAGCATCTGTTGTCTGAAATGACGAAAAGACGCAGAAAATTTAATGCAAAATAATGAAAATGACAGCTTTATAATCGTATGAAATATTTGGTTAATTTGTCATCAACCGGATATTTGCGCTAGAATTGAGAAATATAAAAGGGTTGCAAAAAAAGTGCAATAACAGCTGCCATAAATGGCGCATATATATATACATACATACACGCACACATACAAACGACAGGTGTGTGGTGCACCTCTTCGGACAGCCCCGAAATGGGAATCCCAACGATTTGCTGTTTTATCTTCTGTTAGCCTTATATATCTAAGTGAATGTATAAATACAATTCTATTGGCATATTCATTTCTTTATCTGCTATTAAATGAGCTCAAATGAGTCAAAAGGTTTAAGTTTTTGATGAAAGCCTGCACGGCGTATGCGTATATAAGGAAAATGCATGGAAGCTCTATCAATTCGAAATGCACGAAGCCATTTCTATAGAAATTTACAAATTTCGTAGCTTTTAGGTGATATAATATTGTGTATTAATTTATTTGTCAAATGAGAGATTGAATGATTCATGAGTCGTGTTACAAAGGATCATTGGCTTAAACATATGTGTGCGCGTGACTTATGCAGTTACAGTGAAGATTTTCTGTTACTTACTTTATTCATTTTCGCTGTCAAATATCGATGAAATTATCGACTTTTGCATAGTATAGCTGTGCTTTAGCCTGCCTGGCGTATACGTAATATCACAACTATCACATCGATATCTACCTGTGATGTTTGCATAACTGATCCGCAAAACCAAACGCAGTGTCTCGTGTGCTAATGGCAAACTTCAAAATGGCTTTAAACTGTAAGCTTCAGATGCATAACGGCTTTCGCGGCGTATACGTGATTTATTTGTTTGTACTATATATATATATATATATATAAGTATACACCCTATCAATTTGGTTGTCACATGGTCAAATTGCGTATTGCTTGCACATTTGGAACTCGTTCTCAGGTTTTACCGTACATTACATAATTAGCACTACCTGTATGTCGATAAGGAAAATGCACTGTTATAAATACGTATATGATTTATTAGAAATCACAAAAATTTAATACATTAAGACCCCAATGATGTATCATGTGGCAAAAGGAAAAAGACAAATGACTTATCTTAGATAAGGTGAATGCCAGATTAAGTGCACATTCACATTTGTATTTGTAAGATATCTGCCACACCCACTACCACAATCGCCCACTTTTGTTTTTTACACTTTACGTTGCTCCGTGCGTCGGCAGTGACAGCCGTATTCGCAATATCACATGACTCGTGCTGCTCTAGCTCTAGTCAGTCTCTATGCCGCAGCACGTGACGCCTCATCTCAGTTAATATTTGAGTTGGTGTTGTTGTTGTTTTGCTGCAGCACACGACAATAATTAAAAGCGCAAATGCAGCGGCAAACAATAGCAAAATAATAAAAAAAAATAGCAGACTAAGATAAAGTAAATAATAATGTTGTCTCAGCTGATGGCTCTGCGTCAAGATAAAAATTTCTTCGGGCAGCAGAAATTCTCTGTCAAGCAAATAGATGTAAAAGTTAGTCATATTTTGTTTTTGCTTAACATTTTGTGCATTTAGTTGACATTTCCTTTAATTAACTTTTTATGAACTTCTAATTAACATCTGCCAGCAGCAGTACTAGACGAACAATGAGAAAAAAGTTAATAGCGAAAACCAGCTTGCTGTTATTTTGCGACCGGTTTCTCAACGATCTTAAAGTAATTTATAAATTTTCTTAATTGATTTCGCTTTAATTTCGGATTTCCAACATTTTAAAATTATATATATATATATGTAGGCAGACAAATGTAGGTCCGTGCATTGCACGCGCAGATCAAGTTTATTTCCAAAAATCGAAAGGTGCTCCTTTTTTTTGTTATCGATAAAAAACCTTATCGAAAATCAGTTTTAAAATTATATCTCCTACATCTTTTGAGCTAGAGTCTCTAAATTTTGAATATAGATATATGTATACTTAAGAATTTCGATTTTTGTTATATCCTACCCCTACCCTCAAAGAACACCCCCTTCCTTCCAAATTTACCAAAAGCGTGTACAAAAAAGTTATTAAAATTAAGTTCTCACAGTAAGCCCACACTGCAGCCCATGCTTCATTTCTTATGTAAGCAGAAAAGAAGCGAAGAATTATCAATTTCCCTAAGGGTTCAGGGGATCTCGTAGTCGAGCAGTCTCGACTAGAGTTTTTTTATTTGTTTTTTACTATTCTTGTATAAATATTTGCCAAGCTATATGACTATGCCGCCAGTGAAAGCACAAGCAAGCTTTGCTTAAGTATAAAAATCCCTATAAGCACGACCCCGATTTTATAATGTTGATGCCTTATAATAATATACGTCTTATTGTCTCTTATATATATTCTTATCAGTAAAGACAAGAGCTCTATATATGTTTTAACTGCTTTAGTATAGAAATGAAATATGTAGACATATTTAGATAAGTCCTCTAAGTAAAAGAATTTCGACCTCAACTTCCTTCCATGAACTGTGCGCCAAGGGAATTAAAGTCTAGTTCAAACCTTAGACTATATTCCGACATATCAGATAACTTGTCTGAAAGTTCTGCTTATAAAAGGATTTCAACTTTGAATTTAATATATCAACTACGCACCAAGGGAATTAAAGACTGGTGCGAACCATAGACTAGATTCCTACATGTAGTCAACGCTTGAACTAATCAATCTAAAAATATAATAGTATGGATTTTCTCTTGGTATTGCGCTCTAATTACTACTTCTTTATATGCTTTTAGACAGGTTTATAGGACTGTAAGCTTGACAAAAGATATATTTTGGTGTATTATTCCAATGTTTTGCTTAAAAAAATGTTTGAAACTGTTAAACGGCTTTTTCTTTTGTTTTTAAGGACAAGACATTCGGTCGGGCTATTAATACATGGAGCTGTTTCTCGTTCTCAGCTCCTCGGCCACATGCTAAACAAAAAGTAATTCCTCTTAATTACTCTTTGCTATAATGACAAATCGTCTAATGTAGTCTTTAAAAATAGATCGAAAATAAACTATGATTAAGTCGAACTAATAAATGATTGTAACATGTGAAAACAATTAATCTAAATGAACTTTGGCTAAACGAGTTATTAATTAACGCATGGTTTCCTCTGCAGGACCCGCACACTGGGCCAAGGACTACCCGCAGGCATCGGGACATCGGCAGTCGCCCGTGGACATCACACCCTCGAGTGCCAAAAAGGGCAGTGATTTGAAGGCGTCGCCGCTCAAATGGAAATATGTGCCGGAGGATACAAAGAGTCTGGTTAATCCAGGTAGGTTTTACACTCAATCGGGTAGAAAGAATAAGAGAAGTTCTAGCTTTATATATCATTTGCAGGCTACTGCTGGCGCGTCGATGTCAACGGCGCCAACTCTGAGCTAACTGGAGGACCGCTGGGCGATCAGATCTTTAAACTGGAACAATTTCATTGTCATTGGGGCTGCACCAATTCGAAGGGGTCGGAGCATACGGTCGACGGTGTCTCCTATTCGGGTGAACTGCATCTCGTGCACTGGAACACCACGAAGTACAAGTCTTTTGGCGAGGCAGCGGCCGCACCTGATGGACTAGCCGTGTTGGGTGTTTTTCTACAGCCGGGCAATCATCATGCCGAGCTAGACAAAGTGAGCAGCTTGTTGCAGTTTGTTCTGCACAAGGGCGATCGCGTTACGCTGCCACAAGGCTGTGATCCCGGCAAGCTGCTGCCCGATGTGCATACGTATTGGACATATGAGGGTTCACTGACCACGCCGCCTTGCTCCGAGTGTGTCATTTGGATTGTGTTCAAGACGCCCATTCAAGTGTCTGACGATCAATTGAATGCCATGCGCAACCTTAATGCCTACGACGTCAAGGAGGAGTGTCCTTGCAATGAGTTCAATGGCAAGGTCATCAACAATTTCCGACCTCCATTGCCGCTAGGCAAACGTGAGCTGCGCGAAATTGGCGGACATTGATGCTTGGATTGAAAGGGTCTTACGGTCAAAGTCAAAATCAAAATGAATCGAGTCGTGTTGCTTATATACATACATGTACACAGCGTGCACCGCAGTAGCGAATCGGATGAACTGCTCTGGCCCACCAACCTCCCACACCATACTATATATATCCCCCGCTTTCCCACTCGCTGAGCAGAGCGTCAGATGCCCATTGTTAAAGTCTCGTTTTAGTTTGTACTACGATGAAGCAAACACTTTTACCTCTTGTTATACATATACATATTTATATATTATATGCGTATTTGCTTATCTGTGTATTTGTATCTTGTATTTTATAGCTTGCATCTTGCATCTGTGCGAGTGCTTTGTACGTTTGTTTGTTAAACATTTGCTAAATGACAATTAGATTACACTTTATGGTATTACATAACAAATATATTACTTTTAGATGTTGCATATTGAAAATGAACAATTTTTGTTTTATTACTCAGCGACACAATAAAAAGGCTTACAAAAATGAAATGACCTTAAATAAGGAATAGAAAATATAAATGTAATGGAATGTACTTTTCTGTTAGCCACATCCACATCGTTTTACGTTGATTCCTGGAGGAACAGGAACCAATAAGTACCTGCAAGGATCGCTACTGTAAGAATCAGATATTAAATTAATTTTCACAATAATATAGAAATTGAATGAAACAAAGAAATTGCTTTATTAATTTCACACGTCTAAGCTTCCGAATATTAAGTCTCTTCAAGTCATTTGACATGTATCAAAAATTACATGTACTTAATAATATAAATTTAAATTTGAAAAAAAAACGGTAGCATATATTTAGGAGAAGTTCATAAATATTCCATTAACCAACCGATCTTTAACCACAACCATGATTTGAAATTAAAAATTTTAAATTTAATTTTAATTGAATACGAAGGATTTCAAATTTTTTCTTCAAAATACTAATTATATTTTATACAGAAAATGGCAGATGCACTCTTAAGAGTTTTCTTAAGGGCTTTAAATAAAAACAAGACAGCTCTAGTCGAGACTGCTCAACTACGAGATCCCCTGAACCCTTCGAGGAACCGATATTTAAATTTCAGTAATTCTTCGCTTCTTTTCTGCTTATACAAGAATCAAAACATGCACACACACATACGCACGCACGTATAAAAGCATGCATGGGCTGCAGTGTTGGATTACTATGAGAACTTAATTGCTTAATAACTTTTTTTGTAGACGGACAATCTTCACAAATCTTTCTGACCATGATAATGTCATTAAAATATACGAACTTGCCAAAGCACAAGTTTCTAGTATTTAAAATACGGTTTTTGAAAATTTGTAGGGTGGATTTTTTTTTGGTGGAGGTGATATATGATAAAAATCGAAATTCTTAATTAAAAATACATATTAATCTACATTTCAAATTTGGAGACTAACAAATATATTTTTTTTTACCTGATTTTCGATAAGGTGCTTTATCGATAACTCAACACGTGAGCAGTTTTCGTTTTTTTAAACAAACTTGATATACGCGTGCAATATACAGACTTACAGAAAAACAATTGAAGCTCACATTTTCTGAGACGCGTTCATACATACGGATGGACGGACGGACAGGACGGAGGGGAGCCGTTTTAGGAAACGGCTCAGCTCGTCCCCCTGATCACGAATATATATGTACATATACTTTAATGATAATGGGAAATGACACGCCTCCTGCTGCCTTTTACATACATTTTAACAAAACCATTATACCCTGATATCCCATTTTCAATGCGTTCAGGGTAAAATGAAACAAGAATGTTGCATTCCGGTGCGGCCAACGATTTCAGCTGAAAAACTTTGGAACAGAATTTTTTCGATTTGGCAGATCCCAAGAAGGTGTAGATATATAATGTTGGTAAATCTCAAAATGTGGTCTACAATTTAACGTAACTGCACATTCGACTTTTAGATCTTTAGTCTCTGGATTATGCATATTAGTATATAGTTGAATTTTCTTCTTTCCTCAACACCGTAGGGTAGATATTCACATATATTTTTTGGCTGTCATCATCACTAATTATAGCAATTGAAATTCAACATAAATATATATATTATAATTTTAGAGACATTAGCTTTAGATAATAATTAATTAATTATAGGACGATTTTGATACAGAGCCAAATACATATATTTTCCAATTATAGTCGCAGCTATTATACATTGATTGGGATTTTAATCAGCTTGCATGATGATTAATGCTGAATGATATTATATATACATGAGTTATATATATCGCATATCGAAAAAATTTCTTAGTCATATTTAAAGCTCAATAGCTTCAGTGTGTAAGCATATTACTAATCTACGTAATTCGGTTTATAACTTTAAGGCGAGTAGAAGTCGAGTGGGTGTATCAAACAAGATGTGTCGGTATATTGTTTTGTGGATTGCATTGCTTGAAGTGCTGGCTAAAATGCGTCTGAATGAAGGTGAGAAAATTAGATATTGGTTATCAAATTTATATACTAACTAAAAGAGTTTTCGAATAGCATTTAATTTTAAAACCCGGTTGGAGTATAAGAATGTTGATATTGTACCCCCAGAATATCATGCACAGTTAAAACCCTTCGAGCTGATCGGACGTAACTTTTATTACATTGGCAACGATGAGCTCAATTGGTTTCAAGCGGTGCAAGAGTGTCGCAAAAGGGGCGGCAATCTTATTAGTTTGAAAACAACTCAGGAGACATTAGTTCTAGGACTACAACTAAACGCAAGTCACGAATATTGGGTGGACATCAACCGACTGGGTCAAGAGGAATATGTTTCGATAGCAACCGGATTAAGACCCAATTATATAAATTTCCTAGCTCAGGATGTGAACGAAGTTAAAAGTTTTCATAATACCAATGAACAATTAGGTTGTGTGACCTTGGTTAAGGGCTACGAAGATAGTTTTGTGATGAAGGAGGCGAATTGCATGGAAAAATCTAGATACATTTGCCAACTATCTTTACCGAGAACCATTTCTATTGTGGTTTGGTAACATTTATAGTAAAATACTGTATAATCTTAATATAACTACATTTCATAACAGACTTTCAAAGATTTATTACCTACCACGTAATCCCATTCCATCTGATTATTATTATTTTAATTTTATTATTAGTAATATACTTATGTATTGCATTAAAATAAACTCAACATAAATATATTTACAAAATTTTAAGTTTTTCTTTATACAATTTATGCAAGTCAAGCGTAATAAACTATTGATTTTATCCTCATTCAACTCCTGCAGTCTTTTTGCGGAGCTCAAAATTATTCACCGGTTGTTTTCTGAATTTGAGCAGCTCCTTAGGCTTTGTAGTCCATAACTTAAAATATTCGTTTTTTAATTGCTGCCAGGCTAATTGATAATCTTTTGACAAGGCTTTAAGTTCGGAATAACTCAAGTTTTGAAGCTCTTCTAACTTCAGGCCCAGCTTTTCACGCACTTCTGAACAGCTTGAGAGTATATCCAAAAAATTTATGAATAATTTATATTTACTCACAGCCAGCGCGGCTTGCGTTGTGTTTAGCTTCTGTTTGGTGACACCCTGACGTTTTCCATTTACTGCAATCTCAAATGGTCTATATATACATATGTGTTATAAATAAATGCAATAATATTTGAAGAGTTCGATCTCACCTTAGTAAATCTGGCACCAGCGCCCATATCATGCTGCTGGGCGCTGGCTGCCAATCCATGCGCTGCGCCAGCTCAAAGGTTAAATTGTTATCTACGCGTATGCATGGCTGCTGCGGTTGATAGCGTTTCAGCTTGCAGTCTCTGCCCTGCCAGCGTCGGAAAATGGCACGTTCCAGGCTCTCACGATGAGCCCCGGCACAGCAAAAGTTGTAACTACTAAAGTATATGGGTTTGTCAATCAGCATGTCGATCAGCGCGCCTTGAACTCCGAGCACATTCCAACGTGATAATTTGTCGCTGCATGACATAGACAAAGTGCGTTCGCCTCTACCTGGTTTTGTACGCAACTCTGCTGGTGTTTGCAACATGTCATCAGAGAGGGGATTAGTCGGTAGATTTATTAATTTGGCACCCGTGTATACCGAAGAGATATTTATTAGCGGCTGCGCAGTCTCCAAATCTAAACGCGATCGTTTTGCTGGGACCACGTTAAGGTGAGCATCGTCAGCTACAATGCATGCATCGCCACACGGTGCTTGAGTGCTTAACAAATGATACTCCAGCTGTTCGTTGAGCGCAAAGCAAACTGTTGCTGGCTGCCAGATAAAGACTGACTGGTCCACATCTGCCGTTCGCGTCATTGTATTTAAGAGCTCGTTATGCAAATAGCGTAGAAAGGCACGACGGACTAGCACCTCAGCATGGCAATCATTGAGTATATAGCCTCTATTACATAGTTTACTAGCGCCGATACACCTAGTGCTAATTTGAAAGTGTGTAAACATAAAAAACTAAATTCATGTTTTCTTCAATTCATACCAACCCTGTGGCAAGGGCAACAACTTTGCCTGTTTGTGTTCCTCTATCGTACTGCACTATGCCAGCTAAAACTGTCCATTGTTTTTTTGCTGGCTTTCCAGTTTTTGGCAATTCACGAAATTTGTTGTAACATAATTCCGCAATTTGTTTCAATGTAGGTTCACTCTTAGAGCCCATGTAAAAAACATTTGCTAACAATAAACAACAATAAAGCAGAAATGTGATAAAGTTATCGATAGTCGATTGACGAGCGAAAAAATTTGTTTTGAGAAATACATATGTAATTATCCAACACTGCACATAAATTGGCTGATGCTGTGACCAAAATATAAATATAAGCATACGTTTTGTTGTTTCAATAATAGAGGAACAATATGCCGAAAGTTGTATCACGTAGCATTGTCTGCTCAGATACAAAAGATCAAGAGGAATATAATGAAGAAAAACCGCTAAACATATACTATTGTTTGTGTAGCAAAATGTCGCTGATTTTGGGTTCGTAACAATGTGTTTTTTCAAGAGTAAATGTTTATATTAAATATAAAAATGTTTATGATAGATTGCACATTAGAACAGCTGCCACTGCGCGAGGCAGACAATGCTCGTGTTATTGATGCTAATGAACACGCTAATAAGTTGACCTACAACCCAGCGCCTAAAATGATCTACATACGACGCAAAGGAAAGGGCATCGAAAAGCAGTACCGTTATAATGTATGTACATATATAGGAGTAAGACAAGTACATTTTCAATTTCAATTGCAATTGAGAGAATAACTAGGATTTGTGTGTGGGCCTAGTAGTAAGAGAAGTGTATGTAAATAGAAAATAATAAACAAAAGGCCCTTGAGATTTCAGCATAGAAAACACACGTAATCTTTGATCCGCTCAAGAAAGCTTTCACCCTATAAAGGACGTATTAATTACATTTAAATAATATATTGAATATACTTTCCAGTGTCGCAGCTGTAATCTGCCATTGTACTATCGCCATAATTCCGACTCCCAAGTGACCTTTGTTATGAGCAATGCCTTGCATAAGAATAAAGGAGAACAACCAATGGCCCAGCTTCTGGCAGCGGAGGCAAAAGCCAAGGCAAGTAACAATAAAAACACCAACAGCAATGTCAGCACAGCCCATGTGGCAACTGGTCCACCATCAATTACACCAACTGTTGCTGCCAGCGGTGAGGATTCAGGAATTGTAGATGCTAGTGGCAAAAAAGTGATGGTCACGCGCCACACCAAGAATATGGGCAAATTTAGCTCAGTCACCGTATCCACCATAGACGAGGAGGAGGATGAAATTGAGGCGGTAAACTAAATAATTTATAAGAATTTATTATACAATCTATTTAACTGATATTTATTGCAGCGTGAGATCGCCGATAGCTATGCAAACAACGCTCGTATCATTGAGAAGCAGCTTCAGCGCAAAGGTGGCAAACTGACTGATCTTGGTACGAAGCCCAAGGCCGAGGAAATGCCACCTCCACAGAAAAAGCAACGCGGTACGCTGTTGGAGAGATAATTGCTACACAATCGTCTAAATAGTGAAAATCAACAATATGAAATTTATAACTACAATTATCAGATAATAAAAGAAATATCCTTAGAATACCAAACTTTCGGTATTTTGTGACTTAAGTCTGCGGACGGATCTGTAATTACAAATCTCGAATTCTCAAATTGTCGAAGATACACCTATTCCGCTCAACCACGCCTTTATCAATCTATAAATCAGATCAACATCATCATCACTAGTTAAGTGTTATGGCTGGTACATATAGCTCTAGATATTAATTATTAGTCGTTATTATTATATATTTGGCCTAATCTTTGGAAAAAGGTCAACGTTAATGTATCTAGAAAGTGGAGGGGACATTGACAAAAGCCAATGATCACTTTTCACTTAATTAACAAATATAAGAAAATTATTTCATTAATGCCTAATTGACGAACAAGTCCTAAACTGTATCAAACTTAGTATTTATTTAAGATTTTTTTTTTTTTTTAATTAATTTAAAAGTTTGTCTTTCGTATATATTAAACTTGTTTAAAGCTACGATGTCATGAAAAACTAAGCTAATTTCTTATATGTATATGTTTTTTGTTTTTTTTTTTTCTTGCATATTTAATTTTGTTATTTCAAGCGCAGTCTAAAGTCTTCTGTTGAAGTCGGAACCTTATTAGCACTTTCGGCATGGCGTTTATTTAAACAAAATTGGGCCCATGAAATACGGTACTTGTCAAGACTTGAGTCAGATGACATCGACATATCGACAAACAATCTACAAAATGTGTTGCAATATTAGGATAATATTACTTTTATTATCGTTAGCATTGTGTAATTGCTATCCAAGTAATACAACGACATCTGCCAATGAAGACTGTGTTCCTATGGAGGATTGCGAAGACGTCCTATATTTAGCTACAAGGCTCGGTAGCTTAAATCATGTAAAATTTTGTAATATAGTAGAGAATACAGTTCATTGTCCGGAAAAGAAGAAGACAAGTTTTTCTGAATATGAAAAGCGTAAGTATTTAATATTGGTTATATGTACGTGTGGATGCATGCGTACGTAGATGTGTTGAATATGTTTTTGTATGCGTACGTAAAGAAGCGTAGAATGATTGCAATATCAGTTCTTTGCAGGGTTCAGGGAATCTCATAGTCGAGCAGTCTCGAACCCAATGAAAATGTGAAATCAGGTTATAATAGTTTTGTTAAATGTGTATAACAGGCAGAAGAAGGTGTGTCAGACCCCATAATGTATATATGTATGTACATATGTACATATATACATATGTGCATATTCTTGACCAGGGCGATGAGCTGAATCAATTTAGACCTGTCCGTCTGCCTGTCCGTATGTTTGAAGATAGTCTCAGAAGATATAAAATCTAGAGACTTAAAAACTTTTTTTGTAGGTACCGTGTTATGCACGCGCAGAGTTTGTTTCCAAAAATTGATAGCTAATCCCGTTTTGTTGTTATCGATTATAAAATTATATCAGCTATAAAATTATTTCTCCTATATCTTTAGAGCAAGGGTCTTCAAATTAAATATAGATTATTTTGAATTTATTAGAATCTCGAATTTTGGGTAATTTCCACCTTCACCCTCAAAATTTGCAAAAATTGTATTTCAAATACTAAAGACCTCTGCTTTGGCAGACACCCACATTTTCATGTTATTATCAAGGTCAGAAAGTTTTATGAACACAGTCCACTTACAAGAAATATTATTAAACAATTAATTTATGATAGAAAGACTGCAGCCCATGACTGCTTATACATGCGTGCGTATGTGTGTTTGTGTGTGTGCATGTGTAAGTAGAAAAGAAGCGATGAATTTTTGAAATATTAGTTCCTCGAAGGGAATCTCGTAGTCAAGCAGTCTCGACTAGAGCTTTCTTACCTGTTATTTATTTTAAAAGTGTAAGTCAAATTCCGTATCATAAGTCCAAATATAACGTGAACAAGTAAGAGGGCTCTAGTCGAGACTGCTCGACTAGGAGATACCCTGAACCCTGCAAAGTACTGGTTTCAATCATTCTACACTTCTTTCATGCACATATACAAAAACACATACACACACCCGTACGCATGCATCCATACGAACGCATAAACAATTGCTCTGCTAACTGCGCAGTTACTGCGCTTGGGCTGCCGTGTGGGCTATATTATGAAAATTTGTTTGTTGAATAATTCTTTTTGTAGTGGGACTATCTTCATTAAATTTTCAGAACGTAATAATAACATTTAAATGTGTGTATATGCCAAAGTACAAGTCTCAAGGCGAAGGGGGCATGGCATTCAAAATCTGTAAATAACAAAATCTTTGTATTCATCACATTAATCTACACAGTAAATCTGAAGTCTCTAGGTCTAACAGTATTCAAACTAGGCTTTAAAAACAAAGTCAGATTTTTGATTGTTATCGATAAAAAAATTTGATGAGTTATCGAAAAAATATGATAAACTCGTACTGCATTCTCTAGCGTCTCTAGCATTTGTAGTTTAGGAGATCTCTGCGTTCCTACGGACGGACAGACGGACAGACGGACGGACGGACAGACAGACGGACGGACAGACGGACATGGTTAGATCAACTCAGCTCGTCATCCTGATCAAGAATATATATACTTTATGGGGTCTGCCACGCCTCCTTCTTCCTGTTACATACATTTTCACAAAAACATTATATTCTGATTTCCCATTTTCAATGGGTTCAGGGTATAAAAATGAAAGCAAAGAAAACTGTCTCAGTTTATTATTTCGTTCGCAAGTAAGACTGCTCTAGTCGAAACTGATTTCCCATTTTCAATGGGTTCAGGGTATAATTAATAAGAATGCTTTAGTCGAGACTGGTCGCCTAAAAGATCCTCTGAGCCCGTTGAAAATGAGAAAGTGCATTAATTTTCAAATAATTTATACTCGCAGTAGCATTCTATTTAATTATTCTTTTATATTTTAGAGTGTTTCGAATATTCAAAGATTGAAGACTTTTGTCCAACAATAATGCTAATAAAGGACTCTCGTACAGCAGTTGAGAATGAATACCCCTTTATGGCCTTGATAGAGGTGAAAAATAACAGTACAGATTACACAATGGTCTGTGGGGGAACATTAATAGATCGAATGTATGTACTAACGGCAGCACATTGCTTCGATAATAGAAGAAATGAACCAGGGTTGTAAGTCTTATAATTGAAAGAATTATTTTAAATATTTGTTATTTATATATATATATATATATATATATATATATATATATATATATATATATATATATATATATATATATATATATATATATATATATATATATATATATCATAATAGTAAGATTTCTGTTCGACTGGGAGTTCATGAAAAAATTTCATCTGGTACACGATATAATGCCATAGAAACTGTACATCCCGACTATTCAGACGATGCTTCAGCAGATATTTCTCTATTAAAATTGGAGAAACCAGCAAATATATCAAATAAAGTGAAGCCTGCCTGCTTAGCGAAGAATGCTTCGAGTGCTAATGGAGAATATAAAGTTGCTGGTTGGGGCTTTGTAGAACCGAGTAAGCTAGCGGATACTTTGAAATTGGGACAGTTGGTTGGAGAAGAACTGAAAGAGGATAAACAAATTTGTACAAAGCCGAAGGAAAACTTTGGAGATGTTTGTGAAAATGATTCTGGCGGTCCGTTATTTACTCCACATTTGAATCTTACTAATTGTGTTTTTCAAATTTTTGGTGTTGTTTCTAGAGGTGACAATTGCAACCAGAATAATTCACATACACGGCACATCAGAGTGTTTTATTACCGTGATTGGATTGAGCAAGTAGTATGGTTAAAAAAATAATAATTATATTCTTTGCCAACTTTAAAATGTTCAAATCAGGTCGATGGTTAATATCAATTTTATATTTTCACAATTTTAATAAAAAATCTTTACTATACATATAGTTTTTAAAAATGGGACTATTTGATGGACATTTAATAAAGTCAAAATGCACTTAAATTTATATTTTAAAAAGTTGCAACATATCATGTATATTATCGCTTATCGAATATATATATGCGGCGTTTTTGAGCACTAACAAAAAAGTATTGCAGCTAACTTAACACCGTAGTAAGTAGAATTTGCAGAGAAAATATATTGAAAAAAATTGTGTGTATAGCATGTAAAAACAAAGTTTTGTTTTTGTTCCATAACGATTGCAAATAGGTAACGCGCCGTGGAAATCACCTTTTAAAAATCAGAAAGAAGAAAACCAAACAAAAAGGGAAAACAAACGCTAGAAAATGTTGCTGCCCGATCAAGACGTTGCTGTTGACTAATAACAAGAGCGCGCGTGTGTGTATGCGTGTGCATGTGCATGTGTGTGTGTATATGCGCATGTGTGTGTGTGGAGTGCAGAAATGTTTTCCAGCGTTGGCAGCCATGGAATTAGCGTTGGCATTGCCTCCACCGTGCAGGATACCGATGGCTATGACTTCTCAAAGGACGAGAATGCGGCCCGTTGGCGTGGGCTATTTATACAATCGTTGCGAAAGGTGCTGGAGCAGGTGAATCCGCGCGTAACAGCCAAAGAAGATGCATTGCTGTATGTGGAGCATCTGTGCGTACGCCTCTTGGCCAAGCTGTGCGGCAAACCCTTGCCGCATTCAGTGCAGGATGTGGAAGTGAAAGTAATTAAATCATTCCCATCGCCACTCGATCAGCGCGCCCTTAAAGAGATCAACGAGCTAATTAATTCAAAGAAACGCAAATGTCTGCTACCAACAGAACGCGTCCATACCCTGCTGCAGAAGGATGTCCTTCAGTATAAAATTGATAGCTCAGTATCGGCATATCTAGTCGCTGTGCTCGAGTGTATTTCCTCTGACATATTAAGAACGGCCGCCGATTATGTTTGCCGCATTGCACACAGCGAGATTGTTAAGGAGGACATTGAAGTGGTCTTGAACGCAGATGGCATGATCCTAGATATGCTCAACAGTAGCGGCGAGGAGCTGAAATGCAATGTTCTGCCCAGTCCGTTGTCGCTGCCGGCGCAACGAGCAAGTGCCACATATGAGGAGACGGTAAAGGAGCTTATCAATGATGAAAAACAGTATCAAAGGGATTTGCATATGATTATACGTGTCTTTCGCGAGGAGCTGGTGAAGATAGCGCGTGATCCAAAGGAGCTCGAGCCTATATTTTCCAACATTATGGATATATACGAGGTGACTGTGACATTGCTGGGCTCTCTGGAGGATGTGATTGAGATGTCACAGGAGCAAAATGCGCCCTGCGTTGCTAGCTGTTTCGAAGAGTTAGCGGAGGCCGAGGAGTTCGACGTGTATAAAAAGTATGCGCACGATGTAACATCGTTGGCATCCCGAGAGGCACTCAGCAATCTGCTGGCCAAACCAGATGCATTGTCGTTAATGTCGGCGGGTCATGGCTTTCGAGAGGCAGTCAAATATTATTTGCCTAAGTTGCTATTGGTGCCCATTTGCCATGCATTTGTCTATTTTGATTATATAAAAATTTTGATGGATCTCAGCACATCACAAGATGACATCGAGAGTTTTGCCCAGGTGCAAGGACTGCTTCATCCTCTGCACTGCGATCTCGAGAAGGTTATGGCCAATCTGTCGAAGGAGCGACTTTTGCCGGTCAGCGGTCGCGTGCGTCGACAAATGGCCATCGAACGCACACGTGAGCTGCAGCTGAAAGTAGAGCACTGGGATGACAAGGACGTGGGTCTCAATTGCAACGAGTTTATAAGAGGTAAGTGGTAGCTACGCTTCCATGAACACTTTACTAATATCAATCATATTCCACAGAGGACGCTCTCAGCAAACTCGGTTCGGGCAAACGTATCTGGAGCGAGCGTAAGGTGTTCCTCTTTGATGGATTGATGGTGCTCTGCAAAGCGAATACGAAGAAGCAAACCCCTTCGGCAGGTGCCACGGCATATGACTTTCGTTTAAAAGAGAAGTTCTTTATGCGTCGCGTCGAGATCAACGATCGTGCAGATACAGAAGAGCTGAAGCATAGCTTTGAGCTAATCACCCGGATGCATCCTGCTATTGTTTTGTCGGCTAAAAGTGCACAACACAAAAGCGATTGGATGGCCGATTTGATAATGGTGAACACGAAATCCATGTTGGATCGCATATTAGATAGCATATTGCAGGATATTGAGCGCAAACATCCGTTGCGCATGCCCAGCCCGGAGATCTACAAATTTGCGGTGCCAGACAGCGCAGAGAATATTGTGCTGGAAGAACGGGACAGTGGGGTGGTACCAATGATCAAGGGCGCTACTCTGTGCAAACTAATCGAAAGGCTCACCTATCACATCTATGCGGATCCCACATTTGTGCGCACCTTTCTAACCACATATCGGTATTTTTGTTCGCCTCAGCAGCTGCTCACTCTGCTAATAGAACGTTTCGAAATACCTGAGCCCAGTTTGGTATACCAAGAGCAACAGCAGCATTCAAATAATATAGGCAGCAATGCCAATGCGGATCTCGATAAGGATGCTGTTATGGCAACTGCCACAACGATGGATAGCGATAAAATGTTAAAGAACTCGCAACGCGAGGATTGGAAACGGTATCGAAAGGAGTTTGTGCAGCCGGTGCAATTCCGTGTGCTAAATGTACTAAGGCACTGGGTGGATCATCATTTCTATGATTTTGAGAAGGATCCAACATTGCTGGACAGACTTTTGCACTTTCTCAATGAAGTCAACAGCAAGTCCATGCGCAAATGGGTTGACTCGGTGCGCAAGATAGTCGATCGGAAGGTAAATATGTTTATTGCTTTTCGGATTTAAAAAAAAAAAGTAACTCACTAATTTAACTTATTCTGCATCTGTTAATCATTTAATAAGTCTTAGATATACATAACATATATAGATGACATATATTAGTTTAGCCAACCAAACTTACAGATGTCAAGTCTTAGAAATGGTAAATACGAAAGTAATTTAATGCTCATTTCTGTCTTCTATAGAATAAACAAAGCAATAAGAAAATCGTCTATGCCTACGGTCATGATCCACCGCCCATTGAATATCATCTGAGTGTGCCTGAAGATGAGATAACGTTGCTTACCCTGCATCCACTGGAAGTGGCGCGACAACTCACTTTACTAGAGTTTGAGATGTATAAGAATGTAAAGCCATCGGAATTGGTCGGCTCGCCGTGGACCAAAAAGGACAAAGAGCTAAAGAGTCCCAATCTGCTAAAAATCATGAAGCATACGACAAATGTGACGCGTTGGATTGAGAGGTCTATAATGGAGGCGGAGAACTATGACGAACGTCTGGCCATCATGCAACGAGCCATTGAGGTGATGATGGTCATGCTGGAGCTAAACAATTTCAACGGCATACTCTCGATTGTCGCAGCGATGGGAACAGCTGCTGTGTTTCGTTTGCGTGCAACTTTCAATGGACTCCCGGAGCGGCATCGCAAGTTCTTGGACGAATGCAGGGAGCTAAGCGAGGATCACTTAAAGAAATACCAGGAACGTTTACGTTCCATCAATCCACCCTGTGTGCCATTCTTTGGTCGCTATCTCACAAATATACTGCATTTGGAGGAGGGTAATCCGGATCTGCTGACCAATACAGAGCTCATAAATTTCTCAAAGCGGCGAAAAGTGTCGGAAATAATTGGCGAAATACAGCAGTATCAGAATCAGCCTTATTGCCTGAACGAAGAGCCAATCATACGACATTTTTTCGAGCAGCTGGATCCTTTTAATGGAATGTCTGACAAGGAGATGTCTGATTACCTGTATAATGAGAGTCTACGCATAGAACCGCGCGCCTGTAAGACGATACCCAAATTCGTAAGTCTAAAGAGCTGCCACAGCTTGGACAATATGAATTAATTAAAAAAAATTTCTTTATAGCCCCGCAAATGGCCAAACATTCCGCTCAAATCGCCAGGCATCAAACCACGGCGGCAGAACCAAAATAGCAACAGTAACAAGTTATCTAGCAATGCGGCGGCTAACGTAGATCCTCCTCCAACGGCAGCACCAGCAGCAACTGCAACGACAGCAGTCAGCAGCAGCAGCAGTATTGGAGATCAGAGTCCCCAGCATAATCCGCACGCCTATTCAGTGTTCGCTCCGGTCATTATACCGGAACGTAATGGCGGGCACAGCTGGAGTGGCCATGCGCTGCAGCAACGCACTGCAGACAATGGGGAGGTGGCGCCGGCGCCGCATCTGCCACGCAAGCCGGCAGCGCATGTTTGGACACACAACAACAGCTATGCGCCAACGGAAGGATTTATTCCATCAGATCAACAGTTGCCATCAGCAACAGGCAGCAACTGGACTATGTCCGATTGTTATGTGATTTCGGATACGGATACGATGCCGCCATCGCCTCTGCCGAAGTTGATGATTAGTCCGCGACATGAGGCAACAGCTCCACCACCCCCGCCGGTGCCACCAGCCAGCAACCGTTCACCATTCCATGGACGCGTTGCCCAAACGCAATACAGTCCTACGCACAGCATAGCTAGCACGGTGACAATTATTGGAGGCGGTGGCTTAGGGGATGTCAGTCCACAACTGGGGGGCTTCTATTGCAACAGTGAACAGAGCCAACAGCCGGGACAGCAGCAACCGGGAGCGGTGCCCATATCGCCGCATGTAAATGTGCCAGCGGTCAATAGCATGGAGTATCGAGCTGTGCCCCCGCCGTTGCCGCCACGACGTAAAGAACGCACAGAAAGCTGCGCGGATATGGCACAGAAACGTCAAGCGCCTGATGCACCCACAGTAAGCTACAAAACTTTTCGATTAATTTTGACTTCATAAAATCTATCTCTTTTTTCTCGTTTCCTAGCTACCTCCGCGTGATGGTGAGCTAAGTCCGCCGCCCATACCGCCTCGACTAAACTATTCCACAGCAGCGGGCTATGGTCGCCAGCCCAAGGAGTTTGTAGGCAAAAGTAGCAGCTTGTTGTTGCCAAACACGAGCAGTATTATGATACGCCGTAATTCGGCAAAGCAACCATCGCTGGGCGTTAATACGTCAGGTATCTCCAACAATAACAACAACAACAATGCAACAATTGCAGCGGGTAGCGAAGAGACGCAGCAACAGTTACAGCATCAGCAGCAACAGCAGCACCAGCAACAACAGTTGAACCAACCACCACAGTCGATCTCGCCAGCATTAAGCTCCTCGACAACCACATCACCAATGACACCTATGACGCCCATGTCGCCGTACATTCCCAGCACTGTTGATGGTTCCAGCAGCAACTCCCAACAGCAATACCAACTGCAGCAGCATCAAAATCGCCATCGGCCGCAACTAGCGCAAACTCAACAGCCAGTAGCTTGTGGACAACATAATTTTCAGCAACAGCCGCTGCAACATCCTTCGAATTCGCATCCACATACGCATCAGCATCCATCACATCACCCGAACAGACGCTCGTCCCCAAAGGAATTCTTTCCTATTGCCACGAGCCATGATGGCACACCCAAACTTCCACCAAAACCTAGTCTAAGCGCAAACTTCTACAACAATCCAGGTAAGCACCGATAACTCTATAATTACATATATTTAATAATATATAAACTTTTCAATATCGTTTCAGATAAAGGTACGATGTTTCTTTACCCAAGTACAAACCAAGAATAATATTTATTGCCTAGCGATGTGTGATAGGACAAAAATAAAAACAAAAACAAAAAACACAAAATAGAACGGAATACCACAATGAGAGATAGAGAAATCTAAAACGTGGCATCAAGTGCATAACAACTAGAAAATATAAATAATATAGATACAGCAAACAAAATGTATATGTATGTGTATTCAATATATAGTATGGACCGAGTTAAATGCGAAGTTTTTTATTATTCGAAACTAAAAAAGAAAAGATTTAAATTAAAAGAAATCAAACAAAATCCAAAATTGAATGGAAAATGTATGTTATAATAAATTATATTATAAGAAATTGTAAATATCGAGAACATTGTATTGATCGTAGCCCGTAAAAACAATAAAGTATAACACTATTGTTAGACACATTGGTCGAATTTGTTTATTTTCGTTGCATTTTGGTATCTTGGGTAAAACTATCTTAAAATTTATTTAGTTCTTTATCATCCAATTTTTTATTTTATTGTGTAATCTCAAATTATATCTAAAGAAAGCCCACTTAAATCAACTAAGAATGGTCTAGACTTATGAAAATTTGGTGATAAGAAATTGAATTTGCTGTTTAAAATCATGTTCAGAAAATTTTATTTCACATTGACCCTGAGGACAAAAGTAAGTATAGCAAGTGTAGTAGGTGATGCCAGAATACCTTGAACCCAAACCGATCGATCTACTTAAGTGTGACCGACTTGCAGATACTCTGCGTACCATGCGTAAAGCTGATACTCCAATAATTTTACAAGTCTTTAACTTTAGCCGCTTATCAGTATAATTTACTACTGCATTTATATATATGTCAATGGAAAGGCCAAGCTTTTTTTTTTAATTTTTCTTTATTCTAAACAAATTACATACACTGCGCCCTTTACACTCATTTTTTTGCTTTTTCTCTTTGCCTATTGCACGCAAAATGAGCTTTCTCTCATAATGAAATAAAGCGCGAGAGAAGAACCGTTATGTTTTATTTTCTATTCTGCTTTATTTTCGCAAAGGATGCGTGGGTTATGGTGTAGGGATCAATATCTTACTATTAACACTGTGTTGAAAACTGCTTTTCCGCATTATGGAGTGGCCACCAAACTCACCCGACCTTAACATCATTGAAAACGTCTGGGGATGATTGGTCAGGAAAGTGTACGTATGAGTCCGGAAGGCAGTATAGAACAAAGGCAAAGTTAATCGAAGGTATCAAATACGCTTGGTCAACCATATCGTGGAATTATATTGAACCACTTTATAATTCAATTCCTAATCGAATTTTTGAAGTAATTTCAAACGAAGGCGGGACTACGCACTACTAATATTACTTAAAAATGATAAAAATTTAATATAAAGGTGTGATAAACTACCATTATTAGTCATCAACTTAATTAAATTAAATTTACATTTTTTTAGTGCCTTTCTCAAAAACATTTATTCAAAAATATTCCTTATTGTTACAGCAGCCATTATTGTTTTATTTTAAAGAGAAATAAATGTAGCACAATATTAAAAAAAAATTAAAAGCTGGAGCTCTGATGGTTTAGATTTTATTGAGCATTGACGATGAGTGTAAAGATGATGGTATTCTTGAAGAATATGGTTGAACGGCCTTATCCAAAAGACGAAGAACTGTGCCACTAAATAGCTGACAAAGAACAAAATGAACAAATAAAATAAAATAAATAAAAATCAACACGGTGACCTGAACACCTGATATTTAATTGACCGCAACATAGTAAAAAAGGTACGTTGAGGGGTATGAATTGTAATTAGGTGATAGGTAGCTAACTAGGAAAGCCCCATGTCTATATAGAGGGGCATAGCGAAAGAGGTCTAATTAGTACCGTTCGAGCTAATTGAACTCGATGTTATGTATTGCAATGAAATCATATAGCAGCAACAACGACAACAGTTTATTTCCTTTCGCTTTTCAGCGAACGTCGATGACGTCGCTCAAACGCTTCCTGAAATTTGGATGATTGCCCCATAACTGGTTATTCGTGCATTCCTGAGACATTTGTATTTTTTTTATATTTGCAGCGAAACGGGAAGGCATGTTTTTGAATTTGGCTTATTGTTCGTATACCCTAACCAAACACAAAAAGGTAATTTAACCAGCAAATAATACTCGTAACTAAATTATAATGCGTTGAGCAAAGTTCTTCAATATTTTGTTTGATTTTTTTTTTTTAAATTTAATGTGCTGGAATTTTTTTATTTTAATGCGAATTTGGAAAATTAAGAGTCCATTCCCTAAAATTGAATTAGGTGTAGTTATGTACTCATGAATCCGAATTAGAATCTTGAATAACCTTATCATGAGAAATATATCATTAGATTTTGGAAAAAACAGAAAGTGGGAGTTATATGGCAGTTGCTCGAAATTCAACTGATTATATTTTTTTACAAAATAAATATATTTTATTAAAATTTTAAATAATTTTTCAATCTTTTTTCATTTGTTGCTTGTTTTGACAGTACTTTAAAATTTAATGATAAAATATATTTTTTTCTCATTTTTCAACTAAAGCTTTTGGAAATCTTTACGCTTTGCGTCTATTTTAATCGTCGATTTTATAGATAGGACAAGACCTTACAAACATTACTTACATGTATATATACTACGAAGCTAAAATGTATCTTAATTTTGAGTTAACATCTAGCGTGTGCATTGAAGGTTGCATAACCGTATCACAAGACTGCAAGAAATAATATAAAAATATCAATTAATAAAATCATGAGTGTCATAATTTGTTTTTAAACAAGAGTTACGTTGAGTAATAGTTATATATATATATATATATATATATATATATATATATATATATATATATATATATATATATATATATATATATATTTGTTTATTTATTTATTTATATACATATAATAGATTGAATCTGTAGACAATTGAGAAATTTTTGTTTGTAATTTCGCTTTTATTTATAGAGAAATTGACAGGGTGAAAGTCAAGGCCATTGGCCAAGATCAGTTCCTTAACTTTTCCTGCAAAAAACAAATTCGAATAAAATTCATCGAAAATGTGTATATAAGTATTTATATATACTATATAAAGCCTTCGAACATAGTTGTTTCTATTTGATAATATACAATATAATATTAAAGGTCAATTACACTTATCTTTAGAATTTTAGTGTAGTCTTGACCAACATCTTTATAGGACTATTCATTCTCATCCATGAGACCTACGACAACGATTCTCTCGCCTCTTCACTATTCTTCTGAATAATTTAATTTGCATATCACGTTTCAGTTGCGCAATTAACGCGTTATTCTATGAATACTTACATGTATATTTACATAAGCATATATTGTATTTAAGAAGAAGAAAATGATGAAGAAAACACCCACAGCAATTTCTAAAATTACTCAATGAAATTTGCATTTAATTTGTCTTTTATTGCAGCTAATGAGAGAGAAATCTCCGTCGACAATTCTCACATAATTAGTGTCTAAATTGGTCAACTGCATAATTGTATTAAATGTGCCACTCAATTCGCAATGCTATGAGAATATTCCTAATAGTCAATCACATATTACATCTATAACTACTGCCATTTCAATTTAGAGCTAGCATTGGCCTTTCTTTTCAGCTTAGTATGATATTATTGATGATTGAAAATAAAACTACTAAAACATTTTAAAGTCTATTGAACTTTGGCAAAAGCCCTATTTACAATTGAAATTGCTTGAGAGGCTCATTAAATTCGTGTCGATTATTATTAGCACTGATAGCATCTGACTATATATATTTTTTTATTATTTATTATATATATTTTTCACTTTGAAAATGATAAATGAAATGAAAAAGTAATTTTACATGTATCATTATTATTGTTATCAATATAAATATATACAATTATCATCGTTTACAGCGTGAGATATTAGAAATATTTATAAATAGATCTACATTCTTAATTTTCATTATTATGTATTCATTTTACATACTTACCTCTTAAGACTTAAATGTCATATATGATTTTGTTTAGATAAAATAACAAAGATCTTTTGAACCCAACTATAGTATCCATTTTTGTATACCTACCGAAATCTAGTTAAATTTAAGTTACATTTTTTGAATATCTAAAAAATTGTATATATTATTTCTTTAACTCTTATTATATTATAGAAACAGAATGTTTTGGCCATTTCAAAGAATAAGTTGAGAGTTTGTCGGTGCAACTGAAAGCGAAACCCATTCGAAATGGGTTTAGTTATTGCACTTCATTCAAGGAAACTCACAACATATCGACTCTTGTTAAAGTTAGCCACCATTCAATTAATTATTGTAAATAACTTTGAAACGTGCCTCTCTCCGAAGATAATTATGAAATCGATGATGGGGTTGAATTGAGCTTGCAGGTGTGTGTTGTACTTTCCCAAATACTAAAGTTAATGACGAGTGTTACGAGAAAAAACCAGCTGAGAATGGAGAACCGAGAATCAAGAATCGAGAACCGAGCGGGTTGAGCGATCTTATTGTGAGAGCGTCGGCATTGTCTTTATGTTAGTCTTGTCTGTGTGCGTGTGTGTGTAAGTATGTATGTCTCACAGGTTTTATAAAAGCAGCAAGAGTTGCAACGATTCGTTCAGTTCGGTTGTGAACTTCAGAATCATTGTCAAGAGTGTTCAGCTATATGAAGGATCAACTATAACCCACCAGACGCAGCACGGGCAATTACTTTAGCTCAACTGAAAAAAAGCCAATCAAAATAAACAGACATCAGCCATTGAGAACGTGCTGCCAAATAAACCAAAACAAAAACAGAACTGAAACAAAAACAAAAATGCTGGCCAGTGAAAATTTTCAAACACACCACTACAACCGCAGTTCTATATATAAGCCCTACAATGAGGAATTGGCAAGCATGGCGAAGCAATTGACGACAACCACTTCTGATGCAGCTGGTCTCGATGCAGCGCAGGCGACAGTTGACTACGGCAATCCAAGCAAGCAAATGTTAGGCAGCAGCAGCTCCTCGAATAGCAAAAATAACAACAACATCGTAGCCAATGGCCTGCCCAGCTTTGTGGCCAGTCATCCCTCGGCTGAATTTGAGGGCTTTATACGCGCCTGCGTCGATGAGATAATTCAGCTAGCCGTCCTACAGGGTACTAATCGCTCGTCGAAGGTTGTGGAGTGGCATGAGCCTGCCGAGCTGCGTAAGCTTTTCGATTTTGAACTGCGGGATCAGGGTGAATCGCCGGATAAGCTGCGCCAGCTGCTCCGCGAGACAATACGATTCTCGGTAAAGACTGGTCATCCATATTTCATCAATCAGCTGTATTCGGGCGTGGATCCCTACGCGTTGATAGGTCAGTGGCTAACCGATGCACTCAACCCAAGTGTCTACACATATGAAGTGGCACCCGTCTTCACGTTAATGGAGGAGCAGGTTCTCGGGGAGATGCGACGTATTGTTGGCTTTCCCAACAACGGCCAGGGTGATGGCATCTTCTGCCCTGGTGGGTCAATAGCCAACGGTTATGCAATCAGCTGTGCTCGCTATCAATGTGCGCCCGAGTCCAAGGTAAGCATCGGGCTGAAGGCCAAAACCACTTTTGGGTTTCGTTTTCATGATCGTTGTCGCTTTTACGGTTTATGTTGTGTGTTTGAAGCCAAACCAAGCGGAAGCGAAATGCACGCGGCCTAGACGCTAACTCGGCTAACGTAACAGACAACATTTTCTGTACAGTTGCCCTCGAAAATATTAGTCAAAGCTAGACGCTGACTGAACTATACTGTAGACACTAGAGTTGTCTTGCTTGATATATTTTGATGCTTAGGAAGAGGCTCTTTTGATTTTTTGGGAGTTTTGTGAAACCTGAATTTGACAAAATGTTCTCAGGATTTCATTTAGTTTGAAGTATACAAATAATTCTAAAAGATTATATCACAAAATCTTTATGCATTCGAATACAGTTGAATGGTTAGCCACAACTCGAAACTGTTTTTCCTATTAATGGGTCAGATCAAGTATGAGTGATTAAGTAACTAGCAAATCTAAACTAGTAAATCATGAAGGATTGTATCGAGAATTGTATAGTATTGGTTACTGTTACTCTAGCAATTTTCAATATAGACTCAGCTAGAGTCTATATTGAAAATTGTAAGCTAACAACCTACAAAATTTAAATTATTAATATATCTATATATCTATATGTATATGTACATATACTAATAATGGTTAGAGCGTGTTTTTGGACTGTGATCGCTCACAGTCACATTATTATGTAGTCGTGTGCTTCCTACTGAAACATTGGGGCCCTGGCCCCACTGACTCCTATGTCTTCGGGTCTGTCACGCCTACGTCTGACATTTGAACCCTAAAAGCTGACCTGAAAGCTTTCTATTCAATTTTAAAGTCGAACCCAATCGATTTATATTTACATATCTCTATATAATACCCCTGCAATCATTTATTTCAGAAAAATGGGTTGTTTAATGCCAAACCTTTGATAATATTCACATCCGAGGATGCCCATTATTCAGTCGAAAAGCTGGCCATGTTCATGGGCTTTGGCAGCGAGCATGTACGGAAGATAGCTACCGACGAACTGGGCAAGATGCGTCTAAGCGAACTGGAGGAGCAGATTCAGTTGTGTCTGGACAACAATTGGCAACCGCTGATGGTATCCGCGACAGCGGGCACCACAGTACTGGGTGCCTTTGACGATTTGTTGGGCATTTCTGAGCTTTGTCGCAAGCACAACATGTGGATGCATGTAGATGCGGCGTGGGGTGGCGGAGCGCTTATGTCCAGGAAGTATCGGCCGCTGTTGAATGGCATTGAGCGGTAAGCTGTGAAAGAGAAATATGTGGAATATGCCAGCTAAAATTTTAAAATTCCTTGAATAGCGCCGACTCGGTCACCTGGAATCCACACAAGCTATTGTCAGCCTCGCAACAGTGCTCGACTTTCCTCACAAGGCACACGCAAGTTTTAGGCCAGTGCCACTCGACCAATGCAGCATATCTGTTCCAGAAGGATAAATTCTACGACACATCCTTCGATACAGGGGACAAGCACATTCAGTGCGGTCGTCGTGCGGATGTCTTCAAGTTCTGGTTCATGTGGAAGGCCAAGGGCACTTGCGGCTTTGAAACGCATGTGGAGCAGGTCTTCGAAATGTCCGAATATTTTACAAATAAGCTGCGAGAGCGTCCCGGGTTCGAGTTAGTGCTGGAAAAACCGGAGTGCACAAACATTACGTTTTGGTATGTGCCGCCCAGTTTACGACAAATGGAGCGCAATCAGGAGTTCTATGATAAGCTCCACAAAGTGGCGCCCAAAATTAAGGAGTCCATGATCAAGAAGGGTTCCATGATGATCACATATCAACCGTTGCGCAAGTTGCCAAACTTCTTCCGACTGGTACTTCAGAACTCGTGCCTGGATGAGTCGGATATGTTATATTTCCTCAACGAGATCGAAACACTAGGCCAAAAGTTGTAGTTAAACAATAGTTGAGCTTCATTCATATTAAGTACATTCTTCTTAGGCATATGGTTGTATATATGTTGGTATTATATAACTTCTATTAACTCTCGATAATCATATTTTATCGTATTTGAATTGATTTAGTACGTTAAGATGCTGCGATAATAATTTTACACCAAGTCAATCACTTGGATAATGTTATAAATATATATCAAAAATAAACATCATTTTAAGAAATTTACATACAATTAACAAACAGTATAGCACACTGAGCTTTTATTTATTTCCACGTACAATGGACTTCGTCGGATCTTGACGAAAAAGTAATTTTTTAAATACTTTTCATACGCAAAATCATATACTTACGATTTGTTGGTTAAGTCCATTAGTGACATTCCTATAAAAAAAATACTGTGCTGCATTTTCACAGCTAAAAACTCAATATTTGACCTACTGTGTTGATTTACTAAATATAATATGTAGTATGATCTTGAAGGCGTGGAAAATTTTAATTAGCTCAATCATTAATAGGGATTGTTCTTTGGTAATTTTTCTACTTCAAATATATATGTGGAAATTACCAGTGAAAATATTATTGAGCTTATTAAAACTTAAAATTATTTTTAAATAAATTGCTTATAAATCAATTTTATTCACGTCCAATTTGCTTGGCAATCACCTCGATATCCTTTATAAATACAAAACAGTTATATGAAGTTTTAGTTGCTAGTTTTTGGATCATTTAAGCCAAGGCCATTGAGTGAGATCACTTCCGCCCGCCTGGACAATAGCTTCTTCTATACCTAAGCTCTGTCCAGGCGGAATGCCATATCCGATTTGCAGGCCGTGCGGATTGGAGGGGGTCTGACAGTCCATGGTACATTCTTTGCGCAGCACCGTGTCCATTTCAACAGAAGAAAAGAAAGCCACCGACATGGGCAGATCTTTCAAGCCAATGCGTGAGGCACAAAATGAGCGAGTGAGCAAATTGGTCACATGCATGGCTAGGGCTGCCTTTGGGGCTAACTCATCTTTCACCAGATATCGCAGCTCGTCGTGGAAGCTCAAACAGAATCGAGCATGCGGACCCATTAGCCATCGCATGCTAACAAGCATTAGGTGCAGAAAATCTACAGCTCCGCTCTGCACCACCCAATTAATGCGAGTGGGCAAGAAACGTTGCTCCAAATCCGCTTCTCCATGGGAGTCCAGAGCACGACTTAGACGACACTTAAGAAACGGCGTCTCGGGCTGCTCGCGCGTAGCAATCTCCTCCAGCCGATTGAACATTGCGCTCTCTGTACCACCCTGCCAGCTGGGACGATGGAAGATTTCACTCACTGAACGATTGCGCTGCAGAGCTAAACGTCTGGCCTCATAGCTGCTATAACTGTAAATGATTGAAGCACAGACATAAAGCTATCGGTAATTAAATGTATTGTAGACGTACGCTATGTCCTCCTGCTCATCATGGAACTCTTCTCGCAACCGATACACCCGCTTGCCTTTCGTTGCAGCAAACATTTTCATGGCTTTCGCTTTGGCCTCGGTGGCGCTCAACGTTGGATTGAATTGCTGAAGCAACGTTTCCGCAAACTGCTGACCTGCGCCATAAATGCGCGCATAGTTAAGAACCTTTGCATGGTCCCTCGATATGCCGACAACCTTTGCTGTAATGGAATGCATGTCACTTCCATTCGATTTACTACCACTAAGTGTCATCCAGCCCAGAGGCGTGGCCCCGTGCTCGCCATGGGCATAGGCATCGCCTAGCACGGAAGCAATCCACAACTCTTGTGAATCCACATCGGCGCCAACCAACTTGTAGCCTGGTGGCGCTTGCACCATCGAACGCAACTCGGAGCCAATGCGATTGGTACGTGAATTGGAGGCAGTCATCCAAGTGGATTCCATGGCTCGCCGTGTCAAAGTGCCTGCAACCACGACTTGGGGCAAAATGGCGCCGTAAGAGGTGCGCTTTGCATGCGATTGTAAGTCGGCAGGCAATTGCTCCGAATGTAGCCAGACCACCATTTGACCTAAAATGCGATCTCGGTTGTTCCTCCAATATGACATCATGCGTGCTATTTCAATAACACGCGCTGCAGCCTGGCACGAAGGATCCCCACTGCTCAATGCATGTTCAGAGAACTTGTTCAAGAAATCCTTAGAGAGCGGATTGCCCACACGAAACGAGGAGCCATTCTTATGAGGCAGCTTCAAGAAGAAGCAGCAATCATCAATTACATAGTTGCACCAGACACCAGAGCCTGCAAAGCACTGAGGATATATGAGGAAGACGATTATTTAAAGGTCTCATTTACCTTTGTATTGCTTCTCGAGGTGCTGTTGTCGCTGGGAGATTTTTTTGTAGAACTGTCGCTTGCTTAAATAATCATCCACTTCTTTGGGCAACAGGTCCATGGCTAGATCTACTGCTTCTCCAACGGCATATTGACGCGCGAATTCGGGAATGTCACAGCGAGCGAGCAACTGCTCAATGGGCAGGTCGCTACTGCGTTTACTCTGGGATCTGCGAAAAGGCACCAGAAAACCCCAGCCATGTTCGCGAAGATAGTGAAGGGGATAGCCCTCCCAACAGAGGGATAACAACTTGGCAGCTATCTGCATACCAGTGCTAATGTCGCACGCACCAGGTGTCCAAGGCTCCTCATCCACATCTTGAGTGTATTCAGGTGGTGGTTTGCGGCACAGCTTGCGATACCATTGCGGATAGCCAGGCAGCAAAGGCCGTCGCGATGGCAGCAATACACGCTGATCATAAAGATGCTGGAACTTTCGCTGCAATCGCAGCTGCTCAACGCCGAGTCCCTGTTCTGGCAGTTGCACAGTAGGTAGCTGCTTGCGCTTTGGCATCTGCTTTAGCTTCAACGATTGAACGCTCCAATCCTCATCCCAAAGCCACAAATTATTACGATATTCTTCACCGTGAAGCAACGCACAAGCTTCTTCCGCACGTCGACCCAAATGGTATTTGGCCTCAATGCTAAGATCCTCGTAGCTCAGCTGTGCATCGCGAATATAACGTTCCCAGTTGGAGTTCACGGGCAAATAGGCAGTGCCCATTTCCATCATGCCCGCCAGCGTTACGGGATGTGGAAAACGCTCTGCATACAAAGGATAAAGCTTGCCGAGAATGCGATGCGTTGCCTCTACATCGTCGGCACAATAGTTCACTAGCGATTGGAACTGCTGTCGCACTTGTTCCAGTGTGCCTTCCACAAATATATTGCGTGGCTCCTTGGACAAGGGCTCGCCACCACAATACAAACGATGCACATCGACCAAGTTATTAAGAGAGCTCTGCGCCAACCAATCTAAATCCTCTACAGCGGGCTCCTTTTTTGATTTGAGCATAGCACGTTGATAGCTGGTCACCCCACTGACGCAGACATGCATCGACATGGTATCCACAAATCGTGTGCTCGTACCCTCTATCAAATACTGCTCGCGGAGTCGCGCCCTGTCATAGGAGACGTTGTGGCCCACTACTAAAGAGGGCTCTTTATAGCCTAGAGGTATGAGCTCGTCGAGCGTGTAATGTGGTCGTTCATTGCTATCCACATCGATCGGCTCAACGTGCGGCACATTTAACCGATGTTTCGTGAGCTTCGGACTTACCCAGCAGTACCAGCGCTTGGTGCTCACCGCTGTTGCCAGTACTGGGTCGTTGCCTGCACGCACGCACACTTCCACGTCGAAAATTATGCCTCTTTCGAGTGGCTGTGCAACAGGCGTAGCAGTGCCATTCACTGGATCGTAGGCTGTCCAACCAGCATGGAAAGCCCAACGTTTGGGTTTTGCTGGTAGCTCCTTGCACGCGACCAGTGCTTGGAGTAGTGTTTTATATGGTGCCACCTGCTCCTCGGCTATAGCGTGGAAGTGCTCCTCAATGTTTTGGCCACGCAAAGGAGGCAGTTTTAGTTTCACGTCCGGCATGGGCGATGTGCTGGCCACATCAATGCCATGACGTCGCAATTCCGCATTGTATGCCTTAGCATCGAGGTGTTCTGTTTCGGAGTACCCTCGCCTGGACTGTGGAAAGAGCTGGGCATGTAAATTCTGTGAGATCATCTGAACTTTTACCAAATTTTCAGCATATTCCACATTCTGGGAAACCTTTGTCTGTGCAGACGGCACGTGCTCTAGTCTGAGTTTTGTTTTGCTTGGAAGTTTGCGATAAACCTTTAGGCTGCTGCTGGCGTAATGCTCACGCCCAGCTTTGGTAGCGTAACAACGTAGCAGGCGCATTACAATTCAACTGTTTGAAAGCATATTATTTTGAAACAAACATCAACAAACTTCGGCGCTCACTGCAATAAACTGAAACTTATCGAAAGTACAATCGATCGTCCGCCACAAGTATACATATGTAGATAGTGGAATGACACCAGCTTCAGGCCTATTCATGAGAGTGGAATGATATTTGTGGTCGACAATTCACGATATACGTGAAATTGCTCGCAATGCTCACAACCAGTCTTACTGATACAACAGTGTGTTAAGGTTTAATAAGTCAATAAAATTGAAATCATAGTTTATATATACATATGTATATACATAACTTCCAACTGATCAAAACTAGTCTTTGAACTGTCGTAAGTGGCCCATTCATTCAACAAATTTTCAATTATTACTTTAATTTTGACTCACAGAATTTGAAATTGTTTTGTAAAATTACACACAATTCTATTAAATAATTTAACCAACTCTAAATCAATATTTGAATTACCCGCGCACAACTCATTCTATTATTTGTTATAGACAAATCATTATAAAAATAAAAAATTAAAAAAAAAAAAACAAAAAAGTTTCCCCTCGTTCCTTGATATAAAAACAACACTTCAAAATACATACACAGCATTTGTTATATAAATTGGAAGAATTAAAGAACATAATCTACTTAGTTGTTAAAAAATAAGATATTTATATATATATATAAAAAGCTAGTATACATTAAACAATTGGAAAAGCAATTTGTTGTTGTTAACATTTTGGCAAAAATACTGCGCATCCGAACTGCAACCAACATTTTGTTCTTAACAAAAATAAAAATTAAATTACTGCAGTTGAAATGGAAACGTACATAAAGAAAAAACATATAAATGGGGAAAACGATGTTCCAACACAGATTTCAAGGATTTACTTAGATCTGCATGTTACGCATGCCTCCATTTATGCCATCCTGTTCGACCGTCCAGATGACCAGCTGACCATCGACTCCAGACGTGGACACCTTGTTGGCACTTGCCTTATCACCTGAATACAAACGTATGCTGGTAATGGCGTTCTGGTGAATGGAGTCCACGACTACATCCGTATTTTCGGTGCGCATATTACAGTCCATGGACTTGAAGAAGTGCATGGCCGTAATGCCGCCCGCTTCACGCTTCTGCGATTTGTCTAGCTTTCCGCTCTGCACAAGCTTGTTATCCGAAGTCAAGCTGTAGAGCAGCGGCACACAGCTGTAGCCGGCCACAACGACGGAAGTGGGTGAGACCCATTCGCAGGACAGGAAAGGCAAGTAACCGGTGCGACAGCGAATTACCGTATTCCCATTGGTGGCATCCACAATGCTTACACAGCTATCATGACCCACCCAGCACACCTTGTTACCATCAATGGAGAAGCTGACACTGTTGATCCAACCTCCCCCAGAGGTAGAAGAGTTCTTGAACTCTGCCATGAGTTGACCCAAGGGCTTGCGATTGCCCCAGGGCGTTGGTGAGGGCGGCTCCTCAATGTCCTTGATGAATGCGGAGAAGACGCGCACCTTGTAGTCTGTGGAACCAGCCACCAGCAGCACATTATTCGGATGCCAGTCGAGCGAGGTAACCGTCGACCTTATCGGCTTCTTAATATGCTTCGACACCCACCAATCGTTCTCCGACTCAAAGTAACAGACCGAAATGAGACGCGCTCCAGAGCCGACAGCAAATTTATTCTCTGCCGGCGACCATTTCACGCAAGTAGCAGCACGATTAATTCGTAGCAGCACTAAAGTTGGCTTCCATTTCCCATCCTCAGCTTGCGTCCAAACATAAGCATTTCGATCTGCGGCACAGCTAACGATTCGATTCGTTTCCTTTGCCCAATCTATGCCCATCACACGCAAATCATGTTGGTTAAGCACATCGGCAAGTTTCCACCCGTGACCCTCGCGGCTGTAGATATGAATCTCATGGTTATTCGGCGACAAAGCGATTTCTGAATGAATAAAAAATGAGTCATAGATTAAAAGGTCTGGTTTCCTTTACATATATTACTCAGCATGCGTCATGCGTCACTTACGGGAGCGATCCTTATTCCAGGCGTGACACGTTATGGCCGCCGGCGTGTTACCAAAGGTGTACTTTTCAGCCATGGTAAATCTAATTAATAAATGCGGCTAAATGGAAACTTGTACCACACACGTAGTCTTCTCTTTATCTGTATTTTTTCGGGCGTTGTTTTTGTACTGCGTGCAGCTTGGCTGTGTTCTTTCTAGTTTTAATCGCGGACTCTGGGCCGTCTACACGATTAATCTAGCTGCACGGTAAAACTTTGATTTACTTGCGCAAAATTTCAAGAAAATGCAAACGCAAAGGTTTTAAGCGTTTGCAAACTTGTAAGGTGCAAGAATAAATTATATTTGGTGGGTAGTGTTGAGTAACATCAAAATGGTATGTATCGATATTAGAGTGACTCATCTAACGCCTTATGGCGCGAGTTAGGTTGATTTTAAATAGTTACAAGGCATAGTAGAATACCGTAAATTACATAAAATACCGATTACAAAAAGATGTGTACCACTTACAATGATTTTTTTAGTTCTGGACTATCGTTAACTTTTCGGGATCAGCTTTATCGATTCTAGTATTTTTTATTTTGGTGGTGCACTTAGTATTTCTTACTACCTACATCGTTAACTATACAACACATTTATTCAAAAATATAGAAACAAGAGTAGGCATAGAGCACTGTTAAAAGACAGCACTGTTAAAGGAGTGGAGTCACGATTGAGTGATAATAGCACTAACCATACAACACATAGACGGGACATCTAGAAGAAACTTTTTTGCTCACTTTTTTTTGAGCCGGAGCACCCACACAACTTCGAATTCGCTTGTGCGCCTTACTTTTACGTGCGTTGTTCGAAAATATTCGAAAGCATAATCATTCCGCTTCAAGCGCTCGGCCGAAATGGTCGTCTTCGGAACAAAGCAATGCTATGATACATTTTTTCTTTGCTCTCTCTCTCTCTCTGCTCTCTTCTCTCTCAAATATATATATATATGTAGGCACAAGCAGCAGCTCACAAAAATTGAAATTTGTTCGCTGAAGATCCCATTTCTTCCCTTCTGAGCGAAGAGTATACCGAACTATTGAAAGCGTTCGCTATACGCATGCAAAATGTTTACGTTTTCATTATTATTTGTGGGAAGGGTATGAAAGCGTTGATGTGCATAAAGATTATGTTTTCGCGACGAGCGTGCACACACACACTTACAGTCCCTTGATATACGTATGAGCATTTATGTGCATGTGTGCGGAAATCTAGCTGCCTGTAGAAATTGTGAAGACCCACGTAGCAGTTGGTCGATCTTGTGGACTGCACACACATACACACACAGTTGAATGTGTGTGCGTATGGGCTGCGATGCTTACAATTGTCGAATATCACTTGTAAAAGCATTTGTGTGCCTGTATGAGAAATTTTAGCTGCCTGTGGAAATTGTGTAGCGCACGCATGGGATATGAACATTGGCGTGTGCCTACCTCAACTTTGAATTGCGTGAACGATTTTGGTTTACAATTGCAGAAGGATAGTTCAATTATAGTTTATTACCTGATTTTTCAATAATCTTGGGTTTGCCAACTGAATGAATTTAAAAAATATTTAGTACCTGTTTAAACCCAACGGGCAAAAATGGGATATGCTTTTCTAACCCATGCACCTTTGCATACATATGCAGGTCAAATTGACCTTTTTAAAAAGATGCATCCGTTAAAAAGGTCAAATTGACCTGCATATGTATGCAAAGGTGCATGGGTTAGAAAAGCATATCCCATTTTTGCCCGTTGGGTTTAAACAGGTACTAAATATTTTTTAAATTCATTCAGTTGGCAAACCCAAGATTATTGAAAAATCAGGTAATAAACTATAATTGAACTATCCTTCTGCAATTGTAAACCAAAATCGTTCACGCAATTCAAAGTTGAGGTAGGCACACGCCAATGTTCATATCCCATGCGAGAAGAGAGCAGAGAGAGAGAGAGAGCAAAGAAAAAATGTATCATAGCATTGCTTTGTTCCGAAGACGACCATTTCGGCCGAGCGCTTGAAGCGGAATGATTATGCTTTCGAATATTTTCGAACAACGCACGTAAAAGTAAGGCGCACAAGCGAATTCGAAGTTGTGTGGGTGCTCCGGCTCAAAAAAAAGTGAGCAAAAAAGTTTCTTCTAGATGTCCCGTCTATGTGTTGTATGGTTAGTGATAATAGGTTATGTAACGCCGTCCGTTACATTAAAGGTGAAACGTCACAGTTTCAGATAATGGTGAGCGTGCGTTCAAATTTGTATGAAAAACAAGCAACAAATTTGAGCGCGCGCGCACCATTTTCAGAAATAATCACGTTTCACCGTTAATTTAAGGGACCGCTTTGCATAACTCAATCGTGGGCTTAGAGGGACTTCATATAAAAATCGACTCTTTCATTTGCTTGTTCGAAGCCCACTAAGGTCAAAAACTTTAATAAGTGATCATGTAAATCAAAACCACTTACAATATCTTTATCATATACGAATTTTAAACTAACCAATCCTTAAAATTTATTTTTTTTCGAATTGGAGCTCTGTTAAGTTTCCAGAGGCGGGCTTTTCGCCTTTTACATTGATATCGATAGTAAAGCTCGCATAACATTAGGCGCGCAGCTGGTTTTCGCGTTTGCATAGCTTTGTAATCATGTTTCAGTTGTAGTTGAGGCATTGCCGAGGAGAACGTATGAGTTTTGTGTATTATCGCCGAAATTTTAAATTTAACTTACCAAAATAAGCGATATGTTTACGTTGTGCGTGTTTATCTCGTCGCTACTCCTGACGTTGCAGCTTGGCACAGCTCTAGAATTTCAAGACTGTGGATCGAAGACGGGAAAATTTACTCAAGTCACCATCGAAGGCTGTGATACCACAAAGCCGGAATGCTTGCTACGACGAAATACCAATGTTTCAATTTCCATAAACTTTGCATTGGCCGAAACGGCTTCGGCCGTTAAAACTGTAGTGCATGGCAAGGTTTTGGGAATCGAAATGCCTTTTCCACTCACTAATCCGGATGCCTGCTTTAACAGCGGTCTCAAATGTCCATTAGAAAATAACGAAGCTTATAGATATACGGCCACGCTTCCCGTACTGAAGAGCTATCCAAAGGTCTCAGTGCTAGTTAAATGGGAGCTGAAGGACCAGAACAGTGTGGACATCATATGCGTTGAAATTCCCGCTAAGATACAATAAAATGTGGGCACTTAAAACTGTTCAACTTGCATTGCCATATTCTTATTGTAATCTAATTTAAAATAAAGAAAAAAACAACAAAAAAATTAATTTAAATGATTTTGTTCGTTACGAGGCCGAGCTATTTCGGTTGACTGTCATTGCCATCATTTTCTTTGTTTGCATTTTTATTGCTTTTTCCGCTATGTGAGGATTGTATGTAATAAATAAAGGTGAAGAAACGGAGAAATTATCTGGATTTTGATTATTTCTCAATTGCTAAAATTCTGTGAGTAAGTACTCATCAGCGGATATATAACGATTTACCAGTTATTCAGTAATTATTAATCTATATTTTATGGTCTTTTTATATTCATTCACGAAGTGCAATGAATATATTGGTTTTGTGCAATGTCCGTCTTGCTGTCCGTCCGTCTGTCCGTATGATTGCAATTTTTTTCGCAGCTATTGAAGCTAGAGACTTGAAACTTGGAACATATACTCGTATATGTCTCCGATTCATAAAGTGTAAAAATTTTCCATATACGCCCACTCGGGGCGTGGCAAATCGGAAAATGCATTTTCTTGTATGCCAGAAAACATATTAGTTGAAGAGCTAGAGAGCTGCAATTTGGAATGTAGATTCATATTGATCACCCAAGATCAAAAAGATGTGACGGATATATCTACGCCCATTGGGGGCGTGGCAAATCGGGTAAAACTGTATCTTGTAAAGTTGTAAAGCTAGAATGCTGAAATTTGGCACGTAAGTTAATGTTACGATTCTATAAAGACCGAAGAAAAAACTATATATCCCCGCCCACTGGGGGCGTGGCAAATCGGATCTAAATAGATAGTGATTTTCCAAATTGTCCTATATTTTGAGCACTATTGATGCTAGCGACTTGAAATTTGGTATGTATACTCGGGTTGACTACCCAAGATAAATAAGCTATGGCCGATATATCTGCGCCCACATAGGGCGTGGCAAACTGCAAAAGTTTATATCTCCTACAGTTTTAGAGCTAGAAGCTTAACATTTAGATAGTTGAGTTACTGATAATCTCCTCTATTGATGACCCAAAAATAATTGTTACGCCTCTTTGGGGGCGTGGCATATCAAAAAATACCCTGTAATTTTCACATTTTTTGAGTCTTAGCGTCCAAATTTTACAGTTACGTAGCCTTCAACTCATTCTAAGAACTGGCCAAAATTTATGTGTTTACGACGACTGGGGGCGTGGCAAATCGGATTTTAGGCGTCCAATAGCGAAATTCTTATGCGTATGCCACCTATATATAATAAATATTCTATATAGGCATTGATAATAAGGAAAGAAACATTTTTAAGAAAATTAAAAAATATAAATCAAATTAAAACGAAAAAGTTTTCCGCGGGGCTCGAACCTGCACCTCAATCTACGCACACTGCGGGCGTGCCAAATCGACATTTGCAGCGGCCAAATGCAAAATTCATGTGCGTGTGTCACTCACATATACATATATATATATATATAAGCTTAATAGGCATTGATAAGACAAAACGAAACATTTTTAAGACATTTAAAAAATATAATATATATTAAAACAATATAAATTTTCGATTTTAAAAAAATTTCCCGCGGAGTTCGAGTCAAAAAAAAATAAATAAAAGAATAATATTCACTTAACGTCGGCGGGATTCGAACCGCGGGATTCAGACACAACATGCACCGTCTCTGCTAATAGCGCTACTGCACTGGACCTACACAAAATAACTAACACAAAACTTCACAGCTACAGCACTTATAGTAAACAAAAAACCAGAGTACCGGCTGAAAATTCAAACACAATTCAAAGAACAATTCAATCGCAATTGAGATTCTTAGAATTGCTCGAATACGCATTTGAATATACATATGTACATACATACATAAACATTTGCACACGCGTAAAAAACGCTGGCATGCTGAAATTGTGTGTGCAGACGAATACATACATATGTATGTATGTATGTACGTATAAGCATTTCTAAGTTATTTAAGCAAAAATAAAATTTAACTTATAAAAACCTTTAAAAATGTTTAATAACAAAAATGTTGTGTTTGTGATATAACCTATCATTTTCCCAATAAAATAACTAATTTATAAAAAGGCATTTAAAAAACTTCACATCAGCGAGATTACAACCCGCGCTATTCCAGCGCAACTTGCATAGCATTTACCATCGACGCCACTGCAATATACGAACAGACGGTAGCTAAAGCGAAATAGCTTCACTTCGAGAGCGTCATCTGACAAAAGTAAGCTAAAGTAACGGCTGGAAATTTCATGAATCAATTCTTAGAATATGCTAGAAGACACGCTTTTATATCTATGTATATACATACATACATACATATGCATATGACTGTATGCATAGAATAAAAATAAAATGCAGGTGCATTTGCTAATTGGCCAAATATTTTGCTTATTAAATATGATCTACATTTCTATTGAATTTTTGTCATTTCTTAAGAAATACCAGCTCATTCACATTGCTACATTTGCAACTAAAATTAAAAGGGGAATTCGGTAAATTTTTGAGCCGATATCCAAAATATAACAAAATATATATAAAATAATATTATATAAAATACCCATGCATCTATATACAAAATTTGGAGAGTCTAGCTCTAAAGATGTACGAGTAATAAACGGGAATAGTTCTCTATATAGCTCTAAAAGCTAGAGACTTGAAATTTAAAATATATATGTATACTCGGGTTGACAACCCAAAATCAATTAGATATGTATGGCAGCGTTAGGACTGTGAATGAATATTCCGCGGTCGGTAACGCCCGACTGCAACTTTCTTACTTGTTTTAGACCCAAAACTTACAAATCTTGCAGTTCTATGTAACTCAATTGATTTTTATAAATATATTCCTAAATTACAAACACGTTCGCCAATAGCATTTTGCAGCGATGGGCTTTTATTTTCTGCAGCTTTGAACCATGGAAAACTAATGATCGCATTATCTAACGGACTTTCGTATGTATTTATGTATGTATATACAATAGCATCCGTAGACGGTTCTCTATTTTCCTATTTTAGTATTTCTCCAAAACTTAAGTGAAAATATTATATTGACGGATTATGAAAATAATAGATCTTGAACAAATCTAACTGTGTGCCTTATACAACTATAATTAAAATCTGAAACCTGTTGCCTTTTTGCAAAGAAGATGGATTAGAATAGATCAACTAAGTCCATAGCCATGATAAACAAAATATATAGGGCTAAGAGATAAATAACACCTTCCATACCTACCTATATATTTGTACATATATGTAACAAAACTTTATTTAAATATTACGAATAATAAATCCTACTGGATAATACTCCTTCAAGGTCAAACACACAATTACATTTAGTACAAAATCAATATTTAAAGGATTTCTACCTGCGTAAGACGTTTGCTGTGTATATGTATTTGTAAGTAAGAAAGCTGTAGTCGAGACTGCTCGACTATGAGATCTCCAAAACCGTTTAAATTAGACTTACAAACGAAGTCAAATTGTCGATTATTGTCGATAAAAAAGAAATAGGATGAGTTATCTAAAAAATATGATAAACTTGTACTGCGTATGGTCACCAACCATACAACATCATTTTGGACTTTATAATTAGCACAGGCAGCAAGGGTATCGCACACAGGCAAATAAATGTTCATACATGTAGCAAGGGACCGTAAGTGTATCTGTGTATGACAGTCGCGAAATCAATGCTTTCATTCTCTTCCCACAAATAATCATGAAAACGCTAACTTTTTGTATGAGCATGGCAAACCCTTTCAAGAGGTCGGTATACTCATCAATCAGAAGGAAAGAAATGGGATCGTCGCGAACAGATTATAATTGTTGTGTGTTTTATACATATATTATTTTCACTGCCCGAGCCGAGCAAATACGAAGTTGACAGGTCGCTCATCTACAAATATTCAGCGTTGAAAAATTTTGTACTAACTGTCTATATATATATATATGAATATATATATGTATATATACATGTACAATTTAAAGTTATATCTTCAGAGATCTCGGAGTTCATATGACAAATGGAAGGACGGATAGACAGAAAGACGGACATGGCCATATCGACTCATCTCGTCGCTCTGATCATGTATATATGTACTTTATGGGGTCAGCCACGCCTTCTTCTGCCTGTTACATACATACTTTTTGACAAAAACAATATACCCTGATTTCCCATTTTTAATGCGTTCAGGGTATACAATATAGGTATTCAAAGGGACATTATCAGTGCATTAATACGCGAGTGAAAACAACAAATATTCAAATGGACACTCGTATAGCTCCGAATAGCAGGTGTAACGACACCAATTATTACATTTACATTATTAATGCGGCTTAATTTGTTTGCATGTACAAAATGAGCACAACAATATAAAAATGTTTCTTTTAGCAACATGTGTGAAATGTCTGTGATTAATTACAAATTAAATTTTAATTAATTACAATTTGTTTTCCTTTTGTTTAATTGCACCTGTGTCGCGGCTGTCTTCATTTAACCATTCATCTACAACACCTGGCCTTGTGACAAAAGTACCCTTAACAGATATGTTATCTGCACGGGGTTGCTTTCAGATAAAAATTGCGTGCGTGCTGCGTGTGTGAGTATGTGTTGATTCTTGTGTAAGCAGAAAAGGAGCGAAGAGTTTTTGAAATATCAGTTTCTCGAAAAGTTCAGGGGATCTCGTAGGCGAGCAGTCTCGACTACAGCTTTTCATACCATGAACCCCTTAAAAATGGGAAATCAGGGTATAACGTTTTTGTGAAAATGTATGTAACAGGCAGAAGGAGGCGTGGCAGACTCCATAAGGTATATATATTCTTGATCAGGATGACGAGCTGAGTTGATATAGCCATGTCCGTCTGTCCGTCCGTCCGTATGAACGCAGAGATCTCCTAAACTACAAGTGCTAGAGACTTGAAATTTTACATGTATACTCGTTTATATCATACGCAGTACGGGTTTATCATATTTTGTCGATAACTCATTCCATTTCTTTTTTATCGATAATAATCGAAAATCTGACTTTGTTTTTCAGGCCTAGTTGGAATACTGTTAGACCTAGAGATTTCAGATTTACTGTGTAGATTTATGTGATAAATACAAAGATTTTGTAATTTATAGATTTTGGATACCACGCCCTTTCGCCCCAAATTGGAAAAAAACGTAAATCAAGTACTAGAGACTTGTGCTTTGGCATATACACACATTTGAATTTTTGAAATCTGAAAGTTTGATAAAGATAGTCCCACTACAAAAAGATTATTTCAACAAACAAATTTTCAAATATATCCCACACGGCAGCCCAAGCGCAGTAACTGCGCAGTTAGCAGAGCGCGCGTTTATGCGTTCGTATTGATGCATGCGTATGGGTGTAGAATGATTGGAATATCAGTACTTTGCAGGGTTCAGGGTATCTCCTAGTCGAGCAGTCTCGACTAGAGCCCTCTTACTTGTTTTACTTGTTTACTATTATTAAGATCATAAATATGTATATCCCATAAATCACCTCGAGCTACTCGTCCACCTATAGCTATGGGTTTAAATCAACGATAAGCCTCTTCTTTTCAACAAAATTGTTAGAAAAAAAATACAAAATTTTTGTTTTTACCATATTCAGAAGCATTTGAAAGCGTCATCTAAAGAATTAAGTGCACACGTTCTTGTAAATTAAACTCGTGTATTAAAATATGTGTTAGTATCATTAATCTTTAACATGACCCACGCAAAAGAATTCAATATTCACAGAATTTAATAACAACATTTTTATGTTGATAAAATAATCATTATAAAAACGCAGACACTTATGTATATACAGATGAATCTTACATTGTTGATTTGGCGAACAACATGGCATTTCCACCTTAAATCCTCCTCAGCAGCTTCCTAAAATATTATATAAATATGAAAACCCACTGACACTACTTGGATTTTTTCAAATCACTAATGCATTCTCATTCATTTTTATTGTCAACTCATTTTCCATTTTATTTTATATCTCAACATCTACCTAGTGGAAGACTTACATATTTTATTTTACACATATTTGTTCTATACCCATAAATTGGACATATAGACATTATGGCTATAATAGCTCGTGTTTATGTATCAGTTCTCTGATATCTCTGTAATATCATGTAATTATGTCACGTGAAGTAAGTAGCCAGAAAAACGTCATGACTATATGATTTCCATCGTTGATTTAAGCCCTTTGTCACAAACTAAAATCGCCTTCCAAAAGAAGGGCGTAAAATCGTATTTAATCTGCGACATGAGAGAAATTACTTTTCAGAAAATCATCATTAAATGCAGAAGCACATCTTCTGGGTAGCTGCTCCTGCAGTGGCTTTATTGAAATTCAATTTGATGCACATCAAGCTGAACGTATTCGTTGGTGGTTGCCACTCCTGGCTTCTGGCTGCCGTCTCCTGTCTCCTGGCTGGTTGTTCCCCGACTCATTAAATATTAATTGTAAATTTTAATTAAAATAAACCTTTCCGATTACGGCAGCAAGTCGATGCTGTCCGGGCCAACTATGTGCCGCCGTTCGTTCGGTAATATTGTTTACCGATTTTCCCATTTCACAAACTACTCAGCAAACGTGGTCACAACTACCTACGATTGTATACACGTTGGTTGTGTGTTCGAGGATTATCACCAGAGCCATTAATTCGGATGTAAACTCTGAACATCAGAAAAATTGGAAACCGATGAATGGTTTTTCAAAGTCATTGTGATTCGGTGATAGATCCAGGCGCGAGTGGTTCTATATACCATACCATATACCATATACCATATACCATATACCATATACCATATACCATATACCATATACCATATACCATATACCATATACCATATACCATATACCATATACCATATACCATATACCATATACCATATACCATATACCATATACCATATACCATATACCATATACCATATACCATATACCATATACCATATACCATATACCATATACCATATACCATATACCATATACCATATACCATATACCATATACCATATACCATATACCATATACCATATACCATATACCATATACCATATACCATATACCATATACCATATACCATATACCATATACCATATACCATATACCATATACCATATACCATATACCATATACCATATACCATATACCATATACCATATACCATATACCATATACCATATACCATATACCATATACCATATACCATATACCATATACCATATACCATATACCATATACCATATACCATATACCATATACCATATACCATATACCATATACCATATACCATATACCATATACCATATACCATATACCATATACCATATACCATATACCATATACCATATACCATATACCATATACCATATACCATATACCATATACCATATACCATATACCATATACCATATACCATATACCATATACCATATACCATATACCATATACCATATACCATATACCATATACCATATACCATATACCATATACCATATACCATATACCATATACCATATACCATATACCATATACCATATACCATATACCATATACCATATACCATATACCATATACCATATACCATATACCATATACCATATACCATATACCATATACCATATACTACCATATACCATATACCATATACCATATACCATATACCATATACCATATACCATATACCATATACCATATACCATATACCATATACCATATACCATATACCATATACCATATACCATATACCATATACCATATACCATATACCATATACCATATACCATATACCATATACCATATACCATATACCATATACCATATACCATATACCATATACCATATACCATATACCATATACCATATACCATATACCATATACCATATACCATATACCATATACCATATACCATATACCATATACCATATACCATATACCATATACCATATACCATATACCATATACCATATACCATATACCATATACCATATACCATATACCATATACCATATACCATATACCATATACCATATACCATATACCATATACCATATACCATATACCATATACCATATACCATATACCATATACCATATACCATATACCATATACCATATACCATATACCATATACCATATACCATATACCATATACCATATACCATATACCATATACCATATACCATATACCATATACCATATACCATATACCATATACCATATACCATATACCATATACCATATACCATATACCATATACCATATACCATATACCATATACCATATACCATATACCATATACCATATACCATATACCATATACCATATACCATATACCATATACCATATACCATATACCATATACCATATACCATATACCATATACCATATACCATATACCATATACCATATACCATATACCATATACCATATACCATATACCATATACCATATACCATATACCATATACCATATACCATATACCATATACCATATACCATATACCATATACCATATACCATATACCATATACCATATACCATATACCATATACCATATACCATATACCATATACCATATAAACGAAACACGTTTTTCACATTTAACTTCTTTTATTTCCATATAATTCAGATCCTTGACTTAACATCTACATGGTTTAATTCATTTTATTATGTTGTATATTCATTTAATTAGGCCTAAATGAATTCACAATTTTTATTGATTTGCTATGTTAATTTTTTGGTTTCTTTGCTTTTCATTCAACAACATTTATTTTGTTATTTTTGTAGGCTTTTCATTTTTGTTTCATTTGCTTGGACTTTTGTAAAATTCATCAAAGTAAGTGTTTTCTTTTGTTGGGGAGATCTTATCCTAAAAATGGTTTGTTTTGCATAAACAACATTGATGTAGAGTGAGGCATTGACATTAAACGAGTTTATTAAAGACTTGACATATGTATGCACTAATGTATTTATGTATGTATATATAAATATGTATGTATACCGTTGGATTGCCGTTAGACCAGTTGTAATTAAATAATGAAATGAAACTAAGATACATTAATAAAAGTACAGAATGTTGGCAGCGAAATTGGCAATGTTCAAAGTAACTATAAAGCATTCTCCATTTCGGATAATTGGATTGCACAAAAAGTCTATCACAGAAGATACATAAAAACTCAACTTACCAAAAATTAGCAACGATAATTACTAATAACAATATTAGCTAATACTAAAGTAGACTTCATTCATAATCCACATCCGTCATCTAGCGCCAAAACAAAGCAAGTCCTATCAAAACGTGGGAGCACCATCTATAGGTATTCCATGGGGAAGCTGCGGCAGCTGTAGCAAAAATCTTCACACTGCTCCAATCGCTGAGTCCGGCCAAATTTCGCGAGGCGGCACGCATTAAATATGTCGTATTACCCTCCAGATGCGGTATGATGAAACGATGACCTGCAAAAGCAAGACAATATTTGTAAAGAATTGAATTGTTTGACGCTAGTTTATTAAAATCTCTAGATACAAATATAATTAATAGTAATCGCTCCTGATAACAGAACTCTGATTTTTTAACTTAATGGCTATAAAGACTGCAACATAAAATGTTTCACTAAAACTATAGTCGGGACTGCCCGACCAAGAGATACGCTAAGCCCTGCGAACACTTGATACTCCAATCATTCAAAACTTCTCGGTATGGGCTAAACTATGGGAGCTAATGTAATTGTTAAATAGACTTTCTAAATAAATTTTTTGAAGTGTGATTATGACATCCTTCTTCACTGAGAAGTTTCATATTTTGTACACATGAAGAATATACGTTTAATAAAGTTTGTGGTAATAAGATCAATAAAATAAAAAAAATATATAGAAGAATGTATATTTTAAGTTAAAATTTTGTATCTCTTGTGATTAGTGAAAAAAATTATATGTATACTGCAAGCCTCATCATCGCGATCAAGAATATATACCATACCTTGATCTTTGTCAGATACAATCAAAATATTCAGACTTTCCAGACTATTTTTAAGTGTATATATGACCTACCACGATGAAACGAGAAATCCCTCTGTTTGGCATGACTCCAATTGCCGGCGCTGTATTTGAAATCACTTTCACTTATGTAGGCGACACGATATCCATAGATTTGCATCTCGTCTGAGACATTAGTCATGCGTGGCGTACGTAGGTCCAGCTCGAAGGCATCCGGATAGAGACGCTTGAGTTGGAAGCGCGTCGGTCCTATGGGCTTGGCGCCAGGGCGCAACTTAATAATCCGTTCGAGCATGCCCAGCGGGTTAGCTACCTTACACTTGTAGTCCCCGAATTGGCTGGCATTGCGAATATCCAGTTGCAGAGTTGCTCCGTAGTCGGCCATGAAGATACGATGATTAGAGCCCACAATCCCTTTGCCATTGTGCAGCCACGTAAACGATGGCGGCGGTTCGCCCATCGCATCGCAGCTGAGATTCACGGAGCCACCAACATAGGCATATTGCACCGGCAACGTTTCGTTGTAGAACCACTGAGGCTTGTCTGAAATAATGGACGAAAGGATGTTTGAGGAGAGTTAGGTGCTATCCTAAAGACTAGACCCGTATGCATGTTCAACTTGGACAAACAATCTACAGCTAGACAGAGCAGCGGAGCTTTTCCATTTGGTCGTTGTCTTAAAAATCCAACCGATTCCATTGGGAGTACCAGCAGCTGCCCACCCCATCACCAACAGCCCCCATTCTCTATTCAGGCGTAAACTGATGACACATTTTAGCATTTGCTGGTGCTTGTCCTTGTCGACGACATTGCAGTCATCCTTGGGTTTTATTGCTCAGGAAATGCAAACATACTCGTATATGTTGCAGATTTGCAGCACTTCGACTGGGATACAAATTAGTTTCGTCATCCATTGGCTGCTGTTTGCTCAGCAGTGGGTCAGTGGCTGGTCAGGTTACTCGCCCCTACCATCCCCATCCTCATCCTCATCCTCAACGAATGGTAATAGGTAGTCGGTAGCCGGTAGTCATTAGCACAATTTTGACGGTAATGGCAACTCAATTGCAATTGCAAAGAGGGAATTCCGGAAGAAAGGCAAATGAATGTTGCCAATTTTCTGGTTTCGTGTTAGTTTGCTTTTGGAGCAGGCGTTGGCCCATTGGTCATGTTATACTGGAACGTTTAACTGGAACTGTTTAGAAAACTGCCAGCAGCTGTGTGTCCATTTTCATAAAAGTTAACAGTTTGATTGACGTAGAACGACGTGAGATAGGCAAAATAGCTTAGCAAACAATTAGAGTAGCCTTTGAGTAAGTTGATAAGCTTTAAAACGACTGTCTTTGCCAATGGTGATAAAGAGACTCAACAAGTCTCTAGTTCAGATTAAAAAGAACAGTCCAAAAACTTAAATATATTTTATAAACATATATTTTATTAATTGTTTTCTATATGATTTATATGGAATTTAAGGAGAAATTAATTCTGTCCCATGAAAAGCTCACCAGAGACTTTTCAATCTCTAAATCAAGGTTCATTCTTAAGTTATTGTTTTTATAATGAAAAAGTTTTTTAAAAAAATAACGTATAGTTATTAGATATATCAGTTAAGGTTAGGCATATTCAATAATAATTGTTAGCAAACAATAAATTTGGCAATTCATTTTTAGGAAAGTCTTTTATTTACATTTTAACACTTACGTTGTATCCTCAACAGTATCGTTATTTGATCCGAGTCAGAGAATGTGGGTGTTATTCGCATGGCTCGACATGTATATTCTCCTGCATCCGATTGGCTAACATTCTTGATGAATAGTCCATCGGAGAATCGTTTGTGTTTTGAGGAGTTAGCAGCTAAATGAAGCAGTGAATAGAAACTTAGCAGACTATTTGCCTTTCTTCAATTCAATGATATGTTACTAACTGTTTATATATTCGCCATTGTGCAGCCAGGAGACTTCCGGTACAGGTTGACCGTTCACAAAGCAATTGACCAAAGCATCGCGTCCCTCGCGCACCGATTGCACCTGCTCCGTCTTGTCGAATGATATTTTTTCTGTTTGTGAATTGGTAGAAAAGGTAGAAAATTTTAAGATATAATATATATGCATATATGCATATTGACTAGCTATTAAAATGAAAATGAAGTCAGTAAATTGAATCAAAAGTGGGATGAAATTAAGTTTCCTAAAATGGATATTAAAAATAAGATGTCCATACAATTGTTTTCTTCGGGAGAAAAATTAGACACTTAGACAGAGGGGACATAGACTGGTTTTACGATAATTTATACCACAAGTTTTCTGGATGACTAACAAAATGATAAATGTATTATTTATACTACCTGTTTTTGTTTTTAATTTTATTTTAGTATATGGATTTGGTTATTTAACCTCATGAGTTCAGGTTTGCAACTTACGATTTACAAGAAGCTCAAAGGATTTTCGTGGCTCTCGTGCAACGGAATCCATTTCACACGTCCAGTTGCCCTTGTCGTCCAGTGAAATATGTTCAAAGACCAGGGCGAGTTGACCTAAAAAGGTATCAGTTTTATAAATAAATAAAATATAAAATCGTCAGCTACATCAGGGTTTTAAACTTCTTAAATAACTAACCCGTCTTCCTTTCAATGTGAACACGTCCTTTGGTATTTTCACGCGGCTGGCCCCTGGGATCACGCCACTTTGTGTCAACATCCTTGTGTACTGTTTTGCAAAAGATGATGAAGGAGTCATTTACAAAATGCGATATCGACGGTGTCGACGGCGTCAGAGTTAGAGGCGATGACAGATGACGGGGCAATATATCTATTCTGGCCGTAGATGAATTATCCAGCTCCACGGCTCCAAAGACTGCAGCTGCTATAGCAAATTAATTAAAATTGATTGAACTCATCATATCATATCTTCTTGGAACAGAGTTGTTAGAGGACACAGCTGACGAACAGATGAAATCGTGTATGCAATATGCATACAACACACAATAATTGATAAAGTCAACTCAAGTCACCACTCTCATTAGATTCAATAGCATTTGATTTGAATTACCTTAACAGCTCTATGTTGGCAATCATGCGAATGTGACGTTATAAGTATTCAATGACGAGTTACTTTGTCATAGAACAGCTGTGAAGTATGTCTTACATTTATCATCTCCCATCATTGCATGCTCTAGCCAAAAAATATCTAAATACTCTCTTAATGCACACAGAATGGTGTAATTTCGATGAAACAGGTTAGAAGTATAAAAGGAGTACAAATTTGACGCGAGCTTAGATTCTTAGATTCGGGAGCTTCTGATTGTTGATTGATATATGTACATTTATAATTAATTATATAATTAAATACAAAAGTTTTCACTAGACAACACAATGCTACGTTTGTTATATGTGGTTCAAATATCATTTCCCGTAGGCACAAAAGTTTTACTTAAAATAAATTTTTAAATTTGTAGCCTTTAACTACTTAGCCCTCGAAAGCATTACACAATTGGATTTATGACATCTGTTTGAATTAAATAATTTCATAGTTCATTTTTTAATCTTGAAAACTGTTTGAAATGGTTTTTCAACCTCATCAACAAAAATTTTATATACATTCTTGGCAAAAAAATGGCTCTTCAATCTAGCAAAAAAATAATCTCTTATTATAACCATATAGCCGTATAGGTAAGACAAAGAGGCCAAAAACTATCAGAGCACTCTCTCAATTCATGGGACGAAAGTGACGGCAGCACCTTTTTCTGATGACGGGCGTCACACACTAGGCACCGCTAATAAAGAACGTCCAGAACGATGACAGCTGCTATCAGCTGTCAATCAGTCTCTCATGTGCGCTCGTTATCGTCAGAATAGTCCCCTTTGATGATCTGGTAATCGAGGATCAGGATCAGGATCGAGGCATGGATCGAGGCATGGATCAGGATCGAGGCATATGCAACATAATTCAATCGAAAAGCATTGTGATGGAAAAAAAAGTCGAAGCTAAAACCATGGAGAAATCACAAGAATCGCATGACTAATTTTCATCTTTCGTGGCAATATTGCTAAAAATATTTCGGTAAATTTCTGAAGCGATTGGGCCATGGCGATACAGACGAGTGTTCCTGGAGTGGAATATTCGAATGTGGAAGATTGTGGCTGGAGAGGTGGGGGCTGAAGGAAGCAGAGGGCCGCTTCATCGGAACGGAAAACCTGGCGCCCACCATACTCGAGTCGGAGGATGCTTTGAATCGCAGCAAAAATCATGGTGGAGCCAAAAAGAAGCTGAACTGAACTGAACTGAACTGAAAGCAAAGGAAGCATCGCGTGCTACTTTTAACTAAAGGGACTTAGGCTTAATATTGTAAATAGATGAATAAACACACATAAAAACTCATACACACAATTTAAAATGGAATTCTTATGATTTAATGTAAAAATAATCGGGTATAGACATATGCTATCTGTAGGTATATATTTTACCTTTATCCTATCTGAATTGAAAACTGCGTCTATTTTCCAATGTTGTGGCAGAGGCAAGGATTAAACCGAAAAAAAAATCTCAAAATGCTTCTAAATCTAGTTTTATTTATTTATTTGATATATTTAATTTACTTAATTTTATCAATTTATATATATTCTAAATATTTTAGGAGTATATACTGACTAGAGAAGAAAGTAGCTAGCTATTAAGCTAAAAAGATGAGGAGATTTGAGCGGATCAGGGTACTAACTGATCAAAGCCGAAGTCAAAATATATTTAAAATGAAAATAATATGAAAATATTTGTTTTTATTTCAGATACTCCAAATCTGTTAAATTGTAGTAATATTAGACTAACATATTTAGAAGAAGTCCATTACAATTCAATTCATCTGAAACTCTTAGAAGATTAAATGAATTGTCTTGGGCTAGTGGAGCCTGATCGGTATTTAGAATGGTTTCAAATGTGCAATGTCCTTTAAATTGTTTTATTTAATAAATGGAAACAATTATAGACAAACAATTACATAAATTCTAAAAGCGCTGAATGCGAATCGATTGACGTGAAATTCAATTCCACACTTAATTTGGGTTTACCTATAATTTTAATTGGATATAAGTACAAATGTATCTATTTTCTACCTTATTTAGACAGATTCGTAAATATGTAGCCTCCAGTGGAAGGCTTTGGGATCGATGTGTAGACAGATTGTAGCCGTAGACGGACACAATAAAATTTGTATTTTTTATTTTTTTTTATTAATTTGTTTTTTATTAATTTTTTTTATATTACGAGGCAATTTTCTCACCATTTTTTGTCAGCTGAAGCAGACAACAAATTAATATGAATATATCCATGTTACACGTCCTGATTTGTATTTTGTTCCTTGATCCTTTTTGGCATGAATTTTTACGGTTTATGGGTATTATTCAATCCTATTTTTTCATCCTCCAGATGATTGCACGATTTCTTTCGATTTGTGCTAATTGCGTTACTCACTTAGGTTCACTTTTGGCCAGGATAATGACACATGACAGCGTCCCAAAGAGGCGTGGCTTGGCCAAAAAACAAATTACTCATGGGTCGCCCACAGCCGAAATAGTTTGGCTAGCAACACATTCACATTCACATTCACTTTCACTTTCACTTTTGGTTTCGGTTTCACTTCGAGGCGACTCAGGCACGGATGACATCATCTTCATCAGCGCCTCGAGCAGCGAAGTTCTCGGTTGTTCTTATCTTAACACAGCAACTCTGGTACAGCAAAGACTGGATTTCCGGCAACATATCCTTGCCAACTACTCCTCTTTTTGCTTTATTTGTATTTAGTTGCTCCTCCTGATATCACATGGGCACTGGCAACTCGAAATACGTATGAGAACCGCGCTAGACTCTGTATTAATCGTCCAGAGTGATTTTTGCGATTCGTGATCCATTTCAACCGAGTGCCAAAAACGGACTGAAACCCCAAATGCGTAGACGACAGGACCTGCTCCTCGGCTGCGAGTGCCGATTCGTAGCGACGCAACGCGACGCGACGCGGACTCAACTTCAACTTCAGCTTCAGCTGTAATTTGCTTACAATTGATTTCGCTGCTGGCGTGTTCAAATCAGAGCAAAATCAGAAAATGTACTGAAGGACATTCCGCCTCTTGTGGAATCCTTTATTTTCGTCACATCGTAGACAGGTTGTCGTCGTCTTCCCAAACGCAACAGTTCGTTCTGGCAACACCCAACACGTTGCTAAACATTCGAACTATTCGCTGGGGAATTTGACGGTACCGAAACATTTAAGCTTTCGCGTTGGGGTAGCAGAAAGCTTAAAGCTGTAGCATATAACAGAACGCTTTAAGCACACTTATGACAGCGAATAAGCAATTGCCTCACAAATATAACAGATATAGTAGACCAACTGTGTGCACAGCTGAAACCCACCAAAGCAAGTTGTATGACATAAAGTGGGACATCCTATAAAAAACATTTTGGCTGGCAAATGTGGTAAAATTAAAATATAGTCGGATAAAATAGCTTTGCCAGCAGATGGCGCTTGAGGGGTTGCAGGCCTCGACACAAAAATGCCAAATAGATATCAATAGTAGAAAAATTAACAGGCATACTTTTTGGCAGTTTAAATAAAATCTCATTTTGTTACGCCAAATGAGTATTCACACTGACCTTGCTTTGAGAAAATGCTGCGCTACAAATTAATCAAATTTACACTCGACATATTCAGAATTTAAAAATTTCTCACTGCCAACACATTTCTTACCATATATTTAGCTTCATCGTTACGCAGAATAGTGTGCGGTTCAACATGGTAAGGTTATGGTACATAAGAGCCTGGTAGTTGATAAATTGATTAGTGTCCCTTTAGAAATGGTTGCAGTCTTCGCTGTTTGTCAACTAGACATGGTTGATGCCATCGCAGTTGAGGTCATTGCTAAATTTCTTTCTTGCATTGCGATATTTTATCTTCAACAGAGTAAAACAGAATTTCGAATAATCGATTGTCGAAAGAAGTTTAATATCAGAGAAAAACAGACTTTGTAGTCTGGGGAATGGCTAAATACATATATACATACACCATAGTACATGGTACATGCTTATAAGCTGTATGGTGTCATTTTATGGCTGATGACTTCGCTGTTATTTAGTCAAGCACATTTCATTCAAACACAGTTGAGTTTTTTTAACTTGCAAAATCTTTATTGGCTTCCCTCATTATAGAAGGAATGTTAGCCATAATAAACATAAGGTGATGCATAGGCCACAGCTGGATAGCCTGCTGAATAAACAAATTGTGGGTTAGGATTGGGATGAGGCCCTGGTGCAGGAGCCGCCACAGCCAAGGCGAGCAAAGCAGCAAGCAGCAAAACAACCTTGGAAATAAAACATCGAATATAGAAACTGAATTCTTGTTTTTATCCATTCCATTAAAAGTCCTTACCAACTTCAACATGTTCAAAAATAGCTCAGCTACGCTCTTGGAACACACAAAAGTCAACTGTGAGACATGTTTGAATAAATGCAGGCTTTTATACTCTAGAATAAATGACGACATCAATTTCGCTTTCCATTCGCATCACCCCTTTGTCGGTGGGGGGAATCGTCGAGGCGCAAAGCTATAAATGTCATCTACCAATTCACCGATATGATCACCTTTTTTCAATTCGTGTATACCCTTGCAGAGGGAGAGACAGAGTCTCTGAATTCTACTGCACTTAGCAGGAAAGTGCAGAATCTATATAATAGTTTATATCATTATGTATATACATTTGAGATTCGGTATAAATCACTATTTAAGTACCTAGAATTTATCTAGGAAGGAAATATGGATTTACGATTACCAGATAGATTGTTATCAAAAAGTTGCATAAATATATATAAATTAATAGAAAGACATATATTGCAATAAACTTTATTATACCCTGAACCCACTGAAAATGGGAAATCAGGATATTTAGTTTTTTTTTCTAAATAATTACACACTATCTAGACTTAAAGGAACCAATCAATATGAGCAAATTTTTGGGTTTTAAAAATAATACTAAATCATACATATGTAAAAAAATTTACAAAACTCTTCCAAATTTGGAAAACTTATTCAAATCGAATCAATAAACTATATCGCTTCACAGAGTACAACAATTGCCGACCCCATATTATTATTGTCTTTCGAGTATATTTCAGAATCATTAGGTAAACATGTAAGAAAGCTCTAGCGAGACTGTTCGACTACGAGATCCCCTCAACCCTTCCAGGAACTAATATTTCAATCATTCGTCGTTCTACTTCTACTTACACATGCACACACACATACAAACATACGCATGCACGTATAAACAGGCATGGGCTGCCATGTGGGCTTACTTTGGGAACTTAATTGTTTAATAACTTTTTTTGTAGACAGACAATCTTAATAAACCTTTCAGACCGTGTTTATAACATTAAAATGTGCGTATGTGCCAAAGCACAAGTCTCTAGTATTTGAATTACGCTTTTTGCAAACTTGTTGGAAAGGGGGTGTTTTGGAAGGTTGGGGGTAAAATATAACAAAAATTGAAATTCTATAAAATTCATATGAATTTACGATTAAAATTTGAAGACTCTAGCTCTAAGGATGTGGGAGATATAACGCCTCCTTCAGCCTGTTACATACTTTTAACAAAACCATTATACCCTGATTTCCCATTTTTAATGGGTTCAGGGTATAAAAATCAAAGTACAAAATAAACAAAAATATTGTATTAAACCAAAAATAACGTTTTAATCCTCTTATATATCACTCAAATATGCAATTAACGAATATTGCCAACTCACTTAACTCACAATAACCAATTTTTAATCAATTGGAGTTTTTATCAAAATTACTTCTTGGGTGAATTTTGGGACACCCTTTATATATATATTTGTTCATTCAATTTGTAATTAGAACATCTCTTTATCTATTTCAAGCATCAGATGGTGTTGTCCTTCACAATATAATTATATATATATATATATATATATATAATTATATATGTATATATATATATATATATATATATATATAATAAAATAACTTCTATAAAATGTCAGTCTAGAATGAACAGAACAGAAAGAACAGAAAGATTGTAAAACGTATTGACCTAAATGGAAAAAGATTTACTTCAACAATCCCATACGTCTGCATACATTGTTTCTATAAATGATCTGCATAGATCTCTTATTATTTTTGGGCAAAGTCCGAAATTAATATTCTGAAAGGAAAAAATTTAGCTTCTGTTGTCATTTGGAACTTTTATTCAAATTGCTTAATCATTTGTCACTTTAATTGCTGGCAAATGTGATCACAGCTGCGCTGAGAGCCTCCTCCAAAGAAATGTCAATTGGTATTCAAGATGCATTTCGGATATATGTTTGGCGAGCCACAGAATCAAGACAAAGTACCAATCACTTTCAAGGTCAGAGTCACAAGTCGAGCTTTTTCGCATACATATAAATATATATATATATATATATATATATATATATATATATATATTTATTTATTTATTTAAGTACATACTTACCTATTGTTCCCGAAACATGAGTGCGCGATAAGAAGGCATTAGAATGCAAAGCCACTTTGATTGCTGACAAAACTATTAACAACTCTTTAGGAATAATGTGTGCCAAATAAAAGTGAAATAAATACGAAAAATGAGAATGGGCGAGATGATGATGTGATGTCGATTCGCTTGTTCTTCATAAATAAGTCATGAGAATCTGTTTCGAGTATAAATAGAGACTGAGCCCGACCAAAAGGCATCAAAACTCAATCTACAATTGTTATTAAAACATACCAACTGTCTCTTCAATAAACAATATCCGTCAAAATGATGAAGCTTGTGAGTTAACAGCCAAAAATCACAGAAACAATTTCTAATATATCCTTTTTCCTAGTTCGTTGTCCTCTTCGCCGCTCTGTTCGCCGTTGCCATGGCTGTGCCAGCGCCTGTTGCCCGTGCTGCTCCTGCACCAGTTCCAGTGGCCAGCCCAGATCCAGCTCCTCAGTTCTATTATGGTGCCAGTCCCTACGCTTACTCCGCCTACTCTGGCTTTGCGTCTCCATACGCTTATTACGGTTAGATGACTCCATCCCACTGATAACTGACCTTCACCCGGATTGCTAATATTGGACATGGCAGAAACACGAGTTGACAATCTATTTAGGTTTTTAGTTATAAATGCTTATAAAAACAAAAAAAAATTAAATAAATGTCTAACAGAAACTCAATGATAACTATGTAATTGTTCTCAAGCTTAAAAGTGTCTAAAACATTCAATTTGAGATTTTTAAGTGTCGTACAAATCAGCTTCTATACGTGCACCAGTTTCAGAATAGCTTTTATAGGCAAAATTGTTTAATACTGAGCTAAATACTGTATAACATTTGACACAAGAAGTCTGACTGGTTCCATGGTGTAATGGTTAGCACTCAGGACTCTGAATCCTGCGATCCGAGTTCAAATCTCGGTGGAACCTGATATATATTGCATTTTTAAATATTAGTATTTTACCAAATTATAGGAAGTTAACTTGATCAGGGAACAAAAAAAAATTTGTTCATTGCAAAGATCTTTTCTTTTTGTTTTGGTACATAAAATTTTGCATTCGTCACTAGCTAGGAAATTTAAACTTACAAAGCAAGCGAATATCTTTTACATTATTTTTCGTTGACCTCACATGTGGTTCCATGGTGTAATGGTTAGCACTCAGGACTCTGAATCCTGCGATCCGAGTTCAAATCTCGGTGGAACCTGAGTGTTCTTTTTTTTATAATTATATTATTTTTATTTTATTTTATTTGTAAAGATGAGTCAATTCATTAACCATACAAATATCTTATTAAGCTAAAAATAATTTTAAGAAAATTTTAACTTTTGATTGCTATATGGTTGTTGTATCGGCTAGCAAAGGCTGCCAGACTGTTGAACATGTTTTTCTGGTAGCCTTGCGCATCAGCTGTTCAGAAAAAACGCAAACGCACTCACAAAAAAACAAGTTTGTTGTGTTCTTTGCCGTTTCTCGTTTTTGTGTTTCAAAACTTAAATATGATCCAAAACAATTAAACAAAAGCTGCTGGAATGAACAACATGTTATCGCTTATCATAAATAAAAAATATATAAGTTCGAAATGATATGCCCTGCGCCACTTGCGTAGCTCACACTGCTGCACGCAATGCCAAAGTATAAGTATTAAATATTAATCAAAATGAATTGCAAGTGCTTTCGAGGCTAATTGTAATCAAACAGCAAACGCTTTGGCTTTCATGAAATCGTGGTGTACTTGTGCATTTGTTTATTATGTTAAAAGGCTCGCTGAAAGTATTAATTGCAATAGTGTTGAGTTTAATGTTTACCATCTCATTGGTAAAGATTGTTTTATTGATTTGGTCTTCGTATCCGGACTGGCTGCTTCTTTACACAAGGCACGAGCATCCATCCAGCTTCACAGCCGACGAATGGCTCGCATACCGGAGACTGTTCCCAGATAAGGGTAAGTGAAAGACTGTGCAAGTCAATTTACCGTAAGAACTATTTTATGTAGTGTGTGCTCACTAATGGGGGCTTTGTTTGTGTGTGATAGTACTGCAGCTTTTGGCGCATTGTGGAATTTATACACGTGTGAATATGTGCTGCCAAGTTCTGAAATGTGCGTTTTTCTAAGATGCACTCTTATAATGTGAATTGTAATTAAAAAGATATATAAAAAAAACTAGCATATACATATGTTCAGGTTCCACCGAGATTTGAACTCGGATCGCAGGATTCAGAGTCCTGAGTGCTAACCATTACACCATGGAACCTATGTGATCTTCAATCAAAAATTCAAGAATAAAAAATTCATCAATTTTATAGTTTTAGTTACAAAATAAAATAAATGAATAACCAAAAATAAAAGAAATAGAAGTTAATATATTTTATATTCTATACAGTAAATAATTGAAAAATTAAAAAATAATATTCGTACGTAGGTTCCACCGAGATTTGAACTCGGATCGCAGGATTCAGAGTCCTGAGTGCTAACCATTACACCATGGAACCACCGTGTGGAGTTTGTCAATAATCAGTTTTGTATCAGCGAGCTATACTCAGTGTTTACGATCACTTTCAATTTGAAACTTTCAACTATCATAAACAGAATTCAAGCAGTATATATATATATATATATATATATATATATATATATATATATATATATATATATATATATATATATATATATGTATATATATTTTTTTTTCATTTTCTCTGTTTTGTAAGTTTTGTTATTGATTTACAAAGCTTAATATTTAAAATTTTTTGTCGTCGTCGCAACGATCGGTTGTTTTATGTCACTTGTCATTCCTTTTTTTGCTGGATCGGAATTTTAAGCTATTCAATAAATGTTTAATTTAGTCAAATAGTTGCTCTTCCCTTTTTCATTCAATAAACCGAGATAAACAGAGTTAAAAAATTTTTTCATTTATTCTGTTAATTTATAGTTCAAGGAAAGAACTTTGTATTTAAAACTTATAAAATTCATGTTAGTATATGCTTCCTTTATTTTACTATAAACCATTCTATTTATCAATAAACATTAATCGGGTGCATAGAAGTCAACAAATTTTTGTTTAGATACTCAAAATGTAACGCTTGTAAATAAAAACTACACAAAATATTGGAGAGATGAAGTGAGACGCCAGAGATCTTAACCAGGTTTCGCATAGTGGTACAAGAACAAAAAAGCACCTGCACATTATGAATTTTGAAAAAGTTTTTTTGTTTTTGTTTTGAAATAAAACTTAATACGATTTATTTTATCGCATACTATGACGAATGTAAAAAATATTTGAATATGTTTATTAGTCAGGCTCTACTATACTGTAGCCTATTAAGTAAACATCATGCTTGTAGTTATATTTTAATAAGAATGCGAAACAAAAAACAACCTGCTGGAATACGCAAGCCCCGGCCTGACAAGCTTTTTAGTCCGAATCACAGCTCGATTGCTCGGCTGCTCGGCTTTTCGTCCGCTCACTTCTCGTCCGCTCGGCTCATTCAAAAAACGAAGTTTTCTATGTCAGAGCAACAAAAGCAACAACATCAACAGCAACAATAATATGGCCAAAGGCAATACACAATTCGGAGAGTGTCCAGTCGTGTTTTCGGTATAAAATCAATCGTAAATGTCCTTAAACGCACAGTTTTCGTTATACGTCGGAGCCTAGTGGTTGGTTTGTTGCGCATCAAAACGCCGCGATTTGCGTTTTTCTCTTTTGATAGTCAAATAAAAAAATTGAAAAAATAAAATAAATAAATAAAAATAAAAAAGAAATAAAAAATAAAAAGCCCTAATAGCGTTAATATCGCACATAAATATTGATCTTACAAAATATTAATATCTTACAATGAAAAATAATGAAAACGGAGAGGGCGACCCATTGACAATCTCTCGTAACTGCTTTATGCTGAATTCATGTCACGAATTTTGTGAAAACTAATGTATTCCTGCCCTAACCTAATTCGCGCTGCACGTGGGTTAGAGGTAGAGGGTTGAGATGGGTCGCCCCTCAAACAATTAAGAATACGCGACCAATCAAATTGCGCGCCAAGTTTCTGAGTTTCTGTTTTTGTTGCTTGTTTCACTTTTCTGTATTGTGTTTTCAATTGCCAACGCTTAGTTTTGGCACCCATCATTTTTTTGGGCTGATTTAAAACTACTTTATAGTAATAAAGATCTCATTCTTACTTATTGTTATTATTTCAAGTAAGTCTTCAGTATTTTTTCAAAGCTAAGTACGCTCATGCGTCTCTTAGTTAACAGCTAATTGTGTGGTTTTCAAACTATACTTGTCTGCAATTGTTATTTAAAGCTCACTTACCCTGGACGCCATGAGTATATGTATGCATATATGTTTGCATAGATGCGAGCACAATTATATGTATGTACATATATACATATAAATATAGGTCATAAGTTCATAAAATTCAATGTTAATTTTAGTTTCAGATTTAAACAAAAAATAAATAAGAATTTCTCTTTCAAAAAGTGATAAAAAATAATAAAAATAAAAAATGATCTTAGGTTCCACCGAGATTTGAACTCGGATCGCAGGATTCAGAGTCCTGAGTGCTAACCATTACACCATGGGACCCAACTGATCAGCGATCGCCGAGAAACAAAAGTTAAATTCTTTGTAATACCTATTTTAGTCTATGCTTCTCAATCGGATATTTCTGAACTATTTTTACAACTATTCAGGCAACGTATTATGCAAATAAGGTGTATATTCATATAGAAAAAAGCTCATGAGAACGAGTCGTCAGCATTGAGTTGTCTGACGAGGTGAGACTGAATAGAAAAGTAGCCAATGAAATCGGGTGCTGTTGTTTTTGGTGTTGTTGAGGAAATAATTGTTTGGTAAACATTGAACAACGGTCGACAGAGGCAGGACGAGAAATTTGCATTAGGTGCTTGTTATAGCAATTTGCTGTTGCTTGCTAGGAAAGTAATGGAAAGGAATGGAAAGAAAAGGAAATTGAAAGGAAATTGCGCTTGTTTTTTCAAGTAAGCGACATTGAAGTGCGCCACTTGGGATGCAGACTAAATGCGGAGGGAGGGCTAAACAAATTAAAAGGATTTGCGGGCGCCACTGTCAAACCGTTAAAAATGACTCGAGTGGCAATGAAAAGCAACAAGAACACACATAGCAGCAGTCTAAAAGACATGTGCACATAACACAGCAAGAGACCCTTTATTGCGTCGTTCTCTTCGTCTCCCCTACTCTCGTACTCTCATGCCTGCGTGACTTGCTCTCAACCCTAAGATGTGCTCGTAACAATGGAGCTGCAACTGTTTTTGTTATGTAGGCCAAGCCGCCAGACGCCGGACGGAAGCTGCTGCTGCTGATGATATTGCCATCTTGCTCTGACATGCTGTTTGCCGTTGCTGTTGACGGCTCTGCTGCGGCTGTTGCTGGCGGCGCTCTTTGCGGTTAGTTATCATTATTGCCATGGCCCTCGTGAGCTTTTTGTGTTTGCTTTAGCGTTGCGTTCGCGTTTGCGTTTTCGTCTGCTCTTTGTTGTCGCATTTGTCAGCTCACAATTAGAATATCACATCAGTTATTCAGTTTATTTCGTTTTCTGTTGCGAATACACTCAATTTGTTGTCCCATTCCTTCGTTTCTTGTTCTTTGAATAAAAACAAAGCCGCTAAACCATTTGTTCATTTTTCCAAATGTGGACAACCTAAAATAGCTCTGCACTTTGCAGGAGTCAGGCGCTTTGTGGTGAAGGAATTTGTAAAAAAAACTTCCTATGAGAATTTGTTAATTTCAAACAGACAAATATAATATTAAAAAAAAACTTTCTGATGAAGGGTAAATCAACTTTTCTCCTTTTTGGCTTTTCTGCTTTCGTTTGCATTAACATAGAGAAAACATTTAGTCATTTTTTGATAGGAAGTTTGTGGTTATTCTATACTAATAGGCTCCCTCAAATATGTAGGTAAGGACGTACGTGTGTGCTTACCGTATAAAAAAGAACAGGCCAATATTATCTTAACATCATGTACATAGGTATAAGTACGTCTGTATATATGTTCGTATTTGTCTGGGCTCATTCATATATAGTATAACACCAAGAAAAAGAAGGGAGGGGAAAGTTAAATAGACGTCGGCCACTTGGCGACCCTAAAGCAAATGAACAGCTCACTTTCATTACAAATTCCGACAGTAAGCACAAACACACACATGCATATATACATAAACACTCACACAAATCGATTCGCTCTGTGGGCACATACACAACCAAACCCACGCACACACTCTTACACGGAAAGTGCTTATAACTGCAGACAAACTTTGTCAGCTCGCATTACAAGCACTGTCAACTCACACTCACACAGATGGTGACTATATAAAGCAAAAGCGAAAACAAAAACAAAAATGGCGCCATCAATGGCAATGATGATGTGCAGTAGGATGCGGAGTACTTGGAAGGATCTGCTGTTGCGGCTGCTACAAAATATCTGACTCACGTCGGCATACGGTGCCAGGATAGGGGCCAGTGCTTGTATAATTTTTACATATTGACCAGTGTGACAATATAACAGTTCCTCTTAAATTTAGGAATATATCTCTACATTTGATTATACATAACCCGACCAAAATCTATAAACAAATCTAGAAAGACATTACTCCTTATTTATTATCGAGACTTAACTAGTAATTAAATTAACTTTAATTATATACAAAATGTCAACAAAAATTTAATTTTATACAAAAAGTCTACGAAAGTTTTGAACTTGAACTTGAAAAGATACTTAAGTTTTGTAAAAGTGTTTAAAATCGAAATGAAACAAAGAAATTTGGACTCGTATATATATTATAAAGTTTCACATACATAACAACAAAGTGTCCTAGACTTAAATCTATCTTTCCTTTAAATCAAATCTCCTCCTAATCCATATTATATAAATATAGATTTGAATCAATAATTCTTTTTAATATCCGATTTCTCAGAATATATAAATGATAACAAAAACAAGTAAGAAAGCTCTAGTCGAGACTGCTCGACTACGAGATCCCCTGAACATTTCCAGGAACTAATATTTCAATAATTGTCTTTCCACTTCTACTTACACATTCACACACACATAAACACATACGCATGCACGTATAAACAGGCATGGGCTGCCATGAGGGCTTCCTTTGTGAACTTAATTGTTTAATAACTTTTTCGTAGACGGACAATCTTGATAAAGCTTTCAGACCGTGATTATAACATTAAAATGTATGTATGTGCCAACTCACAAGTCTCTAGTATTTGAAATCCGTTTTTTGCAAATTTGTAGGGAATGGGGTGTTTTGAGGGGAGGGGGGTAAAATATGACAAAGACCGAAATTTATAATAATAAAAATACATATAAATCTACATTTCAAATTTGAAGACTCTAGCTCTAAAGATGTAGGAAATATAATTTTTTAACTGGTTTTCGCTAAGGTTATTAATCGATAACAAAATAACGGGAGCAGTTATCGATTTTTAAAAACAAACTTGATATGCGCGCTCTATATATATATATATATATTCTTGATCAGGGCGACGAGCTGAGTCGATTTAGCCCTGTCCGTCTGTCCGTCTGTCCATATGTATGAACGCGTCGATCTCAGAAGATATAAGAGCTAGAGACATGAATTTTTCGTAGGACTGTATATAGGGAGCGCATATCAAGTTTGTTTTCAAAAATCGATAACTGCTCCCGTTATTTTGTTATTGATTAAAAACCTTATCGAAAACCAGTTTAAAAATTTTATTTCCTACATCTTTAGAGCTAGAGTCTCCAAATTTGAAATGTAGATTCATATGTATTTTTAAGAATTTCGGTTTTTGTCATATTTTACCCCCCACCTTTCAAAACACCCCCTTCCCTACAAGTTTGCAAAAACCGTGTTCCAAATACCAGAAACTTGTGAGTTGGCACATTCGCACATTTTAATGTTATAATAACGGTCTGAAAGCTTTATCAAGATTGGCGATCTACGAAAAAAGTTATTAAACAATTAAGTTCCCAAAGTAAGCCCTCATGGCAGCCCATGCCTGTTTATACGTGCATGCGTATGTGTTTATGTGTGTGTGAATGTGTAAGTAGAAGTGGAAAGACAAATTTTTGAAATATTAGTGCCTGGAAGTGTTCAGGGGATCTCGTAGTCGAGCAGTCTCGACTAGAGCTTTCTTACTTGTTTTTTTTTTCTTTTTGTTGCCAATTTTTTTGTTTTTATTGAATGTAAAATTATTGCCGGGCTTAATCTTAAATCTTGATCTTCATATTCGTTATATTCAGCTTTGGTAAGAATCCTAAGTTCCTTATCCAATAATTTTTTTTACTTACATGTAGCCCCTTTGTTTGTAATGTGTGAAGACTTTGTTATTAATCTTAAGGAACTAAAAAAATTAATTTAAAAAACCAAGCCTTAAATGTTCATTAAATGCGAAAGCTCTAGCAAGCCCCATTTATAATGCAACCAAAATGCAACAAACCCAATATTATTACATTGTAATCCGACGACTTTAAAAACATTACCGTCAATAAATCAATTACATAATACCATAACCTGAATCAATCTATAAAAAAAACACAACAATGTGGTCACCCGAATCGGAGATTAATTCCATCGCAATGGCCACCACAATGCGACACTCGCAATCCTCCTCGTCAGGTGAGTGTGCGGAAATTAAAAGTTAGCTTTAAAGCTTCAACGCTGCCATTTCCATTTGCATTCCCATTCCCAAGGCGATGCGGAACAACGGGCCGTATGCGAAATATGCTAGAGCTCGATTTTATGCAACTGTTTTCTTATTTGACCCTGACCCCAATTCATTTTTGGCGCACGGCTAACAGGTATAAGCGAATGTTCCATAACTGCAGTTAAATGTAGTTTTTTGTCCACAAATTGTTGACATCAAACTAATTTTAATTCGAGTTATTCGCACTCAAACTTTAATATATTTGTATAATTGCATTTGCACCTATTGAGCTATTGTCTGTGCCTAATTAGTCAATTATAAATAACGAGGATTATCTTTGAGTTTGTTCAATAAATTAAATATGCGTGTTGGTTTTAATGGATTTAATCTACTCTAAACTGTGTAATGTTTATATGAACAAAAATATAGTGATGATAAGAAATTGAAAAGATTACTTTAAGAATAAATCAGAAAGTCGGAATAAGACTCTATACGAATAAGTATTTTCCTGTAGTTATCCCTTGAAGAACGAATATGAAAATCTTCTCTATCCTGTAAAAGCTTAAAACGTCATCATTTCTGACTGCAAATCAGCTGTGGGATGGCGTGATGCAACAATTGACACCCAAGTATCGAAAATTGCAATTGAAAAATTGAAAAATCATTTGGCATCCTGACAGTAAAATTTTGGACTTTAGGGACATGTGGCTGGGAAATATTTATATATAATTTCATTGGATTTGTGCAATGTTTGTGTCATTAAGGCTAGAGTCTTGCAATTTTAGTAGATATGTGTTATGGTTGTATATATATATCGTTCACAAGTATATAGATATTTTATTTATTTATTTCGTCAGATTCAATTCAAACGAATGTTCCTTTTATTTGTTGAATATATGTCGGGTGTGCGTCAGTCTATTTTTTATATTTTTAAATATAGTCATCTTTCTTTTACTCAGCAAACACTCGGGAAGCGTAAGTATAGTGATGAAAATTGAAAATATGAAAAATCTGAAAATTATATAATCTTGATATTCATAATGTTTTATCGATAGTAAGAAAATAGGGTCGAAATCAAATTATAAGCTCGTACTGAGTATGTTATATATAGTATATATTCTAGCGTATGTTATATATAGTATATATTTTAGTGTTTCATTTTTGAGGCTTACGAGATTGCTGCGTTGATATTATTATTTAAGAAAGGCGATATTATTATTTTTGATATTTCGAAGGTCTCAGCTCTCTAGGTCAATCTCTAAAATAGTTTAAATTTTGAACATATAAGGTTTTGGAGTTTGCACCATATAGTATTGCCCGATTTACTACGCCCCCCGCTGAGGGACCCACGACAAAATTTTAAGTCTCTAGTTTCAATATGCTCATTTCTCTTCATGAGTGAGTACAACAGCAACAAACAGAGATGATCCCAAATAAGTTAAGTTTGTATTGAATTTAACAGTTTGTAACAACTTGTCACAACGAAGACTTAAACTTCACCTTGATTTAAAAAAAATATATAGAAATAATAAATCTAAATACTTGTAAAAGAGAAAATTCAAATTGAGATTATTAATTTTTTAAAACTTCTAGCAAGGTAAGAATTTAAAGCTTACAAAAAACAATTATACAAGTGTAAATGAAAACAAGTAAGATGCCTATAGTCTGGACAGCTCGACTAGGAGATACCCTGAACGCTGCAAAGTACTGATATTCCAATCATTCTACACTTCTTTCATGCACATATACAAAAACACATACACACACCAATACGCATCCATCCATACGAACGCATAAAAGCGCGCTCTGCTAACTGCGCACTTACCAGTTACTGCGCTTGGGCTGCCGTGTGGGCTATATTATGATAATTTATTTGTTGAATAAATCTTTTTGTAGTGAGACTATCTTCATCAAACTTTCAGGACGTGATAATAACATTTAAATGTGTGTATATGTCAAAGCAAAAGTTTGTAGTACTTGATATACGTTTTTGTTAAATTTTGGACGAAGGGAGCATGGTATCCAAAATCTGTAAATTACTAAATCTTTGTATTCATCACATATATCTGCACAGTAAATCTGAAATCTCTAGGTGTAACAGTTTTTAAATTAGGCTTAAAAAAAGTCAGATCGATTAATATCGATAAAAAAGAAATGGAATGAGTTATCGAACAAATATGATAAACTCGTTTTTGCGTATGGTATACACGAGTATACATGTAAAATTTCTCTAGCACTTGTAGTTTAGGAGATCTCTGCGTTTATACGGACGGACGGACATGGCTAGATCAACTCAGCTCGTCATCCATGAATTCCCATTTTCAATAAGTTCAGGGTATAAAAGGTGCAATAATCAGGAATAAATATACATATGCATGCACACATGAGCAGGGGCTGAATGTACTATGGAAAATTAATTATTGGGATCTGCCATCGATCTGCCGTCGCATTGAAATTTTTACAGCGTAATTAAAATAGTAAAAGTATTTATCTACCGAAGCCCAGTCTGCACCTATTTATTTTGGGGAGAGAGGGCCTATGTATCCCAGATCCCAGTATTAATCAGATGTTCCAGATATAGAATTTATAGTTGAAAACCAAGTCTAGATGTCGATTATGGTTTTATAAGCTTCTACTGCGGAAATACATATATGTACTACTAGGAAAATACATATATGTATGTATGTATATGCATATTCTCAAGTCTCTAGCTTTTATAGTTGATGAGTACTGCGCTCATACTAACAGACAGACGGGCATAGCTAGATCAACTCTGTTTTAAATTATTTAATTTGGTTGAATGTTAATTTCAGGCTTGATGGTCTGCTAATATATATCTACACATAAATACATATTTTACATATCTTATATAAAAACACCTTAATCTCTGAGCAAATAATATTAAATTTAGTAACCATAGTTTATAGGGACTCTGATGTATATATTATTCTTATCGATTTTTGTCGTTTATCTATAATTCAAAATTCATTTGTAGCCAAGATAGAGTTTACAGATAGCAAACGAACCTTTACAGAGATTAGCTATAAAGAGATAAGACGGCAGAGTCTGAAGAAAAGATTTGATACATATATGAAAATGGAAAGAAAAAACTGTAGAGAGAGCAGAATGAGAACAAATTATTTCATAGATATAGATATCTTTTACATGGATAATTATTATTTACAGAAATCTATTTCTCATTCTTCTCTCTTTATAGCATTTCCTTCCCTAACTTCTTTATGTATTGAATCCTTTTTTGTAGCTCCTCAGACTTCTTACGTATATCATTTTCATATGTATATGAAATGTATTGTATATTAAACAGTTATACAAGAAACAAAACATGAATACACAAAACCACACATATACACAACCACACGCACGAAAGTATAAGCAGTCATGGGCTGCAATGTGGGCTTTCTATAGGAACTTAATTCTTTTAATAACTTTTCTTACAGATTGAATATTTTCATAAAACATTCAGACCGCGATAATAACATTAAAATTTGTGTTTTTTGTTAAAGGACAAGTCTCTAGTACTTAAAATAAACTTTTTGCAAGTTTGGGGGAAGGGGTAGATTTTAGGATACGGGTGAAATATAACAAAAACCGAATTTCTTAAACATATGTATCTATATTTAAAATTGGAAGACTATAGCTCTAAAGATGTAGAAAATATAACGTCGATTTCGATAAGGCTTTTAATAAACTAACAGAAAAACGGGAGTTGTTATCGATTTTTTTAAACTAACTTGATATATGTATATATGTGTATAGCACACGGACCTACAAGTGCAAATTTCAAGTCTATAGGTCTTATCTTCTCAGATCGACGCGTTCAAACATACAGACAGACAGACATGGCTTGATCAACTCAGCTCGTCATCCTGATCAATAATATATATACTTTATATATACGCCTCCTTCTGTCTAGTAGATACATTTTCCCAAAAGCATTCTACCCTTATTTCCCATTTTCAATGGATTCAATTTAGATCGGCTAATAGTAGCAATGGAAAGTCCTCACTACCTTAAACTAACATTTCCTTCTATATTCTTCTACATATCCTGACTATACATTTTACTATATACTTCTCTGTAGAAGGACTCTACATTTGCAAGCACGTTATGTTGCATAAGATTCTCGTTTGTGGTCCAACCTTGCGTATTCACTATTTGCAGAGGCTGCTGCCAAGCTGCCATAGCTACTCTTCCACTTATGGCGCAACTTGAGGCAAGTGGGGAAGATGCCCTGAAGGCAATGTCAAGAGTGCTTGTTATTTAAAATTTAAAACGCAAATTATTCATATTTTTCTTCGTAAAAAAAAAAGAAAGATTCTTTGCTATGATTTGCATTATTCGTATATGTTTTTTATAGAAAAAGACAAAATTAAATTTCGTATAGCCCCTTCACATCAAATATTTTTATTTAAATAGGATGAGCAAAAACTCAATTTAAAATAGTAATATTTGAGAGATTTAAAATAATAGAAGAATTCTAATTAAATGCTGAATTAACTGAATAAATACAAAGGTAAGAAATAAAATCTTTATTGTTACACTATGTTATAGACCCGCTATTTTTGGAATACATTGGTCAAAAAAAGTATCGATAGAAAAATCAATTGTTTTGTACAATAGGTCAAATGGGACACCTGTTTCTACTACGCAATATATTCATTCCTAAGGTCAATGAATTTACAAACAGGGTCATTCCTAGCTTATTCTCATCTAACAAATCGCCAATGCATAATTATAGCTTCGACTGTTGTTTAGAAAAATGTTCTTATATTCTGATATTTAAAATGGTAAAATTTTGAAATCGATTCCTAGCAATATTTTTGAAGTTGAGGTCGAAGTTTCCATTATTTGATAAAATTTTTAATAATTAAATTATTGATTACAATATAAAGTAACTTTTCGTAGTCGGCTTTGGGGTTTCTGTCAAAATTTTTAAAGTTATTAAAGTAACCACAAGATCTCATTACTCATATGGCTCAGATCCAGTTGCCGCCCGAAGATGCTGTGCTTGGCAATGAATTGATATTACTCCATGCCTGCGTCAAGTTTAAGGGAATTGTAGATCGGTTTAGCGGCAACTGTGATATGGCGCTTTTGATCTATAATATGCAAGTGTCTTGGCCCTCCAGCAGAACCACAAAAAAGAGTTTGCCCTGCGGCATGCTTAAATTGTGTTTGACGTATGAGATTGGTAAGTTCACACACGAAATTGAATTCAATCATTCTACGCATCTTATATGCATACATGACAAATGTAAATCGGAACGCACAAGCACGCCCTCTACTAACTGCGCTAGTGTCGCAGTTACGGCGAATGGTGAATTAATCCTCTTGCAGTGGGATTATCTTCGTCAAACTTTCAGAAGGTGATAATAATATTCAAATTTGGACCAAAGCATAAGTCTCTCTAGCATATGAAATATTTATTTTTCAAATTGGTGGAGAATGGGGCGTGGTATCGAATATCTATCTATTTTACAATTGTATTCACCACAAGGAACTATACAGTAAATCTGAAGTCTCTAGGTCTAACAGTATACAAATTAGGCTTGAAGGACGAAGTTAAATTATTATTATCGATAGATATCGATAAAAAATAAGTGGGATGATAAGCTCTTATGCGCATGGTATGCACGAGTATACATGTAAAATTTGAATTTTAGATCTCTGCTTTCGTACGGACAGACAGACGGACATGGGCCTTGTTCGCCAAAGGTCTTGCACTATCAGGCCTCATTCTCGGATACTCGAGGTACTCGTATAAGTGAAGTTAGGTGAAACCCGTTGCACATATATACAGCTTCTTAGCTACTCACAGTAACAATTCACGGATACCGATCAACATTTGCGCTTCTCGCTTTATCATTGTGATAGTACTACTGAATGACAACTCAAATATGATAATCGTAGAGAAAATTTTTTGAAATTTCCGAATATATGTGTGTATATATAGGTATCAACGACAACTTTTCAAAACTAAAAGTTGCCTTTCATTGTTTGCTCTTTGTATTTCTCGCCGTTTTAATGCTGGTTACAGAATCAGCGAAATCAAACGGAAGTTGTTCGTTTCGCACGAGCTAAGCAAATAAATATAAGGGCATAAGAAGCTCTCCGGCGTACGAGCAGCGAGTGTATGAAATGAAAGAAATTGGTAAAGAAATAGTTGCCAAGTGTCAGGCACGCAAGCCTTACTTCTGTACGTATGTATATTTAGTAATATTCAATAACGTTATTTTCAGAGGTCTGCGGCTAACGTTAGATTGCATGTAGATTAGCGTTGTATTTTACTCGTTTGCGCCTTGAACTGGGTTGTGGCTTTTAGTTCTTAACGCCAATGGTCAAGAAGGAAAAGAAGAAAAATGACTGGTCAAATATGAAACATGTTTTGGTGAAAAATAGAAAACAAGAAAGTCTATAGCTAGTGTTCTGATTTGGACTCTATACTTCAGAGTTCTGCGTTTATAAATTTCATAAAAATCTTGTAAGCCAGTGTTATTACACTAATGGTGCATCTCTCTGTTTCTCTCGGGTGTTTCTCGCCTTTCTGTACTTTTTATACCCTGAACCCATTAAAAATGGGATTTCTTCTTCTGCCTGTTACATACATTTTCACAAAAACATTATACACTGAAAGAAAAGATATAAAAATACTTCAATGCTCAAATGGCATTGCCTCGAACAGTAAGTCTATTAGCGGAAGGGTGGCAAGAGCACGAAAAACAGACGAGGCAATGTACAGAACGTATTATTTGGAAGGTAAACAAGTACCTATATATATATATATATATACCTATATAGTCGAGTCGTACATATTTTGTGTTTTGGAGAACGCGTTGCCTTTGAACTTAAGTTTCGTCAACTCGTTTTGGCTCGCAGGTTATTCACGAAAATTGAAATATAATTGATTGGCAAGGTGGTCAAAGTTTCAGCTGAACGGCAATGCCGTAGTTGCCTGACTAAATAAGTAAGCTTGTAATTGGAAGCGCAATTAAGTTGAATTTGGTTGTATTGTAAGTACACAATGAACGTGTCCTGATGACGCTGTCGTTGTCAATGTCGATGCCAGACGTCGATATCGCAAAAGTTTCGAATTTCTCACAAACTTTGACCATTTAACTCAATTAGCCTTGACGCGAAAAGTTTGTTATATTAGATTTAATAAATATATGCTACGTATAATTTAATATTTATTATCCATTTCCGTTTCCCCTTCCGTCTTACATATAGGAATCTCGTCGTTATCAAGTTCTGGCGATCCGGAGCATCTGCCCGAGCTGCCGCCAGGGGACGAACAACGTTTGCAACGAGCGGCCCTTCACTTGCAGCAGAAGTTGATCCTGCGCGAATGGCTGCGAGAGTATCGTATGCAGCATCATTACCAACGTCTGCTGGCCGTTGAGGTGGCCTCGTTAGAGGACGTATACTGGCTGGAGGATTCGCGTGCCAGCAAGATACTCGGCAAGGATTGGCAACTGTGGTCGACTGCGCGTCAAGGCCTGCCCACATCAAAGGCACAGTTGGACGCTTTAAAGGCGCAGCTGTGGTCAACGGTGGTCAAGTCAAGTCAACATCAGGACGCCTGGACATGGGGTGGCATGCTTGTGGTCTCTGTTTCCGTTGCCGGTCTGGTCACACTCGCCGCGATGACCCAACCTTCTCTGGCGCCCGAAGCGCGCCACTCACTGCTGCAGTATGTAACCGGAAAGTATCTTCTGCCCGCCAACTGTAGGGTTCAGTGGGACTGGAAAGATCCGGCCCATGTCGGGGGCACCATGTGTTTCGTTGTGCGCTTCTTTCAGCGCAACGGCCAGCCGTATCCCATCTGTGATACCGACCAGTTCTTTGTAGAAGTCACCGAGGGGACACGCAAAGTGGTCACAATCAGTGAGCTGGGCTCATCCACAGATCCCAATAATGCCAACATTGCCAAAGTCAAGTTTACGGTTCGCACTGCGGGCCAATACAACATTTCCGTACTGATCGGAGCCAGTCATATAGCCGGTTCGCCTTTTGTTCGCAACTTTCTTCCCGGTGCCATCGATCCACGTAGATCACGATTCATTCGGCCGGCTAGTACGCTCATCTGCTGCGCCAGTGCTCCGACTCTGATGCACATCGAACCCAGGGACGAGTTTGGCAATGCGTGTCTTTTCGAGCAGTCCGATGAGGCGTTGCAGGTATATTACGTTACACACAACCTCAGACACAAATCAACACCTCTTAACACCATCCCATCATCCCACTCTGCAGGGCTACCGAGTCGCTATTTACGATCTACACGGTGTGTCCGTCGAAAAGCTGCAGCATGCCATTGTATTCAGCTACGACAGTGTCAATTCGCGTGTCTCAGTGACTGCTCTGTTTCCAGAGCCAACATGCTTGCGAGCTAGCATCAGCTACCGAGACCAGCAACTTCCCAATGGGGACTTTGACATAATCGTACTCAGTAGTAAGTATCAAACAAATTGCACATTCATATATACATATAGAAGATATTTAGATATGATAAGATAGCATCTTTTCTCTAATACTCTACACCTATTGTAAATCTAGCGTTGTATTATTTTATTATATGAAAGGTCCGAATTCTTTATGTATTATTTATAATCCAATTAAAATGAATTACCCATTTCTGTCCGCCCTTCCTTGCATTGTCACAATGATCATATTGATGATTACTTACTTCTCTCATAAAGATCAAATATCCTTCTACAAAAGCTATCGATAAAAATCGATATTACGAATTGATTTCCAAGAAATAAGTTGAAGAGATCAGAAGCTATAGATAAACAATTAAGTGGGTCAGAGGACACTCCTTAGTTGAACAATTCCTATTTATAATCCTAACTTATATTATTTGTGGATCTGATGAGTATCGTCTTACTGAATAAAGCGGATAGCTATTAATTATTATAAGTAGATTTCCCAAGATATGCTATTAGCTTCTACCATTTATTTTTTATTTATTTTTACTTTTTTTGTAAGGTAGCGACACAACACTCGTTCATAAAAATATTGCGTCCCGAAAGCACAATATTTGCTATGAGGCGAAGCTGCTGAGTATTTATGGAACCACAAAGAGTAAACCGCGGAAGGTGATGTGCTATGTGGGACCAAAACAGGTGAGTAGTAGTACACAGTCGGCTTACGTTATTTGTGCGAAATGTTGAGGCTCAGAACTCGTTAATATTTCAGGTGACGATCAAGGAAATGATATTGAAGTTCATACCAAAACGTATTGCCACCTTTCGGTTGTGTCCGTCGACCAAGTTCCATTTTTTGCCTCAGCTGGTAACGCAGCTGCATGGGCCGGTTTTCATTATAGACGATGGTGCCCAGCCACGTATTGAACTTGCCTCGAAGGATCGTAACATCATTGCTGCAACTTTCACACACTTTCTACTAAAGAACATTGGTGGCTCAGAGACGTTTAAGGACAAACAGGATTTCTTCTACCACGAAGTGCGCAAGTTTCATGCCAGCTATTATCACGAGAAGATGGCTCTGAAAGTAAATCGCGAAAAGATCCTCGAGAGCAGTATGAAAGCCACCAAAGGATTTTGTGTATCAGATTGGTGCGGAAACTTCGAAGTCACCTTCCAGGGGGAGCAGGGTATCGACTGGGGTGGCCTGCGTCGCGAATGGTTCGAATTGGTTTGCAGCGCTCTCTTCGATTCGAGAAGTGGGCTCTTTTGTACGTTTCACGACAAGCACCAAGCCCTGGTGCATCCGAATCCGACGCGGCCTTCGCATCTGAAACTAAAGTATTTTGAGTTCGCGGGAAAGATTGTTGGCAAATGTCTGTTCGAGAGTGCTTTAGGCGGCAGCTATAGGCAATTGGTGCGTGCACGGTTCAGTCGATCATTCTTGGCCCAGCTCATTGGGCTAAGAGTGCATTATAAGGTGAGACATGTACTTATTTTGCATGATATTTTTTTCTTCTAAAAGTGATGATATTTCTCGTATCTTAGTACTTTGAGCAGGATGATCCAGATTTATATTTGTCGAAAATTAAATACATTCTCGATACGGACTTGGATGGCACTGACACACTGGAGTTGTATTTCGTAGAGGATTTGTATGATTCCAGCGGCCAACTAATAAAGTCCATAGAACTTATTCCAAATGGTGCCAAGACACGCGTCACCAATGCGACTAAAAATCAATATCTAGATGCTTTGGCACAGCAGCGACTTTGCAATAGCGTGAAAGATGAAGTCGACAGCTTTCTTAAAGGTCTTAATGCAATTATACCCGACAACTTGCTAAGCATTTTCGATGAAAACGAATTGGAGGTGAATTAAACATCATTTCTGCAATACATATAAATATAATTATGACAAATACCCTGTGTTACTTCAGCTACTGATGTGCGGCACTGGCGAGTACTCGATAACCGATTTTAAGTCGCATCACATTGCCAATGGAAACTCGGCGGAGTTTCGACGTGTGCTCGCCTGGTTCTGGGCGGCTGTTAGCAATTTTAGCCAAACTGAAATGGCCCGTCTGTTGCAGTTCACCACTGGCTGTTCTCAACTGCCGCCTGGCGGGTTTCAGGAGCTGAATCCACAATTCCAAATAACCGCAGCGCCCACATTTGGTAATCTGCCCACGGCACACACCTGGTACGATCTATAGCCCCGATCTATATATTTTCTTAATTTGTTTACCTTCTGCTTGTAGCTTCAATCAACTTTGCCTGCCGGACTACGAGAGTTACGAGCAATTCGAGAAATCTCTGCTCCTGGCCATCAGCGAAGGCAGTGAGGGCTTCGGCATGGTCTGAGTCGTTGATAAAATACTTTATTTTATGTTAATTAGAAATTGCGAATAATATAGTTCCTGTGCTTTGTGTCATAGTTTTGGGTACAATTCCGATTATGCGTGAGATACAATTTTAGATTCTCATAATTTCCTATTTCTGAGTTCAATTATTGATGAAAGCTAACAAAACGTATAGTAATATTACCATTAAATTCGCTTCAATGTCTGAAACGAGTCAAAGTGAAAAAATGAATATATATCATCATCAAAAAGAATGTGATAATTGAATAATAAACTAACACATGTTAATCGTAGATACTTATATAGATTACGATATTCAGAATGTGGCAAAACTAATTGCTTGAATATTGAAATCAATATTTGTGTAAATTAAACAGTTCATTGCTCCGGAAAACGGATACTGTATTTGATGAAATGAAATTAGAGCTAATAGAGACATGTAAGAAGCAATGCTAATTAATAATATGAATGTTGAACTAAACCTTAAATGTTCTCAAATATCTATCGAGTAGCTAATAAGTATAAGCAATATTCATATTTAAAATATACCTAAATCCTTAAGTAGTTGTTAAAAGTTGAAAAATCACATGATTACAATAATTTATATACATAATTAGTTATAGACTTCAGCTGTAGTTCTTAAAATGGTTATCTAATTTGCAAGTAAAGATCTCTTCTAATGTGATTTGGATTATGCAATTATGCAATTAAATGCAACTACTATGGTCATTTAACAAGTAAGAAAGCTCTAGTCGAGACTGCTCGACTACGAAATCCCCTGAACCCTTCCAGGAACTAATATTTCAATAATTTGTCGCTTCATTTCTACTACACATGCACACACACATACACACATACGCACGCACGTATAAACAGGCATGGGCTGCTGTGTGGGCTTAATGTGGGAACTTATTTGTTTAATAACTTTTTTGTAGACAGACAATTTTGATAAAACCGATTTTCAGACCGTGAAATTAACTTAAAAATGTGTGTATGTGCCAACTTACAAGTCTCTAGTATTTGAAATACGGTTTTTACAAACTTGTAGGGTAAAATATGACAAACCCGAAATTCTTAAAAATACATATGAATCTACATTTCAAATTTGGAGACTCTAGCTCTAAAGATGTAGGAAATATAATTTTTTTTACTGGTTTTCGATAAGGTTTTAAATCGATAACAAAATTACGGGAGCAGTTATCGATTTTCGAAAACAAACTTGATATGCACGCTCACTATACGGGCCTACGAAAAAAATAATCAAGACTCTAGCTCTTATATCTTCTGAGATCGACGCCTTCATACATACGGACAGACGGACAGACGGACGGACGGACAGACAGACGGACAGGGCGAAATCAACTCAGCACGTCGCCCTGATCAAGAATATATATACTTTATGGGGTCTGCCACGCCTCCTTCTGCCTGTTACATACATTTTCACAACCCATTTTCAATGGGTTCAGGGTATAAAAAGCAATTAACTCAAAATATGTAAGAATGTTGCAGTAGGGCGCTATCGAGCTATGTAGCCTTGGCTGTCTGTCTGTTGTAGGAATGTCATAAGCTATAAGAGCAGAGACTATAATTATGTATATATTTTTTTATACCATAAGTATTAGAAGCTAATTAAATATATTATAATCGATAATATCCGACTTGGATTTTTAACAATTAACAATTTAACAATTCAGGATCTCTCCTTGTCCAGCCACTAAAAATATGAAAATCAGTGAAATTACTTTTAGTTAAAATTGTCAATAAGGCATTATGTCCAAAACTGGTTTGATATACATAATTATATTAACTAATAAGAAGGCAAAAAACTCATCACAATCCAGTGTAGTAAGCGTGTAAAAACACTTTCATCAGCTTTGCTTATGCTAACTGCAATTATCATAATTACCTTTCGCACTTTCTAAGGTCGCTTGTCGCTATTCGTTAATTGTTATAGTTTTTACACCCTGAACCCATTGAAAATTGAATTTTTTACAAGCATGGGAACTTGAAATTTATGTAACAAGCAGAAAGAGATAGATCACGACCAACAGCCGTGCCGTAGTCCATGAAAGACTCAATTAAGCCTTCTCACATGCGCAGATCAAGTGCATTTTACAACAAAAGTAGATGAAGATTGTTATATAGATTCTCAAAACCAAATCAAGTTCCGCTGTTTTGAGGCTTCCCTCTTATCGACCTAAAATTTTAAGCAAATCGCTTCGAGCTTGCGATTCAAAGATGTTCGTTTATTTTCTGAAAATTGCAATAGAAACTATATCTATTTTGACGGGAAGGAAAAATACACTAGTTGACGTATTTAACGTGTTTTTTGTGAGTGCGTGTATGTATATGAGTTGTCGTGCATAATTGTGCATGCCCCTGAGCACTTGTAGCATCAACACGACAAGAGAGCTGGCGCATATTCTTCTTGGTCTTCGTCGGGCGCCCTGAACTCTTATTTGCTGTTAAAAATCCCATTTTCAATCGCTTTTGTATGCTATTTCAACTGCTTTGCGATGTAAATGCAATCGAAGCTAAAAGCCAAACCCCTCTCCAGTATCTATCTACATTTTTTGCTGGCACAAAACGATCATTTCTCTAAATGAGGATGCGTGAGTGACAAATTAAATGGGAGAAAGAAATTTCTAAAATGCGCCGTCGCGCGTGCTGAGTATATTGTGTGTAGATCAATTTAGACAATTATTATATACTAATTATCGGAAGACAATCAAATGCAGATATGAGTGGAGAAAGTGAGTTTGCTGCCGAAGATTTCAAGAATGCCGCCACATAAGTTTCAATCGATCTTTTAGTTAGTCGAATCTTATATGAAATTTTTTTTATTTATTTTTTGTCAATTGATTATGCGATTTATTAATTGATTATGTGCCTTTGGTATACAAAAAATGTGTTCAGTTCCATTACTGTGCTTACCTTCTAAAATGTTTTTATTTTAATATAAACGTTTCTTAAAACAAAATTCTTTCATATATATATACAATAAGTAAGGTATAAATATACATAGTCTTTTGTGTCTTATGTAATGTTTTAAAACAACGTTATGAACCAATTGGATGACCAATGAATTGGATTTAAAAATGTTTTTCAAACACTTTCTCAACACAAGCACTTCGCACAATTGCATAGGGGAATCGCCAGGAAAATACACTAAATACACCTTGTATGGAAATCTAGATTTGTCGTAGTTTTCATTTACGTCAATCCATAAACTTATAATACAATTCATAAAAAACATTGGTAAAATAGTTTCCAGCAACAAAAGCCAGCACATTTAAGATTATTAGCACAATAAAATAGTGAAACTTCCTACCCATAGCAAGTAGCCACCATGTCGTGGCCACAGAAAGTGCCCTGGTACACATTTAAACAAGGAAAACAAGTAAGAGTGCTCTGATCGGGAGTTCCCGACTTGCAGATACCCTGTCAAATGTATCGAACAGTTGTCTAAAACTAATACTCGGTTAGATCCTGTCTGAGTTCCGGCCGTCCGCTAAGTATTTTTTTTTTTTTTTCATATATAGTAGTTGTTTGTTTTGAATAGAGTTCAGAGCTTAGTAGAATCTATTTCCATCTTGTTGGATAAAATTGTAGTACTCTTTGAAAGCGTATCATGTTTTTATTTTTTGGGAAATTCGTATTTACACATAAACATAAACATGTATATGTATACGTATACTTCCAAGTCTCGAGTATGTCAAGTTTTATAAGAAGGTCGTTTGCGCTATTTAAGAACTGGTATTAAAAAGCACGGAGTGTCATGAGAGAAATTGTGACATGCTTGACAGGTAGAATACACAGAAAAAATTACTTTCACAATGACCTCTTGCACTGCGCTCTAAGCTTTTGTAAAATGAAAACAATCTGTTGCGATGTCATTATTATTATTACTGTTATTGGTTTAATATAGAAAATCGTTGCTTAACTGTAAAATAAATAACTTATAACATTATTTAGCTTCGCTGTTAGCTAACTAACTGGAGCATTTGCTGGCGAGCGTGCACATCAGCGTGCTAGGACAGAAAAGCAGCCCCTTCGAGCAGGTCATCTTGTGACCTTTCATCTGACCCTGGGCGGTCTTGTAGCAAACGAAATAGCTGCTGATGGAAGTCTGGTCGGGTATCTTATCGCCCTCCCTGCAATAATATTTGCGCTTCTTCACCGATCCGCTGCTGTTGCTGTTAATGTTACTGTTACTGTTGCTGTTGCCGTTGCCGTTGCTGTTGGTGTTGGTGTTGATATTGATGTTGCTATTACTATTGCTATTGCTATTGCTATTGCTATTGCTGATGGACGGAAGAGTAAGAATGACTGGCGTAGGGCGTGGCGTGGTAGTTAGCTCGGGCAAACTGACCATGTAGGAGTCCAGCAAGCTGTGCTCCATGCTGGATGAGACAGCAGATCCACTCGCTTCTGGCATGCTGCCATATTGTTGCAGAAGATTAGCAATGCTCTGACTCTTAAGCGTTGCCTCTTGGCGTCTTTTGGCTTCGCTCAGCATCTTAAGCGCCTCAATCTGCAGTCGCTTGTTTTCCTCAATCGAATAGCCGTTAAACACTTGCACAGTGCCACACTGGGCGTAAGTTACTGCATCACAGATGCGAGTCTGCTTATTGAAGCCTGTGTAGGGTGGGCAGGAGTAGGACAGGACTTTGCCATCCTTCTTACTACACACAAAGTAACGAGTGCAATCCGTCTGATTGGGTTGGCGTACGCCGGTCTGACATGTGATCACCTCCACCTTGCCAAGGTTGGACAACGCTGCCGGCGATTGTGTCATCAATGGCAGTATCGACTTCTGAAAGACATCCAAACTGATGAAGTTGCCATTAAAGTTCACGAGCTGACTCAGTGAAGACGGATATTTGGTCTTCCCAGGCAAAACCTGAATGCTGTTAGCAGGGCTCATTGGAGATGGGTACATGCTGTTGCCCAGTGGCTCGTTATATACACTACTCATGCTCGCTGGTACACTGGGCATGTAGGATGGACTGTAGTCAGGTCGATGTTGTTCATTCACCGCATAGCTCTGATCCACATATGAGCCAGGTGCTAATTGATTGTTCATGCCCAATAGATCCGCTGAGTCGCCACTGCTGTAGGTCAGTACATGAGGCCTGTTCTGTCGATTGTTATTGTTGTGGCTGTAGTTGTTCTTGTGCAGGTGGTTGTTATTCGTATTGCTGTTGATATAGTTAACGTTACTCGCCTCATCAGCCTCTACTTCCATGCTTTCGATTTTTTGGGAATTAGGTCGAATTTTCACTTGATCTGGCTCAAGATGCATAGGAAAAAGATTGTGACTGTCCATGGGGCGAGGTATATTCAAACCGATAGACATAGACGTCGGATAGCTTTCCGCATTGAACACGCGATGCGCATTATTCTCATTGAGATGCGGACTAGGCGTATAGAAGGACGACACAGTGGATGCCGACGGCTGCTGCTCAAAGGGACGCGGTGTTGTCTGTGCAAATTCGCTGGCGTACGGAGCCGCGTATTGACCAGTATATTGGCTGCTCATTGTCGTGACGGACATCCCAGAGATGGAGCTGGAGCTGGAATTGGGTCGAGGCGTTGTCATTATAGCCATAAACTTGTTGAGATAGTTGTTGCCGTTGTTAATGCTCTCAATTTGTTGATTTTGGTTGTTGTTGTTGTTGTTACTGCTTGGATATACACCCAAACTGTTGCCATAGGTGTCAAGTACTTCCTTTTCCCCAGAGCTTGTGCTGGCCAGATGTACAGGTATAACATTATTGTGAATGATCGTGGTGCTGGGCTGCGACTGCTTTTTGTTGTATCCGCTCGGCTTCTTATGATGCACATAATGCGACCTTGGCGGAGAATGAGACTCATAGTCCTGCATCGAGAAATACTGCTGGAATGGATTATTATGGTTTGTCAGTATGATAGGTTGTAAAATTGGCTGGGCATAAAAAGCTCCATTGTATGCTGGATTCTGAATCACTTTTGGCATATTTTGGGCGGAAATCATCTGCTTGGACAGTTCCAGGACCGTTTTTAATGTTTCCTCTGAAACCTTGGGTTCATGGTCGCCCATGTACTCATGACTCTGAGTTTGAGCATACTTCTGACTGTGCTCGTCGCTGGAGCCGTATTGAGGGAGTGTAAATGTAACCGATCCCTCTGGACGATTGACCACAATTTGAGAGTTTGCATAGCCCTGGCCGTACGAGGAGAAAGGCTGGGCATTAGAGAGCATCAGCTTGGTTTCTGGCTGCATGCGATGCCTCGTTAAATGCTCTTGTAAACGTGTCTTATTCACCGTTGGCTCCGGCAGTGGAATTGTTGGACTAGCCGTGCTGCTAGCTAAAACCTCCGCTGGCATTGTTGGTGCCATAGGTGTCGTATGTGTCGTAGGTGGCGCAGGTGTTGCAGTTTCTGTGTGACTTCCTCCCAAAGGATTAAACATGTCGTAACGGTTTTTTAAATCAAAATGGGCCAAAAACGCATTCAACTGATCTGGTCGCATTTCCATTTGGGGCTTGTCCGTCTTCTGATAGGTTTGCTGAAGTCCATCAATCAGCTGCGACAGACGCTGCAAGTGCGCCGTAAGAGTGGGATCAATTGAAGAGCTTGGTTGTTTATTTGATGTCATTGGTTCTGGGTCCACGAGAGATGTGGGGTAACTTATATTGGCAGCTCCCTCCCGGTTTTCTAGCTGCACTTGGCTGTCCAAGTCAACCAGTTCGCCATCGCCGCTGGAGTCGAATTGGTTGCTTGAGGAGCTTTCATACTCAGTGCTTTCATGTGCAGGCTTGACGGGTTTCTCACTCTGCTCCTCACTGCTTAAGGAAGAATCCAGAACAATCTCCACATTATCGTGATGTAACTGTGGCAACTCCTTGAGTAAAACACCCGATTCATCATCACCATTGACAATAATAATGTCGGCTTCTTTGCTTCCCATTCCAGACAGCTTGATGGTTGCATTAATCAATTCACTTGGGGTTATACACTCCCAATCCTCGGCGGGCAACACACAGCTGCCTACAGTATGCTCATAAACGAGTCCCTCTTTACATTTAATTGGTATCCAGACGTGAGAGTTCGAGGGCAAGTCGCGGCATTTGTAGTAAGCATCGCAGCGTGTCTTATGGCGACGGCTCTTTTCAGGGCATGGTTTACCTTAAATACCAACCAGAAACCACAGGACAACATACAGGAAGAAAAAGAGAAAATGATACAAATATTAAGTACACATTAGAATTTCTACAATAGATGCACACAATCAACTTTAATTTATAAACAAAAAATCAAAATCACTTGAAAAATGCAGGTTGATCTATTTTTAATATAATAAGCACTCTTTGGATTTCAACAGCTTATTATTATTTTTAAACATCCCGAGACCAATTCAAAAATAAATTTGTATATTTTAAAGTATATATATCTTAATTTTATTCACAAATCACTCTTGGCTCGTTAAGCCTTATAGTACCTTCCGAAAAGTAAAATAGGCTGGTTAAAAGGCACAAATATATTAGAAGTCCATGCATATCGTTGTTATGAAAGTCCTTTAATCTGATTTTTTCAGAGATGACCAAATATCCAGCTCGGCAATTAAGCTTCCGCTATAGACAAAGTGCGCGATACGAATGGCTGAACTTCCACGATTCTTGGCATGTTAAATTTTAATAATTTTCTCTTTGCGCTGGCAAAGCCAGCGCTCAGACTTAGCGCCTCGGAGAAATGTGAGGTAAAGCGAGACTCGAATATAGAGCAAAGCGTGATACAAGCTCAAAGTAAATTTGTTTACAGTTCATCATGAGTATAAAGCGACGAGTAAACAAAATAGAAGGTATTAATTGCTTATACTAATAAATTTGACTGTGCACTCAAATACAATCCAGAAGATGGTAAGTAAAAGTAAATTCACTTTTATTATGTTTGAAATATAGTTTATATATTGTAAAATACAAATTATGAAACTACATATATTAGCACCATATAACAAAAAAAAATTTTTTTGTATAGTAATTTTTAATTTGGAGTATACGCTTATAACTCATATACTATTATTTATATCTTAATCATATAAAGATTGTACTAATTTAGTACGTTCACATATTATTTTGCTTAAAATAAATAAATATTTTGAGCAACTTCCATGTATACTTAAAGTAAATGGACCGACTCGTATGTAATATTACTACTAATCACTGAATTCATTCGAATATAAAACAATGGGTTCAGGGTAAAAAAATATTCAACACTTTTCATTTTTAACGGTCAAATATTAACAAAAATTGTATCAGCAATCGATAGTCGTAATAAAAAAAACTTATCGATTATTGATACAACATTTTGAGAAGTAATATTGTTAGTATTAAATAAAACCTATTATTTACAAAATCACTAACCATATTGTATGGTTAGTGACAAAATGAAGAAATAGTACTAAACATTTAACTTGGCAATAAAACAATATCTATATTTTAAACTTAATAGCAAATGAAGGTGCTAAAGTATGACAGCGGTAAAAATTATTTCTAAGAAATATCCTTAAAAATGCCCACTTTTTTTATTATTTATTTTGATTTGCGCATATAAATATTTGTCCTAAGACAATAATTCAAACTCAACTTATGATTCAAAAGGAATATGCAACGATTATCTGTAGTAAGTATTAACAATTTTATTATCTCCCCTTACAAAAAAATATACTGCTCATCGTAATGGTATTTCAGTATATTTAATTTTAGTATTTTGATTTATCCCACAGCTGGCAGCACTTAATCGAAACGAAAACTAAATTTTTTTGCCAATGCATTGATTCTGCAATTTAAGCAACACCAATAATAATATACAAAATGTTAACCTTTATTATACTATCAAGTGCAACGCACATTTTATAAATTATTTCAAATAACTCGCGTATTGTTGTTTGTTACTTGTGAAACCGTATACAAATATATACATTGGCTGATACTGCATAAATTGTAAGAAAACAAGATCAGGAGGTAAGCGAAAATATTTAGATTTAAGAGTGATAGAAATAGGTGAAGCACATAGCAGGAAAAGAACCTGTGTGCATTGAAATGTGCGTTGTATTTTTCGTTTGTTTTCCAAGAAAACGGCTCGGCGCAGGAATTAAGTGTCTGCGTTGCCGCGACCTTTGCCTCATTTACAAACAAATAGTGACACACACATACCCATACGTATGCACACACACACATACACATAGCAATAAACGGTTTACATAGAATTGATGTGCATTACATGAGTAAGCGTGCATTAGTGATGGTGAATCGTTCGTTGCGAGCGGGTGTATAATAGATAAACCAATATGTTTGCTTGTGAGCACTTACGCTTCAGGTGTGCCAATGCATACCCCATAGTAAACTCAGCCCCCAACTGACCTTTGTGTTTGTATTTTCATATAAACATGCATATGTATATAAAATGCATTCTTAGTTATTTAATTCGCATATTTCTTTAATACCTAAATATGTATAGGTAAATATAAATACATATGTATATATCACATTATTACCGCTTGTGCATATGGTTCACGCAGCTGTTGTCTCGCTTCGTTGATTACATACGTAGCTATTTAAGTTTCCTTTTGCCCATAATCTTGGCTTGCCGTCACCATATCAGTACATACATATATATGGTTGGTGTTTTTTTTATTAATGTGAGTGTATTAATAAAAAAACACCAACCACACACACATGTACTAACAAGTGCATATATTCTTACACGATAACAACAGCAACTTTTTATTTTAGTCTTTCTATATACTGATTATTAATACATAATTGTTTTTGCACTCCCTTTCAAATTAGAAAATATGCAATTAAATGCTCTTACATTTTGTTGAAAATAAATGACCATATCTACCAATTGTCCTATTTGTAATATAATAAAATTAATAACTGTTTATATAGTTCATTTATTTCTTATTTAATATTTTAAACAATTGCCAAAAAAATAAGTAAAAACATTATAGAGAATAATGACAATAATAATAAAAAAGGGTGCTTTCTCAAATGGTTGTACGTTAATCAAATAAACATATGTATATGTATATATATATATATAAATGTATATGTATATATAAACCTGTATATATGTATATGTATATGTACATATCTATCACATATATATGAATACATTATAGATTGTGTTACCTGCGTACTTTTTGTTTGTGACTCATTGTGACGATTATACAACTCATTCAGACAAGTGGCAAGTGGTGGTGTAGTTGTACTCACAAAGTGCGTGATATCAAAATTATTCTAAAAACTCCCATATGTACACCTAATGCTTGAATGTCGGCAAATGTAGTCTGCTGGGCGGTAATATGTACAATATATATATATACATATATATTTATATATATATATATATATATATATATATATATATATATATATATATATATATATATAGCTAAGCCACGTAAATCGCTTGAATTTCAATATTGATTGCTATATATAATTATATAGTTCTCATCACTAAAAGTAGCATACAGTCATGTCCCAAGTTCTCTTTGTTTCTATGCGAACCAATCTGTCTGTCTTAGAATTGCTCTTTTTGATTGAAACAAAAAGTTTTTGTATAAAAAAGTATATAAGTTTACAAGGTATCGTCATAATATTTGGTTGATAATAATAATAAAGTCATAAAAATAGAGAAAAATCTAATCAATTTACTATACATAGCCATAAGTCTATAAGAGATTGTCAAAACTGGAACTTTGTATACAAAACTTATAGTTAAATTGCCTAAGCATTTACGAGCTTCAATAGCTCGACTACGAGATCCCCTGAACCCTTCCAGGAACTAATATTTCAATAATTCATTTCATTTCATTTCTACTTACACATGCACAAACACATACACACATACACACGCACGTATAAAAAGGCATGGGCTGCCATGTGGGCTTACTTTGGAACTTATTTGTTTAATAACTTTCTTTGTAGACAGACAATCTTGATAAAACTTTCAGACCGTGATCTAAATCATCTAAATGTGTGTGTGTGCCAACGCACAAGTCATTAGTATTTGAAATCCGTTTTTTGCAAACTTGTAGGAAAGGGGGTGTTTTGGGGAGTGGGGGGTAAAATATGACAAAAACCGAAATTCTTAAAAATACATTTCTACAAAATCTACATTTCAATTTGGAGACTCTAGCTCTAAAGATGTAGGAAATATAATTTTTTAACTGGTTTTCGATTAGGTTTTTAATCGATAACAAAATAACAGCAGTTATCGATTTTTGAAAACAAACTTGATATACGCGCTCACTATAGGGACCTACGAAAAAAAATTTCAAGTCTCTAGCTCTTATATCTTCTGAGATCGACGCGTTCATACATACGGACGGACGGACGGACAGACAGACGGACAGGGCTAAATCAACTTGTCTCGTCGCCCTGATCAAGAATATATATACTTTATGGGGTCTGCCACGCCTCCTTCTGCCTGTTACATACATTTTAACAAAACCATTATACCCTGATTTCCCATTTTCAATGGGTTCAGGGTATAAAAATCCCTGTGAAGTAGATGTAATTGTAACTGCAGGTATTGGTGTATAAAACTTTCTTGATTCGAAGAAAATTTTAATACCTTGCGCTGAAACTAGATGTATTTTTTTTCTTTACTATAAAATAATGATTGGCAATCTTATCAAATTTTGCGGTCGCAATCTCTTGTGTTAATAAATATTATTAGGCGATTTCAATTCAATTCTTTCTTCACAGCCCCAACGGCAAGGAGCAGCTGGGCAGGATTAATAGGCGTGAAGATCAGCAAGCAGCTAGGAGCAGCATTTAAATGGCTGATGGAAATGGTCAGGCAGCAGGTGCAGCTTCTCGTGCTGGCAACGACAGTCTCGACGCTACACAATCTGTAACTAATATCGCCGGCAGTAATCCAAACCTACCAGGAACATCTGCCTCTTCAGGAGCAGGGGCAGTGGTTGGTGCAAGTGGGACTGCGAACGGAAGTGGTAGTAGCAACGGCAGTGGGAGCAGTAATCAAGGATATTATCAATTAAGCGTGACAAGTGAGTATAAAACAAAATTGTAGAGAAGTTGGATATTTTACAGCTTGATGGATATTTTACTTTAATTTCACAGTTGAGGAAGCCTCACTGCGAAATAATGGTTTTCTTAAACCTAATCCCTACGTGGAGTTGTTGATAGACAGCAAGAGCAAGCGTAAGACAGATTTAGTAAAGAACAGCTATCTGCCTAAATGGAATGAGGAGTTTACAGTGCTAGTAAGTAACTAACAAAATATGGCTTAGCCCAAAACTTATTGATATTTTTGATGTGCGATTTTTTTAGATCAAGCCCACTTCGACGTTGCACTTTAAGGTGCTGGACCATTCGAGCTTTCGCAAAGATGCCATGCTGGGAGAGTGTGTCATTCAATTGGCCCACATATTGCACCATTATAACGGGCGCTGCGAGTACCTCGAACTGACAATAGATCTGTTTGTCACCTCCAAGTCGGACAATCGACAAACCAAAAGTGGAGAACTGGTAGCGATTCTTAATGGCCTTAAACTAGATATGAGCAAGGTGGGGCAGTTGCAGCAAAATGGCACTGCCATCCAGGCGATTAATCCTGTGGTGAGCGATGCTGCAGCAGCAGGCCGCAGCTGTATAATCTATGGAGGTGTTCGAGCTCGCATGCGTCTTCGATCCAACAATGCGGAGGCACCGGCGGCTACCCGCTCGCCATTATCCAATGGTGTAACCCAGGAACAACGACGCTCAGCTGCACCACCAATTTGGGAGCAACAGCAGCAGCAACAACAGCAGGTGGCACAACCCCAGCAACCGTTGCGAATGGCTAATGGCACCACAGCTGCAGCTGTGCCACAAACAGCGCCGTACCCACAGCAACCACCGGCGCCTGTTCAGGTGCAGCAACGTCCAGTTACGCAGACTCCACTTTACGTAAACGGTTCGATGGAAAATGGAGGGCAGGCAAACTACATGTTGAGTGGCGCGCCGGATCAAACAGTATGTGGCGCTGGACTACCTGTGAGCAATGGCGCAGATACGCAACTGCAAACACAACCGGCAGAAGATGAGTTGTTACCTGCTGGATGGGAAATACGATTGGATCAGTACGGACGGCGCTATTACGTAGATCACAATACACGCTCCACGTACTGGGAAAAGCCGACGCCGCTGCCGCCCGGCTGGGAAATAAGAAAAGATGTGCGCGGTCGTGTTTATTATGTGGACCACAACACGCGGAAGACTACATGGCAACGGCCTAACAGCGAGCGCCTAATGCACTTCCAGCACTGGCAGGGCCAGCGCGCCCATGTAGTGGCACAGGGTAATCAGAGGTTCCTCTACTCTCAACAGCAGCAACAACCGACGGCTGTGACGGCGCAGGTGACGCAAGATGACGAAGATGCGCTGGGTCCATTGCCGGATGGCTGGGAAAAAAAGGTGCAATCTGATAATAGAGTCTATTTTGTGAATCACAAGAACCGCACTACTCAATGGGAGGATCCACGTACCCAGGGACAGGAAGTCAGCTTAATCAATGAGGGTCCACTTCCACCAGGTTGGGAAATACGCTACACGGCGGCTGGCGAGCGCTTTTTTGTTGATCACAATACGCGGCGGACGACTTTCGAGGATCCCCGCCCTGGTGCGCCGAAGGGTGCCAAAGGCGTTTACGGTGTTCCGCGCGCTTACGAGCGCAGCTTCCGGTGGAAGCTGTCCCAGTTCCGCTATCTGTGCCAGAGCAATGCATTGCCCTCGCATATCAAGATCACTGTCACGCGGCAGACGCTGTTCGAAGACTCATATCATCAAATTATGCGCTTACCCGCCTATGAACTACGTCGCCGTCTGTATATAATCTTCCGTGGTGAGGAGGGCCTTGACTATGGCGGCGTATCACGCGAGTGGTTCTTTCTGCTGTCGCACGAGGTGCTGAATCCCATGTACTGTTTGTTCGAGTACGCGAACAAGAATAACTATAGCCTGCAAATTAATCCCGCATCCTATGTGAATCCTGACCACTTGCAGTACTTCAAGTTCATTGGACGGTTCATTGCCATGGCATTATATCATGGCCGATTCATCTACAGTGGCTTCACGATGCCCTTCTACAAGCGAATGCTAAACAAAAAGCTGACCATCAAGGACATTGAGACTATTGATCCCGAGTTCTATAACTCACTCATTTGGGTGCGAGACAATAATATTGACGAATGTGGTCTTGAGCTGTGGTTCAGCGTGGACTTTGAAGTTCTCGGACAAATAATACACCACGAACTAAAAGAAAATGGCGAGAAGGAACGAGTTACAGAGGAGAATAAGGAGGAGTACATAACACTTATGACCGAGTGGCGTATGACCCGGTAATTATTTGATACAATCTAGAATTTTTAAGCATTTTGCTTACTTAATTATATCTAATAAATTTTTCTAGTGGTATTGAACAGCAGACTAAGACGTTCCTTGAGGGCTTTAACGAAGTTGTGCCTCTAGAGTGGCTGAAGTATTTTGACGAACGTGAGCTGGAGCTTATACTATGCGGTATGCAGGATGTGGATGTTGAAGACTGGCAACGCAACACTATATACAGACATTATAATAGAAATTCCAAACAAGTGGTCTGGTTTTGGCAGGTGAGAATACTTAACTTAAAAATTTTTCAATAACTAAAGTACTTCCTTTAAGTTTGTACGTGAAACGGACAATGAGAAGCGCGCCCGTCTGTTACAGTTTGTAACGGGCACATGTCGCGTTCCAGTCGGTGGCTTTGCGGAGCTGATGGGCTCAAATGGGCCGCAGCGGTTCTGCATTGAAAAAGTGGGCAAAGAAACCTGGCTACCACGCTCTCATACTTGCTTCAACCGCCTGGATTTGCCGCCTTATAAAAGCTACGATCAACTGGTGGAAAAATTGACCTTTGCCATTGAGGAGACTGAGGGCTTCTGCCAGGAATGAGTGGTAGTCGATTTGTGGTCAGTTTGTTGATTAATGTTTAATTCTAATTGAGCGTCCCGTTGTCGTCCGCTATGTTAATAGTTACTGTTATTATTAAATACCTATATGCATACACGTATGTATAACTATAATGTAGGCACTAAGTTCAGATTTTCTTTTTGTGAAATGCATCCTATTCAAGCGTGCATAGTAATTCAGCTCAATATTTGCACTCCATGTTAAGTTTTGGCCATAGCTCTATTCATTATTAATAGAACACATTTATACACATACCGAGACGGATATCCTAAAAAAGAACGAGCATTGCAAGAGTTTTTTAAAGAAACGAAATTTTTAACTTGTTAGTCATTCAAACGGTCCACAAATATATATAATAAAACAAAATATATAAATAGCAATTTGAGTAATTACCACGGCATGTGAAATTTTATGATTTTTTATAGTTTTATATAAATTTGTAAATATTTTAAATCCTGTTCTCATAAATGAAACAAGTATTTATTTGGCCATCAGTTTAATAATATGAAGTGCTGCACACTTGAAGGGTTTTAACTGTAAAGCAATTATTTATCACATACCAGCACAGAAAAACACAAAAGTTAAGAGAACAAAATATCATGAGTACTCTTAGCTTATAAAAAAAGAAAACTATGTTATATTTCAAAAATTGTAACGACATACTTAAATCTAAATCCATAAAATAGCAATAATTGTTGTTACCAAAATTAGAGCAAAAATCGAGCGATTTGAATTAAGAGCTACGAAAGATGCACACTCAAATGTTGATGCGATGTTTTGTGAGCAAAAGTTATGTGAGAAAGAAGTATAAAGTTTATAAATTATATGATTATATATGAAAGCATTATATATAATATATTAAATTAGTTTAATGCAACGTGTACTGTATTATATAAAATAAATGCAAAATTATTTAGTGATATGCGAAATCAGCAACAAATCTCATTTTTTAAATATCATCAACATCAAATATAAACAAATAAAAAATTGGGGCGTATGTTAAAGTTCAGCGCACCCATCTGCAGAATCCTACTTCCCGATCCAAACGGTGCCCATACAACGTATCTATTTATGTGTATAAGAAATTACAACTGCTCAACTTGAAAAACTTGAAAATGAATGAATGAATGAAATGAACTTGAAAAAATATACATATGTAAATTTGTGGATGAAATATATTTTTCCGAACTCCAGTAGGCACCGGTGCTGCACTGGCTAAGTTAGGTATACATATACACACAGGTTCATAAGAAAGACATTATTCTGATAGTGCTCAACCGAATTGAAGTTTTAGATCTAATAGTTTATACTGAACAATAGTACAATAGTAATTTTACAGTTTTCCAGGTTTCAGCCTGCCTGTTTGGCCGCAATGACGACGATATTATTGGTAAAAATATAATTATTCCCGAGTTACAACGCCATGAAGATTATGAAGATTTCCAAGTCAATAGTAATAGTTGTAGTAGTATTAATATTAGCGCAATGTTTTCAGATCATTTTAGTCATAGTAATGTTATTGTTGGCATTTAAATAGGGGAATAACATTTTCGTATTCTAAAATGAAAAACAAGTAAGAGGGCTCTAGTCGAGACTGCTCGACTAAGAGATACCCTGAACCCTGCAAAGTACTGATTCCAATCATTCTACACTTCTTTCATGCACATATACAAAAACACATACACACACCCGTACGCATGCATCCATACGAACGCATAAACAATTGCTCTGCTAACTGCGCAGTTACTGCGCTTGGGCTGCCGTGTGGGCTATATTATGAAAATTTGTTTGTTGAATAAATTTTTTGTAGTGAGACTATCTTCATCAAATTTTCAGAACGTGATAATAACATTCTAATGTGTGTATATGCCAAAGCACAAGTCTCTAGTACTTGATATACGTTTTTTTCAAATTTTGGGCGAAGGGGGCGTGGCATCCAAAATCTGTAAGAAACAAAATCTTTGTATTCATCACATAAGTCTACACAGTAAATCTGAAGTCTCTAGCTCTAACAGTATTCAAACTAGGCTTTAAAAACAAAGTCAGATTTTCGATTGTTATCGATAAAAAGGAAATGGGATGAGTTATCGAAAAAATATGATAAACTCGTACTGCGTATGGTATACACGAGTATACATGTAAAATTTCAAGTCTCTAGCACTTGTAGTTTAGGAGATCTCTGCGTTAGTACGTACGGACAGACGGACGGACGGACGGACAGACGGACATGGCTAGATCAACTCAGCTCGTCATCCTGATCAAGAATATATATACTTTATGGGGTCTGCCACGCCTCCATCTGCCTGTTACATACATTTTCACAAAAACATTATACCCTGATTTCCCATTTTCAATGGGTTCAGGGTATAACAACAGGTTTATTTAACTTGACCGCCAAATCGATCCTCTTGCCAGTAAAGATGTTTTACAAATCCGCGCCACATCGCTTAATGCTGTAGGTGGTATAAAGGAACAAGGAACAAAGGGTTAAAACAGTCTCCTCTGTATCTTGAGTCGAAGCACCTGCAACCGAGGTCTGCGTCCAAATCCAACGAATTTCTTGTTAGTCATTTGTTAGCATTCACAGGCATTCGGCGAAAACCCCTCGACAGAGACAGTCACATTGAGCAGCTCTTGGATGTTGGTGCATAGTGCATCGATCTAAAATGTATTGTTGCTGTTTGATTTTTTCTCTTGGATTTCGCACCACAAGTAAATGAATCTTTCGATTCGCAAGAAGAGAAACAGGTGAACTTTTATATAAAAAAAAATATCTGATGAATCAGTTGAAGCGGTTGAAGAAGGTACTGATATAGAGTCGGCTATTAGAACAAGCTCAAGCAAATGATTTAAACATCCAACAGCTACACGTAAAGTTAGGAGAAACCGAAATGCAGGTTAAGCTAAATGAGGCAAGAGAATAATTGAATGCGCTGCTTCAGAAAAGTGCACAACATTAACAGAACATGATTGAGCCAAGAGTTTAGCAGTTGCCCAGCGTATGCCCATATATTAGAAAAATCTAAAAATCAAATGCTACTGCATTGCATTCAAATTCAGGAGCTTGAAATTTCAAAATATACATGCGCAACTTATACAATCTTTTGGGAAATCAAATTCAAAACGCTCAACTTAAACTAAAAAAGCTACGACAGTAAATTGTATTTCCTAAGCATACTCCAGGACTAGGCAGCATAAGATCGACATTAACAAATATGTATATAAGTACTTAATAACACGACCGTTCGGCGCAGCAGCTAATAATTGCTCTTAGATTTAGTTCCATAAGCATGTATATTCGGTTTTAGCAAACATTTCCGTTTTCGTTTTTCCATTTAAATATTTCTAATCTTAAATGTTAATAATGATAATCGCATAATCTTTCAGTTAAGCGGTAACTATATCTACATACAAAAGCTTTAGTTGAAATCAGGGTTCTTATTGATGATTGGCATGCAATCCGTTGTCTTTTATATTTACACATGTGTGTATAGTAATTAACTTGCAATTTTGATGCAGCTCCCTCGACTACACGCACAGATCAAATTTTTTTTTCAGGTCCACAAGCTGATTTAGCACTGTCCGAAATTTCTTTTCGTAGATCCGTGTATTGCACGCGCAGATTTTATCGATTAAAAACCCTATCAAAAATCAGGTTTAAAATTATATCTCCTACATTTTAAAGCTAGACTTTTTTTCACCCTTACCCTCCAAATCTATCCAGAATTACCAAAATTAACATATCAGTCCTCGAAGAGTTCAGGGGATCTCGTAGTCGAGCAGTCTCGACGAGAGCTTTCTTATTTGTTTCAACATTATTTTAACTGTGCATGCGACTGTTGCTTGTTGTGCTATCTGATCTTTCCTCTCTCCTTCCTGTTTGCATTCTCGAAGTGCTGCCTGATCGCCAATTGCTTCATCAGCATCAGTAAATTATATTTGCTCTAAGCGTGTGAGAGCTTCAGCTTTGTGGCTGACTGTGTTGACCATGTTTACAGCGTGCTTGTGACCGTGTTTGCTCGCTCGGCTGGTAGCAGTTGTATTTGTAGTTTGGTTGGCTGCTTTGTGCCCTTTTCCGCTGATTTATGCAAACTGTGGAATTTTCAATTGCGTTCTCACTCGTCCTGCAGGACCTGCTGCTGCCGCTACTGCAGTTTGTTGCCTTCGCCTGCGTTGGCCTTGTTTGGGCAAATGTTGCTTCCAAATGTGCAACACATTGCCACGCTTATTGTTGTTGCTGTTGTGGATGCTGTTTTAGCTGTTCGTGTTCTTCTTTTGTTGTTAGCTCATTCGGCTTGACTCTTTTTAGGTAGGTGAACTCTTGGCAGGGGAACGGACAGCAGAGAACAGGACAAACATCTGTAGTAGCTTCCCTGCTCGAATCCCTAACTGCATTTTATTGTCGCACATGTGTTCGTCTGTTTACGCTTATGTGTTGGATTAATGGATACACGTACGTCTCCACGTTCCGTTATGCACATTTACCACCGGGTGGTAACTTTCACGTGGGTTCTACTAGTTTTTTTTTTTTTTTTTTTGAGTAGTAGTTGTGTCCCCATGTTTTAGTCACAAGAATCATTCGATAGGGTTTACCACCTTAAAGCTACAATTCTACTTTTTTATATAAACTTGAATCAATGTATTATAAAATGGTAAAAAAGTATCTTATCAAGTATGCATTTGAAATAAAGAAGACAACTATGTGAAACTTGAAGCTGTCCTTTACTTTTATTCAAGAAAACCTCAAAATAAAAATTAAATAAATGAATAAATTAATGATGTAATGCTTTAATCTCTGACCACATCAAACACGCTTTTGCGATGGGTTCTACGAGGATGGGTTCAGACGACCCATCGGTCACAAAGATTTCTTATGATGCGATATTTTGGATTCAGTGCTAAAATATTAGATTCAGTTACACAAAGATATACGAAACCAGCATCTGACACTGAATCTGCAATGCAAATATGTTGTAGGTCCTACTTTAGTTTATGAATCTATGACAGTGAATAGCGTTCAGGTATGAAAGTAAAATAAGAATTGTGCTTGAACAAACCAAAGGAATGGGCATCAATTAAATGTCTTCTGTTTATAGTTTGTTAGGCAACAAAACAGCTCTCAATAACAGCTATTAGCACAATAATTAACCAAAGAAGCAAACTGATACTTAAATAAGTAGGCGTGTTGCAAGTAAAATAAGTGAAAACTTTTACCAACTTCTAAACGGAACTTGGCTCAGCAATTAAATGTGAGAGTATAAAAGACAAATGTAGCTGACATTTGGGTCTGTGGGAAAGTCACTCGCTTCCAACATTATCGGGCTCTATCGATGTAATACTTAGTGATAATATATATTGAAAAGAATAATGATTAACAGTGTTGAGCCAGCCATTGGACAAAGCTTCTTTAAGATACCACGTTTATCTGGGCGAATAGTGGGCATCTGGCCAGTGCATAATCGCAGCTGGGCCACGAATCTAATCTGCGTCTTTAGCTTCTTTGTCATCTTGATGGGTGCTTGTGGCGAGAATCTCTATGGCCTTGCTCACTTGGATGTTTTGATAAGAGCATTGGAAGCGTTCTGCCCCGGCAGCACCAAGGTCGTTTCTGTGCTCAAGTTGTATATATTCTTTATCCATCACCGCAAGTGGTTCGATCTAGTCGAGCGATTGCGTGCTATATTGTACAGCAACCAAAGCTATGAGGCTCAGAAACTGCTAGTTGGTATATCCACAATAGCAAATCGGCTAAGTCTCCTGTTGCTTTCCTCTGGCTCGATAACCAACATGGCCTTTAATATTCAGCCCCTGGCAATGGGCCTTTATCGCTGGGCTTGCGGAATACCGGGTCAAGTGGAGCTGCCCTTCAACATAATGTAAGTAATAATTTTTTAAAATTACTTGTCTGTCCGAAAAGCATAACCTAGTAGATCAAGCAAGAAAGCTCTAATCGAGATTGCTCGGATACAATATCCCTTGAACCCTTCGAGGAACTGATATTTCAATGATTCATCACTTCTCCTCAGCTTACACTAGAAACAATACATGCCCACACACAGACACACTTATACACACATACGCACGCTAGTAAGCAGGCATGGGCTACAGTGTGGGGTTACTATGGGAGCTTTATTGTTTATTGTTTCGTGTAGATAGACTATCAGCATAAAACATAAAAAATAGCATTAAAATGTATGTGTTTGCCTTGGCACAAGTCTTTAGTATTTGCAAATTTCAAGGAAAGGGGTGGATGTGGAGGTGGGTGTGGAATATAAAATATAAAAATACAAATACAAAACCGAAATTCCACTAAATATACATATATATATATATATATATATATATATATATATATATATATATATATATATATATATATATATATATATATATATATATATATATATATATATATTATTTTTTTTTTTTTTTTTTTTTTTTAATTATATATATATTATAGTTTTTTATGAGTTAACTAGTCTAATACTTTCAACTTTTAAATATGAACATATATACATACATACGTAGATAAATAAATCATATGTCTGTCTGAATTTAGTTTTCAGCTGCTTAATGACAATTACAACTATTCATTAATCATATTCAACACATTAACTTGTCCTTAATCTGATAAGCATATATACATATAAAGTTTACCTGTACCAGAAGCTATTGACGAACTATCTACTCAGTTGGACGCGTGTATGCCTTCTTGTTTTTAACTACATATATCAATTTGGGAACGCCGATCACCATTAACTATCTATATTTAAATTTACAACTAACAATAACATTACATCAACATTTATAATTGCAGACTACCTGAATTTGCGACAATGCCCTCGTTGTTTCCACTCACCTATTTGTTACTAACAGCATCTGGGGCCTGCACCGTGTTCACATTTAGCTTCGTGGATGGATTCTTTCTGTGCAGCTGTTTATACATCAGCGGAGTATTTCGTGTGATACAACAGGATATTCGTTCCATTTTCTTTCCCTTAGATGAATGTAAGTAAAATATGCATGCAAGCTCATGTTTTTAATAAAAAAATTCTTTCCAATGTTTAGTGGAGAACTACACACCTTCAGAAAACGACCACATACAGGCTCAGCTGATCAAGATTGTCGAGCGTCATAATGCGATTATTGACTTGTGCACAGATCTCACCAGGCAGTTTACCGTTATCGTAATGATGCACTTCCTCTCTGCAGCTTTTGTCCTGTGCTCAACCATTTTGGATATTATGCTGGTAAGCTCCCACAGTCGAATCGATTTCTTCCCGCAAATTTTTTTCATGAGCTTTAAATAATTTTCTTGATCATACCATCTCACAAATATTGACATTAATTGAAAGAACTTATGCGAAAGCATTAAGCATATCCGTCTCTATGAAAGCGATTTTAGGTTGAAAATACCATCTCTTTGTGTAACATATTCTAATAAGAATATTTGCGAAACAGCATTCAAGGAATAGCATGAACTTTTTCATTTGCGACGTGAAACGCAAATCATTTTGCAGCTAGTGAACTAGAGATTTAAAATTTTGAATATATACTCCTTAGTACCTTAATCTTACAATTCTGTAGCGGAAAAACTACATGTATTTTGTATGAGGAACTCGATATTATTTAAGGTATTAGAAACATGAAATCTCAATTATATACTCGAGTAACAGGCATATGGAGGCGTTGTAGAGTCCATTAAGCATTTATATTTGGATCAAGATGACGATCTGAGTCGATCCAGCCATTTGCGTCTGGTTTTCCGTATGAACTCATATATGACATTTTAAATATGTGCATTGATGTTGCGATATGCAACAAATTAAAATTAAATCAATCGTTACCATCTAATCCAAGCTCTTATTGCTCTCTTTTGCTTTATGTACTCATCCACTTGCAGAACACTTCCTCGTTGAGCGGCCTAACCTACATCAGCTACAGCGTTGCAGCCCTGACTCAACTCTTCCTATATTGCTACGGCAGCAATCATGTCAGCGAAAGTGTAATTCAGATGATTAACAATATACATACATATAATTATTTTGTTATATACATATATATTTACATTTGCAATGGTTCCTTTTAGATTCCTGCTTGCACAGCAGCAGTTTTCTGATTTCAGTACTTTATACATATATTATATATATATATATATATATATATATATATATATATATATATATATATATTATACATATGTATATATTCTAGATGATAACGATAACTTTGGATACCGCCCTGACCCGTTCCTCATGATTTAAAAAAAAAAATCTGTTTCAAATAGAACAGTAGATCAGGGTATCTACGAAATCTAAAGAATAGTTTATCTACAGAGGAGGAAATAAAGCAAAATTAAAATAAAGCTAACCTATAAAAGACCTATTGAACCCATTGAAAATGGGAAATCAGGGTATAATGGTTTTGTTAAAGTGTATGTAACAGGCAGAAGGAGGCGTGGCAGACCCCATAAAGTATATATATTCTTGATCAGGGCGACGAGCCGAGTTGATTTAGCCCTGTCCGTCCGTCTGTCCGTCCGTCCGTCTGTCCGTATGTATAAACGCGTCGATCTCAGAAGATATAAGCGCTAGAGACTTGAAATTTTTTTCGTAGATCCGTATAGTGAGCGCGCATGTCAAGTTTGTTTTCAAAAATCGATAACTACTTCCGTTATTTTGTTATCGATTAAAAACCTTATCGAAAACCAGTTAAGAAATTATATTTCGTACATCTTTAGAGCTAGAGTCTCCAAATTTCAAATGTAGATTCATATGTATTATTAAAAATTTCGGTTTTAGTCATATTTTACGCTCCACCTCTTAAAACACCCCCTGCCCTACAAGTTTGTAAAAACCGAGTTTCAAATACTAGAGACTTGTAAGTTGGCACATACACACATTTTAATGTTAATTTCATGGTCTAAACGTTTTATTAAAATTGTCCGTCTACAAAAAAAGTTAATAAGCAAATAAGTTCCCACAGTAAGCCCACACAGCAGCCCATGCCAGTTTATACGTGCGTGCATATGTGTGTATGTGTGTGTGCATGTGTAAGTAGAAATGAGGCGACGAATTATTGAAATATCAGTTCTTGGAAGGGTTCAGGGGATCTCGTAGTCGAGCAGTCTCGACTAGAGCTTTCTTCCTTGTTATATTCATTCACGAAGTGATATGAATATATTGGTTTTGTGCAATGTCCGTCTTGCTGTCCGTCCGTCTGTCCGTCTGTCCGTATGAATGCAATATTTTTCGCGGCTATTGAAGCTAGAGACTTGAAACTTGGAACATATACTCGTATATGTCTTCGATTTATAAAGTGTAAAAATTTTCCATATACGCCCACTAGGGGCGTGGCAAATCGGAAAATGCATTTTCCTGTATGCCATATTAGTTGAAGAGCTAGAGAGCTGAAATTTAAAATGTAGATTCGTGTTGATCACCCAAGATCAAAAAGATATGGCGGATATATCTACGCCCATTGGGGGCGTGGCAAATTGAGTAAAACTCTATCTTCTAAAGTTGTAAAGCTAGAATGCTGAAATTTGGCACGTAAGTTAATGTTACGATTCTATAAAGACCGAAGAAAAAACTATATATCCCCGCCCACTGGGGGCGTGGCAAATCGGATCTAAATATATATTGATTTTCCAAATTCTTCTATATTTTGAGCACTATTGATGTTAGCGACTTGAAATTTGGTATGTATACTCGGGTTGACGACCCAAGATCAATAAGCTATGGCGGATATATCTACGCCCATAGGGAGCGTGGCAAACCGCAAAAGTTTATATCTCCTACAGTTTTAGAGCTAGAAGCTTAAAATTTGGATAGTTGAGTTACTGATAGTCTCCTCTATCGATGACCCAAAAATAATTGTTACGCCTCTTTGGGGGCGTGGCATATCAAAAAATACCCTGTGATTTTCACATTTTTTGAGTCTAAGCGTCCAAATTTTACAGTTACGTAGCCTTCAGCTCATTCTAAGAACTGGCCAAAAATTATGGGTCTACGACCACTGGGGGCGTGGCAAAACGGATTTTAGACGCCCAATAGCGAAATTCATATGCGTATGCCACCTATATATATAAATATGCCTAATAGGCATTGATAATAAGGAAAGAAACATTTTTAAGAAAATTAAAAAATATAAATTAAATTAAAACGAAAAAGTTTTTCGCGGGGTTCGAACCTGCACCTCAATCTACGCCCACTAGGGGCGTGCCAAATCGACATTTGCAGTGGCCAAATGCAAAATTCATATGCGTGTGTCACTCACATATATATGTATATAAGCTTAATAGGCATTAATAAGACAAAACGAAACATTTTTAAGAAATTTAAAAAATATAAAATATATTATAACAATATAAATTTCGATTTAAAAAAAAATTCTTTGTCAAAAAAATAAAAGAAGAGATTCGAACCGCGGACTTCTGACACAACGCGCAGAGTCTTTACTAACAGCGCCACCGCACCGATGTTACACAATATAACTAACACAAAACTTTACAGCTACAGCACCTATAGTAAACAAAAACCAAAGTAGCGTCTGAAAATTCAAAGACAATTCAATCGCAATTGAGATTCTTAGAATCGCTCGAATACGCATTTGAATATACATACATACATACACATTTGCCCACGCGTAAAAAACGCTGGCATACTGAAATTGTGTGTGCAGACGAATACATACATTTGTAAATATGTATGTAAGTATGTACGTATAAGCATTTATGGGTTATTTTAGCAAAAATAAAATTTAGTTTATAAAAACTTATAAAAATATTTTACTAATAACAAAAATGTTATGTGTTTGTCATATAAGCTATCATTTTCCCAATAAAATAACTAATTTATAAAAAGACATTTAGAACCCGCGCTAATTCAGCGCAACTTGCATAGCATTTACCATCAACGCCACTGCAATATACGATCAGGCGGTAGCTAAAACGAAATAGCTTCACTTCGAGAGCGTCATCTGACAAAAGTAAGCTAAAGTAAGGCTGGAATTTCATGAATCAATTCTTAGAATATGCTAGAAGACACGCTTTTATATGTATGTATATACATACATATACATACATACATATGCATATGACTGTATGCATAGAATAAACGATCAATATGTATGTGCACACGTATAGGAAAAACGCTCTGCTCCGCTGCTAGCTTGCTGCTTGCAGGTGCGTTTACTAATTGGCCAAATATGTTGTTTATTAAATATGATCTACATTTCTATTGAATTTTGGTCATTTCTTAAGAAATACCAGCTCATTCACATTGCTACATTTGCAACTAAAATTAACAGGAGAATTCGGTAAATTTTTGAGTCGATATTCAAAATATAACAAAAATCAAAATTATATAAAATACCCATGTATCTATATGCAAAATTTTGAGAGTCTAGCTCTAAAGATGTACGAGATATAAACGGGAATAGTTCTCTATGATTCCCCACTTTTAATTAGTTCAGGCCCTGCTTTATATTGATTACTATTAGCGCTAGAGACTTGAAATTTAAAATATACTCGGGTTGACCACCCAAAATCAATTAGATATGTATGGCAGCGTTGGGACTGTGAATGAATATTCCGCAGTCGGTAACGCCCGACTGCAACGTTCTTACTTGTTTTCATTTAGGATGATTAATAAGACAGCTGCTGCTCATCCGTATCTCACCTCTTACCTTTCTTACCTATCAATCCCTATTTCTTATAGAGCTTGGCCGTGGCTGGGACGCTTTACGACATTGAATGGTACAAATGCGATGCAAGGACTAGAAAAATGATTTTAATGATGTTGCGACGCTCGCAGCGGGAAAAAAACATTGCGGTGCCGTTCTTTACCCCTTCGCTGCCCGCCTTCAGCTCGGTACGATTCATATAGGTTAGTAAATATATTTTACTTATAAATGTTTCAATTACAGATACTTAGTACAACCGGCTCATATATAGCGCTACTGAAAACGTTTCTGTGAGTTCAAGCTGTGTATGATATGTAATGTGGACGAGAAGGAGACATCACTTTGATGCCTATTTTCTTCGTTGTGCACTAAACCATGAAAGATGAGCTGGTTTGAGGTCCTCTATCTGCCCATACGCATCTACAGCACAAATCACCATACCATCGTCCGATAAAGTATATATTTTAGATAGCCCAGCCGTATGCGTTTTTTCCTATATATTTTGTTTATACCCTGAACCCATTGATAATGGGAATTCAAGGTAGAATGGTTTTGTTAAAAGTATATAACAGGCAGAAGGAGGCGTGGCACACCACTTAAAGTATATATATTCTTGATCAGGACGAGCTGAGTCGATTTAGCCCTGTCCGTCTCTCTAGTCGATAGATGTATGTCGCTTAAGATTAAACATAACGTTCTAAGAATACTTCTCAACAGACCATAAATTGTCCTAGAACTAAGTTATATAATGTTGTTGTTAGTTTTTTTAGTATATCCAAAATCATTTTGCCGCTCTGAAAAGTTATCATTTCACCATATACTCAAATCTGAAAAAGTAATAGATCGCATTACAATTAATAATTTGTGAATCCAAGTACATACATATATTATATCTATATCTATAAAAATAAACGGATTGTCAAAAGTGTATTGTCTAAATAATAATAAATGGATGAAATAAAAATTACGCAATTTTCAACTTAAATTAATGGTTAGACCTTGCCCAAGCTACATTTAAAGAAATTAAAAATCATTTGCAGCAAATCAACACTCGGTTACACAAATTTGCATAATGATATTAATTAAATTCAACGCAACAGCCAGCAGCAGATGAAGTTGAGAAGAGTAAAACGCCTCACGCAATCCACAGGCGAGTTGCTCATGTGCTACGCCCCGTAAGCAGATAATGTCATTAAGAACGTTGTCAGCGCCTAACGAAAAGTAGACAGTGGCTGTTGCCAGTAGAGAACGGCTGTTGGCCAGTAGTGAATGGCTGCTGGTGGAAAAAAGCAATTGTACTTGCAGTTGTTTCATTACGTGCATTAATATGCATATTGCGGCAGGGAAACTGTCCCCGGAAATTCATTTTGTAAAGAGCCTCAACTCGAAAGCTGGATTCTGAAAGCGACAAGGAGGACTTTACTAAGTAGTCGGAAGGGATCGATGGAAGTATCTTACAGCTTCTATGCATGAACACGTCCTTGCTTCTATCAAAATGATAAAGATTTTAAAAAATGTATTATTTATTGTGATTAAAAGAAATTAAATAAAAGTAAATAATTAAGCCCAAATAAACAAGTGAGAGTGTTCTAGTCGAGACTGCTTGACTATGTAATCCCCTGAACCCTGCAAAAAGCTGATATTCTAATCATGCTACTCTTCTCTTATACACGCACTCAAAAACACAAGCACACACACACACATACATAAGCAGGCATGGGATGCAGTGTGGGTTTAATATGGGAACTTAATTGTTTGATAACTTTTTTTGCAGACGGACAACCTTCATGAAACTTCCAGACCGTAAAAATAACATTAAAATGTGTGTATTTGCCAAATCACAAGTCTCTGGTACTTGATATACGCTTTTTGCGAATTTGGTGGGAAAGGGGTCGATTTTGGGGGTGGGGGTAGAATATGACAAAAACCGAAATTCTTAAAAACAAATATAAATTTATAGCTCTAAAGATGTAAAAAATATAATTTTACTTGAACCAATACACTTGACTATGGTTTGTAAGACCAGAAGACAAGAAACTACGTTGGTGTTTAGTTTAGTATTGATCTTTATTTAGCTGAGCCCGGGTTTATATACCCAGACAGATTTTCAACCCTTAAATCTAGTGCGTCTATTGCTGAGTGTGTAAGGCTCAGCATTGGTCTATTACATATTCGTATCTTATCGCTGAGTTTGTAAGACTCCGCGTTGGTCTATTAGCTATTCTTATCCTATCGCTGAGTTTGTAAGGCTCAGCGCTCGTCTCTTACATATTCTTATCGCTGAGGTTGTAAGGCTCAGCGTTTGTCTGGCTATTTATAGAATCGATACAAGTGGCCCTTATCTATTTCTAACACACCATCTGCTAGCCGTAGAGTGCGTAGAAGGCATGTATACGATCTTTGTATATGTGTATGTTCATGCCTGAACAAACTGATTTTCGATAAGGTTTTTAATCTATAACAAAACAAGTAAGAACGTTGCAGTCGGGCGTTACCGACTGCGGAATATTCATTCACAGTCCCAACGCTGCCATACATATCTAATTGATTTTGGGTGGTCAACCCGAGTATATTTTAAATTTCAAGTCTCTAGCGCTAATAGTAATCAATATAAAGCAGGGCCTGAACTAATTAAAAGTGGGGAATCATAGAGAACTATTCCCGTTTATATCTCGTACATCTTTAGAGCTAGACTCTCAAAATTTTGCATATAGATACATGGGTATTTTATATAATTTTGATTTTTGTTATATTTTGAATATCGACTCAAAAATTTACCGAATTCTCCTGTTAATTTTAGTTGCAAATGTAGCAATGTGAATGAGCTGGTATTTCTTAAGAAATGACCAAAATTCAATAGAAATGTAGATCATATTTAATAAACAACATATTTGGCCAATTAGCAAACGCACCTGCAAGCAGCAAGCTAGCAGCGGAGCAGAGCGTTTTTCCTATACGTGTGCACATACATATTGATCGTTTATTCTATGCATACAGTCATATGCATATGTATGTATGTATATACATACATATAAAAGCGTGTCTTCTAGCATATTCTAAGAATTGATTCATGAAATTCCAGCCTTACTTTAGCTTACTTTTGTCAGATGACGCTCTCGAAGTGAAGCTATTTCGTTTTAGCTACCGCCTGATCGTATATTGCAGTGGCGTTGATGGTAAATGCTATGCAAGTTGCGCTGAATTAGCGCGGGTTCTAAATGTCTTTTTATAAATTAGTTATTTTATTGGGAAAATGATAGCTTATATGACAAACACATAACATTTTTGTTATTAGTAAAATATTTTTATAAGTTTTTATAAACTAAATTTTATTTTTGCTAAAATAACCCATAAATGCTTATACGTACATACTTACATACATATTTACAAATGTATGTATTCGTCTGCACACACAATTTCAGTATGCCAGCGTTTTTTACGCGTGGGCAAATGTGTATGTATGTATGTATATTCAAATGCGTATTCGAGCGATTCTAAGAATCTCAATTGCGATTGAATTGTCTTTGAATTTTCAGACGCTACTTTGGTTTTTGTTTACTATAGGTGCTGTAGCTGTAAAGTTTTGTGTTAGTTATATTGTGTAACATCGGTGCGGTGGCGCTGTTAGTAAAGACTCTGCGCGTTGTGTCAGAAGTCCGCGGTTCGAATCTCTTCTTTTATTTTTTTGACAAAGAATTTTTTTTTAAATCGAAATTTATATTGTTATAATATATTTTATATTTTTTAAATTTCTTAAAAATGTTTCGTTTTGTCTTATTAATGCCTATTAAGCTTATATACATATATATGTGAGTGACACACGCATATGAATTTTGCATTTGGCCGCTGCAAATGTCGATTTGGCACGCCCCTAGTGGGCGTAGATTGAGGTGCAGGTTCGAACCCCGCGAAAAACTTTTTCGTTTTAATTTAATTTATATTTTTTAATTTTCTTAAAAATGTTTCTTTCCTTATTATCAATGCCTATTAGGCATATTTATATATATAGGTGGCATACGCATATGAATTTCGCTATTGGGCGTCTAAAATCCGTTTTGCCACGCCCCCAGTGGTCGTAGACCCATAATTTTTGGCCAGTTCTTAGAATGAGCTGAAGGCTACGTAACTGTAAAATTTGGACGCTTAGACTCAAAAAATGTGAAAATCACAGGGTATTTTTTGATATGCCACGCCCCCAAAGAGGCGTAACAATTATTTTTGGGTCATCGATAGAGGAGACTATCAGTAACTCAACTATCCAAATTTTAAGCTTCTAGCTCTAAAACTGTAGGAGATATAAACTTTTGCGGTTTGCCACGCTCCCTATGGGCGTAGATATATCCGCCATAGCTTATTGACCTTGGGTCGTCAACCCGAGTATACATACCAAATTTCAAGTCGCTAACATCAATAGTGCTCAAAATATAGAAGAATTTGGAAAATCAATATATATTTAGATCCGATTTGCCACGCCCCCAGTGGGCGGGGATATATAGTTTTTTCTTCGGTCTTTATAGAATCGTAACATTAACTTACGTGCCAAATTTCAGCATTCTAGCTTTACAACTTTAGAAGATAGAGTTTTACTCAATTTGCCACGCCCCCAATGGGCGTAGATATATCCGCCATATCTTTTTGATCTTGGGTGATCAACACGAATCTACATTTTAAATTTCAGCTCTCTAGCTCTTCAACTAATATGGCATACAGGAAAATGCATTTTCCGATTTGCCACGCCCCTAGTGGGCGTATATGGAAAATTTTTACACTTTATAAATCGGAGACATATACGAGTATATGTTCCAAGTTTCAAGTCTCTAGCTTCAATAGCCGCGAAAAATATTGCATTCATACGGACAGACGGACAGACGGACGGACAGCAAGACGGACATTTCACAAAACCAATATATTCATATCACTTCGTGAATGAATATAAAAACGGAGATAGTTATCGTTTTTGGAAACAAACTCGGTATGCGCGTGCAATATACGCACCAACGAAAAAAAGTTTCAAGTCTCTAGCTTTTATATCTTCTGAGATCGACGCGTTCATACATACGGACAGACGGACGGATGGACAGGGCTAAATCAACTAAGCTCGTCGCCCTGATCCAGTATATATATACTTTATGGGGTCTGCCACGCCTCCTTCTGCCTGTTACATACATTTAAACAAAACCGTTATACCCTGATGTCCTATTTTCAATGGGTTCAGGGTATAATTATGTATGGTATACACGGTCGGGTAGACGAGTATGGCTGATCAAGAATATATTTATTTTATGGCGTCTGCCACGCCTCCGTCCGTCAAGGATGAGTGGGGTGCAGCCCCATCCGAAGTTATTTCGGAGTCGGCAATTATTAAACAACTATCGTATATTAATTTATTTGTAAAATCTTCATGCCGCCGCAAACTACACGAGGCAAGTCGGCAATTCAATAAGAATCACTAATCACTGCCTCTAATAAATATATTTTGGTCAAAATAAATAAGTACTCAATATTTATTGAAACTTATAGATACATATAAATATATTTTATCGGGAGGAGTCAGAATACTAAGTTCTCAGTCACGCACAGACGTTGAGAAATATAAAAAGAATGATACGGGCAGAGGAACAGGGATAGAAATGTTGCCACAAACACATTTTATCTACTGCATACTCCATTGTTTGTAGTCACTGCTACAAAGAGATAATATTTAAGGACCTGTAACGATTCATCTTTTTCTTTTAACACTAAGTCATAAAATATATTGCTTATTTCAACCTTAAAGAATTCTTAAAATATTGCTATCTTACAATTTAAAATGGATTTACAGTAATTACGACAGTTTTGAAGCCTCAACATGTCATGATCTTTGATATGCTCAGCTTAACGGTGACGTATATACATATGTACACATGTACGTATATATGACGGTATATATTATTATTTGTCTGTAACATATTCACATTTTCCAAATATTGCTAAGAATTGTAAAATTAATTAAAAGTGCTGAGACAAACTGTCCCAACGACACGTTGTACTCAGACTCGAAAATTCACTTAAGGTGACTGTTACACACACCGAGCCACACAGAGCGAGCCAGAAGACGAGCTGTCCCTGTCTAATGTCGCGCAAAGTACTTGCGAAGCAATGCTTTACGACCGTCCCGCAAGCAAAATTTCTTAATAAATGAATACAAAAAAAAATAAAATAAAACAAAACACACACACAAATGTACTACGTACAGTGGTTCAACACACATTACTTTGTTATGCATTATGCGGGTCTTGCACTTTTCTATCATGAGACGCCATATGCTCATATGCTCCTCATCCAAAAGGTGAACCCTATTCTCATTGCCATAGCTCTCTCGCTTTTATTGCATGTCTTATGGAGATTTTCAAGCATTATTCGCACATTAGATTTATGTACATCAAATGCAACCACTCAAAGCTCTCTCTCTCTCTCTCTCTCTCTCTCTCTCTCTTCCACACAAACTTAAGCCTCAGAGGGAGGCTCTTTACTTACTCCTTCCCTGGCGGGATAGCCTGCAAAGCAATTTGACTGCCGAACGCACCTGAGCATAAGCATAGCTATACGTCTGTCTAGTTGTCTGTCTGTCTGCCTATTTGGCAGTCAGTCTTCAATCTCTTTTGTGCCTTGGCGCACGGAATTCGCATTTCGTATTTTGGCTTTCCAGAAACTGCTAATTTGGTTTGATGTATGGCCCCGGAGACGTCCATCAGCAGCTGAAGCCAAAACTAAGACTGACGCATTGTCCTGCGACTACGCACTCAAAAACGTTCCAGTGGCCAAAAGTGAGTCTCGATTGTACTTCTGTGTCAAGTCTTTGTAAATGAAATGTGTTCTGGCTCATTTCCAACGAAGGTAATAATTGGTATTGGTATGTCAGCATTATCTTATGGATGATACGGTTTACTAATGATTATCTTGGATATATGCGAATATATACAAACTTTATTCAGTCCGGCATGATTGTGGGACATATTTCACAGCAAATAAAGTTAAAACACCGTTTTGTATTCTACGCACCTCTTTCTTTTTACTCTCGCATGCAACAACATAAATAACGTTTTACAGCGACGGCTAAAGATTTGAAAAACAACATTTTTTTATATGTAGTTTTATAGCAGGAACAAGCTAAAGAAGCTAAATTAGCCGCAGACTTAAAGCAGTGGCTGGCCAGAGGTTCACAAAGTCTAAGGAAGCAGAGACGAAGAACAGCATGAAGAGGAATAGAAAATACTTACCGTTTTATAATGGACAGCGCAGCGCTCTTTGTTGTTTTTTCATTATGATAAAAATGATTATAACAAATACAACGCCTTCTCCTTCTAGCCGTTTGTCCGTCTGCATCGACTGCACTGTCCGTGCTGCATTTAGCGGAATAGTTGAATTGTTTTTTTGTATGCTGTTGCTATGGTTGTTGCTGTTTTAACTTTAGAGAAATTATTGATGGTAAGTATTTGCGAAAGCTACAAGTTTTAGCCTGCAACTGAGTTTCATTGGCCACTTAAAATAGCTTTGAAATGATCAATAATTATTCTATACAATACTTTCATTGGGCCGCCAACCACTGTGGATCTGATAGCCTTGTTTTCTTTCGAAATAGATATTTACATGTATGTACATATATAGTGTAATAATTGTCGTGTAGTAGTGCTCGATAATTTCGATTCCTCCATCACTGAGTCAACAATCGAACTTTTGTAATAACTAACGAAATTTTAGTACAGTTTTAGGACTCGGTTCAGGGAGTCAGCTTACCATTAAATGATCATTCTGATCAAAATTGTATTATATTAAAATATCTTTATTTCTTTTTGTCGCTTGGACTAAATGCATATATACATAACATATGCATATTACAATACAGTGTGTGTTTCTATGTAAGCGTGTGTGTGTATTTACCTAACCTTTGGGTCCTTTTTTAATAAGCTGCTACATATCCATGTAGGGACAGACGCTTGTCGGAATATCTTCTCGAGCTAAAAGGGGAGTTTAGTATGGTACGTAATGTATTTGTATTGCACGAAAGATGCGCGTGTTTATAAATTATTAGTATCTAAAGGAACTAAAACATGTTGAAGGTATATATTGCCAGCAATGCGGATATGAAAATTGAATCTGTGTTCATTAATTAAATCTCAGACCGAAATTGATTTCGGCTCATTGAGCGGGAGAGATCAGAAGTCCTCAATTCAATTTAAAGATATTCGATTCCTCTAAGGTCTGTAATTTGTAATTTGCAATTTACTTGAGATATGGAATACAAACTGGTGTGGACTTGCATCATAGGGTTCATATTAGTTGGTCGACCTATTGGGAGAGTAATAATGATACAATAAGTGAACATCTATAATTCTCGCACTTTATGGCTTACTCACCATATTGTTCAGTGTACCATTAACTCCATATGACCTTCTTAGTAATTGAGACATGTTATTTTATAAAAGCCAGTGCAATTATTTATATATTTCACATGCAGAAAGGTATCAGTAATCCCGAAACTAGATACTTAATGGCCTAGACCTAACGATTGGATATATGAATGGCCTTATCTTTCTTTTTTTTAGCTCTTTCTTTTCTTCCAAGTAAATTAACTGTGATGTTCTCTGAGCTTTTTTCAGTGCTCTTGGTCTGTTTCTTATGGAGCTTAATATTTGGAACTACTGCTTCAATTAAAATTTAATTTAAATGAAACCGTTCATCTATACTTTTTACAAAGCACTTTTATTTTTAACGCATTCTGAGCCGTTTGCGACGCCACAGACTCGTAGCTCGATAAGCCGTTAGACACGTGGTGTGCTGCCGATTAGCCGGGGTTCCACTAGGATACTAGGACCAGTGCAAACTTGACTGCGAGGGCGCCCACCGCCAATTGAAGCGCCAACAATGCTGCACAACAGTGCGGCACAACAGCAACATTCAATAAGCGACGAGAGCTTTTACAAAACAGAATTCCGAATTCGCCGCAACTCCGAAAACTAAGCCTTGCCCCTTAAGAATCACCTACAGCGTCCATGCTAATTATTATTTATTTTGTATTATTATCTGCTCTGTTGATAACTGTCCCCATGTTAACTTACAGCTGTCTGCTATTTAATGCAATATTGAGGCACTCCAGTATATAAAGGAAAGTTAAAAATCGCCCGAACTAATTAAAATTTATGTGTTACAAAAGGTGAAAAACATGAGTAGTACATAAGGGCGACTGTATTTATAGTTTTATTCATTAAACTTAAGGAACTAATACAAACTCTGCGGTGAATTGACAACCTTTGTACTGTACCACTTTTAATAAAAGACTTTAATGTAAATTATAATGAAATGTAAATATTCGATTCTGTTTTTTTACTATTGGTTCTCTCTCACGACTGGGGAATGTTGAGTTTTTCATTCGTAGTGGATCTTTACCATATACTTCCTCTTAGTTATTCTGTGGTAATTAATAACATAGCACGCTTTGGGTACTTCATGATTCAGAAGACATTTTTAACAGTGGTGGTTGTCCATGAAAAAACACTTGCACTACCTTGAGCATAAACCTGTAACGGCTATTGTATTTGCAGTGCTGTTTAGCTAGGTTTTAAACCAACGGCTATTATGTAAACTGTACTAAAAATTAAAATAAGTGTTAGTTTTTACAGGTCCACTTGTTAACTATATCTCGTGTATGATGGGGAATATATTCAAACTTGAATACTCGTTCATAAATGATAGAGCTTTTTAGTTTTATACAATGAAGGTCGCCTTACTATCTGCATTTCCGCTCTCCCTTTTTCCCCCATACCACGTGAATTTAAGGTCGAAAGGACTGTTTTTTATTATTCACAAAAATACATACAAATGTATATGTATATGTGTACATACATATACATACACATCTAGAAATTCTGCTTTTTGTTTCATAACGGCAATTAAGTTGCTGATTCACTGTAAACAGTATAACGTCATAACGTCTAGTTCACATATCCAAAATTTAATTTAAGAAAGTATCTATTCTGTTGCACAGCTATTTATTTTGTTGGATTCCATTACAAAAAGTGTAATTTCTTCTCATTTTTGCGAAGACCCTTTGGAATACGTTAAGGCGGTAGGAAACAAAAAGACGTCAGCCTTTCTGTGTATTTATTACGGAATATATGTAGTACATATCTTAGATTCCAATACACGAGCACAGAGAGTCGTACAAAAGTCGCATTTAATTCAACAAAATACCAAAAATAGATAGCTGAATCAAAAACTACGATTCGAAGCTGGCAAGTAATTAGAAAAAACATATTTTTCGTCTTCCGTACAATTTGAGTATCCCAAGGACATAACCATTCTGAGTACATTTTTTATGCAACTTAAATTACAGATGGTTATTGACGAGGTAGTTTTCAAGGGTTTATTTCTTGTCAAATTTGACCAAACGCATATCATCCCCAACAGTCTCCAAGTCCTCTGGATCGCGCCGAAAGCGATAAGTACCAACATCCTTGTGGGCCGTTTCCGGAAGTTTAACTTTAATGCCCTTGTATTCGAAGCTGCCCTCTCGTTTCTCGGGGACCACCAGCATGTTATCCGCTTTGTACTCGCTGTCATCTCCAATTTCCATGTGTTGTGAAACGCTCTGGACGGTGGGTCCTTCATCATCGTCGTCATTGTTCTTCCAACCATCGATTTCTATTGGCACAATCGGCAATCCGTCCTTGTCCAGTATACTAGTGTTGGAATTACCGATGCCAGAATCGGAAGATTCAGATCCAGGTTCGATTTCTGTTGCTATGTTTGAACCAACACCGACTGCCGGTTCCGGGATGAATGCACTTGTTGCAATCGATATGGCGGAGAAAGAGCCCTTATCAAGCGATGGAGCAGAGGTTAGAAAGTTGCGCGCAAATTCCACATCTCCTTTGGCAAGATCGTATACATTTATGTCTGATACCGAAACGCCATTTCTGTTCGCCGACTCTGCTGCTTTGGACCGAAGCCTTGAGTCAGTGATCAAATTGGCTCTAATAGGGTAATTATAAGTCGAATAAATAATTCTTGACATTAGGATGTTTTTGCGGAACATGCAAAGATTTCGAAACATTTTAAATCTAATTATTTTCACACGACTCTTGAACTGAAATTCAATGAATTATAAGATTACAATTTTATTTCAAACGGGAGTCCGAGCTTATGTTATGCCGAAAGTAATGACTTATATGAATATATGATTATTCCATCAAACTAGCATCTGAAAACAGAAACACAAGTTTCGACTTCATCGGCTACTTTGATGATACGTATACGGTACTGAATCATAAGATACAGGTGGTTATTTTTTAATTTTATTTTGAAATTAATTTAAGCATTCTTGGATGACGCATGTATAGCCGATTTATCCTTTCCGTTGTTGTTTTATACTTTGAACCCATTAAAAATGGGAAATCAGGGTATAATATATAATGTTTTTTAACAGGCAGGAGGATAGACAAACCCCAAAAAGTATATATATTCTTGATCAGGACGACGAGCTGAGTCGATATAGCTATGTCCGTCTGTCCTTATGTCCGTATGAACGCCGAGATTTCAGAAGATATAAATACTTTAAATTTTACACGTATACTCGTGAATACCCTACGCAGTACGAGATTATCAAATTTTTTCGATAACTAATCTTACTTTTTTATCGGTAATAATCGAAAATTTTACTTTGTTTTTTAATCCAAATTTGAATCCTGTTAGATCTAGGGACTTCAGATTTACTGTGTAGATTTTTGTGATAAATGCGATTTTATAATTTATAGATTTTGTATACCACGACCACTTTTCCCCAAATTTGAAACATTTCAGGTACTAGAGACTTGTGCCAATACATACATTTGAATGATATTATCATGAACTGAAAGATTGATGAAGATAGTCCCACTACAAGAGAATTTATTCAACGAATAAGCTCCCATAATATTGCCCATACAGCAGCCCAAGCGCTGCCGCTGGTCACTGCGCAGTTAGCAGAGTGTATATTTACCGTCCTTGTAGAGCAGACTCGACTAGAGCACTCTTACTTGTTTTTGTTAAACTAGTATGACTTCAAAATTCACTTTATTGATACTTTTTACATTCGAATTTTATATTTTCGTAAAACTTTATAATTCACAGCCCGATTTCATTGTAATCTATAGATCTGAAGAGCACTAAATTTCCTATTCCTAATAGTCAATAGTCAATAGTTCATTCACATAGTACAAATTTCAAATTAAAAAATACTAGTAAGTTCCATTCAATAAACTCCTATTTCCCTTTATATTTGAAGCTAATCGAAGTTTCAAATTAACACTTTCGTTTGGCAGTCGATCTCTTAGTTTCGAAGTTTGCGCTACGTTTTCCACCAGTTAGCGACATCGACGAATCGTGGTCTTTTTCATCCTCCTGCTTGCCTGTGCGCACTTCACGATTTACTTTGTAGGCGGCGCTCATGCGTTTTATGTTCTCCTTGTGGACGATGTCGTGATTGACAATTCGATGAGGATAGTCTAAGCCCAGCACACATCCAAAAGCACGCTGATCCGCAAGAGTTGCGTTCCATGGCTCATAAATACATCCTGCTGGGTACTTATCCAGTTCAGGGACATATTTCTTTATGTAGGCACCGGTGGGGTCAGTTTTCTTACCGAATGCAACAGGACTGTAAACTCGAAAATATTGGTGGAAGAACGCTGAAGCCGAGAGCCACATCCAATTACCAGCATTTAGTGCCCAGTCCTGGTCAAGCAGCAGCTGCTCAAACACGCGTTGACCATCCTCCCAGCTAATCCACAAATCGCCACGCGTTAAGAAACAAGCGACTGCATGTCGCGCCAAATGATGGATCCAGCCCTCTTGGCGCAGCTGCCTCATAATGGCATCGATAAAGGGATAACCAGTTCGCCCATGGGCCCATGCATCCAGATGATCGGGTCGCTCTTGCCAGGGTATTTGCAGACAATAAACGTTACCCAACATTCGATCGAAATTAGGCTCGGCCGCAGCAGCTGTATAATAAAATTCTCTCCACAGCAACTGGCCAACCAGTGAAACGGGTGGCTTTGAGTGTTTCGGGTGCCGTTTTAGTATCTCTTGAAGCCGTTGGTGTACCAACCGGGAACTAAGGCAGCCGAATTTCAAATACGGACTCAGCACCGTAGTGCTTGGTTCCAAAGAATTTGGTGCCGTGTTCGGCTTCTCAAAGTTAGCGACCCAATGCTCGTCACTAAGCGATGCATCTAGGCGACGCAGCGCCTCTGTTTCACCTGTATATTGAATGTTTCATGTATAATTATGGATTTATAAGCATATATTTTCTTTTCTTACCGCCTGGAAACTTGTTAATGCCCAGTTCCTGCGGTCGTTTAACCAACTGATCTAACGTTGGACAATCGTACACATTAGACTGTTCTACTTCAAATTCATCTGCTATTGGCTGCACTCCATTGGGAAGTCGTTTAGGCCTATCCAAAACCATTGGCAACTTTAACTTCCCAACTACACTTAAGAATTTCTGGTATGTAATAGGCGCACGTCCTAAATTTTTAGCAATAACGATTTCGGGATTGTATATGGTGTGGGAGCAATGGTTATGCACTTTAACTCCATGAGCTGCTGCTATATCTTGGACCGCTTTATCACGTTTTAAAGCGTATGGTTCAATGTCGGTTTCATAAGTAAGTAGCTCTACGTGCCAGCGGTCGAATAAATTCGGAAATATATCAACGGGATTACCGCGAACAATGTACAGTCGCGAATTAAGTTCTTTTAAGTTTTTGTCTAGGTCGAAGAGAGTTTGTTGGAGAAATCGCCATCGGTTGGCTCCCACTTGTATCCAATCCAGAATTCCTGGGTCCAATACAAATATAGGTCGGATATTAAACTTATCGGGTGAAGTTCCAGCTGTATTAAATATTTGCACCAGCGCGGGATTGTCGTGAACGCGGAGTCCCTTACGAAACCAATGGACGAGTGTTCGACGTTCGACAGCCATCAATTGAGTAGCTGTTTACTTTGTTTTTACAACATGCCTTTTGGTTTTATTAGCAGAAGGAGCACATTCCGCTCATTTTTGTGAACTGCCAACTCTTTTACTGATTATACAAAATACCGTCTCTAATACGGTATATAAATTTGCAAGCCGCTAAAAAATACTTGACGGTATTCAATATTCACACTTGAATAATCTGGTATTTTGGTGAAGAAGCACCGGTAATCTATTTTTATACAATACATATGAAAATATAAATATAATCCAAATGTTGCCTTTGATTCAATAAAATAGCAACTTTTAATAGAAAACCGTGTGTGCTTTATACAATAAACATTTGAGTTCAGCCTTAATGCGCTCTTGGTAAATATCGCAGAGACAAAATGGATTTCCTTGACTCAATACTTAACTCAATGGATGCTCCGCCAACAACAAATGAACAACAAAAGACGCTTATCAAAAAACAGCGCGAAATGGTGGAGCGCATGCAAAACAAGCAAAAGGAGGAGCTATTACGATTTCGAAAGTATGTCGAAGAGAGGATGGGACGGTTTGCCAAGGACGATCGCACATACATCGAGTTCCAGCCGTTGGACAAAGTGCATCGCTCAGTTATACATGAAATAGCTGAGAACGGTGGTTTCATTGCAATGAGCTTCGGAAGAGAGGAGGAGGACCGCCACTCGGTGGTCTACAAAAAGGAACACCCACCAAGTGAGGACGAAGTAACAGCCCGTCGTAACGGCGAAGGCTGGAGCAAAGAGATAGCCAAAGAATACTCCGAGCGACGAAAAGAACGTTTAGCCCAGGAGCAAAGCGTAATTGAGAAGGAAGCCGCTTCTGAAGCCGGCACCAGTCGAGCTCATGGCAGCAGCAAAAGCACAGATCCCGCAAGCATTGAGGTGAAACCGACCACTAATTATAAAGCGAAATACGCCCATCTAATCGGCGAATCGGCAGCCTTACAAGCGGCCCGAAAAACAGAAACAAATCAGAGCTATGGCTTTGTGCCCAGTAAGAACAAAAAGGACATGCGTTCCATCGAGCAGACTCTGGCTGATATACAGGCCAAGAAGCGCCTAAAGCTACAACAGCAACAGCAGGAACATGACCTGAATTTGGCGGCATCCCAGGAAGTCAATCCTGACGCAGAAGAGCGATAAAAAAAATAGTAATAAGTTTATGTATGTATTTTGTGTTTTGTTAGATTAACAGTTGATCTGCTGATGTCAGCTCAAAGTTTTGGAGCATACACGGAATGAATTGTGTATGTTCACAGATAAAAATGTATCTGAAAGCAATTTAAAATGTTGGCCAGTTAAGAACATAAGTTACGGATGCTTTAAAAACAAAAATTATATCAATTGGAGTATCCAATTAGCAATATCTATTTATATAATAAAACATAAAATGTTAGTCAATAGCAGCAAACTAAAAAAGTACTATTTCTTTAGTGCGCACTTTTTAGCTAAAAATGACGGAAATAGTTCTAAGTAACGAATCATAATATAGTATTTTAAAACGCACTAAAATTAACAGACTTCAAAAGGGAAGTTGATACCACGTGGAAGAAATGTCAGCCATGAACGTAATTGGAAATAAAAAGAAAAATATTGGAAAATCGTTTGTAATATCTGCAACAAAGAGAACTATCAGTACAAGTATGCATATATAAATAGGTATTAAACTTGATGCTGTCGAAATATTAGCTTTTGTTTAATAAACTGCATTTTTTCCTTTTTTTTTTCAGTTGTGTATTTCAATAAGTCAGCCGAATGGTTAAGACTTTGAAGAAACGCCACGACCTGGGTTCGCGTACCTGATGAACACTACACATTCATTAGAAGTAACCCCCAGACGAATAATGTACCTCAAATATGTGTAAGAATTTATTTGATTAAACATGGAATATATTGATATGATGACAATTTTACAACTGATGTCTATGAATGATTTATCAATTATTAAACTGATATATTATTAGACTAATCTTAAGGTTTATTATTTTTTGGAAATGTTAACACTAACTACTTTTATTTTATTTTAGAATATAGTGGAAGCTAAAAAACTTTGAGAGGGAAGTCACTCACTACTACATGCTAATTGGCTTGAAACCCAGGTTAGAACCTTTTTGATCCTATAAATTTGTAGTCTACTAATATGATGACAATTTTGATAGGGACAACTGATGTCTATGAATGATTTATCAATTATTAAACTGATATATTATTAGACTAATCTTAAGGTTTATTATTTTTTGGAAAGGTTAACACTAACTACATTTATTTTATTTTAGAAAATGGTAGAAGCTACAAACTTTGAGAGGAAAGTTACTCACTACTAGATGCTAATTGGCTTGAAACCCAGGTTAGAACCTTTATTGATCTATATGAATTTTTAGTCTACTAATATGATGACAATTTTGATAGGGACAACTGATGTCTGTGAATGATTTATCAATTATTAAACTGATCCATTATTAGACTAATCTTAAGGTTTATTATTTTTTGCAAAAGTTAACACTAACTACATTTATTTTATTTTAGGAAATTGTAGTAACTACAAACTCTGAGAGAAGTCAATACCCGATGATAATTAGCTTGAAACCCAGGTAAGAACATATGAATTTTTAAAACTTTTTAAATTTGTTTAATCATATGAAAGTTTTATCAAGTTTTAATCATCTTATTTAAAATTAAACTAATAAGAAGATTACTATCTTTTTCTAACATATATTTTAATTATCTCATTTTTTTGTAGAAACTAGTAATATATATATAGATAATAATTGGCTTATATTTGTATTACCATGCCATTTTTTCTCACAAAAAGTATGATAACTTTGCAATGACATTTGCTGTCTACAAAATATTTATCAATTGTTATTAAAATGAAACAGTATAGACAATTAAAAATAATTTAACAAAAAAAATAAACATCAAAATTAAAAAATGCGTAAATATGTATGTATAAAAACTTTGTTTACACACTAAATTCAGTGTATAAGGTGGCAGCACTGCACTGATTTTCAAGTACAGAGATCGAGGTGCCTGACTTGTATATCAGGACTGATTGGTTTGCAAGTAAATAAAAATATATTTTTTATGTAAGTAATAATAATAGTCATCGTTATATTTATTAAACATTGCACTCTTAATGGCAAACCTAAAAAAACGTATAGTTGACTAGCAAATAAGTTGGGTATTTTTTTAAATACCTTAGAATTAAATTTTAATTAAAGAAATATACAAAATAAAACAATTTATTTTTTAAAAGATAGTTGGTTAAAGTACAACATAATTGTTTACCTAAGATAACGAACCATGAAATGGTATATAAATTTGAAGGCATTATATAAAATACTAAAAATCAATCGCTAAAACGCCAACAGCTGGTGCAATCAGCTGGTTTTCAGCTTGTTCTCTATTTGGCATTTAATGTATGATGCATGTCTGAAAACTGTTTGAAGTGAACACGGCACTGACCAAGTCAATGATACGGCGCATGATCTAATGAAACACAACCGATTTCCAAATATGATGGCAAATAAGTCTGATTCACGCCGCCGCTTGAATGCAACTGGGTTGTCGAATAATGATTACAGCAAGGTTACCGACACCACCGAGACAGATGGCTTTGTGAATGAGCAATGGGTAGCGCCGAATGTGGAGGAGCCAACACCGTGGAAGACCATTGCAATCATTCTTGTATTGTTCGTCGGTGGAACTGTATGCATTCTGATATATTGTACAATGAAAGTTATATTCTAAAAGCACCTTTCTCTTTATTTAGGTATGTCTTTGCTGTGCTGTTTTAGATTGGCTAGCGGACGTAAATCAGGATAGGTCCGATCGCATAGGGGCACTGACAATCATAGGTGCATTGACTCTAATTCCCGGCGGTTACTATCTTTACATTTTACTGTGTATTTTAATGCATCGAACTGGCTACACAATGGACGATATACGTCGACTAGGTTAGAGGAAAAATTTTCGGAAGTGTTTATTATAGTTTTGCGTTCTTATTATATATTATATTCCGTTATAACTTGCATTTATTTATTGTATAAAAATATTGTAAATACATACATGTTATAAAATTTGTTGTTGTGGTTGACGATCTCAGGTTAAGAGTTTAGTAAGCGAAACATTATCTAGCTAACATTTCATTTTGATGTTTGAAAGTTTATACATACATACATTCATATATAGCAATTATATATTCGCCTGGTATTTATATATATTATATTATGGCATTCTAGCTGTAAAGTATAGTGCGTAGTTTGAGCTTAAATATATATATTTTAATATATACATACATATGGTGCTTCATAATTTGAAAACAATTGCTTTTCATATTACAATAAAGGTAAGCTATTTGTGTTTACACAGATTAACAGCGCTATCATATATCGCATAGAACTACAGGTGGCGGTACATTCACAGTACTCGGTATACGTGATACGAAAATAAATACAAATAGAATTACAGATGCAACAAAATGAAACTACATAACCTTAACAATTTACTCAATCACGGCTCTACAACAGTCACCTCAATAGGTGGTATAAATTTCCATATATGCGCCTGATGCTCATCAAGGCCAGAAGCCGAAATAGTGTTTAAATTGGCTGGTGGAGATAACACTTTTTCTAATTGACTTAAATTGGTAGCTTCTGGACAAGAACGCGTCAAAATACTATTGCTCTGTTGGGACCTAGTTGCGCACTCAATGTTGGCCTTGAAGCGACCCGGCGTAAAAAATATCACAGAGCAATTGTGCTGCAGTTGCTCATACTTCTCCAATATAGGGATTGTAATTCTGAAAAATAAATATCAATATTAATTAGCACGTATTTATATTGGGAATAAATGCTCTGTACCGGTTAGGTCCAGATATTGCAACGCGTGTCTCAAGATTGTAGTTTTCTATTCCATTTAAGTAGTCCTGATAGAATTTGATAGTTAATACCAAATGTTTAAGTGGCTGTAGTGATTGATTTGTCAGATTGATCGTTAGTTTCGCACTCTGCCCAACAATACACATTAGCTCGCAGTGTGGTTGCACTACTGTATCCTGAAAAGTTATAGCTTTAAAACAAATTAGATAATACTCTTATAATAATTCTATTGTAACTTACCCCATTGAAGAGGGGAGATTGTGGTCAAATTCACCATGCCATGTGACAGAACAATTCCACGCAGCGAGGCAACGCCTTTTATGTCAGTGCCCGTCAGCAGCCAATTAATTTTCACACGCTCCGCTATATGGTTTGAGCAAAGTTTGCTGAGTGCGTCGTTGAAGGAAAGAATTTGGGTGCGGAAACACAGCTCTATGTTTGCGAAAAGAGGAAAAGAGATGTTAAACTATTAAAAACATATTCTTAAAATAAAATACCGCGTTCCAGATTCTCAGCAACTTCCGCTGCACGTGCGACACATATTTGCTCCAATGAGCAACGGTCAACCGGAATAGGTACGCGACAACTTTCTTTGGCCTCGATGAGAATATTTTTATTATCAGTGTAGTTGAGCGACATTTCTTGAGCGGTTAGGTTAGATATGTCTAGGACTAAGTAGAACTGTGAAGGGCTGCAATAACATTAAAGATTAATACCCGAATAAAAAATGCGAGTTCCGATTACTTATGTACATTTCTGCGGGTAGCACATCCCAACTTGTAATCAGGGTACTAGGAAGTAGCTCAAGGTTAAAAGACACCGCGCACTGACGACAAAACCCTTCAATCAACGCCTCCCCGCCGGAGAACTTGATACGCAGTTGAGCCTCCACATGCTGACTGTTCTGTGAATGATGTACGCTCGACCCACTTTTTGAGGAAACACCTACTCCGCTTGGCTGTAGACTTAAAGTGTTCATCAAATGCTGAGTCCCCGATATTTTTGAACGAACATTAATATTGTCTTGGCGACGATGTTGGGGTGAACTGACACGCAACGGTAGACTAGCAGATTGACTGGTAATATTAGAGTACTGCGAGAGCGAAGATGATCCATATTCATGAGAAGCCCCGGCACCGAAAGAATTTATGGGGTCCGGTGGTAGAGGACACACAAAATCAGCGTCAGCATATATAACGAGCTCGAATTCGATAGCACTTAGCGGAGGTACCGGTAGCTGAGCCTGAAACGGAGTTGCTATCACCAGAAGTCATTTAAGACGTACTATATATATTTACCAGCAGTGCTTGTTCATCAATTTTAAACATTTTCTTTTGTGTTTCCTGCTCCACATTTGAATTAATGTTTACTTCGAGATGCTCCAGCGGTATTATATTACTCTCATTCCTTATAGTAATAATACAACTAGAGGACTCACCATTGTATAGAGTGAGACTTGCAGATGTAACCACCAGATCCGCACTGTTCATGTTGCTAAATGATGCCGACTGCGGAAGAGATGTTTTGATAGTAATACTTGGCAAAGCAGGTATCACATCCACAAGATAGTTAGGCGGAAAGTTGCGTCCGCGCATGTGCTTCAGTCGGCAGTTCGACTTGATGCCCAAAGTATGAGTACTATAACCCTGCAGATCCAGTTGTCCAGTTTCAATAGGTGTTCCATGCAGGGAGACTTGTGTGGGAACATTCGGTTGCAAGACAACTGTCTGTGGTACCGATTCAAACACCACGCCATTTGTAAGCAGACGCATGTCAGTGACGGTCAGCTCAAAGGGCAAGGGATTGCGAAGGGTTACGCATACCTCGCAAAGATCGTTTTGCACCCATAGAAAGTCTATAAAAAAGGAGCGAATAATAAATACTTCTTCTAAGAATTTGTTTGCACATGCCTATTTTGTTTTTGTCCTTCTTCTTGTCCCGGCGATCAACAGAGTTAAAGTGGATAGGAGTGAACAGAAATGGACCGCTATCAGCTTTCGCAATTTTAATACGTTGCGGACGCAAGTGTGCAGCTAAGTCTCGTACTGCAAACTTCGTTAAGTAGGGTAAATCCGTTAGGTTGGCGGGAGGTATCACAGTCCCATTATCCAGCACCAGAGGGACAGGCGAGCCTTCACACTGTGCACTCAGATTCTACAATAAAGAAATAATTAATGAGCTAACAATTTATTATAAATGTAATTATAAGTTTAATATTCCTTTTCACCTTATCGAAGCTCTTTTATTTTATTGTTTTAAATAAGAAACAATATTTAGCAACCAATCCTACATTGTCTACTTAAACTTTATTATAATTATGCTTTAAAAACCATACCTGTAGTTGTACAGCCATTTCGCTCTGCTCAGTGGCAGACATATTGTCCCATTGCGTTTGAAGCAGAAAGGTCATGTGTCGCGTAGCCAGCGCCGAGTATCCAAGACGTCTAGCTGCAGATATAAGACTCTGTACAAGGTCAATTTGCAATGCTGGCCAACCAGCACCATTCTCCAGCACTTCCAGGGGATCCAGGGATAGCAGATAACCTGTAAAGCTGCCTAACATGAGGCGATAGCTCTGGGTCCAGTCCGGTGTCTGGGTACCCTGCTGTACATGTTTTAGCGCGGCCAGCCGCTGAAAAAATGCAGCTTTCCGCTGATAACCGATTTGCTGATATAACTCTGTTATGATTTCAAATCGCTTAACGCGGTCTGATTCGCTCATGCTGAGATTTATGTAAAGAATGTTTTGAAGAAACATAGCCACGTCCAGGGGACGATTCTGCTCAATACATATACGCGAAGCTTTCAGAGCAGCCTCTGTCTCAATGGTTGCTGCATGTCGATACTTGCTATAGTTTATTATTGCCTTCCGATAATAATTGGTTATATCTTCAGGTTTTATTATATTGCCAGGCAGCTCGCCATTGCGGTTGCCATATGGCGCTACCGATATTGTCGATGTCGAGGAAGAGGACGTGGAGGTTGTGGGTGTGCCCGACGCTGAGGAATTGTTTGTCAATATGGATGACACTGATGAGCAGGAAGATGAATGTGAGGTAAAAGCATCTGCGCAGTTTGATGATGCCGCGCTCGTCGCTCCAGTGCATATGACAGGTGCATTAACCTTCTTCGTTGCGTCGCTTGCACGCCACTTCTCCGGCGTGGTGCGTAGCTGGGAAGTACCTAAAATTCGATGAAAAGTAAATTAGGAAAATAAAAATAAAACAAAGTTAATCTTAACCTGCCTGTTTCTTGCAGAGATGCGTTCCTGTGCAATACTTCAATTTCCCGCATTTGTGGATATAGTATAACAGCAGAAGCTGCGCATAACCCTTCTTCTGTGGCACCCACCCACAGGGAGTCGCCAACTGAGCGCAGCGTTTCGTTGGCATTGTGATACAAGCTAAGTGCATCATCTAAGAGGCCAGCCTGCAATGACAGATCTGCCAAGTTCTTCATTACTCGTCCCACACAGCGTTTGCGGTTGTTACGTGACTCCATGTCCAAGCCCACAAAATCACGTTTCTCAAAGGGCGCCAGCAGGAGACTGACCTTGTCGGCCTTCTCGCGCGAACGTTCGAGACGCCTTGACTCCAGCACCCAAAACAATGCGCTTAAAAAATCACCGACACGCGCTTCCAGATCCATGCCAATATCCTGCTCCCGGTAAAAAAACGCTTGCGACTTGAAATTGGACGGCGTGGTAAACTCATCCTGAAGTCGACCAGAAAGCTGAGACTTCTTTTCCCTACAGCTTCCATCCATATTTGCGACATTCTCTCCAATTGTTTGCAGAGCCGGTTGCGCATCGCCGTTAGAACTTACATTTGTATTTGCATTTGATGTATGTGTATCAGGTCCAAAGAATATGGCACGTGACTCGTATAACGTGCTACCATATCTAACTTTTAGGGATTCGTGGTGACGGCACAGCTCATTCAGTTCAGTTTGGTTCTCAAACTTTCCTATTGTTATGAGGCCGAGTAAGCGACGATGGGTTTGAAAGTCACCCCAATCGTTATGCTCCACGGGATGATCATGAATAAAGCGAAAATAAACGGTACGTACGGTGCCGCTAGAGTCTAAAAGAGAATAAATCGAATTCTCAAATATCGAAATTATATTCAATATAATGTGCATGGAGAGTTACCCGTTACTTTGATATTATTGACACGTCGCACCTTCTCAAAAGCTCGTTGCAAAATGCGGGCACGTGAAGGCCCCACGCCACGCAGCAGCACCAATAGGCAGCTATGATGCAGAGCATTCTGCTCATAATCAAGACGTGACATAACTGGCTCCACGCTAGCATTAGACTGCACATGCCCACCAGCGGCACGCATTTGTACCTCCTATAGTTCCAACAGTTCCTGTTTTTGGGTTTCCGTCTTGCAATTGATCTTCACATTTCCACTTACACTACGAACTGGTCGATAAGTGTTGCTGCTAATATTTAGTGCAACTGACGTTGACATTGACGTGCTTCAATTGATTTCCATTGTTTCGTGTTTAGATGTAGAAAACTTCGTACCAAGCGATAACATTAAATCGCCTCCCCTTGTTATGATGCTGTTAGTTACACTCTTCACCTGCACTGATTTTAACAGCCTACAAGTTAAATTGAACTTTGACGTGCAACTAATACAAGTATGCACGAAAACACCTAAGTCAATTATTTTAATACCACGGAACGCACAGAAACAAAACGCAAGTTAGTTTTAGCAAGTAAAAAATCAGTTTTCAGCTGTGCGATTTGTTGTGAATGGCAATTTGGAGCTGCATGAGAATGGCAAATGTTGATTTCAATTGCAGCAAACTCATGTTAAAAAATAAAAACAAATATTATAAATTGATGCGAAGCTGCTTGGTTGTTAATGTTTCATTATATTATTTTTGGACTCAACGTACGGCAAAAAATGATAAAAAACCACATTGCCAAAAAAAATTTTAGTGACAATTTAAAACAACCATTATCGTCACGATAATTTAAAAAAACACGTTTAGCTGTAAATTTTAAGTTTTTTTTCTTCGCTGTCCAACGCTATTTGTACTGCTTGCATTAATAAAAATACTTGTGCATTTATTAAAATCAGTTAATTGACAAATTAATATAAAATACTGGAATGCTCAAATTTTACATTCTTTGATGTAAACATATACATATTTTCGTGACACAATTTGATGGTAATATCACTAACCATACATATGGTTAGTGGTAATATTTAGCACATTTTTGAATAACATTCAAGTACATAGAATTAAATGCGTGATTTAATACAAACGCGCTCTGAACTAACAACAATAAATTTAATAAGACCTGACAATGAATTTGCTACCAAGAACGCGAGAAGAATTTGCGCAAACAGATTACTGGAATGAATTTTTCAAAAAACGCGGTGAAAAGGCTTTTGAATGGTAATTGCACACATTTTCTGTTAAATGGAGGTCGCACATTCCCCGTCTGCCGGTTTTTATGTTTTGTATTTAATTGAATTTTTTTAGGTATGGCGAGTACATAGAACTTTGCGATCAAATACACAAGTATATAAAGCCAGTCGACAAAATATTAATGCTTGGCTGTGGCAATTCAAAGCTTAGTATGGATATGTACGACACGGGATTTCGAGATATAACTAACATTGACATCTCACCAGTTGCTGTAAAAAAAATGATAGATCTGAATGCAAAAACGCGATCAGATATGAAGTTCATTAAGATGGATGCAACGAAAATGTCGTTTCCAGATGAGAGTTTCTCCGTCGCTTTGGATAAGGGTACCTTGGATGCCATATTTGTAAATGATTCCAAAGAAACAAAAGAGATCGTTGATAGATATTTCACTGAAATACTACGTACAATGCGGTAAGTCTTTACTTTCTATAATAATATACAAAGCAATTAATAATAGTAACAAAGTAATATTCAAAAACCTTTTTAACTGCAGCAATGGCGGACGATACGTTGGTATATCTATGTTGCAGGAGCACATTATTGAGTATCTGCTGGAGTTTCTACCTCGAAATAATTGCATGTTGCGCATTGTCCATTGTCTGGATGTGGAGCGCTCTAATAGGGAAAGAAATTCAGACGAATCGCTAACGTTACCTGTCTTTATCATAATTGCCACAAAGTTCAAGAGCTTGCCTATGCTGGTAAGTAAATTAGCTTACTCTTATGTACACCTAATAGAAAAATTGACTTGTAGATCCTCGAGTTTGGCCTTGGCAACGACAAAATGCAACGTTTTAGTTGCGCAAAGGAAATGGCGGATGCTGTCGCATCTGTGCAAAAAGCAGCTCTGGTTTGCAATGGACTAGCACGCTCAAGTATTGCTGGTCATAATGAAGTCACAATGGATCTGCATCGAGCTTCGGAAGAGACGCCACGATACACAGTACATATCCTGGAGCAAATGCCCGCTCGTGGGCTGGGCAAATATGCTGCATTTATTGTGCCGCAAGGGCGTGAGACCGAGTGGCTTTTTTCAACAACAGCCGGTCGCAGAAAACTACTGTCATCGGCCAAGTTTCAACGATTAGCCGTGGTGACATTGCATCGCGATCAGGTTTACAGGACGCTTGAGGAGGTGAAAACTGAATTGGCTTATAGCATTACGAATCTAGCTCCTGCTGGTCTTAAGGAACAGATTCCCTATTTATCATTGGGCTCTGAGGTAGGCAAGCGGGAGACGCTAATTTCTGGTTTCTCTAAGCTATCAGGCGACTTTCGCATTGAAGAGGTAGAAGTTGATGGTAAAACACTACGTCGTCTTATATTTCTTAAGAATCAGTTTGTTGTCCAATCGGAAGCGTTAGTCAAAACAGGTATGAAGTTAAAGTGGTCAAATTTTAAAAAACGTGAACTGATAAACTTTTATAGTAAAAATCAAAGGAAAAAAGGATCGCAAAAAAATTGATTTTGGCTACCTGGCATGCCATCATCATCTCTATATGTCTGTTGGTGTGCAGCTTGCCGCAACTATGGAGTGTTCCAAAAAAGATATACAGAACGACGTGCTGGTCATTGGCCTCGGCGGCGGTGGACTGTGCAGCTTTCTACATGCAGCATATCCGTAAGCATTTTTTATCTGTATACTCTGAACCCATTAAAAATGGGAAATCAGGGTATAATGGTTTTGGTAAAAGTATGTAACAGGCAGAAGGCGTGGCAGACCCCATAAAGTATATATATTCTTGATGAGGCAACGAGCTGAATCGATTTAGCTCTGTACGTATATATGAACGCGTCATTCTCAGAAGATATAAGAGCTAGACTTGAAATTATTTTTCATAGGTCCGTATAGTGAGCGCGCATACCGAGTTTGTTTCAAAAAATCGATAACTGCTCCCGTTATTTTGATATCAATAAAAACCGTATCGAAAACCAGTGAAAAATTATATTTCCTACATCTTTAGAGCTAGAGTCTTCAAATTAAATATGTATTTTTAAGAATTTCGGTTTTTTCATATTTTACCCCTCACCTCTCAAAACATCTCCATCCTAGAGACTTGTGCGTTGGCACATACACACATTTTAATGTTCAAGATTGTCCGTTTACAAAAAGTTATTGAACAAAAAAGTTGTCATAGTAAGCCCACACTGCAGTCCATGCCTGTTTATACGTGCGTGCGTATGTGTGTATGTGTGCGTGCATGTGTAAGTAGAAGTGGAACGACGAACTATTGAAATATTGGTTCCGGGAAGAGGGTTCAGGGGATCTTGTAGTCGAGCAGTCTCGACTAGAGCTTTCTTTCTTGTTTTATTTTTAATCACGTCTAACTAATTTAAATTTCAGTCAAACGCGCATTACGGCTGTCGAAATAGATCCCATAATTTTAGAAGTAGCTGAGCAATATTTTGAGCTTAAGCAAGATAACCGCCTCCACGTTGTTATCGATGATGGGCTTGCTTTCGTGGAACGCTGTTGTAATGAAGGTAAGAAAATGACTTAATGTTTAAAAATAATCTTAAGTTCTTGTTTTTGTAGGAATTCAGTTTGGAGCAGTGCTTTTCGATGTTGATAGCAAGGATCTTTCGATGGGCATGAGCTGCCCTCCGAAAAGTTTTCTTGCCAATAAAATACTTATAGACATAAAACAGATAATTGGATCAACTGGTCTATTTATGTTAAATCTGGTGTGTCGAGATGAAAGTTTGCGGGAAGAGGCGATAGGCAATCTGAAGGAACAGTTTGTATCCGTCTGTAGTTACAAATTGGACGAAGATATCAATGAAATTGTGTTCTGTGCAAACGACGAAAGGTACAAAACTGTCGATCAATGGAAGAAACACATGGGTACAGCCGGACGTCATCTTAACAATGCTGTTAGAAATCAGAAATTGAGCGACAAGGATGCGCTTGATGTTGCGGATTTTCTCAGCGAATTGAAAATATAAAGAATCAGTTTGTAGTGCCATTAAATGAATGTTATCTTGATTTACTTTTAATGAAAATACAATTATTAATATATTTCAATATATAATTGTAATAATATTTCTAATAACAAACTAAAACAACAATGATTTGCTGTGTTATTTATAGCTTACAAACTTAATAATTAAATAACGCTGGGCAAGAGGAAAGAATGCTTGGAATATTCTCTTAAGCTTATCATCCGTGAAACCCACCTTTTTTCGTTGAGTAAATATATATATCGAAGGATATACATATGAGCAGCAAGCATATAATTACAATTAAAAGCATTTGAAGGTATAACTAATTGTTTTTTGACAGTCATTTGCATTTTACTGCAACACTAAGGAACTCTTGAGAAATAGAGAAATTAATAATTTTAACTGGTATTTTGGATAGTTCAACTTTAATTTACAACAAATTTTGTATTATCTACTTTGATAACATCAGTCGAATTGATGCCGAAGGCCCGTAGGCAGGCCTAAGTGAACACAAGGGAACAAGTAATTAAGTAAAGAATAATAATAAATAAATAGCCGGGCAACAACGGCCTCATCAAAAGACTTTTCGAAAAATATTATTGAAGGCACGCTGCTTCTTTTTCGTTGTGGATGATGTGGTACTTGCGCCACTACTACTGCTGCTACCGGCCGCTACAATGCTGCTCTTGCCACTGGCTTTACCCTCGCCAGAGGATAGTATGGCCTCGCCAAGTATGCGAAAGGAATTTTGTGTGGAGTTCAAAGGAAAGCTAACTTCCGACAGCGAAGAATTATCTATGCTTTCATTGGGCGAAGTAGATGCAACTGACACTGTCGTCAAATGCTTCGAATTGGATTGCTTATCGCTGCGCTTTAAGCGATACCACTCCCAAGAAGTGGCCTCATGCGCCGATTGGCTGGCCTTAACAGCACTGCCACTGCCATTTAGACTGCTCTCCTTATTTTTGCTTTTGCTGAAAGGTGACTTGAAGAACGCTGGTGATGAGACGCGACGACTCTTTTTAACCGCCTGCCCTTTATCAGACTTTCCATCAACTGTATCCACAATCTGATAGCCTGATGGTCCATCGGGCATAAATTCGTTATAAGCCAAGTCAGTGGTGGGTATGAAATTGCATAAATCATCGTCGTCCAGTATGAGACTCTCGTCAAAGTCACTCTGCGTATGCTCCTCTGCAAGGTATTCTTGTGTACAATTAGCAGGCGCTGACTCCTGACGCTTTAGCTCGTGTGGAAATAATTGAAGCGATTTCTTTTTGGTTGGCTTGGTCACCATCTTATGGTTTTTTAGTGTGTCTGCAACGAATTAATATAATGTAAGCTGACACAATTGTATAAGATTCTGGTTAAACTCACCCACGTCGAAAAATTTGTCTAGATTTTCAACGCACGATACCGGTGCAGAGTCCAAGCTAGAGTGCCACGAATGTTTTGCGCCTTTTCGCCTGTGCAACGATGTTCTCGTGTTGAGCATGTGATTGGTGATGTTGTTGTTGCTGCCATAACAAACTGAAATCTTGCGCTGCCTGCCGCCATGGCCAACCTCTGACTGCTTCTCTACCGATCTGTCTCCGCATCCGTTCAGTATTAGCATAGCCTCCTCACTAGGTCTCCGTTGCTTACCGGGCGATTGCTTCATCATTTCTTCATATGATTTACGACGACAGAGCTTACGCTTACTCATTCCCATAGCTGCCGCCGTCGGCATTAACTGCTGGGTTTGGCGGCGCAACTTACGATAGAAGACAGTGCCAACTACTAGCATTAAAAAGATGAACGTACCAACTATAATTATGACGAGGATGCACGCTTGCACTTGATACGTGAGCGCACGGACTTCTCCAGCCAGCTCCGCACTTTGGTGCTGATAGATTTGCTCCTGCTCTAGAAAGCGTCGGCTCTGGTCCTCTAAAGTACGCACTGTAAGCGACTGCTGCATAAGTGTCTGCTGCAATTCCTCCACCTGCTTTTTATAACGTCTTGATAGCTCTTCTAAATATTGGCCCGACAGCGACATATTTCGTTCGAGCGCCTGAAAAATACAGAATTCGATAACATTTAAAATACCTGCTAGCTACTTGACGGCTTTGCCATCATTGTGGTTGTTGCAATCGATGTAACCAAACAATGGCAATGAACAAAGTCGCCTGTGCAAAATGTTAGACATAACGTAATTTGTAGGTGTGGCAGCCGATACGAGCCCTGACCGTAATGAGTCTACAACATGCGAAGCTGCCATAAGCACGACATGGAAACTAACAAGAACAAAAAAGTTTCCTATAAAGTCCTTACTTTTATACATTTTAAGTGCAATATTAAATATTTATTTTAAAAAAAAAATTAAAATTAAATAAATAAACATACATTCACATGCCAGAAAAACTATGCGTACAGGCTTAATGAGCGACTTTGAGAGTGAATAAATATGATAAATAACAGTATTATGATCAATATTATATTTTTTAATGAAAAAACTATTTAATAATAGACATTTATCAACAATTTTTTTTTTAATATTTAAAAGAGGAAACAAGTAAGAGGGCTCTAGTCGAGACTGCTCGACTAGGAGATACCCTGAACCCAGCAAAGTACTATTCCAATCATTCTACACCAATACGCATGCATCCATACGATCGCATAAACAATTGCTCTGCTAACTGCGCAGTTACCAGTTACTGCGCTTGGGCTGCCATGTGGGCTATATTATGAGAATTTATTTGTTGAATAAATCTTTTTGTAGTGGGACTATCTTCATTAAACTTTAGAACGTGATAATAAGATTCAAATGTGTGTATATGTCAAAGTTTCTAGTACTTGATATAGGTTTTTTTCAAATTTGGGGCGAAGGGGGCGTGGTATCCAACATCTGTAAATTACAAAATTTTTGTCCTGATTACATACACCTACAAGTAAATATGAAGTCTCTAGGTCTATCAATATTTAAATAAGGCTTAGAAGACAAAGTCAGATTTGATAAACTCTCACTGCGTATGGTATACACGAGTATACTTGTAAAATTCTCTAGCACTTGTAGTTTAGGAGATCTCTGCGTTCATACGGACGGACGGACGGACGGACAGACGGACATGGCCCGTTATTTTGTTATCGATTAAAAACCTTATCAAAAATCAGTTATAAAATTATATCTTCTACATCTTTTGAGGAAGAGTTCCCAAATTTTGCATATAGATTTAGATGAATTTTATACAATTTCGGGTTTTGATATATTTTGGATACTAGCTCCAAATTTGACTAAGCTCCTCTTTGACGGTCAATTGCAAGGTTACCAATTGTGAATGACTCGGCATTTTTTAAAAAGTGTCAAATATTCAATGGAATATGTAGATCATGAAAGTTTTATTAAATTCCGTTAAGTCGATAAGAGTTTATAAATAAGCACAACGTTCGGCCAATTAACAAACGCATGTGGCTGCAGCCACAAGATTTTACATGTACGTGTGCACACATACATTCAAACCTTTTCTATTCTCAATCTCAATTGTTAGTTTAGTCTAGATTTGCTATATGGCGGTCTAGCAGTGAATTTATTTCGGTTTTTCTATCAGTTTTATAAAAGCGAAGTGGCGTTGTTATTAGCAGCGGGACGCTCGGCCAAGGAGTCTATGGTTCGACTCCAGAGAGCGCAGTTTATATTTATTTGTATTATTATCATTATTTATTTTTTGTATTTTCATTAAATTAGAAAATATTCAATATTTAATCATTTATTAAAGATTTTATTGAAATTCGTCAAATGATACTGAAGTTATAAAATTTAACGCTTGGCCAATTTACAAACGCGTACTCATTTTTATACCCTGAACCCATTGAAAATGGGAAATCAGGGTATAATGGTTTTGTTAAAAGTATGTAACAGGCAGAAGTATATATATTCTTGATCAGGGCGACGAACTAAGTTGATTTAGCCTTGTCCGTCTGTCTGTCTGTCCGTATGTATGAACGCGTCGATCTCAGAAGATATAAGAGCTAGAGACTTGAAATTTTTTTTCATAGGTCCGTATATATAGCGCGCATATCAAGTTTGTTTTTAAAAATCGATAACTGCTCCCGTCATTTTGTTATCGATTAAAAACCTTATCGAAAAACAGTTAAGAAATTATATTTCCTACATCTTTAAAGCTAGAATCTCCAAATTTGAAATGTAGATTCAAATGTATTTTTAAGAATTTCGGTTTTTGTCATATTTTACCCCCCACCCCTCGAAACAACCCCTTCCCTACAAGTTTGCAAAACCCGTATTTCAAATACTAGAGACTTGAGCGTTGGCACACACACACATTTTAATATTCTGATCACGGTTTAAAAGTTTGATCAAGATTGTCCGTCTACAAAAAAAAGATATTAAACAATTAAGTTCCCAGTGTAAGCCCACATGGCAGCCCATGCCTGTTTATACGTGCGTGCGTATGTTTGTATGTGTGTGTGCATGTGTTAGTAGAAGTGAAACAACGAATTATTGAAATATTAGTTCCTGGAAGGGTTCAGGGGATCTCGTAGTCGAGCTTTCTCGACTAGAGCTTTCTTATTTGTTTAATATGTCCATATGGTCCATTGTGGAATCAATAAAAACCAAATTGCCCACTCCATTTGCTGCCAACGGTTGGAGCAAGATTTTTGATGTCGAAGGCTGTGCCTTTCTTTCGCCACACAAACTTTCTCCCCTTGATGCCAAATATACAAAATTTGCTCTCATCAGTAAAAATGACAGTGCTCCAATACTCTGGACTGACTTCCAAGTATTTTTTGGCGAGATCCAGCCGCTTGATTTTATTGGGCTCAGAGACAAGTCGCTTCCTTCGAGCAACACGGGCATTTAATTCTTTTTATACCCTGAACCCATTGAAAATGGGAAATCAGGGTATAATGTTGTTGTGAAAATGTATGTAACAGGCATGGCAGACCCCATAAAGTGTATATATTCTTGATCAGGGTGACGAGCTGAATTGATATAGCCATGTCCGTCTGTCCGTCCGTCCGTATGAACGCAGTGATCACTTAAACTACAAATGCTAGAGACTTGAAATTTTACGTGTATACTCGTGTATATCATACGCAGTGAGAGTTTATCATATTTTTTCGATAACACATTCCATTTCTTTTGTATCGACAATAATCGATCATTTTATTTCGTTTTTTAAGCCTAATTTGAATACTGTTAGACCTAGAGATTTATTCAGATTTACTGTGTAGATTTTTGTGATAAAGACAAAGATTTTGCCATTTACAGTACTAGAGACATGTGCTTTGGCATATACACACATTTGAATGTTATTATCACTTTCTGAAAATTTGATGAAGATAGTCCCACTACAAAAAGATTTATTCAACAAACAAATTTTCATAATATAGCCCACACGGCAGCCCAAGCGCAGTAACTGCGCAGTTAGCAGAGCAATTGTTTATGCGTTCGTATGGATGCATGCGTACGGGTATGTGTTTTTGTATTTGTGCATGAAAGAAGTGTAGAATGATTGGAATCAGTACTTTGCAGGGTTCAGGGTATCTCCTACTCGAGCAGTCCCGACTAGAGCACTCTTACTTGTTTTCTTATTTTAAATATAAAAAAAAAATTGTTTGTATATATATATATATATATACATATATATGAAAAGTAGAATAATTTGTTTTGATTCGTATGTATCATAATTTAGCGTCATTAGTATCAATTCGACTAGATATATTTTTTTTAAACTGATTACTTAATATAAATATGCAACAGAAGTCAAACTAACGGGGCATATAAAAACTGTATCTTCTGCAGTTTTATGGCTAGAACCTCTGAGCACTTAAGTTTCTGTTAAGATATATAGATCCAATTTTAAATATTCGCCCATTGGAGGCAAGCGAAACAGCTAAAGTTCATATCTCTCAAAGTTTTAGATATAAAATACTTAATAATCGCGTTTTGGGTAACCTCTTCTATCGATGGGAGACTTCAGATTTACTGTGTAGATTTATGTGATAATTACAGCGATTTTGTAATGTCCCACTAAAAAAGATTTATTCAACAAATAACGTCTCATAATATAGTCCACACGGCTGCCCAAGCGCAGTCGCTGGTAATTGCGCAGTTGGCAGAGCGCGTACTTATGCGTGCGTGTGGATGCATGCGCATGTATGTGTACATAAAAGAAGCGTAGAATAATGGGAACATTAACTCTTTGCAGGATTCAGGGGATCTCCTAGTTGAAAAGTCTCGACTAGAGCACTCTTACTTGTTTGATTTTTAATTCATTTTTGTAGGCACGACGAACAACTCGTTTTTCACAGCCCCACTCATACAAATTTGAATATTTCACTAGAACATACCTTTATTCTATTTGACAGCCTAATGAATACGCTCTCTGATTGCGGTCCATGCGTTAGTTTTGGTTGTAAATTGAGACTACCTGGAGCTCCTGCAGTTGCAGAATTTCCTATATTTGCATTGCCATTGACTACAGCTGCTGCAGCTGCAGCTGCTCCACCGCCTGCAGTTATTGAGGCAACCGTTGTGGTTAGTAAGCTATCGATGCTCTCCCAATTGGAAAGATTGCCGTCATCCAAACCGTTGCCGCTCCCTAGCATATCTCCGCTGTCTGATTCGCCCGAGGTGGTTGACGGGTGGTTGGTCGTCGTAATAGAAGGCTTCTTGGTGGGCTGCACTTCGTTGGCGTCCATTGCAGATGGAGACGGAGATGCAGGTGTAGGATGTAATGGGTCGACCACAAGAGGTGCAGAGGCTAGTGTCGGGTCCTTCTGATTGACAGGTGGAACATTAAATATATTCACATCCGATGGTAGGTCCGGCATTGCAGTGCCATCTTTTCCATCTTGCTGCAAACTGAATGCTGGTACTTCAGTGGACGAGGGCATTTCATCTAACACTGTTTTCAAAATTGGTGTGGGGCCAGGCATAGAATCATTTGGTACGGTAATTTTAGCATCAACTTCTAACTCTTTTGACGGTTCACTTTTGGACACATTTTCAGATAAAGGATTAGTCACATCAAATTGCTGTTCAGGCCCAGGGAAATCAACAGTTTTCTCTTCGGTGCTACTTAAGTTTGCCTCTAGAAGCTTGCACAAGGCACCCACATGTTCCGCTGGCAGCATACTCAGATAAAAGCTCTGGCGTTTGTCCATGCCACTTGTCAAGGAATCGGCCTCCCTTGTTAAGCCCAGGCTAATATTAAAGTCGGACTGACAAATGCGAGTCTTTAATAAATGATTCCGCAGCTGAGGCAGCACAAGTAACAGCTGCAGCTGCTGAGATTGACAAGATAGCAAGTTGTTGATGCGATCTACGACGGAGCTATTACAGCTTTTGCAGCTAAACATGCCAACCGTGGGTGTATAACAGAGCGATGAATCGGAAGACCATCGTATCGCTTTAGTGGGCTTCACCAGCACCTGGGCTGCCTTCTTTACCATTTGGATGACTGCATCGGACGCACTTTGAAAAATATTTGCACCACCACCGTCGGTTCCTGTAAATGGCTTGTGTTGCTGTTCCTGGCCGCCAAAGTCATCATCAAAATCATCTAATTCTTCGCTGTGACGGATCTCCGTCTCAAAAGCCTCGAATTCCGATGTGCCGAATACACGAAATAGCGAAATGGGACAAAAGTGTTCCTTGGAGTAATGTGAATGTATGTCCACGCGCACAAACTTGCCAAACAAGTGCGGATGAAGCTCAAACGTTTGCACTGTTCTTTTGTCCTCAGCAGCAAATCGGCCAACATTACTCCAATCACGAGTGGGAAACCGTTTAGATACTGCCACTGTAAAATTCTTAGGTGATGAACTAAACAGCTCAAAATTTGCCAGCTCGATTTTCTGTGCCTGCACGGCCTCACACAGTTCCACAACAAACCAGATTCGGCTGCCGCATGTGCTTAGCATGTATTCATCACTTGAGTGGCTCAGCACTGCGCCTGTGTTTGTGGCATCTGCATTCGAGGCAATTATTTTTGCGCCACAGTCCGGCGAGGCGTAGTTTTTGGCGCGTAGCTTTAACGATGTGGGCTTCCCGCTTCCAGACCCAGTAGCATCTTTACGCTGGGCTGAGGTGTTGACGACCTGCTGTTCTAGCTCCATAGCTTGCTCGCGACTTGCCTCTGCCTCGATTTGTTTTTGCGCCCATTCCGAAAAGACGGGCATTGGCACTTCCTCCACCGTAGCATTGCTGTTTTCAATTGCCGAAGCATCTACGATGCTTTCATCGCCAGTCACATTTGCATCCAATACAGCGTTGGATTCGGAACCGGTTGATGAATTTATTTCCGATCCCCCGCCCGGATCATTGATGTTCAGTTCAGCTAATAGTACACTCTATTAAGAATAGTTCCTTGAATTGTTGATTTCGTTGAATATAAACTTACCCTTCTGAACCACCTGCGCCTCAGCTTGCTGCTGATGCTCTGTGTTATTGCTCAAACTGTGTGCGTCTTGCGGCATAACCAAATTCAGCCGCTCCTTGCCATGCTCAAGCTCCACTGGCAGCTCTGCTACCGTCACGGTGGGCAGGTCAGTAATTATTTCGGGCAAGCTGCAAGAATCAAATATGCTGCATCTATTAAATTTATATAATTAGGTAAACTGTATTTAAATAAAATGAAATTAATATTATAGCTGTGTCGAATAGCGCAAAAATTTCGACAAATTTTAAGGTACTACTTCAATGATCAATTTCAATCGGTTATGAACGTTAGTCCACTCACTCATCCATTTGATCGGTTTGCTGTGAAGAATTTTTTAGTTGTACTGATCACCGTTCATGATAAGACTGATATACTAACAAAATCAGGTGGATTGAACTTATTCACCAAGTTAATTTATATTGAATATGCCTTACCTCATAAACATTGTCGATATGGCAATGATTTGTGAAAACCACAAAATCCAAAAGAACATTAGAAACATGGTGATGTTCGTTCTTAACCTTTTCAACTCAGAGCATAAAAACTGGATAACGGATTGTAGCAGCATTTTGTTGGTACTCGCGACAACTCTGAGCACAATAGTAAATTGTTAAAAAATATATTATTTTCACACTGATCTTACACGGAAAAACAGCTACAAAAATTATGACATATTTCGTTCCATAGTTTCGCAGTCGCTTTAGCAAATCGAAAATTTAATGTAGAAATGAAACAATGATGGCCCTGTATTTTATAAAAGCGATAGTGCAAACAAAAGCGCGTCACAAACAAAAAACCAGTTGGACGTAATTCTATAGCCAATCTCAAAATAAACTTAAAATGTCAATAAGAAAAGCAACCGTAATAATATTAATGATTACGTAGGTGTAAAGCTGCTCTACTAGGAATTATCATATACTCAGTACAAAAATATATAAATTGCCTTCATTTACTTTCCTATACAATATTTATAATAAAGCTCGAAAGCTCGATACCGCTCGACTACGAACTCGCCTGAACCTTTCGAAGAACTGATATTTCAATTTTCTTTAGTTCTTTTCAATTCTTCACTTCTGTTCTGCTTTTGCAGGCATGGACTGCAGTGTGGGCTTACTATGGGAACTTAATTGTTTAATAACTTTTTTGTAGATGGAAGTAGTAGTAGATGGTAGTATTTGAAATACGCTTTTTGCAAATTTGGAGGACAGTGGGTGGTAAATTTTTTTATGCAAGTATGGACTATCTTATGATATTAATATAGCTTATTTTTTGAATAAATCGTCTTGTAGGTGGACTGTCTTCATCAAACTTTAAGAACGTGATAATATCATTTAAGCACAAGTCTCGAGTCTCTAGAATTGGTAGTTTAGGAGATGTCGGCGTTCAAACACAAAACAAGCGACAAACGAACATGACTAGAACAACTCAGCTCGTCGCCCTGAACAAGACACGTCTCTTTCTGCCTGTTACATACATTTTCACAAAAACATTATACCCTGATTTCCCATTTTCAACAGGTTCAGGGTATGAAAAGAACTATTAGTAACGTTTAAATCGTATTTACGGAGTGCATTAAAGTCAGTTTTACCGTTTTGGAATGGGTGTGCAAAAAAGTGCGGAAATAATTTGATTGTTCCACGCGCAGACAACTTGGCACGAATAATGGCCTATACTACATTAACTAAAAGTGCTCTCTTCGGAGTTGCTCGACTCGAAGATACCACGTGCCGTACCAAGCAGATTTTTAAGGCTTTTAATCTTGTCTGTCAATAAAAGTTTATTCTGTGTGCACTCTTATAAAAGCACGGGTGAGCACGGATTCGAGGTATCTCCTAGCCGGGCACTTCTGACTATAGCTTGCCTAATTTTACACTATTGAATATGGGAATTTGGTAAAAATGTATGTAACCGGAAAAAGGCGTTGCAAATCAGAAAGTATATATATTCTTGATCAGGATCACGTGCTAAGTCGATTTAGCGATGTCCATCTGTTTGTCTTAGTTAATGCAGCGATATCGTAAAGCATAACAGATAGACTTTAAATTTTTAATGTATATTTTATATCATGCAGTACGAGCTTATAATATTTTATTTTTTATCACTTATCCCATAATTTCTATCAAATGCAATATCTAGAATTGTTAAAAGATTGAGACTTCCGATTCGCGGTATAGCTGGCTATAATGAATACTGACAGTTGGTATTGTATGAGCTCGAACTTTGGATACCTCGCCTCCTTCTTCCTTAATTTGCATAGAGACAGTTGCATCAGCAAATTGCATTAGGAAAATTCATTTAGAGCTAAGTTTATTCTACAATTAATTGCTGATTGTAAAGCCCATATACACAGCTCAAGCATAGAATATGCGTAGAATGATTAGAATATCAGTTCTCCTGTTTGGACTATCCCAATTACAGTACTATTACTTGGCGTATTTCTACCACCAGTCTACCAGGTTTTTCCGAATCAAAAAACATACTGACTGACTGACTAGAACTACAGCTACTAGAACTAAACAATTATTTTTTAATGAATGTGTCATTGAAACGAACAGTATGGATTTTTGGCATCTTCGAATAAATATTACTTGCAAACTTATAATAGATTTCTGCGTTAGATTTTATTGGCGTAGCAGCACCACCGTGATTGTGATTCTGCAACATTTTTCGTGGTTGTTTTAAAGCCCGCGAATACTTATTCGAATTATTTAGAACATTAATTTAAAACCTACATAAAAATATATAGTATATATACTGACCCAATACCCTAACAAAAAAATTGAAAAATATATATCTTGGGGGGCCAAAACTTTTACATCCGGGCTATGTTGGAACAGCTTTTTTATTACCATCCAAAAATCGTTGCTAAAAATGTAATAATTCTAAATAAGTTGAGTTGCAGTCAGTCAGTCTTGGTCGTATCAACAACACCTACCTCGATTTAGCATATTTATGAATTTTCAGCCACCATCAAAATGGCAGCCGAAATGCGTCAGGGCAGCATGCAATACTGTAATTCCTATGAGTACAAGGAACTTGGCAACCGACTCTAACGACAAGTTTGGCAGGAATTTCTAGCTTTTACGTTTTCGAATAGCCACATGAGATATATGTACTTTTCGTCTGTTGTTGTGCCATTGTGGAAAACTTCAATTTGCTTTAATATACTCATTCACGAAAGTAAATTAGTATATTGGTTTTGTGCAATGTCTGTCTTGCTGTCCGTGCGTCTGTCCGTATGAATGCAATCTATTTCGCCGATATTGTAGCTAGAGACTTTAAATTTGGAGCATATACTCGTGTATATAGTGATTTATAAAAATATATTTACGTCAATTGAGGGCCTAACGAACCGCAAAAGGTTGTATCTTCTACAGTATTAGAGCAAGAAAAATACAAATTGAACAGTTGAGCTACTGGAGGTATTCTCTATCGAAGACTCGAAAAAATAGTTTAACCCCTTTCGGCGTGTGGCATACTAAAAAATACCCTATAATTATGGCATTTTTTGAGCGTTAGCTTCGAAATTATCTTAGAGGCCTTCTAAGAATTGACCAAATATGATATGTCTACGTCAAATATAGAATTTTCCACAAATTTTTCTATTTTTTGAATACACTATGAGTGCCAAAGACTTAAAATTCGGACTTAAAATTCTCGGGTAGACAGCTGATATTTCTAAGCCCACTGAGGGGTGCCAAATCGGGAAACTTAAAATTTCTGTTTGCACCCTCTATTTATTTTCACAAAAATAATATATATAATTGATGGCGTGGCAAATCGGAAAATTGATTTAGCACAGTTTGGGCCGAAAATGAGTATTCTGCAGTCGATAACGTCCGACTGCAACGTTCTTACTTGATTGTACTTCGAAAAGTGAAAATGTGTAACATGGAAAGTCACTCAGGAGCACTGTTAATAACGATATCACAGAAAACGTAAAAGACATATTTCTGTTTTTGAAAAAACATTATTCAACACATACACCATACAAACATATAGTATGACATGGATACTACTTCTTCCCTCACAAATCTTGATTATATTTTATTTTGCATAGATTGTGATTCTCTTATTTACAAAGTTTTAAAAGAGCTTTGTTTGAAATATAATTAAGTTTTCAATTTCTCTAAATGTTCGTATACTTGTCATTGAATTTTATTTCACATGCCTAATATCCTTTATACTGGCTTATAAGCTTAAAGGAACAAAATATTGGATTTCAGATTTGAATTGCACATTTTGTGTATGAACTGTAAACTAATATGAGTTTAATAATCAAAAAAGTTGGAATATATATAACAAACAAACAAAATATATGAGGTTTTTTTTTTATCAAAGTTAAATAATAACATTTTGTACATTCATATTTATTTTAACCTCGAACATTACACTTTAGACAAATTAATTAATTAAATTAAATTAAAATATTCAACCGCAAATGTACATGACGTTACGAATTTCCCATTTTTTATAGTTATGAATGAGAAAAATTAGTTATTAATAATTGAGCTGAAATCTGAAAGATTACAATCACACAAAGTAGATGAGCACTTCAAGGGAGATAAGTCGAAAATTTTGCAGAATGAATAATAAAAATGTTGCAGAATGCTAAATCTGTATAAGCATAAACCAAATTAATAATTTATGACAAGGAAAAATTAACTTAGGCTATAAAGTCTATACTAAATGAAGCCATTAAAAAGATCACGCTGTAATGTGTCATTTAGAATACTATATAATTCCGTTTTTTAATTAGTTAAATATACTGCAGAGCATAGGGTAGTTTTCAAATATAATATATTACTAATATTAAATTATTAGGTTGATGATAATTTCAAAATTCGACAAACGGAAATGCTTAGCTGCCGTTTATTTGCCGCTTAGATCGATATGCCGATTTCCCGAAGCGAAAATCAACAGTTGACGTTTATATTAAATATTGGCTGGGCAAACAAATTCTGTTGGTGGCGATACTGAATGATTGCAATTAAGCGCTCTTATTATTATTTGTCAAGAAACAAACATGCGAAACCACTTTAGCATAGATATCCATTAATGAGTGGCAATGTGCTGTAGCTGTTGTTTGTACGTTGAAGGATTGAAGGATTTTTGAATTACTCTTGCAAATGAACGATACAAATCGAGTGCACTGCTGGCACAACGTCTTACACGTACGCACAGTTTAACAACAGAAGGACATGAATAATAATATATATATATAATAATCAAATTGATTGAAACAATTATTAAAAACCGCGCCTCGCGGACTCTCCGAGTCAGCGTGCGAGCGCACGATCGCACCACTGAAAATCGAAATGAGAACTGAACGTGTAACAACTTGACTCAGGTAATTGCGACCCAAGTGCGCAAAAATCTCAGCCATATGGCGTAAAGGTGAGAGACAAAAAAAAACAAATAAGCAAAGAGTAACATATGCACACAGGTGCAAAGAGTACCTCTCCTCTCTATCTCTCTATTTTTCTCCCTCTCTCCTCTCTCTCTTTCTCCCATCATCATAGCTTAGCTCAGGTCTGTTACCAGAAGCGAACGTCTATTGCAGCGCACTTGCAGAGACAGCAGCGAATCTTAGCTTCTTGCCGGCAAACGTGTCGCACAGCTTTAACATACATACATATACACATATCAGTGTGTGTTTTTGTATGTTATATTTTTAAGTACATACATATGTATGTGTGTTTACTCTTACTACTATTGCTGTTGAAGTGGGTGCTAAACTAGCTTCATTGATAACAAGTTTATGCCACAACCATCCAAACAGTTGAAACTTTCACACTCTATAGAACTTCAAAAAAACCCGATACAGACTAAGGATATAACAAAAGTCTAATTTTTATTGAAAAAAAAGTAAATGAATAAAATACAAGATTTTTTCTTAATTTTCGTTCCGAATTGATTCGATTTGATGGTACGTTAAAATGACCCGCTGAACTCATTAATTTTTTAAGTCAGCCGTTTATTTCTGTTATTAAATCGATCATAAGAATTTACATATTTGTTCATGATAGATTAGTTCCATTGATCTGTCGATCGAAAACGGCTAAAAAACTAAAAAACTATTAACGAAGTTATTCATTGAATTAAGCAAACTATTGTCAACTCCATTGTTCAGGCGTATTATTCATATACATATGTACAAAATATGTAGACATTGCTGTATATGCTGGATAAGAATGCAACTCAGACAACTCAAGTCTGCCCCTTTGGAATTATTGCGGGGGCTAATCCGTTTCCGCCGCCTTTGCTGGTGCAGCAATTGAGCTCTAGGGATACAAACACAGCCAATAAAAGCATACACAAGTCATCTATACCCCTATGCACAAGCATAATTTTACATGCATATACATAAGAGTGCTATAGTAAGAAACGAACGCTTTCAAAATACTTTGTATACAGATGCATGAGAAAAAGCTTGAATACTTTTTATTTAATCATTCATAATTATTAATTTGCCGTTGTAGACATGGAAGAGTGTACGGTCAGGAAAAGCTGTGATATACGCATTTAAATATTAAATTAACATATCTGTAGCTACAACTAGCTATGCTGAGACTACATTTATACATAATATGCTTGACATATTTATAAGGTTTGGATGATTGAAGGTTATAAAAATAATATATATATATATATATAATAACAAAAAAAGTTGTTGTTTGTATATACAGTCTTATTATCTTGTTATACCCTGAATCCATTGAAAACGGGAAATCAGGGTATAATGGTTTTGTTAAAAGTATGTAACAGGCAGAAGGAGGCATGGCAGACCCCATAAAGTATATATATTCTTGATCAGGGCGACGAGCTGAGTCGATTTAGCCCTGTCCGACTTGAAATTTGAAGCTGTAGGTCCGTATATTGCACGCGCAGATCAAGTTTATTTCTAAAAATCGATAGCTGCTTCTGTTTTTTTGTTATCGATAAAAAACCTTATCGAAAATTAGCTATAAAATTATATCTTCTACACCTTTGAAGATAGAGTCTCCAAATTTAAAATGTAGAATCATGTGTATTTTCAAGATTTTCGGGTTTTGTTATAACACCCCCTTCCCTATAAGTTTGCAGAAAGCGTATTTCAAATACTAGAGACTTGTGCTTTGGCACATATACACATTTTAATGTCACGGTTTGATTATTTATCAAGATTGTCCGTCAACGAAAAAAGTTATTAAACAATTAAGTTCCCAAAGTAAGCCCACATAGCAGCCCATGCTTGTTTGTACGAGCGTGTGTATGTGTGTATGTGTGGGTGTGTTGAAGTGTAAGTAGAAGTGGAACGACGAATTATTGAAATATTAGTTCCTGAAAGGGTTCAGGGGATCTCGTAGTCGAGCAGTCTCGACTAGAGCTTTCTTACTTGTAGCTTTTATGTTTTATAAATAAACAATTTAAAGAAATAATAAAGTGCATGATTGGAATCGCAACGGAAAGTGAAATTGTTGCTCATAAATCTGCAGACACCAAACAACCTTCGGCTAAAGCGATAAGCCATAGTCTTCACCCAAGTGCCTCAAAGCCCATAAAAACCGCTTGGCAATTTGCCTTCAACATACAACATCCAGCATCCAGTAACCAGTATATGCCGTCGAGAGATTAGTGGCCACCGCAAAGTAACGAACGCCTTTCATGATTCTTATGTGATTCTTATATTTTTATATTCACTAAACATTCGACATCCACATCCACATCTTCATCTTCTACGTTTACATCTACATCTACATCTACATCTACATCTACATCTACATCTACATCTACATCTACATCTACATCTACATCTACATCTACATCTACATCTACATCTACATCTACATCTACATCTACATCTACATCTAAATCTACATCTACATCTACATCTACATCTACATCTAAATCTACATCTACATCTACATCTACGTCTACATCTACATCTACATCTACATCTACATCTACATCTACATCTACATCTACGTCTACATCTATATCTACATCTACATCTACATCTACATCTACATCTACATCTACATCTACATCGGCAGCTCCTTTAGTACTTCGCGCGCTTTTCCACAAACAGATAAAGGTTACCGCGGCCAGAAAGTGACAATTGATTTTTCCGCAGATGCTGTTTGTATCTACCGTTTACCGTTTACTATTTGCCGCCACCGCCGCCATTCGAAAAATAAACACTTGTAATGCGAAAGTCTTTTGATGTCTCATCGCTAATACAATGGAAAATACAATGTAGCTATAATACCAAATAAGAGGTGCTAAGTGTTTCACTCGGGAGGTGAATTTGATTTCTGGTAGTGCAACCGATGGGAATTGCGAGAGCACTTTACTCCATATCGCGTATTAATAAAACGATTAATTTTTGTATAACCAATAATGTGTAGGAACATTTGAGGCCGATTAAAGCTGCACACTCATTCTATACAAACCTATTTCTACGATTCTAAAAAGTTATCCGATCAAGGATAATGTTTTTATAATCGCTTGTTTTATGTATTTATAATGGTTTCGATTGCTATTCTGTTTTGATTGATATTCGATCCCCATTGGATAAACTACATTTTAATTTTTTATTATTATTGAAGCAAGAGATTGTATTTAATTGAGTTTTTAGAAATTGCTTTTATTTTAAAACGACCTAAGCTATTGATTGATCACCTCTTATTGGCCCCTTAACAGGAGTATGCTGGACGGGTCGTCTCGACGATATACAAACAAGTACAGGGTAGAAACAATAACGAGGTTGCCCCTTCTCCAAAAGAAAATGCAACGCCTACGACACGGCATTGAGTTTGGTGATAGACAGGAATTAAATAGTGGAAAAATGCCGGCAAAATAAAAACAAAAAAAGACAAAATCAACAACAAGCAAAAGAAACCAAACCGGATTTTGGTGGACAGGCTCCGCTCCGACGTCACATAAAAAGCTCACGAAAAATGCAGTAGGAATGCGAATACAAAACGAAGTGAAGGTGTACGACCAAAGACCATAATTTGCAATGCCGAGCTGCTCAACAGGCTAATCGATACAACTACGAGATCAGTGATCGGCAATCGGCGATCGCCGTTTGGCGATCAGTGATCAAATTGACCAAACAAGTCAATGTGCGCACGCTAAATCAATTAAATATGAAGACATTGATGAAGGCGAGACGATCTGTGACGCTTTATTGTTGTTGCAGCATAATCTCCCACATACTAGCCGGCATAATCATTTGCATAGACAACTATCGCTTCCATTAAGTCAGATGATACCAATCGTCGTTAGTCTGATAGCAATATCATGTTGTACGTGATTATAACTTTTTTCTCAACTCTTGATCACAATAACAAGATCATGATGCATTTTCGAAAGCTTAAGCTGCGAACCTTATTCGCTGAGTCCTTACACATTCGCTGAAAGTGAAAGTTACGATCATCGAAGCTGCGATCACCTGTCAGGTGTGAAATGGCTACAAGAAGATTGCAATACTACGAATGCTTGATTGGTTGAGTCAAATTCTCGGTATTTGATACAAATTACAATAACACAAAAGGGAGAAAAACAATTTGAGCATTACCTAAGACAAAAGTTAAGTGCATGGCAAGCAAATCGAACGGAATCTCTTAATTTAACACTTTTGCTAAATATTTTGGCCAATATGTGTTTGGTATTTTGAAATATGTCTTACATAGCTTTAAAAGGATCGGACGGTTTTCCATCGGCGTTGGCGTTAAAACTCCCACTGTGTCTTGTCTGATCGTAAATAATTTTTTTGTTTTAAGTAAAAGTGCTCTAGTCGGGTCTTTTCGACTAAGAAATACCCTGATACTCAACTCATTCTTGGCAGTTTCCATCCAAGAAAATAAAAAACAAGTAAGAAAGCATTAGTCGAGGCTGCTCGACTACGAGATCCCTTAAACTCTTCGAGGAACTTATATTTCAATTTCAGTAAGTTGTCGCTTCTTATCTGCTTTTACAAGAATGAAAACATGCACACCCACACATACGCACATACACACGCACGTATAAGCAGGCATGGGCAGCATTGTGGGCCTACTATGGGAACTTAATTGTTAAATTTTTCTGGTAGCTGGACTATCTTCATAAGGCTTTCAGACCATGATATTATCATTCAAATGTGTGTATTTGCCAAAGCTCAAGTCTCTAGTATTCGAAATAGACTTTTTGCAAACTTATAGGTCATGTATGTTAGTATATGTTGCAAAATTCAAGTCCAATTTGCGCGAATATATAATTTATAGGATCGTAACAGTACGCTACCAATGGGAATAGATATATCCACTATATCTTTTTAAGTTTGAGTTTTTTCTAACGCGAGCTAACATTCCAAACTTGAACTATATATGGTCTCTAAGATACCGGAATATACAGGTCTCTAGCTTCAATAGTGGCCAATAGTGGTCTTATAGGCTCTGAGATCGACTCAGCTATATTGGATCTGCCCATCCTCCATCTGCCCGTTACATACATTAGAAGAAAATCATTATACCCTAAATTGCCATGCTCCATGGGTTCAGAGTAAAAAAAAGAGTAAAATATCGCCCGACGCAGTTTGCTTTTTTGAATGAATTGGCCACCAATAGATAGTCCAGACAGCTGGATAGACCGACCGGCGACAGCGAAGGCATTTAGAAAGTCGCCGCTCACACGCCGCCGTTTAAGTGCTAAGGAAAATAAATTGAAAACTGTAAAGCAAATTACCAGTAAAACGCATTGTGACAAGACTTTACGTGGGCGCTTTTTAGCGTTCGGCCTATTCGCAATTGGGATTTCTTTAGTTACGTATGAGCAGTATTGTATATAAGGCCATTCACTGTACATCTCAGTACGCAACTAATTACCTATCCCATCAATATTTCGCTTTCTTCCTTCCCATTAAATTTCAGTTATTAAAATTAGAACTCCAAAATTTTTATTTTATATCTTTAAAATTATATATGGGATATCAGCCCCAAATTTAACAAAATTCTTGAAAATAAACTAGTTAATATAGTCAATATGTGGTAGAAACTTCGACTTCAATAAACAGCTACATAAGCAATACAGAAGTTGATTATTTTAAATTATTTTTAAGTCACCTAATAATATACATTTTTTATTAAGACGAGGAATTGAATCGATGTACTGTTGTCAGTTGATCATATAAATTGAGAACTCTAAGATCATGGGCACTATTATTGGTGCGTTTTCAAGAAAACCAAAGGACACAATACAGAAGTAGACTTTTCTGAAGATGCCCATATGTACATATATATTTAGTCGTTAAATTTTGAGTTTCTAGCTGTAAAAAACTATAGAAAATATAGTTTTCCCCATTTGTCACGCCCACAACAGCCGTAGATATACCCAAGTATATGTTCCGAATATCAAGGCGCTATCACGAATATAAAATTTCAAGTCTCTAGCACTTGTAGTTTAGGAGATCTCTGCGTTCATACGGACGGACGGACAGACAGACATGGTTAGATCAACTCAGCTCGTCATCCTGATCAAGAATATATAAACTTTATGGGGTCTGTCATGCCACCTTCTGCCTGTTCAAGACATTTGCACAAAAACATTATACCCTGACTTCCCATTTTCAATGGGTTCAGGGTATAAAAATGCGAAAATTACAGGGTATTTTGTACTATATGCCCTCAATAGGCGTAGATATATCCGCCATATCTTTTTGGTCTTAGGTTGGCAACCCAAACCAACCCAAATTTCAAGAACTATTGGAAATTCCAATTTGGAATATCAGTTCTTCGAGGGGTTCAGGAGATCTCGTGGTCTCTCTCTTTCTTTATCCCCTTTTATCACAAACTGAAAACATTTATTCACGCTCAAGTAGCAGGAAAGTTACGATACATCACGTTTAGTGTTAACATTTGTGAATATTGATAATTGCAATTACGTTACTAGTCAAATACACACGTATACATGTATACCACCTATACGTGTGGTCTGATGCCATGAAAATTTTGCTTATAGAAATATGAAAAATTCCAATTACAACGTACCTCTCTTTCTGCTGCTCTTGTCTTTGTTGTTGCCGTTCTTGTTGTTCCATAGCAGAAATTGGTGTTACTGCATCAACAACTAAATTTGTTGGTTGTGATTTATCTATTTGATTTACGTCTACATTATTTATTATATACATATTTTTATTTTGTTTGTTTAATTGATTATTTGGCACATTAGCGGTCACTTCATTCTCAGCATTATTACTTTTTTCACTGTTAGGCACTACATTAAAATAGTTGTTATTATTGAAATGTACATCAGACGACAGCACATTCATATTCACTGACGTGTCTGTTGCCGCGGCGTTTATAGTTTCTGAATCGGTACTTGGCTCGGTGCCCACTTTCATCACATTGTTGTCTGCATCTGGACGTGATGACGTCGAGCTCGACGACATTTTAGGCGCCGCGGCCGTTGTCTGCGCAGTGGCGGCTGCTGGCGCCTCTTCTGTTGGAACATTTAGATCGTTTTTTACATTCGGCAAAGGGTTAATGAAGGAGCCCTCTTCATTTCCTACTGGCCCCGGCCTTGGGGGGCCTGCCAGCTGTATTTCTTCGTTGGCATTATTTACTGTTGCAGCATTTGTCGCAGCGACATCTGCCGCTGCAGCGATATCATATAGCCAGAAGCAGCAGCTGCAGGACACAGCGAAAATTTGGAAAGTAATGGATAATGGACAAAATCGTTAGAGCTCGGTTTTTAAATATATAAGAAGAGTAGCTTTCTTACCTTAATATAAGATTTATGTACATAAAACGTACTAAATGCAATCTAATTTTCATTCTTTCGTGTTCCAGCGCAGACACGCAACGCCTATTATCAAGAACTCACAGCAGAAGGCCTTCCGTAGTGCGAGATGAGCGAGAATGTTTCAATTGACTCGCCCACTATTGCTAACACAATTTTATTTTATGTACATATTTGCCATTTGCTCACTAACGAAGTGGGGAAGCATATAAGCCCGCACAAAACTGTCATACTGTGTTGCCTTAACAAATAATAAAAATTAAACTACTGCTTAAAGTTGTCGCAGCGTAAAAAAAAAACAAATTCCAACTAAAGATGTATGTTTTTCGATAGATGTAATCGATTATTTCGTTAAGTGGGACCGTTTATCATTAAAGAATTATTCTTTTACCTAATGATGATATTTTGTATCCTAACACTATTAAAAATATGTTCACTTTAAGCTAATATTAAGAAGTACAGTATAAATATTTTAAAAAATATTTGATTACAAAAAAAAAAAAAAAACACTTCTTAAATCATTTTGAACATATTCGATTGTACTGACATAAATGAATCAATTTATCGAAACCTGCGGGATCCGATAACAAAAAACTAACAAAACTCTATATGTGTTGTTTTTATATATGCTCGTGGAAAAATTGTACTTAATTAGTTGATTTTAAAAATGTCATTCTTGCGAGGCTCGCTGAATTATGTTTGGTGTACAACCAGCGTACTCGGAAAAGGTGCTACCGGATCTGTGTTCCAGGTAGGAAATAAAAACTTTTGTTTTGACACCGACACACTTAAAATTCGCTTTTGCAGGGAGTGAATAAGACAACTGGAGAATCAGTTGCCGTGAAAACTTTTAATCCGTACAGTCACATGCGACCCGCCGATGTGCAGATGCGCGAGTTTGAAGCTTTAAAAAAAGTAAACCACGAAAACATTGTCAAATTGTTGGCCATCGAGGAGGATCAAGAAGGACGCGGCAAAGTAATTGTTATGGAATTATGCACGGGTGGAAGCTTATTTAATATACTCGATGATCCAGAGAACTCATATGGCCTGCCCGAACAAGAATTCCTCCTAGTACTGGAGCATCTATGTGCCGGTATGAAACATTTGCGTGACAATAAGCTTGTGCATCGGGACCTCAAGCCGGGAAACATTATGAAATTTATATCTGAAGATGGCCAAACCATATATAAGCTAACCGACTTTGGTGCTGCACGCGAACTCGAGGATAATCAGCCATTTGCTTCACTCTATGGAACTGAGGAATATCTGCATCCCGATCTATACGAACGGGCTGTGCTCCGAAAGTCTATTCAACGGTCATTTACCGCTAATGTAGATCTATGGTCTATTGGGGTGACGTTGTACCATGTGGCCACAGGAAATTTGCCCTTTAGACCATACGGCGGTCGTAAAAACCGTGAGACCATGCATCAAATAACTACGAAGAAAGCCTCGGGAGTGATATCTGGAACGCAGTTAGCTGAAAATGGACCAATTGAGTGGTCGACAACACTGCCGCCACATGCACATTTATCGCAGGGATTGAAGACGCTTGTTACTCCTCTGCTTGCTGGCTTGTTAGAGGAGAATCGCGAGAAGACTTGGTCCTTTGATCGATTCTTTCAAGAAGTGACCTTAATTTTGCGAAAGCGTGTTATCCACGTCTTTTTCACGAATCGCACCATGTCTGTGGAGGTATTTCTGGAACCGAATGAGCAGATCGATAACTTTCGAGAGCGTATATTCCTGCAAACCGAGGTGCCGCTCGAAAAGCAAATATTGCTCTTCAATAATGAACATCTAGAAAAGAAAGTCTCGCCACGTACCATTGGTAATTTACCTTAGAATTAATTCCTTGTTTGCAGTTTTTCATAATAATTTATAACAACAAAATTACTTTACAGCAAAAGCCTTTCCCAAGACAACAACGGAACACCCTATATTCCTCTACAGTAATGATGATAACAACGTGCAATTGCCACAGCAATTAGAATTGCCCAAATTTCCAGTATTTCCGCCAAATGTTTCTGTAGAAAATGATGCGAGTCTCGCAAAGGTAAAATCAATATATAGGACGTTATTTCAAAACATTTTTTCAATTTATAACAATGTCTATTTTTACAGGCTGCTTGCAGTGTGGGCCATGAATGCAAAAGACGTGTGGACATCTTTACCACCATGGATATACTCATCAAGAAGGCAGTTGAGCAATTTATAGAGATGTTAATAACCACCATTACCTTATTGTTGAAGTGAGTCAAGATGAACAAGTCTGAATGCTCTAACCGGCACTGCCCGAACCCTACGTCGAACACTGCGAAGAGCAAATTCCAATCATTCTACACTTTTAAAAATTCATAGCAAAGAACACACATGAATAATCTCGCGCTCCGCTTACTGCGCTGTAAACGCAGCTTGCAGTATGTGCTGTGGGAACTGAGTTGTTAAATAACGTTTCATCTAGATGGAATTTCTTAATCAAGTTCAGAGCGTGCGTATTTACCAAAGCTGAGGTCTTGTATTTGAAATACGAATTTCTTAAAATTTTCGAGAACTCCATGGTATATTGTCTGCTTCCTTATTTTGTGGTATTTAAAGATAGATCGACTCACCTCGTCGTCCAGATCCAGAATATATGTATACACTTTCTGTTGCTTCTGTTTCTATCTCAGGAACATTAAAAAAATGAGTTTTTAACTTAAAGTATGCAATTATACTTATAGAAAAACAGAAAGCTTTGACAATCTGCTGTCCACCGTTGTTGACTACTCAGATGTGGTGCACGTTATGGCAAGCGTGGTAAGTTAGAATAAATGTATTTAGTTTATATCTGTATATGATTTTGTTTACAAAGACAAAGGGCGACCAGGAATTAAAGCCTCTTCTCTCTTCTCTGGATGGCGTGAAAAGCGAATTTGATGGTGCGGCCGATGTTATCACCCAGATGCACAAACATTTTGTTACGGATGATGAGCTAAAGTAAGCATAATTTATGGAGTCAGTCAAAGTCAAACTGCTAATTTTAATAATTTACAGTGACCAATGGTCGTCCTTGATGCATGGCAAGAAATGCCCTTGCCGCACAAGAGCTAGCGCGCAGGCAAAGTATTTGGTAGAGCGCCTGCGTGACTCCTGGCAACATTTGTTGCGTGACCGTGCGACACGCACTTTAACTTACAACGATGAACAGTTCCATGCGTTGGAAAAAATAAAAGTGGATCACAATGGCAAACGTATTAAGCAATTGCTATTGGATAACGTGAATCCCGCCGTTGCTCAAATGGCTGAATGTCTGGCTGATTGGTATAAACTAGCACAAACGGTGTACCTGAAGACTCAGATATTGGAGAAGGACGTGCGCGACTGCGAGCGTAAATTACATAGTATTCGTGATGAGCTCTATCACATCAAATGTGAACAGAAGCTGGATGTGGATACCAAAAATATAAATAGTAACAACCAACTGGCCAAAATTGAGGAACGCAATCGCCTGCGCATTATGAAGCAGCAGCAATTGGAAGTGATGGCCGTGATGAGAAGAAATAGCGAGCTTATAGCTTTGATAAATAAAATAGGTATTTCCAATGCTAATATAAAGGGTAGCTTGAACTAGAGAACTGGGAGCATGTAATGCATAGTGTCTTACAATGGTCCAATGGGCTAGTGTCCATGTTCTATTAGTTTATTTGTATTTCAAATGTGTAATAAATGTCTAATGCATTAAGTAAAATCGTGTTTTTTGTTTTATAACGATACGAACGGAAATATATTTAAATAATCATATATCGAACATCTATTTAAATCGAGTGTAACGCTTGAGTTGTATCGATATGTAATCGATGTTAATTTTAATGTCAAATCGATAGCTCAAAGAAGTTTATAGTTCTCACGCTGATATTGTGCTATCGATTGCATAGCCGAGTATTATTCCCCTCACTGGGGTGGCATTGCTATTATTATCATTCTGTTTCTTTGCTATTTATTCAAAATGTATTTACGGCGTACACTATGTTTTCAATACTAACAACAGTTGAAAATGTAATTGAAGCTTTGCTACTGCTGCCTATTTCAACCGCGATTGAGGGCATTGTAAATGTAATATACTATTTTCTCGCTACCAGCTGGTTCATAGGTTACTGCCTTGTCGAAGCCGGCAGGCACATGTGGAGCGTATTATGTTATTGTTACCGAATAGCTACTGTTATTGCGAGGGAGTGCAACATTTTCTATATCGAGCTTCGGGACATCGTCGGCAATGTTTGGGATTACATTTACTATGGTACCGGCGACGGACTAAGTCTAGCACAGTACTTGGCAGAGGAAGTGGTCCTTTTTCTGGGCAACGTACTTATTGGACTTGGCAATTGCACACTGTGGATTCTTATGCTGCTCCCGCGAGCCATTATTGTTATAGTTGACTATATTATTTTGGCGCTTGATCAATTAGCTCGATATATTGTTGAGCGTAGCGCATATTTACTCAACAACGTCTTCCAGCTCTCGATTGGTATTGCTCTGCTTCTGGTGATTTACATGTTTCGCAGATATGTACATCTGTTAGGGCTTTATCTGGTACGGAGCCTTCTTAATGAGATCTCGACAAAAGGGCGTTTCGCTCTACAGTGGTCGGCGAACTGGACAAATCAACAGGCCTCCTGGGTGTTTCAAAAGTTTAAAGTTTCGGATGCATCGGCAAGTGGCTCGGCTCATCGATCTCACTGTGTGGTGTGTCTGGAAAGGAACAAGAACATCGTTATCCTTCCTTGTCGACATCTATGCCTGTGCAAGGAGTGCGCCCAACAGCTGCACCGCTTGGAGAATGGCCACCGTTGTCCTGTTTGCCGGAATGACGTCCACACATTGATGCCTGTCTATGACTAAGTTTATATATTATATTGAATTTACTTTATGCATATGAATAAGTCAATTATTTTTATATATTTTTATATTTCATTTAAGAAGATAATAAACTAATTCTGAAAATTTTATTCAATGTCAAAGATAATGCATACATACATATACAATGCTTTACATACTTTAGCTAAAAGCAAGTAAGGTTGCTCTAGTCGAGACTGCTCGACTTGGAGATCCTCTGAACTCTGCAAAGAGCTGATATTCCAATCATTCCATGCTTTTCTTGTGTACACATGCAAAAAAAACATACACACATATGTACATATAAACATACGCATGCATCCATACGCACGCACTCTGCTAACTGCGCAGTTAGCAGCGACTGCGCTTGGGCTGCAGTCGCCCTGATAAAGAATATACATACATACGTACATATATGTACATACATATACTTCCTCCTTCAGCCTTTTATATAAAACAACAAACGTTCAGGGTATAACCATCACCGAAATTGATTTAAAAATAAAATGCATTGCATACATATATATGTACATATGTATGTATGTACATACATATATCCTTCTATAGTATATTCTTAAGTCTGTTCAAGCTGATAATAAAAATATATACATACATATTTATTCTCATCTATTTATGCACATATATTAGAGAGTCGCGTTTCTCATTCTTCAGTTGCTAATACTCGAACATCGATTTGCTAAGTTAATTTATTTAATTTCCATTTTCCTCATTGAAACTATAAACAATAAATATAAACCACTTTTTTTATTATTTTTTTAGTGTGAAATGATGATTAGCGCTATCTATGTATGGAAACCACGTAAATTCTAGAACAGCATCGTACGGTTAGTTTATTCATTGAAAAACTTTACAGCATACAAGCGCTACCTATGGTTTTATATTATCAATCTTGTCACATAGATGGGGCTATCGAAAGAACGGGTTTCTATTCGTGCAGCCCACCATATTTCCGGATATTTACAGGGCTAAAACCATCGAGAATGTATTTTTCGTGTGTATTGTATTCTGATATATCTTCTCAGTAATCAATTAAGCCTTAGCTAAGCTCAAAAGTTAAAGCTTGTTTTTGGTATGTTGGTTGTTTGATTTTTGCTTTTATGTGATTGGCATTCTACGTGCCTCATCCATGGAGGGTCTAGTTAAAGGTCCAGTAAAATTTAATAAAACTGGAACAAGCTGTGTACAGCTTTGGTGAGTTCACATGGCTTTAGTAAATTGACCAAAGCTATCCAGTTAAAAAACTTAAGAAAGCAGTGTACAGCTTTGGCGAGTTCACATTGTTAAAGTAAATTGAAGAAAGTTACGAAGCAAGCAGTGTACAGCTTTGGTATATTCACATTGCTTTAAGTAAATTGAAATCAGTTTAATGTTAAGAAAAAAAACTAGAGCAAAGCTGTGGTCAGGTTTTGTGAATTGTATAGAAACCAGGACACATATTTATTATGCTCAGACTAAATTTCTTTATTGATTAAGGTGTCTCGAAACGTGCACTAGAAGCGTAATATATACCCGCGTTGACAATCCAAGACCATAAAAATACATATTTAGATCTACTTCCTTTTGGAGTGTGGTATGTTGGGTCTCCTACAGTGTTGGAGCTAGAGAAAGAGACAGCGAAGTTACGAAGTTCATCACTTAGAAGATATGTTCAGCAATTCTAGGGACCACAAATTAATCAGATTTCAAGTAGTATCCGTATTTGTGTAGCCCCAATATACAAAGTTGAGTTAGTTAACACACAAAAAATAGGTAAACAATTTTATTTGAAATCAGTTACAGATTATATTGTATGTATATATGCTTGTTTGTAGAACTAACTTTTCTCAAAAGTCATATAGAAAAGAAGAATATGCTAATGCTTATATAATTATTAAATCGAAATGACATGCTTTGTATTTAATTGTTCTTCAAAGGTACATGAAATATTAAACAAAACAATAAAAATAAAAATAATATATATATATATATATATATATATATATATAGGTGTATTTTTCTATAGGTTGTTGTTTCTGTTGCTGTACGTATTTAAATAAACACTTAATTATAAATCCTGTCTCAGTTATAGCTTTATGGATGGGTTCAACTTTAATATTTTTGTTGTGCACTTAACTATTATATGATGTACTTTAAATATACACATACATAATTTATATTTATATATTTATATTTATATATATATATATATATATATATATATATATATATTCTGGCTAAAATGTATGTTTTTGTTTTTTTAATGCATTTTCCATTGTATTCAGATTATTGCTAAAAAAATTCAATTTCTTGCCATTCATAAAGCTGCATGGGCTCTTGGCTATTCTTATGTGATAGGAAAGTGATAATAAAATATATATTTTACTTATCAATGTATAAATTAAAAATATGCCTTAAATAGACAAATAGTGTACACATATGAAAATATTGAAAAGTTGCGAAAAGTATTATTCATTTCTCAAAAATATGCATACCCAAAATTTTTTATACTTGACATTGCGATTCCTCTATATGTACGTACATATAAAACTACAAAAGAACATCCAACAACAAAATGTCCATTTCATGAAAATTTAGAAGTTTCTTGTAAAAGTTCTCTATTCAAAATATCTGTATATTTATATGTTTATGTATGTAAGAGTATATATGTATGTATGTATATGCATATCAATATATGTATATATTATTTAGAAGGTACAAAGTAGGTTTGCATTTACACATGTATATAACTACACTGGACTAACATCTAATTGTTTGCCAACTTAAAGAACTTAATTTGTTTATGGTTTACTTTGCTTTTATGCTTCTTCATGATATGTAAAGGCTAGACAATGGCAACATTCGGATTTCGAATTCTTATTTGAACAAAACGGTTACCCAAGCTACAAACCGATTTGATTGTTTAGTTGTCTACCTAGGTTTCAAACCAATTTGGTCACAGTGTATTCACTTTTCATTTGTTTTCTTTTTCCTTGTTTTAAATATCCGTTTCTAACCGATACTCAAGCTTAAGCTTAAGATTTAAATAGGTAGGTTTTAATAGGTGCTTTATATATTAATTTACCTATTTTAGGTATATAGATTGTATAAAATGGCTCTCTACTGGACACACACATTTTTTTATATATTATTTTCGGCTCTGAAATATTGCCTTGTGTGACACATTAAGTAGATATATTACATATTTTGTATTTATATTTAACATTTAATTGATAACAATGAGCTATAAAAATACAGTAAAGTGTTATATTGTGTTATTCAGGTATTACCAATATTATGAAATTAAGTTAACAACACTTAAGTTTTGTATTGTGCCTCCAAAAGCTTGAAGAGATATGTTTTCCATGTTAGGCATAAATAATTATTGTACTTAGTCTTTAAATTTGTATGTATAGCCATAGAGGAATATATTTGTTAAACATAGTGATAATTTCTCAAAAGGCTGTACATTAATTATTTGCTACCTAATTTTTTATCATGCCGATTGGTTTGTATATGGTTGTCCTTCCAAAAAATGTTATAGGTATGTATATGTATATGCAAATGTATAGGTACATGTATATGTATTTGTATATGGTATAAAATATAAGTTTAAGATAAATCATATACAAGTTGTAAATATAAGGATATATATGTAGATTTTACCGCCAATTTATCACAAAACCACAATTAAACGCTATGAATCGAAATAAAAAACAAAAAACACAATTCTTTGAGAGAACATTGTTATCATCGAAAAATGTTTTCTTTGCTTTAACTTTAACTATAACTTTAACTGTATCATAGCTAACAGATTATTAGATAGCTTATATATAGCTTAGACTAAGAAATACTTATGCTCTTATCAATTATGAATAGTATTATCTTAGACATTAGTTTGTGAGTTTGTGTGCAGCGCTGTATGTGTCAGACACAAATCACATAAAGGTACTTAAACTCTCTCTTTGTGCACTAGGTCGTGCGATAAAAGCTCGAACCAAAACATAATGTAAGACAACCAAACTGTAAGAAATAGATCTACGTATCTCTAAATAACGTAATTCTCTACTTATATGTGCCTAGCCTAGACTTTAAAGAACAAAAAATATAATAGTTGTTTTTATTAATAATAAATAATTTCTATAATTATTACTTAGGCTTTGTTTAATGTGCATCTGGTTCTTAATACGATTGACTAGAAGTAAGCTAAAGGCGAGAGTGGATACTGCATGAAAGAGCTCTGATTTGTACTCGAAGGCAAGCAAAATAGGTTATTCGAATCAGAATCAGAATCGGAATCGGAAACGGAAGAGGGTGGAAGGAAGGTAAGGGTAAACGTATGTATGGGTGGATGTGCGTGCTCGGCGCATTGATTTTGACAGTTTGAAATTAAACAATTTAACAATTAACGTCAACAAGTTGTGAATTCTTTCTTTCTGTGTGGCTGACAAGTCACGAATAGCTTCGACTTGTATCAGTGCTTAAATATTCATGAGCAACTCTCATTACGCACTGGTCAGTGGCCAACAGTCAGTTGCTGTACTTGTGCCAAGCAATGGGACCAAACAGGTCCTAGTCTACGATTAAGGATAGTGGGTAGGGTGCTGAGGAGTGTAGGGGCTTTTCGGCTGAGGAGCGGGTCGATCATACGCATGGAACTAGATATGAACTGGTGCAAATTGAATTATATATCTTCTCGATATCTACATTCAATCTAGCATTCCAGCACTTTTCTCTGTCATTTATTGCAACCATGAATATCTCACGTTCACTGAGATCGCTTAGAACTATATTCACGCTGGAGTGGTAAATATCGAATGCTATATTCTTTTTACGTATCTACCGTATTAAAATCTAAATACAAAGGAAGCAAAGTTATGGCGCCTAAAAGGGTAACGTAGTAACGAACATGTTCTCAATAAGAGCCGGGGCTGGCACCAAATCTTCTAATTTTAGATAGAATATACGCTGCAGTCCCTGTACGCTCAAGGAGCGCAACTCGGGCAGTTTGCCCAACAGGCGACTGAAGTAATGCTGTTTCTTTTGAGCCTCCGCATTGTAGGTAACATGGTCACGCAGACTGCCGATTATCTTCATTTGTAGTTGCTCCACTTTTTTGGGTTCCCGAAGTCCGTGTCGTTCTGTAACAGAAAAAATAGAACTATAGTGTTGATGTGTGTACGTGTTAGATGGGGTGGCTATCCACCAACCTGTTATCAGGGTGAGAGCGCAGAGGCAGGCGAAAGCCGAGATGTCAATCTCCAGATTGTGCAAGCTGCGGCTGAATTCCATGATGCCATTTAACCAATCGCCAAAAGAGCGCTGGCACTGGGTACGATGTAGTACAGTGCCGTTACAGAAGATCATTTTGGTATCGTCACTGCGTGCGCGATAAGACAGCCGTAGCACAAACAGCTCCAGCGAGGCGGATTGGAAGAGGAGCTCTTGATCCTCGGTTGTAAGCTCCAAATAGCCAGGAATCTTTTCAGCGAATTGCCTGATCACATCTACCGAGCTGGTCAGGAGTTGGTAGAACTGTTGAACCTTTTCGGCCTCACTCAAGCCCAGCGCATTCGCTAGAGTTGGCGGAGTCAACGAATCGAGCGGCTCCTCGTAGTGGGAATAGTCTAGGCACGAGGGATCTGGTGTTGTGTCCACGTGACTTCGCACCAGAGCAGTTATTAACGATATGGGCGGGGATGGGGGTGACTCTTGCGGGGACTTTGGCTTTGAGGGTAGACGTCCACGGCGGCCCTTCAGTGAGTCCGTGCGCACTACTTCCTTCACCATGCCTACTACCAGGCACTTTTGAAAACGACAAAACTGGCAACGATTCCGTCTTCGCTTGTCGACCGGGCAGCTCTTATCCGCCAGGCATACATACTTGGAGCCCTTCTGCACGGTTCGCTTGAAGAATCCCTTACAACCCTCGCAGGTTCTAACCCCGTAATGTTGACACGCAGCCGTATCTCCGCACACGGCGCACAGCTGCGAGGAGTTGGTCGACTGAAGCAATCGTCCTGCCTGACTGTGCAGAAAGTCAGCGCCACCACCACTCACTGGTGAGTTCGCAGTAGAGTTGGGTGCCGAGCTTAGTTGTATCTGCAGCGCATTGATGGCATGAGTGTTTCTAGAGCCAACTAGCGCCAACTTAGCTATCTTCGGGCTGTGCGCAGCAGCAGCGGGCGAAACGGAGCGCTGTATGGGCAACGAGGCTCGCCGCATAGGCGGAACAACCACAGCAGAGCCTGCGCCTAAGCCTGAGACAGGTGCAGTGGTACTTCCTGCGGTGGCCGTCTCCATCTCAGATATGGTGGGGAATGTGGGTAAGGAATAACGCTCGCCATTGTGCGAGTTGTAATTCTGTTAGGGTGCCAAGCATTATTATTATAAAAGCTAATGGGTAATTGTTGTAAGCATTTCCTACTTACCAAGTGTTGATAGGTTTGCTGTTGTTGCTGCTGCTGTCCAAAGAAACTGTCGTTGTGGGTGACTCCGCTGTATTCATATAGCGAGCTGGCTGATGAGCTGGGAGAGGGATTGGAAGTACCATTGATGGCGTTGAAGTGACCATGGTAATTGTATCCACTGCTATTGCTACTGCTGTTGTTGGCGTTGTTAGGCCGAGGCGGCTGAGCTTGCAATTGGTGCAGTGACTGCCCTGAAGCAGGGTCGCTATTTAGGTCAGCCATTACATCCGCAAAGCAGTCTTCATCCATTTTTAGAGTTAAAATCTGATCGGAAGGCGTGGCGGTAGCTGAAGGGGAGGCCTGTTTTGGACTATTGGCGCTGCTGCTGTTGTATTTGAGAGAGTAAGTTTCCTGGAAGCTGGGTAAGCTACTGCCACATGAGAGTGGTCCCCCAATGGGTGAGATCAGTAGGTCGCTAGTGCCGTGTCTCTGTAGGTATGTGGCCTGGAGCTGCTGTTGTTGCAACAGCTGCTGCTGTTGCTGCTGCTGTTGGTGGGCGTGAAGTGCGATAGCGGGATCGCTACTAGACCGAAGACTAAGCAGGCAAATCGTGTGATGATCCTGCTCGGAGCCTGCGCTGCCGTTACTGTTTGAGGGGGGCTGGTCTTGAGTTGAGGGCAAACGCTTATCGCGCAGACATGTCAGTTTGGTGAGATTCTCAATGGAACTAGTGATATCCTCGCTGGTGCCAATCAGCGTCTCATTAGACGGGGGCACATCAATCTGCGTGTCTGGATAGCTGGCGACCGATTGTTCAAGAACTGGCGAGAGCAGCGAATTATTGGAGTCCGATGGGAAAAACAAGTCCGAGAACAGTTCGCTATGCGTAACGGCCGCATCGGCAAGATTGCTTATCAACTGATCCTCCTCATGAGATAGCAATGTCACCTGGCTCGACGTGGGCAGCGGCAAGTGCTGGTGCTGCTGTGTAAGCAGCTGTTGCTGCTGCTGTAACGCTTGCTGCTGCTGATGATTGGGATACTGATGGCGATTAAGATGATGATGTCCAGCACTAGGCGCGACGGCAGCTACTGTCGACGTGGTTGTTGTCGTTGCCACGGCTTGCGTTGAAAAATTGTCGAACGACGAAAGTGAACTAAAGGAGCTCTGCAATTGAAGAAAGTCCGACATAGACTGAATTAGCGACTTTTCACTGAGTCGTAGGATAGCGTCTAGTTTTAGATAAGGGTGGAGTCAAGTCGTCGTCAGACATGCGCGATATTACAGTCGATGCTGATTGGTGCACAGATTGCAACCCCTATTAACAAGGCAGCCATGTAATTGTTTTAGTCTGTTCACGAATGTAAACCTAGATTAGTTGTAGATGCTTCTATTTGAAATTTTGTTGTGATTTTATACTAGTATATGATGTATCGGTTTAGTCCAAAGTGAAATTGCAAAGTTTCGGTTGGCTTTTTTACTAATATACAATTCATAAGTTATAATTGGTTTTAAAAAATGTGAAAGCTATACTTGGTAAGTATGTGACAAATATTCTGTAAATAATATAGTTATGCGTATTAAAGTATAGTAAAAATAAAAAATTTTTCCCTTATTCCTTACTAGAGAGTAGCGCACAGTCGGATATAATTGTCTACTGAGGATCATTGTTTTCTAATTGGTTATGCTTGACGCATTAGCTGACTCTGCCAACAAACATATTTTTAAAAAAATTGAATTAGACGGCTATTGTGGTAGTTGTTGTCATTGTTTGGGTGGTTTGCCTCCTCTATCTCTATAAGCTTCTCACATTTGGTAATCAAGGAACCATTGACCAAAAATTTGCCTTGCTACATCGCTTTTTTGTTAAGTCGGCAAAATTAACAACATCTGCTTTATTAGTTATCTATGAATGAGTTTTGGAATATTATAGGATTGAAGGACTAGTTTCCTATAGTAACGTCATATATGCCAATTTTTTGTGATCTTTGAGTATATAGATTATATATCGGGTGTTAATTTGAAATGGAACTCACATTGGGCTGCAAAAGTAACATGCTTGTGGTCGCTGGGCTATGGAGCCTCGGTTGGCTGCTTTTAGTGGATGCTGCAGATGGTGTTGTTATTGATGTAGTTGTTGTTATTGTTGCTGTTGCTGTAGATGAATTTGTCGCACCTGTAACTTTAGTGTCGACTTTTGTAGATCTAGCTGGAGATATTCTTTCAGTTTTCGAATTTTTCGGCTTGCCCACTTTCTGGGTATGCTTGATGCTTTGCTCGGTTGATTTTGTGGGTGGCGTGTCACGTTTTTCAGTTGCTGTTGTTTCTGTTTCTGCACCTGCAAGGATTTCAATAAGGATAACCATTAAGTGTTGGCATTTAATATGCTTCGCTGCGAATTTGTAAATTTGTAAATTTGTAAATTTGTAAATGTTAAGCGGTGTCTGGGGCATCATAATTTATTCTTTTATGCCATGCTTCCCTGCCATATGCTGCCCTGCACTTTTGTCACTCTTTCAGTTGCGCAGATTCGTTCATACGGCAAATATTTCGAGATGTGGTTTCCCAACTGTCTTGCGTTCCACACGCAAGCAACCGTATCGAATGTCTTAATTAGAAATGCCTATACAAGCCTCTCCTTGGGTTACCCTATGCAAGACACTTCTGTGTGAGACGACAAGAAAGAAGGTTGGTAGGCGGAGGTTGGAGGTCGGAGGCCGGTTGGTGGTTGGCGGTTGGCGGTTGGCGGTTGGCGGTTGGCGGTTGGCGGTTGCCAAAAGCTAAGCTCACGTTGCCGCCTGCGATGCGGCACCCGAGTTGTTGGAGTCTGGCCAACCGAGGATCGCATCTCTATCTCTTGGTTAATGCAGCACATTAAATGAAATAAATTGTGCTGTCCGCTGCACCACCTCGACTCCGCTGGCTACCCTCGCCCGACCCCCTTGGCGAGTGTTCGCTTTTGATTAAAATAAATATTATGGCTTATTCGAATTGCAAAACGGCACTTGGATGTTTTGTTTTTTGTTCGCTGTCGCTGCTGTTGCCGATTTGCATATTAGTTCCACAAATACATTTGTCAGAATTTATATAATTTTATTAAACTCTTGATTAGTGTACCATTGTTGTTTCTTCAATTTAAGCTTTGCATGTATAAAGAGTATTTTATTATTTCTTCTTCTTTTAAAACTATCAAGCTCTATTTATTTTAGTTATTTTTCCCATATGATCTGCCCTAATTTTAAAGATATTTTTTAAGCCTATCAGATTGCTGTTCGTCTATCCCGTCGTCCGCTGTTGAAGCTAGAGACTTAAAACTGAAATGTATAGTCGTTGACACCCACTAGGGTCATGGCAAATCGAGAAATATTATATCCAGTATATCAAAAACGCTGTTGCTTAAAATCCATAGGAGGCATAGCAAACATCAAAAACTTATATCTTCTGAATTTTTAGAGGTAGAATAAGCTTAAAAATGGGATAATTGAGTTATTGCCGACCTACTCCATCGTCTATTTATACATTTTTTTTAAAGATCAAGATCAAGTCCAAGTAAGAAAACAGAAAAATCAGAGTATAATATTTTTATTTCTTAAATAAATAGGCGACTTCAATTTCAATTCACTTAAGCAAATATGTGGAGCCTTACTCTGAATGAGTTTCTTCAATATAATATTTGTTATTTATAGTATCTGTACAGATGGCACAATCAATTTGGAGATCTAACAGAGTGTAAGACAATGGGCGAAGATTTCAAATGAAAATCAAATATCATTGCAAAAGCTGTTGGCTTTAGCCGTGGGTCATTTAGAAAGCAATTGATCGATACCCTTTGAGGCAGCCAACTCAAACTCTGAAGACAACAACAAATAGCTCAAAAACTACCGTGGGCTACTGTAGAAAAAGCTACCGGGAAGAGCGTGCGATATTCATTGAACATAACAATGTGCCATTGTTTTTATTAGCAAACATGTTTCTCTGGCATCGAGTTTGGGTTGGGCTCTGTAGATGCAGTTGCATCTCGAAGTATTCATTCAGCCTGGACGATATAGGCTAGACTAGACTAGACTAGATTTGTATGCATGGATGAGAGTGTTAAGTAACATAACAATTTATCATCTTTGGTCCTGTATTTACTGTTTTTAAGAGCTGGTTAACAAATTTATTATTAAGGCCAGTAAATACTGACTCAGCTCAAGTCGTTTCGTTTTCTCATGTCTTCTTCGCGTTGCATAACCCGGCTAATTTTTTTTTTTCTTTTTTTTTTATATAAGATTGTTAATACATATTATTTTGCAAGCTTTGAGTGTACTTTGAACTGCGAACCCCATTGCACGCTCTGGCTCTGGCTCTGGCTCTGTCTGATCAATGGACATGGACATATGCATCTGCCTAGGCTGACAGACAAAGCCAAAGACAGACTTGAAGACAGGAACGGACGGACAAGCTCGCGCAGTGACCCAAAGAAATGGTAATGCGTCGTAGTCGACGTCTTTGGCATGCTGTACGGGTCAGGCGACTTGGTGACTCTCTGGCGGCTCTGGCAGCTCTGGCAGCTTTGGCCAGCTTTGGCCAGCACTGGCATTCAGTCATTGAGTCAGTGGGTGCACAAATCAGACATCTCTGCCGCTTCGGCTATAGTTTTCGTGTGAAGTTTTGTGAGAAGTATACAAATGGATTTCAGGTTTGGGCCAAGGAGTTAGTCACTTTGTCTGCTGTAGCTGTTGCTGGTACTGTTGCTGTAGTTGGTGCTGCTGAAGCTGCTCAAGCTGCTACAGGTTTGGCAGGGGCATGGCGGAGGCGTCGATGCTATCGCCTTTGAAATCCACGACAACGGAATCGGCTAGCCCAATAGACTCTAGCACAGACCTGCGCGCAGGCCACAAACTTCCTGCAGTACCTTTGATGATGATGATGCCGTTCGTCTGCCCCATTGTTGCCCCAGCTCTGTCTCTGTCTATGGCTCTACCTCTGATTCGGGCTCTCGCTCTGGGCATGGGTACTTGTTTAGACTTTCACTATTAATTGTCGATTTTCATCGATGGCTTTTTTTATTGTTGGCTCTGATGCTGTACAAAATGCAATACTTAATGGGCAATGGGTAATGGGGTTGGTATTTATAGTTGGGCAAAAAAAAAAAAAATTTCTGTGAGCCTCATATCGAAACTGTATCTATTACTCAATGCTCTCGAGTGAGAGACAATTTGATTGATTTATGCAATCGAATCTGCCGTCTTATGTTGCATTGTTTTCGTTCCAACTCTAATTGCCCGACTCGTCTTCGAGCCAGTGCTTGGACACACGTTTCTATTACATTATGCTAAAAGTGGGACAGCGAATAATCATTCTTCTAAGCAGCGATCAAGCGAAAGGCCAAATAAAACTTGCAATAAGAAATTCAAATTGAAAATTCAAATGAATTTCCCTTCTTTTCTCCGCCTGAGTCCACTAATTAATAATAATAAATTTAATTGAATAGATAAACTAAAGATAAAAATAAAAAAAATGAAGAGCAAGAAAAAGGAGCAAAGGGGGAACTGAACATACATACACAGATTGGTTTTGTTATTGTTAAATAACTTTTTTCTAGAGTCTGATAAGGTGTATTGGACAAAACACATGGAAAGCGTGTATTACAAATATTTTAGAAAATTCATCAGGGTATAAAAACTAACAAGTAAGAGTGCTCTAGTCGAGACTGCTCGACTAGGAGATCCCATGAGATCTTCAAAGAGCACATGTAATATTCTAACACATGGGTTGGTTGGTATGCGAACTTGATTTTTTAATGAATCCTCTTAAACAAGAGCCATACGGCTATCTTTATCAAACTTTAAGAATGTAATAATAACATAAAAATGTGTATATTCGCCAAAGCGTAAGTCTCTAGAACTTGAAATACGTTTTTATAACAAAAATAACAAAATCTTTGTATTCATCACTTGGATATACACAGTAAATCTAAAATTTCAAGGTCTAAAAATATTTAAACTGGGCTTAAAAACGAAATCAACTTATCGATTCTTGTCGATAAATTTGAAATGGGATGAGTTATCGAACAAATTTATCAACTCAGCTCGTCATCCCGATCAACAATATATGTACATATGTATATACTTTATGGGGTTTGTCACGCCTCCGTCTGCCTGTTAAATATATTTTCCTAAAAACATTATGCCCTAATTTCCCATTTTCAATGGGTACAGGGTATAAAAATGAATTGTGAATTCCAAGAGAGATATGCGGACTTGAGTACAAAAAATTCCCAGTTCAAATAAAATGCATATTTAAAAAAAAATTTGTCGCAACAATTCCAAAATCTTTTTGTGCCACATTAAATGCTAAGTAAGCCACGAGACAAAGACTGCATCAAAGTCGACTACGGCACTGGCAGCGACAACGCGAACGGCGTCATCGTTGTTTAATCGCTGCAAAAATGATCGAAGGTCAACTTGGACATTTAAGTCAGAGCCAGAGCCGGAGACGGTGCCGGCCATTTGAGTGGATCGAACTTACTTAATAAGCGCGTGAGCGCATCTCAACCAGTTGGCCCACTCCCTCCATCTCCCTCTCTCGCTCTGTATCTTTCTCTATCTCTCTCAGCATGAGGTTCCTCTCGAAATATGAGCATGTTGGCCAATCCATTAACTCTTCCACTGGCCTGCTGAGGACTGAGAGGAGGCTACTGCATTGGTCATCGTCAGCTGAGTCTTCAAGCTGCCCAACGTCGCGCATTATGCAAAAGCGGATTCATAAAAATCAACTGCAGCCTGCGTATGGATTGCGATTTGTGTCTGTTCCGAAATTTGCATGAAATTCTAATAAAAGATTTACCGTTTAGCTGGCTAGCTGGTTGGCTGGTTGGCTGGTTGGCTGGTTAGCTGGTTAGCTGGTGAGCTGGTTAGTTGTTAGGTGTTAGCCAGGCAGATGCAGCATATAGAAACTGGTTTAATTGAAATTGGAGTGTTATATCATTTGAGAATATGAGATTCAAATGCGAGGCACTTGGATTTACCGCTGCTAACCCGTTCTAGGTCTCCAGCCAAAAAATATGTACTTGTCACGGCAATGATAATAAAAAAACACGAAGGAAATTTGCATTGAGAATGCACGTGGATCATCACTTGAAGATGTTTGTCCTTTTCTTTATTTACTTTTTACAATGAATGGTTATTGTAGGATTAGGTCAAAAAGTTTATATATGTATAGTAATGAACTCGAGTCTAGACCTGTATGTGAATGGCAATGACATACAAGTATATATAATTTATTTATCTTCTCTTCGCAATAAACTCAAGAAAATTACGTTACAAATGATCGGGAATTATGCTGATCTCACATATACCCTTTGAGCGCATTGCAGTCCGGGTAACACATGTCGTGGCCTAACTAAATTTGAAATTAATTGATGGATTCCTTAAAAACAATACGTCATAATGAATGTAATTTACATATAGATTGTTGCGATGCTGAAATGCAAGACTTAGGGTCTCTGTCTAGCTGTCTGTCTGCTTATCTGACTGAGACAGGTCAAAGGTGTGCAGGCTGCACTGCATCAACGTCTAGGTGAGTCGCCACCTGATTGACATGGCTAAGACAAAGATAAAAAGCTGCAAGTTTTGGAACGCCGCTCTTTTGAATTCGATTACTAAGCGAGTCCCAAAATTAAAACCCATCTTAAAACAAGGTGCAGCTTCAATGCGGGAGCGTTTAGGAATCTGCCCAAATAAATACAAATTTGACACAATTTTTTGTTTCTTTGTACATACTGTTGTCGTTGCACAAGTTGTTACAATGAAAAAATGAAGAAAATTAAGCAAACCAAAGCTATCAAAATATGCACTTGCATGCGATTACATTGTGCGAGGGTGGATTAAGGAGAAATGTTTTTATTTACTACTCAGTTTCTGTTATTTTGAATAAATCCAATATCAAATTTTAAAATTTGTCAAACTACGAACAACGAATAGCAAAGTTTTAAATTCTTGATACTCAAGATAAATCGGAAAAACATGATTCAATATTTTCCCTTAAATTTTTTTTTTTCAGTTTATCCTTTGTTATCTTTTACTGAATTTAACCTGGAATTACCTTTAAATTGACTCTCGTCTCCTCAATAATTTAATAGGTCTATAAGATGAAAAGATATTCTCTAAAGCTTGAAGCAACAAAATTTTTAAATTTGAGACCACTGTTTGAAATTTTGCCATACAATTGTAATACCCAAGAAACAGCTGTAATCAAGTTTATAATATTCTACAAAGACTACAGACTATAAAGATAAATTAAATTTGGATATTATATGTTTTGAAAACTTTATAATTTTTGAAACTACCCTTAGAGATCTTCATCTCGTATTAGCGCTAATTTCAGTTTTCGACTTCTTCTTCAACTTCTTTCGTTCAAAGATCTAAAATGGGAGAAGATCAGACCCATAGCTTCGCAAGCCGAGGGGCGAAGACCAATGCTGCCTTCGTGGACCACCTAATCGATTGCCTGAGCTAAACAAAGCACGAGCACAGTTCCCAGCAGGTTGCACCAACCAGTCACAGCAATAGCACCAGCTACTTCAGCAACACCCAAAGGCAACCAGCTTCAATATAGCCTTTGTATAGGTAACTGTGAGATGCAATGAGAAAAAAACATCAACCACGACTTAAACGTTGTCTGCGACACAAGCGGAGCCTAACCCATATATTTGTCAGTGAATTTGAGGCGTGCTCATGTAGATTTGATTCAGTGTGCAGCGCCCCAATGGAATCGTTATTTTTGCATATCTAAATTTCAATTTTGTATCTACCATAGATAACTCTATAGTGATTTACCCATCTTTCAAAATTTGCTGCTGCTTATTAACTAAGGAGTGATTTCAATTGAATCAAAAAGACCAAAATGTTAACTAAGCTAAGATATTCAAATGTTTTAAAATAAAAAAATAACTACAAATTAATTCGAACTAAATCACTACTTTACGATCCAAGAGGATGTTCAAATCTACTTTTTTTGTATATTGATTGATATGCGACTTAATAATTACTTAATTATCAACTAAGTTGAGCTTCGAAACATTTCAACTTTCGTCATTACAAAGGGTAAAATATGAAAAGAAACAACTCATTTTAATAAAATGGTATATGAAAGGCAAGATATATATATTTTGGCGAAATATATGGAGCATTGATTAGTTTTCTTATCCTATTCATGGACGATATAATTGATATTTCAATTTTAATTTGCGAATGCAAACAATTAATATAAACTAATTTATTGCTAAAAGGCGCATCACATAAATATTTATGCAAATGTACATATCTTGTTCCATTGCATCTGCTCCCCAATTCCCCACACATATACACTCGTACAGATAGGTACATAGTATCCACATCGCATTGGCATGGTTTAAATTTCATGATTACAACTCTGTTTGCTTCATGGCACCAGCCTAGGTATGGCACCAGCCTAGGTATGGCAGCAGACGACGACGACTTAAATCTGACTCGGGCTTTAGTCAACTTGCAGTAAGCACGCTGCTGACTGCAGCTTAAACGTGTCTTCAAGACGGTTATTAAATCAATAATGAAGCACACGAAGCACACCAGCAGCACCCAAAAGAGCTATGAAATCTTTTGTGGGCTACACCAAAGAAAACCTCATAATGATCATCATCATAACGTAGCTAAAATCTGGCTACATCATTAGCACTCGCCGTAGACATTCAATGCTGTTGTTGTTGCTGCTGCTGCTGGTTAGTTGTGGTTATTATTATTGTAGCTGTTGTTGTTGTAAACGGAGTCGGAGTCTCTGGTACGCCGGTGCGGTGACACACAAACATCGTGGAGTTCACGGAACGCACCCAAAAGCCAAGCTCACAGTTTTATCCATTAGACGAGCTTTGCTTTTGTTTTTAGTTGTTTTGTTTTTTTTTTTATTTTTATTTTTTTTTTTTGCCCATCGTCTTTTGCCAGTGTTCAAGTTTGGCTTAGTTTGGGATGCTTCTCCTAGTTTTGACTTTGTATTGCCTGCATCGCCTCTGCCCAGAAATCGAGCTATTAACTTATTGCAGTCAGTGTAAGCAAAGTTTGAGGTGGCGCGACGACGTTTGCAATTCTTTGGCCACATTCCAAAACGTAAAAGGCCCGTCGTTTGCGTTTGCTTTTGCGTTTGCGTTTGCACCAAGGTGTCGAGGGTTAACTAAGGTGTGATAAATTTTTGTCATTTACCACAACGTCACTATCGATATTTGAAAGGTCTAAAAAGGTCGGCTTTTGGGTGATCTTAATGCAGAGAGCAACCTGCCATAATTGTTTTATTATTCCAGGGCCCGGAATTTTCCAGTGTATAACACTGCTGAAGACTGCTGGGTTGTCCAGGGCTGCGAAGCATTAAGCTCACAGAGTCTGCGGCGCTAGTTGTCATGTCTATTACTGAATAATCTTTTTTATTTTATACATATCTTTCTTGAATGCTTATGCACAAGTATACATATATGCATATGTGTACAAATTAATCGCGATCTGTGCTGACCGCTGAGAAGTGTTTGAATGCAGTAACGACAGCATCCACAACTAACGACTTGAAGCTGTATTTGTTTTTATTACAGTCGCATATCATATATTTGGCTTTCTCACCCACACAACAGCATCTTCAGCCGTGTTGATTTTTGCCGATAATTAATAGGCAAAAACAATAATGGCGATGCTTCGCCATTGGAGCGCCAAACGTGAAGCTCCTTCATTCATTATGTGTATACAAATTTACCTGCTTCTCTTTTTTTTCTGCGGCAACACGCAAGACCAGTTGTAGCTGCTGATAATGTTTTCAGCTAAAATTTTTGCCTAGTTGTGTCTATTAATTAATTGGCGCCCAGCGGACGTACATAAGTCGACACTGCTGCTGGTGGAGCGAAGAGACGAGGCTCTTCTATAATAGCAATTAGCGTGGCATTTTAATATGCATTATTGCAGTGAAAATATCGAAAACCGTTTTCACAGCATCTGGAGATGCTATAGTCACGACTTTTGCCAGGACGATGAGGAAACAGACACTAAGTAACTGTTGCTTTTCGGCAACAACAAAAAATGTTGTTTAGCCATTTTAATTACATAATTAGTTTATATTGCCCTGTGAATATCTCGCTTAATTAAAATGGAAAGACATGTGTATCGTATCCAAATATGGAAGCATCACTAAATTGACAAAATTTTAAAACTCTACTTTCGGATTTTTCAAATATTGCTACACTAAACACAATTTTTTACAATTTCTATAATAATAGTTTTAAACATTCATGATCGTATATGTATTATAAATAAAATACAAAATACAAGCCGGCTCTAAAAATAAATACTTTTAATAAAGCTGTACAAAATTGTATACTCAGCATTTTTGAAAACCTGTTGATGATCTCTGCCTCAGTTTCCCATGACAAAGTCGACATCCAAATTGATGCCGATTTGAATGTGCCAATCTATGGATCTGTGGCAGGCAGCCTGCGCTTAATTTAGTCAAATCAACGCTTTTGTGTATGATTGTGTCTAAATCTTTTATTTACTGAGCGCATTAGCAACCTCAGAAACTGGTCAACGAAAGCAAAAGCCAATTCAGAGTCACATATTCAAACAAGTTAGAACATTGCAGTCGCGTGAAACCGACCAAGCAATACTCTGTTTAATCTAATGGATGAAGCGGCTCTCGATTCCTTTCAAGAAACAAAAAGTTACTTGGAGACCTCTTTCAATTTTTAGATATTTGAAAAATGTAGTTTCTTACAATACTCTAAAGCTATAACCATCAAGCAATGACTCTTAAACTATGGCATTGAACATTATCCATTCTTGTAAATAAATTAGGTGTTAAGTTTTAAGATTTCGCGCTTGTTTCATGACACAGTATGCTTACTTTGAGTTGCTGATATTCAGCATGAGTCTAAGTATTAAAGAAATATTAAAACAAAAAGTGATCATTAAAATAGAAGTAGAGCTACTTTGTGTTTGGTCATTCTAAACGTGTAAAAGTAAATAAGAAATTTATGAATGTTAAATATATATATATATATATATATATATATATATATATATATATATATATATATATATATATTTTTTTTTTTTTTTTTAATATTTTAGTGTTTATTGTTTATGCACCAAAGCAAACCAAAAATTGAAGTTAGTAGGGGAAACTAGGTGAATGAACCGCTTCATCTGACTCTGTAATCGAATCAGTGACAGTTTCATTTAGCTTGCAGTCGAAATCTGTGAGAAGTTCAATTTAATTGAAATTTGTAGTTTTTTGTTCATTTGGTATACGTGCATATGTACATTAGTAATACGTAGATTTGGAATTTCAATACATACATTTAGAATTTTAATAAAATGGGCCAAAAATCGGTGGACGTTAAATACATTTGACACTATCCGAACACCAGTATGTATGCTTGAGTGATGAAAAAAAATCTAAATAGTCCTTATACTACGTATGTACAAATGTATATACATATGTATGTATGTTTATGCAGCTGAGTACTCGAAATACGAATAGTCAATATTAATAGCCGAATCGATAAACCGATATCACTTGGATCTTTTTTCAGTTTTATATATATTTATATAGTTATAATTTATACACATGTCTTTAATTATAAAAGTGGGTGAGACTACATATAATCAGTTCGTAGTGAATCGAATCTAAATATATAGTTAAGTATATGTGCATATTACATGCATATATGTGTACATATACATATGTATATATAAGTGTCCCACTTGCCTGAAGCGGTATCTAACTCCCAATAGTCTTAAGATAACAGTTTTTCCTCGATCTTTTTTTTTTCTTTTTTCTTTTTTTTTTTTTTTTGCTCTCAGTTTGGTTTGTATTTTGATATATTTTAATATATATAAATATATATGAGTTGTCTCTGTGTGAGCTTTTTACTTATGGCACGATTAGAACTGTGTTCATTTCTAAGATGTGCGCGGAGTGGTCATAAATTTAGCACATAACTATAGGAATAGAATTAAGCGCGTCCGAGTCGAACCGGTCTAACCACTTTTACTCTCATCACGGGCATCGCATCATAAGCAGGCTAACGTCCATATCTGTGCGATAGTCGTTGTGGTCTTTGTATATGTCTCTCTGTTTCTCTGTCTTCGACTCGACTTGCAGTGTGTCATCGTGCAAATGTTGCGCCGTAAACCAATTTTAATTTATGCTAATTGCTCAGCATTGTGGCAATTGGATAGCTAAGCGCAAGATTCGAACGTGAGTCTGAAATTGAAATTGAAATCAAAATCGAGACCAAATACAAATACGATTCTAAGTCTAAGCAATTCTGATTCTGTTTTAGTTGTCTGTTATTCTGTTAGTTGTCAATTGAAGTGGCATCTTTAAGGTAAATAGGTTCATGTATGGACAATTCGAAGCGGGAAAGAAGCATTTAATTGGGAAAAAATCTGGATAGACTTTTTTTGGATGGATAATATGAGTAACGTTCGAATTAAGTACTTTGTAGATTTGGAATCAATGCAGATTTGAACAGCTGCTACACGCATTTTATTTGGGAAGTGATTTGCAAGGTCTCCCGTTTGATCGCTCCACAATTGCCAGAAGTTGATGCCAATACTGATTGGCAGAGTAAGACAAAAGGGGGAAAATTAAGAAATCTTGCCATATTATTTATTATTTATTTCATTGATTTGTCTTGTGGCTCTTGCTATTGTTGTTGTTTTTCTTTTTCTTTATTTATATTTTTTTACTTGGGATTTGCAATCTGTGATGCCGATGATTGAGGTGTGTATTTTTTATTCCCTCACCTTTCAAATAGCGTGTTAAATGCACAACAAGGTTCTTGTTTCATCCGTTAGATCCGCAATGTCCGACTGGCTATTGGCAAAGTGCTTTTTATTATGCCTTTTTACATACGTTTTTCAGCCATAAATCATTCTATGCTGTGGGAATCTATGTGTATGTATAGCTGAGCTATCTGTAACTATGTGTCGTTGTCTATTGGTTGCACAAAAAGTTCAATGCTAAACAGCGAGCAGTCAGAGCACAGCACACAAAAGAATTTGCCACAGTTCAAAGCATCGTTCTTTAGCCAACTCGAATTACAGCTCTGATTCCAAATCCAATTGTCATTCTCAAACAACTCTGCTAACTAGGCGAATCAGAGAGCTAAAAGGTCGTACAAATTGACTACCGCAACTGAACGAATCTATTGATATCGCTATGGACAAAGAGTCGTCGATTATTTCGGAATATAAAATTCAAATATATTGTAAAAAAATAATGTGTGCGGGATCATATTTTTGATATATTTGATAACATCAAAAATTGCAAAAGAATTTCTTAATTATAACGTTTCCAGGCTGCTTACTTGCTTACATTTCAGAAGAACTCAAAACTAAGAAATTATAGTGTTTTAGCAATAGCAATAGCCCCGTCTTAGCCATTCAACTTTAAGGAATGCATAGTTTTTAATTAATCAAAATAAAGACAAGAGCTTTGTGTAAATACTGAAGGCTAAACATCACTTTGGGGAATAAAGTTTCTCCCAACGGCTCAAATTGAATTCTGAAAAGTGAAGGCCTCGTTAAAGATAAAGTGCAGCTGAGGCCATAGATTGGAACGTCTGCTCGTTTTTTTGCAGTTCAATCAGACAAGATCAACGACTGCATGGTGCCATTTGGTCAACCTGAGGACTTTAGATATATGTATGTAGCTATCAAATGAGCACTGGACTGCTTAATAATGAATTCTTAGTAATGGAGGTGGCTTTCCTAAGAATATATCAGACTAAAATTGCAAATAAAAATTTAAACTTAATTAAATTGTATTCATCATACATGAGTTCTTAAATAGCCGACATGTCTGAATTTGCTTCAGTTGGATAAACTAAGTTATACTACTTAAAAAAGGCAGAAAGACATATTGCAAGTGGATGGCAAGTGGCAGTGGATGCTGTGAGAAGACATCGATGATTAAAAATATACGAAAATGTATTATTAAACTTGCTTAAACTACTTAAAATATAACAAAGTACATGCTAATAACCTGATGGGCAGACAAGTAGATAGAACAGGCAGACTTGTTAGTCAACTTTTTTTTTATAAATGTATCTATAATATAGGATTATGTATCTGCATCTAACTCGCTCTTTCTCTCTCTCTCTCTCTCTCCCTCCCTCTCTCTCTGTGTTACCCTATCTCCCTTTTCTCGCCATTGCTTAAATATTTAGCTTTGAATCTTTCTATCTAGTGAAATTTATGATATTAAACAAATGTAAATTAGTATAAATATATAATCAAACGAGCAGATAAAGTTTATGCCATGTTATAGCCAATAGATTATGTTGCATATCATCACTCTTAAAGCGATTCTATTAGAATTGCTATGCTAGCTTTAGCTATACACATACACCTGCGGTAAAAAAATAGTAGCAGTAGTAGTACTGTTGGACAAAAAAACTTAGTGAGAAACTCAATATTTTGAAAATAATTGAAACGAATATTAAGATTAATATTGATTGTTATCAATTTAAATAACGATATTAAGTTACTAAGTCTCTTAATTTTTTTATTCAACATTCAGAATTCAGTCGCACTACTACATTTTTCAATTTTCGTTCAACTTTATTCCAGAAATGAAAAGATTTTGATGGAATGGTATTTTCCAGTTAGTGTCCTAAAAAGCAACACCTGTGTCAGCATCTGAGTAAATTATGAGTACCCCTCTTAATGTGTTTCTATTTATACAGATGTTTCTTGTTTTTGTTTTGGAATCAAACACGTGGTATGCGCCGTATTACGCATACGCAGTGCTAACAGGATAATGCACGCAAGAAAAAAGAAGAGAAAGCGTGAGCGAGTACGCAGTCACCCAATCTTATACACAATGCCGTCTCGCTTCCTCGTTGACGTCATCAGTTTTATTTTAGACATGGCAACAAGCAGAGAAATAGTAAGTATTATAAGCAACGGCAGGGGCTTTATCGATCCATGGGTATGTGTGAGTGTAAGTGTGTGTGAGAGAGACAGAGAGAGAGAGTATGCGCGCGTAGTTGGTTGAAGGATACGATAGTCAGCTGTTAATCTATATGTGTGCAGTCAGAGCCAAGGACGTCACGATTTTCAAGTGCGTGTTGCATGCGAATACATACATTATTTATGTATATATGTAATAATATTCCAGATATTTCAAATCAATTGCTGCCATGGAGGAGGGCTCGCCACGAGTTATACGAGAATAAGTACATACATTTACCTGAGCACTGAATGTATGAAAAATTAATTTGACTGATTGACTACTTGACTACTTGATTATGAATGCTCTGCCACCTGCTTATATTTAGAAAAGTTTTGCAGATAAGGACACTAACAACATTTTGATGCATTATAACTAAAGGGTATCATAATTGTTATTTAGCAGGCAAAACCAGTAAATAAATACCAAAAAAACTGCGAATATTCAATTAAGTTGAACTCTGGTGAATTATTCAATTGCTCTGTTTAAGACTGGACAATAAAAGTGAGCTTTTCGTTCACTAAATCATTTCAGTACCTAATATTTAAATCAACATTGAAGAGTCAATTCATATTGAAGACTCTATCATAATAATAAATCACCTAAATCAAAACTAATCTGTAAATTAAAGTACTAAAATATCAACCTTAGGTCTTATATGTATATTAATATAGAAGCTATCATTCAAGGCTTCTTTAGTAAAAAGAAGGCGTGTATGTCAAGCTTCGAGCGGCATTGGAGCTTGGGGTTTGAGTTGCGGTAGGTTGGTGAGTATGAAATCATCATGGGGTTGGTAATGGTAATGGCAGACAGAAATAAAAAGAGGGAGGGAGTGGATATGAAACGACCTTGAAAGCAACCGTGTAGATAATTCGAACAAGTATGTGAGAGGCACGAAGTTGCTTCGTTTATTGTTGTTCGTCGGTTTTTGTTTTCCTTCTTCTGCGTTCGTTCGACTTTGTGACTCGTCTCTAATACACAGCTGGTCATAAAGGTAATGACGTCACAATGCGTCTGCGAACTATTTTTGGTGTAGGGCAGAAACATCAGCGCTAAAGCAGATACAGTTTGGTTTCGATTGCGTCATCAAACCCGAGTATATGCTACGCAGAACCTTCTCTCCTTGATATAAGATATGCGCTCTTGTTTGGCTATATAATTTCCTATGATTTATTTTTGCACGTGTTGTTCGCTCTGTGTCGTTTTTATTGTTGCGTACTTCAGCCGCTTATAAATAGTAGCCATAGACTCTTCTAAAGGTCATTGTTTTTATCTAAAAGTAGTAACATGCATCGATTTTAATATGCAATAGTGTTGGGAGTCCCGCGTGCGAATTGGTGAATAGACCGAATCGTTAATTTCGCTGATTCACTATACCCTAGCTCACAACTGATGCATACTATCGCTAAGGGTAGTCTCAAAAGAGCGTATAGCTCAAGAGCTATCGATTATAATTATTTGGTTTTAGCCACAGAGAAATGTTCATTGCCGTTTGATCGCTGAATAAGTGCAGAAGTAATTTTAATGAACCATTTAATTGAACCCTTATTATGATGAGAATTTCTGTTGTTACAATATTCGAACCAAATTTTAACCAAGCAAGCGCCGATAAATCTTCTTCAATCGTTAAAAAACAAGTTGAGTGCCAAAAAACGTCAACTGAACAAGCCAATTGGAAATAAACAAGCATGCAAACACACACATACAAGTGTAAAATAATCAGAAAAAGAAAAACAAAAACACAAAAATGTTTAAATTTGAGCTCTTGCAACGGGTACAACAACAATTTGTGATCTTGGCAAATTTTCCTTCAGACAAGAATTGCAGACGCAACTAACAACAATCTGCAGCAGCAAACAGCTATTAGCAAACATTTTTTAGTTTTTAGTCTTTGGGCCCACATTACAACACCACATGTTATATGTTATATGTGATTGGAGCGCGCTGAAAGAGGAAAACTAGTTATTCTTAGCTGATTCCTCCTCAGTTATTCGAAATCGTTCTCTTTGCAACTGCAGTAGTCTTGGTGAAAAAAATTAGAAAACGAAACAACAAAAATGATTAAAATACAAAAATTGAAGAAGCAAAAAAGATGGACAACAAATTTTTTTGTAGCCACGCATCGTTTTTGTTAATACTTATTTATATGTTTTTTAGTTTTAATTTTAACTCGTTTCTATTTTTGTTGATTGGAACTCTTGAGAAACATCGCAGATGTCATCGAATTGAAATTTACGAGCATTGTATACTAGATATGCTCGCAGTTTATGAAATAAATTGTAAAATATTTAAGTGCTTGAAGAACCCTACTTGTGTATTCCAGAACCAGAGTCCTTTTATTATATATATTTCAGGCTGATTTATAGTTGGGCAGGTTTGGCTTTTCTATTTGCTTTTACTCAACCCTAATTATACGTAGTGAAAAAACATTTTGTGTCTGTGCAAAAAAAAAAATTAAGGCGATTGGGTGCAATCGTACATAATTTTGTTCTTATTTACTGTAAATATTATGAACACTTTTTGTCTACAACTTGGGCTTGACCGCCATTCCGAACATAATCGCGGTCATCGCTCACCAAGTACAGTGCGAAATGATCAACGGCTGCACTTGACTGTTCCATGCTCTGTTTGCAGGTTGCTGAACAGCCATAAGTCGATGTTTTGCGATCTTTCTTTAAGGACAGCCAATATACTCTCTTTACCCACTTTTATGAACACTTTTTATGAAGAAATAAGCAAAATTATAGACGAAACGAGGTAAAAGCAACAACAGGCCAACGGCTAAGCAATCCAATCAGTTTCAAATTAGGGTTTACACATGCGCCGGCAGCAACCGGCAGCCAAATTGACCAACAGCCAATAAAGCAACCAAAAATCGTCAGATTGTAAAACATTGTAAACACAACAACGAAACAACAAAGTTTTGAGGAAAACCTGCTGGCTGAGCCCAGGCGAGCCGACGCCTCAAAATGCATTCCCATGATGCTATTCGGCCTCGACTGGTTCTGACCACCAGCTCACAGTCGGATTACCCGACTATCCAATCATCCATCTATCCATCTATCTGACAGCAAGTTCTTGGCGTGCCAAAGTGTGACATCGCCGCGTGATGCGAGGACATTGCACTCGCCGCATTATTGGCAAATTGCAAATTACAAATACACTGCAATTAAATAGAAAACGAAATCAAAATACAAACTATGCGGAATCGAGTGCGTCCAATCTATTCTGGGACTTGAAAAGTGTATAGGAGTTGGGGCTATTATATAGATAGCCAGAGGAATCGGGCACTTAGGGGACCGACAGACTGACAGACAGACAGATTTACTTTGGCTAATTATGCTGCAATACTTTTGTTTTAAACTAAAGAACTTAGTATGAACTCGAAACAAATTAAGGAGAGTTTCGTATCGCAATAGCGTGCGAACTGTTTTAATTTAATTATAAACTAAAAAATAAATTGATACACATACATAACTCTTGCGTCATTTGGCTTGATTCCTCATTTTGGGTACAGCCCTCAAAAACCTTGCTTGTCAATAGACAATAGGGAACCATGCGATCAATCCGAATGTTGTGTCTCTGCATTGCTTATAAAATTCGCATAAATCAACGCAGATAATTAAGCAGACGCCAAAGTCAATAATAATCATTAGCAAAGCCGCAATCTGACTTTTTCTCCCTCTATCTCTCTTCTTCTCCATATTTTTTTTTTATTATTGCTTTCCGAAATTTGTCTTCAGATTTGTGGTTTCACACGAGGTGTGAAAATAACAACCAAAACTTGATCACTGCGAAAATCAACAGCAACAAATTGATCGAAAAAGCTTAGATATAGATAGCAAACAATCTTAAAACTATTTCTTTTTTATTGGGCGGGAAGCATACGAAACATCTTTTTATTTTTATTTTTAGCGAGGGCTCTCGAGTATCGTCTGAATCGATATCAATCGATCAGCAGCATCAGCTTAACCGAGATGACATTTATCTATCGTTTTTCTATCTAATATATCGCTGTTCATTCTCTAAATCCGCCTATTTTTCGAAGAGTCTTCTCTTTGCCGGATCGAAAAACTATATACTAATAATTTGATACACCATAAATATTTGTAACGGTCGTCATAAACAAAATGAATATTTTTATTCTTATTTATTTTAAAAAGATTCTCTAGAACATGTCTTCCATCATTATCTATGTATGTATATGAAAAAAAGGGTTTATGATTCCTTAGTCTTTAAGTATTAGAATAGTCTATATACATATATTACAATATAAAAACCTTCGATTTTAGTTAGCTGAATATCAAACAGTGCCTTGACTTAGAGTATACGATAAAAAAATGTAGCTTACAAATAGATTCATCATTTGTTTGCAATAGAAATGCAATTGACCATTGATGATGCGATGCACTCAAAGGGGCGTTCGGGCAATGCACAGCAGCTGGCAGCCAGAGAAATTAAAATGGTTTGTGTTTTAAAAAGACAACACATTTCACACGCCAAAAAAGAAAACAAAAACAAAAAAACAAAATAAAACCGAAACGAAATTGTCTGGCATAACAAAAGATACAAAAACTGTGGACCAAAAATGACTCGTGATTATTTTATATGAAAATGAATTCTCATAAGCAACACTAACGACGTCATCAGTACGTGTTCTTCAGGTTAAATATATCTAACTATATATCCATATCTCCTCATAGCCATACAATACCTATGCAGAGCTCTGACGCAGTGGACTACTTTCTCACATCGATTTGATGGCTCAAGTTCAAAAGATTTGCTCTATGGCCCTCAGTAGATGACGCACAGTGGGCCTTTGCTTATTTCACGATGCAAAACTCATAGCTTTTAAGTGAAGCAAGATATTTTCAATACTTAATAGGCATTTGAAAATTTAAAATCAGTCTCTTTGTTCTATTTGTGCATATGTATATCAATGTTACTTTTGTTTTATTAGGTATGCCTGGTAAACGTAGAGTTGCCAATGAAGCTCTGTCTAATCAAATTGAATCCTTACATATTTTACTAAATTTAAAAGACGTTTCAAACATCGATGTTCCACTAATTCAATTTGCCTCTTTAATAAATTTGTTTTGTTTTACTCGAACTTATCTTTTTAAAGACCCAAAAATATCATTAAATTGTACAATACTTTCTTGCAAATAAACAGGAAACTATAAGAAACTTTAAACCGTCAACTTTGGTACGATTGGATTCTGGATCTCTGATAAACCATTTGACTAATTGTTTACAATAATATATACGTTTTTGCACACTTTGCAGGCTGAGGGCCTACTGTGCGCCACGCCCATCCCGCCTAGCTACCCCGTGTAATTCGTGAAAACTGCTGTAACATTTTGCGTATTTTCTCATTTTTCTCTAATGACGTAGCTGGCGTCATGGTCATCACTTTCTTCTAGAGAATACAAATACAAAAACAAATAATACGTAATACGAATCAAAAGGTACAAAACATCTAATCGAACCGAGGTCAATTATCAGTTCATACCCAAGAGCTGTTATATCCGAATATGATCTGTGGCGCTATGCCATTGGACAGACTCTTAACAAATAAGGTAAAACTATTTTAATAATCATCATAGATATAAGCTAAGCAAACGGAAATCGAAAAAAACTCAAAAATGTTTGGCCTATATAAACTTATTCCGGATATACATATGTATGTAACTAATTGGAGCAATAATATACTTAAGTCTCCGTTGTTAGCTACGATGTTTCTCTATCGTTCCTCAGACAGGATACGGATCACGCATTCAAAAATGTGTTCTAATTTAAAATCAAGGTATGATTCAATACAATTAAAATAAGAATTTTAATTAAATACATTATTTCCAAAAATGGTCTGTTAACACTAATGTATATTCCTTAGTTTAATAACGCTTAATACTAACATAAAAAATGTAACTGAAGCTCATCAGCATACATATATGTATGTATGTACATACATATGTACATATGTATGTATGTATGATATATTGGTAAATTTTTCAATTGAAATATTGACCAAAAAAAAAAGCCGAACAAAATAAAGACAACTTTTTATTTTTGTATTTTAAGGGCAGATCACAAAAAAAAAACATAATATAATAAAGAAATCGCATACATTATGGCTATCCAGAAGCAGCACATAGTACATACATACATACATATGTGCATATGTATGGATGTATCTTTCTCTAAAATAAAGGCGTCAATAATAACACTTAAGTGTGCATATGTTACATGAGTGTGTACATGTGTGAGCATGCGTGTGCTCGTGTGCGCTTGTGTGCGCTTGTCATGCATATTGTAAATCATTTTGCGTCAGACTTTGTGTCGCTCTGCCTCTATTTGTAGCCGTCTGCCACAGTGGCTGCTCCTCTTCGCTGTCTGCTGCCTCTGCGATGCTCTGCTGACGCTCGTAAACATGTGTTTGGATGGGCAAAGCTCATCTATCTATCTATTATATGTATATATTTATATTCTACTATTTTACTATTAGATCCCCTCCCCCCTTAGCGGGTAAAAACTAATGTCGTCATTCAGCCCGAGGCGTGTTTATAATTTCAGTTAATGCAGCAGCTGCATTCAGCAAATCTTGTTTTCTTCGTCATTACACAGCACTTTTGACAACATGCGTAATGTTGCACATACGCAACGTGCACCTAGTAATTAGAAGTCACGGGGACCACGAGCACCACCTCCACCACCTCAACCACCACCAATATCGAAGGGAGTCACTCATACATACACGTCTGTGTTCCGTTACTGTGCCAACAACTACTGTTATTCGAGTAGAGCCCAGTAGAGCCTGGCAAATGCTGCGTGCAAAGTAAGCCGGAAGAGCCAGCGGAGCAGCCCAAATGTCCAATATCGCAGCCGTCGGGAAAGAGGTTGCGACAGGGATAGATCGCTGCCGGAAAAGTTACGGACTTCGAATCAGTGTTCAGATTCTGCCTATAGTAGGAATTGTTATTGATCTCATAGTAGATGTTGCTCTCGTAGGGCACTGTATACAAGGACTCCTGACACTTGATGGCCGGCGATGGCAGCAAAAGTTTCACAGTTTGATGCGGCTGCTGTGGCAGCATTTGCTCATTTTCAATGAACCTACTATTATTGTTATTGTTGTTGTTATTGTTGTTGTTGCAACTGTGGCTTAGCGACGCCGTCGCCTCTTGCTTCACCACAATCAAAGAGGCAAGACGATCGCGCATTATATGTATTGGCTAGAGTGTGGGTTAATAATGTAAATGATGGCGATTCATGAGCAAACAACACAAGACACAAGAAACAAACATATATGAAACAACATCAAGAGTTAAAGGACACATGAAAGTTATTAAACACCTGTATGGCGCACTGCAACGCGATGGAGATCCAGCACGACGTCCGAACTGGAAGCCAATTTTGTGTCTAGCACAAAAGCTTGGCAATTTGCCCGTTGTGGTCACTTTGAGTATACATAGTTGTAACCGAGCGTGGCTCTTGTTGCCCTGCTCCGCATTATTTAATGCACACTCGCGGCTCACTTTTGTCCCCGCTTATTTCTGCTATGTCCTTAAACTTGAACTTGCGAGTTCTGCGATTTCTCCGACGACTCCTCCCGGCGACCCTGCTGCCCTTGTTCTGTTCACAGGCGTTTGCGCAGTATCCACGGACGTCGCGACGTAACCAACTGACGACGCAATGGCTTACTCACGTTTATATGTCAACGTATATATGTGTGTTTGTGTGTGTGTAAGTAGGCGGCGTTATATATACTCGTAGTACAAGGACTTTACTCAATGTTAAATGTGCAAAAACATCAACAATTCTTGTTGTCAGTTGTGTTATAGTTGTTATATCTACTTAGTGTTGGCACCTGCACTGAAGTTGTATATATTTCAACATAAATATATATTTAATGGATTCTGCTACTACAATATATTCGGAATTGCAAATAGTTCACGTTACACATACGCAGCGTAACAAAGACGCGCGCTACAACTGCAACGGAGAGTTGCACGATATTACGCATACGATGTGTTCTCAATCGGTTTCCGTTTCCGTATTGGACTAGATGACAACTTGTTGCAATAGAACTGAACTATTCGTTGCGCACCAATTAAATATTTATATATTTTGTGTATTGTTTATTATAATATCATATTGCATTAGGCATTTATACGTTCGATTACAAATGAGTGCCGCTTTTTTACTTTGTTTTATTCGAATATTAAGCGATTTGGGCTGGTTGTGTTTGGCTTGTTGTTTAATGTTTGCGAAAAGTTGTTAACAATGCGGCGTCTATGACGCGACTGAACTTATCTTTACAGTTATTCGCGACTATATCCAAACGGAGGAGCAGCGCACCAAGCGAACAATCTGCTTCAGTCGGCGTCGCAATCGTTTTCGATGTCTGCCCGTTGCCAGCTGCTTGTGTGTGCGTGAGTGTGAGAGAGCGCGCGAGAGAGACAGAGGGAGAGAGAAAGACGACCGTGCTCGGGTGTAACACACGACCTACCTTGCGCACTCGGTTTTTTGGTAAGACAAATCGTAAGCGCTATTACGTCATTTCCCGACCCATCATCATCAGCAAGAGCAGGAGCAGGGGTAGCTACCGCAGCAGCGATGCCAGCTGCGACAACAACAGCAATATACAGCTCGTGCGAGCAAAAATCGATGACGTCGTTGTTAATGCGCCTGCGCTGCAGCCGAAATAGCAAAAGAGCGCAATAATGTAGGTGCACAGCTCTGTCGACGTCGCATGAAAGCGAAGACGGAACTAATTTGCGTCATAAAAAGCTCTGCACTGCTCTGTTCTTTAAACGGCAGTGGGAAATTGATTTTCTAGTTGTTTTTTCACCTGTTTTTTTTAAACGGCTGCTCCGCACTCTCCTCTCCTCCTCTCCCCTCTCTCTCTCTCTCTCTCTCTCTCTCTCTCTCTCTCTCTCTTTCTGTCTCTCACTCTGTCTATCTCTCTCTTGCTTTCTCCTTATTTCTTGGCAATGCTTCACACACGCCCACATCTAAATCATCCTTAACAAACAGAAACAGAACCGCATGCCGGTTTATAAGCCGGCAGAACCCTTGAGCCTACACGTAGGCCTACGTGTATGTATGTATGTATGTCCACATCTATGTATGCATGATCCCGTGGGCGTGTTACACATGTGCATAAGTATGCGCTCTATTTTTACTTGCCAACAGCACGATATATTACTTCAATTAAAACTGATCCGTAGAAAAGCGTTGTATTTATATTTATATAACTTTTTTACTTTAAGGCAATTACGTACATATACATATATGCCATATCATAGCTATAGAAATTGATTCGTTTTCATATACTACAAAATACATAATGTTCTATTCATTCTTATGTCCTAAGATAAAACACCCGCTAGCGCAGATTAGAAACCTGAGCAGCAAACAACCGTTAGTAATATATGTACATTAAATTAGCTCCTCCTCTCAAGACTACAAACAAAACCGAAAGCAACAAGTGACACACACACTTACACACACACACACGCACACAAGCAGATATGAAAACGTGAAGCCGAAGCTCGGATCACAATCCTCTTGAGAGAGAGCGACAAAAAATTGAACGTAGACTGAGAGAGAGAGAGAGCGAGACTGAATGGGAGAATGAGAGTGAGAGTCGGTCGGGCAGCATTTGGTTTCCAGTTTGAGGCGGAGTAGAAGTATATGTAGGTGAGGCCGGTAACGTTTCGTTTTCGTTCGTTTTGCGAGTTCGTGCTGTGTAATGCATTCGTTGTGGCTATTTTTAGACAGATTCCAAGCCACGTTTTCTAACTGTTTTTAGCGTATGCCTGAGCCTGAATCACAACGGCAGAGCTTGAGACAAACGTGAGATCGTCGGTCAGCAGACTTGGGCGCAGTGGGCTCTTCCTTTCGATTTCGCTAGATTTTTTTCCCATAATGCTTTTTCTGCGCTTTGGCATAGGCATTGCCTTCAGCTCAACACCAACACACCCCACACCACACCACACCACACCACACTCCCCACACCCCACACCCCACATGCCACATGCCACACAACACACAGCAAACAACAGGCAACCCCGGCAGCGGCTGTATTAGTGTTGCAGTTCAGTTCACCTTAGCATGGTGAGCCTCACAAACATACATACATATGGAGGTTCGTACAAGCTGAATTTTTGGGAGCGACGCAAGTGGAACTGGTCTGGTGATGTTTGCGTTGTTATTGTGTTTTTTTTTTTTTTTTTTTTTGTATTGTTCATTTATTCATGGCTGCTTCTGACTTGTTGGCGCTGCTGCTGACCCGCTCGTGGCCCCAAAAAGTGCATGCATATACCGCCAGCCTAGCGTCGGACAAGCGTTGGAGTCGCTTCCAAGATGTTATATTGCTGTTGGTTTTATTGGCTGTATTAAGCATTGCTTGCCAAGCCAACAACGTGAGGCAACGCTAGGCAACACGAGGAGACGCGACGCGCCGCGACGTCGAAGACAAGCCAATAGTTGGCACTCCTTGCTTTTGCTGCTGCCTTAAAGTCTCTTTAGCTTTTGTCTTTTCTGCGATGATATTCTAAATGTGCTGCGCCAAATTTACTTCGTCTGTTGAATTTGTTGTTGCTGCTGGCCTAATCCATGTATCGTTTTCGCATCGTTGCGCGCAGTTCGTGAGTTTAATTTAAGGAATTTTAGCTCTTTTTGATTGCTGTTTAGTCTTTGATTTTTGTATGTCTTTACCAAATTTCAATTAGCAAGCGGCACTTTGCGTTTGCTATATCAATTGTTTTTTCTTTGCTGTTGCTGCTGCTTTTGCTGTTGTTGTTGTTGTTGTTGTTGTTAGGCTGCACATTTGTGACGGCGCCTTTTGAATCATTTGCATAAATTGCTTGTGGTTGGGCCAACTCTTTACCTCTCCTTAACTTTGGTGTGCTTTGCTTTACTTTGCTTGGTTTCAAGCCGTTCCGGACCTGCTGACATGCCCATTTTATCGATGACCCACCTATCTATTACTGAGCATAACTATACTCATAACATCCCATGCAAATTTTCGGAGTTGACTCCGTTGCCTGCAGGTGCTTTTCGTGGCGAATTATTGTCATTACATTTATTCATAGTATTTCTGTATATAAATATATATTTGTATATATAGTAATACCTGCAAAATATTTTATGCAATATTTAGGAGTTTTCAAATTTGCTTTTGGCCAAATTACATTTTGTCGAGGGACCATGCTAATATATCATCTAGCATATAGGTCGGATACGTAAGAAATCAATGAATCAACTAAGCGACAAATAGTGGAATATTCAAAATGAGCTTCGCTTAGCTATTCAGCTATATTTAACATTAATAATTTTTATAATTTCCACAACAACAAAAATTTATGAAATATAAAGAAATTATATGATTATAGGGAGGATATGGGTATTTATATTAAATTGTTGGATTTGCCAGGAAAATCATAGCACTTTATAAACATTTTTTTCAATGTCATTGATAAATAATATACCCTATTAGCTTCCCATTTTTATAGCGAAATCACCATTATAGCTGACACCTATCGTCTTAAGATACGTAATCTATCGTCCAAGCAATTATTGAACCTAATCTAAAACGGTAAATGATGGATGGATTATCCTTAGAATTTGTTATTGGGTAAATTAGTATCAATCATCGATAGCAGGCAGGCCTATAGGTACAAGTATCCTACTGGCAACTACCAACTTCCGGCGCTTATCAAGTTCCTGTGATAATAAGCGTCCCATTATTTATAGCGCTATGCTTTGCGGTTGGTTGGTCACACGCGCCGTGACGTCATAACACAGTGTACGAGCGATCGATAAACAAAGACGTCATCAATTTGGGTGGCGACGCGTGTCCGTGACGGGCTACATGGACATGCGCTCTTAATTGCGCTCGCGCCATGAATGAAAGCTTTGGAGCATGTGGTGAGTGCGCTGGCAGAGGCAGCGGCAGCAGCAGTAGGCAAGGCAGAGGCAGAGGAAGAAACAGAGGCAGAGGCAGAGGCTAAGGCAAAGCTTAGTGCGGAGGCAGAGACAAAACGCCGGCCGGCAACGGAGGGTCGACGTCGCAGCGTCGGGTATACTCTCTTTGCGGCTGATGTTGTGCTCTCGCTCTGACCAGCAGCAAGCACGTGCATCAGTGACGTCGCGACGCCTGTCTTTACGTACTTTCACTATGGCTATCTCACTTTTTGTGACGTCAGAGTTGGACGCTACTTGATAGACTGCTAATGGCCAGCATATGTGATGCTCTCTCGCTCGCAGTGACGTCAGTGAGCCGAACTGATGCGTTTCAGTCTTTTTTATACTTGCTAAGGTTATTATTATATTATTATTTCATTAGCACAGGTGCAACGAAAAGAATAAGATTTCTACGAACGTAGTATTTTTATTTTATGAACTATGGATGCGGAAAATGACTGTACATATAGGAGTCTCTAAACAGTTTTTAAATATGCTAAACATGGCAGGCTATTTAAAATCAGCACACAGCGCACTCTATTAATATTAACAGTGACGTCACAGCCCACTTGAACTTGACTACTGTGTAAATATATATCTATATATATATGTATATATATATACGTTTTTGCGAACAAAAATAGTATCTAACTTGCATATCTAATCAATTTCAAGAAGACATGAATAAGGGTGAATGTATAGACTGCGCCGGATTATCATAGGGGCCAGTGGCGCCAGGACCCCAGGACTTCCACCACGGGGCCCCCAGCACCCGTAAATAAAAATTTTCGATGTTAAACATGATCGGCTGCATGTATTTATTCGAAAGGTTTCAAATTCGTATCATTTCCCGCATGATTGCGACAGTTTGGAAAATGATATCCTCCGCAATCTCTCTCTCGAATCCCTTTATTACTTCCATAATTCATATACGCAATGTATTTTTAATTCTCATTAAAATCAAGTACATAGGTATATAATTCTTGTAATATTTCATTCTTATCACTGGGATATTGACCTCTATTTTAAGAGCCCTCACCACACCTGGCCCAATGACATTTGATCCGACCCTGTGTACTATTTTAGCGTAAACACCTATACACACACACTCAAACCGAGAACTTTCAGTTGTCACGGTTTATCGTTTATGTTCAGTGTAATAATTCTTATTTAGGGTCCAAAATAGAAAAGGTAAAAGCACGCTTTCTTTTCTTTTCTTGTCTAATATTTCTGCCGTGAACTAAAAGAAAATTTAATTTCTGGGATAGAGCGTTTTGTTGAACTGAATATTTCAAGAAAAATGTAGTCTAAGAAGGAAATATAACTTTCAATGAATGTAAGCAACTAGGCAAATACTGTGCGCTAATAATTATAATTATACAATAATACAAATAATGATAATAATTATAATAATATTTACAAGATTGGCATACAAAAAACCTGTAAGGCTGTTACAGTCACGTGCAAAACACTTATTCGAATCAGGAGTTAGCTTAACCATCTTTTTGGTGCTATGGCTCCCAAACTTTGGAAGATATAGCGTAATCGCCAATATCAATAATAGCCAAGTCAACTTTTGGTTACGTGCGACACCCTTGGTTTTCTGTGATTATTTTGAAAACGCACCAATTAAAATGCTCAACAAATGCCGAACACTTTTTATTTTGACAAATAGTGAATCTTAGAAAAAAAATATGTATCACTAAAATTAATGCGTTTTCAAGATAATTACAAAAAACCAAGGGCTCGAGCCCTACAAAAAGTGGAATTTTCGGGAGAAATGCCCATATTTATGTGGTTTTTAGTAAATCCATAGAGTAGGTCAATTGTAACTTATTCGGTAAAACTGTAGAAAGTACAGCTATTTTAGATTTATCACGCGTCCTAATAGGCTTAGATATATGACCATAAATTATTAGAAGGAATCTAGATTAACGAAGCAGTCATATTTTGAGGATAAGTACCGAAAGTTGTGGGAAAGAATGGCTGGGCATTTTCTATATGCCCCTCTCACCAAAGGGACGTACAATTTACATTGATAGACGAGGTTAACAGTAACTCAATGAACGAATTTTTAAGTTTCTAGCTCTAAACTTTTAATTATAGCTCTTTCAATTCGTATGCGACAATAAATATTTCGAATTAAAATTGTACTGTTTTGTTCGATCTCGATTTCTTTCAAGTACCTAATACACTGAATCTATTCGAAATTGAAATGGAAGTTATTAAGCCCATAATTATATTTGAATGCTTAAAGCATCCACTACGGCTGAACGACAAGTTATCTAAATGACAGCCACTAAAGCTTAACATAAGAGCCAAGTAAAGTTCTTATAAATCCGAAGCAATTGTAGCTGAACAGAAAATCAGCATCCATTATAGAATATCTTTAAAATATTCAACTGCCTGTACACGTGAGATTTCCATAAATTTAGTGGCCTGTCATTTATAAGGAGCAAACAATATACCGGACAGATTTAACTTGATATACAGATACAAAAACATTGCGGCAACATCCAAGCAGAATCCAAGTAGTTTCCAACTAGCCTCAGTGAAGCTGTTGTTCATGTGAGAAGCATCTGTTTATGGCGATTTTCGCACCCATTGCGCTCGGACGAATGCTGCGCAAGTCTAGAGGCTTGACCTCGACCTGTCCCGTCTTCTCATGCTCAGGGCAATACGTTCAACTAAGTAATACACGCTCTGTTAGAGACTCTCGTTGTATTATTTATGTATATTCAGTAAGAAAAACTATGAATTGAGAAACTGATATCGCGGCAGCAGTGCTGAGTTGCATCGCTCACGATGAAGTCGATAATAAAACTATAAAATGAGCTTCTGCATATATGCGATGAACAATGCATTCACTAAGCCATGGACAATAGAGACTCTTTACTCAGCGCTCAGTCGTTTGGTTTAGATTAGTAGTTCAAGAACGATATATTTAATTGAGTCGTTTGTGTATGATTTGAGCAATACATTTTTATACATTTATATCTCCAAGATAAAGTGATCGATATTGTTCACGTTGGTGAACGACTAAACTCTTAAAAAATTTGTACAGCCTCCCATCTCTAATATGCAGTCACCGACATGGGCAGCGAACTATACGACTTCCACGGCTTAGCACGGCTACATCTTTATATTCTAAGCTGTATAGATTTGTATCGACTGATAGCAGGCACAGTGAGTAGCTAAGCCGTGCACCTTGGTCAACAATTGGAGGTATCTTCAGCATGCGATTGTTAAGTCAACGGGTTTGTCAAACTGCAGACAGATACATACATGGCTTCGATTCTTCTATTCGCTTAGAATCAGCTTCGGCTTCAGTCGGTCTGACACCTTGACAAGCCTGCAAGCATCAGCATAACAGCAAAATGGCAATTGGCACCAAAGATGATCATGGTAATAGTTCTAAAGCCAGAGCTAGTGCTGAAGCTTTAGCTGAAGGTGAAGATCTATCCATGAGAGGGGTTTTATTTGCTGCATTCAGCTATCCATAATGAACGAATTGAAAAAATAATAAGTTAGGATTCAAACTTTACTGAACTTACTGTAAAGGAGTTGGTTGACAAATGATATTTTGTGAAATCCTTGATAAAAGAAATTATTTCAGAGCTCCAATAATTTGGGAAAACCGAAGATCACAGCTTTTGCTTCCAAGACTATTTATGTAAGGATATCTGAACTCCGCTCATTATTAGCATATTTCAAATTAATTAAGAGCTAAAAATACAAATATAATTTTGAGCCTCCCGTAAAGCATATTATGTGTTGGTGCATAATATATATACATATGCATGTAATATATGTCATATATTATATGTTATATTACATATATACAAATGCCAGAAAAACTATGCTACAGGCTTAATGCGCGACTTTGAGAGCGAATAAATATGATAAATAATAGTATTATGATCAATATTATATTTTTAAATGGAAAACTATTTAATATTTAATAACACACATTTATTAACCCTGTACGCATATTTTTTCTGGCAAGTATATATATATATATATATATATATATTAAGGTGGTATTATAGTTGAAATTTGAAAAAGTCCTTTTTTTACGGCCCAGGACCAAAAGTAAAATAAGAATCCTCCTTAAGACGTGCTTGCCTGTTTACGGATATTTTTTACTTATATTATTAACTTATATTTAATAAAACTGTAAAATGGAAATGCAAAAAATAATCAGGAATGCAAAGTTGCATTGACCCGGACTTTTGGCGGTTCTTCCAGAGAACAAGATTAAATAAAATGCAAAATTATTTACACCCATTGTACAATTTATATATTTATGCTTCAAGCGACATATTATATACGAAATGGAGTAAACTCTCTTTTTTAGTTTTACAGACAGACAAGTTGGCAAAATATTTATATTCTTAAGCCCAAAATGGCCACATGGATAGATCTTATCATATTTTGAGTTCTATTACTATAGACTTTAAATTTAATTATATAGACCAACAACACAAGACAAAATCAAAGCCACACAGCAACTCCTATTAAAGGCGTATCCAATTTATACGACAATGGGGACTCGTAAATAAAATATTACAGTTTTATAGCTATATATATATAGATATATATATATCGACATATAAATTATATTTTCCACCTAATGACCAATAGAGTCTTAGGCAAATGATGTAGTTTCTGGTACTAAAATGAGCTATAAAAGATATCAATGGTCATTTTATTGAATTTAGAAAACAACAATTTCTATATAAGACCACATTGTAATTTGCAACCATTAAAATTCAAGATTTTTCGCATCCACCGAAAATGTCAAAAAACTCAGCTAGTAAAAATATGTAATTAGTCAATGTTCAGACCAGAAAAGCGAAAATCCACCATCGCAGCAGGCACCTGAACATGTCAAGGCGCTCTTTTTCTGTTATGTACATATATGTATATGATATGTATGTGTGTATCCACAGCCAGCAGACCAATGCGATGCGATGCGATGTCAATGGGTTAGATGTACTACAACTAAGTCAGAACGATCACGTTTGTCTATTTAAGGAGACCGAGTCGAGGTTAGCTGCAGACATTGTATCCATTGTGAATGTAGTCATGCTCGAGTAGCACGCAACAACAGCCTCGGGATCGAAACTGGCGGATGACTAAGGCTAACAACTGACCAGAGGTAAGAAGCTAACTGCGCTAACTGGGCTTCCTGCTGCTAACACAGACATCATTCCTATCGGCACGGCAAAGTTCAAGCAACAATTGAATGTGAAATTTATTGCAGCTAATATTCGAATCGAAACGAATCATTTGATGTATACAAACATATGTGTATCTAAAAGGCATTCACGCTGAATTATTAAATGGCCAGTCCGTAAAGGTAGACGTTCGCAATCATTTGATACCGATCAGAGTGAACTTGATCATAAATATAAAATAGTATTTCCTTATGTATTTCTCTCTACGCACGCCCCCCTTTCTTGTTCAATTTTCTAAACGGTCACATTTGTAAAGTTAACTTTCACCATGTTTTGCGGGCTTAAGTAATCGGGATGCTGTGAGAAGAATAGATATCATAAGTCATTATGGAAACATAGATATTAATCTGAAGGACATACCAAGAGAACAGTACTTGCGATCTTAGTGCCTTCCACATTAAGGATCAAAGGTCGATGTGAGGACTTGCCACAGCAATAGACGGCATTCAGTACGAACTGGTCGGTGATCTCGTCACAGCTTTTGATATCAATGCGATCTAGCTGGGGGCATTTGCGAATTAAACGCATCAGACCAACATCGGTGACACGGCCACAGAAGGAGAGTCCAAACAGCTTCAGCAGTGGCAATTCATTGAAGAACTTGAAGTGATCGTCCTCCAGAACGTCATTTTCGCACCAATACAACTCTTTCAAACTGCTCAGCTGACCCAGGAAACGAGCATGCTGATTGCTGATTTCAAACTGCCCTGTCAGTTTAAAATACGACAGCTTGTTGCCCTTCTTTTCGGCTAGAGTTGAGAGAAATCCAAGATTCAGCTCATTAGACGTCATCCAGGTTTTGAGCGTGCAGCGCTGCAAATTGGGTAGTTGGGCTATAATCTCAAAGTTGGCATCGCAACCGGAAAAGGATAACTCCTCCAGCTCCTCACAGCATTCAGCTACCTTTTGGTAGAGCGACTGATTCATTACCTCAAAGCAGCAGTCATCTAAGACAAGTGTACGCAGTTTTTTCAGCGGAATGCCAAACTCGCCTGAATTCCAGAGGAGGCAGTCCCGAAGCACGAGCCTTTGGAGCTTGTCAAAGCCGCACAGATGTTTGCCTAACAGCTACAAACTTTCAAGCAATTCATATCAGCTGGTAATTGGGGTGAATTGGCTTACCCGTATAACAGCCATTGATCAGCTCAAACGACTCCAGATCGATGTTGCCATCCAAATCCAGACTAAGCACATCCTCCGCATCCATGCAGTCGATGCTGACACGTCGCAGATGCGTCAATCGGGACATAATCGTGCGATAGCGAAACTCGTCTGTAACATTGGTGTAGTAGATTTCTTCGACGTTCTTGCAATACTCCGAAATAAACTCGACGAGCAGCGATTCCTTTTGGAAGGACGCACAGTTGACCATCAGTACTTGCACAAAGGGGCCGGCCACCTTGAAGAAATCTATGATATCGGGTAATGCCATTTGCTCCACATCTTCCGCATTCAACGTATGCTTCTGTGTTCGAGCCCAACTCTCAAAGGCCTGTCGGAACTTTGGAGCCACACACGCCAGTCGTACCTTGTCGGACAGCCGGGGCAAGTAGGCAAACAGGTGGCGTATAATCTCCTCGTGCAGGCACAGAATGTGACACTTGGATGATCCCTTGTCTTGGGATTTCGCTAGCAATCCAGTGAATTCAGACATTCTTTAGTGTCGTCGGCTCAATTGACCCTTTACACATAAAATTTTCATTGCCACGTTCTTGACAACTCTCGACAATTGTAATCAAATACATATCGGAAAATATTGTATGTATGTATATAAACTCATGAACACGTTTTCATTCTCATAGCTTCCTATGGCAGCCATCACAAGATAACTGACAGGTGCAGGCAATTTTCATTCCTCACCTGAATCAAGTAATAAACAGTTTTCTATTTCATTTCGTTTTAAGCTGTGTGAAGTGAGAACGGGTATATAATTCGTCATGAAGGCTACAATGAGAATATATCTACATAAATGCGTTTAGGCAGCCTAGCTGAGTCGTTGATAGACCCGTTCTTTTCTGTATTAATGAGTTAATATTACCAAAATTTCCTATATTTATAAAAATTGACATGACAGATTAACAATGCTAATGATATGCATTCATATGTATACAAGACTCATAGATACATTTTTGGATTGCAGGCAACACTCATTAGTCATTCATGACTTCTAACGCCCACTCCCAACAACCATCAGCTTTACCCAGAAGACGTGTGAATCGCGTATAAAGTGTTTTTAATCAGAGTATAGGGTATCTCCTATCACAGCTGTTCCATCTAGACCAGTCTAAATTGTTTTTGATTTTGTGTTTTTGTTTGGCAGCAATTAAATTCATAATTGGTTGCATAAATGCATAAATAAAAGCAGCTTGAAACAATGATACTTACGAGTACATGTTTACAGTTACTGCATGACACATGTTGACTGGTATACTGGAAAACACATCTAGTATATTTCCACATACACAGATAATTTTATTTATATATACATATTTATTGTATATTTGTATGATTTACCGGATAAGCTTTGTAAATGTTTTTTTTTTTTTTTCATTAAATTAATAATCTTGTCGAAGCCAATTAAATTTTTTTTTTCGAGCGGTAAGCAATAGATGTACCCTACCTTTAATACCAACGAATGCCTAACAAAATTTAGACACAGCAAAGACTTATGTATATATTTACTAGTTATGTTGGGAAATCTAGCTCTAGATTCTTGAGTTTGTTTCTCAAAAACTGAAGCTTTCTCTTATTGCTTACTTTGAAAAAACCTTTACCAAAATTCTTGTACTATTTCTTTTTATTGCTCCAATTTATGTAACAAGACTTTCAAAGAGGAAGCCAGGAGTCGAAAACTATAAACCTATTCTGTTCAAACATTATTTATTGCTAACAATCAGCTGCTTAAAAGACAGAGTCTCGCTATCGATTATTTACTAAAAATTATTATTTAAAAAAAAGGTAAAATTTAATCGGGTATATATCTTATATTGAATAATAGAACAACTTATACAGAACTCCTGTAAAGCCTCGAACTTTAAAAAAACTGACAAGAAACTATTTTGAATCTTAGATGCTATTATTAGGCATATATCTGCTTTTGAATATAATTTTTTTAATATGTTGCATAGAATAATTGTATATATAATTGTGTTAGAATCAACATAGGAGACTATGTTTGTAGTTAAAATAGTCATTTCGACATAAATATGTATTTATATATTTCTCGAAGCACTCAAATCCAATGGGTAAGCTGCATGGTCCCGTCGTGACTCCGTTGGGTATCCATGACACTCATCTGGCGGACCAATCGCTTCATCGAAGACCGATGCTGTCTTCCCGTGCTGCCAGTGTTCGAATCGCTAATTTCGAGTGGTGTTCTCTCATTAATACGAGGCAGCTGGCGTTGGCGACGATTGTCCTTTAACTCTAGTTCGACATCAGAAGCGTTTGTTGAAGAGCCCCCTAATACATCCAGGTTTTCATAGGAAGCTGGTGGTGAGTGGACATCACTTCAAGGAAAATTAAATTGATCACTCAAAATAAAATTTTCAAATTTAGAATTAGATTTACGGTTGTGGTTTGCATCGGAAGCAATCCTTGAGCTGCCAGTCCTTGCCAAACTCTTCACCCTCTTCAATGGTCTGCGGCAAACGATGATGCAAGGTTTCCGGCAAACGCAAGCCAGTCAAGCCACCCAGCATCGAAACAAATCCCATTATTACCAATGGTAGCTTTAAATTTTCTTTACCCAAGTAGGTAACGAAGGGTATCACGATAAGACCCAAGCCTCCTATGTAGCTGGATGCCCCAATACCTATGCCGCGCACCTGCGTCGGATATAGCTCGCCGGCAAACGGGTAAATGATCAAAAAAGATGCCGAAAGTAGAGCCTTTGATATGAGATATAGTATTAAAGTTTCATCTATGGCATTGTCAGGTAGCATCACAGTTATAACGCAAGCCACTCCGCTACATTAAATGGAAATAACAAGATGATATAATAATAATAATTATAATAATAATAATAATAATATAAATACAACTAAAACAAGTAAGAACGTTGCAGTCGGGCGTTACCGACTGCGGCATATTCATTCACAGTCCCAACGCTGCCTTACATATCTAATTGATTTTGGGTTGTCAACCCGAGTATATTTTAAATTTCAAGTCTCTAGCGCTAATAGTAATCAATATAAAGCAGGTCCTGAACCCATTAAAATTGGGGAATCATAGAGAGCTATTCCCGTTTATATCTCGTACATCTTTAGAGCTAGACTCTCCAAATTTTGCATATAGATGCATGGGTATTTAATATAATTTTGATCTTTGTTATATTTTGAATATCGGCTCAAAAATTTACCGAATTCTCCTTTTAATTTTAGTTGCAAATGTAGCAACGTGAATGAGCTGGTATTTCTTAAGAAATGACCAAAATTCAATAGAAATGTAGATCATATTTAATAAACAAAATATTTGGCCAATTAGCAAACGCACCAGCAAGCAGCAAGCTAGCAGCGGAGCAGAGCGTTTTTCCTATATGTGTGCACATATTGATCGTTTATTCTATGCATATGCATGTATGTACATACATACATATAAAAGCGTGTCTTCTAGCATATTCTAAGAATTGATTCATGAAATTTTCAGCCGTTACTTTAATATACTTTTGTCAGATGACACTACCACCCAAGTGAAGCTATTTCGTTTTAGCTACCGTCTGATTGTATGTTGCAGTGGCGTCGATGGTAAATGCTATGCAAGTTGCGCTGGAATAGCGCGGGTTCTAATCTCGCTAATGTCAAGTTTTTTAAATGTCTTTTTATTATAAATTAGTTATTTTATTGGGAAAATGATAGCTTATATCACAAACACATAACATTTTTGTTATTAGTCAAACATTTTTAAAGGTTTTTTTATAAGTTAAATTTTATTTTTGCTTAAATAATCCAGAAATGCTCATACGTACATACATACATACATATGTATTCGTCTGCACACACAATTTCAGCATGCCAGCGTTTTTTACGCGTGTGGAAATGTTTATGTATGTATGTACATATGTATATTCAAATGCGTATTCAATTCTAAGAATCTCAATTGCGATTGAATTGTCTTTGAATTGTGTTTGAATTTTCAGACGCTACTTTGGTTTTTTGTTTACTATAGGTGCTGTACCTGTAAATTTATGTGTTAGCTATAATGTTCGAGATCAGTACAGTGGCGCTGTTAGCAGAGATTGTGTACTTTGTGTCAGAAGACCGCGGTTCGAATCGCTTCTTTTATTTTTTTTTGACTGTTTGATTGTGGTGCAAGTTCGAACCCCGCGGGAATTTTTTTAAAATCGAAATTTATATTGTTATAAAATATTTTATATTTTTAAAATTTTTTAAAAATGTTTCGTTTTAATGCCTATTAAGCATATATACATATATATGTGAGTGACACACGCATATGAATTTTGCATTTGGCCGCTGCAAATGTCGATTTGGCACGCCCCTAGTGGGCGTAGATTGAGGTGCAGGTTCGAACCCCGCGGAAAACTTTTTCGTTTTAATTTAATTTATATTTTTTAATTTTCTTAAAAATGTTTCTTTCCTTATATCAATGCCTATTAAGCATATTTATATATATAGGTGGCATACGCATATGAATTTCGCTATTGGGCATCTAAAATCCGTTTTGCCACGCCCCCAGTGGTCGTAGACCCATAATTTTTAGCCAGTTCTTAGAATGAGCTGAAGGCTACGTAACTGTAAAATTTGTACGCTTAGACTCAAAAAATGTGAAAATTACAGGGTATTTTTTGATATGCCACGCCCCCAAAGAGGCGTAACAATTATTTTTGAGTCATCGATAGAGGAGATTATCAGTAACTCAACTATCTAAATTTTAAGCTTCTAGCTCTAAAACTGTAGGAGATATAAACTTTTGCGGTTTGCCACGCCCCCTGTGGGCGTAGATATATCCGCCATAGCTTATTGATCTTGGGTCGTCAACCCGAGTATACATACCAAACTTCAAGTCGCTAACATCAATAGTGCTCAAAATATAGGAGAATTTGGAAAATCAATATGCCACGCCCCCAGTGGGCGGGGATATATAGTTTTTTCTCCGGTCTTTATAGAATCGTAACATTAACTTACGTGCCACATTTCAGCATTCTAGCTTTACAACTTTAGAAGATACAGTTTTACTCGATTTGCCACGCCCCCAATGGGCGTAGATATATCCGCCATATCTTTTTGATCTTGGGTGATCAACACGAACCTACATTTTAAGTTTCAGCTCTCTAGCTCTTCAACTAAGATGATTTCTGGCATACAGGAAAATGCATTTTCCGATTTGCCACGCCTCTAGTGGGCGTATATGGAAAATTTTTACACTTTATAAATCGGAGACATATACGAGTATATGTTCCAAGTTTCAAGTCTCCAGCTTCAATAGCCGCGAAAAAAATTGCATTCATACGGACAGACGGACGGACAGCAAGACGGACATTGCACAAAACCAATATATTCATATCACTTCGTGAATGAATATAAAAATAGTTCGTATACTTTAAGTCGACATCTTCGAACTTCCCAAAACCGCTAATAAAATAGAGTTAGGTATTCTACTCAAGAATGTATATACCTTTTACTCTATTAAGAGATAATTCAAAATTCTAATAGTTCGCTGGTTGTTTACATCACCAAATTTCAACAACACGGGCTATATGGAATGGCCGTGAAAAAGTTTTTTTTTTCATAGTGCGGAATTTGGAATTTGGTGGATATTGAAATTGGTAGATGCTCAACGATAAAATAATAAAGTTATAAGTTGACCAACATAATGTTCGATATTTAGTTAGTTAGAGTAGAGATTGTCATTTTAAACATACAATAGATTTTGGATAGACTTACCCTAATATCATTGATAAGCTGAGAGGCCAACGTCGACCCCAAGTATCCATAAAGTACCAACAGCATAAGTAACTTGGTATCTCGACAACCGCCGACAAAAAGAAGCTTACATATTGATTGGTACCAAGCGAAGGTCCATAGTAGCTTAGACCCAAGTAGACGGTCTCGTTGGCAAACCAGCTAAGTGTGATCAAGATTGTCTTTAGACGCATGTTGGGCGTGCGGCATAGATCTAGAAGCCCCACGTTAGCCACCTTCTTTTTCTGTTTTCGGAGTTTATCTCGCTGGATTTGAGCCTCTAATTTACTGTGCACTACCTCTGGGAATTGTTGTCCATTAACGCGCGCCATGCGCTCCAGTATTCGAAGCGCCTCTTCCAGACGGCCACGCATGAGCAGCCAACGCGGGGATTCAGGCATTATGAATATGTATAGGAAGTAGGAGTAAAAGGGTAAAGAAGTGTAGTAAGAGAGGCGCACCCAGTCCCGCTCCAGATAGGTAACCAACGAGAGTAGCATTATACCAGACGTGTAAAATGTGCAGGTCATTACAGTCACAAAAGATCGATACTTCTCGCCTACTAATTCCAAAGCTGCAAAACAAACATGTAAGAAAGTTGCATATCACTCATTCGCGACCCAATTTATTCAAAAATCAAAATTTTAGATTTTTATCTGTGCAATGTCAATACTTATCTTGCGTAATTTAGCGATTTTGGCTCTAGAACTAAGGAATAAATTTTGTTTTTTTTTTTTTCATTTTTAGAGTTAGATTCAAACAGACAGCTGCTCAGACGGACGGAACATTATCCATTGTCATTTTATTTCTCGAACAAATATATATATAAGCAAGCAAAACAGCAAATTTATACAAGCATATCTACTTACATATGATAAAAGGTATCTGATATACAGCAGGTATAGTCAACCCAACAATCACTCGACTTCCAGCCCATGTCCAAAAATCGGTGCTCAGCGATGTCATCAAACTGCCCGCCAGAAGAGTTGCCAGGCAAGCGAAGTAAGAGAGGCGCCGGCCAGCTCGATCGTTCATCAGCCCAAATAGATATACACCCACCGGACCACCACAGTTCAGAGCCGCCAATCCAATGGTGGGATATATGTCTTGATCACATACCAAATCAAACTGTTAACAAATTTAACGATATTATTATGAAAGTGTTTGTGATTACGGTTCCTGGATGACTAGGAAATGAGTGGCAAAGAGTGGCTCTAAATGGGATTAGATGCAGATTAATTGTAGCTGTGTATATGTTTCTTTAATCACATCGATCACAATCGAGGACCAGACACTAGTCGTGTTGTACTCCCACCCTTGACTGCACTTAACCAATGGCCAGCTGCTATTAGGCTCAAGTGTTAAAGTACTTTCATCACCGTATTCAATAGAGTCAAGAAACTGTGTCCAGTTGACGCCATATGTATAGCATTTGCTGAATTCCAACTTATCGTTTTCCTAAAGTTAAATATAAGTACAATGGAAATACGAATACATACTACACGGGCGTACCATATCCTTAGGTATAGCCAAATATTTGCGCTGTTCAAGATCCATTTGAAGGAGCTCCGGAACCCGACACCAATAATCATCAGGGGTGTCCGCCATGAAGAGTTGGTTGAAAGCACAAAATCCACATGGTATACAGGCAGGGAGACAAATGCCAAAGACCAGAAGCTTCTGATACTTGCCAAACTCGCCAATGACTGGCAACAAATCATCCAAATCAAAAGCTTCCTAAAACGGAAAAGCAAGTTACAGTGTATAAACTTGCTTACAATTCATAATTCCAAGACAATGAAACTACTTACATCCACTGATGGTTGTGCCCTGGGCTTGTTCTGTTGCTGCAGCTCCGAAAACTCTTCGAACTCATCTTCACTTTCCACAATTTGGCTTGTCATTAGTGTTTAGTCGATTGAACGCTCTATATTTTCTTGAAATACGTTTAAAGACAATTTTTCGGTTTAGCAGAAGCCTTAAAAGTTTTTGTCATATGGTGCAGCTAGAAGGGTTGCAACCCTTGCTTAAATTCAGGAGGAAGAAAACATTTTTGAATTTGTTTTTATGATTTATTTTTCCAAGTTGGTTTGTAATTACTTTAAACTAAAGTACATACTTTTAAAATATTACACATATGTTTATCCTTAGAATCCAAGCTTCGGTAAAAATTAATTGGCTTTTTTAAGAATAAACAAAAAGAAAAGTACATATAATTACAAAGAAATAAATTATAATAACGGATTAAGAAATGTGATAATTTAATTTATATAAATTTATCTTTTTTCGATTTACTTTTCTATCGAGAATAGGACGTTTAGTTGAAAAGATTAAATTTCATGCCAAAAATTGTTTATAAACTGTTTCTGAAACATGTAACTTACACAATTGATTTGCACCCTCTTTTTCTCTCGTATTTTCTGATTTATACTAAATATTATTGCGCGCTTCGGTACTACAACATAGTCACATATTTATATACATAAACATATACATTATGTATTATATATGTAGTCGTACATTAATAAGTTCATTATAATAAACAGAAAACTGGCTGTTCACCCACAGCGCAGAAATCACACACATTAGGCTTAAGTGTAAATTGTGGCTACCCATACAAAACACACGAGCACACATATTGTATAAATACTTGATTTATGCGCCTAATCGACCTTGACAACACTATAGATTTTTCGTATAAACCAGAAGCATGCGAAAAAGCCAATGGTGCCGGTTAGCAAAAAGAACAGGAATACCATGATAGCTGTATAGCCAAAGTAGAGAAACGTTGAAGCGCTGTCCTTAATCGAGAGTTTTGTGAAAAAGTAGTGGCAACAATATATGAACAAATAAACGGCTGTGAAGCCCGAGGTAAGAAATGATCGCCACCACCAATGATAGTCTTCTGCGCACAGATGAAAATAGCAAAGCAAGATTGTTGTTTCTGAGCATGTGATGATAAGTATCAGAAACACGAGAAAGAGAAATCCAAACATGTAGTACATCTGATTTGACCATAACGAACTTAATATAAAGAATAGCTGGATAAAGATGCAACCGAATGGCAAAACTCCACCCATTACAATACCAGGAACAGGTTGCGTGTAGATTGACTGATCGGGAATTTGACGCGGAATTTGATTGGTGCGCACTGGATGCTCAAGAGACTGCAATAAACATAATAAAAATGTTAATATCTAAAATCATTACCACAAAACTAAATCAAAATAATTATATAGTTATAACTCACTCGCTTGCGAAAACCAAAATAGGCACCAACAAAGGTCAACGGCACTGACACTCCAAACCACAGGGCCAACAAGGCAATCAGCGTACTGAAAGGAACAGCGCCAGAGCTGCTCTCACCCCAAAGTACGAGATTCATCACAAAGAAAAGCGAAAAAACGACTCTATACCGAAAATCAGAAATAATTAACTTTCTTTAATTTTAAACTTTGTTGCAATTTACCCGGGACAAACAATAGAAGTAAGTATAACGTTGCTCTTCCATTTTACGCCGCCAAAGCTCTTATAGATTCTTGCTGAAACGTATCCGGCTGGCGTTCCCAACGACACGAACAATACCATGGAACACGTCATCAAAGCGCCCCGATTTGCAGGCGACAAAAAACCAAGGCAAGCGAAAGCCAAGGTGACCATAGACATAACCAATACCTGCACACCGGAGCCAAGGAAAACGGACAGAAGCATTCCTTTACGTGGTGGCCTGAATACATCTCCGTGCACCAGTTTCCACCCGAATTCCTCCTGTGCGTCTTCGCCACTGTCCATTTGATTATATCGTGCGATATCCTTGTGCAAAGTGCGCAACATAATCATAGCCACCATACCACTCAGGAAGAGCACAATAACCAAGGAGTTGAGTATAGAAAACCATTGAATGTTTGTATGCGGCATCGACTCCAGAATATAATCCCAGCGCGATGACCATTTCACTGAATTATTCTGTACAAATTTGACGCTATATGTGTAAACAATTTCCAGAAATGCACCATTCTTAATGGAGCTTTCGGGTATGGCCAACGGCTCTGTGCCCAAACAGTTTGGCTTATTGGGATCAGCATGATTTAATGACTTTGGAGTGACTTTAACTGATATAATACGACCACTGCTCCCGAAGCCTATACCCCAATCCTCGCGAGCGCCACTGTGATAAGTTATTTCCAGATCCACATGGTTGAATGGGTAGTAGTGCAAGGGCCGCTTGTATATCGAGTTGATGGGACAGCCCTCGCCATCTGGACGAACCAAGCAACCCATTGGGAAGCCAATGCTGCAATACTGCTTACCCGTCTCAAGCTGGTAGCACCAAGTAACAGGCATGTTATCCACAATCCAATGATGCTGATAGTTAAGACTAATACCCTTTTTAAGTACCATCATTCGCCGATCGCTGTCCGCATCACCACCGGTATAGTTTTTGCGACATGCCTTCAATTATAAATAGTTAATTAACTACACGCGATTTAAATATGTAATGTATCCTACTTACCACTTTGCATTCCACGTCATCTAAAAACTGTATTTCATAAGGACCAGGGCGTATCCGTTCGCCAAACACTACTTGTCCTAAGTTCTCAACCGGAGAGTTCTCCTCTTTCCCCAGACAGAAATCAAAGTGATGGTACTCATAGGGTATAACTGATTCCTCAGTATTTAAGCGATTAACATACAGAATGACATCAGACTAAATAACAAAATAGAAATACTATTATAAGACTATTTAATAGTATATACCATTTGGTGTTGCTCGAAAAAACTAAATATATTTTTCCATATTTCCATTCACCAAATAAAAAATCTAAAATTAATTAAGAAATCTAAAATTAAAATAATATCAAAATATTAACCAAATAATATAATTTAATAAGTAGATATTAATTGAAAACCCTCTCATATAGTTTGATGTATGTATATACATACATATAAAAAAAAAAAGAATTTAAAATAGAATATCGCACTTTACTTATTTTGACTTATCTTTATCGATTACGTTACAAGATCATTGTCGTTTTATCGAAAGTTTTTAAAGGGGATAAATTATCTACTTACTCCACAAGTTGCTGATATTATGTAAAATACAACTCTTATCTAAGTATCAGACTTTCAATTACTGACATTATTTATTAATCGTCAGAAAACTATTTTTTTAAATTATAGGCGGTTTAATTAAATCTTTTCCACTAGATTGTACTTCTATACTAGTTAAAAATGTCTAATAAAAAATTTAGATACAGATAACTTGGTCTAGGTGTCCATTCTATGTGTTGTGTGGTTAGTGGTAGTGGTAGTAAACATGTAAATTTTAAAATCTGTAGCATTTATAGCTTAGGAGATCTCTAACGCTCGGACGGACAAAAGGACATGGTTCGATCACATTAGACCCTGATCAAGAATATATGTGTACACTTCATAGGGTCTGCCACGCTCCCATCATCTGCCTATTACATACATTTTCACAAAAATATACACTGATTTCCCATTTTCAATTAGTTTCCAAAAAAAGGATGATCAACCAAAAATCAAGAATAATGAGATAATAATATAAGAGTGTCTCGTCATGAGCTTGCCAACTGAGCTAACATTCATATACATAAACATTATTTGTATAAACAGTTTACATGTATGAACGGTTTACATGCATAGTTTGGAACATGCCGAACAAAACGCTCTACGTCAGCAGACCGCCCAGTCAACATAGCACGAAACGATATTATACTCATTGGAATCTTATCGCTACTTTGAGTATAGTTGAGAGGAAACGAGCTGGCAAACCCCTTACGATGTAGACCTTTTTTCAGTGCTGAACACAAGAATTATACATACATATACATACATACCTTGCATGTACTTGACACATCCGATTTTCTGCAAAAGTTCACTGGGGCCAGGCCAGGCAGATAAAAGCCTTCGCAAGTCGGCAGCGTGTTAACCAGTAACATCAGCAGCACCATTAGAAAAGACAGAGCCATGGTGCAACGGCTCCGTAGCGGTGTCATTATTGGTATATTGACAACAAAAAGCGAATACACAGTCAGGTGGATGCGTTGTTACCAAATGTTCTGGTTAAATTTGCTATAACAATCGTCGACGTAATGTTACCACAACGTTAGACGTTTCTGCAGTGCTCTTGACAACGTATATTTGAGCGTATCTTGCAGAGTAATTGTCAAATTTTGTTTTTTTTTCTCGGCTTAATTCTGTCTAATAAACGTCAGCACTGTGCAATTGCAAAAACGGCGCTGCCACTATTGGGCCTGCCAACCTGTCTAAGTGACAACAGAGTTACTTTTATGGATAACCTTTGTTTTTGAGAAATGTTTTCCTTAAAGCCGAAATCTTATTTATTGAGTAGTTCTATTTGATACAAATTATGTTTACTTTATATGTCCATTTTTGACTACACTATTTTTTTTTTAACGCACCAATTTTAAACTCAACTGACACCTATGACCAAAACACGAGTTGCCACCTTTCAAAAAAATCGACGCGCAGCAGTTTTCCATGTGGAGTCGAGAATTATTCAGAGCCGGCCTGCTTCTCTTTCTTTTACAATTCACGTTTAGTCGAACATAAAAATTCTTATTCCAAGTTAATTGCAGCTTAACAAATTTAAGTTACATATATCAACAATTTAAGCGACAGTTTTTCTGGTCCCGCGTTTTTTGACAGTTGGAATAGGGGAAATCGAAATAGCAACACAGCATCAGGAACGCGCAGACAAAGGGGGAACAGACACGCAGAGTGAGTAAGTATTTAAGCGAAAAAATCAATTTTGGGACGACACTATATTCGCAAAGTGTGCGTTTTTCAATTTTACAAAGCACACTTTAATATTCGTTAACTTGTTTGCCAGCTGCTCCGAATTGTCTATATTCACATATACATACACACCATAGAAAGCTAAGCGATTACGAAAAAATTTCCACCAATTCGCGCCCTAACTACGGAATTTACACGAAATCGAAAGTAAGAGCACAAAAATGACTTCGGACATAACACGGCAACTAATTGTTATCTTGGAGAAGACGGTGTCACCAGGTAAATGTTAAAAATCCTTTAAACATATATTAACATAGATATTTATATATATATATATATATATATATATATATATATATATATATATATATATATATATATATATATATATATATATATTATATTATATATATATATATATATGTATGTACATAGATACTCATTTGAGGCAAGCACCTATGAACATATAAAAGCATCTAAGTTTAGTTGCTCAGGGCCAACCAAAAAGCCATTTTGTTATAGGTTTTGCTGCGACGCAACGTCGGCGGCAGTGACGCGTATGTTGCGCAGGGTTGCAATGTCCAATAAGTGAACATTTGGTTGCTATACACAACAAATGACATACATACACACATATACATATGTATGATATGCATATATATACATAGATATATTTATATATATTTATTTATTTATTATAAATATTTGTAATAAATATATTTTACTTTATTTATAAACAAATCAAAAAAAAAAAAATATATATATATGAATAAGTATATATATATATATATGTTTACAATAACATTTATATTATTTTATTTGATTCAGCTACCCTAACCTCAAATTTATTTACTTTTCGCAGACAAAAATGAATTGCTTTCGGCAAAGAATTTCCTGGAGCAGGCTGCCGCCAGCAATCTGACGGAATTTTTAAAGGCGTTGTCCAAAATTCTTGTTGATACAACAAATAGCGCTGTGGCACGCATGGCAGCTGGCCTTCAATTAAAAAATCACTTAACAAGCAAGGATGAAAAGATCAGCCTTCAGTATCAGGAGCGCTGGCATCAGTTTCCTGAGGAATCCCGCGAACTTATAAAAAATAATGTATGAAAAAATGTTTTCAAACACCTCAACATTGTTAATGATCTCTTCAACATAGTTATAGTATAGTTCCTGCCTTACAATCAATACACATTAATTATTTTAATTTGATAACTTATTTTTCGGAATATGTTTTCCAATCATATCTTGTGAAGATCGTGTAACTTACAACTTAAAGCTTCATAATTGATACATGTTTTTAATATTTAGTACTCTATAGCACATACTTTTACCAACAAACGCAAGATTTCAAATTAATTTTATATCTTTTTGTAGATACTTGCTGCTTTGGGCACTGAAAACACGCGACCATCATGTGCTGCCCAATGCGTTGCTTATGTAGCTGTCATTGAGTTGCCCATTAACCGCTGGGGCATTCTAATACAGACGCTTGTCAACAAAGTTGTCCATGAGGGCTCCAGCGAAATGCACCGTGAAGCTGCGCTTGAGGCAATTGGTTACATTTGCCAGGATATCCGATATGGCGTACTTGAAAATCAATCCAATCAGGTGCTTACGGCCATTATACATGGAATGCGCAAGCAGGAGCCCAGTAATCATGTGAGATTAGCTGCCACGACGGCACTATACAACTCATTAGAGTTCACTAAGGCAAACTTTGAGAAGGACATGGAGCGAAATTTCATCATGGAAGTAGTATGTGAGGCAACACAGTGCTCAGACACACAGATATGCGTTGCAGCCTTGCAATGTTTAGTTAAGATCATGTCGCTGTACTACCAGTTCATGGAACCCTACATGGCCCAAGCACTGTTCCCGATTACCTTAGAAGCAATGAAGTCGGATAATGATGCAATCGCTCTTCAGGGTATTGAGTTTTGGTCAAATGTGAGCGATGAGGAAATCGATCTTGCCATAGAGAGTCAAGAGGCCACCGACCAGGGTCGTCCGCCGCAGCGAGTTTCCAAGCATTATGCACGTGGTGCTCTTCAGTTTTTAACACCGGTTCTAGTTGAGAAACTTACTAACCAGGACGAATGCGACGATGAAGACAACTGGAGTCCGGCAAAAGCTTCCTCAGTATGTTTGATGCTTTTGGCCACATGCTGTGAGGACGAAATAGTGCCGCATGTCTTGCCGTTTATTAAAGAAAATATTGAATCGCCCAATTGGCGCTACCGAGATGCTGCGGTGATGACTTTTGGTTCAGTACTCAATGGCTTGGAACCCAACACGCTAAAACCACTTGTTGAGCAGGCGATGCCCACTCTAATTCGCCTTATGTACGATTCCAGTGTCATTGTTCGCGACACAACAGCCTGGACTTTTGGACGGATATGCGACGTAAGTTGAGATCTATTTATTATTATTTGTATACCCTGAACCGATTGAAAATGGGATTTCAGGGTATAAAAGTTTTGTTAAAATATTTGAAACAGGCAGAAGGAGGCATGGCAGACCCCGACGAGCTAAGTAGATTTAGCCCTGTCTGTCCGTCCGTCCGTCAATTTGTTCGTATGCTTGAACGCGTCTCGGAAGATTTAAGAGCTAGAGACTTAAAATTGTTTGTTTACAAAAATCGATAACTTCCGTTTTTTGTTATCAGTTTGAAACATAATCGAAAATCAGTTTTGAAATTATATCTACTACAACATCTTTTGAGCTAGGGTCTCCAAATCTTAAATAAAGATTAATATATGTTTTATACAATTTCGTGTTTCGTTATATTTTGGATACCATCTACAAGAAAAGTTATTAAGCAATTATGTTATAAGTGCAAGTATAAGTATATGTGAATGCATGTGTTGTTTCTTGTGTGAGCAGAAAACAAGAATTATTGAAATATCAGTCGAAGGGTTCAGGAGATCGAGCATCCTCAACTAGAGCATTACTTGTTAATATTATTAACATTACACTACTTGTTAATATAGATTTCTTGCGTGTGACAGTTGTTGGTTCACAAATTAAAAATTATAGATATTTTTGCTTTTAATTAAAAATATTTTTATCCTCATTCACCAGATGAATTGATTATATTAATTATGTGTAATATCTGCATTGTTCTCCGTCCGTCCGTGTCCATGCAAGCCAATTCGCCGATATTGAATTTGTCACGTAACTACTTGGGTTGATTATAAATTGTAGGCGAGGAAAATCGTCAGACGTGTATCTTCTATAATTTTACAGTTAGAAAAATAAAATTTAAATAACTGTGTTACCGTTTACCTCTTCTACAACTCTTGGGGCTTGTTTGGAGCTATAGCTTCAAAATGGATCAGTTAATTAGTTGAACTCTGCCTCCTGACTCCTCTCACAAAAAAGATTCAACTGTGTTTGGACAGTGTAGGAAAATTATGCAGTCGGTAACGCCCGATTGCTACGTTTTACTTGTTATAATATATACATTTTATACATTTAAATGACAAATGTCTCTTTATTTATCAGATTATTCCAGACGCAGCTATAAACAAAACATATTTACAAACATTGCTCGAGTGCTTCGTTAAGAGTCTTAAATCGGAACCACGTGTGGCCGCTAATGTTTGCTGGGCGTTTATAGGTCTTTCGGATGCCGCTTACGAAGCTGCCGTCACCACCGAAGGAGACACGCCGGAGACATATGCACTATCACCATACTTCGAATTTATTATCACCCAATTGTTGGAAGCCACAGATCGATCAGACGGCGCACAGGCCAATTTGCGCAGTGCTGCCTACGAGGCTTTGATGAATATGATAAAGAATTCGCCTCTGGATTGCTATCTGGTCGTCCAGCACACTACAATTGTCATTTTAGAGCGTCTTAACCAAGTTATGCAGATGGAGAGTCACATCAGCAACCACAGCGATCGTCATCAGTTTAATGACCTACAATCCCTGCTCTGTGCTACTCTACAGAGTGTGCTACGTAAAGTGCGCGAGGAGGACGCTCCACAAATTTCAGACGCCATAATGACAGCAATCTTGACCATGTTTAGCTCAAGTGCCGGAAAGTCAGGTGGTGTTCAGGAGGACGCCTTCCTAGCCCTCTCCACGCTGGTCGAACTACTGGGCTTTCAATTTGTCAAATATATGCCAGCCTTCAAAGATTACCTTATCATGGGGCTCAAGAACCATCAAGAATACCAAGTTTGCTGTGCTTCCGTTGGACTAACTAGTGACATTTGTCGCGCATTAAAGCACCTAATGGTACCCTACTGCGATGAAATCATGTCCGTATTGATGAACGATCTGTCCGAGCCCACTCTCCATCGCAGTGTGAAGCCACAGATTTTATCTGCCTTTGGCGATATGGCTCTAAGCATTGGCAGCGATTTTCTCAAATATCTAAATGTAGTTTTGGACATGTTACGGGCAGCGTCCGATTTACAGGTAATATCAATCGAAGTGTATACTTGCCGTCTGCAATGCCTATAATTTGTTGTAATTTTGGCTTTACACAGGTGGATTCCAGCAACTACCACATGACTGAATACATAAATGAATTGCGTGAGAGTGTTCTAGAGGCATACACCGGTATTATTCAAGGTCTTAAAGGAGTCGAGCAAACGGCCAATCCCGATGTGTTTCACATGGAGCCTCATCTGATGCATATAATTTCCTTTATCAAGCGCATTGCTCAAGACGGTGAAGTGTCGGATTTGATGATGGCAAGTGTCGCTGGATTCATTGGGGATTTATGCACATCGTTTGGTCCACGTCTCTACCCGTTGCTGGATGATGTGATTATCACACAGTTCCTGGCTGAAGGCAAGCGTTCCAAGGGTCAACGTACCAAAATGCTTTGTACATGGGCGGCCAAGGAGATCAAGAAAATTAACAGTCAAGTTATAGCCCAGTAAAATGGTCTTTTAGGTGTTAATCTATTCCCACCCCATTGTATGTACGCAGCCAAACTGGTGAGTAAACTGTTGTATTTAATTGTTTGTAAGAAATAATTTCACTCAACATTCACTTTGTAATTCCCACATTTTTTACAGTTCAGTCCGAATTCGAAAATTCTATCTGCAAGTTTGTTTGTCCGATTTATTGTTGCTGTGCGACGCTTAAAGTTTAAGACAATTTTGTTTTTAAATTAAATTGTAAGCCAAATCCTGCTATGATTATGATATTTATATTGTTATTTTTGTGTGAGATCATTAGTAAATTTGATATTTTCTAAGAACCGTTATTACAGTCCAACCAACTACATAGATTACATAAGCATTATGACAACTTTAACATTTAAGCAGCTTATCAGCACAACGATTCCAAAATGACAAAAATAATCCGATTATATACATTACAAAAAACAAAAGAGAGTGCAAAAAAAAGTGTTATTCAAAATTATGTTCATGTCTCTATAAAGTTGTTAATGTAAGGTCGAAATCGGTATCAATTCGTAACATAACATTAAATCCGATATAAATCTAAAACTACATAAAAAATACATAGCAATATTGTATACAAATTATCTTATGGCTGCAACATAATTTTTAAGATCAACCTTTGTAAAAAACAAAGAAAAAAATTAACAAACAATTAGTTGATTTACGGAATGAAACTCTTAGTTATAGACGTATATGAAATTATGTACTTTAACATGCAACTAGGAGCTTCACTTCCAGCGTGTGAGAAACTGTACATGTAAGTGTGTGACTGTGTATGTGTAAGTGTATGACTGCGTATGTGCAAGTTTGCGAGTATGAGAATAATTGTGCGTGACTGATTATATGATAACTTTTGAATGAACCGTGGTATGAACGCTTGTGAACAATGTATGAAAGGAATGTAAATGTTTTATTAATTGCTACCAATCTCCATATCTAGTTACAGTGTGAATCTGAAGTATGTGGATGTCTGAACTGAAACTATATGGTTTGTGATTGAAGTGTTATGAGCGAGAACCACTCCTTATAAATAAGAGCACTTCAAATGCGCGCGAGTGTGGCGTGTTGTGTGATATTACTAAATGTAAGTTTTTTCTAGAGATCATTAAGCAAATTTCCAATAAAAAATACGAATGACTGTAGCTATAAGCAAATTTCCAAGTGGACGATATACCAGACACATTTATAAACACAAAAAAAAAAAAGATTTTAAACGGACGTCAATTTGTTGTGAAATCTAAATAATAAATAACAAATACCAATAATGAAAACACAATATAGTGAAACCCACAAAAAAAATGAAGGCTTTTTAAAGCGATTAAATTTGTATATAGATCATAGAACTCTCATTAATATTATTCAGTCAATATTCAGACCAACGCCTGATTTTCGATTAATTTTAAATACGAAATCAATATGAACAATATGTGAAATGAAATGAAATGATATGAACGAATACAGTAACAACCAAACAACTACCTGCAGCGTCATATTGTATTGTATATATAGTTCAACAAACAAACAAAGCACTACTAAACTAACGAAAACGGACCAGGGTAACACTACAGTACTTCACTTTACATACATACATACATACATACATACACACATATACATTACATTTATAAATATATAGACAACTTACGATACAAGTGTATGACTGTTTAGGACGTAACGACACGACGCGAGTTTATTAATGACTAAACTCAGCTTTATCTTTCGTCGCACAAATGTATGTTCACTCATTTATGGACTAAACCATAGAAAAATAAAATCTAAACAGTTATTTTATACCCAAGCAAAATACAAAATACTAAAAGAAGCAAATCAAACATTTCCCGTTTAAAATCTTTTAACAGCTCTCTGATCCTTTTAAGAAATATAAATATTTTAAATATAGATTGAAAGTAAATCGATTATTATTGTTTGTTCTGTGCTCTATATTTTTTAGTTAATCATTCAGTTAGAGCAAATTAAACATAGTTTCAGCGTTATTTGAGCTGAGACTATTTTTGCATGCATTAGTAACACAAATGAACTTTGTAATATCTTTTGAATAATTTTAACTAACTATCACACTGCCGTCCAAAAGTAATAACGTTCAGTTCAGTTATTATTCTTTAATAATTTACCTTTCAATCTATATATCAATTCATCGTAAATTACATATTTCAACTATATACACTCAATTTGAATTGCCAAAATAATTAGATTAGTATTACTTTAAATCTTAAAAACACTGATGACGGAATTTGCTAATGTGTCCTGGAGGCTTCAATTCCGAACTACATCACGTATGAGAACTAAAAGCCGAAAGAAAATTGATAACTTATCACAAATTGGCGATCGTAAGTTTCTTTTTAATGTTTCGTAAATACATATTTAAACATTTTTGTTTATTTTTTATAGGTGACCCATTTTGGATGATTGGTGAACTTGTGCGCATGTGTGATGATAATGATGAATTATGATGAAAACAAATGTATTTTAATTGTAAGCGTATCTGAGAGTAATGCTGACATTTCGAATCCCAAATCAGCTGATCTTGCACAAATATTGTATATACAGCTATAAATATTGTAAAACGAAGTCAGCTACATTGTAAAATATGTACGCTTGGGTGTGCTAGACTATGACTGATGCAGGTGTGTGAGTGTGTATTATATCATTCCAGATTCACCAATCAATTTAAAACGTGAATAATGTAAAGTTGAATCGTCGGTCTGCTTTTGTTAATATACATAACATAAATTAGTCGCTATGTATAAATGTGATCGATTGATATAAGAGCGAGTATAGAGGAATCGTGTTCAATGAATTTAGACCGGATTGCATGTGTAAAAGTGAGCATGTATGTGATTGATGTGTGAATAAGTGTGTAAAAAGCACCACGCGCAGCAGAGCAATGTTAAATAATATTCTGTTTTGTAGGAATGCAAATCAAGAATTTAATGTTAAAAAATTAGAAGAATACAAAAATATGACATTGAAAGAGATCAAAACAAAAACAAATTGAAAACGAAACATATGGTACTGATTTTATACTGAGAACTGAGACTTTCTACTTATACAATACATACATAAATACTTACAACTACATAAGGACTATCATTAATTACTTTACGCGGGACGTACGATACAAACTAACAGAAAAATAGTAAAATTTACAAAACACAACGTACATAAAAGAAGAATAAAAACAATGTCTGTATGCATCTTGCAGGTTCATATACATTTACACTTGCAAATATGTATACACACATAATACGTGGAATGCACGGATGTATTAAATTATTATGAAAAGGTTACGCTGACGCGCGGTGCTTACAAAGGAAAATAAATAAAAATGATTAATATTTAAGTGAGTATTGTGTATCTTCTCTACTGTCATTTACCATAAAGCGTGTGTGCGAATTATTTAGCATGCGTGAGGAGTGTGAATCCGAAATTACTCGTCTGGTCAAGTTGTTCTAGAATCGAATGGTATAAATGTAACCATAATATGATTTCTATAATGCAAAAATGAGAATTATTTTGTTACAAGAAAGGTACGTTTAAATTGCGGCTTAAATGATCTTAAGCACTGTATGACTGATAGTTTGTACGTGATGAATAAAAAATGTAATTGTGTTTGTGTGCAAGGAAAATAATAAAAGTATTTTGAATGCAAGAAAAACTTATTTTATTGACTTTTATTTAGCTACAGTTTCGGCCTGTTCGGTAATATCAATACTGACTCATCCTGCAGTTGGCGCAGTATTTCAGGTTTTATGTCCAGTTCATCAAGGAAGTTCTTTACATCAGTTTGTGTATTCGATCGCAGCTTGCCAGGCGTCCGACTTAAACGAGGTGCCGGGCGAGGTGCCCAATTGTCTTCAACTCGCTCAAATGATTGACGGGTGGCATTGTGGTCATGGTTCTGGACTTGCTGCCAATCCACAACAGGATAGACACAAGCATCTATATCTTCGAATATTTCTGACCATTCGTCTTGCGTTTTTGTTAGGAATATGTCCGTTAATAGCTGTCTACCTTGGACTTGATGTTCTTCCCCATATTGCGATAATTCCTGAGGCAAATTCAGTCGCTCTTTAATCAAAGAAAAAAATTGCGGTTCCAATGCGGCTACCGACATAAAACGACCATCTTTTGTTTTGTAAGTGTCGTAGAAATAAACGCCGCCATCAAGCAGATTCGTTCCACGCTGCTGCCGCTGACTCCAAATGTCGAGCTTCCTGGACATAAATAACCAGCTGGCGACATATGCAGCGCCATCAACCATCGCAGCATCCACAACCTGACCTTGTCCAGATTTATGACGTTCTAACAATGCCAAGCATATACCCAATGCACACATAACGCTTCCACCAGCAAAATCTGCTAAGAGATTGATGGGCGCCGTGGGTTTCTCATGCTCACGGCCCAGCATGGATAGCACCCCAGATACGGCTGCATAATTCAGATCATGTCCGGCACGTGCCGCAAGCCGACCTTGTTGTCCAAATCCTGTGAGACGCGCATAAATTAAACGTGGGTTGGCAGAGCATAATAGATCAGGGCCCAAATTAAGCTTCTCCATGACTCCGGGACGAAACGGTTCAACTATAACGTCGTATTTCCGAGCAAGTTGTTGTACAATCTGCTGACCTGCCGTCTTTTTTAGATCAACGACCACAGTTTGCTTACCATGGTGTAGCACATCCAAGGAATTATCCAGAATCTAAAAACACATTATAAGTGCGTACTAACAGCAATTCTATTTCAATGTGTCTGTACCTTGTCTATGCGAGTTACACTAGCACCGAAATCTGCGAGTATTTTGCCACATAATGGCCCAGGAGCTAGTCCCACAAACTCTAAAACCTTAACACCCCCTAATGGCATCTGAAAAAGCTTTTGCTACCCACAATACGATGCACTTTGAACAATACCAAGATCGCCAGTGCGAGCAAAGATACTTATTAGCAATGTTCCTTAACAGACGCATGATAACATGTAGTATTAAAATACCATAACTTGTAAGTCAGAATATTGTATTAAGAAATGCAGAAATGTAGGAATGTTACTGCAGCTTAAAGATGGATAAGCATTTCCCATATACAATTTCTTGAATATTATTATTGAATTATTTTAAAATAAATACATTAAATAAAATATTCAGTAAGCATTAATGGCTTGAGCTATCGCAACATGGAATCTGTTCTAAAAAATATTAAATATTATTAAAGAATAACATTTGATGTTCAACATAATGCGTACCATCAGATTTCTATGTGTAATGACTTAATGCTTAATACGTTAATATTTAAGCCCCAAATCAATATATTCCAATATATTCAGCAGCACCTTAAGTCAGCTGTTCTCCACTGTTAATTGAATCGTGATTGTTGTCACCTAACAGCCTAAGGCAATCGCAATTGTTTTATTAAGAAATTATTATGAAATCGAATTTTCATAAATTCAAGTAGAAAAAAGTAATCACATAAACAAGCATTTGTATTTCAGTATGCAAATATGTATGTAATACGTTTCAAATTAAAAATGTTATACTGTGAACAACTTATAAGTGAGTCAATTGATGCGCCAGTCGGCTCTTTTTTGCGTTAACTTGTGTTGTTTCTGCGTCGACTACGACACGATAGTGCAATTGAAAAATTGAGGAAATTAACTAATTTGGTTCGTAAAAATTTTAAGATGCCGCAACAGAGACGAAAAGTTGCTTTTAGCGGCAAAAAAAAGAAGGATCAGATACTACAAAAACGCTGTGCAAAAGGTAAGTAATTGTATACGTATAATAATATTATAAAAATAATATTACCAATAGGTCACTCCAAGCACTTGCGCAGCAATCAAGAGTCGAACGAAGACAGTGATGCACCAGAGAGAACAGTAGATCGGAAGCTCATGGAGCAGCCTTTAACTCGCAGTAGTCGAAACAAGAATGTAAACCGTTACAATCTTCAATTCATACAAGAAAGCAAAAAGGAAATTGAGTTGATGAAACAGGAGGGCTTCCGCCCTCTAGATATCCTAGCACCCACTCAAAAGGAGATCGATGAACGCTATTTTGAGACTTATGATTTTCCAGTGCGTCCACCTTGGACATTTGATCAAAGCAAAGATCAATTAGACCGCAACGAAAATAGATATTTCAAGGTATGTTAGTTGATAATATATATGTATAAAAAGTAATAAAGCGATGATGGTCTTGCAGGAGTATGTTGACGGATTGCTGCAAAAAAAGGAGCGCAACAATCTCAAAGAACATTCCCTTTTCGAGCTAAACTTGGAAACGTGGCGTCAGCTTTGGCGCGTGCTTGAGTTCTCAGATATTTTGCTAATAATTGTGGACGTTCGCTATGCGTCACTGATGTTTCCACCATCTCTGTATGATTACATCATTCACACGATAAAGAAACAAGCAATTGTGATCTTTAATAAAGTGGATCTAGTCGCTGCAGAGGCTGTCGTTGCGTGGCGACACTATTTCAATGAGCGCTACCCAGAGCTTCCAGTTGTGTTGTTCGCATCGTATTCAGTGCGCAGCCAAAAAGGCGCTCAACGTAGTCGTGGTCAACGTGCTCATCGGCAAAGTATGGAAGGAGTGCAGAATATTTATCGCGAATGTCATAAAATTGTTCAAAGCGATGTAGATCTCTCAGCATGGCAGCAAAAGATTCGTGATGATATTTGCACCGACGAATTGGAAGTTGACGAAGCAACTACAAATAACCAAGCTCAAGGAGAGTTGAAAGTTAGTAATGTCGCCGAGACCACGCCACATCAGCATGTGAAATACAACAGCGGCATCTTGACCATTGGATGCATCGGCTTTCCAAATGTGGGCAAATCATCACTCATCAATGCACTAAAAGGACGTAAAGTTGTCAGCGTTAGTCGTACACCAGGCCACACCAAACATTTCCAAACCATATTCCTAGTGCAGAACGTTCGTGTGTGCGACTGTCCCGGTCTTGTCTTTCCTTCAAGCACGCCAAAGAGCTTGCAAGTGCTACTTGGCAGCTTTCCCATCTCCCAGTTGCAAGTGCCTTATCGTTCGCTTAAGTTGCTGGCTGAGCACGTAAATCTACCGCAGCTTCTTCGCTTGCATCTGCCTGAAGAGTATGACGAGTGGTCCGCTGCTGCTATCGCGGATGCCTGGGCGTATAAACGAGGATTCTTAACTGCCAAGGCAGCTCGCCCTGATCGGTATCGTGCCGCTAATCACATTTTACGTATGTGTCTGTCCGGACAGCAGCAGATAATATTTCAGCTTTATCCACCTGGCTATGATGACAACCGCAAATGCTGGAATCAGCACTCCGATGTGGCTGAGGTTAACAAATATCAGCAAGTCTATAATTCTGAGCCAGACAGCGAAACTAATGAAGATACATCTTCCATCTGCTCGGACAGTGAGTTGTCTGCAATGTATTCGATGAATAATTTTACACATGTTTTAATTACAGGTGGTGAAAGTTATGACGAAGATAGCTCTAACGACGAAACCAACGCAGATGATGATGAATACGATGATCAGATACTACGTTCACGCAATGCATTTCGTCTACTTGAAGATAATTAAGCTTAAGCGATAATAACGTATGATATCTTTAATTTATATGATTTTTGATATAGAAATAAATATATTTTGGTAACATAAGTGGATTGAATAACTTCAAATTACTATATTTCACATTAATTTGATCATACCAGAATAACCATATGTTCGACAATAATTAATTTAAATGTTGTCAATCTCATCCGACATGATTTCGTAGTCGTCACCCATTTTATCATCAATTGAAAGCAGAAGCTCAATGGCTCTATAAAAAAAGAAGTATACATTATTATATATTTAATAATTATATGTGTATAAAATAGAATAGTTTTGTAAAGAGCAACATAAAAATAGTTAAATATTTGATCTGATCTCTTATATTTAACTTTAAATATTTTATCACATTTTTTTCAACTAAAACCTACTTAATTAAATTATTAGCATCGCTGTTCTCCTCGATTGGCGCTGGATGCAAAGCTTTTTCAAGCAACAAGAGTTGCAAACTTGAACGTAAATTCAGTACTACAGAAACCGTTTCTGGACTGCATTTAAAACTAGAAAAAAGGAAACATAGATCATAAGAAAAGAATCAATAATATGTACGTTTCACCATTAGCTTACTAGTAGGTCTGGGCTACAGACAGATAATGTCTATTATCTATGACGCCAGTGGCAACGCCATCGCCAAAAATAATAAGTGCCATCGGGAACACCATTGTGGCGTCGAGCAGGTAGAGATCGGTTGACTTCTGGCGCTGATAATACACAAAGTAGTTTGAGTCAAATCCTGTTTCACCGCTGTTTACCGATGAGGGATGAAAATTTACACGACGCCCATCGTCGGTCGTCATATTGTGAATCGCGCGAACACGATTTTTTATTTGTCGCGTTTTACTATTTAGAAAATTTTAATATATATATAAGATATAATTATTATAAAAACAAGTTTTTAAATAAAGTTTACCGTAAGTGGGCCATATTGGGATAGAGGCCGCCTCCGATAATTGCACGAAGCAGGGGAATTTTTTCAGAATTAATATTAGATGATTGGTCCAAACAGTTCTTTGAAGTTAGGAACCTATAAGTGAAGTTAAATTAGTCTTATGTATTGTCTGCAAAACAGATAAGGTATTAGCAATTTATATTTTGTTCCCGAATTTAATTGCTTCATGTGTTATATACTTGATCTTTTTCTTTAAAATTCTAAAATTACATATAAGAACTATCATTTTTTACTTTTAGGAACAAAGATACGCTCTGATGCCTTTTATATACATTGACACAAACTTATATCCTACTTACTTATTTTTATGAACTTGACGTATAATAGTACTTACTTATAGTTACTGAGGAGCTCGGAAAATTGACACTTCATACGTTCTAGCTGCTGAAGTGTCATATGACTAAGAAAATTGTTGTAGCAAAAGTCGCGATCTCGATGGCTCTCTACACTTTCGCGGTAATTGCATATTGTGTTATGTATCATTAGATGATCACTGTGCATCTTTTGGGCCATTCTGCGCTTCGCCTGATCGACCCGCTGCTCCTGACCCAAGGGTGTATAGAACGGATTCTTGTAGGAGAGAGCAGCTGCGACGGATGTAATGGGATCCAAGCAACGGAAAAGCGCTGATATCAGAATCATTTTACCCACTTGCGGATCAATTGGAAGCTTGGCCAGATGCATGCCCAACGGCGTCAGCCTGCCGTCAATGTCAAGCGCTTCTATCCTGGTTAGAGCCGACACAGTTTTATAATCGCAATTCAGAAATCAATACCACTTACCGCTTAAGCAGATTAATAGCTGTGCTCACGGACCTCTGGGCAGGTGGATCGATCATTGTTTGAAACAAAGCGTAAGGATCATCGATGTGCAATACTTTGAGACTAAGTATTATCGCTTCCAGTTTGCTGCGCAATATCTCTGGAGTTGGCACTTCCGACATCAGAGCCTCTCGTGCCCGACTAAACAGATTGTAACAGACGCCTGGCTGCACACGGCCAGCGCGTCCCTTGCGCTGTTGTGTGTTTGCATGCGTCACCCAGCACTCCTCTAGAGATTGTATATTTGTCTCAATGTCATAGTCAGTTACCTTGGTTCGGCCAGTATTAATGACGTAAACAACATCGTCAATGGTTACTGAAGTCTCGGCAATAATGGTGGATATAATTACTTTTCGTTTGCCTTTGGGGGCTGGCCTAAACACAGACTGTTGCTCCACCGAGGGCAGCATTGAATGCAGTGGAAAGATAAGTAAATGGTTGCGCCAGCGCTGTCCCAAGGGTGAACGTGGGTTTTTTAGTGTGCTATGTAATTGTGATATCTTATTGAATCCAGGCACAAAGACCAATATAGCACCATCTGATTTTTTGTTACATATATAATATATGAGACTCGCAATAAAATCGATGTCCTCACAACCTTCGGAATGGGGTACTCGAAGCTGTTCAAGAACTTTGTTGTCATACCTGTCGCGCAACTGCCGTATATATGGCTCGATCATGTTTCTGTAGTCTGACTGATCCAGCCGGGGACGGGACCGTTTATTGTTCCGACAGTCAAACTGATAACCTGTCATAGCGAGTACATCCTCCAGATAGAAAACTTCGACAGGATGCATAACACCTTCTATGCGAAACATTGGGCATCTATTAAAGTAGTTACAGAAATCTTCTTCCCGCACCGTCGCACTCATTAATAAAACTTTCAAGGTGGGGCGATGTGGCAGTATAATTTTCAGCAATGCCATTAGCAAATCGGTCTCAATACTTCGCTCATGTATCTCGTCCAGGAGAAGAACACTCACGTTATGCAACAACGGATCAGATTGAAGCTGCTGCAAGAGTACACCTGTGGTGCAGTACGTTATAGAGGCACGTTCCCGAGGCTTCCGGCTTTCCAGACGGATCTGGTAGCCCACAGAATTCCCTATTGGCTCGACGCGCTCATAGCTAACGCGCTCGGCCACTGTTATGGCTGAGATTCGACGAGGCTGCGTGCACACGATGCGGCAGGAGCTTCCTATTCCGTTTGCTATGCAATCGTCTAACAGTATCTGCGGCACCTGCGTAGTCTTACCACAGCCGGTGCTGCCCACAATTAATAAAACTTGATTCTTGTCCACAGCGTCGATAATTTCCGTGGCGTGACCCATTGTGGGCAATTTCATACGATCTTCGTAGCGGGCTCGAAATTCTGAATTTTGAAGGCGTTCCTTTTGTTTGTCCAGAAGGTGGGCATCTAGACCTCTGTTTTGTAAATTCAAATCTTGGTTCTGCTTTTTGGTCTCTTCTATGAACGCATCGAAATTCATACTTAACATACGGCGAAACTGCTGCTGGAAATGCTCATCCAAATGCTTGTGTCCAGCTTCTCGAGCGGCTTTAAACTGATCCATGTATTCATTGACACGCATAAGAACACCAGGTGGTACGGTAACATCGCAGCTTAAATTAATTTTGGGCTCATTTTTGGAGTCTGAGGTCTTACGTTGTCGGGAAAGATTCCTGTAGTACATGCCAATGTCTTTGCCTTTCAGTCCTGGCGGGCGAGAGCAGTTTTTCGCCGAACGCCCTTGCGACTTACTCCCTCTATGCATCTTTATATTTTATAAACTAAGCACACCAGAATGAATTTATTCGATAGGAAATGTAGATATTTTTGCAACCCTGATGATTACACACAAAGTGGTAGTCCCTATATACATACATATGTACTATCACTAACCATAATATACTATAATAATGTTAATGTAGAATAAGATATTCATTGCAAACTTTTTTAAGAGTTCAGTATAGACTTCACTCAAAAGGGGAGAAAGGGGATATTCGGTAACAAATTTAATTTGCTGCAAAGCGTAAAAATCTATAACTAGCTAGAAATAAATCTACACACAAAAGCTGTGGGGTGATCCAAACACAATCTTTTAGCTGTTATACATATGTAGAAATATAATTCTTTAATTTTTTTAAATATATTATTAAATTTGATTGTTGGAATGCAAAATTACCGAATAATCTTAGATGAGCTAATAGATATTGAAAAATTTAATGAAATTAAGCAAAGCACAAAGGAACAAGAGTGCTCTAGCCGAGACTGCTCGACTAGGAGATCCCCTGAACCTTGCAAACAGCTGATGTTCCAATTATTTTACGCTTTTTTTATGCACACATACATGCGCATACATCCATACATACATACGTTGAATAAATACGCGCTGTGCGCAGTTACCAGCGACTGCTCTTGGGCTGCCGTGTGGGCTATATGAGAACTTATTTGTTGAATAAATCTTTTTGTAGTCAACTCGTCGCTCTGATCAAGAATATATGTATGTATATACTTTCTGGGGTCTGCCACGCCACCTTCTGCCTGTTACATACATTTTCACAAAAACATTATACCCTGAATTCCCATTTTCAATGGGTTTAGGGTATAAAAACGGAATACAGTCGAATCTTAATAATCTGTCCCGCGCCCGTTTTAAATGCTGTCTCATTTAAAAAGTTCAATAATTCGTATAAATTCGATATATCTTAATCCTTTAATTTGTACTATTTTTTTAACGCAAATAAATTTTTTTTGAAATCCGAAACTACTTCACTTTACGAAACTACAAACACAATTTAATCGCCAATATCCCAAACTAATATGGGAACGGCTGAGGGAACCCTAAAAACCTCAATCCTGTAGCGTAGCACATCTTCGCAAGAAAGGTCCTCTTCACTGCATTCATACCTGCATTCTTATGGATGCTGAGCCAAAAGGTGGTGCATCAGTATCAATGCTCAAAAGTCCGTACAAACCACTAGGAGACTCAATTTTGATAAGCAATGCTTATGGAGCATTTTAAACGATATCGGTAATACTTTTCGATTTTTGTTTAACAAGCTCGATCTGTGCATGCTGTATAGTTCTTCAAACAATTTTGAATCTATCTTTTTATTTTAATTTGTAATTGAAGACTTCTTATATTTTTGTTTATTAATAAAAAAAATATTTTTCAATATTCTGAAATATTTCCCAAATGCCCCAGAAAATATAGAGATTTTCATGTGCTTTATATACGAATATATATTGTAAATATAAGGAAGTAACAAAGTATATCTATTGACATTTATGTTTTTTTATTTTTATAGTAAATATATGAATTCTATAAAATGTATAATTTATTGCAAGCACATGTTTCATTTAATGACGGTTCTTTGCAAGAATCATTCAAAATATATTACCTATTGCCAACATTCATCTGGCTTCACTAACAAATGCGATGGACATGCAAAAACCAATTTTCTCTGCTTGTAGTACATAGAAATACGTACACATTGTGTTTGTAGAGGTATGCATTTATTCTAAGTTAACATAGGTATGTATATGCATTTGATAGACATTTCATAGACATAATAGACTGCTAATTAACACATTTAATCATATGATCAACAAACGAGAAATTTGTAATTTCCCAAAAAATATATAGTTATTCTACATGAAGCAGGATATTTAATGTAATGAAATACGCATATTATTAAATAACGCAAAAATTAAACAACAGTAAAAACAAAAACTTGTGCACATTGGTATAGTATAGGAATATCGTTACTTAAATAACATATTTAGGCTGACTTGTAACATGAAAAACTGACCGGTTAAAGATCTGACCGGTTAAAGATCTACACTGAACAATAAAGAAATTTTACAAGTTTCTATTAATGCTGCGGTCATAAACATATTTTTAATAATGTCATTTGATTGGAAGTAGAAACGTAGGGTGGATTGCAAGCAGTGGTGCTTCGTTTCTCTTCTTAAGTACGTAATTTATGAGGTATTTTATAATGTGTAATTGTGAATAATTTTTAGCACTCGAAAATTCTTAGATCTGTTCATAAAGTTATTCAAACAAAAACAAAAAACTTTGAAACAAACACCATATTGATTGTTACATTAATTTGCTGTACTCAAAATTATATCTCTAAAAGAGTTTTAAAAAATTATAGAAAGTGTATTCTATTCAAATTGCAAGTTGAAGTTTAAATTAAACAATAATTAAGGAAAAATATTTAAGGAAATACAATCGTATATCGGTCATACGTTAGAGCAAATATGATTGAAAATATTATGGACAATTTAATTTTCGCCACTAGACTCCCAGTAAAGGATAGTCTGAAGACGGTCGTTATTGTGGCTTGTTTTGTTTGGATTCGTTGTTATCCTCTGGTTTTGGCAAGAGCGGTGCTAACGCCGTTGTTCCATCTCGATCATCGTTTTCTCCATTCTGAAGATCCCCTGCAACATCCGAGGTAACCAAACTACTGAATGAGCCATCTTCAGTTCGTTCGGGCCCAATTTTATGGCCAGCTTGGATTTGACCACTAGCACTATTACTTCGATCCTCATGAGATATAGTATTGTTAGTTGGTGACGATGTTACACTTCGATTAGGTTTTGATGAGCGTCTCGCTGACAGGAATCGAGGTTTTTCATCTTCAGTTACGGAATGAAGCAACCGTTCAACTTCGTCATCAATTGTCTCACTTGAGAACGTGCCCGATTTACGGCTCTTTTCTAACAAAGTTGCTTTTTTCGCAGTTAGGTACAAGCTACGTTTAATTGCAATATATATCACATCTGTAGCAGCGCGAACCGAGTAATCTGGAACAAAAGTTTGCCGAATTTTTGAATCCATATTTAACGACTGCATCGATCCCATCTGAGTCGGAGAGTCTATAATAAGATACACAATGGTAATTCATTTATTTTAATTAAATTTTCTAACTTTATACACTTACCAATAACAACATTCTGTACCAATGCTTGTGTACCAAAATAAGTAAATGGCCCACTATCAAAAAGCAGCCCCTCTCTACCAATAGTTACTTCGACACGACCCTCTAATATAAGTACAAAAAAGTCAACTGCTTTTCCCTGTGTAAATATGAACAGACTGGGATCATCTTTCGCTTTTCCTTTTGATTTAATGTTGTGGAAAATGTCTTGATTAAGTAATCGCCGCAAGATTGGTTCTGAAATGACATCCTTTTTAAACGCATCCACAGCTGTAGGCACGAAAGATGTGGGAATATTATAAGATAGTTATATAATATAGCAAATTGATGAGTGCTTATTTATTACCTGTACTTAAGTATTGGAATGTTGCCAACGTTAATTGAGGAGAAATGCGAACAGTTTGCGCCTCGCGACGTTCGGCAAATGCAGAAAAGTCAGCTTTTTTATAACGACTGCGACGAGTTTTTGTACGATTATCAAGAAACACATCGGTTTCATCGACAATTTCTGCTTGAATGAGTTCTTCAATAACATCTTCCAACGTAACAAGACCAACGGTTTCATAAAACGGATCGCCGTCGCCTTCATTGTTAACACGATGCACGAATGCGATGTGGCCGATCGTGCCTTCCTTGAATTGGTTAAACATAATATCTAAAGTGTAATCCTCAAAAACAAAATGAACTGGATTTTGGTAAAATTCGCAGAGTGTCTTCAACGGCGTGTTATCATCAGTATCTACGAATGCCAAATCTTTAATATAGAGCAAAGTCACAATGTTCTTCCTATCCCCGTCATATACTGGAATACGCGAATAACCAGAGTTCATAATATCAGATACAGTCTCAAAGTCCAGCACGGCCTCCAATGAGAGCATGTAGGCGTCATTAATGTGAGTCATAATATCAGCGACTGTTTTCTTACGCAACTCCAATGCGCCGGAAATAATATTCACTTCATTTTTATCCAAATCATTTACATCATTTGTAACCTGCGCATAACCATTTCTTTAATATAATGAAAATCATAACTTTTAGACAAACTTTTGTACTTACACGGACAAGTTCCTTTAGACGTTCACGATTAAATACATTACCAATCTCTTCACCCAAACATGCATCTAGGATACGAGATATTGGGTACGATAATGGAGCTGTTATGGCCATTACCGTTTTGGTAATCAATATAGTTTTGGCACCAATAGCTAAACCGTGTCTTGAACAAACAGCCTATATTATTACATTTTTTTTTCGAATATATAAAAAAATGTTTGTGAAAATTGGTTTTATTTTAAAATATTAGAATGATAGATTAATGTAAAAGTTACGCTCTTATTTGTTTCAAATTAATCCATGTTAAATATAAATGATTTAGTGATCTATCATATCACGCACATATCAATTCAATTCAATAATAATAGATGTGTACACCAAATGCCAAACAAAGTAGTTGTGCATCACTAGGTTTTAACAGTCGTGTCTATTAGTGTGATACTTTTTTGTATTAATATGTATAATACATTAATAAAAAAGCATAAACATATCACTTAAAAGTTATTAAAGGCCCTCTTGTCTTGTTAAAGATGAAAAGTGATATGTATAAAGCATATCTATTAAAAGTAATTGAGTAATAATTTACATTTTTTTAAATCTGTATTAACAGTCAAGCCTGGTCGCTTGTATTGTATAAAAAATAAAAACAAAAATTAGATCTTTTTAAAATAGATGCCAGTGTAAAAAAAAATAGCATTGAGATGATCCCCTATGAATTTGCATGTAAGTACAGATGTATAATGCGACTAGCGATAGGGTAGCTAAAAAATCAATATTCATACTACTTTACTCAGTGCTCATATAACCGTTCATTCTTTTCGTTTACTCGCTCATTCTTTTTAAGTGAGTCTAACCAACTATTTTTCGAATATTTGGAACCTATCCATTTTTTATAAAATGAAGAATACATTTACCTAAATTGTTAATACTATTAAATTGTATTTCTATTATCGGCCACACTTACTAATATCTAAATAGTTATCAATTAATTAAGCATTAGATTATAAATTTATTTAGTTTTAAACTTTTGATCCCCAGCAATGTAATCCTGTTAAATAAAGGTCTTTAAGTATGCCCCATTCTATTATGTTGTATTTACCAACATTCAAAATTCGGTAGGAATAGTTTTATATGAGTCATCAGTCTTAGCAAGCAAAAAGTATCCAGCTGTGCGTAAAGTCAAGACCCTGCTGTTTAAAATGTTTTTCATTCTGAGGGGACGGGGGGTATCCAAAACGTTAAATGTGGGCGGATTGTACCCAAAAATTAAAAAATTCGTAATTTCATTGTACATTGCGGGAACCTAATTTAGAATTTAAATTGTTTTAGTGATTTTTCAGTAGTTCTGCCTACTATATAAAATACACTTTATCGACCCTTTACATATATTATAGTTTTTGATAGTGTTAAAAAAGTTAAGCCATTTTTATACCCTGAACCCATTGAAAATGGGAAATCAGGGTATAATGTTTTTGTGAAAATGTATGTAACAGGCAGAAGGAGGCGTGGCAGACCCCATAAAGTATATATATTCTTGATCAGGATGACGAGCTGAGTTGATCTAGCCATGTCCGTCTGTCCGTCCGTCCGTCCGCCCGTCCGTCTGTCCGTCCGTACTAACGCAGAGATCTCCTAAACTACAAGTGCTAGAGACTTGAAATTTTACATGTATACTCGTGTATACCATACGCAGTACGAGTTTATCATATTTTTTCGATAACTCATCCCATTTCTTTTTTATCGATAACAATCAAAAATCTGACTTGGTTTTTAAAGCCTAGTTTGAATACTGTTAGACCTAGAGACTTCAGATTTACTGTGTAGATTAATGTGATGAATACAAAGATTTTGTCATTTACAGATTTTGGATGCCACGCCCTTTTCGCCCCAAATTTGAAAAAAACGTATATCAAGTACTAGACTTGTGCTTTGGCATATACACACATTTGAATGTTATTATTACGTTCTGAAAATTTGATGAAGATAGTCCCACTACAAAAAGATTTATTCAACAAACAAATTTTCATAATATAGCCCACACGGCGGTGTGTGTATGTGTTTTTGTATATGTACATGAAAGAAGTGTAGAATGATTGGAATCAGTACTTTGCAGGGTTCAGGGTATCTCCTAGTCGAGCAGTCTCGACTAGAGCCCTCTTACTTGTTTAGTTACTAAATAAGAAACACAAAAATAGATTAATTTAATAAAGCGTGTTACTTTTACAGAATCAAATTATATAGTTTAGCTGAATGCCTACCTGAGGTGTTATTTCACCGAAAAGTACAATAGCCAAGGTGGAAAATATGACAGCAAAAAGTCCAGAAGTCAAACCATCCAGTAGAATGGTAAAGGTGGAGTTAACCAACACATTACCCAAGAGAATACTGCACAACAGATAATTACCTTGATCTCTGACAGGTGCAATTTTCGCGGCATACTTTCTTTCTTTTTCCGTGCCAGTATTTCGTAATATCTAAGGTAAATTATTTTCATTATTAAACGATTAATTGTTTTCTCTTTAAGTACATACTTTTAATTCAGTACGGTCCATGGCCATAAGACCCAAGTTAAGACCGGAGAACAAGGATGAGAAACATAAACATGTTACAATAACCACAATAGCGACCCAAAGAGGCAGAAGTGGCTCATGCGTTTCGATTCGCATCCATTTGTCATTGCCTTGATGTACAAGGGGTGTAGTTTCAGCTGCGCTATGGTGCTGTTAAAAAGTCATTAATTATACATGATTTCAACAAGTTATAAGGTAATGCTGCAAAACTCACCGTTACTCCGTCGTCGTCAGTTTTCGCACAAATATACAAAACGCTTTTTGAGTACGGAAATTTTACCGTATATGTTGCAGTAAGTCCGCTATCGGAAACATGGTCGGGTTTAAAAATTTCAGTCATAGGCTTCAAACAAGCTCCTTTATAATCGTTCTCTTCACTTGTAAACGCAATAACTGTGTTCTTCTGTAATTCAACACCGAAAACGCGAATAGTCTGTTCCTTATTACTCAATACACTCGGTACGCCATCATTGGACTCAGAGCTATCATCTTCTAATCGCAATCCAATAATGCGAAAAGATTTCTCACTCGCAAGCTGCTGTCGCCGTTTCCGATCTCTGAAAGAAAAAATAAATATAAATAAATAGCTTAATTAATATATAATATTTATTAATTTATTATAGCCAAATAATTGATAGAAAACGTTTTGTACAGGGTAAAAACTTTACGAAATCTTTTAAAATTCAAATCTACATATAAGTAAATTACTGCTGATTAAATTAGGTATGACGTCTATGATATACATAGTAGTTCAATCCAACCGATTCTATCATCCCAGAACCGAAAGGCAAATTCATAATTAACGATTTTAAGTACATTCACAAGTATGTATGCATATTTATAAACAAAATTAAAAAAGAAAACACAGTTTTTTTTTTTTTTTTAAATTAGAGATTCAACGGATATATTTGTACTAGCTTAAAAGCTAATAAACTTATAAGTTAGTGTCGTCATTCAACAATCGGTAAGCCAACCAGCTATTACTAGTTTATATATCTTATGTATAGACCGATGCCAGACTCAGATTACACACACCTATGTTGATAGATAGATAACGGTGGGAAGACAAATAGCAGTTACCAGGCTGTGAACGCTGATCAAAATATATTTTCCGAAGTGAATAGCCACTTGACTATAGTATAAGGGCTTATTTTTTCGATAAGGTCAGCCCCTACGTAAGCATTATAGTCATCAAACCAATTGAGTTCTTTTAATAAATAGTTCTCAACATACTAGCTTCATGATTTTACTAGAAAATACTGACTTGAGCTGCATCCAGAAAGATAATCTTATTTGGAACTGTCGGAAGATTTCAGCTTGCGTCATAACCAGCATGCTCTTATCGTATATAACGTTATCAACATACCGCTATCGGAGTTCGTATATATCATTCGATCAAGTACACATCACGGACATTTGTGTGCTTAATTATATAGAAACGTGTTTTAAAAGGTTTCTCTGATAAAGACCAATTAATAATTGCTCTAAATTTACAATAGATTCAATATCAAATTCTTATTAAGTCTTATAATTTTCGAAAGTATAATTATAATGTCAAAAATTTAAGTTTTCATGGCTAATTTTCCAATATTATATTAACGGTTCTCTTACAGTGTAAGCAGATAAAATACAAGATATAAATATAGGTTTTGTACCTTGAATCTAATAACAATTCGAATTCAGGGCATGATGATCTTGTGCAAATTTATGTATCACATAGAAGGACGCATGGTAGACTCCATAAGTATATATATTCTTTATAAGAACGACAAGCAGACGCGAAAGCACAAAAACTAGAATTATGAATTTAGATATACATATCATTTCATTTCTTTATTACCGATCAAAATCGATAATTGGATACATTTGCCCCTATACACACATGAATGTCATTATCACCCTCTGAAACTTTGATTCAGAAAGTACATCTAGAACGTTATTCAATAATTATATTCTCACAGCAAGCACATACTGCAGCCCAGTCCAGATCGTGTTTAACTAGGTATCTATAAAGGACGCGTAGAATAATGGAAATTTCCATCATCTCAAGGTTCAAGGTATCTTCTAGTCGGATAGCCGCACCTAAGGTAATCTTCCTATATATCTATTTAGTTATGATTGATATGTTAACTTAATCTCATCTTAGCCTTTTAATATTTATTTATAAGGCGGAGTTATATTCCACATATCTTATTGATTTTGAGCTGTCAACCCGAGAAAATATAATTCAAATTTTGCTCAAAATATAGGAGAATTTGTGGAAAACACTACATTTATATTTAGATCCGATTTGCTACGCCCCTAAGTTAACATAAATAAAAAAAATTTTAAACTTACACTCAAAAAATGTGAAATTGTTTTAGTATGCCATTTTTATACACTGAACTCATTGAAAATGTCAATTCAGGGTATAATATTTTTATGAGAATGTATGTAACGCGCAGAGGCGTGGTACATCCCATAAAGTATATATATTCTTGATCAGGGCGACGAGCTGAGTTGATCTAGCCATGTTCGTCTGTCTAGAGACTTGAAATTTCACATGCATACTCGTCGTGTATACAATACGTAGTAAAACTTTATCAAATTTTTATTTGATCGATATTTATTTTTTATCGATAATAATCGAAAAATTTATATTTTTAAAATTTCAAGTTTCTAGCTTCAATATAGGCGAAATATACACATTTAAACAAAAGTATTAAACGCTATATATCCCATTATCAAAAGGAACATAAATTGCCAAAATAAATGTTTTCTACTCGTATCTCTTTTCATCTGGAATACAGTATAGCGGATTTGGTTGCACTCGAACTATAATCTATCTAATTGTATTCATTTAGCAAAAAATTTTGTTTTCCTACCATTTTCATAATGAATCGATTGTTGACCGTGTTATGCACCCTCTCTCAAAAGAATCTGAAATATCTTCGAAGCACAAACATACATACACACTGGATACTAATGTGTAAATTATATGTATAAGCACTTATATAAATACATATATACATATGTACATACGTATATGCGTCAACACGAGACTGGAACAAACGTACATATACATATACATATATATTCAGTTGACGGCTGTCGACGCTAAAAGTACATCACACACATATGTACGTATGTATGTATGCATAAGAATTTCTATGGGTACACATTTGCCAGAATCCGAGCGATTAGATCGAACGACCATGATGATATATATATATATATATATGTATGTATTAAACTATAATTTTATAAATACTTGTTTTATTTTGAAAGAACATTAGGTTTTTTATGCATATATATATATATATATATATATATATATATATCATATATATATATATATATATATATATATATATATATATATATATATATATATATATATATATATATAATAGCATAAGGACTTTCTTTATAAATATAGAAATTATTTCGCTGATGAAATAAATAAATTATTTGTAATCAGTATGAATTAGGTTTAACGGTGAAAATGTGAGAGAACCGTAGTTGCCGCAGCTACATATATTTATCGACTCTTGAGAAAACTGTAAAAAGTTACAAAAGATGAAAACTAACAAAATATCACGAAATGCTAAATAGATAATAATTCAGCGTACACTGCGTATGCACATACATTTATACATATTTACAAACATACTTACATTAATGTATATAATCATGAACAATTTCTAAAACGAAAAATTGGAATTAGTTTGAAAGCTGCTTATCTAACTCAACTTTTGTATCTAATAGGCGACATAAATTGATCAATTCTAATGTGACCATACTCATAAAATTAAACTATATATATATATATATTAATTAAGCGGAATACAAATTTAAGTTGTACTGTTTATTATATATACATATATATATATATATATATATATATATATATATATATATATATATGTATATATAATAAACAGTACAACTTAAATTTGTATTCCGCTTAATTAATATTCAAAATTAGTGATACGCATGTATATGCATATATGTAAATATATTATTAATGGATTATTATTATTTTTATTTTAAGGATCTAAGCACCTAAAAGCAATGTTTTACAACAGTGTATGCATACATGCATACATGGATATCATGATTTAAATGTATAGCTATGCATACATATAATTAATGAAATGACGATTTACATACATACAAACGCTAATCCATACATATAAATAAGTAGTCACTCATTACATTGGTATAAGTACGGGGATCGAAACGCACAAGCAAAACATCAGAAAATCAGAAAAAAATAAAAATAAAATACTTGCTTAAACCGACGCAATCCAGATTTGTTTGGACTGTGCGGTGAAACAAAAATAAGAACTACCCGCAATATTGTTGTGTTTGGTAGCTTTCAAAATTTTGTAAGAGTATGTTCATATATGTGTGTGTATTGATTTTAGTGCGGCTTCGCCAAAAAAAAGCACACATACATGCATACTTATGTACATCTGTACATACTTGTATATTTGTGCGTAAGCTTACACTGTGTTTGTATTGCTCGTATATACACCTGTGTTATGTGTGTGAATGTCTGTGCCGCTGAGTTGTTAGCTCGCACTGAAACGTACCTCACAACGGCGAGAGCAATGGCACTGGCACTGTCAATGGCTAAGAATGAGTCATTAGTACAAATGTTTGCGGTAATTTGCAGTTTTTTGGAGGGTTACCTCAAACCGATAGAATTTAATACGCACTTTAAAATAGTATAACAAAGTAAATAAATAATAATTAGGAATGTCGAATATTTAATTCCCCAAAATGTTTTTGGATTGTGAAAGTGCAGGACAGGCCTACTCAATTTTCTATATAAGTGCAGTCAGTTGTTAATTAGTTAATTCAGCAGAGCATATATAGCTAACAAGGCTACATCGACATGACTGTATAAGACACAGTGATGGGGTCGATTATGCCAACATTTGTCTTTTAAGTATACATACACTGTTTTTTTTTTTTTACTTAAAATACCAACTAGAAATTAATTAATGTTTTGACTGTCTAGCTTTTTAACGATTATATGTACACATCAGTGATGCCAATTTGTCCTTTTTCCGGACAAGTCTGTCCTGTTTTTAAGGGCTTTGTCCGTAAAAATGATCAAACATCCCCTATCCGGAAATCTGTCCTTTTTTTATGAATGCGAATCGTGTTAATATTTTCCCAGTTGGTTGGTTGCTTTCCCAGTTGATCGGTTGTGGATGCAACATAACTCTATTAATTAACATAGCAGAACAGTTGAACAGAACTTTAGCATATACTAAATTGTGTACTGATATGTGGTTAAGATCAGTGCCAAAATGAGTATAACAGTGATAATAATATAATTGAATTTTGTAGGTGCTTTGTATGTATTATCGATAGCGTTTCTAATCTGAAATTCAATGTGAAAAGAGTGATAAAATGCCCAAGGACATTTATAAGCAAAAATTTCGGGACTGCTGGCTACAGCAGCCAGATTTCAAGTCGTGGATAGCCCGGCGAACTGCAGACACTGCGAATGCAGTATAAATTGCAAGATCGACCAAATTTTTGTCCTGTTTTCTGTTTCTTTTTTTTTTTTGATTTTCAGCCTTTTTTCCGGATTTTCCGGACATTTTTGTCTTTTTTCCAAAATAAAATTGGCATTACTGGTACACATATGTACATTTCATTTATAAATACATGCATACATTTAAAAAAAAAAATATTTAAAAAATATGCACACGAAATGGCAATACTTTTTCATACTTAAAATTATTATAAATAGATTTGGCAGCCAAAACATACGACGATGCAAATAAAAATACATACATCCGTACATACATAGACAAAGCCGACATACTTCTATAGTTATATATATACATATATATGATCATATATATGATAATATACATATACATATATATATTTGCTATGCTACTTATGTAATTGGTAAAAGCGTGAACATACATAAAAATCATGCTCCACATTTATGTGGATGTCTCTATGTATTCGAATGCTCAAACGTCATAAGTACACACATGCAGACATTGAAATGTATATACGCATAGAAAAGTACGCATGTGTATGTGACCTTAATACTTTTACTTCAGCGAATTCAGATTTTTCAGATTTATTAAGGCAACAAGTCAACTAATTTAGGCGAAAATCTAAAAGCAAACTAACAGATATTCTCGCATGTATGTATGTAGGTACATATGTGAATATGTATGTGGAGTGTGCTTAAGTACATACATACATACATCTATGTATGTGCATGAGCATGTATTGTGCGGTGATAAACAGAGAATGATAAGACCAAGAAATTGAGTCACAGCCAGCCTTCACAGAATAATAAAATAAATATGGTTATCGGTATCGCACGCAAGTGGAACTGAGAACTGAGATTGTTTATATGTTGCTAGTAGGTCGAGGAATAAGTATTATTTCGTACTAGTATTTTGGATACATATGCGTAAGCACATATATATTTATATGTATGTATATATGTATATGTCCATTCGAGATTAGAAGAGACTGCAGAGCAAACAAGTAAGAAAGCTCTAGTCGAGACTTGGAAAGAAACTCTATATGCGCGTTCAATTTACGAACCTACGAAAACAAATTTCAATACAAGCTTTTATATCTTTTGAGATCGACGCGTTCATACATACGGACAGACGAACAGAGCTAAATCGATCAAACTCGTCGCCCTGATCAAGAATATAAATACTTTAAGGGGTCTGCCACGCCTTCTTCTGCCTGTTACATACATTTAACAAAAGCATTATACCCTGATTTCCCTTTTTCAATGGGCTCAGGGTATAAAATTCTGAGATACATATGGTCGACATCTCTACAAATACATAGCGTATTATATATTTATAAACTTGGTCAGTCTAGCTCCAAAGGTACATAGCAAAAAACTTATATACTCGTTTGCATCTGGAAAAGATCATCAAAAGTTGCTAATTACTTAGTGTATGATGTGTTAATCAATGCCTGTATGTGTATTTTAGAGCATTAAAAACAAATATGGAAATATAAACTTATCGATGCAGAAACACAAAGATGATACTTTTGTGTTCATAGCCTTATTCCGTTAGATATATTTGAAAGCTTTACCACCAAATGATAGGTCAGAATATGGATTAGATATGTTCATATATTGCACGAGACTCTTTTTATATGTGACATATTTATTTATTATTTATTATAGGAATGAAAAATTTTTACTTCCGACTTTTCCTTAATGGAGCGTAAAAACTATTCAGTAACAGTAAATTCCGATTCGGTGTTAACATATTGAAGAACAAAACATGATCTACTTGTAATTAACAATTTGTCTATGCAGGCTTTTGCTTACATATGTATGTACATATATACATATATGCATAGTACATGAATACTTAAATTTTTTTATTAAAGAGTAAGTGGTAAATGAAAATAGTTGACCCTCCAGCTTGGGTAATAGTAGGCACGCTGCGAACTGCCGTGTTTCGTATATATTAAGATCTTCATAGTCGGGGGATCCCCTATACATAGTAGTATATTATTCTCAGCTTATATTGACAAATGGGTATTGAAAAGCTTTTTTCAATTCCCATGACAAGATGGAAATTCGATATGATTTACAACATATGTATGTACATATGTATAAATTCTAACTAGGTGGCAGCTCCGACCGACTGACAGTCAGTCACAAATGTAAACAAAACAGGCTTGGGAGCCTACGACTGTCTATATTGTTCATTAAATGTAAATCA